>OY783229.1:76212189-81202189 GCA_963678685.1 Patella ulyssiponensis
ATAATTACATGCAATTGGACTTTGATCGCAAAAATAAGTTTGCATATCTTACTTTCAACAAATGTGGAGGAATTCTATATACTGACTTCAATGTTTCATTTGAAAAACCAGTTACTTGGTTTTTGTGGAACTCCAAACAATGAATTTAAAAAGCAATGCAAAGATTCCAAATCAGTGCCAATTACAGGAAATTATTTACATGTATCCAGAAATATGATATTAAAGCCACAAGAACAATATCAGAATGATAGAAAGTGTTGCACCATTTTTTAATGGATTAATTAAACTTCTATATTTGGTTGCTGATTACTGTAGTCCAATGAAAGAATTAATTCTGTCGATAGAAATATTCATGGCACCTTATCTTTATGGTTTTTGCAGACTTGTATTTGGAACCTTGTATCCAGCCTATGCATCATATAAGGCAGTTAGAACCAAGAATGTTAAAGAATATGTAAGTATATGTTTATTATTATTTTGAATTCAGTACCTACCTACATATTCTTTGCACAGCATTTAGCAATTGACACTCGTTAATAAACACAAAAACTTAATAATATAATATGATACACAATTACTATTTTAATTAAATTAACATTTCGTTCAGGGTTCTGTCAACGTTTTCAAGCAAATTGAAATAGTAATGGTGTTCCATATTATGTTTTTTGTGTTAATTAGTACTTACATGTACATGTAACTAACAGAGTCTTTGATATACGTTACATACATTGATGTCTATGTTAATTAGGTCAATAGTCAAAAGTGATTTAATTTAGAATATTTTTAAAGCGCTGGTTGCATTTAGGTATGGCAGTGTTAGCCATTGTAATCATATCTGAGAAAGGGATGTATCGTTTTACTGGGGGAAAAAAATCCTTTTTATTGAATGTGTGTAAAATTGCATAATACTAGACCTACATGTATAATAATGCTGGTATTTGTGACATTTTTGGTCACTCTTGTTACATTTCCCTAGTGATATTAAAAACTTACAAATGATGAATAATAATACAATATGTACATTTATATAGTGCAAGTACTCCATGCACAGAGGCATGCTCACAGCGCATACATTTGATTAATCATGATAACATTTCTCAAAAAGATGGGTTTTAAATCTTGTTTTAAAACAAGAAAGAGTTGGAGATGATTTGATTTTTTCGGATAGGTTGTTCGGCTTGTTCCACTGTTTAGGCACATTCACTGAGAACGATCTGTATCCGAATGATTTTAGCTTCCACCTTGAGCAACACAACTGATGAAGTCTGTTTGATCGGTGGTTACGTGAGGGAACATGTATTTGATAATTAAACAATAAAAAATGTTTATGATCATTTCAAATTTTCGCTTCTCTAATCTAATGATATATTAACACGTGAAATGTGATCATGTGATACACATAGTAGAATACATTATGACCATATTTATTAATATACACTCCACACAATACATGTGTCACCTTGGCTTTCTGCCAAATGTACCTGATGAAACGTTTTATTTCTAGCCCAATAAAATTTGGTTGTAAATATTTAATGTAAGGCATCTCAGTGTTTATGTATAAGGGACGTTGATTAAATAGTTGGAGTAATGGCGACTATAGATTCTATAATAAATACAACTGACATTGATTATCAATACTAGATCATAGTTTAACTACAGATAAATATCCATTCTAAATAGGTCAGTCTCATTTTTATTCACACATGTGAATTATTCAGTATTGTATTATACCTATTGGTTTTGGTGTAATTACTTTATATTGTATTTGATATAAAGGGCTATAATACACCTACATGTATCTTTGCCATACCTCCTAAACAACGTGTTAGTTTTATACATTTTCAAAATGGGGTTATAACAATTTACTAGAAAAACCTATCAATCATTGAAACTCCGGATAAATTCTATTCCAGAATCAATATTAACCTAATTCCATCAGGCAGCCACAGTCCTTAATCAATACTATTATTATTAAGGATTTTATATGTCATCCATTGTTCGGATCTCCGATTCTTTGTAATGCTTTACCTTTAATTACAGTTTTCACCATCCTATATTTATACAGTTAGAAATGGGGTCAGAGGAGGGATTTAGTTTCTATGTTATACATGTAGGTTTATGACAGTGGGCGTAAAAAGTCAGAAACCAGAGTGAAAATAAATTAGCACCTGAAACACCTAATCAGTAGTTGGATCTTTTAGTTCAATCTCTGTCCTCATTTTCAATTTGATTGTTGATGTGTGACCATTTTTTTTCTGACATTAAAAACGATCTCTTTATAGAACAGCTGATGCTTTCAATCATTTCAATTTCTTGTTATAGATATCCAGGAAGGGTTTCTGTTTCTTTTTCATTCTTCAGGATTTCATTAATTCTTTATTAATTTTTTCTTTTGTCTAATGAAATCAGATTTTTCTGTGGAATATGATCTGAGTATTTGATGACAAATGATAATATTCCTACTATTATTAAACTCCCTGAGCGTGATTTGTGCGATATAGGAATGCCATGCATAATACAATATTGTTAAATGAAGAAAACATTAGGTTATGTCAAAGTCATAACTAAGTATTTCTTTATTCTTGTCCTTTCAAATATAGGTACTTTTATTGTAGGTCTAAATATTCATTGTAGGTTTATTTTGTCCTTTCATTTACAAGTATACCTACAAGGCCTTGTGATTCATAGATATGAATTCACAGCATCAAGATTTTTATTTCTAAATCCAACTGATTTGTGATATCCCATGGAGAATATTTGATAGTAAATACTTGTAAATATGTATATTGTTTATTTTAGGGATTAAATTTATTTATCATTTAGTGACTGGTACATTTGTACATGACCCGCTGAAGCTTGTTTTAGCTCAATTTGGACTCTAAACCTTAACAATGTCACTTATATTTATACAGATCTAGGTCATGTTTTATAAAAGGCTTGAGAATATGGCCACATGGTGCCCTTACACAACACATTGAAGAAAATCTTTTCAACCTTATCTAAATATATACTATTCAACTCTTAAAACATGAATTTCTAAAATAGAATCATTTTCATTTTTAAGATGTTCTCAAAAAAATACAAGCTTGTTATGATTTTTTTCCCTTTAAATATCCCCTAAACTTTATCTTTTATACTTTATTAAGAATTAAGCTCATGTGATCGTTATTTTATTAAAGTTATTCTATCCAGATCGTTAAATCCAATTCAGTTATTGATAAATTTATTTGTTGAGCCCAAGATTCTCTGAACCTTAAATTCATTTGGATTTCAGAACCTGTATCATTTGCCAATAGCTAGTTGAGTTAGGATAAAATAATGCATTGCCCGTTCGATTTTCTGTGAATTTAAATGCACAACTGGTGCATGTGTTCTTGCATTCAGCACATGAATTGTCTGATGTAAAATAAACTATTTGCTGTGCATGTAGCTCAGGCAAATATCACCTTTCCCTCCCTGTTGTAAATGAGAAATACCCATTGTCATTGAACATTGGCCAAAACACACTAACAGTTGGCCTCTAGTCTTAACAATCAAAATCCTTGTCTTGTTCATTAGATTGTTAAGATTAGATGCAAGTTAAAAATTAAGCAAATAAAGACTTGTCAAAAAGTAAAGGCTATGTACTCTGTGGATATTGAACCACATAGATTATTAGATTATTACTTTCATAAATAATGCCAGACTAACTTGTACTATTCGCACTTTTCTGTGTGAGTCGTATATTTAATCCAAAAACGACTGTGTCTTGCTAATGTGTGAATGAACATGCTGAATCTATCCTAGAGAAATCAATGAAGACTAATTTTGTTGAGCAGAGGTGAGATTTCCTCTTTAATGTGTATATGCTAATGAGATTTACTATGAAATCAGCAATGCATAAATACACATGAACCCCAAGCTGTTGGGTATGTGTAAATTTGCTTAAAAATTAAAAGTTAATCTACTCTTGAGTTTTGTATCATCCACAAAGTCCCCACAATTAGATTAGAATAATGTTGTTGGCGTTAAAATTCTTTTTTGAAGAGGTAGGCGATAGGAATACATACTGTAAATATATGAACATAAACCACGCCTGAGACCAATCTTGCTGATCTGGTGCACAAACTCACTATGATATTTTAAAACGAAATGTTCTTTAAAAAAATTAAAAAGATGTATAAATGCAACAAAAAACGACAAAGATTATTTATGAACCTGGAAAGCTTTGATTTAACATATCTATTGCATTCAAATTGCATTATCGACGAAACTGATGTTGCAAGATTTTAATGCTGCAATAAAAAATTGTTGAAACGTGGGATTTGTATGTGTTTAATCTTTATTTCAACCAATCCCATTCCATCTCCTTGTCAGTTGTCAATGTATTCCAGTGCCTCGATAATTAAGTATGGCGTAACTTTACCACTCTTCCACATTCTATGATGTACGAGTTGGAGGCTAGTAAACCCGGTCTATATTTATTTTTAAACTTAGCTGGTAGAATGAATGTCAAATTTGTACTCATTAATGTTTTGAAATCAATGAAGAATATCAAGTTTCACCACTATATTCATACTCATAATCTAGCTGATTTCACATCAGTACATGTATCAATAGTAAGATACATGTAATGCAACTATTTCTTAGTATTATGTAATACGAATTACGGTACTGCCTGTTGTTGTGATGTGAATAGCAGGTACGTCATATATTACTTGATGGCTTCATACCAACATTTTCTACGAGTCAGACAGTATTTTTTTATCAGATTTGTTCTCTATGTGCGGATGGATCGATACTAATTTCCACCATAGTTACCATCAAATCAATGTTCCTTTTTTGATGGAAAAAAATGAGGCGAGATCAAAATATTGAGGGTATTGATCCAAATATCCTGGTAAATAGACAGAAAGCAGGCAGATAGGATAAAACAAGCTCTGTAGACATCTAATATATTCCTATTACATCAGATACTAAAATTACACCATATAAATAATGTAACATACTCTGCTATAATTGATTAGTTTTAGTGTTATTACATGTTACTTTTGTTACTAAAAGTAGCAATTATAGTACAACACTCATATTCTTTTATATGGCGCAACATATAGGCAATGTTACTCAATGTAATGCAGTAGAGCAATTGCATCAGACCCATCAAATATTTTGAAGCACAGAAATATCACAAGACTTCAAATTACTTCAATTTACAAATTTACACTTTTAGTTGAGTTTCAGTTTTGTAGTGGTACATGTGTACTGGTTCAGATATTATGGTTACATTTGGGTTAAGAAAAATGTTGGGTTTTTTTTTAATTAAATTAAATAAAAGTACATTCTTAGTCTTGATACTACAGCAAAGAAAGCCTGTGTAATATGGTATTTTGAGATGAACCCTGTGTAATATTGCCTGAGGTCACTTGGGGTTATAGTTAATGTTTGTCACTGGGTAGAAAGGTATGAGTCAGCCCTGCTTGAAATTCGAAAGTCGGGTCAGGCCAAAATCTGCCTTACACATGCTTCATTAGTTTTACTTTGTCCCTTAGGCCAAACCATCTTATTTGGTTTTCATGTTGGATATCAATCAATCAAAAGGCCTCCTGTTATTTTTGTGAAATGTTGTCATGTATGTATTTTGGATACTAAATTCTATTGAAATAATGTAGAGGACAATCCTCTTTGAAAGGATTGTTCCTGTATAGGTTATTTCTCATCAGATTTCTTTTTGATTTGTTGTTACGGTCTGTTGGTATCTGCTTTCCTCCACATACAGAAACCCTGCATTGCCGGTTTCCTGTTGCTGTACAATAAAAGAGAAGCAATGACAACCAAAGATTTAAAAAAAAAATTTGTTGCAGCAGCAAACCTTTACATAATAAGCTGTATAGTTAGCTAATGTTCAGAATTCCGATATATAAAAAGCTGATAAATGTAAAAAAAAAATGTTGGTATAATGATTCATTAACAACATCAAATAGCATACTAATGTAATAATGTAATTTTTTAATTTGTGATGTTTTAATAAACCAACATTGTGTAGAGATCAGGCAACACTAAATAATATCCATGTATCTGGAACAAAAATGAATAAGATACTTTGAAATAGATGATTTATCAGAGAGAGAGAGAAGAGAGAGAGAGAGAGAGAGAGAGAGAGAGAGAGAGAGATTCAGTGTCCACTTGTCACAAACTAGATAATTTTGTGACTAGCAAAATCAATTTTATTTCAATAATTCGCTTGCAGACAGGTGATCCTGCTTCTTGTCACCATGTCTTACAAGCTTGGGGTTGAAACCAACAGATCTTATTCAATTGCAGATCATAAGTTATGACTCCTCGACCAACCAGCCATCTTGAATGTTCAAAGGAACATGTATTTCAGAAGCAGTAGGTACAAGGATTATTAATCCATATGCAGGTACCATTTCTACACAAATATGGTAAAGTTGGGATCATGATTATATGTTTATGGTTAAGTTGTGGTCCTGATTACTGGTAGTTAGCTTCCATTAGTCCAATTCCTGAAAACTGTTATCTCTGCTTCACAAATGTATGTTGCTGCTACGTACATGTACTACTTGTTAATCACACAGAGATTTCAACTGGAAATTTCTCTGCTAATGTAACTCTGTCTGATATAGCAATAGACAATGAGTTTATAATGTTCATTAAGGATATGAAAACCAATGTTATGGAATATGGTTGGACTAATATAGATTCTCATTATACATTTTCATGCAATTTGATTATTTCTGATGATATTGATAAGATGGTGGTATATTCTTGTATTCTAGAGCAATTTCATCAATTGTCAAAGCTGTTTTCATTGTCATTGAATAATTCATTATTTAAACTGGATATCTAATGTCTTTATTTTATATCATATAAAACTCTCAACAGTATAATGATGACAATGTATGTACAGACTGATTGTATTCTATTACTTTGGCATGTAAATTGAAATTAAAATCACATTTATAAATGTTATTGTCAGATTTTTAATTTTGTGACGACAAAAATAATGTGTTGACAGAAACATTGGTATTTATATGAAGGTAGTGTGCAACACCACACATTAATAGACTTATACAATCTCACGTTGTGTTGTCTTAGTGTTGTTATTGAGTTTGAAACCTAAAATAAACAGACCATTTGAAGTTATCACAGAATGATGAAAATCACGTTCAACGGGTAGCACAAGGTTAAAATGAACTTTTGTACTGAATTTTAAATGATTTTGTGAATCATTTGAAATTTAGATAGATTTAATAATAGCGAGTGAGAGGGTCCCTTTTGTGTGTTTGACATAGGTTGGTCTACGATATATGGCAGTTGTATTCACATACACATGTACATGTAACTGAGAATATCATATTATACTGCAATATAATTAACTTATGATGATGCCTTATATAAAATATTGAAATGTAGTTCAGATAGATTATATCCAACAAATATTTCATAAAGAATTATTTCAGTATATTACATGTAACAATACCTGGCTAAAAGCTGTTGCTATCATACCTGAAATTAACAAAGAGTCTAGAGAGAAATGTTAGAATATAAAATCAATACACGCCCCTTGTGATGTACATGCACAAACAGACACAGAATACTTGTTGATATATATACATGGGCTGTCTCAAAATACTACATTGTCTGACAGTATTCATGTTTGATTATACAACTTTGTGACCTGAATTTGAAATCTGTCAGTTTTCTTTTACATGTAGGCCTGCGTTTAGATCTTATCTTATGTCCTTTAGATTTAAATTTAGCTTGTGCCTCAATCCATGATAAAATCTAGAAACTTCCAGAATTATTGAATTAAAAGTCAGTAGACGTTTGAATTTGACCCTGTTTTCTATTTGCTTTTGTACAGAATATTAAATTCACAGATGTATCCATAATTACTGAAATTACAAAAAGATAGAAGACTGAACACAATAGAAAATGTCTGCCATTATTCACCTTTGCATGCCTACACATCACTCTATGTTAAACAAATCAATACCAACAGTGTTAGCTTCAATTTCCATAAATTCTAGACTTCTTGTCATAATAAACCGTTATTAAATGTTATAAAAAATAGCAAGTCAAGAATAAAGATCCTTATATCAGATATGATTTTATTTTTTCATGATAAAACTGAATCCAAAAGCTGAAATCTCAAGATATTTATTACAGACCTCCTTGTATGGCTACTTATTGATTATTCTAATTTAATGATCCACCTTATGTGCACATTTTAGCAATCTCATTAAATTCTGACTGTTTTCCATGAGAAGGGGTGAGAATATTTTCTAACTAGGGTATAATGTAGCATGATTGAAGACTGGCAGTTGAATGAAGATTTTATTGATTAAATGAGTTATATAATGGATGGGTGTTGATTCAGTCCACAGAATCGACTGTCTTTTATTTTCAACAGTCTCCTAGTTTGAAGAAACAGATCTTGTGTTTGGGTGGGTGTGTGTGTGTGAATAGTTCTATTTAACATTCGCTTGCAGTATCAGGGGATATCCCAGGCAGTGAAATTATTTTTATATAGCTAAATTACAATCATATAACAATTTGAAAGTCTCTGAGAAATCCCTTGCAAACTACGATATTGTGTAAGTTGAGTGTCTGGAAAGAAATATCACTAATATCAGTCCAAAAATGGTTGAATTCTGTTCTATATTTACAAAGATAGAATGAATCTGAAGTGTGTCAATAGCTGGCATCCTCAGGAGAAGATGTAGATAGTATATGGTCAAAACAGTCTTTGCTAAATATTTTGATGAGCCTCTTTTTATTCAGATGGAATCGAAGACGGGTCTACTGTAACGGACGGTTGATATTTTGATTTCTTAATTAAATATTAAATAATCAGTTTAAGTACGTTATACATGTACGTGTAGCATGGATGAAGCTGTGAAGGAAAATGTGGTAGAATTTTAAGTTGATGCAACTGTTGTTGTCAAGTTGGTCAGTATACTCATAAATACATTAGTGCCAATAATAGTAGGCACTGTATATTCATAATTACATGTGCTTGAAAACAGGCTCATGCTAAAGGACAAAAAGTTTAATGATGCATTTTATGTAAGATTTAGATAAAGAGCTGGTCGTTCTTGTTGTAATAGTTCAAAAATAGATAATGAAAAAGAGTGTATTATAAAAAACTTCATTCAAATTACTATTCTGAGCGAAGTTATGGATGTTAGAAGATGTAATGTAGATTGTTTATTATCATAGCAACAGTCCTGGACAAACTAGACTAAGTTACAATTATCCATTTAAAAGACCATTTTATCGTTAAATTTTTGAATACTGAAGGGGTTCTAATCCATTTAAATCGCTGTCATTGCCTGTCATCCAATGTCGAAATAATAATTTATATAGCATTTGCAGGTTTAACACTAATATACAATGCATCTCTAATATTAAAATAAGTTATTACTTTCAACTTCGTTGTCGACACGGGAAAAGCCTGGATTTGCTTAACATTAGGTGCACCCCTTTTAGAAAATAAAATATTTGGTAAAAAAAAGTGTGCCTAATAAACCAAAAAATATGGTACCTTAAATATGGATGATGTATTCATTAATCAATAGTGGAACATGTAGCAAAACAAACAAAGCAAATATCAACATACATGGATATAGTCAAATCATTAGTGAATTCATCTATCTAATAATATTTATTTTCAATTATATAAAATGTGGCATATTTAAATTTTGCAAAATAAATTTATTTTGAATTTTCAACTGTATGGTATTGTATTTGTGATGAAATTTTTACCAGGGTCTAGTACATGTATTTTTTTGTTCATATTATTTTGTTAGTGAAATGATGAATCATGTGACATTTATGTAAATTTTCATAACATGCCGGTTTACATAGTTCACCCTTTAAATCGTAAAAGGTGTGGCTTATATGCACATTTATATAAGATTTATTTTATTACAGATAAATTTATTTGCATTATGAGATTCATATAATAGAATTACATATATTTAAATAGAGATTTCCTTTGAGGGGAGTATCTCTTTGGGTATTAGTAGTGGATTGCATTTTTTCAGTTACAAGGAATATATAAGGCTATGTATGTATGAATACAACTGTTCTTTTCTTTCTTTCTTTCTTTATTATATCCATACCATTCATCTCAACATAGACATGTTTTCAATAAGTGAATTCATGGATATTTTTAAAGTAGAACGACCTATAGTTTGATATCTTAAAGGATTCATCTGTATAGTATAAAAGCTGTGTATTTTGATATATCAAACATAAGTTATTTGATGTAGACAGCAGATGTCTTTCATCATGTTCACTATATTTGATGAGGTCTTATCTTATTATACTATAGTGTCATCATATAATTCAATACATGACTGATTTTATACCACACACTTCTACTTTGGTAAATCCTTTTCTTTCTTCTTTTATATAATAGTATTGTACCGTGTAGATATATTAGATCCACAACTCAGGTTATTTAGACTTAGAATGTAATACACTACACGTTTCTATAGATAATATTAATGAACCCTGTGACATGATGGAAGCCACATAAAGATAATGATAGGCCACAACACTGAATATCTTGATTAATTTCCGTCATTATTCCTAATAATGAGTGTCCTACTGTTATAATTAATTGATGTTTGTGTGATGGAGCAGAAATAAATTAGATCATATATCACAAAACTTCCATCCATGGGATATCTACCAGTAAACCCTAAGAAACCTCAGTCAAAAATCTTACGGTAAAAATAACCAAAATTTAGGATTGACACACTAATATACACTGTACGGTAGTCAATTTATTTACTGTAGGTAGGTTCTTTCACCATGCCAAAAACGTTCAACCAAATGTGACATGCCTTTCTGTCTTTTTTGCTTTTTTGCTCAGAATAATATCCTGCTTTATACAGTATGTCCGTATCTGTTGCAAATTGAAATTAAGAATAATTGTAATATGATTTTAGTCTAGATGTATTGTGTGTATTGTATTTTTATGGGGTGAAATTATTTGATGAAGGAAGTGTGAAATATCATACAACAAACTAAGTGCCCTTGATAGCTATAGAACATTGCTACTGTTAAAATTACCATAATTCAGTGCTTGCTGCCTATCAGAAACAATTGCCTTATATAAGTGTCAAAACAACCAAAGTTTTTAAAGTTGTTTTAGACATGAAATGTAACAATTTGTTGTAAAATTTAATAATGGATGAAGGTAGAAATATTGGAACCAGCGAATTCTTATTCAATGGATGGATTGTTTTAATTTTGTATTTTGAAATACTTGTACTAACCTTCATGTAAGATAAAAGACTAATAATTCATGATGAATTTTATTTTTCTTATCAGTGTTCTGATAAAAATTACACACATTGTGATATACTATCACAAGACGCACTGTCAGAAGATAAAGGTTTTGTTCAGTTGTTGTAAATTAGAATTAATATTAAGGATGTTATCTATTTTAAATAGATTATCAGTTTGCAAGTTGATAAGATTGTTAAATAATGATAACACATGCTTAGTTCCCATGATAAAACATCTTAGTGTCAACGGGCACATGTAATGTATGTGGGTAGAGGAAGGGAAATAACTCTATTTGATGTTGCTGTACTAAAAAAAATGGTTGTTTTTGCAGGTAAAATGGATGATGTATTGGATAGTCTTTGCCTTATTTTTATGCGTAGAAACATTTTCTGATGTTTTCATATCATGGTAAGTTTCTATTACATCTATAAAATTCACTTGATAATATGGCATTACTCCAGACATGTAGAGCTTCAACAATGATGATCAGTCTTTCCAGTTCTTATCCTCTAAACGCAACCCTGGAATGATCGGTTTGTTCCTTTTATAGATATGTCAGTATTGACACAATTACTAAGTTCAAACATCGTAGTTAACAGGGAAAATAGTTGTCTGTTGAAAACTATTTATCAACATAGAAACCTACAAATGAAGAGGGGAGACTTCAAACCTTTTGAAACTTGGCATCTACATACATGTACGTGTCAGCACATAACTTCCAAGGCTAGGATGTCAACTTCATGCAGCATGGTTATTTTAGCTGAATACATTCACATCCGGCACATACTGTACCAATTTTCTTCATTTAAATTTTAATAATTCATTAGAAATTGACTATGATAAGATTTTTGTGAATGAAACAAAGTAGTCGGTACTATTATATGATATTTTAAAAGTGTATTTGATACAACGTTTGTATTTAATGAAGTATGGGAGATTTATAAATTGTCTGTAAGTCTTTTGTAGAGAATAGAATTTTATCCTCATTTATTAACTTAGATTAATCCTAACTCTGCTCTTATAGTATAGATGTATAAAATAACTAAGTTTCTCAGTAACCTAACTATAGTTATAAAACAAGAGATTAGTATAGTTATCTAGTACACTTATCAAAATATTCTACTATCAGTGCTATCACCATACTTGATATATAAATGTGAACTTGCCTTTGACCCAATATGTCAATGTGACTCAGTAGGAAATGTGTACTACATGTACACACACATATATTATTAAACAAGATAAAAAAAAAAGCTTATTATCTTACTGTCTTCCTTTTTTTTTGCAGGCTTCCATTTTATTATGAAGTAAAAATTGTGTTTGTGCTGTGGCTGCTGTCTCCTATAACAAAAGGTTCTAGTTTTCTGTTTAAAAAGTTTGTTCATCCACAACTAGCCAAAAGAGAGAAGGTTGGTTGATGCTATTTTTTTTTTATTAAATTTAAATTACTTACTTAATGATGTGTGATTTTCCTGCAACTAACGACATGCTCAGGTAGTGACACATACAGTTGTAATGGACTGCCACTTGTCGGTATAAACATCCAAAAAGGATTCAGCACAACCTAAACAACAAAGAATGGTCAAGCCAAATAATTTATACCAGTATATTTCACTTTAGAGTTTTCAAAGTTACATGTATATAAATGAAATGTAGCTGACTTCTTTCCACCTGCAATTTAAGGATATATGTTATATGAATATCATTTTGAAAATATTACAATCATATTTTGTAGGATATTGATGAAATGATAATACAGGCCAGTAAACAGGGTTATACGACTTTATTAAGACTGGGATCAAAGAGTATTACCTATGCAACAAGTGTTTTTATGAAAACAGCATTAACAGTAAGTTCCATAAACACAATTATAAATATTGAAAGGATGAATATCGACGGCAGTTTTTGAGGCCTTCCTTGCTAGGACAAACAGTTTCATACAGCCATATACAATATGCCAGTGATGGGATTTCGCCTGTATATTCCAGACATGTCCGACGCTATTTTCCAAACGTCCTAAATTGTCCAACCATATCTGATATACTGCATTAACAGTTTTTCTTCAATTAGATAATACCAAATCCAATTGTCGACTCAATCTTCTGTCAAAGATTGGCCAATAATCTCAAGATCAAGCACAGGACATTGAAAAATTGGAGTTGTTAGCAGATTGTAAGAAACTGTTGAAGAATGGTTGCTGTTAAAGAACTTTCCTGGTGAATGGAGAAAATTGAATATTTCATGATGTAAAATATGAATTTGTCTTAACATGTATTCGTATTAATTTGATGTCTTTTTTGTAATAATGAATATATGAATGTTTTATAACCAGGGACATGGTAAATTAATAGATCATATAAAAAGAAGTTATAGTACAAGTGATTTAACTGATGATGGTAGTGGTGTTACTAGATATATAGATGAAGATGAAGATGAAGGAGAGGATGAATTAGGTATTATTTTAACTTAGATTTATTTTGTCTGTCATGTTGAAATTGTGGATGGGTGATGGTTGAATTTATATTAAATAGAAATGTATACATACAGTATTATTATGAATTTCACATCTTTAATTTCATATTCTGAATATAACACAACTTAATTTGGTTTGGTGGATAAATCTCAATTTAATACAGACCAACTGACTGATGAAAGTTGAAATAACACATAAATGGATAATTATTCTTTTACCGGTTGTAATCTATGTACTGCTTCCCCATTATATATACTATTTATACTGGTTGTGGTACCCAATGTTGTATGTGTCAAGTTAATATCCATTTTTGTAACATCCATAATAATGCAACAATCATTCAAAATGGAGTTTTTTTACTTGAGACATCCTGTCCAATCAGTCAATATTGTCAGTAATCATTAACTGTTATTGTTTTATAAGTACAGATGATTGGTTTCCTGTAGCAAACAGAAAACAAACTTTCTCTTTTATGTATTAAGATATATGAAAATAGATTTTAAAATAAAATACTTACATCTTCTGTGATTTAGTCAACTTAGTATATAAGGTCTTATACTCTTTGGGCTTCATTAGATCTGACTCATGACAAAAACCTATATTCTCAAATCTCATCATTCAGAGTTATAGAATGGAAATAAGGAATTGGTTGCATTCTCTTTCAGACAATCGTTTAATTGAGGACAATAAAGAATTAGAACTCAGGTCTGAGAAAAAAGTAAAAACTACTGTGAGTAGAAAATCAGAAAAAACTAAACTCAAGAAAAGTACAAGTTCAAATACAGGTTATTACTTTATGTTCAACTTACCCTTATCAACCGAAACATCTAAGGATGACCCGAGTTATTAGCTGGGCCTAGTATATCAATAAATACACTGTTTTCCCTCTCCAATTGCACCTTCCTTAGTACAAGTTCAGTATCTGATGACCGAGTTATCAGCTGTGCCTAGTAATCAATAAATAGACTATTTTCCCTTTTCAATTGCACCTGAGTACAAGTTCAGTATCTGATCAGCATGTGTCAAAACTGCATAATGTGAGAACCTCGGAAACTGTTAGTAAACCTAATAATAGAGATGACAAGAGTAGGTAAAACCAAAGACTACCCTTCAGGTTAATGGTTGTTTAAATGTGTCTAATGCTTTATATGTTATAGCCATGTATCTTACAAATTATAACTCTTAATAGCATTCATTACTAATCTCATCCAAAGGTATAGTAGTCAATGCAGAAATTACTGGTTTGTGAAACCTAAAGCAATCTGAGAAATAATTTTAAATGAATTCAAATAGTAAACTAAATGACCTTTTTTTTTACAATTTGTTATAATTTCAGGTCTTTCAAGTGTGATGGAAGTTGATGAGGATGATGATGATGTGATTGTAACAGAAGAAGTAACATACATACCAGTTACACGTAAACATTATACACATAAAGAGGTACATCATTTATTTATGGGGGGTTGGGATGGCCGAGTGGTCTTGAGTGCCGCGCTTCGACCTCTAGCTGGCCGGTCACCTCTGGCTTGCGGCTGTGGTTTCGATCCCTGGTGTGAGCGTATGTGGCATGGAGATAGGGGCGCCTTCTCAACCTCGTGGGTTTCCTCCGGGCACTCCGGTTTCCTCCCACTGCTAAAGACCCCTACGCGCAAGCGAATTATTGAAATAAAACTAAACCATATGTTAGTCCCGAAATGACCTAGATTGTGTCGAGTGGATGTTAAACCCCATTTCTCTCTCTCTCTCTCATTTATTTATCTAATTATTAGAGCAAATTGTCATTGTATCATCAGTTTGGCAGCGTGATTAAAGTGTTTCTTACTACGGCTGCAACGATATACCGTAAGACTGTATAGTATCACGGTACAGGGTGCTATAAACACATTCTGTACCGTGGGTCAGTGAACACGGTACAGATCAAGTAAATTTCCAATGGAAAAATACTGCAATGTTTCATATCTTAAGGTCCATATAATGATATGTAATGTGACATGAAATGAGCGTATTGTTGCAGTCCTATTTATTACACATACCTAGCTGGCTGTCATGGCTAATGCTCTACAAGTTAGGGTGTTAGAGATTTTGCTTTGTTAAAGATAGCTGGAATTATTCAGTCCTAAGAAGGGACGCTATTTGTACACATTCCAAATCCCAGGGGTTTTTTTTGCCTTCATTGAGTTACGTAATATGTCTTTGCTTCCTCCCTTTACATTTTTTTTTTGCTATTTGTGATTTTGTTACACAGTAAAGCAATAAGCAATGGGTGTTTTCTTCTGTCAAATGACAAAGATCATGAACTATGAGACTATAGAGTTGAAGGCAGAACTTCCTTGTTTCCTTTGATTTGACAATTCATTCCAGTATTGATTCCAAATCTGAATATTCAGTCATAAATAATTATTTTATTTAACAATTTTTCTGTTTTTCCTGATAATATTAATCTAATTAACATTGTTTTGTTTGTGAAACTGGCTTAAATGTCTAAAAAATATAATCTAAAATCAAGATAAATGTATAACCAAATATATCCTGGCAATGGATGCTGAATCATGATAGCACTACTGAAAATCTTCATTATTCTAATTTATTTCTGAATATTGGGTCGCTATTTGTGGGGAGGATTTTGAGAAATCCCAGCTAATGAATGATGAACTTTTCTTCTTTCTTTCTGTAGCCATCTCACTATGGCATACTTCCTCGGTATAGACCCAGTAACAGCGAATATTCTTTATCTCGTTATAACTACAACTCTAGTTGGAGATATTAACAACGATGATTACAGTCTTCTACACCTACTAACAGTAATTCTCATTGTATCAGTAGAATTAGCTACACCTGTTGTGTGCCTCTTTCCTATATATTTACTGACTATTCTTTATATCGCATGCATTATTTAATATATAAAAGGACTTCATTTTGCTCAGACTTTCGAATCTGAATTAAAATATCAATCCAACTTGATGTGCCTGATCTTGGAATTAAAAGATTATTAAATTCAAATTAAGAAAAATGTCCTATTTTTCCATCAATCAATCAGTATAGCTTTCTATAACTAATGCTTTATCTACTTCCTGGTTGATTTTTCACCAGATTTTGTTTTCTCTAAATTATTGCTTTCTTTATGCCAATTGATAATTCTGGTGACACAATACAACCATTTTATTGTATTCTTTATCAAAATGTGTTGTAATGTTCCAAGCGTCTTTAGTATTTAATATCGTGATTATTTCCTATTTTGTATTGCCAATAATATATAACCTAATCCTTGAGTGGCATTTAGCGATTGAGCACATAAGAAAAAAAAACAACGCAATTTATATAGAAATAACAATCACTAGTTTATACGTTGTGCTATAGGTGTATAAACCAGAGATTGATATTTCCATATAAATTGTGTTGTGTTTTTCTAATATATAACCTATTTAATATTTAGTTAACCACAGTTTGTATAATTAATGAACACCCTCACATCTGATTAACCTGTGTAGGTGTAGTGTGTATTATGTGTGTAATCCCTACTGCATGATTAATATAAAGAGTAAATAAACCAGGGTAATGTGATGAGAAACAAAATACTGGAAGAAAACATAATGATGCAATTGAACATAGAATGTATTTTTACCATTATTAAAGTAAATACCGGGCCCTGATTCACGAAATCCTAACTGAAGATAAAATCCAAATTTTAGTAGATACTTCAATTTTGATTGGCTAAGCACTAAAATCAATCTAATATTATCCAATCAAATACCTAAATTTTGGATTTAATCTTAGTTAAAATTTCGTAAATAGGGCCCCTGGTGTTCATTGAAATTTTTGAGAAAGAAAAACCCTGCTTTAATATTGAGTTTTGTCAATTTTACCCAAATGATAAACAGAAGTTTTATTCAACCATTTTTCTTCTATTTACAGCAAAAACAAATCAGCAAGTATGGAACGTTACCAAAGTCATACAGTCGATCAACAAGAAGTCGGAAACATATAACTAATGAATATTAAGCTTAGAACTAGGTTTTATCTTGCTCTGCTAATTGTTATAACTGGGCTCATTGACTGATTCTGTTTTTGTGAAAGGAACTGCTGTTAATAAGTCCATTCCAATCAAGTCTTTCATTACATTTGAAACCCTATTGCTCTTTCTTTCGAAGTGATTTAATTTTTCGAAGGAGAAAGATTTTTTTTTGTAAAGCATAATCTCCTTGTGAAAGAGAAGCTGTTTGCATACGTGTAATATGTATATATGTATGTAATAATAAGCTCAGTATATGAGATAAGAGGAATGTTATTCCAAGTATTATTAATCTTGACTAGTGTAAAATAAAATATTTTTATATGTAAATAGTAGTACAAATTAAAGAATTTACTTAGAGCATGTCTTTTATTTTTGTTTCTATAAACAGAAAGCTTGTAGGGAACTTAAATATTAATTGAAACATGATTTCTACCTCTAAACGATTCTGTAATTTTAAGATATGTTGCATTGAGTAAATTTGAATACATTTACGTTTTGATTGGAAATGAATTTACATTAATTTAAATAAAAAGTGATTCATTGACATTAATAGGATAGGATCTCTTTGATTTAGACAAAGCATAAAAATGTTGATTTGTTTCAGTTCTATGTATATATTTCATGAGATGAATATCTTTCTACAAGTAACATTTGTATGATCCTGAATGAGACCAATCATGACATATAACCATTTTTACATGTAATCAAGTATGAACAAAATCTACTTCGATTTACTCTATCGAAATCTAGATTTAATGTTATAGTAAGAAGCATCATATGAACCAAATTAACCTAAATCAAGAGGTCTAGTTATTCCAATACAATTATCAAGATCATTGAATAGACAAGACAGTACTTATATTTTCATTATAAGTGTTTATCTAGTCTAGGAGCAAATAATACAACTGGACGCAACATACCGTTATCATCACTATTTAATTATTATTTATAAACCATGATCATATTGAGGTTTCTATAGCATAAATCTATAGTTCTTTATATTCCGCTAAACATTTACTTTTATATATTTATAATATTTATGCTGGGATCTCATTAACAATAATAATAAATAAAAAATAGATCTGATGGAACCCTGGTGTTCATGTTTTTATCTCCCGGTTAATAACAGTAAAGTTGTTACAGGTTATTCATATTTAAAAAAGTATTGCTACTCTTGTGTGAAATCTACATTCTACATAACCTAGTCCTTGTCGTTATTGTTATACAGAATTTTAGGGTCTTCTAAAAGTTTAAACTTATTCCTATGATGGGTGTTAAAACCAGCATAAGCACTGATATGATCAGGCGCAACAACACTGTATGATTCATTATTGTAGAATCAAATTCTTGTCTCAGATCACTGGAAATGGAATTTCTGGCTTGCAAAATTTTCAGAGGAAGGCCATCCAGACCCCCTGTTGTGCGTTTCACATGTTCGAAGCTTGTAGCTTTGTCGCCCGTGCCCTCCGCCCCCTTATCCATGGTTTCTGGATCTGCCCTTGTATGATAAGATAAAACTTTATGTAGTAGTATATTATATAGTAATATATCATATAGAGATTACAAACTAATAACTATGGAATAACAATTACTGGTTTATTAACATGTAACATTTCCACAAAGATACTGTCCTCTTTATTAAGTCACTGTAAACTCATACATCATGACTATGTGGATGATGTCAGTTCTCAGTGTACAGTCAAGTTTAAATGGCCTCAAACTCTAGTTTTTACTGTTCACATATCAGTATGTCAGTATCGAAATGCATCTTTTAAATTAATGCATGATTATTTAAAACTGGGAAACAAGGACTAGATTAAGTAGACTAGGATCCTGTAATCTATTATAATATAGCCTACTAATATATCTATTTTGATGAACTGATAATTAACATGATGGTTAGTAATAATGAACACAAGTTGCTGGAATAGGTTTGTCTCATATTATTGGGTAAGATTATGTTAAGATTGTATTTATATATTATATTGTATGTACAATATGTAATAATTTCATGTATATATTACATGTAAGATATTGTATATAAAAGGGCATGGAATGAAAAGAACAACTATTTATTATTCTGTTTAACCCTCTTACACCTCCCACATAATATGAATGTTTTTAATAACTATAAAAGGCGTTTACGTCTGCTTTCACCAAAGGTGATATCGTAGACTAAGTATTTAATTAGCAAACTCTCTGGTGAAATGTCCTCACAATTTAGTAATTAAAAACAGAAAAACTGTAAATCATCTATTGTTTTTTTTTTCTCTCAGGTTTTTATTTCAGTTTACTTCACATTCCAAAACTGTAAGTCAAGACTTTCTTAACAATGAATATATTTTCTCACTTTTGATAAAGCATTTTTGCGCCAAAATCACATGCACATAGTAGGACGTTGTTGTGCCTTTCGCTGAAATTTTCTCCACTGTTTGCTCCGTCCTCCGTCAAAATAACCACTATCACACATTGGGAAAATACAGGTTAAATTATTTCCCTTGTTTCGCCCAGGTTGCATTTGTCACAAAATTTCAAATAAACTGGAATGTCTCTTTAATTCCTGTGGCTCTGATTATTCACCCTGCATGTTGTGAATTGATCATTCAACCACTCTAAACCTTCTCCTTCAATGTCTTTTACCAAATGCAAAACCATTATTTATTTACATTTTTATTCATGAACACTATGACAGTCAAAGTTTGACTACTGTTTGATTTCTTTTTTCTCCTGTTTTATAACAAAAAATTTGAGAATCAAAGAGTGCATTTTTGTTTTCTTAAAACCCACAAGGATAGTTATTACAGTTTTGTTTTGTACCAGGGTGCCTTAACTATCCAAAGATTGAGTACCAATGAGTGATGTGAAAACCTTGTTTCAGATGATGATTGATTTTTGTGAACAAAAAATTATTGAGATCAAACAGCTTGTTCTTTACTAAGTTAACTTATTTTGCTGTCACATAAATTTACTTTTATAAGTTATAATCTTTGTAATTTCTTTAAATGTTGAATGCTATAATCTGTACATGGGAGTGAATGAAATAAAAAGTAGAGACTGTAGAGTAGAATGTTTGTTTTCCGAATAATCGATTGATAATGATTGAAAATGGACATACAAGAACATACAACATGCTTACTTTTTGAGAATATTTTTAATTTACCGATTTAAAAAAAAAAAGGGTTTTTATAGATATTAGAATTGTATGTTTTTATTAGGTAATACTGACTCATAGGATGTTAAAGATGATCAGAATGAATGGTGTTACTATAATTGTGCTTCCACCTATAAAATCAAATATTAAGAACAAACAATATTTGGTATACAGCTTATCTACTTAATTTGGTTACAGGCTTTTTATTTTATGTTGGATAATGTCTTTTTTTTATTACAAACTGAATTCCGCTTCAGTTTAATCAACTAAATTGAATATAATCTCCTCTGGAACCTGCATCTTCATGTTGTCAAGTAATTTTTGTTTTTCTAAATGAACATGAGAAAGAGATTAATTAACTTGATGGTTGAAGATGTTAATAACTGATATAGTGATATATAAATATATATGTAGAGTGGTTGTGATATAGTATATATACATGTACAGAACTGCTGAGTAACATATCAAGTATATTATGTTTAAAATTGTAACAGTTTATTGTATCTGGTTAGTAGTATATATTATGTTTGATAAAATTAAGAGATTATTACACCGTATAATGTCTTTAATATCTATATTTGTTATATTCTTGTAAAAACTGTACACTGATTATTATGGATTTTATAAACCCCATCATATATAATATTTGCCTAGCGCTTTATGGCCAAATTAATAAACGTCAAGTTCACAATATTTGGTTTTATCTTGTTTTATTTCGGCAGTGATGGCAATATTGGAGAACTGAATGATTAAACAAAATCGTAGCTGAAGGACCCAAATTATTTATGTTGCGTTTGCAGGACAATTATTCAATCTTGTGCCTCATGATATTGCAAATGTTCATAAATTATTATCCGACAACCTTTATTAAAAAATGCATTTCCGATTGTGACCCATCTGGGTACAGAGTACAGACAATAGTCAAGCATCCCCAATAAAGGGGGGGTGAAAGCAATGTACCACAAAAGATTTTCTTTGTATGAACAAAATTGTGAACGAGCATTCAGTCAAGCTGATATGAATATTTAATGAAGTTCATTATTGGATCAGTTTATGCGCGAAATGAATCAGGTAACCAAGGGAGACTTATGCCAAATGTTAACCAACCTTTCTTCAGAGTAAATATTCCCTACATTATGAATGAGAGTAGACTCTTCTATGCAAAAAAACTCCAATAATCACTCAAACACTGAAATTTCACTGTAACACAGATTTAAACTACATGTAAATACAATTTAGTCATTTACATATTTATTCCATTTAGTTCAGTACATATACATTTGATTTAATGAGTGGTGTAAGTCAATCTTTTCTGCCATACTGTAAGGTCGATTAACAGGCAACGAAGCATACACGTTTCAGCAGTCCACAAGGGTTTTTGCATATTTCTATATACGTGTACATGAAACTGGTTAAGAGTAACAACCCATTATATTGTTATCAGAAATAATTTAAATCTGATCGGCTTACAGTTGTAACGTTTGTTATACAAACCAATAAGATGATAACCTGTGTTGTTTTAGTATTTACGGGGGGTTGGATGGCCAAATGGTTAGTGTGCGCGCGCTGTATCATACGGCCTGCCATTGAGTCAACTGGCGTGGTTTCAAATCCCCGGTTGTACGTGGCAAGGAATAGGGTCATCTGTCCAACCTCGTGGTTTTTCTCCGGCTACTCCGGTTTCCTCCCACTGCTAAAGACCCCTTCGTGCAAGCGAATTATTGAAATAAAATTAAACCATGTTAGTCCCGAAATTAACTAGTTTGTGTTGAGTGGCCGTTAAGCCCTGTTTCAGTCTCTCTCCCCTGTCTGACTTACGGGGAAATAGTTGATATAAACTGCCCAAATTTCAAATCAAATACCTTTTTAGCCACTGGAGGGGGGCACAAAATCATTAAACGTGATGATGGTAATAACATTGAAAGTACTTTTGGCAAGTCATGAACACTAAAGGCAATCAAAAGATATCTTGTGCAAACCACAGGTTATGTCCAAGTGGTAAAGGTTTCTTTGGCTCATCAGATGATACCTTTAGTTTGTTGAACATGGGTGATAACAAAATATACGTTCAAACCAAGACCAAAACATTATATAACAATAGCAGATGATAATTTTTCTTCGAAAAATTAGTAACTGTAAATTCCAGAAACAATGAATTTGAGAAAATATGAAAAAGCATTATCATCAAACAATGGATATTTAAAGCACTTTATATCTTTTTTATATAGCACAGATAAGAATGTTTCTTTAAGGGCAAGATATATTTAATGATATACAGAAACCCTTAATAATAACAGTATCAAAGCATGGTCTCTGATAACTAAATAAAAAATATGTGATAAAATGACAATATACAAATGAAATCATATGAACACATAATATATTGAGAGTAAAAATGTTATACTGTAATACAGGCTTGCACTCGGCAAACCTAGGCAGAATCTGGTGCCCTACATCTAGCCTCGGCTGTATGACAGTAAGTGATATGTACTTACGCCCATACATTTGCGATGCTGCTACCGGTTTACTTCAACAGGAAAACTTGCCGCTTTTACAAAGAAGTTCCCTAGATGACATCTTATGTAGAGTGTGTAGACTTTTCGTTGTTGTCCTTTGTTTAAAGAAAATCAGATAAACTTGAAAGATAAACAACTTCAGACAATTGAAAGCTATGTACGGTTGTCAAGATTGTATCTCGATTTCTACAAAACACAAGGCACCATGGGTGCAGCCATTTTTCATCCAGGACCTTTAAAGTAGTTACAATATGGCGGAATTCGTCATACAGCCAAAGTTAAATTGCACAAAAATCTGCCAAGGTTTGCCGAGTGACAAGCTTAATGAGCTTGACAACCATATTGATACAAAATACAGATTACACAAGCCACTGTTTCACATTTCTTTTCCACATACAGAAGTAATATCCACTGCCTTTGACTTGGCTTTACTCATAAGAAAAGATTGAGAGTCAAATTTCCTACAAAGAGTTTCAATAAAGTCTTAATGTCTTTTTTTACACACAGAGAATCAGTACATTAAGTTTTATCTTCACAAAACCTGTTAGCTGTAAGCTAGGGTCAAATTTCTTTCACACAAATAACAAACAATCTCTGGTGACAAAATGAAGTCTGCGGTTACGAAGTTTGTGTAGAATATCAACGGTCTGTATATATTACACTGTATATATATACAAAAATATATGTTTTACGTTCCTAAAGCATTTAACATATCTGTTGGTCTGGAAGCTAATGGCTGTAATGTTGGCATTGTTTGTAATGATGCACTGACTTGATGTGTAGTAATACCATTGCTATTACTGGTAATAATACCACCATTTTCACTGGATATCTACAAAATTAAAAGTAGCAATTGTTAGGTTTAAAACAGTACACCCGCAGGATTAAATAATCTTTTACACATAAATTATGCATGAATATCCCCAAAATGTGAATGTAGGTGTTGATAACACAGCAAGGTCCAATTCAGGAAGTTGTCTCATGGCCAACTGTTTTATTCATTATCTAGTGTTGAGTGCACTGTTTCATTAATAGAGAGGTTTCGCAACTTAATAGTTACACATACATTTACATTTAGATAACCGAAAGTGTAACTGTACAGAATGACGTTTCGCTAAATTCACAGTTACATTTACACTTAGTAGGTTGTGACACAAACTTGGTCCAGGATCTTGAAAGACCTTCATCACGGATAGGTTGTTGAAGATGGTTTGTCCCGGCCTCTTTTTATTTTGTCTACCCGAAGGAGAATTTTTTTTTCTGTGGATTTAGTTTGTGAAAACCACAATTTAGAGAAAAATTATGGGCTGAATCATAGACATTAAACAAAGTTCAGCTAAGTGTTGTGAACGTACAGTTATAGAGGCTGCTATCCGTCAGCTACACTTTTATGACGTGCGCTCCACGTCATACGCCACAAAAACTGATGACGTTTAACCCTCTAAATGTAAATGTAAGTGTAAATGTAAAGTTGCGAAACCTCTCTAATAAACAGTGGTAGACAGTTACACTGATGATGTCATAGCTAGCATCTTAATTTGTTTACCGGGTATTTATAGTGATATTTTCTCTCAAAAACAATAATTTGTTAAAAATGATTGTTAACAGTGGTAAACCGGATGTGAATTCTACCGGATAATCTGACTGGATAGTCGATACACAGACTACGTGTCATCCATCTTTATTTGTATGCAATGTTTTGAAATATATTTAATTTTTTAACATGCAAAAACTGAAGTCAAGAGATTATCTTATCTACATTTTCAGTGTTTTGATCTTCTAAAGTACAAAGCTTCTCTAAACAAAAACACTTTTTCAGTCCTTACTAGCCTTCTGTCATGTTGTCCATTAAAGAAAGATACAACACAATAACGAACACATAAAAAAACTTACTGGGCCACTTTGCGGATCGCCTTCATTTCCTTGTCCCACAAACACACCACCTTGTCCACGTGACCTGTTTAAGGCATGTCGATGCCGAGATTCATATAAATATTTCTACAAAAATATACCAAAAGATTAAACACATAATACATGTATATAAAGTTTAAATTTCTATTAGAGGACATCATGAAGGTTTTCAATTATATGGTATCTATTGCCTTACAAATAATCATGATATTGTTAAGCGAGAAAAAAAAATACCTCATTTTAAAAGTGGGGTTGCACAGAAAAAAGAATGGGGTTCAAACTCAAACTAGGTGATTTCGGGACGTAACATACAGTATAATTTTATTTCAATAATTTTCTTGCGAGTAGGTGTCTTTAGCAGTGGTAAGAAACCAAAGGACCCTGATAAAACGTAGGAGGTTGGAATGAATAAATGAAATGTGGTTTTATGCAGGTAGTTAAAGCGATAGGACGATAACCAAGTCACTTGGGTGAAGGCAGACCTTATGGTTTAAAGCACATAGATTTGACCACTTGATCTACAACTTCCCTTCCCCCAGGGTTGAATATTTCTAATGACGGAGCTATTTTTCTCCGAGACCTTAAGAATCAAATATTTGAGTGTTTTAACTGAAGATAAATGACATATTAATATCTTACCGATCTCTCCCTTGGTATTCTGCCTGTTGCTTCTAATTTTGCTCTTGCTTGTCGTCTTTTTAATATTCGATGATATTGCTTAGCATTAACATATAATGGTTCATCACCGGACTCTGCCCCAGGCTAAAACAAAACATATAGCAAACTACAATATTGTAAAAGTTTAATCTCTAATGATTCAAAAATGATTCTATTCAGTTCAGTATTTACAAAGTTATGATAAATTATATTTTCGCTAATCTATAATGCTTGAGCGTAACAAGATGCTACCATCTTAGATTGGAAGCGGAGAAACCTGATGGGTCTAGTTTAAATCTGGTTGAATTCAAAAAGAGAAATTATCTAAAATTGGTGTTTTGATTTGATTTTATTTATTGCCAGCCACAGCAGTATTTGGTATCCAAAGTTTCTCCATCATTATTATATAGTATAGTATTTGTAGAGAGGTGGTATTTTTTCATTCCTTCATTATCAAAATAACATATTAATAAATTAATTACCATAGGAAGCTGCTGACCCACTGGTTGAGAAGGTAAATTTATAACCTGTATACCTGAAAATAATATACATATAGGTGTAACAATAAAACATATATAAAATTGATTAACATTCAACTGTTTCCACTAGGATTATTTAGTTTTAATCCATAAAATGATACAATCGTAATCAAGTGGCTCAAGGGCCTCAATCAACAATTCAGTGTGAACTGAAAATTATGCTATGCGAGACTGAATGACTGCAAAGTAAGACCCTTCTATCACGGTTCTTTCTTTATCATAAAAAAGACAAACAATTTCAAAAATAACAAAAGATATGCTTCAGGACAACAGAACCCACAGCAATCTATAGTACATCGGTTCCCTTTTGGTTCTTTTATAGGTCACATGAGCATTTACCAGACATTAAAAAGTTTGCAAGAGAAACAACCTGTGCAGTAATTACCGATATTGGTAATCTTTAAAATTTACTTCTTAATATTAACTTAAAAAACACATCGACCTTTTACCACAATTTCATAGTTAACAAGAAAAAAATCATCCTTGGTATCGTTCGCCAGTGGGAAAAAATAACTCATAAAAAAATTATTGGTAATCAATAACATTCTTCATCTCAAGAACATGATAAATATTCCAAGTCAATCGGATGATATCTTTAAACATATAGAGCTTTCCAAAAATTTTTTAAGTAAAATAGACTTATTTGTTCCATACAAATATATAATGGATAAATTTGAATCCTATCGAATAATCATTTCCATTAATGCTTCTTGAAGAGCGGACAACAAATACATATGCAATCTTAATTTACCTTGAGGTAACTGTACTGGTTTATTATTGGCATCAACCAACACAAATGATGTTTGACCATTTATTGTAACTTGATTTAAAAATAACATCTGTGGTATACCAGATGTTGATACAGTACTGGTATTACTACCTTGAACTTGTGTTTGTAAAACATTATTATTAGGTTGACTTATTGCTGCATTCTGTAAAAATATTTCAGCAAACTTTATAAACATTAACAATACATATGAATATCAAGCAGTTTGTAAGAATTCTGGATTTGACAATTCTGAACGTCAGGTAGATCGGATGATGCTTGTAACTTATAATTTTAATTTTATGTCAGGTATGTATTAAAAATATCAATATAACCACAACAAAACGTCTAATCTGTATCTTATTAAACAGTACACATGAATCTCAAACAGATTCAATCCAATACATAATAAATATTTCCTCAGAGTGTTCACATGGTTCTACTGATGGATAATTTATAGAAGTTTATGCACTGACACATGTATCATCGTTAAAACACACACTAAGGCTGGGAATCGATATGAAATTTCAATATCGATTATCGGCAAGAAATTGTCAGCGATTATCGACAATAATCGATTATCACTTTTCCGGAAAAATCCGAACTTTACCGACCTGTTATTTGTGTTAGTCGACACAGACTACCACTATTTTGTTGTATTTGTTCCTCAACAGTCATGTTTAATAATAGTATTGTATAATAAAAATATTCGAAAACATCTTCAGTCTTTATTACTGTTATTTAAACACATATTTATTAATATTCTGATACAATCTGTCAATACTCAATCGTAATAAAAAAAAACAAACGAAAGTAAATTGGAGTTATTTGTCTTCATTACTAGAGAGTCCATGAAGGTAGATAACTCTTACATGTATTAGGTCAATTATATTACGGTCGTTGGTTCCGTAAAAATCAAACCAATTCCATACCTCGCTTTTTGCCTGTCCCGGGAAGTCGAAAACGTGTATAGACTGTATCTGACATGATTTAGTAATAAAAGAAAAGCTGAGTTTTATCGTGAAAACAGACGATTTCTCTACAAATCAATCAAGAGCAAAGAGGGGAGATAATCCTAATTTTATTATATCACGTGCGATTGTCATTGTTCACAAAGTGCGTGATCTTTTTTAGTTTCAACTAGTAATAACAACAAAGACTACGAAAATATTAAAATGATGTTTTTAATCTTAAAGTTTAGTTTTTTACAATAATATATATTTAAAATGTGCCAGTTTGTAAGCAGAGGGGAAAATAGTTGTTGTCTTGAAGTGGTGTATTCATTCATTTGTCTGCTAATGTCAGATTACGGCAAGTTTATTCGTGTGAAAGTGACCGTAACTTGCCGTCAGAAGGTAAATATACCGATAATCGATATTTGAATTTCAATATCGATTATCGTATCGCTGAATAACTTCAACCGATTATCGATTATATCGATATTTTTGCACAGCCTTAATACACACACACATTTACATTAATTTGCCTACAATATTATCTCACCTGTATAATATTTTGACCAGCAGACACTACAACAGGTAAACTGGATGCATTTGACATAATTTGACCTCCTTGGATTGGAAGGTTAGCAAATGATGTACTGCTTTGTGAGGAGAATATAGCTTGTTGATCAGTGCCAGTCTGTAATATCATAAAGGTAACTTTTATTCAATTTAAATAATAAAATCTAGTAAAACATCAGTAAAACTGACTTGTCAATACTTATAAATGATCTATTTTAGATGTAAATACATTTTTAATTTTAACTCATGCGTAAATTTCTTGCAACTCAACATAACCTTTTTTTTCGAAATAAATGAGAATCAAATGTGATTTGATTATATGAGCATGTTTCTGAAAATTTAAATAAAAAGAAAATGTGCAATTTGCCAATAAGTGTTTTGATAAATAACATACTAAATCTGTTTGTCCATGTGGAAGTTGAACAGTAACACCCTCTTGCGTCACATATTGTATTCCTTGTACTGCTTGATTGCCATCATCATGTGACTGATTTACTGTTACTGTCATTGGTTGTTGAGTTTCAGGGTCATACATGACCGTAAAGTGTTGTTCCCCTTCCGACATGTTTCTGGTTTTGCTGCATAAATTTGTAAAGAAAATCATATATTATGTCACATATCATTATGAATTCAATTGCCACGAGACAATTCACATGATACGGAGTTACAAGGGTCATATGAGTGGCTTTTGTCCTTATGCGCCAGACATTTGGTAAACCAATCAGCGTTGATGTTTTTAGTAGGATACCCACAGAACGTGTGTTGCATCTCTCAAGAACTCGCTGCAACAGACCATTTCATTGGCTAATCGATTGCACTAACCAGAACGCAGGTTGTTTAAGAACTCTTTCAGTTATAGAAAGCTACAGAAATGGAATGGGGTTTAACATCCTACTGTTTTGCTCCTAAACTGGGCTAATGAAGACAGGTATACATGTACGTCATACAGTGTCCTATGAGGAAAATTTTGCCCGGACAGCGGCCCTACAGCCTACTCTTATATCGTATTTCAACTGCCAAGGAATTTTTAAGTGCACGCCAATTTGTACATGGGGCCTCGGTTTTTCGTCCCATCTGAATGATTAGACATCTGTCCTTGTCAGGCCGCCCGTCCTGCATCAATGATAACGGGACCCCCACCCCAAAAAATCTGGTTGAACTTTCTCGGTCAATCAATGCACTGCAGGAATCGAACCCCTGACGTCCCGACCTCCACCGCTCCAGGTCAGCAAGCCAGCGTTTTACTCAGCCACGTGACCCACAGCCAAGCTATAGAACACAACAAAACTTAAAGGTTTTTAAATAGTGTATTCTAATTTTGGAATCAGTTATTACTATTATTAGGCTTACTACTATGGTACTCTTCCATGATCGAGAACGACGACATCACTGAACACTGGCCTGGGTGTTATTGTAACCCACAAGCGGTTTCAACGTTAGTTAAATAATTTACCTAAATTCAAACCTCGTTTCTTTGCTGCTTAACTTGACTGAAGATGTAGATAAAGGGTGCTAAAATAACGACAATATTATTTCAAGACAAGTCTAACATTTTTCCGTATTTTTAACCAAATAAAGCCAAAATGGCGGGCACTTCCTGTGCACATAAATTGATGACGATTTTATTTTCTGCCATAATAAAAATATTTCAAACTATTCATTGATATGTAAATAAATATTTATTAACATTAAAAATAGAAATGTATTAACTTTGATTGAACAGAAGGAGTACATTCATAGAGTTACATATAACTCTATAAGTACATTCATCGAATTGCTTTCTGCGGTGCAGGTAAACAAAAGCGATTTCCGGTTACGACGAACAGACGCGAATTTCGGATTTAGATTTGCAAATTAATCCTTTCCAATCAGCATGAGTAAAGCCCATCCTCCAGAATTGAAAAAGTAAGTAATTAGGACTAGATCTAATGTTTCTGTACATGTGTTCAAAGTCTGGAATAGCCTAATTGTTATTTTACAGTTTCGTTAAATTTAAATAGGCATATCTGATGCATTTACTATCATTTACTTTAGTGTTTAGTCAAGGACTAGGTAACAATGTCAGTGCTGGAACCGTGTGTGAAATAGGTTTATTTAACGTCCGCTTCCTTCGAGGTGATATCGCAGACAAAGTGCTGGAGCCTGGAGCTAACCGCTTTTATGCGTGACAGATTTCCTCTTTTTTAAGGAAATGAACCCGCTGAGTTAGGCCCAACGTACCGGTACTTTGTTCTTTTTTTTAAAAATAAAAGTATGCCATTTTTACATGTCATATGTGATAGAACTGGTTAAATACATTCCAAATATAATTTTAACGCTGAAATCATTGCTGTGGTAGTAGTTCAGCTCTGAACGTAGGTCTCATTCCACTCGCCATTACTACGTTCAGATCCCGTGCCATTCAACCAATGTCGAAACTATAATCTGTCCCAGTCAATTTTACTGGGCAACTTTTCACGGCTAAACGGTCGCGTGTCAGTCCCCGTGAACGCCTGAACAATGTAAATGAACATCTTAGTGAGAAAATAAGACCTTGCTTATAGATTATAGTTTCGACATTGGTTGAATGGCACGGGATCTGAACGTAGTAATGGGGAGTGTAGTGAGACCTACGTTCAGAGCTGAACTACTGCTGTAGATGCATAACAAACTTTGTAAGAAGCGCAATCTGATTAAAATACAAATCTATATATTTCATTTTTTTTTTATGCTTTCGATGGCCTACACTACATCATATGACAATTTGACAAGTTTTAGCGGGACTTCCGTCAGAAGTTACATGAGCAGCTTTTGACCCTCATGACATAAGACAATTGATTAACCAATCAGCACTGATGTTACAAGCGGATTATCCACAGTTTCATACAAACCATGGTTTTTACCATGCCCAGGCTTTGCCGTAACAGACCATTTCATTGGCTAATAACTCACTGCATTCAGAACATCTTTCAGATCCTAATGTAGTAAGGACAAATAAAACAGATTTTGAACAATGAATACAAAATGATGTAGGAGCTGTGTTTTAATCATATTGAAAAAATGGGAAGTGACTCAAGAAATGGCAAACACAAGTTTTCTTTCTATATGACTAACTGAAGTTACGAGCAATAACAGACATACAGTCAAATTTCATTTCATTATATAGATAATTCCGTTGTTTAGACAAAAGGTGGATGAGATATCTGACAAGTCCTTAAAGGAATTAACTGTAACTATATAAGATCAAACGAACAAATTAGAAAGTCTTTGCATTACCATAAGTACCGAATGAATAAAAACAAGTGAATAATGTGCAAGCCTCTCCCCCATGGGCAAAATTACTAGGCCTACCAAAAATCAAATGAGTTATGGTGATGGAATTTTTGATGTTATTACAACCCTGAAGCCAACCTGTTTCACAGGAGAGAATTACTTACGAATTATCCCTGTAACGTATGGCTATCCAAAACACGTGCGTTGACTGCACAGCTCGTAGTCATTGGCTCAACGGCTCGTGCAATGTTTACTTAACACCTAACTGCTTCGGGCAAAATGATGCATTTTACTCATTTTAATGCCCATTTACACTAAATAGGAAATATTTTTGAACTACAAATACTTCAAACGTCTTTATTTATTTTTCTTTTACCTCAAAAAAATGTTTGAGAATTTAATTTGTCGGAGTAAAAAAGTTAATATGCCGTACTCATTAAGCCTCGTCGATGTCATGCTTATCAGTGATTGTAGCGGCCAAGCGAATATTCACTGCGGGATCAGTTTGCCCTGAAGCTTGTGGAGTGTTTTACAAGTATTGATCTTTATTGAATTAATTTTCTTTTCTTTTTTTTGATAGATATATGGATAAAAGATTAACATGTAAGTATCTGTTTTCCATTGAGTAGAATTATTTTTCATGGGTGCTTCTTACAAATGAAATGGGATTTAGCATCTATTTTTCTGCATTCACAAGGTTAATGTAAATGGAGCTTTTATTGAAAACCCTGTACAACTATTAAAGTGATTTGGGAGCCAAGATGGTTAAGTGGATGAGACGCTGGTTCACTCCTGGTGTTGGACGAGAAAGTTCATCAGGATTTCCGGCATTGTTTCCTCTTGTTAGTGGTGCAGAACAGAGAGCCTGACAACAGCTGTCTAGTCGTGTACACATTGGCAGTTAGAATTCAATATAAGAATGAAATGAAATGGAGTTTAACATCCTACTCTTCTGCACCTGACCTGGGCTAATGGAAGACGGACATACGCCATACAGTGTGCTATGAGGGAAATTTTGCCCGGGCAGCGGTGCTACGGCCTACTCTTATATCAAATTCCAACTGCCAAGGGATCTTTTACGTGCACGCCAATGTGTACACAGGACCTCGGTTTTTCGTTCCATTCCGAACGACTAGGCAGCTGTCCTTATCAGGCCCTCCTTCTGCATCAGTGACAAGGGGAAACCACGCCGGAAAATCGAGATGAACTTTCTCGGCCAATGCAGGGATCAAACACCCGACCTCCAGACTAGCGAGCCAGCGCCTTGCCCACTTAGCCACCGTGATTCCCTTCAATATAAGAGTAGGCTGTAGCACTGCTGTGCTTGCAATATGTATGATGGTGTATTCCCGTCTTCATTAGCCCAGTCAAAGCAGAACAGTAGGACATTAAACACCCATTTCATTTACTTAAAGTGATTTAAAAGTCGGATGTGTTGGTGATGAATTGTCATAAAATTGATCACACTATCTTATTTGAACATATTTTGTAACACGGACGGGAGATCTTCTTTTGTTCTTTTCGTTAAATAAGCAGATTGTTGTACCTCTACTAAAGTAACTGGAGCCTACATGTAACTGTGCAATAACTAGACATTTCATTGTTTTTGCACACTTTAGCTGGCTTATGTTAGTTTTAGTAGAAATCATATAGAGAAGTGGGGTGGGTTTTCCGTGCAATAACAAGCAGCATGTTGAGCAAGTGTCAGTGTTGTAATTCATTTATAGCAAACTTCATCCATTAACTGGTTTTACACCTAGGCCTACGACCTCTGTGGTTAAACCTATTATTAAATCATGAAAACCGTGCTATAAATATAACTTGTATCTGGTTGAGTTATATTATTAATAAACGAGTGGATGCTTAGTATTTTGGTGAATAATGGTGATTAATTTGTTATCAAAGGTTTGTCTTGGGCAACTGTCTAAACCTATGTGTTGAATGTGTTAAAGAAATACATATCAGATTTCATGTTTCAGAGTTTCTAGTTACATTTATAAGGGCTGATTTTAAACATTCCTTTAAGTTTGAGAACTGCCATGATCACCGTATCATGCTGATCATTTTAGGAAGATGATCTAAAGTCACCCTTTGAATAAATATGATAAACATCATTCTGCTGACATACTTAATTACCAGACTACATATGTATGTTAGAAATTAATCAAGTGGGGACCGATGTACCTACAAAAGTGACAGTGACAACAGACCGAGAAGTCCCTTGGGGTTATTAAGATAAGAGATACATGGAACATGATATATTTTATGAGGATTTGTTTAATTTTCAGTAAAATTAAATGGCGGTCGACAGATTATTGGTACATTACGAGGATTTGATCCATTTATGAATTTGGTGGTGGATGAATCTGTTGAAAAATTGAAGAGTGGTGGAGAACAACCAATAGGAATGGTGGTAAGCTTTTACAAATTAGGTTGTCATTATTGGAATAAAGTAGATCCCATCAAATTGAAATAAAGAAATTTATCTTGTAAATCTTAAAGTTGTTAATGTTAATTTATTTAAAATAAAAAAACAACCAGATCCAGTCTTTGCATAAATGGAATGAAAAATACTATGTTATGGTCATCTACGAACACTTTGGATTTTACAAACCTTGACATTCCTATTGATTCCTAAAGAAAAATGTTGAGACGCTATATAAATTCTTAAATTTGGTAGTCCACCATGTTTCAGTTTGTGACCTCGAGAAATAAACAATGGGCTTTATTCAATAATTTTATTAGAACTTGAGCTCAAATTTATAAATCAATGTTTAACTGACAATTAGTATTATTAATGTCTGTGAATTATGCCATTCTGGAGACCAGCATGGCATATTGTAGCATCTTCCACACAACTTTATAGCAGCATTATTTTTGTCCCCTGTCTTCACCATATCATTGTGATCTTTGACATTCCTTTTTTGTCAGATTGAAATGTTTAACATTTGTGTTTGAGGGCATCGACCTGTGGTGGATTTACGCTGTCCTGAAAACATCTGATGTGTTATTGTCATTATCTCATCAGACATTCTGTTTAAAATTGAATTTGTAAGATTGGTGTCTATCTCTCATACAAAATTTACAAAAGTGATTCATTTTCACTGCATCTCATAGTTAACATCAAAATATTCAAAGAAAACTTATGCCAAATTTATTATATTTTCAGGTTGTACGTGGAAACAGTATTGTTTTATTAGAATCGCTGGAACGTGTATGATAGAACAACAAAATTATAGCACATCTTTTTTTACAAATCATGATGGTCAGCAAAAACTTTGAAAAAGATTTCAGATTTTTTTCTGTAATTTCCATTTAAGTCCATGTATCATAATTATTTCATTTTCATTTTAATGTGGCAGTAGACATGTATTTGTATCACATTCATTTGTAAATAAACATCTTTCATTTGTAGCATGTCTTTTTGTTTACATTTGCATTACCATTCTGTCTTCATTAGCCAGTTCGGGGAATCACGGTGGCTAAGTGGATAAGGCGCTGGTTCGCTAGCCTGGAGGTCGGGTGTTCGATCCCTGTATTGGCCGAGAAAGTTCATCTCGATTTTCCGGCGTGATTTCCCCTGGTCAGTGATACAGAAGGAGGGCCTGACAAGGACAGCTGCCTAGTCGTTCGGATGGGACGATAAACCGAGGTCCCGTGTACACATTGGAGTGCACGTAAAAGATCCCTTGGCAGTTGGAATTCGATATAAGAGTAGGCCGTAGCGCCGCTGCCCGGGCAAAATTTCCCTCATAGCACACTGTATGGCGTATGCCCGTCTTCCATTAGCCCAGGTTAGTTGCATAAGAGTGGGACGTTAAACCCCATTTCATTTCATTAGCCAGTTCAGTCAGAGTAGGACATTAAACCACATTTCTTTTACATGTATTTTGTATTCAAATCGACCTCCAAAAGATTTTTATCTGGTCTGGGCGTTAATTGTTTTTATACGATTTTGACAAAGATCCTGTTTCCTTTCAATATGGATACATGCATTGTAACTTGTATGGCAACCACTTTTTTATGTCAAAAACTGAAACCAGTATAAGACAATGAATTTTAAGTAGCTGACAATGTATAAAATTCTTGCTGGACAGTTTAGAACTAGTTCCTCTATGAACTGCCTTTGAGCGGACAATGTCCACTGACAGTTCATATCCAGCCTTATATAGCTGCAGTATGAAAATACCATTCTTCCCCACCTCTGTTCTAAGGCTATTTTTGAATCCTTACCTACTATTTTTCACCGTGATTCTCACCCTGACACACATTTATAAAGATTCAACACTATTTTCAAGTAGAATTCTGCGATTAAAAACATACACCAAATACGTTTAAACTGAAGAGACATTACGAGATCCGGACATGCGCATATCGCATGTTCATCGCTAAATTCTACTTGAAAATTGAGTTGAATTATTATAAATTTGTGTCAAATATAGTGAGATAGTGAGAAATGATTCCTTTTTGTGGTGACAAATAGACGGTAAGGGTTCTAAAACAGCCCGAGAGCAGAGGTAGGGGAATAGCGGTATTTTACCGTATTTTCATATTGCAGCAATATAAGGCCGGGTAGGAACTGTCAGCGAATATCGTTCGCTCAAAGACAGTTCGAAAAGGAACAGTTCCCCGATCTCGATCTTAGAGATAAGTTTACCCTTGGAATATCTTTGGTAAAACTCGCGGACCATTAATCAGCGTGAATTCGGCTGTTGAGCTCCGTGGCGAACATACTGATTGACAGGATTTGTTAGAATAAAATGATTTGAAATAAACGAAATGTAATTTTTGTCTGGGATCGAGATAGCCCATTCCCCACAAATGCTAAGAATGTGGCTACGGGGTCTGAAAATAACTCTTGTATCTGCACATGGGTTTTATAAAAACGGAGTACAAGTGTGAATATTAGTTCTTAGTGAGGCGGCGAATTAAGCCATCGCCTGCTTCGTCCATGCGCAAATATGCAGGCGTTCCTAGTCAAAAGTGTTGTCATAATTATAATCAATGACATCGTATATAGTGTACCTTTAGCTGCAGTTTCTCAAATAATATGACATTTGCTTACACCATACCTTAAAGCTACAATTTCATATTTTTAAGTTATATTTTTAAAATGTATTAAAATAAAGTCTGAAAATAGATGGTATCTATAAACAGTCCTACCTTGTTTTTTAAAAAATCCTATTAATTCACTATTGCCAGTTGCGAAATTGGCAAATATATCATTTTCAACTTTAAATTCAAACGTTTGAAGATAGCTATACCATAGGGGGATGGGAAAACAAGGGAGGTAATTGTGTTATTATTTCCCATTTCAATGATTTATTAGTGTGAGGAATAATCCCTATGATCGTATAATAGTGAGTTGACAACCTATTGAGCAAAAGACATAGAAATAATTATGTTTTGACTTTCTTAGAAAAGATGAAATTATCGCTTTAAAAGACAAGAACGGCAACATTTAAGACTTTCCGGTTTCATACAATCTTAGCATGACGTTATTCTTTATTCTCACAATCATGATTGTATAATGTCAAAAAGATACCACACTACAAAGAAGAATTCAAAATGTGTCAGTGATGTCGATAAAAAGTCCTGCCATATTAGATAACGATGTTGTAATATAGCCTACAGTTCTGTCAATATCGTACATCTGCCGCGTATCTCGCAGAATAGGGAGAATGGTATTCCTGTGAAGGCAAGGTCTTTCCATTTGGTTGTATCGCGCACCTCTATTATCCCGGTAATAACCTTTGTCAGGAAAACCGGTGATCCGAATCTGTGTAGTGAGGGGGCGTTTTCGAGAAGGGGGGTGGGGGAGATATCCCGGTAATAACCGTGATCCGAACCTGTGTGGTGAGGGGTCGTTTTCGAGAAAAGGGAAGGGGGGGGGGGGTACAATGTCAAATGATGGTCGTAGGTGTTATATATTAATTTTACATAAATTTCTAGGAGACTGTCAATCTCTAAATAAGTGTACATGATGCCGCTGTCGTGGGTATGTGGAAGAGTCGATGTAAAAGGGGGGGGGGGGGGGATTGGCGAATTCACGTTGATGTAAATGATGAATTGCCTAGGGGCCGGAAACCACTTGGTTAAAAAAAAGTGACTTCTCTTTGGCTTTTTGGGTACAGAAATCATTTGGTTCAAAATTGACATGAAAACTGGCTCCTCGTTGGTTTTTTGGTTTAGTACCAATTTCGTCATTCAAATTATTGATTTATAATGGTACTTTTCAAGAGATCTGGAAAGGTAAATTAAAAAAGAACCCACAATAAATCAGAGACATGTTTAAATATTAGTTTATTCTTACAGTCTTCATTAGAAGATTAAAAATCAAAGTTCATAATATGAGCGGGATAAACATCTTCTTGGTTGCTGATGTATGTTTAAGCTTGTTTTTATCTGTAGATGTGACATTTTTTATCTTTGGAAGCGAGTGTTGGTCATCTTCTACTGCATGATCTGTTGGTGAAAGATGCTTCGGCAGCAGAGTTTGATTCTTTAGCTTTCATAGAACTAGCTCAAATATGTCAGGCATCGTCATTTTTTTGAGGGAAACTTGGCATTGGTTGTAACTGGTGCGTGGTACCTTCCGAGCAAGAAATCATTGGTTTTAGTTTTTAAATTATTGCCATTCGGTTGATAAGTTTGGAACTTTTCCTAAAGGAGGCAACTTGGCATATTTTCCTGAACTATCTTCTTAGCAAAAAGTGGGAGTATCTTTAATGGTGTATTTCGCGATAAAAGATCAATCAGTGGGACCTTGCTAAAATTACCCAGCGTCTTGAATTCTGCGACTGCAACAACATTTTCTGTAACAGCTTGGAGTTTTGGAATATCGGTCATATTATTTGTACTATATTTAGTTATAGAACTGTATAAATCTCTCACTGACGTTAACACTTCTTGTTGTAACTGATGCCCATGCAATGTGGCCCGAGGTAATTCAAATGAACCCCACCACTACTACAAAAACCATTGCTGTTTTACGAGATGTTATCTGTCGTTACGGTTTACCCTAAGAAGTCGTGAATGACAAAGGGTCCCAGTTCAGATCAGCTGAATATAAGAACTACTACAGAAACCATTGTTGTTTTTCGAGATATTTGGTGTCGTTACGGTTTACCCAAAGAAGTTGTGAATGACAAGGGGTCCCAGATCAGATCAGTCGAATTTCTTAAGGATGTATTCTATTAAACAGACACTTGTATCACCATGCTATCCTCCTTCATCTTTACAAGATAGACTTGCAAGTTTCTTGTTTGTATACCGTATGATCATGACACAAAACGGACTCTCACCAACGAGCGAGAAAATGGGTGCCATCATTATTGCTGTTTTACGAGACATTTTCTGTCGTTACGATTTACCCGAAGAAGTCGTGAATGGCCCTAGTGTTCCATTAAACAGACACTTTGTATCACCATACCACCCACCTTCAAATGGAGCTGCAGAGAGATTGGTCTAAAGTTTGAAACGAACACTAGAGAGCAGCCAATCTTGCAAGTTTCTTGTTTGTATGCCGTATAACGCCTCATTCAACTACAAACAGAACTCCTACGGAGTTGTTTCTTGGACGTCAACTGAGAAAGTTACATAGTCTACGCCCTATAGCTGCAAATCAAGGTCGTCAAAAGCGACGTCATGATAAGAGTGCTATTTCCAGAACCTTTCATATTGGTCAGAGTGTGTTAGTCTTGGACATTTTAGGGAAAAGATAAATGGGCTGATTGTATTATTTTAGAACGTTGTGGTCCATATTCGTTTCCGGAACAAGTAATGGTGGTAGAATCTGGAAACGACATATCGATCATCTTCTGCACATTATTGCTGAACCATTCCTTGGGATTTACAATAGTTTCTTGTCCACCTCACGTTGTTCTGAGGATTTTTTTGGGCCTTACCCCCTCGATTAAGAGGTTAGTTGAAGTTTGTCTATCATAGATTATTGAGGGTTATTCTCTTTCGATGGTTCCCTCTTAAAGAACTTAAGAAGATCTGAAAACGGATCGGTACTGCAAGGTAGAAAACTGCACTGAAAATAATCTACTATTTGTGAGATGTTATTGTTTGGTAGCAGTAGACTTCTCCTTGAGCCTGAGATTTTCATAGCTTTACATGTAGTATATTCATCTATACTGCCGTAGGCTATGTGTCTAATAGACCTTTCTGATCGCTTTCTATTTTGTTACTGACCAGTTTAATCTTGTGATTTGTATCATTAACGACTAAGCTCTTCGCGATTTTATAAGTAGTGTATCCATCCATATTGGTACATGGTGAATATGTCCATTTACTCGTCTATTCTGTTCCTGGTGCTGCCATTTCCGTTGAATCCGGACAATATTTTGCTATTTATATTTCTCGAACCGCTTTCTCCATTCTGGTGATTTTCATTATCAAGCACTTGATCTTCAGAACTGGCACGTGAGATGGACTGAAGTCGTGCATCTACCACAGCTTTAATCACGGGATCAACTGCAGTTGGACTCAGATCTCTCACTCCTTTATCGAATCGATATGTAACCTTTTTCACGTCATCAATGGACTGTATCTTGTAGAAATCAACCGCGGCATCAGCCCTCGCGACACTACCCTGTAGAATTAAATTACGGTTCATTTAATCACCGTTTTCATAATGTAAGTATGTCGATTTGTCTGAAATAAAAGATACGTCAAATAATTATAACTCTTAAATTATACATAATTACTCTAAAACAAAATATATTTTTGTTTTATATTAAAGGGACAATAACACTCTTGCTGGCTTGGCAGCCCCAGAAAATAAATAATAGCCTTATTCTAGATGTTTAAGTGTCCTACCTGTTGTGTAAATTATCCATTACGAGCTATTTTACTTGTCCAGAGGGTTCGAAAATATTTTAAATCAAAGTCACATTTGAAAAGGTTTACGTTAGACTTTTCAAATCAATTAGTTGAATTTTTCCAATTTTTTAAATTAGGTGTGTTAAGATGAAATTTATATCATCAAGTAATTGGAATATTGTAAACTAATACAATTTGTTGACCAGAATGAAGATTGGGACATATTATTTAGTTACAACAAGAGTGTTATTGGGGCTTTAAGTAACCATGAAATGATGAGATACTTGAAGGCCACCGTTTGGTTTATCACTCGTTACCTTAAGATTAAGATTAAATAGTAGTAAGACAATTGTCTTTTAATCTAAATGATTGATTGATTGATTGATTGACTGAGCGAGTGATTGTCTAATGTACAAAAGAAAAAAAATTAATGCCTTCTTATGTTAAAACTGATTTATGTATAATCAATTGAAGACTACAGGGAAAAACTGGTGATGTCACGTTTTCTGACCTTTGAGTAAATGGAAATTTCCTGTTTAAACACTCATTTCTTCTGTTTGGAAGATTTGTTTTTAAATATTGCAAGTTTCTATGAAGAATGTTGCATTTTGTGAGGACATTTAAGCTGGTGCAGACTCCCATAGGATCCCTATGATGTATTTTGGGCATTTGATTTGACTGACCATGGTTTTTATGCCTTTCATAATACGATTGTTCCATACAATATTTATGGAGAAGAAAGGAATGACCAAGGGGTAAAATCAGGGGGAATAAATCGAACAAAAGCATAAATGTGGACATCACCAGTCTTTCCCCTGTGGTCTTCTGAAGAACTGGTGATGTCACGTTTTCTGACTTTTGAGTAAATGGAAATTTCCAGTTTAAACCCTCATTTCTTCAGTTTTGAAGAGCTTCTTTTTTAAATATTTTAAGTTCTTACGAAGATCATGCATTTAGAGAGAACATTAATTAAGCTGGTGCACACTCCCGCATTCCTATGGTGTATTTTGATTTTAAATATTGCAAGTTTCTATGAAGAATGTTGCATTTTGTGAGGACATTTAAGCTGGTGCACACTCCCATAGCATCCCTATGATGTATTTTGGGCATTTGATTTGACTGACCATGATTTGAACATCACCAGTTTTTCCCTTTTATGCCTTTCAAAAAACCCTCTGCACGTGTCCAGTTGTTCCATACAATATTTATGGAGAAGAAAGAAGGGACCAAAGGGTAAAATCAGGGGAAGTAATCAGCCAAAGCATAAATGTGGACATCACCCCCCCCCCCCCCCCGTGGTCTTCAATTACTTCTTTGGTGCCAAAAAAGAAATGATAGAATGTCTTGGACACCGCTGGCTTCTATAGATACACTCTGAGTTACCGTATGAGAAATAAAGAGTAAGAAAGGCGTCTTTCTTGAAACACGTCGGCTAAGTGAATAACCGGTGGATCGGATGACCGAATGGTTAACATGTGTGCGTTGGGTCAGAAGGTCTGTCATTGAGTCAAGTGGCGTTGGTTCGTTTCCCCGCGTCCACTTGTATGTGACGAGTAGTATGGTCGCCTGACCAACCTCATGGGTTTTCTCTGAGTTCTCCGGTATTCTCCAACTGCTAAAGAGCCCTACGCACAAGCGAATTATGTAGGAATTTTACTAGAATTTTTGCGCATGAAATTAATGGTGGCATTATATTGTATTAATTAATCGTACTAAATGTGTACTTGTACATTTTGAAGGGCATATTGAAGTTTGGCAACTCCATTAAACTTCTTTTCTATTCCAATTTATTGCACGTAATGATGACATGATTAACGGTCAAATCGTGGCCGCATTCGCACTTCGCTGGGTTAAATTTATGGTCGGTAATTTAATCTTTAGTTCTCAGTCTTGTGATTAAGCTACAGATTTTGCGAGATAGGTGATTGGCCACAGCCTTTACAACCAGATCGTTGTTTAATCAGTTTTCCATTCAGATTTAATATTAATCAGACCAACATTAATAATCACAACTTAATAACGGTTAACTAGGCAGTAATAACGAAAATATAACATATTACAAAAAAATAGACTCAACCCCTACGAACCAGCATGCCAACTCTTAGGATTATACAAAATAATCACATGTTAGTCCCGAAATGACCTATAGTTTGTTTTAAACCCATTTCTCCGCCCCTCCTTCTTACACTAATCAGTAAAGTTTCTAGGAGATGGAAGCGAAGTTGAAACTTCTAAACAAAGGGGGCGGAGAAAACTTGACACTTGAGGTGTGAAGAGGGTGAGGGGTGTTAGCGATCGGAAAATATTCACGGTTAAAATTAAAGGTACATTTACAGGTATGATTACAGCAGAACTACAGTGTCGGATTTTTCAAATCACATGGTTTGTTAACGTTCATTTAAAACGTAAATGCATATGTATATAAATTAACAGAAATGCCGTCGAATTTTGAGCTAAATATTTACTGTTTGTCAGACAGTTTATTCCATTTTCATTTTTTTTTAGCGAAATAGGTATTCAAAATCGGCATGCACCGAACTGGCTAATGAAGACAGGCATATGCCATACATTGAGTTGTGTTCGACATTTTGCTTGGACGATGTCGTGCCCCCTTTCATTAAATTTCTTCACTTAATCGAATGTTGTTTTACATGCGTGACTGAAAGGTCTGCTAAACTATCCGTGTTCGCCAGGATCGAACCTAGGACTAATTAACCAAGCAGGGGCCAACACATTCCTTTAACATTTAGCTATGCAATGGATTTTATTTAACGGGAGTTGAGATCAAACACACAGGTATGTTTATGATAACCAATGTTAACTAGTTTGTTCATAATCGAAGAAATCCGTTTCTTATGGTTAGCGTGTGCGCGCTGTATCATACGGCCTGCCATTGAGTCAACTGGCGTGATTTCGAATCCCCGGTTTTACATGGCAAGGAGTGGGGTCGCCTGTCCAACCTTGTGGGTTTTCTCCGGGTACTCCGGTTTCCTCCCACTGCTAAAGACCCATACGCGCAAGCGAATTATTGAAGTTAAATTAACCATATGTTAGTTCCGAAATGACCTAATTTGTGTCGAGTGGACGTTAAACCCATTCCTTCCTCTCCCTCTATTCAGTTTTGACTCCTGTCGTATTTCGTTGGACATAACTGATTTGAAATTAGAGGCAAAACGGAAACACTTGAATGTAAATCAGTTCATGTACATTATTATATATATACTATTCAAAAAAAGTAGGGGATATTTGATTTTGGGGGCATAATACTAAAATATGCAAATGACTACGAAAAAAGTCACTATAGAACCTAACAGAAGAAACATTTCCAGTTACACGTGACGCCCAAACGCACCAATAGCTACCGCATGGAATGCAGGTGATGCTTGGGATCATCATGGGGGTCCAACCCAAGATTTGCACGACTCTGACTTTGAATGTTACAGTCATTGTGGCATTGAATTCCAGGGTGGAAACATCAGTTTAATTGTTTTAGTGACCAGGAAACAAATTTTGATATGCGTCGGCTTACCCAAAATGAAAGGTTACGTGCCCTTGGCATGCTACAGATCGGCACAACACAGGCGGTTGTGGCGCGGACGATGAATGTTTCTCAGTCTGTCATAAGCAGGCTATGGTCCAGATACCGTGATACACAATCTGTACAGGACAGACCACGCTCAGGTCGACCAAGGGCGACAACTCAATCCCAGGATCGATTTATCCGTACCTTGGCCTTGAGAAATCGTGTCATCACAGCAAATCAGATCAGCGCTCGTCTTCAAACAGACACTGATGTGAGAGTGATTGGCCAGACGATTCGGAATCGACTGCATAGGGGTCACCTTCGCGCCCGACGTCCTCGCGTGATCCCTTGTTTGAGAGATCATCACATTCGGGCAAGACGTCGTTGGTGTAGGGATCGTCAACACTGGGATAATCGACGCTGGAGCAATGTGATGTTTTCAGATGAGTCAAGGTTCACTGTTGATTTTTTGGACAGACGTAGGAGGGTGTGGCGTCGTCGAAACGAGCGCTTCCAAGACGTTAACGTCATCAGACATGATCGATTTGGGGGTGGTTCTGTTATGGTGTGGGGAGGCATCACTGTTGCTGGAAGAACGGCTTTACATGTTGTTGCAGGGCGTGTTACATGCCAGTACTACCGGGACAACATCTTGGCAGTCCATGTTGTGCCGTTCGCACGACGTCATGGCCGCCGTTTCATCTTCCAGGATGACAACGCAAGATGTCACAGGGCCAGGATCGTTACAGGTTACCTCCAACAACAGAATATCACCACATTACCTTGGCCAGCACTGAGTCCCGACCTCTCCCCCATCGAGCATGTCTGGGACATGCTTGGACAGAGGTTACGTCAACGTCAACAACGTACTGCCAATGTCCAAGAACTTGCTGCTGCGTTGCAACAGGAATGGGACAATCTAGACCAAAATGACCTTAGACGTCTCATTAGGAGTATGCAACGTCGGATCAATGCTTGTTTGGCAAACAGAGGAGGATTTACACGTTACTGACTTTGTTGTGATGCTGTGGTAACTTTGCTGTTTGACCCCGGGTATCATTTTACCCTTATAATGGTCAGTCTGAGCCTTACTTAGTCTAACGATCATTTGGAATAAATCGATGAATGTGAACTTCATTTCATTTTGTCATTTGTTTCTTCGTCAGTTTCATTAGGTGACTTTAATAACACTTAAAAATCAAATATCCCCTACTTTTTTTGAATTAGAACCTAACAGAAGAAACATTTCCAGTTACATGTGACGCCCAAACGCACCAATAGCTACCGCATGGAATGCAGGTGATGCTTGGGATCATCATGGGGGTCCAACCCAAGATTTGCACGACTCTGACTTTGAATGTTACAGTCATTGTGGCATTGAATTCCAGGGTGGAAACATCAGTTTAATTGTTTTAGTGACCAGAAAACAAATTTTGATATGCGTCGGCTTACCCAAAATGAAAGGTTACGTGCCCTTGGCATGCTACAGATCGGCACAACACAGGCGGTTGTGGCGCGAACGATGAATGTTTCTCAGTCTGTCATAAGCAGGCTCAATCTGTTTCACGGAGAATTACTTACGAATTATCTCTGTATCAGATAAGTGTCCATAGCACGTGCGTTGACTGCCCACCGCGCCAGTCATTGGCTCAACTGCTCGTGCAATGTTTACTTAACACCTAGCTGCTTCGGGCAAAATGATGCATTTTACTCATTTTAATACCCATTTACACTAAATAGGAAATACTTTTTAACTTCAAATACTTCAAACGTCTTTATTTATTTTTCTTTTACCTCAAAAAAATGTTTGAGAATTTAATTTGTCGGAGTTAAAAAGTTAATATGCCGTCGATGTCATGCTTATCAGTGATTGTAGCGGCCAAGCGAATATTCACTGCGGGATCAGTTTGAAGCAGGCTATGGTCTAGATACCGTGATACACAATCTGTACACGACAGACCACGCTCAGGTCGACCAAGGGCGACAACTCAAGCCCAGGATCGATTTATTCGTACCTTGGCCTTGAGAAATCGTGTCATCACAGCAAATCAGATCGGCGCTCGTCTTCAAACAGACACTGGTGTGAGAGTGAGTGGCCAGGCGATTCGGAATCGACTGCATAGGGGTCACCTTCGCGACCGACGTCCTCGCGTGATCCCTTGTTTGAGAAATCATCACATTCAGGCAAGACGTCGTTGGTGCATATTCCTGAAGCAATGGCCCGAGAAATCTCTCTCTGGCCATTGCTGGATTGACTTCTGATTCTTGAACTTTTGCGGGAGTGTGTCTATTCTCCACGTTCAATGAAAGCTATCACTTAAGTACAGCAACATGACAGTCCTTCGTTTAATCTGAGTCTTCCTTAAAACTTTGGACAGTGATTTAAGGTATTAAAAACGGTGAAAAGTATGTTCGTTTCCAAACAGTTTTGTTTACATTTCATTCGACTTGATAGCCTCGTTTGTCACACAATTAGTTTTACTGCAGTATTCTTCTATGCACGGGTTAATTAGGCATAATAAAAGCGTGAGCCATGACGTAACCTTATGTAAACATATTTGGTCCAATACTGGCACTCGTTTTAAATGTAAAGCGTTTGTATGGTAGGTAGTGATTGGTTGGTAGTCGGACTACTGACCAATCAAAATTTAACACAACAATATCCACTCATAATAGCAGTGTGTAGTGAGATTACCTATAATCAAACGAAACGCTGCGCGGAGTATGTCGTTGGTGTAGGGATCGTCAACACTGGGATAATCGACGCTGGAGCAATGTGATGTTTTCAGATGAGTCAAGATTGACTGTTGATTTTTTGTACAGACGTAGGAGGGTGTGGCGTCGTCGAAAGGAGCGCTTCCGAGACGTTAACGTCATCAGACATGGTCGATTTGGGGGTGGTTCTGTTATAGTGTGGGGAGGCATCACTGTTGCTGGAAGAACGGCTTTACATGTTGTTGCAGGGCGTGTTACAGGCCATTACTACCGAGGCAACATCTTGGCAGTCCATGTTGTGCCGTTCGCACGACGTCATGGCCGCCGTTTCATCTTCCAGGATGACAACGCAAGATGTCACGGGGCCAGGATCGTTACAGGTTACCTCCAACAACAGAACATCACCACATTACCTTGGCCAGCACTGAGTCCCGACCTCTCCCCCATCGAGCATGTCTGGGACATGCTTGGACAGAGGTTACGTCAACGTCAACAACGTCCTGCCAATGTCCAAGAACTTGCTGCTGCGTTGCAACAGGAATGGGACAATCTGGACCAAAATGACCTTAGACGTCTCATTAGGAGTATTAGGATCAATGCTTGTTTGGCAAACAGAGGAGGATTTACCCGTTACTGACTTTGTTGTGATGCTGTGGTAACTTTGCTGTTTGACCCCGGGTATCATTTTACCCTTATAATGGTTAGTCTGTGCCTTACTTAGTCTAACGATCATTTGGAATAAATCGATGAATGTGAACTTCATTTCATTTTGTCATTTGTTTCTTTGTCAGTTTCATTAGGTGACTTTAATAACACTTAAAAATCAAATATCCCCTACTTTTTTTGAATAAGAGTTGCGACCCACTTGGGCCATTGTCTAGATCCCAAATATTAGCGATTTAGCTCCTTTAGAAATGTCGATAAGTTAACAGTATTTTTTTTTTCTGAATTTGGGTCCCGAGGTTGACACCTCCAGAGACCAGTTTGCAGAGACGTGCTGCGGCCTCCTCAGGAGTGTAAGAGGACCTCCTTCGGGTATGGGGGAGTAATACTGTATTATTAAAAGAAAACGACGTCGAGAAAAGTACTTGAAGTAGTGGCGCACAGAATCCAGTGACTATTAGAATATTTCATGGTAGGTTTTTTTTATGAAATTCACAGTCGCCCCAATGACAATCTGATTAAAACACAGATCCTTTTTCGTTTGTTTTTGTACAGTTCAAAATTTAGGTTTACTTGTCTTTACTACACTAGTCTCTGGAAGAGTTGTTATATAAGTTATAACCCGCGTTCCGGGTGGTGAGTGATTAGCCAATGAAACGGTCTGTTACGGCGAGCTTCTGCACGGAACTGTGGGTAATACACTAAACATCAATGCTAATTGGTCAATCAAATGTCTGACGCCATAGGGTCAAAAGTCCCTCCTATAACCTCTGACGCAACCTATCGCCACAACCGGCCAGATCCTCATGTAGTGTAGGCCAACGAAATGAAACACAGATCTGTAAAACCATGGACTTCGTATTGGTCCACGATAAAACTCAATATGTTTATGTCAAATTGCAACTGACTTTATAGTTCTATGGTTGACTATTACCAGGAGACACTTACACACGCCATTGGTTGGTATAAAGATCCCGCAAACATTTTGGATCAAAGATTCTCGTTATGAGAATAAATTATTTCAAATCATTTTTTTTTTAACATAAAACATATTTATTTTGATTTTTACACTAATAAAATTATGTGCATAAACAGTTGAAAACAAATGGAATTAACAATTAAAAAACAAGATATAAACGCTATAACAATTAGCAATTAAATATACTTTTAAAAAATTTTTTGGGCAAAGCTTCGAAAAATAAACAGTTCATTGTCTGACCAATATTCATCTAAATTTAAACAACCAACATTTAATATTGAATTTAGACTACAAATACATTCACGGCCACACCAAAAGAGTGTCCAAAACAGAATGTAGCCTAATATTTGAAGAATTCACTAGGGTGGATGCGGTGATGAAGGAGATTGGTCATTCATAAACCTTTTTACGATTTCCACATCTCTTGGGAGCACCATTGACATCGTAACCTCGTTGGGTTTACTGGCTGCTGCAAGAACTACTCCAGTTGACTTGAAAGAAGGTGTTCTTAATTCGTTCTCGGTTGGTTCACTTTTAATTGCTTTGGTTGCTATTTCGGGTGAAGAATCTACAATGACTACATCATCAAAGTGTGACATAAAATCACTAATGTCCTTAAAGTCACCTGACTGCTCATTTTCTCCTGTAGATACTTCATACTCAGCAATTTTCTCACCGAACTCTTCGTCTAGGACCTGGGGATTAGTTTGTATTTCTTTGCAATCATTGGGTTCATCGTCTGTAGAAGATGATAAATGTTTTGAGGTCAGTTCCTTCTGAGTAATCGATACCTTACTGTGTTGTGAATATCGTTCTTGAATTTTGGTGCTTGATCGAACATGCAACGGTGTGACTGGCGAATCATGTTCGCATTCCTCTGATGAGAAGTCGAGATGTTTAGTAACCACTTCATTGAATTGTTTGTCCACCGGTATACTTTTTACAGATGCGCAGATAGAACCTATTTTTTCTTCAATAATGAAGACGTCATCATCCAAAGATTGTTCCTTAAATGGCTTAACATCTTCTGGGGGTACTTGTGGTCGTACTGATTGTCCAATGTCTACCGATTTTTTGCTTACGTCTAAACAGGGAGAATTGGTAGTTTCGCTTGAACTGGGGTTATGCTTCCGTGTTGATTGTATTGGCGCTGGTTTCGTCAGTGTCGATCTATTGAAACCGTATTCTTCGATGCCAGTGGCTACAAATGTTTGCTTTGTAGGCGTCAATTCTAGATGCTTTTTAGTCTGTGATATTTCCGTATAACTTGATCCATTCCTTGGTGATTTGCTGGAAAACTTTGGTAAAACCATCCGTACTTTTGATCTCTGGGGGTCGAAACCCTTTTGATTTTTGATTATTAGATGATTGAATATCCCCCGAGGAACATTTGGTTGTTGCCTTATCTTACAACTATTGATGTTAATAGCATCGCATTTTTCCGATTTGCTACAAATACTTGACGCCTGTGGTATACTTGCAGCCTGTGTCACAACCGGTACTTTGTTTCCAGAAAAAACTGACACTGGTGATATATTTGTGACCGTCGTCACATTTGTCATTTCGACGTTCTGAAAGGGTGTGGCTGGTGAAAAAATATTCAGACTATTATTAACTGGAATTCTTTGTATATCACTTGAAGGCGTTAGATATTTTGAATTATTAGCCATGTGCGAAGTTACGGTAATTGATTTTGCGTTAGTAATAGCCGTGGATGTAAAAGTCGGTGGGTTAACTGGAATTAACTGAACTGGAACGGGTGAAAATTTTATGGTTGATGAAGGTACAACATTATTGGGCAGAAATATCGGATTCGTGTTAATTGGCACCAGCCCCTTAGTTATACTAAGACGTGAATTGGGTTGTTGAACGGGCAATCCTATAACAGTACTGGTACGGACAGTGTTAAAAGGCACTCTTGGCGTATTTAATGAGATTTCCGATGGTCTAACTAAAACTGAATTGGCGGTGTTTGGATTGACATTATATGGATGGATAGTGGCCATATTACATTGACCTTGTGACACATTGATGTTTTGCATTGTACAAAGCTGTGGAACTTGAGAAATAGTCTGCATTGTACCAATTTGAGGAATCTGAGAAATAGTCTGCATTTGTTCAGTAAATGAAGAAATTGGAGATGGAGCTATAGATAGAGTCACTGGTGATGTTAATGTTCCACCACTTGTACCTGTATTTATCAGATTTGCTTTAGCTGTTGACGAAAAACATAGTTTTTGCTGGTTTTGTGAGTAGGTTATGTTATCATTTGATAGCCTACCATAGGATGGTGTAGAGACACATTGTGTTGAAATTATATTATTTGTATTTGGTAAAGCAGTAATCACTGTGACAGTTGGTCGAGTAATATTAGTAGATACTATGGTAGTACATGTATCTAACTTAGTCATACTTTGATTTGCAGATATACCAAATGATTTTAATATTGATGGAGTACACTTATTATTTTTAGATGAAATAGGAATATGTAAATTTGTAGTAGAAGAAGCTACAGAGCTTGTTAATATACATATCTTGGGTTTGATTGGTATTGGTGTTTTGAGATTTACTTTGATCTCTTTACACTGATTAGCTTTAGTGTCACAATATTTCTTCTTTTTTGGTGATGGTTGATATTGTAATTCATTTGATGTTTTATCATTAGCAAAAGGTTCAGGACATATTTTGGATGAAACTTTACAACTTCCATCAGTTTGATTTCTTAATGTCTCAAATGCACTGGAATTTACAATTTTATCATTGCTCTGATGAATACTGTGTAGATTTCCATCATCAGAGATTTTATCATTCAGAAATTCCTCATCAACATTTGTCTTGCTTGCATCAGGATCTAAATGTAGGTTACTTAAGTGGCCTATGTTATCATTAGATATTTCATAATCCAGCAGCTCTTCCTTAACAACAACATCAACTGGGTTTGCATTTTTCTCATTTTTTTTGTGAAGTGGATTTAGAAGTGATTTCTTGTTGCATGTCGTTGATGTCCATTTAGTGTGTTCCATAAATTCGTTGTGAACTTCTTGAAGAACATCAATTCCCAATTGTGAGAGAGCTTTCTGTAAAGATTTATTTTCTGATTCATTTTTACTGCACCAACCATACAGAAACAGCACAACAAGTCGCAACTCAGTCCCAGACACACCAGCAAATGTTAATTTATTATCTTGATGATGTCCTGATCGCCAAGAACGAAAACTATTCCACACAGCACTCAATAAAAGACTGTGTACTTTGTATGATGTGTTGTCTAACGAAGAAAGTTCAAAATCACAACTTTCATCACCACGTGTCCTCAAATTATAGAGTTCGCGGACCATGCAGGCACCTATCTTATCCTTCAAATCTATACAATGACTAACCTCCATTCTTACAGACAGTTATGCTGATATGAGCATTTGAAATTGGGAAAGAGTTTTGCTGAAGTCCACCTAAACCATATGAATTGTGTAATTTTCTCGTTCGACCAAAAGACGCTTCCGACGGACCAGGGGAGACTTTCGTCAATACTTTGTCACATAGCCAACTACGGTGATCGAGATTAAATATCTACATATTTCTTAATTTTATTTATATTTTTTTAATTTCAAATAAATTACTTTTTTATTGATGTTTTCGTACCGCATTTGTAGTATTATGACATCATTCACCTACTAAAAAATATTGCGCATTAAAACCTCCCAATCACGTGGTCACTTGTTCTCGATTATCCAATTGCTTGTATAATCATACGTAGAATTATAATAATTCATTAAATGTGTGAGTAAATTCATTATTCTTATTTAATATACTAATCTGTAAGTTGTGCATCATAGTATGTTTCCATTTATGTTCCACAATGACACACTATCATAATTGTTCTTGAGAAATAAAGGACAATATACTGGTTAATCGAAGGTTGTTTTCCCCTTCTCGTCCCCTTTGATTGGATGCCGTTTGATAATCCAATGAAAAGTCATATTTCATGAACGTGACCTATCTGGTTTGGTCCGGTTGAAACTTGCCTCATTCTGGTTGAGATTTTGAGACGACAACATATTTTACCTGTACTAATGGTGAACAGAGATATTCTCAAGATTGGGTCGAAAGGCAGTAAAAGCCAGCATCGCAAGGCCCTAAATCATCTCCCAAAGATGAAAGGCAAATATAATGAAGGCGAAAATAACGAAGAAACCTTCATATCGGGCGTGGTTGAAGGTTAGTTGCCCATCTAACACTTCCCGATGTAACAAAGATGGCGTAGTCGCAAAGCAAAATGGACGGCATAATTATCATAATAACCTACTTTCATCACAGCCAGTTCAACTTGTTCCTTGTGCTTGGATGGTTAGGTTATTGCATTTGCCTTGCTATATATATAATATTGCTTGCGTGATCGTTAAAGCTTAATGAACAGATTTTTAAGATTCTGTAATTGTAATTATTCATTGCGATTCTTCTGAAGTAATATTTAGGCCTATTCTGTGGAGTTCGAGTACAAATTCCCCACGACCACAGTTAATCTACGCCGTTCGGTACAAATAAAAAGTACAAATTCCGGCATTGTTTCTAGATCTAGACAAGTTTAGATTCTATAATAATTAATAGTAATACTATACATAGTCATAGTATATATTATAATATTGTATTGTGTATTCGTTGTCCTTTCTGTTATTCAGGATTCTATGGTCGGCCGTGGACAACAGAACAGAGAAGATTACTTTTTAGTTGGCAAGTAATTTTTTTATTCACTCATATCATTACCGTAGTTCCTTTCGGAACTGTCTTTGATTTGACAATGTCCACTGACAGTTCCTATCTGGCCTTATATAGCTGCAATATGTAAGAACGGTAAAATACTGCTCTTTCTCAGCTCTTTTCTCAGACTGTTTTATAACCCCAAAATTCTATTTTGCACCAAGGTTCTTTATTTTCCGCCAAAAGGAATCATTTCATGCTGTATTTGAAGGAATTTATAATAATTTATCACCATTTTCTAGTAGAAGAATGACATAGATATCGATAATCATATTGACGGAAAACAGCAAGTGAAGACGGTACACACAGCAACAGCACATTCTTATTATGAATTGAATAAAACAATTTAATTTAGAATTAATTTATACTGTAGGAATTTCTGAGGAAATTGTTCGATTTTATTGTTGGAGCACTGTTCTCTTCTTTATAAAACAGAATTTCAATAAAAGTACATTGGTAGTTTAAAAAGGCACAGCCAACTTCATGTCTTGTGCGGCATTCATTCAGTCAATGTATAATAATGCCCAAGATATTATGTCTGGTTATTGTCCGTCGGCGATGGCTATTTCTTGCCAAAATCAACTATTTTACACATGTCCAATATGATAATATGATAGGTTAGGAATTCCATGCGACATTGAGATTGTGCCACTGTTTGTCTTGAAAGACGTTTCCATACGATTGTAATAGGCAGCAATTCAGCAGTTTGTTTATCAGTCAGTTAATAAAGTCAAACATGTAATTGTTCAAATATGAATTGGATGAAATGTCTACCAATTTTTCAAAATCTGAATCAGTTTGAGCTAGAAACCTTATCGACTGCCACTAAACCAATTAATTTTGATAACCATACCGGGAAGTAAACTTTATTTGATTTTTAGATATTTTATATTGAACCTTTTGGGCTTATTGATTTTTTTTTCTTTCTTTACAGGATGAAAAATATGGGACTAAATACTTATATGTATGCCCCTAAGGATGATTCTAAACATAGATCATTTTGGAGGGATATGTACTCCGTGGAAGAAGCAGGTAATAATGATCAGTTTTCTATCTAGAATACTGGTACTCGCCATTAGGTTATGTAATGTCTCGCGCCTTAACTAAATGTCCAGGTGACACTGGTCGATAAATATTGTCTAAAACTCAACTCGCCTCTGAAATATTAGACAATTTGTCTTCAACCACAATGATTTACACTGCCATACTTTGTGATACTTTGTTACATTTTTATGCCCACAACCTATTTTGATGTTGATTGAGTGTCTTTTTATTTTAGAAAACCTGACTAATCTCATAGAAGCAGCAACAGAAAATGATATAACGTTTGTATATGCCATATCTCCAGGATTAGATATGACATTTTCAGGGACCAAAGATGTCACTTGTTTAAAAAGAAAACTTGAACAGGTATAGTAATAAGATATAGATAGAACTCAATGACCCTTGCATACTGCTCAGGTTATTCAATGGTTCCAGAGAGTGTATTTCTGTGCAAGTATTCCACAAGCGATAGTAAGTGGAATGCGGCAGGGATACACTCGAGTTAGCGATTGAATAACCTGATGGGGTATTCAATGATTAGCGAGTTCTTTTTTTTATTTTATAACTTCATGCAAATCACAAAATACACTGTACTATGCAGATTATCAAAAAATTACCACAGCAAAAGCATTAAAATTCATAAGTCACACTATTTTTCCTTTCTTTTTTACAAAAATTGTGTTTGTCAATTTGACGTCATTACCATTTAACACAATTCTGAGAGGGACGCCAATTCTGGACAATAGTACATTTTCAAGCCATTGAATAAAGCGTGTCTTATCTACCTGATAAAATACTGTGGTGGATGGAGCGAGAGAATTTACTTTGCCCACCTGGTCCTGAACGAATTGGTCAATTATTTCGCTTGTCTCTGCTATATTGGGATTCTTTTAACTTGTAAGTTTAATTCTTATGTTTATTTATTTTTTAGGTTTCAACATTTGGGTGTCCAGCCTTTGCTTTACTCTTTGATGATATTGATCCAGAAATCAGTGAAGCAGACAAAAGTGTCTTTCAGTCATATGCATGTGCTCAAGTTTCAGTTACAAACGAAGTTTATGAATATTTAAATCAACCCAAGTTCCTCTTTTGTCCAACAGGTAAGATTGGATTTGTGTCTACCATAATATTATTAGCAGTCATTCAATTTGAGGCGTGCAAACGTCTGTCATGCACCTGAAGGTTGACAGAAAATTGAAAATTACTCTTGGTTTTAAAGAGTGAACATTCTATGCTGGCGTTAGGGAACATGTATTGACATGTGGCTAAAGTTAAGATATTACTTCATGGCTAGCGAAGGGAACCTATAGTAAATTGTCTGGAAATAGCCAACGTATCAAAATGTTTGTTACATGAATTGTAATGTAATAATCCATCTTCTTTATTTCCAGAATATTGTGCTAGTAGGGCTGTACCTAATGTAAAATCCTCAGAATATCTGAATACTATTGGTGCAAAATTATTACCAGGAATTGATGTTATGTGGACAGGTTTGTTATTCTTGTCTAGACTTTATTATTTGTTGCTTATTTAAAGAGACTAAGAATTTCAATTGCTAAGACCAGTCTCGATCAAGTGGAAATGTCTATAAAGACAGTACATGTAGTTAATTTAGTTCTGAAAAATTTGAGCCTGTTCTAACATAACCAGTGACTTGTACAGCGACTGAGAACCTTACTGATGCTTCTGGTGTTGCATAGTGTGTATGTGATGCCTTTAATTTGCTTAAACCAATCATCTTAATTAGGTCCTTATTTTCAGGATCGAAAGTAGTTAGCAAGAGGATTACAATTCAGTCCTTAGAAGAAATAGGGTCTGTATTAAGACGTCCTCCACTGATATGGGACAATATTCATGCCAATGATTATGATCCACGTAGAATTTTCTTGGGACCATACGATGGTAGATCACCTGAAATAATTCCGTATCTTAGAGGGGTTATGACCAATCCTAACTGTGAATTTGAATCTAATTATGTTGCCTGTCATACTCTGGCTCAGTGGTGTTTGTCAAATGTTGATGGTGTAAAGAAAGACATCATTCCTGGTAAGTCTGCATCTATGATATTGAGTTAAAACCGTGGTCTTCACCAGTGTTATATTCACATTGTATATTTATTTCTGGGAATTTTATTGAATTTAATTACATTAATTGTACAAACTCAGAAGTTTCTTGAACACTTTTTTTACAGCCAAATATCATACATTTTTAACATTCAAGAAATTAAAGTTTTAATTGAAATTGTTTTTGTTTACAGAAGACCGACTCAGCCCTATTGCTGCAGACATTAAACTCGAGACAGAAAGTGATTTTGGATCTGATGAAGATATTCCCTGTCGATTAGATGCCAGATATCAACCACATAGAGCCTTGAAAACGGCAATAAATGATTGGTTAATGGAATTTTCTTCTACAAGAACACCCCCTAAAAAACCTGTTGTAGCTGCTTCTATACCCTTATCTGTCAATACGTGTGTTGCCAGTACACCTACATCTTGTTCATTTCCCGAAACTAGCGAAAATGGTTTACCCGTTACAGCTCTATCAATGCCTGATAGTGGTAATATGATGATAGATAATCAGTCATATTTACAGCCTGCCACAATGAATGTTGTCAATAGTTTAATTGATGAAGACTTATCAGATGTTTCCGATTCAACCGAGTCTTTACCAGATCTAGAACCCATGGATTGTATTCCTCCCTCTAACACATCTACTGCTAATAATACTGAACTAACTAAAAACTCTTCGGCCGATAGTTTAATGCAGGTTGAGATATCTAGTGAAAAGAAATGTGACACAGTAGAAGGTTTATTATATGATGATGTTAGTTTGTTGGTAGATTTATTTTATATGCCATTTGAGTTTGGATCAACAGCTACAGCTCTACTGCAAGATTTACATTGGTTGAGTAATAATGCTCACACTCTTTGCGAAAACAAGAATGATGAGGTACTTTATATTATAGTATAAACATTTCACAAAATAATTTTGTTTTAAAGATACATTATGTAAGATTTAGATAAAGAGCTAGCCATTCTTGCTATAAAAGTTCGAAAATAGATAATGTAAAATGAATAATTTGAAAATTTCATTCAAATTACTCTATTGCAAGCGAAGATATTATCCTTTGAAGGGTTTGACAGACATGTGCAATAATTTCAACCACCATACTTGTTGATCGAAGCTAAGTCTCGGTCCTCCATATTTGATTACATCAAAGTATCGCTGAACCGCTCCTATCTATTTAATATCGGAGAAATCTGATGCCATTGAGAGGTGATTAAGGCCTGGATCAGTTAATTAATGACTAACACTTTAGAAAACATTTCCGGCCTACAGAAAGACCTGTAATAGGCAGATTTAGCTCTTGCATAATGCATGTTCAAATGAATTAAAAGCTAACTGCTATTATGTACATGTAAGTTTATAGTTGAAAAACGCTTGGTAATACAATATATATCCAAAATGTATATGTAGCTAGATTTGTAAATTCTTCTTTTGTGTAGAAAAGAGAATGGTTTGTTGTTGCTAAAAAGTTTAAAGATACAGTAGACAGAGTTGAAGTTTTGGCCGACAAAATGAATGAAATACCAAACAAATCATTGTCCAAGGAACTATATCCTTATTTATGGGATGTACGAGGCATTCTACAACTCTGTTCAGCCTACGTAGATTGGATTGGTATGTTACATAGTAAAATGATCGACTAGTCTTGTAATAAGAATGCATTTGTCGACGTATCAAAACATATTTATAATACACGTAATCGTTTTCTCTAATAACAATAATAATTTTAAAAATTTTAGATTTTCTGCATCTTTGAAAATATGTGGTCGACAAATGCACACTTCCTATTCTCAAGGCATATGTAAAAATTGAATACATATGAAATATAGAGTTTTTATGTAGTCAGAAATTGACTCTACAATTTGTATGTATACAACTTTATGTATGTGCTGTGACTATCAATGATAATGGTGACGGTGCCTTGGTACAATACATTAAAACATGGAAAAAACGAAAACTATGTTTCCAGTTACTTGGCAAATCAAATTTATTTGGTAAATCTTGTTTTACTTAGTTATATTTGGCACTACTGTTCTTGCAAAGGAAAAGATTCTAATGGAATAGATTCAAACACTGAAAGTGAATTATTGGATTGCATTTAGTGTACCAGTAGATCTATAGCATCTGCTGCTTCATTTATGTTTTTGTATGCACACAGTATTTGTGGGGTCGTCTTTTTTAGTTTAAGAATAAAATTTGTCAAGTAATCTGAAATACATGTATTTCTTTTTGCCTTTTGTACATGTATTACTACTTTAATCTTAGTTCATTTAGATGATGTACTTCCAAGTTCTAACTTTTTTATTACACAGCCAAATATTAATCTATCTCTTTTTCTCTTTATTTTTGACAGGCCTTGGACATGTACCCTTTGTTTCATCAAGTCTTCTACAAAACAGATATACATGTACGCATCTTTACTATTTCTTCAAGTACCGTATTAAGTGTTTAAATGAAGCTGTGTACACTTTTGAATCTTAACCATACTAATTTATTCACAGGTTCCAGTTTAATATTAAAACCAATTAATAAAAAAAATTGAGCTGGTTTGGTATGATGTCTTGCGCTTGGCCGATGTGCTATAGATAATCTCGGCCAAGTGTAAACATACACACCTGGTTGGTAGTAGTCACTGTAAACATCAAAATTTTCAAATTAAATTTGCTTTGAATGAATTGTAATATTTTAAAAGATGAGATTTAGGTTTCAATACTAAATTTCAGCTTTGTAAAACATGCCGAGAAGTAGATGGTTTAATCCAATTTCATTCATTTTGTAAAAGTGATGGAATGCAAATTTTGGGCGTATGTTTCACACCTAGTATTAACCAGGCTGTAAAAAATATCTACTTACTCAAGTACAAGCTTATAACCATATTATTTCGTTTGCAATCAACTTTCAATTGGTAAATAACACCTTTGTTATATACTGAATAAAATGAAAGTTATTTTGTTCTGAAATGATATGAAAACCCACATTTGTGGGAAGACAGATTTTTGAACAGCTGGTCCTATATCAATAAAAAATTAAGTTATTTGGATTTATTTCAAAAAGCAATACTTTGTTGCTAAATGTAGAAATTTATCTTCCCGATTTGTTTGGAAGGCCAGCCTTCATTTCTGTCACAATTAAATAAAAAAAACTGTACACAGCTTCAATATGGGAGTGGAGCAGAATTAATTGGCATGAAATTATCAAGTATAAACCAAGTAAGGTAAGGTAAATTGTGGATGCATAATCCTATAAGGTTCATTCAAGGTAATAAATCTATATGATGTTTTTTTTTTCTTTTTATGGAAATGACTAGTTTCACTAATTATCTGGTTATTTTTGTTAACAGGGCAAACAAAGAGTTACAGAGATGCATATAGTAGTGGTGACCAGGAACCTTGGGTTTTCCGAGGCGGGTTACAGTCAGAACTACAAGTATGTATTTTAAAAGTGTACAGCAGAATGGAAGACACCAGTTCACACTAATATATATAAATTTTTGTTTCTTTTCTTCAGCTGGTGTATTAAGTCTTTATGACCATATCTCAAGGTAGTTTGTTTTCAGATTTTGCTGTTCTGCGCTGCATTGCTCTGCTGTTCGCATAATTTTTATTTCAACTATTACAAAAAAGATACATACATTGCATTCAATTGTCATTTAAGATTCATAATCTTTGTATAATACAAACTGTAGCATGAGGTTAATCATGATTAATTTTCTATTCACTTTTAAGTAGAAAGTTAAGGAAAGATATTACCATTTCGGAAGAATAATTGATTACCTTGCAAGAATTGTTTGTAAATACAAGTAATTTTTCAGACTGTGACTTGCGGCTGTTATTAATCATGTAATTTTACAATACATTGAATATAAATGAACAATTGAACTGAATCTATGTATCTTTTGCAAATGGCTTAATACTTTTTTTTCAGTGCGCTGCGATTTGCTAGTCAGAAATTGTATGGAAATAGAAGTTTTATGTATTGGGTTTGCGTATGGAGTTTTTGAACAGATATAGATAAGGATATTTTAAGTGAAATGCAATGTAAAATCCACAATATGATTGAAAATTATACAAGATATGAAAGAAATCTAAAAAAAACTTCACTCATTTCCATACAATATAATCTGAGCATTGAACTAACCTTGAGATATGGAATAATGGACTTAACATCAGCTAGAAGATAGACAACAAACTTTTCATGATTAGCTGTTGACAACACTGGTTTCTCTTCATTTTTTTTTTATTTTTTCTTGGTCTCAACACAACTATTTGCAATTATCTGTATGGTCGCAACCAGATTTTTTTTACAACTATTCGTATTCTCTAAAACTCAAGACCAAGAGATTATAAAATATAACTTGAATGTTGTATTGGTATTAATTGTTGTGATTTATATCAGTTGAAACTGTGAACATAAAACCTGAAATTTCATACGATTGATATTATTGGCTGGTTAATATTGTTCAATTTTCACAGTTAAATTGATATATTTAATTTATGCTGTCAATTAATAATGATTTTTGTTAACAGCGTATGCTACCAATTGATACAGCACATGATCTGTTCATAATGAAACCACCTGAAGTTGTATCAACTGTTAGATATCATTACAGGCCTTATTCAAGTGCTGATGAGGTAAGTGTCTTATAAACACAATTAAAAACCAATATATTTTGGGAGTGTCGATCAGAAACCTGTATCCAAAAATTTATGTGTTAGGGCTGACTTTATCAGTTGTTCATTAAGACACTAAGACTTATTTTCTGTCAAAGATACGTCTTGATTAACTGGAAATGTCTACAAAGACAGTATATGTAATTGAATAATGGAATGATTTCCAGGCTTGCATCTGTTCGGTGCTTGGTATTGGTCAATAAAAATGAAATTGAGAAATTGAAATAACTGATATAAATAACTTCAATCGTATATTGCCAAGTAACGAAATGAAAGACAGTGTCTTAATTATAGAATGATGTATTTTGTAGAGATCTGTTTATAATATCTGCCTCAAGACCTGTGATGATGGTATGGATGGAACTGAGGTTTTTCCTGAAAATTTGGATTTGATTGGCGACAGGTGATTACTGCACTGTTATATCATAGAAAGTTGTTTAATGCCCAGATCTAAACTTAAACCACCTGAATGGTATCTCAAATGTCTTGGGGTTGTTTTACTGGAAAATTAGATTTAGTATGACCTTTGGTTATTTTTGAGTGATAATGGCAGTGGAATAGACAGAAAGAAAAAAAAAATTTTCGTTTAGTGAAAAGGTTGCATTTTTATACGCCCACATTGAAATGTGGTCGTAAATTGTCGTCGCCTTCGGCTAAAGTTAATATCTGATTGACTTTAAATTTATACACAGTGTTTGAGGTCATAAGACGGAGAAACCTATCGTTTTTCAGCAATTTCCGATAATTAGTGCCAGAGTTATGGCCCTTGATCACTTCAAAAGGCCTTGTGGACGCTCTAAAGGCCAAAGTTAATATCTGATTGGCTTTAAATTTATACACAGTGTTAAAGGTCATGAGACGAAGAAGCCTATTGTTTTTCAGCGATTTCCGATTGACTTCAGGTTGATACAGCTAAATCCATGATATTGAATGTTTCCTATACTAATTGCTAACGTGGTTCAAAAATTTGTAAAAAGCAAACAAATTATAATGATTTTCAGATAATTACATAATCAGTTGTTACTCTTAATCAGATTTTAGTGTATTACAAATGTTTCATTACCCAAAAAAGTAAAAATATGCGACAATCCTTGTTGACTGCCCGGACGATTTAGCTGCTGTGGGGGTATGTTTTGTTGCCTGGCAACCTATCTTTACAATAGTTTGTGCTTTAGGCTATATGCCTTGGCCTCTCCCATTCAATCAACCATTACAAATACGAACCAAAACTAAGCATGGTAAGGAGTCGGCAAACCAGGCGGAACTGAGATATTCCGTGATGCGGTTACTGTAAAATGTCTTAGCATTTACTATTACCTAAATGTTATTTCAGATATCTGGGGCAATTTATAAATGTAAGTCCAGAATATTGTTTTGTTGTGGAAGATGATGAAGGTGTATGTGGCTATGCTCTAGCAGCACTAGACAGTAAAACATTGTATCAGAAGAGTAATATGGAATGGAAACCAGCTATGTGTGATAAATATCCTAAACCTAACAAGGATGAAATGACACCAGCTGATGTAAGTTTAACATAACAAATATTTTGATTTTCTAAGTAAATACGACCGATAATGACCTTCTAGAATTTGATATAGAATTTCTAAGTACTACAAGATTAATTTATAAAGTTTCTGTGTAGTTTAATGGTGTTTGACATTATAAAGTTTGTGTAGTTTAATGGTGTTTGACATTAAGTTTTGTGTGGTTTAATGGTGTTTGACATTAAGTACGATAGCATGAGTGCAATATACCAATATCTGTATATTACGTTATGTCTTGCACAAGACCATTAAACAACTTAAAATACGGACACTATCTAGCATGTGCGTTTCAATGAAATATGTTTGTGTATCCAATATTGCAACTAGTATAAATATTGTACGCTTGGCACATTGCAAATGCCATTATTTGAAATAATAGTATGCCACCATCAAAGGATGACGTCACAGTTGTATTTTAAATCTATATATTGGTTTATTTTCAGGAAGTTATTCAGAGTTTTCACAGCGATCCAGCTCGGGTACCTGAATCGATGTACTCAATGGCCCCATCTGTAATCAGATTAGATATTCTACCTAATCGCATCAATGATGTGTCTGTGGCTAAAAGACTTCTAGCTTGTGCTCTTTCTGGACTTAAAACCAATGGTTCTGCTGGTGTGCATTGTGAATTAAATATAGGGGATAAATATATGTTGGACTTTTATGGAAAACTTGGTTTCTTTCCGTTGGCCGGCCCAGAAAGTGCATCAGAAGACGTTGTTTATTTGGGTCGACTGTTATGATAAGAGAAGACTTCACGGAACAGCTTGAAACTTGGTTGTGATGTTAAAGAGTGAATTTAATGCTACCAATTCTCTCATCTGTGATATTATAAGAAAATCAAGGACACTATTTGTTATTCCATAAATATTCTAAAAGTGATTCTGTAAGACAAAGAGTCACCCCTAATCATGATGATATATTTGCTTGTGTCAATATTGTTTTGTTTTGTAATGTTTATTTATTTTGTGTGTTGAATGAACGATTATGATGTTAATATGTTGAATTTGTGATGTTTAAATAAAAATGTGATGTAGCTCCATAAGGAGGATAATATTGTTCAATGATTTCCTTTACAATGAATATTAAACCTTTTTTGTACATTTAGAATTAAGCATTGAATCGGAATTTGATGCAAGTTTCAAGGCTATGAAATTCAACATTAAAGTTATGCTGTCAAGTAACATAATATTCTGTTGTAAGAAAAAATGTACCATTTTGAATAAATGGAATTAAAACTGAAGTTGTGTTTTTTGTTTGAGTATCATTGGAATTTTTGAACTTGCTTTTTTTCATTCAGTATAAGTATAACCCTTTACCTAAACTGGGAAGAAGCTTGTATAGCAAGTAAATCGGTAAACTGAATCTCGATGCCAATACTCGCATCTTTTATTGGGGACTGACAGGCTGGATTGTAATTCTCTACTGCTCAGTAACAAACCAGTGCTCAAACAAGTACATCTCGACCCAAATCAATGTCCTAGTACTATAATCCACTAGACAAGATTGATATTGCTCTTGATTGACATTAAAGGTATAATCAATGTTCCATTATTGGAAAGAAATTATAATAGTAAAAAAAAATTCCAGTTAAATATATTTATTATCTAACAAAAACTCATAGAAATAAGATGTAAGTGGGTTTATATAAAATTCCATATCTTTGAAGATAATTGACATTAAAAATGATGTATATGTACAAATTGACACTAAAAACGATGTATATGTACAAAGACACAAGACCCCCTACATGGGAACTTTTATAATAACATTAATTTCTGTACACAACAAGCTAATTGTATAAGCAGCTTAAAAGAAAGTATACCATAATCTAAATGACCAATTCTATCCATAAGTAATGATACTGCCATTTATTATATACTGCCCCACAAAAGAGAAAGGCAATATCTGCAAAATAGTCATTTTGAGAAAATCGACTTTAAAGTTTGTCACTTTCCTGTACTCATAGTTTTGTATAAAATAATGTGATTTCTTCAACGTAAGGAAATATTATGGTTCTCTTTCGATATAACTTGTCGATTTTCGTATATTTCTTTGAGGGACTGAGATAATGCAGATACTGCCCATTTTATGGCTCGGGCCTTTTCCTGTGCCCATTGTAAAACCAAGGTACAAAGCAGCATCTACACATGCTCTCTAATTGTTTCTGTGATAAACAGTTAGTTTACAAACTGCATATTTATGCATAAACATTGTTCTAGGCATTTCCCCATTCAGTAGAGTCCAAATCCTTGACATTATATGCTGTTTTTTACCGTAGTTATTCCAGGTCACTTTACGTTTACTGCCAGCACCTTATCTTAAGGTACATACATGTCCCAAGTAGAACGGCAGTATCTACACTTACTGCTTTTCTCCTTAGTTATATAAGAGAAATTTGCATTTACTGCCAAAATTTCGCTCTGGGTTGTAATAGATGTATCAAAGAAAACGACAGTATCTTCACTTACTGCTTTCATCCTTAGTTATACCAGGGCAATTTACATTTACTGCCCAAATCGACACTGTAAATCTCTTAACCTAATTGAAATATAGCAATGAAATTTTTACATGTGATAGAGCTGATACTGCCGATCACAATGATACCAAAAACGTATTTTGGGCAAAAGTGTAGATACTGCCTTCTTCCTTTGCACGGCAGTATACGGTTGTATTAAATATGTCCGGTAAAATTGGATTATCTTTTCAGACAAACCGGTTATGGCTACAATGAAATGTAAATGTGACTTTAAAAAAAACAAAACAAGAGCCTAGTGCTGGTTTAAAAAATTGACCTTGTATTGACATTATAGGTGTATAATTTTATCAAAAAAGTAAATTGGCTATAAAATATATGTGATTAAATGACTATCCTCTTAAAGCTATAGGTAAAACGGTGATAAAACTTTTGGGATGATTATTCGTTTCCCAATATATTAATGAAATGGATTTAACCTCCTACTGTTCTGCTCCAAATGGAGCAAATACATGAAAGTAGATCACACATCTAGTAGTAGTATATTATATAAAATTAGCATTGAATTGTAGAGTTCACTAAATCTGATGATGTGGTTCTATTGTGTGAGGGATGTCGTGGTAGATGTTGATAAGCGATTACGGGGGAAACTATCAGAGATCGTTGTATAAATGAGGTCTGCTTAGTTATTACCTGATATATTACAATTACGCACAGATAGTGAAAGTATTACTATATAGATAGATCATGGGAAATTAATCACACAAGAGCTCTGATATAGGCAAATATCTGTTAACATTTAGCTATCCAAGGCTTGTACATCTGAAATGACCACGTCTTGAATTATGCAGAACAACCCCCTCATCACTATGATATTATATCGAATAGTCTAGTAAAGAATAATCTGATGAATTCCTATTTTTTACCAGTGTTATTTCGAGAAGAACCACGACTTCTCATTGATGCTGAATTGGTGTAGATACTCTCTCTTATTGGTTTTTTGGTAATATTAACATAAACATCTTCTTGTTCATGTTGATCATTAGTCAATATTCCTCCAATATCCTTACTAATCTCATGAAATGTTGGTCTATAATCACTATCTTCTTCCCAATATCTATTCAATATGTCATACCTACAGAAAATATGGTTAAATCAAAATGCAAAATTATAAACAATTTAGGAAAGTATTTTGTATCCAGAACAGATGATTTTTAACCCAAATTCATGGGATTGACTAGTTCTAAGGATAAATCCTATCAAATGTCAGAATCTTGCAACACTTCTTTGCAGAGTAGCAGCCCTTGTCACCCAAAACTATCGAATGGGAGAGGCAAATATGCGATGAGTTTATTTGGAGGTCTAACACCTATTAAATGAAATATAAAGGGGTTTAACGTCCTACTCTTCTGCACCTAACCTGGGCTAATGGAAGACGGGCATACGCTATACAGTTTGCTATGAGGGAAATTTTGCCTGGGCAGCGGCACTATGGCCTACTCTTATATCAAATTCCAACTGCAAAGGGATCTTTTACGTGAACCCCAATGTGTACACAGGACCTTGTTTTTTTTGTCCCATCTGAAAGACTAGGCAGCTGTCCTCGTCAGGCCCTCCGTTCTGCATCACTGACAATAGGAAACCTATTTAAATTCAGAAAACCTTCATAATTTGATAGAGGCTATCCTTTTTAAAATATTTTTATGAAATATGGCGTGATACATTGGGGTCATGATGAGAGGGCAAATTTGGTGTGAACCATTGACCAATCCTATCAATATTGTGTGACCAATTAGTTACATTCTAAAGTTTAGAATCTTAACCAATATTATGATCCTTTTGATCAGATTTGGGGGTTGGGATGGCCAAGTGGTCTAGAGTAGCTTGCAGCTGTGGTTTCGATCCCTGGTGTGAGCGTATGTGGCATGGAGATAGGGGCGCCTTCTCAACCTTGTGGGTTTCCTCCGGGCACTCTGGTTTCCTCCCACTGCTAAAGACCCCTACGCACAAGCAAATTACTGAAATTAAATTGAAACCATATGTTAGTCCCAAAATGACCTAGTCTGTGTCGAGTGGACGTTAAACCCCATTTCTCTCTCTCTCTTGATCAGATTTATCTGAACTATAAATGTAGCTACTTACATCCCATTAGATACTATAGCTGGTTGTCCAAGTCTATAACCTTCTTTGACGCATTTCTCTATTTGACTGTCTTCAGTATCAACAAAAGGAAAACACCCTCTTGTTAACAGCTCCCACAGCAGAACACCAAATGACCACTTGGCAAAAAGACATAGAAAAATAGCCATTTAGAATGATTTTGATTACAGCTCAAAAAGAACATTTAATTTTAAAAGTTTTTTTCTTAATTTACTCTCCATCTAGAATTCTAACGTGTACCCATTGAAGAATTTACACTTATAGCAAATGTTGGATCCCTTGTAATAAGTTTAGTGTTTAAGGACGCGAGACGAAGAAGCCTATTGATTTTCAGCGATTTCCTGATAATAACTGCCAGTGTTATGACCCTTGATCACTTAAAAAAAAATGTTGTGGACACTCTAGAGGCCAAAGTTAATATCCGATTTACTTTAAATTTTTTACACAGTGTTTAAGATCATGAGATCAAGAAGGCTAGTGATTTTCAGCCATTTTCCAAAAGTTACTGCCAGCGTTATGGCCAAAGTTAATAGCCGATTGATTTTAAATTTATACACAGTGTTTAAGGTCATGAGACAAAGACGCCTATTGATTTTCAGCGATTACCAATAATTACTTTCAGAACAGCTAAATCCATGATATTAAATGTTTCGTATACTAAATGTTAGCATGGGGCAGAACTTTTCTGATAATTACTTAATGATTTGTTACTCTAAATCAGATTTTTTTAGTGTATTATAAATGTTTCATTACAGAAAAAAAGTAAAAATATGTGAGAACTCTTGTTGACTGTCTGGATGATTTAGCTGCTGTGAGCGTATGTTTTGTTGCCTGACAACCTATCTTTACTTACATTCATTGATATGTCATCGAACAAAAACAAAAAAAGAATTGCGGCCATTTTGGCCTGAATTCACTGTAATACTTACGACATCAGTTTTACTGTCATAGAATCCATTTGAAAGACTTTCTGGTGACATCCAACGAACTGGTAGATAGCGATTTTTTGAAGAATCATGCATATATTCTGCTGGGTAAAAATCATATGAGAAGGATGCATCGGCTATTTTAGCTGTGTCTGACCCATCAACCCTTTAAAGAGCAGAAATATTAAGTAGCTATGCAAACATTACCATAAGTCAACATCTGTTAAGTCATCTGATCTTGTGTAAAGACTTTCCACAATCAAATATTTTCAAGTTTGGGAAAAAAAAACCTTGACAATTCTGACATTTTTATAACAAATTTTTAGTTTCAATTATTCATTGAATAATTCACACATAACACTGAATTTGGACATGGCTGTACTTTATGACCATATAACGGAACAATCCCAGTATGTTTTCTTTTCCTTTTAAACTCTGATCTGAACAAGATGAAACCACAGTTATGCTATTATTGACCCTCAACAATTGCATCTATATACTGTCCTCCATGTTTTGATTGATACACCTTTTGTGTTGATGATTTGTAGAAAAAATAAATTAAAGAATTGTGCATGCACATGGCCATCATCGTACTTACATAACATTCCTTGCTGCCAGATCTCTGTGATATATTCCTTTATCTGATAAAAAACACATGCCATCTACTACTTGTACTGCATACTCTAATAATTGTTTTACAGAAAACTCCTACAATTATAATTACACAAAGTAAAGTGATGTGTACAAACTAAATTAATACAAGAGTTAAGAAACCTTCCATTGATGGTGATGGGCGATCTTTTAAGCATTGAACCTCTTGGAACTTCAAGTCAAAATAATATATCCGTCGACAGTTTGTTTGTGATGAACACTCTACAGGTCACAATTTTTATCCAATTTGACAAAACTTTAAATATAGGGTTATCACCCAAAGATCTCCATTCCTTTCAATATTGACCAGTATTGGATCGTAACTTCATGGGTGATTGCCACTGATTGTTCGAAAAATCACATTTTTAGCTAGTGGACACTCTTGTGGTCACAATTTTTTATACATTTTGATGAAAAATCAAATAGCATGTGGTCCATTTATTGGTCACAATTTTCAAATGTTTTAAAAAAATGTTTGAATATATCACCATTACACCATAATGATGGCTGCATTTGAATTTCGGACACTGCCTAACAAAATAGCTGCTCCCTGTACGTAAGTGTTAATTTATATTATATCAAGATTGTAGACCACTAGACGTTCCAATTTTTATCAGATATTGATGAAACTTAAAATATATCTTTTTATCTCGAAGATCTCAGTCTTTTTTGATATTTAGGCATTTCAGACCTTAACTTAGCGGATTATTGCCCCTGATTGTACGAATAATCACGTTATTTTTTATCTTGTTCCCTATCCATTTCTTGCAAAACCTGGGGATATCTTGCCTGAAGCTGCTGATTACTTTAAACACAAAAACAATTGCTCTACATGTATTATAAAAAGTTAATCTAGAAAAATACCCGCTTTACAAAACCAATCAACATTTTAAAAGTTATCGGCTTCTGAAATTGGAATTTATACCATTGAAATAATATTTTACTTATATAATCAATGACATTATGTAGTTGTTTGACATTTTCTTCATTTGCAAAAAATTCATGTAATATTTGACAGAGCAATTACAATTCATTTACCTTTTCTGTATCACTAACATGATCTTTCAAAGTTCTGTTATGCATATATGGATATAGAATATGAAATTTATGCTTTTCTAAACCAATTCCATAAATGTTAAGAATATTATCGTCTTTTAAGGTGCGAAAGCGTATACACTCTTTCAATGCAACAGACACCCATGCTGGAAGAGCACCATTTTCTGAAAGACAAATATAGGCCTATTATGCATTGGTTCAAAAATGTTCATTTTACTTCACTGTGATTGAAAGTTAATAGACTATAACCCCGTTTACATTACAAATTTTAAGCGTGCCAGGTACCGTTCCTGGTACGGCACCGTTAATTTTTTTGTAGTGTAAACGGGTCAAACACAAGCGTGCCGTACTGAGTACCGTGCCAATCTGGCCCACTGCAGTGAGGTGGTCTCGGAACCGTGCCAAGAACAGCACACTTTAAATTTTCATAGTGTAAACGCTAACCGGTCTGAGCACGGATTACTGCGCATGCGCCAAATGAACCTTGACCTTATTTCCCCGCGAACATTGACAGTTCTGTCATCAGTTCTGTCAAAATGGCTAATACAAGCTTTGAGTAATACAAGCTATTTATAAACGACATGATTATCCGCTCTCGCCGCCTCTGGTAGCATGATATTGAATAACTCGAAAAGACTGCTAACTCATTTAAAATAGGCATCAAGTCAGTTAAAAATTGACCATTCTTTCTTGATTTTTTTCGAACTCTCAATAACAGACAAAACAAAAAAAAAAGAAAGGGCCAACGTATCAAAATCTACCGCCATAATTGTTTTCATCTGGGTAACTTGCATAGGGACTGAAATTAACTTTTCAGTGAAGAGTTCCACATTTGGCGTGCTTAGCACGGTTCCGAGACGGGTAATGTAAACGGGGACTATGAGGGGATCACGTGATTAAGTTAGTAAGGCGCTGGCTCGCTAGCCTGGAGTTTTTAACTATTATAGCGAGAACTGCCAACTCTTTAACTTATATCCCTTAATGTATCTCTAATAATAAGATCTTTTTAAAACAGGATGTGCTGTTTTGAACAAACCTGGTAATGGATGTTTAAGAGCCTTGATTGTCACTTTTTTTCTATCTCTCACCAAAATTCCATCAAGTCGCCTTGCTTTATCACCTGAATCATAAATAAACTACTTGTATCCTTATTCCACATTGAAAACCCATAAAAAATATTTGTGATTTGTGATTTAGAAATTATTCCTGTGCACATATTTGAGTTTGATCGCACAGTGAATACATACATGTGATTGGCCACAAGTAAAATGTCAGGAGATTTTTGTAAAAATGTCAGGAGAATTAAGGTCAAAAGAGGGAGACTTTATCACGCGCGTTAAAATTAACCATCTACCATGAATAAAAGACAAATTAATTCATATTATTTTACTATCATTTGATTGTTATCATTACACAAACTTAACAAAACACATGAAAACACACTGTGTTCTCATTTAAACATTAGAAATATTTGTTCCACTTCTCTAAATCGCTATATTTCAATATTTCTTTTATCAATCGGTTCCAAAAATAACTAAATGGATTTTCGTTTTTATAACATATTTGACATTCAAAAACCAGGAATGGTAGCTACCACATTGTTTTCAGTCATTGATTTGAAGACACCGCATACATCTTTCATAAATACTACTACTAGTACTAGACTTGTCATTTGTAATCTTTTTTCCAAGCACGTAACATGAGATAGCCTCAATCATAGGTAGCGACCGGTTGACAAAATTAATAATATTTATTAACCACGGAACTCTACAAACAAAAGCTCAATCAAAAGGAAACATAAAAAGTTATAGTTTAATGTGATGAAAAAAGTATTAAAAAAGACAGGACAGTAAAATCGTTTACATCAGCAGTCAAGTGTCTAAGTGATGCCATGTGTGGGTTGGGGGTCAAAGTTGACGACATCCATACGGGTCATTGGTTTTCTGTGGTACTACCGTACAGCATGGCTACAGTGAAAAGAACACGTGTAGTAAATTCTTTGGAAATATAGCCGACATGTTCAAATATTTATGACATACCTAATCATTTAAAGAATAAGGACGGGGGTATTGATTAAATCATTTAACCTGCTTGTAACTGGACAATACGTGACGTTAAACTGATGTCAAAAATATGTGATCTGTCAAACTGAAAGTAGGCCTACCGGTAAGACTGATGGAGAAATAAAATACCAAGAATGAATGAATTGAGTTGTGCTGTATAATACAAATACTAATAATTTAGACCTGTGTTGTTTTATTTCGATGCTATTTGATTAGAATTTTGACTACCAAAAAATAAAATTACAAGAATTGAAAAAGCGGGAGTATTTGTCGCCCGATCGGGAGCTCGGGAGATCAGGGGTGAAATTAGTTACTTTAGCAACTGTCCTTTAGCGATTGAATTCGCCTGACAGTTGCTGATCGTCTCTATAACGAAGTAGTATGAAAATAACGCTTTTTCACATCTCGGTTCTAAGGCTATTTTAGAATCCTTACCGTCTATTTTTCACGGAGATTCCTCTTTTATCACCAAAAGTAATCATTTCCTGTCACATCTAACACAAATTTATAATAATCCAACACTATTTGCATCTAGAATTGTCCTCTAAAAAACGTACACAACTTTCATTCAAAACTGAGCGCCATTTTTAACTGACGCCTGCGCAGATCGGTTCATAGCCAGTATTCCAAATTTAGGAATGGAATTTTTACCGTAAACGAAAATTCGTGCTGTACACCAAGGTTAACAACGGACTAAACTAGCGATCTGATACCACTAAAGGTTTTTTTTATTCAACATACATGAACAATAATTACATAAAATCTATATAATTGAGCAAAAATATTATATTGACCTTTATAAGATATTTAAAATCTCCTAAGAATAAATAAATATTTTAAATTTGAAAAAGTAATATCAGATGATTAAATGACGTCAAGTAAAATAAAAATGTACCCCAACCAATTAACACACATGAAGAATAATTACATAAAACCTATGAAACGGAAAAAAACACATTTTATCAAAATGACACAAGTAACCAAATATTGGATGAATTTAAAAAGAGAAATTCACATATTCGATGTCTTATAGCAACAGTTGCCTTTGGCATGGGAATTCAAATTCCGGACGTAAAATTAATTATTAATTGGGGGGCTCCAAAATCCTTATTAACATTTTGGCAAGAGGTGGGTAGAGCTGGGAGAGATGGGAGACAATCTTTCGCTATATGCTATGCATATCCTCGAAGCCTCATTAAAAGTCATACTGATGAGGATATGATCTATTTCATATCAGCTGAATCCTGTTACCGCCTTGCCATAATGGGAACGCTAACTTTAGAAAGCAGGCCCTCGACCACACTAGATTATATTAAATATAAAAAAAAATGTGATAAAAAATGTATCACAACTTGTAAATGTGCATTCTGCATGTGTTGTTCATTCTGTTACAACCTGTGTCCCTGTGACAATAAGATGGATATTTTGAGAGATCATTTTTAATAATATATGTATAGCTTTTCAATTCATTTTGTTAGCTTTTCTATTTTCCGTTTTCATCCGTACCCTTTATTATCATGCTTTTTGGTCAAGGTTAGAACATAATTGGTAATTATAATTGGTCTTTTTTGGTGATAAAGATGTATTTTATCACTGTAAATAACAAAAAATGGCATATCTTATCAACAAAACTTACAGTGTTAGCTTCAAAGTGTGCATGAAGTAATTCTATTAAACTTTTCAACATTTTCCCTTTTCATTATCTATTTAGTAACTATTATAGCAAGAACTGTCAGCTCAGCTCATTATTTAGATCTTACATAATACATGATTAATTTATTACAGGTAATACCTATGTTACTATGTATAGATTTTTAATTTATTTTGTTAGTTTTTCTATTTATTTTCATTTTGTGAAAAAATTATTTAAATGTACATACAGTTTGAATCAATAAACTTATATAGCATCATTAGTGTTGTACAGAATGTCTGGCATGGCAAGTTATATCTTCAAAAACAATTTCTACGGTATCGTTTCATTCCTGAATTGTGGTACATTTTTATTTTACTTGATAAATATCATTTCATTACCTTGTATTACTTTATTAAATTTAAAAAAAAACATTTCCAATACTTTTTCATTCCTCTCTTATTTATTTACTGTATTTTTAAAGTTTGTGGTGTTTTTTTTTATAGTTTTATTGACATCCTTTTATTTATTTATTGAATATTTGAAATACATTTTTGATAAAATGTGTTTTTTTCCGTTTCATAGGTTTTATGTAATTATTCTTCATGTGTGTTAATTGGTTGGGGTACATTTTTATTTTACTTGACGTCATTTAATCATCTGATATTACTTTTTCAAATTTAAAATATTTATTTATTCTTAGGAGATTTTAAATATCTTATAAAGGTCAATATAATATTTTTGCTCAATTATATAGATTTTATGTAATTATTGTTCATGTATGTTGAATAAAAAAAACTTTAGTGGTATCAGATCGCTAGTTTAGTCCGTTGTTAACCTTGGTGTACAGCACGAATTTTCGTTTACGGTAAAAATTCCATTCCTAAATTTGGATTACTGGCTATGAACCGATCTGCGCAGGCGTCAGTTAAAAATGGCACTCAGTTTTGAATGAAAGTTGTGTACGTTTTTTAGAGGACAATTCTAGATGCAAATAGTGTTGGATTATTATAAATTTGTGTTAGATGTGACAGGAAATGATTACTTTTGGTGATAAAAGAAGAATCTACGTGAAAAATAGACGGTAAGGATTCTAAAATAGCCTTAGAACCGAGATGTGAAAAAGCGTTATTTTCATACTACTTCGTTATAGACACGACCAGCAACTGTCAGGCGAATTCAATCGCTAAAGGACAGTTGCTAAAGTAACTAGGGTGAAATCGGGAGACTCCCGCGAATTGCGGGAGGTATCACATGTATGGTGAATATGCCCACTGGTGAGCTGACTGTTCAAGGGTGTTCATACAGGTAGTCACATTATGGTAGTTTGTATTTCTTATAAACATTTTGAATGTTTAAGGTAAAGGCTATACCTCTGAAGGTTTCAATAAATGGTCAAAAAATAGCAGAAATGTGACATATAAGACTATATTTAGAAGAATATGTATACCTTTAGCTGTACATATTTTGCCCAGTGTAAATTCATCAGCTGACTTTAAACTATCTACAATATCATTTCTGTTACCATGTTCTAATCTTCGCAAAAAGTCCCGTTTTATATCTTCAAATGACGTTTGTTGTGTTAAGGCAGCAGGTTTGTCAGTACCGGTACCAATAACGTATTCATTAGGATGACTTATTACCGGATCCATTGAAACTGCTTAAATAAACACACAATTGAATATACAAAAATAAACACTTCCTGTTAACATGTTGAGCAATCTGAGCATTGGGGTGGGAGGGGAGGGGTTAAGGTTGAGACAGCATCAATTTTGACGTTAGGTCTTTGGGATTACAAGAATTTTATAAAACCAGATACTCTAGGATTAAAGAGCACATCTCCTCCCACCTTCTGTAAACTTGCCTGTACATAAGCAGAATTACCAGTCCCATATACTTGTTGTCGGGCACATAAAGAAATCCATGACAGTTTGAATTTGATATAAGAGTAGGCTGAAGTGTCATGTCCGAGTAAAATTTTTCTCATAGCACAATGTATGGCATATGCTCATCTTCAATAGCCCAGGCCATGCAGAAAAGGAGGAGTTAATAAACCCCATTTCATTTAGATGCTACAAATTGACACAGGGGATATGGTGATGGTACGATTTTACATGAGTAACAAGATACTGGGAAAACAAAACTCAAAAAATTTTCTGAAAGAACCCTCTTCCCCCACCTACCCTTACCAAATAGATATTGGGGTTTTCTTTCCCCATCCACCCGTATCTTGTTCGTCATGTAAAATCGTACCGTCACCATATCCCCTGCACACTGAGAGATTACAAATACTCAAAATAGATACATGTAATCTGAAATTTTATCTTAAAATATCTATCTATTAGAAACGGATCGCTAGTATGAATGATTTGATAATTGCGACGATCACACAGAAGTAACCCATATATCGGATGGTTCTTCTAAAATCGACCATGTACATATATTAAATTTGCGTATATTTTTATTCAATTGGAAATTACAGTAGAGTTTTTTGTATGACATCATATGATTCATCGTAAAGAAACTATAAACTTACTGTCAGGATTAGGATTATACTGTGAATCACTTGAGTGACTTTTTCTTCTCCAGAAACATACTGTAGCTATTATAATTAGTACCAAGACTATAAAACCAGCCACACCAACCATTATATAGATAAAATATACAGAATCCACCAAATCTTTATAGTTTAATCTACCAGCATCTACTTCTTTCATATCACCCATTTTCAGCTAAAATATTTTTACAAGGTACCGGTATATATTATAGATATTGTACTTTCCGAGGCAGCACCAGCCGTTGGTGGTTGGAGGGGCAAAGCTGGGGCAAAGTCCAAGATTAAGGGGACAGGGCACGAGCTTCAACTCGGGGTAGGGGGCCTCCCTCAGAAAATTTTGAAAAACAGGCGGCGGGAAATGCAGTCTGGCAGTGTTTCAGGCAATGATTGTTGAGGTAAAGTGTCAAACGGACGGATTTGCGAACTTCGACGAATCCCACTCACGAGCGCCAAAGTAAGGAGTCTTTACAGAGGGTATGGGGACCTCCCCCAGAAAATTTTGAAAAATACACTGTTGGAAATACTGTCTGACAGTTTTCAGTAAGGCATCGATCGTCTAGATACATGTAAATAGATCCGACCACATACCGTCCATCGCCTGATCATTAGTTTATCCGACCAGAGAACAAAATGCTAACAGACTTGCGAACCTCAACAAAGTACCCTTGTAATCGCCAAAGTAGTCCTTGTGGGGGTTTTGTGGACCTCTCCAAGAAAATTTTGAAAAATAGACTGTTGGAAATGCTGCCTGACAGATAAATAGAGCTGATCGGATGCCCTGTCCCCTGTCCTACCTGTAAAATATATCAAGTGAATGCATATTCTCTTCGCGTTGAACCTATACCCCAAAACTTTGAGGATCGTAAAAAGCACTTCTCAAGTAGGTTTACAGCAGGATGTGCTTGGTAAGAAATCACTCAACATGCAAGTCCATTTTGATTACCAAAACGTATCACAAAAGCTTTTTTTTATTTTCTAAAATTATTGGGGGGGTAAACAGAGGGCAGACCCCCTTGCCCTCACTTGGCTCCGCCACTATGTACTTTGAAAGAAAGGATGTACCATGTATATTCAATGTTCCTAAATCCATTATTATATATCTCATAATGATGATATAAATCCAAATTGATGAATTCAAATTAGAAATGTAATAAAAAAAATATTTGATAACTAATGTTATGAAAATGTTCATAAACTTGATAATCTCGAACTAAACTTTCTAACCACTTATAGCCCTGTTTTGAATTGACCAAATTTTCATTAGCTACAGTTGTAAGTATATTAATAATATTGTTTTCAGTTTGGTTGGATACATATCTTTCAAGTACTCTTTTGTTTTAATAACCCACCTTTAACATACCAGTCTAATGTTTTTGTTTTAATAACCCACCTTTAACATACCGGTCTAATGTTTTTGTTTTAATAACTCACCTTTAATATACCGGTCTATCATTTTTGTTTTAATAACCCACCTTTAACATACTGATTTATTGTTTTTGTTTTAAGAACCCATCAACCTACTGATCTATTGTTTTTGTTTTAATAACCCATCTTTAACATGCTGATCTATTGTTTTGTTTTAATAACCCACCTTTAATATACCGGTCTATTGTTTTTGTTTTAATAACCCACCTTATAATACCGGTCTAATGTTTATGTTTTAATAACCTACCTTTAACACACTGATCTATTGTTTTGTTTTAATAACCCACCTTTAACATACTGATCTTTGTTTTTGTTTTAATAACCCACCTTGAGATACCGGTCTAATGTTTTTGTTTTAATAACCTACCTTTAACACACTGATCTATTGTTTTGTTTTAATAACCCACCTTTAACATACTGATCTTTGTTTTTGTTTTAATAACCCACCTTGAGATACCGGTCTAATGTTTTTGTTTTAATAACCTATCTTTAACACACTGATCTATTGTTTTGTTTTAATAACCCACCTTTAACATACTGATCTTTTGTTTTTGTTTTAATAACCCACCTTTAAAATACCAATATATCATTTTTGTCTTAATAACCTACCTGTAAAATATATTGTTTTAATAACCTACCTGTAAAATATATTGTTTTAATAACCTACCCGTAAAATGTATTGCTTTTGTTCTGTATTTGGAGGTGATGTTGGTGGAGTACATATTATAGATGTATCCGTTGTATCAGTTATAACACATTCTGTACCATTTACATCCAGTGTAACCTTCACCATATCCTTATCACATAATTTAAAGTCCTCTCCCTGAATATAAATGATTTAAATAATATGAACACAATGACATTTGTTACGGTGATTTTAGTTTAGTTCAATGTTTGAATGTTAACGTAAATTTCTTTAGTCCAGATTTGTTATTAGCAAAAAATGTATCCGAAGGGGATATTAAAAATTTGTGTAAATAAGAACATTTTCAGTCCTGATTTGTTTTTAAAAATGTAAAAGTTGATAAACAAAGTAAGGTGGGAGGGAGAGCTCAAACAAAAATCCAAATCCGAAATACTTACTGTTATTTCAATAGTTTTGGTAAATGGACTGGTAAAATCAATGTCTATTTTATTCAATTCTGTTGGTTCAGAAATAACTTCTAATTTAAAACTGTGTCCACAATTGGCACAATCAAGATCCAGACTAGCATTAAGATTTTTGTCACCGATATTACCGGGTATTGTACATGTGATTGTTTCATCATCAATTGACTCACAAACCTGATATATAATGATATATTAAAAAAATATTTTTGAATGATGGGAACCTAAACTGATTCATTTATCAATGTGAAAACTCATTAAAACCTACAGCTTGAAATAAAACTAAAAATCTGTACATACAATAATAAAGTTGAAATTTATCGTGAAATAAATACAGGTTTCAATAAACTGGGAAGCTTAATAACATTTGAAGGGCATGTACTAATACACTGGGGGTATATTCAAATTGAATGGTAAGCATAATCTAGGGCAAATCTACCATTCCATCACTGTTAAATTGTTGTTTTAACTTTGAATTTACTGGTCATACACATTTTAAAATGTTTTACAAGGGAATTTGGTGAGATCTTTTGAAAAATACATGACTTTAAGTAAGTGTAGAGATCCGATTTTTGATAATTAGGTGAGTCTAAGGTCATTTTTAATAGGATATATAGTTTGCAATAAATTGTATTTTTTTCATCTTGGTGAAAATAAGTTTAATACATTTAACCTGGGATATGTGAATGGAGATCTGTTCCTCCCATGTTCTCTCCTTCTAATTCACAAACCAACAAGGACTAAATACATACCTGAGACTCGCTATTTGCAGAACCGAAAGTTAAGGTTGGCTTATATACACTTTGGAGATTTTTTCCGCCAAACTTTATGTTACAACTGTAAGAGAAATAGACAAAGTGTTTCACCACCAGGCACACGACCTTAATCTTCAGTCAATTCCTAATTTTGAGTAACTTAAGACATTAATATCAAGATTAATATTGTTTTTCTCTTTACATATTACTCACTACTGACATAAAATACAAATTTTATCAAAACAGTTACAGGTACTTGTTTTCAAGTTAATCCATTCCTTATAAGACATATAGAAATAGATTTCACTAAAAATAAACACAATAAAATTCAGAAGTAGTATATCCATAAAAGTGTGTTATTTTGTTTTTCTTACATAAAACGTACTGTTATTATATATTTCTTTATCATCTCAAATGTTTTAGATGTTAGGGTTTTTTTTGGAGGGGGGGGGGTCCCTAACAGTCGGCCTATATGAGGGATTTTTACTTTTCAACAATATCTTAAAACTAAATAAATAAGGATGTAAAATAAACACTTCAGTTTATTTCAAGGGTTTCCTGACAATTAAGTAATTACTCAGAATTGTGTGAAAATCTGTATAAAGTCAGTTTACTACAGAAGGTAATAGAGTTGCTGAGACTACTCATACTATCAGGGGGGTGGGGGGGTGGATGGTCGATTGGTTAGCAGGCATGCGCTGTATCATACAGCCTGCCATTGAGTCAACTGGCGTGGTTTCAAATCCCCGGTTGTACGTGACAAGGAGTAGGGTCGCCTTTCTCCGGGTACTCCGGTTTTCTCCCACTGCTAAGGACCCCTACGCGCAAGAGAATTATTGAAATAAAATTAAACCATATGTTAGTCCTGAAATGACCTAGTTTGTGTGGAGGGGACGTTAAGCCCCATTTCTTTCTCTCTCTCTCTCTCTCTCTCATACTATCCGAATAAAACATGATAAGAACAAATGAAATATATTACCCCATTGCTGCCTTTATAGTTTTTCTTTCTTTCATAAGTACAGGATCAGGTCTGAATTCAAAATCATCCACATGTATTTGATAAAATCCACTTGGTTCCCAGGTTGTATTGTTCCACATTAAAATCAATTCTTGACTACTAACATCACTTTGAATGGTGTTAAACACTAAGTAAGATGAGTTGCTGAAATATTAATTACTTGATGATAGTAAAACAGGACGTATATTTATTTTTAAAGTTTAAACCAATAAGTTTCGCATTCACCGTGTTTGACATGTGCAAAAGATCACAAATAGCAAATTACATGTACAAATTACAAGTGCAAAGAAGCTGCATGTGGCCTTAAGCCCCGTAAAGGATCTACATGTACATCTCTTTCATTGTGGTCCAAATGTCTGGCAATGTACTATATAAAAGTGCAAAGAAGCTGCATGTGGTCTTATACCCCCACCCTCTTTGTTTACTCATGTTTTTAACGGTTTATTAAACCCAGCAAATTCCATATTCAGAATATTATATCATAGAACTAAAGTCAGTCTTATCATAGACCCAAATCCTATTGTCATAAAAGTACAAGTCAACTATGATTTTGAAAATGGCAAAAGTTAATGTTTATGAAGGCAAATGTTCAAGGTAGGTATATAATGGCATGGTATAATGTTTTGGTTATGGTTGGATTAGGCATTTCAAAGTTATAATCCTTGACCTCAAAAACGTAAAGGATATACGTCTCTTTCATTGAGGTCCAAATGTCTGGCAATTTTATGATCACCGTTGGAAGGAATGAATGAAATAGGGTTTAACATCCTACTTTTCTGTACCAATCAGACTAATGAGTGAAATAGTCCCGGACTAATGAGTGAAATAGTCCCTTGACGGTAATTGAATTACAACCGACAAAGGTTCTTTTAAACAGGAGAGGATCCAGGGTGGGGGGGAGAAGCTCGTGGCACCAGTGAGACTGGTCATCACTGTTCAGACCAGTACCTGCAGCCAGCAATGGGATTCCCAGATTTTAGTTTCTGTTTAGGGTCGGTATGTATATGCCCCCCCCCCCTGAATCCGGGCCTGTTACATGTACGCCAAGTTGTACGCAGAACAACAAGACACTTTTTCCTTTCCTTGATCAAACCCTGAATATCCTGCTTAGTGAGCCAGCACCTTACTCGCTGAGCAACCATTATTCCAGATCGTAGTTGGTGTGATGAACGGTGTCAATCCTAATTACAATCTGGACGATAAAAGGATGGTGGATTTTGTTGATTCGCAACTTTTATTTTATATATTTAAAATACAGATGTGACATCAGCCTTTCAAGTTGGATTACCATTATTTCAAATAATTGTACGGGCAACTTGCCAATGGTAGATTATTTATACAAGCGAAATAAAAGCACGTGCGGGGTGTCTGTATTTTAAGTTGTTTAATGGTCCCAGTTTAAGACATTGCGTAACATATCGTAAAAACACTTGGACCTCCTCATGTTGTTACAATATATTGCTTAATGTCTCGCTCTCGACCATTAATTAATACTTACTTTATAACTATATTCTGTTTTTGAACTCCAATAAACACATCTGGTACATAGTTTATATCACGTCCTGTTATGGTTACAGCTGTGCTACCAGACTTCGGACCATACTTAGGCTTTATTTCAGGCACCTTGATCTGAAAAACACAATATTTACAATACACAAATACCACCTTCTTCTGGACAAAAGCATAATATTAATTAAGAAGGGACCAATGTCATTGTCATACATGGTGATAAGTGCAAGTAAAATAACAAGCAGTTGCCATGCAAGATACACATACATTTTGCAAGAGATGGACAGAGAAAAGCAATTTTCTTACAATAAGGGACAATAATCTTGTAAATTACAGACCAACATGCATCAATATCATAAGGAACCAAGATCTTTGGGATATAAACATACATTTTCATCAAAATAAGATAATAATTGTGACCTCAAGAGGTGATTTTCCTTACAATTAGGGGCCATAATTTTGCCCCCCTCCCCCCGCAAATTTAAGTTGCCCGTGCAATACATACATGCATCAAATCCTTGAATCAAATCAGAATAAGTACCACCAAAGCAATATGTACTGTCAGTGATGCAGGAGGGCCTGACAAGGACAGCTGCCTAGTCGTTCAGATGGGACGAAAAACCGAGGTCCCGTGTACACATTGGAGTGCACGTAAAAGATCCCTTGGCAGTTGGAATTCGATATAAGAGTAGGCCGTAGCGCCGCTGCCAGGGCAAAATTTCCCTCATAGCACACTGTATGGCGTATGCCCGTCTTCCATTAGCCCAGATTAGGTGCAAAAAGAGTAGGACGTTAAACCCCATTTCATTTCACAAATATGACCATTAAATTCCCCCTCCCCCTCCGCCACTTCTAGAATTGAACCTGGCATAATAATTTATCAAACTACACAGCTCATGTGTATCTTTAATAAATAAAAAAATCATTTACTGGTACTCACAGAACAGTTGCAAGGTTTAGGAATATTACCAGAACAACTGTTGCTTTCATCTGATGTTTGTAGACATGTATCACAAGTTTTACCAGTTACACCTAGTTTACATGGGCACACATCCCTTGTTGATTCTGTTAATAATGATCCCTGACTATTACACAGTCGACATTCATTATTTGATGCATTATAGTATCCATTTCGACACTGACATGTATCACCCTGTAACAAGAAAAGTACATCTATGGTCAAATTTTAAAGGAATATAGCTCCATGCTTATCATATAATATCTGTTAAGTGACCACACTACCGGTATATTTATTTCCATACTTTATTGTCAACCTCATAAGACCATTACATGTTCATGCTTCGATGTACAGAATACTTGTGCACGCTTTACCATGAAAACAAGATCTACGACTGCTAAGGCTGTGCAAAAATATCGATATAATCGATAATCGGTTGAAGTTATTCAGCGATACGATAATCGATATTGAAATTCAAATATCGATTATCGGTATATTTACCTTCTGACGGCAAGTTACGGTCACTTTCACACGAATAAACTTGCCGTAATCTGACATTAGCAGACAAATGAATGAATACACCACTTCAAGACAACAACTATTTTCCCCTCTGCTTACAAACTGGCACATTTTAAATATATATTATTGTAAAAAACTAAACTTTAAGATTAAAAACATCATTTTAATATTTTCGTAGTCTTTGTTGTTATTACTAGTTGAAACTAAAAAAGATCACGCACTTTGTGAACAATGACAATCGCACGTGATATAATAAAATTAGGATTATCTCCCCTCTTTGCTCTTGATTGATTTGTAGAGAAATCGTCTGTTTTCACGATAAAACTCAGCTTTTCTTTTATTACTAAATCATGTCAGATACAGTCTATACACGTTTTCGACTTCCCGGGACAGGCAAAAAGCGAGGTATGGAATTGGTTTGATTTTTACGGAACCAACGACCGTAATATAATTGACCTAATACATGTAAGAGTTATCTACCTTCATGGACTCTCTAGTAATGAAGACAAATAACTCCAATTTACTTTCGTTTGTTTTTTTTTATTACGATTGAGTATTGACAGATTGTATCAGAATATTAATAAATATGTGTTTAAATAACAGTAATAAAGACTGAAGATGTTTTCGAATATTTTTATTATACAATACTATTATTAAACATGACTGTTGAGGAACAAATACAACAAAATAGTGGTAGTCTGTGTCGACTAACACAAATAACAGGTCGGTAAAGTTCGGATTTTTCCGGAAAAGTGATAATCGATTATTGTCGATAATCGCTGACAATTTCTTGCCGATAATCGATATTGAAATTTCATATCGATTCCCAGCCTTAACGACTGCGCACACATAAACGTCTCATTAATATTCATATATTCAAAGGTCATGAGTATTCACATTAACAATATCTAATGTAATGTAAAAGTTACCTGTTTGGTGAAACTGCTTTGGCACTTTTCACAATTTTTTCCTGTAGTATGCGTGTCCGATTGACAGTTACACGTATATGTTTGATAATTGAATTGTCTTGAACAACCATTTTCTTTACCATTACACGCACAACTATAATAAATAGAATACTATATGCACTAAAAATATTCTAACATCCTCTTAATATTCATGCAGCCTTATTTATGTGTGGTGTAATTGTCGAGTAATAATATTACTGTAACATATTGAGTAATATATTGAAGCTACCACTGACGATATATATCTAGACCATTTAACAACTTAAAATACAGACACTATATACTGCATTCAGTAGAGTAGACTAAAATAAGGTAGGCCTACTGTCATGTCCTTCAATCAATAATCAGAAGTCAGAGGCAAGAACTCTGGAGGAACTTTTCAGAAAACTATAATGACATCAATAAAGATTGTTTTTACCATATTTGATGAAAATCAGACATGAAATTCATTTAAAATATGTGTGAAGAAATCAACTATATACAGTTTGGGATTCATATTGGGACAAAAACAAAGATGAGCAATAGCTGTTTTAACATTGTCATAACAGAGACTTGTCCTAACATTATTCCCTAATATATGCCTTTATATTAGTTTTCCTTTACATCACTGCAGGGGGATGACGTGGCTAAGAGGGTAAGACGCTGGCTCGCTAGCCTGGAGGTTGGGTGTTCGATCCTTGCATTGGCCGAGAAAGTTCATCTCAATTTTCCAGCGTAGTTTCCCCTTGTCAGTGATACAGAACGGAGGGCCTAACAAGGACAGCTGTCTAGTCATTCGGATGGTAAGAAAAACCAAGGTCCTGTGTACACATTGGCATGCACGTAAAAGATCCCTTGGCAATTGGAGTTCGATATAAGAGTAGGCCATAGCGCCACTACCCGGGCAAAATTTCCCTCATAGCACACTGTATTACGTATGCCCGTCTTCCATTAGCCCAGGTTAGGTGCAGAAGAGTAGGACGTTAAACCCCATTTCATTTCATTTACATCACTGCAATTCAATGTGGCGTTTTTCTGTATATTCTGTATTCATATAGCATAAATTTTGTATTTTGTTTATATTTTCAGTCTGGTCTTTTGAGATGCTATAAAAGAAACATTTTTATTGGCCTACATACTTGCCAGTGACAGATATTTCATTTATAATAAACTGTACAGTTGTAGAACTGCTCAAAGTGACCCTGATGGCTCCACCAATTGATGTACTACTGTAACAGAAAAATGTAATAATGACAAAGAATTAAAAGGTGTTAGGAGGGCAACAATACAATAATATGCTAATAACACAAATACAACGCTAATTTTCCAGGGCAGTCAAAAAGATTATGGTAGTTTGTATATGCATACAAGCCATAAAAATGCCATAAAAATTGTATATTATTGTGAAATAGGACAAAACATTCTTCAATATTAAACATGCAAGAGCTAAATCTGCCAATTGCAGGTCTTTCTGTAAGCCTGAAATGTTATATATACTATTAACCAGACGTTTATTAACATGACAAGGCCATAATCAACTCTCAATGCCATCTTATGTGTCAGATTATCATTGGATTTGAATATGATCTGCTGTTCAACGCTCATTGATGATTAATCGCAAAAATGTTTAATCAAAACTTTCTTTATTATCTTTACAGTCTTAACAATGACTATCAAGGCTACAGTGTTTTTTAAAATGAGATTTTCTTGGCTCAATGTGAAGTAATTTGAATGAAATTTTCAGCATATTCCCATTACATTATCTATTGACAGCAAGAACTGTCAACTCTTTATCTAATTTCTCTTTACGTATCTTTAAATATTTATAATATTCGGTTTTAGTCATTTTAGTTTGCACTTAATATAAACTAATTATTATTGTACTATCCCTTTAAACCTATCTTAAACTGTTCACTCCATACCTGGTCTAGAGAGTAATTTTAAATATTGCCTCATTCGAACTTGTGTATGGTCAAGTTGAAAGCAAAATATTTTATGCACATTAGAGCTAGTAGTGTTTGATTAGATATAACATCTAACTGCTTGTTTTGTATCAATATAACCACAATTAGGTAATGAAATCCGCAAAGGGGGTAGGCGACATTTTTCAACCGAAGCATGTTGGCTTGTCTATGTGCACTCTTTATAATGGGACAATAACATAGAGTCAATTAATGTAACGTTGCTTTCCTATGACATTGATATATATATGCAATGTTGTTAATGCAATTAACCTACCTCGGCGTGCATGTGTTTGTAGAACCAGTACATCCTTCCAAGGTTTTCCATTCAGTTTCATCCTCACTTATCTCCCATTTTATTTGACCCTCATTCTTTGTCACACTCACTTCCTGGATCTAAAACATAAACATATGGTAGAATGAAATAACTGGTGGATGCAATAATAGAGAGAGAGACAGAAAGAGAGAGAGAGAGGAGTAGGGTCGCCTGTCCGACCTCGTGGGTTTTCTCCGGGTCCTTCGGTTTCCTCGTACTGCCAAAGACCCCTACACACAAGCGAATTATTGAAATAAAATTAAAACCCATACGTTAGTCCCGAAATGACCTAGTTTGTGTCGAGTGGACGTTAAACCCCATTTCTCTCCCTCTCTCACACACCATTAAATATCCAATCCAACTAAAATAAGCTTACTATTACATTGGAGGAGAATCTGACTCAAGTAAAAAAATGAAACAGAATTGATAATCTGTTCAGAATCAATAGTATCATTTAGATTAAATTCTGTCTGAAAGAATGTCCTTTTTATCAGTGACATGAGTACTTAAGGTGGAGACAGAAATAAAACCTCTGAAGTTAAATGTGATATGACTGATACGTGACATCACAATATATACTGCCGGAAACTTGTGGTATCCAGGCCCGGATCCAGGATTTTGTTGAGGGGGGGGGGTATACATTGGAGCAAAGGGTAATACGTTGCAACCTTGGATTGTTGGGCAGAGACAATGCTAAAAACATGTTTATATCATCTATTAAAGAGCAGATATGTGAACGACAACAGTAGCAAAACAAACAAAAATGATGTCACTGCCCCCCACCCCCACCCCAGGATACGCACCTGGTATCCGCATACTGTAGCAAACCAGGGGATAAATTAAGAAATAGAAACCAATCATTACCTGGTAAATATCATACAACTTAATTATAAACTCTACAGATGTAGTGTTAGTTGACATCCATTGTAAAGATTGGTTTCCATCATGTACAATATCATTAATAGAATAGAAACCATTATCATCATATCTTTTTATTTCAGTAGAATCATCTGAACAATTATCTGGTCTGCTTCTATTTGGGTGACTTGATGGGCATCTACATTCTTTAGCTAGAGGTTTCATATCCCTTAAAGATTCTATTTCTCTACAAAATATAGAAAATTGCTTGGAGACCCCTTTCATATTGAGACTCCAGGCTGCAACCCAGTCCGACCCCCTTCCCCTCCCACATTTAATTCAGCCCTGATTTCTGGATCCTATGTAGGGATCTACTGATATCTTGTACACACATCATCCTATTAAAGTAGCTATTTGTTGATTGGACCATTGGTGGTTTCATTAATATCTTGGTCAAATGATGTTCATATTTCCACAGAAACATAGAAAATATAATTATTCTTTCGAAAGACATAACCTGTCACACGCAATCTGAGTTTTTTAGTAGTTTAAATTTCGTTTTACACAAACATGTCAGATAAATTCACAAGTTAATTCTCTGTTACATCTATAATTATCAACCTGTGAGACGCAAACAAAATAACAATCGGTTGCCATGAGAGATACACCAACATTTTGCAAGGGGTGAACAAGCTAAAAACATATTTTTTGGTACAAGCAGTCAGACGCCATAATCCAGGATGTTATGGGAGGACATGAACATATATTGAAAGGAACCAAGATCTTTGGAATATTAACATATAATAATATATGAATGCATATATTTTTAGTTTCACGAAAATCTAGAGTCCATAACCTTGGTGTTACATGCTTATTATGCTAATTGCGTGAAGGGGAGCACCCACTATGATCCAGCAAGTTACGATCCGAATTTGGGCTTATATCAAAAGGAACTGTGATCCTTGGGATATAAACAAATATTTTAAGTTTCATAAAAATCAGATCAAAATCATGATCTCTTGAGAGTCCGAAAACCTTGGTATTACAATCTTTCACACTATTTGTGTACAGAAATTTAGTCAGACATTTTCGGACCAATTTTCATGAAATTCACACAACGCCGTCATCATGGTTTAATGGTGATATATTTGAATGTTTTTTAAAATCAAATAAAAGTTATGACGATTTTGGGTTTTAAACTTACATTTTAAAGGACAATCAATTCTCTTATCTAATGACACTCAATTATTTTATTGAATTGTCAGATATCCTCTTGCAGTCCTATATAACAACTTTTGGTCTTCGAAGGAATTATAAGTGAACAGAATTTTGGCCGTGTATCAGTTATCACTTGTCAGTTCAGTCAGTTACATAGATGGATAATTTGTGTTTTCCTTTTGCGTTCGTCACTTCGATTCATGAAACCTTAATTACGTATCTATCGTAGCAATGATCTCTGTGTTAAAATTATATTTGGACTGTGTTTAACCAGTTCTATCACCAGTTCTGACACCAATATTGTCCTTTAAGTTCCATTAAAATCGGATAACATTTGTGTTCAGTAGCTAAAAATGTACAATCAGGGTCTGATACATGCCAATATCAAAAGGAACCAAGAAATTTCGGATACAAACATATACTTTCGTCAAAATCAGATAAAAAAATGTGAACGGCCGAACAGACAAGGGCGATGAAAAATCAACAATATACATCCACATTAAAATATGGGAGTATAAAAATGGTCAAATCAACAATATACATCCACATTAAAATATGGGAGTATAAAAATGGTCAACTTACTTATCAGTTAAATAATCCTCATAGATATGGATGTCAGACAAAGCTAACTCATCATTTACCGGCACATCTACAATAGAAATACAACATATTCAAAACTTAAACTCTAAACCCATGACTGAAAGTTCATCTGCATCATATAGTTCCTGTTTAAAACACATCTATAATATAAATACAACACATTCAAAACCTACAAAGCTTATTCATAATTTGTTAGATTTGCCGTGCAATATGTATAAATATAGCATTGCCAGACCCAAACTCTAAACCCATGACTGAATGGTCATCCGCATCATATAGTTCCTGTTCTAATCTCATCAGCTTGCATACTTTTTATCTTAACACACTAGGTTAAAGCTGACACACTTCGTTTCATGTTAAAAATTAATTACAGAGTAATTGAACATCTTCAAATTGCAAAGAAATGGAGTAATAAAGATACACAAGCTATGGAAAGCTTTTTTAGGAGTGAGATTTCCTGTAATTTTTTATATTTAAGGGATCATGTTTTAGCTCTCTTCAATGTCTGCAATATCACATCTGTGGAAGTGGACATTAAAAAAAGATATTTCACACACAAGCTCTCCTCAATTTCATCCGTTTCAATTAGGTCTGATATTGCTTCATTAAATCAAACTCTTCCCGTTTACATGTACTTCATACTGCATGAGGAAGTCAATATACATCCTGTGAGTTTAGGCTTTATGCAAATTAATTGAATTTGTCAGTCCAGTTTTAATGAATTTGTTAATCAACAATTATTCATGCATTTATTAATCATCAACTATATTCATGCATTTTGTCAAGTTACATATTTCCTACTGGTTAGAGTTACAGTTCGTTTCAGTGGTTACATTAACATTTGCATTTACTTACATGGTTCAATGCTGACAGAGTTTACTGTTCCAGATATTGGTGTTGCAAAAATACCACCATCAAATATATCAGTTCTCCTCGACATAACCTGTAAAATAAATCAATTATACGCTTTTAAAAATAACGTTTTGGAAATGGTTTTCATTTCTACATTTGTTGTACACACTCAATGAACCATCCACTCAATGAACCATCCACTTCCCGCATATGAATTTAATGAAGGGCCACTTTAAGTTGTGAACAAACTGAATGGAGATATTAGGGATGTTCCTAGCGAGGGTAGGGGTGATGGGGCAATATTTTTTTTCTTTTTTGAACAATTTTATTGCTCTGGACATGCTTCTGGTGACCCTGATCCGATCAAAACGAAATATTCCTAAGTACTGATTGCCGTGGGGCTCAAAACATCCAGAAGAGTAGTTCAGACCTTTATAAATTAACTAGTCACACAGCAACTTATCCGAAAGATAACTTGGATGTCCTTTTACATCACCCCCAATGTTTCACACCCAAAAAATCCCTAAAATTCAATTTATTGCCATCTGCAATATTCATTTGCATATTACAAAATAACCGTTTCAGTGTGGTCACCCTATAGATCAACAACAGCAACGAATACCTTTACATTAAGATCATTCGTGTGATCATCTGGTTAACCAATTCACATGTAAAACTGTGAACACTAGAATTATCCTTTAGTATTCAGTGCTGGAGCTGCGATGGCTCAATGTTGGCAGATAAAGTTCTTTAGGATATTCCTGCACAGTTTATCCTTGTCAGCAGGACTGGCAAAGGCAGTGTGTAGTCATTCGAATGGGATGCAAAAAACCGAGATCCTGTTTACACATTGGCATGCACGTAAAAAAACCTTGACATTTTGAATTTGACATAAACCACTGTGCCGCTGTCCTGGCAAACAATTTTCCTGATAGCACACTACCAAACTGATCCGATCCCGCAGTGAATGATAAGCATGACATCGACGAGACTTAATGAGTTCGGCATATTAACTTTTTTACTCCAACAAATTAAATTCTAAAACATTTTTTGAGGTAAAAGAAAAATAAATAAAGACGTTTGAAGTATTCGTAGTTAAAAAATATTTCCTATTTAGTGTAAATGGGCATTAAAATGAGTAAAATGCATCATTTTGCCCGAAGCAGTTAGGTGTTATGTAAACATTGCACGAGCCGTTGAGCCAATGACTGACGCCATGTGCAGTCAACGCACGTGTTGTGGACAGTCATCTGTTACAGAGATAATTTGTAAGTAATTCTCTGTGAAACAGATTGGCACACTACATCGAGTATGCTCGACTTCATTTTTCCAGTTGGTGTAGAATAGTAGAGATTGTATCACCCCGAGTTGTTTTAGCTTTGGATTCCGGGCCAATCTGGGGAATCAATATAATAATCATCAGGGCCCTCATTCACGAAATCTTAACTAAAGATAAAATCCAAATTTTAGTAGATACTTCAGTTTTGATTGGCTAAGCACTAAAATCAATCTAATATTATCCAATCAAATAGCTAAAATTTGGATTTTATCTTCGTTATCTAATATTATCCAATCAAATAGCTAAAATTTGGATTTTATCTTCGTTAAAATTTCGTGAATAAGGCCCCAGGGTTATAAATTCTGATGAATACATTCTCAGTTATTTCTCATACAAAATATTAAGCAAGTATTTCTATGAATAAAACAAATAATTAGGACCTACAAATTAAACGTTCTCAGTAACAGGCATAATAATTTCTATCAAAACATGGCAAACAAAAACGGTAACTTACTCTAAAAGCCACGAATTTCCATTCACTTTGAGGAATGCTACTATAACTACCCCCGCCGATCATTAAATTAGTTTGTTCTAAAGAGATTCTGTACATCATGTTCGCGTCTCCACTCAATACAAACAAAGTACTGTAATGAGAAAAAAGTTGGCATTAGAGATTTATCAATCTGATTACCACACAGGGCCCTGTTTCACGAAATTTTAACTTAAGATAAAATCCAATTTTAGTAGATACTTCAAATTTGATTGGCTAAGCACTAAAATCAATCTAATATTATCCAATCAAATTACTAAAATTGGGATCTTATCTTAGTTAAAATTTCGTGAAATAGGCCCCAGATCCTATTTCGTTTCGTTTTTATAGTTCAAAATTTTGTTTTACGTGTCTTTACTACATTAGGATCTGAAAGACTTCTTATATAACTCGTGTTCTGCTTGAAATGAGGGGTCAGCCAATCAAATTGTCTGTCGAATCGAGGATTTGACCTTTTTTGCGTGGAATTGTGGGTAGGCATTATCAGCGATAGAAATCAAAACAAAGCAACAACGATTCTGATTTGTTAACCAAATGACTGAGGTTATAGGGTCAAATGTCGGGTGCTTGACATCTGAACTGGCTGAACGTGACCTCCCGCAAAAACTTGTTAGATCTATATGTAGTGTAGGCATAGAACTGTACTACGATCTATGGTGTAGGCCATCGAAATTATAAAAACCGAAACGAAATATAGATCTGAATTTCAATTAGATTGGAGATTTGTAAGACACAAATTTGTAATTTATTTCTATTTGAAAGGGGAAAGCAATACATTTGCTCAGACAATCTTCATCTGAACCCATCTCAGATGCTAGAAGCCAGCACCCTCCCATATTCCTAAAGCAATGCCGCCCTAATCAAAATGGAACACTGCGAGGCGTATGGCCCCCCCCCCCCCACGGGCCTAACTGATACATAACTTCTACCATTGCACACAATACAAGCAATTTAAGATTAAAGCACATCGTGTCTTTATGTCATTTGAGTAGATTCAACCATAAAATATAATATAATACTGTTTCTTATACTTGCCAATTCATGCAACTTCCCTGTATCCAGAAACTGACAGTAACCTTCGAATTCACTTCTATTTTTTGAGAACAGTTCTTGCTTGGTAATAATTCTAATGTTTTGTTCGCTGGGATATTTGGTGGAACTTTAACTGGATCGGATTTAACACAGTCTTTGAAATCAGAACTATATGGTGAAATAACACGTAATGTTGGGAAGTTGAAACGCCCTGATTGACATTTTCGTCCACATATGTTCACATTACTTTCACACATGGTCTTATTACACGTGTCCACTTGACCACAGTCTTTTTGTGTGTCAGATGTTGTAGGCCTAACCTCTCTTATAATGTCTGTATATGTTTGTGCCGATACTTGGCAGTAAGCAATTACTAGTAAAAGGGCAAATATTGGGGACTTTAGCATCTTGTTTGATGAACACATGTCTTTCATAATGGACAATATTTTAACAGTTAACTCATCATGAATAGGGCCTACCTGGAAATAAAGAAAATAAATTTGAATATATCTTGCTTTTTATATTGAAGTGTAAGTGATATTCATAATCTGAATAGTCCCTACCAACAGAAAACTTTGGTCATTGTTTATCTAAAAGCTATTGTTCAAAGTCAAAATTCAAAAATGGGTGCTAATTTTGGCGGGAAAATCATAAACTTCCCTATAGATGTACATTGTACAATATATTGAAATATAGGTTTTCTTGGTCACTTCATTCATGTATACCGGTATAGAAATATGTTCCAACCCTAAGGTACCCTAATGTGACCTTATATTGAAAATGGCTTCATCACTTGGCGGGAAATTTCGATGTTAGTAATGTGATGGTGTACTACATTTAATTTATGGGTTTTGGTGGTAGCCGAATTCAGTATATGGCGGCCCACCATAATCATGTCATTATTGGCACCCCTCCGAGATTAGGCACCCCACAGATCAATCAACTTGTGGTATTAATCGTATGATATAAAGACATGTTTGGCGCGGCGCCCATAACTCTAAGCGACATTGGTTGGGTGCCCCGCCAATCTCGCCGTAGGCGTCCAATGAACGTCCCATCTGCTTTACGAGGCGCACATACTGTTATATGGACACGCTGGTCGTTGGCTTCGTATTGCGCCCAATGGAAAGTGGTGATATAGCTAACAAAATGGATGGATCAAGTTTTAATTAAAGCAGGTTTGAAGAACTACATTAATATTTACGCCTATCCAAACCGAACCATTTTTGGAAATGATAATTAACATATCTATCTTTTATGCAGGGGCGGATAATGGAATTTGAAGCGGAGGGGTGGGGGATTATCTTCTAATTTTTAAACTGTATTTTCAAACAATCAATGATTACGTCCTCTTCCCCTAGGTTTTCTTTCATTAATAAATCGATTAGCTTCCAATTTAATTTTGGAATTTTTGACCGCATTTCGTCATATTTTTTTATGCATATTATTGCTGCTAAATACTTCTTAGTATTTATTTTGAGTTGTGGTGACGTCATATCATATTTTAACTGTTTTCAATTATTCAATTAAACATACCTTTAATGATTTTAACTCCTAGAGTAGTAAATAATGATACAATCACTTCAATGAAAGTAACTTATCACTTACAGTGCAGTAAATTGAAATCAATGTCTTTTAAATGTCTATGAATTTAGATGAGTTTCTAGTAAAGCGTTGGCAACGTTGTGCACTTGTTTCTCTTGTAGAAAGGGATCAGTGTTGATAAAGCATGACGTCTCGATAACAATCACGCGATCGTATTGAATGCTTTACTTATTTGCTGTGTTTTATACTAAGTACATGTATCTATATGAGTTTTCACCCCGTCTACCGCCCATAACCACGGAGATGCTATTTATCACCGCCGTCGACATGATAATAACTATTTTTATAAAAAAAAATATATATAACATATATATATTTTTAAATATAATTAAGAGCCACTTTCTGTAAGATTCAGGCAAGACACTTTAGTGACCACCTTCAAATTCTCTATTTTTTGAACATATTATACCATTTAGTACTACAATCACAATTCTAAAAAAAAAATTCAAAAATTTTTTCTGGTTGCCGAGATATGGGAGCTTGAAAATTGACCGAAATTTTCAAAAACAGCTTTTGGAGAACTTTAACTGTAAAAATATAACAAAGTACATGGTTACCCATAGGTTATTTGGGTGGTTCTTGTTAACTGCAGTGAGTAGAGATGAAAAATAGTGAAAAACCTGTGGGATACCTTTGGCTTAAAAATGTGTCGTGGCTCAAAAGTGCGCGAAAATGAATTTTTCAAGCTTTTTCAACGGTCATTTTCTCTAAAAGCCATGGGTATCCCATATGTTTCTTTTGTGATATTGCAAGACTACCTACATAATGTCTCTAAAATACAAAAAACATTCATGGGACAGTAAAGGCTTTTGGATATATTTCAAGTCAAAAATAATTTTTTTGCCCATTTTAACACACTTTGTACCCCAATAACAGCTGATGCCCCGCGTTTGTAAAAAAATCAAAGCACTAAAATTAAACCTGAAACATAACAATATTACTTTTTAAGGAGAAACCTATGGGATATTGACCTTCTCCTTTAAAAACTAATCTTTTGTAACATGTTTTATTACAAAAAAAAACTTTACTTTGACCTTGACCTTGTGACCCACGCGACCTTGAGATGACCTTTTACTTTTATTAAAAATTTAGCCTGCACAATATCAAAAATTGAAGATATAATTTTGATTATTTGTGATTGTCTGTAAAATCAAGGTCATTTCAATTTGAGAAACTTACTTGAATGTTGAGCTACTTAGTTAATAATTAATCATTTATTATAATTAAGTTATATAACATGGGGTTTTTTTACGGTAGAAATAGCAGTGGATGCTTATAAGAAGGCTAATATCCGTATCCACTCAGTTGATTTTATGTAATACTTTTGGTATTTATTGTTTGCAATGTCTGTGGGTTTGTCTTGTGGATTTCTGTTTGTGTGGGGTGGTCCTCCTGCATTTACTATGACGTAAAATGTGGTGACTTTGACATGCTTTGGAAAATTGTCATCGCCAAGAGGTCATATTATGTTTGTACGGTATGATGACCCATTAACTTTACCAATATTATTTCAATGTTAACAGTGCAAAATGCAAATGTCAGCAGTTCAAAATATGTAGGCCCCTATTTTAGTTTTACAAATTGCAATTTTCATTGCTCCACAACACCAATGTCACAGTGTTAAAATACAGTATAATAGTTACTTTGCCTATTACATTCTACATAATAGTTTAAACCTATAGCTTATATGGAATCTCATTTGCACACAGAAAAAAAGCTGGACTAGGATGGAAATTAATAATTTACACGATCAATCTACAAGGTCAAGGTAGCTAGATCAAGCTAGCATACAATACGTCACCCATACCCCTCGTAGTATTTGAGCTTATCCCACTTAACACTGGAGTTACAGAAACAAATTTCTGTTCCAAATTATGACTGGGCAATAGTATGATTAACATCCAGTAGCTTACTGTGTAACAATATCATTACACTTTAAACAGAACTCCAAATTGGACCAAATATGTTTACATAACGTTACGTCATGACTCACGATTTTATTATGCCATATTAATCAGTGCATAGCAGAATATTGCAGAAAAACTAACTGCAGGACAAACGAGGCTATCAACAATTGTACAATATAAACAATACTGTTTGGAGATGAACACGCTTCCACCATTTGTATTACCCTACATCACCGTCCAAAGTGTTAGGTAAGACCCAGATTAAACGACAGGCTGTCAAGTTGCTGCACTTGGGATAGATTTCATTGAACCGGAAGAATAGACACACTCAAGTATCAGAAGTCAATCCAGCAATGGTCAGAGAAGGATTTCTCGGGCTATTGCTTCAGTAATATGTAAGTCACCATACAATAAGTTGACTTGCAATGCAATAAGGGCGGGTTAAGCTAACATTTTCTGAATGACCATGACTTCAATGAAATCATGCTCCCAGTATAGCTAATCTGCCCCTTCGATAAGATCTGTAATTTTACTTCATATCACCCACCCCACCCCTTCACTTCAATTTCAATCTTTTTTTTAAAAGGTATATAAATATAAATGTGCCAAAAAATTATTTATATATTTGAAACAAGAATTGAAGTGCTTTTTAGTGATAATGAAAACGATATATTTACTCCGCAGGTATTTACCCCATGATTTAATAAGAGTTCCGTACCACCTGACTTTGAGCATTTATCTTTCACCTTGTCTGACAAGGAAATGAAATGAAACAGGGTTTAACATCCTCATAGTCCTACTGTTCTGCTTCAGTGGGCAAATGAAGGTGGGCATACGCCATACAGTGTGCTATAACTACTATAAGAGATATTTTGCCTGGGCACCGGCGCTATGGCCTACTCTTATAATGGATTCCAACCTCCGAAGTAACTTTTATGTGCACAACAATGTGTACACAGGACCTCTGTTTTTATCCCATGCGTTTGACTAGACAGCTGCCCTTATACATGGCAAGTCGGCTTATTGCATGGTGACTTTTATATGCCAGTCTGATCTGCAGAATGTAAAAGGCAAAGTAACTATTAATTATTAACTAAGTAGCTCAACATTCAAGTAAGTTTCTCAAATTGAAATGACCTTGATTTTACAGACAATCACAAATAATCAAAATTATATCTTCAATTTTTGATATTGTGTAGGCTAAATTTTTAATATAAGTAAAAGGTCATCTCAAGGTCGCATGGGTCACAAGGTCAAGGTCAAAGTAAAGTTTTTTTTGTAATAAAACATGTTACAAAAGATTAGTGTTTAAATGAGAAGGTCAATATCCCATAGGTTTCTCCTTAAAAAGTAATATTGTTATGTTTCAGGTTTAATTTTAGTGCTTTGATTTTTTTACAAACGCGGGGCATCAGCTGTTATTGGGGTACAAAGTGTGTTAAAATGGACACAAATTTTTTTTTTGACTTGAAATATATCCAAAAGCCTTTACTGTCCCATGAATGTTTTTTGTATTTTAGAGACATTATGTAGGTAGTCTTGCAATATCACAAAAGAAACTTATGGGATACCCATGGCTTTTAGAGAAAATGACCGTTGAAAAAGCTCGAAAAATTCATTTTCGCGCACTTTTGAGTCACAACACATTTTTAAGCCAAAGGTATCCCACAGGTTTTTCACTATTTTTCATCTCCACTCACTGCAGTTAACAAGAACCACCCAAATAACCTATGGGTAACCATGTACTTTGTTATATTTTTACAGTTAAAGTTCTCCAAAAGCTGTTTTTGAAAATTCCGGTCAATTTTCAAGCTCCCATATCTCGGCAACCAGAAAAAATTTTTGATTTTTTTTTTAATAATTGTGATTGTAGTACTGAATGGTACAATATGTTCAAAAATTAGAGAATTTGAAGGTGGTCACTAAAGAAAGTCTTGATTTTTGCCTGAATCTTACAGAAAGTGGCTCTTAAACATGCATTATGCAAGAGCTAAATTTGCCAATTACAAGTCTTTCTTTTCGCCTGAAAATTTATCTAAATTATGAATTAGACATTAATAAACTTATCCAGACCATAATAAACTCTCGATGTCTAGGCTAGTCTTCGATGTTGGCTGGATTAGATTCCTATATGCTGCTTAACGGCCATTGATAATTAAATTTAGAACGTGGATAATCGAGACTATGCTGTTTATGTTAATGATTTTAGTAATGATGACCGAGGCTAGGCGAAAATTTTACCCGCTTCGTTCTCGGCTCACAGTGGATCAATTTGACTGAAATTTTCAGCAAATTACCTTTACACTATGTAGTTATTAACTATTATAGTGAGAACTGTCAACTCTTTATCTTGTCTCCAATAATGTATCTTTAATATAGAAGAAATACATAACAATACATAAAACGCTTATAGCTTATACCACATAGCGTGCCACCTTGCAACAAGTCCTCAAGAAAAAATATGTTACCGGCCAACGGAACGATGGAGTTATCATGTAAATTTAGTTCAATATTTTTGGACAAAATCTACCATTTGGTTATTGTACGAGATAACCCAATATACATGTACCTGTCATCAGATCATTACGGAATGCTATAATTCCATTATTTAATTATCTGCCGATATATTATGTTTACATTAGGCTACCTGTGTTGTACTTTCTATTTTTGTGGTACAATGAATTGTTTTACATTGTTCATGTATTTAGGCTATATTAAATTGTGTTCTTATTTTATCGTCGGTGTGTTAAAAAGCTTGTCATCTGTTGTCTGAGGTGAAAAGACACATCCCTCTCGTAAAGCCGAGAAAAAGACATCATAGAATTACGTAACTTAATTTCTTATGTAGGACTCAAATACAAAACAATTTTGCTCCATATAACTTTTATCAGTATTGTCAAGCTTATATAATTTTCTTATGGCTCACTCGGTTATTTCAACATAAGCAAATAAATTTTATACAAAACATTTTCTTTTAATTTAGGTCTTGACAGTTATTCTAAGGGATTTGAATGACTAACCAACAAGGTCATGTGATATATAACATAAAGAAGTTTATGTACGTATAATAATATACTTCCTGAATGAATATAGATTGTAGACCAAACATGCACTTATTCATATATATATGTATATGAACAGTAATCTAATCTATGTATAGATATATTATTATTATATTGAATTCCACGAATAGTCCACGGTGGATGGGTTTTATCACACAAGATGAACACAAGTTCATTTACTTTGATATATCTACCCGTATAAGTAAATGTACAAGCTATAGGTGGACGGTTGTCCGAATAAATATAAAACACTTATTAACTAATTGCACTTTTGCCATTTAATAAATAAGCATTGTGGAATAAAACGGTTTACACTCTGCTTTCCGTCAGCAGAAAGTTATAATTATTATCAAACTCGGTCAAAGTAATTGATGCATTGAAACCATTTACCAAGTTTCGTCACTGTACAAGAACCAGGGTTACGTCATGGTGAACATCTACACCCATTTGAATATTCTACCTGAGCAGGGTTATTATGCCCTACAAATATGATGGACCGACAAACGGACGGACGGACGGACCCATCTCACTTGTTCGCTGTTTTCTTCGAAAGGCGGCAACAAAAGTGGCTCTAATCATTAATAGAAAATTTGGGTGGACAATTTTAAATAGAATACAAATTCCTGTAAGCAAATTATTGTGAAAAACTTTTTAACGTTGGTTGTTTAATTCCTTGTATTTTATGACATCCATATGAGTGAGAGGGTACAATTATTTAAGAGAATTGATAAATCGTGTAAAACACTTGGAAACTTACCAATATGATAGCCCTGGTTTTCAAGAAGACTTTCACGTTCAATGGACACCTCAGCTTACCTTGAATATAACATATATTAACCTTCTTACTTTTTACTTCCTTGTCTATATACTAATGGTGTCATTTCAATGAATTAGAGATGCATTCTATAACGCCGCTTACCCTTTGTTCGTGTTTCTACCTGCTTGACAACATTACACAATCTAAATATAGAAATATGTCGTGCCTTGTCATTTAATCTTACGTTTTACAGGTATCATGAAAATGCATACGAATTTTATTATGTATTAAAATTCGCAGGCTTTAAATCGTAAATATATATATATTAGAGAAAAAACACTAAAAATTAAATTTTTGGCTAGTACTTTCATCGTTATCAAACGAATCGTCAGGCCATTTTAATATGTGTGTGTGTGGATATATTTGCTCGAGTTCTAATCATCTATGATTATATTATATCGTTGAAATATTATAATTTAGCGAGCCTTTGAATTACGCGCGATCAATAGACACAAATCGAAAGGGGAGTAACCATGAAATAGGGTTTAACGTCATACTCTTCTGCACCAAACCTAGGCTAGTGGATACGCCATACAGACGGGCATATGCCATACAGTGTGTCATGAGGGAAATTTTGCCCGGGCAGCGGCGCTACGGCCTACTCTTATATCGAATTCCAACTGTCAAGGGATCTTTTACGTGCACGCCAATGTGTACACGGGACCTCGGTTTTTCGTCCCATCCGAACGACTAGACAGCCGTCCTTGTGAGGCCCTCCGTTCTGCATCACTGACAAGGGGGACACCACGCCTGAAAATCGAGGTGAACTTTCTCGGCCAATGCAGGGATCGGGCACCCGACCTCCAGGCTAGCGAGCCAGCGCCTTACCCACTTAGCCACGATAACCATGAAGCAAACGTCGGAGCTAAATCAGGACCCGGCGGACACCACAACAAAACAAACCCCAATATGTATATCATATACAACAACAATATTATTAATAAAAATAATATATTTTATTATATTATTAGTATTTTATAGCATTCTTTATAGTTTTAGTAGATTATTCTTGGTTATTTTCTATATAATAACCAAACATATTTTGTTTTCAATTTTGTGCCTTGACGGCGATTTAAACCTGCTCAGGTTTGGATTTATATATGATAATTATGACTAGTACCAAAAAAGATAAAGCTTGAATATATGTACAAATAGAAATATATAGTTATTTTATTAGGGTCTATTCGTTTTTCAAAGCATAGCATTACAAACGAGTGCGTCGTTTACTTAGTCATCTTCACTGTCAATGTAGTCTGGTGAAGGCAAATATAAAGGCTTCTTGGATATCTCACACAAGGAATATGTTTATACAACATATAAAGTTGAAGTGTATTTATTTGCTTACTTAAGCCCATACGACACACCTGCGCTTGCCTACTCCATGATCAAACACGATAGCAGATGGCTTCCATCTTGTTTACTGACGGTACTACTTATTTTAAGACAGACTCGGCTTTCCAATTTATAATATCTACGTCATTGGGGATTTCCAATTTATACTCACTGGTTGCTATGACCCGCTATGGCGTTGTCTAGAAACGCGCGTGCTCGCGTTAGTTTAAAATTTTTGCTATACGTTTAACATGGACTATTTGATGTAATTTGCCTGATTTGATTTGGCCCCATTTCCATAAATTTAGGTTGTTTTTTAGAAATTTTTAGCAAATGTTAATCTTAGGTGTTTTTTAATTCTAGCCGAAGTAAATTTTTTTACAATTTATAGCGAGTTAAGTTATCGTCTCTAAGAGGCGGGCGTAGTATTTTAAATGGCGGCCATTTGCCATCATGTGTATTCTTGAAGTAGGTACACATGATGTAATCGTATGACTTAAGCCCTCTCTTTTCTTTCATATGGCGAATAGTCAAAGGGTGCGGCGCGCGAGGCGAGCGTGTCACGAAAATGGGGGGACGAAAGTTTACAAAAAAAATAATAATTAAAAATAAACCAATTAAATTTGTTTTGTAATTTCTATGAAATTTTGAACTATTGAAATGATGGAGTAGTTGGTTGTATTGGTAAGTTCGGAAGATCCAGAAAGAATTATTTTTATGTTTCTTTACTGTGTTGGGAGAGTCTCAATGGCTATCCGTTGTTCACCCGAATATATGGGGCAAACTAACAACTATACTAAGTGCTTGAGTCTGACTGCAGAAAGAAAGAACGAATCATATGTATTATTAAATGTATGACTATGTATAAATGTATATGTATGCATGCAGTCCATAATGGACGTTTTGATACAATAAACTTCCTCTTCTTCTTCTTCTTCTTAGAAGAAAGAAGTTCGGCAATAGAATTCAGGAATATTGTTATTAGGAAGATTATAGGAAATAGCTCAGTTCTAGATGGAATAAGATCGATAGTCCGAGGCTATATTATTTAAAATTGTGTACATAAAAATTAGTTTATGTCGTCTGCGTCTTTCACGTATAGGGTATTGAAACCCGTTTCACTAGAACTGAATATCTGATTCCTTTTACAGCCTGCAGATAGTGTGAAGTGTGTCATGGTGCAGGCGTTGCAATGTGTACAAACTGATTGGACAAGTGATCTGGCAGTATGACAGAGGTATAAATAGTTTTTTAATGATGTTCTGTTGAATCGGTATTTCATTGAACGAAAATAGTTTTCGAGTTTATAAATTTTTTCCCATTTGCCGTTTACATGTGAATTCCATTTGCCGTTAGACTGGAAGAAAAGACCGAGATCTTTATGTTTGTTTATTTCTTTTACTTTAAAAAGGTGAGGTTAATTGTGTCGTGCCTCAACTGAAATCGAGTGAGTTTCCGTTTTGAGGGGATTAAAAGATACCAGCCATTTCTTTCACCGTTCATTTATTCTCTCATTTTCCGAAGTCAAAACACGTGCGCATTCGGTCGGATTTTCGATTGATATAAAAAGTGTATATTTGACTCTATGTTTTCGATAATATCGTTTATGTAAATTAAAAAGAGTAAAGGCCCGAGAACAGAGCCCTGTAGAACACCCGGCGGACACACTACCCAGTACCACTATTTGTTGTCTGTTGCATAGATAGCTTCTAAACAATTGGATTAGGTCACCTATGGCGTCTAGCTTCAGACAAAGTGTTGGACTCCGTTATCTGTTTAACGATGGCATTAGTGGGCTGTAGCAGAAAGTCATAGATTACCAGTGTAATTTTCAATAGAACATTCTAGAAGGTTGGACGATCCGGGGCGGGGGGGGGGGTGCTATTCTATTTTCTATAGGATGAAATTTTATAGTATTATACAGACTTTTGGGGGCCTGTAATTATAGCCCCAAATGTTCTGTTGTGCAAATCCAATAATTTTCCTACAGATTTATGCTAAAATTTCTAAAGGAAAAAATAAAGTATTCTATTGTGTTTTCTGTGATAAATTCTACAGTTATGTTTTGTCTTTAATTAAGTTTTGTGGGTGTAATTGAATATTGAAGTTTAAGAATTAGTTATTTCTGTGTCATCTGTTGGCTTTGATATTATGCTGTATAAATGTATAATACGAGGAATTTGTCAAATTTAAACTCATAGTAAATTACAATGGACACCTATATTTATATACAGTTAATTTTCGTTAGGTCTTCGGGGGATTTCTCGCCACAAATCGCTAAATCCTGAATAAATGAACTCTGAAAATGATAACTTTAGTTTAAGTTCATAATAACGAAATGGCGACGCTGTTTGAAAATGTCTTTAAACACACACATGTAACAGTTCACATTTTTCAGTACTATCGATAGTAATTGTCTCTGAAACAATTTACTTGTATTTACACAAGAAAGGGGAAGGGCAACAAAAAGAAAAGTCGACGCTGTATGTTTTAATTTGCGTTCGTGGTAGTGAAGATATTGTTTTTCCAATCACTTTGATTCTTTGTCGTTTCTATATAGCTCACACTTCATCCATTCATATTTTCAATCAACCACACATCTTAATCTTCACCAATTTATTATTTTTACTTCTGTCACATACCGTACCCTTCGTTCTGTAGTAACGTATTATAAATTTCATTCATTTACAAGGTATAGACTCTGAGACGCAATGAAAACACAGCACTTTTATAAATGTATGTGGTAATTTTAGTTTGAGATGTACACCACACTTCAATCTTTTATTTCTGAATGTTAAAAAGATCAGATCACGGCAATAACAAGGAAGCAATTCATAGGCTTACCTGTCCATTTTGCGTGTGTGTATGTTGGGGTGGGGGTGGGGTGAACTTACATAACTTTAAAAGATAACACCCATCCTCAATCCGTGAAATTCGCTAAGAAATAAAATGTTTACATTGACTGAACTTAATGTGTGTTATTCATCATCTCACCTAATTAATAATTATCGAGTATAAACATACTCTTCTAAATGTATTAGCCCACCACAACAATCTGAATCGAAATCGGTCTATATACTTGCTTCCCATACCAAATACACAGGATTTAATAATATTCAGCTAAACAAGCTACAATGTAGTTCATTCGGACATGATTATTGGAGACAGATTCAAAAGAAATGGTTTAGGGGGACATTGGTTAGCCTATCATACCAGGATAGAGTTACACGGGTGTAGAGACAGAATTATGAATGTCCTAGTGGTCATGCTGATTATGATGTAGTCCTTGGATTTCTTAAATCTACATAGTGGCAGTGCGCGAATAGCCCCCACCACCACCAACACCAATCGAGCATCATGGGGACGTTTTTAACGTCGTTTTTCCAGGGTCATTAGCACAACTCGATCCCAAAAATCTCCAACTTCTGTAGTGGAGGCAGCTATTCGACCGCTTATCTACATCATGTGTGGCCTAAGCTAAGAGGTGGACACACATAGACTTTGGGTTTATGAAGTTGTTATGGCTTCTGGGTTGTTAATTCTCAATGCCTAGAAAGCACATCCCATTCAGCTCCATAAATATGTCTCACCAACTTTCCTTGTCAAATAACTGGTGAAGTTTCATTGCGTCTAAGTATATTTTCACAAAGAGATACATACCTGTTCTATGTTATCCGGTGTATTAAATTTGTAACCATTATACTCTTACACATTTATTAGTGTTTATAAGTGTCACTCAACACAAACAGAAAAATGTCTTTACTGGGTTATAGACATCCCTGAATATTCACAATGAACACAACTTTATGACTTTTCAAACAATATATGTCCACAAACATATCAATAGAAATTCTCATAGTTTTTGTCAACGCTGGTATATTTCGGCGTTCTTTACTTCCAATGTTTGTTGACCGTGTCAAGGGACATTTTTGGACATTTAAGAGCAGAAACTATACGAATTAGCGAGAAAGAAAACTGTGAATACCGCACTTTAAGCTATTTAAACAAACATTGAGTGAATTTTAGAAGAGGAGGAAGTTTTCCAATTTCATTGTAATTAGAGACAAATAGGGCGGCTTAAACAAAGAGTATTATAATAGATCACATTGTTATCCCGAATTTGTCATATTCCTAATAAATGCCACAAAGTAGCGAGCAGCATACTAAATATATCACCATTGCACATGCGATAAAAGACACGAAATAGGTCTGTTCTTGATATAGTTTTAGAATAATATTGTCCCCGATTACTTTGAATATGGCAAATATGGGTTCATAACGGTCTTTCCGTCTTGCCTAGCCCAGTCGTAACAAAACAGTAGGACGTTAATCTACACTTTATTTCATAACGATCATATGAGTTTGTCTACAATGTAAGTGTATGTATGCACTGTTCATAATGGACGTTTTGATGCAATAAACATCTTATCTTAGCAATAACCGAAGAGCATTATGCCAATAAGGAAGCGACGAGAGAATATTTCATATATATTATGCAAGTTCTACACAAGTTCTGTAGACATTCCAAGAGCTATTTGGCTGATATTTTCGTGTAAGTAAACGTTCGGAGATGACATATTTGGTCTGAAAAAAAGGCACTTTCAGCAGTAAAAAAGGCACTTCCAGCAGTAAAAAAAGGGCACTGTCGAAAATTAGGGGGGGGGTGCCCCTCGCGCCCCCCACTGGATCCGCCTCTGATAACAATCATGTGCTGGAGTGGTTTTGCCTTTATCGATGTTTGTTTTATATTATCTTACCCCTGGATATATTTATCCTCATTTACTTTCTTCAATAATTTGTTCCACCAGGACCAGATATCCCACAAAATATATTGGCTGTTTCGTATATTTTTAGTCAACTCGTAAAATAGATTTATCATGTCACGAATTAAATAATGAGTTGTACTTCAACACTGGGTAAATGTTGCGTAAACTATGGCAGATAATTAAGGCAGAGTGGGTGACATCGCCCAGTTTAACCGGAGCGGGGCCCTGGGCCTAATTAGAATCGCGGGAGCCCCTAACGCGACGAAAAGATTATTTCATACCCTTTTGAATGGCACGACTACGTAACACACAAGTAAACGGTCTGCAATACAAGAATAATTACATAATAAATATAATATAATATAATATATAATAATAATCCGGAAATTTATATCGCACACAAACACCATAGTAACAAGGTCCCTAGTGCGCTTGCAAAGTTTATGATGGATCTTCGGTTACAAAGTGTAACTGGAACAGGTATGTTTTTAGTCTACGTTTGAAAATGTCAGTTGATTTGGAGTTTTTAAGGGGATGATTAGGATCGATCGAGTTCCATAATACAGATGAAGCATATCTAAAAGAATGTCTACACATTTGGAGATTCACTTTTGGTACAACAAGGGGGTTATTGTCATTCGATCGCAGACTTCGAGAGTGTTGTGGTTTGACAAGTAGATCGGATAAGTAATCTGGAGCGGTGTCATTTATTGATTTAAATGTTAATAATATTTTATAGTTAATTCGAGATTTAATTGGAGGCTAGCCAGTGAAGTTCGCACAATACTGGAGTAATGTGATCTGTTTTCCTGGTGCCTACAGCATTCTGATCATGTTTAAGCTTTTGTAAGTGACAGTCTGCGGCACCATAAAGTACAACATTGTGGTAGTCGAGCTTTGGCATGACAAGGAATTGAATGAGTAGCTTCAGGTTATCAGTAGATAAATGCTGTTTAATTTTACCAAGTTGATGAATTTTAAAGAATGCGGATGATGTTGTAGCTGATGTATTAATTTGGAAAGACAAATTTTTATGTAGGATAACTCCAATGTTTTTCACTTTAGGTGATGGTGTGATAGTTTCACCGGCAATGGAAGGAGTGCAGTCCCTGATCTGCTGGAGTTTTTGCTTTGTTCCTATAAACATAAATTCAGTTTTGTCTGGGTTTAATTTCAGGAAGTGAAATGTTATCCAGGTATGAATCTCGTCAAGACAGTTTTCGATATTTATTAATGTTGAGTTTTGTGTGGCAGGCTCAAAAGAAATATACAAAGTCCATATTTTAATGCTATTTTGTTCAATGGTTTTGTAAAGATGATAAAGAGAAAAGGACCCAGAACAGAGCCTTGAGGAACCCCACAAGGATGGGTTCTGTTCTCTGAGTATTCACCATTTATGAGTACTTTTTGTTTTCTGTCAGTTAAGTACGACTTAAACCAATTAAAAGCACATTCCCTTAAACCAATTTCTTCGCAAAGTGTGTCCAGCAAGTCTGCAGTATCCAAAGTATCAAAAGCGGCCGATAAGTCCAATAATACTAGCAAAGCGGCTTTTTGTTTGTCAATCTCTTCATATACGTCGTTTACAATTTTAATGATGGCTGTTTCTGTGCTGTGCACTTTGGAGTGGATTATCTAGTCTGTTGTCATTTGTGTGTTGATTCAACTGGACCAGCACACACTTTTCAACCAACTTCGATACATAGCTAAGGTTACTCACAGGTCTATAATTTTTCAAACAGTTTTTGTCTAAATTTGACTTCTTAATTAGTGGTGTAACTATTGCCTATTTGAGTTCCTGAGGAAATATACCTGTTTCCAGAGATGCGTTGACAATGTTTAGGAGAGGTTGTATGAAACTTTTGATGTGCTGCTTCAATAACCATGTTGGTAAAGGATCAAATGGGCATAATTTGGTTTTAGTCATCTTTATGATCTCTAGAAGTTCAGCTTCAGTATGGAGACTGAAGTGACTGAAGGTAGCAGAGTTGTCGAAACTTTGTACGATAACGGGGGCGTATTCATGTACTGTGTGCTCTAGTGGTCTAGAGTGCCTCGCTTCGATCTCTAGCTGGCCGGTCACCTCTGGCTTGCGGCTGTGGTTTCGATCCCTGGTGTGAGCGTATGTGGCATGGAGATAGGGGCGCCTTCTCAACCTCGTGGATTTCCGCCGGGCACTCCGGTTTCCTCCCACTGCTAATGACCCCTACGCGCAAGCGAATTATTGAAATAAAATTAAAACCATATGTTAGTCCCGAAATGACAATGACCTAGTTTGTGTCGAGTGGACTTTAAACCCCATTTCTGTCTCTCACTCTCTCTCGCTTTCCGGCGTACTTTTCTTGCCTTAAGTCTTAGACTGTTCAGGAGCATGTCTATCAATGATTAACTTTACTGTGGAATTATAATTACCAATCAGTTCATTTGGACTAAATTTCATTGAGTCGATGATGTTTGGTAAAACCTGAAAATCACATTCAAAACTGTCTGGAGAGATATTCCTGAATTTCCTGAACTTGATAGATTTGCAATTCGCAGTGTCAGATAAGTTCTTAGTATAGGGTATAAATGAAATGAAATGAAATGGGGTTTAACGTCCTACTCTTCTGCACCTGACCTGGGCTAATGGAAGACGGGCATACGCCATACAGTGTGCTATGGGGGAAATTTTGTCCGGGCAGAGGCGCTACGGCCTACTCTTATATCGAATTCCAACTGCCAAGGGATCTTTTACGTGCACGCCAATGTGTACACGGGACGGAAAAGTGTGTGGCATAATGATCACTTAACAACGGGTCACACCGAGTTATATCCGTTATTTCAATGTTATCATTGCCGGTGTTCATTATGACTAAGTCTAATATATATGACCTAAACGATGAGTCCAAAAGATTCAAGAAGTGAAACAAAGTTATTTGTAGAAGTGTTACTTGAATCATCAATATGGATGTTGAAGTCTCCTGTCAACAGCAGTTTTCCCGGTTTCGAAACGAGTGATTCATATAGTGACCCGAATTCAAGGAAAAAATCACTTATTGGTAGTAGACGGTTTGTTTGCTTTGTCTTTCACGACAGGTGGTCGGTAAAGGACTATTATTCGAATCATGGACCTTATTATAAGGTCCATGTTCGAATAAGGTTTTTCTTGGAACCTCAATATATTCAAAAAATTTGAATTTTGGTTGGTTCTTAGAGGTAATGGTCAGATAATTTCTAAATAGCACACAACACCTCCCCCCTTTCCATTGAGAGGAACATGTTTCCGTTCATATCCTAATGAACGAAGATTGCTAATAATGAGGCCACTCGTCCCTGAACCGAGCCATGTTTCTGTGAAAAGAGCTATCTCACATTTCTGTTACAATAATTGTTCAATTAGTGATAGATTTGTCTTTGAAAGACCTGATATTTAGACTACATAATCTGAGAGTATTTGTTAACTTCATATTGTTCATTGAATTTGAACATACGAAATCTATTCTAGACCGATCACCGAGTGGAACTTCACAGAGAAGGTTGAGGGATAGGTTAGTCTCCGTCCTAGCGCCGCTAGATCGATTACCGTGAACCTTTCATCTTGAATTTGATTATTTTCTCCTTTTGCCATGCCTAAGCTGAGCCTTGGTGGGTGATAACCCTAGTCTTTAAAGCTGTCGCAAAAATATAGTGTATTGCATTCTAACAACGGGCGACAACAAACCGTGATATCATGGCCCTATTATTGCTGACCAGTTTAAATATTTCAGTGTGTGCCGATAAAAATTACTAAATTAGAAATGTAGCGCCATCCAGTTATTTGAATTGTCTGATTTCCATTAATATTTAAACAGTCCGTGGAGTAGTGAATTATCTGCCTTTTCGTGACATTGTTATAGGCATTCATATATGGATATGTTGTTGAGCCTTTATTATGATTCAATGAACATTATTACCATTTTGTCATTCATTTGCTTTCACAATCATTGGTGTTAAAGTAATAAATCGAAATTTATAATGTAGTTCACCCACATAAAGAGTTAAAGGTTTGTTGGGTTTTTTTTTAAAATCACGACAATTCTGTATTATATGTTTTTTTATTCTTCATCTGATTATCACATAGAAATACAATAATATATCACACACTCAAAAATAGTAAAACAAACAGCACTAGCTACATGTATAAACAATAACAAGATTTCTTTAATCAACATGATTAGTATTTAAACTATATCCAAGAAATCCTTTAAAAATCTAAATCTTATATCTTCAATGCTAGTAATTTCATTTCTGTATATCAAAGATTTACTATGGGCCATACGAAAAAGAAAATTCTGGTTCTCAGACAATTCCTACCAAAATCTAATACAGTAGGGAAGTTTTCATTGCGTTTTTATTTAGCACAAGGCTATATGACTTTTCATAAACATCCCATTCCAAGACAATACATTTATCTCATCATTATGTTTAGGGTTGCAAAGGGTGGGAAATTTTCCGGGAATTTTGGAAATTTTCTGGGGAAACTTTGGGGGAATTTTCAGTGTTGGGAATTTTCAAATCTATTTTTAGAACTGAAAATAGAAAAATTATAATTATTTACTGGAATTTCCTTTTTACTTTCATCTATATAAACTATTAAAACGTATTTAACCATGTTAGTTGTGTTCCAAATGGTAAAACTAAAGAGATAAATTTATTTAAATTCTGCTCTCAAAGGTATACAAAAAAATTTGAAACTTTTCGAAGCTGACAACGATCCTTCCAGCACAGAAATTTCAGATATTCATGTGGATTCATCTGAACTTGAAATCTCCCTTTTATCCACCGATAATGATGTAGATAATGATTTTGAAGATAATGATGAAATGGCAGAGTTACCTAACTTTGAGCATTCATTGTGTATGAACAATTTAACAGAACTATCTCATTAGTAGTTATTAGATTTTAGTATATGTAAGACATATCAGATAATATGTTTAGTTATTAAAATATTACTGTCACTTGCAACTCATTAATAGCGACACAGGTTTGAATTATTGACACCAAATTGAAAATTCCCAAGAAATTTACCATGTATGAAAATTCCCGGGAATTTTGCAACCCTAATTATGATCATAGGAATGTTTGATTATCCAGTGCAACAAATTTCCGGATTAATTTCTGTTATCGAGGTAAAATATTAAAGTGTGTTAAATAATGTAAAATAAAAACAGGCGGGTCTTGCATTCTTCTGTAAGTGATGCAGGATTTTCTAAGAACTAGAATTTTTTTTTAATATGCCTTGTAATAATTTGGCCATCGAAACTGAAATACACATAGCAATGAAATCAAACATACAATGTAACAGGAATCTACTATAAACAAACAAAACTTAAATTTGATTTTCTAGGGTATGAAAATATAAACCAGTGCAGCTGACCCTATATCTTCTATAAACAAATGCGTTCAAAACATCATAGTAATATAACAAAAATCATAACAAAATACACATAAAAAACTGGAGTTCAGATAACAATTTTGGTCTAAAAACTAAAACAAATATTTTGTAAATATAGATGGCCTTGTGTATGTAACATTATTTTATAAATAATAAAAATTAAAACGTGGAGCTATGTAAATAATACTACTCATAATTCATTTGCGTCCCAGATTAAGTAATGTGCTTTGGACCATAGATTTCTTTCAAATACAGATGTGACGTCACCCTTTGATGTTGGCGTACCATTATTTCAAATAATCGTACAGGTAACTTGCCAATCGTACATTATTTATACCAGTGGAATATTGGACTAGTGTGACGTATTTCACTGTAAAAGCATGTGTGGAGTGTCTGCATTTTAAGATGTTTAATGGTCTCGAGCTTACGACATTGCGTAATATATTGTAAAAACATTCGGGTCTACGGCCCTCGTGTTGTTTCAATATATTACTTAATGTCTCGCTCTCGACCATTAAACGATACATAATTTGTACCATATCAAAAGACACTTTATTTCTCATTGTTCTTGTTCTCATCAAGGGAGCTGAATCTCTCTGATTTAGGTCAAGGAAATGATGTTTCATGGCACATAACTTCCTACCGAGTTATATATTGTGGTAAATAAATCGTCATATCTGACTGATCTGATGTAATGCTACATTTAGTGACAATAACATTTTTGTTTTGAAATATAAGTGAATGTTGGCTTGTTTAATAATTTTAATTAACTTTTGGCTTAGTGTGTCAATCATGGAATACAAAAGTTATATATCGCAGCACTAGTTATATATAATTATAAACATAAAACTTTGATAGCAGATTGTCTATCATCCAACAATACCAATCAATATTTCAAATCAAATGAAATTGACAGTTTCATTTTTGACTCAAAGAGATTTGAAGTCAATTAAAATAAAGACAGTTGTAACGTTTCAATGATGGTATCTAGATCCTTCAAAAAGCGTTTAGCTGTTAAAGTTCATAATTGATTTTATTAAACAGCACAGATCACATTCTAAATATCTTCTAGAGGGATCTATTTCATTGTGTTAAGAAATAAAAATCATAGGTCCAAAATCAAACTACAAGTTCATTTAACATACTTTAAAGACTAGGCTTTTACTGTTTTATAAGTTCAAATATAAACAGATAAACAGGAATATGGAAGAATCAATTAAAAATAAAAAACCTTATCTAGGATTAAAATCGATTTCGAACTATACATTGCATACTATATAAAAACACTGTAATTTACAGCTTGGCGTCATCAGGAAACGATATAACAGAATCGTGTATCGCATTAGCTACATATTCAACATTCTTAGTTGTTAAAGCACACATGTTGATTCTTCCCTCTTTTAACAGATAAATATGATGTTTGTTCATCATATTCTCGACTTGACGAACTGAAAAACAAAACACAGTTTTAGTCAAGCCTGGAAATAAGGCACCTGTCACTGACAATGTCAGGCACAAAACCTATGGTGTCTGTCATTTTGTCCGACACTGATTTGTTTTTTTATTGATATCATTGTTTTTTTTATTGATATCATTAAACATACATTATGGGAGAGCAAAAACTGACTTTTGTCGGTCTTCCTTTGAGCCTCAGATGTCATAGAAATGATAAATTAGATCTTTATTTAAACAACAAGCCCAAAATGAACACTGTAGACCCACGGATGGCTTGGATTGGGCTCGGATTAAAACAGGATTTCGTCGACTGATTTAATCACTATGGCGTCGTGGGTGGGGTTTCTCCGTGACGTTGACGTCATCATACTTCCGGAAATTATTCATAAAAGACAGTGATGACCGAGGCTATACACAAGCTTCACTAGATACCGTTTAAACATTACTTGATGATCGAGACTATGTAGGTGGAGTTAACGCCTGTCAATCAACAATCGGCCATAGTGGGAAAAGGGTGTCGATGATTTTAACCACTATTTCTAGTAAAAAATTATAGTGGTAACAACTTTGTTCAGGATAAAGTTATTTGACTGAAATTTTCAATATATTCTTGTTTCAACATCTATTTTTGAACTTTTATAGCAAGAATGGCTAACTCCTTGTCAAAATCTCCCATAATGTATCTTTAATAAATGTCTGGCATTAATTTGAAAATGTCAGGTACAATTTCATTAGTGCCCTGTCAGGTACACCTAAAACCGTTATTTCCGGGTCTGGTTTTAGTAATGATTGTGTTTTAATTGTATGAATTTCAGTTTCAGAAAATAGATTTGGTGCAACTAATCACAATTTTTGAGAGAGAGAGAGAGAGAGAGAAATGGGGTTTAACGTCCACTCGAAACAAACTAGGTCATTTCAGGACTAACATATGGTTTAATTTTATTTCAATAATTCACTTGCGTGTAGGGGTCTTTAGCAGAGGGAGGAAACCGGAGTACCCAGAGAAAACCCACAAGGTTGGACAGGCGACCGTACTCCATGCCACGTACAACAGGGGATTTGAAACCACGGCAGTTGACTCAATGATACAGCGCGCCCACGCTAACCATTTGACCACCCAACCCCCCCACAAATTTTGAACATTGAGTCTATTATAACATAACTGATATACAGTAAATACCAATCTATTAAAGTTGTGTTTTACAATTACCTTCCAGCTGTAAGCATTTCATTAAACTTAATAAGTTTTATTGAATTTGGACGATGATCTCAACCTATTATACTCAGATATACTGTATTCATTTAGACAATAAAAGTACCGTTTTGTTATTTTACAACTATCAAACCTTGCCTTATAGTTGTATCAAGTAAATTAAATAAAACTTACGAGAAAGACCTGTGAAACTGAACATTCCAATTTGTTTAATAACATGTTCCCAGGTTCCTGGTGTGCCTAATGATCGCAACTTTTCATATAAAAGCTGTCTCATCAATTTAATTCGGTTTGCCATTATCAATACTTGTTGCTTCCTGTAAAATAAAATAATATTCATCATCTGCTGTCTTTTATATCATTTTTCGGTATGGAAAACAGACTTATTAGGAGATTTCCGTTCTACTCCGGTAACCTTTGGGTCAATTTCACGGGGGAAACACAGTCAAATTATCCTTCCTTGATACCTGTGCTAGTTTTTTCGACCAATTGCGTAGGCAAAGGGACTTAACTCACATTTTATTGCAACTAAGATAGTCGAATCAGTGTTGCAAACTCTGCTGACCATGTAAAGACTGGTATGTTAAATGTTTTTTCATTGGTTCGTAGAATCAGTTTATGATCAAGGCAGGGCTCAAACTAGGGGCAAATTTTAGGGAGAAGTGACTTCTCCCTACAGGCAGAATAGGGAGAAGTGAGGGAGATATAGGGAGAAGTGAGGGAGACTCGAAGGAGAGGTCAAATTTCATACATTAACAAATAAATTAACAAACATCTTATAGCTGCAAATATATATTTATTTTCTACGCCAACCTCGTGGGTCTTCTCCAGGTACTCCGATTTCCCCTAGGTAGGCGCAAGCAAATTATTGAAATAAAATTTAACCATGTGTTAGTCACAAAAGGACCTAATTTGTGTCGTGTGGATGTTAAACCCCATTTCCGACGACAGTACTGAGTATACGTAACTCACTCAGAAATTATTCTTTTGACACCCCACTCACACACACTCGTTTACATTGTTTGTTTTACGTTCATGTGTTTAGATTAGTAGAACTAATAATACTGCTGTAGCTTTAATAATCAACCCAACATTATACTTATCATTTCGTTAAATTTGTTTTCATTTTGATAACAATTGACAAATTGTTTTGCTATCTCTATCGTTCTGCAGAAATTTTCACTATCACAGACGTGTCGTTCTTTACTGAGTGTATCGTATGTTTATAGAACAATATATACACCTTTTGCCCCTTTCAGTCACATATTTATATTTATTATTCTTTTTATCATTTAATTATTTCAACGAGAGAGAACCAAATCAACATTTTGTCTTTATCTAGACAGAAATACATGAAAAACCTTGTCTCCGCCGCCATATTGACCATAATGGCTTTTGATTGGCTATTATTATAGAGGTTGTAACGGAGATTTATGATTCGAGTCTTTCGCTTTATTTTAAAGAATTGTATTTCCTGTTGTCATCAAATACAATGTTTATCATTGAAACTATTACACATTATCACAGCTAACACAGAGAAAGTCGAAAACAAAATATTAATACATGTTTTGGTTTTCACAACTCATCTAATTTTCCGTTTTCCTTTCGAAGCTCACAATGCGAACCACGTGTTGTGTTGTTTTGGAAATGCTTTATTTACCGTTGATATCGATGCCGGTTACTACTTCGCCCTTACACAAATGTACGGCGAAGTGAGGGCGACTTCAGCTTCGCCCTATTGCCTTTTAGGGCGAAGTCAGCTATGGGTTAGGCGACTATTTCGCCCACGTCGCCCTCTAATTCGAGCCCTGGATCAAGGACAAATAATTTGAATTCTTGATAATCCTGTGAATAAACCCTGTGCCATCCTGTAAAACTGAAACCAAGCTGTAAAATACTGAGTAACTCTCTCGGCCAACAGTGAGAGCGAACCTGAGACATCCTGGTTAACGAGCCAACACCCTGCTCACTTAGCTACTTAGTCTGGAGCCCTCTTTGGTACAAAAAAAAAGCTATTGTTTTAATTTAATATAATTTTGAAAAAATTTACCACTCATCATAAAGAGCAGGGTTATTCAAAACTGTCGCCACAACTCTTGCTCCATGGTTAGAAGGATTTGACCACATTTTCCTAACAATTAACTCACACTGTGTACGAACACGTAATTTCACATCAGGACTGTTTGTTATTATAGACAAATTTCCTGTACGTTCATCTACAAAATTAGAAGAAGAAATTGAATACAAGGGTCTTGTATTGGTATTTTGAAATTGAAATTTATCTATTTCTTCAATACATATACATTTACAAAGTTGAACAATATTTTCATACAGATAACATTATCGTTCACCTTGCTTTTACATGTTCTTTAAATAACAGAAATTTAGGATATCACATACAAAACAAACACCTAAAAATATTTATAACAACTACACTGATAGATTGTCTTTGCTTAGTCTGGATAAAATAAAACCTAAATAATTATGAAATAACAATATAATCAAATTTTCTTTGTGGCTGTCATTATTAATTATGCAGGAAAATAAGTACTGTGTATGTATGTTGTGTATTTCATTTACTGGTACTTACTGTAAAGTCCAAAGTTTTTTGAAAAAGACTGAGCAACAAAAAACTCTATTCCACGACTAGCTATATATCTAACAGCAAAGGCATCTTTGTCTAAATCTCCACTGGCAAACCCTTGGTAAGCACAGTCCATTAATAAAAACATTTTTCTTTCCTATTAATAAGAAAATAACATGCATGATAATCAGTGTATATTAATAATAGTATAATTGTTGTGTTTAAATTAATGGGGAACTTGATGGCACCTGCGCTAAGATGTGTATTACAGGTATCTAGAAGGTGCTTGGGTAAAAATATCTCAAGATATAATACTTTTGGCATTAAATATAATTACATTCCCTGATAATTTTAATGTATTTCAAATCAATTATTAAGAATTAAGGATAACAACTTTTGATGAAATGGATCAGTTTCAGTTCTTTTTTTATTCAAAGCAGTAGAATCTCTTTGATTTAGATTAAATAAGGTACTAAACTGAATATAGTTATCTGAAGTTAAATTGCATTCATTATAAAATTCAAAGTCAGACAATGTAAGGTGAAGTCAATCAGCCACAAAATTTAGTTTATATATTTTTTTTTTTTGTTTTTTTTAATAAGGTAAATTTTGAAATATTGAAAATTTTCTCTCTCAACACAAAATTACTAATAATTAATCAAGTTCACCCTTTCGGTTGTCCTCCAAATCTAGGAGGTCATAAACCTAGTTTTATCATTTTTCAACTAAATCAAAGGGGTCATGTCCTTTTAATCCAGACTAACCATGATTAAAAGTCAGAGATTACTTGTATCTTAAATTCAGACTTGTCATAGCCTCAGGGAAAAATATCAGATTGACCTTTAAAATCAGGTGATGGGATGAAAAAAATATATGCGCCATCATTGAAAACTAAGAATTTAGAAAAACAAAAGATGAAATATGTCTAGAATTGAATCTAATACTAGTGATAGTGAAACCAATATGTGCTTATCTCAATACATAGGCCACAGTCTCGAACAATCAAATTGCTTATCGCTCTGCTTACCCTGAGCAGAAAATGCTCATTGTCGAACTTTGTCAATTTTCATCACCCCGACTTAATAAGAACTAAAGTTATAGTGTCCCAAAGCATCAGCCAATCAAATTGCTCATCTCTGCTTAACCTAAGCAGAAATTGCTCATCTTCGAAATCCATCAAGGTATTGACCTAATAAGTACCTACACCAAGTTTGAACATTCTAGCTCAATTAGAAGGAGAGTTATTGTGTTCGAAATTCTTGGCCAATCAAATTGCTTATCGCTCTGCTTATACCATGAGAAGAAAATGCTGATTATCGAACTTAGTCAAGGTATTGATGTAATGAAACTATACACCAAGTTTCATCACTCTCATTTAATTAGAACTAAAGTTATCGTGTCACAAAGCATCAACCAATCAAATGGCTTATCTCTGCTTACCCTAAAAAGAAAATGCTCATCTTCGAACTCCATCAAGGCCTTGACCTAATAAACACCTTCACCAAGTTTGAACATTATAGCTCAATTAGAAAGAGAGTTATTGTGTCCCAAAAAATGTGACTGACGGACAGACAGACAGACGAACGAACCCATTTTAATAGTCCCCCCCCAAAAAGATCATGAATCATGTCCCATGTTTTTGAAAATCTGGAGATCGTGTCTTTAAATCAGTGAATCCAGAGATTGAGAGTTGTCGGGGGCTGTCAAAAGTTTTGTAACTGCTGTTATAAATTATTGCCAATGTCTTACCTGACAAACATCTATTATCTGTTTCCATTGATCTTCCGTGGGATCCGTACCCGTAGGATTATGAGCACATGTATGAAGAATTACAACTGAATTATCTGGAGCATTCTGTAAATACAAACATGCAACATGTTTACAAGAAAAGTCGCAAGGACAGGTTAAAAGATACAAATGGGTATCGATACATGTACAAAGCGAGAGAGAGAGAGAGATATGGTTCAGGGGTCAAAATTCGTGAAATTGGAACTGAGGCAGTTTTTTCAAAAAATGCCACTGTAATCCCTTCTTCACTACGGCAGTTTTTATGTACACTAAGGCAAAACTTTCATTTGACTTTCATCACTACGGCATTTTTTAAACAGAAATTTGATTAATACAGATTATTGTTTTCATTTATAATGTGTGTTCAGTATATTATTATAACAGGATTGGGTCACCACAAACACCCTAACATGTTTAGGACTTTGCGTCAACCGCAGTCCATATAAATATCATAATAAATCCGTTTTATTTCTCCGAAATTAGGAGGTATAAAAATTATTGCAATCCTGCAAATCCGCTTTGGCTCAGCGACACGAAGATTCGTGCAATTCTGTATAATCCTTATCTACGTGAATTTCACCAAATATTAATAAGTATGATGGCACACAACTTGCGTTTTAAATGAATAATTCGCCGTTGAGGTGTGGAATTCCGATTATAAAATATCCGTAGTACCGTAATTCGATTATCGAAAGACAACTTCACACCTGTGCATGACATCATATTACACGAACATCATGCAGCGGACCTGTTACGCCCCCTGGAATGCATTTCTCACATTCCGTCTATAGGCCTATTTACGGCTTTACGCTAAAAATTATATTTGATTTGTTCATATTTTTCCAGTAAATTCTTCATAGCCTTTATTTCTGGAAATTGTTTTGAACTTTATAAATGATTAAATACACCAGACAACGAGCCGTGTGCATTTCCATTCCAGTTGCGGTAGCAGGCCCATTCTCACAAAAAGTGAGCATTTACGTGTCGCAGCTGTTTATTAGTATATATATCCTACAGAAAGTTGAATCGATACAGTTTGATTATTCCGTATCAAAGACATTGACCATTTAAATAAAATATTGTGTTAATCAGTGTTTATTTACTTGAAGCAGCACTGCACAATGACATGAAAGTTCAAAAAACGATATTTACGTTACTGTCGCCAAGCAATTATTTACGACAGCAAGAGTGACAAATACCAAATATTCGACTTTAAGTATATTCTATTTATACTACTTTCATATTACATACATCTTCCAACATTTCACCTATAATGTATACGATAATACAAATAATTCAGCCATATACGATGACATTAAAAACTGTCGCCAAATTCAAACTCGGGCTATTTACCCGAGGTTATCTGTATTACAACGTATATTTGTGCCGTTATATTGGGTCCATATCATACGTTAATTTTATGAAATATAAGCTCATATTCCCTACTTTATAAAAACATGTGAACTTACTGTTATGAGTTATCTGTGGTTTATTGAATTTTGACATGCTTTCGGAATTTATAAAAAGACCTGATTTCGGCAAATATTTACGTTACGTCCATTTTAGTTATTAAACGCTTGAATATTTAAAAACTGTTTCTATACATTAAAAGTATATCAAATATTAGCATCAGAAACCATGGTATCCAAAACGTGTTCCTACTATTTCTTCTAGCTAAGGTTACATCATTGTGAAAATCATTTTTACGTTACCGATATTTACGTTATCAACCTAGTCAAATTTGTATATTCGCCTAAGTTTGGACATGTGATCAGCCTCGATTTGGATAGATCTTCAACCTTCAATTCAAAGAAAACGTAGCCAACGACCTTCCTGAACACCGTCCATGTTTATGTTTTGAAACAGCTGACACCCTGAAATCAGAGTCATCATACGGTAAGCCCAGTAATATTTATGTTGCTATTTTGCACATTTCTGTCATCTTTAGATTTCACTTTCATTTCAAAACACAGGAGATATTATAACTGTCTAATAATTATCACGCTAGTGACGTTGATATTTACGTTACCTTTAGTAACGTAAATATAACTTTTATCCTGTACCCGGAATGGCTGATGGTGTTACTATAATGACCATATATTATCATTTAATTCTTTATTTCACATGGAAATGAGTCATATTACACGAAACAAGCAATCTATTGGTACTTTTATTAATAGGGAATTTAGAAAAATATAATCATTAATGCCATTACAAAATGAGTGTTAATGTGGCAATCCAGCCTTCCAAAAATAATGAATCAAGACAAACAATGTCAATTGGGTGTATATTCCTAAAAGTAGATTATTCTTCACACGGAAAAAAAGTATTTACACTACGTACTTTTCGCTATTAAATTGGATTATTGAACTTTAATAGTGGTAACGTAAAGAGTAACGTAAATATCTTGTTTATTTTTTCAGGTTTCCATGGCAAAGACAAGGGCAGAAATCCAAAAGGCCTACAGGGAACGGAAAAAACTTAGGGAAGGTGATAAGTATCTTAAAAAAGAAACATGTAGGGTGATGAAATACTATAATCCATCGAGTAGTATGGCGGAAACAGACAGAAAGAAACGAAACAAAATTGCAGCTATAAGGAACAGAAGACATCGACTATTAGTTAAAGATCGCGAACAAGAACAGGGTGAAGATAGTGAAGATTTAACTGAAAGTGGTTATGATTCTTCCCGATTGATAGTAAAACTACCAGTTAACCAAACGACTTCAAGGAAACGACGGACAGCCAAGGCTTTGGAAAGAGCGAAGAGTAGATTTAAAAGAGCTGAGAAGAAAATAGAAAATCTCAATAAGAAGTGTAAGAAGAATCAAAAAGTAATTGAAAGATTGAGAAATAAAATTTCTCGCGTAAGGAAACCATCGCCGTTGGCAGCCAGTACCCCTAACTCAAAGACCAACTCAATGGTAGAATCATTAAACATCACTCCTAAAAGGGCCAAATCCGTAAAACGTCAACTACTTATTGGGAATGTACTGATTGATGAGATATCTAAAGCTAAGCAAAAGAATAAGTCGTCTGTCCTTAATATAATAGCCGGGAAAGTTGTCAAAAAATATCGATGTCTGAAGGGTGTTAGTCAAAGCACCGGACTCAGCAGAGGCACCATCTCAAAATATGCAAGTAAAACCGTGACTATTCGTAAATCTGTTACGAGAAGATGTCAAAAAGAAGTTACCGAATTCTTTAATAGAAACGACAACAGTAAAACAAATCCGGGTAAGAAGGATTCCAAAAAATGTGAAGATGGTGAAACAAAACAAACCAAGGTACTGACAGATTATTTAGCAAATCTTCACCAAAAATTCTTAACCGAGAATCCAACCTATGAACTTTCCTTAGCAACATTTTGTCGACTGCGTCCGAAAAATATTTTGACAGTTAAATTCACCAGCAGACAGGCCTGCCTCTGTATCCGCCATCAGAACATGGCACTTAAGATGCAATGTCTTCGGAAACTTTCTGTACCAGTAAGCGACAACCCTGAAAGAAATCTAGATCTAAATGACAATATTGATGAGTTAACTAAAATAATACCAGACAACAAAGAAATTAATTACAATACATGGAAGCGAGTAGATGGTGAAAAGAATATAAAGAAAATGAAATTGGTAAATGTAAATTTAAAGAAATCAGAATTTATTGGAATCATAAAGACAGAATTGGAAGACTTTCGTATGCATGTTTACAGAATGAAGGAACAGTATCAACAGATGAGACGTTTGAAGGAGCAACTTCCTCCAAATCACATGATTGTTCAGATGGACTTCGCGGAAAATTATACGTGTCGATCTGTTGACGAAATTCAGAGTGCATATTGGCACCAGACAGCTGTCACTCTTCATCCAGCAGTGGCCTATTTCAAACTGGATGGAAGTCTCCAACACAGAAGTTTTGTTGTTATTTCTAATGAACTTGCCCATAATACAAGCACTGTCTGGTCTATTCTTGACATCCTTGTACCACAATTGAAGCAGATAGACGCAAATCTTGAATATATTCATTACTGGACAGATAGTCCATCAAGCCAATATAGAAATAAGCATATATTTCATGTAATTGCTAATCATGTTGAATTGTTTAACGTCGCAGCACGATGGAATTATTTCGAAGCGGGGCATGGTAAAGGTCCGTGTGACGGCTAAGGAGGAGCTACTAAACGTTTCGCAGATGAAGCTATCAAAATGGGTGCAGCAGTTATCCAAGATGCTGCCGATTTCTTCGCTTGGGCTTCAACTTCAACCATGCGTGAAGTTAAATTTTTGTGGTTAGAAAGGGACGCGTGTCAACAGAAACTTGAAGTGACCTCATGTCTTAAAATAAAACCAATCAAAGGGACAATGAAATACCATGCCGTATCGAGCAACGACACTCGATCCATAAATGTCAGGGAAACTTCTTGTTACTGTCACGACTGTCTCACTGGTGAGGTTTGTAGTCATTGGGACTTGCATATTTTGGATTACAAGAGGAATACCACAGTCAGGGATGAACAGCAACAGCAACAATCAGTTCCTAATACTACCAATAATGATATAATTCATGAAACAGTTGATTCGAATACTGGTTTACAACAGGTGGCATGTAAGGATGGTGACTTCGTAGCATGTGTATATGACAGAAAATGGTATATTGGCTTTGTTTCAGAGGTAGACGAGGATGATGTTAATGTTTCATTCATGCAAGCATCAAAAGCAATGTTCAAGTGGCCACAACCACCAGATGAAATATGGGTTGACAAGAATAATATTCTGTGTACGATCAGAAGACCAGAACCTTTTGGAAAATTTAGCCGGGTCTTCACAATTAATGACGAAGATCGATGTAATATAGAAAACATATATACCATGTTTCCTAATACACCCTAAAAAATTATGTTCAAACTGATTAGCAGCGTTCGGTCGCTACTATCGCTGATAGAGCTCTGTTCGTGAGGCGTCAATTGATATTACATTTTGTTTGTTGTCTATAAAATCGTTAAAATTAACCACAATATTGTTGTTATAACCGCAAGCTTCACAAAACAAAATTAGACGTGACCATGGGGTCATTTTTTTTTACTGTGTTGAAAAAAGCGCCTTCACATCATCGGGGAGGAACAGTTTGATTTACGTTACCAAATATATTTTAAGGTAAAATAACGTTATATTTGTGTAGGAACAAATTGTAAGCAACTAACATTTTCCTGTATTTTGTTTAAATTGTTTTGGATTGTTGTTCTGTACATAATTCTGCCTATAGGAGTTATATCTTTTTACGTTACGACTCAGGTCATATTTACGTTACCACGGGAATCAAACTTGAACACACATTTCTTTGAACAAAGGAATATATTTATGTATATATGTTAAATCTACGTTTCAATTATTAAAAGTTTGTATTATCATACAATAAATCTGAGCCCATTGGAGGAATTCATTTAATTGTGTCTTTGTTTTTACACCTTTCAACCACAAAATCAAAATCCGGACATAATATATGATCTAGTATTTGGTAATACCGAGTAAAGACACACCGGCATCCTCATTTTAAATAACGAATGTTTATAAAGATGTTTGTTACAAAATTCGAATTCACTTATAACCTTGTGATTTTCGAATATTTACGTTACATTTATGGAGACTTTTATAACTCTCTTGTATTTTGTCTCTATCATAGCTGGGTTTAAACTTTCGATGTATATGTTACGCAGGAAAGGTGGTATTTGCTCTAAAAATAACCATTATGTGAAAATAATAGTTTGTATGTTTATATAACAAACCCACGACAAACATATTGTCTACGATGCGCTTGCGTTATTATATCATTTAGGACTGTTTCATATCTGCGATCGATAAACCAATTATCTATTTACTAAAACCTCCATAAGCTCATGTTGAAAGTTAGGACAACATTTGAACATTTCCTTGCATATAATTTAGTTTCCATAGAATCACTACATTGAATTTATTTGTAACGTAGATATCACAAAGTACATGTGATGCCAAATATTTTTACCGGGTGGACATAGAGAAAGACATATGTTTTCGGAAACCCGAATGTTTGCGCAAGACGACGCCATAAAAGTTACTGCTGTAACGATTGTTTAAAATTTTAGTAATCCTGTTTTGCAAAAGTGCTTAAATGTTCACTTTTTGTGAGAATGGGCCAGAAGTAGGTCAGATGACTTGGACTGGGGGGGGGGGGTATGTGTTTTATTTATTTTGATATAAATACATGTACTTCATAATGCCATAAACTAGTGACAAACAGACGAAAACATGCGTATATCGTGTGAAATTCGTTGTTATAAAATTAGCTGTATAGGCTATCCGTTTCATGGTCAACTGAATGAACGACTTGTGTTATTGGTAATGTGACGTCACGGTAAATAGCCAATAAAAATTCCACACCGTTCAATCTATTTTTAGTAGCTGAGACAGCTGTGTGGTTCGAGATCTAATTCGATAGAAAAATTCAGTCATGAGAACCCAGGAAAGAAACAAAACAATAAATTGCTATTTTCTGCTATGCCGTGGATTACGCAGTTGTACAACGGCAATTTCAGTGACGACTACAGCAAATTGCCGTTGTCATAAAAGTCATCTTTTTAAATAAATTACCACGGCAAACGATGCCGTAGTTATTATTCATTTTCTACGGCAATTTGGCTAAACACTACGGCAATTGCCGCGGGTGCCGTCGTGAATTTTGACCCCTGTGGTTTAGGTCAAACTAGGTCATTTCGGGACTAACATATGGTTTAGTTTCATTTCAATGAATCGCTTGCGTGTAAGGGTCTTTAGCAGTGGGAGGAAACCAGAGTACTCGGAGAAAACCCACGAGGTTGGACAGACGACCCTATTCCTTACCACGTACAACCGGGGATTCGAAACCACGCCAGTTGACTCAATCGCAGACTGTATGATACAGCGCGCGCACGCTAACCATTTGGCCACGCAACCCCCAAATGTACAAAGCAGAAAATTTATACATAATAGTCTTTTACATACTTTTAAATCCTCCAACATTCCTTTTAAATCAAGTGATCTGTTGGCTGCATCCCAATATCTATACTCTTTAATCTGTGAATACCCTGCAGCTTTGAATATACCTCTGTGGTTGCCTGTAACAAAATATTAATATCAATATTAAATAAAATCCTTCTATCGGTACTGGTTGGCTCACTAACCAGGAGGATCTGTGTTCAAGCAAAACGTGGAGTTTAACGTCCACAACACAAACTAGATCATTTGGGGATTGACACATGGTTTAATTTTATTTCAATAATTCACTAGCACACAGGGTTCTTTAGCTGTGGGAGGAAACCGGAAGACCCGGAGAAGACAAACAAGTATGGACACTTCTCCTTGTCAGTATACAAGCAGAGAATTGAAAAAATGCCACTAGATTCAACAACAGACCTTGTAATTTCACAAGCACATGTTAAACCGCGTTTGGTCGAGAGAGAGAAATGGGGTATAACGTCCACTCGACACAAACTAGGTCATTTTGGGACCAACATATGGTTTCAATTTTATTTCAATAATTCTCTTGCGTGTGGGGTTCTTTAGCAGTGGGAGGAAACCGGAGTGCCTGGAGGAAACCCACGAGGTTGAGAAGGCGCCACTATCTCCATGACACATACACTCACACCAGGGATCGAAACCACAGCTGCAAGCCAGAGGTGGCTGGCCAGCTAGAGGTGGAAGCGCGGCAATCTAGACCACTAGGTCATCCCACTCCCCCCGCGTTCGGTCGAAGAAGCATGATGTTGGCATGTACATACAACAACTCTTGATAGCTGGAATTCAATATAAGAAGATGCTGTAGTGCCACAGTTTGGGCAAATTGTACCTCAGTAGGACATAAAAACCCATTTCACTTCATTTCTATCGGTATTAATGAACTGCATAATTAAAGTTACATTATGAGAGATAAGATAAAGAGATGGCAGTTCTCACTATAATGTTAAAAACTAGATAGTGTAAAGGTAATTTGCTGAAAATTTCAGTCAAATTGATCCACTATTAGCCGAGAAAAGAGCGTTTGAAATATTCACATAGCCTCGGTTATCATTACTAAAATCATTAATATAAACAGCATAGTCTCGATTATCCACTTGATTGATTTAATTATCAATGGCCATTAAGCGGCATATAGGAATTTAATCCACCAACATCGAAGGCTAGCCTTGACATCAAGAGTTTATTATGGTCTGGATATGTTAATTAATGTCTAATTGATTATTTAGATAACATTTCAGGCCTAAAGAAAGACCTGTAATAAGCAGATTTTGCTCTTGCATAATGCTATTTTAAGAAATGACTGGAAAGTTTATAAGGAATAAAAATACAGGCAAGAACAAAATTCTTCCAGGGGCATTTTTAGAGGGGCAGCCAATGTCGTTAACGACGGAATTATTTACTGTTACGGTTATTTAACTCTTAACATCTATTTGCTTCCCTCGATCCTCTACCCCATTTTAACATAGCTTTATGTCTAAAACCCTTCTTTTTCATTTTGGAAATTCTACATAAAGTACTTGTCTTCAAAGAGAAACTTTGTTACCCCAAGTTGGATTTGACACATAAACAACATCCTTTTTCAACATTTGTTTCAAAAATTCAGCTGCCAGTCGAAGTGCTCCAGTTCCACCAAGTGTCTGTATACCTTCGACCTAAAACAGACAACCAGATTATGTTAAAAATATTTCTAGCATTGCAATGAATTAATGAGATAGAGAGAAATGGGGTTTAACGTCCACTTGACACAAACTAGGTCATTTCTGGACTAATATATGGTTTAATTTTATTTCAATAATTCGCTTACGCATAGGGGACTTTAGCAGTGGGAGGAAACCGGAGTACCTGGAGTAAACCCACGAGGCTAGACAGGCGACTCTACTCATTGCCACGAATAACCGGGAATTCAAAACCATGCCAGTTGACTCAATGGCAGGCCGTACGATACATTGCGCGCACGCTTACCGATCGGCCATCCAACCCCCCTATGAATTAATGACCAGCTGTTTGATGCTGGTCTACGTTGTTGGACAACTCATGATTTATTTGAATTAATAGCAGGTTGATGAAGTTATCCATTTCTGTCATCATATAATATTCAATACCACTACAATCTGACTCCTCCTTTGAAACATGTTTTTTTAAAATGAAATGAAATGGGGTTTAACGTCCTACGTTTCTCCTCCCAACTGGGCTAATGAAGTCGGGTATACAAAATACAGTGTGCTATGAGAGAAATTTGGCCCAGGCAATGGCGCTACGGTCTACTGTTATATCGAATTACAACTTCTTGTCCTGCATAAATGGCAAGGGGGAAACCACGCTGGAAAATCGGGATAAACTTTCTCAGACATTGCAGGGATTGAACACCCGACCTCCAGGCTGGAGAGCCACCGTGATCCCCCAAGTTTTTCAACGTCCTGCTTTTCTGCACTACTTTTGAGAATAACATCAGGTTCTTTGGAAGGATTTTATTTATTTGTCATTTGTTGAGTTAAAGAGAGTTTGTTTTATTTAATATAAGCTCAAGATGAATTAAAGCATGCATGTATTTTACATAAGTCAATTTAAATTATCTGCAGTCATTTTGAAAAATCAACACAGATGGTAAAAACGCAAGAGGTTGATCTTAATCTTCATTATAATGTTTACCTTATTTTCAACAACAGCTGGATGTCCATTACCTAGTAAAATTCTGATTGCAGCTTCCCGAAAAGCTGGTAACCCAGCAACAGGTAAATATTCATGATTAAGAGTCAGATCTGCTGCCATCTGTGTCTCTGCATTTCTGACAACAGGTAGGACCCAGGGTTTTCCATCATCTGTTCTATATGCTATCAATAATAAATTTTAACATAATGTATATACATGTATAAATATATTTCTAAGCATTGAATAACACTATCTGTTTACCTTCAAGCAACAGATATTTATACCCGATACATCAAATAACACCATATATGTTTACATGGGTCATGGGCACATCTTAACCTTTTACAACATTCATAAGCTTGCTCTATAGTGTAGGTTACAAGCCTACTTCAATCTAAGTCAGAGTAGGGCTACAATAGTGAAAATCCTAACTATTAAACATACATCATGCAAGAGCTAAATCTGCCTATTGCAGGTCTTTCTTTAGGCCTGAAATGTTATCTAAATTATTAGATATTATTTAGAGATTTATTAACATGAAAAGACCTTGACTAATTAATCAAACCTCAATATTCCACCTTATGTGTCAGATTTCCACAGGATTTGAATACGATGTGCTGCCTAACGCTGATTGATGAATAAATTCAAAAATGGATAATCAAGACTATGTTTTAACAGCATCGACTTTATTTAGTAACGATGATCAAGGCTAGGTCTAAAATTCGATCAGTACTATCTATCTAGGTTCAGAGTGGAGCACTTTGATTGAAATTTTCAGCATATTCCCTTTACAATTTAGTTTTTAACTATTACAGTGAGAACTGCCAGCTTTTTATCTTATCTTCCACTATGACTCTTTAGTGCCATCTCTTAGTTGGTTAGGCCCTACATCAATCTCTTTGCTTTCCAGACCTGGAAATCATAGTCAATTGAACTAACCATCATAAACTTCTAAAATCTTGACATATGATACCAAAGATTAATCGATGACAATGTAATGAGGCCGATCAGGTGCTTTTATACCATTCCTTAAAGATACTTCATTGGAGATTAGATAACGAGTTGGCAGTTCTCACTATAATAGTTAAAAACTACATTTTGCTGAAAATTTCAGTCGAATTGATCCACTGTGAATCGAGAATAAAGCAAATAAAATTCTGCCTAGCCTCGATCATCCTTACTATAGTTGGTACGACAAAATCCATAGTCTCGATTATCCATTTAATCATTAAATCGTGAAGGAAAGTTATGTCGCAAATCGGATCACAATCCAACAAATATCGCATGCTAGCATTGACATCAACAGTTGATTATGATCTGGATCAGTTAATTAATGTCTAATTAATAGTTTATGTAACATTTCAGGCCTCAAGAAAGACCTACAATAGGCAGATTTTGCTCTTGACTAATGTATGTTTAATTAAGAGGGAATTATATCTATCACCAAATTTACATTTCAAATTGTCACATCACTGATGTTGAATGAAAACATTTCAGTCACTTGTGATTCCATATAATGCCAATAATGGTCATTTTCGAATAGAATTAGAACATAACAGAAAAATGACATTTGCTTAGTGCTCACTGATGATAAAGATGTCATTCAACAGTATGGAATTCAACATAATTTAATTTGACAGAGCAATTTTCATTTTATTATTGTTCCGATAATAGCAGTTTTATCTGACAGTTCCGCCGCAATTCCGGTAGTGTGTAGATACTTTTCGACTGACATGCACAGCTATCGTGAAATCGTGATGCACATTAGATTAGACTATTAATAGATCTATTTTGTCGTGAGATCAAATCATAAATTAAATTATCTCACCTCCAACACCTAAGTTTACTTTTTCGGCAAACGTATCTTCGTTGTATTTGGCAGTAAGCGCAAATACTTCAATTGCAGGAGCAACCTCGACATCAGCAAAGAGCGAAGCCATCGTGAAATATTGAAGGTCAAGGTCATAAGTTGTCAAGGTGCTCTTTTAGTACACCGTAAGATATTACTGGTGAAACTGCACGGGTTCGCATTGTTATAAATAGACCATGAATGAATAAATCCGCAAATGAATATCTTACCTGTGTTTAAAACCCTTTAATTTTAATGACCACATCATTGAATGATTATTTCTTGTGCAGATTAGAATATTAATTTGCACAGATTAGAATATTAATTTGCACCATTGTTTGTTTATAGGGAACAAATGAAATGGGGTTTAACGTCCTACTCTTCTGCACCAAACCTTGGCTAATGGAAGAAGGGCATACGCCATACAGTGTGCTATGAGGGAAATTTTGCCCCGGCAGCAGCGCTACGGCCTTCTCATATATTGAATTCCATATGCCAAGGGATCCTTTACGTGCATGCCAATGTGTACATAGGACCTTGGTTTTCGTCCCATCCAAACGACTAGAAACCAATGCAGGGATCGAACCCCCAACCTCCAGACTAGCGAGCAAGCGCCTTACCCACTTAGCCAAGTGATCCCCTTTATAGGAAACAGTTTCATTAACATAAATATAGTTTAGGACTTCATCAGATGTAAAGGAAAAAAAAAATGAACCAGGATTATTTTTGTTTGACAAATGGATGTTTATTTATGTCAATCATTGTCAAGTTCAACAAATTAAATGTAAAGATAAATAAAAAGAGACAGAATAAATTATAACAAAAAAGGATTAACAATAATTTTAAGGAATAGTAATAATCTATTAGTTTTCCAGTTCTAAAACATAAATTTATGAGAAATACATAATATATGGAGAGAGATATGGGGTTTAATGTCCACTAGACATAAACTAGGTCATTTCAGGACTAACATATGGTCCAATTTTATTTCAATAATTCACTTGCACATATGGGCCGCGGTCTTTAGCAGTGTGAGGAAACTGGAGGACCCAGAGAAAAACCCCAGGTTGGACAAGCGACCCTACTCCCTGTCACAACCAGGGGATCAAAATCACGCCATTTGACTCAATGAGAGAGAGAAATGGGGTTTAAAGTCCACTCGACACAAACTAGGTCATTTCGGGACTAACATATGGTTTAATTTTATTTCAATATTTCACTTAAACATTTTGAAATACATATTGAAACAATTATATATCTGTAAATTGTAATTATTTGTACGCAGTCTGCTTAGTGATGTAATTAATTCACAATTCAACATATCATAACAGCCAAATATTTTATGTTTTTGCTCAATCGTTTTCCTGATAGTTACTGAACAGAATAGTATAATTATGCATGTCTCAGAAATCAAAGCAACTACTTATTATAAGAAAAACACAAAAGAATAGCAAATGAACCATTGGGATCTTACATACTGGACAGAAGTTTAGTGATTTTGACTTGTATATCCCTACAGATGAAGAATCAGTTCATTCCAAGCTTACTACATATATCTGCAGTATCCTTTTGTCTTCATTCATGTTTATTTTTGATATTGAGTGGCTCATTGAGTTCTAAATTCGATTAGACAGTGCAGCTTTCTGGGAAAAATTTCCCTTACACAACTACTGTAGAACAAAAAATAAGAAAGGATGTGATTAGATTTTACTCATATCCACCCATTATGGGACTAAAAGAAGCAATATCCTAAAATGAATAGAATGGGGGTTGAATGCCATGTCAAAATAATACTTCTGACATCAGTGGATCTCAAATTTTTTCAAATAAACCCAATCCACTATTTACAAATTTCCTTTCACCACTCATGTGTCATCCTCTTCATATTTGAATATTAGGGCCCACTTCAGGATAATATATCATAAATAAACCATGCACACATGGTCAAACAAGCACAATTAAACCATGCACACAAGGTCAAGCAAGCACATATGAAAAGTAATCTTTGAATATCAGGTCCCACTTCAGGATAATATACCATAAATATACCATGCACACATGATCAAACAACCACAAATAAATTCATTTAAATTCAAATAAAATTTTCCTGGACGGAAGACATAATATTATCAACAAATATTTCAAAATACAAGCAACAAACAAAGGTATCTGAAACATAACAACATATTTTCCTTTTCCAATATATGTGACCATCCGCTCCCACGAAACCAGACGCTTGTCGCACAACTTTATTTTGTACTATGAGCACAAAAGCATAAACTGTATGCCTTCTTGTTACTATTAATTAGCAGTACTCAACTCCAGATGATACAACAAATTTAAAAAGAATTGCATTTTTGGAAAGCTTAGCTATGGACTATTCAATTATGGTGCCAGCTCTATTTTTATAAAAAATGACCACCCGTCTGATTTTATGGTTGCAGCTCACATATATTCAAATATACACAACAATAACAATATATAAAACATGATTAAATTAATAAATATTATTTACGAGTATTTCAAGCATTCACAATTTTTAGTCAAAATCAAAGCATTGCCAACTTAAAAATTAAAATAATTTTTTAAACTATGATTTGTTTTCATCCACTTGTGACATTTGCAAGATGTTAAAAATTAATTTTACAACTTAAACCATTACTATTAGTTTGAAACTATGTATTTTTAAGATGTTTTGATTTTAAAGGTTTAATATAACTGGATATTTCCTAAAAGACTTCAAATCGGCTGATATAGATTTCACCATATGGCTCTTCTTGTGTTAAAGAAATCTTTCCTTTCGCACCAGCAACTAAAAGAAAAATAAGATATTATTCCTTACCTTCACTTAGGTGTCTTGTGTCTAGTTCTCATATTATGTGTTTTATTCATATTTATAATATATAGCTTTCATCAATCCAATGTTTCTTGTTTTTGATTTGACAATTAGGAATATGCCCAGCTATGACAATTTTCCACAAAATCAATTGTTCAGACAAGGGGGGGTCACGGTGGCTAAGGCGCTGGTTCGCTAGCCTGGAGGTCGGGTGTTCGATCCCTGCATTGGCCGAGAAAGTTCATCTCGATTTTCCAGCGTGATTTCCCCTTGTCAGTGATGCAGAAGGAGGGCCTGACAAGGACAGCTGCCTAGTCGTTTGGATGGGATTAAAAAACTGAGGTCCTGTGTACAAATTAGAGTGCACGTAAAAGATCCCTTGGCAGTTGGAATTCGATATAAGAGTAGGCCGTAGCGCCGCTGCCCGGGCAAAATTTCCCTCATAGCACACTGTATGGCGTATGCCCGTCTTCCATTAGCCCAGGTTAGGTGCAAAAGAGTAGGATGTTAAACCCCATTTCATTTCATATCTGTTCAGACAAGGCTTATGTTATTGTTTTAAAAAAAAAAGTTGCATAAATATAAATGATAATCAGAAATAGAAAAAACTCACAACACATGCTTTTACCCCAATTATAATTAATAACTTCATTTCAATTTCAAGATACAACATCCCTTTTTTCTGACCAATATTCTAGAAAAGCAAATATTAAAGCCCTGAGTCAACCATCACTTACCCAGTAACTGATAAAAGATTTTTGAAGCAGTGGTTCGAGATTTAGAGGTTGGTACTAGGGTTCTAAATGTTGTCCAATTACCTTCAGTAACTGCCTCTTCCAAAAGTCTGCAATGTAAACAAAACCAGGGTTTAGTATATTTTGGCAGGGTTGTTTTACCGGGGTTTGGTATTATTGCAGGGTTCATGAATATGCCAGATACCGGGGTTCGGTGTACCTAGGCCCAGTAAATAGAGTTTACCGTGGTTAATATTAAGCGGGGTTACCTGGAGCCTTATTCATGAAATTTTAACTAAGATAATATACAAATTTTAGTTATTTGATTGGATAATATTAGATCGATTTTAGTGCTTAGCCAATCAAAACTGAAATATCCACTAAAATTTGGATTTTATCTTTAGTTAAGATTTCGTGAGTAGGTAGAAGGATGTTTGGCGATGTAACCAGTTATCCCTGTAACAGTGACTAGTTTCGTTCAAGGTGAACTCTTCAGACTGATTTTTCTCACTTAAGGATGTTCTATATATACTGTGTGGAAACCCCGGTGAGATTTCACCGGGGTTTGGCATTTTACCGGGGTTTCGTTCACCGGGGTTTGGTATATTACCGGGGTTTCGGAGTTTTACCGGGGTTTCGGAATTATACCGGGGTTTGTTTAATGGCGGGGTTTACCGTGGTTGGTAGTACCGGGGTATGGTTTTCTTACCGGGGTTTTCTTTAAACGGGGTTTGGTATCTTTACCGGGGTTTGGTATGTTACCGAGTTTTCGCAGTATTACCGAGGTTTCTAAGTTTTTGCCGGGGTTCCAGATTTTCACCGGGGTTTGGTATTCTACCGGGGTTTTGTCATTTTTTTCGGGTGTTTGACTTAAAAAATACCGGGGTTGGTATTTTACCGGGGTTATGGAAAATTGCCGGGGTCTATGGATGAAGCCAGTCCTGTGGTGAGGAAAAGCCGTGCGCCTAAAAGACCAAATAGAGCTGAAGGCAATAGAAAAACTGTGCACCAAAAAACAAAAAGAAAAAAGAGAACGGTGATGTGTGTATACGGAAAGGGGAAAGGGGAAGGTCCTAAGTGGGGCCTCAGGGGGGAAGGAAAAGATAGGCTAGAAAAGACAAAAAGATAGGATAGGTTTAATTAGGTTTAAAATTTAACATTGGTATCCTAGTCCCGAGATGAAGGCGGAAGTGCAGAGATCACTCGCCGAAAGTTGGGGTGACAGGAAAGGGTCTTCTCTGAGGGCCTCCATCAAATCTTCTTGGATTGGTACTTTGAAGCGGGAATCGATGTTAGGATCTCGATTAGACCAGATGTCGCTTCTGCTGGTAGATAGCGTGGTCCAAGACTCCCCCACGATGTGGTCGGGGGAAGTATGGTAATCCCATTTATTGAAGACGGGATATGGGGCGCCGTTGATCTCCTCTTCACTGCTAGGGCTTCTATTAGGGATGTAAACATCTCTGTTGGGTGAGATGTCCCTAGCAGCGGCGACTGTGGCAGTCGAGAAAGAGGTGCTCGGGGGCTCCTGGGCGAGCTCTCCGATAGTGTCTTTAATAGCTGCCTCTAAGGGGTCTGCCTCGGTGGGTCTTTTGTTGCCATCATTGTTAGGCACAATACCCTTGCATTTATGTTGTCTTAGGTATTCCTTCCTTCTAAATTCCTTCGTACAGATGTGACATCGGTAGAAGATGGGATTATGTCTCTCCCTGAGATGTCGGAGGACATGGCATCTTTTAGAGAATACTTTGCCACATTCCACACAGGCTTCCATGTTGTTCTGTGGAAACGGTTGCTATGACGTGAAATGGGTCATTGTGACGTAGTGCCAAGTAGGCACGTACGAATGGCGGTATATGATAATATATACATAAAAAGTATAAGGGGATATATACGAAAAGGAGTATATAAAAGAATGGAGGGAGGGAAAAGATTTTAGAAAAAAACCGACCTCCCCGTGAGAGGGTTGATAGGCTAATATAATCCAAAGTTGGGACACCCAGTAGAGGGGTTGTAAACAAAAGAAAAAATAGGGGGATGCCCAAGTTCAGATTTTGTCATTGATCCCGTGTGGTTGAAAGGTTTTCAATCTAATAATCCAATGAAGTTCAATGGTGCGTCTATGGGTTGTAGATTTTAGGAGGTCGGGGTTGGTACCTAATTGTTTAATTTTCTGATAGTCTAGGTTTTCGACTGGAATGACTCGGTAGGTGGAAGTGAGTTATGTCAGCTGTAAGATTTCGTGAATCAGGGCCCAGGGTTTGGTATTTTTTGGCGGGGTTGTTGGGTTGTTTTACCAGGGTGTGGTATTATCGCGAGGTTCACGAATATCTGAATACCGGGGATCGGTATTGGGGCTCAATTCAGGAGTGACATAAAACTGGGGTTAGGTATGATACGGGGTAGACGTGTCTCTCCGGCAAAGGCTGGGGACTAGTTTCGTTCGTATCGTACTCTACAGACTGGGTGGATTCGATAAGAAAAGAAAGGCAGGCCCGTGACGGGTTTTGGGCCTGGAGGCTAAAGTAAGAAAGAGAAAAGATAGATGTAGAGGGTTAAATTTAGTTATTTATTAACCCGGAAATAAAAGAGGGGTTGGGATGGCCTAGTGGTCTAGAGTGCCGCGCTTCGACCTCTAGTTGGCCGGTCACCTCTGGCTTGCGGCTGTGGTTTCGAGCCCCGGTGTGAGCGTATGTGGCATGGAGATAGGGGCGCCTTCTCAACCTCGTGGGTTTCCTCCGGTTTCCTCCCACGGCTAAAGACCCCTACGCGCATGCGAATTATTGAAATAAAATTGAAACCATGTTAGTCCCGAAATGACCCGGTTGTGTTGAGTGGACGTTAAACCCCATTTCCCTCTCTCTCTCCCGGAAATAAAAGTGTTTACAAAATCTGAAATAGTAAGTTGGCAAGCGAGTAGAGGGTCACGCTCCATTTCTTCTGTGAGGGAGGGTTCAGTTTTGATTTGGAACCTCTGATCAGCGGATCTGTTTTTCCACATATGACTCCAGCTCGAACGGACTGTTCTATGTCTCCGCTTCCAGTTGGCTAGGGGAGATGTTGTGATCCAAGTTGCGGAAACATGGGAACGGTGCCCCTAAAGGGGTAATTGGTGGCGTCTGCTCTGATGGCTGGTGATAGCTACTGGTGATGGGGTTGCAGCACGCAGTGTTTCCGTGGAAGAGCTGACGGCCGTGGGTAGTTCTGTGAAAATCTCCTATGGTAGTGTCGATTGCTACCTGGAGCTGGTCTGGGGCTGCTGAGGCACCCTTACAGTGGTGTTTTTTTATGTATTCTTTTCGTCTATCAAGTTAGCTGCAGGTTTCGCAGTTGAACTTTGGTGCCATGTCTGTTTCCTAATGGAAGAAATTCCATCGCCTAAAAGACAAGTCAACTTCACTAACAAATACTAGTCAACAAATGCCAAAGGAGTTAATCTACCATTACATATTACAGAAAAATAGGTTGCCAGACAACGAAACATACGCCCACACAGCAGCTAAATCGTCTGGGCAGTCAACAAGAGTTGTCGCATATTAAGTTATTATCAGAAAATCATTAAAATTTGTTTGTTTTTTATTAAGTTCTGCCCCATGCTAAAAAATTACCATGTAACGGTGATATAATCAAACGTTTTTTTAAATCGGATAATAATTTTGACGTCCAGAGGGATCACAAGCTAAAAAGGGCGATTTTTCTGAAAATCAGGGGCCATAATTCAGGAAGTTACGATCCAATGGGCGCGAATATCCAGAGGAACCAAGATCTTTGGATTATCAACATACATGTCAAGTTTCAACAAAATTGGTTCAAAATTGTGACCTCTATAGGGTCCACAAGCTAAAAACATGATTTTTCATACAATCAGGGGCCATAATCCATGAAGTTTCGATCCGATACATTCCAATATCGAAAGCAGCCGAGATCTTATAGGGATAATCTATATTTCAAGTTTTGTCAAAATCGGATAAGAATTGTGACCTGCAGAGAGTCCACAACCTTGATATAACATATTTTCACACTATTCGCATACAAACGGCAGCCATTTTGTCTGTCAATTTTGGTCTGATTTTCACGAAATTCGAACTCAACCTTCATTACAATGTAACGGTGCTTTAATCAGACGGTTTTTTAAATTCGGTAATAATTTTGACCTCCATAGGGCGATTTTCGGACTATCAAGGGCCATAATTCAGGAAGTTACGATCCGATGAGCGCAAATATTGAATGGAACCAAGATCTTTGGGTTATTAACATACATGTCAAGTTTCATCAAAATAGGTTCAAAATTGTGACCTCTTTAGGGTCCACAAGCTGGAAACGTGATTTTCCGTACAATCAGGGGCCATAATCCATGGATTTCGAGCCGATAATTCCAATATCGAAAGCAGCAGAGATCTCATGGGGATAAACATTTATTTCAAGTTTTGTCAAAATCGGATAAGAATTGTGACCTGTAGAGAGTCCACAAACAAATTGTGGATGGACGGACGTCCAGACGGACAGGGGCGACAACAATATACGTCCACATGAAAATGTGGGCATATAAAAACTCCTCAAAGGCCTTATAGTAGATGACCCCAAACCTGCTACCTCCTACCCAAAATACACAAATCTGGTGAACCCAGGCAGGCCCATTGTCACTATATTTTGCATTCCATGGAAATTGAAAAGCAAGTACTTACTTCTTAAAATGTGTCTTTGTATAAGGTGGTGATACAATTACTGGAACTTCAGCATCCAAAGGATCAGTCTGAATAGTCTCTTCTTCAATAACAGCCGATATATTATTCAATGTCATTCTGGAATCCACATCTGGTACTCTGTAAAATATTGAAAATATTTTGGAATTGGGGCAAGTTTTCGCTGAAGTAGAAGTCAAAAGATTTTATAAATTTGAAAGTAAACAGACAACAACTCAGAAATATTTCTCCCGAATTATTCTCATTTTCAATAGGGCAACTCCTTTAATGCGCCTATGAACAAATCTAATTTTTTCTGTGTCATGTTCAAAGGGTTAAAAGTCAATAAAATTTCCCTTAAACTCATTTAGAATTTTATTACATCGAATCCTGCCGCCCAAACTTTGTCTTGTATTGCTTTCATATGGTTTCATAAGTCCAAAGATAACTGGTTGATAAACGACGGAAGAAGGTAACGAAAATATACGTTAGCCTTCAATTTTCTTTTAAATTCTTTTTTCTTTATTGTCAATATATATATAAATGTACTTACACAATATCTGATAGTTTACTCAAATTAAGAAGAGATATACTGGAGGAGCCTTCAATAGAGGAGCTTTGTTCCAGAACAGGCAATACTTCAGATCTTGAAATACTCAAATCTCTTACTACTTCCATGGATGGAACTTGCTGGAATATGTTTTAAATTGTTTTTCAATAAATATTTTTTTTCAGAAACATTCTAATTCAATTAATTCTCAGTCTACGTGTTTTAACAACAGGTTTGTGTCTAGTTTTTAAAAATATGAATAAATGCTGTCATTCAGATTTTAAACCCTTTCTTTTTTAATGTGACCAACAGAGGACAAGGTTACCCTTCTCCCCAGGTGATTTTTCCTACAATCAGGGGCCTTAATCTAGGAAGTTACGGTCTGATATGCACGAATTGTAACTTCTATAGGTTCCACAACCTTGGTATTATATTTTTTACACTATTTGAGTACATGATGGAGCAGCCAATTTGTCTTGCAGTTTCAATTCAATTTTATTTTGGGCAACAGAGCTAAAGAGGTGATTGTTTGTTCAATCAGAGACATAATCCATGAAGTTACGATCCAATACAAGCCATTATCAAAGGGAGTCTAGATCTTTTGGAGATAAAACTATATTTCAGGTTTCGTCAAAATCGGATAATAATAAATTGTGGCGACGACAATATACATCCACATGAAAACGGGGGCGTATTCAAAAATAAACTTAAAATTTTCATTTTTTCTTCTTATGGTATCAATAAATCAACCTGTAGTTCTATTTCTGTTGATCTTGAGATTGAAACAGGAGCAGCTCTCGTTGGGGAGACCAGAGGTGGTGATGTTACCAGAGTGGATGAAGTCAAACTTGTATCAGTATCAGATAAAAAAACTAAAATGAGAATTTTAATTGTTTGATTTTAATAGAAATTTAAGTAAAATTTGTGATATTATAGTAAAAAGTCTCAACTAATTCCTGAGAGAGAGAGAGAGAGAGAGAGAGGGTTTAAGTCCACTCAACACAAACTAGGTCATTTCGGGACTAACATATGGTTTAATTTTATTTCAATAATTCGCTTGCGCGTAGGGATCTTTAGCAGTGGGAGGAAATTGGAGAAAACCCACAAGATTGGACAGGTGATCTTACTCCTTGAATCAATCCATTATATCAAACAGACTTACAGCTGTTGATCATAATTTGCATGTTCCAAATCTTTTTAAATACTGAGAAGAACAGGAAAATTTTTGGACAAATATTCCATTTTGAGACTCAACTTTTACAATATTGTGGTTTGTGATTCAAAATCTCTTTAATTATAAATATTTTTAATTTTTTAGACACATCATGAAAACATGCAAGGTATTTTTAATATCTTACTTGTTTCTGGAAGTTTGCAGTTTCTTTGAAAATAGTACAGAAGAGATCTCGACAATTCTGAAAATAAAATACATGTATAGTGTTTACAATATTGGCAGTAGTTTCCCTTCGTGGCTACTGAACACTGTTAATTTTATTATACCCGACAGTTCACATCACGGCACGCACAGAGTTTAGTCGTCTCCCAGATTTTATGATTTAGCACAAAATATGATATTTTTCCGGCGTGCAAAATGACCTACGGGTCTGATCCAGTTTCGGTCATTTTCCAAAGCCCTCAGTCCAGACCGGCATATACGGCCGACATGGAACCCATGGTTTACATGCAAGGGAAACACCAACAGCTACTTTGGCATCCATGTTACTCTGAATTTCGGAATGTATCTTGCTTAACAATAAATAAAACAAAACCCCCACGGAAAACAACCCTGGCAGGTTTTCAATAAAGTAGGACCTTAAAACTTTGCATGTTGCAAAAAATTATACTCCAAACCTTTGACATAGAATTGTTGACATACAGAAATAGTTCCTGTCTATATGGGCATATAACAGGCCAAACAGAAAACAAACTATTCTAAAGGTAATAGGACAATATACCTCTTCCTGGTGTTTTAAAGAAATCTCCCATGCTTTTAGACTTTAAATCGATGATGGACTGGAAAACAAATAATAGATAACATCAAGACATGCTGTAATTGTTTAGCTTATCATTTGCCAAGTAGACTGGCCCAGTCTCTTCTATATCCCATACGTTGTATCCGTTCATTCGACAGATATTGTCCGTCAACAAAATTCTTAGATCGTTAAAGTATCCCTAAATAACAATAACTGTTATCCACAACAAACATCTCGCACCTACACCAGTTTGACAGTTAGTCGACAGCCATGTTTATTATCACGTGATGTTAGATATGTCGTGATCACGTGCACGACGTCACACGACCTACATAATGCAGATTGACCTACTAGATGAGAATGAAGCTCTATTTGCCCAGTCTCTAGAGATTACGTTTTTTTTTTTGAGAGGACTGGCCAATTTTTGGTGTGTGGAGAAGACTGGCCACCAGTCTATTTGCCAAGGTGAAAAGATAGTATTTACTTTTACCCTGTTAATTAATAGCAATAGATATTTGCCTAAATACTATAAATGTTACAAATTAAGTTTGTTAACTATAGCATATGGCCTTGAAGCGCTTGTTGGATTTACATTTGGTTGTGAAGTAGTGGAATTTTTCAGATTCTTTTTGAAGGCCTCCCTTGATATCTGTGTTTCTTTGTCTATAATAAGTCTTTTACGTTTTTTAGGAAGACTTATTTGTTGAACATCTGGATCAATATCATCTAATACCAACTTCACACTCGCCCTCTGAAATATAGCACAGAAAAAATTACAGTATCTTTATAACACAAACAGTTCTATGGATAACAATCACTATATTACAGGGGTCTAGAGTGCTGCGCTTCACCTCTAGCTCGCGGCTGTGGTTTCGATCCCTGGTGTGAGCGTATGTGACATGGAGATAGGGGCGCCTTCTACACCTCGTGGGTTTCCTTTGGGTACTCTGGTTTCCTCCCACTGCTAAAGACCCCTACGGGCAAGCGAATCGAAATAAAATTGAAACCAGTGTTGGTCCCAAAATGACCTAGTTTGTGTCGAGTGGACGTTAACCCCATTTCTGTCTCACTATATTACACACATACGTTTCGTCAAGAATTCACTGGTCATGATGTGTATAAAATAGTGATTGTTATCCATAGAACTGTGTTGTTATATTATGTCCAATCACTAAATGCCATTCAAAGATTATAACAGTATCTTTAGAGTTTTATGATTGAAATGGTATTTTCCGTGGAAAATTTTTACATGTCAGCATTCAGTTTCATTTAGATACCAAGTTAATATTCCTTTGTTCACAATTTCTCCAAATGAATAAATTCAGGCTAAATATTATTCTGTACTAGATGTTAGTCTCTTCAAATAAATTATTAATTATATACACAAGAAGTACCTTTCTCTTTTGTCGTTTTTCTTGTTGTTCCGGAGTAATACCTGGAGTAGGATGTTCTTTGTGTTTTTTAGTCAATTCATTGTCTGGTCTGTATATTGGAGTTTCATGGACAGGCACAATAGGAACACTATACAAAGAAGATAGGGTACCAGGCAATGAATGATATGCCAATAGCAGATAAGTCGCAAACAAATACAGAATTTTTATAAGGATTGAAGCATAATCGAAGCCTTTAGTGTCGGTGGCTACACTAGGTCTGCCTCAATTCTAAAATCTGGGGTGTAAGGGTGGCTTGATCTGGGCAGTTACACAACAGAGAAAATTTCGACTGTATAAGAAAATTTCTCAATCAACCATGACAGCTGAAAAATATTCATTAGGGTTACTTACGTCATGATTCTACTCACACCACCTTTGCTGTTTGGACTGGCAAATTGTCACAGGACTAAATATTGCATATATGTCAATTCAGGGCGTTCCAGACTGACCTTTGAGCATCCCATAAGTTCTTTTTTCTTACAAGATTTCATAACAAAGGCGTATAGTTCTGCGGTTGATTAAAGATTTTTTATTAAGTCAAAAGGTTTTCATTTCAGCAAACAGATAACCCCTATCAACCAAGGTGATGGTGATACAACCACATTGAACTATTTCATGCACAGTATCAGAGTACAAGTTAATATTTAAACTGATGATAAGAAAGCTAAAAGAATAAACTGCTATTCAATCTTACTTACTCAGAAAGACTGTGGGGAATTGGAGACTGATGAGCTTCTGTCATAATTGGAATATCAGTTTCTTGTTCATTCAGATTTTCAAACAACTCCCCAAATCCTGGTAATAAATCTTCTTCTAATGTTGGTAGCTATAGTGTAAACCAAACAAATTTTAAGGTTTATGTATTGCAATTTCCACCTTTGTATCAACAAGAGAAACTGTCACATATTCATTTATTTTTAGTTTGAAAGTATGCTGTAGGAATAGATTGTCCTGGTTCGATTGCCTTATGATTAGGCAAACAATCCCTGCTTCTTTTTTAAAGAAGTCTCAAAACCTCTCACATGCAAATCATATAAAAGTTTTAGTTATATAGCAATAACTGTGAAAAATCGCCAATTTTGATATGTTTCTCCTTAGAGAAAAAGTAGATCCTTAAAAAGTCTGACATGAATATTTGCTTGAAAGGTTCTACGCAAGGACTGGACTCGACTTTCAACAGGATAACTGCTCTAAGACTGGACAAACAAACAAAGCAAGTTTTCCAAAAATTCAAACACCTGACTTGATTTCATATTTGTTTATTTTGTGCAATGTCTATTTTCTGTTTTGTCCACAAGTTTATTTGTACATTTTTGTTTTGTGTGTAGTTCTGTCCTCCTGCACTTACTAATTGTGGTTGGGCAGACATATTGGGGTGACAATGTACTCATACCTGAAATTACAATGATATAATACGCTCCAGTGAAAAACTTACCGGTTCAATTCGACAGACTGATGATGACATCTCCTTCATAGTTATTTCTTCAATACTAGAAACTGTATTTGGACTCCCTAACACATCTCCTTTAAAAGATTTATGAGTATCGGTTAACAAATGTGTTGCTAATGCAAGTGGAACAAATATTTTCAAAAGCTAGATTCATAACATGAAAATATCCCAAAAACTGAATAATATTTAAGAGAGAGAGAGAGAGAGAGAGAGAGAGAGAGAGAGATGGGGTTTAACATCCACTCAACACAAACTAGGTCATTTTGGGACTAACATGGTTTAATTTTATTTCAATATAATTCGCTTGCTCGTAGTAGTCTTTAGCAGTGGGAGGAAACCGGAGGACCTGGAGAAAACCTAAGAGGTTGGACAAGCGACCCTACTCCTTGTCACGTACAACCAGGGATTCGAAACCACGCCAGTTGACAGGCTTTATGATATAACACCCACATGCTAACCATTCGGCCATCCAACCCCCCTTCATATTTAATACACAAGATGCAAATGGATATTGATACGAAAGTGTTGAAGTAACAAGTACACACATTCAAATCTACAAATATGAATTTTCATTATTGATCATAATTCTTACAATATCTCTACTAACATATATAATAACCCTAATTATGCAAATGAAGGTAAAATCAAAGCTTATACCTATCCTCAGGGGTTCAATGGATTTCGGTGAATAGGTGATAGTTTGATCACTTTCAGATGCCGACGATATCTGTAATCTCTGTTTAAAAGAAGAAACTATTTACAAATAAGTGCTTCATCTGCATTAATGATTCAGAGATCTTACCCATGAGAGTAAGAACATTCTTAGTTTTTAATGATTGGGTTTGCTCATTCAGATAATAATTTCTCAGACAATCCTTCAAAAAAAATTTGATGCAGGTGGAGGGTTTTTATTTTTTGTGTTTTTACTTTGTCAAATACTCACTACTATGCTAAATGAATTCTAATAGCCCATTTCAAAGCACTACATTTATATCATCATGCTGTTTATAAGATTCTAAAGTTATCTAGTGCCAGTAACATTTATCACATATTTAAATTTTTTCTTGTAACTGAGGGAAAATATTTACATGTGGTAATTAATCAGAGTTCTTTTAATTATTGAAATAAAAAGAGGTCATGCAGCCCTTTTTAAGTAATTTGTGAACCAGAATATATTTATACCTCGTGAGCCATGAGGGATTCGTTTACATTTTCTTTTATTTGACCAAATAATGGATCAAAGTACTCTTTTTCTGGTTGGAACATGGTCACAGGATCAGGTAAAGTCACCAGATCATGGCTAAAAAATTAAAGATTGAAATAATTCTGAAATATGAATACCTATAAGAATGTCAACAAAGGTGATTTTTGTACAATCAGGGGCAATAATCAGGGAAGTTACAGTCTAATATGTACCAAGATCTCTGGGATGTAAACATATATTTTAAGTTACAGATCTCTCGGATATAAACATATATTTTAAAGATACATTAGAGTTTAATAAAGAGTTGGCCATTCTTGCTATAATAATTTAAAAACAGATGATAAAAAAAAAGAAAATATTGAAAATTTCAGTCAAATTATTTTATTCTGAACGGAGTTAACAGTGTTGGAAGTTTGGACAAGAAATGGGTACAAACTGCGGCGACACTTTCAATGACAATCGTCGATCGTTTGATTGACAGACGATAACTCCACCCACATATTCTTGATTATCCAGTAACGTGCTCAATAGCAATAGTACCGGTACGCTCGATTAACAGACCTTTCATCGCCAGTTTCCGGTAGCCAGGTCACAGAGTAACAGTAAATGTTATCTTGGTCAGCCATTTCTGAGATGAATATATAGAAGGACGATTGTTTAAATCCGAGCTGTATCCAAACCATCCGTGGGTCTACAGAGTTGATTTTGTGCTTGTTGTCTAAATAAAGGTCTAATTAATCATTTCTATAACATCTGAAGCCTAAATAAAGACTTTCAATATGTTGATTTAGCTCTTGCATAATGCATGTTGAAGTTACAGATCTCTGGTATATAAACATGTATTTGAAGTTTCATCCAGATTAGATGAACGGACATCCAGACAGGGGTGAAAACATATTACATCCATATTTCAAATGTAGGAGCGTAAAAATTGTCATTTGTGTTTTGATTTGTGACTTTTTTTCCATCCAGGCAAAGAGTGGAATATGACTGATAAAACATACTTAACAGCTTCTTTAAGATCAATATCTTCATTTGCTGTAGTTGCCAGCCGAAGTCTTGACATAAATGTAGAGGCATCATCTGTAAAAACAATTTATTCATGAATGAATGACTTAAATTTCAAACAGGTTTATGTGTGAGAGAGAGAGAAATGGGGTGTAATGTCCACTCGACACAAACTGGGTCATTTCAGGACTAACACATGGTTCAATTTTATTTCAATAATTTGCTTGCCTGTAGGGTCTTTAGCAGTGGGAGGAAACAGGAGTACCCGGAGAAAACCCACGAGGCTGGACAGGCGACCCTACTCTTTGACGCGTACAAACATGGATTCGAATGCCAGTTGACTCAATGGCAGGCCGTATGATAAATGCGCGCACGCTAACCATTCGGCCATCCAACCCCCGACAGGTTTATGTACTACAGGCAATTTTCATCAACAGAGTGGTTTTATAAATAATTATAATGATGCTTGTATCACGCAACTATTCAATCCACTCGGGAATGCGCTAGGTACTAGAAAATTTTCTCACTTTGGAGTGGTAATGATAGTGACTAAATAATCAAGTTTTCATTTTAGACTTAAAAACTGACACAGATTCACATTGTCGGATATTTTCTGGAAGTGTATTCCAAACAATTGATGCGCTGTATCGAAAAGTTCTGTTCTAGATCAAAATGATTTCAAATTACAGGCAGGTATATGTACGTCCAATAATAGTTTCCCTTCTGCTCTTATTGCTGTTTATTCACATGATAAGAACATTACAGGAAGAAGGTGACAATAGCATACAATTACAAATGGAACACATTTAAGGTAGGTGTACATAAAATTCTATGGAATATATTCTATCTAATCTTAAACTTGATCATTTAAATTCTCTTACTAAGTAAATAGTCATGTTGTTTATTATATATTTTAATGACCCCATACATCAACTGAGAAGACAGATATAATGAAAATCTCTTCCTTGATTGTCCAGGTGGTGGCTGTGGAGCTCTTAGCATAATGTAATCCATGATGTCTTGGCTATAAATGAAAGGAAAAAATATGGAGTCTGATTGAATACAAAGAATTCATATTGCAAGTTACAACTGGCTAAGTGTAAAAGAAAAAACAGAGTTAGTCACAAAAACAAGATTATAGTTCCAGTAGTGGTCAACTGTCTGAGAAAAATGGTTACACAACTCTGAATTTCAATAGGGTTCTTCTTAACTGAACAAGTTCTGAAAACATAGTCGTAATCAGTGAAGACAATACACTTATATCTAATATTGGCATGTAAATCTTGTTAAAAACAAGCTGTTGCCACAAGATATGTCCACATTTTTCAAGTGATGGACAGCGAAAGAGGCTAAAACAAGGGATTTTTCGTACAATCTGGGACCAAAATACAGGAATTTCAGGATATAAACATATATTTTAAGTTTGATCAAAATCGAATAAAAATTGTGAGCTTGGTATAATTTCATACTTTTACACTATTTGTATACAAGGAGTGGTCATTTTGTTGGGCAGTTTCAGTCTGATTTTCACGAAATTCAAACTCAACTTGTGTAACGGTGACATATCTAAATGGTTTTTTTTCAATCGGATAACATTTGTAATCTCTAGAGGGTCCATAGTCCATAAAGCTAAAAACATGATTTTTGGTACAATAAGGGGGCAAAATCCAGAAAGTTAGATTGTAATATGCCCAAATATCAAAAGGAATCCAGACCTTTGGATATAATTGGATATATTATAACCATATATTTCCAGTTAGTCAAAATTAGATAGAAATTGTGACCTGTAGAGTGTCCAAAAACAAAATAAAACAAAAGTTTCACCTACCATACTTTTCTTAAACGAACTCCAGTAATTTGACGTCTGTTCAACTTGGCACTCTCAGTAGCAGCCACCCTTAATTTTAAGAAAATGAAAGTCAATGAACATTGTAATTTAAATTAATACTGATAAATAATACATCAGCTGGATAGGAGTGACAACCCTTTAAAGGGCCATACTGACACACAAATGGTGAAATTCACAATTTTTGAATTCCATATGCTTGGTTACTTACTATTTCTTTCTAAATTCTAGAACAATAACGGATACCACTTCTCATTTGAAGTGTTCGGATAATAGGTGTACTTTTGCATTTAACCTACCAAACCTATCAAACATAACATTACCAAGCAGTAGGCATAATCCTGAGGCAAATTCCAGAGAAATCCCTCTCTGGCCATTGCTGGATTGGCTTGTGATACTTGAACTATTGAGGGAGTGTGTCTATTCTTCCCATTCAATCAAATCTATCACTTGAGTACAAAATGAAATGAAATGAAATGGGGTTTAACGTCCTACTCTTCTGCACCTGACCTGGGCTAATGGAAGACGGGCAAATGCCATACAGTGTGCTATGAGGGAAATTTTGCCCGGGCAGCGGCACTACGGCCTACTCTTATATCGAATTCCAACTGCCAAGGGATCTTTTACGTGCACGCCAATGTGTACACGGGACGTTGTTTTTTCGTCCCATCCGAATGACTAGGCAGCTGTCCTTGTCAGGCCCTCCTTCTGCATCACTGACAAGGGGAAACCATGCTGTAAAATCGAGATGAACTTTCTCGGCCAATGCAGGGATCGAACACCCGACCTCCAGACTATAGTTGGGTACGAGACCTAAAATCCGTGACCAATTTGAGGGGAAGTTGTTTTGAAGGTGGTTTCTATATGAAAAAAAACTGCTGAAACGATTAAGCTTGGGTGCCTCTCTCTAAAATGCTGGCGGAAGCCGCTAGAGGGCCAAATTTAAAATGGTGGTCAGATGTGGCGGGAAAATATAAAATTATGTAATATAGGCTTCTGATGTGTCTATTCGTATGTTTTAAGGGTCTCTGAATCGAAATATTGTAATCAAAAATCAATCCAGCCACTGGTTTTGCCAATATGGCCGAAAAATCCAAGATGACCACCATTTTTGCCCTGGAAAATAGTTTCGGGGTTGATGTCTTCAATTTTGATGAATTTGTGTCGATAGATGGCAACCAGCAATAATACTCACCGATATTTATCATCTGATATACTCTGTAGTCAACTGATTTTGATTTTAATTTAATCAACGCTTAATAATGGACCCATGTAAGGCCCTGTATCCATAGACTGTTCACTTGTGGCGTGTTCCCTTGTGACGCGCCACAGGGACAATGAACCTTTGTTTTTTAATGTGCCTGTTCCCATAGGTTGTACCCAGGGAACATGTGGCCTCGCGCACGGAACATGTGGGCTTGTGACCGGGAACACAATGAACATGTCAATTCTTTAGCAGCTGCACAAGAGGGAACACGCAATTACCAGTACGATATTGTATAGAGATGGATCTCCCGGTCTGTTTCAAGGCCTGGAAACTGTGAAATTCACCCAGGTCATTGCGAGTTCTTAAATTGGCCGGACCCAGCACCGTGTGCATTGTCTGAAGACATGTTTGTCACGGGATGGGCGAGGCGTGACCGTTTTGAGGAATAAAGAAAACTAAGAATTCGGTTTATATAGTACAACATAAATATACAACATAACAATTCTTTCACGAGTGCGCGCACTAAATGAATTATGACGTTACAAAATGTTCACCCATCGGCAAGACCATACTTCGACGATACCATTTATCGGCGACCAGTCATCGACGATACCATTCCAGGAACAAACTGTCGACGATACCATTTATCGGCGACTATTCTTAGACGATACCATTCCAAGAAGAAACTGTCCACCCATTGGCAAGACCATACTACGACGATACCATGTATCGGCTACTATTCAACGACGATACCATGTATCGGCTACTATTCAACGACGATACCATGTATCGGCTACTATTCAACGACGATACCATGTATCGGCTACTATTCAACGACGATACCATGTATCGGCTACTATTCAACGACGATACCATGTATCGGCTACTATTCAACGACGATACCATGTATCGGCTACTATTCAACGACGATACCATGTATCGGCTACTATTCAACGACGATACCATGTAATGGCTACTATTCAACGACGATACCATGTATCGGCTACTATTCAACGACGATACCATGTATCGGCTACTATTCAACGACGATACCATGTATCGGCTACTATTCAATGACGATACCATGTATCGGCTACTATTCAACGACGATACCATTCCAGGAACAAACTGTCGACGATACCATTTATCGGTGACTATTCTTAGACGATACCTTTTATCGGCGACTATTCTTAGACGATACCATTTAACGGCGACTATTCTTAGACGATACCATTCCAAGAAGAAACTGTCCACCCATCGGCAAGACCATACTACGACGATACCATTTATCGGCTACTATTCAACGACGATACCATTTATCGACTACTATTCAACGACGATACCATTTATCAGCTACTATTCAACGACGATACCATTTATCGGCGACTATTCTTAGACGATACCATTCCAGGAACATTCAGTAGGTACCCAAAGGGGACCTGTAAAATTAGTCAACATTTGTACATAAATTTACTAACTTATTTACTCATACTAAAATATACCACGATGAGTAAAACAAACATACGAATCCTGCACAGAGGAACCCAAGACAACAAAGTTAAAAGTATAATTTCACTCACCCAAGTACTTGGTAGCAGTATCGAATCCTCTGTACCACTGTGACAATTCATCTCCCAAACAAGCCCGATTGGTCGGCTTATATACTACCTGTATGCACGTGCATTGCAGGTAGAAAGTTTGGGCGAGCCTTAATATATTACAGGTAAATAGTTTAGGCCAGCCACGCAGCAGAGTTTGGGCGACCGATATCAGATACTAATGAAATACGATCGTGACAATGTTGTCTGCTGAGATGAGCACCAGCAAGGAAAATAAATGCAATAGCGGCATCCTCCCCATCCTTCCGATTTTCAGTAGTTAAGTTCATTGTCGAGCTATCACTAAAACAACTGTTCGCATAACGATAGTTGTGTCTTGTGTTTATTTTATTTTCAGGCTTATTTAATGCTTAATTACTGAAAGTCTGAGATCACACACTCTTCCGTTGGTAATGGTTGGAAACTGCTCCATAATGGACAGTGCGGCTCAATTAGATATGTGAACCCAGCATTACCAGGACGTTTAAGTGACTTGTTCACTGCAGTGATAGTGCAAGTAATGAAGATTCCGATGAAACTTCAACTTCTGAATTTGAACAATCAAAACTGGACCTATCATTTGAATCGGATGACTGTGATTCTGATAAGTAAAACTTTGACTGGATAAGTTGGGGATGTTGATTATCATGCGTGATTAAATATTACATGGGTCCATTATTAAGCGTTGATTAAATTAAAATCGAAATCAGTTGACTACATAGTATATCAGATGATAAATATCGGTGAGTATTATTGAAGGTTGCCATCTATCGACACAAATTCATCAAAATTGAAGACATCGGCCCTGAAACTATTTTCCAGGGCAAAAATGGTGGTTTTCTTGGATTTTTCGGCCATATTGGCAAAACTAGTGGCTGGATTGATTTTTGATTCAGAGACCCTTAAAACATACGAATAGACACATCAGAAGCCTATATTACATAATTTTATATTTTCCCGCCACATCTGGCCACCATATTGAATTTGGCCCTCTAGCGGCTTCCGCCAGCATTTTAGAGAGAGGCACCCAAGCTTAATCGCTTCAGCAGGTTTTTTTCATATAGAAACCACCAACAAAACAACTTCCCCGCAAATTGGTCACGGATTTTAGGTCTCGTACCCAACTACTAGCGAGCCAGTTCCTTGCCCACTTAGCCACCGTGACTCCCACAAACTTGAGTACAGCTGCATGACAGTCCTATGTTTAATCTGGGTCTTCCCTAAAACTTTGGAGTGATTTAAAGTATTAAAATTGTGAAAGTATGTTTGTTTCCAAACAGTATTGTTTACATTTTATTTAATTTGATAGCCTCGTTTGTCACGCAATTAGTTTTACTGCAATATTCTGCTGTGCACTGGTTAATTGGGCATAATAAAATCGTGAGCCATAATGTAACGTTATGTAAACATGTTTGGGCGAATTTGGTGTTCTGTTTTACGGGTAATGCTTTTGTAACACAGTTAGCGATGGGTTGTAAATCGGACTATTGACCAATCATAATTTAGAACAAGAATTTTCTCTCTTCACAGCAGTGAGTAGTGGGATTAGGTCTAATCAAACAAAACAGTGCGTGAAGTATGGGCAGTAGGATACAGATAAATGTTGACCAACTCCAAGCCCCCACCCCTCATATGATATCACATTCCTTTATAAAATAATAAAATCATTATATATCATACCATATAATACCAAACTGGCCACCTCTCTTTTGAAGCAATTCAAGGCTATAGAACATTGTGATAAATAATGGTGTTCACAAAAGGTACTCTGTTTTTTTTTAATGAATATCTTGTACTGAAAGACAACATTTTAAATATGTTTAATTCTATTGTTGAAATCTTCGAGAGAGAGAGAGAGAGAGAAATGGGGTTTAACGTCCACTCGACACAAACTAGGTCATTTTGGGACTAACATATGGTTTCAATTTGATTTCAATAATTCGCTTGCGCTTAGGAGTCTTTAGCAGTAGGAGGAAACCGGAGTGCCCGGAGGTAACGCACGAGGTTATCTCCATGCCACATACGCTCACACCAGGGATCGAAACCACAGCCGCAAGCCAGAGGTGACCGGCCAGCTAGCGGTAGAATGAAATCTTCGAAAGAAAACACTTTGTGGATAACAGAATTGTTGCAATAAAGAAGAGATTATATTATACCATTAGTTCTAAAGAATTGCAATTTATGCAGTCACTCAGGTAATAAAGTAAAAAAATTGTCATAAAAATAAAATGTACAATATTCGTAACAACAATAACACAACTTATGGATTTACAACTTTTTGTTTTTTTACATGCAACGTTTCAATACTATCAATTCTCTTGCTTTATAAAGATACCTGTATGGATATTGAAACGTTGCATTTAAAAAAAGCAAGAAGTAGTAAATCCATAAGGTTGTGTTATTATGAAAATCATAATTAATGGTGCCTATATCAGTTCGAGTTGTAAATTGAAAATGTTAAAGGGACAATAACACTCTTGCTGGCTTGGCAGCTCTAGAAAACAAATAATAGTCTTATTCTAAGTACTAGATGTTTATGTGTCCTACCAGGGCTCGAATTAGAGGGCGACGTGGGCGAAATAGTCGCCTAACCCATAGCTGACTTCGCCCTAAAAGGCAATAGGGCGAAGCTGAAGTCGCCCTCACTTCGCCGTACATTTGTGTAAGGGCGAAGTAGTAACCGGCATCGATATCAACGGTAAATAAAGCATTTCCAAAACAACACAACACGTGGTTCGCATTGTGAGCTTCGAAAGGAAAACGGAAAATTAGATGAGTTGTGAAAACCAAAACATGTATTAATATTTTGTTTTCGACTTTCTCTGTGTTAGCTGTGATAATGTGTAATAGTTTCAATGATAAACATTGTATTTGATGACAACAGGAAATACAATTCTTTAAAATAAAGCGAAAGACTCGAATCATAAATCTCCGTTACAACCTCTATAATAATAGCCAATCAAAAGCCATTATGGTCAATATGGCGGCGGAGACAAGGTTTTTCATGTATTTCTGTCTAGATAAAGACAAAATGTTGATTTGGTTCTCTCTCGTTGAAATAATTAAATGATAAAAAGAATAATAAATATAAATATGTGACTGAAAGGGGCAAAAGGTGTATATATTGTTCTATAAACATACGATACACTCAGTAAAGAACGACACGTCTGTGATAGTGAAAATTTCTGCAGAACGATAGAGATAGCAAAACAATTTGTCAATTGTTATCAAAATGAAAACAAATTTAACGAAATGATAAGTATAATGTTGGGTTGATTATTAAAGCTACAGCAGTATTATTAGTTCTACTAATCTAAACACATGAACGTAAAACAAACAATGTAAACGAGTGTGTGTGAGTGGGGTGTCAAAAGAATAATTTCTGAGTGAGTTACGTATACTCAGTACTGTCGTCGGAAATGGGGTTTAACATCCACACGACACAAATTAGGTCCTTTTGTGACTAACACATGGTTAAATTTTATTTCAATAATTTGCTTGCGCCTACCTAGGGGAAATCGGAGTACCTGGAGAAGACCCACGAGGTTGGCGTAGAAAATAAATATATATTTGCAGCTATAAGATGTTTGTTAATTTATTTGTTAATGTATGAAATTTGACCTCTCCTTCGAGTCTCCCTCACTTCTCCCTATATCTCCCTCACTTCTCCCTATTCTGCCTGTAGGGAGAAGTCACTTCTCCCTAAAATTTGCCCCTAGTTTGAGCCCTGTGTCCTACCTGTTGTGTAAATTATCCATTACATCATATTTTACTTGTCCAGAGAGTTCGAAAATATTTTAAAATCCAAGTCCATTTGAAAAGGTTTACGTTAACCTTTTCATATCATGTAGTTGAATCTTTCCAATTTTTTAAATTAGGTGTGTTAAGATGAAATTTGTATCATCAATTAATTGGAATATTGTAAAATAATACAATTTGTTGACCAGAATAAAGATTGGGACATATTATTCAATTACAACAAGAGTGTTATAGGGGCTTTAAGGAGTAAGATGGATGGGATGTAACCTGTGACCTACATATTTTAATACAATATTGTAAAGATACAATCTGTAATTTTCAGATAAAGAACTGGCCGCTCTTGCTGTTAATAGTTCAAACATAGATAATGCAAAATGAATTGAAATTTCATTCAAATTACTTTATTCTGAGCAAAGTTATCAATGTTTGTAGTTTGGACAAGCAGATGTGTACATTGTTTATCATAATAACCAAGGTGCTGGCTATTCAAGTCTTAACCTCGTTTAAAAATTTTTAAATTAATTCATCAAAGGGCAGAATCATTCTAAATCTACTTAAAATCAAGGCCATCCGGTGACATCAACATCAACATTTAAGGCCCAAAGAAAGAACTGCAACAGCAATATAGGCAGATTTAGCTCTTGAATAATTCCTCTTTAATGTGACTATTTTAAGGCTACTGAGTTTTATGTAAGGGAGATTACTGTTGCACATGATGGTAGGCCTAGGTTAGATCTATCCATGTAATAATTGCACTTGCAGCCTGGCTATTTTGAAATTCCTGCTTACCACATGTTGCAAATAGTCACTGCCTTAAAATTAAAGCCAAAAGTTCATTTAATTTTAATCGACCACAATACATACTGCATAGAACTGTTTCTCAATACAACAAACCAGCAGATCTCAACCTTTCATCAAATCTTATTATGTCAACGGCACACCTTGGTCAGGCTTGGACAAATGAAAAAATAGCGGCACACTTGAAGGCTATGGCTAAATATATGAAAATATTTAACTTTTGCAAAATAAAAACATGGCAAATCATAGACACAGACTAGTCATAGAGGCCTATTATTAAAATTTGAAAAATATTCAATGATTATGAATATTATGATACTATGCCTAGTGCTAGGCCTATATTTAATAAATTAGGCTAGTAACTAGTATGGTGTAGGCCTATAGGCCTAGGCTAATGTGGTCCCCAGAGCACGATTGTTGGAAATCTTTTAAAATCTTTCCAAGCTAGACTACTTATCAAAGAAGTCTTAGAGTTAGACCTAGCACAACTACTACTACTAGTAGTACTACAGTACCAGGCTTGTAGCACTTTTCCGATACTAAAATTTACTAATGACATGTAAAACCCCAGCAAAACAGGTCAGGTAGGTGGAGTACCACGAATAACATGGCTAACCTTTCTCCAGAACTAAGCTTAGTCACAGGTCATTAGACATATCCAAGCTAAGGAGGTTTGTAAAGCTTTCTGGTCACCAATTTATTACTGTCTTCAGCTTCGCTGTTAAGCTTCGAGTGATAAAAATTGTACGTCTGCCACCAAAATTTCGACATTTTGCCGTCTGCGTACGTCATTAAATTTCCCGCGATACTCCAATTTTATGTAGATTTGCACTTCCAGTATTGTTTTGCATAGAATTATAGAGCCTGGAAGAAAAATCTAACTTAAGCCACGCCCACCAGTGCAGCCTCGCTTTTATCTATTTCCAGTTCCGGTATCAATCGAAAGTGAAAATACGCAAATACGTGTTGATATTGTTGATATTACAGACTGCAGATATCTTCTCTTTTTTTAATTTTATTCATCAGAAATGAAAATACCTGACGGGTAATTCAAGTCTTACTATTCTTTTTCTATTATGTAGGCATATTCTGACTCTTTCCATAGTTCAACAGCCTTGTGGATGACTATGTTTTTAGCTACGAATCATCGATTCGAATGTGACAATCACAATCCACAATGTGAAGTGATGAATGTGCATGTCAATTCCACTTCGCACTCGCAGAGTTGTTGATACTTTTTGTGGAATCTTTTCTTTATAATGGCAGAAATTCATAAGCATTACCCTTGCTTAAATCATAGAACATTGTAAACCCAGCAATGATATTTTAGTTTTAAAATTTATTTTGTAGCCTAATTGCATAATGATCCACAGTCATGACTTGATGCACGTACGCTATATATTTTGTGGCATGCGAAATATTTTTCGTTGTGTGGCAAGCTATCTTTCATATAGAAACATGGTTATAATTAGAAATGGTTCCACTACTGATGTCTTCCGTACGGAAGCGTAATAGGGCCACATAGTTTTTTTATTATTCTATTTTCAATTTTTCAAGTTAGTAACTTGAATTTTCAAGATACTAATACTAACTTGAATAGATACTAACTTGAATTTTCAAGATACTAACTTGAATTTTCAAGTTACTAACTTGAATTTTCAAGTTACTAACTTGAATTTTCAAGTTACTAACTTGAATTTTCAAGATACTAACTTGAATTTTCAAGATACAAATTTTCAAGTTACTGTTTATATTATAAAATAAGCGTTTTGATCTAATGATATAGTATGTCATGCAATGCTTTAGTCAATGGACGGCACGGTTATAGACCTCAATGACAAGGTGCGGTAGTAGCCTATTCGATCACGCAGGTTTCCCCCCTGCAGTGAAATTAATCCCCGTGCATTAGGCAAATCATCTCCGATAACACATACACTGGCGCAAATTGACCAGATTATTATGGTGTGACGTGCCATAAAACACCATTTATTCATCCATTCATTCATTCATTTTAACATTATTGAGCCCTATAGAAAACCTTTTTGAATTCCAAAAAAAAAATTAAATGACAAATCAAACGTCCCAGTTCCCAGTTCTAAAAATAGTCTTTAGTGACGTAATACACGACATTCTCTCCCCCCCCCCCCTTGGATATCTCCCCCACCGGACATCTGCCCCCGGATACCCCCCCTCCTTGTTAGGACTTTTATTCGGAGGGCATTTCCTGCTGAAGACATCTACCCTCCTAGGACATCTCCCCCCGGACTTTTACTCACCGGACATCTGCCCCCACCCCCTAGGACATCTACCCCCAGAGTTTTACCCCCTCCCCCTTTACCCCCTTTAGAACCCTGGACGTTACGAGGTACTCCAAGAAACAATGTAAAATAAATATAAATTTTTTACAGTGCATTATTTTACACGTCAATAGTACAGAGTTAGATAGTAGAATGCGTCCATCGCCCCATTCCTAGCATGTCGTAGAAGGCGACTCTTGAAAATTCGAGTTAGTAACAGTCAATTTACAGTCAAATCTAAATCAAAAAATCTGAATCAAGGTTCAGCTCATATTACATAATCAGAAAAACTTAGAAGAGTGTGAAGTAAGGGATTAACCAATCAGTTGATTTGTCTGCAATATCACGATCTGGTCCCAAAAGATACCATACATAGTTTACCATTAGCAAAGCTTCAAGAATATACCAATTTTGTCACTGCTACAATATTGCAACTAGTGTAAGACACCTTTTGAGTAACTTGAATGTTCAACTTTGATCGGCTGATGCCTAACATACACATGTCACGACAGGATATGTACAAATTGGATAATGTGAGTGGTGGTCAGATTCTGGTATCTGGCCCAAATCGATGTTAGTGTCTTATCCTTATTTTTATATTTGGTGCAAATCATGTGGACATTCTTTGACAGTGTTACACTTAGCAAAGTTATGCCAGTTTGATTTAGTAGCGATCTTTTTCTTTGACAAATAAAAGAAATTTTTTTAAAAAATTAACGTATAATCAATGCCATTGTAACTTTTCAGGTGGTCCAAATATAAATCTATTGGCAATGTTATTGAAGGAACCCGCTTCATAGCTTTTAAAGTACCATTAAAAGAGGTAAGAAGGTTATAGATGTGATGTGTAAATATTGCTAGATTTAGAATTTTGTTGCACAATGTCAAGGGTCAGATTTTAATGTCATTTAAAACTAGATATCCAACTGTTACGAATTGGGAAAAAAATGATATTGTCTAAAACATGCAATTGGCAGTAAGTGCCTGTGCTTAAACTCTCTTGTTGATAATCAGATCTTTAAAACATACATTATGCAAGAGCTAAATCGGCCAATTGCAAGTCTTTCTTTAGGCCTAAAATGTTAAATAAACTATCGATTAGACTTTTATTAACAGGAAAAGACCTTAATCAACTCTTGATGTCATCTTATGTATTAGATTTTTTTCTGGTTTTCAATCTTATTTGCTGCTCAACGTTTATTGATGATTTAATCCAAAAATGGATAATCAAGACTGTTTTTATTGTACCGACTTTAGTAAAGAGGTTAGGTCAAAAATTCAAACGCTAATTTACATGTATATTGGGTTAGAGTGGAACAATTTGACCAGAATTTTCAGCATATTCCCTTTACATTATCTGGTTTTTAACTATTGTAGTGAAAACTGCCACCTCTTTATCTAATCTTCCATAATGTATCTCTAAGTTTTAATTTCTTTTATAGAATTGTGTGAAAAAGAATCTACCCCCAAAAGAATGGTTGGTATTATTTATTTCTGTAATTTATAGCAGTTTGTATAAATGTTTCCAATAACCGAGGTCCTTTGTATATATTGGCCTGCCGTCTGAGGCTTATTTTGCAATATTATGGATTTGGATTTTATTATAAAAAGAACACTCACCAAGACTATCATTCTGGCAGATCAAGATAAAGTCAAGAATGCACCCAAATCTATTTCTTACCAATTTTAATACGGCTACGTTGAAATGTCATATATTGTCGTAGTTCAGTCCGTCTGTTAGTCGGTCCGACTTCCACAGTTGGTCAGTTGCTTGTGAACACTCTAGAGGCTAAAGTTAATATCCGATTAACTTTAAATTTATACAGTGTTTAAGGTCATGAGACGAAGGATCCTATTGATTACCAACAATTTCTCATACTGCCAGAGTTATGACCCTCGAGTCACTTTGAAAAACCTTGTGTATGCTCTAGAGGTTAAAGTTGATATCCGATTGACTTTACATTTGTAGGCAGTGTCATGCAGCGAAGAAACCTATTGATTTTCAACAATTCCAAATAATTACTGCTAAAGTTATGGCCCTTGATCACTTTGAAATATCTCGTGGACACTCTAGATGCTAAAGTTCATAAAATTTGTACACAATGTTTAAGGTCAATAGACAAACAATTAAAATAATTCTAAGGATTTCTAATAATTCCTTGACAGGTTGTTACTCATAAACAGATTTTCACGACTTGTAAATTTTTTCATTACTGACATAAGAAGAAATATGCGACAATTCTTGTTGGTCACCAGCATATGTTTTGTAGCCTGTGAACCTTACCTGTTAAAGATGAGTGATTGATATTCCCAAACATTGATGAGAGATTAAACCATGAATGGTTTTGGAGAATTACAAAAATTTTAAACTTGGATACCTTTTATCTTTTATTCAGGTTTACGCCCAAAAGTCTTTTATCAGAGGTGAAGGATGGAGGGAGAGAACTTGGTCTTATCATAGATTTAACAAATACAACTAAATATTATGATAAAAATGTAAGTACATGTCAGCCTTACCATAAAGTCTGTTGATTGTACTGATTAGTTGTTGTCAGACGAGATATTTGCATTTAAAAGGGAATTTAAAAACCTGTTTCAGTTATAATGGATTTCTTCATTCTAATTCAGGAATTTTTAAATGTATCTGTGGAATATGAGAAGATATTTACAGCAGGCCAGGTTATACCAAGTATAGATGTTCGTGAGAAGTAAGTTTTAAGACTCACTTTCAATTTCATCTAGTGTTAAAAGAGATACAGTGTACTCTGTAACTTCCAGCATCATGCAGGACCAAATAGAAATGGCGGATGTCGTCGAGTGGTGGTTTATCCAATAACAGGAAGTGAATGTGAATGGAATATTTGTAAAACAGAGTACAGTCCCTTGATCTACTTTCGTGTTCCCCATAATAAATCACAAAAGAGAATAGCGCATAAGAATAAGATATCAAATAACTGATACCCATTTTTAATTTAACACCTGTATTTATACTTATCATATAAATAAACTCAAATTCAAATGCTTTGTTCGGGAATTCAAGAAACCGACACGACCAATTTGGGAGTTTAAAGACACCGACACGGTCACGTGTTAACGTTAGTTATTGAAAATGATTTAACACCTGTATTTATACTTATCATATGAATAAACTCAAATTCAAATGCTTTGTTCGGGAATTCAAGAAACCGACACGACCAATTTGGGAGTTTAAAGACACCGACACGGTCATGTGTTAACGTTAGTTATTGAAAATGATTGCCAATCAACGAACCCTTAAAAGATTTGTCGAGTACTGTTTGTTTATACTTTAATTATTAGTGTCTGATAAACTGTGGTGTTTTTGTGATTGGGGAGTTAACAGTGGCGGATTATAGGATTAAATAACAATGGATAATCACTCATCGGACCTCGAGTCGATGGCGAAAGGCGGAAGTGACAAAATGGCGGTTAGAACAAAACGTTACAAGCAATCAAGAAGGAAAGAAATCGGGACCAGAGGTTTTGGGCGGATCTAGGCGAGTGGCGGACTGATCAAAAGCCGGAAGTTACAGAGTACACTGTACTACTTTCTGGAAGTGTCCCTTTGATGAGTAAGCCTTTGATGAGTTGTCATACCAGCAAACATACTCAATTAAGATATTACAGTCCAAACTGCTTAAAAAGGGAGGGAAAAATTCTGTCCATGGTCCATTGACAATTTACAATGTTCTTCATTCTTCTTAATTCAATATTGTTCAGTGGATATGGAACAGGCAGTTGTCAAGATACACTATTATTTATTCATTATGGAATATGGTGTAGATGTTTGTTATCTGCATGTTTCTCTAGGATGCATTAACAGACTAGAGGAATCTCCTTGGTTTCGCCCATTTAAATGTACTTATTGCATTGTAAAAGATATGAAACAAAGATTATTTCTAGGTACCACGAACAAAATATTTAGTTGATTTTAGTACAGAATAAAACTTTTCATTACGATTCATTAAAAGTGACTGACCTAAAAAAAACTTGAAACAAAAACTCTAATGTTTTATATCTTTTATTGCAGGTTTAAACAAGTTGTAAATGACTTTTTGAGCTCAAATTCTGAAAATGGTAAATGGTTTTAAAATTGTTTGTATTAATCACCATACAGGTGTACAAGGGGTGAATACAAGGCACATAAATGCATTTCCTGCATTGTTGAAGCTGCATTTACTAACTGACACAGAATAACACAATTACATGGAATACAAGTTACCATGCTATGCTTTCCTTTGATTATGGATGCAGGTCCAGATAGTCAATAATTTGATTATTATAACAAGTTTAGGGCCTGTAAACCAAAAATATTTCCTTATAATGGTGATTTAAGCATAATCATACATTAATACTCGAAAAATTTCTATGGGGAAAAAATTAAATGAAATGGGGTTTAACATCCTACTATTTTGCTCCGACTAGGCTAATGTAGACGGACATATGCCATGTGGTGTGCTATGAAGGGAAATTTGTCTGTAGGTCGTTTTTTGTCCCATCCGAATGACTACACAGCTGACCATGTCAGGCCCTCCGTCCTGCACCACTGACAAGGAGAAACCACACCTGAAAATCCACGACCCCACAACCTCCAGGATAGCAAGCTAATGTAAGTCTTGCTCACTTACAAACCGTAGCTCCCTCTTAAGGAAAAAGTAGAATACTTGTAAAGACGTAACAAGTTAGTAGTAATAGAACACAATATAAAGCTGTAACAGTATATATATTTTCAATAAAACTATGAGGTATAATGATTGCAACTTAAAGCAATGTAAAGTTAAATTGATTTATGTTTTGTAGAACTGTTAATAGGAGTTCATTGTACACATGGGTTAAACAGAACAGGTTATCTAGTATGCAGGTTAGTGTTATAATGGTATGAGGAAGGTGGTTCACATAAACCCTGTTAACATTACCAATTTTAAGCGTGCCAAGAACAGTACCGGGCACTGCATGGTTAGTTCCATATTGAGTATCGTGCCAATCTGGCCTACTAAAATGATGTGGTCTTGGCACGGTACCAGGAACAGCACGGTTAAATTTTTGAAGTATAAAAGCTATCCGATCGGCGCACGGTTTCAGTACGGATAGACTGAACTATTCAACATATTCTCTTTTCGTTATTGGGGGGGGGGGGGGAATGGTCGAATGGTTAGCGTGTGCGCGCGCTGTATCATACGGCCTGCCATTGAGTCAACTGTTTCAAATCCCCGGTTGTACGTGGCAAGGATTAGGGTCGCCTGTCAGACCTCGTTGGTTTTCTCCGAGTACTCTGGTTTCCTCCCACTGCTAAAGACCCCTGTGCACAAGCGAATTATTGAAATAAAAAATTAAATAAACATGTTAGTCCCGAAATGACCTAGTTTGTGTCGAGTGGAAGTTAAACTGCATTTCTCTCTCTCTCTTTTTTCTTTATCATAGCGAGACCGGTCAGCTCTTTACCTAAATCTTACATAATACATCTTTAATTGTAATAGCAATGTTTTAATTCCTAGATTACCATTTATAAAATTGTAAAAATTGTTTAGAATGGACAAAAAAGCTTGTTGGATTTTACTGTTGTTTATCCATTTAGATTTGTAGGACAAGCATTTTGTTTACACATGTTTTGGGTGCATTGTTAGCAGTCAAACTAAAAAAAACTAGGCAATGCAATTGGGGTGTAAATGCCAAGCTGACAAACTATAAAAGAGCAAAATTAAAGACTAAATTTCAAGTGTACCCAAGTAGAAATATTGTTAGTTTTAAGAATTATAAATGGTCTTACTATGTATCAAACTACATTGCAGGTACATGATTGATCATCTTAGTTTCGAGCCTGATGTGGCTATTAAAGGTGAGCCTAGAATTAGTCTACATAAACTATACACATACCATAAACTAGAAATATTTGTCATTGATAGCCTAAAGATTTTTATTACCAAAATCAAATGTGTTTAATTTTCAAATATGAAAATACCCCAACATTGCCCTGTGTGCTGTGCTGGTACAGGCAATAAAAATTCAAAATAATATTTCTTTTGGTTCCTGACTAATTGCAAATAGGTTCATGTCATCTATTTTTAGGGCTTTAGTTAGAAGCAAAGTGTGTTTCAAAGATTACAATTTTGTGTGTGCTAGGTCTAAGTTTCTTGCAGTGTGCATTTCCGAATGTAGCTATCACAAACCTGTTAAATAGGTCAACTCTGAAGGAAGTTGAACCTACTTTAGGGGACTGACCGTTCTTGAAAACAGAGCCTGGACACTTAAGTTGGTTTATTTTTCCTTGCAGACAAAAAATTAAACTAACTTAGATGTCACCATTGGTTTTAAGCCAGTTTAGCTTACTTGTATGAACAGCGTATAAAGTCAACACAAACTAAAATTGTTTGATGTATAAATATGAACTTTATTCCTTGAATGTCAACATACACCCATTTATATATCAATTAATATTTCAGCATTTAATACAGCTAGAGGTCATGATATAGAACGAGAAAACTATTTAAAAGATTTACGATCTGATGGGTCTGGCAGGTATGTACTAGTAGCGGTACATTTAATATACATGTTACCCCAATGATAAATTAATTGAATTAACAACACATTTGCTTTGCTACTTACGATCTTCACTTTAACAAAGCAACACACCTACAAAATCTATCATCCATCAAGCGGTTTCAAAGAAGAAAATTTATAAATACAATGAACTGGGGAGGGGGGGGGGGAATGGCAGAATTGTCTAAAACCACCAATGTATTATTTTGATATACTTGTACTTCAGATTTAACTTATATTTCAGTATTGCTGAAAATTCAGGAAGAAGCGACAAAGAAGAAAGATTAGGATTGGAAAATAAGACAGCATCCAGTTCTAGTGCAAATGGTCATAATCACTATAACACAAATAGAAAAAATAGACAGAGATATTCCAGAGAAAGGGAATTTGAGACAAGGCATAACAATGGATATCAGGCCAGGTCCAAAAAATGTGACTTTTATCATTCAGAGGATAGGTCTAATAATTCAAATAATTGGAGATCAGTTGATCATGGCAGTCATTACGTAAGTCGTGGCAGTGAAAGGAACTATGAAAGTGTTAGACCCAGTTGGAGATCAGGTGATCATAGAAATCATCCTTATTCTCCAAACAATAGACAGAGTGCTTTATCACATTATGACTCATTCCAAAGTTCAAGACAATATCAGGATGCTGGATGGTCGTCTCATAGATCCGATTCCAGAGATTTCCAATCCTCCTATCCATCTTACGGTCGAAGGTCATATAGAGGAGGACAGCAGTCATATAACAACTATGATAATCCCTCTAAATCAAAATATCACAGACACTGATGTTTTAAATTTTTTAGTGAATGAACTATTGCAGAATATCTCAATTAAGTTGTGTAACAGGAATTTTTACACATATCCAAACTACCTTGTGCTGTTTTTTATTACTAAAGTTCTGTTATCATCTATATAAGCACATGAACGAATCCAATTGGCTCATAGAAAACCTCTACGAATTATAAAACTATTAAATTTAAAATATCTCCACAAGACAATAAGTAACACCAATCATATCCTCCAAACAAAACTATGCTTATTTCGATAGGAAATAGAGCAAAGAGATTTATTATGTCACAAATATGCAATTTTAAATATGAAAATAGTGTATATAAAAATAATAAAGATACATGTACAGTAGACTTTGCATATAACAGACACCTCGGGACCGGAAAAAATTGTCTGTTATAACAGTGTCCATTATACAAAAAATCGGCTATTCATGGTGAAGATAATTGCTTCCCTAAGAACAGGAGGTCACAGTCACCAGTCGTATGCCTATTCACAGCATGGCATGCTTCAGTGTGCTGCAGGGTTTACACACGTTGATTTCCAATTTCTTTTGGATTTTTAACAAAGAGCTCTGTTATCACTAAAATATTGTAACACGATCTGGATGTCACATGGAACTCTTCGCCTACCATATTAGGCATGGCTTACTGTGAAATGTATAAAATGGTTGATTTTGGTGCGAAATAGCTGAAAATGGTCACGTACGCCCATAACAGACATGCTGAAAGCATGCCGCATGTGATCGAGAAGTTGACTGTGCTTTTTTACAAGTTACTAAACTACCAATGTAATATTAATAATATACTATTTTATATAATATAAAGAAGAAAACAATGAACTCTATTTGATTCACAATCAGAATGAAACATTACTGTGTACCTAACATAACAGCCAGGGGGCTCTTCTATTCGCCCCCCTACCCTAGGCATATTTTGCCGCACTTTTGAAGACACATGCATGGTTTTTATCTTATCTGTACCATCTTGTGTCGCTTCTGTTGTTTTTTGTCAATATGATTACCGATATCCGTGATATCCGTGTTAAAATATTACGTACTGATGTACAGGAGATGTTGAATTAGTGAATTGTAATCTATTGCCAGTACTGGATTTTTGATTAGCAGTGAGTTAAATTAGTAGGGGTAAGTCAGAATGTGGGAATGTCTTACACAGCCCAACCTATACGATTTTTGGCAAGGTGATTAACCGATGCAAGAATTTTGTAAACGTGACAACACTATAAATCAGTATGGATATTTTCTTGGAAAAGTATTCCGGTCACCGATAATAAAATCAGTAATATCAACATTTTGTTCTGCTTATTCGCGAGTCCGTTATAAAAATGGACTTTTACATTGATATGTCGATTAGGGACCAATGAAAATCATCTGTTATAAACAATTGTCCGTTATAGAGTGTCCGCTATAAAAGATGGTGAAAATATGAAATTTCTATTACAAAAATCGGGACCAAACTGTTGTGTCCGTTATAATAAGCGATTGTCTGTTGTATGCACATCCGTTATATGCGTAGTCTACTGTGTAAGGTAAAATAAATAGAAAACAAACGATTTTTTAGGTGTAAAACTAGTATGCAGTCTGAGCCAGTGGTTGTGCTCAGGAGTAGCAGCTTTTTCTAGGTGATGTACACTTCTGCTGTCTGTATTATTTTATACATTTCTTTTGTTATCTAAAATGATGGCGTAATTAATTTACCCAATTTACAGCTTTTATCTAAGACTCTACATTCTAGAGTCTGATTATCAGTATATTGTCTCTTTAATATCGGTGTTAAATAATTTACAGCTTTTAAAATACATGTATTGTGAATTTTATCTAAGACTCTACATTCAAGAGTCTGATTATCAGTATATTGTCTCTTTAATATCGGTGTTAAATAAATGACATACATGTTTTAAAGAGCCAAGTGTTTTAATTTTATAAAGATTGGTTGCCAGACAAGGAACGGAACGTGCCTACAGCAGATTTATCATGATATCATCCAGGCAGTCAACAAGGATTGTCACATGTTTCTCGTCTGTCAGTAATATACAACCACATTTCAATATAGGCATATGTAAATGAATTAATGTTATATTTTACCAATCCGATTAAAATACAAATTTATATTACATTTGTGTTCTTACACATTTGCCTTAAAATCAAACAGTTTGGCAACCAAACAAAGAACACAATTGCCTGAAAACAACATTAATTCATCAGAAAAACTGAATGATTTTGCCCTTGATTTAGAAGAACACTGAAAAGGAACTGGTTGTTAATACCACTATATAAAATTTCGTTGATATTGGCATTGTCTTTTAACTGCCAGCATTTTTAACAGAAACAGCTCTAACAAGCTGCTAAGGTTTATCCGCACACAAAGTTCAAGCTAGGAAACCAGCCTGGAAACAAGCAACATTCTTGGCCAAAACCTGAATCGACCACAGAATCTCCGGGTTAGTGAGCCAATGTCAACCTCACTGGATGAGCCAGACAATGTATTACTATTACAACACAATTGCAGTATTAAGTCATATTTATTTAGCACCACATCATATACAAGTGAACAATCTAATTTTACATAGAAAATACAATGACTAATTATTTAATCTACAAAAAAACAAAACAAATAGGGCCTCTATGATACACTGTGCTATGTGTACTGTACACTATTGTTTTGCGCAAATTTCTGACTAAAATCATTCGTTGAACACACTGAAGTAGCAAATTGGCTAGGTAATTAGATTGAATTGTTTTTTTAGTAGATTGTAACAATTTACTGACAAAATGAAGACGACATCAACCAAGCATTAGATTAGCAAGAGAATTGAATGGAACAGAGTCCAGTACAAGACTTTGCTCTGCTGTCTGTACATTCAATACAAATGAAGGAGGATTGTCAGTTTCAATTTGAAACTATTTTCTATGTTCTTGTTCTAATGCACAAGGATGACAACACTGTCATGGACCAGGCATAAACAATTTGGATATTCTGGGATCCATGCATGTGCTTGTAAATTTATTCATTGCAAAATCATAGTTTCTACACTTACATTAATAAGGAAAACAGTAATCCTTCATTATATTTTAGTTACTGGTATTACAAGATAAATATAATTAAAATAGTAAAAACTCTATGAATGAAAATATTTCATCGTTCAGAAAACTGCATAAAGTGGGTTTTAAAAAATTACAATTGTCAATTCTGATTTGAGATTTTATTCCAATCACAAACTATAATATACAACAACAAAACACATACTTATGGAAAACAGCTACTGTTTATTTTAGGAGAGGTTTCGTAGAGTATTGTCTCAACATTATCAAGCTTATAACCACGGTCTGTGTGACGAAAGATTACCTATATCTATGAATTATGATTATCTCATAAATACATTAGATGCACTGATGGCCTAACCATATCCCTAACCCTAGCTGATTTGAGACAGAGAAACAGGATTAACATAGCTTGATAACATTGAGAGAATACTCTACGAAACGAAACGTGGCCTAAAATACACAGTAGCTGTTTTCCATAAGTATGTGTTTTGTTGTTACTCTACCCAGTTACTAAATGCCATTTAAGATTATAATATACAACGTTATAATGAAATAAAAATGGGGTTTAATGTCCTACTGTTCTGACATAATTTTATAAGGTTTCGCTATTATAAGCCATTATATTTGTTGACAAATGAGATCAATTATTGTATCGATCAAAATGTTTTACTGATGTACAGTAGCCTTAAAATGGAATGCAGATAACTGCTGGTGTAAAACACCTTCCTGCCCACCTGCCCAAATGATAAATTACCTAGCACTAACCCCAGAGTATCAATGGTTCACAGCTTGGAAAGCTTATTACACCAACCTAGAGATGATCAATCTTTCATAATCTGCGTACAAACTGTATTAAAAAGTATAGAAAATATCTCAACAACTAAAAGATAAGATGTTTTTCTTAAGATATGCATCAACATACTTGTAAGCGTAACAAATAAAAAAAGGTATAAAAATCATAATAATTAAAGCTGGTTGAAAAAATAAATAAAAATGACACAATCAATGTTATTAAGAGACAAATGTCCACAATAAAAATATTAATAATACATAAAATACAATTAAAGCTACATGGTGTGAAAGACAATCATTGGTTTTATAATATTGTTATTCTATACAGCACTTTAAATACTGTCACTAAAATATTTGATAACATAAAACATTACTTCTGGTCAAAAATCAGAAAGATGCTGTCAATTAAAAACTTTCTGTTTGAGTAAACAAACATTGGTGAATAGATTGTTTCTAATTCATTTGGGTTAAAATTTTGTATTGGTTGATTAATGTTTTGCATATTCTTCTAAAAAGTTTAGTTTATGCACATCAGCGGAAAACTTTGGTTGCCAGGAAACATAATATATAACTATCGGTAGCTAAGTTGACTCGTACAAATTTCAGAAGGATTATATGAAGAGTCAAGGGGAAGAACGATCTTCGTCACTTTTTCAACGAACCCCAGTTAATGCCGCCATGTGGTAGCAAATTGTATAAGCTTTCGGTAATTATAGTTCATTCTCGTCCAAAAGTCTGTTTTGCCTTTTATGCGAAAAGATAAAAATGTAACTTAGATCATTCTTCCCCTGGACCCTTAATATCATATTTGAAGCTTAAGATGGTAACAAAGCAAGGGTCACAATAATGGAAAATAGTTTTGAAATGCTTGTATTTCATGTAGTTTGCTTCAAACAATTGAACATTTTTAGTACAGTTCCTTTTAAGAAATTTTGTACACTGTTCATGTAAAAAGAAGACTTAGTAACTCTTACTTCAATAATACAATTAAAAACAATAAATTATCGAGTAAAAGCTCTTACATTATAATTTGTCTTTGTAAAAGTTATCTTTACAATTACCCAAAATAAGTACATGAAATTGTATTTCTAAAGTTAGTGGAAGTAATACATGTAATTACAAATATATTCAATACATGGCACTCTCAACCTAACACTTTTTTTTCAAGCAACAGAATAGTACTAAAACTTAAAACAATACCAAGTGGCAGTAAGTTTACAGATAAACAGTCTTTTTATGAAAAAAGCATAAAGTAATTTGATTTCTGTTAGTCTATTCCATAAAATCATAAAGGGATGAATGGTTATTACCGTTACTAGGACTACCAATAAGCCAGGATTGGCCAGATTAGGTAATACGGTACATTACGTCCACCTTGACATCATAGTTATTTTTTTAATATCTGCTTATTTCACATCTTCAAATTATTGCATTGTGCACAAGGTAATTTGAGCTTATTCTCCATCAATATAGTAACCAAACAATCAGTTTAATTTAAAATAAGTCTTAAAAACACTCCTGTATATTATGTACAAGATCTGTTACAATGGGCAATATTCATATACTACTTTATGAACAATCAAAAATAACCTTGTTAGCAATCATAGTGCCAATAACTGATTTAAATTTAATCGAAATTGAAAATTTTTACCCTTGAAACCAGTTTCTGAAATATAGCTAGTACTCAACCTTTGTGAGAGAGAGTGAGAGAGACAAATGGGGTTTAACGTCCACTCAACACAAACTAGGTCATTTCGGGACTAACATATGGTGTAATTTTATTTCAATAATTCACTTGTGCGTAGGGGTCTTTAGCAGTGGGAGGAAACTGGAGTACCTGGAGAAAACCCACGAGGTTGGACAGGCAACCTTACTCCTTGCCACGTACAACCGGGGATTCGAAACCACGCTAGTTGACTCAAAGCAGGCTGTATGATACAGCGCGCGCACGCTAACCATTCGGCCATCCAACCTTTGTAGGGCATGGTATTAATACTACTCGTAGTTACAAACTGCACTCTGGAATAGGTTTTTCATAAAGCACAAAATAAACTCAAGAGCAAGTAATTATGGATGGACCAATGACAATATAAAAACACAAAAAATTTGGGCATATAAAATTGTGTATTAAACACAGCACGGAAAATTGGTTTTGGTAAACAAAGACATATTAGGTTATCAATTTAATTTTGATAAGATAAAGAAGTAATTATCAGTGCTTGCCATTGTTAATCATTTGGTTATTATTTTTAATATATACTTACATGGGTTGTCAAAGGAATATTTCATTAATTATATCTAATTTAAAAAACAATCTGTTATATAAAACAGTAAACAAAATATAAACATTAAAATAATTTTCTCCTCACAGACTAAACTATTTTATAAATGTACATTAGTTTACTGACAAGAGAAAGGTGTTTGGAAGAACCTGTCTCAAACATTAATGCTCTTAAAAAATGATATAATGCATAATGAAAATAACTGCGCAAATCATAAATACTGGATCTTAATATATTTTCTGTAAGACAACCTGCCAGTAGTGAGAGACAGCCGAGTAGTTTTACGAACTGATTTATTTCCCTCATGTATATCATTTTAAAGCATAATATTTTAAGTAAAAATATTTCAGTACAATACATCAAGTCAATTTAAATTGGACGAAAGTGAGCATTTTCATCAGTTGTTATTGAATAAAGTAACAATATGAGCATTTACAGTTAGCCCTGATAATTATGTATTAAAGATAAATAAACCTGATATATAAATCAATGTACAGTAAAACAAGAAATTAACGATTAATGCTAGCAAAAAGTAGCAAGAAATTAATGTGTTCATTTGTTGCAGGTTGCTTTAATTTCAATAATAGTTTGAACATACATTATGCAAGAGCTAAATCTGCCTATTGTAGGTCTTTCTTTAGGCCTGACATGTTATATAAACTATTAATTAGACATTTACTAACATGACAACTCTCGATGTCATCTAATGGGTTCGATTTTCAACAGATTTGAATCTGATCTGTGGTTCAACAGCTATTGATGATTAACCGTAAAGATAGTTTGCCAGGCAACGAAACATACGCCCACAGCAGCTAAATCGTCCGGGCAGTCAACAAGGGTTGTCGCATATTTTTACTTTTTTTGGGTAATGAAACATTTGTAATACACTAAAATCTGAGTAACAACTCTTTATGTAATTATCTGAAAATCATTAGAATTTGTTTGCTTTTTATAAAGTTTTGCCCCAAGCTAACAATTAGTATAGGAAACATTTAACATCATGGATTTAGCTGTTCAGTTATCAAAATTCATTGAAAATCAAAATACTTGTTCGTTTCAACACCTTAAACTCTGTGTATCAATCTGAAGTCAATTGGATGATAAGTTTGGCATCTATAGCGTCACAAGGTTTTTTGAAGTGATCAAGGTAGATAACTCTGGAGGTAATTATTTGAAATCGCTGAAAATCAGTAGGCTTCTTTGTCTCAGGACCTTAAACAGTGTGTGCAAATTTAAATTCAATCGGATATTAACTTTGGCCTCTAGAGCATCCACAGGATTTTTTGATGTGATCAAGGGCCATAACTCTGGCACTTATTATCGGAAATTGATGCAAATCAATAGGCTTCTTCGTCTTATGACCTTAAACACTGTGTATAAATTTAAAGTCAATCGGATATTAACTTTGCCTTTTAGAGCGTCCACAAGATTTTTTGAAGTGATCAAGGGCCACAACTCTGGCACTAATTATCGGAAATCGCTGAAAATCAATAGGCTTCTTCGTCTTATGACCTTAAAAACTGTGTATAAATTTAAAGCCAATCGGATATTAACTTTGGCCTCTAGAGCGTCCACAAGATTTTTTGAAGTCGTCAAGGGCCATAACTCTGGTAGTTATTATCGGAAATCGCTGAAAAACAATAGGCTTCTTCGTCTCATGACCTTAAACACTGTGTATAAATTTAAAGTCAATCGGATATTAACTTTAGCCTCTAGAGCATCCACAAGCAATTGTGGACGCCGGACCGACGGACGGACGGACGGGGGCAACGACAATATACAACCACATTTCAATGTGGGCGTATAAAAATGGATAATCAAGACTTTGTCTATTATCGTAACATTGGTAACAATGAAAAATAAGGCTACAGTGTTTTTAAAATGAGGATTTCTCGACTCTCGACTCAAGAGTGAAGTATATTCTCTTTGCACTATTTTTTAACTATTATAGAAATGTCAGCTCTTTGTCTATTCTTCCATAATGCCTTTTAAGTATGATAAAATATATACAACACACTTCAAAAACAATGAATAAAACAAAAAAACAATGATTAATTAAATGGTATTGGTAATCAATGTAATTAAATGGTTTAAAATTTTGCCAGAAGCCATTTTGTTTTTCTGAGGTTGTACTTACTACTTCATTGACATCTGACATATTTTCTTTGAAGCTGTTGTTCAGAATACATGAAATTATTGACCAATCCAATTGTTTATAATGGTACAAATAGAGGGTGTTTTATGGTAAAATCCAGGTTATACTATTCTGTTGGGTAGATATAAATAGACTTTTCACTGGCAGAAGATGGTTGTGATAGATGACCGAATTTGAATGTGACATCATTAATTTCTTGTTTTATAGTAAAACATTTCTGCTATTAAAAATACATTAATTTCACCAAAAAACCCAATTTTTCTTCTTTTGTTTGGTGGTTTGTCTCTCTGCTACAAATCTATCCCGCATCTGAAAAAATGGGACACACTAAAGTCAGAATTGTGTACAATATACAAGTCAAAATTCTTTAGGGGAATGTATTATATAACTTAAAGTCAGAATTGTGGACACCTGAACAGTCTGCTAATGTCCGATGCTTTCCCACGCATGCTTTGAGTCTGACTTCCAAGAAATTAACCTAACATAAAATGTTTGACAAAAATTTTGTAAATGAAAATAACAAGTGGAGATGTCAAATGGTACATGCTAGATGTACTACTGTCAAGATAATAATAATTCAGGTTTGACAAGTGTAAAAGGGCTTTTGAGGGATTTCATTGTTTTGATACACTGGTATCAAGCTATATACTAACAGCCGTTTGTCACTCAATATACATAAGAAAAAGCAAGAGTGACGGTTGATATGTCACAAGATGTCATACTGCCACTCTCCACTGAAAATGTGACGTAGGCTTTTCCATAGAAAGTTGTACTTGAATCAACAATGTATAAAATAAAATATGGATCCAAGAGAGAGAGAACTTGTTTTATGTTTATTTTTAGTGTACACCTTACTCATCTGTGATTACACTCTGACCTATGTTTTAATGGACATGTGTATCCACCTGTGGTGACAATAGTAACAAATTAGGGACAGCTCCATTTTCAGGCATTGGATGAAATACACTTAGAAATGTACACAAACACTTTATTTAAAACTTTTATTTACTTCTTGAGGTGCATTTAATTGGTTTTATAAAAAAAATATCAGTAGAATATACGTGAAAAATTTTTTTAAAATCTTAACAAAACCAAGCCATCAGTGAGGCTAATGTCCCTAGCTGCAGTACCAAAATAAATAGATGACACATATTAATTAATTGCACATTTATCTTTTTGAAAAGTATCGAACAATCAAACTTAGTTTAAACAAAAAATTTTCATGATGGAACTCAGTCAAGGTTTTAAGTACCAGAGTGAGAAAGTCTACATTAAGTTTCATCACTCTCCATAAGTTAGAATCAAAGTTATCTTTTCCTAAGAAATTTCTTAGCTCTGCTTAGCGTGGTTGGACAGTGTTAATCATTCACCTAAGTTTAAACATTCTACCTCAATTAAGAGCAGAGTTGTTGAGTTCCAAAGTCTTGACCAATCAAATTGCTTATCACAACTTGGCCTAAGCAAACAATTCTCATTATCAAACTTAGTCAATGAATGTATACTCTGAGATTCATCCCTCTCACCCAATTAGAACCAAAGTTAGCGTGTTCCAAAGTCTTAACCAATCAAATTGGTTATCTCTGATTAGCCTTAGTGGAAAATGCACTTGATCGACCACTGTCAATGCATTCAGCTGTGAGGGTTATTGTGTTATAAACTATTGACTAGTCAGATTGCAGTCACTAATTAGCCTTATCATAAACTGCTCATCACTGAACCTAGTTACGGTATAGATGTAATGAAGCTATATACAAAGTGTCACCACTCTCATCCAAAGTTATTGAGCTCCAAAGTCTCAACCAATCAAATTACTTATCGCTCTGCTTACCCTGAGCAGAAAATGTTCATTGTCGAACTTAGTCAAGACACTGATGTAATGAAACTATAAATCAAGTTTCATCACTCTCACTTAATTAGAACCAAAATAATTGTGTTCCAAAGCATCAACCAATCAAATTTCTTATCTCTTTTTAGCCTAAGCAGAAAATAATGCTCATCTTCCAACTCCATCAAGGCATTCACCTAAAAAAAACACCAACACCAAATTTGAACATTCAAGCTCAATTAGAAGGGGAGTTATTGTGTCTCAAAAAGTGTGACGGACAGACAGACATATATATTTAATAGTCCCCTTCTTACTTCGAAAGGTGGGGTATAACAAAGAATAAGTCATGTGAAGACATCATATATAATAGTAGTCCTTTCCATCTGTCATCTGTACGATCAAAAGATTGGGTAAGAGTTATTACCCCTTAATAAGATTCAGCTGTTACTTGTGATAACTTGTGATAGAATGATAACTGACCACTAGGATGTTCCAAGTGTTTATATTTATGTTACAAAAATAAAAATGTAAATTAGTAAAAGACTGGGTTTAAAAACTACTAGGAGAGAGAGACATACTTAGTTAATTTATTTTAAAAGATTACATATACTGGATGTACTCTAATACACAATATTCAATATTATACATTGATATCTATAATATTTATTTCTTTAAAAGATATATTTCTTTTAAGTCGGTCATTATTGTGTAACAAATGATAGAATAACTAAATTATCTGTTGTTATCTTAACACTTTTAGTCAGTAATTTTTTTTTCTATTCCTCGAAAATATCTTTTCAAATAAAATTCATTTTTGGTGGTACATTAAACAAGTCTAAATGACCTAATAAGCAAAAGAAATATATATTTAAAAACATTCAAAATAAAGTTTTACAAACAACTAACAAAAATGCTAATGATATAACACACTCATGCATCCGAGTATCAAGCAAAATTGATTCATATAAAGTATACAATATACACGTAGCATACAAATGTGTAAATGACAATGCCCAAAAGTGATAACTATGTTCAGTATTAAGGGAAATTTCCCAGTAAAAAAATATAGTACTATTACACAAAGAATAATTTTTTTTTCTATTTTTTCTAAACTTGAAGTGGTATCAGTTGTTACAGAAATATTAAGCTTACCTTTTTAAAATTAGTTACAGCTAAATAATGGTTCATTATGAGTTTCATTTTACTTGGAAATATCAGCACAATCGACTTATAATACAAATATATACAGTAATTGTAATATTTGTGATATCCAGAAAAAAACAGTTAATTATTACAAACTATCCGATTTTGTTTAAATTGTGTATAGGAGTAGCTCTGCCCGGGAAGTAACATGGATTATAGAGGATTCTAGATTATATGTTAATAATGTTATTAAAAAGTTGACTGCAAGGCATGAAATTATCCACTGTAAAACAAGTTATTAATGTTCTTAATGTGTTGTATATGCCTAGTTGCATTTAAAATAAAGTATAAAGTACCTTAAAGCAGGTAGTATTATCCAAACAATTATCAGTAGTAATTTAGTAGATGATAGGCTAATCAACGTTGATTATTATAGTAGGATAAAGATGTCAATATCTTGTAAATGACGTTTTACTGATATGTTAAAAACATCCGCTTATTTTAATAGATTAACGGTAAGATTCCAACAGTGGGTTACATTGATTTCTTGTCCTACAGAAGATCATCAAACTTAAATAAAAGGAACCTTTCGCATCGGTTCGAAAACGAACACTAAAACAAACATATGTTTGTACGATAATAGCTAGATGTTCAACTTCAATTCAAATTGCCACTCCTGCAAAGTTTTCAATAAATTTTATTGGCAGATCTACAATGTATCAAGCAGAATATTGCATTTGAGCACATTCTACACAATCAACAATATACACAAGGCCTCGATAAATTGTGGAAATTCAAGGAGTAATGTTCTTCACTGGCTAACACTCGTGTAAGGGTTTATGTCACGAGTGCACAGGAATTGGTGATGTTTTCAAATCCGTCATACCAATGTGAAAGGTCCTTAATAACATCTATATCCAACTAACAAAAATACTTTGATTAATAATTATAAAAAACAATACAGAAATATATTAAACAAAATACATACAATGTAGTACATAATTTGAATATAGCATTGGTCAATAACAGAACTGAAAGTTGCTTCGGAATCTTATTTCTTAACACTATAATTCTGGGGTTCAAAAGACAATGTTTAGCAAGATCCCTCAAATTGTAGTTATTAATGGTTACTGTGAAGTTAATATGTAATTTAATATGTAATTTAAAACAAATATTAGAAGTTTTTTCTTAAAATTAATCACTCAGATTCAAATTATGATAATTAGCATCCTGTGAAACCAGATTTAAACCTCGTTTGTTTCTGTTTTATCTTTCTGATTTCACCTAACTTTCGATTTTTAATAACAGGCTGGTACAAGAACAGATTATTTAATCTGAATCATATTCAGTATTTTAAGCATGAAAAATAGAGAAGCCAATATGACTTTAATACATGATTGAAACACAGTATAACCATACATCCATATGTACTAACTTTAACTACGAGTATTTTTCAGGTTTGACTTTTGAAGACAACAGAATTATTACTGGTGAATATATAGAACACAAAACTGTTGATATGCAATGAATAATATGAAAATGTGATGAAATAAAAAGCATTATATAATAAAGTTGTTTAACAACATCTAAAACAAATACGATAAACATAATGTTTATAACGAACATACATGTATGATTCACAGAACACGAATATAGGAAAAAAAATCATGCTTTGTTTTAACATCTGTTAATACGATATATAAATTGTTATTGGAACAGATGCACAATCAAACACAAGTTAATACTACGTGCAGAAGAAATGTCACATGCCGCATGCTGTACAAAGTCTACTCATACCCAAACTTTCTTTTGACCACAACCTTCCTCATAGCTTGTACTACTTGGATGTTGCATTGACTGAAACAAATAATGAGATATTATTAGAATTACTAGTTTAACATATATACTGACAGTATTATTCTATTTAGATATTCTATATAATATAAGCACGAAATTCAAGCAAGTATAAATACTTACCTCATGATATTCATTTAATATCAGACATGAACAAGCGGTTGCCATGCAAGATACGCCCACATTTTGCAAGAAATGGAAAGAGAATGAGCTAAAAAAATAATGTGATTTTTTGTACAATCTAGGGCCATAATCCAGAAAGTTATGGTCCGATACATGCCAATATCAAACAGAACCGAGATCTTAGGGCGATAAACCTATATTTCAAGTTTTGCCAAAATCGGATAAAAATTATGACCTGTAGAGTTTCCATAAACAAATTGTGGACTTACAAGGGCAACGAAAATGTGGGCATATAAAAACGTGAACATAAAGATTAAAATAGCAAGGGATAATAACATAGAAATTTAATGAAGTACTTACCTTTCTTTCCTCACATTTTCTCATCTTTAACAAATTTTTTATTGCATCTATCCAGCTTTGTACTTCTTGCGGAGTGTCACACTGTAAATAATTACCATGAATAAACAATAGTTTTGTCATCCATTACAGTGATTGGAGCAAAAAGAAAACATTGTAAATTATTCTTAGGGTTTGAAAAATCTAGATTCTAATTATTGAAATGATAGTTCAATCTTATATAAGGTTTTTTTGTTTACCATTCAAATGACTAAAATCTCAATTATAATTTGGTTTGTAATAAAGACTGACCTGTATATAAAATATTCTTCTGGAAGTTATAAGTTCAAATAAATTATCTCTGCTTGTAGAATGGGATCTGTAAAAGAGAAACAGGCATTATTTGATCTAATTTTAAGACCTACTGCAGTCTATGGCCTACAAGCGTCATGGGATCACGTTATCTGTGCTTTTGTCACACATGATGGACATTAGGAATTGCAGTGTGCACTTGTGGTTGTCGGTTTTGCAATGTCAACTTTGATCTAAACAGTTTGTCCCCAATAACTGACATCTCAAAATAGGATTATTCTGATTACTGCTAATATATCAACAACAACTCGATAACATACGCTTCATAAATTTGTACTAGATATTGATTTAAAGCACTAAACTTACCCAGAATTGTCATGTTCTCTTGCTTCTAAAATACATGATGTAGGAATTGTTCGAATTGGTGTTTTATCCTGTTTGAATTTAAGTAGAAATTTATATACAATAATTAGAACTACAGTGGTACAGCTAGCTATCTGGTAGGAAATATACAGCATTTTACCAATATGTAATTTTGTGGTATATATATTTTTTTCTTTATTTATCTTAGTAATTGAAGACTCTCCTATCTCATCAAAAACTACAGTCAGCTACACCTTTTTTTCAAGTTGTCATATATAATTGTTATTTTAAATCAAAATATTGTTGCAGGACAAAAACTTGTATAATTTTAATCTTTCGTTAAGTATAACATAGATCATATAAATATATATCTTACTTGTTCAGTACGAAAATATGACAACCCTTCTTCATGAAGTATAAAAAATCGTCTTTTCCAACTTCTTCTCTGTTATGAATAAGAAACAAGTTGAGTTAAATATTCATGTACAGCAATGATTTTCAGAGGACTTATATTTATATGACAATGAAAGCTTATTTTAAGTTCAATCAAAATCCATTTACTAGATGTAAATTACTATTGTTACTTACAATCAGATTTTTTAAAATCAAAATTGATACACTAGAAGTAAAACTTTTCAGAACGAGGTGGTCAGATTGCAGTGGGCTAAATAACCATGTGCAGATAGCATCGACATTTGTCCACAAGTTATAGCCAAGGAGGGTTGTATGGCCTAATGGTTAGCAGTGCACGCTGTATCATAAAGCCTGTCATTGAGTCAACTGGCGTGGTTTCGAATACCCAGTTGTGCTTGACAAGGAGTAGGGTCGCCTGTCCAAACTCGTGGGTTTTCTCCGGGTCCTCCGGTTTCCTACCACTACTAAAAAAACCTATGTGCAAGCAAATTATTGAAATAAAATTAAAAACCATAAGTTAGTCCCAAAATGACCTAGTTTGTGTCAAGTGGACGTTAAACTCCATTTCTCTCACTCTCTACAAGTTATATCTTGTACCCCCTGCATGGAATCGAACCAATACTTTCCACAGTGGTCTAAATATCCATGTACAGATGGCATTGATGTTTGTCTACAAGTTATATCTTCTGCCCCCTTCATGGAATCGAACCAATACTTACCACTGCTCCTTGTTTCACACAATAACCACATTTTAAACCAATAAAACTGTGCTTAGTAGAATCTTCCCTGATAACTTCACAATTAAATGTAATACTGTTTTCTTTGGTACTTGAGCCCGAATTCTTACTCATGGAGCTGGAAGGGGAGATTTTACCAGAAGACAAAGTTTCTTCATCATTACTAGAATCGGATTCATACTCTACTGGCTTCAAGATATAAAATATAACTTTTATTTCACAATATTCAAGTTCATTACTATTTGGAAAGCTAAGCTCGTTTGGTGGATAAACTGTTAGTTTGCATCCCTTTTAATGTTTCAGAATTTCACACTAACAGAAAATGAATCAAAATATAATTTTGATTTAGGTCAGTAATTGGGTTGATTTAATGTTGATTGACAGAGTAATGGTGCAAGATTAAATTTACAACTCGAAAGTTTAAGAAGAACTTGTTGTGTTTACAAATTATACTACAGTACATTGTATTATTATATAGTTTCTATTTTGACAAACTGTCTACTGTTTAAACAAATGGGGTGTATCCATGGATGTCAAACATTTAGAGAAGACAGATCTTCCTCTATAAAATCACATTAATACTCTTATTTTTGACAACTCACAGAGGTCTTACCCTTTTAACTAGCAGAAGAGTACAGTACGGTATTGTTTGATATAATGAATCAAATTTTGAATGTACATAAAGCGCTATCATACTTTAAGTTCTTTGTATTCGAAGGTGCATTACACTAAAACTTGGGGTATACTAATACTTCTGTTATAATTGAAGCAATTGAGTATTCTGATATGCTGTCTGATTTGGCATATTGTATCGATTCTGTACAATGTCAGAATTGACAGAGTCTACTGTATATATGCAGTCTGATCCGGCATATTGTATCAATCCTGTACGATGTCGGAATTAACGGAGTCCACGGTATATATATTTATTCGTACCTGTTCTTGGACTGGTAATTTACATACAACACCGCCGGCTATTTCTGTTGTATAACTAGTCTGACTTAAATCACCAGCACACCATTCCATAGCACCATCTTGTAATGCTGATTTAGGAACCTAATAAGAAAACACACGTTATGATACATAACAATCATAATACATGGAATATTAACATTCACAGAACCTGAAGAAAATCTACGAGTTTAGGCAGTTGGACTTGCAATCATAATACATGGAATATTAACAGTCAGAAGACCTGAAGAAAATCTATGCGTTTAGGCAGGTGGTTTCACAATCCCATTGGTGACAGATCTACACGTCAAGGCTTTAGAAACTTGGCTCTATGGGATATATTAAGCGATAGGAAATATGAGAAAATGGCGTTGGTCAATAGAAAATGAAAGAGATGAGGTTTTTGGCTTGCTCTTTCACATGAAAAAGTTAGTGTATATAGAGAAATAATAAACTAAAACATTATGGCTACAAACATATTCTGGCTTGTGAAACTCATGAAAGACATCTATTAAAGTGAGGAAAAAATGCCATTATTGTTTTATCATAGTCACTTCACTACCTTAATTATGACAATGGGTCACTTTTAAGCTATGTGCATTATTCCTATTTGTAACGATGTTGTGTAGAGTACTGCGAGTAATTTTATAAGTGTAACTTACAGTAATTTTGCAAGCATTATTTAAAGCTTCTATCCATTCAAATAAATCTTTTTCATCTTCAGCCTCTAAATAATATCTTCTACCTTCATAATTAATAACTATAAAATAAACATAACAATATATTATAATCCAGTCTGTAATTTGTAATAATTAACATTAACTCTTAGTATTATAAAAATACTGATATAAATTTAATGCTCAGTGGTCTTATCATAATTTCTGGTCTAATTGTTTTTACAAAAACCATTTACAAAAATTTTCTCAGATTTCTAAGTTGTTTTTGTAATGGATTATCACGTTCAATTAAAGGAGCTAAATCGCTAACATTTGGGACCTAGAAATTGACACAAGTGGGTCGCGACACATATAGTACTGTAATATGAATGTATATAAACTGATTTACATTCAATGGTTTCCGTTTTTACTCTAATTTCAAATCAGTTTTGTTCGGCGAAATAAGCCAGCAGTGTCAATCGAATGCAAATTTCTAACGTCTAGTTATTCCAGTCTACATGCGCCGTTTGATTTGGTGCAATGTTTCTAGCCTCGTTCCTCAAGTCTCTTGCTAGAACTGGGGCTGAAACGCATTATGGTACACAATGGTAAAATATTTATTTTGTCTTAAATATTTGACATCAGAAGCCCATCTTTTTCCAGTAAGATAACATCATCAATTTTGATTTAATTTGACAAGTAATTCGTGTTTTCAATGTTGAAGATTTTGGATGATATTAAGTTAGAGACTTAGCTACTTTAACGTATTTGTGAAAAGGAAGCTAGTTTCATTTACTACATACTGGCACAGGATTCATGGCGAATCAAATGACAGTTTGTTTTATAAACATGGAAATACCCTTATTCTAAAACCAGTACACACAAAAGGGGAAAAAACAACTTTGACAATTTCAATGCAACATAAATGTATTAAGGTTTGAATAAATGTCCATACCAAAACAGAAAGGAATTTTTGGTCTCAACTTCCGTGCATCACTGACCTGAAATACCAGACAACAACTATATAAAGTAATACAGAATTTAAATGGTTATAAATCAAATTACCGGTACCAACATATGTATAAAATAAACAATCAACAAAATTACAAATAGTAATAATAATTTGACTTTCGTCATGGCAATTTCAAAACAAATCTAGTTTAAATTTGCTCTACTTGTAGGGTACCTAACAAATAAAATTTCAAAAAATATTCTATGAATTGTTAATCACTTTAGCCTATACAAGGTTTTGAATTTAAAGTTTAAATCTGCCAATAAATAGAACCTGATAGAATAAAACCTACCATAGCTACATACTGTAAATATATTTCTCCTTTTGGATTCTGCCATGCTGGTGGTAAGTTCTGAAAAAATACCTTTTTAATAATCACCGATTTATAAAGATAGGTTGCCAGGCAACGAAACATACGCCCACAGCAGCTAAATCGTCCGGGCAGTCAACAAGGGTTGTCGCATATTTTTACTTTTTTTTGGTAATGAAACATTTGTAATACACTAAAATCTGAGTAACAACTCATTATGTAATTATCTAAAAATCATTAGAATTTGTTTGCTTTTTATAAAGTTTTGCCCCAAGCTAACAATTAGTATAGAAAACATTTAATATCATGGATTTAGCTGTTCAGTTATCAAAATTCATTGAACATCAAAATACTTGTTCGTTTCAACACCTTAAACTCTTTGTATCAATCTGAAGTCAATCGGATGATAAGTTTAGCCTCTATAGCGTCACAAGATTTTTTGATGTTATCAAGGGCCATAACTCTGGCATTGAAAATCAAAATAATTGTTCGTTTCAACACCTTAAACTCTGTGTATCAATCTGAAGTCAATCGGAGGATAAGTTTGGCATCTACAGCGCCACAAGGTTTTTTGAAGTGATCAAGGGAGATAACTCTGGAAGTAATTATTTGAAATCGATGAAAATAAGTAGGCTTCTTCCTCTCAGGACCTTAAACAGTGTGTGTAAATTTAAAGTCAATCGGATATCAACTTTGGCCTCTAGAGCGTCCACAGGATTATTTGATGTGACCAAGGGCCATAACTCTGGCACTAACTATCGGAAATCGCTGAAAATCAATAGGCTTCTTGGTCTTATGACCTTAAACACTGTGTATAAATTTAAAATCAATCGGATATTAACTTTGGCTTTTAGAGCGTCCACAAGATTTTTTGAAGTGATCAAGGGCCATAACTCTGGCACTAATTATCGGAAATCGCTGAAAATCTATAGGCTTCTTGGTCTTATGACCTTAAACACTGTGTATAAATTTAAAGTCAATCGGATATTAACTTTGGCTTTTAGAGCGTCCACAAGATTTTTTGTAGTGATTAAGGGCCATAACTCTGTCACTAATTATCGGAAATTGCTGAAAATCAATAAGCTTCTTCGTCTTATGACCTTAAACACTGTGTATAAATTTAAAGTCAATCGGATATTAACTTTGACTTTTAGAGCGTCCACAAGATTTTTTGAAGTGATCAAGGGCCATAACTCTGGCACTAATTATCGGAAATCGCTGAAAATCAATAGGCTTCTTCGTCTTATGACCTTAAACACTGTGTATAAATTTAAAGTCAATCGGATAATAACTTTGGCCTCTAGGGCGTCCACAAGATTTTTTGAAGTCGTCAAGGGCCATAACTCTGGTAGTTATTATCGGAAATCGCTGAAAAACAATAGGCTTCTTCGTCTCATGACCTTAAACACTGTGTATAAATTTAAAGTCAATCGGATATTAACTTTGGCCTCTAGCGCGTCCACAGGATTTTTTGATGTGACCAAGGGCCATAACGCTGGCACTAATTATCGGAAATCGCTGAAAATCAATAGGCTTCTTCGTCTCATGACCTTAAACACTGTGTATAAATTTAAAGTCAATCGGATATTAACTTTGGCTTTTAGAGCGTCCACAAGATTTTTTGAAGTGATCAAGGGCCATAACTCTGGCACTAATTATCGGAAATCGCTGAAAATCTATAGGCTTCTTCGTCTTATGACCTTAAACACTGTGTATAAATTTAAAGTCAATCAGATATTAACTTTGGCTTTTAGAGCGTCCACAAGATTTTTTGAAGTGATCAAGGGCCATAACTCTGTCACTAATTATCGGAAATTGCTGAAAATCAATAAGCTTCTTCGTCTTATGACCTTAAACACTGTGTATAAATTTAAAGTCAATCGGATGTTAACTTTGACTTTTAGAGCGTCCACAAGATTTTTTGAAGTGATCAAGGGCCATAACTCTGGCACTAATTATCGGAAATCGCTGAAAATCAATAGGCTTCTTCGTCTTATGACCTTAAACACTGTGTATAAATTTAAAGTCAATCGGATATTAACTTTGGCCTCTAGAGCGTCCACAAGATTTTTTGAAGTCGTCAAGGGCCATAACTCTGGTAGTTATTATCGGAAATCGCTGAAAAACAATAGGCTTCTTTGTCTCATGACCTTAAACACTGTGTATAAATTTAAAGTCAATCGGATATTAACTTTAGCCTCTAGAGCGTCCACAAGCAATTGTGGACGCCGGACCGACGGACGGACGGACGGACGGACGGACGGACGGACGGACGGACCGACGGACGGACCGACGGACGGACGGGGGCGACGACAATATACGACCACATTTCAATGTGGGCGTATAAAAACCTCACAATAAATACTTTAACTTAAACATTATCACATTGATTGCTCTGAATTGAATAACGACTGCTGATTGTTTCAATTATAACCTGATATTGTCAACACGAAGAAATCTTCTTTGACGGAAATGAAATGAAATGGGGTTCAACGTCCTACTCTTCAGCACCTAACCTGGGCTAATGGAAGACGGCATACGCCATACAGTATGCAATGAGGGAAATTTTAAAAGTATTCAATGTTTCGGATCACTTGATGTCTATAGGAAGTCTGTTCCATAAAACTACTCCACATCTCAGAAAAGCAAAATGGACTTATACCTCTTAAAAAATGGTTATTTTGGAAGAATACTAGTAACTGGTGTGAATTTGAAACACATACAGATGGACAGTTGTCAGCACAGAGTCATTCTATTGTATAACAACAATACGTTATTTTGTAGGAGTATTACTGACATAAATTTGAATATCATACAGGAAATAAATATGAAAAATAACATGTGCACCTATTTTTATTTATGTAAAAATTTGAATATTTTGCTGAAACATGAATTTTGATGGTGGTCGAAATACTTACAATTGGGTTATCCATGTAATAGAACAGTCTGCCATTGGCATGATCTAAGATAAAATATCTCCGAATAAAACTGCCACTGCTTTCTATTTCTTCAAAATTCAAAAACCCACATACACGTCCTAATCTATCTTCATATGGCATTCTGGTTACATGATTGTGGGACCTTTGATGATCACAACTTTTTTATGTATCTTAACTCCAAAACAAAAACACTGAAAAAATAAAAAAAATAAATGCATCTCTGAATAATGCTAAGGCATATTAATTTTTTAAATTAAATTCACTAACATTTTATCATTTCATTTGAATCTATCATTTTCAAGTATTATTGAACATGAAATTGAGAAATCAAATCTAGAGATAAACAAATAGATTTGTTAGGATTTTAAATCAACCTTGTCAAAGTATGTAATCCATAAATTAATACTATAAGACTATTTTTAACTTTTTGTAGGCCTATAGATCACTGAAGCAGATGTCTAAAGTTTATATTAAATAAAACCCAACACTTGGTTCTGGCAAAAATAACTAGTTCCTTCTTGCCAGGAGTATTGTATTTTACACCAAAAAGCATTTGAAACAGTTTTGGCAAGACTCCAACTTTAAAATAGAGAACTATAATATGCTTTTTACACATGAACCATGTAATATAGTGGTAGGCCTTTAACCTGCACCTGTTTACAATTTCTTTGACTGTGACTTAACACAAATGCAGATTATTAAAACACTTATTTTATTTAAAGTACCAATACATGCACATAAAATACTGGTATATGTTTAATTTAAACTCTTTTCTTCCTTTGACTAACTTTGAGTGATTGTAGTGTAGGTAGTTGTCCCGATGAATTGCATTGCCTCAGGGTCCTAATGTTGTTAAGACTATACATACCATACTTTTTCTGTTTTAACGATTTAACTTTAAAGTGCACATAAAATGGCCCTGAAAATTTCTCTATTTGAGCAGTCCATGGTTATTTTATCCACTTTACGGCAAATTCACATCAATCCGACTAAAATTAATTCAGCTATCTTCATTCAAAGTCGTAAAAATAGACCTCTCGTAAAAACGACTTTGCCAATTATTGAAAACACTCTTAATCCCCTGAGACGCCAGTGACGTCACAGTGACCGAATGCATATTCCGAATGTTTATTCCTTAATTACCTATATACACTCGGCGTGTGTATTCATTAACGCCTGACGGATTCCTTAATCCCCCTAATTAAATAAAACAATTGACTACGGAATATTTTGTTTTATAATTCATTTTAATTCAAGATCCAAATTAGAATTTTAATACACTCTACCATCGTGTACAGTCTAAACGATTCAAGATACATTTTCCTCAGAAGTTTATTGTTCGAATTTAGAATCTGTTTCATTATGTTCGGTCGTTCTGTTTACTCACGGCAGCAGATTTTAATACAATCTACCATCGTGTGCAGTCCAAACGATTCGAGATACATTTTCGTCAGAAGAGTATCGTCGTTCTAATTTAGAATTTGTTTCATAAGGTACGGTCGTTCATTTTCTCACGGCAGCGATGTCATACACTCTCCTATGCGTGCAGTCCCAACTATTCAAGATACATTTTCGTCAGAAGAGTATTATGGTTCGAATTTCCCCGAGTAAGAGAGTATAGGAGTAAAAAGATGTGGTCACGCAAAATATATCATAAACGTAAAACATGATTGAAACGCGATTTGTAAATGACGATCCCTTATCGACGTACGGCCCCTTTCTTTCTGCTTGCGAATTTGACTTTATTAGTCTGAAATAGACCGTAAAAATGAAATACGAAAAAATATCTCAATATACGTTAGAATTAACAGATTGAGAAAGGTCACCTAACTATCTATGTGTGTCGCAAGTGTAGTTAATACCTGTCATTAATCAATCAGACTAAATTTGAACAGTGATTGGGTCATAAAGTAATTAAGAATGCTGATTAGGTAATTATCTTTTTCTTTGCTAACCGATGTTTTTGTGATAAAGTAGCCTCGTATTATTTGTTGATTGGTGTTTAAACAACATCTAAATATAAATCATTCGATGGATATACGTTTGTGATAAGATAAGGTTATAATGTCTAACATCATTTGACTTTTTTATAAAGAATACAAGTATTTTACAATTAAATTGACAGTTTAATCACTCACCAAACGGCACCTGGAACTCCACATTTGATCAAGTGTATTTGATATTCATCATTACAAATTGATCTGGCCGGCGTAACAAAAAATGATAATTACCCTTCTAAATTAGAACCACAATACTGACGAAAATGTATCTCGAATCGTTTGGACTGCACACGATGTTAGATTGTATTAAAATCGCTGCCGTGAGAAAACAGAACGACTGTACATTATGAAACAAATTCTAAATTGGATCTTGAATTAAAATGAATAATAAAACAAATTATTCCGTAGTCAATTGTTTTATTTAATTAGGGGGATTAAGGAATCAGTCAGGCGTTAATAAATACACACTCGTGTGTATAGGTAATTAAGCAATTGTTCGTAAAATGTTCACTGCATATCACTGTTGTGACAGTAGGTTGCCAATCAGGATTTGATCCACTCTTTCCGTACGATTTCATCCTTGGGAAATTTATGAAACGCCGGTACATTATTCCCCTTTCCCTTGCTGGAATTTCCACAACTCTCAATAACACAAAATATGGCATCTTGAAATACACTCGGTAATATTCTAGTCACAAATATATAATCTATTACAACTCAAGACGAGAAAGGTCGGTTTTTGAAAATGCTTTGACTGATATAGTGATATGTAGCTTACATGTAAATAATTACGCGTTAATGATTACGCCAGTCAAATGTTTATTGGACCGACAAATACACACGTATCAACTGGCTGTGTGTATATACAGTGATATATTGCATGGGCAGTGATTTATTGTATAGATGATGTGTATACTATGTGTAGTGCCTGTGACGTCACCAGTCAATCAACCGGATTAAGGTTGTAATTGAAAATTTGAAAACCGTTTTGGCAGTCGGATACTAAAACGTAAATATCTGAATTAATTTTAATCAGATTAGTTTGAACTTGCCGTAAAATGGATTTTGTAACTATTGAGTACCCGTACTTAAAAAATTTCTGAATCACTTGATGTGGTCTTTAAGATTCTTGTAAATATGCACTCATTTAAATATTGAACAGTCCATAGAAAAATGACAAACATCAAACATGTAATGAAGTACTAATACTACTATTCCTACCCTGTAGAGCAGTCTATAGGGTACATGTTTCTACTTTCTAGATAGCTATGAGGAGGATAGTGATACAAACATTGAGATAAGTGTGATGTGTTTTTATTTAGCTATGATCGGAGCCATTAAGTTTAACCTAATAAGCACATTTGTTTATTAATCTGAATCTCTGTGTAAGGTCTTAAAAATAAGACAATTTTATACTAAAATTCAATGACTAGATAAAATATCCCCGTACAATGTAGCAACACACGTATTGTGACTAAAGTTAATCAAGCAGTGTTAATTATAAGCAGCTGTACCCAATAATTGTAAAATGTTGAGGGAATCGAATAATAATGATCTTCAGTTGTCGTTTCAAAAAAAAAAAAAAATCATGGAGTGATTCAGGATACATGTATATATAGTAGCTATTGCCAGATAGAACTTATAGTATAGGCCCTACACATGTATTATATTTCATATACCGCCAAACACAGGGGTTACTATCTCAAAACAGAATTAACCAACTTCATTCATTAAAATACACCTGATACAGCTTCAAAGCTACACATGTATTATATTTCATATACCGCCAAACACAGGGGTTACTATCTCAAAACAGAATTAACCAACTTCATTCATTAAAATACACCTGATACAGCTTCAAAGCTACGTGTACATGTAGTTGCATTCTGTATCAACAATAATGTAATTTCAATGTTTGTAGTAGGCCTAGGCCTGCAGTAATAATACTTAAAGCCCCAATAACACTCTTGTTGTAACTGACTAATATGTCCCAATCTTCATTCTGGTCAACAAATCATATTATTTTAGAATATTCCAATTAAATGATGATATAAATTTCATCTTAACACACCTATTTTAAAAAATTGGAAAAATTCAACCAATTGATTTGAAAAGTCTAAACCTTTTCAAATGTGACTTGGATTTTAAAATATTTTCGAACCCTCTGGACAAGTAAAATAGGTTGTAATGGATAATTTACACAACAGGTAGGACACTCAAACATATAGTACTTAGAATAAGGGTATTATTTATTTTCTGGAGCTACCAAGCCAGCAAGAATGATATTGTCCCTTTAATACATTGTCACAATTATCATCTTGTGTTATATCTCATTATTTATATTTTCCTTATATCATCTTATATCTCATTACGTTTTCATTTTACCATCTCAATGATATATCTCATTATATTGTCATTTTACCATCTCTGCAACAATATATATCATATTTTCATTCAAATTGTATCACCTCAATGGTCAATGTTCGCTCTCATTCTTTCATTTGTGTGTCTACATGACTTTCATCTCACCACTCCACATACCCCATGATGTATGTGTATGTGTTGTATACTGTCTGTATTTAGTGGACGTAATATGCAAGTAAATAAGTTGAAAGTTCATTTTATTTAGCTTATTGTTTATTTTAATTGTGACAATTATTGCATGGATGATGTAGTCGACCTGGACTCGTAAACGAGCAGATCGATCCTAGCTAGTTGAAAAAGAAAAAAATTACATACATGTGCATACGCCGAAAAAAAGATTAAGCTCGTTTGGCAGGTTGTGCTTGACTGGTTGTGTCTGCTTCGCTCATTATTATAAACACAAGGAAGTAACCTACATTAACTATACATAAAAATAACAATAATCCTATTTTTCAGAAGCCATGTTGTTTTCTCGAATCACCAGACTCCTGGTTTCGTTTAGTGGGTCAGATGTCATTTCGTAACTTAGTGGGACGTTTCGACAGAAAAGAAGCAAGGGGGCGATTTGTTGTCTCAAGATACCTTAATTAATAGATATATCCAGTGATCTTCCAAGTTTTCAATCTTCTAAATTTCTAACCCATTGCAAAGTGGTATTGTTCCACCGTGGGTCAGGGATATTTCAGAGGGAGTTAATAATAAGAGTAAAAAAAAAAAAAATATTAAAAGCTTTGAGTTGGTTTTATTTTATGTATTACATGCATTATTTGTTATATTGAGCAAGTTTAAGGTACCATTAAGTTCTGATTTCATTGGAGTAAATTTTAAACTTGTCTGGTTATTTTATATTTTTCAAACTGAAGCACAACTCAATGTCAGAATTAATTATTTTTACACAGTCTTGTGTCCTTTTAATTGAGGAAGCCATACAGGATAGAGATGTGAAGTGTATCTTCCCACGGTGGGTCACGTCATTCACTTGGCTAAGATGCTGGTTCGCTAGCCTGGAGGTTGGGTGTTCGATCCCTGCATTGGCAGAGAAAGTTTATCCAGATTTTCTTTTCCTTCATGGCCTGACAAGGACAGCTGCCTAGTCGTTCAGATGGGTAGGCCGTAGCGCCACTGCCTGGGCAAAATTTCCCTCATAGCACACTGTTGGCATATGCCCGTCTTCCATTAGCCCAGGTTAGGTGCAGAAGAGTAGGAGGTTAAACCCCATTTCATTTCATTTCAATCCTAGTGTGTCCATGGCAACCTCGTGGTTTTTCTCTGGGTCCTCCAGTTTCCTTCCACTGCCAAGACCCCTAAGCACAAGCAAATTATTGAGATAAAATTGAACCATGTGTTAGTCCCGAATTGACCTAGTTTGTGTCGAGTGGACCCTATAAACACCATTTCTCTATCTCTCTCTCGCAATCCCAGTGTTGGTGAAGGATATTCCTAAGGACTTTCCTGCCTGGATTTTGCATGTCAGTGGTGGGAAGAATTAGGTCCTGGTAAGGAAATTTAAATGTCTTACGGTCAAGAATCTAGACAACTAGATTGAACGAAAATTGAGGTCAATGTGGCGTGCACGTAAAATATCCCTTGAAAAACAAAGTTTTTCATGCATAACACACTGCATGGTCTATCCCTCCTACATAAGCCTGATTTGTGCAGAAAAGTAGGACTTTAAACACCATTTCATAAAATAGTTTATTTTTAGGTACTTGTTTGTCAACTGTGGAAGTATCAAAATCTATTGCTGAGTTATCTGTAACAGAGAGAGAGAGAGAGAGAGACAGAGAGAGAGAGAGATGGGTTTAATGTCCACTCAACACAAACTAGGTCATTTCGGGACTAACATATGGTTTAATTTTATTTCAATAATTTGCTTGCACGTAGGGGTCTTTAGCAGTGGGAAGGAAACGGAGGACCCAGAGAAAACCCACGAGGGAATGGAATGAGGATTAATGTCTCTTCAAGACAATACATCATTCATTTTGAGACTAACACATGGGGATTTTACTTAAGGTAATGTGTGCAATTTGAACAAATAGAATTTAGCCATAGCAGAATTTCTGACCGTTTTTCAATTCCAACTCAATGGTTCTTTTATGTACATGCCAATGTGTATGCAGGTGGACTCCAGTTTTGCAATCTTGCATCCCATTCAAATTACATGGCAGGCCCAATCTCATTAAAAGACCTGTTAATTAACTACCCGATTCATTTTTATCAAAAATATGCTGCAACTACATATACACCACAGGAGATTGAGAACCCACAAGGAAAATACCAATTTTCTCAGCATGATTGTTTTTTTTACAGTCAGATAATCAATATGAAATGGGGTTTAGCATCGTACTTTTGTTGCACAGACTGGACTAATGAAAGCGGGTTGACAAAAAATTGTAATTTTGTGTCGCCTTATAACTATTTTACTCTTTCAGCTTGAAGTTATGTAGTTTTTGAAACTTTGTATAATCATTGCATAAGTACAAACAGAGGGTTTGGAAATACGGCAAATCAGCATTTTTATAACAGGAATTCTTTAAGACGACTTTCTGTTTACACATTAAGGAAAAAGTGACCCCTTGTGAAACAGAATGACTCTGGTACACCTGAGACCTCAACTGTACTACAGTCCCCAATGACCATATCAATTAATATCTACACAAGCCTGAATCTTAAGTAGCTTTATGAGAGAAATCTGGGACAAATCACCACCATTATATAGTTTAAAATTTCACTTATTATAGAAAAAATTGCTAGCCCTTTACTACAACATAATGTATCTTTAATAATTAATCACATTACTGACTGATATAAGAGATAAACAATGGGATTTAACATCAACATAATACCAATAGCAGTGGTATTGATTAAGGACGGTTATAAATTGATGTACCATGTTGATAACAATGTGTTTATGGCAGCTTCTAATACTGATTTCTTTGGTTCCTGGCCAGTCCGAAATTGTTCAAATCAGTTTGTAACTTTTAAATAACAAATAACAACATCCGTTAATACATCACAACACAAATCATTATTATTAATCAAATGTATCTTCATCTGAATTAAAGTTTATGAGTTGGGGATCAATCTGTAGATGCTGTATTACTTCTGCCATTGTTGGCTGCGGAGCCGGTAACATTGCATGGAAATCTTGTAAGGCATCTTGAGAAACTTGTCGCCATTTTGTTATGAGTTTATCTAGATGAGTCAAATCATTCTGAAATATATAAATACAAATCATGAAATCGTATATTGTTATGTAAAATACAATAAAATCATAATCTGTCCAACTGCTCAATAAACCATGGAACAAACAGTACATAAATACAGAACACACAATCCAAAATGTTAAAGTTAATCTGACAGTTAGATATTTGAGTGGGCTCCATCGATAAGTTATCTCACAGATGAGTCCCAAACGACTAAACAGACAACAACCCCAACCCAAGTATAATCACTGAAAAAAAAAGAGGCATCTTTTTAAAAAGTTAAATAAAGCGACAAAAGTATAAACAGAAACAATAATCAAACAAACCTTTTTCCTATACATTTTAACCATTTCTAATTTTCTTAGATTTTCTTCCTTCTCCTGTAATTCTTTTTGTAAATCTTTTAATTGTTTTTGCAAAGAAATGACATCATTGTTTTTAACAATATCACCTGCAGTTGATTCTTTAATCACACTTGAATTGTTATTATTACTATTAAGATCTAATTTCCTGCATTTAAGACTGGGTCTGTAATTTTTTTTAGGTAAGGGTGTGTTTGGACTAGAAAGGTTTCCGGAACACGATGTTAAAGAGGTAACATTTGGTGTTTGAATATTTGGAAGGGGTGATGTAAAACTGCTTGACAGATGACTAGAAAGCCTTCCAGAAGAAGATGTTGAAGATCTAACAACATTTGGTGTTCGAATATTTGGAGGAGGTGATGTAAAACTGTTCGATAGAGGACTAGGAGTGATTTGTTTTTTCACAATATCTACAGACAATGGAAGGCATTTAACGGAGGATAAATTATCACTTGTAGCTGTATATTCTTCATTTTGTAATTGGTGCACAGATTTTTCACATATTCGCTTTGGAGATGGTGTAGAAATATGATATCTCCCACATCTCTTCAATCTTTCTTTCAAGGCAGAACTCATCTGAAAAATAAAATTATAAAATAGATTGCTTGTTAAAGTATTTTTTAAAAATCAATTTATTCAGTCTGATTAAAATACAGATCTATATTTTGTTCAGGGGCAGTGAAGTTTTGGGAGGTTGCATCAGAGGTCATACGAGCGGCTTTTGATCCAATGAAGTCAAACATTTGATTAATCAAACAGAATTGATGTTTCTAGTGGATTACCAACATGCCAAAAGCTCGCCATAACAGACCGTTTCATTGGCTAATCCCTCACATCATCCAGAACATGTTAAGGATAACAACTTTTCCAAATCCTATATAGTGTATTAAAGACAAGTAAAACGAAATTTTTGAACTATGAAAAACCAAACGAAAACGGATCTGTGTTTCAATCAGATTAAGGAGATCTATATTAAGTATGGCCAACTAAAAAACAATAACCATCCTAACACTTCTACAGTAAGCCTATAACTTTTTTAGGGGGGGGGAGGTGATTAGCCGACAAGTTAGCTTGTGCCCCTGTCTAATCTCATATGGGTTTTCTCCGGAATGAGCAAGCGAATTATTGAAATAAAATTGAACTGTATGTTAGTCCCAAAATTACTTAGTTTATGTTGAGTGCAGGTTTATACCTCACTTCTCTCTTTAACTTATCTCAAATCTGACATAAATTCTTCTCTTGTGAAATGTTGGGTAAGCCTTTTGAGAGAAAAAAAAATACATGTATAATCATTTTGCTGAGTGACAACAAAACTTGTACTCTTTTGTTAGTAATTTCGTCTCTGTGGTGTCATTAATATGAAGGGTGTATGCAAAACTATTAATTGATTAAATAAACAAAACGCAACTCTTTCAGTGTCTTGAGACCGACTTGAGTCCTTGAACAGCGTTCTTGCAATGACTCAATTTTGAATTGACCGCATATTGCCGATTGTCACTTTTTTGTTGCGCCTCGCGCATTCTGTTGTGGAAAGATAACCCGAGTGCCTACTTTATTAATTCCATCCGGTGAGCTGATTAGGAATTCCGAAGACAGAAGATTGATCATGTAAACCAAAACTGCATTCTACGTGGAATTTTCTTATACCATTTATTTGAAATGTAACGAAAAAATCCTTAAAGCGAAACATCTCCCTTTAAAATCTGTCCTGAAGGTACGAAATGGATAATACAAGATCACGCGTGACATTACGAGAAGTGTGAATAAATGGGAGAAGGCGGAATCTTTGAAAACCACTTTTGTCAACAAAACTCTATGTTGACATTTTTGTCATGATTCAACTCTAAGTATTGTATATTTATTACAAAAAATACCCACTATTTATAAGGTATGGTCAATTGGCACTTTTTTACCCAGATATGTAGGGTAGGCAACCGATTTAATAATGATTCTTGACTTGAATATTCACATTAGACATCATTATCATTAATGTCATTTACTCATTATGATGAGGGATTTTATTAGGCCTAATAATAATATTATCTTTATCTTATGTTATGAGAATTTCATGTAATGTGCCCCCTCCCCCCACTAGCCAAGGGTAAGACCTATATGCCAAATTAAGATAAGATTTTATTATATCACAATGCCCATTTTAGGCTGCATACAAATCCATACATGACGTAAATTGTGTGAATCTTCATAAACAGATGTCATCAGATGTCAATTATGAAAACAATTTATTAACTTTGGTTATTATAAACTTACCTGATATCTAATTGTACAATGGATTTGATTTAACCGTTTAACCTGAATTGACATAGTTCTTTTCAGAACTGTCTTTTAGCATATCGTTCGCTCAAAGACAGTTCCAAAACGAACTAGAATTGACACACAGGTACCCGGTAATTTGATGATAACCAAAGTTAAATAGTTTGCTCATAATCGAATGCTAGACTGACTGTCAGTCAGAAACGTTAGACCCTGTTAATCAGGTATAATCACACCCCACCACCGAGCAAGGTTTATGTTCATCATATGTTGTCTGGTTGAGTTATTTTGTCAATGATCAGGATAATGAATATGACATTGAAAGGCACAGCACAAAAAAATGAGTATATTTTATGTAAGCTTATTTCAATGTTTTATAAATTATATTTCAGATAAGAAGATAAAGATGTCACACAGAGAGCCCCTTACGCCTTTAAATTCAAACCTTACACCTACTCCTAAGAGACCAACTCCTGTTTCAAAATTTATATCACCATCAACAAGCCGCCATGCACACATCCCTACTCCAGTGACTGCTTTCACTAAAGAACATGATGATGCTGCTGAGAGAAGGGACAGACGAAGATCTCGGGTATTAGAATTACAGCGTAAAGCTGGTAGTGGTGGAAGTCCTGGTTCACCAGACAGAAGACGGTCAACACCGTTAAATGGGTTAACAGCTAATCAACTTTCAGATCATTATGCTAGCTGTATTCAGCTATCAACTGAAAATGTAAGTCAGTATGTGTGTGTTAGCTTAAAAATGTTATATACAGGATTTCTGTTGAAAAATTATGTTTGGGATTAACAGATCCTGTAATTAGGTCATCACTTTCAAGAAATAAGATCAATAATCTTCCATACTCCAGCTCTCTATAATTTCCATATTTACGTCATTACAATAATTACTGTTCTTCATTTACGAGATAGAAACTGAAAAAAGCTGTTCATGATAAGAATAGTTTCTGATGTCTAAACATTGTTTATTTTTATTAAAAAGTCTGTCTACATTATCCCAGTTGGTGCAGCAAAGAAGGACATTAACCACTATTTCATTCATTAAGTTTAATCACTCTTCGAAAGGCACAGTAGACTTCCACGTATTATAAAGTGGTGTTTATGTTGTTCTTTCATGGTATGCAATGCTTTATGGTAGGGGCTCTTATACGGTAATACAGTTCAAAGAGTTTTTCATGCATTGTTGAAGGAGAATGTGGCTTTCGCCATTGTGAAATACTTGGATTGTGAAATACTTGGATTGTGAAGTTGAGAGTATGTTTTTCTTTCATATCACAGGACAAGACTACTGACATATCATAATTGAAATTGTCCTTTACAAACACAGATTTATGATCATACATTTTGTAAAATCTTAGATTGTTCATTGGTATGAAAATTACTTTTCAGAAAATCAATGCCAAGAATGCTTTTGGACTTCATTTGATAGATTATATGTCAGATCTACTGAAAAAGAAGGAATTGGAAAATTTCCAGGTATTGTTCTTTATCTCTATTTCTTGAACTATGTTTTAGTTGAAAGTTTGACATATCAGAATCAGGGGCCGTAGTTTTCCTTTTTCAGTGGAAAAGAATTTCTCATTCGGTTGAAATAAAATGTAATTTTTCAATTGTAGGTGGCAAGTACAACTTTAGATGCAAGTGCTAAAATTTATGCTGGCCGAGTAGATTTCATACATTCTGAAACATACAAAGTATTAACAGATTTAGGACGAGGATCAGATAAAGATAAAAACAGAAATGGTTTGTATAAAACGATGTCTTTAGAGAGTGGTTTTTTTCAGCATTAAGAAAAAGCAAAAAAATATATAAAAACTTATCTATTGTCTCTGTTTGAGCTGATATTGAAGATATGTTCAGTTCAGACTGCCAGCATTAGGTAGAAAAACTAATGTGAGAGTAATGTGCTTGTGTATGTGATATTGTCTGGAAATAAGAGAAATGATCATATCACCAGAAAGAAAGAGGAACATTTAGTTGATTTATCTCATTGAGTGTCACTTTGAAGTCCTGTGCAATCGCTTCCGATTTGTATAGAAACTGGGAGAGCTTTGAACGGGAGAGATTTTTTCAACTTGTTGATTTAGTTGAGTTTTTTCGGCTGTCCTATAAAACAACAACAACTGGTTTAACTATATAAAATTTATTATTTCTTGGTATCAGAATGTTGCATTATATTTATAATGTTCTTGGTATATTCATAATGTTTTATAGATGATGAGATGGCTGAAAATCCAGATGAACAAAATAATGATGAAAATATGAAAAAGAAAAGAAAGGTAAACTATTTCCATATCTATACAAACAACAAAATATATATTCTGCTGTTTGATACAGCGGGCCATGGTGACTCGTTGAGTAAGACATTGGCACACTAATCTGGAGGTCGAGCTTTTGATCCCTGTGTTGGCTGTGAAAGTTCATTTGGGTATTCTGCCGTAGTTTCCCCTTGTCAGTGGTGCAGGACAGAATGTCTGGCAAGAGACAATGTATAGTCATTCGGATGGGATGGAAAACCAAGATTCCATGTACACATTCACTGCAGTAGGCTGGAGCGCCGCTCTCCTAGCTGGCATGCTGTATCCCCGTCTTCAACTGCGCAGTAGGAGCAAAACAGAAGAATTTTAAACCCAATTTCATTTCACACTTTGATACCATTTCTAGAACTTCCTTGGTTGTAATCCCCGGTTGTACGTGGCAAGGAGTATGGTCGCCTGTCCAACCTCAGGGGTTTTCTCTGGGTACTCCGGTTTCCTCCCACTGCTAAAGACCCTGAGGTGCAAGCGAATTATTGAAATAAAATCAAACCATATGTTAGTCCCAAAATGACGTAGTTTGTGTCAAGTGGACGTTAAACAACATTTCTCTCTCTCTCCTCGGTTGTAAATCACAGCATGTACTGTGGAGTTTGACCAGATTGATGGATATGCCAGTTAACAGTACAAGTATTAACTATGATTATTTCTGTTTCAGACAAGGAAAAGTAGAACAATTGAAATAAATTTAAAGAATATTAATGTTAATAAATTTGATTTAGAATTTGAGGTAAAGAAAGTCTATTTTATTTTGCTATACACCTTGTCAATTATATTGTATGACAAGCTAAATTTTGTTTCACTGGTTTTTTTTTTAGAAGGCTAAGCTATGATCTATGATATCTTCAATGAGTGCTTTGTATTCTTTTTCTTTGATAAAATGACACAATACTAGCTTTTTTCTGTCAAATTAATATTGGGGACAAGACTTCACTTGTTCAGTCAAATAGCATGCAACAAAAAAGTGTACAAAAGAAAAATAAATCGTTACTAGATTGTGCAAATTGCATCCCATGTGGCCAATGATGGATACTAATGGATCAAGATATGCATAATCAGCAAGGTCTATAAAGAGTAAACTTGGAAATGAGATTCGGTCCCCAAAAACCTAGTAAGGTTACGTGATTATTGATGGACCTCTGCTTGATTATGAGGATCATGTGGCTAAGTTGGTAAAATGCTGGCTCACTAGCCTGGAGGTCGGGTGTTCGATCCCTGCATTGGCTGAGAAAGTTCATCCAGATTTTCAGGCGTGGTTTCCCCTTATCAGTGATGCAGGATGGAGGTGACAAGGACAGCTGTCTAGTCGTTCAGATGGGCCGAAAAACTGAGGTCCCCTATACACATTGGCGTGCACGTAAAAGATCCCTTGGCAGTTGGAATTCTATATAAGAGTGTGCCTTAGCACCACTGCCCGGGCAAAATTTCCCTCATAGCACACTGTATGGCGTATACCCGTCCCAGGTTAGGAGCAGAACAGTAGGACTTTAAACCCCATTTCATTTTATTTCTGCTTGATTAGGCTGCATGATAAACAGGTAAGTAGAGATAAATATAAAAATTATTTGTGTAATGTTTAACTTTCAGGTTGACCCTATGTTTCAAGTGACATCTGCAGCCTTTGATGAAGGTGGTGTTAGTGGTTTATTATTAAATAACCTACAGTGTTTTGATGATGGACAACAATTAATATTAGATTCTTCAACACAAGTATCTATTATTGATGATAAAAGTTTAGAAGAGAGAAAAAGTAAATCAATTGACACAGAAGAAATTGAAGGTATGTTTATATAAGCAAAAGAACAAAACAAAATCCAGGTAGACAATTACTTTTCCTAGTTACATGACATTTATTTGCTCTATCAGTTCATATTGAGGAGCAATTGCTAAACTTTATTTAATTTGAATACCAGTTCACAAAATCAGCCATTTCTAAACTAAGCCAGAGTAATTTATGCATTAAAAAAGCATTGATAAATTGTCTTATTGTAAAATGATGTATCCCTGTATTATGAATGTTTTTTTACTAATTTTTCAGATTTACTTTCCAAAATGAATATTGAAAATAAGATAATCTGTCCGCAATTTCAACATTTTAGATTTACAGAATGGGATGATTCAGATACGGTACGTAAATAAAAAAATACCATAAATTCAAATATTGTTTCAACTGAATGGGGGCGCTGTATCACATGGCCTGCCGTTGAGTCAACTGGCATGGTTTCAAATCTCCCGTTGTAGGTGGCAAGGAGTAGGGTCGCCTGTCCAACGTGTACTCCATTTTCCTCCCACTGCTTAAGACCCCTACGCGCAAGCGAATTATTGAAATAAAATTAAACCATATGTTAGTCCCGAAATGACCTAGTTTGTGTCGAGTGGACATTAAACCCCATTTCTCTCTCTCTCTCTCTCGCTTCTACTGGAAGCACATTGTCATCTTGGGTTTTTTGTGTCAATTTGCAATGAGTGGTGTTAATCCTGTTTATGCGATGGTAATGTTTGAAATCAATATTATATTTGCAGAGTTCTATCATACCTAAAACATCATCAGAACATGCTTTTGATATAAATGCTGAGATTGAACCTATTCCAGAAGCAGAAGATCTCATACCAGAGCATGGTTTGTCATATTCTGGTGACAGTGATGATGAAAACGGTATTATTATATTCCATAACTATCATATATAAAAGGAAGAATATCCCTATACTGTTTCCTTGTTCATTTAATGTAGGTTCCTGAAGACAGGGCTCTGATTCACGAAATCTTAACTAAAGATATAATCCAAATTTTAGTAGATACTTCAGTTTTGATTGGCTAAGCACTAAAATCAATCTAATATTTTCCAATCAAATAACAAAAATTTGGATTTTATCTTAATGAAATTTTGTGAGTAAGGCCCAAGGAATACAAGGATAAAGTTTTTTATAGCATGGAAAACAGTCAAATCTGAGCTTAACTTGGTATATACTGTGCTATAAATCACAGCTATACCCAATGCTGAAATTTAGTAAAAACCATAACTCAGTATTTTAGATATTTGATAAATAAAGAAAATAAACAAATTTTGGTAAATTGTACTCTTGGGGATTGTATATTCTTTCAACATATCGCACATGCTTTATTTTGTTAGGTTTTGAAGCACCTGGTGAAGCAGATGTTTCATCTTTAATCGGAGATAATAAAACTGCTAAACTTGTAGAAAGTGCCTTCAGAGATCTGACGTAAGGTTTATTTCATTATAGAATCTGTTATTTGAAAATATCTGTTAGTATGTATTAAAGTTAAATATATCTTATTTTGGATGTAAAGCCAATTAAATTGCAACTGAAAAATATAGTTACGTCATATATTTTGAAATTCCATTTTAAGAATAAAGCATCTGATTTGAATGCCGATTATATTATATTTTAAAGGCATGGTTCAGTTGGAAGTTTAATGCAGATACTGGCTACAGAACCTTCAGATTATTCTTATTTTAATAAAACTTTATTGAGATCATGGGCTGGACCATCACACTGGAAACTGGGACCACTGTCTAAAGGTAATTTTAATGAACTGGTTCATTTTATCTCTAATAAAAAAGAAAATACACAAATTCGAAGTTTTTTTCTACATAATATAATTACTTAAATGTTATTGCCAAAAAATTATTCACTTAACTACATTGACTTTTGTTAACTTGTTTCTATGAATTTTGCATTTTCAGATTTTTACTAATTCCTAGATTAAACTAAAAGATAACTAACTTTAACTTAAGAATTCTTCTAAAGAATAATATAATTGTATAAAGTTAACGCTAAAAAATAAATCATTTCCCAACATAAATTCTAATTATATTATTTAATTGTGAAACAAAATATTTTCAGATGCAAAGAGTGTGAATAAAACCATGAAAACAAAAAAGCCTGATTTTGTCATAGATTATGATGCAGATGTAGATCTTGAGAAACCTTTCAGAAAGTCAAAAGCTACAACTTTAACAAAAGCAACTTTAAGTAAACATAAAAAAAATCAAACAACTTTACCAGAAGATCAACATTATGATGCTGACAAATTATTTAGACTTTTTAATAAACCTAAAATAATGGTATGCATTTTATTTATTATACCTGCAGCAAACAAGTTATATTTATAGCACAGCTTTCATGAGTTAACAGGTTGAACACAGAAACTGCTGGTCGAGGTGTTAAACCTGGTAACGAATGAAGCGTGCTATAAATGACTTGTAATACTGACACCTGCTCAACATGCTTGTTGTTATTGCACGGAAAACCCACCCCACTTTTCTACATGATTTCTAGTAAAACTAGCATGAACCAGCAAAAGTGTGCAATAACACTGAAAATGTCTAGTTATTGCAGTTGTGCCCCAGTGAGTTTAGTAGAGGTAAAACAATCTGCTTATTGAACGAAAAGAACAAAGGAAGATCTCCTGTCCATGTTACAAATAGTATTAACTGTAATGGAGAATTGTTGAGAAGTTGTCATTGATATATATCATCTCTTGATGAGAAGCACTGCAAATGTTTATTATTTATATTATGTAGATCAAAAGACAGACAGCAAGTGATGTAGGTGTAGATGATGCAGTAGATAATTATGATTATGATAATGTTAATGATAAAGATAACTATTGTCCAGCCGATGTAGGGGTGAGTCAATTTATTTCTTTTTGTTATTAATCTCCTTTAGTGACTGGAGATTATAAACTTTTTTCAGGCTTAAACTGAGAATTTATTCAACTTCCAGTACTGCTTCTGACAGAGATTTTACACATATCTTTTATTACTGGGGGATGGTTTGTGGAATTTTGTAAATCTCCTATAGATGTTTAGATTACTTATTAGAAATTGAATAAATTATCAAGGAAAGATTCACCGGTTATAGAGGAATAATGCACTGATTAAGAGTATCATACCATGTTTTGAAATTGTAGTATCAGTTCCTTACCTGTAAATGTAAAGCAAGGGGGGCAACTCTGTCCATACGTCCTTGTGCAATATTATCTCCCCTTAGACCACACCTCAATTCACATTTGATCTAATCTGATTTGTTCTCTGCTTTGATCCTGATCATTTATCTCAGTAAGTGAGTTGTGGTTGAACAAATTGAAATGAACAAAATTTCACACAATAATGGACTGTTAATCGTAGTCTACTTTAACCAAATGCATCAAGGGAAGGTGATTGACTTGACAAGTTATTATTGTCAGTCTGTAAACAAGTCAGCTGACCCAAACAGTATTCTATGAAGTTAATTGATCTATTTCCTAATCAAAGTAGTTGATAAATAGAGAATCTTGTTTTTTTACTTTATCAACTTGTGTTGATATTTTTTGATAACAAAAAGACGAGTTGGAGATTTTATTTATCACCCAATCCTTTCTTACTTTTACTTTTTATTTAAAATTTTTGGTTTCTTTAAAATAAAAGAAAGTAGTTCCTTTTTGATTGACCAATCAAATTCATGTAAAGCGATATCTCCTAAGAAGATATCGCAGTAGATTATGTAATTTATCACACAAGCGATATCTACTGTCAAATGTGTTATTGGGTGATAATGAATTAATTAAGTTATGGTTTATGTTATAGGATGATGATGATGATAATGGATTCAATTATACAGCAGCTTGTGGAGATTATAGTCAAGAATCATCTGAGATGACTGTTAATCCAGGATTATCACAAGATACTCTTTTTGATGGAACAGTTCTATCAGGAGATAAATTATTAGCTCAACCATATAAGGTTTGTTTTACTAGTTATTTATGTATTCTCTAATATACATTTATTAAAATGACAAGCTTTTGGTGCGTGTTAAGCTTTTGGGGTTTTCTGGCGTTGCATCCCAAACTACTTTCTAATTCAAATTTCTATTCAATCCCCCTCCCCCTATATTAATGTTCCTATCCTTCGCTTCAATTTTTCTTTCTCTTATTTTATTAGATTTTCCTCATTTTTACTTAACACACTTTCTGCCTTCCACCTATAACTAAAACCCTAATCTAGATAATAATTTTTATTTTATTACATTGCCAGCTGATCATTTAAAATTTATATTCAATACATACTATTCTGGAAACAGTTTATAAGCATTAAGTTGCTTGTTACTGTATCCAATTTATTCATATTATTCCCTTCATCGTTGTATACAAGAATTCTGAATAAATACTTTTTTAAATCATTAAAATGACAAGACCATAATCAACTCTCAATGCCATCAGATGGGTCCAATTTAAAGCAGATTGGAATGGTTCAGACATTAATTTAATGATTTACAGTAAAAATGTTGAAGCAAGGCTGAGCCTTGAACAATCACTGCGGTGGTTACAATCAGTGCACACATCTTGTCAATCCTTAAAAAGCTAATATCTTCACTCAGAATAAAGTAATTTGAATGAAATTTTCAATATATTCATTTTGCATTATCTATGTTTGAAGTATTATAGCAAGAACGACCAAATCTTTATCTAAATCTTACATAATTTATCTATAAACTAACACATTTTCTTTAATGATTTGATTACCAGCTGCAATCCAGCAACATATAAAAGGATTTCATTCCATCTGGCAAATACTAGCCTTAAAGGGACAACAACACTCTTGCTGGCTTGGCAGCTCTAGAAAATAAATAATAGTCTTATTCTAAGTACCAGATATTTATGTGTTCTACCTGTTCTGTAAATTATCCATTACATCATATTTTACTTGTCCAAAGGGTTCGAAAATATTTTAAAATCCAAGTTACATTTGAAAAGGTTTACATTAACCTTTTCAAATCATGTAGTTGAATTTTTTCAATTTTTTAAATTAGGTGTGTTACGATGAAATTTGTATCATCAATTTATTTGAATATTGTAAAATAATACAATTTGTTGACCAGAATAAAGATTGGGACATATTATTCAATTACAACAAGAGTGTTATTGGGGCTTTAGAGGGGTAAAATGCACCATTTCTGTGTATAATTTCAGATTGCTAAGATAGATATTGGGTATGCCAAAACTGCAAAGAAATTAGATGTAAGGAAATTGAAAGGATCAATGTGGAAACTACTAGCAGCTCCAGAAGAAAAGGTAATTACTATTTTACAGCTTATTGCTATTAATACACAGAAGTCTCGAGGGGGGTGGGGTGGGGTGGTGGATAACATGCCTTCAACGGGGAGTATATGTATAAAAGACCTCTTCTAATAAAAGTCTGATATAACTTCAGTGGAAGCAAACGTTAAATAAAGCGATATCACACAAAAGTAAAACACCTTAAGCTATGTATGAGGTCCAGCACCAACCGTTCCCCCCCCCCCCCCCCCAAATGATTCAGCTACTTCATCTTCATATGCTGAAATATTTTCTGTGTAAAGATTTTTTCCTTTCCCCGGTGGAATGACAGTAAGCTAATCCACAAAGTATCTGAATTTTGAAATAAACTCCAGGCGTATTAGTGCAACATACTATTTCTAAGTGATCATATCAACTTTAACATTCCAATAAACTGCATTTATTAACTATTAATATACAGGAAATAGATTGTTTATTAAATATTTTTATTTATAGGAAAAGTCAGAAGATGAAGAAGTTACAACTGATGAGATGAGTAAAACCTGGTCTTTTCAATCACTGTTACAAGAACTACCTGAAAAAGTCTCCACAAATACAGCAAAAAATCTTAGTGTACCAATTGCTTTTGTTTGTCTCCTTCATTTAGCAAATGAAAAGGTAGGTATATTTTATTGTTTTCAATAAAAGAGGCAGTCTGAATTATCTAGTCTTTATTTTACATTTTCAAACTATAATATCACAGGAGTATGTCCAACCTCGTGGGTTTTCTCCGGGTACTCCGGTTTCCTCCCACTGCTAAAGACCCCTACGCGCAAGCAAATTATTGAAATAAAATTAAACCATGTTAGTCCCGAAATGACCTAGTTTGTGTCGAGTGGGCGTTGAACCCCATTTCTCTCTATAATATCACATGGCAAACGGATGATCCAAAGAAAGTATAAGACATTATATTAGTGAAATTGGTTAAAATGGTTTTATGTCTGAAAATATTTAAATATAGTTTCACTTTCAACTGATCCTCATTTTATTAAAATGGTGATGTTACTGTCATTAAACTATACTCAAAATGTTGCCGTTTTTTCTTTTTTCAGTCATTGAAAATCACAGATGACCAGTTGAAAGATCTTGAGATATGTAAAGGATGATAGTTTTAGATTGACTTTTATTCAGTATTGTTATAGTATATCTGTTATGTCCATTAGGCCTATTGTTTTTGATCTTAAATCTGTATTTGTAAATATAATTATACAGTAGATAAATGACTAATGTCTTTGTTAGTATTTAATTATAAGGGTGCTCAGTCGTACATTTTTCTCATTTTAATCTACATTATTTTATCTATTCACATAGTAATCATATATATATATATATACCCATTGACTCAACTGGCTCTTTATTTTATCAATTTCATGTTGTTTTGTTTCTGTAAATATGATTCTGTAAGGAATTCTTTTTCATCTTTATATAATCATATCGTATATCACTATTTCCATGTCATGAAGAGTCAATAATAAAATATTTAATAATACCATCTTACAAATGAGTTTACTATTGAAGTGTAACATGGATATAATGATACAGACAGCTTTATTGATAATATGTAACGAGGATAACTTGAGGCGATTGATTATGTTTATATATTACGGATTATTGGTGCAAGTTCAAAGCGAACACATTTGACAAATAATAATATATCTGGACCAATGTAGGTCCTTCAGTGAAAAAAATGGGTCTGTAGGAACTTGAAAAGGTATGCAAAAAGGAATAACTCCATCTGTTACATTCATAGTATCTGAATATGTCCCAAAGTTTTTGTGAAAGGAGCAATAACTCATTTACAAGTTTACTATGCAAACTGTTGCACTATTCTGAATTTATACATTCTTTCTAGCCTGTCAAACAGTTTGCAAATTTATCCGACCTGTAGAAGATCTTTTGGCAATTGACAAGACGAATGGATGTGCTTTGACCATCTTTTAAAATGTTTTAACCTTAAAAGGTTTCTTCTCTCAGAGTAAGTCATATTTCAAAATCCAATCAAATTTTACGAAAACAATCTTGAATATTTTTTGTTTCTTCAGTTGAAGTGGCATATTTTCCCCATTTTTATAGGATGTGCAAATTATCAAATGTTCGATAAAATCTTTTAAGAGCTTAGATCCAAAACGGGAGTGAGGGTCTAATGCATCTACTGTAAACCATAAGGTCTGTTATCTACTACACAAGTCATAGGTTCCACCAACGGTTTGTAGGTGATAAGAATTGAAATGGGTTTTAACATCATCCTACTGTTCTGCTCCTAACCTGGGCTAATGAAGACGGACATACGCCATACAGTGTGCTATCAGGGAAATCTTGCCAGTGTAGAGGCGCTATGACTTACTCTTATATCAAATTCTGACTGCCAAGGGATGTTTTATGTGCACGCCAATGTGTACACAGGACCTCGGTTTTTCATCCCATATGAACAACTAGACAGCTGTCCTTGTCAGGCCCTTCGTCCTGCATCACTGACAAGGGGAAAACATGCCAGAAAATCTGAATGATCTTTTTCTCGGCCAATGCAGGGATCAAACACCCGAACTCCAGGCTATCGTACCAGCGTCTTACCCACCTAGCCATGATCCCCCTGTAGGTGATAAGGGGTAGGTTTTCTCCAGGTTAAAGACGTGGAGTGGACATTAAACCCCATTTCATTTTCTCTCTTCATCGACAATCAAAAGTTCCGGAAAATAACTAGAATTACCTTTAATAAATTCTTTAATAGCCCAAAACTCATTATTTCTGAATATTTGATAGAAACCAGACAAGAATTCTGTTGAGATTTGAAATGTGGATGACAAAATAAACCCATAAATTTCAACAATATTGTATTTATTTTTTCTCACAAGAACTGACAGTGTGCTGTAAAATATCAAAGAGAAAAATTACATAATAAATCACATCAAATAATCTCTCACAAAGAGATAGGATATTAAAAAAAAAATTATGGTCCCAATTCAAAAAATATTCTATATTTGGGTAATGTAATAAATAAAATATAGCACTGTAAAATACTGAAAACATTATTTAAATAGAAACATTTTTTTTTTGTTTTTGGAAATTAAATAAAACATGAAAAGTACCTGGTACATAAAAATCTGTTTCAAATTTCTCTGCTTATAAAGCATGTATGTGACTATATCAATAAATAAACAACACATTCAAATGACATTTTCAAAAAAAAACATAACTTAGTATAGTATTGCACTTAAACAAAAAAACATATAAACTAAAAATAAATAGATGAATATAAATTATGATGACATGGAATGTTACATTATGACTTGGACAAAACAAGATATACATGTATATAATAACAATATATGATATGATAATTGAAATCTACAGCAGGAGTTCATCTAATAATATATGGTCATCTTGTATTCTTTACAACACCACAAAGCTATATTAGCTTCCTTACATTACATGTGTATTGTGTAGTTCACCATACAATCAATGTACAGCAAGGTGAAGATTGGATTACTTATTTACGCTTATTAAACATGCATTATGCAAGAGCTAAATCTGCCTATTGTAGGTCTTTCTTTAGGCCTGAAATGTTTTCTAAAGTATTATTTAGACATTAATTAACTGATCCAGACCTTAATCATCTCTTGATGGCATCAGATTTCTCCGATATTAAACAGATTAGAATGGTTCAGCAATTCTTTGATTTAATCAAATATGGTGGACCAAGACTTAGCTTTGATCAACCAATACCGTGGTTGAAATTAATGCACACGTCTGTCAAACCTTCAAAGGCTAATATCTTTGTTTGCAATAGAGTCATTTGAATGAAATTTTCAAATTAATCATTTTACAACGGCTAGTTCTTTATCTAAATCTTACATAATGTATCTTTAAGTTTCAATAAATTAATACTAATTCACAGGTAATAAAACTACCCTGAAATCATGGATATAAACTGATACATGGAGACATTAACTAACTTCCTCCGGGGTGTTTCGGGTAGATAATTTAAGAAGATGATAAATACATCGTTTTTAGAAACTATTCACTTGTAGTGAGTGAGAATATGTCATGACAAAAACACCAATATTTGTCAATATGAATAAATGTCCTTGAATTTATTAAACCCCCAACATGTGATTAATATATATTGTGTCCTGTCATGGGTTTGTATTATGTAATGGTTTATGTGTGATGTAGTATCTCCTGCACATTCTATTTCTATTAATAATCAAAACAATTAAAGGTTAAAACTGGAATCAAAAGAAAATAATGTGATTTTCAATCTGATTAAAATACAGATCTATATTTCGTTTCGTCTTTTTATACTTTCAATGACCTATACTACATGAAGATCTGACCAGTTGTTTCAATAGGTCACATCAAGTCATATAAGCAGCTTTTGACCTATGACATCAGACAGTTGATTAACCAATCAGCATAGATTTTACTAGTGGATTATCCATAGTTCCAAGCAAATTACGCCTAAAGCTCGCCGTAACAGAGCGTTTCATTGGTTTAATACCTCATACCATTCACAACACGTCAATGATAACAACTCTTCTAGACAGATAAAACGAAAGTTTGAATTATAAAAACGAAACGAAATAGGATCTGCGTTTCAATCAAATTGTCTTATATCTAGATCGTTATATTTCATCAATTTTTGGACTATTGTGTTTTATTCAGGCACTTTTGAATATCATTTCAAGATCATATTGAATTTTTTCTGGCATGCCAGGCATTTCAATTAGTGAATAATTTTTTCTCAAAATCTTTAATCAACGTGTCACCAATTTTATAATTTGGTATTCAAAGTTTGCAAATATTCTAATAATACAATCAAGACAAAAAAAGCATTTAATATATTAATGATCTTCCTATAACTAATATAGCAATCTGTAACTATCCAAGGCACTTCCCAAAGATATGGCACAATACACAATGGGGGAACAAAATATCTTTTAAAGGGATATTTGAGCTTGAAGGTACCGTATCTTTGTATTTTTTGGAACTTTTCATATATTAACAGGGACTCTTTTCCTAGAATGTTTAAACCAAAGAATAATGTTGTAAAACAATCTCAGTGGTAGTGTTCCCACATCAATTGATCTTTCACTTAATATGTCTAAATGGAATATTTCAAACCTTTAAATTTAAATTTGTGCCAAATTATTGATCATTAGTCATAGGTATACACAAAATTCAGGCATAAATATAGCTTAAAACAAGTTTTGCAAGTATTTAAGTCGGTACATTCAAATGATGTAAGAAATGTTTACAGCCTTATGTTACTGCTGTGTCTGCAGTGAACGTTCCAAATAAGTTGTAGTCAATAATTGCACAAAATTCCCTTTAAGATGATATACATATATATATATATATAGTTTACAGTAAACATATTCAATAACAACAATATCAAGATACAAAACATCTGATATAATAAATATATATTTAATGTATATATGTAATATTTCTCCTAGTAAATCACCAAAGACCACTGAATTCAAATAAAAACAACAATAAATAAAGCGTGAGTGGTAAAACCGGCAATAGGAATGTTATATATATATATTGAGTAGAAGCACCACACTATGTATGGTAGGTAGCTAACATATATTATGAGGTGACAGTACTATACTTTATTAATGAACAGTGTGTTTTTTTAAAAACCAACACTGATGAGGTGGTTTGGTTAAATAATGACAAACTTATGTATTAGTCATTACTGATTGCTAGCAAAATCAAATACTTAGGAGGTTTAGTTCTTAGAATAATTAGGCCTATATTCATATTAAAGTGAGAGCCCTTTCTAAGCTAAATTCACAACCAACTGATAGCAAAATCAAATTGTTCATGGGTTTAATTCTTAGGATTAGAATATTTCAATCCATTTTTGAAATATATTAAATTCACCAAATTATTCCTGTTTGCCATATTATTCTGTACTGGACTAGATGATAAGACTACAGAATATTGCTAGAAACAGTCTTGCACTATTTAAATTACAAAATATATATGATAATACCATACACATACTTTAAGCCCAGTATCTGTCATGTGACAACTATCTAACATTTATTTTATATATGTCTACTTTAACAATTAGATTAAATATAAATAACCATTTCCAAACTATTTACAAAGAGGGGACGGTAATAAAACAACTTGAAAAGACAAGTTAGAGGAAAAAATCCAGCATGGGTGACAAAACTCATGCACATATTTTATGACAGTAATTACAATATCATAACTTAATCTCTGGCAAAAATCACTCTAGTCCAAATCGTACCATTAAATGCAGTATATAAGCCGACTGACTTCATTACCATAAAAACCAAGGTTTTCATAAAAGCAAAAATCAAGCTCTTTGTTTGTATTGACTTTATCATACCAAAATGTTTTTGGTGATTTTTTGTTATTCAAAATTCTGTATAAAATTTAAATAAACAACCACTCAATGAAATTGTCATGAAATTAATGTATGAATGTACCCCCGAAAAAATGAACAGATGCATGTGTATATAAATTACCCACCAAAATATAAACCAATTCATGTATCTCAAACACTCCTATCAAAATATTTCTTTTGAAAATACAAAAACAAAGTATTTGATTCTGTACAGATGACCCCTGTAATATCATGTAATATCATGTAAAGAAATACAATGCTAGATTTGTCCAATTATATTAACACAAACCAAATACATACAGCAATATTATCCCAAACAATCATCATAAATTAATTCTATTTCCTACAAATTTAAACCTTCTCCAAACTAATACCATCATTCTATTATAAATCACAACCAATGAGGTACTCTGGTATTATGTTGTTACAAGTGGACAATGTATTATTTATACATTAGATTAAAAGAGTTAAATTTCATTATAAATATTACATGTAAATAATTTCAATAATAATTTATATTATGCACTAAAAAAACATGGAGGAGAAAACATGTGATAATTAGTGAATTTACAATATATTATGTGATCATAAACAATTACCATACAATATTTAATATATAGTAATGACAACAATCACAGTATTCTACTATTATAGTAGAGACCACAATCCTTCACCATAGTATTATGTGAGCAAATATATATATTAATATCTTCACTATCAATTATACAACATATAACGATCACCAAGGTTACTTACATTATGATTAGAACCTGTAAATTCAAAAGAACTGTCAGGACTAAATGGACTAGATTTACTCTGTACTTTATGCTGGAGTTTACGAAGCAGTTCTGATGCCGGTGTGCTAAGAGCAAAACCAGAAGGAAAAAAATTCATATCTGCTTTGAATTCTGGATTGGCATTGAGATAGGGCTGGTACCATGGCAGGTTATTGGTGGAGTCTTTAGAAGGAGTGAAACCCAAGGCACTCAACTTAGTTGATTCTGATTTAGTAGTGGTTGTCGTCTTTGATGAGGCAGGGGAGGAGGTGGAACTAGAGGTTTCTGCTGAACTTGCACTTGTGACAGTTTTTGATTCTTTTGTGGTTTGAGTATCTCTCATTTTCTTCTGTCGTAGTAGATGTCTTTCTTTAACCTTATATTCTAAGGTTGAATGAGGCACGCCGTAGTAACTGCCAGCCCTGTGTACACTCATCTCGCCTCGCTGGACAGCTCGCACAGCTTCCATCAATAGGGCACTGTTATATTTACGATATTGGCCTCGTTTGGGTCTTGTTTTCTTTACTGTATTTGCTGGTTGTGAGGTCTTCTCTCGTTCACTCTCTTTCCTGCGTTTTGAAGCTGTGTGGTTATTAGTTGAGTATTTGGAGTTAGGTACAGTCATTTGCGGCAGTCTTCTATCTACCAAATGTGAAATAAGGGGACTCGAGATTTCGGCTTCGGAACTACTGTCAGACCCATCTTTAAACCTCATCTTCTCTGTGATAGTTTTCATTATAATATCTTTTAATGTTTCTCCTATTCTACCTCCATCATACACTTTACCATACATTTTACTTTTATCCGATAACTGAGTGTTGGCACTGGTAGTGGCACTCTTGTAGGACGGAATTCGGATATCTGGATCTTCACTGGTGTTCAATGATGACAAATAAGCTGCGGTCAAAGGTGAATAATAAGGGCTGCTCATGGCAAGACTGCTTTGAGATTCATTACTGCTACTACTACTACATGTACTACTAGATTTCTTCTTCGAGGCACTTTTTTGGCACTCCATTTCAAATCGTTGTTCAACTAATTTATGAATCAAATCTGCCAACAAGGGAAGTTTCAGTTCGTTGATATGAGCAGGTTTAGGGCTTGTTTCTCGAGATCCGTCAATATTATGCTTGTGTCGTATTTGTTCCATTTTTCGCTCCATCTCCTCTGGAGTGAGTTCTGCTTGCTTTTGATATGGTAAAAGGAAAGGTATAGGAGGAAGGAATGCTAATGATCCAGCCTGCATTAGGTCTGTTAACTTCATACTGCTAGTATTATTTATTGAGGATTCATCAACAGAATTGGAATCATCTGGTTCATCTGTTACACTGCTTTGATCTTCTATTTCCATTTTAAATATTTTGTTTCTGAGTGTTGAGCGAGGTATGCCATAGAGTGTTGAAGCTCTTCTGGTACCCAATTTACCATTTCTTATATCACAAACAGCTGATACAAGATCATCATCAGTATAACCTCGTTTACCATTTGGAAGAGTATCTTTCTTATTTTTACTGAAAAAAAATACACAAAAATTATTCAAGGATAGATCTGGTCTTGGTAAAATTACAAATGAATCATTTAACCAGGACAATATGAATGGCTGGAGATCTGAGGGTTTTTGTTTGAAACATTAAACTTTTTATCAACCACAAACATACTGAAGTAATGAAGTGAGTGGTGATTATGACATCATTTCCAGAAATTGAGAAGACTGGATTACTGGAAAACTCAGCTGATCAGCAATTTGTTGAGATTATGTGAGGAGGACTTTTATCATTCAAGATCAAGTTCAAAGTGGACATTGAAGTAATCAGATCTTGCTCACTTTCCCCTTCAATTATTATCTGTCGGACTGGCAATCGATGCTGGTTTCAAGTATCGATAATCGTCGACCTTCCGCCGATAAAAAATCAACAATATCAGCCGACTATTTTTACTTACACACTCGACATATTATTGTTGATTATGACCATGAAAATAATCACAGTTTATTAATCATATTTATTCCGATTTCTCATGTGCACAAAATGTCTTGCATAGTGGCCTAATTCATTTTTTTGATTCTTGAGCACTATGGTTTGTATATTAACTCTTAAATGACCCAGAGGTTTGACGTCATAACGTCATAAAAACCCACGTCATAATGGTCAATAGTGCTAAAGGTATGAATTTTAAAATCATATTATTAAATATAACAACTGAAAATAGACCCTTCATGTAAATGGATGAAATAATCTAAAATGAATGCCATTTGCATATATATAAATAGATCTAATGGTTATTTCTTTTTTTTTTTGTTCAGCTTTTGTGAACTAAAAATCATTTATCATGAATCTTATTAAGCTTATTAAAATTTAAAAGTACCGGTAATTAAAATTTTGGTTGATTAGGCTAGCTTCTATTTTTATCACGTTCTAACGTAAAACTATAAATATCTAAACCACCGATAAAATCTGAATCACTTGTGGGGTGGTAATCCGTCGTAAGGAAAATTTTCGTATAGGCCTAGACCTAGACATAACACCGTTTTATTATAATTTTTCAAGAAGAAACAGTAAGATTTTTAACTGTCAAAATGTCAAACAGGAAGTAAACAAATGAGAAAAGGCCTTCTGTGTATAAGGGAAGTAACTCTCATTGCACTAGGAACGTTGCATTCGACTAACTGGTTTTGTCGACAAAAGTCGACGTGGGTACTTAACGGTAACGTCATAGGTGTCGACAAAAGTCGCCGTGGGTCAGTTAAGAGTTCAGAAACAGCGCAGATAAATAAGAGAAAAGGAAGGGGCACAAGCCTGAATATTATGTGAAACTATTTACTCTCTTCCTAAGCGTTCGACAATTCTAAGCAATATCGCCAGCGTGAAAAAAAAAAAGTGGGTGTGTTTAATGACCTTTTGTTTAATTACAGTTATCATGCTAGGTGCAAGCATACGTTGCAAAGACTACTGTGATAGTGATACGGATTATCTTTTTTTCTTGAATGGATTTCTTCTTACACGTGACTTCCTGTATCGATTATCAGTTTTCAAAACGCTTTACAGACGATTATCAGCCATATCGATATTTTCTGACAGTCCTAATTACCTATAAGTTTATTTTGAGTTTTGAATCCATGCTAGTGATAATTACAGTCTATAATACAGAGAGAGAGAGAAATGGGGTTTAACATCCACTCGACACAAACTAGGTCATTTCGGTCATACGGTTTAATTTTATTTCAATAATTCGTTTGCGCGTAGGGGTCTTTAGCAGTGGGAGGAAACCAGAGTACCCGGAAAAAAACCACGAGGTTGGACAGGCGACCCTACTCCTTGCCACGTACAACCGGGGATTTGAAACCACGGCAGTTGACTCAATGGCAGGCTGTATGATACAGCGCGCACGCTAACCATTCGGCCATCCAACTCCCAAATCTATAATATAGATTGAATATCTAAAATTTGAATAGGCATCAATATTAAATGACAAATATTATTAGCTTACCCTACTTGTTGTGGAATTTGAGGAACTTTAAGTTCTATATGTAATTTACTAGATATTGGTGCATCTTCCGGTTTAGGGCTGGTTCGTTTTTCGGATTCTTTTTTGATGTTTGTGGTATAGTATTGTGTACAAAAAGGAAGTAAATCATGCAAATACCGTAGATCTGTAAACAAAATATATATATAAAAAAAAAATTATCAAAACAATATAGATATACCCATATCTTTTCTAATGCCAATATCATAATAATAACACCATTCAGGCTCGTAGCAAGCTTGTTTGCTGCCGAAAGGCAGTGAAGTTTTTAGGGGTGCACACCGCCGGCACAGTCTACAATAGGTATTTTAGAGTTATGGTTGGCAAATTTTCTTTCGGGGGGGGGGGGGGGGGCCATTGCCCTCTCTTGCCCCCGCTGGCTACAGGCCTGACACCATTACTACTAACATCTTTAATAAAAGTTTGAATGAGTCAGTGACATTTACATATTCAAATTACCTTGTCACCTACATGTCAGGAACATACAGTAATGTTTACTGATTTACTGCTTGATATTGAAGGAGATTTCTGATATTGCTAGATTACTAGTAAGATTCAGCCTATAATCTTATTTGTGAAATCCATAGTAATCTCAAACTTTCAGTAAACATACGTTTTACGGTTGCAATAGTTGACCCAATTAACCTTGAGGGAATGAAAATGAAATAATTTTACCCCCAGCAAAGATGACAAGGTTGTTCTAATTTCACAATATATTTATGGAGTTACATGCTAAATTCCATAAATGTCAGGACACACTTTAAATAACCAACGATAGTGGCAGCAGTTTTACAAATATTATTGGCAGTAGTTTTACAAAAATCATTGTCCATAAAATAAACCAAATATCAGGAAACTCTTGTCATGGCATGTCTGTAACAGTTTTGAATTAATAAAAACCTGCACAGCTACAGTAGTTTTATTTAATTTGCTTAAAATATGCATAAAAAGATGTAAAAGTCTACTTACGAGCATTGTCAGGATCAATTTTTCCCTTTTTAGCATCATCTGTAAGTTTGCTGACTATGTCCTAAAACAATGAAATACTTGTTTAAATATTATTTTCATACTGTCACAATAATATATCTATGAAGTCCTCTTTCCTCCAAATATTTTCATAAACCTGTCAGTTAACACTTTAACAATGTTAAATAGTGTAACAACCATAGTAACAGCTTTTTCTCTAGTCAGTATGTATTACTTATTGATTGATTGACTTATACTTACAACTATGGAGGCCAATTTTGATTCACAATAAATACACTCATTCTCTGGAGCAAAATCTTCAGGCTCATCACTTTCCAAACCTGTAACATTATATTGATTCTATAACACAATTATCTATAATATTCAAGATCTAAGTTTATAGTCAATTTAACTCATCACCCATTGTGTGAAACACGCTTGATTTACCATACGTATTACAAGCTTCCAGTGCACATTTTATCTTTATTTTTTTTGTTTACTCGATGATTGTCATTCTATTTACATAACCATTGAATGGGAAATACGTTCAAACTGCCATGAAATATATATTTGTTACCAAAAACACTTTAGTCTACTAATTTTAATGTCATAGTGTGTGTGTGGCAGTTTGTACATTGCACAAGGATTAAGCTTGGATAGCAATGTCCCAAACACAAAAATTACCTTTAGTGAATAACCTAATTTGCGTATACAATTTGGTGGCTTGAACAAAAGATCTAATTATACTTGAAGGAATATATCTTTAAAAGTCACAAATTAACTTAATGAATATTAACCCTTTAGGGCTACAGAATGTATACGTAATATTACATATCATTTAAGGGGGTTGGATGGTCGAATGGTTAGCACATGCAGGCTGTATCATAAAGCCTATCATTGAGTCAACTGGCGTGGTTTTGAATCCCCTGTTGTACGTGACAAGGAGTAGGGTTGCCTGTCCAACCTCATGGGCTTTCTCCGGGTCCTTTGGTTTCCTCCCACTGCTAAAGAACCCTACGTGCAAGCTAATTATTGAAATAAAATTAGACCATATTTAGTCCTGAAATGACTGAGTTTGTGTCGAGTAGACGTTAAACCCAATTTCTCACTCTCTCACAAATCATTTTATAATATATTTTGTACAGTTCATAATGTATTAAAAATTATTGGAGTGATGAAATTGATTCTCAATGAGGGAATGATGTATTAAGGACAAACTTTCTGAATCGATTAATGTTGATGGACAGGAAATCCTTCATTTCAAAATAGGTAAATCATCTAATAGCAATTTCTTGTTTTATCAAATAGGTTAATAAACAGCCTATAATCATAAAGCGTCTACTTACTACACATTCTGAATGCATAAAAATTTAATAAATTTGTGCCTCTTTATAGCAGAACTGATACTTGTTATTTGCTACTTGGCAGTGTGTGGGTGCTGTTTCTTTGAAACAGTGTAACTTTAATGTTTAAAGTAACCATGTGTCATTTTGCTAAAATATCAAATTTCTCATGGCTAAATCTGTAGCCTACTTAGATTGATTATTTAACTAAAAAACATAATCAAAAATACCAACCTAGATAACCTACTGGCTTGTAGGTAATAAATGCTTTATTAAGACACTTAAAACGAATCAAATTTAAAATACAGAATATGTGACATCACTCTTTGATGTTGGCGTACCATTATTTCAAGTAATCGTTCGGGCAACTTGCCAATTGTACTTTATTCATAATTGTGAAATATTGGATCTGGGTAAAAGCATGTGCAAGTGTCTGTATTTCAAGTTGTTTAATGGTCTCGAGCTTAAGACATTGCGTAATATATTCTAAAAACACTCGGGCCGTTGTTAAAATATATCACTCTTGTTGTTACAATATATTACTCGCTCTTGACCATTAAACCATACATTATGTCCGTGAAATGTTTTTGATGAAATAGGTGGAATTCAGAAAGACCTTCAATAATATTTATTGATTTAAAGAACATTGTGTGAACCGATATTCTGTATATTTTGCAGAACATTCATTTTAATGACTTAAATGTCATTTCCAAAATATTAATTGTTTATTTTGGAAAGGTCAGTGAAATGCAAATTTCATATTTCACAAAAACACATCCATATTACTCTTGCTTCTTTTTATTTCCAATTCAGTTATATAGGGTATTCATATGTTGATATTTGACAGGCAAAAAAAAATATGGTTTAAAACGATTTCCTTGTTTCTTTCAATATTAATTAATCTGGTTGTACTAATATAATAATACGTTTTAGGAATATTTATAGCTGAATCAGTATTAGAACCTATGAGGTTTTAACTATAACATATAACTATGACTTATAAACTTTTTCAAATTAAATAAGTATCACATCAATGTGAACAACTTTGGGAACACCTATTAAAAATTTTACTTCCTATTTCTTTAGAGGGGGGGGGGGGGGCTAAATTAACAATAAAAAGTATCATACTTGGTTACTCTTCTCAAAAGCTTTTAATTCTAAATATTTCAGTTTTATAAAATAGAAGCAAACGGTGTTCATGAAACAGGAGTGGCTAAAAGAAAAAATACTTAAATTGGTTTGACCTATTAAAAATATTCTTTGTTCAATGGCTAATTTTCTTTTTGTGGTGATTTAGACAAATAGTTCATTAAAACGTTGGCCTTTTTAGTGATACTAATATAAAGAAGAAAGATACCTTACAATACTTGAGTTTCTGTCAATATCACTTTCAAGTTTTCATTTATTCATTAAATCTTTAATCCCATAAGTGGCCTTGTGTTATTAAAAAAAGATGTGCCAAAATAAATATATGACACAGTGTAATGTTTCGTGTTAACAATCAACTCTGTCAACAAGGAAAAAGCCTTTGGCAAACAACAAATCTTACTAAAAGTGGTTCTTACAAGGCCACACAAATCTCAACTAATAAGTCAAATATTGTCTATAATTTGGAATTATGGCTAGTTGACGAGACCGAAAGTTTCTTTTTATAATAACATAATTTCTTCAAGGTCTCCTTGATACTTCTAATCAAATAATTAGCATCAGACATAAATAAAAGGTCACGGTCAATAATATAAGACCAAAGCCTTAATTATCTAATTATTGACTTGACATTTGTTGATCTGTTAATCAGAAAAATGGGCTATCTTTAGGGTAAAATAAATAGGCTCAAAAATGCATTGATAATGCTACAATAACTTTTTCCTTAAATAGAAACTACAGTCAATTATTTCTGGAGAAACAAATATCTTGTTTTCAATCATCAATTTGGATTTCACTGCAAGTTTAGTATCGGTTACACAATTTTTTTTTATTCTTCTTCAAATGTAATTTATTTCAAATTAATATAAACAGAAAGGAATTAGATTTATGTTTCATGACCACTGTGAATTGAACCTTGGTATATTAACTGTCCCAGTACTTCAGAAAAAAAATCCAGGAGCTAATTCCACAAATTTTTTCACAGATTGAAACAAACTTTGACAGATAAGAACCTTCACCCCCACACCCATGTTAGTTCATATCTCTATCATTCTTAAATAAATGAAGATGCAATTCCAGTTTCAAGAATCTTTCTAGTAAAATTTTTTTCAAAACTATCTAAATCTAAATTGATCCAAATTTTCGAAAAATAATTTTTAGAAAATTCTTCTCGGCCAATCCTTTAAAATTTCATATAGCAAGACCCAAATATTAAATTTAATCAAACATTTTATGGCAAAAGCAAATTATTTGTTGGTCTGATATTATATAAAGGCTCCCTAACTTATTGAAAATAGTAAGCCATAACATGACTTTAGATCATATAATATATGTCATAAAAAAAATGACTTTACTTAAAATCACAGAATATGGGCCTTCAGATGACTATATATCACAGAATATGGACCTTAACATGACTTTAGAACACAGAATATGGGCCTTAATAGGACTTTAGAACACAGAATATTATCGGAGAGAAAACACAATTATCTATATGCACCATCAATACTTTTTGAAACTAATTATAGTGGATGGCAGCTGACCAGGATAACTACTACAGAAATTTGTGAATAATGTAAACTTACTGTTAAAACATTTATCAAGTTCATCTGAAACTTCTTTTCCTCCAAACCGTCCTGCAATTGCCTCATAAGCTGAAAAAAAAATATCAGAAAACTAAAATGAAGTCTGTGTATACATGTATGTACTTCCATTATGCACTTATTTTTTTATAGGTCTTGTACATGTAATAGATTAATGTCAGACCAACAATAATGTACAATGTACTAATTGACCTGATGTTCATACTGAAGACTTCAATTCCAATACATAGGCTAGGTAGAAATCTGCAGTGAGACTGAGATGGGTAAAAAAGGTCTTGTTGGAATGTCACTCAGAACTTCACAGATAAAACAAATAATTTTGGAACATCAGCATTGGCCTGTAATTTTATTTCTTAAAGGCTCAATACCACTCTTGTTGTAACTGAATAATAAGTCGTAATCTTTATTCTGGTCAACAAATTGTACTATTTCACAATATTCCAATTAATTGATGATACAAATTTCATCTTTACACACCTAATTAAAAAAAATTCAACTAAATGGTTTGAAAAGCCTTACGCAAACCTTTTCAAATGTAACTTGGATTTAAAAATATTTTCGAACCCTCTGGACAAGTAAAATAGGATGTAATGGATAATTTAAAAAAACAGGTAGGACACTTTAACATCTAGTACTTAGAATAAGGCTATTATTTATTTTCTAGAGCTGCCAAGCCAGCAAGAGTGTTATTGTCCCTTTAAAAACTAAAATTTTTATTAGAAGGTGCCACTGTGATTCCCTTGACATACTGACCAGACATGGTCATCATAATGGTCTGATTATAGAATTAAATATCAATCATTGATACATGCATTCAAAACGTCTGTCAGAATTCCGTAAATAATTATGCTATATTTGTTATTTATATTGATCATGTGAGTGACACTGCCCAAGAAGGCAAGTTTAACTTCATATTCCTCCATTCAAAAAAGTTTATTAGTAAATTACTGAAAAATATTTGTTAATCACCTGCTTAATGTGACAATTGGGGAATACAAATGTACTGCACATAAAATTTATCAATTATAATGCATGGGATAATCATGTACTGTGAATTATTGGAATATAAAATACAGAGAGAGAGAAATGGGGTTTAACGTCCACTCGACACAAACCAGGTCATTTCAGGACTAACATATGGTTTAATTTTATTTCAATAGTTCGCTTGCTCGTAGGGGTCTTTAGCAGTGGGAGGAAACAGGAGTACTTGGAGAAAACCCACGAGGCATATTAAATACAAAAACAGCACTACACCTAATGGTCAAATGAATCGCAACAACAACAACTAGTTTCACACTTTGAAATACATATATTCCACAACCTAGAAGCTGTGTAAACAAACGCCCTACGAAGAATTCAGACAGTGCATAATACAGATCTTAATTCATTTTGTCCTTTTTTCTAAAGACTGGACTGTAGTGAAAGAAATCGGTCTTGGACACATGAATCACAGAATTACCCAGCTGGGAAGCATACATGTATTTGATTTACAGTTTGTGGAAAGACAATCTTTTTACAAGCAATAACTTAAATTAACCAAATATAATATCCACTGGGTATTTTTGGTTGTCTTGTCATACAAAAGACCAATGGCATAATTTTGAGAAAATCTGGATGGCATAAACCATTGCAACACAAGGTACAACCCTTATGACAAGGTTAAATAAGAAATTAAAAAAGGAAGTGAAGTACTAAATTTACATAAGGATAATAGTTTTTGCAAGAGACAGACAAGTCCTGGTATCTACCTATGCTTAAAGTATCATGATTTCAACAAAATCTAGAATACTTTTTGATTTTGCTTTTTCCTGTAAACCAAATAATTAAAAGTGTCTTCATTTCTGTTTGAACACGATTAGTTTTGAAAATTTAACTTTTCTTTTACATTTCTAAAAAGAATATTTTACAATGGCTGCGTATAATTTAACATTAAACATCAGCAATTTTATATTAGACTGAATCCAGCTTGGTCTTAAATGCGATACATATATATCATTATTCAATTCAATTTCTTAAAAAAAAATAGTTTGTAAATAACAAGACATGAAAGGATAGGTCTGGTCTTGTATACATTAAAATTACTTTATACCAAAAAGAAAGTGAAATTTGTGAACAAGGTTATTTGAAATCGTCTTGTAAAAAAAAATTACACACAAAACATTAATCACGTCACAATCTTTTGATCATATGAAACCATCATGGTGTGCTCATTAAAAACAACATCAAAGGATTTAATAATACATTTTTAAAAATATTTTTAGGAGACATCTGAGAAATTGTGACAAAAAAACAATAGAACTGGAGGTCCATGTGAATAACTTTTTAAATAAGATTATCCAAATATTAAAAAAAGCTTAAGAAACAAACTAAAAAACCGAATTATGATTACTGTCACACTAAGTAGCCCTTCACGCGAAAAACATCTGTGTCACCTTTGTTTGCGTTGTGTTAATGGGTTCGCGACCTGTGCTCATTATAATAACCTGCCCAGTAAAGGTCACGCCATAACTGACTGATGAAAGGCGACAGAAAGCAAAACTACTGTCAGAGGTTAATCTTTATCTGTTGTCAAGACAGTTATTATTATTAACGTCCTTTAATAAAGAAAACAATTCCATAAAATAAGTAGAATTTACATACATGTATTGATCTAAATTTGAACCCGTTAAAAATTATAGGGCTCTAAAATGGCGGTTATGAAAATTGGCCAATACGTCATCCAAGAAGCACAGTATGCCATTTGGGGAATTTACAATTAAGACGATCGATGTAAGAATAAAACACTATACAGGTATGCTGTAATTAGGGTTAAAGAAGTGATTAGGACAAAATAAATGCATTGAAATACATCACTAGTTTTATAAATTCGAAGGAAAGAACTGATCAAGGACAAAAAATCACCATGGTGGCTGCTAGCTAACGAAGGTGCAGATTTATCGATCCGTCTGCTACAGAGGAAAGAATGCCCGAATGTTGACTAAAATTTTGACAATATTAAAATTCAAACCCCTCGGTCAATTTTTCGTCGATTTAGCTGAGAAATATATCAAATTAAAGAGAAAACGGTATTATTTCACTTACCCAACAATACTGGAACCTTTTTACCCCATGAAAGTAGCTCTTTCCGAAACGATCTTCTGTCCTGAGCACACCTCGGGTTCCCGCAATCAACCATATTTGACCGTGCTTTGCTGTAAACGTCACGGTAAATTGTGCTCTATATTAATGACGTTCTCTGTACAGGTGTGATTATGGGGAAGTATTGTTATTATTTTTAAAACAGGTAGTGATATGACATTTTGGACTTCTCCAAGTTAGTTATAAAATGTGTATGAAGCACATGGATTCGAAATATATTTTCGAATGGCCTGATGTAATTAATAGACTCTATTCATTATGCAACATTGTATCGATATGTACATTGATACTGTCTGTTACATGGAATTATTAGACACAATATCGGCAAACTGAGGGATTATAATATATACATAGATATCCATGTTATATCTGGTTATTAACTGAGAATCAAAGGCAACCCGTATGACACAATTCCCCGATAAATGTTTATGGTACACTGCTTAATATCGTGATACCAATTAGTGACAATTTATAACTGATTGATGTTTTTTGTTGTCGAGAAAAAAAATAAAACAAAAAAAATTGTAAATAAGAAAAACACAAAACTGAAATAAGTCAATTATAAATTATGGAAAATTTTAGTGTTATTTTTTGTAGAAAATAGGGAACCATATGTTAACAGTGCAATAGCGCCTATTAGATTAGTTAATTGTTTCAGAAAATCAGAATTAATGAGTCAAAGCAATGTTGGTTTTGGAGTTCTTACCTCTTGGCCCTTGCCTAGAATATGCGCTCCTTTATTCTGGAATATTGCATATCCACCTACCACAAAGATATGCACCATTATTCTGTAATAGAATTAACACACTACCTTAATTTGTCATAAATAGAAAATACCTCCATTAATTTGCTCTCAAAAATTGTTAAAAGGGAAAAACAACTAACAGATATGCATCATAACTGTGTTTTTCCATAATCCGATTTAATTATGCAGTGAAATGCCATTATCACGATTTTACCCTCCAGTATAGTTATTTGCAATTAATTAGTGTCCAAAACATAAAATCCATTAATATTTCATAATAATGATAATAATGGGAGAAATTGTCAGAAGTTATTGTCAATCAATTCCTTTCTGTTTGATAATACTAGTAGGCATGGCATTGACACCAAAATTGTGACCATGATGCTATACTCTCTGAGACTAAGTGTTGGATTGTTTTAATAAGACACTTGATCGTAATTAAACATTCATTTTCAGTTTTTAAGCACACATTCATAAACATTGCCTAAATATGGGTGATAAAGGCCAACATACTTACCCAGATGGAAGCATTTACAATGGCCATTGGAACAGTCAAAATCAAAGACATGGTTATGGACATATGAAGTTTTCTGATGGTTCTCAGTATTGGGGGAATTTTGAAGATGGTTTGTGTTCAGGGAGTGGAATAATGTTATTCAAAGACGAGTCCAGGTGATCATTTAAAGGGATTCATTTTCAAAAACATTCATATTAATGTGAATATTAAAGGGACAGCAGTCAACCCATTAGGTACCAAATCATCTGCTGTAATAGTAAATATAGTGGGTGTATGTCACCTTGCAAGCCATATATTAACAGAATCATGGCTCTTGCATGTTGATCGCAAATTACTGTGATAACCTTGAATCGCCATCCTGTATCATCAAATCATACAAACTGTGTGATTTGATGATATATTTGGACTAAAAACATATTCACACTAATTAAAGACACGTTCCCACGAAACTATTTATATATGGAAAGTAAAAATATCCAATCTTACCTGAAAACACTCATTGAGCGCTTACAGGACAAAAATGCAAGGATTTCCCTAATCGACAGCCCAGCGATTAGGAATGTCTCCCGTGTGACGTCAAAGGTTTGGATGCAGATATTGAGCGTTGATAAACTTTATGAAGGGTAAGCGTACAACACTTTCTGAGATAAAAATCATGGAAAAAGATGCAGGCAGTAGTTAATTCCAGAATTTAATATTAGCCTTCGATATTTGTAATAGTCAGCGATTAAAGACAACATCGCTTTGTATCCACAATGAATTCTCCTCCGACTTCGCCCCAGTTGCTAGGTACGGAGAGAGATAAGTCACATGACTTAAACATGACCTCTTTTTATCATTTTTTTATAGAAGGGTTATTCCCTGACAATTACAATGTTTTGAGAAGAATTTGAAACAAAATTATGATTAATTAATTAGTTTGAATCTGTTTTTAGTCCAAATATATCATCAAATCACTCAGTTGGTATGCAGGAATGCATCTTAAATCTACAAAAATTTTCTTAAAATTCCCCTCAAAACTTTGTATTCGCAAGGAGACTCCACGTCATATAAAAATAGTTTGAAGCCATGTTTTCACCTAACTTGATGGAGGAAGGGCCCTATTTTCAGAATGTATTAGTCAATGCTTATTGTTCATTTATCATCCATATTGAGGCCATAGATGATCTTCCAACCTAGATTCAGTCCGATTTAAAAAAAAGGTCCATCAATACATTTCAATGAAAACCATTGGCATGCTGGCCTAGGTCAGTTACCCATATCCTGTACATATATCTTCTGTCCTGCAGTGGATGATAAATGTTGACAAATTTTCAGTTCATCAGTCTTTGAATGGCCAGCTCTTTATCAAACTCTTACATAATGCATCTTTATAAGGGAACCATGATCAGATTTCATCAGAATATCCTGATCATCACATGTGGGTGGTTCTGTGGTCTAACACATGTACCTTAGATCCTAAGGTCTGTCACTGGGGAAAGTGGCGTATATTCGATGCCACAATTGTACATGGCAAGCAGTATAGCAGTGGTTCTCAACCAGTGTGCCATAAAAACTTCCCAAGTGTGCTGCGAAATTTTGAAAGACACACTAAGAAAATGCGAAAAACACATGATCCTAATTGAGTATTCACTAGTGTCTACTGATAAGTTCATAGCTGTGCTTTTATTTATTCAGTTTGAGTCATTCTTTGTTTCAATGACTAGTCTGTGCCTACGGTTGTATGCAAAATTCAAATATTTTTCCTATATATTAAGCCAGGTGTGCCGCTATTTTGTCATGTGTCCCATTGTGTGCCATTGTCAACAAAAGGTCGAGAACCACTGCAGTATAGGATCGCCTGTCTAAGCTTGTTCATACTTCTGTTCTGTAAGCTAGTGAATTTTTGAAGTAAAATTGTACCGTTGCTTAGTCCAGATATGACCTAGTTTGTGTTGACTTCACATCAAACAGCATTTTACCTCATGATTATGATTCTAAATAAAAACATCAAAAGTAACCAACAAATCTTTCATGAAAATAAATATATACATGTAGGTATGAAGGCGAGTTTAAACAAGGTAAATTCAATGGATATGGCATATTTACCAGGTGTGATAATATGAAGTTTGAGGGTCAATTTTCGGATGGAAAAATAAGGGGTCTAGGTAAGCTTGAATTAATTGATATTATGAAATGAAATTCATGTTAGCATTACTCTCAAAAATATATTTAAAGGTAATAAAATATAATTTTTAGCAAATATCCTTCATTTTTGAATGAAATGTCGGCTCTTCAATATCGGCTATTAAATATTTGAAGGTAATAAAATATAATTTTTAGCAAATATCCTTTATTTTTGAATGAAATGTCGGCTCTTCAATATCCTGGTGATGTGCTAATTACTTTACTATTGTTTTTATAATAGTGCTAATTAAATATTTTTCCAGGTCTTATCACATTTTCCAATAACACCCATGGCTTACCCAGAAATGAAGGATATTTTGATGGCAATAGGATAGTAAGAAGAGAAAAGTGTCCATCTGCTATAGAAAAGGCTAACAATGCTGCTGAAGTTGCACGCTGTTTTTAAAATATGAAGCAGTAAAACTGCTCATTCCAAGATCAGAATATTATACAACATGAAATTACTGTTATATGAAATAGACTTACTGCGCAATGAGGTTAAAATCCAACGATGATAGGCTTCTCTATAATGCTTTTCATCTTTTACATATTTTCACATTATTTCTAGTACACAATGTTTTCATGTTTTTACTTTAAACATATATTATGCAAGAGGTAAATATGCCTATTGTAGGTCTTTCTTTAGGCCTGATCCAAGCCATAATCAACTCTCGATGGCATTGGATTTGTCCGATTTAAAATAGATTAGGACGGGTTCCACTATATCTTGATTAATTTAAAAATGGATGAGCGAGACTTAACTTCGAACAACCAGGACGGTAGTTGCAATTAAGCACACATCTTGTAAAACCTTCTAAGACTAATATCTTCGCTCACAATAGAGTAATTTGGATGAAATTTTAAAATTATTCATTTTACATTATCTATTTTAGAACTATCATAACAAGAATGGCCAACTCTTTATTAAACTCTTAACTAATGTATCTTTAAGATTTTTGTAATAAGATATAAACTCACTTGCTGTATAATTATTCATATGTTAATACAGTGCTGTTAGCCTCACTGATTAAGTTCTGGAAATTTCTCTTCATAATTTCTATTTTCCATCACAAAATTTTATGTGACTTTCTTAAACAATGTGTGTTAATTGTCAACATTTTAATATTAATGTAAACATTTGAAGGTATATAAATACTGAAAATTGTTCAATTTGTAAATCTTAACAAAGTAATTTTAATCTTTTTATTTTAGTATTATTGCAATAAAAGTAGACATTGTTTAGGGCAACTTCAATCTCAAGATCCACATTGTATTACCGTATATATAAACACTTTTTAACTGGTGTTGATTTGGTCACATGATAAATGAATCAATTATGGCATCTCATCAGGATATTTTTTAATCATAATAAAGCAACTAATAGTGTTAGTGTGTAGAAATTGTCACTGCAACACTTGCGTGATTTATTGGTTCAATGGCCACAGTTATCCATTCATCATTGTTTCATTACCATACTATATTTTTTGTAAGTATTTTATGTTTATTAAGATATTTTCTGTAAGAGTATAGAACTTCCATACATAAGTGTCCAAAATTTATAAAGACATCATTAAGTCTTCAAATAACGTCTTGATGACACAGCAGAATAGCATAAAAGGAAATATCGGGTAGTCAGTTTCAGGCCATTTCAAAATGTATATGATATTACAGTTAGAAACATAGACATGAAACATTACTGCCTGAATTTCATGCCAGATATTCCTACATGTTTTGGGAACGGGAAAAGATTTTCAATGAAATATTACCTTTCACATTCAAGTAAATAAGTAAAATAAGAATTATTCATTGTCTTCGGTGTAAAAAATAAATTTATTTTGTCAGTTATAAATTTATAATATATTTTTATACTGGTAATAAAAACCAGAAAAGCAACAACTAGTATATATTACTAAATGCAAAACATGAAATATATGAAATAGATAAAATATATTATAGAAGTTGTAAATAAAGTGTGCTATAAATATTTAACGCAATAAAAAATTTTTTTACAGAACAAATTGTCATTGTATCTATAAGACATGACAGAAGAAAATTTATGTTAAATTCAACTAAATCAAATTGTATGAAACAAAATGCTAAAAGGTAAATATGTTTCTGTGGTGCCAAATATGTGAATATTATGGACAAACTATAATGGTTCTTTAAGTGCATTATAAACAAGCCAACAGTGAGGCTGATGTCCCCCGCCGAAATCCCAACATAAATAGATGACACATATTAATTAAAATAGCATTATGCAAGAGCAAAATCTGCTTATTACAGGTCTTTCTTTAGGCCTGAAATGTTATCTGAATAATCAATTAGACATTAATTAACATATCCAGACGATAATAAACTCTTGATGTCAAGGCTAGCCTTCGATGTTGGCGGATTAAAATCCTATATGCCGCTTAATGGACGTTGATAATTAAATCAATCAAGTGGATAATCGAGACTATGCTGTTTATATTAATGATTTGAGTAATGATGAACAAGGCTATGTGAATATTTCAAACGCTAATAATGGATCAATTTGACTGAAATTTTCAGCAAATTACCTTTACACTATCTAGTTTTTAGCTATTATAGTGAGAACTGCCATCTCTTTATCTTATCTCCCATAACGTAACTTTAATCGCACATTTATTTTTTTCAAAAGTATGGAGCAATCAAACTATACACTTAGTTTCATCACTCTATATCAGATAGAATCAAGATTATCTTGTCTCAAAGCATCGGCCAATGTTATTGATTAGGTCTGCTTAGCTTCAGCTCGAATTGTTAATCATTGAACTCAGTCAAGGCATTCACCTAATGAACATCTACATAAAGTTTAAACAAACTCCATCAAGGCATTCACCTAATGAATGCCTACACCAAGTTTGAACATCCTAGCTCAGTTAGAATAAGAGTTATTGTGTTCCAAAGTCTTAGCCAATCAATTAGCTTATCGCTCTGCTTACCCTGAGCAGAAAATATTCATTATCGAACTTAGTCAAGGTATTGATGTAATGAAACTATATACCAAGTTTCATCACCCTCACTTAATTAGAGCTAAAGGTATTGTGCCCCAAAGCATCAATGAATAAATTGCTTATAAGCAGAAAATGCTCATCTGCGAACTCCATCAAGGCATTGACCTAATAACACCTACACCAAGTTTGAACATTCTAGCTCAATTAGTAAGAGAACTATTGTGTCCCAAAAAGTGTGACAGACAGACGGACGAACCCATTTTAATAGTCCCCTGCTTTCTTTGAAAGGTGGGGGACAAATAAAAATGCAACTATTTATACAGTGGAATGAGAGAAAAAAAACCTGAACTCCAAATGTAGGGAGCACACCCAACAAGGCAGCAATTTGAATATTTAGGATAGCAATTTGAAAATGATACCAATAAGAAAAAAAATTCATGTGTTCCATTATTATTTTTACAGCTCAGCAACTTTTGTCAGGCAGTTTTGGTCCAATTTTCACGAAATTTGATCTCAACCATTATTATGGTGTGTGTAACAGTGATCTGTTTGAACAGTTGTTAAAATCATATAAAAATTGTGACCTCTAGTGGTTCTACTTTCTAAGTACGTGATTTTTTTGTAAAATTAGGGGCCATGATCCAGAAACTTTAAACGGTCTAGTATGCGCAAATATATAAAAGAACCGAGATCGATGAGATATAAGCAAACATTTCCAGTTTCATCAAAATTGAATAAAATTTGTGACCTCCAGAAGGTCCACAACCTTGGTTTACATACTTTACAATATATGCCAACTAGGGGGGACAATTTTTTGGGGCAGTTTTGGTTTGATTTTCACAAATTCGAACCAATATGGTGCAACGGTTATATATTCAAACAGTTTTTAAAATTGGATAAAAATTATGACCTCTAGAGGCACCACAAGCTAAAAACGTGATTTTTCGTACAATCAGGGACCATAATCCATGAACTTGTGGACCAACTGTTTGAATATATAACCGGTGCACCATAATGAAAATATATCTTAATATCCCAAAGATCTCAATCCCTTTCTATACTTGTGCCTTTCAGGCTATAACTTCCTGGATTATGTACTCTGACTGTATGAAAAATCACTTACAAAATGTTGAGTATCTTGCCTGGCAACTGCAGGTTCATTTTCTAAATGGTTTGTTAATATCTACCCAGGAAAGCATTTATCACTAAAAGCTGACATAACTGGCATTAAACTTTGAATGACATGAAACCAAGCATTATTTCTACATGTCTACATAAACTTTTAACATATTGGATGTGACACTTATATTCATTGCTTTGGGAGTATATAGTGATGTTAAGAATGGTATTCTTCAAAAGTAATTACAATTATTTTCTTGGTGAAAGTGATTACCTACGCATTTCTCAGAACACTCATATTAGTCATATCGTGTGCACATTATAATTCAGATTCTGATGGTATTAAAGGACAATATTGGTGTCAGTCATTTTCACATATGTGATAAAACTGGTTGAACACATGTACTATGGAGCAGGAACCAAACATGGCATCATCACTGCCATCTTGGAATTGTGAAATCATATAAAAAATCGACGTCTATCAACTGATACACAATTTTCCAAGGAATAAGCATGCCAAATTTCAGAGCAATTGTACTGGAATTAGTGGAGCTTTAGGGTTTTTCGAAGAGCGTCGCCGTCACGAACAACAAGTTCTTGGGATTTAGGGCCTAGTTCCTGGCCCAAAAAGTAACAATTACAGCAAATCGTTCTTTCACAGCCATACAAATACCCATAACCCCACCCCCTGTATACTTGGTCCTAACTCAACATAGTGTAATAAGATTGTTGTTAATGGCTAAACTGACATGTTTTTATAAATAAAAGGTACACTGTCTTTAGAATATTAAAATTAGAAATTGTTGTTACTACTTGATGTTTTAACATGAGCAAAATACTAAATAAACAAGGAAATAAAAATAAATCTAAAATTTCAAAACATAATAAACTATAACAATCAATGAGCTAATAAAAGTTCATTTAGTCAAATTTCAAAACAACAATATCATGAACTGAAAGCAGTTGTACAAATGCATATCAAATAACAATTTTGGGCACATTTATGGTTAACCTGATATAATCGGCAACAAATTAAAAGAATAATAGCACCATTGTGAATCTCATTAAATCACAGGTCCCATTTCACTTCATTTTTAACTCAAATTTTATTCAAATAAACAGCACTATTTAACACAGCATTATTCAACTGCTAAATCTGTCCAATGCAGACCATTTCGTTTGGCCTCAAATGTTATATAAATCAACAGATTTAAATATGACTGGCAGTTAATGATTTAATGGATAATCAAGCCTTTAGAGAAACAACAGTTGAGACTACACTGTTCTGCAAATGCACTTAAGACAGATTTCCTAAGACAAACCTTTGCTCAACTCGGATCAAAATCTATCGTCTATTTGATCTAATTCCTGCTTTATTCATTCCTTCACCTAAGTAGGATTGGCAGTATGCTCATAATATATCGTCTGTTACGTCATTTCAGGGACAATTAAGGACATTTTTCAAAGATAGCGACAAAATGGAAGTTACCTACTCGCACATATGAACAAAAGCTTGAAATGTGCCTTTGAATCAATTATTATCCGGATCTTGCAGTTTATTTCTAATTGAGCTAAGATTGAGAAATGGAACTAAATTTAGAACTGTATTTTAATGACATTGCACATTAATAAAGCCAATTTCCTAGTAAAAACATTAAGATTTTGATTATTTTAAAGGTTGTAAAGGACCTTTTAAACATAGAAATATCTATTCTTATATTATACAGTACAATGAAATTAAAAAAATCTACAAAATATTAAAAAGTTGGGCACAATTTTGAATTTAAAAAAGGTTTCTGAAAAACTCTCAGTAAAATTTGAAGCCACCACATACAACAAAATTTCTAGTTATTTCATGACAAAGAAATTATAAATTTTGCCTTTCTTGGGAAAAAAACAGATCTTATTATATCAAATTACATTTTTAGAATGGCTGATATAAATGGAACTTGTTGCTTAGAATTAAATGAGAAACCATATCAATGTTGCCAATAATAATCTGGGAGAAAGTTTTTTGGCTTTACAGCAAATTGTGGCATTGTTCCAGATTGAAAACAAATGATAATTAAATAGTGGAGAGCTTTGAGTCTGAATTTAGAGCAATCTTTTTTTTTATTTTACAGAATGAATCACAGGTTAAGTCAAGTCATAACTGTAACAATGTGCATATTAAAATTGTATAAAAATAATTAGAAATCTGATTTATCCTAATAAAACAGTCTTCATAGTAGATAATGATGGTCTTGCAGTGGATGGAGATATACTTGGTGATGGAGTTTTGGGTGACTTACTAGTAAACACCACTTTTGATGAGACCATTGATGCTCGATCTTTATTCAATAACCTTGACAGCAGGCTTTCTACAATATTGGTCACTGATTGGCCAATTTGATCAGGTGATATATTTTTAGAACTTAATTTTAACCAATCCTCTTCATTTACACCCTGAGGTAGCTGAAATAATAGAATATGATTGTGCAATGGATGACTCTTATTGTTCACAAGGGGGGTGTGTGTGTGTGTGGATGGACAAATGGTTAGCACGTGCATGCTGTATCATAAAGCCTGTCATTTTGAGTCAACTGACGTGGTTTCAAATCCCTGGTTGTATGTGACAAGGAGTAGGGTTGCCTGTCCAACCTCATGGGTTTTCTCTGGGTCCTCTAGTTTCCTCCCACTGCTAAAGACTCCAACAAGCAAGCGAATTTTTGTAATAAAATGAAACCATACGTTAGTCCCGAAATTACCAAGTTTGTGTCGAGTGGGAGTTAAGCTCCATTTCTCTCTCTCTTATTGTTCACAAACCTTTATTTAGTAAAGACTTCTTATATTTATATCAAAATATTGATAAATGTAATTGAACCCCATTACATAAACTTAATACATTCACCTGAAATATTTTATCTGGGACATTAAATTTCCCACCAGCGGCGCCACCTGTACATCTAACAGGTATAACTACTCTATCATTCCATACAAACTGTTCTGTTTCATGTGCTGATCCAGGCCCACCTTAATAAAAAATCATATTTCATATTATCTGTTATGTTTTCACGTGGAATTAGCTCAAACAGAAGTACCCGGTAAATAAAACGTCACACAAATTTATATGTCTGGTTCTGAGACAATCATTCTCAAAAATCGGACGGGAAGGTTTTTATTATTTTGTCTGTTTTTATTTATCTTTGGTTTTATTTTGTCAAATTTTACATAATTACTATCTTATTTTACAACTATCACTAAAAATTTTCTGTTGCTGGAATTTCAAAATACCGTTTTATAAAGAAGACAAACAATGTTTTTTTCGGATTACAAACTATTCTTAGCTGGACATTTTGTTGTCATTTTCTGCCATATAAACGAAACCACGTAATTTTGTAGGAATATTACTGACATAAATTGAATACCATATGGCAATTAAATGAAAAATAGCGAGCTTCACCTATTTTTTTGTTTTTAGAACATCACCTAAAAATATTTGTAGTTAAAGTCTATTAAAAGGAATGGTAGTTTATTGACAGCTATAATTTCCTGAAGCTGACAAACTACTTCTGGTGGCCTAATTTTTGACTCCTTTAACATCAATTAAAAATTCTGACGAGAAAAATCTTAAAATAGCATCCCTGCTGTACACTAATAAATGAAATGAAATGAAATGGAGTTTAACGTCCTACTCTTCTGCACCTGACCTGGGCTAATGGATGACGGGCATACGCCATACAGTGTGCTATGAGGGAAATTTTGCCCGGGCAGCGGCGCTACGACCTGCTCTTATATCGAATTCCAACTGCCAAGGAATCTTTTACGTGCACTCCACGTACGGGAACTCGTTTTTTTGTCCCATCCGAACGACTAGGCAGCTGTCCTTGTCAGGCCCTCCTTCTGTATCACTGACAAGGGGAAACCACGCCGGAAAATCGAGATGAACTTTCTTAGCCAATGCAGGGATAGAACACCCGACCCCCAGGCTAACGAGCCAGCGCCTTGCCCACTTAGCCACCGTGATTCCCGTACACTAATAAGGTCCATGGCTAAATACAAGCAGCAAAGAATTGTTCAATCAGTTTTACGGTCTACAGACATAAGCCCAGATTTTGTGATTCTAATATGAATACTACTTCTTCCATCTCTCATCCCCATCTCATATAATTTCAGTTATTTCTTTTTCATTGTTATTTTGCTGGATAATTATTGTCCACAACAAAATGCATTTCAAAGAATTATAAAAATTTTGTGGATGAACGGATGGTCACCATTTCTTGAAAACAGTATTCAGTGCCGTTTTTGAATGCCTGTAACACAGTTACTCCCTTTACCGCTGAAAATTTGAACATGCAGCCCTTTTCTACTGATGTAGAAATACATGAAAACCAGAATATCTCTTATTATATGGCCTAAATATAGATCAAATTAAGACATATATATCAAATTCCGATAAATTTTTCAAAAGAAATAATGTATTTTGATTTCACTACACCTGCCCATCTTCAAATTCCTGGAGATTTTATAGGCATTACATCGTATACCCAGTATTTCAAAATATTCTATCTCATTTAAATAAAATCACTCCATGCCAGTTATTGCAGTACTAAATGGTTTTATCTTATTTTTCAACTAACCTTCAATCAATATACAAATATCGAAAGATCTGGCTACTAAAGTTTCTCTCTCATGAACATCATCCCCACAGAATAATGTTTTACCAAATGGAATGATTTCAAATCTACCATCTGTACCTTGTCTAGCTTGAAGATGCCGATCCTAAACATAGGAATAACATAATACAAAATGCTCAGTGAAAAAAAATATAATATTAAATTATTTAATTTATAAAGCTTCAAGTCACTACTGAGCTACATGACCCTACAAGTACATGCGACATTCATATAATGGAACTAACCTGCATCCATCCAGCTAGATTGCAGCAGAAAGTAGCACGTTCACCCCACTTTGCTTCATTATTTGAATCCCATTTGAAAGACTAGACTCATAGTCATATGTGACCCGCTCCCACGAAACAAGACACTTGTCGCACAACTTGATTTTGTACTATGGGCACAAAAGCATAAGCTGTATGCCTTCTTGTTACTATTAATGAGCCATACTCAATTTCATATGATACGACAGATGATACAACAAATTCAAAAAGAATTGCATTTTTGGAAAGCTTAGCTGTGGGCTATTCAAATATGGTGCCAGCTTTATTTTTATAAAAATGACCATCCGTCTGGTTTTGTGGGAGCGGCTCTCATATACACAATCCCCTGTCAGTAATATTGTGGTAAAACGAAAGATATTTACTTGTGGATCTTTTTCTGGTAATATATGCCATACTTGATGTTTCTTCTTTAATTTTTCATTTTCTTTATAAAATGAATGGCTAACAGTTTCACCTACACCATGAAAACCACCAGTAACAACAGCTATGTTCTTCAACTGATTTAAATGTAAACCAACAGACCTTAAAACAAATATTACAACAACATTGATTTACAGAAGAAATCAGAATTAATGAAATGGCGTTTAACATCTTTCTGTTCTGTCCAACTGGGCTATTGAAAATGTAGTGACATACAAGAGAGAGAGAGGGAAGGAAATGGGGTTTAACGTCCCCTCGACACAAACTTGGTCATTTCGGGACTAACATATGGTTTTAATTTTATTCAATAATTCCCTTGCGCGTAGGGATCTTTAGCAGTCGGAGGAAACCGGAGGACCCAGAGAAAACCCACGAGGTTAGACAGGGGACCCTACTCCTTGTCAAGTACAACCGAGGATTCGAAACCAGGCCAGTTGACTCAATGACAGGCTTTATGATAAAGCACGCACATGCTAACCATTCGACCATCCAACCCCCCCGCACTGAGATATACAGGAGCAATTCTTATGGGTTGATCTAATGGATAACGCTTGAAAGAACATTGAGAAAATTAAATGTCTGCGACTCAACTGTTGAAAAAGAAGTTTTCGGCTTCGATATTTATGGTAAATGAAGAGCAACTAACAACAAATACAAGCGAAAACGGATTGTCCCTCAATCTCATGTGATACAAAAGAGTGATAAAAATAGATTCTTGCTGTATGGTAAAGTTTCCTTCTGATTAAAATGTTTTGAGAAGGATTTTAAGCAAATTTGAGATGGATAAATTAGTTTGAATATGTTTTTAGTCCAAACATATCATCAAATCACTTAGTATGTATGTGGGAATGCATCTTTAATTGAGTAATGATGTAAACAGATTTTGAGCCATTATCTGGAAACTTTCATTTACTTTTGTTTCAGGAATAAGCCAGTTTATAATTCTGTCTATTGAAAATCAAAGAATTTTTGTATCATAGATTTTGATTGGTAGGAAGCACACATAAAGCCTCAGGGGAAAAAAGACCAAGATGAAGTGGAGTAAACAATTTGAGTGATTCTGATTTAATTGGTTAAAATTATTAGTGACATACTTGCATATTTCCTCAGTCTTGGGATTGTAGAATTTCGTGCTACCTGATATATAAACACTGGCTGGATTCTTTATAGCTCTTTTAATATGGCTAATCTGTGAACAGAAAACAAGTTTTTAGATTAATTGGATCAGAAACTATAGATTGATTTATTGAGACACAGTAACATGGGATAATAACGTATTCAAAGCTTTCCTTAAAAGTTACCTTTAGGTCTTTAGCAGTGGTAGGTAACCGGAGTACCCAGAGAAAACCCAAGAGGTTGGACAGGCAACCCTAATCCTTGCCACGTACATCCAGGGATTTGATTTTCTCATAAACCAATATTAAATGGTAGTTACATTCTTGCAAAGGAGTTGGTATAAGCATTATTTAAATCAAATTAAGTTTTGTAAACCAGGTTATGGAGGTATAATTTACTATGGGTTCAATTCAAAAGACAATTAGTATGAACAAACTTTATCTTAAGAAATATTTAATATATTTCTTACTTACAGCAGCATATGATTTTGCCAGGTTGATTTCTCTCTGTAGACTGTCTTTAGCTGTTGGATCTACACATCTTTGAATTTGGGAATGAAGTAATTTCTTATAACCCTTTTGATTGACGTGCTGGAAAATTTGAAAAAGATAGGTTGCCAGTCAATGAAACAGCAGTTAAATCATGCAAACGATCCACAAAGGTTGTTGCACATTTATTAATTTGTAGGTAATAGAGGAACAGTAGCTGATCAAATTATCAGAGATAGTAAAAAATAAATAGGATTCTTTGTCTCATGACCAAAAAGATTGTTGATAAATATTAAATCAATTGTGAGACGGTGGTCAAGGTGACAAAAATATGACTGCATTTCAACCTTTGGCATCTAACATGAAATGGGGTTTCTGCACTGTCTGGGCTAAAGAATACAAGCTTAGACAAATAGTGTGCTAAGAGGATAATTTTGCACTACTGCTTACTCTTATTAAGAATTCCAATTGTCAAGGGTTCTTTTACGTGCACGTCAATGTGAACATAGGAATTTGGTCTACAAAAGCATATAAGATGTAGGCTATATTGAAATCAAAATGTTATATCACCTAAAGTAAAGTGTTTATTAATCAATTCCCTTTTTAATCTTGCACAGAGCCTGAATCAAGACACATGTCTACTCTTATTGATGACTCCATAACACCATCTTTATTGCACAAGTTCATGTACAGGTAACTGAAAACTTTTATGTTTTTGTATGTACCTCTCTCGTATAAATGAAAATGTAAGTTATCAATATTTACTTGTTAACTCTATTATTGTTTTGTCTGTTACTCTACCTGAAATGCTTTAGACCCTATTAACATACTCAACCAGCCTGGTAAACAAACATCTTCTAGTTGTAATGGTATAATCTCTTTTCTATGTTCACAATAATATACCTGTTCATAAAAACGCAAACTATATATTGCCAGTAAATATTGTGTCTGAGGTGTTTATAGAATTGTTTGAACAATCATTAATAATCGCATGGTGAAAACAAGAAGATTCTTTTTTTTTTATTAAAGATACATTCCAACAAAAGTATTTGGTTAGTTACTTTTTCCATTTAAAGTATGGCATATTTAGTATATGGAAAGTTTTCTTAATTGATATATTAACCTGTTGCTGACATGTCCGAGATGAAGCAAACTTTTTACACAAAATAACCATAACTACATCTGCTTGATCAGCCTTTTCTTGAAAACACTGGATATACTCATTATCAATTTCTGTTACACCATTTTTACTATATTCATTACCTACAATTGAAAAAAAAAAGGTTGCCAGGCAACGAAACATACGCCCACGGCAGCTAAATCGTCCGGGTAGTCAACAAGAGTTGTCGCATATTAAGTAATTATCAGAAAATCATTAGAATTTGTTTGGTTTTTACAAAGTTCTGCCCCATGCTAATGTTTAGTATACGAAACATTTAATATTATGTATTTAGCTGTTCAATTATCGATTTTCAAGAAATTCAAACTCAACCATCATTAATGTGTAACGGGGATATAGTCAAACGTTTTTTTAATTCGTAAAAAAATTGTGACCTCCATAGGCTCCAAAAAGTAAAAAACAGTATATGTAGAGAGTCAACAAACAAATTGTGGACGGACGGATGTCCGGACGGACAGGGGCGACAATATACGTCCACATGAAAATGAGGGTGTATAAAAATAAATTAATCACTTTCATTTTAACATATATACTGGTAATACATGTCGGGATAGAGAATTAAATATGCAGAGCAGTAGCCATTGTGTACATGGTAATTGGACAATCTGATTAAAACACAGATCCTATTTCGTTTCATTTTTATAGTTTAAAATTTCGTTTTACTTGTCTTTACTACACTAGGATCTAGAAGAGTTGTTATTTAACTCATGTTCTGCTTGAAGTGAGGGGTCAGTGAGGTAATGAGGGGTCAGCCAATCAAATGGTCTGTCGAATCGAGTGCTTGACCTTTCTTGTGCAGAACTCTGGGTAGACATTAGCAGTAATAGAAATCAAAAAGATAGGCTGGCACTGCCAGGCAGGATACGCCCACATTTTCGAGAGATGGATAGAGAACAAGCAATACCGAAAGTGATTTTTCCTATGTGCAAATATCGAAATGAATTAAGATCTTTGGGTTATAAAGGTTCATTTCAGTAGGCTTCAAATTCGACTGGGGATCATGTTGCTAAGTGGGTAAGATGCTGGCTCGGTAGCCTTGAGGTTAGGTGTTTGATCCCTGCATTGGGTGACAAAGTTCATCTAGATTTTCTGGCGTGGTTTCCCCTTGTTAGTGATGAAGGATGGATGGCCGGACAAGAACAGCTGTCAATTTTGGTCCGATTTTCACGAAATTCGACCTCAACCTTCATTACGATGTAACGGTGATATAATCAAACGTTTTTTTAAATGGGATAATAATTTTGACCCCAGAGGGGCCAAAAGCTAAAAAAAAGGTCATTTTTCGTACAATCAGGGGCCATAATTCAGGAAGTTACAATCCGATATGCACAAATATCGAAGGGAACCAAGATCTTTGGGTTATAAACATGCATGTCAAGTTTCATCAAAATCGGTTCAAAATTGTGACCTCTATAGGGTCCACAACCTATAAATAACGTATTTTCACACTAATCGCGTACAAACGGCGGCCATTTTATCCGTCTATTTTGGTCCGATTTTCACAAAATTTTTACCTCAATCTTCATTACCATGTAACGGTGATATAATGAAACGTTTTTTTAAATCGGATAATAATTTTGACCTCCAGTGGGACCACAAGCTAAAAAGGGTGATTTTTCGTACAATCAGGGGCCATAATTCAGGAAGTTACGAATCAATGAGCGCAAATATCGAAAGGAACCAAGATCTTCGGGTTATAAACATGCATGTCAAGTTTCATCAAAATCGATTCAAAATTGTGACCTCTATAGGGTCCACAACCTTGATATAACATATTTTCACACTATTCGCGAACAAACGGCGGCCATTTTGTCCGTCAATTTTGGTTTGATTTTCATGAAATTCGAACAGAGCCTTCATTACCATGTAACGGTGATATAATCAAACGGTTTTTTAATTCGGATAATAATTTTGACCTCCAGAGGGTCCACAAGCTAAAAAGGGCAATTTTTCGGACAATCAGGGGCCATAATTCAGGAAGTTACGATCCGATGGGTGCAAATATCGAAAAGAAACAAGATCTTTGGGTTATAAACATACATGTCAAGTTTCATCAAAATCGGTTCAAAATTGTGACCTCTATAGGGTCCACAATCTAAAAACATGATATTTCGTACAATCAGGGGCCATAATCCATGAAGTTCCGATCCGATACATGCCAATATCGAAAGGAACCGAGATCTTATGGGGATAAACCTATATTTCAAGTTTCGTCAAAATCAGATAAGAATTGTGACCTGTAGGGAGTCCACAAACAAATTGTGGACGAACAGACGTCCGGATGGACGGACAGACGGACGGACAGGGGCGACGACATAATACGTCCACATGAAAATCTGGGCGTATAACAAAGCAAAGCATAGCCATTTGCAACATCGATTCTGATTGGTTAATCGAATGACTGGCTTATCATAGGCTCATATGTCCCTTACTCGAGACCTGACGTGAACTCCCACTATAACTTGTTAGATCTACATGTAGTGTAGGCCATCGAAAGTATAAAGATAGGTTGCCAGGCAACGAAACATACGCCCACAGCAGCTAAATCGTCCGGGCAGTCAACAAGAGTTGTCGCATATTTTTACTTTTTTTCGATAATGAAACATTTATATTACACTAAAATCTGATTAAGAGTAACAACTCATAAAGCAATTATCAGAAAATCATAAGAATTTGTTTGGTTTTTATAAAGTTCTGGCCCATACTAACATTTAGTACTGTATACAAAACATTTAATATCATGGATTTAGCTGTTCAGTTATCAAAATTCATTGAAAATTAATCGGATAATAAGTTTGATCTCTAGAGCATCACAAGATTTTTCAAAGTGATCAAGTGAGATAACTTTGGCAGTAATTATGGGAAATTGCTGATAATCAATAGGCTTCTTCGTCTCATGACCTTAAATACTGTGTATCAATTTAAAGTCAATCGGATATTAACTTTGGCCTCTAGCGCATCCACAAGATTTTTTGAAGTGATCAAGGGCCATAACTCTGGCAGTAATTATCAGAAATCTCTGAAAATCTATAGGATTCTTCTCTTCATGACCTTAAACGCTGTGTATAAATTTAAAGTCAATCGGATAGTAACTCTGGCCTCTAGACCATCCACAAGATTTTTCAAAGTGATCAAGGGCCATAACTCTGGCAGTAATTATCGGAAATCTCTGAAAATCAATTGGATTCTACGTCTTATGACCTTAAACACTGTGTATAAATTTAAAGTCAATCGGATATTAACTTTGGTCTCTAGACCATCCACAAGATTTTTCAAAGTGATCAAGGGCCATAACTCTGGCAGTAATTATCGGAAATCACTGAAAATCAATAGGATTCTTCATCTCATGACTTTAAATACTCTGTATAAATTTAAAGTCAATCGGATATTAACTTTAGCCTCTACAGCGTTCAAAAGATTTTTCAAAGTGATCAAGGGTCATAACTCTGGCAGTAATAATCGGAAATCGCTGAAAATCAATAGGCCTCTTCGTCTCATGACTTTAAACACTGTGTATAAATATGAAGTCAATCAGATATTAACTTTAGCCTCTAGAGCGTTCACAAGATTTTTCAAAGTGATCAAGGGTCATAACTCTGGCAATAATTTTCAGATATTGCTGAAAATCAATAGGCTTCTTCGTCTCATGACCTTAAACACTGTGTATAAATTTAAAGTCAATCAGATATTGAATTTAGCCTCTAGTGCGTTCACAAGAAATTGTGGACGATGGACGGACGGACCGACAGACAAACCCATTTTAATAGTCCCCCAACTTTCTTCGAAAGGCGGGGGACAAAAATAGTGTCTTACTGTGTGGTAAGAAAAATATTATCTTACTGTCCTGGCTTGCTGGTAGAGTATCTGAATCATCTATAGAAATGTCTCTATCAGTAGAACACCAAACATCATAACCTTCATTATTCAACCATTTCTTTATCTCTCCAGCCTACAATTATACAAATATCAGACTAACAAAAAATAATTTACCATCAAAGTTCAATAAGGACTATTTTACCATCAAATCTAGTTCCATATTGACAGTTTTTATGTAAAGGATAAGCCATACAATCATACATATAATATGCGACAACAACTGTTGACTTCCCAGACGATCTAGCTGCTGTGGGCATATATTTCGTTGCCTGGCAACCTATCTTTGATATTCTTATAAATATATGTGTATATTGCTATTTATTTTATGTTCCTTGTCACTGTGGTTGTATCATGTATATGAATTGTATGCGGCCTGCAATGGGTGTTATGATACAATAAAATCTTATCTTATCTTATCTTATCTTATAAGTATCTTTCACTTAGAAAACTGCTCAGCAAAAATACAAGATGCCAGTTCAACCCCAAATACTCTATCTGTGAGTCCTAAATATCTTATTATGGTTCCTGTATTAACTTACATATGTACTCTGACAGGGATGAACACATATCACAACAGTTGGTCTTCTACTTTCAGATATTGTACTCTCTTCAGACACTTGAGACATAACACCATCAGGTAACTTTCCACAAAATGTTTTCATCAGGGTTTTCTGCTAAAATATTTTTATGAAATTATATCATGCTATCAGTTAGTAAAGGGAAACTATTACCTTAAAATTAAATTTGCGGATATTACGGTTCAGAATAATGTCTTCACATTTGATAACTGATATTTTTCATTATACTCTAAGCAACATATTTTTCAAGAACATTGTTTATGTATTATCAACAATTCTTATAGAATTAATATCCTACCCTCCTTTTTAGAGATGGCAATCGTTCTAATTCATTATCTACAATTTGATGTAATCTATCAGCTATAGACTCAGCAACTAGGGTTATATGTTTCGTATCCCAGTAACGGATATCTTTAGCATAACATTCTCCATATACTGCAATATCTGAAAAATGAAAATGACTCAAAATAGAGATGGAGAAATGGGATTTAAAATTCATTAAACTAAAGTCGCAAAGGCAATGAAACATAATCAATAGGCTTCTTCGTTTCAGTAAGATAGACCAGTGATACTAATTTCAAACAGATATATAGGTTATAGTAGGTCCTTTGAGGACTAACCTATGGTTTATCTTTATTTAAATAATTTTCTTTAGCAGTGACAAAATCAACGAAGCATCCTGACTCACTGTCATGTATAAGTATGGAACAGAAACAATACCACATGCATCCACAACATACTCGTAATTTTTGTAATTGTATGCTGCTCCTCGAGGGTGTTTTTATGCAATAAATTTACTTTACTCAGTCAGCCAACCCTACAATAATTCACTATATTGCTGACTCCATCCACTAATATAAACATTTTTGTCAATGTTAAGTGAAGCTTCACTTTGATATAAAAGCTATTAGGTATACACATAGATATCAATGCAGTATAACTTATTGTAATTTATACCTGTAGAAATTTGAGTTGGTGTTTTCCATCCTATATACTGAGTTGTAGCAAACTGTATAGCTAAACAACGTGGTGGCCAATGTTCCAGGAAATTAATTGGTAATATATATTTACCCAATACATCAGCTAATTTTATCTTTAAAAAAGAATTTAAAAAATGTTTGAAATATACATTGTTTTGTAGATTGAGTATCCTAAAGATTAACTATTATAACGGTCGATCGAAACCATCAAATATGTGATCGTACTATTTTAGGGTAAGTCATTAATTACACAAGCGATCAAGGCAATTCCGAAACCATGCATGAGGTGAGGGTGGTAGGCAAGGATACATCAAATAAATATAGCAGATTGATCTTGTTGTTGTCATGCATGGTTCCTGATTTGTGGTTAATCTATATAAAATTGTCCTACACATTTGTTACTGTACTTGCTTTAAAACATGGAGAGTATACTCTTCGAAACGTTGGCTAAATAAATCAGTAGCTGTTCTTCCGTAGGTATGTGTTATAGTTTATTGCTTTATCAATTAGGGGGGTTGGGATGGCCTAGTGGTCTAGAGTGCCGCGCTTCGACCTCTAGCTGGCCGGTCACCTCTGGCTTGCGGCTGTGGTTTCGAGCCCTGGTGTGAGCGTATATGGCATGGAGATAGGGGCGCCTCCTCAACCTCGTGGGTTTCCTCCGGGCACTCCGGTTTCCTCCCACGGCTAAAGACCCCTACGCGCAAGCGAATTATTGAAATAAAATTGAAACCATATGTTAGTCCCGAAATGACCTGGTTGTGTTGAGTGGACGTTAGACCCCATTTCTCTCTCTCTCTCTTTATCAATTAGCTTGTTTGAACATCAAACGGCGGAGGTCGACAATAATGAGCTGATTATGATCCCTTGTCTATATAGACAATACAATATCCTATAGTATTACAATAACTACCTCTCTATTGGTCCACTGTGTTTCACCATATTGTGGTGTTATCAATGGTAGGAATATCTGACAATTACTAACAGCATAATTTAATGAATCTTGCCAATCAACACCAGATTTAATTTCATCAACATCCTTAAATAAAATAGATTCATAATTCAACTCTGGCATTTTTTTAAACTAGTGAAATAGAAAATATCTAACATGTTATAATATCTTTATTTCAATAAATTGTTTGCACTTAGGCTGGGAAGTGAACTTGAGGATGTTTACCCATATTTACCTACAATTTGAATCTATATATATATATATCAATGAAGATGAACAGCGCGTTAAATTGCCATTCAAGCTACACCCATCATTTACAAGATAACTAGCTAAAAAAAATTAGGCATCATAAGCCAGTAAGTTATGGTCCGAAGTATCAACAAGAACCAAAATATTTGGGTTATACACATACATTTCAAGTTTCATACAAATCAGATAAAAATTGTGACCTGTATATACTGTACAGCACAGTGGACGCATAAGGCTAGTCCCCAGATCCATTCACTTTATTTGAATTGTTCGTCTGTTTGTTATTTCTGAGTAAGATGTCTTGTCTGTATATTTCTTTTTGTGTAAATTATGTGTGCTGCAGTCCCCCTGCACTTACTAATACAGTATACTGTACAATTCTTAAACTCATAGGTAAACTTCCAAAACAAATTATACATACCAAATAAACACTAAATCCAAGGTTAGATAACTCATTCTTCAAATGGAGGGCATGTTCTGCAGCTTCAGCTCGTACATAACTAATTAACAGTTGTTTAGATTGTAAGCTTATATCATTACAACTAACTTCACTAGAACTTGAGGGTCTATTCATGTCTTTACTCGTACAAAATGTCAACTCACGCATTCTGTAATAAATATATAATAATACATTTCCAATACCTTTAATGGTATAAATTCAATGTAGAAATATCCAATCTGCTCTTGCTCAATTGAATGGTAAACTGATACAAATATTTGAAGAGATCTTGCTACAATCATTTAAACTCATTTGTTTGCCTGGCAATTGATAACAGCCTTTTATGGTGTTTCTAGATCATACTGGATTAAGAGGCCAAATGATCGTGGTAGCCAAATTTAAAAAGAAAAACCCAAAAGGATTGTTGGACATTTTGTTTATTTTCAGGTTTTTTTTTTTAAAGACGAAACGAAATATCAAATAAGTACTGCTTGGTTTAGTAAGTAAATAATGGCTTGAGAAAGGCTTACTATATATCAATGGCAATTATCAATCAACTAATCATTAATCATTTAATGACACCATCCAGATTATCAGCTAGTTAATTAATTTATAGTAGGCTGCCAACATATTTACCAACTCTTCTCAAAAAGAATTGCAAGTACCCCAAAGCATTATCACCAAAATTAAATTTCAATCGCCACTTCCATTTTTTATTGCGAATTGCGACTTTGGTGACCTGCAGCTTGAGCCCTGGATACAGCCATGATACCAATCTGATTAAAACACAGATCCAATTTCGTTTCGTTTTTTGTAGTTCAAAATTTCGTTTTTACTTGTCTTTACTACTCTTGGATCTGGAGGACTTGTTATTTAACTTGTGTTCAGCCTGATATGTGGGGTCAGCCAATCAAATGGCCTGTCGAATCGACCGTTTGACCTTTTCATGCGTGGAACTGTGGGTAGATACGTCAAAACGAACACCAGCCGATGGAAATCAAAACAAAACTAGGTTTTAAAAAGCGTGGCGGTCGCTAATTGGTTAATCGAATGACTGACGTTATCGGGTCAAGTGTCCCGTGCTTGATACCTGACGTCATAGAACGTGAGCTTCCAGTATAACTAGTTAGATCTACATGAGTGTAGGCCATCGAAAGTATAAAAGATAGGCTGGCACTGCCAGGCAGGATACGCCCACATTTTTGAGAGATGGATAGAGAACAAGCAATACCGAAAGTGATTTTTCCTACATCATTAAGTCCTGTATTTCATACTGTATTGGGAGCAGCCATTTTTGGTCAGTTCCAGTCTGATATTCATGAAATTCGAAGCCGACAATGATTATGGTTTGACGGTACACAACCTAGAAATGTTACTTTTCGTCAAAATCGGATAAGAATTGTGACCTGTAGAGAGTCCACAACCATGATATACCATATTTTTACACTGTTCGCGTACAAACGGTGACCATTTCGTCCGGCAATTTTGGTACGATTTTCACGAAATTCAAACTCAACCTTCCTTAAACGGTGCAACAGTAATATAATCAGAGTTTTTTTTTAAATCAGATAATAATTGTTCGAGAGATAGACAGAGAACAAGCAATACCGAAAGTGATTTTTCCTACAATCAAAGGCCATAATTCATTAAGTTACAATTTGATATGCGCAAATATCGAAAAGAATAAAGATCTTTAGGTTATAAACAAGCTTTTCAGGTTTCATCAAAATCGAATTAAAATTGTCACCTCTACAGGGTCCACAACTTTGACATACCATATTTTTACACTGTTCGCGTACAAACGGCGGCCATTTTTTCTGGCAATTATGGTCCAATTTTCTCCAAATTCAAACTCAACCTTCCGTAGGGTGTAACGGTGATAGAGTCAAACGTTTTTTCAAATCGGATAATAATTGTGACCTCCAGAGGGACCGTAGGCGATTTTTCGGACAATCAGGGGCCATAATTCAGGAAGTTACGATCCGATATGCGCAAATATCGAAAGAAACCAAGATCTTTGGGTTATAACCATGCATTTCAAGTTTCATCAAAATCGAATTAAAATTGTGACTTCTACAGTGTCCACAACCATGATATACAATTTTTTAACAGTATTCGCGTACAAACAGCGGCCATTTTGTATGGCAATTTTGGTCCGATTGTCCCAAAATTCGAACTCAACCTTCCTTACGGTGTAACGGTAATATAATCAACAGTTTTATTAAATCGGATAATAATTGTGACCACCAGAGGGACCACAAGCTAAAATAAGGCGATTTTGCGTATAATCAGGGGCCATAATTCAGGAAGTTACGTTCCGATATGCGCAAATATCGAAAGGAACCAAGATCTTTGGGTTATAACCATGAATTTCAAGTTTCATCAAAATCGAATAAAAAATGTGACTTCTACAGGGTCCACAACCTTAAAGATACATTATGGGAGATTTTTACAAGGAGTTAGCCATTCTTGCTATAACAGTTCAAAAATAGATGCTGAAACAAGAATATATTGAAAATTTCAGTCAAATTACTTTATCCTGAACAAAGTTGTTACCACTATAATTTTTTACTAGAAATAGGAGCTAAATTCATCGACACCCTTTTCCCATTATGGCCGATTGTTGATTGACAGGCGTTAACTCCACCTATATAGTCTCGATTATCAAGTAATGTTTACAATGACTAGTACCGATAGCGTATTCGGTTTGAGACAGGACAGCAATTCAATTCGTATACATTTATTTTTTACTATAAATTAGAATTAAGACTTTTAACATATAGATAAGAAGAGAAAGTCTGCGATAGGATATTAAAGTTTGAAAGGAATGGGCCAAATCAACGAGGCAGTATTGTAAATAAATTATAATAAATAGCCGACTTCTTGCGTTGCCTGCGTGTACTCTTTTGTACTTCAGGTAGGCCTAAGCGACTCCCTAAGCAGACGAATAGAAAACAGTCCGGAAGTATGATGACGTCAACGTCACGGAGAAGCCCCACCCACGACGCCATAGTGATTAAATCAGTCAACGAAATCCTGTTCTAATCCGAGCCCAATCCAAGCCATCCGTGGGTTTACAGGGTTCATTTTAGGCTTGTTGTTTAAATAAAGATCTAATTTATAATTTCTATGACTTCTGAGGCCCAAACGAAGACCGACAAAAGTCTGTTTTTGCTCTCCCATAATGTATGTTTAATATACCATTTTTTAACATTATTCGCGTACAAACGGCGGCCATTTTGTATGGCAATTTTGGTTCGATTTTCCCGAAATTCGAACTCATTCTTCCTTAGGGTGTAACGGTGATATAATCAAACGTTTTTTTAAATCGGATAATAATTGTGACCTCCAGAGGGACCACAAGCTAAAAAGGGTGATTTTTCGGACAATCAGGGGCCATAATTCAGGAAATTACATTCCGATAGGCGCAAATATCAAAAGGAACCAAGATCTTTGGGTTATAAACATGCATGTCAAGTTTCATCAAAATCGGTTCAAAATTGTGACCTCTATAGGGTCCACAAGCTAAAAACGTGATTTTTCGTACAATCAGGGGCCATAATCCATGAAGTTTTGATCCGATACATGCCAATATCGAAAGCAGCCGAGATCTTTTGGGGATAAACCTATATTTCAAGTTTCGTCAAAATCAGATAAGAATTGTGACCTGTAGAGGGTCCACAAACAAATTGTGGACGGACGGACGTCCGGACGGACAGGGGCGACGACAATATACGTCCACATAAAAATGTGGGCGTATAAAAACGAAACAAAATATAGATCTATATTTTAATTAGATTGCCATGATACCACAATCATGCGCATGGGGTGACTGGGCCAATCAGGGAATGAGTTGCATTGACTTGATAGCAACAAAACGAGTTTGTTTAGTATAAAGGTCATCACAAAACTATGGTCATTTTTATAAACCAAAGAGAGAGAGAGAGAGAAATGGGGTTTAAAGTCCACTCGACACAAACTAGGTCATTTTCGGACTAACATATGGTTTCAGTTTTATTTCAATAATTCGCTTGTGCGTAGGGGTCTTTAGCAGTGGGAGGAAACCGGGGTGCCTGGAGGAAACCAATGAGGTTGAGAAGGCGCCCCTATCTCCATGCCATATACGCTCACACAAGGGATCGAAACCACAGCCGCAAGCCAGAGGTGGCCAGCCAGCTAGAGGTCGAAGCGCGGCACTCTAGACCACTAGCTAGGCCATCCCAACCCCCCTTATAAACTAGAGAATTTCCGATTAACAATGAAAAGTTTAGCATTTGTAAGATGATTAGTTTAATGTGGACATAAAAACGAATATTACTTAAATTACTAACTTTTTCATTTTCTTTTTGGGTGGCGTTTCCATTGATTCTGATGTCACAGGAAACACTTTATAATTTAAATCGGATGAAATAAGATTTTCAACTTGAATCATATCACTGGCAATAGTTACACAGTAATTGTTTATAACTTCCATTACAACAGTTTTATCTTCTAATTCTCGTCTAACAGGCCAACCATTAGCATCCAGAAACACATAATTATCGTTCAGTTCCATTAAGATCACTATCTGAAATATAAAAGACAGAAGGCATCAAAGTTCTCCTCCAAATATCGTTGACAAATATTTAAAAAACAGAATAGTTATGAATATTTATACTGAGTGCAAATGCAACCTCAAAAGACACCAGTGACCACTGTGATGTTTACACAATTAATTGCCATACGGAAAGCAGGGATACAAGAAATTCGAATGATAAAACTAGCACATTGACAATTTGACCATGTATGCCTTTTAACCTTTCACTCTAATTGGCTCATGAAAATTGTTCACGGCGAACTGTTCCGTAAAATTCACTCTGGCATTCGCATTCAGTATAAACAGACCTTAAAGATACATTCCCACAATAGTATTTTTTAGGTGGTGATTTCCAATAAAAGAATGGCGATTTTGGTATGAAAATTAGAGACAATCAGTTTTATTAGCAAAATACTAAATTCCCTGAAAAACATCCAAGGAACACACAAGACAAAAATAAGAGGGGTCACTGTTTGCATGCATAGATTTCCTGAACTCTTCTTATTAGGGAGTACTTATTGTATATTATATGTTGATACAGACGATCATGAGTGGAAGGGGAAAAAGTGAGGAAAAAATGTTCAATAGATTCTGAGACTAAAGTGCGAAAACCAAAGAGGGCAGGAGATAATCCCAGATCTTATTTAGACTTTAGCATTTATGGTAACTGAACAGCGATTAAAGACAACGTTGACATTTATATGCAATCTATTCCCTTTCGGCTGGATACTGTGGCTACTTTGAGCAACCATAAAGTCAAATGACACAAACTGACTTTGTTACACAGATATTTTAATACAATGTTTTGACAGGGAATAGAAGCAAATTTTTGAGAGAATAATTAAAATGAATATGTTTTTAGTCCAACTATATCATCAAATCTCCCAGTTTGTACATACTAAAGCATCTCTTAAAAACTCAAAATAAATATATTCCATACCTCTTCAGAGACTAAAGATCTCATCTGATGAAGTTTTTTGTTTAAATCAATGAAAACAAAACCTAACACAAGGCCTGACCTTGTTTTGAGTCCAATTTTAGGCAGATCTTAAAAAAATTAGAAACAAAATCATTAATAAATATAGTTTTTCTGGTAATTCAAATAACCAAACATATACCAAATGCCAAAGAAATATAAATAGAAGAAGATATTTTGAAGTGGCAGATATTCTACTCAAAAGGAATCTAAGATCATTAAGGCCAAACACAATTGTACAAAATATGTGAAAGAGAAAATCAAAATTTGATATACTTGTTGTCATGCATAGTAAAGACTGAAGACTGATTATATCATTTAATTCTCACCATATTTATGTTTGATGTACACAACGTTGTCTTCTGAAGAAACTGTTGATATCTTTATCATAGATTCTTGATACTCTAATATTGGCCATCTAAAATATAAAAAAAGATTAAAATATCAAATTACTAATAGATATATAAAGATAGGCTGGCACTGCCAGGCAGGATACGCCCACATTTTCAAAAGATGGATAGAGAACAAGCAATACCGAAAGTGATTTTTCCTACATCATTAAGTTAGAATATGATATGTGCAAATATCGAAATGAATTAAGATCTTTGGGTTATAAAGGTGCATTTCAGTAGGCTTCAAATTCGACTGGGAATCATATTGCTAAGTGGGTAAGATACTGGCTCGGTAGCCTTGAGGTTGGGTGTTTGATCCCTGCATTGGGTGACAAAGTTCATCCAGATTTTCTGGCGTGGTTTCCCCTTGTTAGTGATAAAGGATGGATGGCCTGACAAGAACAGCTGTCAATTTTGGTTCGATTTTCACGAAATTCGACCTCAACCTTCATTACGATGTAACGGTGATACAATCAAAAAGTTTTTTAAATGGGATAATAATTCTGACCGCAGAAGGACTACAAGCTAAAAAAAAAGGTCATTTTTCGGACAATCAGGGGCCATAATTCAGGAAGTTACGATCCAATGGGCGCAAATATCGAAAGGAACCAAGATCTTTGGGTTATAAACATGCATGTCAAGTTTCATCAAAATCGGTTCAAAATTGTGACCTCTATAGGGTCCACAACCTTGATATAACATATTTTCACACTAATCGCGTTCAAGCGACGGCCATTTTGTCTGTCAATATTGGTCCGATTTTCACAAAATTTTAACTCAATCTTCATTAACATGTAACGGTGATATAATCAAACGTTTTTTAAAATCAGATAATAATTTTGACCTCCAGTGGGACCACAAGCTAAAAAGGGTGATTTTTGTTACAATCAGGGGCCATAATTCAGGAAGTTACGAACCAATGGGCGCAAATATCGAAAGGAACCAAGATCTTTGGGTTATAAACATACATGTCAAGTTTCATAAAAATCGGTTCAAAATTGTGACCTCTATAGGGTCCACAACCTTGAAATAACATATTTTCACACTATTCGCGTATAAACGGCGGCCATTTTGTATGTCAATTTTGGTCCGATTTTCACAAAATTCGAACTCAACCTTCATTACCATGTACTGGTGATAATATCAAACGTTTTTTTAAATCGGATAATAATTGTGACCTCCAGAGGGACCTCAAGCTAAAAAGGGTGATTTTTCTCACAATCAGGGGCCATAATTCAGGAAGTTACGATCCGATGGCCGCAAATATCGAAAGGAACCAAGATCTTGGGGTTATAAACATGCATGTCAGGTTTCATCACAATCGGTTCAAAATTGTGACCTCTATAGGGTCCACAACCTTGAAATAACATATTTTCACACTTTTCGCGTACAAACGGCGGCCATTTTGTATGTCAATTTTGGTCCGATTTTCACGAAATTTAAACTCAACCTTCATTACCATGTAACGGTGATATACTCGAACGGTTTTTTAAATCGGATAATAATTTTGACCTCCAGACGGACCACAAGCTAAAAAGGGCGATTTTTCGGACAATCAGGGGCCATAATTCAGGAAGTTACGATCCGATGGGCGCAAATAACGAAAGGAACCAAGATCTTGGGGTTATATACATGCATGGCAGGTTTCATCAAAATCGGTTCAAAATTGTGACCTCTATAGGGTCCACAATCTAAAAACATGATATTTCGTACAATCAGGGGCCATAATCCATGAAGTTTCCATCCGATACATGCCAATATCGAAAGCAGCCGAGATCTTATGGGGATAAACCTATATTTCAAGTTTCGTCAAAATCGGATAAGAATTGTGACCTGTAGAGAGTCCACAAACAAATTGTGGACGGACGGACAGACGGACGTCCGGACGGACAGGGGCGACGACATAATACGTCCACATAAAATGTGAATCCGAATGATAAAGTGAGAGGAATCCAAAACCATTTAAATAACATAAACATAGACGGGATCAAAGTCATAATAAACTTGATACAGTGACACCAGTAGTAGGAGTGGTTATAAACAAAGTCAAAGGTATAAAAACACCCGAGTATTGCCAATGATCAAAACACTACTACCACACTACTACCACTAGTTGTTTTGTGCAGTTTCATGAATCTAGTTGTTTTGTGCAGTTTCATAAAATTTAACAGAACAAGCATTCTAGTACTGTGACTTTTCTTAAATGTTGTCTTATCTAATAGAATATCTGAAAAAATCGCAAAACTTACCTGAAATCGAAAACCTAACTTCCAGTTTCAAACAGATATAGGGCCTATATAAAATCTATTTACCTTTGTTTGGTACAAAAAATAAACTTTGATGGTAGACTGGGAATGCAGGAAGTTAATTTTTTTCTTAAATGTGTCAATGGTAAAGATCTGTCTGTTTTCTTTTCAAGCAGAATAACACCTACACTAAGGGTTGATTCAGCTAAATCTGAAAGAAGTTCAACTCCAACCAACAAAGGTTCGTCTCCATCATCTGAAAACGGCAAGCACCAAATTCAAAATAATTCTAAGCATTTTCCTCCCAATTTTTAGTTTGTTTGTTCTGTAGATATATGTGACCGGTGACAGCCAAATGAGTCACTTGGGGTAAAAGAATGATATTTCTCAAGTTCTGCGACAATCGCACAATGACTTTATTTTAACTTTGTTTGTGCATTACTTTTTAAATCTTCATCCAACCTTTACATTTAAAGCCCCAATAACACTCTTGTCAGTCTTGTTGTAACTGAAAACTATGTCCCAATCTTCATTCTGGTCAACAAATCGTATTATTTTAGAATATTCCAATTAAATGATGATATAAATTTCATCTTAACACACCTAATTTAAAAACTTGGAAAAATTCAACCAATTGATTTGAAAAGTCTAACGTAAACCTTTTCAAATGTGACTTTGATTTTAAAATATTTTCGAACCCTCTGGACAAGTAAAATAGGATGTAATTGATAATTTACACAACAGGAAGGACACTTAAACATCTAGTACTTAGAATAAGGGTATTATTTATTTTCTGGAGCTACCAAGCCAGCAAGAATGTTATTGTCCCTTTAATATACCGGTACCATTGAAAAGCTTATAACAGGTAATTTCTGAATATATTACATAACTCAAATCACTATAAACCTCAGAATGCCTCGTTCGGCATTTCTGTCCAAACGAGGTAAAGAAAATGCCTCGTTGTCTGCAGTTCCGAAACGAGGTTTTTTAAATTGCCCTTTTTTGGGAACGAGGTATTTTGTTCAGAACGAGGCTTGGTAAAATGCCTCGTTTACTAAACGTGGTTTTTTCAAGATAGTTATTAGCGGTATATCGGCCAATTTATAAAAAATAAAATTTGTTATTTAATACGAAAATAAAACCAGTTCAAACTATATTATTATCAGAGAAATTGACAAGACAAGAATACACGCCATCGGTGGAGGTGTAAAACAATTGCAGACACACAGCTATACCTTGATTAATTGATTGCCCCCAATAAAATGTCATAACACCACAGTTGTTTCTTAACACCTATACCTGATTGGGGCAATAAATCAATCAAGGTAGGTATGTGTCTGCAATAGTTTTACACCTCCACCGATGGCGTGTATTCTTGTCTTGTCAATTTCTCTGATAATAATATAGTTTGAACTGGTTTTATTTTCGTATTAAATAACATAAATTTTAATTTTTACAAATTGGCCGATATACCGCTAATAACTATCTTGAAAAAAACACGTTTAGTAAACGAGGCATTTTACCAAGCCTCGTTCTGAACAAAATACCTCGTTCCAAAAAAAGGGCAACTTAAAAAACCTCGTTTTGGAACTGCAGACAACGAGGCATTTTTTTACCTCATTTGGACAGAAATGCCGAACGAGGCATTCTGAGGTTTATAGTGTCAAATATTATTTTTTACCCAAAGTGACTCATTTGGCTGTCACCGGTCACATGTCTAAGAATGTGCTCAACAGAAAGTCCAAAAAATAGGTTGCCAGGCAACGAAACATACGCCCACCAGCAGCTAAATCGTTCGGGCAGTAAACAAGAGTTTTCGCATATTAGGTAATTATCATGCTAACGTTTAGTACACGAAACATTTAATATTATGGATTTAGCTGTACAATTATCAAAATTCATGGAAAATCAATATAAAGGAACCAAGATCTTTAGGTTATAAACATGTATTTTAAGTTTTATCAAAATCGAATTAAAATTGTGACCTCTATAGGATAGGGTCCACAACTTTGATATAACATATTTTTTACACTATTCGTGTACAAACAACGGCCATTTTGTCCGTCAATTTTGGTCCGATTTTCACGAAATTCGAACTCAACCTTCATTACCAACCTTTGTACAATCAGGGACCATAATTCAGGATGTTACGATCCGATATGCACAAATATTGAAAGGCACCAAGATCATTGAGTTATAGACATGCATTTCAAGTTTCATCAAATTCGGTTCACAATTGTGACCTCTACAGTGTTCACAACCTTGACAAACCATATCTTTACACTTTTCGCGTACAAGCGGCGGCCATTTTGTCTGTCAATTTTGATCCGATTTTCACGAAATTCGAACACAACCCTCTTTACGGTGTAACGGTGATATAATCAGACGTTTTTTTTAAATCGGATAATAATTTTGTCCTCAAGAGGAACCACAAGCTAAAAAAGGCGATTTTTCGTAAAATCAGGGGCCATAATTCAGGAAGTTACAATCATATATTTGCAAATATTGAAAGGAACCAAGATCTTTGAGTTATAAACATGCATTTCAAGTTTCATCAAAATCGGTTCAATATTGTTACCTCTAAAAACGTGATTTTTCGTACAATCAGGGGGCATAATCCATGAAGTTACTGTCCGATACATGCCAATATCGAAAGGATCTGAGATCTTGGGGTGATAAAACTATATGTCAAGTTTCATTAAAATCGGATAAAAATTGTGACCTGTAGACTGTTCACAAACAATTGTGGACAGACGGACGGACGGACGGAGAGGGGCGACGACAATATACGTCCACATAAAAATGTGGGCGTATAAAAATGTTTTACAATCAGTATTTAATCAAAATATGTGTTTTATACAGAATGTGTGTAGGAAATCATAGCCTATTGTTCATTCAAATGGACTGAAGTAAAAGTTATCTGTATGTTAACAAGCTAACAGTGAGGCTGATGTCCCCCACCCCCAAACCTGACTAGGTGACACATTAATTAATTGCACATTTATCTTTTGAAAGTATCGAGCTGTCAAACTGCTTAGTCTAAGCAGAAAATATTCACGAACGAACTCAGTCAAATTTTTGAAGTACTTTGTAGTGAAACTACATGTATGTACAAATGTTAATCACTCTCCACCAGAAGTTAGAAACAAAGTCATCCTGTTCCCGCCCCTTTCGATTCTAATATCCTCCCCCTGCAATCCACACCCATGATTATTGATGATAATTAATTCACAATTATAAAAGTGATTAATAAACGATTGAAAAATATTTAACCTTGTGTTGATTATTGAACCCATTTTGCCAGTCCCATGCCTGGGTTAAGCCGCGCATGCAAAAGTTTTCTTGTTCCCTAGAAATTAACCAAGGTACCGTACAAAATGGCTAATGAAGTATGAATGAACTTAGTAAGAAGCAGACAGGTTACGAAACAGCTGAGCTCGCATTCTATGAAAATATAGGTCCCCTACACCCAATTTCAAAACTCTTGCTTCATTATAGAACCAGTTTGAGTTATTGTGTATCCCAAAGCCAAAGCATGAACTAATCAGATTGCTTATCTTGCTGAGCCCAAGCAAAAAAAGCTAGCTACCCCAATGAAGATGTCACTTAGAAAAGTGTTTATTTTTATTTCATGTCCCTTCTTGCTTTTAAATGAGACCAGGCCTATATTAGTAGGCCCATAAGTATAATATTGTGTGATGAAGATGAAAAATTTATTAATTATATTAACCGTGACAATTAATATAATCAACTATGCGACAATTATAATCCATCGACGACATATTATAGCTTTGACCATGGACCTTCTAATATTATAAGTTCCATGCTTTGACTTTTACGATGTCTTTCTTTTTTTAAAAATTTTTTTTTCGTTTTTCCCACCTTCTTCAGCCATGTTGCTCGAATGACGTATGTTCAGGTAGGCTATTCTAGAAGTTTCGTACGATTTATTATACTAGATCTATATCTTTGTCAGTTGTGTCAATAGAAATAGAGTGAATGATCTGAATGCTTCATTCAGAACAAATGGGAAGTAAATAATTGTCAAAGACCGATATGATAAAGATTGAAGTCCAAATTGGTACGAACTAACTTCTAAACAAGTGTTGCGGTTTGGAGTGTTTGGTGCGAAACATCCCGGATATGTTTCCGGATTTTATTTCCTTTTTCCGTCAAAGTTGTTTATGATTTCGAAACCTTGGCTTTTAAATATCGAAAGAATATCCATTTGTTTTGGTACGCTATTCTAGCATAGAGTATATATTTCTATGATTCTAGTTACTTTTTTTCAGCTGTCGCTATCTTGGCCCCAAATCCTGAACCATAATAATGAGTTATTCTATGTAATATTTAATAGCTAGATAATTTCCCAGTCAGATAGTAGTAGGCCTATATAATATTATAATTATACTATTATTATAGTGAGTAGGCTAACTGACACCCTCATTCTCATTCTCACAGAGAATTACTTACGAATTATCTCTGTCACAGATGACTGTCTTCAACACGTGCAATGACACCACGTGGCTTCAATCATTGGCTCAATGGCTCATGCATTGTTTACATAAGACGTAACTGCTCCGGGCAAAATGATGCCTTTTACTCATTTTAATACCCATTTACACTAAATAGGAAATACTGTTTAACTACAAATACTTCAAACGTCTTTACTTATTTTTCTAATACATACGAAAAATGTTTTAGAATTTAATTTGTCGAAAGAAAAAAGTTAATATGGGGGACTAATTAAGTCGCGTCGATGTCATCCTTATCAGTGATTGTAGCGGCCTAGCGAATATTCACTGCTGATCAGTGTGGCAGATTTCAACTACAGGATTACCGCGATAATAATCCACCTAATACTACGCCCTTTTCACCGTCCATGAATCACTGACAGCATTACTTTATTTTGTGACTATAGTACGATCATGTCGATACGAAGAGAAAAGTATGATCATACACTTGATTACCGAAAGGAAAAAACAATAGCGAGAATTCTAAATGGGTGTCAATTTTATTTTTGTTGTACCGTTACACTAATTCAGGTTACACCTCTTCAACCGTGTCACTATATGACATCAAATGATACTGAATTATTTTTTGCAATATTTGAAAGAGATAAGCTTACATAGTCCTATTTTGATCATTGTTGGCCAAAGTCAATATTCAGTGACAATCAAACAGAGTATGCATCAAAAGGCTTGAGTCAAGTGAACAAAAAAATATTTGTTATTACAACACCCCATCATACATTTGTATTCTTGCTTACAGATTTTACAATCAGGAAAGAACAAACCAAATACCATACTTTCTTAGTCTACATGAATCCTATTCATGGAAAGAATTTTAAAACTATTTTATGTTATATTGTAGGAGCTGGCTATTTATATCGATGATCGATATCTTAGTTTACAAGATACACAATTTCTAGAATTTGTTGAGGCAGATATCCAAGAATTTCTGCAGAGTGCAACACAAACAAGGTAATTATTATAGTTAAACGACTTTACAGGTGTAGTTTTCTTTTTATTGATTTAGTTTCTACAGATATTTGAGATGAGTAAATATCTGCAAACTACAATACATAAATACAGTTGGATCTCTAAAGAGAGAGAGAGAAATGGGGTTTTACGTCCACTCAACACAAACTAGGTAATTTCGGGACTAACATATGGTTTAATTTTATTTCAATAATTTGCTTGCCACCCACCCCCCTGGATCTCTCAAAGGAATATTGGTCCACAAAAGGTTCTGTTCTATTCATAAACTGGATATGGTCAAAAGCCAACACCACCAGTAAGCATTGCCAGAATCTTTTCGTCGCCCTCTTTTCAATCCGATTGAATCCAAGGTTATTTTGATTTTAAATGTTAAATAATTAATTTGAGTAGGCCTACATTATCTAAAACATGTTTAAGGAAGGTCATTTTTGGCTTGAGATGACAGAATAATACTTTTGACCTTTATTATAAAATATCCAAATTAGAACCTTTTAAACGATTTACGGTACTTGCAATAGAATTTTCATTGTCACAAGTTTTTATTGGTTGGCTTATCTGACTTCAACCAATCACAATCAACCCTCACAATCAAAGCCCATTAAAGAAAATGTCTTCATACCATGCATTGTAGAATCATTCAGTGGTTGGCATCAGTCAGTGGTTTGCACAGGTGATAGTGGAAGCTCATTTGAAAATACGAAGAACTCTTATGCAATGGAGAAAAGCCGCTTTGATTAATATAAAACAATATGAAGTTAATTTTAATCGGAACTAACAATATTATCAGTTAATTTCTTCAGATATTGTAAGTACTGTTCTGTTATTATCTGTAGTATAAGCTTAATTATGAGTTGTATATTTTATATATTATTATAGAGTGTTAGTTTTTCCACCAGTTGATAGTTATCATCGTTTATTGATTCATAAAGTTATTGAACCAAACAAATTACTTCGTAGTTTTTCCATTGGTGAAGGTGATAGCAGACGAACTGTTGTTTGTTTACAACACGCTCTATTAAGGTAATCAAATTTTAAATTCTTATTTATTGTTTGAGTCGTCTTCAGTTATAAACCTGGATTTTTGAGAGAGTGAGAAATGGGGTTTAACGTCCACTCGACACAAACTAGATCATTTCGGGACTAACATATGGTTTTAATTTTATTTCAATAAGACTTGCACGTGGGGTCTTTAGCAGAAAACCCACGAGGTTGGACCCTACTCCTTGTCACGTTCAACCAGGGATTCGAAACCATGCCAGTTGACTCAATGACAGGCTTTATAACACAGCACTCATGTGCTAACCGTTGGGCCATCCGCCCCCCACACACACCCCCATTCTGGATTTTTGACAAATCCCTTAGTGAACAATGGATTCTAGTGACAAGTGAACTGTGCACAAGAAGAGATGAAGAAGAGAAAAGAACAACAGTGATCAGACCCTTAATCACATTGTGTGCCTTTCCCAAAACTTACAACGTTCAAGAAAATAATTCATTATCACCTAGTTGTTTCATGCAAACCCTAAATTTTATTTACAGGGGGCCTAAAGGTCAAGAATTGATGTCCTCCCCGTTTTCTTCTTACCCCAAAGGTAAGGGAAGGGGGAGGGGCCAGCACTTAAATAGATCAAGTCCATCTCCATCAGGGCGAAGTTCAGACACAAATGATGCAACTGCCAGAAAAAGCAGAGATGGAGAAAAGTCTGAGGAAAGTCCCAATGTTTCTGGGAATCGAAGAAGTAAAGGAGGAGTAGGAAGGTTTGATATTAATTTGGTTTATTTAAATTATCATAGATTTATAAATATCTTTCATAGAAGACAACATCATTCTCGATTTCAGTAACAAAAACTACTGCACCAGACTGAGCAATATAAAAATTATTCAAAACATGAAATTTGATATCTGTCCAACTAATTAAATCCTTGCTACTACATTGCTAGTAAATATTATGATCTGGATGGTGTGAGGGATTAGTCAATCAATAAAACCATCTGTTACGACGACTTCTTGCCGTGGGATGCATGGAAATGTGGGTAAACCATTAAAGACATCAATGCTGATTGATTAATCAATGTGTGACGTCATAGTGTCAGATCTTCATGTAGTGTAGACCCTCGAAAGTTTAAAAAAAATGAAACAAAATATAGATCTGTATTATAATCAGATTTTAAGCTCTGTGTTTCTTAAACAATTTTAGGGGAAGATCTAAAAGACCAGAAATGCAACTTTATGTTCCACGTGGTCGACGAAATCCTAATGAAACATCCTCAAGTTCAGATGGACCACTGACTGGAAAAACAAACGAAAATTTAACAGATAACAATCGGGTTCCATCACCTGATGTGTTAGAGAAGCGACAGCCAGAAGTAACTGACCCATCTGCAGAGCAGAAATCAGATGTCAGTCATGGAAAAATTAGTAAAAAAACTCCAAAAGAAATTGAACGTTACGTCCCCAGAGCCCGACGGCAACAAGTTGAACAGAAGCAAGAATGTGACTTGTCAGAAAAAAATGATATTTCTATGGATACAGACACAGTTTTGGGTACTGATACCACATTACACTATAGTCAAGACAACCATGATACTCCTCAAATTTCCAAACATGTCTCCAAAAAGATTAAAATGGAGGATTCTAATATAAAGGAAAAAGATGATGCAGAATGCTTGTCTGATCAAAATGACATGAATATAGTGGAAGACAAATCATTAGCGGTTCAAGAAAATATGTCGAGAGAACCTGATAGTGACAATATTAATAAATGTCTTGTTCAGAATCCCCCCACTAATGTACATCAAACAGTTAGCACCGGCCAAACATTAAATACCAATATTTCTGATAACATATCAAGTCAAGTTGGTGAAAGGGAAAATACTTTAAATTCAAACTGTTTAGATCAATATAATAAAGACGTGTTAGATAGTATTGAGCCATTTAATCCCAAATCCGAAGAAACTATGAGTCGAACAGAGTCAGAGACTAATAAAAAGAGTCTGTATATACCCTTGGATGAGGATCAGTCTACAGAAAATAACTTTGAATTAAATAATCAGTGTACTAACGATATTCCATTACTGCAGGAACATGAAGAAAAAATTGAGATAGAAAAGGAATTAGATATTTCTGATGGTGCTAGCAGTAATATAGTATGTTCAATAGAAAATGATATACAGGCCAACAGTCTTCCGTCTGTTGAAAATTTAAATAGCGATAATTTATTAGTAGATTTTCAACAAAAAAGTTTGTCAGAATCTCCTTATACAGAATGTGTAGAACATCTCCCAATTCTTGATGAAAAAGAAAGTGATAAAACTGTTGAAAATAGCCAAGTGAATGATATTCCGTCAATACCAGTAGAGACACTGAGTGATTCGAAAGGTGTTCAAGTGAATGATGAGGATGAGGATGATGACGATGATGATATTCCGTCAATACCAGTAGAGACACAGAGTGATTCGAAAGTTGTTCAAGTGAATGATGAGGATGAGGATGATGATATTCCGTCAAAACCAGTAGAGACATTGAGTGATTCCAAAGGTGTTCTAGTAAATGATGAGGATGATGATGATGATGATGATGATGATGATGAATCGTGGGATAAAATGTTTGATGATAATGGAGATTGTTTGGAGCCATCTTTAATGGATGAGGTAATAATAAACCAAGTCAAATCATAATGTATTATTAAAATCACCATTGCAACTTTGGTAACATTAGCTATGTCAAAATTTTAATTTATTTTAAATAATTAATCTATGCGATCAAAGTTTTCATAGTGACCCAATGAAAAATCCCTGGGATTTCTAAAAATATTGATTAAGAAGTCTGACCTGCAGAGTCGTCATAAGAAATTGTTGCCAGCTGAAGGAACAAGGTAATGCCAGTAAACCTCCAAATTAAATAGTAATTTACTCGTAATCATCCCAACATAATTTAAATATCTTTAGTGCTGAAGAACTGCATCGCGCATAACAGAAACCCATAAATGAGGCTAAACAACACATGCATTGTAACTTATAAGCCACAAAACACAAATCAAAACTATCAAATCGAGGGACATGGATCAAAAAGACTTGCATGAATGAATGAAATGGGCTTTAATGTCCTTCATGTACTTATCTGCTCCAACCGGGCTAATGGATATGTGCATATGGCATGTACATGTAGTGTGCTATGAAGGAAATTTTGCGTGGACAGCAGTTGAATTCCAACTGTGTCAAGGTTTCTTTCACATGCACACCAAAGTGGACACAGGACCTCATTTTTTTGGTACCACCTAACAATTAGATACTGTTCTCTGTCAGGCCCTCCATTCTGCACAGAAAATCAAGAGGAATTTTCTAGGCCAACATTGGGATTGAACCCTGGGACCCCAAGGTTAGTGAGTCAACGCTTTGCTCACTGATCCAAAAGACACCAAGATGATTCTAAGTAATTGTGAAATGAAATAATCTTTATATTTTAGAATAAATCAGAGAACTTAACAAATACATGTATAATATTTTGTTGTTTCAGTTGACAGCTCATGTGGGTGAAGTACAGATAGAGAAACCCAAGATAAATTATTTAGAATATCAACCAAAAGATGTTGACCTTAGTTCTAGTGGTATACTTTACTTCAAATAGCATTATGCAAGAGCAAAATCTGCTTATTACAGGTCTTTCTTTAGGCCTGAAATGCTATCTAAATAATCAATTAGACATTAATTAACATATCCAGACCATAATAAACTCTTGATGTCAAGGCTAGCCTTCGATGTTGGCGGATTAAATTCCTAAATGCCGCTTATTGGCCGTTGATAATTAAATCAATCAAGTGGATAATCGAGACTATGCTGTTTATATTAATGAATTGAGTAATGATGACCGAGGCTATGTGAATATTTCAAACCCTTTTTTCTCGGCTAATAGTGGATCAATTTGACTGAAATTTTCAGCAAATTACCTTTACACTATCTAGTTTTTAACTATTATAGTGAGAACTGCCATCTCTTTATCTTATCTCCCATAATGTAACTTTTATTATGTATAACTCTAAACAAATTTAATGTACATAATGTTAGCGCTTGTAATTGTAACATTATAGGCATTGTTCCATATATAAAGGAGAATTTATTTGGAATTTGTTTAAACTAGCCTTTGTGGTACCGATAATCATAACTCATATGTGACAAAGTCGAAACTGTAGCTTCAGTACATGAGACAGAGTATGCCTACACCGTTTAATAGATTTCACCCTGTTACTGCTGCTTCTTTTATCTAAATCATTCTTTCTATATCACCGACTTCACAAATAATCATTTTATTTTTGTGTATTATTGTTATTTTGTAACTGATCAATTAAACACATCTTATTGAACATTTATTAACAACAGAAGAAACACTCCTGAATAAAATTAAAATTTTCTGCATACTTGTCCGTTATCCAAAATGTATATCCAGGATTATTTTAAACATTTTATCTCTTTCAGCTTTTGGACATTTAATAGAAATTTATGATTTTCCTTCTGATTTCCTTACAAGAGATCTCTTAACAACCTTCCAGTGTTACATGTAAGTTTTGAGAGTTTTTGTTAGGATTAGATATTATCAAGAGATACAATTGTCTTAATTTAAACTGTTTCAATGGCATTTAGTAATTGAACTGGAGTATACAGGTCACAATTTTATGGAAAACAATTGCTGCTTATTACTGAGCGATGTTTAGTGGTATTTTAACATGTGGGAGGAACAAGCTGATAATCTGGTGATGTCTGAAAAGTTATTGGTTTTTAAAAGAATATTAATAGATATTCAGAATGAGTTAGAGACAATGCAAATTGTGAATGACTGGTACAGATATTTTCCCACTCCCTGATTTAATGCCAAAATTCAATTAAATTGAAAAGCATAACAGCCATGACAGTGCAAATATTTGTTTTTTTATGAATTTTTTAAAATTTGAAATTGTATTATTCAGGAATAAAGGATTTGATATTAAATGGGTTGATGATACACATGCTATTGGTATTTTTTCCAGTACTATAGCTGGTGAGTATAACAAGCCGTAACAGAACTCCTTTAGCAATAGGGAAGTTGGATGGCCGAATGGTTAGCATGTGCAGACTGTATCATAAAGCCTGTCATTTAGTCAACTGGCGTGGTTTCAAATCACCAGTTGTACGTGACCAGGAGTAAGGTCGTCTGTCCAACCTCATGGGTTTTCTCCGGGTCCTCCGGTTTCCTCCCACTGCTAAAGACCCCTACCCGCAAGTGAATTATTGAATTAAAACTAAACCAGGCTAGTCCCGAAATGACCTAGTTTGTGTCGAATGGATTTTAAACCCCATTTCTCTCTTTCTCTCTCTTTAGCAATATAATGTTACAATTTATAAGGTAAACATCAGTGCATTTTGTTTGTTATGGTTTATTTCATGTGGAGAAAACTTTAAAGAGTTTTTTTTTTCTCTTTTAACAGCTCAAGATGCTTTAAAAATGAACCATCCATTACTAAAAGTTCGTCCAATAGAGATTGCTTCGAAACAGTCCAAATTGAAGGCTAAACGTACCACAGGTAAATAAACTGATTAGGGACATATGAAAGAGATTCAATACAGCATTTATTATTGTCATTGACGTTATAAAGTGCATTGTTCACTTCTTTCATATTTGAATTATGATGGAAATTCCATGGAATGCTTAACATTTGTTTGCTAGCAAATGGATCCTTTATGGAATAATGTTCTGATGGATTGAAGAGCTTTGAAATTGTTTCTCTTTAAGAGAAACTGATAAACATGAATAGTAACTATTGTATTATTATTACAAATTTGTGTGTGTCTGATAATTTTGTTTTACTTGTGTTTGTTGTCTATGTTCTGTTCTTTGTAAAGCACCACAGAGCAGTCAAACTGGCTGAATGTTCAGTGCTCTAGAAATTTATTATTATTATTATTAACATTTCAGAATTTTTGAAACCATATAAAGAAAGGCCCAAAACAACAGCGATGGCAGCCAGAAGACTGGTATCTGGTGCTCTAGGGTTGTCCTCTAAGGTTTCAAAAGAAAAAAGTGATAAAGAAAAGAGTGAGCTAAGAGAAGCAAAAGGTAAGAACAAAATTATGAAATATTAATAAAAAAAAAATAGACTTTTTGTTAATATGCAAACTTAGTTATAATGTCATATTTTGATTTCTGTTATTTTGTTTTCCAGAAAAGAAACGAAACGATCGGAAACTAAAACAAGATGCCTGGGATGGTACTGTTGGAAAATGTGCTATGGATGATAGTTGAATATTACATGATATATTGTATTTGAAGCATTTAAACCCAATTATCTACATCTTGTCTACAGGTTTCCAGGGTTAATTTTTGCAGGCCAAAATATTTATTAAATGGATTTTCTATTGAATATAATAATCTATAAATAATATATAACAAGTTAGAATGGACTTTGATTATTTATATTTTGATTGGCACTAATTTTATCTTCACATATAGATTTACATGATCATAGATACATTTTATTCCTGGTAGATGAAAACTACTTTTCGTGTATTGGTATGAAAATATACAAGGGCTGACTGAAAGACTTGTACAAAGAAGATGGTTTCCATTTATTTTTCTACGTAGTCCGCTTCGAAGCGTACACACTTTTTACCATTGGTGTTGCACGGCCTGGATGCTGGTTCGAAAGAAATTTCTCTGAAATTGACAACCAGCTAGATCCTTTTTCATTTTTGGAAACTGTGGATGTCTAAAAAGGCCTAAAAAATTATCAGAAACTGTTTCAAAATGACAGATTGTCACAGACAGTCAGGAATCTGAAACTTTTCTGATCCGCAATGGATCTATCTTTTTCAGACTTTGAACTTTGGAGTCCGCCCTGGTATATATACAGTGCATAAAATATGTTCGTTCTTGTTCCTGTCAGCCTAACCTACTTTGTAGAATTTATGTTGTTTTTGTTTTTTTGTAGAAATATATAGATGTATAGTTCAGCATATAATTAAGTGACATCTTGATGAACAGATAGCAGCATGTGGTTAGACTCTTGAGACTGCTACAATAGTGGTCAATATCAAAAATAAATTTGTTATCCAGTCGCATTTCTCATAATTGTGAAGACTTGGGCCAGTCCAGCCAAGCCAGTCTCGTGTAACATGTGTCAAACTGAATAATGCCACAACATTTAGTAGGTAAATTCATCTGCTGGCATAATCAGTGTATGACTGAGACCATGAGATAATGAAAAAGTAACTAAGCTTAAAATTATGTTCTGCCATCTTACTATCTTCTGGTTACATATGTGTGTGAATGTTATTAAAGCCTTGAAATGTATATTAGTTCATTTGAGCTTTGTGTATGAAAGATCAACATCTACTTTCAATCAAGCTGATTAAAATACAGATCTTTATTAAAAACAAAACGAAATAGGATCTGTGTTTTAATCAGATTGACTTTCATTTGTCATTAATTATTGTCAGCATTAAGGTCCTATCTATACAAAATATTTTAAGATTTGTTGTCCTTTTGTAGTCTGTAAAACATAATGTTATTTTTTTTTCTTCAAGAAATAGATATTGAAAATATGAATGAATGTTGGTGACCCTTTTTGTAATGTTATTTGTAGCTGATCCTCATTAAAATTTGTTTTTCATAATCGGTAAAAGACAATAACATGCACTGAATGTTGTTATTAAAGTAATGTACTAACAGTAGGGCTGCAACGATTCATCGATGAATTGATGGATCAAGGTGTTTTAAAAATCAGTGATTCACGATACAATCAAAGACTGTATCGTGATTCGTTATCTAAATAAAAATTTCACAAAAATTGACTACTGTTCCTTTAAATGCGTAAATGAGCAAAATAACTTTTTTACTTTCAGCAAGTGTTATGGTGTTTTCGACACTGACTTATTAAATGACCGAGAAAACACTACATTTGAAGTAAACCATAAAAGAAAGCTTATATTTAAAATTCATTTCCTATTAATCGTATCATAGACTATGAATCGTGCTGCGCATCGAATCGCGGCCTGGCGTATCGTTGCAGCCCTAACTAACAGTTATCTCAATGCACATTTTTATACTAAGAATGTAGAATGCAATAGAAATGAAATTATCAATTAAATTGTATCATTTGAGTGACATGTAAGAAAATTAATTTTGTAATTTATTTATTGTTGAAATAAAATCCCACTTTTGTCAGAATGCCTTATGTTTTTCTTGTAGATAACTTTTACGGTCTGAATAGAAAAAAAAAGAGCCTTTCTGAAAATCTTGACAAAAATATATTGGTCAAACTGATACTTTTGAATTGCGTATATGACTAATATGGTATGTGGTATGGAGCAAGTAATTATAGCTTGATATGGTTTTTGTATGTATGTATATTGTTGATTGTTGAAAATGTCATCTACCGATACTTCTATTCATTACCGAAGATATGCAGCATGTCATGAGGGAATTCGGCCCGAACAGCTGCAAATTCCAACTGCCATGGTTTGTTTTACGTGCATGCCAGCTGGACCTCTGTTTTTAATCCAATCTGAACGACTAGAAACTGTTATTTGTCAGACCTTCTGTCTCGCTTCACCAACATGGGGAGACCACACTAGAGATTCCCAGGGAACTTTCTCTGCTAATACCAGGATTTAACCCCATTTGGTAAGTCAGCCTGAGCCTTACTCATTGAACCACTGTGGCACCATTTAAAGTTTGAATGTAGAAAGATTTTCTTCTCTCAAAATAAATTAATTGATTAAATTAACTTTGTTTCACTCAAATTGAAAGAGGGGGGGTTGGGTGGTCAAATGGTTAGCACATGCCCGTTTTATCAGAAGACTGTCATTGAGTCAAATCCCTGGTTGCACATGACAAGGAGTAGGGTCGCCTGTCCAACCTCGTAGGTTTTCTCCCACTGCTAAAGACCCTTACGTGCAAGCAAATCATTAAAATAAAATTAAACCATGTGTTTGTCCCGAAATGACCTAGTTTGTGTGAGTGGACATTAAACCCCATTTCTCTCTGTCTCTCAAAGAGTACTAGTAGACCTACTAATTGTTAATTGGAGATACACATCCACAGTAGCTAGGTTCATGAAGGCAGTAATGTGAAAGTCTTAAGTCGTTTGGATGGGACTTAAAAAGCAAGGTCCTGTATGCAGTTCAGAAGCGCACATAAAGAAGCCAGGATGGCATTTTCCCATATAGAGATAGACTATTTTCTTTGCTATAGGAGGCCCCACCCCCATTTATGCACTTGTAAATACCTCTAAAATTCTTCTCTCATTACCCTTGTATTTCTACGCCTGAGTACATTTTGATCATGGGTCCCATATGTGTCTCAAATCACTGTATCTGCATGAAGTATCTACTGTAAACTAGGATGAAAATCGACCTCGACCAAATAAACACAAGGAAAAAAGTTACTGACTTGATGTAATGATAAAGAAATTAACAGAACATAATTACTTAAGGACATTAATAGAAAATGAGACAAGAACTATTAAAAATATGCCACAACCAGAGAGAGAGGAAGTTGAAGAAATGAATTTAAAATATGTTTATTTCATATTTTATACATTCTATACACAAGTAAACAAGAGAAGCTATCCTAGCTAATGTATGTATATACATATTCCCAACTCGCGATAACACAGTTGAAGAGACTAGGTTCACTTTATCTATTATAGGTTTTTATTTTTTTCACTTTAACAAAACAATCAATCATCTACAGAAACAAAACAATCTCATCAAAATATTGTAGGATTCAAATCATCACAACCACTGGTTATTAGATATCCTCACTGGGAACAACATAATTTGGGTTTTAAATACCATGCACCAAAATAGTTAGTAAAGATTGATAGAGACTTGTCAGAATCAAATCTTATAAATATGCCCACCAGTGCTATCTCTAAAATCATTGTCAACAAATTGTGCAAGGAAAAGTAACTCATTCCCAGGCATTCATTCTTATAATCCGATGAATTCTGAAAAACCAATAGGGTTGTTCCTTATCCTTGTACATAAATGAACAATACCACCAAATTTTTTTTTAAAAAGTCTGATCGATAACGCTTGTTTGTATCACATTCACAGGATTTCATAACGCAGGAATCACTGTAAGATCTGGAATCGAAAAATAGGTTTCGTCCCTAAGCCTAAATGAACAATCTCAAAGTTATTCTTGAAAATACATGGAGAACTTTTACATTTTAATCTTGATAGGGGTCTTCCTTATGACTAAATGATAATCCTTGTTAATTTGATACAAATCTGTCATGAACACTTTCCCTGTAGGGTGGGCAATATATATTGTGGTCTGACGGCGGACAAAGATGACGACAATAAACATTCACTTTAAATCTGGATGTATAAAAGATAGTGATGTAATGCTTTATCAAGTTTAGTGCAAAAAAACACTTGATTGAAACCAATAACCATGAATAATTAATAAAAAGTTTGATCAAAAGTATCATAAAAAAAATTAAGACAGTATTTTACCTCTTGTTGAATATCATTAGTGATCTGGGCCCTGTTACCCGAAATTTAACTAAAGATAAAATTCAAATGTTAGTAGATACTTTGATTTTGATTGGATAAGCACTAAAATTTATCTAATATTATCCAATCAAATTACTAAAATTTGGATTTTATCTTCATTAAAATTTCATGAAACAGGCCCCTGTATCATAATTTTAAGTACCCAACCATGATAATTTACGATTTTAAGATTACAAATGTGTTTTGTCTTTGCTTTTTTTGAATGACACAGTGCCATCATCCGACCACTTTATTTTCAAAATGTTTGACTGCACCTAAATACAATACAGCTCAAATAGAAGGTTTACAGAATTGTCTCTGCTAATTTGATGTGTTCTCCCAAACCAAGCTTTGACAAAATCATAATAAACACTTTGGTCTACTATATGAGAAAGTACAGTATTTGTCTTCCAATGTATGTCTGAGGAAACATCTAAATAAAAGAGATATTGTATTTCATAAACAACAATGGCAGGATATACAAAAAACTTAACAAAATACTATTTTTTAAAAAATAAACACAAACCAAATATATCTAAATACTAAATTAAGAACAAATATTCTTCAGTTGTAAACAATAGTGTAGTTATAATTTGTAGGCTTTGGATGGATAAATTCATGAATGACTAGGGTTTGCTGATCTTTACAGTTATAAAATGCCATTAAACAGAAACAAAAGAGTCAAGTTTTTAATCTTCCACAACACATATATAGGGTTTGATCTAGGCCTTTCCTTTCTTCCCATAAACAAAATATTTACAAGGGTTTAATTTTTTTAAAATGACATCTCAAATTTTGTGAATTGGTTCATAATTACAATTTTAAGTTAACAGAAAATGACTGAGTTTTTAAAAAGAGTTCATCACTATTCTGGAGAGGTTGGATAACGTTTGCAGATACCATTAACACATGTTTTATGAAATTAATATACATAACAAAATCATGTGTACCATAATCCCAATTCTGAAGCAAATCAGCCACATATGAAAAATCCTGGATCAAACCCTGAATAGAATTAATGTAGGAGTCTTATTTGTCAAAAACATAAATTTCTGAATATTGTTTATTATTTAGTATTAAAGTACTGATTATAGATAACAACAGATCAGAGATTTCGGTTTTTCCTGAATTTTGACTCTTTGCATGAAAACTAACAATCTGTAATTGAACTAAATGTCTTTTCTCCTCAAAATCTTGTAAATTTGTTCACTGTTAATCACAGGCAGACACAAGAAACTAAGATTGATAATCAAACCAAAAATTCTAATGGATAACGAAATCTGTTGGTCACTTAATTGACATTTTAAAAAGTTCTCCAAATCACAATAGTCTCTTTTCCTGAAAAGTTTGATACTACAGTAAATCAATCTGTTTATATCACAAGTTACGGAAATGTATTATACTTGTACATGATGCTCACCCTAGCAGATAAAAAGAAACCAATACCTGATTATATAATAACATACACATTTACCGGTTATTTTAAGTAGTAGTAATGGTAGAGATTTGATCAAGCTATAGATATTATTAACAAACATTACTAGCTGTTAATAGATGCCAGATCACAGTCACTGATAATATTACAAGTTCGTCACGTTTCCATAGTTATATATAGAAATAAAATAGTCTCAATCAGATCAAATAGAAACAACATATAGTCATCACACATTAACAAATCTTTCTTCATAGTTGCACATAACGGGGTATATGTTTATATATTTGGAGAGATCTTTGGATGTAAATATTGTCACTGAAAAAGAAAAAGACATAATAAAATAAATGACCTCTTTAAAGGGGTGTATGGCTCTATTTTATTGGAACCTTGAAATATACAAAAAGGGGGGGAGAGAGAGAAATGGGGTTTAACGTCCACTCGACACAAACTAGGTCATTGCGGGACTAACACATGGTTTAATTTTATTTCAATAATTAGCTTGCACGTAGGGTTCTTTAGCAGTGGGAGGAAACCGGATTGCCCGGAGGAAATCCACGAGGTTGAGAAGGCGCCCCTACCTCCATGCCACATACGCTCACACCAGGGCTCGAAACCACATATTTTATTGAAACCTTGAAATAGACAAAGATAGGTTGCCAGGCAACGAAACATACGCCCACAGCAGCTAAATCGTCCGGGCAGTCAACAAGGGTTGTCGCATATTTTTACTTTTTTGGGGAATGAAACATTTGTAATACACTAAAATCTGATTAAGAGTAACAACTCATTATGTAATTATCTGAAAATCACTTGTTCGTTTCAACACCTTAAACTCTGTTGTGTATCAATCTGAAGTCAATCGGATGATAAGTTTGGCATCTATAGCGTCACAAGGTTTTTTGAAGTGATTAAGGGAAATAACTCTGGAAGTAATTATTTGAAATCGCTGAAAATCAGTAGGCTTCTTCGTCTCATGACCTTAAACAGTGTGTGTAAATTTAAAGTCAATCGGATATTAACTTTGGCCTCTATAGCGTCCACAGGATTTTTTGATGTGATCAAGGGCCATAACTCTGGCAATAATTATCAGAGATCGCTGAAGATCAATAGGCTTCTTCGTCTCATGACCTTAAACACTGTGTATAAATTTAAAGTCAATCAGATATTAACTTTGGCCTCTAGAGCATCCACAACATTTTTTGAAGTGATCAAGGGACACAACTCTGGCACTAATTATCAGAAATCGCTGAAAATCAATAGGCTTCTTCGTCTCATGACCTTAAACACTGTGTATAAATTTGAAGTCAATCGGACATCATCTTTGTCCTCTAGAGCATCCACAAGATTTTTTGAAGTCATCAAGGGCCATAACTCTGGCACTAATTATCGGAAATCCGTGAAAATCAATAGGCTTCTTCGTCTTATGACCTTAAACAATGTGTATAAATTTAAAGTCAATCGGATATTAACTTTAGCTTCTCGAGCATTCACAAGATTTTTCAAAGTGATCAAGGGTCATAACTCTGGCAGTAATTATCGGATATTGCTGAAAATCAATAGGCTTCTTCGTATCATGACCTTGAACACTGTGTATAAATTTAAAGTCAATCCAATATTAACTTTTGCCTCTAGAGCGTTCACAAGATTTTTCAAAGTGATCAAGGGTCATAACTCTGGCAGTAATTATCGGATATCGCTGAAAATCAATAGGCTTCTTCGTCTCATGACCTTAAACACTGTGTATAAATTTAAGGTCAATCGGATATTAACTTTAGCAGCTAGAGCGTTCACAAGATTTTTCAAAGTGATCAAGGGTCATAACTCTGGCAGTAATTATCGGATATTGCTGAAAATCAATAGGCTTCTTCGTCTCACGACCTTAAACACTGTGTATAAATTTAAAGTCAATCCGATATTAACCCTGGCCTCTAGTGCGTTCACAAGAAATTGTGGACGATGGACGGACGGACGGACCGACGGACGGACGGACGGACCGACAGACGGACGGACGGGGGCGACGGCAATATACGTCCACATTTCTATGTGGGCGTATAAAAAGGGCTTGACAGGCAACGTAACATACGCCCACATCAGCTAAATTGTCCAAGCAGTCAACAAGAGTTGTCACATATTTTTACATTTGTCCGTAATGAAACATTTATAACACACAAAAATCTGATTAAGAGTAACACAAGGTGCTACAAACTGAAACAAGGGCCTCAACTCTGGTAGTAACATATAAAAATTGTTGAAATTCAACAACGTTTTTCATTTTACTAATTAAAATAACGCATATAAATTTCATACAGATCAGATGATGATTTATCAATCGAGCATTAACATTGTTGAACGAAGTGAAACAAGGCCCATAACTCGAGAAGCAATTATTGGAAATTGCTGAAATTCAATAGGTATCTTCATTTCACTATTCAAATGATGCACATAAATTTTATACAGATCGGATGATAACTGTTGTTGTTGAAGTGTTCTTTTTGAATATTATGGAAAATATTGAGTTAGAGACTTAAGATCCTTTAAATTGAACATGATAGTCAATTTTTTGATAACCTGCAGGTAATCATATTCACTTACCTGTTGCCATGGTTTTTTATCCAACCCTTTATGATCATTTATATGTTTATACCGACATTTGTCACCATATATACACCCAGTTGTTCTCCAAAAATAACACTCATCCCCATTTACCGGACCGCTTTGTTTGGGTAGGTTCCGTACCCTGAAAACATATCATTGTATACTCCAATATAAACATTTTACTAACCTTAATGTATAAAATCTTTTCCACATTTTTTAGATATAACTAATAAGCCTCATTCTACAAAAGATTTTTTAAAAGGGGCCAACTACCTTCCTTTCTTTAGCAGTTTATGTCTGCGGTGTACACGATTCTATAAAGAATACTGCACAAAAGGTCTTAATACTCTCATTGTAGACGTATAAAAATAATATCAATTTACTTTAGTTGTACCGTAAGCTAAGATTGCAATTAGATTATGAGGCATGATCTGCATTATTTTTTTGTCCAAAATGTACACAATCAGAGGGTCATATTTCTTCAAGTAGCTCAAAGAATTGTTAAAAATTAATAGTCCAGTATTCTTCCCCAATGCTGTCAATGTAACATAAATTTCAAAATGATCAGATTGTGTACACAAGAATTGTGAACGACAGATGATTGATAGGGAAACAACAATATATGATCAAATTAAACCAGGGACATAAAAGATAATGAAATTTGGCAGTAAATAATTGATATAGAGTATAATTCATTTATGTTCTTTGTTTCAGAATGAAATCAAAGGAAAAAAAACACTACAGGGAAAAACAAAGGATGTAAATAACGATATATTCTGAAAAGAAAATTTGTGTACATCTCTATTTATGATAATGTGCTACACTTGATTATAAACAACAACAAAACAATAAAGGTATGTACTAGCGCTGCTGCTGGAGATCAAATATAGTTTATCATTGTTTAAAACATCTTCGTATATTCTCCATATCAGATATCTACTTCATTTTGTCATTATTTGGTTTATATTACATAGGGGATGCTCGGTTCACAGTCCTGAACGTCAAAGACAAAGGCGGTGGTGTGAGTGGAATCGTGACGTAATTAAACGGTTTCGGCTGCATGGTTGGTTGAGATATTTACTTATTCAGTCAACGCATGCGTTGTAGCCCGAAATCCACTTTTTCACTCGACTGTCACTATTTTTGGGATTGAGAGAATTCAATACCGGAACGTTCAATCGAGTACCCCCATAGATAACCAGAATGTACATGTACTGCAAATATAAACAGAGGCCTAGCAGTATAATTGCAATTTCATAGATTCTGGAATGATAAGAAAAACAGACAGAAAGAAATGTTTTTTACACAATGGTAAACCATATTGTTGAGCCATTTTAGTTCCTGCCTCCGTAAAGACCACCCCACACAAACTGAATTTCCAACAGACTAAAGAATGTAGTATTAGGTCGACATTTTATTGTACCTGATAAACCACAGTATACCTTACGATTTTTGCTCAGCTCAAAATTCACTTGATTTTAGCAGGCAATTTCTTACTGGGCTTTTTATCAATTAGCCTCATGGTTTAATTAAGACCAACGACAATCTTTTGATGCTGATGAAAAATCAACCAGTCTGTGGTGGCCTAAAAAACAATACACATATATACTGTACATAATTCTCTTCACCATCAAGTTAGACCAAAACCTCAATTTATTTATTTCTAACTCAATAAAACCTTAACATACATAGAAATCTGAAAGTACTGTCATTCTCTTAACACAAATAAGCAAAATAACACATAATTCATGCCAATTAGAAAAAAAAAAGATGTGATTAACATTGAATAATAGAGAAATACATTCATCTAAAGGTTCACAGTAAGAAATAATTCTTATTTTTACATTAATCACATACACCAAAAAACAATGCAACAAGCCATTTCGTTCATGTTTTCAAAGCTACAGAATCCCGATGAAAAAAATTTGTTTCAAATGCTCTTTACAATATGCAACAAAGCATTGGAAAAACTTTCAAATTTTCTGTGCAAAAAGAAGAAATTATTGAGAAAGATAAGGTAAACCTTTTTGGTTAAGGATTGGATAAGGTTAAAGGGAATCTCATTGGTTGATGAAGACTTAAGAGCAAGAAAGGGCTGAAAGAGGGGTAAAGAAAATTTTAAAATGTTCACAAACAAGAGATCTGAATTCTCAACAGTTTTAATTGCTTCAGTTCAAATTGTCTCTGCTTTGACTACAATGAATATTCATCTGGACAAAATTGCATGAATTCTCCATATACCGGTACTGTCCAAGGTCATACAGCAATACTATATGCCTTCCGAGAAAAAATGACTGTCGCCTACAGTCGGGAAACGCCCAATCTTTTAAGTTAACATTAACAAACTAGACACTATATTATCCATATCAACCAATATTCATTGAAGATGAGGTGGAGACAATATGGCTTGAAGCTATCAATACTAAATTTATTCTTACAATAACCAATCAATTTTTTAACGGTCAAGATCAATAGTTCCTAATATCAACTAACGATAAATAATCAACAAGCCATGTATTAGTAAGATAGTAAATACTTGTACTTTCAAAAAGTATATACTTTTAACACATGAATTACAATAACAGTGATTGATAGAAAATAAATTTGAAATATTGATATCGCACTCAATATAACAGAAAATAAATATTACTGTGGAAAAAATGAAATAAGGTAAGGTCCCGCACCAACCAATGAGAAAACCTGTCACTTAAAGAAGATAATCAGTAGGCTGAATAGAGTTGGTTTATCATACATACCACTGCCTCTACTTCCCCTGTGGTGGCCAGCGCGACTGTTAATTAAATAGATAAATAAGGAATGGGCCAGGTCAATGATGAAATGAAGAAAATTATTATACAGAATAAACAAAGTACTTGTAAATTATTATATTATTAATAGTATTCAAGCATCCTTATAGTTAGTTTTAATTCTCATTTTTTAAAAAGTTATTTCCAAAAATGTCCCATATTTGATAATTAATTATATGAGAAATTTAATACAACTGTATAAAAGGGACAGATGAAGGGATTTTTTTTGTAGCTCTAATGACAAATGGTGTACGTAACTCATTCATGCTAGCTCTACAAGCCATGCTAATTATAGTATATAATACATTCATGCACAGTCAAACACTATTCACTGATAAAATAAATATAACAAACAAATTCTACCCACGCCTAAATCTATTACATTGAACATATTATTATTTTAATAGCTCAAAAATGTTTAATAATACAGTCAAGGAAATGTTCCCAAATGCGTTTGATTTTATTTTAAATTGAATAATGTTTGGGGGGCTATGATATTAAGAGATTATAAAGCATAAATTCAAACATACTTGCAGGATATATAATGGCATAAGGTTATATATGGAAAAAACTGTAAATAGGAATGAAAAGTGATTTGATCCTTTACCATAAAGTATAAAGATGAATAAAGATTAATAAAGAATACTTACCCTTGTTTAGTTTGTATTGTTGGTTGTACAGGTTGTTGTTGTTGTTGCTGTTGTTGTTGTATTTGTGGTTGAGATTTACGTAAAGTTGTATGACCATTACTAATAGGATGATCAGGAAATCTAACTAATAATTTTTGTCCTTCACATTCTTCACCCTGTATTAACAAATAGGTTACTATTAAAAACTTGAGAGAGAGAGAGAGAGAGAGAGAGAGAGAAATGGGGTTTAATGTCCACTCAACACAAACTAGGTTTTTTCGGGACTAACCTATGGTTTAATTTTATTTCAATAATTCACTTGCGATTAGGGGTCTTTAGCAGTGGGAGGAAACCAGAGAACCCGGAAAAAACCCACAAGGTTGGACAGGCAACCCTAATCCTTGTCACGTATAAAAACTTAAGTGTAATAACTATACATGCACCATGATTTTCAAATAAGTTACTGGTTTTAAAATACCATAATTAATGTATCAAATGTGCAAAAGAGAGCTTACACAATGGATTTTGCCATTAAGTTCAGGGAGCAAGTTGTTCAGGAAGCTATGAAGGAAATTTTGTCCGGGCAGTGACGCTACGACCTACTCTTATATCGAATTCCAACTGCCAAGGGATCTTTTACATGCACGCCTTGTCAGGCCCTCTGTTTAGCATCACTGACAAGAGGAAACCACACCAGAAAATCAATATGAACTTTCTCGGCCAATGCAGGCATCAAACTCATCGAGCATGAATCAAATTTGCTGAATCAGTTTGATGTGTTCTGTTCTATTAGGTTTTCAGTCAATCAGACTGTTTTAAGTTTAACTATTTTCTAGGTTAAATGGCAGCATAGGATGATCAAGTTGTTATTCTGAACCTAATGGTTAGAAACTTGATGTCTGTTTCTACCTGGGGAGCAATGGTAGTTCAGTAAGACGTAGGCTCACTGTTGTTCCGCCTAGTCAGTGGTGCAGGACAGATGGTCTAACAAGGGACAATGTACAGTTGATCAGATGGAACAAAAAAACAAATTGCCATGCACATAAAAGATCACTGTAGTTCCACTGCCTGGGCAGAACAGTAGGATGTTAAACCTCATTTCATTTCATGTATCTACCTGCTAATCTGATTATTTTTTTTACCCTAATTAAAAGTAGTTTTTTTTGTTATTTTACTCATTAAATTTATAAAATACAGATTTGTACGTTTAATATTACCTGCAAACCATGCATAGCCTTGCCTGCAGCTTCTTTAGTTTTATAATTTACAAAAGCACAATATTTTTCGGGTAATAATCGGACACTTGTTACTGGTCCATATCTACAAAAATAGAATAGTAACATCTTTAGAAAGCTAAAATTCATAATAGTTTATTTTGAATATAATAAATAATAGGCTAACACAATAACTTATATGCATATAAGACAGATCTTTGAGATATTTTAGGAATTAAATAATAATCAAGACAAATTTTTGTGATGTGTTAAAAATTAAACAATAATCAAACAAATTCACACTTTTCTCCAATAATAATGCATACTTTAGTACACTATGTTGCATGTGATAGTTTGGTCAAGACTAAATCACAATTCAGTAATATCACAGTCTAGTTGCATAAAAAAACAGGCTTCTATTAACTCTGTTATGAGATTTTGTTGGGTGCATATTTTTGGGTCCCATTGCATTCAAAATTGTTTCTTCAAAATAAAAATGTATGAAATGGCCGAGGATAACATATAAGACATGTTTTAATATGGTCAACTCACCTTGAAAACATTTGCATTAATTTTTTTTCGGATACCTGAGGCAAAACATTCCCTACCCACAGTGCAGTTAAACCTTCAACATTTCTAGGACTGGAAAAAATATCAACAGGAAAATAATAAACTATAAACTTGTAATATATGAAACAATTAATTAGATGTATGGATAAATTAACATTTGTCAAGGACCAAGAACAAAACTATATCACATGTTTGCCTTAAGGGAATGACCTCTTGTAGAATGTGAATCATAACCAAATAGTTCCTTTACTTTTGTGAATGAAAAATAATGTCAAAACAAATTTATATTTCTAGATGATGATCAGGTCAAATTAGCAAATGTAATAAAACTTACTCCATTTTAACATCTGATTGTTGTATTTGTACAGGATAATGTGTTATTAATGGTGGACTAGCTTTTCTTGTCACCGGTTCATCATCATCAGATAAATATACTTCACCAGATAATGCACTCTCAGCTATACACACAAATATAATATAACAAAGAAATAACCAATAAATTAAGCGTATTTTTGGAAGAATGAAATGAAATGGGGTTTAATGTCCTACTGTTCTGATCCATACTGGGGTAATGAAGATGGGCATACGCCATACAGTGTGCTATGAGGGAAATTTTGCCCAGGCAGCGGCGCTAGAGCCTACTCTTATATCCAATTCCAACTGCCAGGAGATCTTTTACGTGAACGCCAATGTGTACACGGGACCTCAGTTTTTCGTCCCATCTGAACGACTGGATAGCTGCCCTCCATCCTGCATCACTGACAAGGCGAAACTATGTCGGAAAATCGGGATGAACTTTCTCGGCCTATACAGGGATCAAACCTCCGACCACCAGGCTAGCAAGTCAGCGTCTTACCCACTTACCCACTGTGATCCCCTTTAGAAACAAGATGATAGAAGTTTTCATTAATAAAAAAAAAAAGAATATAATCTTACCCATTCCTGCTAATAAGGAATCTAAGGCTGTTTGCACAGAACCATATTTTTTTATTGCACCTTCTGCTTGTTGTTTTGTAAAACCCATTTCCTGAAACATAGCAACCAATATTATCAGTCATGTTTCACATGCAACCCAAAGTTATGATGAACCAGTCATATTTACAGGTATTATAATTATTTTAATAGTGTGTCCAGATGAAGGAGAGAGAGAGAGAAATGGGGTTAACGTCCACTCGACACATACTAGGTCCTTTTGGGACTAACATATGGTTTAACTAATGTAGGGATCTTATGATGAAGCAGTCATATTTATAGGTATTATAATTCTTTTGACAGTGTGACCAGATGAGGGAATTTGACAAATACTCACAAACCATAAAACCAAATTCAAAGATGGTAAAATGTGATGCTTTGTTAACTCAGTATGTGGACAGCCTGAAACTGCTCATAACCGGTGCTCCTTATACCTGAGATATTTCTTATTTTTCTAATTTTCTTCAAGAAACTGAGGTAGCCTATGTTTACATGTACAATGTGCTAAAAGCTCAACTAAAACATTCCTTCTTTCTTTAATGAAATGAAATGGGGTTTTAAGTCCTACTGTTGGGCTCCAACTGGGCTAATAAAGACGAGCATACGCCATCCAGTGTGCTATGAGGAAAATTTCCTAGACAACCGAACTACGGCCTACACTAATATCAAATTCCAACAGCCAAGGGATTCTTTTTATGTGCACGCCATATGTACATGGGACCTTGCCTTTTCATCCTATCTTAAAGCTAAAATAACACACTCACTGTAAGTTGGTATGTCCGCACTCGTAAAAGTTCTTGGACTGCCTCCTCACAATTTTTATCTAATTTTAGCACCTGCATAAAAGCCTTTTCTGCATCAGGATATAACTGAAAGACAAAAGTATTCATCAAAGAAATGTTTACAGATATCGAATTATTGATACACTTAGGGGATAAACATATATTTGTTTAATGTGAATAATTATCAAACAACTGCTTTAAATGGTAAATCACGAATTCATAACATTCAAGAAATATATTTTAGAGGTCATGAGGAAGTAGTTCAATAGATTTGGCCAATACAAAAATTTCACACTTGAAATCCATCAGAGATAAAGTTATTTCAGTTATATATTAATGCCCATTTAATTATACAAGAATTTATATTGAGATAAATGAAACAAATGATATAGAGCATTATTTCCAACTCAATTCATATGGGAAATAACAGAGTAAAATCATCTTACTTTTAAACCAGCTAAAGCTCTTCCTTTTCTAAAATAACCTTTTGGCCAATCTTTACATAAAGAAATAGCTTTTTCTGCATCTTTTAAAGCTCTGGAAATTGAACAAAGAGTTTTAAAATTGACATCATTCTGTTTTGAGTATTCTTTGTATGTTTACCGGTACAAAATACATTGTATTATATCAAATGTTTAAGAAGTTTATCTACATAGAAAATCTTTTGTGTATGGTCAAGGATCTCTTTAGATGATTGCTCTTTTTGACTAGAAATTCTGCAAATACATACTTATCATATTGTTGCATTCTGTCGAAGCAATAAGATCTATTACCAAAAAATCTAAAAAAGAAAAACAGAAGTAATAGGGACATTCTGTAAGATTTAGATAAAGAGCTGGCTGTTCTCTTTATAATATTTCAAAAACAGAACTGCAAAATTACTTTGTTTTGTGTGAAATTATCAATACCCGTAGTTGTAGTTTTGACAAGATGTGTGCATTGATCATAACAACCACACTGGTCATTCTAGTCTAAAATGGCCGAACCATTCTAATTTATTTAAAATCGAAGCCATCCAATGGCATCAATTTAATTATGGTCTTAATAATTTATGTAACATTTAAGGCCCATAGACAGACCTGAAACAGGCAGATTTATCTCTTTCATAATGCCTGTTTAATGAGATATAAATATCTATTGAGTTGTGCTCAGTATTTTTTAACAGTCAATATTGTTTTTAGATATCTACATTTTATAGAAGATGTTTAAACCAAGTTATTTTGGGATTAACATATCGTATACTTTTTTTCAATAATTTTCATACATATAATTGTCTTTTAAGCAATGGGAGGAACTGGATACTAAGAGAAAACCCACAAGGTCATACAGGCAACTCTACTCATTGTCAATTACAGAGAGAGAGAGAGAAATGGGGTTTAACGTCCACTCGACACAAACTAGATCATTTCGGGACTAACATATGGTTTAATTCTATTTCAATAATTCGCTTGCGCGTAGAGGTCTTTAGCAGTGGGAGGAAACCGGAGTGCCCGCATGAAACCCACGAGCTTGATAAGGCGCCCCTATCTCCATGCCACATTCGCTCACACCAGGGATCGAAACCACAGCCGCGAGCCAGCTAGAGGTCAAAGCACGGCACTCTAGACCATTAGGCCATCCCAACCCCCCTCATTGTCATGTGCAACCTGTGATGAAAACAATGCTACTTCACTCAGTGACAAATGTTTCTAATCTATATTACATACATTAGACCAATCAGACCACCCAACCCAACAGATAGCAAACACAAGTTATAGCTAATATTCCACAATGACAAATTAAATTCATTAACCTGAAATCTTTTGGATCAAGTTTTATAGCTTCGGTAAAAAGTTCTATAGCTGCACTGTAATGTTCTAATTGGGCCATTTCATTCCCTCGAACTAAAAAATAATACATAGTAACTTACTTTTCAAATCTTCATTTTTAACATTCAAATATACTAATTACATTGTCAAATATATTTATGATATTGTCAATTATTTTTATTATATATTTATTATATTGTCATGCTTAATGTACTTACTCGCTAACTGTCTACTTCGAAGAACTATAGGATCTAATCCTTCAACCTGTAAAGAGAGGGAAATCAAATGATTACTAATTACCCAGTCCTTGTTTTTTGTATTTCAGAGGAGAGCCAAAAAAAGCTCCCCTCAATCAACAAATTGAAAAAAATGGCTCTCCTAAAAGGTTCTCCCAGTTTCGATAAGAGGAATGCTTTAGAAATTAAGGAGAGTGATTTAGAAATTAATGAGAGTGATTTAGAAATTAATGAGAGTGATCTGATATTAAGGAGAGTGACTGGTAGATAAATGTTAATAAACCCCCAATGACTTTGTAAAGGAGAGTGATTTTCAATTTTAAGGAGAGGGAAAAAAAAATCCCCTCGGTCGACATTCAGGTGAGCTGTAGGCGCTCGAGAGCGATCACTCGCCTTAAAAAACAATGACTGATTACCTAGACAATAATTTCAAAGATAAACACTGGGAAAATTTTAAAAGAAATATTTCTTTATATATGATTGCTTGAGCAGAATTTAATATGTCCTAATTAATTTAAAATGTCTTAATTAATTTAAAATGTACTAATTCAATAGCATACAATATCGTACTGGTTAAAATTTAACACAAACATTCGCAACTAGACTCAAATTTAGGGCTTGTGGCTTCCTTGAAACTTGACATAAAGCAGAAGTTTTGTTGTTTTACCTCTTCTTCACTTTTAGTTGATTGTTGGGAATCTTTTGTTTTTTTATCTTTTTTATTTGTTTGTGTTGTTTCAGGAGCACTACCTTTCTTTTTTTTATTTATAACTTTTGTAAAAAATGCTGGATGGGATTCAAAACCCTGAAAAAAATCAATTAAGATTAAAATATTAGATTTGAAAAGAAACTGGTAAATGTCTTTAATATTTAAAATTTATTGGAAATACAATGAAATGGGGTTAAACGTCCTACTGTTCTGCTCTCCTCCCTGCACCACCAAAAAGGTAAAGCCACGTTAGAAAATCCTGATGAACTTTGTTGGCCAATCCAGGGATCAAACTACGATATTAAACACTCGATCTCAAGGCTAGCGAGCCAGCGTCTTACCCATAAATTCATTAGAATATTCTTTACAATCAGTATGGCACAGGACATATATGCTAATTTCTAATCCTAATAGATGGTAAAATTAAAAACACTTACGGTTCCTTCATCTGAAGAAGAATCACTACTGGAACCACTATAAAAATTATGAAGTTTAAACAAAATTATATGTATTTTTTCTATAAGTTACCATACTTTCGGAACTGCTTGTTATATGGTTAATGGCATTAATTTTTAATTTCTGGAAGCACTTGTATTAATTAATCCAAAGTGTCACTTAATCTGAATAAAAATATCTTTTTTTAGCAAAAAATTGTAATACATTTTGTTGAGATGATGCATTAACTTTTCAAGACCAACATGTGAAACCAGTTTTTGATATCACTGAAGTTGACTAGTCTGTAACTTATTCCTAGAAAGGAGTTTCTAACCAGATTCTGTCAATGTACAAACAAGTCATAAAAATTGAGAAATTGACAATCTTACTTACGTTCTATCATTTTTTTTACCATTAGACTTTTTGGATTTTCCTTTATCATCCTACAATACGTATTTAATTAATGAAATGAAATGTTGTTTTATGGCACGTCAGCTCAAACCAGGCTATGTTTCGCCAAAATTATGGTGTATTTATTTAATAAATTTAGTATTTTACCCATCTGAAGATCATCAAACTGCTATGAATTATAAGGCATGATTGACAAAGGCTAATTTTAATAAAATTGAATAATTTGTGTGCATAAGTGTCAAATTCGTATCAAATCTCAATTCCTGAAATTAAAGTTATTAAATTACTATCAAAGTGTAGAAAAAACCACAAGACGCTTTTAGTATGATGTACAAAAGAATTGTGCTGTTTAAGATAATCCAAGTATAAAATTTAACAAAAACCATTGATAATGTGTCGAACAGACGGCATTGTATTAAAAAAACTACTATATACATTTTTCTTACTTGTTTTTCTTTTTCTAAACGCTTTCTTTCTTTTCGTCTTTTCTTTTTAGCTTTTTTTCTATCATTTTTCTTTTTCTCTTTATCTTCTTCCGTAACTAATTCCTCTGCATTTTTTTGTATATCCTGGTTTAACAGAATAAATATATATAAGCAAATTGCACCATATCTCAGAGCAATACATTCACAGTATATTGGAACATAATCCCCAATTCTAAATAATTGATTAGTGAATAGGTACATGAACCTTATCTTTCAGGACTAATATTCTGTTGACCTTCCATCAAGAGCCAATAGTCATACTTGGTGAAATTGACATAATAGCTAACTGAAATATATCTGTGTTAAGGTGTAATCAGTTTGGTATGGTCAGTGGACAACACATTTAGAAAGTGGTTATACAACAGCTTTTCATATTTCAATTGATTAAATACAACTGTGTACTTACCTCTGGGGAGAGGTATGTAGTATTTCTAGGACCTATATATATAAAGTTTTAACAATTAATCAAAATTATAAATATATACTATTAATGTATTTTGTTGAACCAGTCCAGAAAAAACCAAGGACTAAAAACACAGGCCAAAATTAAATTACTTGTAAATGATTTCTGATTACATGGCCCCAAGTTTGTGTTGTCTGCATTTTTTAAATATGTAAACTTGCAAATATATTCAGATATAATACATCTGTATACAACTAATACAAGTACTTTTTTTGCTATTTGGTATATCGTGCTTATGTTTACATCTATCATGTGCTACATTACAATACTGGTCTTCATCATCTTCACTATCATCAACATCACTGGAATCTTCATCTGTTGAATAGGAATGACGCCCATTCACTGTTTCTATACATAAAAAAAATAACACCACATAGACATTAATTGTCCCCCTGAAACCTCTAAAGAACTTGAACGGTCAATAGTGCTCCTGTTTCAATTCCATCAGTGTAATTTATTAATACATGTATTGGAGTCAGTTTTGCAATGCTATTCACAAACAATAAAACCAGTGGTTTCCAGGTAAGATGCACACACACACACACATTCCCAAGAGATGGACGGAGAACAAGCTAAAAAAAACCCCCATAAAATCAGGGGTCATAAAGCAGCAAGTTACTATCAGATACGTGCAAGTTCGAAAAGGAACCAAGATCTTTTGGAAATAAACTTATATTTCAAGTTTGTCAAAATCAATTAAAAATTGTGACCTGTAGACTGAGAGTATAAGAAACTGTCATAATACTAAAAATAAACTCAGAGGAAAATGTAATTGTTCATAGTAAATCTTAGGAAGATAAACTTATATTTCTAGTTTAATCAAAATTAGATAACAATTGTGACCTGTAGACTGCGAGAGAAACATAACTGTCATAATACTAAGAAACTCAGTGGAAAACGTAATTGTTCATAGTAAATCTAAGATCACGGTTTATTGCTAATAGGACTATTGTATGAAAAGAAGAATGGCAAAGAACTTATCTAGAACAAGGCTGGATCAATAAAAGAATAAAATCTATAAGTTTAACAGTTTTCAAGTACTAGAGTCCAGCCTTACCATTACTCATAAAGTTTAACAGAAGCAAGGAAACAAATTTGATCAATATCAGTTAAAATACCTTATTAATAAACTAATTTGAAGAAATATAAACATTTTAATTCCCAAAATTATTGTATGAAATATAATCCTCTACTGTGGTTGGATAGTGAGTCACCAGCTGTCAGGAGATACTGCAAGCTATAAGTAAACTGTTATTAGATGCCATGCCTGTCAGGTCAATTCGTTGAAGGAGGGTCCATTTTTCAGAATGTATTTTTTGTTTCTTACTGTCCATTTATCATACATATCGAGGCCTAAGTAAATTATTATCTGTCAACCACTTTTCTGCCGTTTAATTGCAGAGTATTTTGTACACTGAAACCCCTCAATGTTCCCACAACTGCCTAAACATTTGATCAAGAAAAAACAACAACTCCCTCAGTCCAGCTAGCACACAATAAGCTGCCAGACAACAGTCGAATTGCCAGTTAGTGATACCTTGACATTTTTACCAAGCTTGCCAAATGGGTAATTTAGTATTTTTCTAGTAAGATTGGTTGTCTATACTTGCTATATATACCAAATTTGCCATACTTTTATTGGAAATGACCATCGGGACAGTGTATCTATAAATAGGATATCATACAAAATCAATTACATTTATTTCCTTGGCGATACTGATAATAAAATATCTGGAAAATAACTTACTGGTAGGTTTTGTAAAAAATAAATCTTTAAATTGTTTTAACATTTCTTTCTGAAATAAATAAAAAACAACTGAATTTAAAAGTGTGATAATCACTAACAGAATATTCATAGCATGCAATATGGTACAATTTTGATGATTTCTACACCACATCAGGTAAATGTTTTTTTACATGTAAAAGTTAGCACAAGGTTATTAACTTGTGAAAATATTTGACAGAGCGGGCAAATTTGGTGCAGTCGCAGAAAATGGATCTATCTAACTGTCGGCAACCCCTTTCCTACCTATAACAGTAAATCAATGCATTGTGTGCTATTGAATTTCATTTTCTTTATTATCAAAAATAAGTTGTGTAAATGCAATCTCTGGTCATCTAGAAGGGAAACTTTGGTGTTGGCTGGTTTCGTCCTCTTCTCTGACAACTAATGAACAAACAAGAATTGTACCATGCAAAATAGCCAAAAATCAATTGATTGTGATAAGAAATGGTCATTCTTTGCAGTTTAACAGCCAGCGCAACGACTTCAATACATGAAATTAGGCCCCTCCTGATAACCGTTTCGAAAGGGGATACAGAGAGTGAGAGAAATGACACAAACTAAGTCATTTCCAGACTAACATATGGTTTAATTTTATTTCAATAATTCGCTTGCTCGAACGGGTCTTTAGCAGTTGGATGAAACCGGAGTACAGAGTACAGTTCATGGTAAATGACGCATAATCTGAAAGGGTTAACATACAGTGTCCATTTCTGCTTGGCTGTCTGTAATAAGTCTTCTATAGGCATGGCTAACTTGTCTAAATTTCTGGAAAAAAAATGAAAAACAATTTGGCTATCAATCCTCACAAATACTGAGAATGTAACATACCAAAAAAAAACCCAATGAAATAGCTTTTACTGTGTCTCCCCTCTCTAGTTTCATTTATACTGAAATATTTACAGTACGACAAACAAAATGACACCAGACAAAATAAAAATATGAGTTGATCAGCTCATTTCAGTGGCCTCTGTAGGCTCTATCATCACGGTAAAATGCTTGGAATTTGAGCGAGGCTTGATCACCCAGTTCCTAGGCACATATTGAGTAATGATAGGTTTATGATACAGACTTCTTTTGACCTCAATTCGTCCTAATTCCGGTCCGTTCAAGATACGATTAGCCAAGTGAACACACTTTAAGTTTGATTTGTAATTAATAACGCTGTAAAATGACCAATTTAACTACATTGGAGTGTGTATAATGATCAAATAAAGTCTCGTTGGCAATTAAAACAATGGAAATTCTTAGAACTAGTATTGTGAGATGATAACAGACGATATATCGTAAACCATTCATAACAAAGATGGCGTCTGAATTACCTTCTATTATACTCTATATAGTCAAGCAGTAGTGAGAAGTTTTATTTTAATCCCTTCAAGTGCCTGTGCTTAAGGTAAAGGATTCTTAATGATCTGCGAGAGAGAGAGAGAAATGGGGTTTAACGTCCACTCGACACAAACTATTTCGGGACCAACATATGGTTTAATTTTATTTCAATAATTCGCTTGCGCGTAGGGGTCTTTAGCAGTGGGAGGAAATCGGAGTGCCTGGAGGAAACCCCATGAGGTTGAGAAGGGGCCTCTATCTCCATGCCACATACGCTCACACCAGGGATCGAAACCACAGCCGCAAGACAGAGGTTACCGGCCAGTTAGAGGTCGAAGCGCAGCACTCTAGACCACTAGGGCATCCCCCCCCCCCCCCGCCTTTATGGTCTGCAATCTAACTTAAGGTACAGGATTGTTACTGGTCTACAATCTAACCAAAATGAGACTATGTTATTCAATTTGTTTTCTGTTGGTTCAAACTGTGTATTTTCTTATCATTGCTTTGTATTCTTAGTTGTGACCTATAAACATCAATGAAAAAGCATTTGTTCCAATCACACCAAGACATCAGCCTCTGATCTGTGTATAAAATCATGGAAGTCACATAACAGTTGTCTGAAGAGCAGTTGTTACAGTATAGAAAATCAGAATAACAAAGATATCACTTCAATTAGATTGATTAGGCTACTGATAGTTTACTGTGTCAGCTTTTTTCTAAACTGTACCTGTAAAGAATCTGGAGAATTATGATTTTTTTCTGGATGCCATTTCTGAGCTAATCTTTTGTAACTTGTTCTTATTGAATCATTATCTGCACCTACAATATATAATATTATCACAGTTGTGTAGCAGCATGCTAATTGAAAAGATAAATATTATTCTACTTCTACATAGTTTTAGATTCCTTACTAGGAATACAACCATGCTGCATTAAATTACCTTTTCCGGTGACACAGATTGAGTATGTGCAGTATAAGCATGGTTAAAAATCTGCCCATTGAAACCGATGTACCTACTAAAAACAACTATCGGTACACTATACTATACCCAACATATATGTTTATCTGATTGCTAAAAAAGTTGATAGCTTACACTACCATACCACATAAAATGTTATGTTTTCTTTTAAAATTAATGTAGTCATATTTTCGTCTCTTATTTATTTATTCTTAAAAATGACAATCCTTCCTTTTGACATAGCAAGGCGAATTTACGAAAACCTAGGAAACCTTTATTCAATTCCACCATAGATAATACCGACTTTACTTTTGGTTTTCGTTTCCAAATCTATCCTTTTTGATGTTAATAATAAATAACCCTTTCTGACAGTTCAACGCCGACACCATTTCATTTTCTTACCAATTGGCAATTCTAACACTTCGTATGCATCCCCTCTGGAAAGGCCCATTTCTTAAACAGTCATTTATAGCGGTTATCATCAAATAATATAAGAATTTCTAAAGCGTATTGACAATTTATGAGAATTTCAACAGGCAGTCGCCATTACATTACAATGAGCATGTGCGAAAATTGTCACGTGACTAGAATTGTACCCGATATTCAGCGGGATTACACGAGAGAGAGCTGACTGAGGCAGCTGTCAAACTCCGTTGAATTGGTCAACGTAGATTGCGAACGGTCGACAGAGAAGAACATTTTAATTTATAAACGGACCTTCTCCAATATTTTAATACAATAATTCGATCCCTGCATTGACCGAGAAGGTTCATCCATATTTTCCGGCGTTACCCCCCCCCCCCCTTTAATGTCAGCGATGCAGGACGGAGGGCCCAACAGGACAGCTGTCTAGTCGTTCGGATGGGACAAAAACCCGAGGTCCCGTGTACACATTGGAATGCACGTAAAAGATCCCTTGACAGTTGATATTTGATGTAAGAGTAGGCCGTAATGCCGCTGTTTGGGCAAAATTTTCTTTGTAGGCTCGTAGCACACCATGATGTATGCCCGTCTAATATAGTTCGGAGCAGCACAGTAGGACGCTTAACTCCATTTCATTTCAGCCCAGAATATACACAATAACCTAGGCCTAGGCTTTGTTTTTCTTAATTCAGCCCCCGCCCCAGTGCCCGTGGGGAGGGGGAGTGGGTAGCATGGGACATTTTTTTTTGAAACATTACTGAGTTAAAACTAAAAGACATCTGCCCGGGCCTTCCGCGCCTCATTGCTTTATTTTTCTTAATTCAGTCCTCGCCCCAGTACCCGTGAGAGGGGGGGGGGTAACATGGGACTTTTTGGGGAACTTTGGTGAATTTAAAACTAAAAGACATCTGACCGGGCCTTCGCGCCTTATAGCCCCGTCCATTCCTCGAGTTTCCGTTTGCGGCTCTCGTGACTGAAGGTACATGTATATGATAATTCAAAACAAAACTGAAAGCCAAACCCTTACTTTCGTCTTCGTTTCTTTACTTTAAGTGCTAAAAATGTCAGTATTTTTGCCAATTGCGAACCTTTTTCCGACCAATGACACGTGATTCGTCACTAGAATATATCAGTGAGAAGCATTTATTTGGGGTATTGATTAAAACAAAAATAAACGAATGCTTATATGCGAGGAAAAAAGTTTCTTTCAGAATTGTTTGCATATGATGGTTTTCTCACTTCTTTGCTTGCTTAGAATCATGCACATAAGCTAGATATAAGCCTTACAGTGGTTCTCAACCATTTTGTGCCAACGGCACACCTCGGAACACATGAAAAAAGAGCGGCACACCTGGCTAAATATATAGCCTATGAAAAATATTTGAATTTAGCAAAATAAAAACATCGCAAGTCATAGATGGTATATGTAACCATAGACACAGACTAGTCATAAAGACACGTAGAATGACTCAAACTAAATAACGAAAAACACAGATAAATACGTATCAATAGACACCAGTGAATACGCAATTGGGATCACGTGGCTTTTCGCATTTTCTTAAAGGTGCCGTTCAAAATTTCGCGGCACACTTAGGAAGACCTCGCGACACACCTGTGTGCCGCGGCACACTGGTTGAGAATCACTGAATAAGACAAAGAGACCATGTGTAACTTTCAACAATTTTCGAGTCTTGGGGGGAGAGACCTCCCGGTAGGGGAGAGCGGGGCTAGTTCGCACTAGGGGCAAGTCCGCACCCCATTCATATCTCGCGCCTAAAACATGATGACGTAACCGCCGCCAAATTGATTGGTCACATGACCGATACGATTGTTTTACTTTCATTATGGTGGACATGAGAAAATAATTGTCGAATTTGTGCAGTAAATTTCATTTTTTGTCCTGGTGAGTAGGCCTAAATTTTCCTCTCTGAATTCAGTGTTTAATTATTAACACATGCTTGGGGTTGATAACCAATGTTTTATATGTGAAGTATGATAGGGTAATAGCCTTCAATAGGCCACATTGTTCAGTTCGATTGACGACCTCCACAAGGCAAAATCACGTATTATGTATATAAAGTCCCGTTGGGGCTAGTTCGAACCTTGATCGGGGTAAGTTCGCCCGGGTGGATGCGTGGTTGATAACGTGTGGGTGCGAACGTGCCCCATACTATAACGGTATTGAAAATCACCATATTCTTTGTATGCATAACTGTTGACTGGGGCGTAATACTTAATGATCACATAAGATACTTAGATCTGCATTTAATTTTTTCAGAATTTAAAACGATCGAGCGAAACCATAATACGCAAATACAAGAGATTACGGCAGAAGAGATCAAACGGCAGGCCTTAGAACATTGTAACAGCCGTCCTGATATTGAACGATGATTAGAGAACATTTTATATAAAGGATAGGTCTACAGCTCATTTAAAAGAAGTTGTTAGTTCAATTTGACTAAACATGTTGGTTTTATAATAGTTCTATGTTAGTTTACTTTTACTATTGAGTATATAACCTATAAAAAGTTCATTTAATATTACCAGAAATAGATACTATTTCGAAACTGTATCGAGAAGGTGGATATATGTGTAATTTTATGTTAGTTTCATTGAATAAATAAATAACTGGATAAATAAATGTCTTTTTATTTCTCCGTTCGAACTCACCCAACCGGGGGGGGGGGCGAACTTACCCCGCCTCGGGCCATGTTCGCCCATTCGGACATGGTGACTTTAAGATGAAATTACTTGTATACTCCTGGCAATAAAGCCCTTTAATGTATGCCGTAAATTAGCCAACTCCACTGTCTTTAATCTAGTATAGTCTACGGAAACGTAGCTTCAACAGTTATCGAGATATGCTGGTTTTATTTAAAATGGTGCGAACTAGCCCCGCTCTCCCCTACTATAGCTGTAAGACCAATATAGTACTACAACATAGACCAGGGTACTAAATAAAATATCTACATAATTTATCATGTTGTACATATTTTATCCCAAATTTATCTTCATAAAAATAAGGAAAAAATATGGATAGTTGAAATTTTGGCATACGTAGGCCTACAACGAGTGACTATCTTACATTCGATAAAATGCTTACCGGTATAACCATAAAACCTGGACACGATTCTCTACTGAAACCCGTACTTCAAAATGACAATCGCTAATATTCTAGTCCTATATATTGACATAATGATTAATGTAATGTGAGTGTGATAACTGCATGAGTTACATTCAATCGTTTCGGTTTTACTGTAATTTCTATGCAATTACTCCTGGCGAAATACGTCAGAAGTTTGAATCGAATGACAATCTCTACACCGGTATTACACTGTTAAAATTATTATGTATTTTTATCCTCTGTTGACTGGCAGGAATATTGCCATCGTTATAGTTGTATTTTAACATTGCATGTTATTCCTCAGTCTGTAATGTAACTTTACCTCTAGCTATTATACATCCGAGGTGAAATTACATATCTGTAAATGGAGTACATGTACATGTAAAATTATCATGATGTTAATTTACATACATCTGTACAATAATATTTGAAACAAATTTTTTTTTTTATGTATTTTGAAAGAGTTTATGTATTAATACCTCATAACTATCTTTGGCTAATTAGTCCTAGGACCCTGGCGAACACATAGAAAGTATTGTGGAACTTTCAGCCGAGCATGTAACACAAGATTCGATAATATAAATTAAATGAAATGGGGGTTTAATGTGCTACTGTTCTGCCCCTTACAATGGAAAGTGTAGGTGGCATGATTTTGAATAACATATTTCTCTAAATTGAACTACACTGACTGACCGTAAATATTTTGCACAAAATTCGATATATGGTCAAAGGGGGAATAACCGATGTGACCACTATTTGACAGTAAATTTACATTTTTTTGTGGAAATAATATTTCATACGACTCACATAATGTAAACTGACATATGGTTGTATTACTACATTACATTTGGTGTAATCTTACACAAACCTTGTATTCATTTGCATTTACATCGTTTTAAATGTCAGTTAACAAACAAACCATGTGATTTGACAAATCCTGCACTGTATTTTTACTATAATTATAACTGTAAATATATAATTTTAACAGTGTACATTACGCAAGCTCTCCAGAGAAAATATGACTTCACCGTTTGACTTGACTTGGTACAAATGGCACTGAAACGCATTATGGTCCACGATTCGTGTACCAATGGTAAAATATGTTTATTTTGTGTTAAATATCAGAAGCCCACCTTTTCCCGGTTATGATCACAATTCACAACGTCAATGTTGATTTACATTAATAAATAATTCGTGTTTTAAATGTCGAAGACTTTGGATGATATTGAGTTGGAGACTTAGCTACCGGTACTGAACTTTAATTCGTTATGTACTACGGTGGATGGACTCAGACTAGCAATTATTGGCCCATTGACTTCAATGTTAAATGGCTGTAACATCACAGGCTGTAGCTTTTTGCTCAACATTCAAATGGTTCCAATCTTTATATGCACAATGGGGACCACATTTGGCAATCTTCTCATCATAAATTTGTAGGGGGTTGACCGTTTAGATTTTTTGCGACTGGGATTTGAAGTTGACTGGGGTGAAAATCTCACTTCCGACATAATATGATTGCTGTGCAGAAAGACACTTAACACCCCCTATCCCTCCGCTGTAATATCATCAGTATTACCCAAAACTGCTATGAAATTGCCAATTTGATCCCTTTTCTACAATTATAGACCAAAAAGTCAACCCAAAAATGAAGGAAGAGGGGAGAAAGAAATAAGGGAAAAATTGTCTATTTATAACTCACACTACATTCCATCATGAACTCAGGGGAAATAATTACGGATACAGGATTTTGGAAATATCAAACAAAATAGCATGCGGAGGCGTCCCATTCGAACAACTAGGCAGCTGTCTTTGCCAGGCCCTCCGTCCTGCATCACTTACAAGGGGGGACCACGCCAGAAAATCTGGATGAACTTTCTTGGCTAATGCATGGTAGAACACCTGACCTACAGGATAGCTAGCCAGCGGCTTACTCCCTTAGCCATGCACTGTCCCCCTTTTTTCGGGACACAATAACCTTCCTGGTGTAGGTGTTTATTGGGTCAACGCCTTGATGTAGTTCGAAGATGAGCATTTTCTGCTTAGGGTAAGCAGTGATATGGTGTATAGTTTCATCACACCAATACCTTGACTAAATTTGATTATGACAGCATTTTCGGCTCAGGGTAAGCAAAGCGATAAGCAATTTGATTGGCCTGGGCTTTGAAGCTGGACAACTTTGATTTGAATTGATTGATAATGGTGAAACTTTGCTTAGGCAAAGTAGAGGCTTCAATCTGATTGGTCGAGACTTTGAAACACAATAACTCTTTTTGATTGAGGCAGAATGTTCAAATTTGGTATACGTGTCTAATCCGTGAAAGTCCTGACGCAGTTCGTGCACTAAGGCTAAGCAGAGATGAGCAATTTGATTGGTTGATACTTTGGAACATGATAACTTTGGTTCTAATTTGGCGAGAGCGATTAAACTCTTGAGTATAGATTCATTGTATCAATACATTGGTTAAGTTCGATGATGAGAATTTCTGCTTAGGCTAAGGAGTGATAAGCAATTTGATTGGTCAAGACTTTGGAACGTAAAAATTCTGCTTATAATTGAGGTGAGGGCGATGAAACTCCAAATATAGATTCATTATATCATTACCATGACTAAGTTCGATGATGAGAATTTTCTGCTTAGGCTAACAAGTGAACAGCAATTTGATTGGTCAGGACTTTGGAACATAAAAATTTTGCTTTTAATTGAGTTGTGAGAGAGAGAGAGAGAGAAATGGGGTTTAACGTCCACTCGAAACAAACGACACAAACTAGGTCATTTTGGGACGAACATATGGTTTAATTTTAATTCAATAATTCCCTTGCGCGCAGGGGTTGGAGGAAACAGGAGGACCCGGAGAAAACCCACAAGATTGGACAGGCGACAATACTCCTTGTCACCTACAACTGGGGATTCCTCACATCATCGTTTGCTTGTTTCGTTGATCTTGATGACCAGGGAGGAGAGGGAAGGGAAGCCTACTATAGCTTGCCATCCATCCCCAACAAAAAGCTCAATTTAACAGTGACCAGTGGCACATGCCGTGATGTAGCCTACTCTTCTTACTCTTGTCCAAAATACTAGCCATCAGATTGATTTTTCAAAAGAAATGAAATGAAATGGGGGTTTAACGTCCTACAGTGTGCTGAGGGAAATTTTGCCCAGGCTGTGGCGCTACGGCCTATTCTTATACGTGCACGCCAATGTGTACACAGGACCTTGTTTTTTCGTCCCATCTGAACGACTAGACAGCTGTTCTTGTCAGGCCCTCTGCCCTGCGTCACTGACAAGAGGAAACCACGTTGGAAATATGGATGAACTTTCTCGACTTCCAGGCTAGCGAACCTGCGTCGGTCGTACCCAATAGCCACCGTGATCCCCCTTTTTCAAAAGAACTATTTGTTTTGATATTACAATGGATTTTATTTTACTGTTGGGGATGTTATTTCTATCATATATGGGTAAGTCCAAACTGATTGTCAGTCTTTGGCATCTGGTTAATCCAGTCTACACTGGTAGTATTCTTCTATGGGGTATTTTAGTCTTGTTCATCGAGTCGCTTCATTACTACTGGTGCCCGAAAGCATCCTGACACTTGATTCGTGTGCCAATTTTAAAATTTTTATTTTGTCTTAAATATTGGGTTAAAGAAGCTCATCTTTTCACGGTAACAATGTTGATTTAAACTGAACAATAAGTCATGTTTGAAATGTTTAAGAGTTAAAGACTCTTTTAATCATAATTCATAAATGCCCAAAAATTTTATTTTTTTAGGAGAATTGTGGTTGAATATTTCTGCCTATTCTTCTCTGAAATCTATCGGCTAATAAGGGATCTTTTACACGCAGCATCAACTTCTACACAAGATCTTGTTTTTTCATCTCATACAACTTTTCTTGTCAGTCTAGAGCAGTGATTCTCAACCAGTGTGCCACGGCACACAGGTGTGCAGCAAGATCTTCCTCAGTGTGCCGCGAAATTTTGAATGGCAGTGATCCCAATTGAGTATTCACTAGTGTGTACTCATAAGTTCACAGCTATATTTTTCTTCATTTAGTTTGAGTCATTCTATGCGTCTATGAATATAGTCTCTGTCTACGGTTGTAAACTGTCTGAATTTCCATGTTTTTATTTTGCAAAATTCAGATATTTTTCATATATTAATATTCATTCAAGCGTGTCGCTATTTTTTCATGTGAGCCGTTGGCCAAAAAAGGTTGAGAACCACCGGACTAGAGTCTAGACAGCACCAATACAGCCAAGTGAGAGCATGGATTCTAACCTGGGACATTCTGTTTGTTAGTTCTGTGTGATAACTGCAAAACCACAACAGTCAACTTTGCAATATATTCACACATGTATTTCTTTGAGGTCAAGGTCTATTTATGTACCAATAATTAGACATTCAAACTATAGATAAACTATATTTGCTACCTAAATAAATTTCTTAGAAGGTATTTTTGAAGAATATTTTAGTTCTGCATAGATACACTCAATGTTCATAATGAATAACAAATCATTGTTGTATTAAGTAATATAGTTTTGCGTGGAGAGAGAGAGAGAAATGGGGTTTAACGTCCACTCGACACAAACTTCGTCATTTCAGAACTAACATATGGTTTTCAATTTTTATTTCAATAATTCGCTTGCACGTAGAGGTCTTTAGCAGTGGGGGGAAACCAGAGGATCCAGAGAAAACCCATGAGGACAGTGACCCTACTCCTTGTCATGCACAACCGGGGATTTGAAACCACGCCAGTTGACTCGATGACAGGCTTTATGATACAGCGTGCACATGCTAACCATTCACGCCCCCCCTCCAAGTTTTGCGTGGACAGGATGCAGAACTTAGATGGGGATGTTGACAAGGTGGGATATACTGGCTGTTTAATTTATTATTGGCTTATTTGGAGCCGAATTAAAATAACTGTAAGATTGACATTGTCATAATAAACACGTCATAATAAATACTTATTGAAGGATTCCAAGTAAATTGGGATTTTTGGCACCCAACACTAGGTGAAGACCGTCTAAAATAGATCAGGTGTTACTTAAAAAAACGTGCTTTTTTCAATTTTTGTTTAAATCTTCTATCTCTAAGTCGATGGCTTAATTTACTCCAAATAACATCTCTGTGAGATTCTAGTTGGGGAGCTATAGATAAAACAAAATCAAAAAACATCTCTCTTGTATGTGTTGGTATATCTTTTGGGTATGGAACTTGCTCCCATATTCCACATTGTATAGATGCTTCTTTAATGATACTACTAAGTAATGGTTGAATGGAAGGATCTTTAGAATATAAAACTTCTTCAGCAGTATAACCAGATACAGCAAGCATTGTTTGATTTGTAGCAGCCTGGAAGTCTTCAAACTCTGAAAAATATGATAAAAGTTGTTCCTGAGGATTTTGAAAGTACCTTAATGATAATGTATTTGTGAAAAGTTCAAAGTACCAAAATGTATTTGTGAAAGTTCAAAAGTACCATAATGTATTTGTGAAAGTTCAAACTACCATAATGTATTTGTGAAAGTTCAAAGTACCATAATGTATTTGTGAAAAAAATAAATAGATGACACATATTAATTAATCGCACATTTATTTTTTTCAAACTTATCGAGCAATCAAACTGTACACGAAGTGTCATCCAAAAGTGTTTTATAAAGAAAAATGCTAAAACCGACGAGAAAAATGAAAAAGTACCCTAGTTTGGGGGACCCTAAAGACAGACAAAAGGGCCCCCACGCTTGACAAAAGGGACCCTCTGGCCAAGGGAAAGGGCCCTCGTGTCCGAGTCAATCATTTCTATACACTGTTACTGTCGAATCCATTACTGAATGAGAATGCAGTCATTGTATTGGCATAAAAATCATCAATCAAGATGAACTTAAGTTTTCTTGTCCCAAATATCAACCAATCAAATTGCTTATCTCTGCCTACCCTAAGCAGAGCTCCATCAAGGCATTGACCTAATAAGCATACACACCAATTTTGAACATTTTAACTCAATTAGGAAGAGAGTTATTGTGTCCCAAAAAGTGTGACGGACAGACAGACAGACAGACGGACGAACCCATTTTAATAGTCCAACTTTCTTCAAAAGGCGGGGGACAAAAAATATTTTGTTTGCTATTTTAGATATGATATTTTGGATACATATTTTGGATATATCTTAGTGAGTACAGTCTATGTGTGTTTAAAGACAATCTTCAGGCCCCAGTTTCACAAAACTGTATTTCATAGTTTTCCTTGGGTCTCCATTACATCATTTGTGTACATTAAAATGTCTGACAACATTATTAAAGGCCTTCCGGAAAATTTTTGGACAACAAAAGTGCATTTGTCTTAAAAGAAAGGATAACAGGAGAACCAGCTTTTGATATAATTATTGCTTGTACTGCTCACGTCTGCTATGTGGTTCCTTTGACCATAGTTTGGTGGCAGTGGGGTCGGTTGCACACAATCAGTCGACATAAGCCCTCTGAGATTCCAGTTGCCAGTAGTTGCATGTATTTGCAACAAAATGTGCACAGGCAACATAACTGATCAGCATTTCCAGTTGAAAACAATTGCATTGGATAAGGGCAACATAAGCTGACTGAACTTGAATCACATTATGATTCGTATGGTTAACAAAAGCAAAGTCTGTAAAATATCATTGGATGGTTGAGAAGATGCTACAATATAACCAAGGGCAATATCTCTAAAAGTAATTACCAAAGATTTTGCCTGTATATTTCAAGTTGATTGGATGATAACTTTAGTCACTGGATTGTTCATGAAGTTCTAAAATGTTCTCACGTGCAATAACTTTGGAAGTTATTGTCAGTAATGTCAGAGAGAGAGAGAGAAACTAGGTCATTTCGGAACTAACATATGGTTTAATTGTATTTGACTAATTTGCTTACACGCTGGGGGTCAGTAGCAGTGGGAAGAAACCCGGAGGACCCAGAGAAAACCCACGAGGTTGGACAGGCGACCCTACTACTTGCCACGTACAACCGGGGATTCGAAACCACGCCAGTTGACTCAATGGCAGGCCGTATGATACAGCGCGCCCACGCTAACCATTCGGTCATCCAACCCTCCTTACATGAGAAGAATTTGTTATGTGCACAAACCGAATAAATAAGCGCTGGATGTTCTATAAAAAAAGAGTAAGGATACCCTGCCATGTACACAACACTACATCAGGTATCACAGGAAGTAATACAAGTCAGTTTTCTTAGATATACATTAATATTTATATCAATAAATAGTTATACACAATGCTGATCTACATGGACATAATGCAATGTTTTTATGAAAATTTCCAGATACATGTATCTTCTGTCATTTTAAACCTCTATATTGACACAGTTTTTGAGTGAAATTATTTTAGCATGGGTCCATAAAATAAGACAATCATAATAGTTCTTGAATAAACACCACTGCCAACTAGTGATTATGAGACAATTCTTGTCGTTTCTGTTGTCTATGTCTGTTAATCATCCTTTTTAAATTACTTTGTTTAGGTAAAATGGAATCATCCTCTGTGCCCTTCACAGACATTGCTCTTTCAACAACTTCAGATATCGGAGTTATAAAATCATTATTGGCTTGAGCTCTTGCCTGAAAACAAAAAGAATACTATAAAAAATAAATCTGCATAAGCTGAGTAACAATATACAATATGAACAAAGGAATATTTGGTAAATAATTCTATATTGGGATTACAGTACAGGGTTTGTCAGTTTTTGGTAATTTCAGTTTATCGAGTAAAATCTATTGTGTTGAAGAATTAAGATCGCATGTCAAAGGAAGATATCTTTAGCTTCATGTTTATCAGAGAGAGAGAAACAGGGTTTAACGTCCACTCGACACAAACTAGGTCATTTCGGGACTAACATATGGTTTAATTTTATTTCAATAATCCGCTTGCGTGTAGGGGTCTTTAGCAGTGGGAGGAAACCAGAGGACTCGGAAAAAACCCACAAGGTTAGACAGACACCCCTACTCCTTGTCACGTACAACTGGGGATTTGAAACTATGCCAGTTGACTCAATGACAGGCCTTATGATACAGCATGCACGTGCTAAGCATTCGGCCAACCAACCCCCCTTCATGTTTATCAACAATTAGTTAATTAGTAGACATGTTTAATTAAAGACTTATTTCATTGTGGCTTTGGTAAGTAGGTGATGTAATCAATTGAGTCCCACAGACATCCTCAATCCTCATTTATTAGAACTTAACGTCTGGTAGACTGAATTGAAATATCCTGGCTCATAAATCGTTTATAATTTATCAAGCGTTTCGTTTTTTGAAGAAAACAATTGAAAATGTTTGTCTAAATTGTTTGAGTTATCTAGAAAGTGAATATATATATGTTTAATTTTCAATGTTTATATAAAGGACCAGAAATCTTCTCCACAACACATAATTCGGAATTCTCTAACGTGATGATTAACGCTATTCCCAACCAAAATATTTTATTGGATTTATTTGTTTCTTTGTCTCGTTAAAGACTTTTTAATTTGCTTTACTTATGATATTAAGTTAATGATATTTGTTAATGTCTGGGCAAGTAATTTTTGAAAGCTATCAATACTTAATGATAAAGAAAATCAAATTTAACATTAAGGCATATATACCTCTGCAACAACAAGTTTTGCTGTCAATAAACCTGGTTTAGGATCATGTGTATGTGGTATTGATCCTCGTTTAAAACTTTCACCTCTTTGTGCAACTGATCCAGGACATCTTCCATGTTTATTTCTCAAAGAACACCACCACCTGACACATAAATCTGTTTTTTTCTGTAAAAAGTTATTGTAAAATGCTGCTTTATCTTTTATTTTGTGGGGTTTTATTTTCTAGTTTATGTTATGATTACACAATTAACACATCACTCAAAATGGCAAATGTTATATAATCACAATGTCAAAACAAATATCTAAATTACAGGTTTTAACACTAAAAATGATGAAATATTTGGCATAAATACTGTACTGTAGATCATTAAGAAACCCATTCCGTATCCAGTTAATAATACCTTACCAGTAGGGTGTGGGGTCGGGATGTGTGATATAAATATGCAAATGTATTGAAATGTGATCGCCGTATTCTTATTTCTAATACTATGATTGGGTGGTTTCTGGCTAGTTCAACAAAGAACTATACACACTGTAGCATGTTGGTTTAAATATTAGATAATTTCACCAACAGTGAATAAATTAATTTGAATGAAATTTTCTATATTTTCATTTAGCATTATCTATTTTTTAGCTATTATAGCAAGAATGGTCAGCTCTTTATCTAAATCTTACATAATGTATCTTTAAAGGACCATTGACAGATACCTAAATAGATTTATCGTTCGACTACAAAATTTATAATTGGCTCATCTCTAGTATTTTTATGAGATTGAATATTAAAACCAACATTTGAGACCATTATTTTCTATTAAAATACAGATGTGAAACTGTCTTTTGATGATGGCATATCATTATTTCAAATAATGTAGGAGCAAGGTGTCAATTGTACGTTATTTTATACTGGATGGAATATTTGACTCTTGTGACTGACGATAGCATTGAGATCAATGGCAGGATAGAGTCACGATCATAAAACAAGACTTATTAACATTTTGACTACTTTACATATCAAATTAGCAGAGATAGTGTCTTGACCATAAAACAAGACTTATTAACATTTTGACTACTTTACATATCAAATTAGCAGAGATGAAAAAAAAATATGTATTACCCTCATGGTATAACAATATCCGATACTATCAACTAACATGGGTCTACCTTGCTGTGTTCCCATTTCAATAATTGTATATTCAATATCTTCATCTTTATATCTGTTCAACAAAAATGATAAAATTTTGCGATAATGATTGAAAGTATTCAAACAGAATAAATCAACTGCAATTTACACTGTCCACAGATAGACATCATAATTTACAGTAATTTTTTGAAAAAATAGTTTTCATTTGAGAGACATAAGTCTGGATCTTTTCCATTAAAATTCTACTGTAGATAACCAGTTTGGTATATATTGTTCACTCGACTTTTCAGATTGACTGGCCTCGCATATTAGTCAAACCATCATTTGAGAAAATGTTAAAGATTGTTCTATTTCGTACATTATTTATAAAAATATGAGGAATTGAAAATCTGATAATTTGGGGCATCCTCTGCTGATGATATAAATGGGATATAGTTAACCAGCATCACATTTAATCTAAGCTATATCTATATGGATCGCTTTTTATACGCCCACATTTTCAGATGGACATATATAATTGTCACCCCTGTCCATCCAAGTCACTATTTTTATGGATTATGGCCCCTGATTGTATGAAAAATCTTTTTTTTAACTTGTTTGGACACTATAAAGAAAGTGCCTGACAAAATGGCTTCTCCTCGTATGCAAATAAAAAGTGTAAAAGTATGTAAGTATGTAGTACAAAGATTGTGGAGCCTCTAAAACTCTAGAGGTCACAATTCTTGTCTCAATTTATGTTTATATCCCAAAGATCTCAGTTCCTATCGATATTCGCAAATTTCAGACCATAACTTAATGGATTAAGTCCCCTGATTGTACGAAAATATCACATTTTTTTAAGCTTGATCTCTATTCATCTCTTGCAAATTGTGAACGTATCTCGCGTGGCAACCGCCGGTTAATCCAATTAAAGCTAAGTATGAATAATATATATATAGTTTGATTTTGTTTTTTGAATTAAAGAATCTGTTTGAGTATATATTAATTAGGCAGATTATCTGTAAGCTCATAAAAAAATAAGATACTGTCCAGAAAATACAAATGATGATCAGTGGTTTTGATTTCAAAATAACATAAATAATTCTTACTCATTTTGTAGCATTCTTCCCACAATCTCATCTGATTCACTTTCTTCATTTTCTACTGGAAAAAAAAAATATTTTTAAAATTTATCTTTTAGTCTAACCAACTGTCATCTTAAAAAGTTTATAAAAACGATTCTTAAGTGCTGTTGATCGATGGAAATTTATAGTACAATCTTTTTTTCTTTTTAGAACTATGTTTATTTTTAATCTTGAAAAAAGCTATGAAGATAGAAATAAATATAAACAAACCTCTTTAGGCTCTGTCTTTTACTCTGCAAAAACTCCAAATTTTAAAAAATTAGCGCTGTACGCAATTTTTGTTTGTTTTATCATGTTAATTGAAGCATAAAATGAAGAGAAAATGATTATTCCATAGTCAGTTCAGAATTATACCAGTACATCATGTCCATCCATCAATAGCAATATGACAGATTGATACAGAAAAACATTGTCTTCATTGCATAGATAATTTACACGATGACACAAATTACTAAGAAAGAAACCAATCTGATAAAAATTTAACAAATGAAAAGAATTGTGAGGGTAAGCTTATTTGAACACAAACCTCCATCTCCGGGTGAATAAAATGAAGAGTAAGAGTCATTTGGATTAGACGTTGATCCAGATGCATACTGAATATCACTTGGATCTCCTAATGTGGGTGTTGGATTTTCAACTGAAAAAAAAATATTAACAGTATTAGCTAAACAATTCTTACATACAATTTAGTTAGAAGGGGTTATTATCCACTTAAAACTGCTTGAATTATTAAGAGTTTTTCTGATTGTTAGTTTGATTTTGTAGTAGCACTGTATGATTCATATTCCACAAAATACACATGTCAATCTGGTGTATAGGGTTCACTACTGGGAATATTGAAACAGCTTAAAAGTAAAATAATAAATAGAAAGCCTACTTAAATCACACTACTAAGTGTTTTAAAATTTAATCTAGAGCTGTCTGGAATCACTTTCGCAAGATTTAAAAAATTTAAAAATGTAAATTTATGATCAAAGTATTTTTGAATAACTTTGTCCCATATTACACTCAAAAGTTACCATGTGAGAAGATAATTCTACAAGACATGTTTGAATACAAAATAATTTTTCACCTTCTGTTTTAAAAGTATGTTGATTGGTTTCACTTTTTATTATAACATTGGAACTATTAACACTTGGTAATCTCTCTTGATCATTATCATTACGTTGTATAGAAAAAGTTACACCAAGAGAATTATCAAGAGAATCATTCACATCATTAACAGGGTCATCTTGATACTCGTCTTGAATTTTACGCACTTTTGATGGACTAGAAGAAACACTTAATGATTTAGCTGCCCTTTTATATTTTCTCACATTCCCATGTAATTCTGGTGCATTACTGCTGTTTTTAGCATTTGAGCTTTTGTCTTTTGAGGGTTCTGCATGAAAACTGTTACTTGTAAATGTTGTTGCTTGATTAAACTTGCTGTATTTCTCATTCACAATATAATTTAGTTTTTTTCCACAGTCGATATTCAAATACAAATGTCCTATAACTTCTACATTATCACTGAAGGGTAAATGACCATGGCACAACATCTGAATATTTTTGACAAGATTAGTCATAAATACATTTGCAGCCTCTTCATCCATTGCACTGGTTCGGTTCAATAAGGTATATGACAGGTATGTATAGTCAATGTTGATTTATCAGTAGCTAAGTCTGAAAACAAAGAATTTCTATATATAACTATTGAACAAATTTGTAATTACATATATGAAAACCTGTCAAACACTTTAGAATATTTAGACTGGTATATAGCAAGAAATGTTATAAAATTCTCTTCTTGGTTTCAACAGTCCACAAATTCAGTTTTGCTCTTATTGCAAAACTACAAACAAGACAATCTATATTTATCAAAAAACATACATTTGACATTCTACCTATTCTATTTATATTAATTTTCCATTCAGCAAATTGTATCCAACACAATTATTACCTCCTGTGACTTTCGTGTCATCATGTATTTCAAGCCTTAAATTTTTGTCTCATTTTTCAAAGAGATAACTCTTGCTATAAGTGAACAAGTCACATTGAGGCTAATGTCCACCGCCGAAATACCAAAATAAATAGATAACACATATTCATAAATTGCACATTTATTTTTTTTTTTTCAAATTATCGCGCATTCAAACTGATTATTAACTATACACTAGAGGCGTTTTTACGAGAAAACAAATCGGTTTCGATTACTTATCTCGGTTTCTACATGACGTAGGTCTTGGGTTTGGTATTCGAATCGGTTCCCATAAACACAACGAGTTGCCTCGCAAGATGGCTGAAGACAGAAGAATTGGGAAAAATGTTTTAAAAAATCAATTTTCTTTATTCTGGTCTTTGGGAAAACACCCAAAAATAAAAACGATAAATGTACCAGTTGACTGTTCCCAATTGCCACAAATTCGTATTAGAAATGTCCACGATATACATATTTTAACATGAAATTCGGAAGAAAATGAACTAACATCAGGCACGTCGTGTCGCTTGTTGTGGACGCCATCTTGGAAATCGAATCGCCAATCCGCCAGGGGAGCAAGTTGGAAGATTTGCATAATCGATTTGGCAAATCATCGTGGTAAATACGAAAATTTGGTGAAACCGATTAGGCTAATTTTTGCCGTAAATGTGTTTTAAAAGGATTTGCAAGTCGATTAGCCATAATCGGTTTCTCGTAAAAACACCTTAGGTTTCATCACTCTCGATCAGATAGAATCAAAGTTATCTTGTCTCAAAGCATCGACCAATGAAATTGCTTAGCTCTGCTTATCTTTAGCTCAAAATGTTAATCATTGAACTCAGTCAATGCATTCACCGAATGAACATCTACATTAAGTTAAAGCATTCTTCCTCAATTAAAAGCAGAGTTGTTATGTTCCAAAGTCTTGACCAATCAAATTGCTTATAGCTCCTTTGCGTCAGCAGAATATTCTCACTATTGAACACAGTTCTTGTCGAAAAAGTTTGGCTTTCCAGTCAATTAAAGGATTGACAGGAATGGTCAATAGACTTGTGTCCATTCTGAAAGGGACTATTGAATAAACGTATAATAATTTGGAGTATAATCTATCTTGACTTTTTTTCATCATGCTAGTATTAGTTTAATACTAGTGGATGGTAGTGGGTAAATTATAATAAATGGTTTTGCACTTCCTTGAAAATCAGTGATAGTGGCGCTATTGCACTTCTACTATTTCCCGTGATCGTAGAGACGGGAACTGGAAGAGGTGCGAAAGTGCAATAGCTCCGATAGATAAGATAAGATAAGAAGTTTATTGCATCAAAACGTCCATTATGGACAGCATGCATACATATACATTTATACATAGTCATACATTTAGACAAAATACTACATGTAAATCTAAGGTGTTTCAGTTCGATGAAGTTGCCACCAAATTTGATTTCGCTCTCGTATCAAAAGCTAAAAACACATATAAAGCCACTGCCTTGGCAATAAATTTTGGTGGGTTAAACAGATTAAGGAAGTTGTAGGAAATCATAGGATTTGCGGAGAAGGCTGGGTATAAATGGGCTTGGCGTATTTTTTCATACTTGCTACAGTGTAACAAAAAATGCTGCTCATTTTCAATCAAATTTAAATCGCAAAATTTGCATAGACGCTGTTCAACAGGAATTTTTTTGTATCGACCCCTCTCTATTTCTAAGTGATGTGTACTGAGTCTAAGTGTGGTCATAGCTTTCTTATGGGGATATGATGATATTCCTTCTGGCCTCAGGGTTTCTTTCAATTTTGTTTAAAAACTGACATTTAAACCTGTTTAAATACTAGTTACCAGACGGTGCAAAATTTACTGTCTTCTGCTGTTCGACAGGCTACTTACGGGCGACAGAAATGGTATGTTACATAGTAATAAACAAACCTAATTTATCAACAAAACAAAAATGCAAATAAAATCTTCTTTCTTGAGCATTAAACACCACTTCCGGTCCGACTTATGATCAATGGGAGACAACTCCATTTATTTAATTGTAATTATTTCCTCTTGTAATCCTTTAAATCTTTGATGTTTCTTTGATTTTTTTTTTAACATCCCGAAGATCTATACCTTTGTAACTAAAATAAGTCCAACATCTAGAATGGGGTTGACCATGTAGTGGTAATTCCAAATTGACTATTACTGTTTAACTCCTAGTCAGGGATTATTATATAGTCTTGTGGGGTGCCCAGGACAAGTAATGGGGGTGGGCGGGCTGAATAAAGAAAAAAAAAAACATATTGTCCAGTGCGAATATTGTATTCGGTGTATATGGTCCCAATCGAATGCAACAGCCAAAATGGGCCCCGCAATAAGATAAGATTTTATTGTATGAAAACAATTCATAATTGTGGCCTTCAGGTGCTAAACACATAAATTGGGCCGGTTCTGTCCTTCGGGGTTAGGACATGCACCAAAATCAATAGTTGCCACCCTTAGGCTGTAAGGAATACATATGCCAAGTTCCAAGCTGATCCATTCTAAATTGGTTGTGCACTGCCCTTGCATTTAGGAACATGCCCCCAAATCAATATTTGCTTTCCTTCGGTTATAAGGAATACATATGCCAAGTTCCAAGACGCTCCATAAAAAATTGTGGCCTGAAGGCAGAAAATATGGGTGTAGCTCTGTCCCTAGTTCAGCTCTGAACGTCGGTCTCATTAAACTCACCCTGAGCGTTCAGGGACTGTCCCATTCAATCAATGTCGAAAATAATTGGAGAACAGTCAATTTTACTGGACAACTTTCACTGCTAAATGACGAGGTGTCAATCCGTGTGAAAGCCTGTACAATGTAAAGCCTGTACATTTCGTTTCGTCTTGTTTGACCGACATTCCTGAATGTGGACATTGACCTACAGTTAGAGTGTCATGGCGGCGAAAATGTAACTTGTTAGGAGGGGACGTATTTTTAACAGCGTGTTGTGTCGCTCATACTGACTCTAGCGAAGTAAGCAAGGTCTTATTTTCTCACTAAGATGTTCGTTTACATTGTACAGGAGACCACACGGATTGACACCCCATCGTTTAGCAGTGTAATGTAATTTAAATTGAATGGGTTCAACTCTATATCCAATAACATGACCCTTTTTGACCACAGGAGCAGCCCATTGAAAGACCTTTTTTTTTTAATGATTTAGCCACTTAAAACTTTTAATTTTCTAAACCAATCTGTCTGACCACATATGGGAAAAAGACAATATAACCGTTTATAATTGATAAGCGGTGCAATATCGCGATAGAACAGTTCTTTATTAATGTGACCAACAGAAGGCACACATTATGTTTTAATACCGGAATTTGTGTATGGTGAACACAAGCTAAAAAATTTCTGTAAGTGAGAAATTATTTTATTATTAAAACCAGAAGAGACAGTTGGTTCAACACGCTTACGGGGCTCTATAGTAAGCATACAGATTTGGCATAAGTTTATTGCTGTTTTGTGTTCAGGCCTCCTTGTCCTTTGGCCAAAAATCTGATCAAAAGAGCTGTTTATTAAGATGATATACACAAATTTATGTTTTTTAACATTTAGTACACAATGCCGTCGCGTAAATTCACTCATACTGAACAGTACGCTGTGCCTCAATTCACGACGCATGGCTAATTGGGTACAAATTCCCTAATGCACCAAAAATAGTCCCTAACTTTTAAAGACACTAACGTTAATCTACAATACATGATCATGAAATTCCAAGGCACTAACATGACTTGTAAAAAACATGACTTAATTTTGAAATAAACAGTTTAAAGCGATAATTTCATATTTTCAAAGAAAGTAAACACATAATTATTTCTATATCTTTTGTTCAACAGGTTGTCCATCACTATTATACAATCATGGGCATTATTCCACACTCTTATAACTCATTAACACAGGAGATAACACAATTACCTCCCTTGTTTTTCTATTTCCCCCCCTTGCAATAGCTATCTTCAAACATTTGAATTTGAAGTTAAAAATGACATTTTTGCATTGATTTCAAGATGTGTCAATAATATAGCATCATCTTTTTTAACTGAACTCAAAGTTACAAGCTTTTAGTTTTCTTGCTCGATCAAAATGGAATGATCTTCCAGTGTTCATCAAAAGTGCTCCATCTATCGAGTGCTTCTAATCCAAACTTTCAATGTTATACTTAATTTAAAATTGTGTGTAGAAAGTGCATAGAGCATACTTGAAGTATGGAATTGGCACTACACAAATTAATGTTCATAGTTTTTGTAGAATTGACAAAAATTGGTGTTTCTCATTTAATACTTTTCTCAATTAAGGAAATATTATAATAAATGATGATACACGAAAGTTTCCAAAATTATCTGTTTGACTTCATTAGCACAAAACATATTCACTCTCCTCTGTTTGATGTACCAGTTTGTTTTAGGTGTTATAAAGAACCATCAGTAATCACGAAGGATTCACTGACAATACAGTATCGCGTTTTAATTGTCTATATCTGTTTATCATTCTTTTTAAATTACACTGTTTCGGTAAAAATGAGTCATCTTCTCCGCCTTTGACTGTCATAGCTCGCTCCACTACTTCATTAGTTGGTGTAAAGAAATCATTGTTAGCTTGAGCTCTTGCCTGAAAAATACAATTACCAGATATATATATAGAGAGAGAAATGGGGTTTAACGTCCATTAGACACAAACTAGGTCATTTCGGGACTAATATATGGGGTTTTTTTTAAAAATTTATTTCAATAATTCGCTTGCACATAGGGGTCTTTAGTAGTGGGAGGAAACCGGAGTACCTGGAGAAAACCCACGAGGCTGGATTATCAGATATATACATGTACATATATTGTCCAATGTTATTTTCACCAATGTTCTTATTTTAGATCAAAAATGTATTTTTCTTTTCAAATTCATACGGAAATAATGATCAACCATTATGTGACATTAAGACGAAATATGTGACCTGTTGCACAACTCCATTTTTGTACTATGGGCACAAAAGCATAAACTGTATGCCTTCTTGTTACTATTAATGAGCCGTACTCAACTCCAGATGATACGACAAATTTAAAAAGAATTGCATTTTTGGAAAGCTTAGCTGTGGAGTATTCAAATATGGTGCCAGCTTTTTTTTTAAATGACCATCCATCTGCTTTTGTGGGAGCAGCTCTCAAAAAGTCAAAGGATATACATTACCTCAGCAGTGATTAGAGTAGATGTTAACAGTCCTGGTTTAGGTTCATGAGTATGAGGATTGGGTCCCGGGGTAAATGATTCTCCTATCTGTATAACTGATGCTGAACATTTTATAGACTTATTTCGTATTGTACATGTCCATTGAATAGATTTATCTGTTCTTCTCTGAAAATTAAGAATAAAATTCATGTACACGTTACGAGCAAAGAACATTTAAAATTCAAAACTTTCTGAATGAAACTACTGTTATGGTAAATAGGCCCTTTCTTTACATTTTTCTTCTTAAATTCCATATTGAAATATAGGACGACTCACTTCATCTGTGACCAATTTGACATTTTTATCTAAAAAGTTTTCAAAATTCACATTTGATTTTATATTAAAATATAGACTCACCCTAACACTATAACTATATCCAATACTATCAACAAGCATTGATCTACCTTTTTTTGTACCCATTTCCACTATTGTATAGTCAATATTACCATCTTGTGAATCAAACCTATAGAAAAGTATTAAATATTATAATTATGTTAAAAAAAGAGAGAGAGAAATGGTGTTGAATGTCCACTCGACACAATTTCAAACTTGATCATATTCCTATGGTTTTTTTGATGGGTGATTAAAGAGAACCAAGGACCTTAATTAAAAAGATACCTTCCCATGTGCCAACAGTGTGGTTTGATGATATATCTGAACAAAAAACATATTCAAACTAATTTATCTATCAACTTATTTTCCCGCCTTTTGGAGGTATAATTTGATGAACTCATAAAAAGCGCTCCATACATCACTTGAGGAGGCAGACTACCCTCACATTTTTGTCATTTGCACTCTTCATGGGTATTTTTCAGAGAATACAGTATTCTTCTCGTAAGATTGGGTCTCTCTACTTTCCATACTATTTTTGTCATACCTAATAAATACTTTCATTGCCGCTGGAATGCCAACAGTTAAGTTATATTTATAGCACGGCTCTCATGAGATAACAGGTTTAAACATTGAGGCGTAAGCCGAGATGTTAAACCTGTTAATGAATGAAGCGTGCTATAAATGACTTGTAACATTGACACCTGCTCAACATGCTTGTTGTTATTGCACGGAAAACCCACCCCACTTCTCTATATGATTTCTACTAAAATTAGCGTAAGCCAGCAAAAGTGTGCAATAACATTGAAAATATCTAGTTATTGCACAGTTACGCTCCAGTGAGTTTAGCAGAGGTAAAACAATCTGCTTATTCAACGAAAAGAACAAAGGAAGATCTCCCGTCCGTGTTACAATAAAAGTTGCCGCCTTGTGGTTTATTATACAGCACAATTCAACAGTAACATAGGATGTAATTACCAAATATTGTTGTAACAATATTGGCCTATTTATTCCTCTACTTAAAATCATGCTTGCAAAGTCTGATCGCTTCACATTGTTAAGGTTCCAAACTTAAGGCTTGACAGAAACGCTCTCATAATGGCCATGCTGGATTTATTTTCCCTGTTAATATCAAAAACCTGTTCAAAGCTTACCTAAGGTCTTGGTCACTATCCTCCTCTTCTTTTAACACTTCTGAGCCTGTAACAAAAGCAACAACAGATTTTATACTAATATTATTGTACATATTTTCCTACATGTATCTAACCATAGAATGTAATACAGTAAAATAAAAACAGAATGTCATCAGGAAATTAATGAGCTAAATGAGACCTAAATTGTTAGAAATCATTGAAATTCTTTTGAACCAACTAAATAATCAAAATTTCAAAAAGATCCAATGATAATTGTGAACCTGATTTTGTAAATCAAAGGGGGTACCTCAAGGAGTAACTATTAAAAATCGTTCAAAATCAGAAGAAAATCTTTCTTTCAAGATTCAAAAAGATCCCATAATAATCATGGTCTGCAGTGTTTTAATAAAAGTGTGAATAGACAAAAAGTATTAAAATGTCTGTCACAATATTTTCACAACCTGTAAAAGTTTTCTCTTTAGCAATCAGAACTGTAACTATGTTACAATCATTGAAATACGGGTATACGGAATGTAAAAGATATAAAGTGAAATGGGGTTTAACGTCCTACTCTTCTGCACCTGACCTGGGCTAATGGAAGACGGGCATACGCCATACAGTGTGCTATGAGGGAAATTTTGCCCGGGCAGCAGCACTACGGCCTACTCTTATATCGAATTCAAACTGCCAAGGGATCTTTTACGTGCACACCAATGTGTACACAGGACCTCGGTTTTTCGTCCCATCCGAACGACTAGACAGCTGTCCTTGTCAGGCCCTCCTTCTGCATCACTGACAAGGAGAAACCATGCCGGAAAATGGAGATGAGTTTTCTCTGCCAATTCAGGGATCAAACATCCGACCTCCAGGCTAGCGAGCCAGCGCCTTATCCACTTAGCCACAGTGATTCCTGTAAAAGATCTAAATTAACTTCCCAGAACCCCTAGAGCATGCTTACATTTATCCTTTTTGGCATAATAATTATTGAAATACATGTATTATTTGCTTTAACAGTCATCAGAATGTATAAGACCTTTCTCACAGAATAATAATCAGAGCAGATTATCCTTGGATCCAATCTAATATTACAATATAACGGTATTAATTATACTAACATAATACTAATTCTTCTGCCGTATCGTCACTCTGCTGAAGATATAATTCTTCTTCTGTTTTAATGGAATCCAATTCTAGAGGTGCTGGGGAAGATATTTCTGGTACTTCATGAGAATCATTTTCTAAAGATCTATCATCAACTGCATTTAACAAACATTAAAATATGATACCTAATATAGGCTGAGCTAAATGTTGAATCGATAATATTGATGGAAAGAATATAAATAGAATGGACAAGATAATAATATCTGGGCAGTATTGTCGATAATAATGGGAATGGGGGAACTAACAAGACTGTCACAGTCGCGATTTCTTAAGCTTGACAAATTAGCCAATTACAACCAGGGTGGAGAAACAACATTTATCTGCTGTTCAACTCAATTGTCAAGTCATTTCTTTAAATCAGGGTGTGCACAACTCAGAACACTTAAAATTCCAGGAGTGTTCCAGGAGTTATTTACCAGATGTCAGGAGTCCCGGTATATAATTCTACCAAAGATGAGTCCATTTATGGCGATGAACTCAGGAACTTTTGAAGAAACATTTGATGACTGTGTTCAGTTTTATATCTTTAAATATATAGCGACATCGCAAATGTTAATTGTCTAGGAGTTTCACAAATAATCTTGTTTTTCCATGATTTCCCATCCTGGAAATCACATTTTCATTTTTCCAGGATTTTCAAGGAGTGTGCGAACCTTGTTTATAGTTTGGAGACATGAAAGCAAACCAGGGACACTGGACGAAAGCTTTATGAATTCAGCCACACGCATTTCACAAGGATCATGCATATCATCTGACAAGATCACAGTATTCAAATATTAATTTGTCCTAATAAGAATATTTAAAACGTCATTTTTTTTATATTCTTCAATAGCATAACGAATCTGCACTTTATATGGCAAAAAGTATTCACTTATATTATATTGAATAATATCGTACCTGCTTCTAAAGATTTGTCGATTTCTTTGTTTATGTAATTTGTTTCAGTAGAAGATCCGATTATTATAAAATTTTCTAAAGCTGATTTCTCAATAACTCCCCCCTGTTCTTCGTTTGGGATACCAAACGACACATTCAGTGAATCATCTACACAGGAAGCTGCGACTTCATGACTTAATGATCTAGTTAACCTTCGAACTTTACATGGATTTTCAATTTCTTTATTGGGAGATATTTTATGCTTTTTTGGTGACTTTCTTATCTTTTCTTCTGTAACGGGTCTGCCATTGCCTGGTGGAGCATGATAACTGTTGCTAGTAAAAATTAAAGAATGATTTGTCTTTCTACATCTCTCATTTACAATATAATTCAGCCGTTCACTGCTGTCAACATTGAGGTACAAATGTCCAATAATTTCTAAATTGTCATTGAAAGGAACATGTTTGTGACACAACAATTGTATATTTTTCACAAGGTTGTCTATAAACTCATTTGAAAAATCCATTTTGGTTAGATCACCTCTACACTATGCATGCAGTTTATAAGTTTAACCTGGAAATAAATAAAATAAATAATCATCATACAGTACACAGATTTGGGTTTAAATACATAACTCTCGTATTTGTATTAATCAGGTTGTTATAGTAGCTAACTCGTAAATATTAAATTTAAACATACACCATGCAGCGTGCTATGACATTGAGGGAAATATGGCCCTAACGGCAGTGAAGCAGTTGACTCTTTATTCAACTTATTCAAACAGCTGACTCTTTATTCAACTGCCTTATAAACAATGATGTAGTTTGTTTCTGTTGCAATGCAGTGACACTCTTTAACATGTTCTTTACTCAACTGTCTAAAAGGATGTCATGAGATAACGATAGGCACTGTCTCTCTTGGCAAGATATTTATTATAATGTAAGCCGACATGACACCAGCCAGGGAGAAATCTTGCCAAATATCGGGATGCAGCCAATGCATTAACCCTGTCCATCGCTTCCCTTATAAGGTTGTGTCACATACGCTTGATAATTACTATCAGAGAATATGTAGGATCATAACAAATGTTATAGATTTGTCAAATCCAGTTGGGAAGACGCCCATTACATCCGACTCCTGAACAACATAGTCAATAATCATCTTTTATTCACATCTGAGCGAGTAAATAATACCCATCCTCTGCAACACGCAATCTATTATTGTTTCTGGCATTTTTTCCCCAATGCTAAAATTAGCATATAATTATGGTCATAAAAGCAATACATGTACCGGTATATGGAAAGAGATGTATGATCACGTGAGATGGAGTGCGTACATGTATGTTATTTCAGACTGGGCAAATATTTTAAGCGATATACGTGAAAAATTATGCGTAACAGTTGTGTTTCATCAAATCATATACTTATGCGGTAAGGCTTCAACTTAGCTTTAATTATTTCAATGGGAATTGGTTTATTACTTACATATTAAGCTCTGTGCAGTCAGTTTGGGGTCAGTCATAAATAATATGGGTCAGTTTATGCGTACATTAAGGGAGCCAGTAAACTGTTTGTATTAATTTGACTAAAAAAAAATGGCTCAAAATAGTCAAAAGCCAAGGCAATGGAACTCGCAGGGACGAGCCACTACACTAAGTTAGAGAGTCTTGAGTAAGGCGGAACGGAAGAAGTGGAACCATTTCTAAAGACATTGTTGTGTTGGGCCTAACTGCCAAACTGGTATGGGCAGAATGGTGTACTCATTTTCTATGTCCATTTACAAAAAATAGGAAATAATTCTAAATCTAGAATTTAATTTGCAGGAGGAAAACCATTTATATTGATTGATTAATTGCAAGCTCATCTCATTAATTAACCCAAACCGATGTGATTCATTGTATTGGTTATACCAATCAAATTATCATTATTATCTAACCCATTCAATACTTTATTTTGACCGTAATCAATAAATGTTTAGCCCTCTAGTTCCTTTAGATAAAAGTGTAAACAAACTACCTTTTGCCACTTTTCGGAAATAAATAGGTTTGCAATTTGATTTAGAATACTAAAATACTCCTTAATAATAACAAGACGCTTCCTGTAGATCTATGGGAAAATTATTGGGATTATAATAAAATAATAACATTTTTTCATTTAAAGATATATACCACCGATTTTTATACGTCTAAAAGATTAAATTATAAAAAGAAATATGTATACATCATAATAACTCAATAATAACTGGAATTTATTGTGATTTGATTGAACTATTTAAATCATAAAATAACCCCTCCTTGAAGTAAGGGGGAATAACTCTTTTAAAGAAGGTCGTTTCGTACACCATCCACTTTCAATACAACAACTTCGTCCACGTAGGTGAGTTATTTGATCGAAATAGTCAGAACGTATGGCTAATGTCTAGTCGTTCGGCTCGGACAATAAACCAAGGTCCAATGTACACATCGGCGTGCATGTAAAAGAATCCTTGACAGATGCAATTCCAAATAATTGTGGGCCTACAGCTCAGTTGTAGAGGCAAACTTTTCCTCTTACAGCACATTGAATATTTGTATTCAGCAAGCTTCAAAAATAGTTTTTTCCTTTGTCAGTGGTGCAAGGGCCTGGCAAGAAACATTGTCTAGTCCACGATCTACTGCACTTGTTGGCCAGTTGGTGCAGAAAAGTGGGACATTATATCAATTTCTTGCATGATGCATATGCATATGTGCGGATACAGGAATGGGGTGCACAGGTTGATGCTATACCGCACCTATCTAAATATAAAAAAGGGGAGGAGCTACCAATAACTAGCTGAGCAGTAATTCTAACGTGTTTGTAGGCGGGGATTAAGAAGCATAACCACGCCTTGACATGATCGGTGAAGGTCGCGTTAGCAGCTCGCCTCATCAGCGAATTGATGGCGATACCCAAACCAACCGACAATTGAGATGTACAAGATGTTTAATAGAATTAGGAAGCTGAGAATTAAATGAAACCAACAGAAGTACACGTGACGACACAATGTATAACACGAAACACCAGGAATTCCAATGCACCAGGTAGGAAGTGTCTTTTGATATCGATATACGGTCGTAGGCCTGTGTAGTAAATAAATTATAAATATGTCTTGCCAAATTACGTTAGTACCGGTATTGGTCAGTTGACGAGAATTGAGAAGTTCATCGGGATTTTCCCTTGTCAGTGCTGCTCGATGAAAGGTCTGACAGGGACAACTGTCTATAGTCTTTCGGATGGGAAGGAAAACAATGATCTCGTCAATACATTGACGTGCATGTGTGACGTAAAGGACCCCTTGGCAAATGGCTCAAGTCAAACTACGATTTCTTGTAGGCCTAGTTCAAAAACCAATATATGTTCAAATGTTGACAATTTTTTCTCAATAATAGGGCATAAACTGGTAATATGCAATGGTATGCTATGCCATTACTCGAAGAGTGGCGTTAAAATTCCATTTTTATTTTCACCTTCACCTAATTTGTAATGTTACCAAGAAGGTATCAATTGTGATTTGGCACTATTATTATCGACAGAGGTCATGGCTGATGGGCCAACAGACTTGATCAGAGTTGATAATGCCACATGCTTGGCAAGTGAAGCAAAGCTTAAATAGTCTATGTAACAATGCATCTTTATAAAGCTTCATTTATTTGCATTTTAATTTTGTTCTATTTTCATTTTTTCTTCAGGATGATGCTCTGATAGTCTATTAAAAAATCTAATGTCAAAGTAGAAATTGGTATACATGTAAGTGGTTTTATCCTTTGACAACAATTCAGCTTATATACTAAAAATAATAAAGTACCCATCCAGGCGCAGATCCAGAGGGAAGGGGGTCCAGGGGGTCCGGACCCCCCCCCCCCCCTGCTCAGACTTGAAAATTTGAAACCTAAATTTATGCGATTTTATTGGCTATTTTTAGACCTGTAATTTTGGAATTTACCTTCCGGAAATACGTTAGAATGCACCAAATTGAATTTAATTTACCAAACCCCCCGTTGATTGGTTGAGCGCAATTAGTTAAGAAATTATCAAACCTACACCCCCCCCCCCCTGCAAAAAATCCTGGATCCGCGCCTGCCATCGTTAGTTCCCAGTGTTGACCAAGAAAATTCATCTCGATTTTCCGGCGTGATTTCTCCTTGTTAGTGAGTGGTGCAGAACATAGGGCCTGACAAGGACAACTGCCTAGTTGTTTGGATGGAAAGATTAACAGAGGTCCAGTCTACACACTGACGTGCACATAAAAGTTCGTTTGCCAGTTGGAATTGGATATAAGTGTAGGCCGTAACGACAATGTCTAGGCAAAATATCTCTCATAGCAGTCAGAGTATAGTACATTAGGATGTTATCCCTCATTTTTATTTCTATAATATTGGGAGCCCCAAAGTCTCAGTGAGTAAAGTGTGGTTAGCAATAGCCAGAAATGCACATCCTGTGTTTGACTCCTATATTGGCTGAGAAAGTTCATGTGGATTTTCCGTCGTGTAGGACGGAGGTCATGATAGTATAACAATATCGTTTGGTTCGCATAGCAGTAACAAACGGGTCCGTGTACCCATTGGCATGCACATTTAAAAACGCTTGATTGTTGGAATTCGATGTGAGAGTAGGTCATAGCACCTATGTCCAGGCAAAAAAAAGAGAGAGAGAGAGAGAGAGAGAGAAATGGGGTTTAACGTCCACTCCACACAAACTAGGTCATTTTTGGGACTATCATATGGTTTCATTTTATTTCAATAATTCGCTTGCGCGTAGGGGTCTTTAGCAGTGGGAGCCTGGGAGGAAACCGGAGTGCCCGGGGGAAACCCACAAGGTTAAGAAGACGCCCCTATCTCCATGACACATACGCTCACACCAGGACTCGAAACCACAGCCGTAAGCCAGAGGTGACCGGCCAACTAGAGGTCGAAGCGCGACACTCTAGACCACCAGGCCATCCCAACTCCACATGTCCAGGCAAAATTTCCCTTGTACCTCATTGCATGGGGTTTGATTGTTTTCATTAGCTCCATATTGGAATATAAACCCATTTAAGTTTATTTCATGTAGTATATGACATTGACAATGAATAACAATTGTTAACATTTTAGGCGTGCGGTCCTGAGAAAAGAAAAGCAGAAAAGAGGCTTCAGATTTAACATTGTCAGCAATAAGGTAATTTCTTGTTCTTGTAAAACCCTTTTATACTGAGCCTAATATAGTACGAGGTTTGTCCGCCTAGATTTCATTTACAAAGCGTAATCTCATAAACCGTTTAAAGTATCTTTCAGCCTGGCTATTTTGGGTTTTTCCTGGGTTTTCCTGATTCTCCTGGTTTCCTTCCGGTGCTAAAGACTCCCAATGTGCAATAAAATTTCATGACATTGTGTTGTAAACCTGCATCTGGAACGGACTCCAATTTGTTGATTCTTTGATGGTAGTAGTGGTAATTTGTAATTTTAGTTAATTTATGTACACTTACACTATGATTAAATTCATTATTAAAGAAGACTATTTACCATTATTCTTTCAGGCACTGGGATTCCAATTAGTTGTATATCTATGTACAAAACTATTAAAAAGAAGATTCAAGAAAAACTCAGTATTTGCAATGCTACATTTACCATATCTCCAGAATTGCAACTTCGTGTTTGTAATCTCGACAATTTATATGCAACATTTTGTTGAAAGAATCCTCAGTATTTGTTGTGGTGAACAAAATAAATATTTGCTGTCGAGAGGCAAATTGTATGTTGACCAAATATGAAAAATAAAGTTATACATCTGCATGTTTTAATCACCCTTTTTGTTATGCCTGTTTTCTTTTACAAATTAAGGTCCCAATGTTTTCTACGGTATGGGGAAATGCTGCATTTCGGCCCAAACTGATGAAAAGAAATGAAATGGGGTTTAACATCCTTGGTTTTTTGCACCTACCTGGCTTATTAAGATAGGTATACATCATGCAGTGTGATATGATTGAAATTTTGACCAGACACCATCCCTGCAAAATCTATTCTTTATTTCAAATTCCAAGCCCCCCACCCCCTTCTCCTTCCTAACATATTTACAAGAGGGAACAACATCAGAAAAGCATGCCATGATGACCTTTGATAAATACTCTTCTTTATTTCAAATTCCAAGCCCCTCCCCCTCCGCCCTAACCTATTCACAAGGGGGAACAACATCGGAAAAGCATGCCATGATGACCTTTGCAAAATACTCTTCTTCATTTCAAATACCAAGCTCCCCACCCCACCCCGTCCGTCCTAACCTATTCACAAGGGGAAACAACATTGGAGAAGCATGCCATGAATACCTTTGTCAGTCTACATTGAGTAGAACATTGAGCCACCGTGGCCCCTCTAAAGGAAACACCCAATATTTTCTGTAACACAAGAAAGTATAACACTTTTATGATAATTTTATCATAGAAAATCCTTCTGTAAACACCAAGCTGAAAACAAATTCTGCTGTCATGGCTATTGTGACGAAATTCTGCTGTCATGGCTATTGTGACGAAAATATTCTGCTCTGCTGAATAATCTAACCACAATTCCTGCTTTTGGGACTAATCTATATAAAACTCTCCTGTGGTATCTTTTCTGACGAAATTCCTGATATGACGGATAATCTAAAGAAAACCCCTGCTGTTTAAACCAATCTATAGAAAATCCTGCTGTTGGAATCAAGCTTAAAACTGATTTTGCTGTGGTATATGGCTATTGTGGTGAAAGTATTCTGCTGTCATGGCTATTGTGACGAAAATACTCTGCCTTCTTGGATTTTCTAACGGCAATTCCTGCTCTGCTGAATATTCTAACCACAATTCCTGCTGTTGGGACAAATCTATAGAAAATTCTGCTGTGATGGCTATTTTGACGAGAACTCTGTTTTAGTGGTTATCTGCCGAATAACATTGCTGTAATGGATAATCTTACGAAATTCCCGATATGATGGATAATCTGAAGAAAAATCCAGCTGTTTAAACCAATCTATAGAAGATATCCAAGCAGAAAACAGTTTCTGCTGTCATGGCTATTCTGATAAAAATATTCTTCTGTAATCGCTATTGTGACGAAAATTCCAGCTCTGTTGAATAATCTAATTACAATTCTTCAATTTAGGACCAATCTATAGAACATTCTGCTGTGATAGCTATTCTGACGAAAAAGTCTGCTGCGCTGGCTACACTGCCGAATAAACCTGTTGTGATGGATATTCTAACGAAATTCCTTATATGATGGATAATCTAAAGAAAAATCCTGCTGTTTAAACCGAACTATAGAAAACCCTTCTGTTGGAACCAAGCTAATAACAAATTTTGCTGTTAACTGTTGTGATGAAAATGTTATGCTGTCATGGCTATTGTGACGAAAATATTCTGCCTTCATGGATTTTCTAACGGCAATTCCTGCTCTGTTGAATAATCTAACCACAATTCCTGCTGTTGGGACCAATCTATAGAAAATTCTGCTGTGATGGCTATTTTGACGAGAACTCTGTTTTAGTGGTTATCTGCCGAATAACATTGCTGTGATGGATAATCTTACGAAATTCCCGATATGATGGATAATCTGAAGAAAAATCCAGCTGTTTAAACCAATCTATAGAAGATATCCAAGCAGAAAACAATTTCTGCTGCCATGGCTATTGTAATAAAAATATTCTTCTGTAATCGCTATTGTGACGAAAATTCCAGCTCTGTTGAATAATCTAACCACAATTCTTCAATTTAGGACCAATCTATAGAACATTCTGCTGTGATAGCTATTCTGACGAAAAAGTCTGCTGTGCTGGCTATTCTGCCGAATAAACCTGATGTGATGGATATTCTAACGAAATTCCTTATATGATGGGTAATCTAAAGGAAATTTCTGTCTATAGAAAATCCTGCTGTTGGAACCAAGCTAAAAAAAAATTGCTGTAAAGGACTGTTGTGATGAAAACTTACTGATCTCATGGCTATTGTGAGGAAAATATTCCGCTGTCATGGATTTTCTAACGACAATTCCTGCTCTGCTGAATAATCTAACCACAATTCCTGCTGTTGGGCACCAATCAATAGAAAATTCTGCTGTGATAGCTATTCTGACGAAAAATTCTGTTTTGGTGGCTATCTGTCGAATAATATTGCTGTGATGAATAATCTAACGAAATTCCTGATATGATGGATAATCTGAAGAACATTCCAGCTGTTTAAACCAATCCATAGAAAATATGCAAGCAGAAAACAACTTCTGCTGCCATGGCTATTGTGATGAAAAAAATATTCTGCTGTAATCGCTATTGTGACGAAAATTTCAGCTCTGTTGAATAATCTAACCACAATTCTTCCAGTTAGGACCAATCTGTAGAAAATTCTGCTGTGATAGCTATTCTGACGAATAAGTCTGCTGTGTTGACTATTCTGCCGAATAAACCTGTTGGGGTGGATATTCTAACGAAATTCCTTATATGAAGGGTAATCTAAAGGAAATTCCTGTCTATAGAAAATCCTGCTGTTGGAACCAAGCTGAAAAAAAAATTGCTGTATAGGACTGTTGTGATGAAAACATACTGCTCTCATGGCTATTGTGAGGAAAGTATTCTGCTGTCATGGATTTTCTAACGACAATTCCTGCTCTGCTGAATAATCTAAACACAATTCCTGCTGTTGGGCACCAATCAATAGAAAATTCTGCTGTGATAGCTATTCTGACGAAAAATTCTGTTTTGATGGCTATCTGTCGAATAATATTGCTGTGATGAATAATCTAACGAAATTCCTGATATGATGGATAATCTGAAGAACATTCCAGCTGTTTTAACCAATCTATAGAAAATATGCAAGCAGAAAACAACTTCTGCTGTCATGGCTATTGGGGTAAAAATATTCTGCTGTAATCGCTATTCTGACGAAAATTTCAGCTTTGTTGAATAATCTAACCACAATTCTTCCAGTTAGGACCAATCTGTAGAAAATTCTGCTGTGATAGCTATCCCGCAGAATAAGTCTGCTGTGCTGGCTATTCTGCCGAATAAACTTATTGTGATGGATATTCTAACGAAATTCCTTGTATGATGGATAATCTAAAGGAAAATCCTGCTGTTTAAACCAATCTATAGAAAATCATGCTGTTTAAACCAATCTATAGAACATCTTGCTGTTGGAACCAAGCTAAAAACAAATTTAGCTGTATATGGCTGTTGTGATGAAGACATTCTGCTGTCATGGCTATTGTGACGAAAATATTCTGCTGTCATGGATTTTCTAACGACAATTCCTGCTCTGCTGAATAATCTAACCACAATTCCTGTTTTTTGGACCAATCTATAGAAAATTCTGCTGTGATAGCTAATCTGACGAAAAATTCTGTTTTGGTGGATATCTGTCGAATAATATTGCTGTGATGAATAATCTAACGAAATTCCTTATTTGATGGATAATCTGAGGAAAAATCCAGCTTTTTAAACCAATGTATAGAAGATATCCAAGCAGAAAACAACTTCTGCTGTCATGGCTATTGTAATAAAAATATTCTGCTGTAATCGCTACTGTGACGAAAATTTCAGCTCTGATGAATAATCTAACCGCAATTCTTCCAGTTAGGACCAGTATATAGAAAATTCTGCTGTGATAGCCATCCTGCAGAGTAAATCTGCCGTGCTGGCTATTCTGTAGAATGAACCTGTTGTGATGGATATTCTTACGAAATTCCTTATATGATGGATAATCTAAGGAAAAATCCTGCTGTTTAAACCAATCTATAGAAAATCCTGCTGTTAAAACCAAACTAAAAACAAATTTTGCAGTTATGCTTTTGTGATGAAAATATTCTGCTGTCATGGCTATTGTGACGAAAATATTCTGCCTTCGTGGATTTTCGAACGGCAATTCCTGTTCTGCTGAATAATCTAACCACAATTCCTGCTGTTGGGACTAGTCGATAGAAAATTCTGCTGTGATAGCTATTCTGACGAAATATTCTGTTTTGGTGGCTATATGTCGAATAATATTGCTGTGATGAATAATCTAACGAAATTCCTGATATGATGGATAATCTGAAGAACATTCCAGCCGTTTAAACCAATCTATAGAAAATATGCAAGCAGAAAACAACTTCTGCTGTCATGGCTATTGGGGTAAAAATATTCTGCTGTAATCGCTATTCTGACGAAAATTTCAGCTTTGTTGAATAATCTAACCACAATTCTTCCAGTTAGGACCAATCTGTAGAAAATTCTGCTGTGATAGCTATCCTGCAGAATAAGTCTGCTGTGCTGGCTATTCTGCCAAATAAACCTAGTGATGGATATTCTAACGAAATTCCTTGTATGATGGATAATCTAAAGGAAAATCCTGCTGTTTAAACCAATCTATAGAAAATCATGCTGTTTAAACCAATCTATAGAAAATCATGCTGTAGGAACCAAGCTAAAAACAAATTTAGTTGCATATGGCTGTTGTGATGAAGACATTCTGCTGTCATGGCTATTGTGACGAAAATATTCTGCTGTGATGGATTTTCTAACGACAATTCCTGCTCTGCTGAATAATCTAACCACAATTCCTGTTTTTTGGACCAATCTATAGAAAATTCTGCTGTGATAGCTAATCTGACGAAAAATTCTGTTTTGGTGGATATGTGCCGAATAATATTGCTGTGATGAATAATCTAACGAAATTCCTTATTTGATGGATAATCTGAAGAAAAATCCAGCTTTTTAAACCAATCTATCGAAGATATCCAAGCAGAAAACAACTTCTGCTGTCATGGCTATTGTGATAAAAATATTCTGCTGTAATCGCTACTGTGACGAAAATTTCTGCTCTGATGAATAATCTAACCGCAATTCTTCCAGTTAGGACCAGTATATAGAAAATTCTGCTGTGATATCCGCCCTGCAGAGTAAGTCTGCCGTGCTGGCTATTCTGTCGAATAAACCTATTGTGATGGATATTCTAACGAAATTCCTTATATGATGGATAATCTAAGGAAAAATCCTGCTGTTTAAACCAATCTATAGAAAATACTGCTGTTTAAACCAATCTATAGAAAATCCTGCTGTTACAACCAAACTAAAAACAAATTTTGCAGTTATGCTTTTGTGATGAAAATATTCTGCTGTCATGGCTATTGTGACGAAAATATTCTGCCTTCGTGGATTTTCTAACGGCAATTCCTGTTCTACTGAATAATCTAACCACAATTCCTGCTGTTGGGACTAGTCTATAGAAAATTCTACTGTGATAGCTATTCTGACGAAATATTCTGTTTTGGTGTCGAATAATATTGCTGTGATGAATAATCGAACGAAATTCCTGATATGATGGATAATCTGAAGAACATTCCAGCTGTTTGAACCAATCTATAGAAAATATGCAAGCAGAAAACAACTTCTGCTGTCATGGCTATTGGGGTAAAAATATTCAGCTGTAATCGCTATTCTGACGAAAATTTCAGCTTTGTTGAATAATCTAACCACAATTCTTCCAGTTAGGACCAATCTGTAGAAAATTCTTCTGTGATAGCTATCCTGCAGAATAAGTCTGCTGTGCTGGCTATTCTGCCGAATAAACCTAGTGATGGATATTCTAACGAAATTCCTTGTATGATGGATAGTCTAAAGGAAAATCCTGCTGTTTAAACCAATCTATAGAAAATCATGCTGTTTAAACCAATCTATAGAAAATCTTGCTGTAGGAACCAAGCTAAAAACAAATTTAGCTGTATATGGCTGTTGTGATGAAGACATTCTGCTGTCATGGCTATTGTGACGAAAATATTCTGCTGTCATGGATTTTCTAACGACAATTCCTGCTCTGCTGAATAATCTAACCACAATTCCTGTTTTTTGGACCAATCTATAGAAAATTCTGCTGTGATAGCTAATCTGACGAAAAATTCTGTTTTGGTGGATATCTGCCGAATAATATTGCTGTGATGAATAATCTAACGAAATTCCTTATTTGATGGATAATCTGAAGAAAAATCCAGCTTTTTAAACCAATCTATAGAAGATATCCAAGCTGAAAACAACTTCTGCTGTCATGGCTATTGTGATAAAAATATTCTGCTGTAATCACTACTGTGACGAAAATTTCAGCTCTGATGAATAATCTAACCGCAATTCTTTCAGTTAGAAAATCCTGCTGTTTAAACCAATCTATAGAAAATCCTGCTGTTGGAACCAAACTAAAAACAAATTTTGCAGTTATGCTTTTGTGATGAAAATATTCTGCTGTCATGGCTATTGTGACGAAAATATTCTGCCTTCATGGATTTTCTAACGGCAATTGCTGTTCTGCTGAATAATCTAACCACAATTCCTGCTATTGGGACTAGTCTATAGAAAATTCTGCTGTGATAGCTATTTTGACGAAAACACTGTTTTAGTGGTTATCTGCCGAATAACATTGCTGTGATGGATAATGTAACGAAATTCCTGATATGATGGATAATCTGAAGAAAAATCCAGCTGTTTAAACCAATCTATAGAAGATACCCAAACTGAAAACAACTTCTGCTGTCATGGCTATTGTGATAAAAATATACTGCTGTAATCGCTATTGTGACGAAAATTCCAGCTCTGTTGAATAATCTAACCACAATTCTTCAATTTAGGACCAATCTATAGAACATTCTGCTGTGATAGCTATTCTGACGAAAAAGTCTGCTGTGTTGGCTATTCTGCCGAATAAACCTGTTGTGATGGATATTCTAACGAAATTCCTTATATGATGGATAATCTAAAGGAAAATGGTGCTGTTTAAAACAATCTATAGAAAAGCGTGCTGTTTATACCAATCTATAGAAAATCTTGCTGTTGGAACCAAGCTAAAAACAAATTTAGCTGTGTATGGCTGTTGTGATGAAAATATTCTGCTGTCATGGCTGTTGTGATGAAAATATTCTACTGTGATGGATATGCTAATGACTATTCCTCCTCTGCTGAATATACTAAATAATCTGATGACAATTCCTACTGCGGGAACAATCTATAGAAAATTCTGCTGTGATAGCTATTCTGATGAAAAATTCTGTTTTGGTGGCTATTATGCCGAATAATTCTGCTGTTCTGATGATTAATCTAACCACAATTCCTGATACGAATGATAATCTTCGAAAAAATAATGTTGTTGGGTGCAATGTATAGAAAATCCTGCTGAGAACGAATTATTCCTATCGGGACCAATCGATAGAAAATTTTAGCTGTGATAGCTATTTTGACCCAAAATTTGTGATGGCTATTGTGCCGAATAATTCTGCTGTGATGGATAATAATCTAAAGAAAGAAATTCCTGATATAATTGATATTCTAAAGAATCTAACGGAAATCCTGATGTGATGGATATCTAAACCAAAACCCTCTGTTGGGACCAATCTATAGAAAATCGTGTTGTGGGAACTAATCTGAAAACAAATTGTGCTGTGATGGCTATTCCGACGAAAAATTCTGCTGGGCCGAACATTCGCAGTTTCTGTAAGACTCTTATGGGGGCTGTTTTAGTTTTTAACTGTATGTTTTATAGAATAATATTCCATGCAGTATAAAAAAAAAACCCGTTTTAAAACGTTTATTTAAAGCCACTTTAACAGACACTGCATACAACTGATATGTCCATAATTTGGTTGTTGGTTTTTTTGTGTTTTTTATACGATTACATTGTCACTTTGTAAAGTGCCCCTAAACACAGAATATTAAAGGGGGCACTATAAATATGCTGTAATAATAATAATAAATATGATGTAATAGTAATAAATATGCCGTAATAATTTAGTAATAAATATACTGTAGTAATCTAGAGAAAATCTTATTGTTGAGACTAATCTATTGAACATCCTGCTGTGAGGGCAAATCGGAACCATTATAAATAATTACTGCTTTGAGGGGTGGGGTGGGGCAATCTTTAGAGAATAATGGTGGGGGCATTAATCTTAAGAAAAATTTTGCTGTGAAAGCCAAACTGAACAAAGCACTCTCAGACTTTAGTTTATAATTTACTCAAAATTGTTCGCCTTATTTTAACTAAAATATAGCCCTGTATAAAACCTTGGCTGTTTTAATGTATCAAATAGGCATACATGAATAAGAAACAATGTGCAAAGTTTTGAGTTTGGGGATCAAAGATATTTCTTATAAACAGTAATTGAAAGTTGAGTAAATTAAGCCTGAGAATGCTTAGTGAACTCAAGGCCCGACGTGATGGATAATCTAAAGAAAACTTTGTTGTGGGGGCTAATGCGAATAAAAATTCTGCTGTGACTGGCAATCTATATAAAATCATGGGGGCCATAGAAATACTAATATTATTATAACATGCAATATTTAAAAAATCGTGCCGTGGGCGCTAATAAAAAAATCATGTTGTTGGGACCAATGGAGAAAATACTGCTGGGGACATTCTAAATAAAAACAATCCTGCTGTGAAAGCCAATATAACTATGGTGTGTGTGTGTGTGTGTGGATGTGGGGTGGGGGTTATAGAAAAATTAAAACATTGAATGTTTATCTATTTCTTTCGTGACTTTTTGTGCATGTGCGGGGAGGGGGATTAATGGCATTATGGGCCATTGTCAAAGTTAGGGATATAAATATGGCTATATTATTATTAGTTTATGGTTCTACAATGTACTCTAAATTCGTGGCCTGGAATAGCAGTAGAACAGGTTTTAACATTTATGTGGTCTGCCTCCAGTTGTTAGAATTATTTCCCTTGATATTTCTAAGGTGAAGGCTGACAGCTGTCAATCATTCTGCACTGGTGTGTATGATGCCTGTCACTTTGTGGTAGCTCTGAAATAGTGCTTACCGGGTGCACAGACCAACGTACTTGTCCAAGCGTACACCTCTGCTTTTCCAGTGTTTTTCTGCGAGACAAAATTGCCTAACAATTGCAATTTGTTACACTTCCAATTTAAACAATTGTTTATTACTGCCAATATTTGTGTACTGGTAGTTTATGAGTCTTCTTGCATTTTGGGAGATGCAATGCTTCAGTGAGTTTGTGAGTCTTCTCCTTGCGTTTTGGGAGCTGCAATGCTTCAGTGAGTTGACAACTGGTACTTTATGAGTCTTCTCCTTGCGTTTTAGGAGCTTCAGTGAGTAGGCTAAAAAGATGCTGGCTTGGTACTTCGGAGGTTCTGGGTTCGACTGAGAAAGCTCTGCAGGACAGAGAGTTTGACAAGGATCCACGTCTAATCGTTCCGATGGGACAAAAAATGCACGTAAAATAGTCCATCACATTATTGTTTAATGTTGTTCTTTAATTTTATTGTTCGGAATAAGCTATAGCTTTTTCTTAATCACGCCCCAAATTACAACTCTTCTGTCCAAAAAACTTTCCTAACATGAGCAAACGGTTCCCAAGCCAACAAATAATAAATTATATTGACTGTTCCCCCTGTTTTTCGATTGAAGGGTGACCTGTATTTGTATGAAAACGGAGTAACATCACAAAGGAAAAGCTTCTAAGAACAACCATGGGATATCTGTTGAAGAGATCTCTTTTTGGAACACAAATTTTAAGGGTACTCAGACAAATGAGGTTTGCTTTAAGAAGGGTTATTTTGATCTTAATTGTAATGTCACCTAGCTGTTTTTAGCCAATGAAAATATGTTGAACCAAGCAATTTAGTATTATATACGGATTAAAAAGGATTGGACCTAAACAGATCCCGGGAGTCTTACAGAAGAAACAATAAGGACAAATTCTGTAGATTTATAATTTTTCAGTTTACAGTGTTGAAATGCAGCTGGCAGACCCAAGAGAATAACACGTTCTCAATTATAGTTTGTCTAACAAGAGAAGTATATCACTGGGACATTTTATGTAACTGGTGTAAGCAATTTGATATTATTCTATCAAACAATTCTATTCAATATTAGCTGTTAATTGGTGAGCAATGCATTTTACTATGGTTTTAGATATTATAAAACCAACATTTGAAAACTGGCCTGTAATTGATCACAATGAAGATTGGCTTTCTTAATCAAAAGACACACATTTGAATCTTTAAAATCTCAAGGAAAGATCCAGGTTTATTTGTTTTATTGCATACTTAATACGGAATCTTGTTCTACCTAGTTGGCTGAATTCTTTCTTTCAATTAAGAACATCCATTTGCATTGTAGACGAATTTTAACAGAGGGTAGTATTTCGATCAAATTCCACTTTTAAAGGATCTGACGCAAGTACCCCATAGTTTTTCATGCAATCAATGTTAGACATACAATGGGAGGCATGTTTAAAATGTTCTAAAATCCATAAACATAACTTGAAATCTTCTCAGAAATTACAATCCAGTACCTATTGTCTAATTCTTGCTCAACACATTAAAGATACATTCCCGGGTACAAACTGGGTGATTTGATGATATATTAGAACTAAAAACATATTCAAACTAATTATTTTATCATAATTTTGCTTCAAATCGTTCTCAAAACATTGTAATTGACGAGTATAGCCTGCTATAAAAATCTATCGAAAGAGGCCATGTTTGCGTCAGGCGATTACCCCTCGCCGTAACCAATGGCAACGGCAGTGGAGGACAGGGGAGAATGCATTGCATACACGAGATGATGTTGTCTGTAAGCGCTGACTATTTACTACAAATATCGAATCCTAATTAAATTCTCGGATTATCCACTGCCTGCGTCTTTTTCTGTGATTTTTATCCCAGAAATTGTTGTACGTCTAACTCTTCATAAAGTTTTTCAACATATACACAAATCGCTCAAGTTCGCGTGCAGCCTTCAACGCTGAGCGTGCAGGTACCCTTATTTGTCGGATTGACTATTTAGGGAACCCCTTACATTTTTGTCCTGTATACGCTCCTTGAGTGTTTTTCAGGGAATCCAGTATTTTTCTATCTGGGAAGCCAACTTTAAAGTGAAATAATACTGAGGTGTTAATATAATACAGCTTCTTTCATAAAATGTACAAAGTTTAAGCTTACATTTGGAATAATTTTTTATTCAAATCATTACTACAAGAACACTTCTCTTAATTATGTAAAATGATGCCTGTATGATATTATGTAACAGAATTTACATGAATGGTAATGATTTGATAAAATAACAAAACAATATATTTATTTTTTTAAAAATAGAAACGAACCAATTTATAATCTTCTTTCGGACAGTTTGTATAATCAAATTTTGGGTCTGACTTCAAACCAAATATAGCATTCCTAACACCCATTGAGTACCTATTCAAACTACACAACACATGTATTTTGTTTTCTAAGTCTTCGGGACCCATAGGCACTAAACACATACGTAACTTTTATTGTACATGTACATATAAAATACTACTTTAAAAGAGCAGTTTATTCACAGTTCAATTTAAATAATATCTCAGTATATTAAGAAAAGCCTGTACAAGGAATTAAATTTTGAAGCTGCAAGTCTACATTCCAAATGCCATATTTATTATTATAATACAATTTCATTTGTTTGTTCACATATGCCTCAAAAATAATCAAATAATCCTTTCATCCTTTCATGTTTCTTCAAAGTCCAGATCTCCTGCATCTGGTAAAGAACAACTCTTTCGACTAATTTGCCTATGTCTATTGATCATTCTTTTTAAATTACATATTTTAGGTAAAGCAGCTTCATCTTCTGTTCCTTTTACTGACATGACTCTTTCTACTACATCAGATATTGGTGTTATAAAATCATTACTGGCTTGTGCTCTTGCCTGCAAAATAAAATGAATGTAAAAATAAAGTATTTAATTGAGCTGATCTGTTGCATTCTTTGATTAACGTTATATGATTAATTTTGAGAGAGAGAAATGGGATTAAGCATCCACTCAAGAAAAACTAGGTCGTTTCGGGACTAACATGTGGTTTAATTTTATGTCAATAATTCGCTTGCACGTAGGGGTCTTTAGCAGTGGGAGGAAACAGGAGGACCCAGAGGAAACCCACACGGCTGGAAAGGTGACACTACTCCTTGTCATGTACAACCAGGAATTCAAAACCATGCCAGTTGACTCAATGAAAGGCTTTATGATACAGCACACACATGCTAATCATTCGGCCATCCAACCCTGATTAATTTTGAAAGATTTTTAATGTTAGAGCTAAATCTACCTTTTGCAGATATATTTTCTGGCTTCAAACACTACACAGACCAGGGGCGGATCCAGGATTTTCAGAAAGAGGGGGCGTGCTGCACACACTTGGGAGTGCATAGCCCGGCCCGTGATTTTTGAGTGGACAAAAATGCCCACAAGGAATAATTTCATACTAGTCCTGTCAATTACGATTTCCAACCTAAACTATTTTTGTTCTCCTTTCCTGCGAGAATACATGGCGCTAAAAATTGTTCGCCACCGCAAAAAAATAGAGGGGGCATGCGCCGGGTGCGCCCCCCTCTGGATCCGCGCCTGTAAACTCTGTGCAGCTTGATATACTGAGTTATTCATGACTCCAATATATAATATATGCAATAATTGCATATTATTTTTTAAGTTCAGTAATGAATACAAACCTCTGCAGTAATCAAAACTGATGTCAACAGGCCGGCTTTTGGATCATGTCTATGTTCATGTTTTCCTCTAATAAAGCGATCTCCTTTTTGTGATACAGTTGCTGCACATCTTATTTTCTTATTTCTAACAGTACATCGCCATGTTGCACATTTGTCTGTTCGTTCCTATTAAATAATTTGTTTAAAATAACTTACAGCCCAATCATCAATGAAGTCATCTGATTGTTATTAAATTGATTGAATTTATTTTGTTTACAGATTACACATGTAGGAACGTCTTTCATATTTCAGATTTGCTGATTTACATCTTTTATGGTTCAAAGCAACTAAAGTTTACCCACAATGGTAAAATAAGGTCGAGAAGTGACACAAATGAATGCGAATTGAATGAGAACTTGATATAAATCGATTATGTGTCATAACTCTTGCAGCTACTTTGGACAATTTCTTCATTTTATCAAAACTCTGAAATTCAATAGGATTCCTCCTCTCATGACAAACACCTTGAGTGGCCAAAAAATGTTCAACGTGATCAAGGGTGATAACTCAGGCAGTAATTATCGGAAATCAACAGGCTTCATCATGTCATGATCCTAAACAATATATAAATCTAAAGTCAATTGGATAATAACTTTAGCCTCCAGAGTATCTATAAACAATTGTAGATGCTGGACAGGAAGGTTTACTATAAATAGTAACTTTACAGAAAAACGAGCCAAGAATGAGTTCAATCCGAAAATAAATAGATGAGACATATTAATTTATTGGACATTTATCATTTTGTAACACATCAAGCAATCGAATTGAACATAAGAACCAAACAGAAAATGCTCACAATTTAACTTCGCAAAGTTCTATCACTCTCCCTCAAGTAGAATCAAAGCACTGACTGACCAATCAATGTTACATCAAGAGAACATTATATGAGGTTTGAACATTCTACTTCAATAAAAAGCAGACTTGTTGTATTCCAAAGTCATGCCCAGTTAGAATCAAAGTTTAGTCTCAACCAAGTAATTTTTCATCATTGAATTCAGTCAAGGCATCCCCTAATAAACTCTTACACCAAGTTTTAAAATTCTAGCTCAGTTAGAGTTATTGTGTCCTAAGACAGTGACACAAAACAGATGGACAAACTCATTTTAATAGTCTCCTGTTAAAAGAGGGAGGGGTTAAATAGTAAGCATAAAATAATAATATAGATTTTACTTTTCCTTTTACCCTCAAATTATAACTATAACCAATATTATCCACCAGCATAGGTCTCCCCTGCTGTGTGCCCATTTCAATGATAGAATAGTCAATATTATCACTTTGTCCTGCATCATGCCTGAATTTATAAAAAGAATTAAATTTAATATAAATATATTTATTTTATTGATATATACAGTTCATGTACATGTATATGTTATTTTCTACTATCTTTTCAGGCAACTGGAAATTGTTAGATCAATTTTATATCTAGTTCTATCAACCTTATTGTATCAGAAATAGTTACCAGTTGATTAGATTTCAAACCAACTCAGGCGCGGATCCAGGATTATTGCAGGGGGGGGTCTAGGTTTAATAACGCCCAGCGCCGAAGGCGCTCAACCAATTAAGGGGGTGTTTGGGGGCCTCCCCTAGAAAAATTTGGTAAATTAGATTCAATTTGGTGCATTCTGACGTATTTCCGGAAGGTAAATACCAAAATTACAGGTCTAAAAATCGCCAATAAAATCGCATAAAATTTTTCAAGTCTGAGCAGGGGGGGGGGGGGGCGGACCCCCTGGACCCCCCCCTCTGGATCCGCGCCTGCAACTATTGACACAAATGCTGGATATTAAATTCTTTTGACTTTATTTGGGCCTTTAGGCAAAATCTTCCTATTTAGTGAGCTGGCTTAACTTGGTCCTCTCCATGGGTTAGAGATACTTTAGGACATGTGGATTTGATCACCAGTGTGACATTAGCTGCTCTAATCAACAAGATCAGAATCAATGATCAGAATAGTTAAGCAAGTTAAACTCATGGACAAAGATAGGTTGCCAGGCAACGAAATATACGCCCACAGCAGCTAAATTGTCCGGGCAGCCAACAAAAGTTGTCACATATTTTTACTTTTTTCGGTCATGAAACATTTATAATACACTAAAATCTGAACAAGACCTTAAACACTGTGTATAAATTTAAAGTCAATAGAATATTAACTTTAGCCTCTAGAGCATCCACAAGCAACTGTGGCCGTCCAGGCAACGACAATATATGACCACATTGTGGGCATATGAAAATGACAGAGCTTTAACTAATAGGCAGTGTGAATTTTACACTTTCATGGACAAAAATGACAGGCTAAAACATCAATTTATCTATCCTGAATCAAACTTACAGTAATCCAGAAATGTTGACATTTTTGATTGAAGCTTCAGTGTTAAATTCATCTGAAATAAAATTTAATTTAAGCATAAATTGACCCCTCAAAGATTATATAATGTTTGCCATATGACCAATCAAAAAACAAATGAGCTTAATTAGCTATCTTTCATTGGTTTAGACCAGGAGTGTCAAACTCATTTCAATGCAGGGGCCACATGAACAAATATTTACCTCAAGTGGGCCACAGATATACAAATTTTTAAAAACAAAGCCAAACGTCCTTGACCCAGCTAAATATTTACACTGGTTTCCCAATTGTCAAGATATAATACTTGTATTACATACAACTTAGATATCTGTGACATACAGTACAGAAGTCAGAGTTGTACTGAAACTGGATAACAATAATAAATGATTTCCGCTGCTAGTTTTTAAGAATTATTGACCAATCAGATTGTTGAAAATTGTTCTAAAGGCAACATTTAAACCCTTGGCAGGCCAAATCTGGCCCTTGGGCCACATGTTTGACACCCCTGGTTTAGACTACAATTATACCCAGTATCAATAATTTTTTCTATGAGAAAATGTCTACACTGTTCTTTGGCCAGATAACTTTATTCTGAATACATTTACAAACACTAAAGCCAACATTCCAACTAAATGCTGTTCAAGTGGTAATAAGAAATATCTAAATTGTCAGTTTAAAGATACATTATGTTAGATTAGATAAAGAGTAGACAGTTCTCACTATAATAATTAAAGATAGGTTGCCAGGCAACAAAACATACGCCCACAGCAGCTAAATCATCCGGGCAGTCAACAATGGTTGTCGCATATTTTTACTTTTTTTGGTAATGAAACATTTGTAATACACTAAAATCTGATTAAGAGTAACAACTCATTATGTAATTATCTGAATATCATTAGAATTTGTTTGCTTTTTATAAAGTTTTGCCCCACGCTAAAAATTAGTATAGGAAATATTTAACATCATGGATTTAGCTGTTCAGTTATCAAAATTCATTGAAAATCAAAATACTTGTACGTTTCAACACCTTAAACTCTGTGTATCAATCTGAAGTCAATCGGATGATAAGTTTGGCATCTATAGCGTCACAAGGTTTTTTGAATTGATCAAGGGAGATAACTCTGGAAGTAATTATGACCTTAAACAGTGTGTGTAAATTTAAAGTCAATCGGATATTAACTTTGGCCTCTAGAGCGTCCACAGGATTTTTTGATGAGATCAAGGGCCATAACTCTGGCAATAATTATCAGAGATCGCTGAAAATCAATAGGTTTCTTCGTCTCAGACCTTAAACACTGTGTATAAATTTAAAGTCAATCAGATATTAACTTTGGCCTCTGGAGCATCCACAAGATTTTTTGAAGTGATCAAGGGCCATAACTCTGGCACTAATTATTGGAAATCGCTGAAAATCAATAGGCTTCTTCGTCTCATGACCTTAAACACTGCGTATAAATTTAAAGTCAATCTGATATTAACTTTGGCCTCTTGAGCATCCACAAGATTTTTTGAAGTGATCAAGGGCCATAACTCTGGCACTAATTATCGGAAATCACTGAAAATCAAAAGGCATCTTCGTATTATAACCTTAAACACTGTGTATGAATTTAAAGTCAATCTGATATTAACTTTAGCCTCTAGAGCGTCCACAATTGCTTGTGGACGCCGGACAGGCGGACGGGGGCGACGACAATATACGACCACATTTCAATGTGGGCGATAAAAACTAGATAGTGTAACGGTAATTTGTTGAAAATTTCAGTCAAATTGATCCACTATGAGCCGAGAACAAAGCGGTTGAAATCTCCGCCTAGCCTCAAACATCATTTAAAATCAGTATGATAAACAGCATAGTCTCGATTATCCATTTTTTAATTTAATTATCGATGAGCGTTAAGCAGCATATAGGATTGTGACCCAGCCAACATCGAAGGCTAGCCTAGACATCAAGAGTTTATAATGGTCTGGATAAGATAATTAATGTCTAATTAATGATTCAGATAACATTTCAGGCCTAAAGAAAGGCCTGTAATAGGCAGATTTAGCTCTTGCATAATGCATGTTTAAGGTTGTCCAGCTATGATCAAACAATCCTATTCTAATAATACTAAAATGTTCAAAATATAGGGTACAAAATGTACCTGTGCTTGTACCACTTATTTCACTTTTTGCAGGATTGGCATCATCTTCATCTTCACTAACAGGGTCTACAAACATGTGTTCTCCAGGAGAATCAGCAAATTCTTGTGAATCTGCTTCTTCTGTACCATCATCTAAAAACACAACAATACATGAATCAATTTACATTATAAATTATACAGGGAATTTGAAACCAAAGGACACATTTTTTCTCATCTAAAGACCACCGACTATACCTTTTAATTTAATAATGTGTGAGATACCTTTTCCATTTTAAATTTCATTGGGTCCAACTATTCCATTGTCAGTTGTGTCTACCTTAAAAGTAATTATAAAAACGACCACAAGACATAAAAGTAGAAGTTGGTCCTAATATGAAAATGTGGGTACCAGTAACACATAAACATGCTTGAAAAGTGTAAAGTTGGAACCTAAGCTAAGGCTATTCATTTCATTCAGATATTGGGTTTTTACAAATATTTAGAATCAGTAATAATATCTCTGAAGCTAAATGTCATTAAAAGACATCATACCGAAGTATTCATCAGGTTGGTCTTGTTTTAAATTTGTTTCATCAGATCTCTTACTAATTTTTGATGGAGTTCCTTCAGGACTAACAATTGACGTCTTCTGTTTCTTGGGCTTTGAAGGATTTTCATTGCCAGGTGAAGCATGAAAACTGTTGCTGGTAAATATTAAAGACGTATTGGCTTTACTGCATTTCTCATTCAAAATATAATTGAGTTTTTTACCACAGTCAATATTTAGGTAGATATGGCCAATAACTTCTACATTATTAACAAAGGGGATATGACCATGGCATAACATCTGAATATTCTTAACCAAATTGTCCATGAAATTATTAGCCGATACAATATCCATGCCTGTAAATCTGGATGTTTTAAAAGATAATCTGGGTACTGCCAAGTAGAGCTACTGGTAATACTTATTGTTCTGCACCTAAAATATAAATTTTTTATTGTTAGGGAGATCAATTCTTTTGTATTCGGCAAAACTATTGGAGGTCAATAAAATTTAACATTTTATAAATTGGTTATCAAATGCAGTATTTCTACCAATTTGGAAAAAAACTGAAGTGTTTTTTAATAATCTTGGTCAAAGTGGGATAGGACTGGACACAATTATTTTGCTAATCGCAAAAACATCTTGGTTTACCCCAACAAAGAAAATCTTTATGTCGAGATTTTATGAACATATAATGCAACAGCACGAATAATCAAAATCTGGAGAAAATATGATGTCTAAATCATTTAATCATATTCTTCAGCAGATTTTAATTGGTTATGTCAATCAAGGGCAATAACTCATTTAAGAATCCTCCATAGTCAGTTTTACTGGTTAATCAGATGATAGGCGTGAGTATTGATTCATTTTGATCATAAAAAGTTGCAGTGAATGATTTGAAAGCTAAGTGGGCGATGGACGGTTTAATCCGCATTTGATTATTAGGCTATATTAGTAACGAACTAATCCGGCTGTGTCCTTTATAGTAAATATCATGGATGAATTGGTGTGGCGTTTTGACTTTTATCAGGACGTTTTCACTGTATCGGTCAACATAAACGTCCACACAAACCAAGATACTGCAGTCATCGGGGCCAGTTCTAAGATGAAAGTAATGTCGGCAACAATTTTCCACAACTGTACATACCGCTCTATGGATCGAGAGTGTAATGGTCGATTTGTGTAGGCTATTTATAGAATAATGGCCGATTTCGAGAAAGTCGTTTCGTACCACCTAATCTTAACCAATGCAAATGTTTACATGTTAAACTCAAATAAGTTTTAATGTTTGACACAAAATAAAACTGCAGTTTATTATTACAAAATTATGCTGGTGTTGTTTGTGTACTAAACATAGATATCCTGATGATGAATTGTGTGTGGACAACTGATTACGACGGGATAATCGAATATAAAACCGCGCTGGCTCAGTCGCGGGAGAAATTATTATGAAAATCGAATTGTACACGAAACACTTTGTTTCCTACATTGATATGTCTATTTAAAGATCCCCTATTGCTCTTTGGAAAAATATTCAACTTTTGTTTTTATTTTTTACCTTCGAAAAAAATTATGTCTCATGTTTTCGCAATATGCGATTCCCTTAAATGATATATCCTTTGCGCGCGCCAGCTAAGTCAAGTCTTGGTTATCCGGAATTTCGTTTTTCCCAGAAATATAACGCAGTTAGTCAAGTAATACCCCAAGCGTTTATCTGCGCGAGCTTCATGGTATCTGCAGAAATAACTGTAAATAAAAAGTTATATTGGTCACGCTGAGACATAATTTCATCATTGTAAAAGTAACAAGTCTCACCAATACAAGTATCTAGCATTAAATAATTGACTTAAGCAATATATTGTGTAAGTATAAAGATAGATTATTGGCACTAAACGAGTCGAAAAGAAATCACCATAGCCATTGTACATTCATTATCACCGGCTTTTACTAGTTTTAGTACGCCATCTTGAATAAAAATGCTTTTCTCATATAGGCCAGCTTACTCTTTCTGCCACATGGATGGCAAATCGACATTTCACCTTTTCTCTAAATCTTAAAAAAGGCAGTCTTTTCACATCCTATGAATGTATGTGACATAGGCCTCTATATTTTTTTACTTGCAGAACACACTTTCAAGAATGCATTATTATTATTATGCATACCGATAATTTTTACCCAGTGTCCTAGCTATTTCAGGCCATTTTATTTTGCTTGCAATATACTTTTTTCTAAAAGGCCTTGTCTTCTAGGGCTAAGAGTGCAGTATTTAAAGGACAATATTGGTGCCAGTCATTATCACATATGTGATAGAACTGATTAAACACTTTCCAAATATAATATTAACACAGAGATCATCGCTACCATAGAGGAGTAATAAAGCATTTGTAAATCGGAAGTGACGAACGCCAAAGGAAAACACGAGTTATCTCTCTATGTGAATGACTGAAGTGACGAGTGATTACAAATAAACGGCCGAATTTCTGCTCACTATTAATTCCTTCGAAGGCAAAAAGTTGTTATATGGGACCGCAAGAGGATATCTGGTGATTCAATAAAGTAATTAAGTGTCATAAGATAAGAGAACACGGGAAAAATAGAAATACTCCGTACAGCTCCTTGTTTTTATTCATTCTATAGGGGAGACCGGGGCACATTGAACACTGTATAGTGTTGGGTTGTATAGTATTATTTATACAGGATATATCCATGGTGGTTCAATGTGCCCCGCTCTCCCCTACCTTATAAAAACATGGTAATGCACGAACTTTTTTCTGTTTTTCTTTCGTGTTCTCTTATGTAGTGGCAGTCAATTCTTTTTATGAATTGTAAGATATTCTCTCACAGTGTCACAAAGCAACTTTAGGTCTTCGAGGGAATTATTAGTGAGCAGATATTCGCCCATGTATCTGTAATCACTAGTCACTTCAGTTAGTTATATAGAGGAATAACTCGTGTTTTCCTTTGGCGTTCGTCACTTCCGATTTATGAATCCTTTATTACTCCTCTATGGTAGCGATGATCTCTGTGTTAATATTATATTTGGAAAGTGTTTAATCAGTTCTATCGCATATGTGATAATGACTGGCACCAATATTGTCCTTTAATGATTAAGAGAGAGAGAAATGGGGTTTAACGTCCACTTGACACAAACTAGGTCATTTCGGGACTAACATATGGTTTAATTTTATTTCAATAATTATAATTCGCTTGCACGTAGTGGTCTTTAGCAGTGGGAGGAAACCGGAGTGCACAGAGGAAACCCACAAGGTTGAGAAGGCCCCCTATCTCCATGCCACATACACTCACACCAGGGATCGAAACCACAGCAGCCACAAGCCAGAGGTGACCGGCCAGATAGAGGTCGAAGCGTGGCACTCTAAACAAGGCCATCCCAACAAAAGTAGTTAGTAGTGCATTTTGTAATCTATGTCAGTATGGTATGTAGCAACAATAGCACAACAATTGAACAAAAGCTTATATTGTTAGCTCATGACATTTCATTTATATCCAGTAGACACAGCTTTAAGGCCACAACCTGGGTTTTCCAGTGTTAAATTAGGCACTACTAGGGGATGCGGGGGTACGATTTTCCTAATGCTACTATTGCAACTACTGCATTCTTTTACTACATGTACATATCACACTTGTTATTGACAATTGACAATGATTTCCTGAATTGCAACAATTGTATGAATTGATGGTATTGGTTAACTTTTATCATTTGTAATACTAATAGTCGTCACTTTTTAAACACACCCACATTTTCACATGGGCATATGCCATAGCCCCTGTCGTCCGTTCAAAATTTGTTTGTGGACACTCTACAGATCACAATTTTTCAACAGATTTTGATGAAACTTGAAATATACATGTACTTATGTCTATCTCCCAAAGATCTTGGTTCCTTTATGGCATTTATCGGACCATAACTTCATGGATTATGACTGATAGTATGTAAAATCTTTCCATTTCGATATTTTTTTTAGCTTGTGGATTCTCTACAGGTCACCGCAATTTTTTATCCGATTTTAAAAACTGTAAGATAAATCGCCATATTCCTCCATAATAAAGGCTGATTTTGAATTTCGAGAAAATCAAAACGAAACTGCTTGACAAAATGATTTTGATGAAACTTGGAATACATGTTTATAACCCAAAGATCTTGGTTCCTTTAGATATTTCCACATACCATATCGTAGCTTCCTGAAATATGGCCCCTAATTAACGAAAAATCACATTTTAATTATTTTACCATTAAACTAAAATGATGATTGATTTCGAATTTTGTGACAAAACAGTCGATAAAATGGTCGCCCCTTGTACACAAATAGTGTAAGAATATGGTTCTTCATGGTTGTGGAGTATTGTGGACCCTCTACAGGTCACAATTTTGATCTGATTTTGATGAAACTTGAAATATAACCAAAAGATCTTGGTTCCTTTCAATATTTACAGAAATCGGGTTGTAACATCCTGAATTATGGCCCTTGATTGTATGAAAAAGGCAAGTTTTTAGCTTGTGGTCCCTCTAGAGGTAAAATTTTTATCCCATTTCAAAACTGTTTGAATTGAATATATTACCGTTTCACCCTAATGACGGTCGAGTTTGTTAAATGAAAATCAGACCAATGTAGCCAGACAAAATTGCTGCCCCTCATACGCAAATACTGGTACCAGTAGTGTAAATACATGGTATATCAAGGTTGTGAATCCTCTTGAGGACACAATTTTGATCTGGTTTTGATGAACTTGAAATACATTTACATCAAAGATTTTGGTTCCTCTCGATATTCATGTATATCGGATCATAACCTCTTGAATTATGGTCCTTGATTGTACAAAAAAATACCTTTTTCGCTTGTGGTTCCTCTAGAGGTAAAAATTTTTATTTGTTTTTAAAAAAAAAAACATTTGAATATATCACAGTTACACTGTGCAAATAGTGTTATTCGATTTAAAAAAAAACGTTCGAATACATGTATATTATATCACCTTTATCCCCATGTGTAAGCAAATAGTGTAAATATATGGTATATCAAGGTAGTTGACCCTCTAAAGATCACAATTTTGAATATTCAGGCATTTCAAACCATAACTTCCTTGATAATGGCCCCTGATTGTGCGAAAAATTAGATAATTTTTTTATCTTGTTCCAACTCAATATATTGGAAATTTTGAGTGTATCTTACCTGGTAACAGCTGGTTACATATTACACAAATCTTTTACACAATAAAAGGGGAGCCATTGTGGCAAAGTGGGTAAGATGCTTTCTCTATTGTCTAGAAAAATATTCTAGGAATGTTAGTCTGGATGATTTGTTAACATTTGAGAATAATAGGTCATTGGGTAGATTATGCAGTCTTTTATAGTATCATAAACAAAGTTTAAGGGAGGTAACTACTACTAGTACTAAAACAAGATGTTGACCCCATGAAATTAATTTAAGAATGCCATTTCAGAAAATCCATTTGATTGCATTTCCAGTTACTCTTAATTGTTTTCATTGTAAAATTTCTTTCTTCATGGCCAACGATATGGATAATCAACCACAAAAAAAATTAAACTCCTGGTTATGCATAAGGTGCTGGCTCACTAGCTTGGAGGTTGCGTGTTCAACTCCTGCATTGGTCGAGAAAGTACATTGGTGCAGGACTAAGGGTCTGGCAAGGGAAACATACATGTATAATTGTTCAGATGGGACGAAAAACCAAGTTACTGTGTACACGTTGCCATGCACATAAAAGATCCCTTGGTAATTGGGATTTGATATATGTAAGAGTAGGCTGAGCGCCACTTGCCGGCAAAATTTCTCTCTTGTGGCACACTTTACTGTAATTGTAATCATTTATGTACTTTGAAACACGCGAAGAGTGCAAATTGAATGGCAGTCTTTGGCATCTGGTTATTTGAGTCTACACCAGTAGTACTCTCCTGTGAGATACGTGTATCCTTGTTCATCAAGTCGATTCATTACAAATGATGCTCAGATGCATTCAGATTTACAACTCGTTCCCGAACAATTCGTCCCCTTAGTAGACCATTTGCCCATAGATAATTCGTCCTTGAGGACTATTTGTCCCCTGAGACTATTCATCATACATGGATATCAAGGTCAAATGAAGTAAGAAATTAGTCTCTTAAGACTAAATTATGAACAACAGCTAATTCTAAAGAAATGGAAGAAGGAATACCCTTAGTGACGTGATAAATTTAGTAAATGGATTCTCTAACCCACAAAAGGTGTCAATGATCATAGCTGATTACTACATGTAAATCAGTTACGTGTAGATTTACATGTAGTAATCATAGATTTAATAAAAATAAATGTTAAAAGATGTAAAACTAGCATCAGAACTGAGATTTAGTAAAAAAAAATCGTCCCACTGCTAAAGAACCCTAGGCGCAAGCAAATTATTGAAATAAAAAATTAAACCATATGTTAGTCCCGAAATGACCTAGTTTGTGTTGAGTGGACGTTAAACGGGGTTAACCGCATTTCTCTCTCTCTCTCTCTTTTTAAAATGTACATTGCCATTTGCTGTTTGATTTTATATAATGTACCACCCAATTTGATATAAATTTATTCAAAATATATTTTCTTTTTGTTTTAGAATATCAATATGAACGAGGCAGCTGCATCAAATTTCATCAATTCCCTGGTGAGGAATCTGCAAGTTCTCTGCCATAGTAATGTTGAATTCAGAAATGATATTGAAGTAGTTGGACATCTCTACCTAAAAGTTGACAAGGCCAAAAAATTTAATTACATTGTTGATGAGAAAGTGTGTAAAAATGATGCCTCTTCAACAATGTTTGTTAGTAACAGTTATCATTCAGTGAACACTGCTCAAAAAAAGAAAGATGAACAACAGGGTGAAAACACAAGTAAAAGCACATCAGAAACCGGTGAAAATACAAATAATGAACAAGCGAGATTAACTCCCTCAAAACCCGATAATCAACCAGGCATGTCTCCCATGAGTTCTGGTACCCCCGATATTTACAAAACACCAACAAAAAGAGGTTTAAGGTCACCCGATGGCGGACACGGGCGAAAGCATCCTAGACTGTCAAGTGATGGAACATCTCATCAAAGTTTCAGCTTTTCATTACAAAGAGATCGCGAGTCTCCTCTTAAAAAAGACCGATCTGGTTCATTTTCAGCGTCTCAAGATAGTTCTAGTTCTCATTCATTTAAAGACAATTTTAAAAATGACTCTGTTGAAATTGACTTAACAAACATTAAGGAGGAGGTGGACGATAAAAGTGCTATACAAGCTAGTTGTTTTTTCAATCAAGAACAACAGCAAATGTTAGAACAAAGCAGTGTACATTGTAAGTAAAATATGTATTGTATAACTTTATCAAGTAATAATAATTGCAGTGCGCAGGATGGGTGGCTATCTTTTAAAATACACCTAAATTGTGGAGATGAGACTCAATAAGACAATAAACTAAAGAATGAAGGAATGGTACAACTGAAAGTCTTTGGAAATGATATGTTCATATGATTTTGTATAACAAATTTTAATAATAGTTTTCTTTTATTTTTTGCAGCTTTTTCAAATCAGTCGAAAGATTCTTCTACGGGGGAAGAAACTTTAGGTTTATATCCTATAGCTTTACATCAAAATGAAAATCAAAATTTAGATAGTCTTGCACATTTATCCAGCAGCGTAGCCGGTGGCTCTCAAGGAGCTTCATTTGGTCAATCACCTCAACAAATGCCCCAGTTTTTATCAGGTAGGGAATGATTTCTTCTAGAAACTAGACAATGCCAGAAGCTATACAATACAGATTACATTTGTTACACATGTTTCATGACTTCTAGTTCTAACATTTATCTAAATACACAAAGATGCATGTACAGTAAAAGAGTATCTATGTTTGATGATTTAAAATATTACCGGTAACTAAACTACATGTATGTTATGTCATGCTGCAACTTGATTAGAAATTGACAGGTTGTAGAAGAAAAATCCTTGTGAAGTGTAAGAGATCTAATCAACACTGTGGCTATCATTGTACATGTGGGCTTACCCGTTCCCAGATTTCGATCTTTATTGAATAAAATAATGTACCGTATTAAAAACAATACATTGCCAGTAACTGGATTTAAAAACATTGAAAAACATATACATGGAATCTGTTTGTATATTTCTGGCAGTGTCTTTACCCTTGAAAGTTGATATCAAGAATGTTGATAGTTTATGCTCAACATTTGCATTTACATTTGGAATTTAAAAGAAAAATCTATTATCTTTTTTTGATACATGGAATGACGGATCCTATTTCGTTTTATTTTTTATATTGGGGGGTCATGATGGGTAAGGTGCTGGCTCGCTAGCCTGGAGGTCGGGTGTTCGATCCCTGCAATTGCCAAGAAAGTTCATCCAGATTCTAACAGGGTTCCCTGTTGTCAGTGATGCAGGGCGGAGGACTTGTCTGACAAAGACAGTTGTCTAGTTGTTTGGATGGTACGAAAAACCGAGGTCCCTTGACAGTTGAAATTCAATAGAAGAGTCAATCTGATTAAAGAGTTGTTATCATTGACATGTTCTGAATGGTGTGTCGCATTAGTCAATGAAACAGTCTGTTACCGTGAGCCTTAGGCGTGTTTGGCACAGAACTGTGGGTAATCCACTAGTAACATCAATGCTGATTGGTTAATCAAATGTATAACTGTGGGTGGACATTCACACCAACAGAAAATACTTCAAACCAAAAATTGTGTTTCCAATTACCCACTTGAAACACTGACGTTGATTGGTTAATCTAAAGACACATTCTCGCACGACAATCCGCCAGATCTTCATGTAGTGAAGGCCATCACAAGTATAAAAATAGATCTATTTTTTAATCAGATTTAAGTGAAAAATTAATACACATGCCCTTGATCAAGCCACCTAATATTTAAGTAGTTTTTTATTCACAAGAATGTAAACAATGTCCACATTGTTGATATCAACTTCAAAAAATATCTAAATACAAATTGCACAAAGACTGGGTCCAGAATGTGATACATTTTCCTTGTCCCATGTGTTAATATTAGAAAAAAAGTCCCTGTTGCTTTAAAGATACTTTCCCCGAAAAAATACTGGATTTGCTTGAAAACACCTACATCACTGCATACAGGACAATAATGTGAGGGTTTTCCTATCGACACCCCAACGATTAGGGATGTCCGCTCTAGTACCGTCACTGGTTAGGGAGCACTTGATGTATATGTTGATAAACTTGATGATACATCAGTTTTTAAGATAAACACCACGTAAAAATTTTTGGACAGTGGATAATCTGAGAATTTATTGGGCTTCGATATTTATGGTAAAGAAGAGCGTTTAAATACATCATCTTGTATGCAATGAATTATCCTCTGGCTTAGCACCTGTTGCTAGGTACCGAAACAGCAAAGTCGTGACATAAACATGTCCTCTTTTATTCGATTTTTATAGCAGGGGTATTCCCTGACAAATACACTGTTTTGATAAAGTTATGATAAATTGATTAGATTCAATACGGTATGTTTTAAGTCAAATTATTTCATCAAATCACCCAGTTTGTACGTAGGAATGTATCTTTAAGTCAAGTAACAGAATTGTAAGGCAATTGAGCAGTTTGAGGCTACAGCACAAGAGATATTGTAGGGTTTTATATAGCTGATGGACCCAGTCTTGGATACATGTAAATTGCAGACAAACTATACTTGTGAAATTTTTTTCATTGAATTACTGTAGCAAACAGGTTTTGATTAACTGAAGTTATGCAGATGTCTTGAAAGAGTTCTTTTTTTCTATTTGCTCAGTATTTGCATGAAAAAAAAATCACAAAAATGTTTTTTCAAAATTTATTTGCCCTTCAGTTGTATTGTGTTTCTTAATATTTATTAATTTGTGATAAATCCAGTTAATGTATTTTATTTTGCACATCTCTGATTCCTTTACCTTTCTTTGGAACTAAATTACCCGACAATAGATTATTACATGCAATTCTTGTTGCAACAGTTGTCTATATTAAGATAACAGTTAAATCAAAAAGGTACCTTGGTCCATTGCCATTAGAGATGTAAAAATTTTCAAGTATTCTTGAAAACAGTGAATATACAGAAGTCATTTCAAGTTCTCCTATATGGGTAAAAAAAAAAAAACACTAAAAAATACCATGAATTGGAAGATACAGTGCTTTAAACGATGACGAGAACTTTAGCATTTTTTTTTTTACATTACTTCTTTAAGAACGTTCGTTGAGTAGTCTTGAGATAAGCACTAATTTTTCAGCACCAATCTTATTAAGGCTTTGCAAATTAAACAGTTCCAAAACAATTAATCAAATGTCTCTACATTGTATAGTAATAATGCTCATACAGGATTACTTGAAATGACTATTAATGATGATACTGATGTATTCTGTCAGGTTACTGTGCCACGCCCATCAAATTATTGCAAATTGACCATAATCCTATAGGAGTTTAAGTGAGCAGCATTTATTTCATGCACATTATAACATTACGTCATTCTGTGAAAATGCATACACATAGGCCCAGATATGCCCTTACATGTAGATCCTGCTATTAGTAACTGGTACAGATTTATTAATTGTTTTATGTACTGTTTTAAATGGAAAAAATATCTTCTTGATCAGGCAAAGTGTAATTGGACTGTTGAAATTTGAATTAAAAATTAATGACTTGTTGTGAATGTAAGATTTTGAAAACTGAAATATTTTTTTTGTTCTTAACAGTACATAATTTCGCAGGTAAGTTATGAAACAAAATCAGATGATCAAGTATATTTGAAAATTTATGAAAACTGGATTTATTGCACTAAACATTTGAATTATATTCTTGTACCGAATGTCAAGATTATTTTGACTCCTTAAAGTGTGGTTAATATTTATTTCTTGATCTGATGGATCTGTGTAAATACGCCTTACTTGCCTTTTCATTCAAAAGCAATTATCTCCTATCCACTTACTAAACTGACAACAGTGTGCTGAAGGAATTTGACTTTTGAGTTTATCAATTACACTTAGGGTTTGGACAAAATTAGATTTGTGTGCAAAGACAATTGATATTTTCCTTTCAACATGTGTAAACTTATAATTCTTACTTAATAATGTTAGAAATTTGTACTACAATACAAATTACACATATTTTTTAAGCTTACATGTATTCATATGCTGATTGAAAATGCAATGAGAAATCCATATAGATTAAAAGAACTACATAAAAGAAAGTTCTTTTGAATACTGCGTTACTAAGAAAGGAAACATTGATTGTGAGAAATCTGCAAAGATATAACTGGTTTCCCCAATTTGAGTAAATGATTTTAGCGTCTTGGATTTATTCAAGTAGACATTTATAACATTTTCAAGATCACCTATCACGATTTGCCTTTAGACAAGGCTCGAATACAGTGTCGTTGTTAGCCCATTGGGGTTTTGTGACTTTGTAGACTGGTCAGGTTTGAAAAAAATCATAACCAATCGTTACACATTACAAATACTATTTTATCCAATGACATTTTATTAAGGAACTGAAATAAGTATTACTTCCAAACTATGCATTATTGAAGATGGTTCTTTAGACTGCTTCTTTTCCTTTATGCATTGCCATTTACAACATTTGGTTGTCAAACAATTGATTTTAAAATGTTTGATCTTTGTCTGAGATAGTAGTTGGTCCCAATTCCTTTTTGTACTTTATGATTTGAAAAACAAACACAAGTATTCTAATCTATATAAATTATATGAGTATTATGCTGTAAGAATCTGAAAGTTAACATTCAGTCAGATACATCACATGTACGTCTCAAACTGTTCTGTCTAAGAACATCACTCTATTTTGGAAGCAGATGTAAAACCTCCAAGTGCAAAAAAACTAACCTTGCAGACAAGACACACAAAAAATAGATTCTGGCTAATCCATACTGTGAAAAATCAAGCTTTCTAACACTCCAGTTATCTTCGTTATTATTAAATTTTAAGAACAAATCATATATTCAGACATTATTTACTGTTCCAGAGATTATGTAATTGATTTGAAATACGACTAAATAATACAATATTTCACTTTTCTTCACGTAAAATAATATACTTTTTATGTCAAAGTTACTCCTCTATACATGTACCATGCATATTACATTCAAATGTATTGGCACTCTGTTACTTTAATTCTTTGATACAGAATTGTGGATTCTTACCCCTCATTTATAGTATGGAATTCTGACTCCATTTTCATGTTCATGTATTTCTTAGTCTTACAAAATCTGTGTTGAACTTTCTATCTGAACAAATATCCCGGGAACATAGCCTTCTCATTGTAACACAACATAGAAACTCTATGTAGAAACCGGATGAGTGCCACAAAATAACTTAAAAATTCTGGTCTTGATAAGATGGGGGGAAAAAAGCAAATTTCTTATCACTGTGCATACTTAAAGATACTTTATGAAAGAGCTAAATCTGCCTATTGTACGTCTTTCTTTAGGCCTGAAATGTTGTTTAAACTATTAATTAGACATTAAGTAACCTATATCCAGACCATAATCAACTCTCGATGTCAATGTTGCTGCATAACTTCCCTTCACAATTTAATGACTGAATGGATAATCAAGACTATGATTTTTGTTGGACCGACTTTATAGTAATGATGATCGAGGCTAGGCGGAACTTTCAACCGCTTAATTCTCGGTTCATAGGGGATCAATTTGACGGAAATTTTTAACATATTGCCTTTACGTTATCTAGTTTTCAACTATCAAAGTGAGAACTGCCAACTCATTAGCTAATCTCCCATAATGTATCTTTAATGTACATTTACAGACACCCAACGATCTTCTTGAAAGAGTGAAGCTTCTATGCTAAAATATTGGACATGAAATTAAAACTGTAAATGTGAAAGGGTAGTACTGTCTGTTCCCCTTATCTAGGTGTTTTTGCATATCTGCTTGCTTATTTGTCAGTTAGCATGCTCAAGGTTAATTAAAAATAATTGCAGAATCTTTAGGCTACATGCTGATGTTTGTCTGAGAATCTTTGTAACTTTTGTTAAGGGCATCTGAACTTTTCTGCATAATACTCCACTTTGGTTAATCTATTTGGTGTTGTACATGGATATTTGTTGCAAAAGCTCTGCCAATATGTACACTGTTGAGCAATTACTATTACTAGTTATTGTCACTATGCATTATATACATGTATGTATTATATCAGGTTATATGTATGGTTCAGTTGTAACTAGATTTTGCATAAAGTTGTATTCATAACAAAGCACGATATAGGTCACGGTTTCAAGTTTTTTTATGAATAGTTAACCATGTTTCTTAATGTCATTTAAAGAGTTAAGTTGTAGGGTAGACAAACTTTGTATGGTCTGATTTTTTGCAGGAGTTCATTAACCACATCGATTGATAAACAATAAACTCGAAAGCTTTTAAACCATAAATTATTTGATTTACTTTTGAAGTGAGAGGATATTCATGAGATTCATGGCAGATTCTGATATTTTCAAGATCTGTACTGACACTTCTGGTTTTCCGATAGTTTACTTTTTTTTCAAACTACTTGAAAATGTCTGAAATAAGATGTTTATTACCCCACTGAACTAATACCACAACAGGTATGTTGATTAGAAAGACCTGGATAGTCAATTACAGAACATAATAAACAATGAATAAATCATGTGAAAGTAGCCACAGCAGATTAGAGATTTCATTTTAAAGGGCTGCTATATGAAGTACATCTTGTAATCCAAACCATTTGATTTTCAGATTTAATGTCAAAACGTCCGTACACAGAGTTATCTTTGAAGGACAAGGTTAAATTGATTGACACCTATTACTCTGTCCCTAAACCAACTCAGCAAGATCTGGCAGCAAAGTTTGGAATAGGATCTGCCACCGTTTCTAGAATATTAAAAAAGAAAGATGAAATCCTGCAGGAATATAGAAGTAAACAAACCGGCCCAATAGACAACCGCTTTATATCATAATTATTTATATTTCAAACTGAAATGGATGTTAAACAGTGTGTTTACTTTCATTGCAGTTTCCAAACCAGTAACCCATTTAACACTGCAAGAGAAAGTTGAGATGATAGACATGTATGAAAATCATCCGTGCAAAGGTACAAAAAGACTTTTAGATATCAAAAGTGTGTATCACATTGGAAGAGCAACTATATTCCGGATATTGAGGAAAAAATCTGAATATTTAGCCGAGTATGAATTATTGCAGCAAAGATTTAATCAGTTTATGTGATTTGTGGATTATTGCGTATATTGTTGTCGTTTGTGTGGTTTTACAAAGCCCAATGTGACATAATTAAAGTAGTCAGATTAAGAGTTTTTGGATTCTTCATATTACCATGTACTTTTGTCAAGAAAGACCAGAGTTGTGTGAAAATAATAGAATCTGGGCTCTATGTAACATATAAAGTGTCTCGGTGTAAAATCATAATTATTTGACAGACTTTGATGTTCTCCTGTTCAGTGAATAGTGATAAAATAAACCCAATACAACAACAAACTATCTCTTCAGCTATCTTAATGTTCATATATCCATCAGATCTGACAATGCTTTTCTGCCATTATGGGTTATATAGTGAGGTTTTTCTGATCAGATGTTAAAGTTTACTTGATGAAAAATTGGTCAGTTGTTGTTGATTAATCCTGTTCATTAAGACTCTGTAATACCGTTTTCAAACATTAACGTTTTAGTGTACAAAAGTAATCCAAATAATTTGATTTTCAGAATTGAAAAAAAAGTTCCATGCAAGCTATCATTAAAAGACAAATTTCAGTTGATCGAAACCTATTAAACTGTCCCAAACCAACTCAACAAGTTCTAGCAATAAAGTTTGGAATAGCAACAGCAACTGTTTGCAAGACATTGAAAAGGAAAGAAGAAATTTTAAAGGAATACAAAATGTCTTTATCAAGTCTTCCTTAAAAATATCCTATCCTAATGCTATACTATTCGATATCATAATCCTAAATATTGATAGATTGTAACCTTCGACCTCCTGTTGTGTTTCAGAAACTCTTCAAACACGTGGTTACAAGGAATTAACTCTGAGGGAAAAAGTGAAAATGATTAATGAATATGACACTAATCCATCAACTCTTCGTCTAGCTACAAAGTATGGTATTGCAAGACCAACTGTTTATAGGATTTTGAAACGAAAAGATGAATACATTAAATCTTATCAGCGTACACGTGATGTTCATGAAAAAGACTCTAATTTCTGACTTTTGTTTTATTTAACAAAATTATGAATATTATATTACCACTTTTCATTGTATAGATTTTATTATGGACTTGCTATGTTGGCATACATGTACTTACGTTCCACAAGTCGAGAACATGTCCAATCTGTGTCAACAACAAAAAGGTGTCACAAATATTGTCATTGTTTGCTGTATAATTACTTGGAATTGCTATTTGACCCCACCTTGTCACACTTGTCTACCAAAATGCAGACCAGTCTGCAAGTAACTTTGCTAGAATTGTGCACTGCAATGTCATTCAAAAAACTTAAAATTTTCTCTTAAGTTACATTCTAGAGAAATTAGTACAGTAATTGTGAGTAGCCTCATGGAAACCATTGTAGAATAATACATGTATATTTAGACTATAGTGGATGAAACGGTTCAAAAATTATTGAACCGGTTAACTGGTCTTTAAAAACCCAACCGCAACCGGTTAACCGATAAAAATATTTGTTGCACTGACAAGAAAGGTATTAGTATACAGTATACAGGTCACAATTCTATGGAATACAATTACTGCTTATTACTGAGCGACGTAATAAGCAGTAATTGTATTCCATAGAATTGTGACCTGTATACTCTAGTTCAATTACTAAATGCCATTGAAAGAGTTTATTAGTATACAGCATTAGAGTTATAAATCAGTCAGTACAAATTCCATTTAGTTGGGTACGAGACCTAAAATCCGTGACCAATTTGCGGGGAAGTTGTTTTGAAGGTGCTTTCTATATGAAAAAAACCTGCTGAAGCGATTAAGCTTGGGTGCCTCTCTCTAAAATGCTGGCGGAAGCCGCTAGAGGGCCAAATTCAAAATGGTGGTCAGAAGTGGCGGGAAAATATTAAAATATGTAATATAGGCTTCTGATGTGTCTATTCGTATGTTTTAAGGGTCTCCGAATCGAAATATTGTTATCAAAAATCAATCCAGCCGCAAGTTTTGCCAATATGGCCGAAAAATCCAAGATGACCACCATTTTTGCCCTGGAAAATAGTTTCGGGGTCGATTTCTTCAATTTTGATTAATTTGTGTCGATAGATGGCAACCAACAATAATACTCACCGATATTTATCATCTGATATACTCTGTAGTGAACAGATTTTGATTTTAATGTAATCAACGCTTAATAATGGACCCATGTAAGGTCCTGTATCCATAGGCTGTGCACTTGTGGCGTGTTCCCTTGTGACCTTGTGAAGCGCCACAAGGACAATGAACCTTTGTTTTTTTAAATGTGCCTGTTCCGACAGTTTGTACCCAGGGCAGGGAACTTGTGGCCTCGCGTACGGAAGATGGTCTTGTGACCGGGAACACAGACAATGAACATGTCAATTCTTTTGCAGCTGCACAAGAGGGAACACGCAATTACCAGTACGATATTGTATGGAGATGCATCTCCCGGTCTGTTTCAAGGCCTGGAAACTTGTGTGAAATTCACCCAGTTCATTGCGAGTTCTAAAATTGGCCGGACCCAGCACCGTGGGCGGCGTCTGAAGACATGTGTGTCACAGGATGGGCGAGGCGTGACCGTTTTTGGGAATAAAGAAAACCAAGATAAAAAAGTATTCAGTTTATATAGTACACCATAAATGTACAACATAACAATCTTTCACGAGTGCGCACACGTTACAAAATGTTCACCCATCGGCAAGACCATACTTCAACGATACCATTTATCGGCGACCATGTATCGGCTACTATTCAACGACGATACCATTTATCGGCGACTATTCAACGAGGATAGCATTTATCGGCAGCCAGTCATCGACGATACCATTCCAGGAACAAACTGTCGACGATACCATTTATCGGCGACTATTCTTAGACGACACCATTCCAAAAAGAAACCGTCCATCCATCGGCAAGACCATACTACGACGATACCATGTATCGGCTACTATTCAACGACGATACCATGTATCGGCTACTATTCAACGACGATACCATGTATCGGCCACTATTCAACGACGATACCATTTATCGGCGACCAGTCATCGACGATACCATTCCAGGAACAAACTGTCGACGATACCATTTATCAGCGATTATTCTTAGACGATACCATTTATCGGCGATTATTCTTAGACGATACCATTCCAAGAAGAAACTGTCCACCCATCGGCAAGACCATACGACGATACCATTTATCGGCTACTATTCAGCGACGATACCATGTATCGGCTACTATTCAAGAGAGAGAAATGGGGTTTAAGGTCCACTCGACACAAACTAGGTCATTTTGGGACTAACATATGGTTTCATTTTATTTCAATAATTCGCTTGCGCGTAGGGGTCTTTTAGCAGTGGGAGGAAACCGGAGTGCCCGGAGGAAACCCGCGAGGTTGAGAAGGCGCCCCTATCTCCATGCCACATACGCTCACACCAGGGCTCGAAACCATAGCCGCAAGCCAGAGGTGACCGGCCAGCTAGAGGTCGAAGCGTGGCACTCTAGACCACTAGGCCATCCCAACCCCCCGGCTACTATTCAAAGATGATACCATGTATCGGCTACGATTCAACAACGATACCATGTATCGGCTACTATTGAACGACGATACCATGTATCGGCTACTATTGAACGACGATACCATGTATCGGCTACTATTGAACGAAGATACCATGTATCGGCTACTATTCAACGACGATACCATGTATCGGCTACTATTCAACGACGATACCATTTATCGGCGACTATTCAACGAGGATACCATTTATCGGCGGCCAGTCATCGACGATACCATTCCAGGAACAAACTGTCGACGATACCATTTATCAGCGACTATTCTTAGACGATACCATCCCAGGAACATTCAGTAGGTACCCAAAGAGGACCTGCAAAATTAGTCAACATTTGTACATAAATTTACTTTTACTAACTTATATACTCATACTAAAATATACAACGATGAGTAAAACATACAGAGGAACCCAAGACAACAAAGTTAAAAGTATAATTTCACTCACCCAAGTACCTGGTGTCAGTATCGAGTCCTCATTACCACTGTCATAATTCATCTGCCAAACAAGCTCGATTGGCCGGCTTATATACTACCCGTATGCACGTGCATTGCAGGTAGAAAGTTTGGGCGAGCCTTACAATTACAGGTAAATAGTTTAGGCGAGCCACGCAGCAGAGTTTGGGCGACCGATAGTGATACTAATGAAATACGACCGTGACAATGTTGTCTTTTGAGATGAGCACCAGCAAAGAAAATAAATGCAATAGCGGCATCCTCCTCATCCTTCCGATTTTCAGTAGTTAAGTTCACCGTCGAGCTATCAATAAAACAACTGTTCGCATAACGATAGTTGTGTCTTGTGTTTATTTTATTTTCAGGCTTATTTAATGCTTAATTACTGAAAGTCTGAGATCACACACTCTTCCGTTGGTAATGGCTGGAAACTGCTCCATAATGGATAGTGCGGCTCAATTAGATATGTGAACCTAGCATTACAAGGACGTTTAAGTGACTTACTTGTTCACTGCAATGATACTGATAGTGCAAGTGATGAAGATTCCGATGAAACTTCAACTTCTTAATCTGAACAATCAAAACTGGACCTATCTTTTGAATCGGATGACTGTGATTCTGATAAGTAAAACTTTGACTTTGACTGGATAAGTTGGTGATGTTGATTATCATGCGTGATTAAATATTACATAGGTCCATTATTAAGCGTTCATTAAATTAAAATCAAAATCGGTTCACAACAGAGTATATCAGATGATAAATATCGGTGAGTATTATTGTTGGTTGCCAGCTATGACACACATTCATCAAATTTGAAGACATCGACCCCGAAACTATTTACCAGGCCAAAGATGGTGACCATCTTGGATCTATCAGCCAGCCATATTGGCAAAACTAGTGGCTGGATGGATTTTTGATTACAATATTTCGATTCAGAGACCCTTAAAACATACGAATAGACCCATCAGAAGCCTATATTACATAATTTTATATTTTCCCGCCACAACTGACCACCATTTTGAATTTGGCCCTCTAGCGGCTTCCGCCAACATTTTAGAGAGAGGCACCCAAGCTTAATCGCTTCAGCAGGTTTTTTCCATATAGAAACCACCTTCAAAACAACTTCCCCGCAAATTGGTCACGGATTTTAGGTCTCGTACCCAACTAATTCTGGCATTCATTCTTGGTTTTTCATTTCTCCATCTTCTGCCATTGATTTTAAAAAAAAGTTTCCTTAAAACTTTATAAGATTGGTTATGTCAAATTTATTTAATTATTTAACATCAGCTATGTTGGATGGTTCCAGCGGCCCGTATGTCGTCAACTTTGACCCCATCGGCACAGCATTGTACATGTAGGCTATTATATACTGCCTATTTTAATATTTTGAGACCGTGTATATGGAGTGATGAGGTTAATAAATACTATAAATCAATTAGTTTGTCAATCAGTTGAGGCTATTTAAAGCTTGGCAGCGAGTGCTAATACATGCTTATCAAGTTCGAAAAGTTACCGAGACCCCTGGTATATACCAGTACAAAACTTCCAGGGGAATTTAAAGACGTTCACTTCCTGAGACTTATTGCAAATGACAAGTGTTATTTGAAGTATTTATGTGCTCTTGAGTTACTCAAAGAAAACAATGTTGTGGCTACCATTCCTGGGTTCGAAGGTTAGGTATGATATGAAAATGAATACCGGTTAGTCAATTTTTGAACCGGTTTCAACAGTGCAATCAACCGTGACCGGTTAACCCAGTGACCGTTTAGATCCTTAGTTCGAAGGTTAGGTATGATATGAAAATAAATCCTGGTTAGTAATTTTGTTGAACAGGTTTCAACAGTGCAATGAACCGTGACCGATTAATGGAGTGATTAACTTTTTCACTGTAAATTGTACTGATACTTAAAAAGTTAACACCAAAGACAAAAAATATGATCACATATAATAATTATTATATCTGTTTTATTTGAGAATTATCCTACTTACAATTGAAATAATGGGTACACAGTTGACTCTCAGAACATGTTTTTAAATATTGAAATGTAAATAACTGAAGTCATACATTTATTTGGTCCAGTTTTGTAACAAATATCATGGTTATCAGTTTCCATACCATGAAAATAATACTTTTTGAATAAATTGGTGGTTTAGAGATTTGTCTTTTTCATTGCTTTAAATGCTTTACAAACTACTCCATCTGAAAATTATTTGGGGTTTTTAAAGTACATGTAAATAACTTACCTTGTGCTTTGGATTGCTGTATATTAAAACTAGGGATTATTGAATGTGAAATCTATAGATTGCTGATTTGAAAGAATAATAACTGTGCTTAAATTTAAATGCCTTTTTTGATTACCAGAATCTGATCATATTTTGGAGACAGATCACAGTTTTGCAAACATGTTCATGATTATGCAAATCACAATCTTATGTTCATTGTTCTGCGATTCAGTTCTAAAAAGAAACTCAGAGGGCTATTACATTTGTACCTACTGAACTTACAAGTATGGATTGTAATTGTATACATAACAAAAATTACTCACTGATTTTGCTTTATTCAAAATATTTTCATTAAAATGCAAAGTTGATTGATGAATACATAGTTTGATTCCACGTAATCAACACTTACAAATACATGTAGTAACAGATTTTAATTGTCTGTGAATTCTGTTCTGTAAATAATGGCAGTTATTATTAATTTTGATACCAGTATTCATAGAATATTGTGAACTGTATCGTGTAACAAACTCTTCTTGTTGAATATCAATATTAATAAAGGTCACTAGTATTTACTGATAACAACTCATAGTACGTGAAATGGAATTTTTATTTTCAAGCTACATGTATAAATCAAGTTTGTGCCACTGAAAAAGAAAGAAAGCAAGTGAATGGAAAATTTAGCTGGTTTCTTTTGAAGTCAATAAATATCTATTATTAATATTTTTGTGGAAGTTACTGTTTAGGCTTTTGGAGACACTAATTGTATTATCCAGACAACTCCACAGATAAAGAGAGAGAGAGAGAGAGAAATGGGGTTTAACGTCCACTCGAAACAAACTAGGTCATTTTGGGACTAACATATGGTTTCAATTTTATTTCAATAATTCGCTTGCGCGTAGGTGTCTTTAGCAGTGGGAGGAAACCGGAGTGCCGGAGGAAACCACGAGGTTGAGAAGGCACCCCTATCTCCATGCCACATACGCTCACACACACCAGGGATCAAAACCACAGTTTCAAGCCAGAGGTGACCGGCCAGATAGAGGTCGAAACGTGGCACTCTAGACCACTAGGCCACCGGCACCCCTACCCCCACCACAGATAAAGATTATTAGATCATTGTATATAATAAAACAATACAAATACAAGAAAAAGTGAATTGAACGGTAAAATGGTAGGTGAATACTGAATAACCTAGAAATTATCACTTGTTAATGGCTGTTCAGGTCACTGAAGGCACTAATTGTATCATCTATAAAATACATCAAAAAAATAACAGATAAGATTCAAGAAAAAAGGAATAGTCATACTTCATAATTGTTTCTCAATTAAAGACTTGAATACATAAATAGTTATATAGTTTAAGTTTGAAAAAACTCATGCTGTTTTTAGTTGTCAAACCTTATTTGATCTTCGTGTATTTATTATATAGAGAAAAAAAAACAATCCAACACTGAACTAAAATTCGATTGCTTAGAAAATACAAGTAGCCTATTTCTCTTTACTTTCAGAAATGCAAATATTTCAAGACCAAAGAAAAATTTTGAGTCTAGAAGAGAAAGTTGAACTGCTTAATATGTTTGATAGTGAATCATCAGCCACTAACATTATGGGAAATATCATACAGGATATACGTAGAAAATATGGAGTTGGGAGGACAAGTGTTTATAGATTTTTAAAAAATCGTGATTCTATTATGAAACAATACCAAGAAAAACTATCTAATCTTACAAGGTTCTGAGTTTTCAGCACATACTGATTTTTACACGCCAGCCCATTCCAGTAAAAATTTTGATATATTTTCAGATTTATTAACAGACCAAAGGAAAATTTTGAGTTTGGAACAAAAAGTTCAAATTTTAAATGATTTAGATAGTCATGGTGAAAGTAGCCAAACAAAAACATTGAAAATTCAAGATGTGTGCAGAAAATATGGAATAGCCCGAGCTACTGTGTATAGAATACTGAAAAAAAGAGACGAAATTATGAAGGAATATGACAACGATCAAAATCAGTGAAAAAATTTTTTAAATTTTGCTTATAAATGTATCTTAGTCTTACTTCAGTGCCTCTACAGAACAATATTAAAACATAGTGATAGTAATGAATTGAAAATAAGTAATGAAACTGTATTGTAAGGAACATTTCCATAGACACTTTCTCTAAAAGTAGTTAGTACTAGTAGGCTTGAACTTAAAATGGAGTAGCTTCAGTTTCATTTGGTGATATCCACTTGTAACAGACTTTGTTGGGAATTATGATGTCAGAAAGACATAAAACGTATTATGAGCTGAGGAAATGACATTTGGTCTAATTGAAATTGTCAATATTAGGAAGTGAATCAAGCGATACAACACGTGGATCTGTGTGTGTGCGCTAGGTTTGTTGTATACAGATATTCTATGAAAGTTATTTCTCTATTTTTTTATCTTGATAATTCTGTTTGACTAACATAGACTTATTTATCACCCACACATTTCACATTGGCTTCAAAGAGATGTAACTATATTCAAAGCAAACGTTTGGTATTAACACATTTCTGTTTGAATTTCAGACAAAAACCTCTTGTTACAATATGTAACAGGCAGCCGAGCTCGTAAAGACCTTACTTTAGAGGAGAAAATAAAATTGATTGATCAGTATGAAGAAAGTAGTTTGAAAACCACCGATAAAGTGCGTTTATTAGCCGACCAGTTTGGCATCGGACAAAGTACAGTTTATTGTATTGTAAAACAAAAGACCAAATATAGAAATGAATATTCAATCCAGAGATCAGTTTCGACAGCCGTTCCCTCAGTTGTTATAGAATGACAGATGTTTCATAAATGGTTTAGTGTTTACCGTACTGCCTTTGTGGTCATAATACTATAGTGGATGAACTGTGTTTTGATATTGATAAGTTTGGAAATTCAGCAGAAAGTGGATATCTATTAATTGTATTCCTTTCTTTGAATTTCAGACAGCACTCAGTGGATGATGTTAAGAGCTGCTAAAAGTCGTACAGAATTATCTTTGGAAGATAGGATTTGTTTAATCAATGACTTTGAAGCAAGTGATCAAAAAACTACAGATAAAGTGAAGTTATTGATGCAACAATATCAAATATCGGAAAGAACTGTTTATCACATAATAAAAAATAGACTGAAATTGAAAGAAAAGTATGCTATGCTACAATAAATACAAGTTTGAGCTCTACCATATTTTCTTGACTATAGAACAGAACACGTATTGTTGTACTTGGGTTCAAACACTTGTTAAACAAATCATATAATGTGTTATGTTATTGTGTTTTGTACACTATTGAAATATAACTTCAATCTGTGAAAGAATAGTGGTAATAATATTGCGAGTTACTTTATATCTTGCGTTTTCTTGGAATAATAAAGGTGTGCAGCATTTTTGTGTGGAGAATAATATATCTTTTTTTCCTCGACTTATAACAGATTTTGACATTCTTTATGACAGAGTTAATGTAGTTCTTGATTGGATATCCTGTTTTGCATTGTGAGCCCAGTTGATTTCTGTGGTTTTGAAATATAAGATGCTTTTGGCCATTATTTATCCTTAATTAGTTGTTTAAGGTACTGACTTACATATTCCTTATGTTTGTGTGATGTGAAGATGTTGTTTATTTTTTCCGACCTAGCATAAAAACACAAGATAATCTATTAAGTAAGCTTTATAATTAGAATTATTCCATGATATTTTGACCATTTAGTGTATTTATCTGAATACCAGGGTATTTTCAAGTGCATATGTTTGGTTTCAGATATCTTTGCAACCCAGAAGCATACAGAGCTTTCTGTTGAGGATAAAGTCAAATTAATAGAAGATAGAGAAAGCTTACCATCTCCAACCATAAGAGAATTAGCTCTGAAATATGATGTATCAGAAAGTACAGTGAAACGAATATTGCGTCGTAAAGATGAATACAGATCAATTCTTCAGACTAAAAAAAAATAATTCATTTAGTATAAGTTGCTGTTGGTTGTGTATATGGCGTTAGTTCTATTCTTCAAACTAAAAAAAAAAAGAATTCATTTAGCAGAAGTTGCTGTTGATTGTGTATATCGCATCAGTTCTATCGTCACTTTTCAACCATATCGAAATAAAATCTCTCGGTTACTCTGGAATGTGTCATCAGAAGTGTTGGAACTGATCTGAATAATATTCCTATGACAACTATAATCATGGATGTCATCAAATCGCTATAATCTGAAATCATTTGTAGAAAGACTAACAAAATGCACACTTTTTGTAAATATTAAATAATTAGCAGTAGGTAGTTTCACAAAAACATATGTAATACTAATAGGCTTACGCTATCAACTATATAACTGTACAAGTGTATATTGTGCTTTGGGGTCAGTTGTCTTAAGGGATATTTTCTTAGCTCATGACATAGAAACATATGCAAAAACAAAAGTAATAATTGTTAATATTTGGTTTTCAGACTTGTTGACCACACAGAAGTATAAACAATTAACATTAAAGGAAAAAGTACAATTCATCAAAGATCGAGAAGAGAATCCATCCACACCAGTTTCTGAGTGGTGTAGAAAATATGAAATATCAGAAAGCACAGTTTTTCGAATTTGGAAAAAGAAAGATGAAATTAAAGCTCTGTTTAAATCGAAAGAAGCTAGAAAATGATATTAAAATTTAACATTTAACTCAATCTTCCGTTTAGTGTAAGCTTCATAAGAAAAGTAACTAGTGCTTGAATGTTATTTTACAACATCAACTTGCTGGGATGGTAAACCTATTGTATTGCAATTTTCCAGTGTTTCCATGTAGAATGAAACTTGTCATTACAAATATTACAAATATAGGGACTAACTAATATCGAAAGATTATGTTTGGTAGCAGTTTATGAATAAATGTTTGACTGGTACAAATGTATGTCATATAAACCATTACTACCCTCGATATATAACATAGACGACCTTATATCATACACGCAGGAAAAACTAGTTACTGTCTTATTGTTAAAAAAAAAAAGATAATGCGTTTTATTTTTTCACTTTTTGCCATTCACTCTTTGCTCTATAATATTTGGTTAAACAAATAAACCACTAAGTTCAAATTCTTGATAATGTGATTTAAAATCCCCAAAAACGTCATGAGTGTTTTGTAACGGTAGTTCCCTCTCTTGATTAAAAAAACTGTTTGAAATATTAAGGCCTAGAAATATGTACAGATGCAGTTCTCTTAAATAGTGCTAAATATTTTGTTTCTGTTATTTGAAGTTTTGTATATTGTAAATGGTTACTTTGTTTTAGAAGTGATGTCTGTCTGGTTTTAAGTTAAGAATTTTTGACAAAGGATGTGGAACATATGTATATTATGTCTGAATTTTTTTTATGCAGCTGTAAATAATCTATGATTATTTTACAGATTTGTATCTTAACCAGAAGAAGGAAGTATCATTAGAGGATAAAATAAGAATAATAGAAGAAAGGGAGCAAAATCCATCTTCTACTGTGGTCTCTATTGCACAAAAATATGATATAAATAGAAGAACTGTTCACAGAATAATGAAGAGAAAACAGGAATATAAGAATTTATATGAGGAAAAAATAAAGTTTGATCTGGCTAATAGTTCATTCATTTAGTTTAAGCAATTACACACAAAGCCATAATTTTTATTGTTATTTGTGCAATCACCTGCCATATGTAGTAATTATTGTCCTGAATCGGTTGTTTGACATGGATTTAAATTAGGCATTCTGCTGCAAAATTTGAAATGAGTGTTGACAATTCATAAAATGTTATAGGAATATTTTCTGATCACAATATGTTTAAGAAGCTTGAAGGTATTAGGGCAAGAGAAATTTGAATTTAACAAATGTTAACAGATTATATTTGACACTTATACATGTAGTAACATGACATTGTTAAAATGTTGAGACCTCTTTATTCGACAATTCTAAAGGGGCTTAGCTCTTTCAAGTTGTAAAATCATGAATTTATGCAATAATGTAGTATCTGACAGCCTATTGCTTTTAGTACAAATTGTGTAGTTAGAATAATAATATATTAATAATTTGTATCATATATCCTGTATATTGGCTTACTTGTTTGCATTATTTCAGTTTTGTGTGAAATCATAATATGTGTATCTGTACAATTTTATTATGAAACTTATGTGATTATTTCTAATTATTTGTTACAATAATTGCTTGCATACAGTTATAGAAATAAAGAATCATTATTTTTCTTGATATTATTTTTGAAAAGTTATTGATTAAAAAAATAGTATACATTAGATGGTTTATCCAGGCAGCCGAGAATATATTAACAATTACATGTTACAAAACATTAATATTGATAGACATACATGATAATTACAATATGCAAAAATTGACACTTACAGTTAAGGAAAAATAGCAAAAGAATGTGCGTAGCATAGCAACACTATGGTTTTGTAGAGAAGATGGGGGCTGATGAGTCTGTTTTTAAGTGTTTATGGAGTGTCCCAGAAAAAAAAAACCCAAGTACGGTAGACTACAAAGTTGAATAATTAAAAGAATATTATAACTATATCATGGAAATTTTCACATGATTAATTTTTGACCACTTCACTCCAAATTGCAGATCCACTTCTCAAATATGGTAGTATTAATTTGCTGGACTGAGAAGTCGTCACATTACACATGTTTAGTTTATATAAACTAATGGTCGATATATATTTTTTGTTTTGCTCACATTTAAGCGCCTTTTCCACCCATAATCATATTTCTTGTTTCTGCTAAGCTTATTTCTAACCGTTTGACAGAATTTTATCCATCAGTTCATTTTCCGTAAATAGTTTCATGGGTCCTTCATAAATTTTTTCCGGGAAGACAACATGGCACAGACTATATTCAGGTTCAGACACTGTGGCAGCCACAGATTTTTTTAGATAGTTCCATGTCTTGTTAGCCACCTGATCCTGCTGGAGCAAATAGTTGATGTTCTGATAGAGAGAGAGAAATGGGGTAGAGAAATGGGGTATGACGTCCACTTGACACAAACTAGATCATTTCGGGACTAACATATGGTTTAATTTCATTTAAATAATTTGCTTGCACGTAGGGGTCATTAGCAGTGGGAGGAAACTGGAGTGCCCGGAGGAAACCCACGAGGTTGAGAAGGCGCCCCTATCTCCATGCCACATACACTCACACCAGGGATCTAAACCACAGCCGCAAGCCAGAGGTGACCGACCAGCTAGAGGTCGAAGCATGGCACTCTAGACCACTAGGCCATCCCAACCCCCCATGTTCTGATAGAGCCTGCAGCAAATATGTACGGTAATAATCCATTTTCAAGCAGATCCATATAACATTTCATATAACTCTCATAATTGTCTTATTAGTGATGAAGTGAATGTACATTTTGACCCAGCTACTAACCCCTGCAAACACTAAACCTTCTCAGATTTCTGGTTGGAAAAAACAATTAGGTCTACCAGCAAGATGGAGGATATAAACTGTATTTGACCTTCTTTTTATACGCCCATATTGGTTGAAATGTGGTCATATACTCCTGTAGCCTCCTTTCAGTGTTCCCTCGTCACAATTGCCTGCTGAAGATCTAACCCCTGCAAACATCATAACCTCCCCAGATTTCTGGTCGGAAGAAATAGTTAGGTATTCCAGCAAGCGGAGGACATACACTGTATTTGACATTCTTTTTATGCGCCCACAATGATTGAAATGTGATCATATACTCCTGCAGCATCTGCTCAGTGTTCCCGGGTCACAATTGCCTGTTGAAGTTGTAAGAGGCTAAGATTGATTTCTGATTGACTTGAAATTTATACACAGTGTTTAAGGTCATGACATGAACAAGCCTATTGATTTTCAAGGATATCAAATTATAGCCAGATTATTGCCTTTGATCCCTTGGATTTTGAAGGAATCCAATGATTATTGCCATAGTTATGCCCCTTGATCACCTTGAAATATCTTGTGAATGCCCTAGAGGCTAAAGTTAATATCCGCTTAACTCTAAATTAATACACTAACTGGGTATAAAAGCTCATGAGACAAAGAATCTGATTCCTATAACTATGGCCAGTTATCCCCCTATTACGTTTCCAGGATTTCCAATAATTACTGTCAGAGTTATTGCCCTTAATCACATTGAAATTCTTGTGGACGGAGGCTAGGGTTAATATCTGATCGTCTTTAAATTTATACAGTGTTTTAAGTTATAAGATGAAGAAGCCTTAGTGTATTGTAAATGTTTCATTACTGCAGGGTACTTACAAAAGGAAATATATTGGACAACCCTTGTTGATTATCCCGAAGGATTTACATGTAGCTGCTTTAGGCTTATGTTTCATTGCTGATCTTTTAACATTTTTACTGTGTTAACAGTATTTGAGAAGTGGACCTGCAATTTGGAGTGATGTTGTCAATCATCGATCATATGATACAACATGTGAAAGGTTAATGTTATAGGTTTAATACTTTTTGAATTATTCCACTTTAAATGATGTAATCTTTTTTTTCTGGCCCACACGATACATAATATTAGAATGTAATACTAAAACTAACTTATACTGTTATATAATATAACAAATGGAGGGGGCCCCTGCTGACTGAATTTTAATTATTTAAATTTCAGACATGTTCTCAGCCCAGAAATACAATGAGTTGTCACTGGAAGAGAAAGTGCAACTGATCAAGGACAGAGAGACTATGCCTCCACCTAAAATAGATGAACTAGCTATCAAATATAATGTTTCTTCTAGAACTGTTTCAAGAATATTAAAGAGAAAAGATGAATACCAGAACATGTTTCTTCAGAAAAAATAAAATTTAGTAGTTATTGTATGATACATTTAGCTTGAAATTCCCATTTGGCTGAATTAGAACTGTCACATGTGCCATACGTACCAGGATTATTAATAAATTATATAATTAAAAAAACCAAAGGATTAATGGTTGGACAAGAGAAAATATTACCTAAATAGGTGGGCAGTCCGTCATTTCCACTCAAGCCCCACTTTCACATTTGATCAAACTGTCAACCCATGAACCCAACCGAATTGTTAAATGACTATACATCTACATTATGCCATCCATATGATTTTGCCAAATAGAGTAATTTTCTGTATAGCCAAGTTGTATATTCAACATTTGGAAAAAAAGAAGTTTGTTCTTGTTAAATAAAAAGTGAAGTTGGATCCCCTAGAAATTGTTTCTTTCATTAATTTATTGTCATTGAGTTGTCCATTGTATTATATCTTCCTTCAAAATACTGAATTTCGTATTATTGGGTTTAACTGACTACAGTAGAAGTAGAAATTCTTTATTCATTACCTGCTGATGAATATGGTTTTACCATGAAGTTATATATTTGCTTGTGTTTCCGGTGATCAATGTGAGAAGCTTTCCATTATAGTGATCGAAATGTGTGTGTAAAGTAAGGTAGCGCTCTTGGAAAAACTTCATTGTTGTAGAAATATTGATTGATATCAAGAGGAATTTCGTTATAGAAACTATACAAAATAAGAAGATTTGGACCCCAAAATAGAAATAATTTATGGAAATACCTGATCCATGTTCAGATTTTATAAACATACAAAACTATTTCTGTCTTAAGGATGTTTGCTGTTAACTAATTGAATCCTGATCATATAAGTAAAAAGGGTAATGTTTTCATTCAAAGTTACAGTGGTATTTCAATACTTAAAGGAGCTAAATCGCTAATATTTGGGACCTAGAAATTGACCTAAATAGGTTACAACGCATATAATAATGTAATCTGATTGTAGATGAACTGATTTACATTCAATTGTTTCCATTTTGACTCTTAATTTCAAATCGGTTATGTCCAGCGAAATACAGCATGAGTCTCAACCGAATAGAAATTTCTAGTGTCTGGTTATTCCAGTCTAGTGTGCATGTTCTCCAGATAAGTTATGGTGTCACCATTTGACATGAGTTGTTGAATATGTTTAGCCTTGTTCTTTCTGGTCACTTGTTACAAATGAGGCTGAAACACACGATGGTACACAATTCGTGTACCAATGGTAAAATGTTTATTTTGTCTTAAATATTGGATATCAGAAGCCTACCTTTTCAAGGTAAGATAACAACATTTAAATTGACAAATAATTCGTGTTTTCAATGTGTAAGACTTTGGATGATATTGAGTTAGAGACTTAGCTACTTTAATGTTGTTTAATCTTAATTAATAGAAGAAGTTAACCAGGAAAAAGAACTTGTGTAGAATTAGATAAGTGTACTACACTTACACTATGATCACTCCTTATCTTTTGATAATTGATCGTTGAAATAGAAATCAATGAAATTTTATCATAAAATTCAATGAAAGATTTACATATTGGTTTAAATTTCAGACTTCAGTATGAATAGCCGGTCATATAAGGAATTGTCTCTTGAGCAAAAGGTCAGCTTAATACTTGAATATGAGAAGATTCCTAAACCATCAACCTTAACCTTGGCTAAACAATATGGTATAGGTCGTAAAACAGTCTACAATATTATACATAGAAGAAGTTATTATTTATCCCTATATTCTAAAGAAAACACAAATTGAAGAGTGATCTATAGTGTAACTGTAACTGTAAGTCAATGTTTACTTTATGTTGACCATTTACATTTAGTTTTCTGCATCAACTTTACTAGAAAATTTTGTAGCTATTCAATTTAAAAACTAAACTATAGGAATGTTTAGGTGTTAAGATGTATTATGTGTGCAGTGGTTAATTAGAATGTAGAGATAGGCATGGAAGAAATCAAAACGATACACAACATTGTTGGCAGACTAGAGGTTGTTAATTTGTATAGTTTATTATATATAAAAACTGATTATCTACTTGTTAAGTGTATTTGCGGTGTCTTATTAAGTGTTTACTTATTTTCAGATCTCAATCTGCTTACACGACCCTACCAATTCAATTCCATATCACTCACTGAGAAAATCAAACTGATTGAAATGTTTGAACAAGTCCCTAAACCGTCAATAAAAGCTATCACAAGTAAATTTGGAGTTACAAGGCAAACAGTTTATAATATCATCAAGAGGAAAGACAAATATAAGGAAGAATATGAGAAGAGCAGTACTTGATAAAATGTGTTTGAAATCCAGTGGTCATATTCTCTTGTTCGGATAGTAACTCAATTTAATTTAGTGCCAAGTGTGTAAGGAAAATGTTGGTAGTGGATATTACTAAGTGTTAATTATAGAATTGGCTACATGTACATTTTGTTAGTGGACATCTCAAAAACATGGATATTAAGTACACATTTTCCAGTATCTGCATAAACTTCAATAGTTTTCTTCAAATTTCAGATCAATTTCGACATGTACACAGTAGAACAGAACTGTCCATAGAAGATAAAGTAAAAGTGATTGAAATGTTGGAGAGTGTTCCAAAACCTGCAATGAAAGAAGTTATTGCCAAATTTGGAATTGCGCGTAAAACAATATATAATATATATAGGAGAAAAGAATATTATCTCACATTGTTAAAACAATCTGAAAAGGGGTGGGCTATTGATTCTAGACTTTTTCCAGGGTCTACAGCAAACTGATAGTTCTGTGAGTGCTCTGTACATAAACATTCTTTTGTCAATTCCAGATAGTAATACTAAAACTATTGTTTGATTTCAGTTCTGTTAAACACACGTCAATATAAGGAATTACCATTAGAGGAAAAAGTAAGACTGATAAAGGCATCAGAAAGGCAGCCTAAACCATCAGTTCGTCAGTTATCAGAAGAATTTGATGTTCAAACTAAAACAGCGTATAATATCGTTAAGAAAAAGGAAAAATATCTGGCTGAATATGAAAAAAGGAAGAAATTAATGGAATAAATCAGAGACTTGCTTGCCTGGGTATGATGAAAATTGTGGATTGTGAAAATTTTTGTTTGTGTCGAATATAAAGTGAATTTCGATAGTGTGTTGGCTTAACAGACCATAGCAATTATTCTTTCTTATCTATAATCTTTGTGGTGTGTTTGTATTAACCTGACAGGAAGCAAGTATTGTTTATAATCGTAAAGTGAGCGTGACCCGTAATTTATCTCATGCTGTGCCTACTTTATATTTTTCAGACTTGATTTCGACACGCGAATATAAGGAATTACCTTTAGAAGATAAAGTCCGACTAATCAAAGAATCTGAATCTGTTCCAAGGCCATCCGCTAAGGAATTAGCAGTCAAGTATAATAGTAAAATTCACACCGTTTATAGTATTCTGCGTAAAAAAGACAAATATATAGCGGATTATGAGAAAAGGAAATGGTAGAATTATTGTGCTTTAACTTGGTTACTTAACCCAGAAGAGTAGTTATTGTGCAGAACAGAAGTTATAGTTTTTTATGTGTACAAAGTGTTTTTTTGTTTATTCATATATACATGACACATGTACATGTACTATTGTCACAACTACTTATAGAGACTAAAATTAGCACGTTGCAGCTGCAAGAATCGTGTTGCTGTTGTATTTTTGTGACTAAAAAGTTGGATTAAACTGAAGCTTATTTCTATGTTACATTACTCATAATTATTGTGATTCGTGTTATTTACAAGTCCAAGATCAATTCTAATGTTTAGCTTTTATTAGCCCATCCTCTATCCTATTCCTATCCACATTATTTTAGCTTGAACTAGTCTGTCCTGTCTATCTTCGTCTTACAGTATCCTATCAAAATCAATTTTACCCTATACTACCCCATTCTCTATCCTACGACCTACAGTATCCTATTCTATCCACATCAGTTTAATCCTGTACACCCCATCCTCTATCATACAGTGTCCTATTCTATCCACATCAGTTTAACCTTGTACATGCCATCCTCTATCATACAGTATCCTATCCAATAAACATCTGGGTTCCCCTGTACTAGCCCTGGTCTATCATACAGTGTCCTATTCTATCCACATCAGTTTAATCCTATACAGGCCATCCTGCTATCCTATAAACATCTGGGTTGCCCTGTACTAGCCCACCTCTATCCTACAATATTGTACAATCCTATCCACATCAATTTTACTCTGTACTCACATATCCTCTATCCTACACACTTAAATTTGTACTATACTAGCATATAGTACATCCTACACACATCCATTTGTACTAGACTAGCATATCCTCTGTCCCACCATATCCTATTACATCAATTTTACCGTCCTATCATGTCCTGTTCAGTCGCTTATAGCTACATGTACAGTACATTGGAATGCATGGATGGGGAAGAACAATTACTTCGACAAAGATAACAGATCCATTTCTTTCTGAGTTAATAATGATTTACTTTCTTCTATATGAAAATGTTGATGATGCTCAAATGATTTTTTGATAGGTTTTATAAAATTTTATAAATTATGTAGCATTTAGGATTGTAGTTCTATACATGTACTGTTTTATGGGTAGGAAAACCCAAAATCCATCCCTGTTTAAGTAATATGCCTTTTTTTCATTGGTCAGGATGTAAGTTTCTGAATGCCATTTGAAGGATTGATGAATCCTTTGCACTTGCAAACTACAATATTGTGAAAGGTTTGTCATGTGTTAAAGGAATACTTGTATCTGTCCAAAAAGGATTCAAATCTTTCAGTAGAGGTAGATGATATAAACAAGATGATATAGTTTAAAGCAAGCACCTGAAGTAATCTTCACTTAATTCTTTGATGGTCCACTTTTTTTATCTGATTGAATTCCAGCTAGGAAATGTTAAATAATATTTTTGATGTTTTATGCAAAATGCAAATAATGCACAGAGACTGTCAAGCCCATTTTTTTTTTTTATAGGCAAAATGCTACTGTTTTTCTTGTGATCCCAATATGTATCTGAGCAAAAAAGTGAGCCATAATTTGGCATCTTTGATTTATGTTGTGTTAATATTTTATTTAGCAGAATCTACATGTAATAATCATAGTAGTGTCATTTTTGTACATACACATTTTGATTTCAAATACATCGGTTCATCACTGTAAAAGTACACAAGCTTGTTGTACAAATACATGTAAACTAAAAATATCTATCTCAAGTTAGTAATAAATATGTCAAATTTTAAGAGGCTTTTCTTTTTGTTTAATTTCAGCACTTCTTACAACTCGTGATTATAAGGAGTTGCCCCTTGAAGATAAAGTTAAACTGATCAGAGCTTCTGAACAAATACCAAAACCGTCAACAAAGGAACTAGCAGCTCAGTTTGATATTAAACTATGCACAGTTTATAAATTACTGAAAAAGAAACATCATTTTCTTCATATGTTTGAACAAAAACAAAAGAACACACAATCAAATTAGTATGTTGCTCTAGCTCTTAAGAATATGCAAATTTGTAAGAATTGAAATCATTTATTATATACCCAACATGTAAAATTTACAATCAGAAATGGTATCATTCTCATTCATGGTGAACTAAGAAAATATCAGTTGCAATAGTTAGGAGGAAATTTGATTAAAAACATCGCTGAGTAATGTAAAAGTTAATGACTTCTCCACCTGCATGTCCCAGCATTAAATAATTTAAATTTAGGACAGTTAAGTTATTGTATTACTTGGTGTGTTTTCCAAAAACAAGGAGTATGGTGTTGTGTGATATCTGGAACATTTGTTGAAGAGTTATCTGATTTTTAGATTGTTTTTGATTGGAATTGGAATAGGATTTGTACAGGGTTTTGGCACTTTGGATAAAAATCAATTTGGTTATATGTAAAATTTGGCAGTGTTGAGTGTACTTTGTTTATTGCATCGTTATCAAAGCTTTTGAACGCAAAACTGAGGAATGTGTTTTATCTTGTCTTTTCAGCACTATTAAACACACGCCAATATAAAGAACTACATCTAGAGGATAAAGTCAAGTTGATTCGGTTGACTGAACAAGAACCTAAACCAACTGTTCGAAAATTAGCTGAACAGTTTGGTGTTACTTCTCAAACTGTCTACAATATTTTGAAGAGAAAAGACAAATATTTACAGGATTGGGATCAGAAATCATCAGCTTCATAGCCATCTTTGCGAAAATATCAATGTGTTATATCATCTATGTGAGTTGCCCATTTCAATGATGAACACCAGTTCATCGGATCTGACAATATTTTAGATTTATGTGTTCAGACCTAAGAGGAAAAAATATTTCGGATATCATCTTGAAATGATTTGTGAATCTTTAATTTCAGACTTGGTAATAAGTCGTCGTTATGTTGAACTCACCCTTGAAGAAAAGATCAAACTAATAGAAATATCAGAAGAAGAGCCAAAAATTTCGAGGAAAGAATTGGCTGCGAAATTCTGTTGTGCAGAAAGAACTTTGTACAATATTCTAAGATATAAAGAACATTATCGACAAAAATGGCAGAAAAAACAGACTATGTGAATAATACATAATACATGTACACCATCATTGTACTTGAATTCATCTTATGAATCTCACACCTTTCTGATAGAACCTGACGTAACATGCTTTGTCCAATTTGACAGAAAAACTTAAGATTTTATGACATGAACTTGTACCTTAATTGCATCCACACATTTTATCATGTATTATAGTAGAACTAAAAAACATCAAATGGGTTGGCACATTATTTGTTTTAAACATATTTTATTTGCAAATTAGTAGTGCACAGTAAAATGTATTAGAGAAAAAATCACATCAATACAAGTTTATAAATCTTAGAACGATTAACATGGAATAAGCAAGCTGTATTCACATATATAGCCTGTTTGACTTTTAAGATTCCTGCCTAACACCTTGTACATATAACATTTGTTTAACTCATTTATTTGATTTTCAGGGATGAACATCGGAAGGACAAATAATAAATTAACAGTAGAAGAAAAGGTTAAAGTGATCAATTTATTTCACAGCTCACCAAAAGTTACAATGAATAAGCTGGCTGTTATGTTTAGAGTAGCAGTGGGAACAATTTATAACATAATTAAACAAAAGGAAAAACATCTTGCTGAATATGAAAACTTACAACATTTATGATACTGACAAGCCTGGAAATAAGGCGCCTATCACTGACAATGTCAGGCACAGATTCAGTCTTTTGTCAGGCACAAAACCTATGGTGCCTCTCACTTTGTTCAGCACTGATTTGTCTTTTTATAGATATTATTTAATACATGTCCGGCATGGTGGTGTCTGACATTTTGTCAGGTACTGGTACATCTAAAACCGTTACTTCCAGGCCTGTACTGGTTCATTCTAACATTATATGTTTGTCAGATTATATTGCTTTATATTATAGAATAAAAGTCAGTTTTAGTGTATGCATTTCTTAAATTTAGTAAAATCATAAACAGGAATTCAACATTGTTAGTTTAATACATGTACTTGAAATTTATCGCGGCCTGGTACCGTACCTAGTACGGCACGCTTATCGCGGCCAAGTGTAAACGGGGCTATACATATAAATATAAAGTCATAATTGTTTGTGTTTCTGATTGATAAGATACCTGAAACATGCATTTATTTTTCAAAATTTTTTAGAACGCTTGGTGGCTAAGTCAGTAAGACACTGGGTCGCTAGCCTGGAGGTTGTGGGTTGGCCATGAGTGTTCATTGGGATTTTCCAGAGTTGTTTTCCTTTGTCAGTGTTGCAGGATGGAGGACCTGACAAGGACAGCTGAGTAGTCGTTCAGATGGGATCAAAAACTAAGGTATAAGAGTAGACTGTAGGGCTGCTTTCCAGGAAAAATTTTCCTCACAGCACACTGCAGGCCTATTTTAAGGATTATTTGACGAAGCATGGTCTCCGTGTCAATGCTTTTTTGCGGGGAGTGCGGGGGGGTTGCCCCCCCCCCCCCCAGTTAAAACAGTTTTGATACTTATTGCCTTTCCATCTGGAAATGTCAACCTGAGAAGCCTCAATTTCCATGCAAACAAATACAATTATTAAACTTAATCACTTATACCCTTGTTGAAGAAGAAATTGGGTTTCTTTCTTAAAAGCAAGACCAAAGAATTGTGCATATTTCTAGAACATATTTTAAATATTAAAATATGTCTAGCTTTGGAAGTGTGAGGCATACTTCTCTTGAATGCTTAATGATGTGTTATAAATTCTGAATAACTTTTGAGTAGTTTGGTTTTGTGTATTTTTTTACTGGTTTGTTAATGTCTTGGTCATATATATTGGACTCTATTGTGATTAGATTATTTTAGTAGAAAATGTGTGTATAGGAAATATTTGACTCTTTAATAAACCATTTACATCTTTCTTATTTGTTAAATTTCAGGAATTTTTTCAACACGTTCTTTTAAGGTGTTGACTGTTGAAGAAAAGTATGAGGTGATAAAATTATTTGAAGGTCATCCAAAACCAACAATGAAAGAATTGGCAGTTAAGTTTGGTGTGGCAATAGGAACAATACACAACATAATTAAGCAAAAACACAAGCACATAGAGCAGTACAAGGAAACTGCAGGGAAATTGTCAAAATCTTAGAAATACCTCAATATGTTTAATGTCAAAATCTTAGAAATACCTCGATATGTTTGATTCATCTGAAAGCTCTCCAGTAGTTTCTAGTGTACCCCTTGGCTTAAGTATTCTTTATTGGAATGTTGTCCATGTGTAACATAATCTATGAAAGCTGATAAGATTGATACATTATAAGTATTCACAGTGGTGAATGGTGTTTGTTTAATGTTTTGGTTGTGATCAGGTTTTCCGCAACTTGTGTTAATAAGTAAATCTTTAGAGTGTTGTAACAAATTTTTAATTGTTCATATTTTAATGTCCGTTTGCTCATCAGTATTTTACAAAATAGCCCAACGCGTTTAATAATACTTCTATTAATTTGTTGTTTCTGTAACTATATATGATTCTCAAACCACAAGGTTGGACCAGCAACCAAGATAACAGCTGTGCTCATGCCTTTGTCTGATGGATTCAGTCTTTAGGATAGGGTGTATTATTAGAGCAAAGTTGGCCTTGAACGGGTATTTAGAAGTCAGGGGAAGCTCCAGACTAATAAATCATCACTGCTTTTAGATACTTGGCAGGAGTAACGTTGCAGTATTTACATGCAAAGCTTGTTCAGTTCATCCCGGAATGGAATAATCAAATCTGAAAAAGAGAAAAACATATTGCATCAAAACAATACGGAGAAGAGGAGGTGCGGGCCATCTTTAAAAACACAGAAAAATATCTTGTGGGCAGTGAGGATGTAGAAAAAATTTTTGAAGTGTACGAGACTCCAGGTGTCATATCAGAATACAAACGAGGACAACTTCAGTACAAATATCACTATGGAGTCGAAACGTTGTCATATTAAAGTATCTAAGTCTCTAACTCAATATCATCCAAAGTTTTCGACATGGAAAATACAAATTATTTGTCAATTTGAATCAACATTGATGTGATCTTACCTGAAAAAGATGGGCTTCTGATATTCAATATTTGAGACAAAATAAACATTTACCATTGGTACACGAATCGTGCAGCATAATGCGTTTCAGGCCCATTTTTTAACAACGGACTCGAAGAACGAGGCTAGACATATTTCCCAATGCATATCATACGGTGTATTCTTAACTGGACAGCATAGGCAATAAATATTGTGTTGATTGGAATAACCAGACGCTATATATTGTCATTCGATTAAGACTTCTGGCGTATATCACCGAATATATCAGATTTGAAATAAGAATAAAAGCAGAAACGATTGAATATAAATCAGTTTATATACATTATTATATCCGTTGCAATCCATTTGTCCCAATTTCTAGGTCCCAAATATTAGCGATTTAGCTCCCATAAGAGAAAGTGTTATGGTTAAAATTGCAAAATTTTCGTAGTCAAAATGGGCAAGAGGGCCATTTTCGAGATTTTCTACTTGTAAACTTTATCATAATATAACACTTAGTACATTTTGTGGATATTTAACGTCATGAAAATCACTATTAGTATCAAAACAAAATTTGCTGGAAAAAAATTGACAATGTAAAAGTTATGTTTTTTCTTTCTCTACTCTTCACTGTAAATTTTTCATCGTTATCAGATTTCCTCCCTTTGCAAATTCGATTACCACAATTTGACGTCATAACACATCTGTTTTTATTGTCTAGGCTAAAATTAATGCTCCCCGAGAGTGACTATGGGCACACGGCTTGATAAAACTACGTTGTTGGTAGTCGCCCATCCTACCTCGTTGGTTTCCTTCACCAGGAACCATATATTATAAATCACGAAATGACAGAGTTTGTTTCAAGTGGATGTTTAACCCCACTTGTATTTCCCTTTTTAATCTGATGTTGATGAAACCATGTTGGTGACACGGGAACTTGTTTGTATTTGTAGAATGTAGGTGACGATTTGTCGATTCTAGTAGTTCTAACGTAATAAATGTAATGCATTAAAATTCATTTTCCTGGGAAATAAAAGCCGGTGGAATGATTTCTTGCCCCCAAAGCCAACAGATTAACTCCATTCTCAGATATGATCATGGACCATAAGTATTATAAAGTCCATGATATGATGTTATCAGAGACCTATATCTGATCGCTAATTCATTCTGCCCTGTTACGACGACGTGAATAATATGACCTTGCTCTATGTGAAGGAACAGGAATATATCATGTTCAAAAGCCTTAAACTGAACAATGGAATTACGAACAAGGTTATCGATATATTAATTAAACTTGACAACAATTAGGCCGTGTTCAGATTGCAATTAGGCTTCCAAGTGATATTATATAACGATAATTCTTAACCTTTTTGAACGAAAAGTGAACGGCATCTAAATATGGGGGGTTCGGGTGGCCGAGTGGTTAGCGTGCGCGCTGTATCATACGGCCTGTCATTGAGTCAACTGGTGTAGTTTCGAATCCCCGGTTATACGTGGCAAGGAGTAGGGTCGCCTGTCCAACCTCGTGGGTTTTCTCCGGGTGCTCTGGTTCCCTCCCACTGCTAAAGACCCCTACGCGCAAGCGAATTATTGAAATAAAATTAAACCATATGTCAGTCCCGAAATTACCTAGTTTGTGTCGAGTGGGCGTTAAACCCCATCCCCCCCCCCTCTCTCTCTCTCTCGCATCTAAATATTGCAGAGTCTTCCATTTAGGACCACTGGTATTTCCTTTAGTAAATAAAATGGTTTTGGATAATGTGAACAGCCCCCTTCAATGCTTAGAACAACTCGAACCTTGAATAGATTAACAACTGCCATGATCTGGACAAAAACTATTTTTGACTGAGTTTATCCACATTTAAATATTCAAATTAAAAGTATTAGCGTTTAAAGGAAGTTTATAAGCGTCAATATATGCCGCAATTATTGGTGTCCGCATTGGAGTATACAATGATATGGGAATAAAGATAAGATGCAGCCCTAAAATGATATCACCATTTAAAAATACGGTTCTTGACATAATACTACGCATTCACTTTAAAATGTTCTGGAGTTCTATATTTTGAGCTAGTTCAATAACAACATGGAAATAAGTCATATCCGTTCACATTATTTCTGTCCAGTTTTTCTGTTTTTTCAAGAATGTTATAAGATGGCTCATTTGTGAACTTCTGTGGTCTTATTATTGGAGACATCTCGGACAAACCACCATATTTTTACATTTCAGTATTCAAAACATCAAATGATCTACACTTTGTTGTCGTTACGGGATCATGAATCAAAGGTTAAAATCTTATAGCAATAACATCATCAAAATATGTGGTAAAGATGGTGTCTAAAATTGTATCGGGATAGTTAACAAAATCGATCCATTTGTTTGTGAATGTAGACTTAAGATGAGAATGAGTGTTTTCAGAAAATACTACTACAGTGATGATTTTGATTCGTATATTCCAGGAGCATCTTTCCCTGCAAGAGTTTATAGACGAGAATTAGCTGTAGCTATACGTGTTGCAGTTGACAGTTTAGACATAGATTGGCAAGATCCCCCGTCCCTTTCAATGCTAACTCAACCACAAAAAGCTACATTCTTTAAGAGTCTTCTTGAATATGATCCCAAACTTAATGATCAGAGAAATATAGCGTGGGTGAAACTTGGTGAACATCTTTCTAATAGACGCCAGTATCTCAACAGTAAAAGAACAGGAAAAATCGTGTATAAGAAGATCCAATAGACTGAAGTAATTACCAATGTTAGTATAAAAAGTGTGATCCACCGAATTTTATTTGGCGTTGTATATTAGATAATGATCTATTACTAATAATGTTCCATTTGATTTAAAATTTGCACCTATTCCATGGATAGTCAACCTGTGGTTTGTGGTTTTAGTTTAAAGATGGTTCCTCTACTGATGTCTTCCATCCACAGTAGTGAATCGTTCTAAGGACTTCCTTTGAGCACGTCAACTGACCCTACACTGTACAGCACATACATGTACCCTAAAAGTCACATTCCTATAACCCCCTATATAGAGCCCGGTCCATACCGCTACGACTACACACAACCCGACAGGACTTGGGTAGTTGTAAAAAAAAAATCGGGTCGCGTCTTTACTTCACTTGCATACGACGGTACCAGTCCACACAGGCCCGACTCTCACAAATTATGCGTCGTGAGTTACACCACTTCCCTCTGGGCGAGTGATTCCAAAAGTAAACCGGAAGCATAAAAGTGACATTATATTTTGACAAGATGCCGCTGAAGTTGGCTGCTCTCCTCTGTCCAAAAATCTGATCTTGAATCTTGAATTTTCCCGGGAAAACAAGGAGCGCATGACCTGCACAATCACATGGGTTACGACTGCATCCGACTACGACTGAACATGCTCAGTCGGGCCAACGGGCCACGATGCGACGGAAATCGATTGAATCGTGGTCGTGGGACTGTCCACACTGCACTGATTATCTGAGACAAGACGTTGCGTTAGGTAGAGACTGGGCAAGTCGTGGCGGTGTGGGCAGGACTTTAAGTTCCTATATTAAACCCCAAACTGTACTGCACATATCTAAATATATAATGAACCAATACCCATTGAATTAAAGGTGAAACTTACCACATGAATTTATAAATTTAATAAAATCCAGCGGCTATGCGATATTATGTCCCTTTTAAAATGACCGACGAACCAGAAATAGAACACGCACATAATTTCACGTCACCTCAAAAATATACGGAAACAGAAAAATGAAATCCGGTTTAACGTCTCACTGTTCTTCTCCGATTGGGCTAATAAAGACGGACATACGCCATGCATAGATTCCCGAACAGCGGCAAAAACTGTTCGATAAGATATGATTCACAATGTGTAGCATAATTACTTATTTCAATGCAAACTGTGATGATAGGTGTTGAAAAAAAGCTACTTTTACTTGCACAAGGGCTCGTAGTGTGCATCAATCTGTAGTCGTAAATTTTAGTTGCTTTTTCGCCTCCACTCGCCTCTTTATTTCTATACTTTTCTATTTAAAGATAATACGTAGGCGACAGAATGACAATCTGTACATTCGAAACCATTTCATACAACGCGCAAGTAAGACACTGATCCGTGCTCTTAGCCTAAGGAGGATTTTTCTTTTACAAAGTTTTTGATTTGTCCCCCGCCTTTCGAAGAAAGCAGTGGACTATTAAAATATGCCTGCCTGTCTGCCTGTCACACTTTTTGGGTCATAATAACTCGGCTTCTACATGTAAATGAGCTAGAATGTTCAAACTTGGTGTAGGTGTTAATTAGGTGAATGCAGGGCAAATTCAGGAGTTTTTGCAGGAGGGGGTTTGATCGGTACCTGAGACCCCCCCCACCTCAAGACTTTGGAACACAATAATTCTCCTTCTAATTTAGGTAGAATGTTCAAACTTGATGTAGGCGTTCATTAGGTGTATGTCTAAATGGAGTAAGATGAGCGTTTTCTGCTCAGAATAGGCGGAGATAAGCAATTTGATTGTTTGATGCTTTTGGACACGATAACTTATGTTCTAATTAAGTGAGACTGTGAGAGTGGTCATATCCATCCATACCATGACTAAGTTCGATAATGAGCATTTTCTGATCAGGGTAAACAGGGCGATAAGCAATTTGATTGGTCAAGACTTTGGAACATAACAACTCTGTTTTAATGGAGGTAGAATATTTAAACTTGATTTAGATGTTTATTAGGTGAATGTCTCGACGGAGCTCAGTGATTAAAATTTTCTTTTTAGCTTGTCTTGATTCCAGCTGATGGAGAGAGGTGAAACTTCGAATATATTTTTACTACCATGAACATTTCTTAGACTAAGTAGATCATTCTGATCGCTCAATACTTTTGGAAAAGATACATGTGCAATTAATAAATATGTATCATCTATTTATTTTGGATTTTAGGCGGGGGGGGGGGGGGCATCAGCAGACGTGCATCCAAAGAGGATGGGGCAGGGGGGCGTGCCCCCCCCCCCCCCTCTGCCCCAGTGACATCTTTAATTTTCATTTGCTTTGTTACTGTTGTAGTTCACATATCTGCTCTTCAGTAGATGATATAAACATGATTTTCACATTGTCTCCGCCCATGCAATCCAAGGTTGCTCCAATGTATCCCCCCCCCCCCCCCCACAAAATCCTGGATCAGGGCCTGATCAGCCTCACTGTTGGTTTGTTTAAGCATGATTTTAATTTTCTTGGCGTGGCTCAGTTTAACTTGACTGGATTATAATATGTTATTTTTGATCTGACCCATTATTTGAGCTTCTTCTCGTTTTGTTTACAGATGAGGATGCCAATAGCCGTGATAACTCGACTGTGCAAGATGCCCTCTCCTGGTACATGGTCAGCAATTTTAAATCTCGTGGACGTTATAAATCATACTCGAATCAAGAAAAGATCAAAGCTATTGAATTATCTGTGGAAATCGGCGAAAAGGCTGCATGTGCTAAACTAAAAATCCCAACTTCAACGTTAAAGTCGTGGAAAAAGAATATGCATAAAATATAGACATGTGAAACGCTCGGAAATGCTGGTGAATTTGTAAAGAATAATCCCATTCCATGATTTACTGACAAATACTGGTAGATAAAGAGATTTTAAAATATTTCCCCTGTGAATCGATGTTTTTGTATTTCTAAATGCATAATATTTCCTTCATTTAAATGCTTTCTAACCAGGCGTTGTGGTGTCAATAAATTGAAATTGGTTTTAAACTGTATATAAGTCACGCAGGACTAACGGGGATGGGAGATGACCTGGAAGAACTATTTGTCCATTAGAAGAAAAATGAAAACCAAAATATCACCAACCCGCCCGAGCAGATCGGCGCTGATATCTGGAGCTAGATCGAAAGGTCTGTGATTGATCCAAGTTTCGTGGGTTCCATCCCAAGCTTAAAGTGTCATGGAACGGGGTCGCCTGCCAAACCCTCTGAATTTTCAGGGGGTCCTCCGGCGTCCTCTCAATGCTAAAGACCCCTGTATGCAAGCGAATTATTGATATAAAATTGAAACATGTTAGTCCCAAAATAACCTTGTTAAAGTTGCATTTATATTAAACCACATTTCTCTGTCAAGTTCAACGACTTCCAGTAATGGTGGCCCTTGGTTACGCTTAAAAAGATCTTCTGGAGTGTAAATTGGATCCGATTGACTTACATCAGATCAATATTAAGAGGACTATTGATTTTCGATAATTTGATCATAAAAATCCATATCATTATAGTAATTTCGATTTGTTCATAAATGGTAGACCTTAAGAAGAAACTGGACGGGATGTAGTGGAGGAAAGCAGAGGCGGATCTAGGAATTTTGCATCTGTAGACATTCCAAGAGCTATTTGGCTGATATTTTCGTCTAAGGCACTCTCAGCAGTAAAAAAGGGCACTGTCAAAAATTAGGGGGGGGGGGCGCCCCTCGCCCCCCCACTGGATCCGCCTCTGGAAATGTATTTATATTTTCAAAAGAATCGTTTGAGTTTTACATGAATTTAAACACAATTCTTTAGCATTTTCTATTTTGGACTTATTTGTCGCATAAACAGTTGGTTTATAAATCGTTTGAATATAAAATACATTTGATGTTTTTGGAATTCGACGAAAAATGTCAGTTTTTGATACCCGTCATCACTGATCACAAGATCATAATTCCGACAATAAATTATACCATAAATTGTATAGATACGAGATAAATTTAAATAAATCTATTTCAGTATAAAGTAAATTACATTTATCAAATTAGATTTACAATTATTTGCTCAGTTACATCTTGTTGCAATTATTTGCTCAGTTACATCTTGTTGCTATTTTCCAAGTATTAGGCACACGTAGTCTGTTTTCTTTATAACATATATCATGAACAATGGTGTCTTTTATGAAATTGCAAGCTCCAACATTTCCGTCACACAACCCCTCATTAACACAACGCCTTTCCCATTCTGCCCCAACTTCAGATGGTTGTATATGTCTGACAGTCGCTTCCTTTATAAGACATTCATCAAAGGGTCCAAGTTGATTATATAATATTGAACAAGGAAGCTGTGATGGACAAGCTGAAACACAAAATATTGCCAAAAAATAAAAAGAGTTACACAGTAGATACCATGGCAAATACTTGCACGCTGAGCGCAAATATTAAAAAAAATACGCAACGACTATCTTTCATAGCCTGTGGTGGCGTGTGAAAATTCTAAGATAGCTTTTTTGTTAAGATACCTTTTGAACATAATCAAGAGTTTCAAATCTAATCAAAGCGAATTTTTACCTCCCAAACTGAAAAGCTAAGGTGTGTTGTTGCAGCCAGCGCGCCTAAAATGTAGCTGTTGTTCCAAGGGCGCGCGTGCCCGATGGATGCAGAGGGAAGCCAGACCTGAAATGCCCTAAACAAATTCCGTTTACAGACGGCGGCACGGGCCGTCCGCGAGTACCAATATGGCGGAGCTGACCGCGTTTGGACCTCTTCAAGACAGTTTAGAAAACTTGACGGTCACTTTAAAGTTGTCCAATGGTTGTGTAAGCGAAATCTCACTCTATCCAGACATGAATTCCAACCAGACTGATGAAGTTTCATTCACAAATAATAATCAATGTGTGGCTCCCACAAAATGTTTTGATCCATTGTCAAGTCAGTACAATTTCCCGCAATCCAAATAAAAGAAAAGTAAATTAGTGTTTTATTAGATTTCGGGCACTTTGTTTGGCCAACCGAACCCTACTAACCCCCTTTCGCAGCAAGAATAATACAGATAGAGTAAGGGACCGATTGCGACCAAAACTCATTTTGGGTTATCGAATGAATAAAATATATTTAATGTTGTTTATATTATAAACTGGAGAAAGAAAAATAAGTAAATAAAAACGAAGTCACCGAGACGAATACTTTGAAAGAAGTATTAGCCAGAATAGCAAGCAATTACCCAAATTAATGACATGAAAAACATAATTAGTTTTTCATGGAAGAATCAAAATGAAAAAAACTTACAGTTACTTGGACAACAATCTTCAGATTTTACGTACCGACATTGAGCGGTTACGCTACATATAACACATAACAACAAAACAAACACAGTTTTCATGTTCATGTCTCTATAATAAATATACATAATGCTTACTACTCATTCTTTTAAAACTCTTCAAGTTTTTACTGTTGATTCTCTTTTAAAATCACTCTTTTTTGAAAAAAATAACTATGCCATTTGTACGTCTTAAAAAAGAAAATAAATACCCTGATTATCAGTTTCTTAAACTATGAGAATTATGTGATCTGTCGTGGTTGGGACGTCTTAAAGAAACACTTTCAAGTAACTACGAAACCTGCTTTGATCTAGACGATAACAATCTGATTAAAACACAGATCCAATTTCGTTTCGTTTTTTATAGTTTAAAATTTCGTTTTTACTTGTCTTTACTACTCTTGGATCTGGAGGACTTGTTATTTAACTAGTGTTCTGCCTGAAATGAGGGGTCAGCCAATCAAATGGTCTGTCGAATCGACCGTTTGACCTTTTCATGAGTGGAACCACAGAGTAAAAATTACTCTGTGGTGGAACTGTGGGTATATATTACCAGCCAATGACGTCTATACCATAGATCGTATATAATACAGTTCTATGTCTATACTAACACCAGCGGATAGAAATCAAAACAAAACAAAAGTAGATTTTAAAAAGCATGGCGGTCTCTAATTGGTTAATCGAATGACAGACGTTATCGGGTCAAATGTCCAGTGCGTGATACCTGACGTCATAGAACGTGAGCTCCCATTATAACTTGTTAGATCTACATGAGTGTAGGCCATCGAAAGTATAAAAAACGAAACGAAATATAGATCTATATTTTAATTAGATTGAGACGATAAAGTAGTTGGTCAAGATGGCTGAATGAAGTTATTGCGTTGTAATTTCTCAACACACGGAAATATAACAATCTTTAGATTTCGTTCTGTAAAAATCTAATTTATTTTTTTTAAAGAGAAAGATGTGGGAATGTTCATGAGATGTATGCATTGTATTTCTGACGTGAATACAGGATTTTGAAGGGGTTGCAACAGGGCCGGGTTGAGATGAGGTCCCTTTCAATCCCCCCACCCTCGCGACTAGAAAAAGATGAAAGTGTGTTTTAACATCAGATGTGCAAATCGTAGGGTGGTGATGCATATGTAAGAATACAGTGCAATAAAGAAATGCTGTGACAGTCACATAAATATTATTCACGTTGACCAGAGGTTCCCAGATCTTGAGGCCTGGGCTTCGGCCTGCTAAGCTTGTAGATAAAACCTGGGATGCATTGCAATGTTCCTTTCAGTTTCGTAGCTATTATATCTCAACGATGCCCAAAAAAAGAGATGAAAGGGAGAAAAAACCAAACACAGCCGAACGGAGAGAGCGAAATAATCTCTGTGAAGCTTCATCAATACAAATCTAAACTTATTTTTATGCACCCATATTTCAAAGAAGGTGTATTATGACGCCACACAGTTCGTCCATTGACATTCTGTCAGCGCGCTGCGACCTTTCGTTTGGGATTCCATATACTCTCCCTTTTCGGAGAAGCAATGGCCCGAGAAATCTATCTCATTGCATATTCCTGAAGCAATGGCCCCAGAAATCCTTTTGAGTGGGATTAGCTCTTATCAAACGAAACACTGCGAGGAGTATGCTTTTGAACGAACCTTATCGATTTTCAGCCGGATGTTTAACATGGCCGAATGGTTAGAGTGCATGCGCTGTATCTTACGGCCTGCCATTGAGTCAACTGGCGTGATTTCAAATACCCGGTTGTACATGGCAAGGAGTAGGGTCGCCTGTCCAACATCGTGGGTTTTCTCCGGGTACTCCGGTTTCCTCCCACTGCTAAAAACCCCTACGCGCATGCGAATTATTCAATTAAAATCAAACCATATGTTAGTCCCGAAATGACATAGTTTGTGTCGAGTGGACGTTAAACCCCATTTCATCCTCTATCTCTTTTGATTCCAAATTGACGTGACGCATTGGAATCGAAGAGAATAAGTTCTACTTAAGCTTATTCCACATGAGTGCCAATCGCCAAAGATCACCACAAGTTTAGAATTATTTTAATATTTCCTCTCAGCTGTTACAGTTAAGAATATTTTACCTGAATGTTTAATAAAGGCCTTATATGTTTCAGTGAACAAAAGCTTCGAGAAGGAAGAACAGCATATACAAGTAAGCGAAAATAATTGTTTTATAATCAAATTAAATTGCAACATTTTTAAAATAATTCACGGCTACTTCATACAGTTAGTTATACCATCCATCAAATTTATAAATATGCGACCTCTAGCTGGCTGATCACCTCTGGCTTGCAGCTGTGGTTTCGATCCCTGGTGTGAGCGTATGTGGCATGGAGATAGGGGCGCCTTCTCAACCTCGCGGGTTTCCTCCGGGTACTCCGGTTTCCTCCCACTGCTAAAGACCCCTAAGCGCAAGCGAATTATTGAAATAAAATTTGAAAAAATATATGTTAGTCCCGAAATGACCTAGTCTGTGTCACTGGGCGTTAAACCCCACTCCTCCCTCTGTATATAATTTAATATGCAAAAGAGTCAAAATTGCTCTGTTTTTATATTATACTGCTGATTTTAATGATTTTTGCTACAAGAAACTAAGTTTTCCGGCCTGAATTTATGCAAAAAAACCCACTTTAAATCAATGTTAAAACAATGCCTTATCACTCCGGCAACGACAGACGGTTCATTCATACGAAAAATATATATACTATTCAAAAAAAGTAGGGGATATTTGATTTTTAAGTGTTATTAAAGTCACCTAATGAAACTGACGAAGAAACAAATGACAAAATGAAATGAAGTTCGCATTCATCGATTTATTCCAAATGATCGTAAGACTAAGTAAGGCACAGACTGACCATTATAAGGGTAAAATGATACCCGGGGTCAAACTGCAAAGTTACCACAGCATCACAACAAAGTCAGTAATGGGTAAATCCTCCTCTGTTTGCCAAACAAGCATTGATCCGACGTGGCATACTCCTATGAGACGTCTAAGGTCATTTTGATCCAGATTGTCCCATTCCTGCTGCAACGCAGCAGCAAGTTCTTGGACATTGGCAGGACGTTGTTGACGTTGACGTAACCTCTGTCCAAGCATGTCCCAGACATGCTCGATGGGGGAGAGGTCGGGACTCAGTGCTGGCCAAGGTAATGTGGTGATGTTCTGTTGTTGGAGGTAACCTGTAACGATCCTGGCCCTGTGACATCTTGCGTTGTCATCCTGGAAGATGAAACGGCGGCCATGACGTCGTGCGAACGGCACAACATGGACTGCCAAGATGTTGTCCCGGTAGTACTGGCCTGTAACACGCCCTGCAACAACATGTAAAGCCGTTCTTCTAGCAACAGTGATGCCTCCCCACACCATAACAGAACCACCCCCAAATCGATCATGTCTGATGACGTTAACGTCTTGGAAGCGCTCGTTTCGACGACGCCACACCCTCCTACGTCTGTCCAAAAAATCAACAGTGAACCTTGACTCATCTGAAAACATCACATTGCTCCAGCGTCGATTATCCCAGTGTTAACGATCCCTACACCAACGACGTCTTGCCTGAATGTGATGATCTCTCAAACAAGGGATCACGCGAGGACGTCGGGCGCGAAGGTGACCCCTATGCAGTCGATTCCGAATCGTCTGGCCACTCACTCTCACACCAGTGTCTGTTTGAAGACGAGCGCTGATCTGATTTGCTGTGATGACACGATTTCTCGAGGCCAAGGTACGGATAAATCGATCCTGGGCTTGAGTTGTCGCCCTTGGTCGACCTGAGCGTGGTCTGTCCTGTACAGATTGTGTATCACGGTATCTGGACCATAGCCTGCTTATGACAGACTGAGAAACATTCATCGTCCGCGCCACAACCGCCTGTGTTGTGCCGATCTGTAGCATGCCAAGGGCACGTAACCTTTCATTTTGGGTAAGCCGACGCATATCAAAATTTGTTTTCTGGTCACTAAAACAATTAAACTGATGTTTCCACCCTGGAATTCAATGCCACAATGACTGTAACATTCAAAGTCAGAGTCGTGCAAATCTTGGGTTGGACCCCCATGATGATCCCAAGCATTACCTGCATTCCATGCGGTAGCTATTGGTGCGTTTGGGCGTCACATGTAACTGGAAATGTTTCTTCTGTTAGGTTCTATAGTGACTTTTTTCGTAGTCATTTGCATATTTTAGTATTATGCCCCCAAAATCAAATATCCCCTACTTTTTTTGAATAGTATATATTATATTATTGTACATGTAAAAACTAGAACCTGTGCGAAATGCGTGGTCTATAGCTTGAAAATTGACTGAGATACGGGTTCTAGTTTTTACACCTACAATAACATATTTTTTCGAGGGGTCGATTTCTCAAATGTCCGAAAACTGACGCACTTGACATGGAATGACCCAGATATCTCAAAGGGGAGTGTCAGGGAATGTTATGAAGTAATTCAAAGAAGTAAAATTTCCATTTCAAAAACACCGATTTTATCGTGATTACAATTTAGATGATAGGGGGAGAATTGATATTTAAAAGTTTCCCCGGCAAAGGCAATGCTGTGGGTAAAATCAATGCACGACTCTAAATTTTAGTATGGGTATGTCCGTGTTTTTATGTGCATTTCTCCAGCATCATTTGTTAAGTTTCTGAGAATAAGGCCCCCGATCTCCAGTTCAATCCAAACCAAACTACAATTATTATAGTATTGTTGGTATGTTATTGTGTTGTATATACATATATTCACAGATACTTACAGATGAAACAGATGAAGGTCAAGCTAAAAGCACAATCTTAAAATGCAGTATCTGTAACTATACGTCAAAACGCAAGTGGAATCTCATACGACATATAAGAGGTCGTCATAGTGTATTAGAGGTGTTTATCTGTCCTGTCGACGGATGTGGTGAAAGATTTACTATGATGTATGAATTTAAACTTCACATTGATTCACATACAGAACTCACTTAGCCCTATTCTAACAGGTCCTATTCAGAACAATTTCTTTGAATTACTGTGTTCTAAATGCACGCACATTTAAATTAAATGATATGGGTCACACACATAAACAGTATTTATGGAAGAATTTCGACACGGATTTTTTTCTATGATTCTTTGCAGAGTTCAGATCCTTTGGGGGGGGGGGGAGCGGTTCCGCTTCCAGTCCATTATATATAGCTTTTGACTGCGCGTGTTGGAGAAAAGAGCAACGTCAGTACTAACACATGGAACTTTAAGGCGGGATTTTAATAGTCTGTAAACGAAATTCCGGAATCCCTAACGTCTGTGACACCGTTTTAATGAATACCACAGTGGATCACTCCAACTTATCCTGTTTACTTATTAAAACGTCTGTATTTATTTTGTATTCATGTATTACGAAGTTTTATAAAATGATTTAACATGGACTAAAATCAATTTATATTATTAGAAATTTAATAACATGATTTATATTATAAAATTTTACAACATGAGTTACATGGACTTTAATCAGTTTGTATTAATATGAAATTTTACAACATGAGTAACATGAACTTTAATGATGTATTCCCAAAAGTAGTAGTCATTAGCACACTTTCCGACGTATATCAGTGAAGATCAGGACAGTTTTGGTTGAGGGGCCCAGCCGAAGTGGGATGTAAAAATATTAATCGTCTGATTATTTCGAATAAAGATATGAAAATATATGGAAAGTAGAAACACCCAAGCCTACTTTAAAAATACCGGATTCCCTAGGAAAAAACACCCATGGAGCGCGCACAGGACAAAAATGAGAGAGTGCCACTTATTGTCAGCCCTACGATTAGTGCTGTCCATGGAGATGTATGTATGGGGCTGCTCAAGTGATGTCAACGGTTGCGCGCGCAGATTGTCTGACCTCATTGCATTAGGTAGTGCTTAATCTGTATGCTGATAAACATGATGGCGGGCGGGCGTGGAAAAATGAGGGACTTAAACATGCATTATGCAAGAGCTAAATCAACATATTGAAAGTCTTTATTTAGGCTTCAGATGTTATAGAAATGATTAATTAGACCCTTATTTACACAACAATCACTCAATAAACTCTGTAGACCACCGGGTGGTTGGATACAGCTCGGACTTAAAACAGTCGTCCTTCTAAAATTAAATCAGAAATGGCTGACCAAGATAACGTTTACTGTTACTTGGTGACGTCGCTACCGGAAACTGGTGATGAAAGGCCTGTCAAGCGAGAGTACTATTACTATTGAGCACGGTACTGGATAATCAAGAATATGTGGGTGGAGTTTTCGTCTGTCAATCAAACGATCGACAATTGTTGTAGAAGGTGTAGACGCAGTTTGTACCCATTTCTTGTCCAAACTTCCGACACTGATAACTCCGTTCAGAATAAAATAATTTGACTGAAATTTTCAATGTTTTTTATTTATCATCTGTTTTTGAATTATTATAGCAAGAATGGCCAACTCTTTATTAAACTCTTAACTAATGTATCTTTAAACGTACAACATATTCTGAGATGAAACTGCGGGAAAAGGCATGGACAGGGGATAATCCCAAGATTTACTCGGGCTTCGATATTTATAGTAATCGGACAGCGATTAAAGACAACATCATCTTCTATATATGCAATACATTTTACTCCAGTTTGACTGGTTTCAGGGACCACCAAGTCACGTGACAAACATGGCTTTTTTAAATACAAGTACAGTAGATTTTTTTTATAACTTTGGAGAATTGCCTCACGAATAAAATACAATGTTTTAAGAGGAATTTGAAGAACATTTTTGATAGGTTAATGAGTTTGAATATGTTTTTAGTCTAAATATATCACCAAATCAAGCCTGTAGCCAGCATGGTGGCTCCGGAGGGGCAGTGAAGTTTTTAGGAGGGGCACACCCGTTACAGTCTACAGTAGGTATTTTAGCGTTATGGTTGGCAAATTTTCTTTCGGGCGGGGGGGGGGGGGGCAAAACATTTTTTTCAGGGGGGCATTGACCCCCCCCCCCCCTTCCCCTTGCCACCCCCTGGCTACGGGCCTGCACCAAATCACAACGTTTGTACATGAGCAGGCATCTTTGATCATTGTATATTACTATGAAATTTGTTAACATGATTTAACATGGTTATTCTTCTGGTAAACGATGCGTCGCAGTGAGAACAATTATGGCGGATATTGCTGTGCTTCTCACGAATATGTTGAGCCAGACTTCTTCTTTGAGATAGTAAAATACCACAGATAGGACAATTTACACTTAGTCTTGAAGCTTGGCAGTTTAAATACGACTGAAATGATAAAAAATATAAAAATTCTGAAGAGAAATCATACATTTTCACAGTGACATAATTATAAATTTGGATAGCAAAGCCTGGGTTTAAGGACCCAACAGCATTTGGCTTTATTCCTAGGGTTAGACTTCTAATGATATACATTTTTGTTTGTAACTCTACAATTTAATAATCGGGTGTAATGCATATTAATAATTGTATTTCCAAATATAGAATTATGCCCAAAGGATTTGGAACAAAAAACGGAAATTATCAAAAAAGTTAATATGAACAGCATGGGTTTCGAAAGGTGGCATACTTTGCCGACAAGCTGATTATATATTTAGGACAGACATTATTGTACTAATGTGAACCTCGTGGGTTTCCTCTGGGCACTCCGGTTTCCTCCCACTGCTAAAGACCCCTACGCGCAGCGAATTATTGAAATAAAATTAAAACCATATGTTAGTCCCGAAATGACCTGGTTTGTGTCGAGTGGACGTTAAACCCGTTTCTCTATCTCTCTCTGTCTCTCTCTGCACTAATGTGTTACATTAGCTATCTGTTCCAACTTTGTCCGGAAGTAAATCTGGTTGAATTCATTAATTCTAGATGGTGTGTTCCAGAATCTTAGGTGAACATTGACTTCCATAGATTAAAATAGGAAAAAACAAAACATAATTACCTCCGACTGGAAGGCGTCGTCTTCACCCAAACCTGCAAAACCAACAAAGAAAATGGAATACCTATTAAAGTCGAAAGTGGTCCTTTTTTCAGACGAATCGAAATTATATGGGATTTACTTTTCTGGTCAACCCGGATAAATGAAGACGAGTACACAAATCGGCCCGCAATACTGCTATATTAATTTGTAGAACAATAAAATGCGTTTGCATAGGAATAGTTATTAATGTTAAATCGTGTAGATGTACCATAATAAATTTTGTAACAATTCGCCCGGACCGTACCAATATTTAATGCAATTATACCAGGCATTAGCATACATAGTATACTGTGGCACTTTTGTTGCTTTTAGTTTGTCATGTTTTCACGAATATACGACCTTGTAGACAATTAATTTGAACAATATTAGCGAGAATTTCATATTTTCTAAGAAAGTTAAACCATAATTATTTCTATATCATTCGCACACTTAAAAATCATTCACATCGGAAAAAATGACACAATTACCTCCCTTGTCTTTCTACCCCTCCCCACTCCATGAAATCGCTATCTTCAAACGTTTGAATTTGAAATGACATTTTTGTCAATTTCTCAACTAGCAATAGTGAATTACTGGGGGGTTATTCTTTAACAAGGTAGGACTTTTTATAGATACCATCTATCTTAAGGCTTTATTTTGATACATTTTAGGGGATCACGGTGGGTAAGTGGGTAAGACGCTGGCTTGCCAGCCTGGAGGTCGGGTGTTCGATTCCTTCACTGATCAAGAAAGTTCATCCAGATTTTCCGGCGTGGTTTCCTCTTGTCAGTGATGCAGGACGGAGGGCCTGACAAGGACAGCTGTCAAGTCGTGCGGGTGGGATGAAAAACCGAGGTCCCGTGCACACATTAACGTGCACTTAAAAGATCCCTTGGCAGTTGGGTGGTGGTGCGGATATCAGGGAAAAATATCCCTCATCGCACACTGTTAGGCGTATGCCCGTCTTCATTATCCCAGTTTAGGAGCAGAACAGTAGGACGCTAAACTACATTTCATTGTCCCCCGTCTTTTGAAGAAAGTGGGGGACTATTAAAATGGGTTCATCCGTCTGTCTGTCCGCCACACTCTTTGGGACACAATAACTCTCCCCTTAGCTAGAATGTTCAAACTTTGTGTAGGTGTTTGTTAGGTCGATACCTTGATGGAGTTCAAAGATGAGAATTTTCTGCTTAGGGTAAGCAGAGATAAGCTATTTGATTGGTTTATGCTTTGGGACACGATCACTTTCGTTCTAATTAAGTGACAGTGTATAGTTTCATTACAGTAATACCTTGACTAAGTTCGATAATGAGCATTTTCTGCTCAGGGTAAGCAGAGCGTTAAACAATTTGATTGGCCGAAATTTTGGAACACGATAACTCTCCTTCTAATTGCGTTAAAATGTTCAAACTTGGTGTATGTGTTAATTAGGTCAATGCCTTCATGGAGTTTAGCAGAATGATAAGCAATTTGATTGGCCGAAACTTTACACCACAATAACTCCTAATCTAACCGAGCTAGAATGTTCAAACGTGGTGTAGGCGTTCAGTAGGTGAATGCCTTTGTGGAGTACGATGATGAACATTGTCTGCTTACAGTAATCAGAGATAAGCAATCTGATTGGTTGATGCTTTCAGGCATGGTAACTTTGGTTATAATGAAGTGAGAGCGATGAAACTCAGAATAAAGATTCATTATATCATTACCTTGACTAAGTTTGATAGTGAGAATTTTCTGCTTAGGTTAAGCAGTAATTTGATTGGTCAAGACTTTGGAACATAACAACTCTGCTTTTAATTGAGATAGAATGTTTAAATTTGATGTAGATGTTCATAAAGTGAATGTCTTGACTGAGTTCAATGATTAACGTTTTGAGCTGAAGCTAAGCAGAGCTAATCAATTCCATTAGTCGATGCTTTGGGACAAGTTAATCTTGATTCTATCTGATAGAGAGTGATGGAACTTGGTGTATAGTTTGATTGCTCCATACTTTTGGAAAAAAATAAATGTGCGATTAATTAATATGTGTCTATTTATTTTGGGATTTCGGCGGGGGGCATCAGCCTCACTGTTGGCTTGTTTCATTTTACACATTTTAAAAATATGAAATTCCCGCTTTAAGGTTTTGCATTTGTTGTTACTTTTGGTAAAAATCTTTGATTCGCCAGATTCTATGTCAAGACGGACATATCATGAACAGAAATTAACTTATCCAACTCTCGATGTCAACTTTAGCCTGTGATATTTACTGAATTAAGATCCTATATGCTGCTCAACTTCCATTCGTGAAATAATCATGAAATGGACAATCGAGACTGTTTTAATCGTACCGACTTTAATAATGATGGTCGAGGTTAAGTCGAAAATTCAATCGTTAAAATCTTAGTTCAGAGTGGATCAATTTGACTGAAATTTTCAGCAAATTCCCTTTACATTATCCAGTTTTTAACCATTATAGTGAGAACTGCCAGTTCTTTATCTAATCTCCTGTAACGTAACTTGGTTGCTGTGCATTCATTAATGACAATCAAAAAGGTGAAACGTAAACATTGAAATCTAATACGTATGGCTTTCTTACATTATATGAAAGTTTTTTTTAAAAATGATTCAGAAACATAGTTTGTTTCTATGATAAACTTAAATTTCGACACTCAAACTTCTGGATCTGTAGGGTTTCCTCGGCTAATTTTGTCAGTATGTAACTGTACCAACATGGACTCCGATTTGTCGTGTCTAACCAGCATATATTTATGAAGTGAAATTGAAAATGAACAGGTGTCCCCATTATTAGAAGTTTGAAGTTCATAGGTAAAGCATCCGTAGCCAGATACCAACTGTCAGTAAGATGTGTTTAGATGTAGTTAGTAGATTCAAAATGTGGCAAGTTTTGTTTAAAGCAGTGGCTAATGGGGGGGGGGGGGGTGGAAATGTATATAATAATTAGTGCACTGAAGGGTTGGCTGTGTGAGATAGGCTAAAGAAGGCATAATGTTTTAGACTCCCCCTGGCCTGTCCATTACAGACTGTAAATTTTGATTTAATGTCAACTTGAAAGAGAAAACTTGACCGTAATCAACTTTCGATTCCCGAAATCTGGGGATGAAAAATATTGGTATCTACTGTCAGTGGTATTACTGAGATAAATTTTAAAATTTTTGTAAAAGTATAATGAAATAGATAAACGCAAGGCATAGTATGTGAATGTCACTTATTAAATTAGCCATGTATTTGTACCGTTCATTTAATCTAGTAACTATCGTTGCCCATTGCCCCCCCCCCCGCAAAATAAAGTGCCCCGAGAAATGGCGCCCCCATCCAAACGAAAAAAATGACAGCCTTTCGATTATAAAACAATACACTTGATTATCATCACACAGTGATGCTCTTAATGCACTGATCAGTCGGTCGGTTTTAAGGGCGCCCACTCGCCAATGGACACCTAGTTCGTTTGTACTGATCCAAGCTTTTATACTTATGTGGAGGTTATGGGGCGCAACCACAAGCGCGGATCCAAGGGGGGGGGGGGCAAATACCCCCCCCTCTAAAAAATCTGCCGCCCCTAAAAAAAGAAATCGACCATGTAAAATACAAAATTGACTCTTAGATATCACCAGAGTGGCCCAAAAACTATTTCTGGCAATTAAACGTTATTTCTGGATCTGCGCCTGTAAATGTACTAAATCAACTTTTGGACACCATTATACGAACATATTAACGATATTTCACAAATATAGACTAAGGCGTGAAATGATACCTTATTTTTTTGTAAAAGTAATTATTTATTTTTGGTAAGAAATCACTGGTGCACAGGTACACAAACACGAAATGATTTTGATTTTTGTAAAACATTTTGATCATTTGCTTTGAATTCAGTCAACATTAAGATTTGAAAGTCGGCAATTATTACTACGATAAGTCTTCATATATCTTCCTAAAAGTTGCTTTCCACGTGCAAAGAGTACTATGGGGTATCTGTAGCTCTTTACAAGTGACCACTACCCCCCTTTCTTTAGCTGATCTTAGAGCTTGCATCTTTTCTTCCATTGTATATTTTTTGTTTCTTCTCCGTAAAGTTTCGAAGTTGAAACTTTCTTCGCCGTGATAAACAACAATGTTGTTGGAATTGTTGGTATCATCTGTTTTATCTGTAAACACAAAAAAATGTCGACGTTAAGATGCCCAATTATTATTTCTGACTTTGAAAGAGATTTTATTTACCTTCTTCATTTGAGGGGTTTTTTAACTGAGGAATAACTATACATTATGCCACAGCCATATGTACATAATAGTCGTTTTCCTTACAAAAAGATAATTATGATACCAGAAATATATTTTGCTGCTAAGGTCATTTCGGTACTAGTGAGAGAGAGAGAGAGAGAGAGAGAGAGAGAGAGAGAGAGAGAGAGAGAGAGAGAGAGATGGGGTATAACGAGCAATCGACACAAGCTAGGTCATTTCGGGACTAACATATGGTTTAATTTTTTATTTCAATAATTCGCTTTCGCGTAGGGGTCTCATTTCGGTACTAACTTATAGTTTACTTTTATTTCAATAATTCGCTTGCTCATAGGGGGTCTTTAGCAGTGGGGGGATTTTCTGCTAAGATAAAGACAACATGGGATACGACGTTAATAAGGAAGCAATCTGTTTCACACGGGTATTGCGATGATCTTCTTCCTGTAACTCTATGTAAGATGACTGACTTTTATAAAGTTCATATGCATTCTACCTGTGAATTTGAATCACATGGCGTCGATCATTGGCTCGATTGCGCATGCAATGTTTACATAACGTCAACTGGCAAAATGGCGCTTTTACTCATTTTATATACACATTTACAATTAATAGGATTTTTTTTTTATCCAGATAAACTTCACACACTTTTATTTATTTTCTAATACTTATTTTCACTGATTTCTTATAATAATGGCCCCTTTATCAGTTTGAAAAACCTTGTGCCCATTGATTTCCAACGATTCCCCACAGAGTTATGGCTCTTGATCACTTTGAAAAATCTGGCCTGCGCTCTGGGGGCTAAAGTAATCATTCAATAATTCTTGAAATTTATACACAGTGTTTTGGTCATGGAACGAATACGTATATTGATTTTCAACTATTCCTGATAATTACTGCCAGACTTAGGACTCTTAATGATTCTTGACAGTTTTTCGAATGCCTTTATTTTTACACACCATGTTTGTCTTCATGAAATGTTGAATTTTTGAATTACTTTAGAGTTATTATCCTTAGTCATTTTTATATAGCTTGTATCATCCAGTGGTTAAAGCAATTTTCTGATTGGCTTGAATTTAAAGCACTATGTTTATGTGAAGAAATCTAATGTGGAGTTTTGGACATGACCCACGGTAACCATTCACCTGTGTCCTATGCATAAAGCGAATAGTATAGGGTGTCCAAGACATTAGGCACATTGTGTCTCACAGACATTTGGCACATAGTGATCAAAATGGTCTTGCTGCTATAAAGAGAACCAGTACTATAATATACATCTGTTTTTAAAAACGTTAAAATTTTATTTATAAGACATGTTAATTGCCTTCTTTTTAGTGAAAAAGATCAAGGTCGTTGAATTGATGGATTGGGTCAATTTATTTATGGTTATTAAGCATGATGTTAAAAAAAAACATATTACTCGGTGTGAAAAAAACATGAACAATCACTTTAAGAGCTTGTATAGGCAGTGGCGAAATGACTCTTCTAATTCTACAGCTTGATTCTTCACAATTTCAAAAAAGTCTACTACTAGATATATGCATATGCATTTTATATTTCTCAGTGTCTGTTGTAAACATTCCTTGCGTCACAAAACAATCCCTTCTACTTTCCCGTACTTTAAACTATGTTAAAATTATACACGGTTCGAAAGCTGAATCATTCATCTTCCAAAATGCATCTCAAGAACCTACTGTCCCACAGCTGTGCACACACAATTTCTAAATGTTTAAAACACATGCAGGTCTAAATAATGAACACTGAATGTGTTACACGGGTGGAATCGATGTGCAAATTCTCAAAAACTCACCCTGGCCCGGTAGCCGCCATAGTGATAAAATCCCCGGAAAGTGTCAGACATTTTAAATTCATAGTAATGAGGCTACGGATGATCGTTAGTAGACCCCAAGTATCGAATTCAAGATCCATTCTTTTTTGTAATGATTTTTCATGATTAATAACAGGATTCACAATCTATTTTAAGTCTCAATAAAGTCAAAACAACGCTCGAATTCACAACCTATTCCGCTGGTAATCACTAATGCAATCAATTTAGCGAAGGAAGAATTCTTGCAAACTGAACCACATAAGAACGTATGCAACACATTTTGACACCCACACAGACATATAACAGAATTGGAAATCTTCGAAAATAAACTTCTTGAGCAACCAGTTGGCAACCACTAAGATATAAAATCAACTCGGAAATTCTTTGGACTTGGATTCTTGTTTTTTTCTTTGGTACAGGTCAATGTAATATTCTCGTTTTCTAATAATATTGGAAGCAGTAGGTTGGCTTATACCGAACTGTTCCGCCAGATCTGTTTGGGATGGTTTAGGGTTAGCCTCAGATGCTTGTAGTAAACGTATTTTATCAGACAGCGATAATTCAGTTCGACGCCTCACATTCAGTATATCTGAAAATCAAAACAAGATGAAGCATTTACTTAAAACGGTCAATTTCATAAATTTGAAACACATTGGTTAATAGTCGCAGCAAAGTCACCAGTAGGCTTGTTCCTCCATTGTGACAATAGGAGATTCACAATCACTGTCCATACATTGTTCTGTAGATGTTTCATAAAAAAAACAAAAAAACTTTATGGTTTTACTATTTCTTTGTTTAATACATGCAACATTCCAATACTTTTACAGGTATCATTATTATAGGGAGTCGAGGTTTAATTAACCGGCATCACTTTCTTGGGGGCTGTATATCAACATACATATCACAAAATAACCCTATAGTAAAATCTCGAAAAATATTTTCTGGAACTGCAGTTTGAGAACTAGACACCCTGAATCAAAATCAGAATTGTGTGATTTTTCGAAAGACCGGACTCTGATTGTTTGGAATTGCATCACCCTTACCAATGATCAGTAAAAGTACCGGATTTCGGTCACTTCACTTTGCGGGATGGAATAATTTTCATATTTTTGCTTTCATATCCACTTAAAACAATTTGTTGAAGGCCAGTACTGGATCTAAGGGGGACAAGGTGGGACAAATGTCCGGGCCCCCCACATGTAGGGGCCCACCACAATTCTGGTTTACCTAAAATAATTTCACTAAAATAAAGTAAATGAAAACATCATAAGAGAAAGAGTCTGTTTAAAATACACAAATTGTCAACAAATCGCTGCCTAAATTGTCTCAGATGCACTGAAATTAATCCTAATTTTAAAAAAATTCCTGGAAGAAAACACCCCAGGCACTCAAGGGGGTGGAGTACATACTAGTACGATCCGCAATCAGTACGAACAATTTGAACAAACAACAATGAGGCCCCCCACACAGTTGTTGTGTCCCGGGCCCCCCACAAGGTTAATCCGACATTGTTGATGGCCTGAAAAGAAATTGTTTTGCCCGACTGTATAAATGTTATAATTGTTTGTAAATGTTCTGTTTGGCAATATTCCACATAAAATTTGTTTTAACCTTTCCTGGGTATATCTGCTAAAAATATGTTGGAAATTGCCATTACATCTAACGTTGGGTGGCAACCAGATGACACCTCAACTGGGATTATGGATAATAAATGAATTCGGTTGTACCAAAAAATAATTTGCAGAGCAAGGCAAAGTGGCATCATTTCAGGCAGTTATTCTTTTTCTAAAGAAATTGTCCATTTCGTTATGATAACGATCCTAACAGTTGAACAAATGTTTAGAACAACCACAGGGTTCCTTACTAACATAACAATATCGTACAATGTTCTTTCCCGTGTTCATTACCCTTTTTGCCATAAATTCCAATTCTAAACTACTCAGCATACAATCGATCCACTGCAAAATTTGGTTATATATATCCATTCACAATCTTTACACCAAAAATGTACTTTCGGAAAGACTGAAATACGCTTTGTTTAATGATGTGCTAAGACTGGAGCTTCCAGTTAAAATTATGATAATTTTCAAGCAAACTGGTTAAAACTGCTATCTTATCAGACGTCAACTTTTTAAAATTTAATTTCTACTACAAATTATGAATGCTTGTTCTTATTAGAAGCTGACAAATTGGGTAAATATTTTTTGATCATTTTATTCACGGCCTGTCTTGTAACACCATATTTGGCTGCTAATGCTGCTTGTGAAGGTCTCTCAGGTGACTGAAGAGCATTTATAATATCTTGTTTTTCTTCGATAGTTAATCTAGACTTGACAAACAAACTTGTGGATGGAAACACTGAAAACAAAACAATGAATACTTGAAGTACACATTTAATGTGAAATGAAAAAAATTGGATTTACGAATCACCATAAAGTCTCCAAAATATCTAAAGCAAAATTTTCAGGGACACCATTTCCATATAGAAAAAAACACCATTATTGTTTAACACAATTTATGAAACCTTTTCGAGAGAACTTAACACTCTCAGCCCTCTTCAATTTTAAAGAATAGTCGACCACACTTTTAGTCCCCTATCTTGGGAAAGAAACATTAACATAAGCAGATAATATATATTATTATACTTTGTATTATTATGAATGATTCATAAAAACAACCATGTAACTGGACATGTATATCAGGTTACAAACAAGCCATATTATTAATTCACAATATGTAATGATGAAATAATTTATTGCCACTATTAGTATTAACATTATGATTTTGATGTGGGGGACATATATTAATATTTAAAAAAATTTTGATCAATTTAAAAATTGTAAGATTCACTATTTAAACTGTACTGTAATATAACTACAATCAGATCTAGAAGCAGATATGCTACTTAATCACCATCCTCGGTTACCCAATGTACTCATTCCGTTCTACTCCACTATACCCTGGGTTAATCCATAGGGTTTCCACGATTTCAAACTATCTGAATGTAGTTAGAGTGTACGAACCAATCAAAAAACAGCTTACAAACCAGTCCTACGTAGACTCTTTGGCGTCATTTTTTACGTCATGGAACTACATTGTTTACAAACAAATGGCGACTTGTTTGATCGATTATGAGAAAGTTTGTAAAAGATTTAATATAAAAGAATTGACATGCACACAAAAAGATGGCAGGGAAAGTTCTGTCATGAAATTCTTAAACTTAATGGCACTGATTTTTCTACTACGCGGTAGGTATTTTTCCCAATGACACATTTGCAAAGTGTGCAAGAACGGACTGAGGTCACCATGTGTGGGGAATTCTTTGTTGAGAGTTACTTCCCTTCGCCTATTACCTTTCCAAATAACACTTTATGGGATTGGACGATAAAAATATCACAATCCGCCAGGGCAGATAATTTGAAATCGTGGAAACCCTATGGATTAACCCAGGGTATAGTGGAGTAGAACGGAATGAGGATGCTTAATCACATAACCTGCACAGTCTAAAATGAGGTGCCATATTGTAGACTAGATTGACATCTAATACACCAGGTGTAATATTGTAGACTAGAATGAAGACACCATGATATTAAAGGCTTAATACCACTCTTGTTGTAACTGAATAATATGTCCCAATCTCTATTCTGGTTAACAAATTGTATTATTTTACAATATTCCAATTAATTTATGATACAAATTTCATCTTAACACACCCAATTTAAAAAATTGGAAAAATTCAACTAAATGATTTGAAAAGCCTAACATAAACCTTTTCAAATATGACTTGGATTTTAAAATATTTTCGAACCCTCTGGACAAGTAAAATAGGATGTAATGGATAATTTACACAACAGGTAGGACACTTAAACATCTAGTACTTAGAATAAGGCTATTATTTATTTTCTGGAGCTGCCAAGCCAGCAAGAGTGAGAAATTATAACATTAAGCCAACACAGTCTAGAGCAGTAGTTTTCAACCATTTTTTGCCAATGGTACACCTTGGAACACATGAAAAAATAGCGACACACCTGGCTAGATACAGTATGTATGAAACATATGGCAAGTCACAGAGACTATAGTCATAGACACATAGAATGACTCAAACTATGAACTTATCAGTAGACACCAGTGAATACACAATTGGGATCACATGTTTTTTTGCATTTTCAGTTACCGGTACATTATGGGAGATAAGATAAAGAGATGGCAGTTCTCACTATAATAGTTAAAAACTAGATAGTGTAAAGGTAATTTGCTGAAAATTTCAGTCAAATTGATCCACTATTAGCCGAGAAAAAAGCGTTTGAAATATTCGCATAGCCTCGGCCATCATTACTCAAATCATTAATATAAACAGCATAGTCTCGATTATCCACTTGATTGGTTTAATTATCAACGGCCATTAAGCTGCATATATAGGATTTTAATCCGCCAACATCGACGGCTAGCCTTGACATCAAGAGTTTATTATGGTCTGGATATGTTAATTAATGTCTAATTGATTATTTAGATAACATTTCAGACCTAAAGAAAGACCTGTAATAAGCAGATTTTGCTCTTGCATAATGCACGTTTAGTGTGCCTTTCAAAATTTTGTGGCACACTGGTTGAGAATCACTGGTCTTGAGTGAGAAATGATATTATTTTAAAATCACTAAGCCTACACCGTCAAGAGTGAGATGATAATATTCAATCATTAAGCCAGAGTGAGATGATAATACTTAATCATTAAGCTTACACAGTCTAAATTGAGAAATGATAATATTTAATCATGAAGCCTACACCGTATAGCGTGAAGTGATAATATCTAATCATTAAGCCTACACAGTCTAGAGTGAGATATGATAACCCCTAAATTTTATTCAGCTTACAGATTCAACTCTGGAATGACTTCACTTCAGAATCAAATACCATAATATTGATATTCAATACTCTTCAAGAATGAATTGTGGGAGCATTTAAAACAAGATACTTCAACAAAATCACACTCTTATTTATGGAGATGCAAAAGCTTTCCTTTGACTAAAGGCTCAAGAAAATTGTTGAGGTTTAATAATACCAAATATACAGTAACATTTAGACATACGCTGAATATGCAAACCATTTTAATAATGGCTTAAAAGGCAATTATTTTATATGTATAATAATAGGACTTTCAGCAAACTAGTGTAAATGTGTACACGGGACCTCAGTTTTCCATCCCATCCGACGACTAGACAGCTGTCCTTGTCAGGCCCCCCGTTCTGCATCACTGACAAGGTGAAACCACGCCGGAAAATCAAGATGAACTTTCTCGGCAAATGCAGGGATCAAACACCCAACCTCCAGGCTAGCGAGCCAGCTTCTTACCCACTTAGCCATGTGATCCCCCAAATATGCTTGAGAAACAGAGGAAGAAGTGCATTGATGACAAGGGAGATTATGTTGAAAAATAAATATAAACATCAAAATACATAAATAAAATGTTTTTGCTTTAATTAAAGAGGCATCATGTAAAATTTAGATAAAGAGCTGACAGTTACAAAACAAGCAGTTGCCATGCAAGATACGGCGACATTATGGGAAATTATTGAATATCGATAGGCTTCATCGTCTCATGACCCTAAACACTATGTATAAATTATAAGTCAATCAAGTGATAACTTCAGCCGCTAGATTCTTCAAAGTGATCAAAGGCATTATTTATCAGAAATCGCTAAAAAACAATAGGCCTCTTTGTCTCATAACCAAGACTATGTATAAATTGTACAATGTACCCCACAAACTCTGAAAATGACAACTTGAGCCTAAATATTTGTAAACCTGCTCATATTTCCTGTCAATTCAGAACATTAAAACATTTCAGAATAAACAATACATTGTTTTCGTAACAACAGTTATTCTGATCATATCTATCATATTCACAGACCATTCTATATTTAAAGAAATGGATTGCCCACAACCTTGAATATCTATATCAAACATTCATATTCAAAGCCTATTTCTTCAACACAAATCAGTACCCAACATAAAAGTTTAAAATATAGTATTCAAAAAATTAACCATGTCAGAAAAACATTAAATGAACAATGGGAACAACTTTTCATTTATGGGATTTCTATCATGTGGAGGGACACTTGCTGTTGTTAGTCGATTTTGACAAATTCTGTGTATTTGACAACAAGTTGTGATTGAATATCTTTTGTATCACGATCACCATGCGTCCTGTAATGGTACACTATCTGATAACAGTTAATGTGACTTTACATAAATGAATTAACACAGCACTAAAATGAAGATAATTCATCCTTTTTTTTTCAGTCTAAAATTTTACATTACAACTGAATCCTTCACCGTGACTATTTAAAAAATAAATCACTTTCCAAATATCTTGCTATAGTTCATCAGATTAGTCTTCATATCATTCTGCGTAAATTTTGTGGTCCTATTCTTGAGAAATCGAGCACTTTCAAATAGGTTTGACACCATATTTTTTTTCATATTCTTGAAGAAAAACATTTTTTCTTTTAAGAACATAACTTATTGCCTGCTGGGTGACACCAAATTGAGCAGCAAGAGTTGATTGGTAAGGTTTTGAGCCACTTTTGGGGTCCGAAGCTTTTATAATCTCTATTTTATTTTCCAAGGACAGTTCCTTTCTCGGGGCACAAAGATCTTGTAAAAAACTTCTCATTGTAGAAGAAGCTGAAATTCAAATAAATAAAATAGTTTCACTAGGTTGTTATCAATTAGCGTGGAAATTGAAATGTCAACAGAACCGGTATTTATTGGGAATTGTGTTAAAATGGTGATTTACTAATGACAACGGAAAACACATTTCAAGTCCAAGTCAACTACGGTATACACATTTCACAACATAAATTTGTATTTCAGAAATGAAATAAACAACTGTATCTTTTATAAATATTGTTTATTTCATAGATTTAGGAGACTTGCAGTCTTGACGAGGTCTTGATCATGACTGTGGGGATGTCGACCAAATCTTACTAGTGCACTATTCTGACTGGTGATTCTAGCGGGACAATCTTTTGTGGTACATCTCCAGTAGGTACGTTCACAATGTGAAGAATTAACTCTGTAAACATATCCATTATGTAATAAATTTTCTCTTCCAAACTTATTGGTAATAAACTGAAAGTGGATCTGGTCAACAGCCATTTCTGAAAATAGAACAAATAACTAAATAAAATATACATAAATATATATTTAATGTATTTAATATTTATTAACAATATGCTTCAGTTTATTTCCCATAGAGCTTTGTTTCCGGATCTTGAATTTGAATGATCTTCAATAATTGAATTTATAGACGCACAGACAGGATCAAATAAATAAAATTAACATACCTTTATTCTTATATAGGAAATTATGATGATATCTGAATATGTAACAATATAATAATAAGATACCGGTAAGCTTCTATTCTTTCTAACCACATTATTATTAGCTTAATCATTATATTGATTGCAAGAGTTCAATTCATTTATAATCTATTTATAGTCTGTTATTATAAGTTATCCATTTTATGAACGAGCTAATTAAACAGCAGCCCCTCTTGGATCTGGGTGTAAAATTTACTAAAATAAAATTGTCAATTTCATTGCATTTCATTTTTATCAATTTCTTTTGCGGAAAAACAATGCATCTTTATTCAATAATTTACTTTTTATGTCCACAAAGGTATGTAAAAGTGGAAAGACAACTGACTCCAGCTGTCCCATCACACAGAGATTATCACCATTAAACACATTAATTGACTGGAATCAATGAGGTGTAGATCCTTTAAAAGTTATATCATATGCCTGTTAATAATATCAAATCTATGGTTGTATTTACTCAATAAGTTGACACAAATAATTAGCATTAACAATTTAACAACTGGTTTTGACTTTTGAAGAATTATATAAGTACCATCAATGAATAAAGAGAGAGAGAGAAATGGGGTTTAATATCCACTCTACACAAACTAGGTCATTTTGGGACTAACATGGTTTTTAATTTTATTTCAATAATTCGCTTGCGCGCAGGGTAGGGGTCTTTAGCAGTGGGAGGAAACCGGGGACCCAGAGAAAACCCACAAGGTTGGACAGGTGTACAACCGGGGATTCAAAACCATGCCAGCTGATTCAATGACAGACCTTATGCATGTGCTAACTATTCGCCATCCACACCCCCCCCCATCAATTAATAAGCACTGCAATCTTCACAATAAAACATTTTACAATCATAATAACAACATCTGATGAATGATTGAACATACAAAACTAACGATACATTATTTTTTACACCAGAATTTTGTATTTTCATATTTTTAAAACCTTATCTACAACATTTGTATTTTCATATTTTTTAAACCTTATCTACAGCAAAAATAACCATAAAATTACATACCCCAAATCATCATATACAATTATATGTATGCAGTCTCAATTATCCAATCCTTTCATTCAGCAAGTGTCTCATAGTCTTAGACTCACATCTGGTGATTATAATTTTGTTTGATCTACCAGATTAATAAGCAGGAATATAGTAAATTGGTTAAGCCAGTGGTCACAAATAGGTTGGGAACCACTGGGTTAAGCAATATTATTATATGCTTATCAGAGTAATTCAGTTTTATACACACAAACTTTACATGTCCATCTGATCAATTGCTTTAAAATTAACCATCAGTAGCAGTCCAACTCTTCTACAATAGTGTGTGATCAACTTCATTTGAATTGTTTATTTCCATGCAAATAGGGAAATACCCTGCAGATCTTTGAAGATAATTGACAAGACTATTCATTATTAATTATAGGTATTGTTTTCTTTCATATTATTCTCCCTAATGAAATATACTTCATCAGTTGAAGTAGCTAAGTCTCTAACTCATTATCATCCAAAGTCTTCAACATAGAAGTATTTGTCAATTTAAATCAACTTTAATGTTGTGATCTTACCGGGACAAGATAGGTCTCTGATAATCAATATTTAAGACAAAGTTTACCATTGGTACATGAATCATGTACCATAGTGCATTTCAGTGCCAACTGTAACATGGGATGCGAAGAACGAGGCTAGACATATACCACAAGTCGTGTCAATCTGTGACCTCATATTCTTAATTGGAGAGCATGCGCAATAAATACTATCGGTGTAGCATGGAATAACCAGGCACTAGAGATTGCCGTTCGATTGAGACTTCTGGTGTATTTCACCGTACATAACTGACTAGAAATTACAGAAAAAACTGAAACAATTGAATGTAAATCAGTTTATATTACATTATCTGGAGAGCATGCGCAATAAATACTATGGGTGTAGTCTGGAATAACTAGGCACTAAAGATTGCCATCGATTGAGACTTCTGGCGTATTTCACCGAATACTGACTTGAAATTACAGTAAAAACTGAAACGATTAAATGTAAATCAGTTTATATGCATTCATATTACATTATTATATGCGTTGCGACCAATTTGTGTCTATTTCTAGGTCCCAATTATAAGCGATTTAGCTCCCTTAATATACACCTACATACCCAGCCTAAAATCTGGACACATTTGTATGAGTAAGTATTCATATTATGTTTTAAGTTGAGATATTTTCGCCAAAGTATTTCGTTGAATCCGTTCCTTTTCTTTATATGTCTTCCGATTTTTGAGAACATAAGTAATGGCTTGACGTGTGACACCAAATTGTTGTGACAACTCTACCAAACTTTGTTTTTCTTTCTCAGTCAATCGAATTATTTCTATTTTCTCCTCTAATGTTAATCGCCTTTGGACAGCAAATTCTGCTGAAAATTAAACAAAACAAGAGTTCAACTGGTTTCTATTTAATTGAGCAGATAATTGTCTAATAAAAAATACACGAATACTACATAAATAAAAAACAACCGATAATTAAAAGAACTAATTTTGATGAAAAGGTATTGAAAACTAAAAGGTTTACTTTCTTCCGGAAGTTCATGGAAGTCTTATGCAGTGTAACTAACAATTAACAATAACAAATTTTTTTGAACCAGTGGCATTAATAAGGGGTGCTGTCAAGAAGAATGGACCAAATAAAACATTTTATTTTTATATTTCTGGAAAGGTATAAATATGACCAGTCACGGGCTGGTGGTTTGTTGAAATATATATCTGTAATTACTCATTCGTGTGAACAGTGATAATCTCAAGATGCATTTTCTTCAGTAGCTTTAATTTTGTGATGAATGCAGATTAAAATGGCTCACACATCATGTTCTATTTTCAAATTTTTAAATATTGATCTAAACAATAAAGAGAGGATTTAGGTTCTTAGCACAATTTAAAATTTTAAAAATTTATTGAAAATAAAACATAAAACAAGCCAACAGTGAGGTTGATGTCCCCCCTTAAAATCCCAAAGGACACATATTAGTTAATTGCACATTTATCTTTTTCAAAAGTATCGAGGAATCAAACTGATCATCAACTATACATTAAGTTTCATCACTCTCTATCCGATAGAATCAACGTAATGAACATTGTGATTAACTTTAAACATTCTACCTCAATCAAATTGCTTATGGCTCTGCTTACCCACTTTCTTCGAAAGGCGGGAGACAATTACATACATGATTCTTATACTTTATTTGCTTAAAAGGATATACACTGATAAATGTTATATTTCAACATATCAAATAACATATAATTTCCTTGATGCCACCATTTTTGCTTTTATTAACATGTCAAGTTCGTCTTTGGTTTTAAAACAACGCACATGACAATTGTTTTCACATATATCTCTGTAGAAATACTTGTCCATCACTACCCCCCCCCCCCACGGGCCACCACCACATTAACAATAAAATATCAAAACACATAATTATAAATGCATTAACATTAGAACAGTGATAATACACAGAGTAACCTGACTTATACATGTAGTTCAATGGAAGTTGCTTAAATTTTTAAAAGAAAAACATGGCAAGGGTTCTAAATATTCACACAATGTAACAATAACTGTTTAACAATCTTCACTCCCTTAGCGACATAGATGAATTTATGTTGAATATCCACGTAACTTACGGACATCACATATAAATACACACACATGGACATATTAAATACACACACACACATTTCCTTTTTCAGATGTCCAAGAAACTATAATATAGGTTTGTCCCCGTATTTTTTCTCATATTCATGTATAAATACAGCCTTTTTTTTCAAAACGTAACAAATGGCCGGTTGACTAACACCAAATTGAGCAGCTAGAGCATATTGGGAAGGTTTTGGACCACTTTTAGGATCTGCAGCTTGAATGATTTTAATCTTATTTTCCAATGACAGTTCCTTTCTTGGAGTACAATAGAGTTCCTGTAAAAAGCTTCTCATATTTGCTGGGGAAGCTGAAATTCAAATAAAAAAACACTTTCACTAAAGAGATGCCAGAGAAGTAAATTTGAGCAAAATGACGACCTGGAGAAATGGGTGTTAATTTTTAAGTTGTTGTATATTTTCTAAGGTTTTTTGCTGAATCCATTGCTTTTCTTTATAGGTCTTCCGATTTTTGAGAACATAATTAATAGCCGGTCGTGTGACTCCAAATTGTTGTGACAACTCTACCAAACTTTGATTTTCTATCTCAGACAAGCGAATTATTTCTATTTTCTCTGCTAGTGTTAATCGTCTTTGTGTTTGGACAGCAAGTGCCACTGAAATTCAAATAAAAAAGTTCTCATCTAACTGAATGTAACTGTAGACATATTTCAGATAGTGTACACAAATCTTGAACCATTATTTAATGTGTCTTGAAAATATGGCAAACCATTAATAAATGACCAAAACTCAATTACTGTTAAAGGTCACATAGAATGAACTAATAATTCGTAAGTATGGAATGTACTTGAAGCCACTGTGGTAATTTACCATACACAACATGGCGATTTCAAACCAATCTGATACCAGCAGTTGCAACAGTGATGTGCAGTGACCATTTTGCAAATGTGTGTCATGGTCTGTGGCAAAAACTATATCGATCACTTAAAAATCAAAATAAAAAAAAAATCAACAAAATTTGGGGAGTTAATTCCTACAATTCCCAAGTCAAATATTAAACTGTTACAATCTGTATCAAAGAATATAAATCAAATGTTAATATAGGCACTTTCTTGGATCTACAGTTTGATTACTACATCTACTAAGACATACATGTACATGGTGCAATAGCAATGATTTCACTGGACATATCTGCATCTGATACAGTGTCCAAGTTGAAAGAGCTACTACGACAGGATAAATAACACATTTGTTAATGATATATCCATATTGTAAAATCCAACTTAACTTTTATAGTAGCTTGATTGATGTTCATAATTAGTGGCGAGGATCACTGTGTCATTTATACATGTACATATCAATTTTACACCCATCTTGTCATTTTAGTAAGAAAGAAGCCATAGCCTATAGTATCATCATCAGTGTATTGTTGGCCTACTTGAATTTTATCTAAAATTTAAGCATTCTTTCAACTATTACACTGTCTCACTGTTTTCATATAAAGCAACCCATTCTACCTTCATTGTTTTTTTTCACGAAGCAAAAGAGAGAGAGAGAGAGAGAGAAATGGGGTTTAACGTCCACTCGACACAAACTAGGTCATATGGTTTAATTTTATTTCAATAATTCACTTGCACGTAGGGGTCTTTAGCACTGGGAGGAAACAGAGTACCTGGAGAAAACCCACAAGGTTAGACAGGCACCCTACTCCTTGCCACATACAACCTGGGATTCAAAACCACGCCAGTTGACTCAATGAAGCAAATGGATAATTTCTCAGTTTGTATGATGAATACTGAATGGATATTGGTTGATGTTTAATATCTGCCCTCACAGTATTGTTATCACAGATAATTATACTGAGGACCCTGTTTCTCGAAATCTTAACCAAAGATAAAATCCAAATTATAGTAGATACTTCAATTTTGATAGGCTTAGCACTAAAATCAATCTAATATTATCATATCAAATTACTAAAATTAGGATTTTTATCTTAGTTAAAATTTCGTGAAACAGGGCCCTGGTGTAGAGGAGAAAATGTTTCTAATAAACATTCGGTCTCTGTGATGTTACACACATTTTTGAAAATTGATACTTATTTAGTTAATTGACAAAATCATTATTTACGGCAGGTCAACGTTTGCTACTTTGAGTGATGATACCTAAATTACCAATGGATTTTGATAAAATTTGTTTTTTAATGTTCAAAAACATGAAACCTTGACGCACCTGTGTATTCATTTATTTCATGTTCTTTAAGTTAAGATCAAAGGCACCTCTTTTCATTATTTGCAGCAATATGATGATTTGAAATTCTGCTCCATTCAGTATTTCCTGCAGACGATGAAAACTAGATATGGTCAATTTAAACGAAAATCAAAACCGCCCAAACTGACGTAAGTCAAAACTGCAAAAAATGTGCTGAAACTGAAACTATGTCCAAATATCTTGAGTAACAAATATTTAATAAATTGTTTTAATTTTTTTTATGGCCAATCTATGGTTGTTTTGACTAAAAGTTGTGTCCATTCGAACAAAACCTTTGGACTGTTTTGGTTTACATCCATTCCGTCTGTAACAATCTTCAATGGAACTATTTTTAATCTCATTGGATCCAGACTGGAAAACTATCTGTGGGTGATGTTTTGATTTTCTTTTCTTACCTACCAGTAAATGTTAAATACTTAACACAGATTAGTTGTCGAAAATTGGATAATGACGATCAGCGGCTTTAAGATCTAAATTAGTATGAAGAATCTTCACGCAAGTTTGATTTGTTTTGTGTGTTGAAAATCTTAAAAAATTTATGCTAGTCGATAAATAAAATGTTGAGATACATGTACAGTATATCCTGTGTTCAATAATTGACGTCCACAAAACAAACATTTGTAAATAAACCCACTTCTACTGCCAAAATGAAAGCTTGATTTCATTGAGCTTGCCTCACCTCTCATCAAATTAATGGATGGATAAATCAAAATCAACAATTTATTTTAAAATATTTTACGGATGTTCTACTACTTTAAATTAAGTAACAAATCAGTTCAAAATATCATTTATTTTCTCATCTTGCAACAGGTTCTACTACTTTAAATTAAGTAACAAATCAGTTCAAAATATCATTTATTTTCTCCGTCATTAGCAATTTATCTTCACAACAAGACATCCGCTAATTCAATAATAATTGTTATTGTACTTTAAATCTAAAGTAAAGGTTTATAATAATGTTTTTGATATTCATGTAAATACACATCTTTTCGTCTTAATATATAGCATATCGTTGATTGGGCTACATTAAAGTCATCAGCTAATGCTGATTGTGTCTTCTGACTGGCTTCTGCTATATGTATTAATTTCACTTTATCCTCTAAAGATAAATCATTTCGTGGACGTCTATAAACTTGAGCCGCTGAAAGTAAAGCAAAGGAGCCTACTTAAAATAATGTTAGTAAATAATAAATACTTCAGATTTTTTGTAACAACGATTTTCATGCAACTGGTTTTTTTCTGCAAGACCATTCCACAATAATCATATGGCATGGTGATGAGATAATGAAAAGCTTATAGTTCAAAGTAGACTAATCCCAGAGAAAAGGCAAGTACAATTTTTTTTTTATCAGAACAGAGTCCATAGTAGAGAAAATTAAAAGAAAAATGGGTGTGGTCAAGAATATTTGTTTCTCTCTAATTCTATTCACTACAGTGAGATGAGATTTCTATGAGTTTTTTGCGCCTGAATTTGATTACCCTCCTTATATGAATATGAACATAACAGACATTAGACACTGATCCTTGGCTTAATGTTATTTCTGGGAGCAATTTTCCAGTTTACATACGCCTGTGCATAAAATCTGTAGCATAACAAGAAATAATTGGTCCTCGCTTCTTCTTGACAATACATTTAAATATTTACATGCATTACTTTTTAGCCTGTTGCTCGCTCAACATGAATAGGGTCTTCAGTCACGCAGGTTTAAGGGCAAGTGCGCATGCGCGCACCTACCGCTCGTCTAATTGTCCACCGAGGTGTGTTTATTTCTGACTCGCCTCAGATACTGAAATCACTTATCTAATTTGAAAATGATATAGATCAATTAAATCACTACGCATCAATCCATCAGGAGCAAACATCGATTCTTGCATTTTCATATCGGCAGAGGTATATTCCTCAGTCAGTTTGCAGAAACGCACTATTGGAATGAAAATTCCTTGCTTCAAATCTCCAATAATAATTTTTTGAACGTGTTAGCCTACCTTAGTTACGTATTCGATAATATTTATTTCTATTAAAAGAAAATCCATTGCCAGTCATTTCATCAATTAATTGCACAACCAGGTTTATATTGCAAAATACCAGATTTTTATTAAAGGAGACAAAATTTTATTATAAATCTTAAGTGTATAAATATAACATGCTTTCATTTTTTTCATTTTAACTATTTATATATATTATCTATGATACTTATTTTTATTTGTGTATCTCAATATGAATGTTTAAATTTGTCTCATTATATTCACCATATGTTTTTCACAATATAACCCGGTTGGTGCTGGACATGCCATTAAACAACATTTCATTTCATTTCTAGAAAATACATGAATTATTCTATTTATCCAAAAAGCACATGTCTCAAAACTTATCGCTGAATTTTTCAGATGGATGTAATGCTGCAATATAAACTGGGAGCTAAAACTTCGGTTTTTAGCAACATGATGGTAATAGAAAATAGATACTGTGTGATTGTGACAAATCTAAGCCGCTCGTGTTTGTATTCAAAGAGCACAATCTTTTCTTATCCTTGTCACAATTCTAGAAAACTCTTCGCTACATTTATTGATGTTGACAATGCATCAATATGGCATGTACAGCATAATTTTAAATTTAACATCAAGCTTTTCAAACAAAAATAAACTCTTTAATAGCGTAATGCATAAAACGTAAATGACAATTACTTTTCTTTTTACAGGAAGAACAAGGGTAGCCGAGTTATATTTAGAGTGAATACGTATCACTTTCTCTGTCATTGCTATCGTTTTGAAGGATAGACAATTAGGTGTAAATGAAATATATGATTGTATATCATCGGCATAGAAATGAAAGTTGAGACCATATTTTTTGACAATATCACCAAATGGTGACGTATAAAAAGTGTAAATAAAACCGGACCTAAAGCAGAACCTTGAAGATCCCCAGATGACAAAACATATTCAGACAATTATGATTTTCTATGATTCTCAACAGATTTGAACAGTTTTCCAACAATGGTGTGAAACTACATGTAGACATTAAATACTGAAACTCCTGCTAAAACAACACAAATAAATGATACCCAAGTTGTAGTGTTTATGATCAATATGCTTAGTTTAATCATTGTAATACATGTAATTAAAAGATAGGTTGCCAGGCAACGAAACATACGCCCACAGCAGCTAAATCGTCCGGGCAGTCAACAAGGGTTGTCGCATATTTTTACTAATTTCGGTAATGAAACATTTGTAATACACTAAAAACTGATTAAGAGTAACAACTCATTATGTAATTATCAGAAAATCATTAGAATTTGATTGCTTTTTATAAAGTTTTACCCCACGCTAACAATTAGTATATACATGAAACATTTAATATCATGGATTTAGCTGTTCAGTTATCTAAATTCATTGAAAATCAAAATACTTGTTCGTTTCAACACCTTAAACTCTATGTATCAATCTGAAGTCAATCGGATAGTAACTTTGGCCTCTATAGCGTCACAAGAATTTTTGAAGTTATCAAGGGAGATAACTCTGGCAGTAATTATTTGAAATTGCTGAAAATCAATAGGCTTCTTCGTCTCGTGACCTTAAACACTGTGTATAAATATAAAGTCAATCGGATATTAACTTTGGCCTCCAGAGCGTCCACAAGATTTTTTGAGGTGATCAAGGGCCATAACTCTGGCACTAACTATCGGAAATCGCTGAAAAATTATAGGCGTCTTCGTCTTATGACCTTAAACACTGTGTATAAATTTAAAGTCAATCGGATATTAAATTTGGACTCTAGAGCGTCCACAAGATTTTTTGAACTGATCAAGGGCCATAACTCTGGCACTAATTATCGGAAATCGCTGAAAATCAATAGGCTTCTTCGTCTTATGACCTTAAACACTGTGTATAAATTTGAAGTCAATCGGATATTAACTTTGGCCTTTAAAGCGTCCACAAGATTTTTTGAAGTGATCAAGGGCCATAACTCTGGCACTAATTATCGGAAATCGCTGAAAATCAATAGGCTTCTTCGTCTTATGACCTTAAACACTGTGTATAAATTTAAAGTCAATCGGATATTAACTTTGACCTTTAGAGCGTCCACAAGATTTTTTGAGGTGATCAAGGGCCATAACTTTGGCACTAATAATCGGAAATCGCTGAAAATCAATAGGCTTCTTCGTCTTATGACCTTAAACACTGTGTATAAATTTGAAGTCAATCGGATATTAACTTTGGCCTCTAGAGCGTCCACAAGATTTTTTGAAGTGATCAAGGGCCATAACTCTGGCACTAATTATCGGAAATCGCTGAAAAACAATAGGCTTCTTCGTCTCATGACCTTAAACACTGTGTATAAATTTAAAGTCAATCGGATATTAACTTTAGCCTGTAGAGCGTCCACAAGCAATTGTGGACGCCGGACCGACGGACCGACGGACGGGGGCGACGACAATATACGACCACATTTCAATGTGGGCGTATAAAAAGGAATACCACCAACTTGATTCATAAAACAAATTATATCCACCAATCTTTACCGGATGTAAAAACAAGTCGTATTTATATATGCAACTACAAAGTTCCCCATTTCTCAAATACCTCATTTATTTGAAATAAATTAAGTGATAGAATAAGCTGAGAGACAACATGACCTTTTTGTAAATCGAACAGAGTTATGAAATGAACATCTAATAGTGAGTTGGTATTTATCATTGTTTAAAATATAGATATTTTATTTTAATGTTTATATAAAACAACAGACTCGTATCACATTTGCTTGTCTATTTGTTGTCATCTAAAGTTAGTTACTGAGATGGGAGTACATGTACAGCTGGTATGATCCTAATTTTTCTGCAGTACTTTTTCGTGTAGATTTCGATTGTTTGGTGATCAGGACTTTGAAGGGACTTTTCTAGGATACAGAGGTGTATTAAACATTGATGGAGATGGATGAAACATAACTTGCTTAGAATCCATAACTACATTATGTTAAATTTGGAACTAAAACTGTTTTGGATTTAATAAAGACTGACTCAGTTCAAATAAGAAATTCTATTGATAATTGTGTTGACTTGGATAGAAATCTTGGTGTTCTGTTTCTGTTTGACCATAACCATAGCCATATCTAATAATAATATGTGTCAATCAAGCTTCCTTCAATATAACATTGGTCAAATTTGTTCATATATTAATGTACTCTTCTAAAATGGTTATTACTATGGGCTTAATAACGAGTTTAAATTTTGAATTTGGGCTTAAATTCAAAATTTATTTTAGTTTTAGAGTGGTCTCCATATTAAATTTTCAAAACACGTCTGTTGACATTGATGGAGTCTCGTCGAATTGGTGTACATTATACTGTTAGTGCCATGAGAGGGTTTTGTATCTTTAAAGCTCATTGGACTCCTAGAGACTAAATGTGACAATTATAAAAAACCCCAAATGTTTGTCGTTTTTTCCTTTTTTCGAATTTTAGCCCTGGGCTTAATTTCAGAAGAAATGTTTTTATCACTGACATGGTCAAATCAATCTAATTAAAATATAGATCTATATTTCGTTTCGTTTTTTATACTTTCGATGACCTACACTCATGTAGATCTAACAAGTTATAGTGGGAGCTCACATTCTATGTCGTCAGGTATCAAGCACGGAACATTTGACCCGATAACGTCAGTCATTCGATTAACCAATTAGTGACCGCCATGCTTTTTAAAATCTACTTTTGTTTTGATTTCTATCCGCTGGTGTTAGTATAGACGTCATTGGCTGGTAATATCTACCCACAGTTCCACGCATGAAAAGGTCAAACGGTCGATTTCGACAGACCATTTGATTGGTTGACCCCTCATTTCAGGCAGAACACGAGATAAATAACAAGTCCTCCAGATCCAAGAGTAGTGAAGACAAGTAAAAATGAAATTTTGAACTATAAAAAACGAAACGAAATTGGATCTGTGTTTTAATCAGATTGTGGTCAAATTTGAAATTAAGCCCAGGGCTTGAATACGAGAATTCCCGGTAACTTTTGTCCACGTCTAAAAGATTCATACAAGAAATATTTGTGAGAATTTCTAAAATTTGTTATTTGTATGATATTTGTAATGTTGGTATTATTATTGACTTAAACACAATCTTGCTTAAACTATAACTATTGTTCACATCCAAAAGATTCATACAACACACATCCATATATACATGTATACAACTACAAGCAGATTTTCAGGTCATCATGATATGCAGTCTCCACAGTTTTTCGGGAACTAACAGGTTAGGAACTTTCAGTTTTATGATCATATAAATTCAATGGTATACAACTGAGGTTGTCTTCTATTTCTATTAATTTTAAAAGTTATTTATATGATATATATTGTACACATATTTATTACAACCATATTATATTCAATTGAGAAAATAAAGGAATTATAACTATGATGTTTTGTTAACTTTTCTTTGCCATAACAAAATTGCTAAGGGTAAAAACTATAGTGTTGTAATGACAAAAAATACCACTGTCGTCAGATGTGAGATTTCTGAAAGGGAAGGGGAGCCAAAACATTTTTAATGTAATGTGAATTTTGAAGGCGAATACCCCCAGTATTTTGGTGAATAAGACAGCCAGATAGGCATATTTGGATCGGTGGATGTCCCTCGCCCTAATTGAAAAATAAACAGATGACACCCATTAATTACTTGCACATTAACTCTTTTACAAAGCATCAAACAATGAAATTTCTTACATGTACATGTATATGAATCTGGATAAACTGATCATATGAGCTGATACATATACGTAATGCTCATATATGAACTTAGTCAAGGTAATGTTGTAATGAATCTACAGTCAACTTTGCATAAGTCGGATCTACACTACGTGTCTGGAGTTTGAGACTAGAAACACCGAACACCGTGGAAAAACACTCTATTTCACGGTGGAATCTCGGAGAATCGCTAGCGAAACGGCAGCTTGCCAAATCACCGCGAAATAGGGTGTTTCACGGTGAATTATAGTGTTTCGCGGTGGAACACGGTGAATCGCTCGAGTGCCGATATCATCCGGATGTAAGCATGTTGACGGAAAATGTATTTTATTTAAGTTGAATACAAGATATGTTAACCGTTGGCGAGGCAGCTACGGTCGTATTTTTTTTTATTTCTAACACACTGCACATGTATAACGTGGTGCCACAATGTACGCGTATGCAAACAATGAATAACTTACAACGTATCATTTCATCTTATTGGCTGCTTATTAACCGTTGGCGAGGCAGCTACGTATCAAAATGTATGCAACACTGAACAACTTAAACAAATTTTAAACGTACCATTACATCTTCGTCTATAACTTAGATCTCATCCATCAATTATTGGCTGCTATCAAATCCAAACTTTAAATTATATACGATGAGCTTTTACACATTACTTAATTACTCGCAGCTTCAGATAATCTAAATCAATTTTCCATACAGCACACGACACCACAGTTCAGTAAATCACTTTCGGTAAGTCACGTGGTCAGAAACGCGCCAAAATATTGGGACTATATTATTATTACGCTGTGTTATTTGGCGAAATTTCTTTTAGCAGATCTTGACTGTCACCGATATATGATAATAATGAATTATGACGCCTCAGCTATAAAACGCCTTTGCATTATGACGCATTTAAACGATATCAATGGCGGGCGATACACTGTGAGTATCACTAAAGTCACAGCCCAATGTTTATGTTATTTTACAAACACTGTACATTTTCATGCACACAACCAAGGAATGTTCTTACGGGATTTTGCGCAGCCGTAGAGTAATCTCCGCTGTGACAATATACATCTACTTCGTATGGCCCAATCTATTTCGGTGGAAGCGGATATTGAATAAAGCCATTTCACACACACATACGTGTACATGCCAAGCGCACGTCATATAGTTATACAATGTCCACGAGTATGTTAATTCTCGCCTTCACTCAGTTATGATTTTCTCATTTTGAGTACACTTTCTGAATAATTCCATTCTTTTGTACGCATGCATGACCAATCGAACGAAACAAAAAGACTACTCAGACCAAAAATAAATTGTTGGTTTAAAAATTGTGTTTGTATTAATATGACTACTCCAATCAATAATAAAATGTTGTTTTAATTGTTGTTTTAATCGTTCGATAATTGTGTTTGTTTTAATATGCATCTGTTTTCTTTGAAATAATAAAGTGTTATGTACTAACCCGTCGTATTTTTTCATTATGAAGCACATCAAAGAAAATCAGTTAAAACAACGATAACTGAGTAGTGATTAATTCGTACGTATCGGTACTGGACTGCTCGAACCAATAATAAAGTGTTGTTTTAATAATCGATAATTGTGTTTGTTTTAATATGCATCTGTTTTCTTTGAAATAATAAAGCCTTATGCATTTACCCGCGGTATTGTTTCATCATAGAGAATATCAAAGAAAAACAATTAAATTGTTGATGTAATAAAGATAGATATTTGGTAATATGTACTTACCGGCAACGGATATTCTTAAGTTATGTATATACTCACCTATAAATTATTCGCATCTTTGTATTGTGATTTAATCATAAAAAACATATTATCTGTATTATATTTTTAAAATGATTAAGTCAAGCCTTATAATGTAATTTAATTGGTCCGAACGGTCCTTTCGGTTGGTACGAGTAGAAAAGATAAATATGGGTCCGATATTATGCAATATCTATGCAGGTTCAATCACGAGACGTGGGTGCTCACCGTCTAGTATAACTTTACAGCTTCTGATATCCTGAGTTTAAACGTAAACATATACATGAATGTATAATCTTATAGATTGCAATATGCAGTAGGAAATCGGGATGTTGGACGTACTAAAGAATGGAATCATTCAGAAAGTGTACTAAAAATAAGCAAATTATAACGGCGTGAAGACGAGAATTAACATACTCGTGGACATTGTATAAATATATGACATGCGCTTGGAATGTACACGTATGTGTGTGTGAAATGGCATTATTCCATGTCCGCTTACACAGAAATTAATTGGGCGACATAAAGTAGATGTATATTGTCACAGCGGAGATTTTCCGCATAGTAACATAGCGTAAAAAAATATAGTCCCATTCGGAGTGATTTATGGCGCGGAGTGATTTATGTATGATTGTTTTAGATTGATTGAAGCTGCGTGTAACGGTACAATAATGTGTAAAAGCTCATCGTATATAATTTAAAGTTTGGATTTGATAGCAGCCAATAATTGATGCATTACATCTAAGTTACAGACGAAGATGTAATGATACGTTTAAAACATTGTAAGTTGTTCATTGTTGCATACATTTTGGCCGACGTTATGCATGTCCGCGCGTTAGGAAAAAAATTCCTAACCGATACAGAATGCCGGTAAATGTCTCCCCGAGATTACCTAACTCATTTGTTATTCAAACCGGCCTGTACTTTATACATATACATGTATATGTACACGTTTTCCCGGGAGCATTACTATATTATAACTCCTTCAATTTACAAATGTATTATAGACAATATTAGTTTGACCCTAGCTTAAGGTAGACTCGCAAATTCCTTGCGGGAAGCACGGCAAACCAAGATGTACTTTTATCGAAACACGGTGAATTCCTAGAGAAACACGGTGAATTCCTAGAGAAACACGGCGAATTCCTAGAGAAACACGGCGAATCTTAGAGAAAAATCGCCGCGGAATTAAGCGAAATTTCACCGTGAAATCTAAGAGAATTCGGAGTGTTTTTTTTCGCCGTGTCGGCGCGATTCTGGTCTCAAAAATTTGGTAGGAACTGTAAGTGGACTGGCCAATTTTATCCCAGTTAAGCAAAGATCCAAGTTAGCCGAAGACCGAAATTCAATCTTAGCACAATTAGAAATAAACTGCAAGATCTGCATAATAATTGGTTTAAAGGCACATTTCAAGCTTTTGTTTGTATGTGCGAGTAGATATTGTAACTTGCGTTTTGGAGGCAGACCACCATTAAATTTCACCATTTCAGTACCCACAAATTGTAGTTTGTCTATTTATAGCAATTCCCTCACTGTCTCTTTTCTCCCCTTTTGCATGCCCATTGATTTTTTGGGGCTAGAATGGACAGAGGGGGTTTGAAATAACCTTTTCTGGTAGGTTTTGGTAAATATTCAAGATCTCATGGTGGAATACTAGTGGGGTTATCAGGTTGGCTACGGTGATATGTATGGCAATGAGTCACATGTTTTTAGTATGCTTCTTCGAGTTTGTGTATTTCAAAATTTTGATGGTCAGCCGCATACAAGTTTTAGTGCAAAGACATGGAATTCCCGAACCACGTTTTAGACCATCTGGATGAAACTGTCTCAGTCAAATTCTGAACATTCTGCCAATCCCACTTACGCGAAGGAAAAAAAGCCGCAATTAGATCAAATGGAGCAAACATTTTGATCTGAGTTGATCAATGATCCGACTTAGGAAATTTGACTTGCGCTTAGAAAACAGTGCAGGATCAAAGGGCCCAAACGATTTTATCCGAGATGTGCAAAGATCTGATTTATGCAAAGTTTTCTGTAAACACCAAGTTTCATCACTCTTTCTCAATTATAATCAAGGCTATTGCATTAGAAAGCAGAGATAATGACAAACCAAATCACTTATTTCTGTGTTTTTTAAGCAAAATCTGTTCATCATCTACACCAAATTTGAACCTTTCTACCTCAGTTAGAATCTAAAGTTAGAATGAGAGTTGTTGTGTTCAAATACGTGTAAACTGACAGACAGATGGAAAGCTGCTTAGCCTTAGCACTCAATCAAAATATTCACTTCAGACATTAATTTCTATCTCAATTCAGCTCAGGGTTATTATGTCCCAAAAAGTGTGAAAGATGGATGGACAGACAGATAAACAGACAACTGAATCCATTTTAATAGTCTTCTGCTTTCTTCTAATGTCAGGGGACATAAAGGTTGATGGCCCAAAAAGAGGGTAGGTGTGGGGGTGGGGGGTCCAGTGTAATACACCAGTATTGTAGTCCAATTTTGTAGTATGTAGTATATTGTACAAAGGTATTTTTTTATAAAATACAGCCCCTGACGGTGTCTCAACCTATTCTGTACTTTAGTATGATGTGATTCAACATACATGTATATATTTTACATCTTTTTTATACATGTGCAACTTTCATTTCAATTGAAGATAAACATAAATCTAAAACAGGGATTAAAATTAAACATAAATTGTCATAATCTCTTCTTTCTAAAAAAGAATAATACTTTAATACATGTGTCTTACATGTATAAAATCATAATGAATTTCCTGCTTTAATATTATGAACCCTTTAGACACCAAATTAAACAGAAATTACCATAATCTCTTCTTTCTAAAAAAATAATGCTATGATACATACATCCTGCTTTAATATTTAACCCATTTAGGCACCAGACTAATAAATTGTACGACATCAAATTATCAAAGTTCTTTACAATGTAATGTTGTGATTTACTTTTATTGGATCAGATCAGATCGTAACTTCTCAATTAATGGGTTTATTTTCTAGTAAAATGAAAGGACGATAATATACCAATTGTAGGTACATGTATGGTATTCAATAGCCTACATTGGTACTCTATGTTCAATGTAAATTTTCTCCCAAACTTTAAATACCAAGCAGGATAATTTAACATGATCACTATTGGTAACTAAAGGGTTATGCTATAGAAAGTCTTCCGTTAGATTGTTCTTTTTTTTAAATACAGGTACAGGTCCTTATAGTTGATACAGTTCAGTCTGATTAAAACATAGATTTAAATTTCATTTCTGGATTAAATGAGGTCATGTGAAGGGTCACATACATGAACTTTAAATTATTGTTGCTCTATTGATGTCTCTTGTTCAAGTTGTAATAAATATCCTTCAAGATCCTTGTCATGGTTACATGCAATGAAATTTTAATTATATAAACAAATGGGATCTGTGTTTTAATCAGATTGGACCCAGTCTAATATAGATATTTTGGTGTCTTTGTATGCAATTTAGAAAAAATAATGTTGTAATCAAAATTACTGAGAAAACACATCTTTTTCACATGGAATAACATCTGCATCTGTGTGAGTGGTTGGCCTCTTCCAGTATGAAGGTCTTTTCAGAGATCAACTCTGTTTGATTTACATGACGATGGACTTTAATCCCTGTTTTTTTTATTAATTAAGTAAGTAAAGATAAATTATTGCAGTAAATATCTTTGAAATTTTAAATATCAGTAGGTAAAGTTACTATGCAAATATAGTTATCTAAAGGGTGAATTGCAAAGCTTACATAATTGTAGCTTGTTTTTATGTGATGATAGAGGAAGACCATACCCAACAATATTCTGGTTCTCAGTAGTAGGTTGCACACAGCAGCTACATGTAAGGTTTTATAATACAATCAACGATAATAATTTTATATTATAAGTAATTATCGGAACAATGGATTTCATGAAGATCAAAAGACAACTTTTGTAATGTTCGATGATATAAAACAAGGGAAATAATTCTGTACCGGTATTATAAGTAATTATCAGAACAATAAATGTCAAGCAGATCCAATAACAACTTTTGTCGCGAGAACATTCACAAGACCTTTCAAAGTGAATAAGACAATAACTCCAGAAGTATTTAACAATGGTTGTGATTTTAACAGGAAATGTATAAGATTTTTTTTACTGTCTGAAATATGAATATGCATGAAGCACTGCTTGTTTTTCTTTTGAATTATGTGATCCTTTTAAGGTGACATAGTTTTTATTAGTGGTACAATATACATAAGAACCAGAAATTAATTCTATTTGGCTTAATTTATATATTTCTGTTAGAATGCAATTAAGAGCTACTCGTTCAATCAGTGAGTATTCAATATCTCTTTTTGATATGTATACTATAAAACAATAAATTAATGTTAGCAAGATATTAATACGCAAATGAAGTACCTTACGTGGCCATTACCTGAATTATCTACATATTCAATAAAATAATAAACAATGATTAATTGTGTAATAATTAATAAGATAATTAATATAATCCAAAAACAATCTGATAAACTAGTACAGTATATCTTATATTTTTTTTTAAATTACAAGAAGTCACAGAATACTGATATCATTTGAGAAGAGTGGGCCACTTTAATTTCAAAATCAATCCATTTACCATTACTGTGCACAATTACTGTTTAGAATTACCAATAGAATTGAAACAGTTTAATTTAAATGCACATTTATATAAATATCACTTCCTACATGTTGCATTAATTTATTGTTTTACAGTTATCATTAAAAACCAAAAACAGACTTAAATCAGTTTTCTTGGGATTCTTTCAGTAGATCATAATGATAAATATCATTTATGTAAAAATTTCAAGTGCAATCTTCTGCAATAATTTATCTTGGAGTAAGAATAATAACAGAAACCTACCGGCTGGCACCATTGACATAAGTTGATCTGACAATTCTCCACTTGTTGATGGGTTGTTACTACTAGACATTTGAGATAAAGCTTCAATATTTAACTGTCCATCAGAAGTATTTATCTGATGCATTGCTACTGGATAAATTCCAAATTGTTCTTCCCCCTGATCTCTATAATTACTAGATGAACCTAATCTAGATCTATTGTGTTGATTACCTGCAAAAAAAAAGTAATATAGAATATAAACATCTGTTCCATACACATTTCCATCATATATACATAAAGAATGCTAGGATTTACAGAATGCTGCATTATACTATTACTACAGTATATAGGGAGCCACATGTAGGTTGGCTGGAAAAGGGGTAAGATGAAACAGAACTTCTGTATCATCAAGTTAAATTAAAAAGAGTGTTGTACATGTAAATTGTAAAGCTAGGTCTTAGTGTAAAAGCAAATCATTGTACAGAAAAATGCATAGCACCAGTATATGTTCATTGTTATCTTAATAAACCTAGAAAAATCAAGATGGCTAAATGGAATCAAAAGAATTATGAAAATTGAAAACTCATACATGTATGTGTAAGTTAAAAAGGACTGATTGAAAAAGCACTTTTACTGTGAATATGATTTATATTATCTACGGCCTACAATAACTCACCTTGTAATTGTTGATCCATCATTGATTGTTGATTCCATGAAGAATCGGACGAAAATATACAACTTTTATCTTCAATAGGTTCATCTTTTATATTAGTTAAATCTATATCTACATGATCTGATGATGGGGTACTGGATTTAGCAGGTGAAGATTTTGATGGAGACTGATATGATTGATGGTGGGGTGATGATAAAGCACTATGAGCATCCGATGTTTCAGATTTTATAGAAAATGAGTCTCTATTAACAGGGGTATTAAGTCTATTTTCAGGATTATGTCGTCTCTGTTTCTGTGGTGGAGATGAGTATTCAGATTGTGATAAATGTTGTGTTGAGCGTTTATTATTTCCTATGTGTGGGCTTTGATGGTGGTAATGTGTCCTTTCGTTACCAAAATTTGCATGTTTTTTATGTCTCGTATCTCTTTCATCAGTTCCTGAATCTGACTGACTGGTTCTGGCTGGTGCAGTCTCTTTTTCCTTTTTTTTTTGATCAGCATGAAAACTGTTACTTACAAAAACTGTTGATGAATCGTCACTCTTACACACTTTCTCATTAACAATATAATTAAATTTTTTAGATTTGTCAACACTGAGATAAATATGTCCAATAACTTCAACATCTTCACTGAAATCTACATTACTATGACACAACACTTGTAGATTTCTCACCAAGGAATTTATAAAATTTGATGCAGCTTCTGTATTCATATTTCTATTTTAGTGTTTTTCTAACCTGCAAAATAAAACTTTATCTCATTTGATGGCCATTCAAAAAAATACAAATGAACATGAACATCTCAAATCATCCCATAGCCTGAGGCTCAAAATTATTAATTCATCAATATTCCACTCCAAGAGTTTTGATCTGTAAAACAACGAATGTAATCTATTTTACATGTAATGTTAATATTCTACTCAGGACAGAGAGATAACTTTTAGTGCTTAGTGTAACAAATATTCAAAAGTTGTTTGCAATTAATTCTTCAAGGGTATCTTAACAAATATTTTGTATTCGTCATTCGGCGTCAATCACAAATTTGATATATTGGGTCATTCATTCCGTGTCAAATCACCCATGTGGATGCATAAAATCAATGGCCATCTTGACAGTATAAGTGTTGGATTCAAGAGTCTGGCATTCCTTGAAGCACCATCACTTCTTACTTAATTAAACTTCATCAAGAAGCTACTACATTAAAAATGCAATCAAATCATAAATAAACAGCTATGAACTACACCTATTTCAAAGATTCGATGTGACCAGACCACTGATCGACGAAATAATACAAATTTAAAAAGCAGTAGCCTATTCAACAATATGAATGATATGGCTATACATGTATATAATGAAATGTTCTATTACTCTTAGTTCTTAGCTACAAATAAATGTGTTTTCAATCATCATATTAAAGGACAATATTGGTGCCAGTCATTATCACATATATGATAGAGCTGGTTAAACACATTCCAAATATACTTTTAACAGAGAGATCAATGCTACGATAGCTGAGTAATACAGGTTTCCCAAATCGGAAGTGACGAACGCCAAAGGAAAACACGAGTCACTGGTCTATTTAACTGACTGAAGCGACGAGTGATAAGAGATACACGGCCGAATTTCGACTCACTAATAATTCCTTCGAAGACCAAAAGTTGTTGTGTGAGACTCTGAGAGGATATCTGACAATTCATAAAAAGAATTGACTGTCACTAGATAAGAAAACACGAAAAAAAAACAGAAAATGTCCGTGCATTACCATGTTTTTATAAGGTATAGAATAAATATAAACAAGGGAATGTACGGACTATTTCTATTTTTCTCGTGTTTTTTTTATCTAATGACATTCAATTACTTTATTGAATTGTCAGATATCCTCTTACAGTCCCATATTATTAGTGAGCAGATATTCGGCCGTGTATCTGTTATCACTCGTCGCTTTAGTCAGTTATATAAAGCGGTGACTCGTGTTTTCCTTTGGCGTTCGTCACTTCCGATTCGGGAAACATGTATTACTCAGCTATCGTAGCATTGATCTCTCTGTTAAAAGTATATTTGGAATGTGTTTAACCAGCTCTATCACATACATGTATGTGATAATGACTGGCACCAATATTGTCCTTTAAATCACTGCCACGCGTGGGGAAAATTTCCCGATTGCTCTTATGATGGGTTTCAATTAACTTGCAATGGGATTTGGATTCAGAATTAAATTCCAAATCTGATGGGATTAGTATATTTATATTGTAGGCCTATCTATTATTACATTACATGAATTACAAAGAAAGCCTGAAAGGCTACTTCTTTCTCACTCTCAGTCAATCTCATTCGCAGTCCCGAAGGCGTTCTAATGTATTTTTTTGTATGTTTGTAATAGGCGTGTTTACTTACTGCTCATCACATACAATACTTGCACAAGGTTTATACAAACTTGATTTTTGAGCGAACAAATTATATAATATTCTTCTATCGGTATTAGATCTAAAATTTGTAATCAGAGTACATTAAAATGTTTCGTTTTTACAAAATGTCGGAAAATGCACTTCCGGTGGGAGCGGATAGTAAGATTATTTCACATTATTTATGAGGATCCAGAGTCAGTGACAAATGTAATTTCAGGTATTTCCAACTTGATTTTAGAATATAAACATTTGCTCTCGACATCACTTTTTAAGTATTGTTTGAGTAAAATCTAACTTTAATGTGAGCAAATCATCCAGTTTAATGAATGGTCAAAAGTTGTTTCGTCTCAAAATATATTTATAACAGACACATAAGGACAACTTCGTCACATCTAACAGACCATGAGCGATACTAACATGAACGAGAATTTTACGACGCAGAATCAACCAAAAAAAAAAAAAAAAGAAAAATGTACCATACGTCGAATTTCCACTTTGTAAATAAAAATAAATTGAATAGATGTGACGAAGGGGATATCAGTAGCCGTAACATGTATATGAATGATAACTAAACAAAATGTTTTATTTCCACAACACAGTTGGATTCTTTGAAGCGTCTGAATTTGACAAGATAAGCTATAATATTGTTGAACAAAACCCGAAAACTTTAATTAAAGGGACTATCCCGATTTGAACAGAGTCTCAAAAATAAAAGTCTGAGTAAGTATGAAATTTAAACGCCAAAATATTGAGGAATTGTGTATTTACATTGTCTCAAAATTTCAGCTCAGAACAATGAGTTGCTTGGACGTTAAGGTCAAAACTGCTTATCCGGACACTAACCCTTTTAAGATTTCGGGTCGTTTATATGGTTGGGTGACATGATAATCGATCCCCCTTCCCTGAGAGGTCTATATAGTGAATGACTCATATACTGTACTTGATAATGATAGTACACATTCTTTTTATCCACATGGTTTTATCCAGACATCGCATAATACAGCATGGGACACCAACCTCCATTTCCAGATAAAGTTTGACGGGTTTAAGTTGTTTTAAAACGTATCACAAATATTGAGTTAGTTGCTCACCAATGCTCGGCCTTCAGGTAGGGGATTTTAAGGCATTTTAACACAAAATTATCGAGATAAAATTTAATGAGGAAATAACATAATACATGGTATTGTCAATAGGTATAAATGATGTCGTCTGTTGAGCTTAAAAAATGGTCATGTCTCTTGAAAATACAGAAAAATTGTTCGGCAAGATAATGATTTTACTATATGTATTTGTAACATAATTACTTATTTCCATGCAAACTGTGGGACCGGTGTCGAAAATTTTGCAACTGAACCCACTTTTACTTGCTCAAAGCCTCGAATAGTGTATCAATTGTAGCTGTAAATAAGAATTATCACGCCTACTAATTGCAGCTAAGTAAGCCTAACAGAACCACTCTAATTTTTCGCAATGTAGCCTATTTAATATCTGTAAATAGTTTGCGCAGTGAATAGGGGTGAATAAATATTCTCGAAAACTTAGTAATTTTCAAATTTTCGCTCCTCATATGCCTAATTAGTGCCAACTTGTGTCATCCGACCTGAGAATCAACAAACAGAATATGCGATTGTCTGAAGCAAACCCCGAGGATAGAGATGCGAAGTGTTTCTTCGCAAGGGGCTTCGGTCCCTGATTGGCCGAGAAAGTTCATCCAGATTTTCCGTCGTAGTTTCCCCTTGTCAGTGATGCAGGACTGTGGGCTTGACAATGACAGCTCTCTAGTTGTTCGGATAGGACGAAAAACCGAGGTCCCGTGTACACATTGGCGTGCACGTAAATGATCCCTTGGTAGTTGGAATTCGATATAAGAGTAGGCCATGGTGTCGCCGCCCGGGCAAAACTTCCCTCATAGCACACTGTATGGCGTATGCCCGTTTTCATTAGCCCAGGTTAGGAGCAGAACAGTAGGACGTTAAACCACATTTCATTTCATTTCATTTCGTATCTTCCCAATGCATATCATCGCCATTAGACCTCTGTTTAACTATAATCATAGTTGTTATCGTGTTCTCAATATTGTTTTTCCTAATATTTCAGAACCATTTATTTTTTCACCCAGTATATTATTACTGTATAACCGATTTAATAGATTCCATCTATTCTTATGTAGACATTCCCGCGAAAGTATTTATATGGCAGTTATTTCCAGTAAAAGTTTGACATGTCTGGATGTAGAGGTACCCAACCTTACAAGAAAAATAATGGATACCCTAAAAAAAAACAAAAAACACCGATGAGGTGCCCATAGGACAAAATATAACTGGCTGTCGGCCTGCTCGAGGGACTTATGGAGTTTTTCTTATGTATTTATCTAATGTATTACGATTGTGAGTCTAATGCAGTGCTTCTCAGTCAGTGTGCCGTATATAGCGCACACGTGTGCGGCGAGATCTTCCTAAGTAAAGCTGTGCCGCGAAATTTTGAACGGCACACTAAGAAAATGCGAAAAAACACGTGATCCCAATTGAGTATTTACTGGTGTTTACTGATGAGTTCATAGCTGTGCTTTTCCTTTTTAGTTTATAAGTCACTCTATGTGTCCACTATAGTCCGTGTCTAAGGATTATGACTTGCCACGTGTTTATTGTCTATATATGACTTATCATGTGTTTATTTTGCATATATATTTAGCTAGGTGTACCGCTATTTTTTCATGTGTTCCAAGGTGTGCCTGTGACAAAAAAGGTTGCGAACCATTGGTCTAATGTGAGAATATTTGAAAGACATCGATTGGCCAGATTTATCGGGCCGACGGGTTAAGTGAAAAAAAAATATGAAACATTAAACATACACGCAAGAGCTAAATCTGCATATTGCAGGTCTTTCTTTATTCAGACCATAAACAACTTTCGATGCCGTTGCTAGAACCTGCGTCCAGAGGATTTGAATACATTTTGTAAAGGGTGATTAAACGTAAAAATGGAGATTTTGTTTTTGTGCCCTATATTTAGTCGGCCTGTAGCCAGCACATAAAATTTGGTGGCGCTACAGAATTTTTTGGAGGGCTGAGGATGTGGCCGACTAAGAACTCTCCTAAGAAATCATTATTGTTGGCGAAATATTGGGGGGGGGGCGTATTTAGTAATAATGATCAAGGCTAGCTTAAAATTCAAAAGTTATAATATTATCTCAGTTGAGAGTGGCGCAATTTGACTGAAATTTTCAGCATGTTTAGGCTATCTATTTTTTACTTACATAGCGAATACTATCAACTCTTTATCTAATCTCCCATAATGCCCATTCAATATGATATATTTTGAAGAAAAAAAAAAAAAAAACCACCTTTCCCTTCGTCGGCTAACTAGAGTGTCCGATTTTACATAACTTTTTGGTCTGGAGCATTCTGCATTTATCGAAATTTATCATTGTTTCATTATCACAATTAATGGATAAAACATTTAAAATCTGAGTAATAAACAGTGTGTAGTCCCACAAGGTAAGATTTAAAATTAATGTTTGAGAAAGTTTTTGTTGGCGAGATTGTAGGTTAGGGTTAGGGCAAGCGTTAGGACTAGGTCCAGGGTTTGGGTTATTTGTTTCATCAGTTTTTTAGGAAGCGAAATTTTGGCCATTTAATTTCTTTACCCACACCCCACCTAAGTTGACCGGACCCGTACGGCTATGCAGATAGAGTTAACCGTTATAGGAAGTGAGCGATCTACTCGAAGCAATGTGGTACGAAACGTCTTCTATTGCAATTCTTCGGCACGAACATGTTATGGGGAGTCTATTTTACAATTATGTTTTTCTTTTTTTCTTTTCGTCTGTTCTTATATTTATATTATACAATACGGGTGGACAATATAAGAGAATTGGGTTCAAATAATACGTACAACAGGAAAGTATTACTTGTCTTAAGAAATAATTTATTATAAGCAGTAAGTTCAGGCTAGAGACAATTACTAACATCTCCACGAACCGGAAGTTGACGATAAGTAGCTTGGAAAAAGAAGAACAATAAAATTATAGTAGATAGTAGAGACTAAATATTTATTTTGTTAAGAAAAGAAGAATAAACTACATAGAAACATACATTACTGAATCCAAGGAAAGATAACGTACAAAGATTAAGAAGAGTAACGTATGTTGATTTCTGTAATCACAAGATCTAAGTTACGCATGAAAGTGAAAGGTTATAATTTATGATGAGACTCGACTCAGAGTCAGAGAGAGAGAGAGAGATGGGGTTTAAATTAACAGGTCAACTCAACATACTTCATGGCAAAATATGTTTTTTTTTTCAATCATTCGCTTCTGCATATGGGTCTTTCGCAGAGGGTGAAAACCAAAGGACCTGGAGAAAAGCTATGATAGGCAGATTATATAAAAATTTCAACTTGCTTCTTTTTAGCCTGAAATGGGCTCATTTGATAGATCTCATTGAGACAAATCCGGTGCTTTTTGAATTATTGCAATAGCAAGAGTACTTTTTGAGATATTACAATTTACATTTTTTCAGTCGTTAAATATCGCGTTTTTTGTCTTGTCATTGTTATTAAGAAAACTGTGTCAATTAAGGCTAACGGAAAATGTCAATATCTTGAGAACTATAAATGCTAGAATGAAAATTCAAAAAGCAGTGGATTTGTCTTTCTGAGCCCTTTATGATGGGCCTATTCCCAGAACACAGCCGACGCTTCGACTGCTTTCCAAGATGGCGACCATCCACTTCATCATACGCATTACAGCACCATGTCATGTTTCGGGGCGATATTTTCTACGTTCAGGGGAATGGATTACAATGATATATACATCAAAATGTTCGTTAGAAGTTACTATTTAGGTTAGAAGTAATAATAATTTATTTATCTACCTTGGTAGGGGTGTATTTTATCCTTGAAATCGAAGAAATTTTTGACGACGTTCAAAATTCACGAATAATATGCGATGACAGAAAGAATGCGCATAGTCTATGAAAGACGGCCTCTGATTGGCTCAATTTCAACCCCGCGTGGATTCTAAACCAATTATATTGCTTTTAACGAGCATTTTGTTAACCGACCCGCAGATCGTTCAACCATTTTGGCGTGCACACGGGCGAAGCGTAAATATTGATAATGTCATCGGAAGTGGCGCCGCGGGCGGATTTTGGCGTACCTAGCTATGAGGTTGGACAGGCGACCCTACTCCCTGTCACACAGTGTCACATAAAAACTTTAAAAAAGTTGTGGAATTGAAACCACGCCACATCGCCACTTGGTTCAGTAGTCAATGGCCATGATAATCGAACATGCACACTCTATCCTTTCAGCCACCCAATCCCCTGAAAAAGGTAAATAAGTAGTAATAAACATACCGCCCAACCTAAAAAAAAGACAACCACACAGCCAGAAATGTTTCAATGTGACTTTTCACACACAAATGACATTGTTGTGTGGTAGTACTGTAGGTCTGTCCAGTAATAAAGCCCTAAATAATCTAATTTTCATGAATCTGTTTTTACAGCAGACCTTGACGATGCTCAGACATAATTTTGGCTGGAAAGAGTGCTTCAATGGGGCTATTTAGGCTCCTTTTAACTATTTATAACCATAGATAAAATAGTCAAATGCAACTACATTATAAATGTCCAGTTTCATTTCCAAACATATTGAAATGTTTTAAGTAAGACTCCCCTAACATTTTCTAAGGATAATTTCTGGTACAGTACATCCAGGCCTATAGATAATGGTATTAGTACCTGATATTTTGAATTTGTGCTCGACATGAATTATTGTAAAATACCAATATAAACATAGAACATAGAAAAAAGACAAATCTGTGCCACCATACAAAATGAATTGCACAAGAGGGATTGTATCTGACAAATCGTCCGATTGCTTTAGTTGTTATTTTATATTTCAGAATTAATACCAGTAAGCTTGATTTGCATAAGGAGAAAATAGTAAGTTCTATGGGATTGAAATAATTTATTATTAAGATGAATAGCAGTGCGGCTGAAAATTTCATTAATTCTCTGGTGAGAAATCTCCAGGTGCTCTGCCACAGTAATGTTGAATTTGATGATGACATAGAAGTAGTTGGACATCTCTACCTAAAAGTTGACAAGGCCAAAAAATTTAATTACATTGTTGATGAGAAAGTGTGTAAAAATGATGCCTCATCTACCGTATTTGTTAGTAATAGTTATCATTCCTGTAATCAAAATAAAACTAGTGACACGGATAACGATAAACATAAACCAACTCAGGACACTCTTCCTATATCATCACCTAGAGACACATCTAATGGTGGTAGCAGCAAACGTAATGCGAATAATTCTTTGATTCATTTCTCCAATTCACATACCAATGACGAACCACCATCTAAAAGCCAAAGACTACATGTATCACTCAGCAGTCAGGATGTAAATAAATCATTCAAACCACGAATAAAACATACATCTAATAGAAATACCACACAAATACCACATAAGTTAAAAACAGAAGAACCTGATCATATAGACTTGACTCAAATAAAAAGTGAACCACCAGATGATGTTACAGAAAACCTCAATTGTTATTTTGAATCTCCTGGAAAGAGTCATAATAGTTCAGGTAAGTTTGTTTTCCGTTATTAAAACTTGACTTTTGTATCTTCATAATGTCATGGTTAGGTAACTCCACCAGCTTTGCCTGACTTATTACATGTATACAATGTAAGTGTACAGCAAAAGCAGTATCAGACATTGGGGAGAGAGAGAAATGGGGTTTAACATCCACTCGACACAAACTAGGTCATTTCGGGACTAACATATGGTTTGATTTTATTTCAATAATTCGCTTGCGCGTAGGGTTTTTTTTAGCAGTGGGAGAAAACCCACGAGGTTTGACAGGTGACCCTACTCCCTGATACGTACAACCAGGGATTCGAAACCACACCAGTTGACTCAATGGCAGGCCGTATGATACAGCGCGAGCACGCTAACCATTTGACCATCCAATCCCATCACATATAGATCATCATTTAAATTGAAATGCAGTTAATTCCTTTGTGTTAAATTACTGGTCTACATTATTTAGAATGGGGGGGGGGGGTGATTTTAGTGTTGGTTGTAGATATAATGATAAAGAGCAGAACATATTTAAGTATATTAGTATGTAAGAACCATGTAGATGTTGTTTTTTTTTCAGAAAATGAAAACAGGACAAATATTACAGATACTGGACAGTTAAATGATGATGAATTTTTCGCTAACATCAAACAAAAGGCATTCGGAATTCATCCAGTGGCCCTTATTCCTAATGAATTATCACAATCCGGTCATGAGTCATTGTCACACTACTCACAAGCATCTACCTCAGCGTCAAATTTCAACTTACATAATCCTGATTTATCCCAATCATCTGGTAAGTATTGTATACCATCAGTATTTTTTGGGATGCTGGTTCCTAGAAAAGTCAAATTAAATCAAATTCAAAGTAAGAAACATGTAGATGAAATAATTGATGGCATAAACTGTCTTAAAAATGTGAGTTTTTTTTTAATAATATAACACATTTTAGTGCATAAATTATAGCTCAGTTTGAATTGGCAAAGTAAAATTGTTTTCGCAATTTTGTGATTTTGCTAGGAATCATCACCTGTTTGAAAGTTACACCACATGACAAGTGATTACTTACAAACTCAAAAACAATGCATAAAATATAATTAAATCATTTGGAAGAAACTTTTCGAAATGTTTTTCTCTTTCAATGCAAAGCCGCACTTCAACCTCTAGCTGGCTGGTCACCTCTGGCTTACGGCTGCGGTTTCGATCCCTGGTGTGAGCGTATGTGGCATGGAGATAGGGGCGCCTTCTCAACCTCGTGGGTTTCCTCCGGGCACTCCGGTCTTCTCCCACTGCTAAAGACCCCTACGCACAAGCGAATTATTGAAATAAAATTGAAACCATATGTTAGTCCCAAAATGACCTAGTTTGTGTCGAGTGGACGTTAAACCCCATTTCTCTCTCTATCTCTATCTCATTCTGTTATTTTGTATTTTTAATTTCAATTCATTTGTAACAGTATGATGCACTGTAAGAATTAGTTTTTAGATAAACTACATTCTGTTCGATGTTCAGTAAAACTATACAAAGAGAATAAAACAAAATGTTGAATATACATAGTCAAAGTTCAACTACTGGACTATCACCGCCGACATGACCCCCCTCATAGATCTATATTGGATAAAAAAGCAAAACAAATTTTTCATACTTGTTTTAATGAGATTGGTTTCGCTGACAAATAGAGTCAATGTTATTGGGTTTGTTTGATGTCATTTAATCATGATGGTGTATCTTCAATAACCTTATGCTTTTAAGTATTATTGATGTATTGTATATGATATATTTCAAAGAAGAAAAGTGATCAATATCTTTCCACATCAAACCTAAATAGACTGCAGTATATCGCTTTCTAAATACTGTACAGGAAACACAATACAAATGTAATTATTTCATGTTTAGATTTAGAAATTTTTACGGATCATAATAAATATACATATCACACTGTTGTCTCCAGTTACAATACATAAACGTCATAGTCTGTGTAGTAGTATTGTAATCTTATTCCAGTCCTGGACTTGATCAAAACCTCATAAAGTAAAAGTGCATGGAAAGTAAAGAAGCTTACAATGTTTAAGTATGATAAATTTGCAGATGTTGAAATTTTTATGAACAAGGATGGGGGTGATTTTACAATGGGGACGACTTGGCTGCAGCCCTTGATTATCTAGTGAAATGAACTGACAAAAATATAAGCATGCATTGTAAGTGCTGTTTTTCATAAAGAAAATACACCCTAAAAACACACCAGGACATACCAATGAGTGGCAGAAACCAAGAATTTTCCAAATATTAAAATTTCCTTCTCCCGGTATAGTACACTAAAGCTTGACAGTTAGTGCAAGTGCCTCGATATGGTAATAAATGACTAGACAAAACTATAGGCAAAGATTCTGAATGCTGGTTTTTTCATTTCATTATAAAAGGTAATAGAACTGCAATGTAAAAGTAGGCAAATTTTGAAACCTCAGTCGGAATGTAAGCACCCCACAGTGTTTTCTTTGGTAACATTTATTCAACCCCCAGTTCCCAGATTTTATGTATCCCTTCAGCAACAATCTAAAGGAGGGAAACTAAAAATCTGAAAATTTACTGTGTGCAATGTAGTTCATTAAATTATGTTAAAGGGACAATAACACTCTTGCTGGCTTGGCAGCTCTAGAAACTAAATAATAGTCTTATTCTAAGTACCAGATGTTTATGTGTCCTACCTGTTGTGTAAATTATCCATTACATCATATTTTACTTGTCCAGAGGGTTCGAAAATATTTTAAAATCCAAGTCACATTTGAAAAGGTTTACGTTAACCTTTTCAAATCATGTAGTTGAATTTTTCCAATTTTTTAAATTAGGTGTGTTACGATGAAATTTGTACCATCAATTTATTTGAATATTGTAAAATAATACAATTTGTTGACCAGAATAAAGATTGGGACATATTATTCAATTACAACAAGAGTGTTATTGGGGCTTTAAGTGTAATATCAAAAACAAACCTATTTTTCCGTCATTTTTATAATAGTTTTTTATTCGATAGTTTAATGCTTGGTCCTCTAAGGTCTAATCCCATACCCAGCCCTAACTGTTTACAATTTATCTTGTAGACACAATAAATACAAGGGTACGTGTACAACAGTCTGCGATAAAATTTAAAACTGATCTAATCATAATTCAGCAAATACAATGCAGCAATTATCAAATATCAGAGATAAATCCATGCAATACAATACACACTAAATGCATTCAGTTTTACTAAAGATACGTGTATAACCATTATTTACCATCACAAAGTTTTTAAATATTTTAAAATCCAAGTCACATTTGAAAAGGTTTACGTTAGGATTTTTATGACAACTTTCATGGACAGCCTTTGTCATCTGTGGCCCAAGAATATACATGTATAATACTCTCAGCCACTCAGCCCATTCCTTCTGTATAACTCACTAAAAAATTTAACAGAATGCTATTATACGATCTCATCTGGACTATATTGTCAACACTTTCCCCATAAATATAGAGTCTGTAACATTGGTTTTAGAGTCGTCAGCTAACCGAGACTGCTGTGGCAGGGGTTTGGTTGGTGGTATTCTTTTTTTTTCGCATGTTCAGGAGATAACACTTCCTGTTTTGTATTTTAGGATTTTAAAAGAAATTACTAAAACAGAGGGGTGGTATTGTCCAATAGACAGTGTCTAATTGACCAATCAAAATGCGAGAATTACACTTAAGCATGTTTAAATCACATTTAAATAGCCCAAATGAATATTGCTTATTAATTGAATAAGTAGTTTTTTAAAATCCAGTGATAAGGAGTATATTTTGTCACATTACATGTTTGTATCCTTCTGTTTACTGTTTGAGAAGCTATTTCATCAACATTAGAAGATTGGTACAAGATTGGTACAAATTCTGGATGTATGAATTCTAGGATTTAGTTAGGCTTTTTTCTGCATTATTAACCAGATGTTTGAGGAACAACTGATGAAATGAACATATGATTTTATAATAATAACATGTATTTGTAACCAGTTTATTTCATAAGAATTGCCACGTCTGACAGGACAGCCAATCTGTCATTACACAATATTTTAACCTTCATATTGTTCAACCTTGTTAATGCTCGATTGATGACAGTTATCATCTGATAATGAGATTTATATGCATCATTTAAATTTGTGAAATGGCGGTCTAAAAAACATTTCAGCAATTTTCGCAAAGTATATCTGGAGTTATGGCCTTTGTTTTACTTTGTGAACCTTGTGAACGTTCGAATGACAAAAGTTATCTGTATGAAATTTATATGCATTATTTAAATTAGTAAAACGAAAAAGCCTGTCATATTTCAAAATTTACTGTATGTTATTTCCAGAAGGCCATTGTTTCACTTTGTAGAACATTGTAAACCCTCAAACAACAAAGAATAAATATGTGACAACCCTTGTATATGTAGATGATTATAATGAGATAATGATTAGGTAATAATCAATAATCACTAGTCAACCGGCGGTGTGTATAGACAGTCATACGATTATTCTTGTGTATATTTTACATTTTAATGTGTGGTTCTTGTGATGTCACCAGACAATCAATTGGATACTCTGACAGTGATATGTTGAGCCTTTGAGATTCTTCGATCATTGCCACTACCAAGTCTCTTGCTTCCCTGCTAGGCTCGTTCAATGTCCATAGGCGTACAAGCCAGCTGCCCCCCTAACTTTCGGGCAAGCTGACTTTTCGGGCAGACAGGTAAAGTGAGAAAAAAAAATTATTTCATCTACTTGGCAAAATAGAGTGCCCGAAATCTAATAAAACACTAATGTTAGCAGTAGCAGTAAAACGCGTTTGCGGCCTTCAAATATTCCAAAATTTTCTTGGGAGGTCTATACAAGGTCAACTCCGCTTCTTCGCCTCTCGAAGAAAACCGTCGCAGCTGTCTGTAAACCTGAAATTTTTTCGGGCATTTCTAGTTTTGCTACCCTAACTGTCCTTGAGCCCTAATAAAACACTAATTTTACTTTTCTTTTAATTGAATACCACAAATTTGTACTGAGTTGACTATGGATTAAAACATTTTGTCTGGAGCCATTCTACTTGTGCAACATTTTTCGGGTATCGATTAGATTAGTATTTGTGAATGCAGCTGCAACAATCTGATTGGATGGTTGGAATTCGGAGAGAGATTTCGATTACAAAACCATTGGATACTTTTGGAGTTACTTACACGGCCTAGAATAGCAGAAAACGCATTTGCAGTGGTTAAATTTTCAAAATTTTTATCCGGGAGGGTGAGGCCCCCATACCCCGCGACGATTGATTGGTTGTTTGGAATTCGGGTCAGCAGGTAGGCTGTATTGGACCAAATTGAAGTTGCTGTATTCACAGGCTGGAATAGCAGGAAGACGCGTTTGCGGCAGTTAGTTAAATTTTCAAAATTTTCCCTTCTTCGTGGAGTGTAAGTGATTCATTGAAATTCGAGTCAGCCACCTTAATTAAGCTATATTAGACCACTTTGAAGTTGCTTTGTTCATGGGTTGAAAAAGCAGTAAAACGTGTTTGCAGCCGTAAAATATTCCAAAATGTTCTTGGGGGGGGGGGGGCGTCTGTAAACCCGCAAATTTTTCAGGCAAATCGGGGTCTGCCCCCCTAGCTGTCACCGAGCCCGTACGCCTATGTCAATGTCAAGGTTTCCGTGGAGGTCATTATGTTTGATTTGAGTGAAGTTGTGTCAGAACCTCTGATTGGGCGCTATGGTTCATGTGTCAGCGTTAAAGAGAAGTATCGTAGCTATAAGTTTGGGAATTGCAAACAAGTTTAGCAACGTCTAGATATTGTAAAACTCAGAGTCATTGCTTCAGGAACATGAATTTAGACTGTCAGGTAGCTTGTTTATCCTAAAGAAATAACTTATTATTGTTAAAGGGACAATAACACTCTTGCTGGCTTGGCAACTCAAGAAAATAAATAATAGCCTTATTCTAAGTACTAGATATTTAAGTGGTTTGAAAATATTTTAAAATCCAAGTCGCATTTGAAAAGGTTTACGTTAGGATTTTCAAACATTTAGTTGAATTTGTCCATTTTTTTAAAGTAGGTGTGTTAAGATGAAATTTGTATCATCAGTTAATTGGAATATTTTAAAATAATACAATTTGTTGACCAGAATAACGATTGGGACATATTATTCAGTTACAACAAGAGTGGTATTGAGCCTTTAAGAACAACAGCTTACCATTCTGTGTATGCTTTTGTACCGAATATGATTCATTCATTGCGGATGTTATAATTTGTGTAGTACATGTATATAAACTGATCTGTCATCATAAGTGTCAATATAAAACTTTACATTATCTCTGGATTACCGGGATTCGACAAATTATAGTACATGGGTAGACAGGTCTTCTTAGCTTTTTTTATGCGATAATATGTTAATGAAGGTCCTTGCACTCATTAATACGCTTAGAAAATTATGTTGTTAGTTCATTAGTTTATTTGACATCAGGGATCAGACTGGAACCAAGGAATACATGTAGGTATGATATCATTTCTTACAGGGATAAAAATGTTTGTTGCAGTTCATATTTAAAACTCTTGGTTTATGACTCATGCTTATCTTCAGAATTTTGTTAGAAAAGGTTGTTATGTTTCTGTGAGTAGTGATAGGAGTCTTGCATCGTCGGTTGTAAAACAATTTGGAAATAAATCAGGTGTTTCGACTTGCAAAGAGAATAATCTTTAAAATATACTACCGTTAGCAGATGATGAGTTGTATATCTTTATCAGGGTACATGTATGGGTACCGGCGCGGAACCAGGCCGTGGCCCCCCTCAGCCCCAGTGACATAGTTGATTTTTATTTTCGTTTGCTTTGTTGCTGTTGTAGTTCACATATCTGCTCTTTAATAGATGATATAAACATGATTTTGGTATTGTCTCCGCCCAAGCAATCAAAGGTTGCAACGTATTACCCTTTGCTCCAATGTATGCCCCCCCCCTCTCGACAAAATCCTTGATCCAGGCCTGGGGTATGATTAATATAGATTTACCAATACCCTATCATAATTTGGGAGGCTTGTTTGTCATAAATATTGGTCTTTAACTACATGTACTTGTACAAATTTGTGTATATTATAGTTGCTTGGCCCCAGAAAGGCACTTTGAAAAAGTAAATGTAAAATGTGGACATTTTTCATGATACATAACATAGTACCCACAAGAGAGCAGTTTAATTATGTTCACTTTTGTACTAGATCCTAAATGCACCCCCTTTTCAGAATTCTTGTAGCTGTAGTTAGTTTATTCATTATTTAAAATTGACATTTATTAATTGAAGATAGAAGTTTTCAGTGCCTACCCAAACATCAATCAGTCTTCATTTGAATTTCAGAGGTCTATGCATATCCATATTCAACAATTACTTATCAAGTATTGAATTTGTTAGAAGCTGCAGAGAAATCACCGAAACCAACAACTAAAGATTTAGCAGAGAGATTTCAGATGGATGAATATTCTGTAGTAGATTACTTAAATCAGAAGGACAAAATCAAGAGCTATTTTTCTAATCACCGGTTGAAAACATCAGTATCCATCCCAAGTCGTCGTTTGACACTGGCTGAAAAAGTGCAATTAATTCAGACAGCTGAGTCATCAAATAAACCATCACAATGTATCTTAGCTAAACAGTTCGGTATCAGTCAACCTACAACTTGTCGAATTTTGTATCAAAAAGACAAGATTTTAGAGGAATATAGACTGTCAAAGCAGGCAGCATCTGACACTGACATTCAAAAATAATTTAAAATCTAAACAGGTCACTTGTGGTGTTTTTCTTCAAAGTTAAGTGTAAGAAATGGGAACTGAAGTTTAAAAGTAAATACATGTTGAATATTGGATTATTGTGAATAAAAACAGTCAAAACAAACAGTATCTTACTTTGATTTATAAAGTAATCAATATCAAAACTGATCAAGTGATGGTTTCAACAGATGTTGCAGCTCACTTGACCCCAACATACACAAGATACACGTGTAATATATTGAATTATTGCTTCGTAGATGTGTCTAGAATAGATTAAAATAACATTAACTTAAACAGACATTATACAAAAGCTAAATCTGCCTATTGCAGGGTGTTCTTAGGCCTTAAATGTTATGTAACTATTAATTAGACATTTACTAATATGACACAACTATTATCAACTCTCAATGTCATATGATGGATCCGATTTGAATCAGATCAGGGGAGCTTTAAAATAAGGCTTTCTCCTCTGAGTGAAGTAATTTGACTGGACTTTTCAGCATATTCCCTTCACATTATCTTTTAACTATTACAGGGAGAACTGTCAGCTCTTTATCTAATCTTCCATAATGCCACTTTAAAGAGCAATAGACTGATTTTAAACCATATTTAATTTGATTTCATTTGTAGAACAACATTAGAACAGAAATTTTAGAGTGTATTCAGAATATGTTGTGTTTTTATTATTATTTTTTTTGTGTATGCCATAAGAACTGTACTTAAGTAAATGTATATTATTGAATTAATTTACTGTAAGTTGTCTGTTTTTGTTATTAGTGTTTGTATTCAAAACTAAACGGGTGGTTGGGATGGCCTAGTGGTCTAGAGTGCAGCACTTCGACCTCTAGCTGGCCGGTCACCTCTGGCTTGCGGCTGTGGTTTCGAGCCCTGGTGTGAGCGTATGTGGCATGGAGATACGGGCGCCTTCTCAACCTCGTGGGTTTCCTCCGGGCACTCCGGTTTCCTCCCACTGCTAAAGACCCCTACGCGCAAGCGAATTATTGAAATAAAATTAAAAACCATATGTTAGTCCCAAAATGTCCTAGTTGTGTCGAGTTGACGTTAAACCCCATTTCTCTCTCTCTCTCTCTCTCTCAAAACTAAACTACAAGGCCAACATACAGCCAGATCATATTATTGCATAATGAGACATGAAAATTTAAAGTGTTCGACTCTTCCCAACTAGAAAAAGTATGAATTATATTTGGCATCTAAAGACTATGTTTAATATACTCTTGTACATTTTTTGTGATAATTATGATTAGGCCAGTCATTATTTTCCCATTAGTTATCAAGGCTAGGCAGCAGGGCAACCAACATCCTTACAGCACTTGCACATAATTTGTCTATTTGTAAGATAGTACACAAGGTACATGTAGTTGACTCTTTTAATAAGAGCTTGTAATGCTAGTACAATCACAAAATAAATAAGTCCATTAGACTAACCACTGTACTACTACCTAGAGCTAACAAGGAGTAGGGTCACCTGTCCGACCTCATGGGTTTTCTCAGGGTCCTTTAGTTTCCTCCCACTGCTAAAGACCCCTACGCGCAAGCGAATTATTGAAATAAAATTAAACCATATATTAGTCCCGAAATGACTTAGTTTGTGTTGAGTGGAGGTTAAACCCCATTTCTACCTCCCTCTCTCTCTAATTTTCTGCCTCTATAAACATTAACCTTTCCAGTCAACATCAGTATTCAAGTAGTAGAAGAGGGAATATCAAAAACATAATTGACTTTGAGCAGTCGCTGTTGTCTCGTAGGGTCTAGGGCAATAACTATGCATGAATTTAATCGTTGACTATACTGTGGACTCTGTCACATCCGATCTCTGATTACCACGGCACTCTGTGAAATCAGGCATCATTTTCATGTCCCAATTTTCCTTATTACTTCAGCCAAAAAATCTCTGGGCAATCCGTACTCTTAATATTCTGAATTGCGACATCAATCAGCCGTCCCTTCAAATGATTTCCACTGAATCCAACACAGTACATCTACATGTATATGAATTTCATTAGAATTCCTCTTTATGACAAGCCAGAATATTTCAAAAAGATTTTGAAAGAGGCTTGCGAACTATTGGTGAACATTTTAAGGTTTCAGTGACATGGGCAATAACTCTTTGTAAAATTTAAGCGCTATACTGTATTTCAATTAGTGTCGTAGTTGAACAATAACTCTGCAAATGATTGATATGTGAACCTAAAATTGTCATCTTGTCCTCCTTATGACGACCAAAACAATCCTTGAAAGTTTGTAAAACCAATCTTAAATACTCTGTTCTGTAGAGTGTTTTAAGTTGCAGTGGCAATAAATAGTTATGTTTCTCCTTGGATAAATCCAAGTCATTTTGAAAAACTCTGACCTGAAGAGTGTTGAACAGAGGAACAGACAGATGGTGGTGATAACAACATCCTGCCACATAAAATGTGTCCATTTTCAAATGAACAAACTTTGGTAACCAAACCACCTATTTCTAAGCCTTGATTATTGTTTAAAATAAACTCATTTCAATTCTTACAGATGCAGTGAGTAGTTTAATGCAAATAAATTACACAGCTGAAGATTTGATTTTGGCCACATCAAAAGCAGCTCAAAGTATGTTCTCTTTACTCTTACGTAATGCTGCTGATTCTGTGGGAATTTGGAGAACAACACCAAAATTAAATTCTATTCCTCAAGATGTTAAAGATGAGTTTTTTAATATAATATGTGCTCCACCAAATGAAAGACTATCTGATTATAAAGATCAGATTTGGAACATTTTAGGAACTCGATTAATTCATAGAAGATATAACCAGAAAAGACCGAAATACACATGACAAGAATTTTTGAAAGTAACTTTCACATTTTTCACTTTCCAGTACCCGGGATTAAATTTTGTTGCTATTGATTACCCAATATTTGTGGGTGTTTGGTATATTGTTTTAAGTTTGTGGTGAATATATTGGTGGTAAAGTGAATATGAAAAGACCTACTAGATATTGATATCCTATAGAATATCAATCACGACCTGCAATACTATGCCTGGTTTCACTGGTGTTGTTACCCTTTTAACTGTGTAGCTTCCCATACTTTGTAAGAGAAGTTATTATATATTTGTTAGATTTATTATCCTAAAAGTGTCCTATAGATGCCAATAATGGTGTCTGGCAAACAAGGATAAGACTTCCGGTGCATCTTGAACATTAATTTAATTTTGATAAAGAAATAAACATTTAAAACTACAAGCTGGCATTAAATCAGTAATCAACAAGATATTTACCGGTAAATTCATTACAAATTACCGGTAGACATAATTAATCTTTTGTGAAAAATGCCAATCTTAAGTACGGATCGGTCTGTCCAGATATGACATCAATATTTTGCAAGTTTTTGGTGTGAATGTTGTCCTGTTTGCAGTCAAGAATGTAGGATTGAGTGTAGAATTTTTCTACTAGAACTAGAATACATACCGGGAAATGGAATGAAATTGCTTGTTTGTTCCTTGCGTTTCACAACTCTCATTTTCTGGTAATTGAATAATATCAGATATTGCAGTTATCATTACTTACATAATCACATTATGTTTGCTTGTAATTCAGTCAAATACTCCTACTTACATTGTACCAGCAATATTGTCATAAAATCTCCTCTTCAAATACTGTTATTGTCATTAAACATCAATACATGTACATATCAACTTTCATTCGGTCCACAATCCAAGGGTCGGATGTTAACTTGAAGCTGTTGCATTTGATAAGGCCCCTTTGACATCATAAGGGGCTCCATGGGTAATTTTGACTTCAATGAACTCCCCCGTCGACATCTCTATATAATGTTTATTGTTCACCAGTTCATCTGGAAATGTGACAGCTTGACTTAAAAAAGGACTGACTGAATAGATGGAGGCCTAGGACTAATCACAATAAATGACATAAGTAATAATACATTAAATGTTAAGTCAACCACAGACAGGCATGCACTGTGCCTATCATTAAGGATGGCTGTACTTGTAGTGGCAGTATGTTTAAATTTGAAATTGAATAGGGTTTTACATTTAGAACTTTTAACTTTTTTAATCATTGGTTATGTATTTAAGAACCAGACCGTTCAAGAAATGTATCTTTAATTAGTGCTAATTAACTAAATATGAAATTTTAGGATTGTTAAAAATTACACGAATGTAGTAATTTCATTTGGCTCTTTCATATTGTGACGGTACATCATTTAAGCCTAGATGTTTGCACAGATTTCCTTGCAGTTTCAAGTGGTGGACACATTACCTGAATCATTCAACCGAATGACAGTGGACACACTAGTCGAATTTCGGCAGTAATTGATTCGGCCAATCATTCCACTAGTGTGTCTACCGCTTTAAACCATTCAACTTTAGATGGCAGCTATTTAACTATGCTGCTGAATAATTATTACAAATTTCCCCAAAATTACTTTGATTTCATGGATGAATTTTTCTGATATTTTTTGGTCTGTGAGTAAGAATTGTTTGATAGATTATTTGTACCAGGTAAATATACCATAATTGTCACCATACTTTATACATGAAACATGTATTGTGATTAATTCATCCATTGCTCTGTGTTAACTTGTAAGAAATGTGTTTTCGATTAAAAGCTGTTATGTTACAGATGAAAGTTTTTGACAGAATAACTTTTATTTCAAGCTTTATTAACATCTGAATATCTTCAAAAGAGACTAGTGCTATTCGGTATGTCATTTCTAGGGGTAAAGTAAATTCTTACAACAATTACATGTAGGCATTAACTGTTGGAAATTTTGTGGAAAAATCGTCGTCTGCAATTACGTAGGCATACATACATGTGCATATTGAACTTTTTAAAGAGAAAAATCCAACATCCTGTTTGATGTCAGTTTTTATTATGAATTAATCGGTTACATAGTGATTCAATTTCATTAATGCAAAGTATTAATTGTGATATCACCTATGCCTATATTATGTCACGTTTTGAATTCCCATCCCATCCCACCAACTGATGATAAAGTATAAAGCACAATAAATAACATGACACTTTTCTCATGAAAAGTGTTGTTTTACATGTATAGGCATAACTCCCCTTGAAATGAATAACCATCAATTCTTTTTTTACGGGAAAATCCTCAAAATATTGGAAAGTCCGCCCAAAATTGTATGCAAATTAATTATTTAACATTTAATTATATAAACAAACCCAAAATATCAATGGTCGATAATCTCCCTGTTGGTGCTGTGGTAATGGAATGTAATTATTGCATGTTTTGAAGTAATGGTCATATAATTAGCAATGAAAGATTTCAAAAGTAATTAGTGATGGAAATTTAGTTGGAATAAAGAGACTGATCAAAGGATATTAACCAACACTGAAGAGAATTGAACCATTTTGGACTGATACTTTCCGAATATCGTAGTTTGCAAGGGAATTAAAATCCTTCAAATGACACTCAGAGGCTTTAAACGTACAAACTTACGGAACACACATCTATTTGTTTTATAGCACAATGATAATTATATGTTTGGTATCCAATTCTATAGAAATCTATTTCTTAATTTTGAAGATGACGATACTTTGCTAGCCATACAGTTTTCTAAATTCAAATAAATAATATGAGCTTAAATATATAGTAGAGATAAAGTGTTCAAACTTTACTTTCAGATTTGTGGACAGCTAGTTTATATGAAGCCTCAGCAGGATATTATAAGTGTGATATGTGTGAAGCAAAGTTTACGTGTAAACGCTATCTACGAGATCATGTTGTTGGTAAACATGTACAACCTACTTGTGTCTGTATTTGTGGCAAGGCATTTCAGTGGCGTAAACAACTCACAAGACATAAAGTGAAATGTGAAATTTTGCTAGCACAATCAAATACCTGATTGCATTTTCTGTCAAATGTAGACCTATGTAATACAATTAAAGGACCATGTGGTGATAGTTACCAGACTAAAATGACCTTACATACAAAGTTAATCAAAAAAATATTATTTTCTTACGATTGTTCAGCAAGACGAATGCCATCCCAGCTCTGAACTGTTTTGTCTTCCGTTTGTTTTGTTTTTATCAAGAGAGTGACTAAAAGTAATACTACGTGTAGGCAAGTGGAAGAAAACTATTTGGGGATGGGCTATTTTAACATTTGTAGATATTTTTGTTAGTAATTTTAGATTTCTTTCAGTTGGCAAAGGATCTATTATTGCCTTTTGTCATTTTATCTTGAAAGAGGCATTTTTACTGTCAACATAAAAGGAAAAAATGTTATCAATTTTATAAAACCACCTGAAAATATTGAATACCGGTAGCTTGAAAACACTATAATGTGTCTGATTCATAATGAAATTTGGAATATATTTATATATCAGATCTTGCATACAGTCTTATTAATTTTGAACACCCTCAACAGAACTGTATGGCCAAATCTAGGTAAATTGAAAATTTCTTTTTTTTTTCGCTGATGCTGATGCGCACAGATCTCTACATTGCTAATGCCTGTTTAAAACTATTATAAACTTGTAACACAGTTCCATATTATACCTAATAATGAAGAAATAAGGTTTGATGAAACAACCTTACACCAGAGGCCAGAGCATTCACTTTCCTTAACAGCAGAAGAACTTCATGGACATTTATCCATACTCAGAATTCTTATTCAGAACAGGCTGTTGTCAATAATGGTTACCTTATTATAACGTATGTGATATAATAAAAAAAAAACTAGTGTAAACTCGTGTAGGCATACTTAATAGATTTGTGAAAATATATGATTTTATTATTTTTAAATTAAAAAAAACAGTGGGGGATGCAAAGGGTACTGGTTTTAAAATGGTGAGCCAAATGTGGCACAAAATGTTTTATCTTAATTTTGAAACAACCGATCTAATTTTGATATTGTGAACCCTGCTAATGCCTTTCCTGTCATTACTTGTATCAATAAAAAATGTTAAAAAATATTGTTATTTCTTTATCTAAATACATTGAAATTTAAACTTTTAATCAAAGACATTTTTGAAAAACTGACTGTAAATGGTTCTTTTCTGAAGTATAACCGGAGTACAACTACAAAACCAGGGTCGACACCCCATCAAACCATAAAGATAACGTTGAGAGAATACTCTTCGAAATGTCGCCTAAATAAATTAAGTAGCTGTTACTCCATAAGTATGTGTTTTTGTGTATTGCTCTATCCAGTTACTAAATGCCTCTAAAAGATTATTCATAAAGATATAATTCCAGTTAGGTATAAAAACATGATGCAAGTTCAGGTCTCAAGACAAAAATGTCCCCAAACTATGTGAGAATATTAACTTCTTTAGGAGCCCCATAAATTTCATACTCCGAGTGCCTGTGCAAAATGTATCAGTCATTGATCAAGATTGAAAAGTAAAGCGGGGTTAATTTTCTGACAATTAGAGATGAGGATCAGTTTAACCAAGATCCCAATCAATGTCTGAAAATGTATATACATGTATGAATGAAATATTTAACTTTTCTAAAATATCGGAAATCAGGTACACACACAGTTGAACACTCATGATGAGTTATTCATCCAAAACAACTCTGAGACAAATGACTTTATTGTAGATATTGAAGTTTTGAAATCTCAAGGAAGTAAAAATTCGATTTCTACTCAATAAAAACTGAAATATTATAATGTTTTGAAATCTGAATGCAGTAAAAATTCGATTTTTACTCAAAAAAAACTGAAATATTATAAATGATATTTCTTAATTTGTGCATAAGGATTGAAAATCAACATACTGGTAAATCAAAAAACTATTAGGGACTTGTGTGTGGCTTTGATCTTGTATTGTTGGAGTAAGATTTCTATTCTATGATGGTGTTTCAAATATATTCATTGATTTGAGTAGAATTTAATAAAACAATATTGTTATATTTGTTTCAGATAATTATATGGGAGATTTTCTGTCTGTGACCACGGCAAACAAAACTTTCATATGTCCAATATGTGGCATTAGTTTGGGTAACAAGCAGTGTTTGAAAGATCATATCAATGGCAAACATTTTGATCCAAAGTGTAGATGTGAATGTGGTCAGACTTTTCATTGGAGAACTCAACTGTTACGTCATCGCTTAAAGTGCAGTCTATCAAAATCGTAGACTCATACATTATGATGTATGACAGGTAAACAATTGTTAGTCATCTGGATAGAACAGTTGCATTTTTGAAATAACATCCTCTGCCACCCCAATTTTCAGTGTGAAGGGAAGGAATTGATTCAGGTTGATGAAGTGCATTGTGTTTTGGATTATTTGGAATGTGTTTTGATGAAAAGAATTTTTGTTATAGGCCTAATATTGGAATATCAGAAGGATGAAGATCATAGTACATGTAGTTGTATGAATATACACTATCTTGTAATTCCTGAATCTCTGCTCAAAACAAATGAAGTGGGATTATTCTCTGTTTCCCAAAGCCCAGAAGACTGGAAATCAGATTTATGTGAGCTTTTGTTGAACAGTAACTTAATGTAAAAGCTAAATCTGCGTAACAGAAATTATGTAAGAGCTAAGTCTGCATATCTTTCTAAGGGCCTTAAATGTTATGTAAATTATAAATTAGACATTTAATTACATGACAAGACCATAATCAACTCTCCGATTTAAAGTAGATTAGAATCGTTTGGCCATTTAATGATTGAATTTAAAAATGGAGAAGCAAGGCTAAGACCTGAATTACCAGAACGGTGGTTACGATAAATGCACACATCTTGCCAAAACTAAACCATTGATATCTTCATGCAAATTAAAATAATTTGATTGAAATTTTCAATATATTGTTTTTGCATTATCTATTTTTGAAATATTGTAGCGAGAACTACCACTTCCCAAACTGCAATTTTTTAATTCAACAAGCTTTATTATATGAAATGTAACAAAAGCAAACAAACATAGGTTGCGAGGCAATGAAACATACACACACAGCAGCTAAGTTGTCCCAACTTTTTTTTATCGGCAATGAAACATTTCACTAAAATAGCAACAACTCATTAAGTAATTATCAAAAATGTTAGAATTTGTTTAGCTTCTAGTTCTGCACCATGCTAACATTTAATATACAAGACATTTAATAACATGGATTTAGCTGTTCAAAGTTATAAAAATTCATTGAAAATCAAGTTACTTGTTTGTCTTTGTAACAATCTACTGAGTGATTACTGTGGTCTGTAGAGCATCAGGGGCGGATCCAGGATTTTCAGAAAGGGGGGGCGTACTGCACCCACTTGGGAGTGCGAAGCCCGGCCCGTGATTTTTGAGTGGACTAAAATGCCCACAAGGACTAATTTCATACTAGTACTGTAAATTACGATTTCCAACCTAAACTGTTTTTGTTCTCCTTTCCCGCGAGAATATATGGAGCTAAAAATTGTTCGCCACCGCAAAAAAATAGAGGGGGCGTGCGCTGGGTGCGCCCCCCTCTGTATCCGCGCCTGAGCATCTGGTGGGAAGTTGGGGGTGATGACTGAATGGTTATCTTGTGCACGCTGTATTATAAGGTCTGTCATCGAGTCAACTGGTGTAGTTTTGATTACCCAGTTGTAGGGAGTTTGGGATGGCCTAGTGGTTTAGAGTGCCGCGCTTCGATCTCTAGCTGGCCAGTCACCTCTGGCTTGTGGCTGTGGTTTCGATCCCTGGTGTGAGCATATGTGGCATGGAGATAGGGGCGCCTTCTCAACCTTGTGGGTTTCCTCCGGGCACTCCGGTTTCCTCCCACTGCTAAAGACCCCTATGTGCAAGCGACTTATTGAAATAAAATTGAAACCATATGTTAGTGCCAAAATGACCTAGTTTGTGTCGAGTGGACGTTGAAACCCCATTTCTCTCTCTTTCTCCCCAGTTGTACCTGACAAGGAGTAGGGTTGCCTGTCCAACCTTGTGGGTTTTCTCCTGGTCCTTCCACTGCTAACGAACCCTACATGCAACTTGCAAGTGATTTATAGAAATAAAATTGAACCATGTGTTAGTCATGAAATGACCTAGTGTTTGTCGAGTGGACGTTAAACCTCATTTCTCTCTCCCTGTAAAGCATCTGCAAGATGTTTTGAAGAAATCAAGGACCATAACTCTGGGAGTAATTATCAAAAATCCTTGAAAATATATAGGTGTCTATATATACACTATAAATTTAAAATCATTCGATGATATGTCAAAGGATCTAGGGCCATAAAGTGTTTTAACTTTAAACTCAATCAGATATTAAACTTTACTCTAGAGGGTCCACAAAATATATCTAAGTGATCAAGTGCCATACGACATTAACTGTACTCAAGAGTGTCCACAAGATATTTCAAAGTGATCAAGGGCAGTAATTATCAGAAATCGTTCAAAATCAGTTGGCTTCTTCATCTTATGAACTTTAACACTTTGTATATTTGTAAATATTAACTTTAGCCTCTAGAGCGTTGTAGCACCATGGGTCGTCTGTCAGACATGGAGAGCGGACAACAGGCAAACCGGTTGCCACATCCGGCAAGTAACCCATGCATATTTTCTTACTACATATTCTGGAACAGCCCATGATTGTCTAGTTTTGTCTCTGGCTGCACATATAATTTCTTAACTGGTTAGAAAGTATCTTTAAATGTCAGTCTGACATTCCTAATTAATGACGACTTCACATTGTGTTTGAATATACTGCATTTTCAATAATTTCATCCACAGGAACAACAAATACCACATTTGGGTTCTACATTTTATACATGTATCAAGCACTGCTACATAGAGTTTACATGTTTACAAGCATTATAATAAAGTCTTTCTCTTAAACCCCATCCAGCCAGACTCTGTGAGTCTGCTGAAAGAGATCTGTTACATCTTCTCCCTTCAAGAACTACATGGCTGTCTGCCGTAGCGCCCAAGTCCAGTTACTCGTATATGCCTAGATTTCTGCTACCAATTATTCAATTGGCGAAATATTACGTAATTAATTACGATTGGTTAAAAAGCCCATCACATGTTTTTAGACCTTAGACATACCCCATACCTTGCATACCAATAGGGACTCATTACCAAATTTGGTCACCAGAAACATTCCATTAATATGGCCTATGATAAATGTGTTCATTAACCCTTAGTTCAATTCATGTATAATATCAGCACTGACTTCCCTTCTGTTTTCCTCACCATATTTCATAACCAATTTAATTTGCATTTGAAATAAACTCATACCATAGCATATTTTGACAATGGTGAATAAATAATCAAGGTCCTGAATATGTTTTCTTTAGCACAAATCCCTGGCACCCATATTACTACAGCGTCTACAAGATATTTCAAGTGGAAATATAAGGTCAATCGGATATTAACTTTAGCCTCTTGAGCATCCACAAGTAAGTTTGATTGCTGGACAGGGGCAAATTACAATGTTCAAGCCCTCACTTCGATTTTCTGGCGTGGTTTCCCCTTGTCAGTGATGCAGAACTGAGGGCCTGACAAGGACAGCTGTCTAGTCGTTTGGATGGGATAAAAAACCAAGGTCCTGTGTACACATTGGCGTGCATGTAAAAGATCCCTTGACAGTTGGAATTCGATATGAGAGTAGGCCGTAGCGCCGCTGCCCGGGCATAATTTCCCTCATAGCACACTGTATGGCGTATGCCCGTCTTCCATTAGCCCAGGTTTGGTGCAGAAGAGTAGGACGTTAAACCCCATTTCATTTCATTTCTTTAAATATTGTGTTTTAATTAATTTTTGATTTATTTACAGCTATGTCAATACATCATAATGAAATCAATGCAGGCCTAAAGGAAAAAGATGTTAACGAACAGCTTTCCGCATTGTTTGGTCCATTAAGACAGCGTTCAACATATTCTAAAGAAGAAAAACAGAGAGCAGTTGAAATGGCAAAATCAGATGGTATCCAAAAGGTTGCAGAAAAACTAAATATACCAGCCAGTACAATATACATGTGGAGAAAAGCATTTCAAAAATAGTATAACAGATATTGTGGAGAAAAGCATTTCAAAAATAGTATAACAGATATTGAAGGAGATATCCCAGATATATGTCGGCGGATAAAACTAGTTAATTAACTCTGCGTCAAAGGCTCTTAGAACCCTTTATTTGTAGTCCCTAGAAACTTTCTGTTATATTTTTTCAACCTCCTGTTGACCAACAATCACCTTGTGCCTGGATAAACTTGTCTATAACTCAGTCGTATGTTAAATGACAACATACATTTTGCGTTTTTGTTTTCCCGCGAGTGATATAATTTACAAGTTAATACTATACTACATTCTGGTAAAGCTTATAAAACCCGGCACTTATTAAGTCACTCAGTGAAAATTGGAAGTGTGCCCTAGACACTATTACATAACATCTGTAAAATGTTTTATCTAACGTTGGCAAAGAGTTGAATGTTTGTATTATACTTTAAACAGAATTTTTTGAGGAACTTGGTGAAAATTGGGGCTTATCCTTTGAAAAAAAACTTAAGTTGATCAAAACAGCCCAGGAGATTTCATAATGACCCTCTTTTAAGGGAATGGAAATCCATGGTTTGAATGTATTTGAACTGTGATTGTAAGATTATTTGTAAATTATTTCATTTGAACTTATTTTTCAAGATGTAGAAAATATGATTCAGGAACAATCAAATAGATTGTTGTTTTTTTTTTTATTAAACTCCATCTAATTGTCAAAATAAGTTTATCAATATTTTATATTCTAAGTAAACCTCGTTTTTGTTAGTTGATCATGATCTGGTTTATACGGAAGCCCATAAGGGTCAATCAAAAGAAAAAAAAAATCTGACTATCTTGTAATTACAAGATAGGCTATCTTGTTATTACAAGATAGCTATCTTGTTATTACAAGATAGCCTAAGATAACCTATCTTGTAATTACAAGATAGACGATCTTGTTATTACAAGATAGCTATCTTGTAATTACAAGATACCGAGATGCTCATGGGTGACAATTTAAAGGTCACCATACACCGATTTCATGCTCCCATAAATACCATTGACTTCATACACCCACCAACTACATATTTATATCATGACTCATCAATTTTAATGCGCTCTTTGAAGCCACAGAGCGCTATTTCTATTTTTCGGAAAACTTCTTTAAATTTTGATTTTTGGAAAGTAAGTAAGGAAAAGGATATTCTGAAAAATGGACCCTCCCTCAATGAAATGAGCTGACTAACATAGCGTCTAAAAGCAGTTTATTTATAGCTTGCGGTATCTCCTGGCGAATACAATGTTTTGAGAGGGATTTGAAGCAAACGTTTGATAGATTAATTAGTTTGAATATATTTTTAGCCCAAATATATCATCAAATCACACAGTTTGTACGCGGGGAAGGTATTTTTAAGGAGAACATTAAATAAATGTATCATAAATGATATTAATGAGGGAATGAAGTTAATGAGGGTATGAATAGTATTTAATGAGGGCACAACCTGGTGATGCCGATCCCGTGACATACAAAAGTACTTCGTTGGACTGGAGGGTTGGATGGTCGATTTGTTAGCACGTGCGTGCTTTATCTTAAAAGCGTGTCATTGAGTCAACTGTCGTGGTTTCGAATCCCCGTTTGTACGTGACAAGGAGTAGGATCGCCTGTCCAACCTCGCCTGTCCTCCGGTTTCCTCCAACTGCTAAAGAGAGGAAAGGGGGTAACGTCCACTTGACACAAACTAGGTCATTTCGGGACTAACATATGGTTTAATTTTATTTCAATAATGCACTTGCGCGTAGGGGTCTTTAGCAGTGGGAGGAAAGAGGAGGACACGGAAAAAACCCACGATGTTGGACAGGCGACCCTACTCCTTGTCACGTACAACGGGGGATTCGAAACCACGCCAGTTGACTCAATGACAGGCTTTGTGATACAGCGCGCACGTGCTAGCCATTCGCCATCCAACCCCCACCCACTACTAAAGACCCCTACGGGCAAACGAATTATTGAAATTAAATTAAACCATATGTTAGTCCCGAAATGATCTAGTTTGTGTCGAGTAGACGTTAAACCCCATTCCCCCTCTCCCTCCCCTTCTCTCTCTCCCTCTCTCTCTTTCCCTCTCTCTCTCTCCCACACACACACACTTCTTTGGCCTATAACTATCCGATAAATCAGTGTGGGACGACCTTGCAATAAATTAGGTTTTTTTTCATCTGATTGACCCTAACGGGCTTCTCCGTATCCTGTAATACAAGAAAACTAATTTGGCTATCTTGTAATTACAAGATAGCCTATCTTGTAATTACAAGATAGGCTATCTTGTAACTACAAGATAGCTATCTTGTAATTTACAAGATAATCAGAATATTTTTTTTTTTTCATTTGATTGACCCTTATGGGCTTTGGCTATCTTGTAATTACAAGATAGGCTATCTTGTAATTACAAGATAGGCTATCTTGTAACTACAAGATAGCTATCTTGTAATTACAAGATAGTCAGAATATTTTTTTTTTCATTTGATTGACCCTTATGGGCTTCCGTAGGTTTAGCATTACATATTACTGTCCAAATGCTTGAGATATGTGGGTCAAAGAATCAAAACACACATATGCATCATTCTAAATTGTGTATTCAAAGACCTTTAAATTTATCTTTATTTTGCCTTGAAGTTTATACACTACATCATTATATTAAATTTAAGAACAAAAGTGATTTGTATGAGTTATCATGGGTTATTGCCCAATAATTTTGCCAAGCCAACAGTGAGTGATGGTCCCCATAGAAATGACACATACACATGTATATAAATGATCACTCCATCAAACACAGTCAAGGCATTCACCGGATGAACAACTACATTCTTTTTTATACGCCCACATTTTCATGTGGGCGTATATTGTCGTCGCCCCTGTCCGTCCGTACGTCCGTCCACAATTGTTTGTGAACAGTCTACAGGTCACAATTCTTATCCGATTTCAATGAAACTTAAAATATAGGTTTATCACCCTAAGATCTCGGTTCCTTTCGATATTGGCATGTATCGGACTGTAACTTCATGGGTTATGGCCCCTGATTGTACGTTTTTTAGCTTGTGAACAGTGTAGAGGTCACAATTTTGAACCGATTTGGATGAAACTTGAAATGCATGTTTATAACCCATAGATCTTGGTTCCTTTCGATATTTGCGCCAATCGGATCGTAACTTCCTGAATTATGGCCCCTGATTGTCCGAAAAATCGCCCTTTTTAGCTTGTGGTCACTCTGGAGGTCAAAATTGTTATCCGATTTAAAAAAACGTTTGATTATATAACCGTTCCATGGTTATGAAGGTTGACTTCGAATTTCGTGAAAATCGGAGCAAAATTGACTGACAAAATGGCCGCCGTTTGTACGCGAATAGTGTGAAAATATGTTATATCAAGGTTGTGGACCTTATAGAGGTCACAATTTTGAACGGATTTTGATGAAACTTGACATGCATGTTTATAACCCATAGATCTTGGTTCCTTTCGATATTTGCGCCAATCGGATCGTAACTTCCTGAATTATGGCCCCTGATTGTCCGAAAAATCACCCTTTTTAGATTGTGGTCCCTCTGGAGGTCAAAATTGTTATCCAATTTAAAAAACCGTTTGATCATATCACCGTTCCATGGTTATGAAGGTTGAGTTCGAATTTCGTGAAAATCGGACCAAAATTGACGGGCAAAATGGCCGCCGTTTGTACGCGAATAGTGTGAAAATAAATATGTTATATCAAGGTTGTGGACCTTATAGTGGTCTCAATTTTGAACCGATTTTGATGAAACTTGACATGTATGTTTATAACCCAAAGATCTTGGTTCCTTTCGATATTTGCTCCCATCGGATCGTAACTTCCTGAATTATGGCCCCTGATTGTCCGAAAAATCGCCCTTTTTAGTTGTGGTCCCTCTGGAGGTCAAAATTGTTATCCGATTTAAAAAAACGTTTGATTATATCACCGTTCCATAGTTATGAAGGTTGAATTCGAATTTCGTGAAAATCGGACCAAAATTGACGGACAAAATGGCCGCCGTTTGTACGCGAATAGTGTGAAAATAAATATGTTATATCAAGGTTGTGGACCTTATAGTGGTCACAATTTTGAACCGATTTTGATGAAACTTGACATGTATGTTTATAACCCAAAGATCTTGGTTCCTTTCGATATTTGCTCCCATCGGATCGTAACTTCCTGAATTATGGCCCCTGATTGTCCGAAAAATCGCCCTTTTTAGTTGTGGTCCCTCTGGAGGTCAAAATTGTTATCCGATTTAAAAAACTGTTTGATTATATCACCGTTCCATGGTTATGAAGGTTGACTTCGAATTTCGTGAAAATCGGACCAAAATTGACTGACAAAATGGCCGCCGTTTGTACGCGAATAGTGTGAAAATAAATATGTTATATCAAGGTTGTGGACCTTATAGTGGTCACAATTTTGAACCGATTTTGATGAAACTTGACATGTATGTTTATAACCCAAAGATCTTGGTTCCTTTCGATATTTGCTCCCATCGGATCGTAACTTCCTGAATTATGGCCCCTGATTGTCCGAAAAATCGCCCTTTTTAGTTGTGGTCCCTCTGGAGGTCAAAATTGTTATCCGATTTAAAAAAACGTTTGATTATATCACCGTTCCATAGTTATGAAGGTTGAATTCCAATTTCGTGAAAATCGGACCAAAATTGACGGACAAAATGGCCGCCGTTTGTACGCGAATAGTGTGAAAATATGTTATATTAAGGTTGTGGACCTTATAGAGGTCACAATTTTGAACGGATTTTGATGAAACTTGACATGTATGTTTATAACCCAAAGATCTTGGTTCCTTTCGATATTTGCGCCAATCGGATCATAACTTCCTGAATTATGTCCCCTGATTGTCCGAAAAATGGCTTTTGTTAGCTTTTGGTCCCCCTGGAGGTCAAAATTGTTATCCGATTTAAAAAAACGTTTGATTATATCACTTTCATGGTTATGAAGGTTGAGTTCGAATTTCGTGAAAATCGGACCAAAATTGACGGACAAAATGGCCTCCGCTTGTACGCGAATAGTGTGAAAATATGTTATATCAAAGTTGTGGACCTTATAGAGGTCACAATTTTGAACCGATTTTGATGAAACTTGACATGTATGTTTATAACCCAAAGATCTTAGTTCCTGTCGATATTTGCGCCCATCGGATCATAACTTCCTGAATTATGTCCCCTGATTGTCCGAAAAATGGCTTTTGTTAGCTTTTGGTCCGTCTGGAGGTCAAAATTATTATACGATTTAAAAAAAACATTTGATTATATCACCGTTCCATGGTTATGAAGATTGAGTTCGAATTTCGTGAAAATCGGACCAAAATTGACGGACAAAATGGCCGCCGTTTGTACATGAAAAGTGTGAAAATATGTTATATCAAGGTTGTGGACCCTATAGAGGTCACAATTTTGAACCGATTTTGATGAAACTTGATATGTATGTTTATAACCCAAAGATCTTGGTTCCTTTCGATATTTGCGCCCATCGGATCATAACTTCCTGAATTATGTCCCCTGATTGTCCGAAAAATCGCTTTTGTTAGCTTGTGGTCCCTCTGGAGGTCAAAATTATTATCCGATTTAAAAACCCGTTTGATTATATCACGGTTTCGGACCAAAGTTGACGGATAAAATGGCCGCTGTCTGTACGCAAATTGTGTGAAAATATGTTATATCAAGGTTGTGGACCCTATGGAGGTCAAAATTTTGAACTGATTTTGATGAAACTTGAAAAACATGTTTATAACCTAATGATCTTGGTTCCATTGCATATTTGCCCATATCGGATCGTAACTTCCTGAATTATGGCCCCTGATTGTACGAAAAATCACATTTTTTAGCTTGTGGTCCTTCTGGAGCTCACAATTATTATCTGATTTAAAAAAACGTTTGATTATATCACAGTTACACCGTAGTTATGGGTGAGTTTGAATTATGATTTTCTGATGATTACTTAAAATGCAACAACTCTTGTTGACTGCCCGGACGATTTGGCTGCTGTGTGGGCGTATGTTTCGTTGCCTGGCAACCTATTTTTCTTTTTATTTGTATCAGGATAGGGATTGGGGAATAGGCATAGCCTATATTAAACCACTCTCCCATTCATGTTTGATTAAATTATAGCTCATGTGTCAGACAGATGGACAAACCTAATTCAGTAGTTTCCTGCTTTCTTATAAAGGTTGGGGACAACAATTTGGAAAAAGTGGTTGCCATGCAAGATACTTTCACATTTTGCAACTCATTGCAAGAGATACACAGAAAACAAGCTAAAAACAAAAAGAAGCATTTTTTGTACAAACAGGGTCAAAACCCAGGAAGTTACTGTTCGATACGCGCAAGTATTGAAAGGAATCCAGATATTTTGGATAATAACATATTTTAAAGTGCACATAAAATGGCCCTGAAAACTTCTCTATGTGAGCAGTCCATGGTTATTTTATCCACTTTCCGGCAAATTCACATCAATCCGACTAAATTTAAATGAGCTATCTTCATTCAAAGTCGTAAAAATAGACCTCCCGTAAAAACGACTTTGCCAATTATTGAAAACACGCTTAATCCCCTCAGACGCCAGTGACGTCACAGTGACCGAATGCATATTCGGAATGTTTATTCCTTAATTACCTATATACAGCCGGCGTGTGTATTCATTAACGCCTGACTGATTCCTTAATCCCCCTAATTAAATAAAACAATTGACTACGGAATAATTTGTTTTATAATTCAATTTAATTCAAGATCCAATTTAGAATTTGTTTCATAATGTACGGTCGTTCTGTTTTCTCACGGCAGCGATTTTAATACACTCTACCATCGTGTACAGTCTAAACGATTCGAGATACATTTTCGTCAGAAGTTTATTGTTCGAAGTTAGAACCTGTTTCATTATGTACGGTCGTTCTGTTTACACACGGCAGCGATTTTAATACAATCTACCATCGTGTGCAGTCCAAACGATTCGAGATACATTTTCGTCAGAAGAGTATCGTCGTTCTAATTTAGAATTTGTTTCATAATGTACGGTCGTTCATTTTCACACGGCAGCGATGTCATACACTCTCCTATGTGTGCAGTCCCATCTATTCGAGATACATTTTCGTCAGAAGAGTATTGTGGTTCGAATTTCCCCGAGTAAAAGAGTATAGGAGTAAAAAGATCTGGTCACGCAAAATATATCATAAATTTCAATTATGATTGAAACGCGATTTGTAAATGACGATCCGTTATCGACGTACGGCGCCTTTATTTCTACTTGCGAATTTGACTTTATTACTGTGAAATAGACCGTAAAAATGAAATACGAAGAAATATCTCAATATACGTTAGAATTAACAGATTGAGAAGGATCACCTAACTATCTATGTGTATCGAAAGTGTAGTGTCGTTAATACCTGTAATTAATCAATCAGACTAAATTTGAACAGTGATTGGGTCATAAAGTAATTTAGAATGTTGATTAGGTAATTATCTTTTTCTTTGCTCACCGATGTTTTTGTAATAAAGTAGCCTCGTATTATTTGTTGATTGGTGTTTAAACAACATCTAAATATAAATCCTTCGATGGATATACGTTTGTGATAAGATAAGGTTATAATGTCTAACATCATTTAACTTTTTTATAAAGAATACAAGTATTTTACAATTAAATTGACAGTTTAATCACTCACCAAACGGCACCAGGAACTCCACATTTGATCAAGTGTATTTGATATTCACTATTACAAATTGATCTGGCCTGCGTAACAAAAAATGATAATTACCCTTCTAAATTAGAACCACAATACTGACGAAAATGTATCTCGAATCGTTTGGACTGCACACGATGGTAGATTGTATTAAAATCGCTGCCGTGAGAAAACAGAACGGCCGTACATAATGAAACAAATTTTAAAATGGATCTTGAATTAAAATGTATTATAAAACAATTTATTCCGTAGTCATTTATTTTATTTAATTAGGGGGATTAAGGAATCAGTCAGGCGTTAATAAATACACACGCCGGGTGTGTATAGGTAATTAAGCAATCGTTCGTAAAATGTTCACTGCATATCACTGTTGTGACTGTAGGTTGCCAATCAGGATTTGAATTGTTTACAAACGCATTCCAATTTTTCCGTACGATTTCATCGTTGGGAAATTTATGAAACGCCGGTACATTATTCCCCGGTAATATGGCATCTTGAAATACACTCGGTAATATTCTAGTCACAAATATAAATCTATTACAACTCAAGACGAGAAAGGTCGGCTTTTACTACTACTACTACTTGGTGTTTAACGTCTGCTTCCACATAAGTGATATCGCTTTTGTCGGCTTTTGAAAATGCTTTGACTATTATAGTACAGTGATATGTAGCTTACGTGTTAAATTACGAGTTAATGATTACGCCAGTCAAATGTTAATTGGACCGACAAATACACACGTGTTAACTGGCGGTGTGTATACAGTGATATATCGTACAGATAGTGCTATATTGTATAGATAATGTGTATAGATTATGTGTAGTGCCTGTGACGTCACCAGCCAATCAACCGGATAAAGGTTGTAATTGAAAATTTGAAAACCGTTTTTGGCTGTCTGATGTTTAAACGTTAATATCTCAATTAATTTTAATCAGATTGGAGTGAACTTGACGTAAAATGAATGTAGTAACCCTTGGGTATCAATATATGCAATTAAAAATTATTATTTTATGTGGTCTTTAAGTTTCATCAAAATCAAACAAATATTGTGTCCTCTAGAGTGTCAACAACCTTGGTATTACATACTTTAAACAACTTGCGTATGAGGAGCAGTCATTTTGTCAGGCCGTTTCTGTTAAAACTCAACAGTCATTATGGTCTAACAGTGATATATTTAAACTGTTTTTAAAATCTGATAAAATTTCTGACCTCGAGAGGTTTTTGAACAATCAGAGGCCATAATCCAGGAAGTTACCGTCCGATATGCTCCAATATTGCAAGGAACCAAGACCTTTGGGTTATATAAACATACATTTTAAGTTTCATCCAAATCGGATAAAAATTGTGAACACTATAATGTCCACAAGCTAAAAACATTATTTATCTATACAATCAGGGGCCATAATGCATGAAGACACGGTCTGATACATGCCAATATCGAAAAGAGAGAGAGAGAGAAATGGGGTTTAACGTCCACTCAACACAAACTAGGTCATTTGTGCGTAGGGGTCTTTAGCAGTGGGAGGAAACCGGAGTGCCCGGAGGAAACCCACGAGGTTGAGAAGGCGCCCCTATCTCCATGTCACATACGCTCACACCAGGGATCGAAACCACAGCCGCAAGCCAGAGGTGACCGGCCAGCTAGAGGTCGAAGCGCGGCACTCTAGACCACTAGGCCATCCCAACCCCCCCAATATCGAAAAGAACCAAGATCTGAACCTATATTTCAAGTGTTTGCCAAAATCAAGTGTTTGCCAAAATCAGATAAAAATTGTGACCTGAAAACTGTTCACAAACAAATTGTGGGCATAAAAAACATAATATGAAGTAAAATGAAATGGATTTAACATTCTGCTTTTTCTCAACATCTTTGATCTTGATCTTTGGGGTATATTCTAACTTGAGGTCTGAAAGTCGGGGACGGCTTTTGATATATACAGGGGGATTTGGGGTTATTCTTCGGAAAGTTTCTCTTACTGAAATTCTGGGATATTCTCATTTTACGTACATGTAAACATATACAGTTTATAAGGTCCTAGACCTCAGAATAAAACCTCAACAGAAAAACCTGGGCCTACCTACGCCCTTGTCTTCTTTAGTCTTTCTTTCCCAGTGTTGCAGGCCCGGATCCAGGATTTTGTTGAGGGGGTGGGTCTACATACCGACACTAAACAGAAACTAAAATCTGGGAATCCCATTGCTGGCTGCAGGTTCTGGTCTGATCAGTGATGACCAATCTCACTGGGGCTGAGGGGGGGGGGGAGTCAACTTTTCTGTGAAGAGTTCCACATTTGGTGTGCCTGGCACGGTTCCAAGACAGGCTATTTTAGAGTAATGCAAACAGGTCAATTCTTTAAATTCATTGTGGTCTGGTAGTGTGCCGAGAACTGCACGCTTATCACGGCCAAGTGTAAACGGGGCTTATGCCTACGTAGTATCTAATGGTGAGGGATGTGGTTCGAAAACCATGATTAATTAACAAGACAAGTCTAGTGTGTACTTCACTACACAGTAATTTGAGTAAAAAATCTTTTTTACTGTGCTGATAAATTCTCCTGAATCCACATTGCATTGTAATTTGTACATACAATATAAGCTACATACATACATTTAATTGTAGGCTAGTTGGGGGACAATGGCCACTTATTACTGACAGAATTATGGCCCTTGATCACTTCAAAAAATCTTGTGGACACTCTAGAGGTCTAAGTTAATATCCGATTGACTTTAAATTTATACACAGTGTTTAAGGCCATGAGATAAAGAAGTCTATTGATTTCCGATAATTATTGCCAGAATTATGGCCCTTGATCACTTCAAAAAATCTTGTGGACGCTCTAGAGGTTAATATCCGATTGACTTTAAATTTATACACAGTGTTTAAGGCCATGAGATAAAGAAGCCTATTGATTTTCTTCGATTTCCGATAATTATTGCCAGAGTTATGGCCCTTGATCACTTTAAAAAAACATGTGGACACTCCAGAGGCCAAATTTCATATCCGATTGACTTTAAATTTATGCGCAGTGTTTAAGGTCATGAGGCGAAGAATCCTATTGATTTGTAGCGAATTCCGATAATTACTGCCAGAGTTATGGCCCTTGATCACTTTAAAAATCATATGGATGCTGTAGATTCCAAAGTCATATCCGATTGACTTTAAATTTACACACAATGAGACGAAGAATCTTATTGATTTTCAGAGATTTCCGATAATTACTGCCAAAGTTATCTCCCTTGATCACTTTGAAAAATCTTATAATGCTCTGGAGGCCAAACTTACTTTCCGAGCAGATGAACAAGTGTATTGATTTGATATCCAATGAATTTTGATAACTGAACAGAAATTCATGATGTTAAATGCTTCCTATACTAAATGTTAGCATGGGGCAGAACTTTATAAAAACCAAACTAATTCTAATGATTTTCTGATTTTTGTGTATTATAAATGTTTCATTACTGAAAAAAGTAAAAACATGCGACAACTCTTGTTGACTGCCCGGATGATTTAGTTGATGTGGGCGCATGTTTCGTTGCCTGGCAATCTATCTTTAGAGGGGTAGGCGTAAAACTGAATCCAAGATTTGGACTTAGTTTTCCCAAAATAGTTATTAAAAGCTAGTTATTAAAAGCGCCATTCCTGAATTTGTCCCCGTTTGTATTGTATTATTTATCTTAACATTTCATAACTTGAACGATTTGCATACGAAGAAGCGGAGTCGAGCACGTCAACAGGAAAATCTGATGCAAGGGAGCTAACTATTTTATTTTTTTTTTTTCAAAAGGGGACCAGTTGATTTTTTATTACGAATAACAACATGCTATTTGCAACTTACATTGTTGATTTTCAGTCAACCATTGTAAGGTGTATTTCTGTTAGCAGTCATTTAGTTAATAAACCTTTGTCATTATTTTTAGAAATTAGAAGAATCGATTTTCACCATATGGAACATTCTAAGTGAAGACAATAAAGGATTGATCCCTACATACTTATTGGAAAAGGTAAACGTGTATTTTAAGGTATTGTTTGGTCATAAAAAAGCTATTTTATTTGGACTTCTTGTCATGACCAGCAACTGTAGTATTAATTCATTTTGGCTTGTCATAAAGTAACATACCGTTGGAGTGGAATATGTAATGCAATGAAACAGAATATAGAATGTATGGCAGTTTTATAATATTGAACTGTTTTACTATTTTATATATACAATACATTTTTGGCCATAAACCTCGTCTATTAATTAATGCTATTATTAATTAGGTCCATGGTTTTAACCATGCTGTCCAAAAAAGGGAAAGTTGTTTTTTGGACAGTCTACTAAAAGGTCGATTGTAATAACAGCTTATTAGATTACAGATAACCCTACCTTCTATCTATCATCAAACAGGTTGACTCTATGTTTATAGGGTTATGAAATTCATGATTAATGGAATAACAGCTGGGCAGAGAAAACCACTGATTATATACTGATATCCGGGTCTAACAATAAATAAGGAATTTGATGGCATCATCGGGAAAATTCTAATCTAAAATAAAAGGTTTGCAAAGTAATTGGAACACCATAATCATTCCTCAACCCTCACCATGTTGGGAATTTCATGCCTATAGGTGTGGGTGTACTAAAGTGTAATCATAAACAAATTAACCCTTTCTCGGATAACCCACTGAGACTGGATTATTTTCTTTGAGTGTTCAAGGCATATTATTATGCAGTTCATAAATATGGTACATGTAGGATATTAAAAAAACAGACATGATGAATTCAATTTTTTTACTTCTTATTAAGTGTTATTCAATTGACGTCCGGAATAGGGCAGATCCCTGCACTGTCTAGTACATGCAGACTCAAGAAGAGCTTGGTTCATCCCAGACTAGCACTGTTACTTGTTACTTATAGGCACTGTCAGATGGATACTTTCGTACTAAGGAACGATTAAAATAACAGGCTGACAAATTTATAAGTATTCTGAATACAGTATGGGTTTACCAATTTCCAGGTTGTTAACTGTCTAGAATACAAGGAATTGGGGAACGTTTGATTATCAGAAGTCCTGTCATTATAAGGGACATTTGGAATAACAGACTGACCAACTCAGACTCAGGAGTTGGGAAGACTTGGGACTTGAAAAAGCTTAGGACTTGAGCCGCAGCGAAGGGGCAAAACTCTAACTTACCTTATTCGCAATGATTTACTGACCCCCTTGATGAACTGGCAATTTAAACAGGATATAGAAATTGTGAAGACGTGGGACTCAGCACGGTACTAAAGTAAGTGACTCAACTCGAACTTGAGGTGCATCGACTTAGGACTCGGCTTGTGACTACAGATCGTGTGACTTGTTCCCACTGATATAACAGATGGTGATTGTCAAAGTGATGATATATTAAACGTTGCTTAAAACCTCAATTTATTGTTTTGTATCTTATAGTTTTAATATATTTCAGATTGATTGAGTAACGAAAAAAGATTGAACAGAATACAAAAAAAATCAAAATGAATGAAAAAACTGCAGCAAATTTCATTAATTCGTTGGTTAAAAATTTACAAGTTTTGTGCCACAGCAATTTGGATTTTAGCCAAAATATTGAAGTTATTGGACATCTGTATCTCAATATAGACAGCTCTAAAAAAATTAATTACATAGTGAATGAAAAAGTTTGCAAGAATGGTGAAGCATCAACCATGTTTGTTAGTAATAGTTTTCATGCAGAAGATAAAAAACAAAAACCTGAACCAGAACCACCAAATCAGAATTCTCCGGAAGTTGAAAATAGGACTAATATTTTAAAACATAAAAGAACCATGCCATCAGATGTTGAATTAAGAGAGAGTTATAGTTCTAATTTAAAATTTCAACACAGATTTAAAAAACACCAGGTACCCGTACCAAACCCAGAGCATAATAATTCGGTATCGACAGCAGGACCGCTTCCAGCTAAAGTTTCACGGCAGAGTTACTCATATGACTTTGATCCACCAGTAACATTTTATGACTTTGATCCACCAGTAACATTTTATCATGAAAGTGCACATCGAAGCCCTTTGCTATCTTCACCCCATAGTAATCAAGTACAAGATGTAGATTTAAGTCGTGTTAAACATGAACCAGGTGGTCAGACTCCATTATCAGCTTGTTCATATCCATCCTTAGGGTCAGCAGAAACAGGTAATGCACTTTTTTAAATAGTAGATCTTTGCATATTGGTCTATGAAATACATGTATTAAAGCGCAGATTATCAAATTATAGAGTTTAATATATGATGAAGAATCCAGGGAAAGAATCATTCAAGTCAAATTTTTGTCTTTTCGCATAAAAGACAAAACAGACTTTGGGCGAGAATGCTTGACGGAACAGAACAACGAGTGGGTTAATTACAACTTAAAAATGATGTTTACTACAAATCATAATACCAGTACAACAACTGACTTCCACTTTTCAGCCAAATTAAGGTCAAATAAAGGTGTACGATGGACATATTTGTCAGGGAGGTCATTTCAGAAGGGCCTTGGTTCGATGTGATTGAATTGGATGTACAATGATTTCCCTCGAGTAAATTGCTAATAAACGTTACTTTATTACATGTACTTCAATCAATTATTATTGTGTTTTGTTTTTGCCATTCATATCCAAAAGAAAATTTTAGGATTTTATCCTCTACCGTTGAACAAGTGTAATATGGATTTGGATACAAATAAAATTGGGATCTTTCTGTGTATATAAACATATGTGTATAAAAACTGTATTCTTGTAATTGTATTTCTGTATCTGAAACATTGTTAATTTTCTTCCTTTTTGTCTTTACAGTTTCAAAATCAGGTGAAAGCCATTTTAAATTCTCACCATTACATAATACTGGGCAGATGACATTAAATGAGGATTCTTTAAATGTTAATGAAAAGACAGCAGAATTTTATCCAATTGGCATGATGTCACATTTAAAACAGCGTTCAGAAATAACAACCTCAGCAACGACAGCATTGCCATCAATATCTACCTTAACTAACTCCTATGGAAGTGCCGATACGTCATCCCTGCAATCTCTTATGGCACATAATTTAGGTAAGTGTGAACCAAGAGATTCTCTCAAATTTTACAATTTCAGGCTCATCTCCAAAATGTCTTGTTGGAACAAAATATAAACATGTAAGAGACATGGTTGCAATTATTGAAATGCTAATTTTGTCCTCCAATATTTTGAAAAGATACTTCAACTTATGAATTGAGAAATCAAAATATTTGATTTATCATTTGACTAAAAGAGTTTTAACTCTACTTTTCAGTCTCGCCACGTTCAAGAGGACAAAGAACGGATTTAAGATTAACTGAAAAAGTTAGTTTAATAATTGCAGCCATGTCACCAGACAAACCTAAACAGTCTGAATTAGCTGCTAAGTATGGTGTTTCTCAGCCCACTATATCCTATATACTTCAACGTAAGGAATCGTATCTAGCAGAGTACAGAAAATGTCAAAGTCGAATGTCACAGCAACCAAATCTGTCTCCTTCTCTTACAGATATAGCCATTGATATTGATACTCTAAATTCTCTTTGATTAGATTTACATGTATTTACAATTGGTAAGATTTTTAAAGACAACTTGATGTTCTAGTTCTAGTGAATGAGAGTGTGGCACGTTTGAAAAATATTTTTAGTACCTAAAGTTTTGTCTCCTGGGCCCTGTTTCTCGAAATCTTAACTAAAGATAAAATCCAAATTTTAGTAGATCCTTCAATTTTGATTGGCTTAGCACTAAAATCAATCTAATATTAACAACAAAACACATACTTATGGAAAACAGTTACTAGTGTATTTTAGGCGACGTTTCGTAGAGTATTCTCTCAACGTTATCAAGAATACTCTACGAAACGTCGCCTAAAATACACTAGTAACTGTTTTCCATAAGTATGTGTTTTGTTGTTACTCTATCCAGTTACTAAATGCCATTTAAAGATCAATCTAATATTATCCAATCAAATTACTAAAATTTGGATTTTATCTTCGTTAAAATTTCGTGCAACAGGCCCCAGGTTTCTTAAATACCAAAGCCATTCTTTCTGCTAAATTGTGTCATCAATCAAAAATAGTATTGATGTATATTGACATATAGAAAGACTTTCAGTTTAGTTGATATCTGGTACCTAAATAGACATTAGCAGAGAGAAAAGATTTATTTTAATTTTGATTAAATAATTTCACTTCTCATAATACTCAGATATCAACCATACTTACAGTCTTTCTTTCTGTTTCAGTTTCATCTGTGTCATCAAGATTATCACTGGAAGATAAGATTAACATAATTAAAGCAGCAGAATCGAGTGATAGGCCTTTTCAAACACATCTTGCTACCCAGTATGGTGTTAGTCAACCAGCAATCTCCAATATATTAAAGCGAAAAGAGTATTATCTTGCTGAACACGAAAAGAAACAGACATTAATGAAGGCAATGCCACATATGAATAACTTTTTGTAGTACACAAAGAAGAATTGTATATGCACATGTGTTGTATGTATCACGTCTTTTGTTTGAAATTTACCTCTCTGTTTTCTCATGTAGAATTTGTTGAATTGCAGGATATCCAGAAAGACATACTTTATCATTAAAGGATAAAATTGATATAATTAAAGCAGTGGAATCAAGTGAAAGACCGTCCCAGAAAGCACTGGCACTACAGTTTGGAGTCAGTCAGCCAGCAATAAATCGCATTCTTAAAAAGAGAGATATTTATATTGCCAAATTTGAAAATTTAAATGAGAACTTTGAAATGGTGTCTAATCTATATCCAGGGACTATACAATGATAAAGAAAATATACAGACTAAAACAAAGAGTTGATAGAATGATATCTGAATCTGGACTCCTTTATTTACATGTACATATAATGTTTCCTGTTAGAAAGTTCTAATGAAAGTCGGAATGAAGACAGCCTTGCTCCATGCAGTGTGAGATGAGACAAACTTTGTCTGGAATGTCTGGACACTTCTGCCTACTCTACATCAAATTCTTGATGCCAGTATGTCTTTTACATGTGCATGTCAACATTTTCACATGATACTATTCATCACCTGTCATCACTGTCAAGCTGAAAACACTGAGAAATTCTGATCACCAGAATCATTGAGCCAGCTTCTTTTTCACTGAGCCACAATATTGTCTCCACTTCAACCACAACGAATATACATGTAGCCTGGGCAGAAAGTCGTTATTGGGAACTTTATATAAGAACAACAAGACAGTTAGTACAATATACCGTTTTGTCATAGTAATATTTGTTTTAATCATAGCAGAGACAATATAGGCTCAAGTTATTGAGAATGTATTAGTATTTCCATCTTGAATGATATAATTTCAGATAGAAAGAAAATAAATAGCAGATTTGCATTTGTTTCTAGATAAACATGTACATGTAGTTTTTAAAAAAAGATTTTTAGCGCAGTTGCTGGAATTTATAACAAAAGCTCTGGGGATCGATCAATCATTAGAGATCTCAATTAGTTAGTGAAAAACGTTAAATATATTTCATATCATTAAGACAGCTGATAGATGAAACAAAGCAATTCTTCTTCTACTCAAACTTATAAATCTATAAACTATAACACATACTTATGGAAAACAACTACAATTTATTTCAAAGAGTATTCTCTCAACGTTATCAAGCTAATACGACGAGAGAATACTCTTCGAAACGTCACCCAAAATATATAGTAGCTGTTTTCCATAGCCAGCTACTACATGCCTCTAAAAGAATATTTTAAATCTATGTTAAACTTGATATGTAATCAAGGAGTAAATTATTATATTATTATAGACAATTGTAGGAAGAGTTGTGAAGTGTTATTGTTATTGCATGCAATCATCATTATGTGACTGTGGAATAATTGTGTTAGTTATAATTACAAAATAACATTGCTATATTTAGTAAATATTGATAATCTTTTGATGTTATTTATTACAGATGTTATGTAGATAATAAATATAATCTATAACAACTTATGTTATATAGATAATAAATATAATCTATAACAACTTGTGTTATATAGATAATTAATATAATCTATAACAACTTGTTATATTGATAATAAATATAATCTATAACAACTTATGTTATATAGATAATACCGGTAAATATAATCTATATAGTAACTTGTGTTATATAGATAATAAGTATAATCTATAACAACTTACATGTATTTGTAGGAAACGTAGTTAAATGTAATGTTGTATGTGTTAATGTCCTTTATTTTTTTATATACATATACTATTTCCATTAAATCATTTGAATTTATAACTGAGTTTTTATTCTTTTCTGTCAGCAGTTGACAGCAATACTCTTAACAAATGAATTACCATCCCAGTTTGGTTCTGACTTCTAAGAGCACACGGTCTATCGAGGACATTGTTCTGGATGGAACGGTTTAAGATTTGGTAATTGCCTTCCTGTTTAAGAATTATTTTTTAAAATTGTGAATTTGGAAATAGATCTTGGTGTGATCTTCAGACATCAAATCAAATAACGTCGCAGTGAAATAAACCATAGTAATTGTTATTCCATAAAAGTGTGTTATTTGATTATGTTCCAATTACTAAATGCCATTCAAAGAATATAGAAGATCTTCAGACATAACTAAAAATTGTATTAGTAATGCAGAAGACCAAAATATGTGCAAAATATGTGCAATAAACAAGCAAAAGTTAAAAAAAAGCCATAATTGTACAAATGATTTAATTAAACTACTGGTTGGACTTAGTGACCCGTATTTATATGTCCACATTGAAAAGTAGGTGTATATTGTCACCCTATGCCCATCGGTCATGAGACAAAGACGCCTATTGATTTTCAACCATTTCCGATAACTTGAACAATTAAATTTATCACATTACATGCTTTAAATTGTAAAGGTTAGCATCAGGAAGAACTAGAAGTCAAACAATTTCTGATTACATGTTGTTACTCATAATCAATTTTTAGTGTCTTGTAAATGCTGGAGGGGTGAACAGTTAGCGCGCTGTATCATAAAGCCTGTCATTGAGTCAACTGGAGTAGAGTCGCTTGTCCAACCTCGTGGGTTTTCTCCAGGTCCTCCGGTTTCCTCCCACTGCTAAAGATCCTATTGAAATAAAATGAAACCATGCATTAATCCCGAGATGAACTAGTTTGTGTCGAGTGGACGTTAAACCCCATTTCTCTCTCTCTGTAAATGATTTCATTACTGACCCCAAAAATAGCTGCTGTGGGCATAATATGTTGTCTATGCAGGAACCTTCTGACTTAAGTTAATGTTGCAAATGCCAAGCAATGTGCAAGTCGCACCTCGATATAGTATCACATTTATAGTGTGGATAAATATAATCTTAAACACTGGCAAAGTTTCTTTTTGTTCTAGGATTTTGAACTACTATTAAAATTATTTTTGCAAAAAAAGATGGCGCACAATCAGAAAATAACCGAATTAAAATCTAGGAGTGAATTTTCTGGAACTGCAGCTTGAACTTGAGATCTAGACACCCTGAATCGAAATCAGAATGTGTGATTTTCTGAAACTCAGGAACGAGGCTAGAAACATTGCACAAATCAAACGGCGTATTTAGACTGGAGTAACCAGACGCTAGAAATTTGCATTCGATTGAGACTTCTGGCCTTTATTTCGCCAAACATAACTGATTTGAAATTAGAGTAAAAAACGGAAACCATTGAAAATAAATCAGTCAATATACATTCATATTACAATATTATATGCGTTGCGACCCACTTGTGTCAATTTCTAGGTCCCAAATGATAGCGATTTAGCTCCTTTAAACCAGTGTATAGTTCTATGTTTACACCTACAGTGGACTCTTGTCAAATCGACATCGTTATAAAAGGGAGGCAACTCGATGGTTTGATCCTTGTCCAAAGGATATACTATATCGTTTGTAAAGTACAGAATAATAGAACTCAAATTATTATTATTCAAATAAACCAAATTTAGCATTTGACCGAGCCACGCTGCTAATAAAACATGATACAAATTCTATCATATTATCATTATTATTCTTTTGTAGCTATTCAATGAAACGAAATTACGACCAATTGTCTATGAGAAATCCAAGTCAAAATTTTGTATGAAGAATATTATTAATGAGGATTTTGATGTTGTCCTTTGTTTATTTTTTTATGGTAAATATCGTACATTTGCATGCATTTCAATTGTCGAAATATGAAAATTTGTTCATGTAACCAAAACACTGCTGTACTATGTTAAGTCGTTAGAAAAGGTTGCAGAGAATTTTTTTTTTCTTTTAATATTAGCTTATTTTAGACTCTACCGGTAATACTACTAGTACTACTATAATATTATAATAATAATAATGTAGAATTGCTATAATTAGCTAATTTAGTAATTAATTTCGATAATTTATACTACTTATACTACAGTACTAATAATGTTTTAGCATATAGCCATAGGTAAGGCTAGACACAGGAATCTGACTTTCTATCCATATGGGTCATGAGTAGGACGTTAACCCCATTTCATTTCATATAGTCATATAGTTGGTTGAGTCGTTCCGATGGGATTAAAAACCGTGGTCCTACAGCAGTATATGTACACATTGGCGTGCACGTAAAAGATCCCTCGGCAGTTGATTTTCTTTTGTCAGACGAGGGCCTTGCAAGGAACAGCTTAGTGTATAATTGTTTGGATGGGATGAAAAACTGAGGCCTATATAATTACATGAAATCTGTTTTAACACTTGGCAGTTGAAACTGGATGAAGAACAGACAGAAACGTAACTGTCTCTGCAAAATTTCCCTTGTAGCACGGTTGGCACACAAAAGTAGGACGGGGGTTGGGATGGCCTAGTGGTCTAGAGTGCCACTCTTCGACCTCTAGTTGGCCGGTCACCTCTGGCTTGCGGCTGTGGTTTCGATCCCTGGTGTGAGCGTATGTGGCATGGAGATAGGGGCGCCTTCTCAACTTCGTGGGTTTCCTCCGGGCACTCCGGTTTCCTCCCACTGCTAAAGACCCCTACGCGCAAGTGAATTATTGAAATAAAATTAAACCATGTTAGTCCCGAAATGACCTAGTTTGAGTCAAGTGGACGTTAAACCCCATTTCTCTCTCTCTCAAAAGTAGGACATTAAAAACCCATTTCAATTCATGGTTATTGATAGATGGTTTTGATCTCAGCCGTCAAAAAATATATTTAAACATGCATTATTATTTTTTTTTTTTCAGTTTTAATGTAGTGTTAAAACAAAATTGATCACAGAAAACTCAGGAATACAAAATGAATAACGACGTAGCTAGCAAATTTATCAACTCTATTGTGAAAAATCTTCAGTTGCTTTGCCATAGTGATGTCAACTTCAATGAAAATGTGGAGATAATTGGCCATTTGTATTTAAATGTTGATAGTAACAGTAAATATAATTATTTTGTCAATGAAAAAGTGTGTAAGAATGATGAATCATCAACAGTATTTGTGAGTAATAGTTTCCATGCAGAACCAGTCAAAAAACCAAGTCCTAGTGAAACAAAAAACAAAAATGTCAGTGAATTGAAGAACGTCAATAAACAAACTGATCAAAGAAAAAGTTGGAGTAATTCACGACAAAGAAAAACAGAAAGAATTAGCCATGGCACTCCCAAAAATATGGATTCTTTCTCAGACGATGATATGTCTCCTGTTAAACAACCTAAACTTAGTATAGAAATGCCAATACAAAGTGATACAAGATTTGTTCCGAGTTTATTTGAAAAAAAAGTGAAATCAGATTTTGAACAATTTAACATTAGTTTTAGTAATGCGAGAGTACACCAAGACCATGCCTCACAATATTCTACTTCATCACCCCATTTATCTGATAATAAACATTTAGCTGTTAATTCTTGTATAGATTTAACTGACATTAAAAATGAACCCAGTGATAATGATGATAGTGAATATATTAAAAGTCAACAACAAATAATAGACCAAGGAGGTAATTAGATTATAAGTCTGTAAAATTGATCTTTTTGTTAGCTAAAGTTGGTACACTTTGTTCTATGTTTTATTGTTAGTTGAATTTGTCCTCGTTGAATTTGTCCTCATTGAATTTGGGGGGGATAACGTGGCTAAGTGGGTAAGGCACTGGCCCGCTAGCCTGGAGGTCGGGTGTTTGATACCTGCATTGGCCGGCGTGGTTTCCCCTTGTCAGTGATGCAGAATGGAGGGCCTGACAATGACAGCTGTCTAGTCGTTTTCAGATGTTACGAAAAACCGAGGTCCCGTGTATGCATTCCTTTGGCAACTGTTGGAATTCGATATAAGAGTAGGCCATAGCGCCGTAGCGTCGCTGCACGGGCAAAATTTCCCACCTAGCACACTGTATGACGTATGCCCGGTTTTATTAGCCCAGGTTAGGTGCTGAAGAGTAGGACGGTAAACCCCATTTCATTTTCATTGAATTTGTGATGTGGTAAGTAGAGCACAATTTTTCTTTTTCTTAGGATTGGTATTAATGATCATAATATTCCTGAACGTTAATAAACAGTTTTTACTTTGAACATTTATTACTTTTGTTTCAGATACATCATACATGACAGATGATGAAAGTTTATCAACATTTTCTGGCAGTAATGAACAAATATTAAATTTATATACAACAGCAGTTAGTCAAAATGAACCACACTGTAGTTTAAATAATTTTACGCAGTTACCATTATCAGCAAATATAGACAATTCTGCACATAAAATGTTGTTTCCCCCACTACCTCAAACTGGTAGGTATAAAATATTATATAGCTACAGTACCAGTAGTTAGTTGAAATTAGGTACTTGTGTTTGAATAGTGCACAATTAAATATGCCAAGGTAAGCTTAGTTGTGTACATGTATGTGCGGCAATTACCCCAATCCAGATGTCTTCTGCAGTTCTGTTTGCATGAAATATGGTTTTATGTAAAAACAGATTCTTTCCCCTTCCTTTTCATAACTATTCGTTCAAATGTAATTTTTTCAATCATTAGAATAACTGCACTCAATCGCCGTTAATATTGATATCTTTTGGCTATTGCAGGGCCGAATTCGCTGTCCGCTAAAACAAGATCCCTTATACCACAAGTTGTAAGACAAGCTGCAGAAGGTCTTAATCTGGATTGGTCAAATCCCCCACGACTAAGTCAACTTACCACTTCACAAGCGGAAATGTTTTTCATGTCGGTCCAACAGCAAAATGTAGAGTTGTATGAACACAAAAAATTGATGTGGTTTAAGCTTGGAGAACATTTGAAAAACAGAAGACAATATTTGTTAGCATTAAAGAGTGGCAAAATGTGGGGAAACAAACGATATCAGAAGAAAATTTAAATGTTTTTGGCATAAGTTAATTTCTATGAAATAAATGTGGATTGTGATATCAGGTCTTTAACATTGAAGGTAAATAAGTTCAAGATAAGAATTATGTGTAATTACAGTATTCTGTTTTTGTAGTAGTGGACTCGACTTGGCAATTAATTGTGGATGCTAAGATCATCCTTTGAAATGTTTTAAAATATAGTCCTGTCTGCTGTTTTCTTTAATATGTTAATACAAAATACAAATCCATACCTAAATATACGGCCTGAAATCGTAACTGAAATTGATATTCATATTGACCACATTCTGCATGCCCTGTGTTGTGGTGACAATTGGTTGATCCTCTTCTAAGGATGATTGAATATTGCCGGTGGAATGCCATTTGTACATTAGCAATGTTTTAAATTAGCTTGATGTAGTGTAGTAAGACAATCTGTTACATATTTACATGTAGCTTCGACCTCTAGCTGGCCGGTTACCTCTGGTTTGCGTCTGTGGTTTCAATCCCTTGTGTGAGCGTATGTGACATGGAGATAGGGGCGCCTTCTCAACCTCTCGGGTTTCTTCTTGGCACTCAGGTTTCCTCCCAATGCTAAAAGACCCTTACGCGCAAGCAAATTATTGAAATAAAATTAAATCATGTCAGTCCCGAAATGACCTTGTTTGTGTCGAGTGGATGTTAAACCCCATTTCTCTCTCTCATACCTGTAATCCCTCCGCCATTCTCCTTCTATTTGGAATTCCAGGATGCACCATTGAAGAAAGCATACATGTACATGTGACAGTGTAGCCCAAAAAATCCTCAAGTAGTTTGCCCTAGTCTAGAGATATGTCGAAAGCTCATTTTGAGTTTAGTCCTCTAAGATCTGTAAAATGCGGCATGTACATGTACATTGTACACTATTGGTGTATTGTAGACTTAATATTATTTTATTCATATTTTCAGTACATGGCTCATCAACCAGTGCTGCTGGCAGGGAGGATGCATCAAATGTAAGTAAAATATTAACTTGAATACAGTAATATTTTTACATGTAGATACATGTATATTACAGTAGTATTATTAATCATGGAATCTTTTGCCATGTCTTTTGTCAAAAAGGAAGAAATCTTGTAAAAGTTATGTGTAGTTTCACTAAAAAAAACCTACCAAACTTACCGTTTTATTTAAATACAAATAAGTAGAAGTCACCCAGCAAAATCTCAATTCATTAACATTCAGCATATGTACTAGTAGGATATGCAAATAGTATTTAATTAAATATTTTCTCTCTTTAGGTTTTCTTGTTTGTAACAATATCATTTGTTTCTTTTACAGAATTCCTTTTTATTTCAGGATCCTGTTTTATTTTTTCTATTAATATTCTATTGTAATAGATTTTATGAAGGACTTTTGGCCATTTTACTCAAACATAGATGAAAATATGAATGAAAATTTTATTAATATGTTGTTGTTGTTGTTGTTAATAATGTTTCTAAATATACCTTTACAGGTCAATGATTGAATCAATTGCAATGGTTTTGATGGCCCACATGTATATCCATCCTTGTTTCTTTTTCCGTTTTACTCCCACTGCTAAAGATTCTTACGCGCAGGAGAATTTTTGACATAAAATTGAACTAATTGTCAGTCCCAAATAACCTAGTTTTCGTCAAGTGGATGTTAAACCCCATTTCTCTCTCTCCACTCTGCTTAAACTAAGCAGACAATGCTCATTCTTGAACTTATTCAACAAATCCAATTGCTAAGTCTAAACAGAAAAAGCTCATGTAGTCAAAGCCAAAAATATATTATATTCCAAGTTTCATCACATTCACACAATTAGAAAAAGGTTTATTGTGTTTTAACTTTCTACCAATCCATCTAAGCCTACAAGTTTTGAATCAGTGCTTCCATTTAAGGTGAGCTTTTGCTCTTGCTCCTCTCGAACCATTCGGCTTTCCTTCGCGGTAGTCATTAAAAACACCTGCAAATTAGCTAAATCGCTCTCCTAAATATTGAGATTAATAAACTACTTTCAATTTTGTTTATTTTTAAAACTACATACGTTCGAGCTATCGGTTCCCATGTTGATCGTTCTGATGCTACCATATTCACCAAACATATCCACCAAATATTAAACAAGACTAAAGTAAAAATACAATATGATTACAAAGAGTTTTTTAATGGCAATTTTTTTCGCATTTTTGAAATTGGCTGGAGCTTTTTATGGCTCCCGCACAATTTATAAACGTGAAGGACTGTTGAATCCTTTGCCTCAATTTTCTTTCAGTTGCATGAAAACAATCATATGATATGCATAAAAACAATCATATTGTATGCATGAAAACAATCATATGATATAGGCCTACTTAGCAAAATGTATCTTTTCCTTCAGCAAGTTATTTCATTTGTTTCATTACCTAGCATTATACAGGGATAACATTATTCAACTAAATAAGAGTTTGTTTCACTTTCAGAAAATTGCTGATCAAATACAAATGGTGACTATTGATGGTGTGGTTAAATACAAGTGTCCTTCATGTACCAGTGTTTTATCAACAAAGCATAAATTACATCGCCATTACAATGAAAAACATTTGAATGTACGATGTGTGTGTAACATTTGTGGCAGTTTGTTCACCCAACGTTCATCATTAAAAAGACATATTCTTAGTTGCCATTCTGATCTGATATCTTAACAAAAAAATCTAAAACGCAAGGCAGAGCTGATAACTCTTTGATTTCTGTCACTTTCAGGTGCAGCCATCTTGTGGCAGTGTTACATATGATGAAAATGGTCATGTTCGATATGCTTGTTCTAAGTGTGATGCGGTTTTATCAACTAGAGGCAGTTGTATAAGACATTTTAATGAAAAACATTTAAATATGGGCTTTTGTTGTGCATTGTGTGGACATAAATTTACACAAAGAACCTCACTTAGAAGGCATGTTTTAAGGGTGCATGAGGGACAAGAATTCAAAACTAATGCAATTTAAACCACTGCTTTATTATTCGTACTGTATTGTATTTAATTGAACAACCTAGCTGCATGTAAAGTACAATTTTCAGATGAACAACTGGAGATATTCATTTGGAATCTAACTGATGTGGATGTATCTACTGTATAGTACTACTGTCTGCATTGTCTATTATAATAATTATATTTAAAAAAGACAATGTTTGCTTCTATGTCCTACACATTGCCAAATAAATTAAATGATTTTTTTGTTTTCTCTCCATTGGACTGATACAAAACTGCTATTTTCTCACTTTGTAAGATGCAATAGGGCAATTGCAAGAGATGTGCAATATTTCAATATTATTATCTAAACCCATTTGAAAAATAAGCAAGCTATTAAGAAACATTTCCCAAAATTGGAGAACCTCTTGATAGAAAAAATCAGGATATGATATTCAGTTGGTTTGTATTTTAGTTATAGATGAAAACGATTATTTACCCAACAATAATTGGCAGTCAAGTAACTTTATATCATTTCATATGAAACATATCATTCTTAAATTTGATAGTTAAAACAATATAATCATCCTACGGCAAACCCTGTTATTCTGACTTTCGATACTTTTACAATTTGTAAGTAACTAATCTGTAGATGAATTGATTATTATTAAATACAGTAGACAGATATTATAAATTAGGCACGTAGTGTCTTTCCTATCTAGTGCATTCACAAAAAATTCTAGTGGTTCAAAACACATTGCTATCACAAATTTAAAGAACTGCCATAATGCGCACTAGGAGTGTGCTAAATATTCTCCGTAGAAGTTGTTTCGTTTCTGCCACTTAAAATAACCCAACAAGGTATAGTCAATTTATGATTTTACCCTCCAAACAATTGCCAAAAAACAGTTTTTACACATTTTTGCGTTTATTTAGGAGTTCTGTATGAAATCCCAAAAGTTTACCAAATTTTGTGCACCAGAAAGCGGTAAAATCCAAGATGGCCACTATTTTGCCTAACCAATCAACAAGAAAATCCAGAACATATAAGCTTTTGGGATCATTCTTTCATATTTTAGCAAATTTTTCTCAGTTGATGAAAAACACCTACGCTAGTCTTAGAAATACAGATGACATTACGCTTCAATCTATGAAGAAAAAATTGGTAAATGATTTCTTGCACAACTGTTTACCTTTTTTGCTCCACTCATCTTCCAGGACATTCTGATCAGATTATTGGGGTTAGTTGGGGTTCGTGTCAACATGTTTTGAGGTAGGGGATTCCCTGGAAATGGTATAAGGAACCACTTAACACCACTCGACATATATTCAAATGAAATATTGACCCATAAAACCTTAGTCCAGATACCATATTTGCTATAGTATGTTCACGCAGTGCAGTGTTGAGCTTATTCATAAATTTGAGTTCTTGGTCGCGGGTTGTAGGAGTAGGGGTAGCCCCAAAAATGGTATAAAGGACCAGTTAACACCACTAGGTATATTTTCAAATGAAAGAATGACCCCCCAAAATTGCTATTTTATGATAAAACACGGTACAGTTATGCCCTTTTTTAAATTTGGATTCTAGACAGCATGTTTCTAGGATAAAGATATCCCCTTAATTAAATGGCTGAAGAGAGTGTCCAGCCAGACATCTATAAAGATAGGTTGCCAGGCAATGAAACATACGCCAACAACAGCTAAGTCGTCCGGGCAGTCAACAAGGGTTGTCGCATATTTTTTCATTGGTCAGTAAGGAGAACGTTTACAACACGTGAAAATCTTATTAAGAGTAATAGCCCATTAAGCAATTATCAGAAACGGTTAGAATTGTTTCGATTGTTAGTCTCATGGCCTCCGTCCACAAGGTATTTCAAAGTGATAAAGGGCCATAACTCTGGTAGTAATTATCGGAAATCACTGAAAATTTGGGACTTTCCGGTACCAATAATTTTGGTAAACTTTTAGGATGTCATTGAATACACCCAACATTACCAGAAACCATCAAAAAACCCTTTCTTGCAATTTTTTTAGGGGTTGACCCCCTTTTTGTCATAAATTGATCTAGCATTAAAAATCATGTCCCGGTTAATGTGAAATGAAATCGTATGTTAATTTTAAATGAGCCTTGTGTAGTAAAATGTATGAATAATTTATGGTAATTTTATATGCATGCACATCTTCTGTTGTCATACAAGATAACATTTCTTTTGTTTTAGAATGAAATCCTGGCTGGAAAGTTTGATTGTCAAGTTTGTGGAACTTCATTTTCTAGAAAATGGTGTCTTGATCGTCATGTTAAAGAAAAACATCTTCAGATCAAATTTGAATGTAATCTTTGTACTGCTAAATTTACCCGTAAACAATATCTATATGATCATATAACATCCTTACACCAATAAATTGTACAAAATGGCTTCTATAATAGGTAGCCATGATGGTTGCAAAAAGAACATAATTTGGTTTGCACCAAAAGGCACTGGTGCAATAGCTTTGGTCTGAATCATTCTTGTTAACAATATTCTTTGTGAATTTGAAGAAATATTTCTTGTTTATTTAAAGATAATGTTCCTCATAGTATTATCTGTAATATACGAGGGAATGTATTTAGCTTGTTATTAATAAGAATATTATCACAGTTTATTAACAGCCAGTCATCTGAACACAACAGGAGCTAGCTATTAACACTAGGGACCGGATATCATTCAGATTTGATGAAAAAAGGAAAGAAACTGAGCTTACCATCTATAATCTAATACACATATTCAGTTAATAGATTGCCATCCAGAAAGTTTTAAATACCATCAAGATTCATCAAATAACGCCCAGTTTGTGCTACTGTTTGATACCCAGTCCCTAGTGTAATGACAATGTATGATATGAATTAAATGTTTTATCTCCTCATCTAATGTAGTTTTTGTCCTCCGCCTTTCGAAGAAAGCAGGGAACTATAAAATGGGTATCTCGTTTGTCTGTCTCTCAGTCACAATCACCCGCCTTCTAACGAAGCTAGAATGTTCAAACTTGGTGTAGGTGTTTATTAGGTGAATCCCTTGATGGAGTTCGAAGTTGAGCATTTTCTGCATAAGCTAAGCAGAGATAAGCAAATTGATTGGTTGATTCTTTGTGACACAAAAACTTTTGTTCTGGCTAAGTTTGATAATGAGCATTTTCTGCTGAGGGTATTAGGGTGATAATTAATTTGATTGGTCGAGATTATGGAGCTGGCTAATTTTAATTCAAATTGAGTGAGAGTGGTGGAAATTCGTCTATAGATTCATTACACCAATACCTTGACTAAGTTTGATGATGAGCATTTTCTGCTTCGGCTAAGTAGAGACTTCAATCTGATTAGTCGAGACTTTGAAACACAATAACTCTTCTTCTGTGGTAGAATGTTCAAACTTAATCTGCATGTTTATTAGGTGAATACCTTTACAGTGTTCGATAATGCACTTTTTCCACTATGGCTAAGCAGAGATAAGCAATGTGATTAGTTGAAGTGTTGGGAACACAATAACTTTGGTTCTAGTTGGGTGAGAGTGATGAAAGGTATAGTATTGATTCATTATATAAATACCTTTGATGATAAGAATTTGATTGTTCAAGACATTTGAACATAAATACTCTGTTTATAATTGAGGTATAATTTTTTTAACTTGTGTAGGAGTTCATTAGGTGAATGTCTTGACTGAGTTCGATGACTAACATTTTTACCTTTTCATTGGTCGATAACTTTGATTCTAACTGATGAAGAGTGATGAAACTTAGTGTATACTTTCACTACCAAGTACGTCAAACCTTAATGTGCAATTAATTAATATGTGTCATCTATTGATATTGGAATTATGGCGGGGGACATCAACTTCACTGTTGGCTTGTTCCTCATTAAATATTCTTTAATAAAGATTAATACTGCTCCAGTCTTCAAAGGACTATTATGCTTACTGTATCATTTGGTTATTTTAATTTTATAATTTTAATGTGGTCATCTATTGACAATACCCCTATCAGTATTTTATTCAAATTTCTTATCAACCACTTAAACCATGTTAACATTACAAAGCTTGTGCTTATATTTCAGTTGTACGGTGCGGTTTATTTTCTTGTAGTGTAAACGAGTCTAACACAAGCGTGTACCATGTCAATCTGGCCCACTGAAATGTGGTGGTCTTGGCATGGTTAGTTGCCAGGGGCGAATCCAGGATTTTCAGAAAGGGGGGGCGTGCTGCACAAAGTTGGGAGTGCGAAGCCCGACCCATGATTTTTGAGTGGACAAAAATGCCCACAAGGACTAATATCATACTAGTACTGTAAATTAGGATTTCCAACCTAAACTGTTTTTGTTCTCCTTTCCCGCGAGAATATATGGAGCTAAAAATTGTTCGCCACCACAAAAAAATAGAGGGGGCGTGCGCCGGGTGCGCCCCCCTCTGTATCCGCGCCTGGTTGCTAGAGATGGGCATGTCAGTTAAAGAACCCATGACACTTGGAATTTGAAATAAGAGTAGGCTGTAGTGTAAAATTGCCTCCATAGCACACAGCATGGTGTATACCGGTTTTCATTAGTTCCTTTTGGAACTGTCTTTGAGCGAACGATATATTCGCTACACAGTTCCTATCCGGCCTTATATAACTGCAGTATGAAAATACTGTTCTTCCCCACCTCTGTTTTAAGGCTATTTTGGAATCCTTACCTACTATTTTTCACCTTGATTCTACTTTATTCGCCATAGGAATCATTTCTTGCCACAGCTGACTCACATTTATAAAGATTCAACACTATTTTCAAGTAGAATTCTGCGATTATAAACATACACCAAATACGTTTAAACTGAAAGCCAATACGAGACCCGGACATGCGCAAACCACATGTTTATTTCATCGCTAAAATTCTACTTGAAAATGGAGTTGAATTATTATAAATTTGTGTCAGATATAGTGAGAAAGGATTCCTTTTGGTGGAAAATAAAAAATTGTGGTGACATATAGACGGTAAGGGTTCTAAAACAGCCTGAGAACAGGGTGGGGAATAGCGGTATTTGACCATATTTTCATACTGCAGTTATAGAAGGCCGGATAAGAACTGTCAAAAACAGAAGGGTTTCTTCTGAAATTGTTACAACTTTAAAGGCTGTAATTATTAACCTGTCTTTCTGAAATATATATCTGTTGTGTGTTCTATTGAGAGGACGAATTATTTTCAGTGATCATTATTTTGGAATTGTTATGGTTTGCCCAACTACTTAGCTGCTCGTAGGAATATGTTTCGCTGTCGAGTAACGTTTGTTTTCTATTGTCTTGAAACAAGATTTGTAGCTTACCCTACAATGGTTCATGTATTTAAAGTGATTTTGATATTAAAATTATTTCTGCTTTCAAAATCTTTGTTGTTATTGTTTTATCAGCAAATATGGTGTCACAGCATGAGAAATTGAATCACAGCATGAGAAATTGAATGTATATGATAAGAAGCCATGCTAATTTTATTCTGTAATAAAATGTAATACAGTTTATGCAGTATTACTTATCAAGTTTCATTTCTTTTCCAGGCTTCCACAAGATTTCAGTGTCCCTTATGTGAGAAAAATTTTAGTTTCAAGACCAATGTTCATAGACACATAAAAGAGAGACACTTTCCAACCAAAGTCAGGTGCCCCATTTGTTCTAAACCCTTCTCAAGGCAAGGAACTTTAAATGATCACATGATAAATTGTGAAATACAATCTATTCAAAAAATATGATGTTTACACTTAAAATATCCATTTTATTGGAACGAGGTGTTTTAAATTAGTGTCTGTCATGTGAAACTCTGATTTTTGAAGCAACCTGTGCTGCAAGTTCTGCTTTGTATTCATTTTTCCTTTTCAAAATCAGGCAGACTGTTGATTGGGCAATATTGAACATATGACTCAGTGCTCTTTGAGAAAGGCGTGGATTTTGCTCAGCTTCATTAATCAGGCGGATCTTTTCCTCAATTGAAAGTTCCATCTTTTTTCGTACATTCATCCATTCTAGAAAAAAATGACATAGATATAGCAAGAGACAAAAAACACTGAAAAGAATGAGAATGTGAATAAAATAACAAAATAGCAGGAGTGAAAATTATAGGCAGTTGGTACTTTAACAGCTTTTCATCAAAATAGTGAAATTAGCAGCTTTATGGTTGTGCTAATATTTCTGGATATATATTTATATATACTCATGAAAGTGACACTTGTAGATTGTGTGAATTAAGACAAATAAAACCCATTACTATACAACCAGCTCTGACCTTTATTTTCATCTAATAACCATACTCTAACAGTGAAGGACATAGTTTTGTAGCTAGGGGTAGTCAATGTTGTGGAATCCTTTTCAGTCATTGGAATAGGTACATAAATAAGAGTGATGTTTTAACAGGCCTGACATCGGTGGTTGGGTCCCAAATTTATCCTTATTTTATCTTATTTGCCTTATTATTCAGCTATCCCTCCCAATACCTAATAAAAAATGCACCCAAAGATGTTTATGAATGAAAAGTTCAGATTTTGCTGTCCATGCCGTTTTATTATATCAGTTTTTCATTGACCAAATTGAAGAAAGCAATGTTAAGATAAAAAAAAATGTAGGTTGCCAAACAATGAAACATATGCCCATGGGCACTAAGTGGTCCACTTCATAATGACGACAGCAGTCCAGTCCACAAGGCTTGTCACATATTTATTGTTTTGCAGGTTATAGGAACTTTTAAGACACAAAAAATGTTCAAGAGAAACAGCAAATTAATTTATTAAATAATTAGCCTGTAAAATAATGTTTGGCAATAATTGTCATAAATAAGCGAAAATCAATAGACTTCTTCATCTCAGGAACTATAAATCATAAGTTTGAACTTGAAACTTTGAAGTCAATTGGATCAAAACTGAAGCCTCTAAGGTATCCACAACCAGACAGACGGACAGGGGTGACAACATCGGACAATTTCAACTCCACGAATACCTAAATCTCAAAATTCTTACATTCAGAAACCATTTAAAGAATTTTCTCTCAGAAATCAAGGTGCACAATATGTAATATTGGGATTAATTATTTCTGATCTCGTTATAGCAGTATGTTTATGTGCCTGTAATAGGTCATACTCCTCGCAGTGTGTTCCGTTTGATTAGAGATAATCCCACTACTCACTGCAGTAATGAGTGGATATTGTTGTTTTAAATTTTGATTGGTCAGTAGTCTGACTAACAACCAATGGCTCACGATTTTATTATGCCCAATTAACCCGTGCATAGCAGAATACTTTAGTAAAACTAATTGCGTGACATATGAGGCTATCAAGTCGCATGAAATGTAAACAATGCTGTTTGGAAACGAACATACTTTCACAGTTTTTAATACCCTAAATCAATGTCCAAAGTTTTAGGGAAGACCCAGATTAAATGTAGGACTGTCATGTTGATTGAACAGGAAGAATAGAAACACTCCCTCAAAAGTTCAAGAATCAGAAGTCAATCGGGCAATGGGCAGAGAGGGATTTCTCTGGCCATTGCTTCAGGAATATGGTAATAGGTAAAAGTTATAGTATTTATGGCAATTTTTTTTCCCTTGCAACAATCCTATTGCGCAGGGCAGTTATTGAGATACATTGTGGTTGGAATCTTAAACAGTTCACATAGATCCCAAGAGAGTCCTACTAAACAACAAATGTATACAATATTATCTTTATTAATAAAATATCTCTTCGGTGATAACACTTTGGTGGAAGTGGACGTCAAAAAAAGCTATTTCACAAACAAACATCAAAATCTAAGCACCCACCAGCAGTCCTGAACATGTTAAACATGCAAAAACTCGATGAAATCAAAGGGTAAAGCTATCCCACAAACAGGTATGACGGTGGATCTGTGTTTTAAGAAGCAAAACCAGAGTTGAGAACATGTTGCATTTAAATATTGTCCGTATTTATTGACTTATGATGCTCCTTTGAGCTGTGGGAATTACAAGAGATATCTACCTTATGTTTTGACAGGATTGTAATCAGGTTCAGACTTATCGAATTTCCAAATTGTAAAAGGTCATTTCAAAGCTCAAGTCTTCCATGTTACAAGAACAACTTATTAATTTGGCGTTAATCAGTATTGAAAAATAATTCCTCTTAGTTGATGTGAAACAGAAGATTTCATTTGGGTTACCAAACTATATTTATGTGACTGATTTATATTTCATATGAAAAAAAAGATTATTTGATCTGTCTTAAAATATTTAAATTGTCCTTCTTTCGTAGTACATAGAATCAAGGATGTGTACAGTTTATTTATACAGTTATTCAGCATCTGTAATTACCATAAGTTAATTATGACTAAAGTTTACATAATATTTTGAAGGAATTTATTCAGACCTCACTAAATATATAATACTGGTGTCTGTAATATTGTTAATAGAATAACTGATATTTCAAATTAAAGAATTATGAACAACAATTTCTTTCAACATTATACTATTCACACATCAACACTACTTGGGTTTATGTTCATATTCCTCCATTCATGGAGAAATTTGTTTTTACATTTTAAAATATTGCTAACAGTCATCTGGCTTGTTCCAAACATTTCTGCAAGTTTAGTTTGTGATGGCCTAGAACTACTTTCTGATTCGTGGATTAATTTGACTTTATCTTCTAACGACAAACTTCGGTATGCTCGTCTCTTTGAGGAAAACACTGCAATAGAAATGATGAAAGAAATAGCTGTAGATTATATTCTGATGAAGTGATGCAAAAATTCAAGATACTCAGCAAGTTTAACAAACAAAAGTCAATTTAAAACTATGAGTGCTCAGACGTTTTTTTATTGTGTGCAAATAATGTATACCGGTTGAGAGAGAGAGAAATCAGATTTAATGTCCGCTCAACACAAACTGGGTTAATTTTGGACTAACGTATGGTACAATAATTTGCTTGTGCGTAGCTGTGGAAGGATAAGTGTTTGATTGAAAACCAAGCTACTTAACTCAATGACAGGCCTTATTTATCTAGAGCACATGCATCCGATCCCCGATAGCAGTCAAGAGAAGAATGAAGATTAACATCTCATTGACATTCTAAGTATCTTTTGAGAATCAATATAGATGGCAATATGTTATTCTGGAAATTAGACAAACCCTTTAATGTTGGGCAGACATGTTATTTTTAATCAAATAGGAAGAGTTCAATTTACATGAAAAATAAAACAAAATTATCTAAGATGGCTTAGTCATTTATTTACAAATATACAACTTAGAATAGTTAAAATTTCACCAATATTTCCAAAATACGACACTATACTATCACTTAAATACAATAACAGTCTAAAACAGATAACATTATGGCACAATACCACATTCTTCCTCCAGAAAATACAATTCAATTGAAATCAACAAAAAGTACAAAAATATGAATACTGTATTGATAAGTCATAAAATAAAATTATACAGAACCAACTTAGTTCAAGAATATTTAATACATGTACTAATGTTTTTAAACTGTAAATACTGTGGATGTAAACAAACTTTAACAAAGTACTACTTTTTATAATTTCACGTTAGTTCTTTTGTATTACAAGATTTGTCTTTGTCAAGCGATGAAGACAAATCTACAGATGCCCATTCTGCTAAATATCTATCTTTTAGTTTTAATATATTACAAACACTTCGCTGACTAATACCAAACATTTTGCCCAGTTCATTTTGGGTAGGTTTATTACTACCCGTAACTATCTCAGATTGTTTAATCAATCTTATCTTTTCTTCTAATGGTAAAACAATATGAGGTCGACTTCGAGTAAACACTGAAAGAAAAATGTACACCAAAACTGAGTTTCTCACAAATATCAGAAAAGAATGTAAATTACTGATGAGGTACAGAATTCCATTCTTTCATATGTTTTTCTTTCATTTTAATGATATTATACACTGACTTAAGGCTAATTCCAAATGTTCTGGATAGTTCAAGTTGGGTTGGTTTTTCATGTGATTCAGATTGCCTAATCAATTTAACTTTCTCTTCTAATGGTAAAACATTATGACGACGACTGTGACATAAAACTGAAAGGAAAACATAATACGAAAACTAAATAAGTTTTATACAAATATTATTTTAAAAAGGTGGCATTTATATCACTTAAGAGATTGCTGTACTGGTATTGTTATTACTATTACTCCATAAGAGTGCATGTTATATATAGGTTAAACATAGGAGCAAAATAAGCTTAAATATATGGCAAACAAATTAGGTCAAAATATAATTACAGTATACACTGTAATGATTTGTTTGCTTAAAGAGTCACACATTTTAATCATCTATATTATTTGAAGAATTTTAAAGTTTAATTTGGCATTTACACAATGTGATTCTTATAAAACAATTTTATGATTTACAGTATACACATCCTATACATTATGAAAATTATTAAAAAATAACTTTTTTTCAACTTCATGCTTTTAAGAGACCCATTTTTGTTTCAACTGGACCAAGATTCTTATTTCTGATTCGTAGCATGAGACAAGTCATTCCATTCTTTCAAATATTTTTCTTTCAATTTAACTATGTTATACACTGATTTGTAGTGAATCCCAAACATTTTGGCCAGCTCAAGTTGGGTTGGTTTTTCATGTGATTCAGATTGCCTAATCAATTTAACTTTCTCTTCTAATGGTAAAACATTGCGAGGTCGACTTCTACATGATAACACTGAAAGAAAAACATAATACCAAAACTAAGTTTCATAGAAAGATAGGCTGGATGGACAACAGAATACACGACTGTAGGTAAATTGTATCGCGTTAAAAGTGCCTGTGCATACAAGAATTGTAAATACATTCAACTATAGGAGTAAATCACATAATAATATATAAATTTACTTTCGTACATGTGCAAATGTGTTCACATGGCCAAGTATACACTGGGTGTACCGGTATGTAAAAAAAAACATAACACTCTATTCTCTAGTTAAAAGTATCATATGCCTTGAAAACCATGGCAATTTCCGTACTGAATCGTCATATCTCATCAGTTATCAAGATTTTAGCGAACTTCATATTTAATTTATTTGGACAGATTCATACATTTACATGTCACATATTGTCCAAAGAAACAATATTCTAGTTTTACAAATGATAATGTGAATTATCAATATTGGAGAGAAATCAACACAGGGATTAAGATGTTGGACAGAAAGGAAAGGAAATCATTTGTTCTGTACATGTATCTCCAGACCAGGTTTAGCAAAATGTAAATCACAGAGCAAGGCATAGATGGACAAGTAACAGATATTATATCACGAGCGGATATTTTTATAACGATACAGAGATGCATACATCTATCGAATCATGTTTCAAGTAATCATGCAATAACAATTCTAAGGTAACGAAATGAGACAACATTATTTTTGTTAGCAAAATTGTGAAATTAGAAACCAGAGCCCTTCTCTCAATCATATAAAATTCATAAATGGCATAATTCCACACAAGCCTCGAAATAATTTCTTTTTCCTATGTTTGTGAAATTAGAAGCCAGAGCCCTTCTCTCAATCATATAAAATTCATAAATGGCTTAATTTCACACAAGCTTCGAAATTATTTCTTTGTCCTATGTTTTATTTCTTTAATTCATATGTCTGCATATAGTTCAAACTACAAGGTACAAATTTAATAGTGTCAGGTACAACAACCTTCATTTTTTCAGAATTGTCTGGAAAGGGCCTTAACTGACATATATTTATTATTATTGTTCGATTTACATATATAGCGCTTCATTACACATGAGCGTTTCTAAGCCCATTCACAACACAACAGTTCAAAAACATTTTTGAAATAAATGTTTTTAAGTTAGTCTTAAAGCTCTGGATGGAAGAGGGCTCTCGAACAGTTTTTAGAGGATCATTCAACAGTTTAGCTGCTCTGACGGATAAAGCATATTCACCAGAAAGTTCATTATATTTAGGATTCCTCAGTATGCTACGATCATTTAAAGAATGAAGGTTGGATCGCCAAGGAGTATAGAAATCAAAGAATTCTTTCAAATAACTGGGTGTTGTGTCAGAATAAATTGATTTAAACACGTTCACAAGAGCTTGAAATTGAACCCTCGCTCGAACTGGAAGCCAATTGAGTTTCTGTAACTCCATCAAATTTTCGTGTTCTAGTTATAAGATGTGCAGTATTGTTTTGTGCTATTTGTAGTCTGTTTAGAACTGTTTCTGGGGCTCCTAATAGATATGGCTGTACATGTGAAGACAGTTAAAATTAGGTGTCAGAAACACAATTTGTTCATTACAATCAAAATTGTCACATTCAAGCTAGTATAAATTTAATCTATCAAGCTTCACAGTTACGGAATTAGTAGTGTATTGCAAATAATCCATTTGAATAGAACATTAAATGTTTTGTGTAGATTGTAAGATTATTTTCCAAATCAACTGCAATTTAAATATGATTATAATTTGCCACCATGAAATACAAGACAATTCTTTTAAAAGGGCACTTGACAGCCAAAGCTTAATGTCTCAGAAAACTCTGAGGATGGTATCACAATTTAATGAAGGCCTACTTATTTGGCAATGTGAACATAAATATTATATGCCCCGTAAAAACAATGCATACAAAAAATATATGTGAACCAGGGCTTCCACTTTAAAATGTTCACTACTGGTCATTTCTGATAACGCATGAAAACTTTGCAAAGTTAAATTCATATTTCATATTTTTTATTCATGATAGGGTATTGTGAATTCATGTGTCTATACCACTTTGTCAGCATGGGGTACACAACAAAATATATATTGGACTTAAAAATGAAATATTAGTAAACATATGAATACTTGTTCGATAGGAAACAAATATAGATTATTTCACACTCCTACATTGGATCCTTTGTTAAACTTAGAATTCCATTCTTGAACATATTTCGTTTTCATTTTTAAAATATTACACACTGATTTCTGACTAATACCAAACATTTTGGCCAGCTCATGTTGGGTTGGTTTTTCAGGTTTTTCAGATTGTCTTATTAAATTAACTTTATCCTCCAATGGTAAAACATTATGAGGTCGACTTCGACATAGCACTGAAAGAAAAATGATACACTGATAACCTTTAAGATTGGACAAGCAGCAAGAGGTCAACAAATACGATACAACTTATCAGAGCGTTAGAAACAGAAACTAAGGCTGATCAATTATTTCCACGTCTGGTCCAACGTTAGACAAAGCGTTCCATTCTTCAATATATTTGTCTTTTAATTTGAGAATATTACACACTGACTTTTGGCTTATTCCAAACATTTTAGATATTTTCATCTGCGATAAATTTTCATTTGACTCCGCTGCTGTTATCAATTTAACTTTATCAGCTAGAGACAGTGTTTTGTAGGACGAATTTGGACGTCTCTTGCCTTGAAACACTGAAACGAGATGAAAGGGAAGAGCCTAAGTACTTGTTTAAATCTTCTCAGTGTTACGACAGTCAAATGACAAATAAATGATAGGTGCCATAATTTTTGGTGGTGAATTACTGGCAGATGAGATGCTAAAATTTTTAAGAGAAAGAGGAAAGACAGGGTTTAACGCCCATTTGATACAAAATAGGTCATTTCGGTACTAACATATGGTTCATGTTTTTTCAATAATTCGTTTGTCTTTAGCAGTGGGAGGAAACCAGAGAATGTATGTGAGTCCGGAATATAAAAATGGTTTTAACAAAAAGGAATGATTCCAATTAAACATACTTTAGTATATGTTTACAGAACAAGACAAATTAGTCAACTGCCAACAAAATAACTCAACTGCCAACAAAAAAACTCAACTGCAAACAAAAAAAACCTCAACTGCCAACGAGAAAAACTCAACTGGCAGCAAAATATCTCAACTGTCAACAAAATAACTCAACTGTCAACAAGAATATCTCAATTGCCAACAAAATATCTCAATGCCAACGAGAAAAACTCAACTGCCAACAAAATATCTCAAATGCCAACAAGAAAAGCTCAACTGCCAACAAAATATCTCAAATGCCAACAAGAAAAGCTCAACTGCCAACAAAATAACTCAACTGCCAAACAAGTATGAATTTACATTCTTTCAACTTTAAACACAATCTTCTATAAACACAGATATGAGAAGTCCCAGATATACAATATTAATAAACAACTAAGCCCTGTGATTCATTTCCCAATAAAGCCCGAAATCCAGTTTTCAGGTGTACATGTAGTTAGGAGACAAGTTCTCGACAAATTCCCACTACACTTTCATTGCTTTCCAGCAATAATACAACTGCCGGTTATTGCTGCATTTTTAATTCAGCTTAGCAAAGTTTACAAACGGTATGTAAATCATATTTATAATGTGACAAAATGAAATATTACAGAGGAGCACTCTGATAAAGATACGTGTGTACATGTATAATCTGTACGTATGGAGATGAAGTTCTTGGTGATCACTATTGATCACTGCCAAATAACTCAACATTATGAACTCAAACTTTCTGACAATATAAATACATGTACATATACGCTATTTCTTCATATTTTGAAACTTGATTTGACCAACTTCGATCTTTTAGACACCCGGTGAAAACTAAGACTTTTCCTTTAATCTTGCGTTTTCCCTCGCCACAAATTCCAGGTTTAGGCAATAAACTACTGTAGAATAACATCACTTCTCCTCTACATGTACATATGTCTTTTAATTATTTTTTGGAAAAAAGAATGTACCCGTAATTTAAATATCTCTGTGGTATTTGGCAGGATGAACTCTAAACCAATATATTTGTTCATTGACCCATTTTGTTATATTTTCAGCATGGCTGATCGTTCTTTAGACTGGCCCAGTCTCTTCTATTTATTTTACATTTCGATTTATATAAAAGTATTAATTTTTTAGTAAACCAACACTTTCGTTTCCATTTCAAAAAAAAAAAAATTTGAGTAAACCTGTAACCAGCACCAGAGACTGGACAATTTGCGAGCTTCACAATAAAATGGGCGTTCCTGTCCTGTTTTACGTTGTTCCTTATTTGGAATGATTGACAGTTGTCAAGCAAGCCCCGAGTCACGTGACACGAATTTGTAAATAAAGTCTCGATTAACGCAGCTTCACACACACGCCGTTGTAATTGTGGAATCATAGAACTGTACTATGGTGGAATCATGTCCGAATTAGCGGATATTGACGAGGCGATTGCAAATGTTTTACCGGCTCTTGGTTATAAGGATCCAAAGGAGTATCAGAGGTCAATAATGACTGCTTATTTATAAAAGAAAGACGTTTTTTTGTGCGCGCCGTGTGGTTCGGGAAAGTCGCTGGCGTTTGAGGCTGCTCCATTTTTATTTCAGTTAGTCGACAGCCATGTTTATTATCACGTGATGTTAGATATGTCGTGATCACGTGCACGACGTCACACGACCTACATAATGCCGATTGACCTACTAGATGAGAATGAAGCTCTATTTGCCCAGTCTCTAGAGATTATGTTTTTTTTTCGTTTTTTTTTTTGAGAGGACTGGCCAATTTTTGGTGTGTGGAGAAGACTGGCCACCAATCTAATCGTTCTTATACATGTACTCAATGACAATAAAATAACATAGAGATTGGAGTTTAATAGGCAATAAACTCAATTTGCCAATGCTTATTTCTATGTAAAAAATGTAAATTCAAAGTTTCATGTACCTGTACACATAAAAAGTGACAGTGACTCATTCCGAAAGTTCACTGAAGAATTAACTTTTGCGTTTTCTTGGTAGATGTATAGGGTTTCCAGCCCCAATATATCAGGAAAACTAAAAAGTTATTTCTTCAATGAAATAGGAGTTACTTACTATTATGTTTTATTCAAACAATGATATCTTACACCATCTTTTTTTAAAACGACTATGATTTGCATGGACTACATTTAAATAAAATTTATACAACCACTGTTGCATGGATCCTTAAAACCTTCTATATTGCAAACCTTGAAATGAATCTTTACAAACTGGTAACTCATTCATATGTGTACATACATCAACTACATATATTAATTTTAAAATGGTTCTTTTCATAAAACGTCACTTTAATATGACCAAAGGATGTTTTGGTTCCTTGAAGGTATCAATATAATACATGTAGGATTAGTTTATGAATCGCTTAGAATTGCACTTATTCCATAACTCTTGAACTTTTTTCCAGATCTACTTATTGCATTGCACCCGAGCAAAAACAAAGTGGTGTGAAAATAATGACTATTTCACAAATTCAATTATCTGATTTCTACTGCTTTTTGCTGCTTGTTTGAGAATGTGGAATAGACCAATGGGTTATTGCTATCTAATATTAACATGTACAAGTTTCACTGTTTTATATACTCTACCTGTTACATGTATGTACATACCTCATGTCCAACCGTAGCTTAGAATCTTTTAAGATTATGCTAATGAGATGTAAACTGAGTTTTAATAAATACTAAATATTGTAATAGATTGTCAAATTACAAAGGGTGGTCTTTGACGTCTATTAGAATGTCCATAGGCTGCTGAAATTGATGATTTGCCGATGGTGAGAACATGAGATACATACATGTATAATGAATGAAGAGAATTTAAGCTAACATGCTGGCTGTCTAAGTTTCTGCTAACATATTAATTTGGGGTATTTTGTTTTTTTAAAACAATTCAAAATCTGGTAATACATGTATGTACAGATACTTGATTACACAGCCAACATGTTCAAAAGAGAACTAATGTCATACTTACGCGATAATATTTGTTGTTGCTGATGAGCTGTTGTTGGAGATACATCCCCATATGTTGTTACGCTGCTTGATAACTGTTGTAGATTCTCCATGCTAGTGTTATGACTTTCTGAAAACTGATTTTGCTGCATTTCAACTGAAAACAGAAAGGAATAAGACTATTTGTAGATGCATCAATATTATATTATTAACAATCAGAATTAACAACCTGATTTTGGACCTCTTGAAGGTGTCCTACATGACTAATTAATTACACATAGGGGTTTTGTAATATTAAATTACTTCAAGTAGAACAAATCTGTACCTTGATGCAGGATATTATTCAGGCCTCTACTATTCTCGTGAAACACATCGATTGGTTCTTCTTTAATATTAGTTAAATCAATTTGATTAGGAGAATTGTCAAACTCATTATAATCACTGCTTTCTCTCATACTATGACTATTTATTGAACTTTGATCTGTATGAAAACTCTGTCTACTAAAATCACTTAAATCTTTTGATGTCGATGGTTGTAAAAACACTGGTTCTGCTGTAAAGGATTCTTGCTTGACAACATCAAATGTTTCTGAAGATTGTTCCTCAATTTTCCGAAACTTTTTGAATGGTTCATCATATTTATTGTGTGAATTGTCTCTCTGTAAATGTCGTGTTTTATCACTTAGTTTAAATCGGTTGTCTTGAAATATATTTTTGTCACCTATTAATGGAGTCTGTCTAATTTCACTTGTGGGTAAGCGTTTTGATGGAATATTTTGTTTAGGGGAAATTGGAAAACGCAATCTTTCATCTGTAGAAGGACCTGTACTAGAGCTAGGTTTTGCTTTATTACTTTGTTTAGTTGAATCAGAATCTGTTTTTTCATTCTGATCTGCATGGAAACTGTTACTAACAAAAACTGTTGATGAATTGTCACTCTTACACACTTTTTCATTGAGAATATAATTAAATTTTTTAGATTTGTCAACACTGAGATAAATATGTCCAATAACTTCAACATCTTCACTGAAATCTACATTACTGTGACACAGCACTTGTAGATTTCTCACCACTGAATTGATAAATTCGACAGCTGATTTATTATTCATTTTCTGATTTCCCTGCAAGTCCTACCTGAAAAAGTTAAAGTATGGAACATTACAGCAAAAACACACCATTAGCTATACAATTTGGATGCAATATTTAGATTCTATTTTATATAATTTTAAACATAAACAATTTAATGAATAAGTGCCACAATTTAAAAAATGTTGATCTATAATGAACTGGTTTACCGGTAGTTTAATTCTTTCGATACATGTAGCTTTTCATAGCAAAGTATCAATAGATTGATACCAGAGTAAATTCCCAGTGAAATTATAACTACTTCTTTGACTTTTCAATGTCAATCTTTATTCATTATCAGTTTGCTAAAAGTTATGGAAATATCATGTGTGCAAATTAATGAAATTCCATAGGGTTCAAAGTTTGAATGAGGAAAAGTTTTCAAATAAAATAGATATCAAAAATGATACAGTAATATTAGACCTGCCTATTCCCACAAGAATTTCCCCAAGTTTCAAGAAATATGGACTACATGGAAAAGTTTAGAAATCGCACAGAATTCATGGAATATCTTCTCAAAAGTCTAAATCTGTAATACTTGATTTTTCTTGTCCTGACAAAACAAGCAAGTTAACCATTGCCTTAGAACTGCATAAGCTTTCAAATGTAATATACTTTGACTATCACAGTGCTCAATCCATCACTGATAAATAAAATAACGATTACTGTTCATACATTGGGCACATATAGCTACTATACTTGTAACGTAAAACTATGTGTTTAACGCTAAAATAGATACAGTCTAAGACTTCTTACGCATGTTCATATCAGTACAGTTTGTATTGGAATAAGTAATTCTATCACAAATTAGTGAAGACTGGACCACTAAAATAGTTACCGAACAGTTTTTCTTTGTGGTAATGCGGTCTACATTTGCATAGCGACGTTTCTTGTAACGACGTACATGTATTACGCAAGCCAACATGACACCGGCCAGTTAAAATTTTGCGAAGCAGTTGGGTTTCATCAGATCATATAATTATTCGGTAAGGCTTCACCTTTATTCCAATGGGAATTGATTTACTGTATGTTACGCTATCGGAAATTCAATTTTTGGATGTTTCTTATTTGGCTATTTGGTCAAACTAACCCTTGGATGCCATATGATGACAATTGATGTCATGCTTGGACCTTGTGACTTATGGATGTGGGTCAGTTCATCCCACGACCGTTTCACCCCGGGCTGTTTCATACCAACCTAATTTTTTATCGGGCTCTTTCATCCCCCTTGTTATTAGAATAGCAGTTAATTAACTGAGTTGTACTTATTGTTAAATAAACTGTTACATGTACTTTTTTTATTGATTATTAAATAAACATGTAATTAATTGTTTTGGATTAGTAATAAAAACATGCTATGAGGGTTGAGTTGTATTTACACATTTAAGTAGGAAACCAGATAACCTAACAATTAAAATTAATTACTGATCTATGTATCTGTTGCTCTTCTGTAGTATCAATCTTTCACATATAATTTTTAGCGTAAATTAGTCGGAATGTGAGAAAGGAATTCCAGGGGGAATGATCAGCTGTCCTTAGTAACTATACTTGTTACCTTAAACTGTGTTTAAGGTAACAATTGGTACAGTCTAAGACCCCTTACGCAAGTTCAAATAGGTTCAAACGCACAATTGTCAACACACATCATTACAGTTTGTATTAAAATAAGTAATTCTATCACAAATAGTGAAGATTGGACCATTAAAATAGTTACCGAACAGTTTTTCTCTGCATAGCGCTGTTTATGTTGTCGGCCTAATGACGTATTACACAACTTGCGGCCATGACGGTCGGCCAGTTGAAATTTCGCGTAGGAGATGGGTTTCATCAAATCACATAATTATGCGGTAAGGCTTCACCTTTAATTCAATAAGAATTGATTTATTATATGTTAAGCTACGTGCAGTACTGTTTTGGGCCAGTTTATTTGTAAATTAAGCGAGCTATAATAGGCCAGTAAACCTTTTGTAGTCATTTGACTAAAGAACTTGCGCAAAGGAACTCTGTAGGAAAAACCACTACTGCGACTGGAGTAAGACGGAAGACAGCAGTAGTGGAACCATTTCTAAGCTGTCCTCTGCATGTGATTAGAATAGTGTCATGTACAGGTGCGACGTTGTGTGTGATATTCAATTTTATACTGATATTTTAGAATCTGAATTCTATATCTTTCTCAACGGCATTGTCATAGATCTATACATTAAATTTAAAGTATGGTTTGGGACACATAAAAATGAGTTAACAATAATAAAAAATTTAATTTGTAGTATCCAGCCCTGAAATTGAAACTGAGTTGCACTCTATAAAGGATACATGTTATAGTTATACCCGAACAGAAAAATGATGTCTAAGGCTATGCTAACTGTGACTACCGTTTTTTAGGGGTTCTTTGAAGCTTTACCGGATGGCATTTGGCTTCGGCTTGTCACTTGTGAGTAAATATAATTATTAAATGGTTCGCGTGTAAAATTCCGTAGATCAATTCACAGTGTGGACTAGGAGGTAGACCTCTGACATAGTAAATAAATTGAAAACTGAAAGCAAAATATTACCCAATTCAAATGGAAAAGGAAATCAGGAAATATGTCAAAAAATAATAAGTTAATTGCTCGTTTATTGACTTCCACTCCAGTTTTACCAGATAAACAAAGCTTTCGGCTTCCAGGAGAGGTCGTTTAAATTTTATTTCTCTTCAGCTGTGACAATTTCGCATCGATCATTTCCAAATCAGATCAGGTAAAATTATTATAATTCATTGTTCACAAATGTTTGGTGTAAATAATATGTACAAAACTAATGACAACGCCAAATTTCACAAAGATTGTATAAATAAAAATTTCATTGCAAAATAAGTACTCCCTACATCGGAAATGACGTTGTCGGGCACCTGCACGCAACGCCAAATAATGAGCTAAGAAATGCAAGTAATCGGAATTTGTTTTCTTGGAGAATTAATGTCTTTTTATGTAAATTTAGTAAGTTTTGGAGTGCAAGCTAATTGTGATAGGTTCCGTGAAGTAATCCGATGAATATTATTAATCTATTTTTATGTTCAAATATTAAATTTTACAAATTTAGTAGTCATTTTGAATGTGGGTTTGGTGACTATTATTACTATTAGTATTATTGCAGTACTACTCTAGTGACGTATACGTAGGCTGCATAAAAGCTAACTGACGAAGAGCAGATACATTCCTTGAATCCTTCTTACTTAAATTAGTCCACTAAATTATGTCAGAATTCAGAAAGGATATAGAAACCTTAAAATTTACATCACCATTTACTGAATCCAGTATAAAATGAAAGAGATTTAATTTCTATTCTTTCATCATCATGTCATGTAAATAAGATACATGTAAGGGGGGTGGTGGATGGCCCAAATGGTTAGCATGTGTGTGCTGTATCATAAAGCCTGGCATGGTTTTGAATCCCCGGTTGTTCAGCACTGAACATAGGTCTCATTACATGTACACTCGCCCTGTACGTTCAGGAATCGTCCTGTTGAATCATTGTCGAAACTAAAATTGACCCCAGTCAATTTTACTTGGCAATTTTTACTGTTAAACAGTCGTGTGATCGTCTCTGTGAATGCCTGAACAATGTTAAAAAACATTTTAGAGAGAAAATGATACCCTGCCTTCATTGCTAGCGTCAGTATTTGCAACACAACATTCTGTTAAAAATATGGCCCTTCTCTAAATCTAAATTCATAGTAACACACAAATTTACGTAATTCGGCAATACAAGAAGACGAAACAAAATGAGACCTACATGTATGTTCAGAGTTGAACTACACGCTTCGGAGTTAGACTTTTATATTTAGCAATACTTTGTTGTTTTTCTTTTATCGAGTAGTAAATGAGCTTGATTGACCAATTACTGTGGATGTTTTTATATTTGTGAAGGCCTATAAATGTAAATGTCTTCTACGTGACATGAAATAATTTGCGATCAACTACGCGGCCGTGATTATCGATGATTGACAACTCATATGTTTCCTCATCCACCAAAGATTTCTTTGATTATAATAACAGTAGGATTTTCGGTTAAACGCTCTAATTATCCTGCTTTGATCATTGCCATTACTAATATTTTATGAAAAAGACTTTTCTTTATATGCACTAATTAATCAATCGGTGCTGCCTTCTAGTTCTATTGCAATTATTGTCAAAGAATGCATTTCAAAGTGCAGCTTACGGATTATCGTTAAAAATTTCTAGGGACTTTGGACAGTGATCTCTTTCTTATTTCATCGTTGCCTTTCACTGCCTTTGGACAGGGAAGGGTCAGAAACCTTAGGCCCTATTTTATTTATTGGGCATAATTTCTCACATTCAATGGTGTACGAGAGTTTTTGGGTAATGAAAGGCATGCATGTAATACACAATAGAATTAGAAAGAATAGAAATAGGCAATACATACATGTAAGAAGTACATGTACAATCATTTCCTAGCAATATAATTCAATACAAATCCCCGGTTGTACATGGCAAGGAGTAGGGTCGCCTGTCCAACCTTGTGGGTTTTCTCCGGGTACTCCGGTTTCCTCCCACTGTTAAAGACCCCTACGCACATTTAAATTATTGAAATAAAATTAAAAAAACATATGTTAGTCCTGAAATGACCTAGTTTGTGTCGAGTGGACGTTAAACCCCATTTCTCTCTCTATATATATATATATTTCAATACTTGGCCAAATTAGTTGGTTTGTTTTGTATCTCAATAGATCAATAGTTCAGAATTAAAAAAATAATAACTGATTTTTTGAACATTCAATATGCCACTTTATTGTCCTTTTCTTTTATGAAAGTTATGAATATATAGGTTCATGGTGGAATCTTTATCAAATATTATAATGAATGATTTTTTTGTTAACATTTTATAGGTATATGAGTACTTCAGGTGTACTTATCAAACAAAGGATAACTAAAGTCACCAGCCTCAGTAATATAGAATCAGTTTGGTCAACATGAATGATGATGAAGCAATCCGTTTTATAAATTCATTAGTTAAAAACCTGCAAGTGTTATGTCATGGTAGTGTTGAATTCAAGAGTAAAGTAGAAGTGATAGGACATCTTTATTTAAATGTTGATAGCGACACAAAGTTTGACTATGTTGTTAACGAGAAAGTTTGCAAAAATGAAGAATCTTCTACAACCTTTGTGAGTAATAGCTTTCATGCAGCACCTAAGAAAACTGTCGCCGAAAGAAAAAAAGAACTTGAAGAAGAGTTAGCCAAATTACAAACAGAGCAAGCCAAAAATCAGCAATTAATAGACGACAGACGACATAATGATGGTCGTAGGAGAAAATTTCCTTTTGACACAAGTCCTACAAATCAGTTAGCATTTAATAGACAATCTCCAATGAGGAGGGATAACTTTCCAATGTCACCTCCACAAAGGCATAGAGATGCTGCCACAATCCCTAAAATGCCTAGACTCTCATTTGATGATATTCCAACATATGATATGAATGCAGTTAATTCCTCGTCAGCATCGCATCAGCCAAGTTCATCAGCTGAAAGAAGTTTAAGTGATAATGTTTACATGCCATCTACCTCTTTGTCATCATCAACTGAAAAATCTCAAACACAAGATACAAAAGCAGACATTAAAATTGATCTAACCTCCATTAAACAAGAATATATATCACAGTTAGACACAGACAATGAAAGTAGTTGTGTCTTTGATAGAGATAAAATGGCAGCAGGTAATGATTAGAACATATAATAGAAGTTTTTTGTCTTTGTTGTGTGGCTTTCAATTTAAAGGGAAAGAGACAAAACTTAAAATGTATCTCCTCAAAGGCTACTACATGAACACTTACTGGTATACCACATTTTTTTCCAATATAAATGTAATCTACGACATAATGCTGAAATGTACATGTAGCAGAATACCCTTAGAATAATTATGATTTATGGTTGTGGGCAATTAAGCTCTCTACAATATGTCAAATTTGATTACCAATGTCGGTTGTACGTGGCAAGGAGTAGGGTTGCCTGTCCAGCCTCGTGGGTTTTCTCCGAGTACTCCGGTTTCCTCCCACCGCTAAAGACCCCTGCGAGCGAGAAATAAAATAAAACAATATGTTAGTCCTGAAATGACTTAGTTTGTATCGAGTGGACATTAAACCCCTAAACCCCATTTCTCTCTCTGTTTATCAATGTCAAGATGAATAGTAAGCTATTTGCTATGTGAACTTGCTACGGATAGACTTTCCTATCAAGTACTTTGGTATGCTGGGGATTTAAGGTCAACAGAGCTTGGTACTTTGGGTTGTGTATGGTCTTGAACTTATATTATGTAACCTTCCTTCTTGCATGATGGGACTTTTTTCAAGTACAATTTAACCCGGTAAAATAAGAGAAAGGAAAGGAAACAAATAATTTTAGCCATCTAACCATCTTGATGTACAAACAATGTGTAAATCTTGACATTCTCTGATGTTTCTCCCCTTATTATATTTTACAGATCAGTCTTCCAGCCAGTTATATGGTAGCTCTTCTAATTTACCACCCAGCGATATCAATCTTTTATCAAGTTCTCCAAATTATTCTCAGTCAAATCAAAATTTCAATATAAGGTCAAGTATTGATCAGTCTCCACGGCATTCTCCAGGAGCATCTAGTTTAGGATCTCCTAGAGGTTCAACATTTGTACAGTCACCTCCGTCCATGTCTCAGGGGTCAACACAAGGTAAGATAACTTGTTTATTATCACTTGTATAGATACAGAATAGTCAAATTCTAACCTTCATGTCCCTTGTTCTATGTTTGCTTGATGGATCATTGACATACATGTATAGTCAACTGAGCATGATTTCCAAAATAGTCTGTATACATCGCTTTTCTAAATTACGTATAACTCACCTAATACCAATTCTCTGTGACAAATTGGGCGATCAGATGTCTTTCTTTGACCCATCAGGCACAGGACATGAGGCATGTGGAATGTGACTGTGCTGTAAGTCAGGTGTATGCAATTGCAAGGTCACTTTATTCTTTCAAAGAAATATTTTTATAGGCTCACATATTAGGTCATATATTGTTACAGGTAACCCTGTCCATTCATTCATCCAATTTTCTTGTAATCGCTCTGCATGTCAGAGTTTTGCAGATGCTTTGCAGAAACTTACTTGGATTATAGCGACTATTCACAAGTCTATTGTCTGAGTACACAAAAGGAAATACATGTACATGTAGTTAAATCAGACAAGAAGTTTCATTACAGCAGTTACAACCTTTAGTCCAAATTGAATTTGGTTTTTATTTAACACAGACCTTAATTTTGGGGGTTTGGAAATTTGAAAGAATAAAACTTCCTTGTATGCAATATGCACTAATTATTATCAGTGATTAGAAATTCATTATTTATGCCATCAAAATGATAGAACTTATTTTCGTCTTATCTGACATCTAATATAATGTATATACATATAGATGTATTTAAAATCCAAATTTGCGGACCAGAGATCATGATATAGAATAGAATACAATGTACATTTAATATATGTATCTTTTAGTCACTTACAATCTGGTAAAATTGTTAGAAAATGGAAATTATCATCTTCTGTTTCACTACATGTATATTATCAAAAAGATAAAGATCGTATTAAATGAAATTTTAATCACTGTTAACCTTTTCATTGCGTTGCAAAATCCAAACTAAACTATTTTAATGATTTATTAAGCCTAATCATTGCAGAAAGAGAAAAATGGGGTTTAATGTCCACGCGGCACAAACTAGGTCATTTTGGGACTAACATATTGGTCAATTTTATTTCAATAATTCGCTTGTGCTTAGGGGTCTTTAGCAGTGGGGGGAAACTGGAGTACCTGGAGAAAACCCACGAGGTTGGAAGGCAACCCTACTGCTTGTCACGTACAACCAGGGATTCGAAACCACGTCAGTTGACTCATGACAGGCTTTATGATACAGCACGCACATGCTAACCCATGTCCCTTAAGCAACGTTCGCGAGTTATACAATATCTACCAGTTGCTTGAATACTCAGCAATTCCCCGAACTTTGCGCTAGTTGTTTTTACAAGTGACTAATTAGCATTGTCCAATCAGAGTTCGTGGCACCAAACACACTGTAAACAAACAGGGTTTTTTAAATTGAGAAGCTCTTGGGAAAACGGCAACCGTGACGTTGATCGATCTTTGAACTTTGCAACTCGATTGTCACATGTAGGCATTTTAGCTATAAAGCACGAGACTTGGTATAAAGTATGACATGATAATTAAGTGAATTTGGGCAATGATGCATTTTTTGAGAAGACAGATGAAACTCTTATATGGACAGGAATGCGTACAACACTTCTGAATTCATATTTTTGTTGCAGGCCTATCTACCGACTACCGCATAAAAAGTTTGTTATTAAAGGTGCCAAATTTTGATAATTGTTATATCCCCCATTTGGTTTATTCCACTTTTTCACAATTTTTGGAACGCCATCAACAGGTTAAAGTTTTTGAGATTTTTAAAGATAGCTTTCACAGAAAATACCTTGCATCTGAATTACATGAAATTACCATGATCTGCTGTGTACATGTACATGTATGTCACACTGCCAAAAACATTATTTTATTCATTAGTGCTGTTAAACTGTTATATATTAAAGGATCCTCCTTGAATTTAGACTAAAAAAGCAGAAAATACAATTTCTTCTTGTAATGGTGTGTGTGTGAAATAGCTCTATTTAATCCCTTTTTTTGAAAAAAAAATATGATAAAACAAACGTTTCTTCTGCAAACTATTAGTTTGGATTTTTCAATGTACATGTAGTATAATGTGTATTGTTAAATGTGTAGTTAGTAATATTTATATGGTTTTGTACTTTAAATTAATTGTACATTCTTGTCATCTGTCCGTCAACATTTTTTGTGCACTTTCTCTACATACCCGGTGCATGTTTTCCAGAGTTTTTAACAGTTTTCTTCAACATTAATAAGGCCCCTTAATCTTTCTGGAATTATTAAAGCTAATAAAGTGGGGAGTCTTTTAATGATTTTTTGTTTAAAAGACTCCAAAAACCATGAGCATGTCCAATGAATGCCAGTACAAAACTTGCCAAGATTGATTTAAAGGCGAGAAATAAGAAAGAAGACTATAATATTTACTGTGAACCACTACATGTACCTGTTTCACACTTCTGAAATTCCATCCCCAAAGACGTTAAGTATTAAGGGAAAGCATTCAATATAGAAATTGGGATACATGACGGTATCAAGGATGAATAATTAATATATCTGCCAGTTGGATGGCAAGAAAGATGATATTGATTTGCTTGGAGACTAGCTGTGAAAATTCAATTTTCCAAATTTTGGATTGTTTAACAATTTATCCTATAAAAGTGAAACAACTTGTGACAGCAAGGAAACAACACACCTGTTTGTTTTCTTGGCCTTATCACATGTTAAATTTCTTTTTAGGTTATACATCGATTATAAGCTATTTAAGAAGACTTTTTAGGAGTTTTTTTTTTTTTTGATTGCATAAAGAAGTAATGCATTTTAAAATTTAAGATTTAAATTAATACTTATAGATCCTGTCTTCATTAGCCCGGTTGGTGCGGAAAAAAAGGATGGTAAACCCCACTTTATCTTATTCCTACAATTGTATGTAATGCATATCAGAACAATACAATAAAAACAGAATTGGTTTGGAATGATGTCAACATGCAAACTCAGCGTCTCTTATTTGCAATAATATAGTGAGAAATTGATGTGATATTAGAGTATGCATTGATGTGATTTCTAATGCCCCCTTTATAAATATCTTTTCCAAAATGATATTTGTATGTTGATTTACCCATTCAAATTTTAATATACATGTATTACTGAATCAAACCAGATATTTATATTAATGTAAATGATAATACGTCAAAACTTCCAACGACAGTAATTTCACTCCGAATGAAGTAATATCAATGAGATTTTCAATATTTTCATTTTGTTTATCTATTTTTGAACTATTTCAACAAGAATGACCATCTCTTTATATATATCTTACATAATGCATCTTTAACACATTGGATTAACTATTTACCAATACAAATAAATATGAAAGAGCTACTTATTTTTCAAATGGCACTGGGAATGATACTGCTGATACTTATTTCAGTGGCAGGGTTAATTCTGTGGTCTCCAGCATACAATTGTAATCAAGTGCATATACCACTAGTAGTATTTATTTTTAAGTTAATGTGTATTTGATAACAAGGTAGTGAATCATTAAAAGGCTTTATTGATTAAAGCACTCTCAGTAAATAACTCCTAAGCATTTCTGAAATAGTTAACTCTAGAGAAACGATTTTACCTGACTTCCCCTCAACCTTGTGTATAATTATAGTATGTGCAGGAAGACTGTAACACATACAACACAGCAGGAAAACCAGTACATGTATGACAAACACATCGACGTAAAGGACAGAGATTTGTGGTTATAACATACTTTAAATGAAAATATCATATCAAGGTGAACAGTCCATTTGCTGATTACACTATTTTTTGTGGGACTTAGAATTTTGTCTCATGGTTTGGATTAGTCGTACTTGGTTTTCTTTAATTATTAAATAAACAGAGAACAGATGGAAGCATGAATGCTACTTCGCCCGTATATTCAGGACAGTCCTACACGTCACAAATTTCCAAATGTCCCACCAGGAATTTACCCAATCGAAAGTTTTGACAATGCTATTGTATGACATATATTTCATTCTTAGTTCAGTTTACCAGCAAAGATGACAGCAATTGCCAACTGTATGTTGTACCCTTTATTTTTGTTGGGATTGAATATTCAATTCAGTATGGTTATAAGGAAATTCTTACTGTTTGTTTACAGATAGTCTGTATGTTTTCTTCTTTATATCTTACAAGTTGAGGAGAGAAGTTATGTTTTGATTGTTTTATTTGGTGTTAATTTGATGGTTTAGAATTTATAATGGTACTGTTAGGCATTTATACATCTGTATATATCCATCAACGGTGTTAGTCCGTTAGCTATTTTAGTCAGTTTTTCATTTAAATTCCTGAAACACTCACAAAAGACGAGAAAGGTCTGAACTTACAAGCAGGTGGTCATAATATAAAAGTTATATAAATTCTTTTCTTTCTGTCTTTCTTTTGACTAAACAACTTAAACATCCTTTGACGTTACTTTTGATATCTGCTTAATACATGTTTGTACCTTATTTATACTTTTCAAGCAATTTTTGCATTATAGTAAATTGATCAAATGTTGAGCTTTTAATCTGTTTGATGGTGCTCCTCCATTAATTGTGATTAGAGCAATACATAAGGATAATTAATTGGCTGTGGTTTCCATTTGTGGGCTACGGGTCTGATCCAGTTTCGGTCACTTTCCGAAGCCCTCGGTCCCGACCGGCATATACGGCCGACATGGAACCCATGCATTATATCAAAAGATTCCGTTATCATTACATTATGGTATAATATTAGATGCTTTTATTCTGTGAAAAAGGTCTTTCAAGGCTCTAACATGATTATAATTATAAAGGGTTAGACTTGAGTTGTCATGAGATTATATGCTTTTCTTTCAGAGGGAAATATTACTACTTCTGGCAGGATGTTTCCTAGAAAAGCGGATAAATCGCAAACTCAAATATATTGTGATTGTGGAAAAATGTTTCGAACCTACAGTGGGTATGCTGATCATAAAAGAAGTCACGATGGAAACTTTCGTTATACTTGTCCGATATGTAGTAAAGGCTGTAATAATAAACAACAATTTATAGGACATATGAACAATCATTCAAACAATAAACCATTTAAATGTGACAGATGTTTGAAGGAATTTACTTTTAAACACAACTTGGTACGCCATGACAAAACATGCACAGCAAAAATAAATTCTTGATCACCACAGTATGTATTTCCTTGAGGACATTAAATTTATCTGTTCATGTTCGCTTTGAAGTTGAATATGTACTTAATTAGAATATGACATATACTGAAGACATTTTATTATGAAAACGAAGCACATCTGTATTGATAGTAACAATTGGCTGAAAATATGTGTATTATATCAATGACAAGGATATTCAAAACAAATTAAGTGAGATAAAATCCATGTAGTTTGAGTTAGATATAAATGGTATTATTGAATCAAAGACTTTCTCTTTCTGTGTTGTATGTATATAAAAAGTTCAGTGGCCATGGAAGTTAACTGTACGTGATTCCTACTTTTAGTTCAATATTTTGAATTTATATTTTAAGAGGGCAATGTGGTAAAACTGATATCTGTAATATATCTCCATTAGTTTAAAATAAGTCAAGACATTTAAGAATTAATTTTAAAGTTGTTCTGTGTGATGTAGTTTTATTTTCAAAAGTTTATAATATTTTATCACCGAAAAAGCATGTTTATTTATTTTCAAAAATTGCAATTGGAACAAATGTCTTTTACAGGCTTTATGTCAATTTTTTGTCTTCTTTATTTTATGATTTGTTTTGTTCAAGATATGTTCCCTCAAGCATAGTTGGCCCATCTAACCTTCTAATCATGTTCTTACATGTATCTAAAAGTATATTATATATATTGATCTCAAACTGAATATAAGAATAAGGTGGGTTGGCAGGAGGTGGTGGAGGAGGCGTAAGTTTTAGCACATAAAACTAATATATTTTTGGGCATTGATTAGACATTTTTATTTCAAAAAGGCTTCTTTTGGTCAATATCCATGCATAATCATTGGCAGAAAAATTACAGCCTTTCTTACCACATGGGCTCCCATATGTAAGCTACATGAAATAAACCAACAATAAATGAAACGAGTTAATAAAGATTTTAAACCACAGAGTCAGACTTTGATATTTTGTCACAAGTTACTGTATGTATATGTAGTGGGTAATCTCAGAGCTCATCCATTAATCGTGTTGCAAGTATACATAATGGTGACTCGGTTACAATTTGTTGATTGATAAACAAATTTACCCCATGAAGCATTTCAAAAGATATAATGTTTCCTAGAACAACTACACCATACCAGGTACATTTGTAGTTTGGATATATTATCCAATTGATGGTTACATGTATGTGTGGTATTATTTAGTTTGCAATAGTCAAGAAAATATGTCTATACGTGGCACTGAACCTGTACAGTTTAGTTTAATGAATTATTCCTTTACATTTGAAACAAGTATTGTACAAGTATTAATGTTCTATTTCAGTTGAACATTATAGTACACAAGATTATCAAGATACTTGTAGACGACCAATGACTGGGGCAACAGAAAACTTATATTTTTGTGATTGTGGAAGAAAATTTCGAACCTACAGTGGATATGCTGATCATAAAAGAAGTCATGATGGAAACTTTCGTTATACTTGTCCGATATGTAACAAAGGCTGCAATAATAAACAGCAATTTATAGGACATATAAACAATCATTCAAACAATAAACCATTTAAATGTGACAATTGTGATCGAGCCTTCACTTTAAAACACAATTTGGTACAGCATAAGACTAGATGTTCCAAACAACAGTAGAAGTTTGCCTACTTTATAAATTTGTTGCAACTGCGATGCATTGTGAATTCTCATTACCGTATTTCACCTTTGAGAGGAGTATTATACAAGTCGAGTGTATGATTACCTGCTTGCAAAAAACACTGTACTATGTTGAGAAAGCTGATTATTTTGTTACAACCAACAACAGTATTTGATATTTGTTATATGGATATTCTGTGGAACATTTGATGTACATGTATGAGAATTGTGTAGACATTGATCGCAACTATAATCTTTGAGTTTAGTGGTTTATTAATCTATTTGGTTGTATTTCATTAAAATAAGAGTATATGTTATTGTTAGTTTTATATGTGTCACAGTGAGTGGAGTTGGATGCAGTGATTGAGACAGCATTGACCTGTCAGCCAAAAGCTGGTGATCTGGTAGTTCTGGGCGATTGTAATTAAAACTGTTCATATCCAATTTGATCATGTCTTGGCATAACTTTTAACTTTCCATTAATTTCTGAAATTTGGGAGGAATTGGAAGCAGTATGAAGATCCTGTTTCTCTTGTATATGTTGGAATTGTTTAATCTTCACTCTCTAAATACAGTTTCAGATATGATAAATCAGTTTCAATTATGGCTGGACTATTGATGTAACAGGATATTTACTATAATTAGATAATGATGACGAAAACCAATGACTTCACTATTTTAAGACAATATACATACATACTCACTTCTCATTCAATACAATACCATGTATAGTGCATGTTGAATATACATGTAAACGCAACATGCTGTCATATGACTATTATTAACTCTTTACTCTAATCAAAGCAGAAAATGCCACTATCGGTACCATCTATAAAATTCCTTTTACAATACATGTATACATTGTGTCCTCTATCGGAGTATACATTAACGAAACAGAATTTTAATCTGTACTTTGATCAAAATGATGGAATCGCATGATTTCTAATCTATTATAATCATTAACCTTTTCTTTTCATTCCCAGGTGTGAGCGTATGTGGCATGTAGATAGGGGCGCCTGTTCAACCTCGTGGGTTTCCTCCGGGCACTCCGGTTTCCTCCCACTGCTATAGACCCCTACGCACAAGCGAATTATTGAAATAAAATTGAAATCATATGCTAGTCCCAAAATGACCTAGTTTGTGTCGAGTGGACGTTAAACCCTATTTCCCTCTCTCTCTCCATTAATAAGCAAAGGAGATTCTTAAAGCAGTGCAATCTTATATGTTGCTAAAATACATGTAGGCCCTATTGTTACTCTCTTCGACTTTTGAACTTATATATTTCCAACCTTCATTGTTTTAACAAAGGTCATTTTATTTTTATCATTCTTCATTAGATCTTTCAAACAGTAAAATTACAAAATAAGTGATGTGTTATTTTATTTCAGTTAAACATAGTGCAATACAAGGATTTCAAGATGGACGCCCATTATTGACACCAAGTGAAACATTATATTCTTGTGATTGTGGAAAAACATTTCGTACTTACAGTGGATATGCTGATCATAAAAGAAGTCATGATGGAAACTTTCGTTATACTTGTCCGATATGTAACAAAGGCTGTAATAATAAACAGCAATTTATAGGACATATGAACAAACATTCAAATAATAAGCCCTTTAAATGTGACAATTGTTTGAAAGACTTCACATATAAATATAACTTAGTTCAACATAAACAGCGGTGTAGATTAAAATAAAGATGTGTTCATTGTACAAGTAATGTGATCCTTTTCATGTGGTTGAGAAAATATTTTTATTCAAAGCAATTATTTGGATGTTATCTTGTCTGGGTCAATTGTAGTACTCAGCACCAGTTGTAGAATTGAATTATATTGACTAACATGTATATGTATATGTATCTCAATAAATGGAGTTGCACGTATGATTATATATGTACAGACTTGTTTATCTGATATACATGTATGTTATGTTGTGTATTCTAACAAAATGAATTCTTAAAGTTGGCTTCCCAGATAAGTATTTATCGGGTGGCTATTGCCTATAAAAGTTTGACAATTTTGGAATACACTGTATATGGAAAGTAGAGATATCCATTCTTACTAGGAAAATACTGGATTCCCTGAATAACACTCATGGAGCATATACAAGACAAAAATGTAAGGGGTTCCCTTAATAGTCAGCCTGAGAATTTAATTAGGATACGATATTTGTAGTAAATGGTATGTAATGAATTCTCCCCTGTCTCCTACCGCCGTTGCTATATGTACGGAAAGGGGTATACCCCTGAAACAAACATGGCCTCTTTTGATAGATTTTTATAGCAGGGTATACTTGGCAATTACAATGTTTTGAGATCGATTTGAAGCAAAAATATATAGAAAATCTCCTACGAGTGTTTTTTGATATAAAAAAACACGAGTTGGAGATTTTATTTATCACCCAATCCTTTCTTACATGGGGGGTTGGGATGGCCTAGTGGTCTAGAGTGCCGCACTTCCACCCCTAGCCGGCCGGTCACACCTGGCTTGCGGCTGTGGTTTCGATCCCTGGTGTGAGCATGGAGATAGGGGCGCCTTCTCAACCTTGTGGGTTTCCTCCAGGCACTCTGGTTTCCTCCCACTGCTAAAGACCCCTACGCGCAAGCGAATTATTGAAATAAAATGAAACCATATGTTAGTCCCAAAATGACCTAGTTTGTGTCGAGTGGACGTTAAACCCCATTTCTCTCTCTCTCTCCTCCCTTACATGCACAAATAAATAAATGTAATTCTTTGGTATAGTGATACATTACATTACAGCGTAGTGATACATCAGTTTTTTGACAGCAGTTTAGCTATTGCAAAGTCCTATATATTGACCCAGTATTTCCTTCAAGGTCAATTAAATAAAAACAGTTTCTTTTTAACAAAAAAACAGTCACTTTTTATTTAAAATAAATGGTTTCTTTAAAATAAAAGAAAGTAGTTCCTTTTTGATTGACCAATCAAATTCATGTAAAGTGAGGAGATATCGCAGTAGATTATGTAATTTATCACACAGGCGATATCTACTGTCAAATGTGTTTTTGGGTGATAAAATAAATTAATTAGTTTGAATATGTTTTTAGGTCTAATATATCATCAAATCACCCAGTTTGTACCCAGGAATGTAACTAAAGTAGTTCCTAGCTTTGTATGTGTATGTCTGGTTATTTAATCGTATTACTTGGAGCTTAAAAACTGGATATTACAAAATTATCCACTTTGATCGAGGACTAGACAAAAAGATTTACTTACCAGAATTCTTTGGTAGTGAATTGAAGTGTTATTCAAGTACAATTGAATTTTTGAATAGAAGTTGGTAGGTTTTGTAATAAGGTAGTTTTATATTATTATTGGTTTATAAGCTTATAACATTCATTAAGTTATTCTCCAGTACTGTAATACATATTTTGTACTTAAGTAGATGAAATAAAAGAAGGTTTACAATTATGGTAAAAATGTGATTGTGAATTTGTGAATATAAAAAACTGAAATCAGAGTTTGGGCAAAAATTGGCACAACATATGGATTTAGTGCATTTAACCTAACAAATTTGAGTGTTTAAATAGACAGCAGCTAGAAGTTCACACTGTGTAGAAAATCAATGATTTTGGGTCCCTGAAGTTTGAACTGTTACTGGACTCTTTGCAACCACCAACAACATGCAAAATTAGTGTATTTTGAGGTTGCAAAATATGTACCTAAGATAAACAATGTTTGATATCGTTATATTTTGATTTAAAAAATGGGGAAGATGGCCTTGAGGTTAACTATCAATCCTGTGAATTAGAATGAGGGGAATCTTATTGGGACTTTTTCGGTTAACCTGTTTCTTTATAACACACATTGTGACGTTAAATTTCGGTCCATCTTTCAGCCGATTTGAGTAGATATCATTGACGGTGCAGGCTGAAATACCCTGTGTTTCAAACACAAATAATATCATTTCCAGCAGTTTGTCATCTGAACTAATCCCCCTCACAACATAAATAGTGCCGTATGGACTGAACTTACAGCTTACTGGACTGAAGTAAGATATGGTTTGATTGAATAACAACCCAAGAGTCTTCTGCTCCACTAAGCAAAACAGATCTAATAACCGTTTGTCAAGTCTGTAGATTATTTTCTGTTGACTGGGACTGTTTACACGCACCGACAAGAATATTGTGTTTAAGACACAGATAATCAATCCTCAGTATTTCCCATAGAATAATACAGCCAGTTTTATTTGAAAGGGGATTCGCCGTGGTTCAGTCAGTCAGTCTCTACTTAACTGACCAAGACGTCCTGTCTTGAATCATCATGTCGATCGATCAAGATCCACTATATTTTTCATTTGGCTTTCCCCTGGCAAGGAACAGGGTCTAGTCTGTCCGGATAAAACGAAAAAACGCTCTCCTGTGAACACGTTGGCATGAACCCTTGACAAAATTTCCATCATGGAATATTCCTGTCTTCATAAGCTCAATTGGTACAGGAAAGTAGGACCTTACACTCAATTAATTTCATTTTGTATAAGTATAAAAAAAACATCTATTGTTGAGATTCATTAAAAACAAATTATCATCTGTGATCATCGATTCAAGAGGAAAGTTATAGAGGAAACTTTTTTGATTTCTTTCAGTTTGGAATCATGAGATTGGTTATCTTACACAAAATATTGATCAAGATGGCACAGTAAAATATATTTGTCATGTGGAAAGTTGTGGAAAGGTGTATAGGACAGTCACAGGAATAAGAGAGCATGCTAAGTCTCATCATGGAATTCATCGTTACCGTTGTCCGATTTGCTCAAAGGGATGTACCAGTACTCGTCAGCTAGATGGTCATATGAACAGTCACTCCAATAGTCGTCCTTATAAGTGTGAAAAATGTGGAAAATCTTTTTCCTTTAAATCTTCCCTTAACCGACATAAACATGTTTGCTAAGTACCTTTTAAACCTTTGGAGGTATTTTTGATGGTGCAAGTACACCTTTCATGATAGACACAGGATCAGTCATCATATTGAAGTTGTATAATAATAAAGATGCAACTTGACGACAGACTGCTAATAAATGATTTTCTTGTTTAATTTTAATCAAAATGAGGACTAAAAGTAATATATGTAACACAAAGAACATTATAAGTTCTATACAAAGATGCAATCTTAAAGGGCCAATCCCCATAACATTTTGGGGAATAAAACTGCTTAATTTTGTGTTAAAATCCCTTAAAATCCATTACCTAAGGCCGACCAACTAACACGATATTTGTGGTACACTTGTAAATAACTTAAATCTGACAGTTTTGTCTGGAAATGGAGACCGTTGTATTATACAGTATCTGAATAAAACCAAACTTTTTTCTATAAAAATAATATGTAGGCGAAATTTACCTTTTGTTATCAAGTACAGTGTATAGACCTCTCAAGAAACAGGAATCGATTATCAGGTCACCCAATGAAAAAATTGATCAGGGTTACGTGTCCGGATAAGCAGTGTTGACGTTCACGTCCAAACAACATAATATTTTGAGCTGAAATTTTGAAACAAGGTAAATACACCATGCCTCTATATTTTGGTCCATAAATTCCATAAATACTCGGACTTTAATTTTTGAGACTCTGTTCTTATCGGGATAGTCCCTTCTTTGAGACAAATACAAAGAAATGAAGATGGCAGTGTGAAATACATAACATGTACATGTAACTTTAGATGAGCATATCTTATGTTATGATTGGTTATATTTCATGGAAGGATATTATCACCTGTGTCGGTCGGTTCATCTAACAATTATGTGGACTGCTCAACATGTCAAGAGCTTTTTATTTTTTTTCCTTCAAATTCAGAATTTTTCTGTCACAGATCATATCTTCTCATGACTACAAATTGAAAATTTTGACCACATTTTGCTGAGATTACAATATATTACTCGAAATTTTCTCCCTTTTTTACATTTAACTATTAAATTTTGTGTTGGGTACTTGAGGCAGAGTGCTAGATGAATTGTTTTAAAACTTTTTGAGGTTGCCAAGTAATGCTAACTTTGTAGTGCATATTGAAGCACACCATAAAAAATTAAAATTTTCAAATTTTAAACGTTTTGCAGAGTTATCTTTCCATTCACATTTTTACTTCCAAAGCTTTTAAATGCAATACAAGACAAACGTCTTGATAGAATTTTCACCATAGGAACACAATCACCATTCAGAAAATCTTTAATTGTAATATTTGGAGTTAGTGTCCTGTTCACAATTTTGTGATTCTTACATTTGGTCAAAGGGGATCACGCGGCTAAATGCGTAAGACACTTGCTCACTAGCCTGGAGATCGGCTGTTCGATCCCTGCATTGGCCTCGAACGTTCATCCAGATTATCCGGAGTGGTTTCCCCTTGTCAGTGATGCAGGACGGAGGACCTTTCAAGGACAGTCGTCTAGTTGTTCAGATGGGACAAAAAAAAACAAATTCCCATGTACACATTGGCGTGCATGTAAAAGATCCCTTGGCAGTTGGAATTCGATATAAGAGTAGGTCATAGCGCCGCTGCCTGGGCAAAATTTTCCGCATAGCACACTGATGGCGTATGCCCTTCTTCATTCGCCCAGTTTAGGAGCAGAACAGTAGGACATTAAACCTATGAATTGATTTTAGAAGGGAGGAAAGTGTATTTTGTACAAATTAAGCAATGTTAATCAAAATTTTATTTTCACATATCCTGTGTTGTTTTATTTGAAAAAAGCAAAATCTTTAAACATTGATATATGAAAGATTATGTATGATTGAGCCAAGATGATGTGGTTATTTGGTTGATATTGAGTTGATTTTGAAAATAAAAGAAGTTCAAAACACCAATCTGAGTGTAGTTTTTCTTTTTGTTTCAGTATATAGAAGACATTGTGTAGATGATATAATGCTAAATATACCAAGAGAACATTATGTTTGTGAAACCTGTGGTAAAACCATGACAACACCCAATGGGTATTTAGATCATAAAAAATGTCACGAAGGAATTTACAGATATTACTGTCCAATTTGTAATAAAGGGTGTAAAAATAAACATCAATTGGATGGACATTTAAACAGACATTCAAATAATAGACCACATAAATGTGATAAATGCTCAAATAGCTACGGTTTTCGTTCAGCTTTACTTCGCCACATTCATGCATCGCATTAAATAATTGAATGTGTTTTGTGTATAAAAAGGATTATTTTGGTGGAATCGAAAGGAATGGCTGGTTTTCTTTTATGTGTCAAGAAAGATGTATATAAAAAGGACTATTTTCTACATTATATTTTGATGGGCTGCTCTTTTGTGACTAGATGTGTAGCAAATAAAAAAATCTAATGTGATTTATGTTTCATTGCTCTGATAATAAATTTGCAAACCGTGTTTTTTGTATCTTTGTGATGGTCAATAATAACACATAGTGCACGTCCGATGGAAGCAATCCTTGATAGGTAGGGCTTCCAACCTATGAGAGGGTCTAGGGGTCACAATAATCAGGTGAAAAGAGTACTTGCGGCAAATTATTGGGGGGAGAGCAACCCCCCACTCAGCCGGCCTGTTGTTCTTTTGAGGGGGTGGGGGGCTTTGGAAACATAAACACCATATGTAATTGATGCCATAGACAAAGTACATGTACACAACCAAACAAAACTAAAGTTGTAGGTGACAAGGAGTAGGGTCACCTGTCCTATCTACATGGAGAATTATTGAAATAAAATTAAACCATATGTCAGTCCCGAAATGACCTGGTTTGTGTCGAGTAGATGTTAAACCCCATTCCTCTCCCTCTCTCTCACAAAACTAAAGATATTTTTGTGGATATAATACTTGTAGCTGAAGATGATTGATCAGATTTTATATATCTGAAATTTTACTCTGTGTAGCAGTTTGCTCAAGTTAGCGATAAATCTTTCCTTGACAAGATTTTCCAGTTCTTGCATTTCCTTAGAAATAAGTTTTCACGCTATGAATTTGATGATCAATATTTGGAGATTAAGATCTTTTGTTTTCTCTTGCAGTTTGTGCTAGAGCAACAAGAGTTCAAACCAAAACTGTGAGATCAGATTCGGAACCTACAAAGAACGAACTGGCAAGAAGGTTTTTGTGTATTTGTGAATTTTGCAACAAGACATTCAAAAGTGTTCTTGGATTTAAACTTCATCAAGACTCACATAAAGGCATTTATAAGTACAATTGTTCAATATGTAATAAAGGATATCAGAACATTGATAATTTACAGGGTCATATGAACACTCATAATGACCAAGACCAAACCAATATGTATTCGTGCAAAAAGTGTGGAATAAAATTTAAATATAGGGCAGTAATGTTGAAACACGAACGTCTGTGGTGTGTTTAGATGAGTAGTGTATCTTATATTAAAGTAGCTTTTATTGTATCTGTATGAATTTTAGATTTTCCAGTCACAATGCTTAGTTTAATATTGATTTACTCAAATGTAACGCACAGGTATTGATATTATTTAATCATATTTGTAGATGGTAAATAAAATTATTAAATAAAGAGGTAGTATGAATTATGGTTAAGTGATATATTTAGACAAGAAAAATTGTCAGGTCAAATATACAATATGCATGTAAGTTCATATGACTTGTTAGTGAGTAAATCTTGTTCATTGTGTAATATTCACTGTGTATTGAAGCCGATATAATATCCAAAACTAAATATTAGTCTGCACATGGCATAACTGAATTGCAAATGTATCAGGAGGGCAAAGGAGGGGCTTTGAAAACCTAAACTAAACCAAGTTATATGCAAAACAGAAAAGGGAGGCACAATGCAGATACCTTTAGGGATTCCTCAGTTTCCAAAATAATGTTATTAAAGTGTCTTTTTTCTTATTAGTCACAGATTGCATCGTCACACCCTAGAATACATGTATTTGTACCCCAACTGTATAATCTGATACATGGTATATTGTAGTATAGTTAACCACGCATGGACATACAACAAACATGTACGCACCCAGCTTTACTGCTTTATTTGGGTTTATGGTTTGTTTCATATTATTTTTGACACCAGTTATATTTAGGCTATGTGGAAATCACACAGAGTGCATATCCAAATGGCCAGGAATAAGCATAAGTTCTATACACATTTAAATAAGTTGACTGTAATGTTGTGATGAAGTGACTGACCGGAAGCTTGAAGCAAACTGCTCTCTTGCATCTGGTGATCTATGGTTATAAAACTGACATGTAAAATCAACTTAGCAGAAACTTTTTATGGACAGCCCACAATAGACTACAATGTATTGTTGTCATTGATTGCCATTGAAGAGACGACCACTGTTAAGATCGGTCGCATTATTTCTGTTATGTCTTATTTTTGCAAATCATTTTTAGTGAAGCCTGTACCATAACAGGCCCGGGACTGTACAGTGCAGTGGACGCTTACGGCTGGCCCCCAGATCGATTCACTTGATTTGATATTTGTTAATATTTTTTTTTTTGCAATGTCTGTTTTCTGTCTTGTACGCAGGTTAATCTTGTGAATTTTTGTTTTGCGTGTAGTGCGGTCCTCCTGCACTTACTATTATACACTGTAGATCTTGTGATCAATTGTCCACAGTAGACTTGTTGTAATGTGGGCTATTGTAAGTGAATGTTATGAACGGCCCATGATACTTTAGAAATAAGGTAAATGGATCTATAGTTATACTAAGCTGGCTGAAAAGTCTCTGGAATACGAATCTTGCTTTAAAGGGGGGAGGGATGGCCTAGTGGTCTAGAGTGCCGCGCTTCGACCTCTGGCTGGCCGGTCACCTCTGGCTTGCGGATGTGGTTTCGATCCCTGTTGTGAGCGTATGTGGCCCGGGCACTCCAGTTTCCTCCCACTACTAAAGACCCCTACGCGCAAGCGAATTATTGAAATAAAATTGAAACAATATGCTAGTCCCAAAATGACCTAATTTGTGTCGAGTGGACGTTAAATCTCATTTCTCTCTTTCCCTCTTGCTTTAAAGGGTGTTTACAAATAAACGACAATGGGTCTAAAAGTGCACATTTATGTAATACAGTCTATATATTGTGATTTCAAACTATTCATTGTGTCTTAAATATTGGATATTAGGATCCTGTAGTTTCACAGTAACAACATCAATATTGATTGAAATGGACCAAAATTGAATTATAATTCGTGTTTTTAATTTTCAGTGTTATGGATAATATTGAGTTAGAGGTTACGTTTGTCTAAATTTTAGGGGTTTGGATTCCACTAAGCCTACACTGTAGCAGTCCTGAAAATTGTTTTGCATTTGTTATTTTTTCTTGAGATTTATTTCATGATGTTTCATTTCAATTTCAGTCTCGGAAGACTATGATATCTTCATGTATAATGAATCGGGAGGGTATACCTGTAGACTTTGTGGCAAGACAATGACCAGTTCGTCTGGTATTATCAATCACAGAAATTATCATACAGGCAGATTTAGATATAGATGTCAAATTTGTAATAAAGGTTTCAACTTTAAACATCATTTTGAAGGTCATTTGAACTCGCACCAGAAAAATAAACCTCACGCCTGTGTTAAATGTGGCAAGGCATTTGGCTTTAAAACAGCATTAATACGACATGAAAATAGTTGCAGACCCAAACCTTACACATAGGTAGGTTGGTTCCAATCCATAATATATTGAGTGTAACAATAGTAGTCACAGATACCTGAAAAGGGTGTACATGTATTTATTGAGATAAATTGAAAGCTGTAGAAATATTGATTAAGGGCTTGCTTAATCCGTGTTTAAATTCACCTCCTTTTGGTTTAAAATAAGAAACTAATTCAAATAGTTTTATTCTTGTGGTTGATTTGTGTATTTAACTAGGAGAAAACCTTTGTGAAGGAGAGTTACAATATCTGAAAACATAGGAGCTCTCCCAGAGAGACTGATACTCTAGTGACCTTATTACTAAAAGATTCAGAAGAGTTGTGTTCACACAATTAGGACAGTCAGTATCACACTGATCAGCAGTGAATATTCGCTAGGCCGCTACAATCACTGATGAGGATGACATCGACACGACTTAATTAGTCCCCCATATTAACTTTTTTCTTTCGACAAATTAAATTCTAAAACATTTTTTTGTGTGTAATAGAAAAATAAGTAAAGACGTTTGAAGTATTTGTAGTTAAAAAGTATTTACCATTTAGTGTAAATGGGTATCAAAATGAATAAAAGGCATCATTTTGCCTGAAGCCGTTACATCTTAGGTAAACAATGCACGAGCCTTTGAGCCAATGATTGTCGCCACGTGATGTCACTGCACGCGCTGAAGACAGTCATCTGTGACAAAGATAATTCGTAAGTAATTCTCTGTGAAACAGATTGAGTCAGTATGTGCTCTACCTCTTAGAAAAAAATTGTTCACACAAGGTTTGACTTCCTTAATTCTTGACTCTTTTACTGGTCCCTTTATCCAGTGCTGATAGAGCTATAAAATGATAAAAAAAAACACCAATTGTTATCAGCATTCTGAACCCGTTCAGTACTAATTAGCACAATATCTGAGAAACACCTTATAATGGTACATGATTGAAAACTTAATTATGTATTCCAGATCTACGCAAAACTTGCATCTTTGTATAATGCAGTTGTGTCCTACTCAAAATATCAATATCACCTTTTAATATCTCATATTAATAGAACACTTACAAATGTAGATACATGCTGGGGAATTGGGTGACTGAGTGGTCTAAGGTCTTTCATCGAGTCAGGTGTAATTGTTTAGATGCCAGGCTTGTACATGACAAGGAGTGGAGTTATTGTCCCAACTTTGTGGATTTTCTCTACGTCCTACAGTTGCCAAAATATCAGTTCTAAAATATTCTGGTGAGTGTTCAGTGGATATTCATGTTGGTTTGGTATAATTTTAATTAGACTGAGGTGGTTGACGTTATTAGAAATATATCACAGAGTTTTAGACTCTGTCGGTGGGTTTTGGCCACATGGTTTTGATATCTGAAATCCAGGTTCAAACTGTAGTTACACGGAATTCGCGCAGGTTATGCTTTCTCTCATTTGAAAAATTTGTGTACCGGTAGTTAACAATTTACAGCAGAGGTAGTTACACAGGCCGACATGACTGTGTCCCATTTGAACATCCAAAGAAATGAAACAAGAGTTCATATGTCCTACTGTACTGCACCTGCTGGACTAATGAAGACAGAACATCTTTCACTTTATGAGAAAGAACCATATCAAATTTTATAATCTTTCCATTCAAATTTAGATTGTTAAACTTGTTAATGCGATAAAGAAAAGGGTTCTGCATGGACTTTATTGTAACTTAGTGAGATAACTGAGGGTCATATGCATAAATATTTGTTTGCTGTATTTTGGGGTTATCTCTCTCCCCTCCCGAATTACTTTGAAATTCATGAAATACATATAGACACAATTTGATGTTGTAAGTGCATTTTGATATGGATGGTGCCATCCTAACTTGGGCTAATTATATTCCCAGGGGGTTGATTTCGCCTACCGAGGGTATCTATTTTTCGGATTCATGATCTGTACTCATATTTTATGACTGACAGTTTTTATTTCTGGTATACTTTTGTCTGGTCATTTAGTTTATATACAAGTGAAATAACATTGTATGCTAACATTATGATTTGAACTGACAATAATAATGTTCAAAACTGTATTTAAGAAATTATCCTGTGTCATATGCTTGAATATTGAAAGAAGTGTAACTCAAATTACTGAACAAAAAAGGGTGGACGTAATTTCACTTTTTAAAAGATCCCAGTGGTGTTGAGAAACTGTAAACCAACAGGACAGTTTGTAATTCTGTGAAAACACTTTATTATATGATGTTTATCAAAGACTCATGGGTTTTCTCTGGGTCCTCCAATTTCCTCCCACTGCTGAAGACCCATACGTGCAAGCGAATTATTGAAATAAAATTAAACCGTATGTTAGTCCCGAAATGACCCTGTTTATCTCTCTTTATCAAAGATTTATTATACAGTGAATTACTATTATGATATTAACCATGTATATTTTTATATTTCAGGAGATGGATGTGGAAGTTTATCTGCCAGAAGAAACAGATCGTCGTTTACACCAGCACAAGTTAAAACTTTAGAACAATTCTTTCGCAAAGAACATTATCCAAAACGAGAATTGAAAGAACATTTAGCAAAACTATTGAATTTATCTGAATTTAATGTTACCATATGGTTTCAGAATCGGCGTCAGAAATGGAAAGTAGAACAACAACCAGCTAATTCTACTTTTAGTCCGCATAATAATAGTAACATTCGGCCATTTTGATTTTGAACAGTTGGCATCTTAAAATTCACAAAGATTTATATTTGGTTGGAATATTCTGATAAAACCACCACTATAATTTATAACTGGTGTTAAATAATGGTCATGATGTTCTTTTTTAAAATATGATTGTGTGTCTTTTGTTTTCTTTGCATGACCACTTCTTCTTACTAAAAATACCATTTAAAAAAAAGAGCTTTATTTTTTCACTAGAGGAAATAGTGGCCATTCAGGAGATTAAAAATAATGGCATGTGTCCAGTGGCGGATTAAGCTCCACCAAGGCCTGAGGCGGCCGTTTCTTGAGGGCCTATTTAAAAAGGCGAGGGCCTAATTAATTTCGGGTCAGGGCCTATGTTGATTCCCGTTGGGCCTAAACCCCACCCCGTAACATTCATTGTCTATGCGTTTTTAATCCTATCAGACAAGTCTAAAAAATTTTTTTTTACAAATGCAGCCTCATCAGCCTCACTGATAATCCGCTACTGCATGTGTCTTGATTTATGCTAGTTAATCAAATATTTGAGAGCAGATGCTATTTTCATGTTAGTGTGTGATACCAGTTCATCATCCTGGCCCTTCTCCGTCTGTTAATCAGGCTATCATTATTGTTTTGGAGTCATGATTAAACATTGATTGGCTTCTGACCACAAATACCAACACAGATTGCAATAAACTATCTATTGATGATATCCTAACAACTACCAAGAGCAGCTAATCCCAGTGGACCGACATGAAGTAGATAGGTATTCGACTTTCAAGCTGGTCAATATATGGATAACACGATAAATATATGTTGATCACTTAATTACCTAATCAATCCAGCCTATGATCATCGATGATGGGTTGAGTGGTAGTTATACATTCAGTCACTACATTAATTTTGAATATTATTCACCATGTTGACATCCGATTGGGCATATTCCTGGTCGGACAATGAAAATAGCGTCGGACATGTCCTGAATATACAGGCGAAATCCCATCCTTGGTGGATAATCTAAGTTCGTTTTTGTTTGATTTAATATTGTTCTTTTTGCATTATGGTTTATTAAGGCATAATATTTCTTCATATATATTACCATTACTGTATTCTCGAACCATCTGGATTTAATAAGACCAATTGTCATCACTGAATCATGAAATGAACTGATACGTAACTGCCTAACACAAACATAGGCAATGAAGAGATAACTGGTACTTCACAATAAAATTAGCAGGGATCACTGTATTCGAATGGTCGTGGAACTGGACTCTCAGGTAGATTAGACTGTTCATTAGGTTCTACCAGCGGGGTGAGGGCATGGTTTCCTGCACATTCAGATTTCTTCTGGTGCACACATTTGTGAACATAAAAGAAACCTAAACATTTGGAATTCAAACCACTTGATTGGGAAGAAAAATATATACTGAGCGCCATAGAAAACGCATTACTTAGTTTTTCATATAACAAAATGATCCTGTAAACATATCTTATTTATTTTGCTTCTTATTGTGAACAATATTCAAATGGGAACACATCAATAACAAAACATTTATACACTTATGGATGTTAAATCTGTAATCAACGGTACAAAGTCAGAGGGGTGAATACCAAAAGTATGACACAGATGGTTAATTCTATACTACGTCGCTGCACAGCGTGCGTAAGAGCCAGTGGAGGACACACAGGCTACTGACATCTGTGTCGTACTTTTGGTTTTGACCCCTCTGACTTTGTACCGTTGATTACAGATTTAACATCCATAAGTGTACAAATGTGTTGTTATTGATGTGTTCCCATTTGAATATTGTTCACAATAAGAAGCAAAATAAATAAGATATGTTTACAGGATCATTTTGTTATACCAAAAACTAAGTGATGCGTTTTCTATGGCGCTCAGTATATGTTGAAACACTACCATCAAGGCAAAATTCTTCTTCCTAGCAATTCAAATGTGGTCATGATAAGATAATTACATGTGTAGATACTTATTTGTATCAAAATGACCAGTATGGTGTCTCCATTCAATTTTGACAAGGAAGTTCTTGTTGTGGAGAATTTTATTAGAAAATGTTTATAATGTACTTTATGTATCTTTATATAGATAGTTATTGTTGTATACTTTTGTTTTTGTATAATATAATTATGTGATTGTTTAAGTGTATGTCCATTTATAGAAAATGATTTTTGCATCACATCTGTTTCGTTATTTATTGACTTCCGTTGTGGATTCATTGTAAATATAAGTCTTTACAAACAATTGTCAGAGAGGCAGGCAATAAATTAGCATCATCACTTTGACCCCCAAAAGAATCTTGAACAGTATCAAACTTAAAGCTCAGATTTGCCTAATTATAGAAAGGTGGAAGTCAAGTTATCACACATTATATTTACCAGTTCTGTTTACTATAAATCAAACAATTACAACTAAAATGTTAGGCCAAGAAATAGAGCTTCTTTGTTGGATAGCAAAAAAAGAAAAAAATTGGCAAAGCACTACAAATTGATCAAGAGGAGCAACTCATGAAGAAATTATCAGAAATATTAAAATTTGATTGACTTCTAGCTCTTCCTACAAGTAACAGTTGTTATACAACCTTTGAATCGGATTGTGAACATACACTGTATATATATTAAATCAATCTTAACTCTGACAGTATTTATTGGAAATTGTTAAATCTATAAACAATATTTACTGATTACTGTTAATCGAATGGTAACTTTAGCCTCTAAATTATTTTCTACAATTCAACATTTCATCTTGTTTTGACCTCTTCACATTCATTTGAAGATCTGTTGTCATCATGGTGTGGCCTTCAGCTTTTATTGCTGACTCGCTAAAAACTGTTCACTATGACATCCTGTTAGTAATGTTCTGTTTTAGCATATTCCGCGCAGTGTTTCGTTTGATTAGAGGTAATCCCACTACTCACTGCTGTATTGAGTGGATATTGTTGTTTTAAATTTTGATTGGTCAGTAATCCGACTACCAACCAATGACTAGCTGCTCTATATAAAAGCGTTACATTTAAAACGAGTGCCAATATTAGACCAAATATGTTTACATAACGTTACGTCATGGCTCACGATTTTGTTATGCCCAATTAATCTGTGCATAGCAGAATACTGCAGTAAAACTAATTGTGTGACAACCGAGGCTATCAAGTCGAATGAAATGTAAACAATACTGTTTGGAAACGAACATGCTTTCACCATTTTTAATACCTTAAATCACTGTCCGAAGTTTTAGGGAAGACCCAGATTAAACGAAGGACTGTCACGTTGCTGTACTTAAGTGATAGCTTTGATTGAAAGGGAAGAATAGACATACTCCGGCAAAAGTTCAAGAAACAGACGCTAATCTAGCAATGGCCAGAGAGGGATTTCTCGGTCCATTGCTTCAGGAATATGCGTTATAGTGGAGTAGAGCGTTAGGCCTTTGCTCTCCCACACACTTCAAAACTTATAAAAGAAAACAATTAACTGGTTATACAAATTATTATGAAAATCAATAATATTTAAAATACAATTAATACAATATGTGTCATAAAATTAAGATTGACTAAAATCACACACTTATACATTAATTACAATATCAAGTTAATCAATGCGTATGACATGTTGACATGTTTTTTTTTTTAAAGATACATTCCCAGAAAAGTATTTATTGGGTGGTTATTTCCATAAAAGTATGGCAATTTTGGTATATATGGAAAATAGAAATATCCAATCTAACAAGAAAAATACTGGATTCCCTGAAAAACACTCATGGAGTGCATACAGGCCAAAAATGTAAGGGTTTCCCTAATCGGCAGCCCAATGTGTGGGATGTAGAGAGAGAGAAATGGGGTTTAACATCCACTAGACACAAACTAGGTCATTCTGGGACTAACATGGTTTAATTTTATTTCAATAATTGTCTTACCAGCAGAGGTCTTTAGCAGTGGGTGGACCTGGAGAAAAGCCATGAGGTTGGACAGGCGACCCTATTCCTTGTCACGTAAAACCGGAGATTCGAAACCACGCCAGTTGACTCAATGACAGACTTCATGATACAGCACGCTCATGCTAACCATTCAACCATCCAACCCCCCCGATTAGGGATGTCTGCTCGTGTGACGTCAAAGGTTGCCAGCGACAATTGAGCGCTTGATGTACATGTTGATAAACTTTATAAAGAGTTAAACATACAACACATTCTGAGATTAAAAATCACGGACAAAAATTGGTCAGTGGACAATCCCGAGAATTTAATTACGCTTTGAAATTTATGATAAATGGATAGCGATTAAAGACAACATCGTCTTGTGTATACAATGAATTTTCCTCCGACTTCGCACCCATTGCTGGATAGCACCTGTCAGCTATGTCACGTGACACACATATGACCTCTTTTAATAGATTTTTTATAGCAGCGTTATTCCCTCGCGTAAACAGTGTTTTGAGAAGGATTTGAAGCAAACTTTTGATAGAATAATTAGTTTGGATATGTTTTTGATCCAAATACGTAAGAAATCACCCTGTTTGTACACGAGAATGTATCTTTAAAGAATATAAAGAATAAAAAATATATTAAAATTGATTAAAAACTCACAAAGTTCAAACAAGAAACATTCCCACGGAGCAAAATCGGCCAAAAGGTAGCTAGATTATGATGAAAAACATTTGCACATAGTGGATGTCGATTGTTGCCATGTTTGAAAATTTGGCTTTGAAAAAAGTGCAAAGTGACCGATGGGTCATACCTAGTTACGGTCATTTTCCATAGTCCTTGGGGCCCAACCGGCATATACGGCCGACGTGGAACCCTTGTACATAATCTTTGTTTAAAAACCAGACCTACTTAATCATTTGACATCAACATTTGCAAAATTTTGTTTATATAACGTCAATTTGAAAAGCAATTAAAATGGAGAGAGCAAGGTAAATCACCTCTGATGTATTGTTTAAATTCTGACCTTTTCCATGTTATGGCAAACTAAGATATATGACCTGATTTCAGTGGTTTGCACTTTCTTATAAAATTCAATTTTATATCGCAGAACAGAGGGCCTGACAAGGACAGCTGTCTAGTCGTTTGGATGAGACGAAAAACTGAGGTCCTGTGTACACATTGGCATGCACGTAAAAGATCCCTTGGCAGTCGGAATTCGATATAAGAGTGGGCAGGAGCGACGCTGTCTGGGCAAAATTTCCCTCATAGCACACTGTATGTCGTATGCCCATCTTCCATTAGCCCAGGTTAGGTGCAGAAGACTAGGACGTTAAACCCCATTTCATTTCATTTTCAATTTTACATCACTTAAAAAATCTAGAATAAGCTGGAAATCACAGCATGCATTAGAATCTATATTTGACTTCAATGCTGACTGCTGTAAAAATAACTCACTGGGTACAGGAAAACATCTTGAAACTATAGATTTATGTCCCCACCCCACAAATATCAGCGGTTCAGAAGAGATGTAAGCACTTTGGGTCTATGTACAAGGCAAAAATCAGACAAGTCAATCAGTTTTTTTCAATTTTACACAGAAACTTGGCATTGGTGAACGGAAAGTCCTTCATCTTAATATTGGCTTAATCTACAGACATAAACTTTTTAATGTAGAAAAAATATATGAGTGCCCACACTTTAATCTAATATACCGGGGCGGTATATCAAATGTAACTAAATCAATATTTCTATTTTCAACCAAATCAAAGTGATTGTGTTATTAAAGAATATTTGTTTTTTTAAAAGATAATGTTCAAATTTTTAGTATGGGTTACGCTATGTCAGGTGGTGAAGTGCTTGTCAGAGTGCCCCTCTCAGAAAATTACGAAAAAATACAGGGTTCTTCACAGGAATATCTGCTAAGTATAAAATTTGGTATTGAATTTGGAAGTCGTTATCAAAAATATTTTTAACTAAACATTAACACTGCATGAAAATTTCAAGTAGATTATTTGATAAAGTGCACCTGGATCATTTACAAGTTATTAAGAATTGTGTTAATTTTAATGTTAAGTAGTTTATATTGCAAATACGATTACTACATTTAAATAATAATTATGGACCAATGGCAATAACTAAGTCGTCTCAAAAATTTTAACAATCAATATAAATTTGCAATTGATTTGATAAGAAATCAGTCTATAATTTGGTACCCAAAATGAATATTTTTAGACAGACGGATATACTCGGGTGATGATTATATCAAAGCAAACAAAGCAGGTGAAGCAGAAAATATCACTGTGTGAAACTAAAACTAAATATGTAAAAAATAATTAGAAAAAGAAAAAATATTTTCTTTTTTGTTTCCATAGCAACAGTTTTATCTTGGTTTTTCTGATGTTACACCATGTGCCATTAGTTCTTCTTTAACACGTTTCAAATAACCAGAATCTGGGTAACCAAAACTAAAAAACAATTAATCAATAGTTTTAATGATGATAAAAAAAATAATATTCAAAGATGGGTACACAAAATTTTCTTGACAATTTTACAGTATAATATGGAATTGGGGGGTTGGGATGGCCTAGTGGTTTAGAGTGCCGCGCTTCGATCTCTAGCTGGCCGGTCACCTCTGGCTTGCGGCTGTGGTTTCAAGCCCTGGTGTGAGCGTATGTGGCATGGAGATAGGGGCGCCTTCTCAACTTCGTGGGTTTCCTCCGGGCACTCCGGTTTCCTCCCACTGCTAAAGACCCCTACGCGCAAGCGAATTATTGAAATAGAATTAAAAACCATATGTTAGTCCCGAAATGACCTAGTTGTGTCGAGTGGACGTTAAACCCCATTTCTCTCTCTCTCTATACTACTGTATCCCTGTCATCTGAACGGTGGTGAGTAATAACCTAATTAATAAGATACATTATTTAAGATCTAGATAAAGAGCTGAAAGTTCTCACTATAAAAGGTTAAAGCCTAGATAATGAAAAGGGGATATAATGAAAATTTCAAGGGAGTCAGTGTTTCAGTGAATAAGGCTCTGGTCATCAAGGTTATTCGGCATCGTTTACCCTTGTCAGTGGTGCAGAGCGGAGGGCCCGACAAGGACAGTTGTTTGGATGGCACGAAAAACCAAGCTACTCATTATCAGTTGGAATTCAATATAAGAGTGGGCCTTAGTGCTACGTTTGGAAATAAGGCACCTGTCAGGTTCATATAAAACCGTTATTTCCAGGCCTGCTCATAGCACACTTTATGCCCGTCTTCACTAATCCAGTTGGAGCAAAATAGTTGGACGTTAAATCCCATTTCATTTCATTTCAAAATTTATGTCAAATTACTTCATTCCGTGTGAAGTTGTGACCGTTTGATGAATGGCGTAGTCTAGATTCTCATTGCTACCATTGTTATTATAATAAACAAAGTTTTGATTGTCCATTATAAATTAAATCATTAAATTCAGATTGTGTTTAAATCCAGGCGCGGATCCAGAGGGGGGGTCCGGACCCCCCCTGCTCAGGCTTGAAAATTTTTTATGCGATTTTATTGGTGATTTTTAGACCTTAAATTTTGGAATTTACCTTCCGGAAATACGTCAGAATGCACCAAATTGAATCTAATTTACCAAATTTTCCTGGGGGAGGGCCCCCAAACCCCTGTTAATCGGTTGAGCGCAATTAGTTAAGCAATTATCAAACCTAGACCCCCCCCCCCTGCAAAAAATCCTGGATCCGCGCCTGAAATCCATTTGAAATCACAACCATCTGATGATCTAGAGATGATTATGGGCCTGTCATGTGAATAAATGTCTTCTAAGTATTTACATAACATTTGAGGCCTGGAGAAAGATCTGTAATAGGCCTCACATAGAATTTAAATGAAATAGGACGGTCTGGAATGGTATTGGTAATCAATTATTATATAAATAGCTTAGTTAAACCCTAATTATTGAAAATGAAACGAAATCCCAAAATAAATAGAGCAATCAAACTATACACTAAGTTTCATCACTCTCTATCAGATAGATTTTCTTGTCCCAAAGCCTTGACCGATAAAATTATTCATTGAACTCAGTCAAGACATTCACCTAATGAACATCTACATCAAGTTTAAACATTCTACCTCAATTAAAAGCAGAGTTATATGTTCCGAACTCTTGACCAATCAAATTGCTTGTCGCTCCTTATCCTAAGCAGAAAATTCTCATCATCAAACTTAGTCATGGTATTGATATAATGAATCTATATTCGAAGTTTCATTGCTCTTACTTCATTATAACCAAAGTTATCATGCCCCAAAGCATCAACCAATCAGATTGCTTATCTCTGCTTACCGTAAGTGCAGACAATGTTCATCATCCATCAAGGCATTCACCTGATGAACGCCTACACCAAGTTTGGACAATCTACCTCAATTAGAAGGACAGTTATTGGGTTCCAAAGCCTTGACCAAATTGCTTTTCGCCCTGCTCATTATCAAACTTATTCAAGGTATTGATGTAATATAAACTAGCTCAATTAGAAAGAGAGTTATTGTGTCCAAACGTTAACGGACGGACAGATATACAGACAGACGAACCCATTTTAAGGATTAAAAACTGTAGTCTCTATTATTAAGTTCAGAAGGTTTCCGGCAAATTAGAACAGAAGGTTGTGAAAAGATGAGCATCCATAGGGTTTCGTCGTCTAGTGAACCCAAAGCTTCACACTAAATTTTAAAATGACCTGTTAAAAACTGTAGCTACCACATTCACTATTTTATTGATCAGAGGATTATCAACAGGGTTTATCATGACACCAATGCTTCAAACCAAATTCGAAAAGAATCTGTTAAAAACCATAGCATTTATCACATTCACAAGTATCTTGAGAAAGTGGTCATAACTCTGGAATGTAAGGTCAGATGCACACCAAAATATCTCACTAGGAAATTACTTTAATTAGAAGCGGTTGCCATGAAAGATACGCCCACATTTTGCGAGAGATGAACAGGGGTTATAAACCAGGAAGTTACAGTCTGATATTTTCAATATTCAAAGTCGACCAACAATACAGTGTAACGGTGATATATATATAGTCGAATGGTTTTTAAAACTGAATAAAATGTGTGACCTCATGCGGGTCCAAAAGCTGACAAGCGTTTTTCTGTACAATCAGGGGCCATAATCCAGGAATATACAATCTGATATGCAGGAAAATATAGAATGGAAATGAGATCTTTGGGTTATAAACATATTTAGAGTTTCATGAAAAAAGGATAGGAATTGTGACCTCTAGAGGGTCCACCAAACACTGAACTATTTTCTTTACAATCAGGGACCATAAGGCATGAAGTAACGATCCAATACATGTACATGACAATTTTGGGGAGATGCTCCTATATTTCAAGTTTCGTCAAAATCGAATAAAAATGGTGACCACAAACAAATTGTTAACGGAGGTCCGGACGGAGAGGGGTTGAAGACTATATATGTCCACATAAAATTTGGGAATATATAAACAATATCAATATCTCAAACTTTCCAATGGTCATAACAGAAAATAGAACTGAACCTGGCTGGTCCACCATGTGTTCTTGTTTTATGGTGAATATCATTCCAGGTTACAACATCATTTAGTCCAGTTGTAACAGATTTACCCACAGTAAAAATTAATCTTCTATCCCAGGCTGTTGTTAATAAAGACAAAACTTCTTGACCATCTCTATTATCAGGTAGATAAGCTGTTCTTGTTGTACCTTTAAATGGTTTACCAGGGTTCGGGTGTTTCTCCTGTAACAAACAGTGTGGATATTAACCATATGTGATCCGCTCCCACGAAACCAGACGCTTGTCGCACAACTTCATTTTGTACTATGGGCACAAAAGCATAAACTGTATGCCTTCTTGTTAGTATTAATTAGCAGTACTCCAGATGATACGACAAATTTAAAAAGAATTGCATTTTTTTGGAAAGCTTAGCTGTGGGCTATTCAAATATGGTGCCAGCTCTATTTTTTATAAAAATGAGTAAATATTACCTTGTGATTTAGACCTACATTTAGTAGACGAAAAAAAAGATTTCCAACAATAAATATGGATGAAATAGATCAGGGTTTATAATTATACATGTACGTTGTGATACCAACTGTGGTATAATATCTGAACAACCTGTTCGAGATTGTCCACCTATTTCTTTATTAGTGCTTCTATATTTCATTTCTGACTTATTAACTGTGATGATAGAGTGTTCAGACAGGATTGTTTAATTAAAATCTAGACTTAAGAGACATATGTTTAAACTGTATCATTTATGCACTCACAGTTGATCCGAGTACCTGTCAATACAAAAACAGATGGACCATCTCTGCTTTTACATCTAATTATAATATGTTGACATTCAATGAAAATGCACAATAGATTGGACTCAATGAGCTAGCATGACATAATGCAGTTGAGATGTGATTTTTGAAATGATTGTAGGATAGAAATCTATTGATGCAAGAAACTCAATAACAACAAACAGAGGCCATAACCAAATTGCTTTACACTAAAATGTAGGCCCGAGATTTAAAAATGTGTGTACGTCCACCCCTATCAGCCTTTAATCGCTGCTTGTGGGATACTTTTCCTGTCTTGTTACAATGCTGTTTGCAGTGGCTCTGGTGCTCATGCCCCCTTGAATAAACATAATGGTAAGACACTATAAACCTCAGAATGCCTCGTTCGGCATTTCTGTCCAAACGAGGTAAAGAAAATGCCTCGTTGTCTGCAGTTCCGAAACGAGGTTTTTTAAATTGCCCTTTTTTTGGGAACGAGGTATTTTGTTCAGAACGAGGCTTGGTAAAATGCCTCGTTTACTAAACGTGTTTTTTTCAAGATAGTTATTAGCGGTTTATCGGCCAATTTGTAAAAATTAAAATTTATGTTATTTAATACGAAAATAAAACCAGTTCAACCTATACTGATTGGGGCAATAAATCAATCAAGGTAGTTATGTGTCTGCAATAGTTTTACACCTCCACCGATGGCGTGTATTCTTGTCTTGTCAATTTCTCTGATAATAATATAGTTTAAACTGGTTTTATTTTCGTATTAAATAACATAAATTCTAATTTTTACAAATTGGCCGATATACCGCTAATAACTATCTTGAAAAAAACACGTTTAGTAAACGAGGCATTTTACCAAGCCTCGTTCTGAACAAAATATCTCGTTCCAAAAGAAGGGCAATTTAAAAAACCTCGTTTTGGAACTGCAGACAACGAGGCATTTTTTTTTACCTCGTTTGGACAGAAATGCCGAACGAGGCATTCTGAGGTTTATAGTGAGAGTAGCTAAACAAGTTAACTATAAAGTAATCATAATATTGTAGTTAGTAAGGGATTTTGCTGACTGATAACTTACCGACTGGATGCCATCTCTAAATATGTAGTTGATTTCTATAGTACCATATTTATCATATCCAGGGAGACTGCTATATTTATGTGTTTTAACTTTCATGTATCCTTCTGGTTGGTTGCCTGTCTGTATACCCCCATAAACATTTTGTCTACAAATAGGACAGAATATGCTAGTCTTCATTGCTTTATCAATACACGGTCCACAGAAAGAATGACCACACGGTAAATTCTTCCTATTTGATATAGCTTCCATGCAAATAGTACATTCCTCATCATTTCTGACTTTATCATCTTCTTGATGGACCACATTTTGGTGTAGTTTATGGAATTCAGTCATATTCTCCTCCGATTTCACAACCAAATGTATTTCCTTCAAGGTGGATGATATTTTCATTGCAATATTTTTTTGTAGTTGTTTCAACAAAACATCAAACAGCATAGAAGCATCTAGATTTCCATAACCTATTAACAATAAATAATCATAATTAAATATTAACAAGCCAACAGTGAGGCTGATGTCCCCCGCCGAAATCCCAAAATAAATAGATGACACATATTAATTAATCGCACATTTATTTTTTTCAAACGTATCGAGCAATCAAACTGTACACGAAGTGTCATCCAAAAGTGTTTTATAAAGAAAAATGCTAAAACCGACAAGAAAAATGAAAATGTACCCTAGTTAGGGGGACCCTAAAGGCAGACAAAAGGGCCCCCACGCTTGACAAAAGGGCCCCTCTGGCTAAGGGAAAGGGCCCTCGTGTCAAAGTCAATCATTTCTATACACTGTTACTGTCGAATCCATTACTGAATGAGAATGCAGTCATTGTATTGGCATAAAAATCATCAATCAAGGTGAACCTAAATTATCTGGTCCCAAAGTATCAACCAATCAAATTGCTTATCTCTGCCTACCCTAAGCAGAAAATGCTCATCTTCGAACTCCATCAAGGCATTGACCTAATAAGCATACACACCAATTTTGAACATTTTAACTCAATTAGAAGGAGAGTTATTGTGTTCCAAAGTCTCGGCAAATCAAATTGCTTATCACTCTGCTTACCCTGAGCAGAAAATGCTCATTATCGATCTTAGTCAAGGCATTACTGTAATGAAACTATACACCAAGTTTCATCACTCTCACTTAATTAGAACTAAAGTTATCGTATCCCAAAGCATCAACCAATCAAATTGCTTATCTCTGCTTACCCTAAGCAGAAAATGCTCATCTTTGAACTCCGTCAAAGCATTGACCTAATAAGCATATACACCAAGTTTGAACATTTTAACTCAATTAGAAGGAGAGTTATTGTGTTCCAAAGTCTCGACCAATCAAATTGCGTATCGCTCTGCTTACCCTGAGCAGAAAATGCTCATTATCGAACTTATAGTCAAGGTATTACTGTAATGAAACTATACACCAAGTTTCATCACTCTCACTTAATTAGAACTAAAGTTATCATGTCCGAAGGCATCAACCAATCAAATTACTTATCTCTGCTTACCCTAAGTGGAAAATGCTCATCTTCAAACTCCATCAAGGCATTGATCTAATAAACACATACACCAAGTTTGAACATTCTAGCTCAATTAGGAAGAGAGTTATTGTGTCCCAAAAAGTGTGTATCGTGTCCCAAAGCATCAACCAATCAAATTGCTTATCTCTGCTTACCCTAAGCAGAAAATGCTCATCTTCGAACTCCATCAAGGCATTGACCTAATAAGCATATACACAAAGTTTGAACATTTTAACTCAATTAGAAGGAGAGTTATTGTGTTCCAAAGTTTCGACCAATCAAATTGCGTATCGCTCTGCTTACCCTGAGCAGAAAATGCTCATTATCAAACTTAGTCAAGGTATTACTGTAATGAAACTATACACCAAGTTTCATCACTCTCACTTAATTAGAACTAAAGTTATCGTGTCCCAAAGCATCAACCAATCAAATTGCTTATCTCTGCTCACCCTAAGCGGAAAATGCTCATCTTCGAACTCCATCAAGGCATTGACCTAATAAACACATACACCAAGTTTGAACATTCTAGCTCAATTAGGAAGAGAGTTATTGTGTCCCAAAAAGTGTGACGGACAGACGGACAGACAGACGGACAGACAGACAGACAGAAGGACAGACAGACAGACAGACGGACGAACCCATTTTAATAGTCCCCCAACTTTCTTCGAAAGGCGGGGGACAATTAGAAAGAAATTATAGTCCTGATTAGAAATCAAATCAATTTTTAGGAATAATACAAATACACTGTATATTATTAAGGAACAGCATTAATTACTTATAACTAAGTGGGGGAGTTGGTTGTGTGACCGAATGGTCAACATGAGCACATTGCATCATAGCATAGTTTCGATTCCCCATGTTGTATGTGACAAGGTGTAGGGTCTTCTGTCCAACCTTGTGGGTTTTCTCTGGGTCCTCCCGTTTCCTCCCACTGCTAAAGACCTGTATGTGCAAGCAAATTAATGAAATCAAATTGAACCATATGTTAGTCCCGAAATGACCTAGTTTGTGCAGTTGAACCCCATTTTTTTTCTACCCTACTCGTATAGCTATCCAGAATGCAGTCAGATCAGAAAAAGAATTATTGCTAAGATATTTTTTTGAGAAATTTGATGAATACTGATTTATTACTTGTACTTACTATAACAATTTGATAATTATTATTACGGTAGAAAAATTTACTATTATTTTAATCACCATAATAAGCAAATTAATGATAAAAATTTCTGTCAGTACCATGAAATACAAACAAATTCATTAAAATATCTGACCTGTTGTAACTGAATAAACTGATGTCTTTTTGGTCTCTTCAAGAAGATTAGAGATTAAACTCTCTAATTCTTCTTCTTTGGGTTTAATTGAAGAAACAAGATGGTAGATATATTTAAATGGTAATGAACCAGCTGAAGTCTTAATAACAGATCCAGCTGTAAACTTATTTTCATTCTTAGCTTTCATTTCTTTTCTTTCATCTTCATAACTTTGACCAGCCTTTTGAATGAGAATTTTGGTATTGACATTAAAATTGCTGAGCTGTGTATCTTCCCAAGTTGTAATAGCTTCAGTCTTAGAAGATGTGATTGCATCAGCTTGATAGATATGTATACTAAAATCTGGGTTTATATTACATATCATATATTTTTTAGATTCCTCTTCTTTTATCACCATTTTCACTTGTGACTCTTGTGATTGGGCAACATCTGACCGGCCTGGTGTACTCTTAGAAGATGTTGTTGAATCTATGTCTCCATCACTTGACCCACCTGCTATATCGTCAATCAGTCTTCCAAGGGTTTGTTTTTGTAAGTCATCCAATGATTTTGTTAAAAACATTTCGAAACCACCTTGAATAGATGAAACCATCTCCTTTTGAATATCGACAAAGTAGATTTCTCTAAGATTGATGACGTTGTGCAGGAAATCAAAACTATGGACAGCTCGTACATACATCTCAATACAGATATGTTTTGGTACACCAAATATGGCTGGAGAAAATAAAAAAAAAGAGAGATAAATTGCATTCAAAGATCATAAAAAGAAACCTTATTGAGACTTTACCTAATTCTATAAAACAATTGAGTCATGATTTTTGTTCAACTGGGCCCTGTTTCACAAAATTTTAACTACCGGTAAAGATAAAATCCTAATTTTAGTAGATACTTCCATTCTGATTGGCTAAGCACTAAAATCAATCGAACATTATCGAATTAAATCACCAAGATTTGGATTTTATCTTAGTTTAAATTTCATGAAACAGGGCCCTGTTACACAACTTGAATTGTAGCTCTACTATTGAATTCAGGGGACTGAGACATTTTACTTGAAGTATCACAGTGGCTAAGTGGGTAAGATGCTGGCTCGCCAGCCTGCATTGATTGAGAAAGTTCATCAAGATTTTCCAGCGTGGTTCCCCCTTGTCAGTGATGTAGGATGGAGGGCAGCCCTCTAGTCGTTCAGATGGGAAGTCCTATGTAAACATTGGCGTGCACATAACAGATCCTTGACAGTTGGAATTCCATATAAGAGAAGGCCAAAGTGCCATTGTCTAGGCAAAATTTCACCCATTATACACTGTATGATGTATGTCCGACTTCATTAGCCCAGTTAAGAGCAGAACAGTAGGACGTTAAACCCCATTTCATTTCATTTCAAATTACTTGAATGATTATTGTGTGCAGTAATACCTGATGATATGGAAGGAATAGCTATTGACTTATAACCATCTTTATCAGCTTCCACCAGACATCTTATAATAGTTTTACATAAATCATCTTCACAACCCTTCTTATTATCACTATAATCATTCCATCTTGGTCCTACAGCATGATAAACTTTAATACATCTCATATCACCTCCATTTGTTTTACAAATACCAGTTACAGGAATTTGTCCATATTGTTTGATATAGTCTTCACATTCTTGCTTTAGTCTGTATCCACCAGCCTTAGATATATGATACGCTACACCTCCACCATGAGCCATATAACCATTAGCAGCATTAACAATAACATCTACATTCAGTTTAGTAATATCTGACTTCTTCACAATGACCTTTATATTTTTTCTAGGAGTATTGTAAGTCTGTTCTTGAAGTTCTGTCTGAGGTGGCAGACTACTAAAACTATCATCTCTTGTTCTTTGCTGTTTTTTATTAGTTATCTTAATTAAACCTACAGCTACTTTAAATTTGTGGACGATTTCTTCAACTTCATTAAAATCTACTCCCAGTATATGTACAGTACTTGTATCATCATCAACACCGACATAAACAGATTCTTTATAATCATGATTCTCACTAAACCCACAAGCTTCATCCATCTTATCTTCTGGTATTTTCACTTCTTCATGACGGATGTCTTCGATTAAATCTTTTGTCTTGAGAACAGTTTTATCAGTAGTCGATTTAAGAAGATAAAAATCAAAACTACCATCAGGTTGTTCTGCATAATGAGACGCTTTCTTTACTGTGTCTTTACCAATAATTTGTTGTACAGCTTTAAAAACAGATTTATTTAGTTTGTGTGTTTTGTATTGTGAGGAGGAATTAGTCGGAACTTTTGGTCTTGCTCCTCCAGGGTACTCTCCTGAGGATGACGGTTTCGATTTATCTTCTAACCGTTCCTGTAACATGGTTTTAGCTAAGTGAATCTGTATTTCACAACCTTCTATATAAATCTCATTCTGATCAATGACTTCTACAAATACCCCAGAAGCTTTTTCTAATTCCATTTTTAATTCTTTGACTGATATATTTGCTGGGATGTATACATGACATGAAATATCATCTATTATCTGAATAAAAAAGGCAAACATAAGTTAAATCTAAACAGAAAAGCATCTTCTTTGTCCAATCCACAATTTCTTTTAATTTATCATAACAGTTTCTAAATAATAAGCTTGAAATTAAACATTTACAAATAAATTACCATAACAGAATTTAAATTAGAATTTTCTTATTTTTTAAACTTTAAAATCACCAACAACGTATAACATCAAAACAAAATAAAGATCTAATTTCAAAACTCGTACAATAGGGTTGTGATTTTGGAAACGGTAAATATTGATACAATTAAAGCTATCAATGTATATTTAGAAGAAATGGATGAAATTTTTTTTTAACCTTCTGTTGGTTAATTTACACCATATCGATAATTTTTCTTTGATAAAATGACCACATTATTCTGTTCTTCTCACCAAACAGTTTTATTACATACATTTGTTGTGGATAAAAAGGCCAAACTGTGTGAAAATAACCATGAAGTTGATCAGCCTCATTCGAAAACATCTGAATAATTGACAGCCAATGAATATGCATAACAAGTTATTAAAAAATTTCGTAAGGACAGAAAGGGGGAGAAATTGGGTTTAACATTAGGTTCAACTCTACTTAAATAATTTCCATGCACGTACGGGTCTTTAGCCATGAAAAGAAACCGGAGAGATCCCCCAAGGTTGCACTGGCAACTCTTCTTTTACCGTAATGCCTCTTGAGTGTCTACAAACTTAAACCGTGATTTTTTCAAACAATCAGGGGCCATAATCCATGAAGTTTAGATCTTATACATTCTAATATCAAAAGGAACCAAGATCTTAGGGAGATAAACCTATATTCCAAGTTTTGTTAAATCAGATTAGAATTGTGACCTGTACAGTGTCCACAAACAAATTGTGGACGGACAGACAGGGGTGACGACAATAAATACACCCACATGAATATGTGGGCATGTAAAAATCATAACTTTGACCTCCAGACTTTACAGACGGACAATACTATTAAATTCCCCTGTTTTCTTCGAAAGATGGAAGATGGAGGTAAAAATCATTTCTTTAACCTGCAAATTGTTTATAAGGTATATGTTGATGGATAAACAGGATATAAAAATTTACAACACATAGGCTAATTTTCAATCATTCTGATAAACTGAATGATTACAAACTTGCATCATTGTAACTCTTTTTTTGACTCAATTTAAAGCGCTTGTAGTATCTCACATTTAAAGATACTTTCCCAGAGAAGTATTTATCGGGGGGGGGGGGGGGGGGGTGTCAACAAAAGTATGGCAATTTTGGTAATGGAAAGTAGTAACATTCAATCTTTCGAGAAAAATTCTGCATTCACCGAACAACACCCATGGAGCTCATACGGGGCAAAAATGTAAGGGTTGTCGCTTAGAGATTTCTGCTCGAGTGACGTCAAAGTTTACATGAGACGATCCCAGGCGATTAAAGGCAACATCGTCTTGTATATGCAATGAATTCTCCTCCGGCTTCTTTCCCGTTGCTAGGTACTGTGACACAAACATGACCTCTTTTAACCGATTTTTTGAAAAAGATTTCAAGCAAAATTTGGAAAATTAATTAGTTTGAATATGTTTTAGTCCAAATGTATCAACAAATCACCCAGTTTGTTTGCAGGAAAGTAACTTTAACAGCAAACATAACAGCAAACAAACATTTATCTGATACCGTAGGTTTTTCTTCATATTCGGTGTGCTTGAAGTACCGGTACACAATAGTCAATACATTTGCATAGCCTTAACGGCACTTTCCCGGTTTGAACAATGTCTCAAAAAGTCCAAGTACATATGGAATTTAAGCAACAAATTATAGAGCAATGGTGTATTTACCTTGTCTCAAAATGTCAGCTCAAAATATTGATTGGGTTTAAACGTGAGCGTCAAAAATGCTTATCTGAACACATAACTTAACATTTCAGGTCAATTCTTTTCTTTGGGTAAAGGTCTATACAGTGAATGAATGACCCATTGGCTGTACTTGATAACGAAAGGTAAATTTCACCTACACATTATTTTATAATACAGCTTTGGACACTGGTCTCCATTTCTAGATAAAGTTGTTTGAAAATGTATTACAAATATTGAGTTAGTTTCTGGGTTCTCAGGTAGAGGATTTTAAGACAAAATTAAGCAGTTTTACTCTGCAACATATTATCTGGACTGACCCTTTAACTTCCATTTCATATCTAGACATATAATCTGATTACTAATAATTTATATATTAATGTTTCTTACAGCGTTTGGAGTTTCAAGTATCATCTTATACTCTTTTAGCTTTTCTATACTGCAAGCAGCAACTTTATCTAAAAATAAAAGCAAGGTGAGACTTTATTTTGACACAACAGCCAGGCCGCACTTCTAGCCAAAGGTATGTAACACATTTTAGCCAAAGGTAGATTGCCAGACAACAAAACATTTGACATCAACTGTAAACTCCTGAGAGTCCGATAGTGTTGAAACTACTATTCAGATATCCGTTAACGGATACAAAATAAGGGGTTATCTAAATCATTATACTATCTGTTCGAATATATTCTGACATTCCATATGCTCGATATTTAGCCATTTTTACATTGGATTACTTTGAAATTTCCCCCAATGCAACTGATCATGTACGCAGCTCTGAGCATAAATATCAATATGCATATTATTTAGAGCTAGTTACTAATAAAGTTATTAATGCAGTGTAACGAAAATGGTAGTCTAAATAAAACAAGCCAACAATGAGGCTGATGTCCCCCGCCGAAATTCCAAAATAAATAGATGACACATATTAATTAATCGCACATTTATTTTTTTCAAACGTATCGAGCAATCAAACTGTACACGAAGTGTCATCCAAAAGTGTTTTATAAAGAAAAATGCTAAAACTGACGAGAAGAATGAAAATGTACCCTAGTTAGGGGGACCCTAAAGGCAGACAAAAGGGCCCCTCTGGCCAAGGGAAAGGGCCCTCGTGTCCGAGTCAATGCACTTTTGATGTAATTTTGTTCTGAATTATGTGAATAGTTTGGATAGCAAACAAAAGTATTGGGATCACAAATCTCGATCCGATTTTCAACAGTTGAGTCCACACGAATTGACAGGTTAAATTTTGCTTAAAAAACATAAGAATGTTTGCCAGGCAACAAAACATGCTCCTACAGCATCTTAGGCGTCTGACCAGTCAACAAAGGTGTTGCATATTTTTCCTTTTGTTTATTTGAAGAACATGTATTTATACTAATATTTTAATACTCAATAGTCTGCTAATTTATCTCTACCTTTACAAAGACAAGTGAGTAATTAAAATGTTTTGGTCAATAAACATAGCATCATATTTGTCTTCTATTTTGAAAAACAAGCCAACAGTGAGGCTGATGTCCCCCGCCGAAATCCCAAAATAAATAGATGACACATATTAATTAATCGTACATTTATTTTTTTCAAACGTATCGAGCAATCAGACTGTACACGAAGTGTCATCCAAAAGTGTTTTATAAAGAAAAATGCTAAAACCGACGAGAAAAATGAAAATGTACCCTAGTTAGGGGGACCCTAAAAGCAGACAAAAGGGCCCCCACGCTTAACAAAAGGGCCCCTCTGGCCAAGGGAAAGGGCCCTCGTGTCCGAGTCAATCGTTTCTATACACTGTTACTGTCGAATCCATTACTGAATGAGAATGCAGTCATTGTATTGGCATAAAAATCATCAATCAAGATGAACCTAAGTTATCTTGTCCCAAAGTTTCAACCAATCAAATTGCTTATCTTTGCCTACCCTAAGAAGAAAATGCTCATCTTTGAACTCCATCAAGGCATTGACCTAATAAGCATACACACCAATTTTGAACATTTTAACTCAATTCGAAGGAGAGTTATTGTGTTCCAAAGTCTTGGCAAATCAAATTGCTTATCGCTCTGCTTACCCTCAGCAGAAAATGCTCATTATCGATCTTAGTCAAGGTATTACTGTAATGAAACTATACACCAAGTTTCATCACTCTCACTTAATTAGAACTAAAGTTATCGTGTCCCAAAGCATCAACCAATCAAATTGCTTATTTCTGCTTATCCTTAGCGGAAAATGCTCATCTTCGAACTCCATCAAAGCATTGACCTAATAAGCATATACACCAAGTTTGAACATTTTAACTCAATTAGAAGGAGAGATATTGTGTTCCAAAGTCTCGACCAATCAAATTGCGTATGGCTCTGCTTACCCTGAGCAGAAAATGCTCATTATCGAACTTAGTCAAGGTATTACTGTAATGAAACTATACACCAAGTTTCATCTCTCTCACTTAGTTAGAACTAGAGTTATCGTGTCCCAAAGCATCAACCAATCAAATTGCTTATCTCTGCTTACCCTAAGCGGAAAATGCTCATCTTCGAACTCCCTCAAGGCATTGACCTAATAAGCATATACACCAAGATTGAACATTTTAACTCAATTAGAAGGAGAGTTATTGTGTTCCAAAGTCTCGACCAATCAAATTGCGTATGGCTCTGCTTACCCTGAGCAGAAAATGCTCATTATCGAACTTAGTCAAGGTATTACTGTAATGAAACTATACACCAAGTTTCATCAATCTCACTTAATTAGAACTAAAGTTATCGTGTCCCAAAGCATCAACCAATCAAATTGCTTATCTCTGCTTACCGTAAGCGGAAAATGCTCATCTTCCAACTCCATCAAGGCATTGACCTAATAAGCACATACACCAAGTTTGAACATTCTAGCTCAATTAGGAAGAGAGTTATTGTGTCCCAAAAAGTGTGACGGACAGACAGACGGACAGACAGACAGACAGACAGACGGACGAACGGGGGACAATTAATGTAAAATGTGAAATTGGTTTTATTAGTCATGTACTCATCCTTGTATTACTCTCTTATTATTGTGTTTGTAAAAGGGGGGGGGGAGGAGGGGGGGGTAGCTTTTATGCAATTTGACAGGAAAAGTGAATACAAAAATCATCATTTCACCTAGTTCGCAAAATACAGTGCCCAAAATCTTACAAAACACTAATTTTTCTTTTTTTTAATGGAATACCACCAATTTGTACTGAATTGAATATGGATTAAAACATTTTGTCTGGAAAAACTCTACTTTGTGCAACATCTTTTGGACATCGATTAGTGTGTGAATGCAGCTGCAGCGGTCCGATTGGATGGTTGGAATTGAGTTTAAAAATAAAGTCAAGTTTCATCAAAATGGATAAAAACTTTGACCACTAGAGTGTCTGCAAGCACATTGTGGATGGATGTCTCCTGGGATTATATACGTCCACATGAACATGTGGCTGTTTAAAAATAAAGTCAATCAGATATTAACTTTAGCTTTCAGAGGGTCTGCAAGAATTTTCAAAGAGGTCAATAACTTGGGAAACAATAATTGTAAATTGTTGAAAATCACCAGAATGTTGCGTCTCCTGATCTTAGACACTGTGTATAAATTTTAAGTCTACTGGATATTAACTTTAGCCTCTATAGCTTCCACAGCGAGAGATGGACAGGGACCGACGACAATATACGATCGCATTTCATAACATTTAAAATTGACATAAGTCTAGTGCATTATCAAGTTTACAGCTTTTACCCAAGTTATTTACATAAAGAGTCGTTCTCTGTGACACAGTGGCAAAACTTTTACAGCAAAGCAATTTGAAAGAGCATTAGCTGAACTCTATGAACACAACCATAACATGTGCATGACTGGTAATTAGAATCTATTCTTAGAGTAAATAATATTTCGGCAATATATAGGGAGATATGTGTCCAATTTTGCAAACAATATAACTGCAGATTTAACTGTAAAGATCAAATATGAAATCAAATTAAATTGAATGAACAAATTTTATTATGAAATTACCTTCTGAACTCTTGAAAACTATAAATGCTTTATAATGATAACCCTGAAATGGTGTAATGAAGCACATGGGATTAATTCCTTCATCCATAAATTTTGGTATAAGAAGACTCTGTAAAGCAGGAAACAGATCATCACGTGCTGTTACTATAACACACCTTTCTTCGTGATGTTGCAAGTTTCTGTGAGGAAAAAAAAATATGGCCCCAATTATAGTGTCTTTAGACATCTAGAAAGCACTAGCTGGTATATAAATTAAAGCTAAAGAAGAAAAGGGTTTACACTACAACAGTACATACCAAATTGGTATTACCAATATCTTGATATTTGTTGATTCACAATTTCACCCAATCCACACCTTGGGGTTCATTTGAACCAACCAATAATCTAACAAAATCTACATAAAATCATTCAAGTGTTCTACAAGAGAGATTTCTATGTGTCCCTGCCAAAGCTACATTCTTGCTAAAATTGGTCAATTTACCCAGCGGTTAAGAGAAATCGAAGCAATTTTGTTTGAACAAAACATCACGCACAAATAGTTAAGCATATTCAATGACCAATGTTGCGAGAGATCACTTTTTAGTCTAAACCGACATAATACTGCGAGAAGTACACTGGGTCAGTAGCAGTGAAACAAAAGCTTAATGACCACAGACATTATCTGCCAAGACTGGGTGGATTTGATCACTTTTATTTTTACAGACTTCTACTTGTACACCCTTTTAACCAGGAATGGTAAATCCATACATTATGAACAGGTGTTTTAAAATATGTCTTTAGTCTAATTATGTTTAAATTCAGGTATAAGTAAACAAGTCATTGCTACATTTCTGAATATATCAAATTTTCCATGGCTTAATCCCTTCTAAAATCTATTCAAATTGAGTATCTAACTTGAAATTAAACAAGCAGTTGCCATGCAAGACACACCCACAATTTGCAAGAGATGGACAGAGAACAAGCTAAAAAAGCGATTTTTGGTACAATAAGGGGCCATAATCATGGATGTTACATGCATCAGTATCAAAAAAAACAAAATCTTTGTGATATAAACATACATTTTAAGTTTTATCAAAATCCGATATAAATTCTGACCTCTAGAGTGTCCACAACCTTATTATTACATGCTTTAACACAATTTTTGTAACAGGGAGCAGCCATGCATTTTCATGAAATGAAAATAGCTAAATCGTTCTCCTAAATATTGACATTAATAAACTACATGTACTTTCAGTTTTTGTTTATTTTTAAAATGCATACATTCGAGGTATCAGTTTCCATGTTGATCTTACTGACGCTACCATATTCACCAAACATATTTTCCAAATACTAAACACAATTTGGCTGTCCTTAATTTAAGAAATGTTGCATTACTCTTGCAATATGATTAAGAAGAGTTTTTCTACGAGAGCTTTTTTCTCATTTTTGAAATTGGCAGGAGCTTTTCATGGCTCCCGTACAATTTTATAAACATGAACGACTGTACTTTCATACAATTTGTATACCATGAGTGGCCACTTTGTCAACCATCATTATGGTGTAACAGTGATTTTTAAAATCATCGAGGGACCACAAGCTAAAAACGCAATTTTTCATACAATCAGGGACCATAATCCATGAAGTTATGGCCCAATATGCTTAAATATGGAAAGGAACCAACCCTTTGGGTTATAAACATACATTTTAAGTTTCATTGAAATCTGAAAAATTTGTGACCTCTTGAGTGTATATAAGCCAATATGCACACCTTCATTTCAAGTTTCGTAAAAATCAGATAAAAATTGTGACCTGTAGAGTGTCTACAAAGTGGATGGATGGACAGGAGCAATGACAATATACATCCACATGAAAATATGGGGTATAAAAAAGATCCAATCCGAATATGAACAGTTTAGATTCAATCGGTTCAAAAAGAATCACATCAAAATTTCCCTTTTTTATTGTCTGCACAGGATTCCGAATATTGACCAATTTGGAATTCATCAAATCTAATTAAAACACCGATACTATTTTATTTCATTTTTTATAGTTCGAAATTTCATTACTCTGGAAGAGTTGGTATATAACCTGCATTCTGGTTCATGTGAGGGATTATTAGCCAATGAATCTGTCTGTTATGGTGAGTTCTTGGAGTGCGGTGCACGTAACTGTGGGTATTCCACTAGAAACATCAATGCTGATTGGTTACAAAATGTCTTGTCTGATGTCATAGGACCAAAAGCCGCTTGTATGACCCCTGACACGACCTTCCATTACAACCGGTCAGATTTTCACGTAGTGCAGGCCATCGAAAGTATAAAAAAAGAAACGAAATATAGATCTTTATTCTAATTTGATTGGAATTCATCTTATATTGTAAATACAGAAAGTAACTGAACTATTTTTGGACTGATATTTCTTTTAGAGATCAAATTTTAAAATATTGTAGTTTGCAAGCGATTCCTCAATCTCTTAAATGACATTCATTGACTATAATTTACCTTGGTCGATACTTGTTTCTAACATCCATTTCTCCATCTTCTATAATAAATTACATATATTAGTAATAACATTAAAGGCTCAATACCACTCTTGTTGTAACTGAATAATATGTCCCAATTTTTTATTCTGATCAACAAATTGTATTATTTTAAAATATTCCAATTAATTGATGATACAAATTTCATCTTAACACACCTAATATAAAAAATTGGAAAAATTCAACTAAATGATTTGAAAAGCCCGATGTATTCAATATTATTAAACCCCATTTCATTTCACTTGCAGGGTCCAAAAAGAATGCAAGTCATTTAATATATCAACCACAATGAAGTTTTGTTACAGCCAAAATATCTAAAAATTCCTTTTTAAGGCATCCCAATCACAACACTGTATAAGTAATACTCTTGCAAATTTTGCTTAAATCCAACAAAACCTCTTAGTAAAGGAATTAACCATATGGAGCTTATGCAATTTCATTTGATCAAATATTAATGAGTATAAGCACCAATACCCCAAAATTTTGTAGGAATCTTTAACGTGGCTTTTCAGAAGAAGTTGATTTTGCAGCAAGAAGGCAGACTGGGACATGCCATAAGCATTGTGAGCTCTATAATATACTAGATGATTTGGACTCCATAATTTGAATTTCAAATCTCTGACTCATTAATTCCCCAACCCACTATTGGTTTCTGCATGGAGTGTACACAGTCAAGTTCAGTACAGTATTTTCCACAGTATTGAAATGGTGTAATATGAAACACATGAAACACTAATAAGTGACAGGAACAAAAGGAACTGTTCTATATAAATAAAAACTTTTAAACAATAACGACTGTTGATTATATGTAACTAACCTGTTGCAGCCGATCTTGAACCAGGTGGCAATTCCATATTTTCTGATGAATCTTCACAAACATTATAGAGCTACACATTAAAAAAATTATGGGGTTTAAATACTACAAAATAACGAATCATAATGTAAAAACAATCACCTGAATTTGGTTAAAACCGATGCAATACGGACAAAATCAGTCTAGAAAGCCAAATTGCATACTAGTCTTGCCTCCTGGATTTAAAAATATCTAGTATAAAAAGGGGTTTATAGGCACAAACCACTGTAGATCTATCTGTTAGTGTTCGTATTTTCAGATCATTACCATAGCTAGGATTTGCCGTTTATTATTTAGCCCAAGAAAAGTATTTATCCATTAGGATTGCTTACTATTGACCAATGCTTGTTGTAATCATCCAACTAGAGATCAGGTCATGGGTTATAAGTAACTCAGGGTACTTAGGTTATGCACATGCGTTTCCTTGCTTGCGTAGCATATTCATAATGCTGTTCAAAGTGAAAGTTAAGGCGAATGGTCGAGAGGTGCATACCTTGCGGAAATATCATTATTTAACTTGAGGTGAGGAATGGGTTTAACGGTGGCATTTCACATTTAAGTAATTTAATACATTTATTCCACGCAAAGAGAATGCTTTGAAATCGAGTTAATGTCTGTATTTTGGGGAAATACGTTCTCCAGACAGTAGTACTCCCAATATTTTGCTTAAGGAAGATGCGATTGTTCTGGATATGAAGGTTGTGTTAATTTGTCAAGTTAAAGATAGTATAATATTATTTCTCTGCTTGAAGTGAGCGCTTTGATTTAGTTAATGTTGTTTGTTGCAATCAAGGCAAGTTAATTCCTCTCACAGGTGACCCCAAGTATTCCAATTTAGGAGGACATCATTCTTATAGATTGACGAGTTGGCATAGTTTATTAAAATCAAAGGGGGTGCTCTCTTTGAGCGAATATGTAGGAATTGTGAAAGAGGCGAGTGTTGTGACTGTAAATTTGAGAATGAATCTAAATATGGGAAATTGAAGCATGCATATCTTGTCACAGTTTCGTTTTTGCTTTCAGTTAGCTCTTGTAGAAAGTAGGAGTGAGCTGCGCACACAGCATATGATTTTCTCGGTTTTGATTGTACTTAATAAATAAGGAAGAATAACGTTGCCATTATTATTTCAATGTTCACGGTCCAAATTCATATGATAGCAGTTCAAAATACTTATTTTAGATTTGCAATTTTCATTGCTCCACAATACTAATGTCACAGTGTTAAATACAGAATACACTTTTCAATAATACAAAACACAGCATAAGAGTGTATTAGCTACTTTGCACATGAAACTTCTCCATTTTTCATTACATACAAATGTAATAGAATATATACCTTATATGGAAAAGACCAGAACCTCATTTGCATACAGGAATTACTGGTCAATCAAGTCCAGTAGAAGCAGAGTGCAGTTGCTGTTCATGTTGTTTGATGACCTCTTCCACCGAGGGTGATATCAAAGACATGTTGTCTGATTTTTGTTATCTTAGCTCACATGTGTGATATGACGAAGGCTGCATGTTCAAGACTACTTAAATGTCAAGGTTACAGACATGGCAAGGTGAAGGACGGGGTTATACATTACTATTACATCCCCCGTTTTGTATAAAAACAAAAAAAAAAAAATCTTTATATAACATTTTGACTAGTTACAGTTTGTTCCCTTTCTCGTGTGGTTCAAATGTCACTGTGAAAATAAACACAGGAAAGGTATTGTTTATGAAACATGTTGATATCATAATAAGCTATAACACAAATAATGGTGTTCTGTCGTTTAATTAAAACGATTTGGTACTTTCACAACTCGTCCAGAACGTTTTCTAATGTCAGTAGCACAGTTTGTAATGGGGTTTGAAAACCGTACACGTTTTGGGGCGCTAGCTGGTGCGTTTACACGAATTGGTGATTTCAGAATGTTTGGGGGATCACATGAACGATGACTTGGCAGATGCTGAGGTGGTTTGTTTGGAATGTTTTGCCCAGGATCTGGAGTGGCTTGTTGATAGGTGTTTGTACGAGATTGTTCGTTGGGTACTTCTGTTTGCAGAATATAGCTGCGTGGCTCTGGAGACTTTGCAACAACTGTTGCGTGTTTCCATTGTCCGTTGTTGTAGTCTAATGTTGTAACATGTTGACGAGGGTATAGAGGCGGTAACTCTTTACATTTGCGGTCGTGGTAGGCTTTTTGAGAGTCTTGTCTGGACCGTAAGCGTGATCTAATTGCGTCGTTTGCTGGTGAGCTATAGTTAATTTTTGACGGGAGGGTATCTTTAACCTTGCGTTGAATCACAAATGATGAGATACTGTTTGTTGTCGATCTGGAAAAGATCTGTACCAATAATACTCCATGGTCTAGTAGGTACCTCTGTTTGAAGTAAGGGTTCTGATTGTTGCTTGGCTTGATGAGTTTGACATATGTTGCATGATTTACACATCTTTTCAATATCATCGTTGAGTTTAGGCCAATATACATCTTGTCTGGCTCTGAGTTGTGTCTTGTTTATACCAAGATGACCAGTATGTAGGTTTTTTAGTATGCTGTCACGTACAGATGGGGGTATGTATATTCTTTCTCCCTTTAGTATAATACCATTTTCGATGCTGAGTTCATAAGACCAGTGAGAACGTATATCAGTTGGCAGTTCTCGTTGCGTTTCGGGCCACCCATTGTGTATAATCTCTTTTAGGATGCATAGAACTGGATCAGCTTGAGTAGCGGTTTTAATGTCAGAAACTTTGTCCTCTGTGAACTTGAAGAATTCTACTCTGATGTCCAATGGTACATCTGCAGTGTCGCTGGTGTTTGGAAGACGGCTTAAAGCATCAGCGAGACCAATTTCAGTTCCAGCAACATATTTGACTGTGTAGTCATATCCCTGTATTGCTAACATCATAGCTTGAAGACGAGGTGAGGCTGCGTTGATAGGTTTGTTGCATATAACCTCTCTAAGGGTTTGTGGTCGCTTATGACCGTGACGGTTGAAGGGGAAAGTGTGGAATCGTTTGACTCCGAAGGTAACCGCTAGCATCTCCCTTTCAATGTTGACATACTTCTTCTGTGCGCTAGAGAGGGCTTTACTGGCAAAAGCTACAGGTCTGTTGTGTGTTGAGTAGCTGCCGTCAGACTGTTTGTCTGGCTGTAATAAGGCAGCACCTAGGCCTCGTTGACTGGCATCTACCATCAAGAATGTTGGGGCTGATTTGTCATAGTATTTAAGGGATGCATCAATGGAGATAAGCGTTTTGAGATGATCAAATATGTGTTGGTAATCTTCTCACCATTGATATGGAACATCTTTGTGCAATAGGTTTCGAAGAGGCTCAGACTTCGTTGATAAGTCTTGGATAAATGGTGATAATAAGACCAAAGAATTCTTGTAATTCCTTCTTTGACGTTGGTGTTGGCATGGCTTTAAGGTCTGTGACTTTCTTTGGGTCTGGATTGACACCATTAATGTTGTACCGCATTCCAAAAAAATCTATCTGAGGTTGTTTGAAGACACATTTCTTGCTGTTGAATGTGAGACCGTTGTGTTTAGCCTTTTGCATTAAAGTTAAAACATTTCTGTCGTGTTCGGTTTCCGTTGAACCACAAACTGCAATGTCATCAGCAATGGCTATTGTTCCTGGGCATTGATCTAGAATGGAATCAATACGTTGCTGGAAAATGTCTTGTGAGACACATAACCCAAAGGGTAAACGAAGGAAATTGTATCTGCCAAATGGCGTTCTGAAAGTGGTGAGTAGTTGACTCTGTTCGTCCAAACTGATACTCCAATAGCCCGCTTTAGCGTCAAATTTTGAAAAAAACTGGGCACCATGAAAGGAATGTGTTGTCTCCTCTGGAGTTTTCATCTTATGTGGACATCTTCGAAGGGCCTGATTGAGCTTGCGGGGATCAAGGCACACACGGAGTGAATCATCCTTCTTAATACTTGTAGTGAGACTGTTACACCAGTCACTATGTTTGGTGACCTGAGCTATGATACCATTATTCACGATGTCATCAATCTCTCTCTTGAGACGATCCTTAAGATGTATGGAGTATTTCCTGGGAGGGTCAATAAAGGGTGTTGCATCTTCTCTGAGGTATAAATGTGCCACCCCCGGTAGATTCCCTATCTTATCAAACTGTTCCGGAAACAGGTGTTGGAGGTCTGAGAGACTGTGTAAAACTGATGTTGGTGCATCATGCACACGTTGTTGGGTTGGTAGGTGTTCAATACTGCAGTTCATTGTCAATATGTTGAGTTGTTCGCAAGTTTTTAAGCCAAGGATTGCTGGTCCTGTAACATCAACAATGTAGAATGTTGCATTATACCAATTGTTGTCTTGGTATCTGCAGGGTATATCAATGCTACCAAAGCATTTTATTTCTGATCCATTATATGCTACTAAGCGAATGTTGTTTGTTGGGTTGACTTTGTTGCTATCAGGAAAACCATCAGTATTTAGACGATCAGGCATGACCTGTCTGAATATGCGTAAAGGAAGAGTATCACCCATAGCACCAGTATCTGCCTCGAAGTTGACACTCCTTCTGATGGGTGTACCATCTTGGTTGTGACTTTGTAGTTGTGGGAGCTTTAGTTCTACAGGAGCAAAGGCTGTTTCTCTGGATTGGGTGTATCGTGTTGTATTCCAGAGACTTTTATTGTGACTGTGTCATAAACAATGTTGTCAAAGTCGTTTTCCTCTTGGTAATGGTAATCTACGTTGTTAATATGTCGCTGTGGTGTTGGGGTGCGTCTATGGTATTGACCATAGTTAATCTTGCTGTGGCTGCTGTGTTGACGTGCATTATCTGACTGTTGTCGTTGATTGCTGGAGGGATATCGTTTACCTCTGTGTGGAGTATGTTGACACTGTCGTGATCGGGAATTACGATTTCCTGTTGTGTGTTTGTAGCGTAAACAATAATTTGTCCAATGTCTAACAGTATGACAGGTGTGACACTCATCATTCCTTGCAGGGCATGATGATTTGTCGAGAGGGTGATCAAGGCCACAGCACTTACACCTTGACTTGTAGGGTCTGTTGGTTTTGTTGATAGCGTTGAGGGTAACCTGGTTTGTTGACCGATCCTTGATGTGTTGAATGTTGTGTAGTGTTGTTTCATACTGACGACCCGTTTCAAGAATAGCATCTATTGTGACATCAGCCTTTTGTGAGAGAAGCCATTTCTGAAAATCAGGGATTGGTGTGCTCGCCAAAATTTGTTCTAAAATACGTTCCTTCTCTTCATCTGCGTTGACTTCACATTGTGCAGTTTTCTCTTTACACCTGGTGTAAAATTCGTCCAACGTTTCATCCTTTCGTTGATAATAAAAGTGTAAGTCAAGTCTAGCAGCACGAAAATTCGGTTTTGAAATCTTCAGTCGTTCCTCAAACTTCTGAAATATAGCATCTGGATTCTTGCGTTCGTCTTGTGTCAGATCAAATGTGTTAAAAATTTTGAGACCGTCATCATCGAGTGCTTCGAGAATGTATGGAACTAGTTTTTCACCCGTTTTGCCGGTTGTTGACGAGTAAATGTTCATTCGTTGCTTCCATAGGGTATAGGTTTCCGTTTTGTCACCTTTCCCACTGAATGTCATGGGTGGTGGGGCTCTGTGTTGTGCCATTTAAATATTTTCGTGTGAAAATTTGTTGAAAATTTCGCCAAAACGGATGTTTATATCGTTGACTGTTCCGTACATGCGCATTGACACGAAAGTGTCTTAAGCGAGACCTGCGACTAATTTTGGTGATTTTCGTTGGATTAACATATAAAATCTCTGCATTACTGTCTGCTTTGTGTTCTAGGGTGTTAATATTATTGTTGACCAGTCTTGTAATATAAGTGTTGAAACTGTCACTGGCTAAATTTGTGGACTTTCATATCCCGCCTCTAGCCACCATGTGATATGACGAAGGCTGCATGTTCAAGACTACTTTATTAAATGTCAAGGTTACAGACTTACATGTAAGAAGAAACTGGAGTAAACACAGGAGGTTCAGAAGGCACCGCTATCTCAAAGAAATGTACACACATGTGCAACACACACACACACACGTGAACTACTAGGCCCTCCCAAGCCCTCAAGATGGAGGTACTCTGAACAGATATAGTCAGGAAAATGATCCAATAATTTGAATAACAGGGGCATTATCATCTTCAATAGAAGACTTGATCTCGCCTTAACTACATACATCTTATCAAGCCCTTCACGTAATACCCTGTATATTTCGCCACTAAGTTTGATTGTCACAAGCCCAGCTTGGGAACCTATCAGATTTATCGGTCGTCGTGAATACCAAGTCTCGTGATTTATAGCTAAAATACCTACATGTGACAATCGAGTTGCAAAGTTCAAAGATCGATCAACGTCACAGTTGCTGTTTTCCCACGATTTTCTCAATTTAAAAAACCCTGTTTGTTTACAGTGTGTTTGGTGCCACGAACTCTGATTGGACAATGCTAATTAGCCACTTGTAAAAACAACTAGCGCAAAGTTCGGGGAATTGGTGAGTATTCAAGCAACGGAGAGATGTTGTATAACTCGCGAACGTTGCTTAAGGAACATGGGGCATTATATGGTCTGTTACATGGAATTGTTGCCATCTTGAATTTCATACTTCCTTGATTCAGAGTGGCCACTGAATGAGTGGCCACTCAAGAATGTTTTAGTCCCACAGGGGTCCCAAAGATGATTCACAAGAAATATTGAGGGGACACAGAACCCCCTCAGCTGAAAAGACTAATAACTGGAATGGCAAGACAACGAACTTTTGCTGTAGTTTTTTTAAACTTAATTTTTTATATAATTGAATTATTTTGTCAGTTTTTCACAATAATGAGGTAGTATGTGGTGGTATTTTGTAGTATTGAGTTAGTATTGCTTAGTATTAGGGAGTATTGGGTAAATCATCCTTCCCGTGTACGCATGTTGTCCTTAATGGACATCTTGATGAAATAACCATCTCATATTATTTTGGCATTGATGTTCGAACTTATTTACATATAATAACATATACCTGTCTACTTTTTATTTGTTCTTTTAGGTTTTGCTTTATTTCATGTTCATTTCGCTTGTCGGCTTTAATAGTTATTTCAACCTTCTGCACCAAATCGCCACCTATGTTATCTTCAAATAAATAACACATAACAATAAAAAAAATAGAATGCTATGGAAGTAAACAATAGACTGCATTAATCATGTGTCAATTAGTACTCCAGAAATATATCTTAAAACCAAAAACAAGGAAATTTATCCACTAAATTATGCAGATACTGCACATCCTCCGATCTGATATTAAATATAATTGATTAGTAAATAATCATTAACCCTGCAAATATCGAAAGGATATCGGATTACAATTGTGACCTCTATGGGGTCCACGACCTTGATATACCATATTTTAACACTTTTGCAAGAGATGGATAGAGAACGAGCTAAGAAAAAAGCAATTTTTCGTACAATCAAGGGCCATAATCCAGTAAGTTATGGTCTGAAATGTGAGAATATCGAAAGTAACGGGGATCTTTTTTTATAAACATATATTATTAAGTTTCACCCAAATCCAACCAAAATTGTGTCTTCTACAGCCATTTTGTCGGGCAGTTTCGTTTTGAAATTTGAACTCAGTCTGATTCTCATTAAATTCGGACTCAACCTTCAATATGCTTTAACGGTGATATGTTCAAACATTCTTTTAAGCTGATAAAAATTCTGACCTCTAGCTAAAAATTTGATTTTCCATACAATCAGGGGTCATAATCCAGGAAGATAAGGTCCAATGTGCATGAATACCGAAAGAAATCAAGATATCTGGGTTATAAACATTGATTTCAAGTTTCATCAAATATTGTGACCTCTGGAGTGTCCACAAGCTAAAAACATTTTTTTTCGTACAATCAGGGGCACCAATGCATGAAGTTACTCATTTTAATACCTGTTTACTCTAAATAGGAAATAATTTTCAGAATTTGATTTGTAGGAGGAGAAAAGTTAATATTTTTGGCTCATTAAGTCGCATCAGTGATTGTAGCGGCCTAGTGAATATTCACTGCTGATCAGTGTAAGTCAAGGTATTGACGTAGTGAAACTATACACCAAGTTTCATCACTCTCACTTCATTAGAACTAAAGTTATCGTGTCCCAAAGCATCAACCAATCACTGATGTGAGTTATTGTGTCCTAAAAAGTATGACGGACAGATAGACAGACAGAACCATTTTAATAATCCCCTACGGGGGACAACAATCTTATCCTCTTTCATTGGCATTTAGTAATTGAACATATTAACACAAGGTACATTTTTATGGATACACAATTACTAAGTTTATTACTAAGGACCGTTTCGATGAGGATACTCTCCTTTATCAAGCAATTGAAACGTGTTGTGAATATAAAATCGTTAGATGCTGGCCTCTATAGGGTCCACAACCTTGATATAACATATTTTCACACTAATCGCGTACAAACAGCGGCCATTTTGTCTGTCCATTTGGGTCCGATTTTCACAACATTTGAACTCAACCTTCATTACCATGTAACGGTGATATAATCAAACGTTTTTTTAAATCGGATGATAATTTTGACCTCCAGAGGAACCACAAGCTAAAAAGGGCGATTTTTCGGACAATCAGGGGCCATAATTCAAGAAGTTTGGTTCTGATGGCCGCAAATATAGAAAGGAACCAAGATCTTTGGCTTATAAACATACATGTCAAGTTTCATCACAATCGGTTCAAAATTGTGACCTCTATAGGGTCCACAACCTTGAAATAACATATTTTCACACTATTCGCGTACAAACGGCGGCCATTTTGTATGTCAATTTTGGTCTGATTTTCAGGAAATTCGATCTCAACCTTCATTACCATGTACCGGTGATATAATCAAACGTTTTTTTAAATCGGATAATAATTTTGACCTCCAGAGGGACCACAAGCTAAAGAGGGCGATTTTTCGGACAATCAGGGGACATAATTCTGGAAGTTATGATCCGATGGGCGCAAATATCGAAAGGGACCAAGATCTCGGGGTTATAAACATGCATGTCAAGTTTCATCACAATCAGTTCAAAATTGTGACCTCTATAGGGTCCACAACCTTGAAATAACATATTTTCACACTATTCGCGTACAAACGGTGGCCATTTTGTACGTCAATTTTGGTCCGATTTTCACGAAATTCGAACTCAACCTTCATTACCATGTAACGGTGATATAATCAAACGTTTTTTTAAATGGAATAATAATTTTGCCCTCCAGACGGACCACAAGTTAAAAAGGGCGATTTTTCGGACAATCAGGGGCCATAATTCAGGAATTTACGATCCGATTGGCGCAAATATCGAAAGGAACCAAGATCTTGGGGATATAAACATGCATGTTAAGTTTCATCACAATCAGTTCAAAATTGTGACCTCTATAGGGTCCACAAGCTAAAAACATGATAATTCGTACAATCAGGGGCCATAATCAATGAAGTTTCCATCCGATACATGCCAATATCGAAAGCAGCCGAGATCTTATGGGGATAAACCTATATTTCAAGTTTCGTCAAAATCGGATAAGAATTGTGACCTGTAGAGAGTCCACAAACAAATTGTGGACGGACGTCCGGACGGACAGGGGCGACGACATAATACGTCCACATGAAAATGTGGGCGTATAAAAACAGATAAAAGTTATATGTAAAGAATGAAGAATAATAATGATAAATAAATACTAACACAAACGGATTCTTTGTAAATTTTCATGATAGAAGGCCTGAAAGCACAAGATAGTAATTAATATGATCATTATACACTCAAAGCCATTAAAAACGCAATTTTCAATTCAAAGGACAGCGTAACCCAAGAGCAGCCAGACACCTTCGGACTGTTTGAGTGCTGATTTGACGTTGCCTGTGTTCCAATAGTTCCCCTGGCAGTAGGCAGTAGCTGACTGGAACCTGTTGCGCGAGATACTGTAGTCGGATGTGGCGATCTTGAGCAGCAGTTGCTACAGGGGCCGTTCCAGATCCCAGTCGATCGGCAACACTTTCAGTTGCGTGGAAGCGTTGTCCGAATCGAGCAATGGTCAATGGGTTAGTATCTGGCAACAGCTACCTGTGAAGCCCCCTGAACAGCATGCCAATAACTCTGTTCCTGTTTTCTTGTGTAAGGCATAGCATTTTTCTAAGTGATGAATGTTGGAATTTTGATCAGTATTTAAAGGAGCCAGAGTGCAGGGAATGCATGTTCAAAACGTGTGACATGGGACTGCTTAAAATCGTGAAAAAAGACACATGTTGCGTTCATACGATCAAAATTTATTACCGAGGCCGTTGGAGGGTGTATAATGATCAAATAAAGTCTCGTTGGGAATTAAAACAATGGAAAGTCTTAGAACTAGTGAGTATTGTGAGATGTTAGCAGACGATATTTAGCCAACGAGTCATAACAAAGATGGCCTCTGATATACCTTCTACATATACTATACTATATACTCAAGCAGTAGTAAGAAGTTTTATTTTAATCCCTTCAAGTGCCTGTGATCACGTTGTAGATTTGTGTTTCAAATTTTCTTGTAATATAAGAGGTGGCTACCATACCGCCCTTCCAAAACGCTTAGAAACTGGTAAATAAATATTACCTGTCGATTTGTTTCATCGTATACAACAATCATAACATGGCACAGATATTTCCTCTTTAAGATTCTGAAATATTCATTGATTTTATCTAGCATACATCTGGCTACAAGATGAACAGGGTATTTCAGATTACCAATACCAAGTGCAGGAAAAGCAATACTTGACATTTTCAGACGATTTGCCTCTTCAAGACAATTCCATATAGCTGTACCCATGTTCTGGAATTCAAATACAGATTCTAAGTATACTCATAGTGTTATAATTTCAAGTAAAGGTTGGTTTTGTGAAATATCCAACTCTACTTAATTATGGTGTAAATGTGATACATTTGAATGTTTTTTAAAGTTAAATAAAAACTGTGACCACTAATGCAATCTAGGTGCATAATCACGTAAGTTGTTACCTGTAGATGATCCAGAAGCTAAAAATGTTATTTTTCGTACAATTAGAGGTCATATTCGAGTTAGTTGCCGTCCGATATGCACCGAGACCTTTGGGTCATAAACATACATTTTTTAAAAGTTTCATGTGAATGTGAATTAACATCCCAGACTGTATTAAACAAGAAGTTGAGTTTTGATGTGCACTGGAAAATCAACCATATTCAAGATCTTTTGATCCTTAATATATTTGTTAGGTTTCATCTCCGACAAAAACTGTAGCCACTGGGGGTCTACAAACTTTATATGTGGAGCTGTCATTGCAATATGCAGTTTCGATCCAATTTGAATTTAAACTCGATTGTATCAAATCAATAGTGAGGCTGATGTCCCCACGTTGACATCCTAAAGCAAAAAGATGACACAAACTAATAAATTGCACAAATTCATTATTTAATCTGTCGCTAAGCAGGGAAACTATAACACCAAGGTGTCATCACTCTAAATCAGTTAGAATCAAAGTTATCTTGTACCGAAGCATTGACCAATGAAACAAGCCAACAGTGAGGCTGATGTCCCCCGCCGAAATCCCAAAACAAATAGATGACACATATTAATTAATCGCACATTTATTTTTTTCAAACGTATCGAGCAATCAAACTGTACACGAAGTGTCATCCAAAAGTGTTTTATAAAGAAAAATGCTAAAACCGACAAGAAAAATGAAAATGTACCCTAGTTAGGGGGACCATAAAGGTAGACAAAAGGGCCCCCACGCTTGTCAAAAGGGCCCCTCTGGTCAAGGGAAAGGGCCCTCGTGTCCGAGTCAATCGTTTCTATACACTGTTACTGTCGAATCCATTACTGAATGAGAATGCTGTCATTGTATTGGCATAAAAATCATCAATCAAGATGAACCTAAGTTATCTTGTCCCAAAGTATCAACCAATCAAATTGCTTATCTCTGCCTACCCTTAGCAGAAAATGCTCATCTTCGAACTCCATCAAGGCATTGACCTAATAAGCATACACACCAATTTTGGATATTTTAACTCAATTAGAAGGAGAGTTATTGTGTTCCAAAGTCTCGGCAAATCAAATTGCTTATCGCTCTGCTTACCCTGAGCAGAAAATGCTCATTATCGATCTTAGTCAAGGCATTACTGTAATGAAACTATACACCAAGTTTCATCACTCACTTAATTAGAACTAAAGTTTTCGTGTCCCAAAGCATCAACCAATCAAATTGCTTATCTCTGCTTACCCTAAGCGGAAAATGCTCATCTTCGAACTCCATCAAGGCATTGACCTAATAAACACATACACCAAGTTTGAACATTCTAGCTCAATTAGGAAGAGAGTTATTGTGTCCCAAAAAGTGTGACGGACAGACGGACGAACCCATTTTAATAGTCCCCCAACTTTCTTCGAAAGGCGGGGGACAACTATTCAACTGTTTGCCTTTAGTGGATAATAGTAATCATTGAACTCAGTCAAGACATTCACCTAATGAAAATTTACACCAAGTCTAAACATTGTTCTGCAATTAAAAGCAGAATTGTTATGTTCTGAAGTCTTAACCAATTAAATTGCTTATTCTTACTTAGTTTAAGCAGAAAATACTCATCATCAAATTTAGTAAAAGTGTTAATAAAATGAATCCAAAAGCAGAAGAATCTCATCATCGAAACTTATTCAAGGTTTTGGTATAATGAGTCTATACCCTGAGTTCCATTACTGTCACCCAATTAGAACCAAAGTTATTGTGTCCCAAAGCGTCAATCAATCAAATTGTTTATCTTTGTTTAACCAGGCAAAAAATGTTCATCTTCGAAATCCATGAAGGCATCCACCTAATAAACACCTACTCCAAGTTTAAACATTCAAACTCAATTCGAAGGACAGTTTTTGTGTCCCAAAAAGTGTGAGGCATTTTAATACTTCCCTGTTTTCTTCGAAAGAGAGAGAGAGAGAAATGGGGATTAACGTCCACTCGACACAAACTAGGTCATTTTGGGACTAACATATGGTTTCAATTTTATTTCAATAATTCGCTTGCGCGTAGGGGTCTTTAGCAGTGGGAAGAAACCGGAGTGCCCGGAGGAAACCCACGAGGTTGAGAAGGCGCCCCTATCTCCATGCCACATACACTCACACCAGGGATCGAAACCACAGCCGCAAGCCAGAGGTGATCGGCCAGCTAGAGGTCGAAGCGCAGCACTCTAGACCACTAGGCCATCCCAACCCCCCTTCTTCGAAAGGACAATTATGGTATAACGATGTTAAATAATCCAGATAGTTATGGTCCAGTATGCGTCAATATGAACATATATTTCAAGTTTCATCAAAATCAAATAGAGGGCACCCAACCTTAGTACTGCAAAAAGGGGATCAGCCATTTTGACAGGCAGTTTTGGTCCAATCGTCACAAAAATTGAACTAAGTCTTAGTGATATATGATCTTTTATTTAAAACAAAAATCAAACAAAAATTTTACATTTAGCTACGCTCCACTAGCTAAAAACCTGACTCATGGTACAATCCTGGGTCAAAATCCAGGAAGCTATAGTCTGATAGCGCCAATATGAAAAGGAAACAAGATCTTTTGGATGTAAACCCATATTTCAAATTCGGCAAAATTAGATCAAAACTGTGACCTCTATATATGGAATATGATAAACAACCTTGGTATTGCATACTATTTGCGTAAAGACGAGCGACCATATGCACAGTTTCAGTATGGGTTATCACTAAATCCTATAACAACTATAATTATGGTTAATGGTATATATTTGAATGGTATTTAAAATCAAAAATAAAAATGGTTGGAGTGCCCAAGTTTAGATTTGTCGTTGATTCCATGAAGTACCGGAAGTTAGGTTTTAGAACGTTAAATACTGTGTGATTCAACATGGCGCCCGAGGGGTTTAATATGATGAGGTACGAAACAGTACCAAATGGTTTATTTGTGTGAGTGTCAAGGTTGACTAAAATGCCTTGGAAATCAGAAGTAGGAGGCGACTAGTAAGTGTCTATCTATTTTGTGGACCGATGTGAGATTGTCCGTTGTGTTAACTGGACGAGTAGGCCTATTCACCTTCGGTTATTTGTCAATGTCAAATAAGAGGCTTCTTATCGACACGATCGGCTCTGGATCAGTTTGATTCTACGTATCTCTCGTAGCTGGGAGAAAAAAGATTTTTTAGCCGAGAGAATATCTTCCGTCAAAATAGTAGTTGATACCGAGGCAAGGGAAGGAATCACGACCGACCGGTCTGGTAAACAAAATTTGCCATAACGAGATCGTAAGCAGAGAGTGAGATAAAAGAAGAGATAATGGTGGCTATGAAGACCTGGTTATCCCGAATGTCAGTGACTAGTTTCGTTCGTATTGAACTCATCAGACTGGACTGATAGGACTCACGTGTTGGGCGTTTTTATTTATACTATTCCGAAACCCCGGTGGGGTTTCTATGGTTACTAATTGGCGGGGTTACCGGGGTTAACCCCTTGGCGGGGTTTGCGAATATTTTACCGGGGTCGGCAGCTCGCTTACCGGGGTTTGTACAGAGGTTTGACAAAATGGCGGGGTGCCAAATTAGTAACCCCGCCAATTAGTAACCATAGAAACCCCACCGGGGTTTCGGAATAGTATAAATAAAAACGCCCAACACGTGAGTCCTATCAGTCCAGTCTGATGAGTTCAATACGAACGAAACTAGTTACTGACATTCGGGATAACCAGGTCTTCATAGCCACCATTATCTCTTCTGGTATTTAAAATCAAATAAAAAATTGTTTCCACAAAATAAGGGGCCATATTTCTGGAAGTTACGCTCTGATATGTGCCTCTGATTAGAAAAGTTGTTCTTGACACGTTGATCGTGCTTGCTTTAGTTGAATGACTAACTACTGATTTCTGACAGTCTAGCACACTCGTTGAGGCTATAAATAGCAACAGCATGCGGAAATGTTCAAAACACCAAAAACTACTACAGCCGTAAAAGATAGGATGGCACTGCCAGGCAGGATACGCCCACATTTTCGAGAGATGGATAGAGAACAAGCAATACCGAAAGTGATTTTTCCTACATCATTAAGTTAGAATTTGATATGTGCAAATATCGAAATGAATTAAGATCTTTGCGTTATAAAGGTGCATTTCAGTAGGCTTCAAATTCAACTGGCGATCATGTTGCTAAGTGGGTAAGATGCTGGCTCGGTAGCCTTGAGGTTGGGTGTTTGATCCCTGCATTGGGTGACAAATTCATCTAGATTTTCTGGCGTGGTTTCCCCTTGATAGTGACGAAGAATGGATGCCTGACAAGAACAGCTGTCAATCTTGGTTTGATTTTCAAGAAATTCGACCTCAACCTTCATTATGATGTAACGGCGATATTATCAAACGGTTTTTTAAATGGGATAATAATTCTGACCCCAGAGGGACCACAAGCTAAAAACTAGAAATGTGACTTTTCGGCAAAATTGGATAAGAATTGTGACCTGTAGAGAGTCCACAACCATGATATACCATATTTTTACACTATGGTCCGATTTTCGCGAAATTCGAACTCAACCTTCCGTAGGGTGAAACGGTGATAGAGTGAAACGCTTTTTTAAATCGGATAATAATTGTGACCTCCAGAGGGACCATAGGCGATTTTTCGGACAATCAGGGGCCATGATTCAGGAAGTTAGGATCCGATATGCGCAAATAACGAAAGGAACCAAGATCTTTGGGTTATAACCATGCATTTCAAGTTTCATCAAAATCGAATTAAAATTGTGACCTATACAGGCTCCACAACCATGATATACCATTTTTTAACAGTATTCGCGTACAAACGGCGGCCATTTTGTCTTTCAATTTTGGTCTGATTTTCCCGAAATTAGAATTCAACCTTCCTTAGGGTGTAACGGTGATATAATCAAACGTTTTTTTAAATCGGATAATAATTGTGACTTCCAGAGGGACCACAAGCTAAAAGATAGGCTGGCACTGCCAGGCAGGATACGCCCACATTTTCGAGAGATGGATAGAGAACAAGTAATACCGAAAGTGATTTTTCCTTCATCATTAAGTTAGAATTTGATATGTGCAAATATCGAAATGAATTAAGATCTTTTGGTTATAAAGGTGCATTTCAGTAGGCTTCAAATTCGACTGGGGATCATGTTGCTAAGTGGGTAAGATGCTGGCTCGGTAGCCTTGAGTTTGGGTGTTTGATCCCTGCATTGGGTGACAAAGTTCATCTAGATTTTCTGGCGTGGTTTCCCCTTGTTAGTGATGAAGGATGGATGGCCTGACAAGAACAGCTGTCAATTTTGGTCCGATTTTCACGAAATTCGACCTCAACCTTCATTACGATGTAACGGTGATATACCGGTAATCAGACGTTTTTTTAAATACGATAATAATTTTGACCCAAAAGGGACCACAAGGTAAAAAAAAAGGTCATTTTTCGTACAATCAGGGGCCATAATTCAGGAAGTTACAATCTTTTCTGGCGTGGTTTCCCCTTGTTAGTGATGAAGGATGGATGGCCTGACAAGAACAGCTGTCAATTTTGGTCCGATTTTCACGAAATTTGACCTCAACCTTCATTACGATGTAACGGTGATATAATCAGACGTTTTTTTAAATACGATAATAATTTTGACACAAAAGGGACCACATAGTAAAAAAAAAGGTCATTTTTCGTACAATCAGGGGCCATAATTCAGGAAGTTACAATCCGATATGCACAAATATCGAAAGGAACTAAGATTGTTAAGTTGTAAACATGTGTTTCAAGTTTCATCAAAATTGAATGAAGATTGTGACCTCTACAGGGATCACAACCTTGATATACCATATTTTTACACTCTTCGCGTACAAGCGGCAGCCATTTTTTCAGTCAATTCGACCTCAACCTTCATTACGATGTAACAGTGATATAATCAAATGTTTTTTTAAATGGGATAATAATTCTGACCTCCAGTGGGACCACAAGCTAAAAAGGGTGATTTTTCGTACAATCAGGGGCCATAATTCAGGAAGTTACGAATCAATGAGCGCAAATATCGAAAGGAACCAAGATCATTGGGTTATAAACATGCATGTCAAGTTTCATCAAAATCGGTTCAAAATTGTGACCTCTATAGGGTCCACAACCTTGATATAACATATTTTCACACTAATTGCATACAAAAGGGGGCCATTTTGTCTGTCAATTTGGGTCCAATTTTCACAAAATTTGAACTCAATCTTCATTACCATGTAACGGTGATATGATCAAACGTTTTTTTTTTTAAATCGGATGATAATTTTGACCTCCAGAGGGGCCACAAGCTAAAAAGGGTGATTTTTCGGACAATCAAGAGCTATAATTCAGAAAGTTACAATCCGATGGGCGCAAATATCGAAAGGAACCAAGATCTTTGGGTTATAAACATACATGTCAAGTTTCATCAAAATCCGTTCAAAATTGTGACCTCTATAGGGTCCACAACCTTGATATAACATCATTAAACTATAACACATACTTATGGAAGAACAATTACTAATTTATTTAGGCGACGTTTCGAAGAGTATTCTCTCAACGTTTTCAAGCAAGTGCAGCAACAAATGTGTATGGCAATTATATATAGACAAGCAATAACAACAATTCTGAAACCATGCATGACAACAACAAGATCAAAGGCATATAACAACATGATCAAAGGCAAGGTGCATATGAAGGATTAGTGAGGCCACTGATAATTGGCATTAATTAACATTAGAGGGATATAATAAGTAATAGTAGGGATAAATTATTAAACTTAGACAACCAATCATGACAAATCCGAAACCATACATGAACTGAGGGTGCTAGGCTAGGTTACATCAAAGGGATAGTAGCCGATTGATAATGAGCAATAATAACAACATAAACAACAAACAAAAGGGAAACCATACATGATACTAAACATCAGAGAGCTAGTAACTCCAGATAAATTAAATGGGGATTAAATATTTGGACCATAATTGGGTTAATATAATTAAGAACATTAAATACACACAAACCAGCACAACCCGCACGCCCCTTCTTTATAGTCCCACCCTCTTCCATCTGATTGACACCAACACATTATACACAAGTTAAATAAAAGAAACAGTTGACCAGTTACTAAATGATAATTATGTACATGACCAGGATTAAATAGGGTAAAACTATTGAATTATGAATATTTAGAAAGTCACGCCTCAGTCCTATTCACAGGCTTCTAAATAATTATGATCCTACACACTTCCTCTCATTAACACACACATTCCATTAAATTTAGTTCTGCAATTAGATAAAGAGTATTTACACAAATAATTCACACAACTCGCGAATAAAATAAACTACGCACTTTGGAGAGTATAGGCAAGAACACATTAGTTAAGAATTAATTCATCATATGCTCTTGGGAGGAATATTCCTGTGTCGCGATTAAGGTTTGGTTTGGCTCTCCTGATGTGTATGGCTTCCATGATCTTCCGCGTCTTTTCATTGTGTTGATTAAGTGCTAGGGTCTTAAACGATTTGATTTTGTGGCCTGGATTGGACTGAAGGTGTTGGGCAACTGCTGACTCTGCTGTGGAGGACCTTGACTTATGTTGGGCGATTCTTTTAGGTAAGGGCTGTCGAGTTTCACCAATGTATAGACTGTCACACGTGCAAACAACTTCATACACACATCCTTTAGGTGGCAGTGGAATGGTGGGCTGGAGTTTCCCATTGGCCTTAAGGTGGTCTTTGAGTGTGCGCCCCGTAGAAAAGATGACTTGGATACCTGTGGTTGTGAGTAGCCTTCTGATGTGGTACGATAACTTCCCTTGAAAGGGGATAGTTATTCGTATGGGGGGTTTATCTGGCTTTGGCTGTTCAATGGCGGATTTCTTTTTAGTTTCATTTATGGTGTTCCTAACTAACTGGGGCGGATAGTCATTCAGATTGGTAAGTGTACTTTCTATGTGGTTGAGTTCACTGGGGAGAGATTTATCGTCACATATATTGAAGGCTCGACGGGCTAGAGTAGAAATGGTTGACTTTTTGACACTATGTGGGTGATTCGAATGATAATTGATGTACTGGTCGGTATGGGTTGGTTTTCTATACACACTAGTGGTGAGCCCTGTTTCTGTTTTGGTAACTAAGACGTCTAAAAACGGTAAGCACTGGTTATTTTCTTTTTCAATGGTAAACTTAATTCTGTTATTCTGATTATTTAGATGCCGAAGAAGGGTGTCTGGATTATCACTTTTGTCAAGAATAACGAAAGTATCATCAACCTTTCGGAACCATGCTATCGGCTGGATGGGTGATCTTGACAGGGCCATCTCTTCAAAATTTGTCAAATAAATCTCTGTAAGCACTGGAGATAGGGGGCTTCCCATTGGTAGACCATGTATCTGTTCATAGAAATCATCCCCCCATGTGAAGTATGTGGATTCGATGCACGCTTTGGTTAGTTCTATGATGTCATCGATTGTAAGACTGGTTTCTAATGGAGTTTCAAGGCTGTTTAGTCTCTGACGGAGTGCTGTTACGGCATCTTCGCGGGGAATATTGGTAAATAAATCAATGACATCATACGATAAGATCTGTACATTGTGGGGCTGGTTTTGTAATTTGTTGCAAAACCTGGCTTTGATCGGGTTTTTATGTGTCTTGATAGTTGCCCTGGCATAAGGTGGTCTAGGGTGGGATGGTTTGAGCTTATAGAAAAGCGAGGGAGTCTTCAGGTTATTCAAATGTGCTGTGTGGTTATCATTGTGGGACTTGGTTGGATCTTTTCTTAACTTTCTATAGGTAGTGCGGTCGGACAGGAGAAGGGAGACGGTTTCATGGTAGTCACGTTTGTCCATAATAACAGTTGATTTACCTTTATCCGCAGCTACTATAGTGATGGTCTGGTCTTTCTTCAACTCTTTGAGGGCAGTATTTTGGGCCTGGGTTAAGTTGTGGGATGGTCGTTGAGTCTTAGACTTGGATATGAGATTGGTTACTTGGTGTCTAAGAAAGTCGATCTTCCCGCCAGGTGCTAACTGTCTCAAGCCTCTCTCTATATTGGTAATAAGTTGGTCATGGTTGCCTGGGCGGTTGGTTGGTGTGAACTTCAGTCCTCGGGATAGTAGTGTGATCTGGTCATCTGTTAGGTTGCGACTGCTCAGGTTGATGACTGTTTTAGTAAGGAAATCTGCTTTAGTTGTCTTAGTTGTTGTGGAGGCCATAGGGGTGTTCTTCAGGTTATTAAATTTCTTCAGATGGTTGGAGCGAGTCGTATCTCTTAGATTATCTAGGGACTTTAGCTGCTTGGTGCGGAACTGATGGAAGTCAGCTGGAGACATGAGGTCCTTCAGATAAGAGAGTTTTCCATCACGTAGGTTGCTGAGACGGTGTTTGGTATTGCGATGTTGTTGAATGCGCTCTCTTATGAGACATCGGCTCGCTCTTTCCACTATTCTGTTGGCTGCTGCTGACTGGACGGGGGACTTAATACGTAAGCCTTTGGGGATAATGTTGTTGTCTCTACATTGCATCAGAAAAGTCAAATTACTCTTAGTTTTAACATATTTACCCTCCAATCTGTTGCTTACATTAATAGAGGAGACTGCCACATCTCCATATTGATGACGGTAATAATCTTTTAGAGGCATTTAGTAACTGGAAAGATCATTAAACTATAACACATACTTATGGAAGAACAATTACTAATTTATTTAGGCGACGTTTCGAAGAGTATTCTCTCAACGTTTTCAAGCAAGTGCAGCAACAAATGTGTATGGCAATTATATATAGACAAGCAATAACAACAATTCTGAAACCATGCATGACAACAACAAGATCAAAGGCATATAACAACATGATCAAAGGCAAGGTGCATATGAAGGATTAGTGAGGCCACTGATAATTGGCATTAATTAACATTAGAGGGATATAATAAGTAATAGTAGGGATAAATTATTAAACTTAGACAACCAATCATGACAAATCCGAAACCATACATGAACTGAGGGTGCTAGGCTAGGTTACATCAAAGGGATAGTAGCCGATTGATAATGAGCAATAATAACAACATAAACAACAAACAAAAGGGAAACCATACATGATACTAAACATCAGAGAGCTAGTAACTCCAGATAAATTAAATGGGGATTAAATATTTGGACCATAATTGGGTTAATATAATTAAGAACATTAAATACACACAAACCAGCACAACCCGCACGCCCCTTCTTTATAGTCCCACCCTCTTCCATCTGATTGACACCAACACATTATACACAAGTTAAATAAAAGAAACAGTTGACCAGTTACTAAATGATAATTATGTACATGACCAGGATTAAATAGGGTAAAACTATTGAATTATGAATATTTAGAAAGTCACGCCTCAGTCCTATTCACAGGCTTCTAAATAATTATGATCCTACACACTTCCTCTCATTAACACACACATTCCATTAACGAATCAATGAGCGCAAATATCGAAAGGAACCAACATCTTTGGGTTATAAACATACATGTCAAGTTTCATCAAAATCGGTTCAAAATTGTGACCTCTATAAGGTCCACAACCTTGATATAACATATTTTCACACTATTTGCGTACAAACGGCGGCCATTTTGTTTGTCAATTTTGGTCCGATTTTCGCAAGATTCGAATCAGTCTTCATTACCATGTAACAGTGATGTAAGCAAACGTTTTTTTAAATCGGATAATAATTTTGACCTCCAGAGGGACCACAAGCTAAAAAGGGCGATTTTTCGGACAATCAGGGGCCATAATTCAGGAAGTTACGATCCGAGGGGCGCAAATATCGAAAAGAACCAAGATTTTGGGGTTATAAACATGCATGTCAAGTTTCATCACAATCGGTTAAAAATTGTAACCTCTATAGGGTCCACAACCTTGATATAACATATTTTCACACTATTCGCGTACAAACAGCGGCCATTTTGTTTGTCAATTTTGGTCCGATTTTCACGAAATTCGAACTCAGCCTTCATTACTATGTAACGGTGATATAATCAAACGGTTTTTTAAATCGGATAATAATTTTGACCTCCAGAGGGACCACAAGCTAAAAAGGGCGATTTTTTGGACAATCAGGGGCTATAATTCAGGAAGTTACGATCCAATGGGCGCAAATATCGAAAGGAACCAAGATTTTGGGGTTATAAACATGCATGTCAAGTTTCATCACAATCGGTTCAAAATTGTGACCTCTATAGGGTCCACAAGCTAAAAACATGATATTTCGTACAATCAGGGGCCATAATCCATGAAGTTCCGATCCGATACATGCCAATATCAAAAGGAACCGAGATCTTATGGGGATAAACCTATATTTCAAATTTCGTCAAAATCGGATAAGAATTGTGACCTGTAGAGAGTCCACAAACAAATTGTGGACGGACGGACGTCCGGACGGACAGGGGCGACGACATAATACGTCCACGTGAAAATTTTGGCGTATAAAAAGGTGATTTTTCGGACAATCAGGGGCCATAATTCAGGAAATTAAGTTCCGATAGGCGCAAATATCGAAAGGAACCAAGATCTTTGGGTTATAAACATGCATGTCAAGTTTCATATTTTTCGTACAATCAGGGGCCATAATCCATGAAGTTTTGATCCGATACATGCCAATATCGAAAGCAGCTGAGATCTTTTGGGGATAAACCTATATTTCAAGTTTTGTCAAAATCAGATAAGAATTGTGACCTGTAGAGGGTCCACAAACAAATTGTGGACAGACGGACAGGGGCGACGACATAATACGTCCACATGAAAATGTGGGCGTATAAAAATCTATTGTTGACGATTCTGAATAGCAATAATATTTAACTTTATGGTTATTACGGCATCTTTAGAAATTACGCTTGTTTTATTTTTTAAATTGCCTTATAATTACCTGTACCATTAGAAGCTGCATATTTTGGTTTAGTACAAATAATATCTCTGACTCACATCCGTAAAGCAAGAATATGATACTAGCAGTACTTTCATTTTACTTTTAAAAGGTTCTTAAAAATATTGTTGAGTTGTCTGATGTGTGTGTTTCTAAATTCAATTTCTTGTTCCATGTTTCGTAAAAAAAAGTAGTCTTGATTATCCCGACCTGTCAATTAGACGCAGAATGATCAGTAGACTGGTGAAGCGAGACTAATTTCAAAACAAGGGCACGTAACCTATCTTTTACTCAAAAGTGTCTGGATCTTATGGACGCCACTCCAAACCATTTTTCAGTATTATTTATGTATGGTTAAATGGTCATAGCTTATTAAGTACAACATGGTCGTTTATTTAGTGACTATAAATGTGTGAAACAGATTTAAGGCTTGGTAAATATATTAGTATTGTGGTGTAATTGTCGAGATATTTGGAAATATTCATTTGGGGTGGGGCACCCTACTCTGATATGTGCCAATATCGCAAGGAATCAAGATCTCTGGGTTATACATATACATTTAAAGCTTCATCACAATCAAATAAAAATTGTGACATTTAGAGTGTCTACAAGCTAAATACATGTTTTTGCGTACAATCGGGGGCCAAAATCCATGAAGTGACTGTCCCATTCATGGAAAGATCGAAAGGAACTGTGATTTTTGGGATGTCAACCTACATTTCAAGCTTCGATCTGTAGAGGGTTCACAAACTAATGTGCATAGATGGACACATAATACACGGAGACTCGAACAGACGTACGTTCGTACAAGTGGACTGGACAGGGATGACGACACGATATGTCCACATGAAAATGAGGGCATATAAAATGGGTGTAACTCAGAAATAAATGGTCACAGAACTCTGAATATACAATCTACCCTCTTGTACTTCACAGCAAATTCTTGTATTAATAAGCCAATTGTCAGATCAACAAAATGACAAATGGATGGTCGGGGATGACAACGTAATACGCCCACATGCATAAACATTTCTACAGTTACTACCAACCTTCAATATTTCTTCATTCTGAGGATCGAAATCAGGCAAGCATACATGAAAGATGCGTTTATAAATAGAGTTTCCTCCAGTGGTAACAGCAATTCTTCTGTAATATATGCTTTGTCTGTTATATTCGTTTTTTATTTCTTTTTGTATTTCAGTACCAGCTACATTCAAAATAGAATTTGATATAATGCCTTGGGAAAGATCAAATCTCTCTCCAGTAGAGTTTACAATAACGTCAACCTGTAAAATTGAACAATATTAAAAATAACGGATCAATAGTAGTGTTTATGATTGCCAGGATAGCGACAAACACAGCACTAACCAGCTATTATCATAATATACTATTCAAAAAAAGTAGGGGATATTTGATTTTGGAGGCATAATACTAAAATATGCAAATGACTACGAAAAAAGTCACTATAGAACCTAACAGAAGAAACATTTCCAGTTACATGTGACGCCCAAACGCACCAATAGCTACCGCATGGAATGCAGGTGATGCTTGGGATCATCATGGGGGTCCAACCCAAGATTTGCACGACTCTGACTTTGAATGTTACAGTCATTGTGGCATTGAATTCCAGGGTGGAAACATCAGTTTAATTGTTTGAGTGACCAGAAAACAAATTTTGATATGCGTCGGCTTACCCAAAATGAAAGGTTACGTGCCCTTGGCATGCTACAGATCGGCACAACACAGCCGGTTGTGGCGCGGACGATGAATGTTTCTAAGTCTGTCATAAGCAGGCTATGGTCCAGATACCGTGATACACAATCTGTACAGGACAGACCACGCTCAGGTCGACCAAGGGCGACAACTCAAGCCCAGGATCGATTTATCCGTACCTTGGCCTTGAGAAATCGTGTCATCACAGCAAATCAGATCAGCGCTCGTCTTCAAACAGACACTGGTGTGAGAGTGAGTGGCCAGACGATTCGGAATCGACTGCATAGGGGTCACCTTCGCGCCCGACGTCCTCGCGTGATCCCTTGTTTGAGAGATCATCACATTCAGGCAAGACGTCATTGGTGTAGGGATCGTCAACACTGGGATAATCGATGCTGGAGCAATGTGATGTTTTCAGATGAGTCAAGGTTCACTGTTGATTTTTTGGACAGACGTAGGAGGGTGTGGCGTCGTCGAAACGAGCTTTTCCAGGACGTTAACGTCATCAGACATTATCGATTTGGGGGTGGTTCTGTTATGGTGTGGGGAGGCATCACTGTTGCTGGAAGAACGGCTTTACATGTTGTTGCAGGGCGTGTTACAGGCCAGTACTACTGGGACAACATCTTGGCAGTCCATGTTGTGCCGTTCGCACGACGTCATGGCCGCCGTTTCATCTTCCAGGATGACAACGCAAGATGTCACAGGGCCAGGATCGTTACAGGTTACCTCCAACAACAGAACATCACCACATTACCTTGGCCAGCACTGAGTCCCGACCTCTCCCCCATCGAGCATGTCTGGGACATGCTTGGACATTGGTTACGTCAACGTCAACAACGTCCTACCAATGTCCAAGAACTTGCTGCTGCGTTGCAACAGGAATGGGACAATCTGGACCAAAATGACCTTAGACGTCTCATTAGGAGTATGCCACGTCGGATCAATGCTTGTTTGGCAAACAGAGGAGGATTTACCCGTTACTGACTTTGTTGTGATGCTGTGGTAACTTTGCTGTTTGACCCCGGGTATCATTTTACCCTTATAATGGTCAGTCTGTGCCTTACTTAGTCTAACGATCATTTGGAATAAATAGATGAATGTGAACTTCATTTCATTTTGTCATTTGTTTCTTCGTCAGTTTCATTAGGTGACTTTAATAACACTTAAAAATCAAATATCCCCTACTTTTTTTGAATAGTATATATACAACTGGCTGTAGTTTTTTCTTTGATGTCCATAGCAGTTATATCTTATAACAACCTCTCATGACGTCATCAGAGGTTGATATATTCGGTTCATATCAACTGCTGATGACGTCCTGACAGGTTGATATTTCATACCAACCGCTGATGACGTCATTACAGGTCGATATATTTGGCTCATATCAACCGCTCTTGACGTAGATGATCGAAATAATACAAAGAACACAGAAATAAAATTTATTCTTTTGACAATAAAAAAAGAATTGTTTTGGTACATTCAGGACCTAAACAGACGGCGTACTTATCGGCTTATTTAAATCGGTTATCCACACTCCAGTCCATGTCTAAGATATCTTTCAGAATTTTCTTTCTGCCCAAATCATTTCTCCACACACTCCAAGACTTGAAAGTATTTATCACACAAGAGTTCCTTTGTAAAGTATTTTTGGCTACGGCTACAGTCTACTCAAAACTCAAATCTTTCTCTGAACATACCTAAAAGTAACCTTCAGTCACGGTTCATTGTCAGAATTATCGGAAAAGATAACCTTTTGATCCAAATTTTCTTCAGGCTTTGTATAGATCCTCACATAGTTGCATTCACATCTATTCTATCGTCAATATGATGACTTAAAAGGATTGATTATTCGTCTGACTTCGTTTTACTATCCATTTTGTTTTAGCTTTCTTCAGTTCAATTACTACAAAATGGCGACGTATAAACAAACACGTGCACGTGATGTCGAGCAATTATCCAATCACTGTTGCCTTTTTTAGAAGAGTCCATTAAATTTAAGGGTGAACGTTGTATATGTCAGATATAAACCTACTCTCCCTCGGATTGATATGATAGAGAACCTTTGGGCTTCGCCCGCGTGTTCTCTTATCATATCAACCTCGGGTAGGTTAATATCCTATACAGAAACCCACAGAAATCAGTGTCCAAGCTAGTTTGTTTGCCCATTGCAAAAAATTTGACAAAAGCGAACCTGCTTGTTGAAAGGTCATTCAATCAGTATTATCAAAAACTAAATGACTAAACTGTTACCAACCCAATCTTATTAGATAAATGGACAAGGACAAACCAATCATAATTACCTATTTGGAGAAACCATGTACCTATCACATGCTTTTTGACAAATATTCTAAGCAGCAAAAGAAATGTCATGTTGGTATATATGTTACTCTGTATAGATGCATTGCATAAGACTTGCCAAATGTTTTTATTGTATATTTTTGACCATCTCAGAAGTCAGTTAGCATTCTTGAGAACATTTCCTGGGTTCAATTCTGTGTTTGGGAAGAAGCCTTATTGCTCAGGTAAAGTTGGAGTTGTGGTAACAAATATACAATAAAACAATTTCGGCAAGTTTTATGCAATGTGTCTATTCTGAGTAACATACCAACCTGACGTTTCTTTTGCTGCTTAGAATATTTGCCCAGTGGTATACAATGTTTCAGCTTGAAAGATACAATTGACTACAATGCATATAAATTTAATACAGATAGCATGTTTAATTTAGATATGCTTTTTGGTTTTACTTATTCAAATAAAACATACAAATTTTATACAGACCAGATGATTATGGTGGACTATGCCTGCCATAGCAAATACATATTAATATCATGAAATTTTAATATTTTTATCTATTATTTATTTAATTCTGTTTTCTTTCATTTAAAAACAATTTAAATCTATATTTATTTTAATATTCTTTGTATAAATCTGTTGGGTTTTTTTTAAATTCTTTATAAATTAATTTTAATTTTCTTTTTATAAATTATGTTTTTTTAATTCTTTTTTTATAAATTATATTTTTTTTATATATTATATTTTTTAAAACTACATTTTTTATTCATTTATTTTATTTTTATTCATTTATTTTATTATTTTTATTTAAATTTAAATATCTTTTATTTTTTTAAACTTTTTATCTTTATTATCTTTTTTTTTTTATATCATTAATATTTTTTTTTCTGAAAATGATTTTTTTTTATTTTCTAAAAATAAAAAAACATTTCATGAACAATTTTTCAATCTTTTTTTAATTTTTGTATTGAGTTATGTTAAACCCCATTTCTATCTCTCTTTCTTTAGAGGCAGATAGAGTCGACAGATTAGACAATAAGAATAAGGAAGGGAATCGACTCCCAATCAGTTACCATCAGAGCTGGATAACCGTGAAACTAATGCAAAGCAAGAGAATGCTAGATCGAAGATGGTCCTACGCATTTTAGCACATATGACGTCATGTATAGATTGTAGGAGTTAGGGTTAGGGTAAGGGCTAGCACCTGTAGATTTCATCTCGAGCTGTTAACAGGGCTAGCCCTTACCCTAACCCTGGGCCAAGACTAACCCTTACCTTACTAACCCACAATTACGGACTAAGGCAAAACACAGACTATGGCAAAGCATGGAACATGACAAAAGAAAAATTGAAAAAAAAATCTTTTTGGAGGATAAATTTTTATTTTCAGAAAATCAAAAAAGAAAAGTTGTTCATGACTTTTTTTTTCATTTTTAGAAAATAGAAAAAGATAGGTTGCCAGACAACGAAACATACGCCCACAGCAGCTAAATCGTCCGGGCAGTCAACAAGGGTTGTCGCATATTTTTACTTTTTTTGGTAATGAAACATTTGTAATACACTAAAATCTGATTAAGACTAACAACTCATTATGTAATTATCTGAAAATCATTAGAATTTGATTGCTTTTTATAAAGTTTTGCCCCATGCTAACAATTAGTATAGGAAACATTTACCTGTTCAGTTATCCATATTCATTGAAAATCAAAATACTTGTTCGTTTCAACACCTTAAACTCTGTGTATCAATCTGAAGTCAATCGGATGATAAGTTTGGCATCTATAGCGTCACAAGGTTTTTTGAAGTGATCACGGGAGATAACTCTGGAAGTAATTATTTGAAATCGCTTAATATCAGTAGGCTTCTTCGTCTGATGACCTTAAACAGTGTGTGTAAATTTAAAGTCAATCGGATATTAACTTTGGCCTCTAGAGCGTCCACAGGTTTTTTTGATTTGAACAAGGGCCACAACTCTGGCAATAATTATCAGAGATCGCTGAAAATCAATAGGCTTCTTTGTCTCATGAACTTAAACACTTTGTATAAATTTAAAGTCAATCAGATATTAACTTTGGCCTCTAGAGCATCCACAAAATTTTTTGAAGTGATCAAGGGCCACAACTCTGGCACTAATTATCAGAAATCGCTGAAAATCAAAAAGATTCTTCGTCTCAACACCTTAAACTCTGTGTATCAATCTGAAGTCAATCGGATAAGTTTGGCATCTATAGCATCACAAGGTTTTTTGAAGTGATCAAGGGAGATAACTCTGGAACTAATTATTTGAAATCGATGAAAATCAGTAGGCTTCTTCGTCTCATGACCTTAAACAGTGTGTGTAAATTTAAAGTCAATCGGATATTAACTTTGGCCTCTAGAGCGTCCACAAGATTATTTGAAAAACAATAGGCTTCTTCGTCTCATGACCTTAAACACTGTGTATAAATTTAAAGTCAATCGGATATTAACTTTAGCCTCTAGAGCGTCCACAAGCAATTGTCGACGCCGGACCGACGGACGGACGGACGGACGGGGGCGACGACAATATACGACCAAATTTCAATGTGGGCGTATAAAAAGTCAATTTTGCGTACAATCAGAGGCTATAATTCATGAAGTTACAATCCGATATTATCCGTTGAATATCAAAAGGAACCAAGATCTTTGGGTTATAAACATGCATTTCAAGTTTCATCAACATCAGATTAAAATTGTGACCTCTACAGGGTCCACAACCTTGATATACCATATTTTTATAGTATTCGTGTACAAGCGGCGGCCATTTTGTCTGTCAGTTTTGGTCCGATTTTCACGAAATTCGAACTTAACATTCATTACATTGTAACGGTGATATAATCAAACGTTTTTTTTAAATCAGGTAATAATTTTGACTTCCAGAGGGACCACAATCTAATAAAGGCGATTTTTCGTATACAATCAGGGGCCATAATTCAGAAAGTTATGATCCGATATGCGCAAATATCGAAAGGAACCAAGATCTTTAGGTTATAAACATGTATTTCAAGTTTCATCAAAATTGATTTAAAATCGTGACCTCTACAGGTTCCACAACCTATATACCATATTTTTACACTTTTCGGGTACAAGCGGCGGCCATTTTGTTTGTCAATTTTGGTCTGATTTTCACAAAATTTAAACTCATCCTTCATTACCCTGTAACGGTGATATAATCAAACGATTTCTTAAATCGGATAATAATTTTGACCTCCAGAGGGACCACAAGCTAAAAAGGGCGATCCGGACGGACAGACGGACAGGGGCGACGACATAATACGTCCAAATGAAAATGTGGGCGTATAAAAAAATATAATAAATAAATAAATGTAATTAAAATAAATAATAAAGTATTTAAAAAAATTATTTATAAAATAAAATTTAAAAAAATTATTTATAAAATAAAATTTAAAAAAATAATTTATAAAATAAAATTTTATCAATTCAAATTGTTTTTAAATAAAAGAAAAAAGAATTAAAAAAAATTGATGAAAATATTAAAATTTAATGAAAATAATATGTATTTGCTATGGCAGCTATAGTCCACCATCGATGATAAATGTTATCTATAGAGAATTCACAAGACATTGTGGCGATTCCTATGTACCTACATTTGACAATATAGCATATCAACTTACCGCTTGTTCTTCAATTCTACCAGGTACTATTTCAATGCAGTGACCTGCAAAATTAAAAAAAGAAAATGATTCTGCTAAAACACTCACTACCTTCACACATATGTCTGAAATATGCCTACAATACATGGAATATGCCCACACAGTCACTCTGTCTCGAAAAAAGATTGTAGCCTAGAACATGTTCCACGCGTTCAGGAAAGGGTGTACAACTCCAGAAAAAAACGGGTGCAGATCTCTGAATGTCATATACATTCATCGACTTCAATGTTTCACACCAAACTTTAAGAAAGTCTGTACGTTCTATCACATTCATAAGGTTTCTGGAAAATAAATTGACAGCCTTGTCTAGTCCTAAAGCAAATTTCACAAAAATCCCAAGAAAACTGCTACCCAAATTATGCCATCATGTAGTTTAGATAGTCAAAAGATGGAAGGGATGACGAAAAACCAGGATGACAGATATATATGATGATTGAAAATTTAAAGATATTACCGTCTGCTTCAAAATCTATTGATTCAGGCTTGAAAAATTTTTCGATGTCAGACTTTACATATGATAATGTACATCCTTTGGGAATCAGCACCGTTTTCTCTAGATGCTTGAATGGCTCATTTCCGTCGGCTAATTTCTTCAAGATAAATGGCATGATATTACTTTCGTCTTCTAGATGATAATCAAACAGCAATGTCACTGATTTGTATGCATGATCTTTCATCAACCTCTTAAATTGACTCTCTAACTTATTTGGTTTCTTCTTAATATCTGGATGTTGGAAATTCCGGATAAAAGCAATATTGGGTTTACCCTCCTTCTTGATAATTTGCAAGAAATCGTCATTTGTTGTTTTGCTATGTTGATTAAACATTTCAAATAATGTATCATCTGTCAAATACAAAAGCACAACAAAAATTCTTTATCAACCAAAAATACATTTGACAGCAGATATCGCTTGTGTGATAAATTACATAATCTACTGCGATATCTCCTTAGGAATTTGATTGGTCAATCAAACAGGAACTACTTTCTTTTATTTTAAAGAAACCACTTATTTTAAATAAAAAGGAACTTCTTTTTTTGTTGAAAAGAAACTGTTTCTATTCAATTCACTGTGAAGGAAATACTGGTTCAATATATAGGACTTTGCAATAGGTAAAAATGCTGACAAAAAATGATGTATCACTACGCTGTAGTGTATTCAGATTCAGTAAAAGTGAAATCCATACCCAAAAATTATATTTATTTATTTGTGCATGTAAGAAAAGATTGGGTGATAAATAAAATCTCCAACTCGCGTTTTTTGATATCAAAAAATATCAACACTCGTTGATATTTTTTAAAAAATACTTGTAGGAGATTCTCTATTTATCACCCAATCACATTTGACAGTAGATATCGCTTGTGTGATAAATTACATAATCTACTGAATTTGATTGGTCATTCAAAAAGGAACTACTTTCTTTTATTTTAAAGACCACAACAAATGATTCAAAAAGTTTTTACGTACGGGTACTCAATAGTTACAAAATCCATTTTACGGCAAGTTCAAACTAATCTGATTAAAATTAATTCAGATATTTACGTTTTAGTATCCGACTGCCAAAAACGGTTTTCAAATTTTCAATTACAACCTTAATCTGGTTGATTGGCTGGTGACGTCACAGGCACTACACATAGTATACACATCATCTGTACAATATATCACACAGCCAGTTGACAAGTGTGTATTTGTCGGTCCAATAAACATTTGACTGGCGTAATCATTAACGCATAATTATTTACACGTAAGTTACATATCACTATATCAGTCAAAGCATTTTCAAAAGCCGACCTTTCTCGTCTTGGGTTGTAATAGATTATATATTTGTGACTAGAATATTACCGAGTGTATTTCAAGATGCCATATTACCGTTGTGTTATTGAGAGTTGTGGAAATCCCAGCAAGGGAAAGGGAATAATGTACCGGCGTTTCATAAATTTCCCAACAATGAAATCGTACGGAAAAATTGGAAAGGTTTGGAAACAATTCAAATCCTGATTGGCAACCTACAGTCACAACAGTGATATGCAGTGAACATTTTACGAATGATTGCTTAATTACCTATACACACCCGGCGTGTGTATTTATTAACGCCTGACTGATTCCTTAATCCCCCTAATTAAATAAAACAATTGACTACGGAATAATTTGTTTTGTAATACATTTTAATTCAAGATCCATTTTAAAATTTGTTTCATTATGTACGGCCGTTCTGTTTCCTCAAGGCAGCGATTTTAATACAATCTACCATCGTGTGCAGTCAAAACGATTCGAGATACATTTTCGTCAGTATTGTGGTTCTAATTTAGAAGGGTAAATATCATTTTTTGTTACGCCGGCCACATCAATTTGTAACAAGCCAACAGTGAGGCTGATGTCCCCCGCCGAAATCCCAAAATAAATAGAAGACACATATTAATTAATCGCACATTTATTTTTTTCAAACTGTACATGAAGTGTCATCCAAAAGTGTTTTATAAAGAAAAATGCTAAAACCTAAAGGCAGACAAAAGGGCCCCTCTGGCCAAGGGAAAGGGCCCTCGTGTCCAAGTCAATCGTTTCTATACACTGTTACTGTCGAATCCATTACTAAATGAGAATGCAGTCATTGTATTGGCATAAAAATCATCAATCAAGATGAACCTAAGTTATCTTGTCCCAAAGTATCAACCAATCAAATTGCTTATCTCTGCTTACCCTAAGCGGAAAATGCTCATCTTCGGACTCCATCAAGGCATTGACCTAATAAGCATATGCACCAAGTTTGAACATTTTAACTCAATTAGAAGGAGAGTTATTGTGTTCCAAAGTCTTGACTACTCTCTACCAATCAAATTGCGTATCGCTCTGCTTACCTTGAGCAGAAAATGCTCATTATCGAACTTAGTCAAGGTATTACTGTAATGAAACTATACACCAAGTTTCATCACTCTCACTTAATTAGAACTAAAGTTATCGTGCCCCAAAGCATCAACCAATCAAATTGCTTATCTCTGCTTACCCTACATGTAAGTGGAAAATGCTCATCTTCGAACTCCATCAAGGCATTGACCTTATAAGCATATACACCAAGTTTGAACATTTAAACTCAATTAGAAGAAGAGTTATTGTGTTCCAAAGTCTCGACCAATCAAATTGCGTATCGCTCTGCTTACCCTGAGTAGAAAATGCTCATTATCTAACTTAGTCAAGGTATTTCTGTAATGAAACTATACATCAAGATTCATCACTCTCACTTAATTCGAACTAAAGTTATCGTGTCCCAAAGCATCAACCAATCAAATTGCTTATCTCTGCTTACCCTAAGCGGAAAATGCTCATCTTTGAACTCCATCAAGGCATTGACCTAATAAGCATATACACCAAGTTTGAACATTTTAACTCAATTAGAAGGAGAGTTATTGTGTTCCAAAGTCTCGACCAATCAAATTGTGTATCGCTCTGCTTACCCTGAGCAGAAAATGCTCATTATCGAACTTAGTCAAGGTATTACTGTAATGAAACTATACACCAAGTTTCATCACTCTCACTTAATTAGAACTAAAGTTATCGTGTCCCAAAGCATCAACCAATCAAATTGCTTATCTCTGCTTACCCTAAGCGGAAAATGCTCATCTTCAAATCTCCATCAAGGCATTGACCTAATAAGCATATACACCAAGTTTGAACATTTTAACTCAATTAGAAGGAGAGTTATTGTGTTCCAAAGTCTCGACCAATCAAATTGCTCTGCTTACCCTGAGCAGAAAATGCTCATTATCGAACTTAGTCAAGGTATTACTGTAATGAAACTATACACCAAGTTTCATCACTCTCACTTAATTAGAACTAAAGTTATCGTGTCCCAAAGCATCAACCAATCAAATTGCTTATCTCTGCTTACCCTAAGCGGAAAATGCTCATCTTTGAACTCCATCAAGGCATTGACCTAATAAACACCAAGTTTGAACATTCTAGCTCAATTAGGAAGAGAGTTATTGTGTCCCAAAAAGTGTGACGGACAGACGGACAGACAGACAGACAGACGGACGGACGAACCCATTTTAATAGTCCCCCAACTTTCTTCGAAAGGCGGGGGACAATAATGAATATCAAATACACTTGATCAAATGTGGAGTTCCTGGTGCCGTTTGGTGAGTGATTAAACTGTCAATTTAATTGTAAAATACTTGTATTCTTTATAAAAACGATAAATGATGTTAGACATTATAACCTTATCTTATCACAAACGTATATCCATCGAAGGATTTATATTTAGATGTTGTTTAAACACCAATCAACAAATAATACGAGGCTACTTTATTACAAAAACATCGGTGAGCAAAGAAAAAGATAATTACCTAATCAACATTCTTAATTACTTTACTGTTAAAATTTAGTCTGATTGATTAATGACAGGTACATGTATTAACGACACTACACTTGCGATACACATAGATAGTTAGGTGATCCTTCTCAATCTGTTAATTCTAACGAATATTGAGATATCTCTTCGTATTTCATTTTTACGGTCTATTTCAGAGTAATAAAGTCAAATTCGCAAACAGAAATAAAGGCGCCGTACGTCGATAACGGATCGGTCATTTACAAATCGCGTTTCAATCACGTTTGAAATTTATGATATATTTTGCGTGACCACATCTTTTTACTCCTATACTCTTTTACTCGGGGAAATTCGAACCACAATACTCTTCTGACGAAAATATATCTCGAATAGATGGGACTGCACACATAGGAGAGTGTATGACATCCCTGCCGTGTGAAAATGAACGACCGTACATTATGAAACAAATTCTAAATTAGAACGACGACACTCTTCTGACGAAAATGTATCTCGAATCGTTTGGACTGCACACGATGTGGTAGATTGTATTAAAATCGCTGCCGTGAGTAAACAGAACGACCGTACATAATGAAACAGATTCTAAATTCGAACAATAAACTTCTGACGAAAATGTATCTCGAATCGTTTAGACTGTACACGATGGTAGAGTGTATTAAAATCGCTGCCATGAGAAAACAGAACGACCGTACATTATGAAACAAATTCTAAATTGGATCTTGAATTAAATTGAATTATAAAACAAATTATTCCGTAGTCAATTGTTTTATTTAATTAGGGGGATTAAGGAATCAGTCAGGCGTTAATGAATACACACGCCGGCTGTATATAGGTAATTAAGGAATAAACATTCCGAATATGCATTCGGTCACTGTGACGTCACTGGCGTCTGAGGGGATTAAGAGTGTTTTCAATAATTGGCAAAGTCGTTTTTACGGGAGGTCTATTTTTACGACTTTGAATGAAGATAGCTGATTTAATTTTAGTGGGATTGATGTGAATTTGCCGTAAAGTGGATAAAATAACCATGGACTGCTCACATAGAGACGTTTTCAGGGCCATTTTATGTGCACTTTAAAGAAACCACTTAGTGACTTTTTTTTTGTTAAAAAGAAACCGTTTTTATTTAATTGACCTTGAAGGAAATACTGGGTCAATATATAGGAATTTGCAATAGCTAAACTGCTGTCAAAAAACTGCTGTATCACTACGCTGTAATGTAATTAGATTCAGTAAAAGTAAAATCAACAAGCCAACAGTGAGGCTGATGTCCCCCGCCGAAATCCCAAAATAAATAGATGACACATATTAATTAATCGCACATTTATTTTTTTCAAACGTATCGAGCAATGAAACTGAACACGAAGTGTCATCCAAAAATTGCTTATCTCTGCCTACCGTAAGAAGAAAATGCTCATCTTCAAACTCCCTCAAGGCATTGACCTAATAAGCATACACACCAATTTTGAACATTTTAACTCAATTCATAGGAGAGTTATTGTGTTCCAAAGTCTTGGCAAATCAAATTGCTTATCGCTCTGCTTACCCCGAGCATAAAATGCTCATTATCGATCTTAGTCAAGGTATTACTGTAATGAAACTATACACCAAGTTTCATCACTCTCACTTAATTAGAACTAAAGTTATCGTGTCCCAAGCATCAACCAATCAAATTGCTTATCTCTGCCTACCCTAAGCGGAAAATGCTCATCTTCGAACTCGATCAAGGCATTGACCTAATAAGCATATACACCGAGTTTGAACATTTTAACTCAATTAGAAGGAGAGTTATTGTGTTCCAAAGTCTCGACCAATCAAATTGCGTATCGCTCTGCTTACTCTGAGCAGAAAATGCTCAATATCGAACTTAGTCAAGGTATTACTGTAACGAAACTATACACCAAGTTTCATCACTCTCACTTAATTAGAACTAAAGTTATCGTGTCCCAAAGCATCAACCAATCAAATTGCTTATCTCTACTTACCCTAAGCGGAAAATGCTCATCTTCGAACTCCATCAAGGCATTGACCTAATAAGCATATACACCAAGTTTGAACATTTTAACTCAATTAGAAGGAGAGTTATTGTGTTCCAAAGTCTCGACCAATCAAATTGTGTATCGCTCTGCTTACCCTGAGCAGAAAATGCTCATTATCGAACTTAGTCAAGGTATTACTATAATGAAACTATACACCAAGTTTCATCACTCTCACTTAATTAGAACTAAAGTTATCGTGTCCCAAAGCTTCAACCAATCAAATTGCTTATCTCTGCTTACCCTAAGCGGAAAATGCTCATCTTCGAACTCCATCAAGGCATTGACCTAATAAGCATATACACCAAGTTTGAACATTTTAACTCAATTAGAAAGAGAGTTATTGTATTCCAAAGTCTCGACCAATCAAATTGTGTATCGCTCTGCTTACCCTGAGCAGAAAATGCTCATTATCGAACTTAGTCAAGGTATTACTATAATGAAACTATGCACCAAGTTTCATCAATCTCACTTAATTAGAACTAAAGTTATCGTGTCCCAAAGCATCAACCAATCAAATTGCTTATCTCTGCTTACCCTAAGCGGAAAATGCTCATCTTCGAACTCAATCAAGGCATTGACCTAATAAACACATACACCAAGTTTGAACATTCTAGCTCAATTAGGAAGAGAGTTATCGTGTCCCAAAGTATCAACCAATCAAATTGCTTATCTCTGCTTACCCTAAGCGGAAAAAGCTCATCTTCGAACTCCATCAAGGCATTGACCTAATAAACACATACACCAAGTTTGAACATTCTAGCTCAATTAAAAGTTATCGTGTCCCAAAGCATCAACCAATCAAATTGCTTATCTCTGCTTACCCTAAGCGGAAAATGCTCATCTTCGAACTCCATCAAGGCATTGACCTAATAAACACATACACCAAGTTTGAACATTCTAGCCCAATTAGGAAGAGAGTTATCGTGTCCCAAAGCATCAACCAATCAAATTGCTTATCTCTGCTTACCCTAAGCGGAAAATGCTCATCTTCGAACTCCATCAAGGCATTGACCTAATAAACACATACACCAAGTTTGAACATTCTAGCTCAATTAGGAAAAGAGTTATTGTGTCCCAAAAAGTGTGACGGACGGACAGACAGACAGACAGACGGACAGACAGACGGACAGACGGACGAACCCATTTTAATAGTCCCCTGCTTTCTTCGAAAGGCGGGGGACAAAAAAACACTCGTGGGAGATTCTCTATTTACCTACATGGAGATGAAATCCTTAGATAATAAATCCTTACTAAGAAACTCTACATAGAACCCTGACCTGTACTTTTGCAAGACTTCATATATAAGTCCAAAAGTAAATAGGGAGAGAAGTTAACTCACAGGGTTCAAAACGAAGGCAATTTACATTCACTGAGATAACTAGACATTATATTGATTAAAACACAATCAAATGGATATCAGTTGCTATTGTCAGATACAGTCATATATATTTATTCATTTACTTTTCATTGATTATCCATGTATACGATAAAATTTGCATCAAATTGAGCATAGTGGGACCTACAGCAATTGCTCTTTCTTTAATTAATAGTTTTAGTCAAACTAAAACAAGATTGTCAGGTAATATAACATAAGCACACATCAACTGAGACGTCAAGCCTTCCAAAAGGCAAAAATTAATGAACCGTGTTATATCATTGCTGAATTTCAGTAGTCTCCTTCGTTAATAAAAAATGCATATAAATTAAAGGACACTATTGGTGCCAGTCATTATTACATAATATATGATAGAAGTTAGAACTTTGCTATGGGAGATTTGTATCAAACACTGGAATGAACGGGAAGTGATGTCAAACATGACAAACACGAGTTATCCTTCTATATAACTGACTGAAGTAATGAGCGATAACAGACACATGAATTTCATTTCACTGATAAAGCTAAACACGGGCCACAATCTAAGATGTAATTTATAAAAATTGCTGAAATTCAGTAGGCTTCTTTGTTTTACCAATTTAAATAATGCATATATAAATTTAATAGAGATTAGATAACAATATTTCAGTGAAACAAGGGCAATAACTTACAGAATTTGATGAAGAGGGCTTATTGTATGTTAAATAAGAATCAATGTACATGTACTTACCACCATCAAACAGCTTAACATCAATGTTTGGCCTATTACATAATACCAAAATGACACCATCCTCATCATATGGTCTTATTGTTTCTCCAACTATAAATTTAATTTGGCTTCCTTTTTTACAATGGTAGCTAGTAAACATCATATCCTTTGTACCAATAGCAATGGGTTTTAAATCTAGTGAAAAGTTAAAACAACGTTCCAGTTCAGATTTTCTGTTGTAACTTGACTGGCAAATATACAAGCAGTCGGAGGGAGACGTCAATGTTAATGTAAAGCTGCAGTTTGTATCTCGATGGTCTACGCTAGTAGAAGTCAATCTAGTGGTCTGTGACAGCTTTGATCCTCCATGTTTGGGTTTTGCAAGATCAGAATCTCCACCTTCCTTGAGGTCACTAGTCAAAGTCGATCTATTGATCTGTGAATGCTTTGATCCTCCATGTTTGGGTTTTCCAGCATCAGAGTCTCCATCTTCCTTGTGGTCACTAGTCGAAGTCGATCTAGTGGTATGTGACTGCTTTGTTCCTCCATGTTTGGGTTTTGCAGCATCAGAATCTCCACCTTCCTTGTAGTTTAGAGAGGTAGATTTATTATCTTCGTTTTTGACAACCACATAATCTTTCACTGAATCTATGATTTTTTTTAACTTCGCAATTGAATTTTGAACTTCATTATCACAGCCTCCAATTTTTAAGATGTCATCCTCAATCTTGGTCACTATATTGGAATCTCCAAGACATGAATCATCTTCGCTGATCAAAGTTATGACTTGTTGCTTTTTTGATAAGTTACAAGGAAAAAATCTGAATATTTTAGTGCCTTTTACTGAACTTTCTTCTTCAATCATTGTTAAGACAGCTGATTTCTCACCAACAACAAAAAGGCAGAGCTCATCCACAATGATTACTACACTGTCTAGAAGTTTTAGCTTTTCCAGACTGGATTTAATTCTGGTTTCATATGCGAGACCATCACCCTGTATTTCAACTTTAATTATTGTCATGTGCTTTGAAACATAGTCAGTGAAATCATCTTCTGCTTGTTTTCGAATCTCTTCATTGTCAAGGAATAAAGTGTCATCATCAATTCCTATTATCGCAGTGTTTATTTCTGATAAAACTTTGACTTTATTTTGAAAAAACAAAGCATATTCTCGCTTTAGTTTTGTTGGACGAATAGCATCTGAGCTGGATATAGAAGTTACTATTCTCTCTAAAGTGCCTTTATGCCCAATTAAAAATACTTTATCTTCTCTATCCTCAAAATATACATCTTCTTTGTAATTTTCCAAATTTAGCAAATGATGTATATCACTGTAAAATCTTTTGGGATCTATGCCTAATTGGTTAGCATCAATCAAAAGACTACTATAATTGTCAGCAATATGCTCAGTGACAATATGTTTCTTCTCATCGGGTGTTACATATATTCTATCTTCTGACATATTCAAAACAGCCCCTTTATCTTTCATCAACTCTGTAAGTTCTATCCACACTTTCGGTTTTTTCTTGAACAATTGTATTATTTCTCGTTTACATCTAATTGTTTCAGCTTGGCCTTCACGACAAGTGGACAAAGGTTTAGCAATCTCCTGTGTCTGTGGGGATTTGGAACCAGCAGAATCATGGTCATTATGTGTTGTAGTGTTCAAGTCAGACGAATTACCAGGGGTACTTTTTAAAACAACCCCATGTTCAATTTTTCTAAAATCACTTGAAGTAACAGGAGATTGTTCAGTCTCTGTAAAGACTTGTGTCCGATTGTCTGTAGAACGATCACAATCGTGACCATGCTGGGATAAACTAATAGAGTTGAAAGAATTACTAGGATTATTTTCAAGTTCAGTCTCTGCTGAATCACTGCAAGATTGACTAGTGGTTCCTTTGCTTAAAGGATCTGGGGAACCATGCTTGGTAACAGTTTTTAATTCTGAAGGATCACCAGTTGTATTTCCCAATCCACCACCAGCATCATTTATTGTTGTGTCATTGCTAGAAAGATCTGTGCCGCTTTTTTCTTTGTCATTGGAATGCCAATATAATGTTAATGGCCATTCTATGACATCATCTCGTTTATACAGGATCAATTTACAGTCTTGATCACCAGGCAACAGAGTACAATCATATTTCTTTTCTTTCAAAATTGACAATGTGGAATCAGAAACATGACAGATTCGATACTTTTCAGCAAATTTGTTAAAAATAGCAGTTATTTTATTGATATCAGTATGTGGTAACCAAGAAGTAGATATCAAGACAACGGTTTGGTCCGACAATGATGTCATTTCTAGATGACAATGGAACACTTTTATGTCAGCTTTAAATTTGTTTTTTAATACAGGTGATTCCAACATACCTTGAAGCAGCATTTGAGACATAATCACAATTTCATTTTTCAACAATATTTCTTCTTTACCACCTCGATATGAAGGACGATATTTGATAGTAACGCGACAAAGTCTATCTTGATATTGAGACATGCTTGCCAACGTTTTCTCTTCTAGTTCTATTTCAGTTGTCATATCTACAGAATTAATGTCAAGACCGTGTCGAGTTTTTTCTGACACTTGCTTAATTGGATCAATCTTATCGGGAGCAGTAGTGAATGTCAAGTAGCCTTGTCGCAAGGTGTAAGACAAAACTTGTTTCGATCTTTTTAATTTTTCAGCAAAAGATTTTAGCAACTCATCTTCCTTCTGTGCTTTATCCTCCAAGGTAGATGAAATATTATTTTGGCTTTCAAATTCTTTATAAACCTTATGAAAACTCTTTTTTATATTTGCTACAAGGTGTTCTGCATCAACTAGCGGTGTTGTTAAGTTCTGATGCACATATACAATCATGTGATTTGGTGAATACTGTATAATATATGCATGCTGATCCTGCAGTTCTACAGCAAGATTTTTTTTAAGATCTGATTTCAGAAACAGGTCAAACTGCTTAACAGTAACATTTATCTCATCAAAAATACTTCTTGCTCCGGAGTGTAATCTTATTTCAAGACGACATTTTTTGTTCTCTCCACCCGTTTCATCTTTTTGGTGGAATGAAGATTGATGAATTCCTGTTAGGTTAGGATTAGGATTGTTGTATCTTCCACTTCCTGCCATTCTATATTATTCAGCTGTGGTATACCTGGAGATAAATAATAGAAATATATGTTGCTAGGCATTACAATTAGTCTATACATTCAGGTTTATTTCTTCGTGTTATTAACAATAGTCGTACCAGTCTAACAACTGCTTGAAACGAACCTGTGTTCAACTGACCCAACCTGACATTTCATGTAGCCTATAAAAATCTGCTTTTTCAATGGAGATAAATGTTTTAACTTGTCACAATAGCTCAATTCTGACCTAAAACAGAACAGATAGCTTGTAAATAAGTAGTTAGATTCAGTCACAGTGATATAGCGCTGGCATGAGCATGAGACGTACATACCCTAATATCCAATAGAGTTGATAAAGATCTAAGAAAGGCACACCAAATATGGAAATATGCCCACTTAGCAGATATGTCTCAGCAGCAGCTTTTCCGAAAGGAAACCTTGGATGTTGACGAAATTTCAAAAGAAGAATCACCCTAAGACATGTGATTTCTGTCGTATTTCGAAGTGGGAAGAATTCTGTTAAAAATGTTGCCTCTATCGGTTATACAGGGTTTACATCATAATTCAAACTCCTAACCTAGTAATATGTATGCTAATATGCTTACTTCTATGCATGTAACTTTTAACCAACGCATATCAAATTTGCTATTTACACATGTAAAAATTCTAATTTATATGACTTTGTTTTAAATATTGCAGTTAGAATTTGTATTTTGTTCTATTTCCATTATTAATTTATTGTAGTCAGTTTAGCTTCGTTAACATTTTGACACTTTACAAATGTTTCGCTGTAAAGGTGACATAATTCTAAGGCTTATTTTGGTAACAAACGGTTTACAATTGTATGGTGACTCAATGCGAACATGTAAAATCACACCCTTTCCATAAGCGACAGACATGACAACATTTTTCTGTCAAAAATAATAAAACATTCTAGGTACAAAAGCAACCTATTTATTCTAGATAATTTTTTGGGATATATAAATAGGCTATTTCATCGTGCATTTTCTCAAATAATGCACTAGCGATTGTTTTGACTTATTTGTTTTCTAAAAGAATAATATATACAGCAAGAACTCATTACGTCTTGCATGGAAGTGAATAAATAAATATTCAAATTGGTAATGCTTAGTTTAGCTTATCTCCTCCCCTCAAAATTATGAAATATTTTATGCACACAAGTAAAGTATTTTTTATATCATTGAAGTAATCTACATGTATATCAGGCTTCCAAATCATCGGGAGCCACGGTGTCTCGGTGAGTAAGTCACTGGCTCGGTAATCAGGAGTTGGAAGAGATAGTTGCTCAGGTTTTCCAGCTTGCCTTCCATCTGGCAGTGACTGACAAGGAACAGTGTCTTAATGGGACGAAAACCCAATGGCATGCATAACAGTAGAACGTTAAACTTTATTTCATTTCTAAATCACTGGTTTTGTTTCACGAGGTAGGAGGACTCTAGTTTCACATTTTTTACACCTTCTCAAAGTCCCATATTATTATGACCAGGCATAATAATCAGTCAGTTTTAGATAGTATTTAATTTGTCATGAATTGTTATCAATTAGGGTAGAAGCTAATTAGTTAAGTATTTAATCCATTATTGTTTATTTATATTAATGTCTCTAGTGATAATCCTGTATATTATATGTTTTAATGTCAACGCTTGAGCTTATCCAATTATAGTTAGAATATAAAAAGACTAATGCACATCAATAGGTAAGTCATTAGGTCACCCGACTTAGTAGCAGCTACGTCGGTCATCCACTGTGCTGTAAGTATACGTTGTATGTAAATTGTCATTGTAAGATATAAGTTCCAGTAATTACAGGATTGAAGAACCATTCTAGACTTGAATAGTTACTGAAGAACCTAGCGGTTATATTATGCTCCTGTTGAGGGATTCCAGGGTAATTGTAACCACACCCCTCACCTCGTATATCATAATGTTTCCACACCAATAGATTTGGAATCAATAAATTTATATCAATGATACTTGACAGGACTGCAAAGGTACATAAACTTTAAATTGATTAGTCAACATTGGGTAGTATAGACATATGCTTTCAAGATTTTGCATCCACACATATTTTCATGTGCACATATTATGCCATCATCGATGTCCGTATGTGTGGCTACAGGTCACAGTTTGATGACTTTGATGAAACATAAACTATATGTTGATATCCCAAAGGTTCGATTTTGGTACTTATCTCACGATAATATTTTAGATTATAGATCCTGATCGTGCGAAAATCGCATACATAGCTTGTGGATCCTCTAGAGGGCACAATTTTTATTCGATGTCTTTTAAAACTTAAAATGTATGTTTATATCCTAAATATCTTGAATAGGTTCACTTTTGGCACATACCGGACCGTTATTTCCTGGATTTTAGCCTCAGGTTGAACGAAAATGGCGCACATTGCTTATGCGCTCCAGAGAGATCATAATTTTGAGTAGCTTTATGTTTATTAAACAAAAATCACTGATGCATGTAGATGACACTTAAAATATTCGTTGAAGGTCGATGGATCAGGTATGTGCGTCTACATCGGACCGCAGCATCTTGGGTTATGGCCGCACCCAACCAATTAAAACCAAAGCTATTGTGTTCCAAAGTGTCAACCAATCAACTAAGTCAAGGTATTAATTTGATGAAACTTTACACGAAGTTTCATCACTCTCACTTAATTAGAACCATAGTTATCATGTCGCAATTTGCTTATCTCTGCATACCCTAAGCTGTAAATGCTAATCTTCGAACTCTATGAAGACATTCACCAAATGAATGCCCAACTCAATTAGAAGGGAAGTTATTGTGTTCCAAAGTCTCGACCAATCAAACTGCTTATCGCTCTGTTTAATCACGGTATTGATGTAACAAAACTATACACCAAAGTTATTGAGTCCTAAAGCACTAACCAATCAAATTGCTTATCTCTCCTTAACCTAAGCAGACATTGCTCATCTTCAAACTCTATCATAGCAATCGCCTAACAAACGCCCACTTGAGGTTTGAATATTCTACCTTAATTAAAAGGAGAATTATTGTGTCCCAAAATTGTGATGGACAGACAAACCGATTTTAATACTACCCTGCTTAGAAAGTTGGGGAACACAAAAAAGCGATTTTTCGAACAATCAAGGGCCATAATCCAGGAAGTTATGGTCCCGAATGTACAAGTATCGAGAGGAACCCAGATCCTTTGGATATAAATATTTATTTAAGTTTGATCAAAATTGTATAAAAATTATGATCTCTAGACAATCCAAAAGCTAAACATGATTTTTCGTACTATCAAGGGCCATAATCCAGGAAGTTACATTTTGAAATGCGAAAATATCAAAAGGAAACAAGATCTCGTGGCTATAAACACATATTTTAAGTTTGATTGAAATGAGATAAAAATTGTGATCTCAAGAGGGTCCACACTCCACAACCTTGGTATTACATACTTTTACACTATTTGCATAGGTAGAACGGCCAATCTGTCAGACAGTTTCAGTCCAATTTTCAAAAATTCATAACTCCACTCTCATTAAGGCGGTATCTAAACAGGTTTTTAAATTGGATAAAAATTGTGACCTCTTGAGATTCCATTAGCTAAACACGATTTTTCGTACTATCAGGAGTCCTAATCCAGGAAGTTACAGTCTGATATGCTCAAACAAAAGCAACTGAGATCTTTGGGATATAAACATTGTGATATGCACAAATACCGAAAGGCACCAAGATCTTTGGGATATAAACATTTATTTAAAGTTACATTATGGGAGATAAGATAAAGAGATCGCAGTTCTCACTATAATAGTTAAAAACTAGATAGTGTAAAGGTAATTTGCTGAAAATCTCAGTCAAATTGATCCACTATTAGCCGAGAAAAAAGCGTTTGAAATATTCACATAGCCTCGGTCATCATTACTCAAATCATTAATATAAACAGCATAGTCTCGATTATCCACTTGATTGATTTAATTATCAACGGCCATTAAGCGGCATATAGGATTTTAATCTGCCAACATCGAAGGCTAGCTTTGACATCAAGAGTTTATTATGGTCTGGATATGTTAATTAATGTCTAATTGATTATTTAGATAACATTTCAGGCCTAAAGAAAGACCTGTAATAAGCAGATTTTGCTCTTGCATAATGCTATTTTAAGTTTCGACAAAATCCGATACAAATTATGACAACATGCACTTATATCAAAATGAACCGAGATCATTGGGACATAAACATACATGTATATTTAAAGTTCGTACAATCAGGGGCCATAATTCAGGTAGTTATGGTCCAACGTGCGCGATCTTTGGGTTTTAAACTTACATTTCAAATTTCATCAAAATCAGATTAAAATTGTGACCTCTACAGAGTCCACAACCTTGATATATCATATTTTTACACTATTTGCATATTAGCAGCCGCCATTTTGTCTGGAAGTTTTGGTCTGATTTTTACGAAATTCGACGTCAACCTTCATTACTGTGAACGGTGATATAATCAAACGTTTTTTAAAATCGGATAATGGTTGTGGCCTCCAGCTAAAAGGCGATTTTTAGTACAATCAGGGGCCATAATTCAGGAAGTTACAATTCGATATGCACAAATGTCGAAAGGAACCAAGATCTTTGGATTATAAACATGCATTTAAAGTTTCATCAAAATCAGATTAAAATTGTGACTTCCATAGGGTCTACAACCTTGATATAACATATTTTCACACTATTCGCGTACAAACAACGACCATTTTGTCTGTCAATTTTGGTCCGATTTTCACGAAATTTGAACTCAACCTCCATGACCATGTAACGATGATATAATCAAAGGTTTTTTTCAATCGGATAACAATTTTGACCTCCAGAGGAACCACATGCTAAAAAGGGCGATTTTTCTGACAATCAGGGGCCATAATTCAGGAAGTTACGATCCGATGGGCGCAAATATCGAAAAAGGAACCAAGATCTTTGGGTTATAAACATGCATTTCAAGTTTCATCCAAATCGGTTCAAAATTGTGACCTCTACACTGTTCACAAGTTAAAAACGTGATTTGCGGACAATCAGGGGCCATAACCCATGAAGTTTCAGTCCAATACATGCCAATATCGAAAGGAACCGAGATCTTAGGGTGATAAACCTACATTTTAAGTTTCATTGAAATAGGATAAAAGTTGTGACCTGTAGACTGCTCACAAACAATTGTGGACAGACAGACGGACGTCCGGACGAACAGGAGCGACGACAATATACGTCCACATGAAAATGTGGGCGTATAAAAATAATTGTGGAATGGGCCCTTGACGGACATTATATTGGTTTGCCATATGTAAGTATTTGAAGGAGTCCGTTCATAATGCAGTCAAGATATGCACACACTCTTTCGTATGTAAGGAATGCGATGTACACGTTTTGACAATTTCTTTGATAACTAACAGAAAGGTTCAAATATTGAAAAGCAAAGAACCAATCTCAATTTTATTTGATTGTGACCCTTTTTGGAGATCAAAATGTATTTTGTGTTATTATTTCCATTTGAAATTTCAAGTTTAACCTGGGACGTTTGGGCTTGTGAGTGGCAAAGGGACAGGACGGCAAAAAGAAACCCCAAATTAAACCGGGGCTGTCCTGGTAAAATCAGAACGTATGGTTACCCTATCGTTAAAGATACATTGTCACAAAAGTATTCATCCGGCGGTTATTTCCAATAAAATAATGGCATTTTTTGATATATATATGGAAAGTATAGATGCCCTGGGCAAAAATATCAGGGTTTTCCTAACTAGCAATCCGATGACTTATTGTATGCTAGCTTGACTGAGGGAGCGGTTGTTATTTCTTGATCGAATGATTTGGCGATTTGGGGAACATCGAGGAATTTAAACATATTACAGACTCTGCAAGTAAACAGGGGATAAAGAAGTTGACAGAAAATAATTCAAGATTTTACTTAGGCCTCAATATGTATGGTGAATGCAAAGTAAGTAATGGTTTAAACAGTATTTATTTAATTAACATATTTATATTAACAATACATAATAAATTATATGGATTCGGAAACAAACTATGAAGCTTATATTAATCCGTCTCCAAAATAATAAAACAAAACATGGCATGTTTAAATTGCATGGAAATTATAATTCATTACGTGAAAAAAAGTACATGCATAATGTTGTGTCATTACTGTCGTCGCAGGGGTGTGGTGGGTTGCGGGGGTAGTTTAAGCGTTTATAAGTCAACATGTATGGTGAATGGAAAGTAAGTAATGACAAATACCTTTCGAAAAATGAACTCTTCCTCAATCAAGTTAGTTGACAAACATGGTTTCTAAAAACAGATTTTTCATAGCTTAGAGTATCTCACTGTAAATAAAAAAAATTTGAGAGGGATTTAAGCAAAGTTTTGATAGATTGATTAGTTTGAATATGTTTTTAGTCAAAACATATCACCAAATCACACAGTTTGTACACGGGAAAGTATCTTTGACATAAGTTTCAATTGAATCAAACAAAAATTTGGGCCTCAAGAGGGCCAACAAACCTTGTAAATATTTCACAGGGCATAATTCCGAAACCAAAGGCATGATGCGTACCGAATCGAATCGATCACATCAAAGATCGTTTGCATCCTAACACTTAGTACAAACGATCATATTGAGACCCACTTAAAGATAGTTATGGAAGATAAGATAAAGAGCTGACAGTACTCATTATAATAGTTAAAAACTAGATAATGTAAAGGGAATTTGATGAAAATTTCAGTCAGATTGGTCCACTCTGAAATGTGAATTTGGCGATTGAATTTTCGGCCGATCCTCGATCATCATTACTAAAGTCAGTACGATGATAAAACAAAAAGTCTTGATTATCCATTTCATGATTAAATTATAAATGAAAGTTTAGCTGCAAATCAAATCATAATCCAGTAAGTATCACTGGCTAGTGATGCCATCGAGAGTTGATTTTGGTCTGGATAAGTTAATTAATGTCTAATTAATAATTTAGATAACATTTCAGGCCTAAAGAAAGGTAATCAACGATTGGGACCATGGCTGATTTGGACGTGGCTGATTTGGACCAGAATTATGGCTGATTCGGACCAGATACTTGGCTGATTTGGACCAAATGTTTGGCTGATTCAGACCAATATTTGAATGAGTATTTAAAATATATTTGCATACTTTATAATATGGCAATAATGACAATAAATAGTGTAATTGGTGATTGATTACATCAATACCAATTCGAGCAAATCACAGAAAGTGTGCTTCACATTCTTGGCTGATTCAGACCAGATTCTTGGCCATCGGTCAGATTTTAAATGACTTTCTGTAAAATAACGGTTTCAACCCCAGTATGGATATTGACTGGCAGTGAAATAGTTCCTTTAGGAACTGTCTTTTTGAGCGGACAATGTCCACTGACAGTTCCTATCTGGCCTTATATAGCTGCAGTATGAAAATACCGTTCTTCCCCACCTCTGTTCTAAGGCTATTTTGGAATCCTTACCTACTATTTTTCACCCTGATTCTACTTTATTCGCCAAAGGAATCATTTCTTGCCACAGGTGACACACATTTTTAAAGATTCAACACTATTTTCAAGTAGAATTCTGCGATTAAAAACATACACAAAATATGTCTAAACTTAAGAGCCATTACGAGATCCAGACATGTACTAACCGCATGTACATTTCATCGCTAAATTTTACTTGAAAATTGAGTTGAATTATTATAAATTTGTGTCAAATATAGTGAGAAATGATTCCTTTTGGTAGAAAATAAAGAATTGTGGTGACAAATAGATGATAAGGGTTCGAAAACAGCCTGAGAACAGATGTTGGGAATTGCGGTATTTTACCGCGTTTTCATAGGAACTGTCAGTGAATATCGTTCGCTCAAAGATAGTTCCAAAAGGAACTAGCAGTGGCAATATAATGACAAAAACTTATTACATATGTCGCTAGAGCCTCTTGTTACAACTGGGGCTGAAACGCATTATGATTCATGTACCAAGTTACTTTTGTCTTAAAGGAGCGAAATCACTAACATTTGGGACCTAGAAATTGACACAAGTGGGTCGCAACGCATATAATACTGTAATATGAATCAGGGGCGTTTTAAGGTTTATCATGGCGGAGGCTACACTATTTTGATGATTTTTATGCCAATGCAATGACTGCATTCTCATTCAGTAATGGATTCGACAGTAACAGTGAACCGTATAGAAAACGATTGACTCGGACTCGGGGCCCTTTCCCTTGGCCAGAGGGGCCCTTTTGTCAGACGTAGGGCCCTTTTCTTTGCCTTTAGGGCCCCCCTAACTAGGGTACTTTTTCATTTTCTCATCGGTTTTAGCATTTTTCTCCCGTTTTACTTTTCCAATTTCTTTGATTTTTTTTTTCGCGAGGAGGCTGGCGCCTCCAGCGCCTCAGCTATAAAACGCCTTTGATATGAATGTATATAAACTGATTTACATTCAATGTTTCCGTTTTTACTTTTATTTCAAATCAGTTATGTTCGGTGAAATAAGCCACCAGTCTAAATTTCTAGCGTCTGGTTATTCCAGTCTACATACGCAGTTTGATTTGGTGCTATGTGTTTAGCCTCGTCCCTCGAGTCTCTTGTTAAAACTGGGGCTGAAACACATTATGGTACACGATTCGTGTACCAATAGTAAAATGTTTATTTTGTCTTAAATATTGGATATCAGAAGGCCATGATCTTTTTCCGGTAAGGTCACAGCATCAATGTTGATTTAAATTTACAAATAATTCGTGTTTTCAATGTTTTCGATTTTGGATGATATTGAGTTAGAGACTTAGCTACTTTAAATATTGGATATCAGAAGCTCATCTTTTTCCGGTCAGATCACAATGTTGATTTAAATTGACAAATAATTTGTGTTTTCAATGTTGAAGATTTGGGATGATATTGAGTTAGAGACTTACCTACTTTAAAATTGATTCTGTAAATATGTTATGTTGATTTTCTGAACAAAATAAGATAGTATGATTGATTTTCTATAAATAATTTATTCAACAGATTTCGGTTATGCTACTGTATTGCTGCCTTTTGCTGGTGTTGGTTTTAATTGTATGAAATAATTGCGTCTAATATTTTACATAAGATTAATGAGATAATCCCTGTTAATACAGTCATTGTGACAAAAAATGGAATATAAACATAAAATGGCTGTAGCCTACATAAAGCACATATGGGACGTCACGCTATATTGCCTAGACAAAACTCTTTTAAATTTAATTCAATATCAAAATCTCAATTTCTAGTATTCATTTTTATTGTGTGGTACGAATCAGTCTCACAGTGGTACGAATCTGTCTATCGATGGTCCGAAGCCGCCTAGAATGTGATCCGAATCAGCATTGACTTTTGGTCCGGATCAACAATGATCGTCCGATTCAGCTTAATTCATGGTTTAGAAAGAAAAACCTGCAATAGGCAGATTTAGTTCTTGCAATTGCATAAAGCCTACCCTGTTTTTCTATTATGCCATATAAATTTACGTTTTATTCGTTGTATTTTTTAAATTCTAGAACGCTTCCAAATACTTCCGTATACGTTATTAATATTGTCCCCTGGGCGTATAAAATATATAATAATGTGCAATAAGTCCGTGCGTTAATTCGGTGAGACGATAACTTTCTAATAATTACTGTTATTAACAAATATTTGATGCAAATGAGAAGTCTGAAGTAGGATCGGAACTCACCTTTTAATCAATTATTCTAACTGTATTTCGGTGTCCATCGTTTCGATTTACTTTCTTTCGGGGAAATTGAAAGCGAAACTAGGACCTATTTCTGTGTTGACAATAACATGCTATATGTAACCAATCACATCATAACATTTCGTCACATGGTTGAACAGTATGGTGGTCGATTTAGGACATAAAAAAAGTATTTGGCGAGCACTCGAGGGATAAAGTAGCCTGCTACATTTCCGTTCAGTATTTACAAAGATGTGATGAACTGGAAATTGGTCGACAATGGACACCCACTGCACAGGAGATATATAGAAACCTGCAAAGCCACCCATGATTATCGCTGCAATCCGGGGGTCGGGGTGGGGTGGAGGTGGATGGCCGAATGGTCAGCACGTGTGTGCTCTATCATAAAGCGTGATTTAAATTGACTTTTTTTTATATACAAGGACTTTTTATTTTGTGTGTTAACCAATTGTATGTTTTTAACAACCTGCAACCCATGAAGTGTAAATAATTTAATTTAATCAACCCGTCCATACTATCACATTAAATGTATTGGACGTTAAATCTGTAATAAACAACAAGGTGATTTAAAATATGGCAGAGTGGACCAAAGCTATATACCTAAAACACAGAAGACATATGTCTTAAGATTTTATACCAAGTACCCTCCAAAATGTTGTGTATTGCTTTACATATACACATTATATCTTATAGGGGTTCCCTCCCTAGATTTCAATCAGAGGCGTTTTATAGCTGAGGCGCTGGAGGCGCTAGCCTCCTCGCGAAAAAAATCAAAGAAGTTGAAAAAATAAAACGGGAGTAAAATGCTAAAACCGATGAGAAAAATGAAAATGTACCCTAGTAAGGGATGGCCCTAAAGGCAGACAAAAGGGCCCTACGTCTGACAAAAGGGCCCCTCTGGCCAAGCGAAAGGGCCCCCCGAGTCCGAGTTAATGCACTACTTAATGAGAGTGCAGTCATTGCAATTGCATGAAAATCATCAATCACGAAATCACCTTTTCTGAAAACCTATTAATAACCTATTCAGGAAAGATATGGCTAGGCCGCCCAATGTGGCCTTTCTTTGCTGTATAGATTTCCGGGATTACGCGTGCTGCTTGCAAAATAGACCCACTCCGCCATATTTCATTAATTATTATTTAATTGAGCTTCCGATACGTACAAGTGATTTGTGTCGCATTCAGGCTTCAGACGAGTACCGAATTAGGCCACGGCCCACGGATTAAACCGGCCTCGAAGGGACTGGAGGATATGTCAGAATGCACCAAAATGATTTCTATTTTGCAAAATTTATCGACCTCCGCACCCCCCCCCCCGAAACAGGGCCCTCAAAATAGTATAGCCTCCGCCATACTAAACCTTAAAACGCCCCTGATTTCAATGCAAGTGTTAGACAGGTTTGGTTAGGCGGTAGTCTAATGTTTCAAATGTATGGAAAGAACGGAGGCCAGCTTGGGTGTCGCATTCCTAATTTAATTTCAACTCGCGTATTTCTATGTGTGTGAAATGTTTTGTATGTTTAGAAGTTGTATCAGGATTGACATTAAACAACTTTTATTTGTACTGAATAATGCCTCGATTTTCACTTCCTCCTTAGTGAATAATGAAGGTCTTCAAGGAACCGCGGGAGTTCGTCTGGGATCCCCAACTTTAATGTGTGAATATACAGAATTATATCGGAATTGAAATTCTAATTGCATGGTGCATATCACATTAGCTACACTGATCAATTTCTTAATTGCAGGCAAAAATCTCAAAGTTATTGGGCTAGAACCATCAAACGAACTATTTCGTCTCCTGAATGACAGAGAGCGCTCGAGATATATTCTTTGCACTTTAAATTTCCCAATTATTCACTATATAATGTAAGATGAAATTTAAAAATTAAACGAGCTTACCTTTAGGGAAGTGAAGTTTGATTATAATTCTGCAAGTCATAGTCAGGAACGGAGGAATTACGTGAGATATATGGTCAGTCTTTGTATATCTAGGGGTGATGTATGTTTAGGAGGAATTTAGGGTAGGGTTTTAAAATTTGGGAGGGCACGTAATTCCACCGTTCCTGACTATGACTTGTAGAATTCTAATCAAACTTCACTTCCCTAAAGGTAGGCCCTAAGCTCGTTTAATTTATAAATTCTACTACGTCATAGTCAGTGTCACTACACAATTCCGCGAGACTTTAAACACACAGCAGCCCTAAATGTATATAGGCCCATAATGCCTAAAACTATGTAATTTAAAAATCAGCTAAAAATCCTAGAAAATTCATTCCAGATTCTATAGACGCCCCACAGGGATTTGTCCCTCTGGAATGGCAAAACTTTTCCCGTTTACGAGTGTATGGGTTCCAGATTGTATTTTGGTCTCTTTTCTCCAGGATTCCATGATTGTTTGCTCAATAGTAGATGAAAGTCCTTTTGACTCGAGGAAACTCCGGATACAAGACATGCCATCAGTTGTAGGTTCTTGTGAAGTGGATGAGTCATCTCTGGTAAATTGGGGTTTTGAAGGAGATTCTTTGTCCTGTATAGTAGAAAAGGGTATTCAGTTAGACATCTAGCTAGAGTAGGAAACCAAGATTGTGTAGGCCAGTATGGTACTATTATTATTCCTGTTGCTGATTCTTCGTTTAACTTTTTAAGTACAAGAAGTATAACACTGAAAGACTAAAGCTGGAAAAAGATAGCATTTATGTTTTTGCCAATTAATCGAAAAGCTCTCTATGGCAAAAGCACCTGGGTCTGGTCTGTAAAAGACATAACGTTTAATTTGAAAGTTATCTTTCGAGGCAAAGAGATCAATGTTGCGTCTATATTGTAATTTTTCTGTAATTTTCAGGTAAACAGATGAGGTTAGCATCCATTCAGAGTCATGTAAGCCTTTCCTCGATTCATAATCAGCCAGAGTGTTCAGTCGGCCAGGTATAAATGCAGCGGTTAGCCAAATATTGTGTTGCTTACACCAGTGCCAGATTTTGCGAGTTATATTGTTGCAGTTGTCTGAATGGCAAGTGCCCATGTGGTTGATACACGAAACTGCCGTTGTGTTATCACTCATGACTTTGATATACCTTGTAATGAAGAAAGAATAGCTTTTAATTCTAAGTAATTAATATGACATTGCGAGTCTTTCTCTGTCCATAGGCCTCCTGTGGCATCTGTGGTAATGGAGACTTTAGGTGTTCCCCGGCTAATGTAATGAAATGAAGTTTCAATATTATTGACCCACCAATTTAAGTCAATTTTGGCTAGATGGGTCAAGGACATATTTTGGTCAAAATTCCCATGGCTGTTTTTAAGAGCTGCAGTTTTCTCAATTTCAACTTGTTTATAAAATAGTGGCCCATACATTACTCCAGGTAGGCTGGAGGTTAGTAACCCAATGACTTGTGCAACTGTCCTGATCGAATATGTTCTATTATTTAAGAGGTAAGTGCAACAAGCATCTTTAACTTTAATAGCTTTTTCTCTTGTTAAGTAAACTGTCATAAACTTAACCCCAAAAAGGTAAGTTTTTGAGAAGGAATCAAGTCTGATTTGTCTGGGTGGATTGTGAAGCCTAAGTTAGATACAAGGTTAATAGTTTCTTTTATATTAGCTCTGTAGTCAGATGGGTCTTTCCCTTGAAGGTACAAGTCATCAAGATAGCTTACATTGAGAAACCCTTTTGTTCTTAAATTTGCAAAAACTGGTTTTAACAACTTGAATTTTCGTGGGCAAAAAGCAAGCCCATTTGGAAAGCAGGTGTATTTATAATATTTGTTTTTCCACATAAATTTTAGATATTTCTGGTGAGATGCTTTAATAGGGACAGTATCATAAGCGTCCTTTAAGTCTACTGAGCTCATATAGCATCCTTGTCTAACCATTTTAAGTACCGATGAAAGAGTGTCCATCTTGAAGTGATTGTACTCAATAATTTGGTTTAGGTATTTCAGGTTGAGTATAATGCGATGAGAATTTCCTTCTCTTTTTGCCTTGATAAATTGGCGACAAAAAGTCGTTAGGCTCCCTAACTGTGGTTACAATTACTTGTCTTTTAGTTAAATTGTCAATTTCTTTATCTATTATTTTTGTTTGTTTTAAATTGAAATTTATGTTTCTACATTTATATGTTAGGCCGTTAGGATTTTCAGTAAAATCTAATTTTGCTCCTTTGATTAATTATAAAATTTCCCCATCACTTGTAAATTGTTTCCAGATATGTAATTTTTGTTTTAGGTTGCCAGCCTTAAAGTGTTTAACTTCAATTTTTGTTTTTTCAATAAATTCATTTATGAAAACTTTAAATGTACTTGCCTCAGTATCCGGTGGTGAGAGGGTTGATGAAGTACTAGGGTTTATTTGTCGGTTTTCTTCCTGTTGTTGTAGGACTTTCCTTGGTGGCGATAATTCTTGGGTGACGGAGCCCTAGGGGTCCATTGGCGTTTCCCTAGGGCTTTCGGTGCATGTCAGGGTGTTGATGTCCTAATTGCCCATAGCTGTCCTCCCTTTTTCTTTTATTCAGGTTTTGGCCAACGTGGTTGGATTCTTTGATATCCCGCATACGATCCGGCCCAAATAAAAGGTTTGTGACGGGCACTTGGTTAGAACAGATAAACCTGAATTCAGGATTCAGGGCACTTCTAATAAGTTCTCTACGTCAGAGGGACATGTCATAGCTGTCATGTCCGGAGAGAGCCAAAGCATCAATCAGCATTTCGATAGCCTTTTTGTTACCTTCTTGGTTGTCACCTTTGAGCAGTTTTTCTGTGGTATTAGTGATAGCAATGGCTGCCTTTTGAATAGTTTTTTGTATGTTTGTCATTCTTATGTCTTGTTTCCTATTAAAGGTGTTCAATATCTGCCATATCTCGGTGTTGACAAAGGGAGCAGACAGGGTTTTAATAATTTCAGGGCTGATATATTTTCCCATTTTGTCCTTTAATTTTTCATCGGTCATCTCGCCGGTAAATCTTTTGTCGACGATGGAGGCTAGTTTGTCGGTGACAGGTGGATCGGTAGTCTGTTCGGTGTTCAGGTCCTGTTCTATATCTGATAGAAAGTGGGAAGTGTTGTCCTCAGTGTTTCTTTTACTTGTGTTATCATTAGCACTGTTATGTTTTGGCTACAAGTATTTCGGAGTCTTCGTCACTGGCTTCCGTGTTTTCGGATATAAAAGTTGAAGAACTACTGTTACTAGTAGTAGTACTAGTAGAGCTATGATTCTATCGAGGGCATAGAGTTTTTCTTTCTCGCTTTTGCACTGGTAGTGTAGTCTGAGTCAGAGCTAGAATCGTGTCCAAGTTTATAGTTTTTTCTCTTTTAACCCTTCCCCCGATTTTTGGTGTTGAGGTTAGTTTTACCATTACTGTCATTTGTTTGACTGTTGTTAGTGCTGTTATTGTTACTACTACTAGCTTTGTTATTGTTATTTTGATTTACTTCCAATTTTGATTCCATGTTCTTAACGACTTGGGTAAGTTCTGTTAAGTTTTTTATAACATACATGGAGAACCCTGGTGTGGATATATCCGGTACAGTTTTTTTCGGTTTCTGTGAGAACAGTATCACAGTCGGTGACTGCGAATATGTTTTCGCCTTCTGCGTAGCCTGGATCAGCCATTTTTGTCGTGATTTTAGGCACACTTTCGTGAGAAAATTTTAGGGTCTAAAATTGATTACCACGATAATTACGACAGATAAGCTAAACCAAACGTTCCTATAACGTTAAGTGGAGGTGAAATCGATACAGGTTGTATCAGGACACAAGTAAAATTATGGATGTTGTTGGATAATTAAAAGACTGAAAGACGGCAGGTTGTTGTCTTCAGGCAAGCACGCGTTAAACTGATGACCATATACACATGTGCCGTGTCTCATGGAATTGTGTAATGGCACTGACTATGACGTAGTAGAATGGAGATATCAAAGGTAGATATCCTCCCTGCTTAGATTAAACGGATTAAAAGGAGGTTTATCACAGGTCGATGGCTTTTGTGGACTACATTATACGCCAGGCCCGTAGCCAGCTTGCTGGCTTCGGAGGGGCAGTGAAGTTTTTAGGAGGGGCACACCCGTTACAGTCTACAGTAGGTATTTTAGAGTTATGGTTGGAAAATTGTCTTGGAGGGGGGGGGCAAAACATTTTTTCAGATGGGCATTGCCACCCCCTGGCTACGGGCCTGTTATACGCCATTGTTGCTAAAAGGATTTAACATCCGATTCCCCAGAAGGTGATATCGCATACAAGTCTTATTATATTTTACTCGCCGCATGCGTAGGGATTTATCCCCGAGTAAGCCCTCGAGGTCGAGAAGGCGCTTCTTTTTCCGAACCACTTCTGAACAGATATCCCTTTAGAGCAGTGGTTCTCAACCAATGAGCAGCGGCACACAGGTGTTCCGCAAAAACTTCCCAAGTGTGCCGCGAAATTTTGAACGGCACACTAAGAAAATTGAGTATTAACTGGTGTCTGCTGGTACGTTCATAGCTGTGTTTTTTCTTTATTCAGTTAGAGTCAGTCGGTGTGTCTATCACTTATCTGTGTCTACGATTGTATACGATCTATGACTTGCTGTGTTTTTATTTTTCAAAATTCAGCCAGGTGTGCTGCTATTTTTTCACGTGTCCCAAGGTAGCCTATGCCGTTGGTAAGAAAAGGTTTAGAACCACTGCTTTAGAGCAATCTGTTTCACAGAGAATTACTTACGAATTATCTCTGTAACAGATAAGTGTCCATAGCACGTGCGTTGACTGCTCACCGCGCCAGTCATTGGCTCAACTGCTCGTGCAATGTTTACTTAACACCTAACTGCTTCGGGCAAAATGATGCATTTTACTCATTTTAATACCCATTTACACTAAATAGGAAATATTTTTTAACTTCAAATACTTCAAACGTCTTTATTTATTTTTCTTTTACCTCAAAAAAATGTTTGAGAATTTAATTTGTCGGAGTAAAAAAGTTAATATGCCGAACTCATTAAGCCTCGTCGATGTCATGCTTATCAGTGATTGTAGCGGCCAAGCGAATATTCACTGCGGGATCAGTTTGGCTTTAGAGATTCAACTTTGACAATATTGTAGTTTGCAAGGGTTTCACTATCCTTTAAATGACGTTCATAGACGTTAATCTCTTTTTAAACGTAAGCGGTTATTCAAATAGTTATTGAAAATATATAAGAAACCCAATCCTAGGCTGGTGGTCTTTAGTAATAGGGTATATGCAGCTTCAAGTAGTGCCGTATATCTACATCAAGTTTAAACATGCTATCTCAATTAAAGTCTTCGCCAATCAAATTGCTTATCGCTCTGCTTACCTTGAGCAGAAAATGCTCATTTTCGAACGTACCCAAGCTACTGAATAGGCTACTGATTTTATCACTGGCACTTAATTAGAACTAAATTACTCGTGTCAAACAATCAAATTGCTTATCTCTGCTCATCTTTGACCTTCATTAAGGCATTGGCCAAAAAAACACCTATACCAAGTTTGATCATTGTATCTCAATTAGAAGGAGAGTGGTTGTGCCCCAGTAGCCGAAGTCGAAACAGAAAAATATGAAATGATTAGCGTTTCAGCAAAAAACATGCTGCGTGATAAAGGTTACGTGTATATTAGTACATTTGGGGGATTTTCTGCGCAAAGGGGAGGGTGTGCTATTTTTCATTAATTTATATATTGCTACTTTATTTAATTTCTTTTGAAATTTTGCGCTCCAAAGAAACTGCGCCCGGCATAATACGGTAATATTTCCCAAACCGCGATGTTTGTTAGCACAAGTGACCCCGAAAGCTGCGGTTTTCCCAAGCAAATGGGTGGTTTTAGGACCATATTAAACACGGGGACTACGCACGGCACATGGAGACTTTAGATATACCTTTTCTTGCTAACCAGATTCCGGGAATCCGTAGAATCGCAGTCAATAAAAGTCAACGGTGTTTTCTTCCAGACCGATGAACGACAAACAGGAAAGGACCCACAGGACACATTCTAGTCAAAACAATAATTACAAATAAATTCCACAAGACAACTTTAATTAACTATTATAATGGTTCTGACAATTAGAAATTAAATTTCATACATTTTCATGTTTTGCACTGTTTTATTGTGCTTTTTATTTGTTGGAGATTTTTTTAGCTAAAAATTTTCAAAGAAATCGTACTATTATTTAAACCATAATATAATATATACACCGATTTACTACGAACAAAAGGCGTTTTTTCATGGCTGGGGCTATTTGCCACATGCGGTAAGATAATTCGAGACTATCTGCCACATGTAGCAAGTCTTCGTACCGCAATTATCAATCGATGTTAATGAAACTTACAGATTAAGATACCACAAATTTCACCTAACACGACTGCAGACGGCAATTATCAACCGATATCCGTGAAACTCACAGAATATGATAACATTAATAATATCTCAGAGTAAGTTTGTAAGTTTCCTTAAAATCGGGTAATAATTGCGGTCTGTACAGTTTTGCTTACCACATGTGGCAAAAAGCCACAACCCTTTTTTTATTTCTATTTTTAATGTTAATGCACGGATGTGACGACATTGGGCAACATTTATTAAAAGCCGTGCACAAGCATTGGTGAAAGTACGGATCAATCGACAATGACATTATCTGACACACCACAATTTTTAGTAGGCGTATATAAACGAGAAATTAATTAGAACTTTGATTGTCATAGAGCGATTCTTTTAATACCAATTCATTAAAACAAGATATCTAAATTATTGCGTGATAGGTATCCGAAATTTGTAGAAATTCGTTCAAGAGGTTTTATCCCTCTCACCCATATTTAATCAATTCTGAAAAACATTTTTAAAATAACTTTTAGATTCACCCAATTATCGAAAATCGAATCACAACCAAATTAAGGGTATTTTCCTTGAAAGCCACAATAATATTTGTAGGACACGTTGTCTATCAAGTTAAAAATAACAAATTTTATATCTCGACGATTCCTTAAACAAATCGCAAATAATCTAATTTGTAACTGTATTTTGCTGATGACCTTTCATCTGGATCAGGCTCTACATATAAAAACCAGACCGGTAGGAATGTGAAAATATTGTAGTAAATTAAAAACTTGTTAAACGGATTTAAATATTCAATCAACCCATTATTTTTAACATTGCATTTAAAAACGAACTTTGCCTCGTGTTAAAAATTAAAAGTAATGAGTTTTAAAAGCGTCACGTCAATGCAAATCGTATTAGGCCTATTTCAGTGATATGAGATATTTAGGATAGGCCTGATTATCTTTGAATATAACAAAAATTCTCGGGTCCTTTTTTCTTTCGACTACCGAATCGTACGGCGTGGTCGTCCCCTCTATATTTGGTGGCACACGTATTCCTTTTTTTCCAACAGTAGATTTTCCTGAAATAAAATTTACACGAGTATCATTAATTTATTCATCTAATGCCGATTAACTTAACATTTATTCTTTATGCAGTGATCAAGACGAAATCACAAACACAGACCAATTTATCACCGCCCCCCACCCCTAAAAAAATATAACACAGTTTTAATACTCGCGTTTTTTAAGAGTTTTAACTGTTAAATAACCCGAGTATTTCTTTCGTTTAAACACATGTCCGTCTTCGTTAGCGCATTTTAGGTTCGTTTATTTATATCTCCAAAAAGGATCGTAAGAAGGTTAATCCTGTCAAATGACGATAAACACGCAAAAGATAATGATGGTCTATCAGAATTGTTTTGTAAATTTAATAACTTTTGCAGGCACAGATTATATAATATTTTTCAAAATTTTGACTTACCAACTACTACGTCACACAGAAAAATATATTTCAACCCATTACTATCTTTAGGAGAATAATCATCGCGGATTGAATAAGCACTCTCTGTAGCAAAATATACACCAATACCCAATGCATTTTCTGTAATAAAGTTACGATCTAATAAAAACATTCAATATTGTTATAGTGTCTAATCTTTTCATAATGGCTATTTACATGATGGCTATTTACTTACTATGTCTGAACGAAATTAAACTATTTTTGGACTCATATTGTTTCAAATTGAGAAAGGATTGAATTTCTCCAAATTTGTTCTAGTGAGATGTATAAGGCGTATTTCATGTTCCTTAAGCAATGTCCGCGAGTCTTACAACATCTAGCCGTTGCTTCAATATAGGCTACTTAGCAAATCCCGAACTTTTGCGCCCGTTGTGTAGACACGTGACTAATTAGCATTGTCCAATCCGAGTTCTTGGCACACAACACACTGTAGAGTGTAAACAAACAAGTCTACAGCCGTTGAAATTTTTTTTTTTTTTTTTAAATTGAGGAACTGACGGAAAACCATTTACCTTGACATTGATCGTTCTTTGAACTTTGCAACTCGATTGTCACATGTAGACATTTTAGCTAGAAGCGCGAGTCTTGGTATTCACGACGACCGATGAATCCCAAGCTGGGCTTGTTGCCCAATCGAACTTTGTGGCGAAATATGCAGGGTATTACGTGAAGGGCTTGATAAGATGCACATAGTTAAGACGAGATCAAGCCTTCTGTACGTATACGTTAAGACGAGATCAAGCCTTCCATTGAAGATGGGTGTATTTAGGGTCTTGTGTCATGTTCTGCTGGGTGAAACACGCTTTAAGAAGTCAATACACAGCGCCATTTCAACCGCTGTCGAAATTTAAGCTTCTTGGTATGCCCCCAATTTTTAAAATCTAAATATGAAGTGTAACAACCGACACAATCTTTTCTATTTATTGTTGGTATAAATGGGAAACAAAGACACCATAAACGTCCCCCAAAAGATGAAAGGCGGACATAGCATACCTTTCTCAGAACAATAACTTCTGTTGAAACCATAACGATTTATACCCTTAGCTGCATCACGATTTGTACCATGAAACAACTGTTTTTCCACTTGATCACCTCGATTTTCATCCTGTATCTGTTTTTTCAGTGCAGTGTACTGCTGATATAGAGCTACATTCTTTATAGATTCAATCTGAAATTAAAGAAGATCATTTTCATGTTCAGCAATATTATATATATATATATATAGCCCCGACCTAATATTGCTTTCAACTTCATAAACAAGTTTATTAATACTACGGATATATTGATATATTAAAAGACCAATAGGTTATCAAAATACACAAATAACCATAACCATTCCCTTCAGAGTTACGTATCCATATTTGGGTGTTATTAACCAAGTGGCTAAGTAAGGGCTAGCTATCATCGGATATAAAGACCGGGAATCAACGCCGGATTAACCATGGTGGGGGCCCTGGGGCCTGGAATATGTGGGGGGCCCCTGAACACTGACCGCGAGCGCCGAAGGCGCGAAGCCCCGCATAGGGAGGTCTGGGGGTTTTGTACACCCCCCCCCCCCAAGAAATTTTCAGAAATTGGAGGCCAGAAACGTGATTTCCTGGCATTTCATTCACTTGTGTTGGAGCCATTTAGAAGTACCTCCCCCAGAAAAAAATAAAATTCTGCCACCAAATTAGCGCATTCTGGGGTTATTTCAGTGGACCAATCCATGCGAGTGCTATGAAATGATGACATTTCTAGAGGAGGGGACTGTAAGTGGGCAGAGCGACATCAAACCTAATTTTGAAGTCGCTCAGTGATAAATAACGGGATTACTTGATTCGGAATCGTATTATACCCCCACGATGATTTGATGAATGGAGGCCGCAACGTTACGACCAAGCCGGACTCGATGTTTGACAAACAAAATGGTAATACCAGATTTAATCAAGAAATATGAATATTTCGTGTGATCATGATGTGCATCTCATCAAATTCAGCTTATACTCACAACAAATATCAACAACTACAACAACTACAGCTTATATACAATCGTACGTCAATCTGAGGCAAAATTCGCGCTACTCGAAATGATGGGGACGTGTAATTTGTTCGAGTTATACGATAATTCGAGTTAGACGATGGTCGGTCCGATAGAAGATCTCACGACAATAAAAAAAAACATGTGTTACACACATCACCGGATTACACCGAATTCTCGGATGTCGATCGCAACACACCATGGATTGAGGGGCCCCAGGGACTTCCGACGGAGGGCCCTCGAAGCATCGGAGGGGCCCCGTCACTAGGTCACCGGCCGTGGGAGTCCTCGGTCCGACCATGCTCGAGGCGCGCAACTGAGATTTTTGTGGGGGGCCCCCTAATGTGGTGGGCCCTGGGGCCTGTGCCCCATGGTTAATCCGGCGTTGCCGGGAATAGTTTAGAAATCTTTAGACCTATTGAGATTCTTTAGGGAGAGAGAGAGAGAGAGAGATGGGGTTTAACGTCCACTCGACATAAACTAGGTCATCTCGGGACTAACATATGGTTTAATTTCATTTCAATAATTCAGTTGCGCGTAGGGGTCTTTAGCAGTGTGAGGAAACCGGAGGTCCCGGAGAAAACCAGGAAGCTGGGCAGGTGACCCTACTCCTTGTCACATACAACCTGGGATTTGAAACCACACCAGTTGATTCAATGACAGGCTTTATGATACAGCACGCACGTGTTAACCAGATTCTTTAGGAGAAGGTGATGTACATAGCCAGAACGGGCGGAGCAAATTGAGATTATGCTATTTTGAGTTTCATGTAGACTTATGCTTGTAAACTTTGTATCCATCTTGGTATAAAACGTATAAGAAAAGCCCTGTGTTCCTGTGTATATTTCGATTTGATTGCCCAGTATGTGAATAAGACTCATATTTAGTCTGTGCCTTCGTCAAACATTCTAAGACAAGATTTGGGAGCTACAACTTTATATGAAATCATTCGTAGACGATCAAGGCGAAAACAAAGTATGTGTAGCAGTGGTTTCGCTGACATATTCGACCGACTATGCTATACCTCATTAAATCCCCATCATGATTTTGTAGGATTTTTGTTGGGGCAATAAAGTCGTACAGACAATGATATCACGGAAATGTATTTCTAACCTTGGCAATGGTCAAAGTCGATGATGACATTGTGTCAAGCAATTTCTTCTTGACCTGTAAGTATTCAGTGGTGCCTTCTTTAAGATTGTCGACTCTTATATTACGGTCTTTCATATCACCCCATTCTTCAGGGGGCTTACCAGAGGCCTCTGGAATACAAAACTTAAGATTAAGCAATTTATCTATCTGATACATTACAGAATCGACAAAATATCCAAGCAGACCAATCCATAGAAATGGTTCCACTACTGATGCCTTCCGTTTTACTTCAGGCTCAGTAGTGGCTTTTCCTACAGAGTTCTTTTGCGCAAGCTTTTTAGTCAAATGACTACAAAAAGTTTATTGGCCTATTACACCCTTAATTTACACATACACTGAACCCAAACTGTACTGCACATAGCTTAACATATAATAAATCAATTCCCATTGAAATAAAGGTGAAGTCTTCCCGCATAATCAATTATATGATTTGATCAAACCCAACCGGTACGCGAAATTTCTCAAGTTCTGAAATTATAATGTCCGCCCAGTCAAATATAGCATGCGCAATTCAACTCACGTGATCATACGTCACTTTCCATATACGGCCTAATGCTAATGACCTTAGTGTGGGAAAATGACAGAAAGAATCATAGACGCGTGTTGGGGAGGATGGGCGTACATTTTTCGCTCAAACCTGAACAAAAGCTGATTATTGATTTAATTCTTCAAAAATCGGATGTAATGGGCGTCTGGCCAACGGGATTTGGCAAATCTTTAATGTAGTCAGCGTAGTAGCATTGCCTTATATGGAAAGCGATGGGCGGAGTTAAGGCGCCGCGATATTTGGTGAGATTTCAACTGGTCGGTGTCATAGCGGCTTGCACATTAGAAGAAACACCGCTAAGAAAATGTAAAACGCATTCTCACAAAGAAAAACTGTTCGGTAACTCTTTTGGTTGTCTAGTCTTCAATGTGTGAAAGGATTACTTATTTCAATACAAACTGTAATGGTAGGTGTTGACAGTGCGTTTTAACCTATTTGAACTTACGTAAGTGGTCTTAGACTGTACCAATTGTAACGTTAACCAATTAACGTTACAAGATACATGTAGTAACATAACAGTCCATAGCTTTTGTGGCTGCCAAGTTTCCGTAATTATTAAAGGACAATATTGGTTCCAGTCATTATCACATATGTGATAGAACTGATTAAACACTTTCCAAATATAATATTAACACAGAGATCATCGCTACCATAGAGGAGTAATAAAGGATTCGTAAATCGGAAGTGACGAACGCCAAAGGAAAACACGAGTTATCTCTCTATGTGAATGACTGAAGTGACGAGTGATTACAGATAAACGGCCGAATTTCAGCTCACTAATAATTCCTTCGAAGACAAAAAGTTGTTATATGGGACCGCAAGAGGATATCTGACGATTCAATAAAGTAATTAAGTGTCATAAGATAAGAGAACACGGGAAAAATAGAAATACTCCGTACAGCCCCTTGTTTTTATTCATTCTATAGGGGAGACCGGGGCACATTGAACACTGTATAGTGTTGGGTTGTATAGTATTATTTATAAAGGATATATCCATGGTGGTTCAATGTGCCCCGGTCTCTCCTACCTTATAAAAACATGGTAATGCACGAACTTTTTTTTGTTTTTCTTTCGTGTTCTCTTATGTAGTGGCAGTCAATTCTTTTTATGAATTGTAAGATATTCTCTCACAGTGTCACAAAGCAACTTTAGGTCTTCGAGGGAATTATTAGTGAGCAGATATTCGCCCATGTATCTGTAATCACTAGTCACTTCAGTTAGTTATATAGAGGAATAACTCGTGTTTTCCTTTGGCGTTCGTCACTTCCGATTTATGAATCCTTTATTACTCCTCTATGGTAGCGATGATCTCAGTGTTAATATTATATTTGGAAAGTGTTTAATCAGTTCTATCACATATGTGATAATGACTGGCACCAATATTGTCCTTTAAGTCAAAAATATTTTCCTAGTATAATCTTTCAAACTTCTCCAGAGTAAAATTCTTTCAATTCAAATCCACCCGACACTTTTCGATCACACAATGCTCAATTGTTTTCTACAGGTGTCTTTGTAAAACTACCGTAAAGCCATTTCGTGTCGTTAGCTTCAGTTTGAGAGGTACGCTAAACTAGCCCATTATTAAATAATTACAGAATACTTACCTTGTACCGGTGTTTTCCGAACGACCGATGTTCCAGCAGTATCTGGTTTCCCATTTGGAAGAATACGTTTTTCCGTCATTGACACAAAATCAATGACATATTGTTCGCCATCGTCATCTTTGATTTTAACACCCTTTTCATCTTTAATGTAGGCATTTTCTATCTTGTAATTACGCAAATAATCATACGGTACCAACCCCTCCCCCGATGCACCCATTTCCGTAAAATGCCACTGACGGGTTAACTGGAGGATTCTGGCTTTAGCTTTTTCGTCTACTTGTTTTGATTTAGTTTCACTGAAAATGTCTTTGATGACAAGCATATCATTAGCGGTGCCTCTTGTTTTCCAGCTTCCAGTATTCCTATCAATAAATGACTCCACTTCAAGCTTCTTTTCAGAGATCCCTTTCATAAGCTCAGCTAACTGAAATTTAATGAAGTATACAACATGTACAACTACAACCGGTACCCAGGAACTCTGCATAACAGTAATAACTTCCCTGTCTGATGTATTTACAAAACTACATTGGCCTTGGGGACGTCGCTAAAAGTTTTTGTATGGCCCTTTGAAGAATTTCATTTTCAGTACTTAAGATCATATAACAAACCTTACCCAATTTAGAAAAATGCAGAACATGTAGAATTATCGGCCAAACAAGCCAACAGTGAGGCTGCTGTCCCCCGACGGAATCCCCCAAAAAATAGATGACACATTAATTATCAAGGCATTGACCAAATGAACGCCTATACAAAGTTTGAACATTCTACCTCAATTAGAAGGAGGGTTATTGTGTTTCAAAGTCTCGAGTAATCAAATTGCTTATCGTTCTGCTTACCCTGTGCAGAAAATGCTCATTGTCGAAATTATTCAAGGTATTGATGTAATGAAACTATACCCCAAGTTGCATCACTCTCACTAGACTGGCCCAGTCTCTTCTATTTATTTTACATTTCGATTTATATAAAAGTATTAATTTTTAGTAAACCAACACTTTCGTTTCCATTTGTATAAAAAAAAAATTTGAGTAAACCTGTAACCAGCACCAGAGACTGGACAATTTGCGAGCTTCACAATAAAATAGGCGTTCCTGTCCTGTTTTACGTTGTTCCTTATTTGGAATGATTGACAGTTGTCAAGCAAGCCCCGAGTCACGTGACACGAATTTGTAAATAAAGTCTCGATTATCGCGGCTTCACACACACGCCGTTGTAATTGTGGAATCATGTCCGAATAAGCGGATATTGACGAGGCGATTGCAAATGTTTTACCGGCTCTTGGTTATAAGGATCCAAAGGAGTATCAGAGGTCAATAATGACTGCTTATTTACAAAAGAAAGACGCACCTACACCAGTTTGCCAGTTAGTCGACAGCCATGTTTATTATCACGTGATGTTAGATCTGTCGTGATCACGTGCACGACGTCACACGACCTACAGATTGACCTACTAGATGAGAATGAAGCTCTATTTGCCCAGTCACACGACCTACAGATTGACCTACTAGATGAGAATGAAGCTCTATTTGCCCAGTCTCTAGAGATTACGGTTTTTTTTTGAGAGGACTGGCCAATTTTTGGTGTGTGGAGAAGACTGGCCACCAGTCTACACTCTCACTTAATTAGAACTAAAGTCATAGTGTCCTAAATCATCAACCAATCAAATTTGTTATCTCTGCTTAACCTGCGTAAAAAAATGCTCGTCAGCGAACTTCATCAAGGCACTGACCTAATAAACACATACACCAAGTTTGAACATTTTATCCCAATTAAAAAAAGAGTTATAGTGTCCAAACAAGTGTGAAGGACAGACAGACTGGTGGACGGACAGACAGACGGACGAACCCATTTTAATAGTCCCCTGCTTTCTTCGAAAGGCGGGGGACAATTAAGTGAGCCAATGCTTAGAGGGGCCTGTTCGGTTTTTCACTTGAACAATAATAGCTAACTTCACCTCCTTCGATTAAAATGAGAGCACTTGCCCTCGGGCATGGAATAAATATAAATTATCGGTTGTTTTTTTTTTTAAAGAAATTTCATTTTATTTATTATTTGCCATAATGATTAACGTTAGGTTTTGCAAGATATAAGTAGATAGCTTCCTGTCGTAGGTCACAGGGCTAGCGCTAACCATTACCCGAGATTTAGCCCTAAACCCTAACTCACAATCCTGGGCAACAAGCACGTGCTCTGACCCTATTTACATCTGGTAACCTTGAGGAAATCGACTGTTGACCTTGTGAAATAGATCTAACAAGATGTGTTATCATTTTTACAAGAATATGCAAAAGATCGGACTGAGTGGCGACAATATCTCGAGTACCCCCCCCCCCCCTGCACTGCCAAGTAACTGGGAGACTTTGATATCTTGGGTGAAAATAACACAACCATGTGATGTGACCAATATTATTCAACAACCACTAGAATGGTTTACTTGTAACATTGCCTCCAACAAATGTAGAAACTCTCCTGTTTTCACAATGGAAAATAGCTACTTTCTGTGACGTCAAAGAGACAATAACTTGAACACTAAATACGTGTCCGCAATTAATACGTTTACAAAATAGTTTTAATTCTATGTGAAAAAACGTCGTCTATTTCATCATTAACGCGAGAATTTCATATTTTCTAAGGAAGTCAAAACATAATTATTTCTATGTCTTTTACTCAACAGGTTGTCAACTCATTATTATATGATCATAGGCATTATTTCCAACTCTTAAATTTCATTCACACCGGAAATAATAACACAATTACCCCCTTTGCAATAGCTATCTTCAAATGTTTGAATTTGGAGTTGAAAATGGCATTTTTGCCAATTTCTCAACTGGCAATAGTGAATTAAAGGATTGATAGGATTATTCTTTAACAAGGTTGGACTGTTTATAGATATACCACCTATTTTAAGGCTTTATTTTAATACATTTTAAAAATATAACATAAAAAATATGAAATTCTCGCATTAAATACTGATACAAATATCACTATTAAATATAAAGGTATTTTATACATATAGATTTATTTTGAAACTGACAAAGGTATCCCAGTCACCATGTATTCCACCAGCATGGTGTAATTTCACTAAACCAAAGTTCAAGTGACAAACAACATATCCATATAGGTTATAATACAGGTTAAAAACTTATTTGTATATTTACCTGGTCATCATCTAAATCTTTAATATACGCATCAGCAGTTATTTCTCTCGTATTTATATCACGGTCAATTATAGATGAACACTTTGATGCGACCTTCTTCAAAGCTTCGGAGTCATTGGCATAAATTTTGATAAGTAGTGCTGATGACTTGCTATAGATTGCTAGTGGTAATTTATCTGCAATCTTTACTCTTGAATTTGGTTCATCGTCGCCCGCAAGCACACTCTTCATATAATCTTCTTCATTATAAACTGTAAAGAAACACGGCCTTTATGGTATACTATTCATTTCACCCCACCCCACAATTAATCAAAACGAAACCGCGTAAAGATGGGGATCGCTTTCTTGTGTGTTTTTTTTACCCATTTTATTTTTCTCCATAATGTACTTTTATGAATTGTCAAACCTTATACAGCAGCGTAAAAAGGAAGTTCAACTACAATGCTTACCTTTAGTACCATACCGTTGCTTATAGATCTTTTCTTTATCTTGAAAAGCCTGAAGTAAACAGTACTTTGTTATATATCTTTTCGGTACTTTAAACTTATTATTATTATTATCCATTTGTGAAATATGTCTTTAAAGGCATTATATTCGTACATTATTTTTTAGTACACCTGGGGCCTATTTCACGAAATTTTAACTAAGATAAGATCCCAATTTTAGTAATTTGATTGGATAATATTAGATTGATTTTAGTGCTTAGCCAATCAAAATTGAAGTATCTACTAAAATTGGATTTTATCTTAAGTTAAAATTTCGTGAAACAGGGCCCAGTACATACAATATATTTACTCTGCACAATTTTAATTTTATCAATCCGTTCCATTTCTTACAATAGATGACAGAATAAAGGGTCTCCCAAGAATACTATTAATGATATAAATATGTTATAATTTGACCATACCTTGATAACCTTTTCATCTTTATGGTACATGACAAAAATAACATCCGTGAGAGTTGTGTCTGGATTTTCTTCTCCAAACTTATGAACAGTTTCAAACAGTTTAGCAGCAACTTTATCGTGAGGATAGCCAAGAATTCCCGACCCAATAGCCGGAAAAGCAATATTTTTTAGTTCATCTTTAACAGCTTGGTGTAAACATTTTTCAATGGATCTTTCCAAAACCTTTTTTTTAAAAAAAATAAATATCAAAGCTTTAAACTGGCCACAACGCATTAGTATATATTTGTGAGTTTATAATTAAATGTTATGGAGGTTGCGAAGATTTTGTCATCTACCCTCTTTACAAAGGAAACATGGCCACAGACCACCTTGGATTTGTCCCATTAATTTTGTCCCATCGAACAGCACGACACAACGACAACATCGAGCTCCAAAACTTTATGAAGTAAGGTCTATCATTGAGTCAACTGACGTGGTTTGATTTCCTGGTTGTACGTGACAAGGAGTAGGGTCGCCTGTCCAACCTTGTGAACCATATGTTAGTCCCGAAATGACCTAGTTTGTGTCGAGTTAACGTTAAACCCCAGTTCTCCCTCTCTTTCTTCATGCAAACTACTTAAAGTGCTATATAAATAGGAGGAATCCAAACGACGGGAATATAAGGTATTTGTAAAATCTATAATTATCCATAAAATGTTCACATTATTTACGCCTGATTATTACAATAGCAGAAACCACGGGTTCCTGTAACGTGGAAATAATTATTTCAAACATAACATTTAGCAATGACTATTAGTATATAGAGTTAAAATTAATGAGTATTGCCACTGGTTGACGAGATCGAGAGTAGTGAACTTTGAACCCAGTTATTTAATTCGAACCTGTTTCTCACCTTAGTATTATTATATCTACTGAAGGAGAATCGGTTTCAGACGAGTTATTTGCCCCTGGGTTAGAGATTGGAATGAGATCAGTTATTTGATGATCTCGCGTACGAACATGGACGTTACAGACTTTACACATATACACTATATCATCTTACGCAGAGCATCAACTATGGTATGCAAATGTAGATATCACGTGACTTATTAACATTAGGGACATGTGCATCAGTCGGTCGCATTTTTGCTAAAAACAAAATGTAGTCTAATGAGGGAAATGTCTATTGTACACACGTCAAAAACGGCATTTTCCAATGAAACATTTGTCATTTGACACATTGCTTTTAACGTTTTACATTTAACTTTGGCCTTAGAGGTATTTTGACTTTATCATTACCGGTATTAAGACTTTGTACATTGTACTTTTTACACGTAATCAATGGAAAAGAGATTTTAGCAGAGCATTTAATATTGGCAGCGATACCCTTCCATAGGTAACAACATACTTGTAGTTCTTCATCTTCGTTGTAGCTAGGTAAATTTACATGGTAAATCTTTTTGGTTTGTATCAAATTATAAGCATTTGTTACAGCTATATCACCCTGCTTTAAACCATTCTTATATTGCGTGTTGCAGTCGACTTGTAGTTGGTTACCACAACGTTCTAATAAAGCACTTGATATGGCACCATTGCATAAATTAAGCCCCCCATTTGACGAATTGACCAGTGCTCCGGCCTAAAATAAAAGAATAAGATTGTGTTTCGTCAGTTATCTGCTTGGATAGTGATTATAATATGTAGACATTTTATCATTAAAATTTATCTAAACTGTCGAGTTGAAACCATTATCCGAATCTGGAAAGTATATCACAGGACTGCGAATGTTGGCGTCAAATTGCAAACGGCATTCTCGAGGGATTTTCTCGGTTGAGTGCAAGACATCGTTCTCATGTCACTCGACTTTTGAACATATTCAAAAAAATCGAGCGAAATATCCAGTCTATTAACATTTGGCACATACTCATACATGTATATCCTCTTTTGAATGTAAAGTGAAAGTCTTCAAAGAGACAACGAAGCGACAAACCGCAATCACAACAGGATAAAGATACTGTTTTGTCCTGCAATACCGACAGGGAGAAACCATGCTGCAAAATTATGGGGAACTTTCTTGGCCAAGACCAGGATCGGTGTAGGTGATTATAGTATTGAGAGGAATGTGGCCGATAACACGACATCTTGATATTTTAAAGCGACAGTGCGACATTTTTACGCGACATTGCGGCATTTTTTTATGTCGAGGTGTAGGGTCAAAATGTCGTATTCTCGGGTGAAAATGTCGTGATGTTGGGTTGTCGTGGTGTCCGGTTAAAATGTCGTGAACTTGGGTTGTCGCCTTATGGAGGGCTACTTCACGACATTACGGCACGATACCAATCAGCCACCACACTAATAGGTACGCGTAATTTCTTGTAATTGTGTGTCTCCAAAAATTCACGAACTGTCGAAGCCCAGTGAGAAACTAATTTTAATAAGAGAAAAATGCATGGACACAAATCGTAACCCATTCCTTTCCATGTTCATTTTTCTTTTTAATAAGTAGTTCAAGAATTTTATATTTTTCTTTTTAAGAACATGTAGTTCAAAATATGTTCTTAGGTATAAGCATTGTCAACGTGAACTCGCTCTTGCAATATTTCTATATTCCATATTTACCTCTTCTGAAATTATGTCAGAAACCACTAAAAACATACGAGTTATCTGTGCTGCTGGTTCTTGCGTATCTGTAATATAAAGAGATTTAGTGAAATTTTGATTCTGCTTTCGATGAGCTTTAAGGGAACATCTACTACAGATGTTAGAACGTATATGTTTGGTACAGTCTACAATTTTCCTTTATTTAAAACCAGACAGATACTCATACATAAAATACACTCCTATAAACGATTCAAGTCATCCGGGGAAATAACTAATGTCTTACCATCGGCTTCCTTTCCCTTCTTCCTGAATCTTCTTTTCACTCTTCGGGTGTTCTTATCATTTGTGCTCTTTGCAACTGTTGTAAAGTCCTTTGCATCTGCAGATTCATCCGCATAAAACCAAAGAGTCTGGATATACGATGTCGGATTATTTGCTAAATACTGTTCAACTGTACTGTATGAATACTCCCGAATTGTTTTCTGTAGCGAAACCGGATTCAAATTTACACAAGGTATGGCTACAGATGTATATCCGTGTTCATCGGCATGTGTTAAAACATCCGTGATGATTGTGCTCATGCAATTTTCTTTATCATCTGTGTTTACTCCAGGATATATACCATATATCAGCTCATGCGAGAAGAATCTTCCAGGGCCAGTTTTGATTACTTCGCCGGGTATTTTCCTCATTTCGGTTGCTGCTTGGGTAATTCCAGGACCTGCAAATGCCACAAATATGTTACAAATTGGAATTATAATAGTTCCACATTTCGTAACATCGAAGAACCACCGTCATTGAAACATGTTTGGAACGCATGACAACCATGGAGACAAATAATATAAATCAGTTAGCTATAATTCGTCTTAAAGTATACGAAAAATAGGGTTTTTTTTACACACATTCAATGCGATTTCATTCCTTACCTGCTTCAAAGCCGTTCTTTCCACCCTTTCCAATAGGTTTCATATCATCTTTCACTGGAACTAGAACTACATCAGCATGGAGATATTGTGCACTACCATGTCCAATCGTTACAGTAGTTGAGCTACCATTAATGACAAACTCCGATTCAACTGCAAAGCCACCAGTTTGCGCAGTATCTAACCCCTCATATTCTAAAATTGTTCCTGGATAATAGATCGTTCCACTCTCATACGCTGTATGCAAAATACTTTCTACTCCTGGCCCCTTGAAATACACAGTTAATTCTTTGTGGCGTTCAGCAGCGTCTGCGATATAGTTCTGTGTTCGATTAATGTCTTCTTGTTCCACTGCAGAAACCATTAGTTTACCATCTTCCCATTTAAACATCACATTAAATTTACTTTCAATATTTTGAAGTTCCTCCTTTCCGTTCTCTTTGAAATAAAGTCCTGTGTTCTCTTTCGGAAAGCGGACGCATTCTGTTATCAACTTTGCAGCACTGATGATATTTTTTACTTTATTAACTGCACTTTGGAAGATAGTTGCTAGGGCAGTAATGGTAATAGTACTAACATCGTCAGAAACATCAATTACAACTTCATTCAAATTGTCTCTGACTATTTCTTCTAATTTATCATTACAAATCTGGGATTTAACATATATCTTCTTATCGTCATCAACCATGACAGTTTCTGTTGGTATTAGTTCGCCTAGTGTGTTTTCCGTCTCTTGATAATCTCCAATTAATGATGACGTGTACATATTCATGCCATTATTTTCCCATAACCAGATACCCTTTGTCATTCTAAACTTCTCTTCTAATTTTCTGTATATGTCCTCTTCATTACAAGGTTCTCTGAGGATCTTTATCTGGTCACTAGTTAAATTAATTTTATACTTTTTAAGTGCTGATACTACGTGGTTCATCATTGTTTCTGCAGTACTGATTTCTTCATCCGTACCGTTCACACAGAGTCTATCCTTACCTATGCTGGTTATCATTCCCGGAAACTTTTCATCAATTAATTTCAAGTTCTGAGTCCGTTTAAGGTACTCCATTTGGGGAGCAGTAAATTTGATTTCCTTATCCTTTAAATTCTTGATACGGTTAATCTTTTTACTTTCTTCATCAATGAATGTTTGCAGATCTTGTACCAGGATCTGGACATCATCTTTTATTCCTGTAATGGCTATGTTCTCTGCCTCCAGATTGTAGATTACGTGAAGTGACTGCTTCAGTTTATTCCTAATCCATTCTGCAACACGTTGGTTTATATCTAAAGTTAACGGGAGACTTTTATCCTCTATCATGTCATCGATGAATTGTTTAACGGTTGCCATGACATCATGTTTCCAAGATTTTAATCGTGTCCCCATTTCTTTTGTTTTTTCCATGGCTGTGCATGATATCTTCAACTTATCCTTATCTTTACCAATAGATGCTAAATTATCAGAAAGTCGACCGTTCAACCTATCCAGAACAGCAGAACACTCTAGTAACAGGCGCATGACGCTGGCTCCAGATACAACATCAGCTGTAATTTCAATGGGGTCAGGAATGACACAGACAATTGGTTCTGTTGATCCACCATCAACACCAAGACATTCATAATAAACTTCCGCTTCAAGGTCTTGTTGGTTAATCGTATGAGTTTTCTTACAAACATTTTCAACGACTGTGAAAGATGGAAAAAAAGAAAAGATAATTAAAAGCTGCAACTATATCCATGTAACTAGTTGTATGGTATGTACAAATTATAGTCACATTATAATAAAACCTGTGTCGAAGGTAAAACTATCTTTGAAATATGGTTACCGGGAATTCTCGTATTTAAGACTTGCCATTATCGACATTGAATTTCAAATTTAAAAATTATTTTCGAGTGGTCTCCCTCGTAAATTGTCAAACCACATGAGTTGGCATTGATGTTGTACAGTATACTTTTCGAAGAAATGGTTCATCACTGACATGGTCAAATCCTAAATTAATCCCAGTGCTTAAAAACGAGAATTCCCGTTATATCATCACTATTGTTTTAGTTTTTGGAAACGCATTCAAATATGACTAGGATCATTTAGGTAATCGACTTCTTACAAAAAGGATTGGACAATGTAAAATGATATATACAATCTCTATTATTCTTAACAAATAGAGTCATTAAAGAATTCCAGTTTACTATTTGTAATAATTCTAATCAAAATTATAATTGAAATTACCTTCGAAATCTTCAAAATGGATTAATCTCGCGTTTTGAACATGTTCTATTTTAAGTACACGTCCACCTCCGCTTCTTCTTTTGTTTTGAAAATACATTTTAAAGCTCCCATCCTTTGTATCAGACTTTACATCTTTGATTTTTATTACGTTTGAAAGTTCTATGGGTTCTACAATTGGAAATTTGTTGTCGTAGATTGGGTTATCTGGTAACTGTTCTTCAACTATCGCGAAATCTAGAGATAAAGACAATAATATTTGGTTTTGAGAAATTGTGGGTTTTGATGAGAAAAAAGTGAAATATAGCTATTTTAAAAAAGAAGTTCGCCGTTCGTACAGGTTTTTCAAAGACCTGAATGGGTGATTAATCTTACAATGTAGGTAATTCATCCATTCCCAAGGATTACAAGAGGTCGAGTGTGATGTCACTTCTCATTTACAGAGTACGACAAAACAGAAATTAAATATAATGAAATAGGGTTTCACGTCCTACTTTTTGAATCGCCCGAGTTATAAAGGAAATTTTGCTAGGACGAGGTGGGGGGGGGGGGGTAAGGGGGGGGGATTGTTAAGACCTAATTTGATTTAAACTTCCAACTGTCGGGACATCGTTTTTTCATAGCAACAGAAAGATAAGACACTGTTCCTTGAAATTGCCCATCTCCTACACCAAGGGGATGTCACGCTGGAAATTTTTGAGGTACTTTCATGGCCAGAACTAGTAGGAGCGAACCCGGCTCCCATGTTAAAGTGAGTCAGTGCCTTATTCCAACTTTGATTGGTTCTTTTTAGATCCATCCGAGCCACTAGACGTTATTCATTGTCAAGTTCGGCGTACTGCACCACTGACAAAAAGAAAACACACTGGATAGTCCCGGAGAACTTTCTCAGCTAGGTCTGTTGGATAGTTCACAACCGAATTCACAACTAACAAATATGAAGACTATATTCACCTATATCTTCATCAAAAGTTACCACTGCTGTACTGGGGTCCTCTCCGTACACGATATTATCCACACCATTGTTTGCTATCGTCTCCATGTAGTTTTCCAGACAAAACTTATCTACTTCATCTGGTATATCTCGAACTAACAGCTTAGTTTTATAGTGGGGCTGAGGCTTAAACATTCTAGCTTGTAATGTATAGGTATCTATTTTGTGACTACCTTTCTTGACAACACCCTTTGCAGCTAAAATATTAATGAAATCCTGTATTTAAAGTGGACAGATTGTTATTAATTCATAACGGAAATGACGTAAGTCTTTACATGGAGTAAAATAGCGAACATTAAAGATGCTAAACCTTCAACTCAATATTGTCCATAATATTTGAAACGAAAAACACGAATTGGAATTTAATAATTGTCTATTTCGATCAATATTTATGTTGTTATCTTTCCGTGGGGATATTTAAGATACAATTAACATTTCATAATCAGCACACGAGTCGTGTAGTCTATGGTTTCGGATCAGTTAGTGAGAGAGAGGGAAACAGGGTTTAACGTCCACTCCACACATACTAGAACATTTCGGGACTAATATATGGTTTAACTTTATTTCAATAATTCAGTTGCGCGTAGGGGTCTTTAGCAGTGGGAGGAAACCGGCGGACCCGGAGAAAACCCACGAGGTTGGACAGGCGACCCTAATCCTTGTCACGTACAACCAGGGATTCGAAACCAGGCCAGTTGACTCAATGATAGGCTTTATGATACAGCACGCCAGTGCTAACCATTCGGCCATCCACCCCCCCACCCCCCACTGGATCAGTTAGTAAGGAACAAAGAAAAACAAACCCAACAAGACAATAATTAGTAATAGTTGATTAACAAACCACCAAATAATAATTAACAGAACATAACTGATAAAAAAAAATAATGTTTTTAAATCGCATTATATACATTCATATTACAATAACATGTTCTTTAGACTCCAAAGATACGCCATTTAAATCCCTGTGTAGCTTACTGTCCCCTACAAACTCCTTAATTTCGTAAATCAGCATTTGATATCTAAATTTAATTAGAAAGTGAGTGGGGTTATTGATAGATATTAATTTAGGGGTAGTGTTGTATACAACAATGCTTCAGATGTTTCAATTTTTCATTTTCGACCAATATTACATTTTAAAGACTGAATAATCGATCATGCCAAATAATTACGATTTGCATGAACTCCTATCCACTTCTTAAAATAGGCTAAACCTCTTTTAAATTATTTTAAAAATAAAATTGCCTTGATCTGAGTGACATGGGGCAAGCTCTAATATGATTTATTTTTGGTTTCGATAAATCATACGGAAGTAGTTTGTTTGTTAACGTTACATGAACCGTGTCTGGAAATAAAATGGGGTTTAACGTCCTACTCTTCCTACTGTGACTGGGTTAAGGAAGACGGGCATCACCATGCAGTGTGTATAAGAGAGAAAGAGAGAAATGGGGTTTAACGTCCACTCGACACAAACTAGGTCCTTTCGGGACTAACATATGGTTTAATTTTATTTCAATAATTCGCTTGAGCGTAGGGGTCTTTAGCAGTGGGAGGAAACCGGAGTGCCCGGAGGAAACCCACGAGGTTGAGAAGGCGCCCCTATCTCCATGCCGCATACGCTCACACCGAGGATCGAAACCACAGCTGCAAGCCAGAGGTGACCGGCCAGCTAGAGGTCGAAGCGCGGCACTGTAGACCACAAGGCTATCCCAACCCCCCAGTGTGTATAAAGGAAATATTGCCCGGACAACGGCACTACGGCCTGTTCTTATTTCGAACGCCAGCTTTCAAGGATTATTTTACATGCACGCTGATGTGTACATAAAACAAAGCTGGGATATCTCAACTTTGGCTTTTCATATGAACGCAAAATTTTGAAACGGAGACAGATTGCCATCTAAATCATAACATGCAAATCGAAAAGAGAGGGGTGTCATAGTAAGAAATATTAAAATTTTCAAAATGAAGTGTTCTCATGGTTATTTACTGAGATTTATTTTAAAGTTGTGATAACAGAAATTCGGACAGGTGCCCAGAAAGTGAAAACAGAAGCATTTACGGACTTCTTATAGTCTTGTAAAAAGACTACACTGTGCGTTTTTATGAATAAGTAATGCTAAGTTATCCGATGCCTACCTTCAGATGACTCAAATTCTATCAATATTCCACTTTTAATTGTCTTTATGTTCACAACTTTACCGCCGTTTGATCTCTTCTTATTTTGCATATATAATTTAATTTTTGAGAACAGACTCTCTGAAAGTGGACTTTCGGAGCTACATATCACTGAGCAGTTGTTATCGTCGGTAACTGAAATGTTAACAAATTAAAACTTGGAATTTTGTTTCATTTTATGTAATTTTCTTCAGCTAAAATCAATGAAGATAAAAAAAACCCAACACAATTAACCGGGAAATAATAATATTTTTGTGTATTTTGATTTTCTTAACAACATTATACATGGTGACACGTTAATAAAATATATTTTATGTTATCATATATACGGTAACTGAAAACTGTAACAATGCATACCTTCGGCACCAGCCTCCGCCATTTCCCTTTTTGTTTATACGCCGCTGGGGTATAATCCTTAAAAGTGTATACCACGTGACAGGTATACCGGCTTATCTGAAATAAATCAATTTACAAGAATGACCACAACAAACGCAATGTAATCGACATTTATTTAAACACATATTGACCATTAAGTTAACTATCTGCCCCCAAATAATCTGATTTCCTCTTGGGAAAAGTAACTTCCTATATGTGTGATCCATTGAATCTGCATAGCAGCCTAATTACAGATAACGCAACCAAAGCGGTCAACAACACACAGAAAACAACACTGCATTACACACATGCACACCTCCACTCACACACAGTCAACCTCAAGAACAAAGATAGATCGATGGCGGATAACCCTGGGAAATTTAAAATGTATTCCTTCTATCATATATAGTTAGAAAATTATCTTTGTCATAGAATATTTTTATGTCTCTTTGAAGGACAATTCGTGAAAAAAATAGAAAGAAATGAAGTATTGTAAAATGGAGAGACAATGGTGCCATTCGAAGATGATCCTAAATGTTTATAAAGATCTGATTTTGGGTCAGTGTAGCTTCGACGTATCATCATCACATTGTGTTTTCCCGATGGGGTTCTGTATCAAAACCAAAGATGTTAACGAGGAGATCTTATTCTGTGGTGAGATACAGAATTGTCGAGGGTGGGGCTATCGTGTATGTAATCTGATAATGGTAGTTTTTGTTAGCTCTACCCGACTGAATGGTGAACTGGTGAATATAGGGACACGCAGAACTAGCGTCTCTATCTAAACCTAGACCTGGCCAACAAACAACGCTTCTTGCAATTGGGTCTATTCTCACGATGGTGCAACCTGAAGTTCATCAAGGACAGGTTTAATGTAAAGTACAGTATTCTCATTCCCCACAATAACTAATTTTGCCCTTTTGAATCTTCTAAAAGTCGATTAAAATAGGACTTTAAATTTTGCCCATTTATTTCAGCTGACAAGAGTGCATTGAAATAATCTTTATAAAGTTGGTGATCGTTATGCTGTCGTTGCTGTGTCTTTAGACGTCATTGGTAATTCTAAATCAGCCCTGAACACAAGTTTCTTGCTCTACCTTGTTTTCGTTTCCATACAATGTGGTGTTTGGTTTTAGGTTGATTTTGTTTCGAAATTTCTGCTTCAAATTTGAAGCTTACTTTACCACTTTGGGCATTCATTGCTGTAATGTAAAAGCAATATGGTGGATTGCGTGTCCACGCAAGCAACAAAAACAAGGTCAGACACACTGTTCGTGGAGCAACTTTAGGTATATTGTTAAAATGATCGTGTGGCTGACATACTGTATTTCACTGGTACGGAAAGAGACTGAGATTCTGCTACATCACTGTCGGCTAGGTCCATGATATAGGCGATACATAGAGTGTCATTCTTGATGATTGGTAGGCTATCTTTTTACATTAATTTCTTTTAAATAGAGGTTTATTCAATCCACATACCAGGTGAGATCACCTAGTGAATCTCCAAAAAATATACCAAATTCAATAAACCGCGCACCGACGACAAGCTTTGGTGGCGACAGGAGTCCTTTAAGGATAACTAATAATTCCCAAAACAATTCCCGTTGGAGGTTGCTGCCGGTGTAAGAAATTCTTTTAACAAGGAATACGTCTGGCTACCAATGACAGATATGTAGATCGCAACCTTTTTGGCTCAAACCGGATAAAATGTTTATAAGGAAATTAGTGCATATATTAAACAAACTTACAGTTAATATTAATATCTCATTCAAAAACAAATTTGATATGTTAACATTAAAATAAATACATATTATTTTATCAGCTGATTTCATATTGTTCTTCAACTTTGTCCTAGAAAGTCCTGGTAGACTTTAAAATACCAAATGAACGCAATGTCGTCATAAATCGATATAATTATACTCCGTCTCTAAAATCGTTCGTATAAGAGTGGATTCTCCATAATCTTGTATAAAGGTGGTTATTCCCGATTAAGTTAGATCTCTGGGAATTTAGGATATCCATCATTTGAAAATGGTTATTGATCAACCCTTCGTTCTCAACCTCATACAACAATCAGTATGGAGAGAGAGAGAGAGAGAGAGAGAGAGTCATTTCGGGACTAACATATGGTTTAATTTTATTTCAATAATTCGCTTTCGCGTAGGGGTCTTTAGCAGTGGGAGGAAACCGGAGTGCCCGGAGGAAACCCACGAGGTTGAGAAGGCCCCCTATTTCCATGCCACATACGCTCACACCAGGGATCGAAACCACAGCTGCAAGCCAGAGGTGACCGGCCAGCTAGAGGTCGAAGCGTGGCACTCTAGACACCCCCCCCTCCAATCAGAATGGTGGGCAATTATAATAGTTTCTTATACAAAATATCTGAAAATACTTGATTAGTTAATTTGCACATTGTACGTTCCCAGAAATCAGACAATTGTGCATTTTGTCTTTGACAATTTGCAACGAAGGGGCCGAAGGGGGGGGGGGTGAATCAACGAATTGTGTGAAAATGAAGTGATCCTTACTATGTCAGTAATCATTTGGTACCGAACATCTTCTCCACGGTGTTTAATATTATATATTTAGCTTGAAATATTGTTTATAAAGCAATTGCCCGTCTCAGTAGTAAAGACTAGAAATTCAGACTTCCCTCCACTAGTTAATCAATCTCACGCTCCACTGCCTCCAATGCATGGTTGTGCACATTTATTAAGAAGACGGGGGATTGGTATATCAGTCCTTGCCTGTACATCTTTTCGACACGGGGATTTCAGGGGACATTTATAACGAACCAGGTGTATTCCTACCCAACCAAAGTCCTCTAGCCTCTAGTTCTTATTTTAATATGAACAAGTCTGACCCAAATTTAATTATTTCCGTATACGCGTCTCGTCTTACCTCTGATTAGTACACCCATAAAATACCTTTTAAAAAACTTTATTAGTCCATGTATTCTAAACAACGTACCTGAATAGATTTTCGGATTAGATTTGCAGCCAAACGTCTAAAACAATCCGCTTTTAATGACTGTCTGTCGGCAGATTTTCTCCACAGAAAAAGGAAACCGAAACTAGAAGTATACACCTCTCTGCTGCTAACAGCCAATCACAGCTTAGTAGCATTACATTATGTTCTATATTTAAAGCAGGTTACACTTGACAACCATAATCAAACATCCCGCAGTGAATATTCGCTTGGCCGCTACAATCACTGATAAGCATGACATCGACGAGGCTTAATGAGTACGGCATATTAACTTTTTTACTCCGACAAATTAAATTCTCAGACATTTTTTTGAGGTAAAGGAAAAATAAATAAAGACGTTTGAAGTATTTGTAGTTAAAAAATATTTCATATTTAGTGTAAATGGGTATTAAAATGAGTAAAATGCATCATTTTTCCCGAAGCAGTTAGGTGTTAAGTAAACATTGCACGAGCCGTTTAGCCAATGACTGACGCCGGGTGCAGTCAACGCACTGTTGTGGACACTCATCTGTTACAGAGTTAATTCGTAAGTAATTCTCTGTGAAACAGATTGAACCATAATATTGTCAGGTAAATTTTACATTCCTCGAGGGGGTTGGGTGGCCGAATGGTTGGCGTGCGCGCGCTGTATCATACGGCCAGCCATTGAGTCAACTGGCGTGGTTTCGAATCCCCGGTTGTACGTGGCAAGGAGTAGGGTCGCCTGTCAACCTCTTGGGTTTTCTCCGGGTACTCCGGTTTCCTCCCACTGCTAAAGACCCTTACGCGCAAGCGAATTATTGAAATAAAATTTAAAAAAACATATGTTAGTGCTGAAATGACCTAGTTTGTGTCGAGTGGACTTTAAACCCCATATTTCTCTCTCTCTCTCTCTCTCTCTCTCTCTCTCTCTCTCTCTTTTTTTACATTCCTCGAAAAATGCATTGGGTTATTAGTCATAAGACATTTTTATTTGTTCTGCACACGTGAAGAAGTATCAATACATGATCTGCGTGTCATTTTATTTTCTCTGGAAATAAGTTTTCGGTGAAAATTATTTTCTCTGGAAACAAGTTTTCGGTGAAAATTCCAAGTATGGAGCACCATTATGGACATTGAATAATATACCGTGGTTACATATTGTTGACTTAATTTGCAATTCATAATCATACCGAAAACCATTTTTTTCAGAATAACGCTATTTCTTATTTTAAAACGCATCTAAGATATGTATAATAGAAGTCAGGAAGGCTGACCAAGGGATTAGAAAAGTGAGCGAGTAGCATGTTTTTGCACAAGCAATTATTTATTGATGTGTGTGTCCCTCCATAGTTTCTATTTCCTTGTTTAAAGTGAAAGCAGATTTAGAGCAGGTGAGCCGGAAAAGGACGACACCTGGATATTTATATAATTGCAGGTCTCCGAGAGTGCTATCTCCGAGTGAGTATAACCTGGGAAATTTAAACTATTAAATGTCAATATGAATTAGTTATATTTTGATTTGCCTGTTCAATAAGGAAACTTATTGTCATACAATATGACCGGGACCAGGTCATAATGTGCTCTAGGATAAAGTATTTTGAAATTAGATTTGTTGACGTACTTTAGACATTATTGATGACATAATTCGGTTTTGGCATTTTGAGACTAACTTACAGCTTGACACATTTACTACGAAAACAGGGGGGTAAATTGATGTCCCGGTCCCCGCCTCGGGGAACTTTAAAACCACCCTTGCGAGTATTACGTCGTCCCCAAAAAGTCTCTAGTCGATCGTAGTGCATCTTTGAGCTGTGCAATGTGAACAAGTCTGATTTCGCTAGGTGACCATGACCCAAATTTGATTATACCTTATATACGGGTCTGGTCTTTCCGCCTAATTAAAAAAAATATTAAAAAATACAAGTATTAGTTCATTTATTTCAAACAACATACCTGTATGAATTCTGGGATCGAAACGCCTAAAACAACTCGCTTTAATTGCTTAATGGTCGATAAATGTCCTCTACAGAACAACGAAACCGAAACTAGAAGTATACACCTCTCTGTTATCAACAGCCAATCACGGCTTAGTAGTACTGCATTATATTCTAGATTGCCAGGTAAAATTTTATTCCCCGAAAAATGTATAGGGCCCTGATTCACGAAATCTTAACTAAAGATAAAATCCAAGCACTAAAATCAATCTTATATTATCCAATTAAAAAAACTAAAATTTAGATTTTATCTTAGTTAGAATTTCGTGAATAAGGCCCCTGGGTTATTTATCATATGTTGTCGATATTATAATTGGTTCTAAATAAGCCAAGACGTATCAAGGCATGGTCGGTCTAAGTGAATTTTATTTTCTCTTGAAAAGGTTTAACGCGCGTGCGCGATAGATCAAAGAGTCTGTCACAGAGTTAAACGAATTATTGAACGATATTATTATGGTAATCCCGAAATGACCTAGTTTGTGTGCGGATGTGTGGGGGTAGGGGGTAAAGTTTAAATAACTTTACGGGCTCTGATTAGCCTCGTTAATCGAGTCGCTTCATTACAAATGAGTCTACTGATCCGGGTAAGGGAGGCGAGTGTCACGGTCGCGTGCTTCATGGTCAGATATTGGGATGGAATAGTAGGTATATGTATGTTTTATGTAAAGTCCCCGTTTCTGTTGACTTGTGGTTACCACAGATATACGCCAAAATGATGATAGACCATGTATTTCGCAAAAATCCCCCCCCCCCTGCAAAAATTCCTGGATCTGCCAATGCGAAGACTGTAGATGACCCCCGATAGAATAAAATAGAAGCAAAACCTAGTAGACTAGACAAGTAGGAGCCGGGCATGGATATCTTTAATCCTCCTATCCTCTTCTATACCCGATAGAATAAAATAAAACTTCAAAGAAATGACGGCACATTTTTGCTTTGGGAAAATGAACCGTTGTGCCTACGCATAGGCGTACGGGCTCGATGACAGACAGAGAGCGGCGCCGGTCTTCCTCAAGAGGCGAAGGAACGGAGCTTACTTTGTACCCCCCCCCCCAAAAAAAAAAAAGACAATTTTGGAATATTTGACGGCTGCAAACCTTTTCCTGCTATTTCAGCTCGGGTTTACAGTCCTTTGGAAGAAAATTTCGAAAATTTTAAAAACTGCAACTTCAATTTGGTTCAATATAGCCCACCTGGCTGACGCAAATTCAAAACCACTAATCAATCGTCGCGGGGTATAGGGGGCTCACCCTCCCGAAGAAAATTTTGAAAATTTAACAACCGCAAATGCGTTTTCTGCTATTCTAGCTAACTCCATATCCAATGGTTTTGTAACCGAAATCCCACTCTGAATTCCAACCATCCAATGAGACTATTACAGTTGCATTCACAAATAATAATCGATGCCCGAAAAATTTATTAGGGCTCGGTGACAGTTAAGGAAGCAAAACTAGAAACACCCGAAAAGAATTCAGGTTTCCAGACAGCGGCGCTGACCTTGTATGGACCCCCAAGAAAATTTTGGAATATTTGTTCGTAAAATTAGTGTTTGATTAGATTTCGTGTTAGTACAGTTTTAATTAGGAGATAAACACTTCCTGTTTCGCATTTAGAGGGGTGTTATTGTCCAATAGACATGTCCTGAGATCATTAGGGCCCAAAAGCGTAGCGTCGCGGGTTCTAAAGTAAAATCTCAGGACATGTCTATTGGACAATAACACCCCACTAAATGCGAAACAGGAAGTGTTTATCGACATTGTAACATGCTTTTTTAGGATTTTGAAAGAAATTACTAAAACAGAGGGGTGTTATTGTCCAATAGACGGTGTCTAATTGACCAATCAGAACGCAAGTTTTACCATTAAGCATGTTACAATGTCCATTTATGTCCTTTTTTATCATGTAACTAGCATCTTATCCATGCCATAAACCTCTACTTATAGTTTGAAAAAAAGTATGGAAAACCACGAGTCAAGGTGTGCTATTTTTAAATTCCAGTCAGAGAATGTTGACTCCAACACGACTGATATTGAATATACCTTGCGTCAGGAAATGACTGCCATCAACATATTACCTATGTGCATAGTAACTCCATATGAAGACAGTCCTTTAAAGGCATTTATCGCTTTTAGATCTGTAACAGGTAATCTTTGTATGGATGAATGAATGAGTTTTCCAATATTTGTATGAACAGAATTTTAAATAATTAAATAAAATAGGAATTACCCGTTTATTAATTACAGCTAATAAGGGTGGAGATGGCATGTTTCATAACTTATGGTCTGCATTGTCATAAACAGTAAAATACAAGACAAACATACAGTGACAATATTTATTGTTTCTATTTCGCATTGCTTTTCTTTCAATTTTTCATTTCACATATATTGAAAATCATAACCTGACTTATTCCTTCGAAAATAAAATAGAGTTACCTCCCATGTCCAGCATTGTTCAAGACATGCATATATATAGGGGGTGGAATAAAATTACAAATTGTTGAGTTCAAAGTTGACCCCCATTTTAAAACTTGGAGACATAGAAGACATTGAAGAATCAACAAAAAATTTTGAGCTTCAAAGGGTGTAACCCCCCTGTACACCCCCCTTGAAAATATCCGACCCTTATTTCTGGTACTTTTAACGGATTTGACCATTTTCTGCTGTTGTAAGGCGTCATAGGTGTCTCAAATCGTTCGATTTTGATGGGTTTTGAATCTCTGAGTTCATATCTGACGTGAAAACGAACGTAACTTTATCCAAAATGGCGGAAATCCAAGACGGCGGCCAAAAATCCAAGATGGCCGACAAGATTTTATGTTATACCCTATCAAAATTGAATCTGCTTTCAGAATTTATTTTCTAGACTGCTTTCACGACTTTAACGGTTGTATGATACATTTAGATTATTCAAATTATTATAATGAACTATTATATTCATTATAAAATTGCTTGTGAATCATATACCTGTATAATTGGTATATACAATGGCGTTTTGAAATTTGAAATTGTTCCCATGAACAAATTGCAAATAATGTGTGTGTATAAAATAGATGTTTGAATTATTTGTCATGTATGACATGTGCTGTAACTCTTTATCATTAGGACGATGTTACTTCAATTCTGAGGGGTCACGGTGGCTGGGGGTGTGGGGGTTCGATCCCTGCTTTTGCCGAGAAAGTTAATCCATATTTATCGATGTGGTTCCCCCTCGTCAGTGATGCAGGACGGATGGTCTGACAAGGACAGCTGTCTAGTCGTTCGGATGCGACAAAAACCAAGGTCCCATGTACAAATTAGCGTGCACAAAAAAGATCCCTTGACAGCTGGAAGTCGATATAAGGAGTAAAAGTTTTGTACGCGAGCGGAGCACTAATTGGTTTGTACATCTTGTTGAACTGTTCTTATTGTTCACCACGCTGGCTTCTGCAACATATGGGGTCCTCTTCCAGGATCTAAGTGAAGTTTCTGGATGTGATCACTCCTGCCTTGTATTTGCTTCAAAAGAACGGTTCCATAGCACTTTAACAAATGGATGCTCAGAAACTGGAAAGGGCCCCGGCACACATAATAGACACTGAGAGAAGTGTTGGTTTCATAAACTACAAATTGAAATCATGAGGGTTCATTTGCATCGGTTGGTGAAGTAGGCGACTAAATCACCAACCAAGACATATAAGTATCTAAGTAAAGTATGTTGCAGTGGTTGATTTATACATTCATTGAGCTATGGATCGCCTAGCACCTATCCGGAAAATCTCCATGATAATGGTTTGAAAATTTCTACGATAAATGTTCTTTACATGGAACATTTGAATTTATATTAATGTGTGATAATGATGTATGTTCCCTCGCAATGGTTACTTGCATAATGCCACATTGACCAGCAGTGAATATTCTCAAGACCGCTACAGTCACTGATAAGGATGACATCGATGCGACTTAATGAGTCCCCAATATTAACTTTCCTATTCAGTGTAAACGGGTATTATAACTGGATCTTCAAAATTTAATCATATAACACCAATTTTATTTAACCTCCACTGGCTACCTATTACTTACAGAATTGACTATAAAATTCTACTATTAACCTTTAAATGTCTAAATGGCTTGGCTCCCGTGTACCTATCTCAGTTATTGAATCAATATCAACCCAACCGTCAACTCCGCTCTAGTTACTTTGTGAATCCAACGCTAAGTCATCAGCAGGAGAAAGGTCGTGCGCTGTTAAAGCTCCTAAACTGTGGAATAAATTACCATTAACAGCAAGAAGCTGCGAATCACTTCAGACTTTTAAATCTAATCTAAAAACTTTTTTATTTACTAAAGCATTTTATTGAACTTTACTACAGACTTTACAGCTAAATTTTTATTCCTTTTACGCTATTATTATTGTGATACTTTTAATGTGTGCCAATTTTTTTGTTTTATTGTTTTTATAATTTCAATTAGTTTTTATCATATTGTCTATCTGCATTTTATAATATATTATTGAATTGTAAAGCGCATCTGAGCACTTGGTGAAAGATGCGCTATAGAAAAACACCAAAATAATAATAAAATAATTATTAAAATGAGTAAAAGGCACCATTCTACCCGAAACAATTACCTCTTATGTAAACAATACACGCGCCACTGAGCCAATGATTGGCGCCGTGTGATGTGATTGCATGTGTTGAAGACAGTCATCTTTTACAGAGATCTTAGAAGACTTTCGTAATTCTCTGTGAAAGAGATTGATAATGAAATGTGAGATATAAAGAGATTTGACATGAAGTTCAGCAAGATCATATGTATCACATTAGACTGGTGGCCAGTCTTCTCCACACACCAAAAATTGGCCAGTCCTCTCAAAAAAAAAAAAACGAAAGAAAAACGTAATCTCTAGAGACTGGGCAAATAGAGCTTCATTCTCATCTAGTAGGTCAATCTGCATTATGTAGGTCGTGTGACGTCGTGCACGGGATTACTGCATTTGCACTGGCAAACTGGTGTAGGTGCGAGATGTTTGTGGATAACAGTTATTGTTATTTAGTGATACTTTAACGATCTAAGAATTTTGTTGACGGACAATATGATAATATCTGTCGAATGAACGGATACAACGTATGGGATGAGGTGAATGAACATAAATAATTACACACGACATCATTATAACAACTTAACGAAGCCAGTTCATGCGTATCGGGACGAAGCCGAATGGCGAATGGAAACAAAAACGTGACATCAGCCCGCAGACGGTTTCAGCATGACTGCTTTGCACTCCATTCGAGACGCATGATTCATGAAGGTAAATATCGAACTTAATCTATCTTAGACATCACATTTACAAATTCGTGTCACGTGACTCGGGGCTTGCTTGACAACTGTCAATCATTCCAAATAAGGAACAACGTAAAACAGGACAAGAAACGCCCATTTTATTGTGAAGCTCGCAAATTGTCCAGTCTCTGGTGCTGGTTACAGGTTTACTCAAATTTTTTTTTTATACAAATGGAAACGAAAGTGTTGGTTTACTAAAAATTACTACTTTTATATAAATCGAAATGTAAAATAAATAGAAGAGACTGGGCCAGTCTAGTATCACATATGTTGCTTGACACATGTATCTGAAAATTAGATGACGTCAGAAGACTGTGATGAAGTCAGAAGAGCATCTTGTGACTGTGATCAAATCCGGAGCCACATTTTGACAATAAAATCTTATTCTACGACCCATTACACAACATATGTTCGGATTTTGTATAAAATTTGTTCGGTCACCTTAGATTTTTGGCGGCCATCTTGGATTTTCGCCATTTTGAATATAACTACATAAATAACCACACCGGCAATCAACTACACGACCCAAAAAACATCAATACAGAACAATTGGGTGTACTTACGACTTCTTTTAACGAAAAAAAATGGTAAAATCAAATAAAACTACCGAAAATCAGGGTGCGGTACCTTCAGGAGGGGTGTACAGGGGGGTAACCCTCTTTGCACCCCAAAATTTTTTGTTGCTTTTTCAATGTCTTCTATGTCTCCAAGTTTTCCGATGGGGGACAGACAATTTCAAAATTAATTCCACCCCCTAATATATACGCGCTTAATATTATGTGATATATTATTATCGCATTTTCTAATGATGTAATAATGGTGAACTGTTTTTTTTGGAAACTATTAAAAGGTTAACTTAATTTTTAAAAATAATTATAAATTTTGCATAACCTTATTAAATCCATCCAATAATAAAAAAAAATCTGTATTAGTTCTTTATTTACATGATAGCCCCAGAATGATATAAATTGTACTTAAGTACCGTTATTAATAAATCATTGTAGATAAAGAAAAGGCATGCAAGAATGGTCATATTAAAATGTTTTCTTTTGAGGATATACAGCCAGGGGTAAGTGTTTCTTTTTTTTTTTTAAAGGAAGAGTCCATAAGGGGAAAATCAGTTTAATTTTGGATCACCCGGTGACATGAAATTACATCCCCCGTACGTGGAAATGTAGAAATAACTAATTGTGTGCCGTGTATTTAACTTCCATTGAAAGGAAGCTATACATAGAGTCACTATATATACATTCAAATAGCTCTTAGTGTGTAAAATTCAAACCAATCTCAGTAATTATAATAATATAAATGATAGCACTAATAATAATAATGATAATGGTAATTGTAATATTATAAATGATAACACTAATAATAATATTAATGGTAATTATAATATTATAAATGATAGCACTAACAATAATAATAATGGTAATTATAATAATGTAAATGATAGCACTTATAATAATATAAATGATAGCACTTATAATAATGATAATATAAAATATAGCACTAGTAATAGTAACACTATAAACCTCAGAATGCCTCGTTCGGCATTTCTGTCCAAACGAGGTAAAAAAAATGCCTCGTTGTCTGCAGTTCCAAAACGAGGTTTTTTAAATTGCCCTTCTTTTGGAACGAGGTATTTTGTTCAGAACGAGGCTTGGTAAAATGCCTCGTTTACTAAACGTGGTTTTTTCAACATAGTTATTAGCGGTATATCGGCCAATTTGTAAAAATTAAAATTTATGTTATTTAATACGAAAATAAAACCAGTTTAAACTATATTATTATCAGAGAAATTGACAAGACAAGAATACACGCCATCGGTGGAGGTGTAAAACTATTGCAGACACATAACTACCTTGATTGATTTATTGCCCCAATCAGTATAGGTGTTAAGAAACAACTGTGGTGTTGTGACATTTTATTGGGGGCAATCAATTAATCAAGGTATAGCTGTGTGTCTGCAATTGTTTTACACCTCCACTGATGGCGTGTATTCTTGTCTTGTCAATTTCTCTGATAATAATATAGTTTGAACTGGTTTTATTTTCGTATTAAATAACATAAATTTTAATTTTTACAAATTGGCCGATATACCGCTAATAACTATCTTGAAAAGACCACGTTTAGTAAACGAGGCATTTTACCAAGCCTCGTTCTGAACAAAATACCTCGTTCCCAAAAAAAGGGCAATTTAAAAAACCTCGTTTCGGAACTGCAGACAACGAGGCATTTTCTTTACCTCGTTTGGACAGAAATGCCGAACGAGGCATTCTGAGGTTTATAGTGTAATAATAATATAAACATGGCCCCCCTCCGACGAAAATCACCATTGAAATTTATATGGCAAGCGGAATCTGACCAAGCGCTCCAGTTAGAACTGCATAAGCCATGCGCGCCATGCGCTAAATTAGCTGTTAATAATTTCTTGATGATAGACTTTGATCCAAATCCCATAGGAACCCAAGAGGCTACAAATGAACTAACAAAAATACTTATCAATGCCCCAAAACAATGCGTAAAACTTGTGAAGATCAAAAAGTGTAATAAAAAGAATAAATGGTATGACAGAGACTGCAATAAGCTGAAAAGGGATATGCTTATGGCACTAGACCAATTAAATAATAATCCAAACATTTCCCAACTGCGGTCAATATATTATAAGAGAAAGAAGGAGTATAAGAAAACAACTAAATACAAAAACCGACAGGCTAAAAATGTAATTTTAGAAAAACTTGATGATCTGGATAGCAATAACCCACGTGAATACTGGAAACTTGTCAATTCCCTTCTTAAAGACAAAACAGAGGGGGGTGATGACATAACCATCAACGTATGGGAAAATCATTTTACCACACTTTTTGAAAAAAAACATGATCAGGCCAAATTCTCTGAATTATCTGAAAAAATGGAACAACTTAAACAGGAACCTATCAATACCAACCTTAATGAGCCTATCTCTGCAAGCGAACTTCGAAAAGCTGTAAAAAAACTCAAAAGAAAAAAGTCGAATGGGCCTGATTTGATTCTTAATGAAATGTTAATATCTTCCTCCGAAATTTTGATTGATCAGCTCTTAAAATTGTTCAATATGATTTTATCGACGGGTTTCTATCCAACGTCCTGGATGGAATCATATATTGTTCCAATACACAAAAAGGGCAGTAAGGACGATCCAAATAACTATCGTGGCATTTCCCTGTCCAGTTGCTTTAGCAAATGTTTTCTGTCCATTATCAATAATCGAATAACAGATTACCTCGAAGACAACAATTTACTTGACCAAGCACAGGGCGGGTTCCGTAAAAATCATCGGACAGTTGATAATATCTTCATACTCAAAACGATTATCAATAAATATAAGTGTAATAAACAAAATCTTTTCATGACCTTTGTGGACTTCAAAAAAGCTTTTGACTCTCTATGCAGAACAGGCCTCTTTTATAAATTACTAAAAAATAATATCAACGGACCAATTTTTGATTTAATTACATCCATGTATTCAAATACTTCATATACTGTGAAAAGTTCCAAGGGATTCTCCAACACCATAAACTCTTTCATGGGTGTGAAACAGGGATGCGTGTTAAGTCCCGTACTATTCAATATTTATATTAACGACTTACAGTTTTATATTAATAATGCGAACACAAATCCTCCTTCACTAGAATCTAATAATGTCTCCCACCTGTTGTTTGCGGATGACCTTATCATGCTCTCCATTACTGAAACTGGCTTACAAACTAGCCTTGACCAACTTAATAAATTTTGCATTGATTGGCAGATTGACCTTAACCCAACAAAATCAAAAATAATGATTATCAAAAATAATCAACGAAAAATAAAGAACATATTTCATTTTGGCAAGATTAATCTTTAAACAGTTAAATCATACGTCTATCTAGGGGTCTGCTTTTCCAACAACTCAACCTCTAAGTCTGCGATCAGTCAACTTAATAGTAAGGCTAGACGTGCATGGTTCTGCCTGTGCAATAAAATTGGTACGACTGATTTTCTTCCGACCAAGGTTTTCATTAAACTATACCAATCAGTTGTTAAGCAGATAGCTATATATGCGTCGGAGATCTGGGGATCTAGTTTGGTCCACAGCAAAACTTTCAAAATTAGCAAATGGGACCAAATTTCTCATAATAAACTAACCATTAAGATCTGCAAGTCAATACTGGCACAACCATCAAAAACATCAAACATTGGCTGTCTAGCAGAACTGGGTATTTTTCCGGCCAGCCTTGACATATTTCAAAGAATGATTTCCTATTATAAACGCCTAACGAATTCTAATGTAGACAGTTTTCCTAAAAGTGTTCTTTTACGTTCTGCCTTCATTACTGATAGCAACCTCATTGCAAACAATGACATTAAATATTCTTGGACAGCAGCCATAGCAAAAATATATGAATATTATGATCTCCCAAATAACCCCTCTCCCTCAGCAACTAAGCTAAAACTTCAAACTAAATTCAACAATCATTTTACAGAACTAACTAAATCAGGAACAAAGTTAAGAACGTATGGACTATATAAAAACGTAATAAACCACCCCGCGCGTTACCTTCTGCAGGGTAAAAATAAAAACTTTAAATCATCCTTTTCATCCCTTCGACTCAGCTCGCACAAATTGGAAATAGAGAGAGGCCGATACAAGAATATTCCACCTGATCAAAGGTTATGCACGCAATGTTCTCTTTCTGCCGTTGAAGATGAATTCCGTTTTCTTTTACAGTGTCCCCGATATGAAAACCTGCGTCTGAGATATATCTACCCTACTTTAATACCATCTTGTCAATTAACTTTTGAAATTCTTTTTAATCCGCCAAATTTCCTTGCTAAGGCAGTAGCCATGTACACATACCATGCTCTTCGGGAAAGGGGTTTACCTGTCTCTTAGTATCTGCTGAATGCTCTTTCCCCATTTGATCATCATACTCTTATGTACACTTTTGAAATTCTTTTTAATCCGCCAAATTTCCTTGCTAAGGCAGTAGCCATGTACACATACCATGCTCTTCGGGAAAGGGGTGTACCTGTCTCTTAGTATCTGCTGAATGCTCTTTCCCCATTTGATCATCATACTCTTATGTACACCGATATACTTTTACTACATATTTTATGAGTATTTTTATTTCATTGTCATACTTTCATTGTTGTTTTCATTGGTATCATCCCAATGGTGCATGTACATAGATCTATCCCATTATAATTTCATTATATTTTCATTATTTATATAGTATTCCATGACAAATGTATCTTTTGCATGCATATGTATGTTGATGTTTTGTATACTGTTCTTAATGGACGTAATATGCAAATAAAAAAGTTGAAGTTGAAGTTGTTCGCAGCTTTCTCTTGTGGGGTCTCTTAATTTTGTGTATTGTGCGGTCCATCTGCGATTACAGACTCACGACTTCCTATACTAGAACTTTAAATTTCTGTATTCATAGTTACACCTACTTGTAGAGTAAAATGGCTTTTGTTGAACCTTTGTTGAGCATGTAGGCTGTAGTTGGTATTTTGTTTGTCAGTGTTTTTGGCTTACATAAGTAACTTCAAATGTCAATCTTTTTATTCGCCCACAAAAAACCCCAACCAAACTTGGTGATAAATAAGTTCTATTAATTGGAGGTAAGAATAAAATCTGGACTGGACTTTTTTAGGCAATCTGCACATCAAAATAAAAACGGACTGAATCAATTTCCCCTTTCAGGCAACATATTGGGTCACACATGCAGATGCTTGTGTCGTTGGGTCAAATTGTTTATTTATATTCGGTTCAACCGAGAACTAATAAGTGGGTTTTTGACACGCGTCCTGTGCTTTTGACCCGAGTAAGAACATTTTGGTTTCAGATCGAATCCTGTAGCTATATTTTTTGTTTTGAATTTTTAGATTCTTATAGCCGGTTCGTATCGTGTAAACATCAAACCATATAATCTGTGGAGAACGACTACTACAGAGAAATTAAAGGATGATTTAGAGGCCTGTTCTGGAGTACACGTCACGATAAATGAGATGGCTGAAGTATACATATCAGGTTGTAAACAACAGATTAATTTAGCTGAATCCATGTTGGAGAAACGTTTTGATAATCCGAATCCCCACCAATCGGGTGGTCAAACTGGTAAGTAATTAATGAATACCAGAATTACATCGTTAGGCTTGCAATCATTTATTTATTCATTTTCGACCCACTAAAAACAAACAATTTCGACTACGTCTAGAACATCCTCGTGGTTCCCAGTAAGCTTAACAAAGTTGCTGTTATGAACCGTTGGTTTCGGTTATGTGCGGCTGAAAAATAGCGCTTGAAAATATATAGGTTGTTTTCTCGGCCTAGAACCTAAATCCAGCTCCCTCATCCTCATACGACCAAGAAATGAACTACACACAAGACAAGAGAAGATTGAACGCTGGCCGACCTTAGACCCGCGGCCGCCCCCCTCCCCATTTTGGGCATGTGTTCAATTTAACAGCGAATTTAAATTCAGAGTGTCTAAAGTTGGACAATTAAATAGAAATCTTAAGACTCGAATCCGCTATTGTTTGGAATACTGTAAGCCACGAGTTACAGTTACATAAACAACTAAGAATATACATGTACTAAGAACCTAACTACATTTTTGGGGCACCAGCCACCACCGCCCCCCCCCCCCAGTCATAAATTTCCCCGTACGCCTCTTCGGCACCACGGGTTAGAATTTATTGTTTTTATTCCAGGCATTTTATACACCGGGTCTAATTCTGTAAAATAAATTTGACAGTAATAAACAGTAATTGCATTATATCGAATTATTCCATGTTTATATTTCCCATTCATTTACCAAATTCCATTGAAACATTACTTAAAGTTACATTATGGGAGATAAGATAAAGAGATGGCAGTTCTCACTATAATAGTTAAAAACTAGATAGTGTAAAGATAATTTGCTGAAAATTTCAGTCAAATTGATCCACTATTAGCCGAGAAAAAAGCGTTCGAAATATTCACATAGCCTCGGTCATCATTACTCAAATCATTAATATAAACAGCAACCTCTCGATTATCCACTTGATTGATTTAATTATCAACGGCGATTAAGAGGCATATAGGATTTTAATCCGCCAACATCGAAGGCTAGCCTTGACATCAAGAGTTTATTATGGTCCGGATATGTTAATTAATGTCTAATTGATTATTTAGATAACATCTCAGGCCTAAAGAAAGACCTGTAATAAGCAGATTTTGCTCTTGCATAATGCTATTTTAATAGTTAATTGAACAGAACAGGTTCCGCACCTAATTCGTCGAAACATCAGTATTAATCAGTATTTGTTTTCTTTCTCGTCTATCAAGATGGTGAAGAATGCAGCATATGTTTAGAAGTTATATCGAACAGAAAGACATTACCATGTGGCCATTCTTTCTGTCAGTTATGTATTGACCTGGCGATGAAGACCAGCATATGTTGTCCTAATTGCCGAAAGAATGTTCATAGTGGTAGAAAGACCCAGAAGCAACAAGTGACAGTTCAGACAACTAGAGATTGTGATGTTACTGGACAGGATAATTCCATTATCCAAAATCAGGGTGAAGATAATACCACTTCCTCCCCACAGTGCTCCACCAGTACAGAACGTGTAACGCGAGTAAAGCAAGAGGTAGGGGCAAGACCAAAGGAAAGGTTGCCTTCTAAATCTATACCGTCGTCATCAGTAGTGTACCCTGGAGGAGCCAGACCAAAAGTACCGATAAATTACTCCCAACAATACAAAACACACAACCTAAATAAATATGTTTTTAAAGCTGTACATCAAATCATTGGTAAAGACCCAGTTAAGAAAGTGTCTCATTATGCAGAAAAACCTAATGGTAGTTTTGATTTATATCTTCTTAATACTACTACTGATAAAACTGTTCTCAAGATAAAAGATTTAATCGAAGATATCCGTCATGAAGAAGTGAAAATACCAGAAGATAAGATGGATGAAGCTTGTGAGTTTAGTGAGAATCATGATTATAAAGAATCTGTATATGTTGGTGTGGATGATGATACAAGTACTGTACATATACTGGGAGTAGATTATTGTGAAGTTGAAGAAATCGTCCACAAATTTAAAATAGCTGTAGGTTTAGTGAAGATGACTAATAAAAACAAACAAAAACTAGCTTGTCAAGAAGATGATGAAGTCAGAAATGATGGGGAATGTAGTCTTTGTATGGAAGATATATCAAATAGGAAGAATTTACCGTGTGGTCATTCTTTCTGTGGACCGTGTATTGATGAAGCAATGAAGACTACCATATTCTGTCCTGTTTGTAGACAAAACGTTTATGGGGGTATACAGACAGGCAACCAACCAGAAGGATACATGAAAGTTAAAACAAATAAATATAACAGTCTCCCTGGATATGATAGATATGGTACTATAGAAATCAACTACATATTCAGAGATGGCATCCAGTCGGTAATATATATTTTCAAATTTCAGACAATCAATGAATGTCTGTTTTCTCTATTTACATGTTTCAGAATATTCGACAAGCCGTAAGGCCAGTGCATGCATGGGAATTCTTGAAGTAGAGTAGATGATAGTTCTCTATGTGCAGAATGCCTTTAAAAGTGCAATATACCTGGATACTGGAGACCGTTGACCGATAAAATCAAATGTCGAAAATCGTGTATGAATAAAAACATGACTAAAGTTTTGAGGCCCGTTGTAATACAATAATTCTTTAATAGTTAGCATTTGAAATTATGAATTTGTCGCTAACATGATAATACTTTTACGCAAGAGGCCGAGGTTGAATGGCCGAATGATTAGCGCGTGCGCTTTGTACCATAAGGTCGATCATTGCGTCAATTGGCGTGCTTTCGATTCTCCGGTTTTACATGACAAGGAGTAGGGTCGCCTGTCCAACCTCGTAGGTTCTCTCTCGGTCCCCCGGTTTCCTTCCATTGCTAAAAAACCCTACGCGCAAGCGAATTATTGAAATAAAATTTAATCATATGGTAGTCCCGAAATGACCTACTTCTCTCTTGCTCCCACCTTTTCCACAGTAAAGAAGTGGGTTGCGGAATATAAGCGTGACAGAGAGAGCCTTGGCGGCATTCAACAGCAAACATTCAAGAAAATATTACCCGGGTGCATGACATGGTGTTGCCTTGCAGCATAGTTGACAAAAAGTATGTACACCTCAAAGGGGGCAATGTAGAAAAGAAAAGAAAACCGTGGACTTTGTACAGGTCTTTCTCAGATAGGACTCGTATATTTCTTCATGGTGTCGCAATGTGCTGCTTGAGGTGTTTCTATACTCTTGCCAATTCTGATTCCACCAATGACACCACAAACGCAATCTTTAATTTACTGTTTTGGGGGAGTCATCATTGAAATATAGACAGACATGGATAACAGCTCCTTTATTGTTTTGTCTACTAAATGAAAGGTCCAAATTAAATAGTTAGAGTCAATCACAAGATAATAATCACTCACATGATAATATCCACACAACCATATTGTTGAACTGTTTGTTACAGGAGAAACACCCAAACCCTGGTAAACCATTTAAAGGTACAACAAGAACAGCTTATTTACCTGATAATAGAGATGGTCAAGAAGTCTTGTCTTTATTAAAAACAGCCTGGGATAGAAGATTAATTTTTACTGTGGATAAACCTGTTACAACTGGACTAAATGATGTTGTAACATGGAATGATATTCACCATAAAACAAGAACAGATGGTGGACCAGACAGGTTCAGTTTTATTTACTACTATGGCCATGACTGGAAAATTAAGATAGAAATATCCAAGACATTCATACATGCTAGCTATTAAACAATAATATGGATTTGATCTCGTATAAGCAGCATGTAAGAGTATGATAGACACCACACGGTCGGTTTTGATCATCATTAACATTATTGATTAATTGTTTTTTAGTTTTGGTTACCCCGATTTTGGTTATTTGAAACGTGTTAAAGAAGAACTAATGGCACATGGTGTAACATCAGAAAAACCAAGATAATACTGTTTCTACAGTTGTTTTGTGTTAATCTATCTCTATTTACCTAAACAACGATGTTTTCTGCTTCCCTTGTTTTAGATGCAGCAGATATAATCTTCTTTTATTGTAAATTTTTGTTACATTAAAAAATGTTGGCGTATTAATGTGTATTATGCCGTCTTCTTGTTAGTTAGTCCAATGACCCGTGAACGATTAGCTTGTGAACGGGATCAGGACTAGAGTTTTTAACAGATTTATTTTTTTTAAATTTGGTGTGAAGCCTTTCGAACTCACTCTATATATTCATCTTTCTGCAACCTTAAGTTCTAGAGTTACGGCGTAACTTACGCGCCCTTTTTCGTAAACATTGTGAACATGATAAAGGCTAGGATTTTAAGTGCGTTTGTTTCAAATCTAGTGTGAACCATTGGGGTCATGAGGGGATATACTGAGTCAACAACCATATGAAGGTGATAGTGTGACAGAAAGAAGCATTGTGATAAGGGAAGGGGCGACCATCGATAGTCAGCGTTTCGTGACCTTCCGTTTGAAAAAATGAAAGGATGAGCCCTTCTCTGTAAATCTATTGGAAAATATGGGCCTTCCTTGCATGGCAACTGCTTGATTAAATTAGATATGATCCGTTCGGCTCGTGAGAGGACACACTCTATCGTAATCAGCGTTCAGCCACCCTCCGCCCATTTTCAAAAATATTGTGAACACAATAGAGGCTGCAGTTTCTAATGTAGTTTCATCTCTGTTGTAAATCGTTGGAATCATGGAAGGATTCGGTGATCCGCAAACATCCATTCCGGAGTTAAAAAAATCTTAAAATGTTTGCTGTTGGCCACTGTGGAAAAATTGTATGTAAACTTATCGTCTGGTCTACTTGACATTTGTATAGATTTTGTTTACCCATAACAGAATCAAAATCTGACAAAATGCATGGAATACTTGGCTGTAGTGGGTATATGTTTTGGAACATGCTACTCTCACAAATAAAACTCATGTAAATGAAATAATATAGGCCTTTAAAACGAGAAAACTCTTGAAATTCAATCTCTGCTGTAATAACATTTCTGGTCATTATCACCAAAAATGATATTTGATCGTCTCTTTTTAACAATAAATCGTTGTCTTTAGACCAATTTGCCATTAAAGCGATTTCGATGACAAAATGTTTACTGAGTGAAATGTGATAATTGATTTGATAAGAAACGCCAGTCGATTATGTCATTTAAATTTCAATACTGAGATTAGATTTTGACCCCATCCATTGCCAGCTTCTTTTTTTGAACCTTCGTTGTTACTTCATATTTCATTTGGGGATGGGTTTGGAATTATATTTGTTCACGTGAAGTAGAGCAGGTGCACTGAAAAATAAAACTTCCTCCAAAGATTCTTTTCAATTCTAATGAGGAAAGGATTAGTTATAATCTATTTGTTAAATTCTATAAGAGGTCACAATTTTTATACAATTTTGATGAAACTGACAATGTATGTTTATAACCGAAAGATCAAGGTTTCTTTCGATATCGGCGCATATACAGGCCCTTAGCTATCCCCAAATTGTTGGGGGAGGGGGGCCGATGTACCTTACATGGGTGCCAAAACCTTTACCATACATTATGGGAGTATATAACCGACTTCTTACATGTACGTCATTGAACGTATTTAAAATTTCTAGCCCACCTGACCTAATTATCTCAAAATTCTTATGTGCAAGCAAAAAAAGAGAGCCCCCCCCCCTCCAATGGGTGTAAATCAGTATACTATGAATAAAAGTATCGTTGTACACGTATAGTATTATACAGCTTATCAAATAAGTATTAAATTACAGTGGAGAACAGGTTATCTCTTTGATCTTACATACATGTACATGTACTGCATTTCTGATTTAGCTGGGAATGCAGATGCTTTTTTTACATTAATTCTTATGTATCTAAATCTATATTTTGTGAATTATTATTCAGTTATTTTACATTTATTGATGATTCAAAGATTTTAATATGTTGACATTCATAGTCTTAAAAAAGTTATAGCCCTTCAATGTGCTATTCACATATATAATTGCTTAATAAATTATTTACTTTGTAAACAATTGTTAATTTTATCACTTTATATATGTATATATATATATAATATACATGATCTAAGATCACAGAAACATTTATATCGATCCGAGCCCTTGGCCAGCTCATAAACTTTGGGGGGACGGGGGCTACGGAATTTTTAGGAGGGGCTGAGGATGTGGCCAGCTAAGAACACTCCAAAGAAATCATTATTGTTGGAGAAATATTTGGGGGGGCTAATTAGATTGGGGGGGGGGGCTAAGTCCCCCGCCATATCTATGGGCCTGTATCGATTAAAATTGTAGATTAAAATTGTTGTTCTGTAGTATATTTCAATACATCTTGAATTTGGGTTCAAATTGTTAAAATGATAATGGATGACAGATATTCAGGGGCGGGTCCAAGATAAAGCACACGGCCCTGACACTTTTCTCATAATAGTGTTGTTTTACAAATTTTTTTTAATGTAGCTGAGCAGGGGGTGGGTGGGGACCCTCAAATTGGTCCCTGATATTGTATTGATTAGCACTGTTTTTGTTGTTTACACTTTGAAAATTTGAAAATCTCATTGTTGGAATCTTGAATCCTGATACCCATTTAAAGACAATGAAGGCATAGATAGTTGCTTATTTTATGATAAGAAATGTGTGGTCATGTTGTCCTCGCTTTGATATTTGAATCCAGAATATCGGATATTTGCATCTCAGACTGATTGGTATTTCGGAATGAAACTCGGTAGGTTTCTGCTTCGTGATATTTAAACCTGTGTATCAATTTAAAGTCATATGGATGATAACTATGGTATAAACACATATTGTAATATTAATTTGCAAATGGATTAAAATATAATCTTTTTATAGGCCCAAATTCATTACGAGTATTATGTTATTGTCCTAAGAATTGGAGAGTAAATGTGTGAAAGCGGCTAAAGTTTTTAACGATTGGGTGTTATGAACAGGCAACCCATTGTCTGGAGTTAGTGCCCCTTTGCCGTAAACTTTGTGAATGTAATAGAGGAAGGCCTGGAAATAACGGTTTTAGATGTACCTGACAAAATGTCAGGCACTAATGAAATAATACCTGACATTTACAACTTAGTGTCGGACATTTAATAATATTATCATTAAAAAAGACAAATCAGTGCCGGACAAAATGACAAGACACCAGAGGTATTGTGACTGACAAAGCCTTAATCTGTGCCCGACATTGTCAGTGACAGGTGCCTTATTTCCAGGCTTCAATAGAGGCCACAGTATTAAACATACACCTTCTTCTTCTTCTCCACGGTGATGCTCTTCCGAAAAACCTAAGGCTCTGACAATTTAAGTACTATTGACATGAAACTTCGCAGACTTGTTCCTTTGACAATTGTGGTTTTTTTTTGATATATTTACACAATTCCAAAATGACTGTGAGCATGTCACACACACTGGGTTCGTAGTCAATAGTTTGTCCATACTCTTTTTTCAATTTGGTGAGAAGCATTTGGATCATGATACATGTAGGACGAACCCTGTTCAAAAGGATTCTACCTCATTCACAAATCCATCTTCTGTTTTGGGTTACTACAACAACTCTTGAGACCACAATGGTGAAATTGTACACAATGTAGATACCAGTGTTAATCACATTCCTTAACCCTTCATTTATAATATTAACCCTTGACATGCATCGATATTTTTTGAGCTAACATACATGTATATATCTACTCCAGCTAAATTGCTGAATAATCATTATGGGTCAGTCAGTGACCGCCCTAGACATTCGCCAATGGTGACAATTATGGCGAATAAAGTGATGAAACTGGCGAGAATTTGGTGAATGAAATTTAGAGGGTGTTATTTCTTAAATCTGTTAATATTAAACTTGAAATACTCTCGTTCAACACTTCTTTCTATCACTCGATGGAGTGGCTATTTTTAGTACATTAATTACTCTAGTCTCAATCGTACAAGACGCAAATGAGTCAAAGTTATGCATTAAAACAACTGAAAGATCGATTTGCAAGACTATACAACACAGTTACGTCCCTTTTGTGTGGCACTGCATTGTTTACAATTGCTTCAACTTCAATACAAGTTTTCTTTACTCACGCAGCAAATAGATAAAACACACAATAATGACAAGTAATTCTTTCCAACCACTACTTCCAAGAGTGAGAGTGTTATCTCTGATGCAAGTCTAAGACCTAGCTAATCTCCAATGACCTCACTGTATAAAAATGGATGGATCAGAAAGCATAAATTTTGAATTTGTCAGAGCATTTGATCAGTGGTGTCTTAAAAAGAATAGTCGTGTCTTTTCTGTTATGGAAATGAATTAAATCATGTGACAGTGAAGTATAAATGTGGGCGTATAAAAAGAAATTCATTTCTAAACATCACTACATGTATATGTGCCCTAAGTATTTATAACATATTCCTCCCTGCCCCTCGAATTACATGTACCCCAAGGACACACTTTACCTATAAAAGATAGAGAGATCATGTTAGAAACTAAGCAACCAATCACATACATATCCGTTTATTTTAACCTTTGTTTTTAACAAATTCACTTTGTGTTGAGAGATATCATCCTTAGAGAATGTAGATTGAACTTCTTCACATATTCCTCAAATACATCTAAATGTAAATGATTGTTTGTATTTTAAATAAGTTTTACACAAATGGGAAACAGTTATTTCTTTCCATCTTTTGAATCTTTATCATCTTTCTTTGCACCATCTTTTTGTAAAGAGCTCATAGCATTTTGTATAGCTTCACTATTAGGATCTACACCAGGTAAATTTTCTAAAACATTTTGTAAAAAATCTGGATCGTTCATCACTTCTGAGTAATCATCATCCTCCTGAAGCAGAAATGAAAACACATTTATTTTTTGGAATACAAAAGGAGGTACAGGAACAACATCTCAGTGAAAAAGCATTGGGCAACTCTGAATTTTCACTAGCTGTTCAATCCCAGAAAGTTTAAAAACATTTTCAAAAGATCTGACCTGTAGGTTGTTTAGAAGGATTCAGTGACATTATTAAATTCTTATTATACTACAAACAATACTTACTGCTTTATCTCCAGATTTTGTTCCAGCACCCTCCTCAACATCCATTGGAGTTGGAGTTTCTGTATCACTGGCACCTAGAAACATTGAAAAGAGACAAATTGATATTTGACAAATTCTTGGCAACTCAAGAATTTAATTACCTATAATCGGTACTAAATATTTACATAATTGAAAATCTTTTGTGTAGGCGTGATGAATTTAGGGTCAAAAAACGCAGAATTTGTCTTTCAAAATGGTAAAACACACCCAGAACAGAAAATAATTCTGAGAATGGATGGTAAGTATTATTCACACAGTGACTACAAGTATTGTGAATAATGTTTAACATGTGCATTGTCAGTGCCCTTATACGTTTAATGAGATATGTAAACATTGATAACTGAGTTTCATTCCCAACAGCCGTCTTAAATTATTTTACTGGAAGTGCTCATTTGACAACCTGTATTTTAAAACAAACTTACTTCTTGTAATAAGGAAATCTACAGATAATGGTAAAAAATGCATTTACCTAATTTAATTCAAAAATAACTGTATGATGAATTTGTATGGTAAATTGAAAAGCATTTCTTAATATTTTACCTTCTCCATAAGGAGAGTGATTATAGTTTGTAACAAGAGTAACTATTCTTCCCCAGATTTCTTGAAATGTATTCACAACATTAACAATTGTAAAGTGGTGCTTAACAAAACATCGACCATGAATGGTTACAGCATTAGGTACAAATAGTAATTTTTATAGCCACTCACTGGGATCCATAGATAATCGCATTGCAAATGCTATTTGTTCATCTTCTGTCATTGTGTGTAGATCTGGGGATTCTGATACTGATCCTTCTTCATTCATGGACATAGCTATAGCACTCTCTAATAATGCTTCATCACCAGTAGCTGTATAATTAAACACAATATGTTATAGAGAGAGAGAAATGGGGTTTAATGTCCACTCGACACAAACTAGGTCATTTCGGGACTAACATGGTTTAATTTTATTTCAATTCGCTTGCGCGTAGGGGTCTTTAGCAGTGGGAGGAAACCTGAGTGCCCGGAGGAAACCCACAAGGTTGAGAAGGCGCCCTATCTCCATGCTACATACACTCACACCAGGGATCGAAACCACAGCCGCAAGCTAGAGGTGACCGGCCAGCTAGAAGTCAAGGCCATCCCACCCACCCCCAACGTTATACTTTATCATATAAATCACTGTTTAAAATACATTTCTTCACATAAACTTTGTCTATATGTTACTCAACACTTTTGTTCTTTCATTCCTCATATAATTTAAAGACTTAGATTTTATCCCAAAAGATGTCTACCAGGGTTCAATTTAGTCTAAAACGAATGAGTAGCAAATTTTTGTGACAGATTCACATTTTGGCTAATCAATTCAAAATTTGAATAGCATTTGCTCAGATTTGAGGAGCAGTAAAACGTAGCCTACATCACAAAAATTTGCAATTCTGATTTTTCGGGGTATAAGTGGATACGTTTTTCCGCCGAAGTCCGGCCTTCGTTGTATACTCCGCTTCCGGAGTCTCTCCACGATTCCGGACGCACTAATCGTCTAAAACAAAACTACACGTACTCTATGTTAAACCATTCCAATCGAAATATTTGTAGACGTGGCTTTGCTTGTTTATTTCTTTATTTAAATATCTCCCTCTCCGCCTTCAAAATATTATCAACCCGAGAATATGCCATAAACATCAAATATATTCAGACATTCGTCAAAAATGGCTTGTTTCACGCATCTCGCGAGATGTCTACTTTTAGTTTTCAGTTAAGTTAACCAATCATACGATACTGCGTTGTTTTATTCTATTTTTAGTAACACTTTATAAACACGTGTGATTAAAAACGGAGTCTGCATTGTCTTCTAGTTATCGGATATATTGAAATAAAAACTTGTTCAAATTAATCACGACCACAACTTGGAATAATGAAGTTAGTCCTGCATTTAGAAATTGATTCTTTCGTAGTTTGAAAGCAATTTTTGGCTAATGAATAAAATAATTCTATCGCCATTACCGCGATTTGAGTCGCTTTTTGCGATGCGATACCGCTTAAATTGAACCCTGATGTCTACATGTAAGTAAAAGAGCAATGTTGGTGCAACAGCATATTCTGACATGTAGGCTTACACTGTTACACTACCACTTTCATAATGAGTTTCAGTGTAAGGAATCAGGAAGGTGGACAGCATTCCCTAAAGAAGTAAAGTACAGGAAAGACCTAAAGAGAGAGAAAGAGAGAGAAATGGGGTTTAACGTCAACTTGACACAAACTAGGTCATTTCGGAACTAACATATGGTTTAATCTTATTTCAATAATTCACTTGTGCATAGGGGTCTTTAGCAGTGGGAGGAAACCAGAAGGACCCGGAGAAAACCCACGAAGTTGGACAGGCGACCCTACTCCTTGTCACGTACAACCAGAAATTCGAAACCAAACCAGTTGTCTCAATGACAGGCTTTATGATACACCACGCACATGTTAACCATTCGACCACCCAACCCCTCGAAAGACCTAAATACTTTCATTATATACATGAAGTGGTAGGGAGTTCAGGAGTACCTGGAGTGGTTTCTGCTGGAGTATCTGCTATGGAGGCTGTAACTGTATCCCTTGCTTCTTTCTCTTGTCTAGCACGTTGTTCTTCCATAGATACACGCAAAGCCTTGTGAGAAAAAGAACAGTTACATAATAATTTGGGAGCAGCAGCAAAGGATAGAGAGTTTTTTTTTATAGAAATGAAATGGGGTTTAACCAGGGACGTTTAACGTCCAGCTGTTCTGCTCCCAAACTGGGCTAATGAAGACAGGCATACGCCATACAGTATGCTTTGAGAAAAATTTTGCCAGGGCAGCGGTGCTACAGCCAACTCTTATATCGAATTCCAACTTTGTCCTGCATCACTAACAAGGGGAAAGCACGTCAGAAAATCTAGAGGAAATTTCTCTGCAAATGCAGGGATAGAACACCCGCCCTCCAGACTAGCGATTAATTTGTGCTAAAAGTATCTATTAAGAATAACTCTTACTAGTGCTAATTCAGGATCTTCATTTGGATCTACACCGAATTCAAATCCAACAGCTCCAATACCAGCACCAGCACCATCTTCTCCAACAATAACTGGGGAACTCAATAAAGCATCAGACAACATTGGTCCTGGTGGTACAGTTACCAAATGCGAACTGAAATAAGAAATAGTTAGATTGAGTACTATAGGCAATATATAACTCACTGAAAAGCAACTAAATTTCATCAGCAGAGTCATGGTAGAACAGAAGGACATTAAACCCTATTTCATTTGTAGCACACCGTCTTTTCTGAAAATTGCTATTAACTTTTCTTATGGTTAATGATTTATATAATGTATAAATGGTATTAAATATAATAAATGTAAAATTGCTTTAAATATAAAAATCATAGATTTAGAAGTCTTGTATAATAAATGACTTACCTTGTCCCATCTTTACCGTTAATAGCATTAATAAAACTAGTCAACTTTTCTGTGTTTACTCCCTGAAAACATGTAGAAATATTAAAATTGTAGTACCTCTATCATTAATATAAAATAATGTGATCAGACTTGGGTGCTCAATATCTGTTCAATAGAAATTAAGTTCTGGTGTCTCAAAAAATTAATAGCCTTATGTTTTTGTCTTTGCCAAAAATAACAGCTACATACAACACCATGGCAAAATTCTCCATATTAATGGTTATGTATTTAGAACAGGAACTGATTATTAGAAATGTTACAGAATTAAATACTTAAAGGAAAATGTTATGAAAAATTACTTAAGACTGTGATCGCTTGTCAATGAATGCGTACACTATAAGTGAGTGAATATTCAAACGACCAAACAACATATTAAGCATTCATAACGATAAGCTGATAATGTGCAGAACCTAATCAAGGCAAATAGAATATTGGTGTACTGTATGTTCCATTGGCACAAATAAAATTTTTTCAGAAACAACCCTCACCTCTTCTCCAAAATTAATAACATCTACATTTACTTTTTCTTTCTTCAACTTTTTAGCCATCTTTACAATCTGGATAATAAAACATGATTGCTATTAAAGTTTTTTTAATTTTTTCTAATAAATGAAATTTTTAATGAATCAATACAATCAAATAAAATGTACTGGTTATGCAAAACAAAATTCAGTTGTTCCACTTTCAATCCAAAAACAAAATTTTACAAAATACACCATTTATATTTATAAATGAGAATTTGATAAATGATTGATTAACGAAATGTATGTATGTAAATAATGATAAACTTACATCTTTTTCCTCTTCCTCTATAGGACTGCCAACAAATACTACTATTCTAGGTTTATGATTTCTTCCTTGTCTGTGTTTCAATGCAAGCTAGAAAAAGAAACAAAACATGAAGCCATAATAAAAGGAAATAGTTCTGTTTCTCGGACACAATTTTAAAAAATTGTTGTTTTTCTTTGAGGGGGGGGGGGGGGGCCTGTGACATGAAAAAGGCATGCTTGTTCATTGACAGACTTGCATTTTTGGTATGACGTCACACAATAGTGTCACAAGATTGTAGTTAAATCATTCTACAACATACTAATTTACAAGAAAACACCGGGAAACATAATTTTCTTCAAACAAAACATAATTGTATTCCAACGGAAGATAATATAAATTCAAAACTATATCTTTAGAAATATACATGTAATGAAGTGGTAAATTTTAAACAACATTAAACTCACATGAGCAACCCTGACTGCTGTCACAAATGAGATATTTCCTTTTGGACCAACTTCATGAAGTCTGGCTAAAATTCTGCCTACATCTGTTGTGGGTGTTACAAGAACCTCAGTCCTATCAAATAGTAAAAACATTGAAGATGTATGATGTAAGAGGTAGATCTGCATATTGCAGGTCTTTATTTCAATTTTAAATGTTATATAAACTATTTTATTTACTCATTTATTCACATGACAAGTATATATAAGTCTCTGGACCATCGGATGACAGAGATTTAATAAATGGATTGAAACACAATCGCCATGAAATGACTTACATGTAATTTCAAATTGGCAGATCGATGCTTAGTCTGGAGTAACATTGCTACGATAAAAAACAATCTATGCCACATCCTTTAACCATTACATGGTATAAGGATGCAATGAAACATACAAAAATATTATTGCAAAATGAATAATCTGAAATCTTGGATTATCATGGTGATATCATTTACCATTGTGATTCAAATAATCATGCTTGAAGGATTCATTATTGCGATTAATATATTATCAATTAAATTGTTTGTTGCCAAAATTCGCTAGCCTGGAGGTCGGGTGTTCGATCCCTGCATTGGCCGAGAAAGTTCATCTCGATTTTCCGGCGTGGTTTCCCCTTGTCAGTGATGCAGAAGGAGGGCCTGACAAGGACAGCTGCCTAGTCGTTCAGATGGGATGAAAAACCGAGGTCCCACCGTGTACACATTGGCGTGCACGTAAAAGATCCCTTGGCAGTTGGAATTCGATATAAGAGAATGCCGTAGAGGGCAGGGCGGGCAAAATTTCCCTCATAGCACACTGTATGGCGTATGCCCGTCTTTCATTAGCCAAGGTTAGGTGCAGAAGAGTAGGACGTTAAACCCCATTTGATTTCATTACATTTGTTGCCAAAATCGTTGCAGAATCAATGTTCTCTAGTTCGTCAGCCATTGTTTCTAACTGGATTATCAATGGCTAACAATTGGGCCGGTGAAGTTACACAATTCCCAGGGTGTCGCTGTATCCTTAATATGGTTAAGGTTCACAGATGACTGCCTCAAAAACTAAAATATTATAACAAACAATTACCCTGACATCTGCAATAACCCAACATTGTTTTCTGGATTGGATCTCGTCTTGGATAAACAGACCAAATTCACTGCATCCTGCTGAGCTTGCATTCTAGTTGGAACAAAATCTCCATTTCTCATGTAGTCACTATTGTCAACACTACAAAAGTAAAAATACAATGAATTTGACAATGAATAGCCTACACCAATAATTAATTGAAAATATTGTGTGTACTCTCCGAGACATTTGGCGAGATTTCACCTGGCCGGTGTCATGGCGGCTTTCACATTATGAGAAACATCACTTAGAAAAACTGTTTGGTAACTATCTTAATGGCCGAATCTTCACTATTTGTGATTGGATTACTTATTTAAATACACAATACTACTGTAATGATATGTGTTGACAATTGTGCATTTGAAACTATTTAAACTTGAGTAAGGAGTCTTAGAAGTTAGACTGCATCAATTGTAGCTATAAACACAGTTTAAAGTAGCTAATAAATTTCTAACCATGCCATAATATCATTATCATCCAAAGTTTTACACACTGAAAACACAAATTATTTGGCTACCCAAGTCAACATTGATGTTGTGATATTAACGGGAAAAGGTAGGATTCTGATATCCAATATTTCAGAAATAAAAATGTTACCGTTGGTACACAATCATTGGTACATGAATGGTGTACCACAGTGCGTCTCACACAGAACAAGACTAGACATATTCCATAACTCTTGTCAAATGGTGACGCCGTATCTTATCTGGAGAGCATGCACAATAGACTGGAATAACAAGACGCTAGAAACTGTCACATGGTTGAGACACAAGCCGTATTTCGCTGGACATAACTGGTTTGAAATTAGAGTCAAAACGAAAACAACTGAATGTAATACCAATATCAGTTTATATTCAATCACATAACATTACTAATTACTATATACATTTATGTGTCACAACCCATTATGGACAATTTCTAGATCCCAAATATAAGCGATTTAGCTCCTTTACAATACATTTAATTGTAACTAAACAACTCCCTGTGCTTTCCTGGATGGCTAGTGGTAAATTATGTTACTTGAGGAAGTTATTTTTATCAAATCAATTCTGGCTTATGATCAATTGATTTAAACAGTTGTGTTCAACTTTTCCTTTCAACTTATTCCCAAGTCCGAAACGTCACGTACCTGAGTTGAAAATGTCCAAAATGTTGAGGATTTTTTGAGTCTGAATGGTTGTACATGTACATGGATAATGGAATGTTACTACGTAAGAATACCAAAATGTCATGTAATTGCTACAAATTAGGTAGTTCATTTTGGAACTGTCTTTGAGCAAACAATATTCGCTGACAGTTTCTATCCAGCCTTATATAGCTGCAATATGAAAATATGGTAAAATACTGCTATTCCCACCAAAAAGAACCGTTTTTCACTATATTTGACATAAATTTATAATAATTCAACTCAATTTTCAAGTACAATTTAGCGATGAAATAAACATGCCGTTTGCGCATGTTTATTTTTTGTATGTTTTTAATCGCAGAATTCTACTTGAAAATAGTGTTGAATCTTTATAATTCCTTTGGCAAATAAAGTAGAATCAGGGTGAAAAATAGTAGGTAAGGATTCCAAAATAGCCTTAGAACAGAGGTGGGGAAGAACGGTATTTTCATACTGAAGCTATCTAAATATAAGGCCGGATAGGAGTAACTGTCACTGTCAGTGGACATTGTCCGCTCAAGTCAAAGACAGTTCCTAAAGGAACAAGGAATTAGGATGCCATATCTTCATGCCAAGATTAAGATTATGGATAACAACATCAATATTGATTGAAATGGAACAATAGTGAATTCTAAATCGTTATTTTAATTTCTAATATTATGAAAAGTGTTGGGTTATACTAAGGTTTAGCTCCTTTAAACTGTGAAGTTGTTCAATTGTGCTGCATCATTTTTATTTAACATTTCTAATTTCTCTAGATTTACGAAAATAATCATCAGACGATTGTTTTCTTTGACTAAGTTTGTTAAATCACTAATGATGTGCACAGTACATGCTTTCATTAGCCGAAAATGTGACTGCAAACTTAAATTAGAAGCAAAATGAAGAGAAAATTACCAAATAACTGTACTTTCGAGCACCATCTTGAATTTTATACACTGATTCAATGACGTAGAACGCATAACAAATAGTCAGAATTGTCCAGTCGTTTTATCCTGCGAGTCATTGAGTCATTGGAGAATCGCGCGATTGACAAATCTTTGTGTATTTAGATGTAGGTGTATGTATCTGTGCGTAATTAAGGAGGTGCTCATGAAGTCATGCCCCCCCCTCCCGTGAAATCTCTCTGTGACTGATAAAGCTTGGTTATTCCAACAGGAAACGAATGACGAATTGTACAGATGATCAAAAGGGTCGTAGACAAAACGGCCCATAGCCATAATGGTTTTCTGCCATTAGCGGCCATATAAAAAGGTCAAAACGGCCAATTAAATGTGACATATTGGGGATGCTCGATTCGCAGTCCAGAACGTCCCGAATCGACAGAATTACAATTGAGTGACGCAGAATTCAGTCCTGTCACAGTTCTGCCAGTCCCGACAGCTGAGGTAGAGTGAGTAGAATCGTGACGTATTCCTAGGTAAAAATATGTTTCAGCTGTCATGATTGGTTGAGATATTTTTTATACAGTCGACACATGCGTTGTACTCCGAAATTCTCCTTTTCACTCGATTGACACCAGTTTTGGAATTCAATTCCAGAACTGTGAATCGAGCATCCCTATTGTTAAAACAATGGTGTTCACATAAATTTAATAAAATAACCGAGCTCTGCCTAATTTTACACAACTTATAATATAACAATTACAAAGTATATCAAAACAAATCAACTGAATATATTGTCTTAAATTATAATCTTAACATCGACCTCAAATAATCGCCTACATCCATTAGATTGTATATAATAATATAATGGTTTACTGAGGTCCTGTGTACATAATGATATTGGCGTGCATGTAAAAGATCTCTTGACACTTGACAGTTGAAATACGATATAAGAGTCCAGGCAAACTTTCCCTCATAGCACACTGTATGTTACACTGTACCGGTATATATGCCCGTCTTTATTAGCCCAGTTCAGATGGATGTAAAACTCCATTTCATTTCACCTTGTAAATCATTTACCTATAATTAGAGTTTTCTTGACAGTTATGCAAACAATTTACTTTATTTTTAAAACGGTGTAATAATCTTCAAAAATGCCTCATCCCTAAGGGGCGTCCATAATGCCGAGATTGGTGGGTTCCCCACAATGACATCATGTGCTCATAATATAATTGGAGGGATGCCCACAATGCTGATTGAGACCGGTTAGGTGCCCACGAATGAATTGGTCGCCCAAAATGGGGTAATGATCTTCAAAGTTCAAACAAAACCTGATTCCTTGTTTCAAATTTTTATAATGTTCATATCAAATTGATATCGAAATTGTTCGTCATTTTCAGGTGCAATGGACCATTAAGTGGTGTAGGTACATCAATGCCCCAATAGCCCCATCGGCGCTCAAGAAGCTTTTGCCCCCACCCCAAACAATTTTGGGCTAGCTATGGCCCTGATATAGACTGTATTATTTTACCAATTGAATTATATTAATGCAGGGAATTAACTTCCTTTCAAGAATGTGAATTGTGGTCGATGAAGAAAATATTGAAAGATGACTGTCTGGCAAAATGGATGTTCTTGGATGTGGGTTTAATGGTTTTAATCAATTGGAAGATGCAACAGATAGTCAAAAAAGATTACAAGACTTTACTAAAGCAAAAAGGGTTTTACCAATCAAATTAAATCGCCCTAAATCTGAATGTTCAGATCCTGATAAAATAGATGTTTGTATAGCATGGTCTAGTATATTTGTAATCTTAGCAGAAAAAACAGGTAATTTGTATATGATCATATTAAAAAGTTCTTACCTATACTTGTTTTCTTGTTAAAAAGTTATTAATACGTATATTTTTGAAAGTTTCACAGCTTAAAGATCACCATGAACATTGTGGAAAATCTTTAAAATGTTTTTTTTACAGTACTTTAAAAAGCTTGCAATTGACTGGGTTGTTTGTTTTCGTGAAAATTGTAATACGCCTGAAAGAATTCCATCACATAGGCATAATAACACAGAGAATTAGCTATGGTGTTATCGGTATGTCTGTGGTATGTGTTATTTGTATGTCTATCAATAACAAATTCAATCCCAAATTATATCTCATAATCTCATCATTATTTGGTATTAAAACTGTAAATAAGATCTATCAATAAAACACACAAATTAAACAATACACACCTTTAACATTTACTTTTAATCCCTCTGATGATTAACACACCTCTTCAGAAAATGCTGTGTTGCACAGTTTTTCACCTCCAGGGTTAATTAATTCTCAGTCATTTCTTCCCCTTGTTGATTAACTACCTTAATCAATAGATGTACAAATAAAACCATAGACCAAGGCTTATATTCCACAGATGTACAGATAACACCATAGCTAATTCTGAGTGTGAGTTAGCATCAATTATAGTCGTTCTTATTATTGTGTAGTGTGGTCCTACTGGTCCTAGTCTAGTTTCTCAGTTCCATTACAAATTTCATGCCATTAATGATAATAAAATACTTGTAGTTAAAAAATATGTTTAGATCAATTTATGTGAATTAGCAAATTAAAGACCTAAACTCAATATAACATTTACAATTGATTTTCATTTTATTGTTCTTTTGTCCAGAAGATAGAAATTGTTATTGTTCTTGCAGGAAATCAGACCCTATATTGTATTGGAAACAATTGTGCCGATGAAGTTATGAAAATAATTGATGCCAGACAAATAGCAATTTCTTCAGATTATCTTGTATATAACAACTGCAATGATGAATTGAGATTAGTCAGTTATGGAGAAAATAGGTCTGTTAAAATTCTTCAAGACAAATCGCTGCCAATAGATAAAAGCATGAAAGATGAGAAGATAAAAATAAACAACATTAAACAGATAATAGGTGGTGAAAATAGTTTCTATCTTATTGATGGTGAGGAAATTGTTTTACTCAATTAAAGTAGTCCTTGATGTGGTAATTTTTCTTTGACATGACCTTAAAGTGGGAACTATCCTAAAAATCAATGGAAGATTACATTGGTGCCTATTAAATTCAAACTACCTTAATGCTAAGTGATAATCAATATCCCCATGAATGGATTATTCTTTAGGAAAAGAGTTATTAAGTTAGTATAAAATATAGAACTCATGTGGATACAGGAGTACAGGTCTTGATGATTGGCAAAAATATACCCCGTCATATACAGGACATACACCCATGACATAATTTGTAACTGAAGTATTTTAACATGAAAATGTATATCTATGTTTTTTTTTCAGATTCTGGTGCATTACAGAAAATTGAATGGAATAAATTAAATGAATGTCTAACAATACCCCACATTATACCTTTGTCACAAACTGTATCTCAGGTATCATGTGGCAAGGAACATAATTTGTTAATTACAAGTACTAACCAAATATTTTCATGGGGTCTCAGTAGGTATGACATTATTATTATTACTTTTGACAAACTTTTATCTGAAAAAATGATTGTAAAGAAATAAAAATTTATAGTTTTTCTTATGACTCCAGAAATAGAAGATGACATAAGTTAAAGTTTTGTGAATGTTTGAATAATTAACATGCTAATTAAAATCTGAAGCTTTTTAATTTGCGGATATATTGTAGAGTCTTCCTCTCCGTTCTATTAAATAAACAATTTCTATAATCTAAGAAAAGGAGATTTCACATTTCAATCAACATTAGAATGAAATTGAATGCATTATGATATTAATGCATCCTATTATGGGTCAATATAAATGAACTTTGAAATTAATATATTGATTTTCATTAATTTACTTTATACAAATACAATATATTGATAAACATTAATGTTAATAAATCTGTAGGGTTAAATCACTTCTTTCCGTCTTCCATCATACCTTTTTACACATTTCAGTAGAGGACAATTAGGAAATGGTGATATAGAAGAGATTAAATATCCCAAGGCAGTTGAAGCTTTAGCTGGACTGAATATAAAACAAATTTCTGCTGGAGGATGGCATTCAACTGCAGTTACAAGTGAGTGAATCAAAGTAAATTTGTGCTTGATTTTGGATTATTCAATAGGTAATGCAGGAAAACTGTTTGATAGTGCACTGACACCACATTAAGTAAGCCTAGTGATATAAGGTGTACTGGTAAGTGTAATGATACCCTGCATTGTGCATGACACCTATCATGGGGACAGCAATGTCCCAGGATTCTTTGGTAGGATCAATCTGGATTTTATACAATGAAATTAGTTTAATTCTTTCACAAAATGTTGATATTTTATTGCAGATGATGGTGATTTATATGTATGGGGATGGAATGAAAGTGGACAGCTTGGATTACCATGTCCAGCTTTACAAGGTCATGATAAGTTTACTGATAGTGTTGCGATACTCACTATTCCTCAGTATATAGAAATAGATGAAACCATCACCAAAGTTAGTTGTGGATCAAGACATACATGTATATTGTTAGGTCAGTTGTAGTGAATATGTTTATTTGTGACTAGGATGAGACAGGAGAGAAGACTTCACTTTATGCAATAATAGGACAATGTTTTTAATATTTTTATTTCAATTATTGGATGACCCAGATCTGTGGAGAAAAATTTCACATCCTGTCTCATTTCTGATTGTATTTGCAGAGAATGGAAATGTTATGTCATGTGGATGGAACAAATATGGTCAGCTGGGATTAGGAGATGTGCAATCTAGAGACAATTTTACAAAGGTTGATTTCACTTCTTGTACTCCTGGAAGGATAACAGATATATTTTGTTCAAATTGGAATTCTGTATTTTTAATAAAGAGATAATATATGTTTTCACTAAGGATTTTTGTCTTTTTACCTGAATGCAAATAAAGAAATCAACTGTAACCTAAATGTCAATGTGTCTTCATACTGGAATATTGGATAAACTACTTGTTATGAAATTATGAGAAATTAATTTTGAATTATCCACTTTTAAAGATATGTTCATAATTAGGTCATGATTTTGACACATCATGAGTGTATGTGAAACTGCCGGTATCAGCAGTTTTCACACATTAGACAATAATAGTAGTGTTTGTTCAATTGCTGCTTTGTTTCATGTGTAATATATAATAATGTGCATTTGTAGAGCCAAAATCAACCGAAAAGCATGTTCAAAGCTCAATGAGAAAATAGTTATATATACACAGAATGGAAAGGATAAATGTAATTGCATTTACAAAATAACCGACTTGAAATTAGTCAAAGTATCACAGTCTCAGATTTTTAAAGGTACTCTGAATATATTTTTGACAATCTCAACTGCCAAGCGAATTTATCTTTATAATAGGCTACTAAGTAGGCTACTGGCATGTTAATTTAAAATAGTCCGAAAAACATATATTATCCAATAGCAGGTCTTCTTCATTATTCCATTAAAATGCTCATTATTCAACTGTTGTACGGATTGTGCCAATATCACAGCTTCTGGATTTTTGATCCATCATAACTATTTCTGGAAGTTCAATAAATCAATAAACCCGTTTTTATACGCCCACATTGAAATGTGGTCGTATATTGCCGTCGCCCCCGTCCGTCCGTCTGTCCGTCCGTCCGTCCGTCCGTCCGTCCGTCCGTCCGTCCGTCCGTCCGTCCATCGTCCACAATTTCTTGTGAACGCTCTAGAGGCTAAAGTTAATATCCGATTGACTTTAAATTTATACACGGTGTTTAAGGTCGTGAGACGAAGAAGCCTATTGATTTTCAGCGATTTCCGATAATTACTACCAGAGTTATGACCCTTGATCGTTCTAGAGGCTATAGTTAATATCCGATTGACTTTAAATTTATACACAGTGTTTAAGGTTATGAGACGAAGAAGCCTATTGATTTTCGGTGATATCCGATAATTACTGCCAGAGTTATGACCCTTGATCACTTTCAAAAATCTTGTGAACGCTTTTGAGGCTAAAGTTAATATCCGATTTACTTTAAATTTATACACGGTGTTTAAGGGCATGAGACGAATAAGTCTATTGATTTTCGGTGATATCCGATAATTACTACCAGAGTTATGACCCTTGATCAATTTGAAAAATCTTGTGAACGCTCTAGAGGCTAAAGTTAATAACCGATTGACTTTAAATTTATACACAGTGTTTAAGGTCATGATACGAAGAAGCCTGTTGATTTTCAGTAATATCCCATAATTCCCGCCCGAGTTATGACCCTTGATCACTTTGAAAAATCTTGTGAACGCTCTAGAGGCTAAAGTTAATATCCGATTGACTTTAAATTTATACACGGTGTTTAAAGTCATGATACAAAGAATCCTATTGATTTTCAGCAATATCCGATAATTACTGCTAGAGTTATGACCCTTGATCACTTTGAAAAATCTAAAGTTAATATCCGATTGACTTTAGATTTATACACACTATTTACGGTCATGATACAAAATAGCCTATTTATTTTCAGCGATATCCGATAATTACTGCCAGAGTTATGACCCTTGATCACTTTGAAAAACCCTGTGAATGCTCTAAAGGTTAAAGTTAATATCCGATTGACTTTAAATTTGTACACAGTGTTTAGGGTCATGAGACGAAGAATCCTATTTGATTTTCAGTGATATCTGATAATTTCTGGCACTTGATCACTTTGAAATATCTTGTGGACGAAGGCCTTTAGACAAACCATCAAAACTATTCTAATCATTTCTGATAATTACTTAATGGGTTATTACTTGTAATAAGATTATCATGTGTTGTAAATGTTCTCCTTACTGACAAAAGAAACAATATGCAACAATCCTTGTTGACTGCCCGGACGACTTAGCTGTTGTGGGCGTATGTTTCGTTGCCTGGCAACCTATCTTTTTTTTTGCTTTGCAAATATTTTGCATCTTGTTTTTGTAAACTTTGGTCTAGGATTGTCAAATTTAAATGTTGGTGTTTCTTGCTGGTGCAGACACAGGAATTAAGAACTAAAGATAGGACAGTCAAATCCCCTTTTTAATGGATAGTTTTCAAATATTGCACCCTGTGTGTAGTTATAAAGATTAGACCATACTGGGAAATGGTTGTGGGCAATAAAGTCTCTTGTGGGCTTAACCCGTATTATTTAGAGATGTTGTTTAGAGTTACCGCCCTTAGGGCTAAACTAGCATCGTCTGCTACGCGCTATTTGCAGTTTGCACCTGTCTGGGCACAATTTCTAAACGAACACTCAATGGGCCAATGTTTCACAAGAGCATAGTTCTAAGACTATAAATGCAATAGGTTTTAAAATGACACTTGTCACAAGCGTCTGGAAGAGTCTCCACATACAAAACTAGGCCTATTCTAGGCTATTTCACTTGATCACGATGGTCGTTGATCCGTCAATAATGTCCAGTAAGTAGGCTTGTGACAGTGTGACTATCCAACTTCCAAGTATTTTTAAGTAGGCCTATTTCGAGTAAAGTTGCATTATTGAATTCCTTGGTTGCATTCTTAGTAAAAATTATAACACAGTTGCTCCAAATTTGTCCAAGTAGCGCATTCAAACTGCTATTTTCGAAATGCCCACGCAAACCTACGGTGCGTTATTAATATTAGTCAGAGAATCCAAATTCACAGTTCTTAATAATCATCATAATATCACAGAGTAAGAATTTTTTACATCATATAGGCCTATGCCTGGACAGATTCTTGAAATCGTAAGCTAGTATACCGTAACTATTTAAATCATTACATTGTTTTCCATAATTTATAGATTCTGGTAAATGCTGCATGTTATTGTTACATTAAACCGTAAGCTATTTAAGTATGAATAATTCTTTTCGGAGAAGTGCCATGAAGGTTTGGAGACCAAAATATAATCCACCATTCTTCAGAAAATATTCAGATATTTCGACAGAAAATCAGCAGTTTATATTTTGGCTTAAAAAGGAATACGAGAGAGAGGAAGAAGAATATTTGACGTACATTCAAGAAAGTAAACTGAATATAAAATATTTAATTTATTTGTAGACGCCAAAGATTATTATTATATTGCCAATGTATTCTACTTGTGGCAAGAAGTTTCACCGCATTTTATCAATCTGTTTCACTGAGAATTAGGCCTACGAATGTCTTCTTAGTGAATAGGCCTATTCACTGCTGATCAGTGTGGCATATTATATGCTTGATGTGAGATAGAGGGAGAGAAATGGGGTTCAACGTCCTCTCGACACAAACTATAGGTCGTTTCGGGATAAACATGGTTTAATTTTATTTCAATAACTTGCTTGCGCGTAGGGGTCTTTAGCTGTGGCAGGAAACCGGAGCACAGGGAGAAAGCCCACGAGGTTGGACAGGCGACCCTACTCCTTGCCACGTATATGTTTGAGCATAGAACTAGTTCTACGGTTTGAGGTATCAATCGTTACGGAAAATTCAGCCCAAGACTCAAGAGTAAGACTGGGATTCTGCTTCCATTGTGCTGTCGATTAAAAAAAGACAAAGACCTTGTTGAAGTACCATAATTTTTTTTCCAGTAGTAAGCAAATAATTAAACCAATATTAATAAACAGACCGACTTCCGGCAAATGTTTTCAGTTTACAGAAGTTAATAGTAAGGCATGTCCTAGCAACCTTCCGTCCATGAGTTACCCCATTGCTCCTTTGCAAAAAGCCTTCCAGCCTCGATAGATGGAACAGTCCCCCGCCCCAGAAAAAAATTCGATGTGACGTATTGGGAATATAGAAGATGGGCATTATTTCAATTTTCCCAGTTTGCCTTCTATCTCATGCAAAATAGCCTATATGGGCATATTTTTATGGCAAGTGCTTGGGTTTTTTTATAATTCTAGCTTCAAGATTCTCAAACAACTTTGAAATTCTTGACTGTAAACATTATTTGGAGAGTAACATTTACTACCAGAAACAACAAAACCAGGGAAGAGAATCGCGTAACAAGAGTGGTAAATTCAACGGATCAAGTCAAATTCAATCTCAAACTGAAAGGACTAAAGCTAGCCAAAATACGACCCCTCTATCCGTGTCTTGTCAAATAAATAAAGATCAGAGAAAAACAAATCGAATCCATAAAGAATTGTTTCCCAGCGAAAAGAAAGTTGAACGGCTTAATAATGTTGATTATTATGAAGAGTTTATGACACCAATTGATTTATATTTCAATGGGAATCCAAACGAATGTCACGGAAATCATAGTCAGTATGAAAATTACAGCTTATCAGATTCATCTTGTGAAGCTTGGAGAAGTTTGCCAACAACTGCAGAACATGAGAGGGAATTCAGCGAAACTTCTTTTGGCCAAAGTGTTTTCAATGCGATTCATATTAACGACAAAGGTAGTGATGTAGCAGACCACCACAATTCATATATAGAAGATTCACGAAGTCGAAATATGATTTCCCTTAAAGATAACACAGGCTATTGTTGTTTAGACAAAACGGAAACACAGGACAATAAATATAATGACATTTCTAGAGGTTCGATATGCCCTAGTGCCGGCTATTTAGATAGAACTAGAAGCCATATGTTACCTTTGTTAGTAAAGGATAACCCCATAAAATATAATCTGGGTGCAACTGAAAATATAGACGAATTGTCGGACACGGTGCATGGCAGTAACTGTCATAATAAGGTAATACCGACATATAATAACGAAAACAGTACTGCAAATCAGATGGTGGAAAATGAATTTTTAACCGAACCATTTTTGTATTGTCCACATGCAAAGCTTGAAGAAATCGATGCAATGGTGCCATCACCCAAGGAATCATCAGCTACAGTTGACAAAAGAAATAAAACAGTGTCTTCCCTGTCTAGAAAATTAATTGATCATCAACAAATAAGGTACTTTTTTAAGTTGTAATGTTAAGTTTAGTTGACGGTTTTCATTGATTTGAAATGCATCTGGCGATAATTCAATAAACATCTTTCTTTTAAAGACTTCAGTTGAAGAGTGGTGCCCCCCAACAAAAGTTTTATATGAAAGGTAAGACTCTATATTTTGCAATATTATTTTGTGCCGCTTCATAACATATTCCGGCAGTTCCTGAATCATCGAGCTCTGGCTTGAATTATAACCAGGAAGCGAAGCGATATTGGGGAGCGATGGCAATAGCTTTTTACCGTCGAGATCTGGTCGAAATTATTCGGTAAGTTGATTTGGATGACTGACAGAAGACGATCCTGCTCCATTGGCATGCGTTGCTAATGAAAACAGAATCTTATGATTCAAAAAACCAAACAAATATTATTAAAAGACCGGAGGCCAGTCTATTAGTATAGCAATACTGTATTTTCCCTAGAAAAAGAGAATGAAGAAAGAAAATCTTTCATAAAGGGTGAAGCATTAACAAGCAGAAATGGATTGAAAAAGTCCAGGACTTCAGCCAAATCTAGCAAAAGATGTATTGGAAATTCAAATGTAGTTAGCGATTTTAAGAAATTGAAATCTCATCCTTCGACAGCTGCCCAAATACAAGTATTTATAATGTTTTTTCAACTCATTCCATATCGAAATGCTTATGCGTAGTTTATACTATGCAGCAGCGGTTCCGTTGTTTGCACTTATGAAGAAGCTGTAATACCGCATTATTAAAGCTGAAGCTTGAACAGACGTTTCAGCTTAATCCTCACTCCCCTAATATAATATATGGACATCTTAAATTTAAAGACAGTACCGGGGATAGATTCACGACTGCAAGTAACTCGGTGAATAAATCAAAATAGGAAACTGGCCTTTGTTTTTTGTGGATATACATGCCCTGGGCACAATGAATCATTACTGATGGGATGACTGTCATCGGGTTGCGTTCCCGGATTCAGTGTTTTCTTTCCGTTTTACTCTTGGATATTTCTATTGTTTTCTTGGTCAGAGTTTGTTGCCCACACTATTATCCGGTACCGACATTAAGTCAAGTCAAAATTTGAGTAAAACGGGAGCTCGATCTTAACACCAGTCAGGTGATTTCGGGATTAACAACATGGTTTATTTTTATTTTTTATGATCTAAAGCGCATGTGTTAAACCACTCGGCAACTCAATCACGTTCATGGGAATATGTTTTGTAAAATTGGAATAATAGATATATTAAGTTTTCAATGTAATTATTATATCTCTACAGGTCGGTGTAGAAAACGGAAACGAGACAGAAGTGTTATATGATACCAGATTTATAGACGTTTCTAAACTGACTAAAGATGATAGAAGAAATTTTCAAACATGTCTATTACAGGCTGACAGTTTGTCATTCACCATAATATATAACGATGGCAGCACTTTAATAACAACAGGTCACCAACAACAAGAAAATAATAAAGTATTTATAACACATCCATTAAAACTCGAAATAATGTGATAATGAAAAGATGTGTTGAGTTTGATCAAAATTCATTTATGAAAATAAAAATATATCATTTGCAAGGATAAGAATCGGGTTTGTTAGATATGCGCGGATTGCGTTTGGTGTTTGTACTTATCCATGGCCAAAGGGTTCCGTTTACGAATAATGAAGTTCTATATTGTATGTAACTGAAGTATGAGATTTAAGTATTCTTTGAATGGCATTTAGTAATTGGAACATAATCAAATAACAAACTATTTATGGATAACAATTACTATGGTTTATTTCACTGCGACGTTTCAGCAAGATTTCACAAGTCGTTATCAAGCTTATAACAAAAAAAAAAAAAAAAAAAAAAAATCTTGTTGAAACGTCATAGTGAAATAAACCATAGTAATTGTTATCCATAAATAGTGTGTTATTTTATAAGATTTAAGTAATTCATCTCCCCGGTTGAGGTACATGTATTATATAATTCAGGATACATACAATCAGGACATTGTATTATTACTTGCAGAAAAAGGTGACGAAGAATTCTGGTAAAAGTTTAGACAAATGGGTAAGATAAATGGGACCTTATATTTGGACAGAATTATATATGAATTGCTAGAAGTTGACTTTGATAATATAGTCCAAGCAGATTAATGTTCAGTGAAATATTTTTAATGTAAGCTGGCAATTATTTGAATCGAATTTTAATTTAATTTATAGGCAAAATGTATATGTGGGGCAATAAGAGGTGGCCCCTTTAAAGAATATAAAGATCAACTTTTAGTATTTCCTCTTGAAGACGAAAGTGAAGAGAAAGAATACTTTAGCTGGTTTAGGTAAACACCTTTTCGTTTTTCGAACATCTATAGTAGTAACGTTTTTTGTATTTTTCTAGAAGAGGTCCAGTATCTGTTCTTTGAATAATGATGTCCTGCACACGCAATATAATTGATTATTTGTAAGCGGTTTTGCCCAAGGATAATCGTTGATCTGTAATGCGTTTTTCTGTCTGACGTTTCATCTTTTAAATATTATGTTCTACTATAGCGGCAGACATATTTTATAAGAAAATATGAAATGAAATGAGGTTACCATCTTACCTGTCTACATCATCAGGCACGCGCCAGGCATCGTGTTATAATAAAGGAATTTTTTCTAAGGCCTGTACTTATTACAATTTCCTACTGTATCTGTCACCTGTCTATACATCTCATTAATTAATGACCTTGTTGATTGTACATATATATATATTTCATCTATGATATGTCTCATTTGTACATTGGGTATTTGCTTGAAAACGACTTGTGAAATCTTGTTGAAACGTTGCAGTACAATAAACCAAGTGATTGTATCCATAATAAGTGTTCTAGTATTATATCATAAATCAATTGCTAAATGCCTCTCAAAGAATATGATTCATCAGTGTTGACAGCAAACAAATTACTGATATATGATATAAGCTTATGCTATATAGCATATATGTTAGTTTTGGAGTTAATATAACATTTAAGTTTATATTTTCAGAGAGATGATGCTGAAAATTTTTAAGGACAGAGAAATTATTATTTTTGATGCTCAGAGAATAATCATAACCCTTATTGAAGTATTCCATTTACAAGATATCCACAAAAAAGGTAAAACAGTAAATTGTAATGTGTAGTAAATAGTGGTGTTAAATTATATATATACATGTACTCACTCTTAAAATATTTTTCATAACTTTTGAACGTATCGTATTTGACCTTATGTTCGCAATAGGATTTCTCTACAAGTAGTTTCTTTTAGAAAGTTGATATAATTTGTAATTTATCATTTAGAGACTGAAAACTGGGAGATTCAAGATCCGTTATTAGGTGTTTGGTTGCTGGATGCCAATAAATCACCTAAAACGTTCCTGGAAGTTTTACGTTTTGCCAAATTAACACCAATTAATCACAAGGCATGTATTATATTACACAGTTACACCCAGAATCTATAACTTTTGCGGCTCCGCGTCTGAGTTATTCTACGTCCTGGTTTAACTTCTTGTTGGGTTATATTTTCAAACTTTCGGAGGTTAATTCAGTTATAGTTATAGGGTCCCAATTCGTAATTTGGCGTTGGGTTTTTAAATGTTTTTTTTTAAAAATTAAGGACACACATTTTTGAACAGGTACCCCATCTTTTACATTTTGAATTATAAAGTTTGGGAATAGAGTATATATCTTACCGTAGTTTTTCCATATATTTTTTTTAAGGCAACTATTTCTAAAATCTCTCGAGTTCATTGTTTTATGGTAACTCTTGTTAATCGATCAACTTGCTTATCCAACAGGTGGTTGGTAGAGAAACAAGCTGGTATATTAAAGCTAATCTATTGCTGATGATGTCGGCCGTGAAAAAAATAAACGCTTTATTAAAAGAACAGAATATATATAATCTGTATATATGTGTTGAGACTAAACTTATACCAATATTGGCTTGTATGGAAACAGCCAGATTTAAAATAGAGATGAGCACGGTTGCTAAATTCTCTGATATTTTGAAGGTAACTTTTATCCGTATAATTTGTAGATACAATTTTCGGTTGCTAAATTCTCTGATATTTTGAAGGTAACTAGCTATCATTCATATAATTTGTAGACACAATTTTAGTGGATTTTATAACCTAGGTTTGTTGTCCATTTCAAAAAACAAAAGGAAATTTACCATCAATTGATTATCAATGTTTTTATTTTTTGAGAGTGTTTTTTTTACAATATTGCAGAAAAAATTATTGAAATTGGAAACTCAAGCTTTCCATGCCACTGGTCATACTTTCTCTATAAATAGTCATCCCCAACTTCGTCAGGTATATATACATTTACTTTCAATTCTTGTTTATATTTTCATTTTGTGGTCTGACCAGTGTATGTTTATAATGGGTGATTAGATAAAGGACAGGCAGTTCTCACTATAATAGTAAAAAACAAGATAGTGTAAAGGGAATTTGCTGACAATTGATCCCTTCTGAACCGAGAATTTAGCAATTGATTTTCGGCCTAGCCTCGATCATCATTACTAAAGTCGGTACGATAAAAAAAAAAAACATTGTCCCAATTATCCTTTTTATGATTACATCATGAATGAAAGTTGAGCAGCAAATCCAGTAAATATTGCAGGTAAGCCATGACAAAGAGAGTTGATTATGGTCTGGATAAGTTAATTAATGTTAAATTAATGATTTAGATAGCATGTCAGGCCTAAAGAAGACTTGCAATAGGCAGATTTAGCCCTTGCATAATGTATGTTTAATATTTTTAACTTGTCATAAGTCAAATTATGTTTTAGGTATTGTACGAAGAATTGCAGTTAGATAAAAAGTTACCATCAAATTGTAAAGTGGTGAAGACCAGTGTAGCTCACCAGAAATCCACATCAGAAAGTATGTTATCTCAGATGGCAGCCTATCATCCATTACCTAACATAATACTGGAATATAGACAGGTATTGTAACAATCTGTTTTGACGTTTTTAAAATAGATCAAAATAAGATTGGTTATTTGAGAAGTCCACCTTTTTTCCAGAACAGCAGGCAACTACATTGTGAGTATGCCTGTTGAGACTTTAAAGACATTAAATGTTGGGGGTTTATTTCAATGACCCAAGAATGTAGTAACACAAGAAGACGGTAACCCATTGGAAATTTCCTCTCTTAACACATAAGAAAAAAAAGAAAATGGAGGTCACAGTGCTTAAGTAGGTGTATTATATGTGATACAATGCCTAATTCCTCTAATCAGTAGAGGGGGTTAAGCAGTGCTTCGCGTTTAAGGGGAGCTTTCGCTCTTGCTCCTCCCGACCCACCTGGACTTTCCTTCGCGGGAAGGGTTAAAGGATACTTTAAAGATGCATTATGTAAGATTTAGATCATGAGCTGACCATTCTTGTTGTATTAGTTAAAAAAAATATGCAAAATGAAAATATTGAAAATTTCATTCAAATTACCTTATTCTAGACCCAATTATCACTTTTTCATGTTTTGACAAAATCTGTGCATTGATTGTTTATCTTCGTAACTACGGTACTGTTATATTCGGGTCTAGCATCGCTTCTCCGTTGTTGAATTAAGTCGCATCTTTAAATGGAGGAACCGTTCTTCTTATCTAGTTAAAATCTCGAGAATCCGATGGCATCGAAAGTTAATTATGGCCTTGTTATGTTAATAAATGTCTAATTAATAAAGACCCAAAGAAAGACCCGCAATAGGCAAATTTAGCTCTTAAAGAATGTATCTTAAATGATATTAAATTAAAACATTGAGATGTTCCTTAAACGAATTGTGCGTACAATATGCTAAATATGTTATATACGTTTGTATTATTTATAGCTACAAAAGTTAAAATCTACCTATGTTGATGGAATGATGTCGTGTATAGAGAAAGGTTATTTATCAACACACTGGGATCAAATAGCAGCTGCTACCGGTAGATTATCGTCTTATCATCCCAATATACAGGCCATACCTAAAACATCGGTTACTTTAACTAATTATATGGACAATTTTATAGAAGGTAAATACATCCTCTTTAAAATGTTTACTTTGTTCAAATTATATGCAGTGAAAGATATTCCCAAATAATAAGCCACTTTTCTCTAGAGCTATTTAACTGAATGGCTTACGATTTCTGTCCACTGTAAGACCTATCGGGACGTACTTTGTTAGTTTTAAAGTACCGAAGTATTGGTACTTTTATATGTATATATTCTTGAAATTGCAGGAAAACCTGATGAATCTAAAATGGATATTTATGCAAGAGAACCATTTATAAGTCATGATGGGTGGGTTCTTATAGCAGCAGGTATTAGCTTAATCTAAATAATCAAATAGTCATATATCTCATCATACTCCGCGCAGTGTTTCGTTTGATTAGAACTAATCCCACTACCACTGCTGTAAAGAGCGAACATTCTTGTTCTAAGTTATGATTGGTCAATAGTCCCATTAACAACCAGTAGCTGACTGCGTTACAAAGGCTTTACCCGTAAAACAAAGAGCCGAATTGGACCAAATATGTTTACATATTTGCTACATCATCATTGCTCACGATTTTATTATGCCCAATTAACCAGTGCATAGCAGAATATTGCAGTAAAACTAATTGCGCGACAAATGAAATGAAATGAAATGGGGTTTAACGTCCTACTCTTTTGCACCTAACCTGGGCTAATGGAAGACGGGCATGCGCCATACAGTGTGCTATGAGGGAAATTTTTGCCCGGGCAGCGGCGCTACGGCCTACTCTTATATCGAATTCCAACTGCCAAGGGATCTTTTACGTGCACTCCAAAGTGTACACGGGACCTCGGTTTTTCGTCCCATCCGAACGACTAGGCAGCTGTCCTTGTCAGGTCCTCCTTCTGCATCACTGACAAGGGGAAATCACGCCGGAAAATCGAGATGAACTTTCTCGGCCAATGCAGGGATCGAACACCCGACCACCAGGCTAGCGAACCAGCGCCTTATCCACTTAGCCACCGTGACCCCCAAAATTGCGCGACAAACGAGGCTATCAAATCCGACAAATCAAATAAAATGTAAACTGTATACTGTTTGGAAACGAACATACTTTCACCGTTTTTAATACCTTAATCACTGTCCAAAGTTTTAGAGAAGACTCAGATTAAACGTAGGACTGGCATGTTGCTGTACTCAAGTGATAGCTTTGATTGAACGGGAAGAGTAGACACACTCCCGCAAAAGTTCAGATATCAGAAGCCAATCCAGCAATTTCTAGAGATGGATGGATATCTTGGGCCATTGCTTCAGGAATATGATGTCTCATGTAAGTTTGTGTTTATAAGAGAATATGGTTTTATTAGCCTGAATGAATAGTTTATTTCTTTATTTTCAAGATTTCCAGCAGATTGAGTTGAGGTTATTGGCCCACCTATCTAAAGATGAACAACTATTGTCAATATTTGATGATGCTAATTGTAAAGATATATTTATAACATTAACGTCACAGTGGTAAGCATTCAGTATACAATCAATGATGTTAGAGGGTTCTTTTAATTGAAGGGAGGGGGAGTGGGATGGCCTAGTGGTCTAGAGTGCCGCGCTTCGACCTCTAGCTGGCCGGTCACCTCTGGCTTGTGGCTGTGGTTTCGATCCATGGTGTGAGCGTATGTGGCATGGAGATAGGGGCGCCTTCTCAACCTCGTGGGTTTCCTCCGGGCACTCCGGTTTCCTCCCACTGCTAAAGACCCCTACGCGCAAGCGAATTATTGAAATAAAATTAAACCATCTATTAGTCCCGAAATGACCTACATGTAGTTCTACGCCATAGAAGATCGAAATTTACTGCTTAATACACTGTTCTCATGGGTTGTCTTGGAAGAATTGCATAATTATTACAAACATTTTAAGACCCTTTCATTAATTTTTTTGAAATTTATGTTTTTTTCTTGAAGATAATAAGTAGCCTATTTCAAATGTTAGTTTAATAGTAAATTTATCATACAGATTTTCGAGGCTTGCGTTGAAGATTTGCAAATAGGTGTTACAAACAAATTAAAGATGTTGATTTTTTGTATAGGTTATGTAAAGCCTATGATAAAATAAGCCAAGTAGAGAGAGAACAAACTAAAAGAATTGTTTATTCTGTTATGTATGGTGTAGGTTAGTATGAATTACTTTACATAATCATAAATCAATTATATCGTAGAATAAGTGATAAATATTATCAATTTCATTCAGGACCGATTTCATGAAAAAGAAACCGTTTTTTACTTTCAAATTATTGAATTATAATTTACGCCATTATTGAATCCTTGTCTTATCTTGCAGGGAAAGACAGATTGGCTGATTATCTCAAGGTGTCACCAGACAATGCCAAAGCTATCATGAACAGTTTTCTCAGTTAGTAGGAAGAACAATTGTTAGAACATTCAGAACATTTACACACCGACATCGAAAACAATATGAAATTTAGAACTTTTATCACACCACAAAAAAACTAAACACCTACTGCAATCGCTAGAGCTTTCAGTCGTAGTATCATTATTAAATTCCGTATGCCATTGAGTGTAGACATGTTTTGCAGCATTATTAAAAGACATGGTAATTTTTTGATTAAATAGCCTATATTTTATTATTATATATCTGACCATAACACTTTCGGCGGGATTCTAAGTCTGTTTATTTTTTCAGTCAAGTTCCCTGCCGTTAACAGATTTACTAAAACATGTGTAGAATTCTGCAAAAAGAATGGTAATTATATTTTTGAGATATATTTGAATGATTGCTAAAATGATTACGAACGCTTAGACGCTTGTTGATATTGCAGACGTGGGCGAGGCAGAGTATCTAAGCTTATCATATATCACTTCAATGCTGGTCTATGTGTCTCTTATCTTCCTTCTTGATGAGTGATTCTTATAGGCTTATAACACTAAATCATTGAAAAACCTAAAACATTGGTGGTTTATAGAAAGGCGGGCTTACCAGCTGGCTTAAACATGCATTATGCTACCCCTAGTTGAAGCTCGTGCCTTTGACCCCTTAATCTTGGACTTTGCCCCAGCTTTGCCCCTCCAACCACCGATGGCTGGCGCCGCCATTGATTGCAGGTCCTTCTTTAGCACTGAAATGATTTCTAAAGTATTAATTAAACATTAATTAACTGATCCAGGCCTTAATCAACTCTTGATGGCATCAGATTTCTCCGATATTAAATAGATAAGAACGGTTCAGCGATACTTTGATTTAATGAAATTATGGAAGACCGAGACTTAGCTTCGATCAACCAGTAATTGAAATTATTGCACACGTCTGTCAAACCTTCAAAGGCTAATATCTTCGCTTGCAATAGAGTAATTTGAATGAACTTTTCAAATTATCCATTTCACATTATCTACTTTCGAACTATTATAGCAAGAATGGTTAGTTCTTTATCTAAATCTTACATACTGTATCTTTAACGTAGCTACCAGAATTTAACTAAAAACGTTGAGATATGGAGGGTAGAGAAATGAGGTTTCTTATCTAGCCTTAATGGAGTAGGGCTCTTTTGTAGTGAAGAGAAGTCTGGTTTGGTTGCGATCTGGATGTGGCTCCTTGCTAGGACGAAAAGGGTATAAGACTTTGCTGTTTTATCGCAGAGTAAGTTGTCAACGAAATTTATCCAGATGGGTGCAATTTTTGGCTGTTTAAACAATGTCGCATCTTGTGGGCATCATAATTAAAATTGTATTGTTATCTTTAGGTTTTACATCTACATTATTTGGAAGGAGGCGATATGTACCAAATATACATAGTTTCAACCCTGTGTTACGAGCCCAAGCAGAAAGACAATGTGTGAATTTCTGTGTTCAAGGTAATTTGTGTTTCTTATATACATTTTGTTTTTATGAATAATGAAAGCAGAAATTTAGCGACCCAAAAGAAACGACCCTTTTAATTAAGTAGATCCTCTATATAGACATTTTTTGATGTATGATATAGATATTTCCATTCATAATATTTTTAAATTTCAGGATCAGCAGCTGATTTATGTAAGTCTGCAATGATTAAAGTAGAATTTGCACTCCAGAATTTTAATTCCAGGTAAAGTACACAATGTATCAAATAATGTACGTTGTACGATACCCAAACGCACTGCGATATCCAAGTAAAATTAGTGTCGTACGTAGTTTGGACTGTTTGATCAGTATATTCTTCCCAGAACAAAACACGACACTAAGACTTGTTATGCGTAGGATATAAATTATTCATTAGTGGAATACCATATAATTAATAACATCAACGGAAGCTGGGTCATTCATTAGCCTGGGTTTTTTTTATAATGTAAAATCAGCAATCTGAATTCAGACAAATTCTATGGCGCAACGTGGATTACTTAATAAGAGATGACGAAATATACGTTCTTTCTTATCTTGATTATCAAACTTGTGCAAACGATTATAGACACATTGAAAGATTTCGTTTGGGGAAAAATTACTGCGCTCCGGTCTGTATATAACTCCATGTATATAACTTTTGTCTTACGACGGGCTGTTCCTACATAATCACCGACTAGAGGGGTTTTTTGGTCAATGAACTAACGGGTGCGTCGTTCGTTCGTTCGTTACTGGGAGTTTAACGTCCACTTCCACCTAAGGTGATATCGTAGACTAATTGTTTACTAGGAAACTAGCCTGTACCAGCCACAAGAAAGAGGGCTGGGTTGGCTGTTTGGGTAAGACATAGTGTCTTTGCTGGGTAGCAGCCATGATTGGTTTCATCCGGGTGGGAGGTTCCGGGGGGTGGAGGGGTAGGAGATGGAACGCGGACGCGGTCTGGTCCACTTTGCCATGTATGCTAGGGTACTTTGAAATATAGGGGGTTTGGTACGACTGTCAGGTGGGCTCGGGCCGACCGTGGGTCAATCCTGGGTTGGTGGGTGCAGCAATGTTCTCCGGGCTGGGCGTTGACTAGCCGTTGGCCCTCATCCGAAAACAAAAAAACGGCCCCCAAGGTCCCCGACGGTGTATCCGAATGTACAGGTAACCTTATCTACTCATCATATCATGACTTATATCGTTATTTTATGTTATGTGCAGATTGCTGGTTCAAATTCACGATGAGTTAGTTTGGGAAGTCCCCGAATCCCAGATAGCGGAAGTTACAGGTAATAATTAGTTGAAATCTTTGCGGGTTGTGAAATGCAAAATGTAAAGAATTCAAATTTGATGTAACGTAGTCCGGCCCAGAGCCACGGAGGGGCTTAATTAGCCCCCACAAATATTTCGCCAACAATAATCATTTCTTAGGAGTGTTCTTAGCAGGCCACATCCTCAGCTCCTCAAAAAAATTCAGTAGCCCCGCCTAAATTTTATGAGCTGGCTACGGGCCCGAACGTAGTACTGTTCTAAATAAAGCAAGCTAATGAAGACGGCGTGGCCATTAATGCCCCTGTCCCAAAAACCTTGTAAAAAAACCTCTCAGGCCAGTCGGGAGTTTTAATATGTAAATTGTTGCTGGTGGGGGTATATTTGTTGCCAGGCAACACAACGTTTCCTTCATTATTTCATCGTTTGACCATAAAATCCGACCATCAGATAGTTTTGTTATTATTAACTTCTGCCACCGCGTGTGTTATTGTAGGCATGTTTTAGCCAAAGTTGGTTAAGAAAAAAGTTAGTACAATGGACATACGGATTAACCATTTGAATTTGTTATAGAAAAAATATCAAATCCTTATAATACTTAAACAGGGCTAACATAAGGGTTGCAAAGAGCTAACGAGTTTTGTTCATTAAACTATTTTGTCTCTAATTTGCTGACAATATATTGTGTTAACGCTTAAAACATCTGAAGAATATATATCAAAATTCAACAAGCCAGAAGTATTGGGAAATCAAATTATATTATTATTTTAATACGAAATACATATTTGTGTAATATTTGTAGAAATTGTGAAGAGAATAATGGAAGATGGACAAGAATTGTGTAAAGATATTGCCACATTAAGTGTACCAATTGCTGTTACGGTCAGCACAGGAAGAAGCTGGGCTCATTTAAAAACGGCTCTTTTTACACCAGAATTAGAATGTCGTAACAGTTAATAATGTGTATCTAACCCGAAACACTGTTAACATGATTCTAGTAAAATTAGTAGAAATTCATCCATAGGTGATCAGGTGTCCAAGAGAAAAATACTGGATGTAAATGGAACACAGATGAATTTCAAGGGAGAAAGCTCAATTAAAATTTCACAAATGTGGGATCATATAAAAAAAGGAATCTATCCAAATACAGGCTAATTGTGTATCATTTCTTTGTTATATATATATATATATGTGAAGTTATATTAAATGAAAATTATTATGTATTTTAGGGTTCAATTTCAAGACAGTCTATTTTGCAAAGAATATCTAAACTTTCTTGGCAGCACATTCCGATCGTATTACATTGGCTATTCAACTTTATAAAATTGTTAATTTATATCTAGTATTTGTTTGTATAGTTTTGCCTTTAAAATAATGACAGTGCAATAAGACTATATTCAAGTCAGATTAAGCTGTCGTCGACTCGTCCTTAAATCAGTCTTTTATCATACTAATTGTTGAATATCTGCGTACAAATTTTGATGTTTATCCTTCCTTTTGGTTATGACGTTGACTTGTCCAGGCTTTCTTCGTAATGAAAATCATTCCAAAGTCGTAATATGAATAAATTCCCTTAGTTCCGAGTTTCGTTACAACTCGCCGACGTATATAGGAATTACTGATCTTTTCCATACTGTCAAACGGTAAGATCGGAACCCAAAGCCAAACACAGATGAAGTTTTTAGTGAAACTGAAAATTATATTACAAATGACCAATTTTATTGAACCTTATCATATAAAAAACGTAGTAGGTGTTTCTACTGCAAACAAATAGTTCGTTTGGACAAGCATTTAAGGAAAAAAACCACTATATCACAGATCTAAAATAAGGCTAAGTATATATATATATTATTATAATTATCTTAGACATACTAACATTGCTATAACATCTCAGATATATCAAATTAATTTTGAACTGGCAATTCATGTTTTAACAAGTTTCTCAAGAACAGCGAAGATAAACAAAATTTGTACAAGTTAGGGAGATGGAAGGACAAGGTACCGACAATAATAATCATTGACTCTTTAATAATCTATTGAATGTGGCGTGAACGTTTGAGGGTGATCATTTTGTTTTAAATAATGGAGAAAAGGGTGATTGTTAAGCCAATCTGACAGATGGAGTGATTAGTTTGAGTAAATATAGGTTACGATGTGAGTAGGTATATACATTTCGTTACTATTTGGTTATTATTATTAGTAAACATTTAATATAATATTTCATGTATTCATTTTGAATACGTGTAGATTTTAATTAACCATTAAACCGTCTTTTCTGTCAACAACAACGTCTGCCACAATGTCCCTTCCCTCTTCAAAGCCAGTAACTAGTTCTCTAATTTTTGTTCCTGCTTCTGTCTTTGAGCCCTTTTCCATGTCGTCTATTGTAGTAACGATGCTCCAGATATCAATAACAACAAACACGGCACTCGTCATGCTAAGTCCAAGTCTTGCTGTTTGAGTTAATTTACCAGGAGTCAGGAAAACACCCTTAAGTGACCCTAATAGTTCCTTTTCGCCTAACTTGGCTATTCGCCCCAGCATTAGTTTCTTAAGATCATGCAAACGTATGTTTCCAAAATTCGGCACGGTAATACCACAAGTTTCCACCAAACTCATGAGTAGATTGTAGGCCATGATGACCTCGGGGCTTTTGGTTGCTTTTAAAACACTGTTCATTATAAACAGGATATTCTGGATGGCACATTTTCCTAATTTAGCCTTCTTAAAAAGTATGTTTGACTGATTTGCGATTACAAGCCAGTCATGGTCTGAAAAGTATGTGGTTTCAATAAACTTTTCCAGTTTTCCGGACATTGCTATCAATTTATTCATATCTTGGATAAGCTTATCTGTGTATTTTTGATCGATTTCCAAATGATTTTGAATTTCCTTGCACCTTGAATATGTTATACCATATTCTGTAAGAGATGCCCCAAACGCCGTTACACCTCCAGCGACACTAGCCGCAGTTCCACCCATCGCCAAGATAGCAGAAAGACCAGCTGTAAATGGTGCCAACATGCCAGCAATAAAAGCCACGCCACCGAATGCACTAACTGTGGTGCCGGCAAGTGAAGCTACGTTTACATTGGAATGGTGTTGGTCCAGGTCGTCGGCTAGTGCAGTAAGGTCTTTAATAGATTTATTTCTAACATAAAGCCATTTATCACAAGTAAAATAAAACGAAGTTGCTGCGTCTTCCTGTATTTGTATGAGTGCCAAAAATGTTCCTGGCAGTTGGCCTCTGCTTACACTGTGTCCTCTATTTGGAACTGACATAGTTATTGTCTGCAAAAAGAAATATGTACGGATGTCATATATATGAATATTATTGCAATCTGGTCAAAATATTTTACAATATAAAGCCCCCACCCCCAAATTTCCCCGCAAACAGCATAGTTATTCCTCTTGCTAGTGCTTCATTAAGAAAGATGGGAAGTCTAAAATTGAAGCCGATATCGTTACAAGATGTTATATAATTGTGTGATCAACTTTTTGTTTAAAGTGGGAAGTTTTAGGGAGTTCAAGATACCTCAAAAGTAGAGTGTCGCTCGACTATCATATCCGTGACAGTCAAAAGTTTATTGACAATCAAACGTTTTTAAGAATACCGTTTTTACCATGTGCACCCTTGGTTAATATGCAACAAGACTGTCAGTAATGTGTATTTTAGAGTCACAGTGATAGGTTTTAGAGGCAAAATGGATCTCAATGCTGACGTAGGCTACCATGTGCACCTTATTTATGTTAACTGGATAGGGTTTCTGGCAGCAAAGAATGCCGGGATCTGAGTTTTAAAACATTCATTCTTCACTTAGACACACATATATATAACAAGAAATATATTTATCAAGGAAACGGGGGCATGCAAGGCCAATGTTTTTGTCAAATTCAGATGAAACGAATTTTACTCTGAGGAGTCACCCCTACTGCTTCCGGTACTGGGTCAAAATAATGTTGCCTTGGGAGCATTTTTAGATCCAGATTTTATACCGAACCCTTTTAATATCAAATTAAATAAGAACGACGACCGTCACCGCCATCTTTCGAAAAGCAAGCATACGTCACTAATCGTTTTCAGAAAAAAATGTTCATGATATAAAAAAAAAAGATATTAAAGATAAAAAAAAATAAAGATATTTAAATAAAAGAAAAAAATAAATGAAAAATGTAGTTATAATAAATAAAAAAAAAATGAAAAATATAATTTATAAAATGAAATTTAAAAAAATAATTGATGAAAAAAAAAAAATTATAAGGAAAATCTTTAAAAAAAAATTAATAGTAATTTATAAAAAGAAAATGAAAATAAATACAAATTTAAATTGTTTTTAAATGAAAGAGAAAAGAATTAAATAAAAATTAGATAAAAATATTAAAGTTTCATGAAAATAATATGTATTTGCTATGGCAGCCATAGACCACATAAAGATAAGTTTTAAATGTTCCTTTTATTAACTAGATTTCGCTTTAGTTTTACTATTTTACGCTGACATTTGTTGCTATAAATCTTCCTAGTTGCTATAAATCTTCCGGCCTCCGTGGTATATCGAAAACGCCCCAACGGCGGATTGATTACCACTCGGCTTCTATGCAAAATTTTGCTATTGAAAAGTTGGGTGTGGTTTTATGCCCATTTGATGTAGGCAAACAAAGCCTATTTATAATTTTACACGCAATGTGATTATTGAAAGGGTATAAATGGAGTTAAATTATAAGTTCTATATATAGCATGGGTGATTTTTTGTTTTTGAAGTAGGCCTCAATTGATAATTAGTGTGCGGTGCAATTTTTAATATATGTATATTTCAATATTCGAGATCTGGAGAGAAAAGATTGAAATCATGACCTTGATTGAGTTGGCAATTTCAACATGATTACTTTGTGTCCCCCTGACGTGTCAAACTCCTCAAACTTGGGTGTAATTATGATGTTCGACAGTGAGCTAAATTCTCGAAACTGTTGCTGACAGGTGTATATAATTTAAATAATAAATACATGTATAATACATATATACTACAAGGAAAACAGTCATGTCGGCCATTACACTTGTGACCGTCATTGCTGCAACATTTGTGAAATACGACATACTTAATTCTGGTGTCTAATTCCTGTGGAAAACAGGACATCAAATACACGAAATACTCACAGTTCATCTGTACATGTAGCCTTATATGAAATAATGTTGAGTTGAAGTCTGGAAATAGAGCGATTCTTTTATAATCTTTCACAGCGTCCATTCGGCGACAAATACCTTCCTTTATGCCTTTATGATTTTTACTGTGCAGCATTCTATTTATATCATGTCATAACACATGTAATCCAGTTCAATAACGTTACAAGTATGTGCCTTTAAAGAGAGAAACGCACTATGAATATCCAATTGGCAATTCCGAAACTATATTTACGTTGTGTCTATCCCGCGTGGCCCGACAGAAACAACGTTACCAAATGATACATGGAACGGTAGGTCCAGGATTTTGTTGAGGGGGTGGGGTCATACATACCGACCCTAAAAAGAAACTAAAATCTGGGAATCCCATTGCTGACTGCAGGTGCTGGTCTGGGGTCTGAACAGTGATGACGACCAGTCTCACTGGGGCTGGCGGGGATGGGGGCACGACCCCCTGGATCCGCGCCTGAGGTCTACATTGTATTGTAACTTTCGGAGAGAGTTTACATATTAACTAAGAAATCGAGTTGAACGTCCCACCTTCCTGTACCGATCGGGATTTTAAAACTCTCTGCTTGAGTGCACAAATTGAATAGATAAGTATAAGATTTTTTTGTATCATATAACCCCTTTTTTCAGGTAGCATATACAATTCATATGCATGACATAAGTTCATGTTAAAAGTAAAAATATATAGGAAACATTATTTGAAAATGTATATACGTGTTATGAAATGGGAAGAAAATGCGAATTATGCCTTGTAATACATGTACATTGGTAGTACGATAAGGCTAGATTTATAATGCCTTTATATGAATCAGATAAAATAAGATGTTTATTGCATCAAAACATCCATTAAGGCAGGCATGCATATACACCTAGACCATAGAAATATTTATACACAGTCATATGAAGAGTAGCCTACAGGGGAAGAACGGTCGAAGTCACATTTTTGTCTTTTCGCATAAAAGGCAAAACAAAATTTTGGACGAAAATGCTTGACGCGAACAGAACAACAAGTGGGTTTAATTACAACTTCAAAATGATGCTTAATACGAATCATAATACCAGTACAACAACTGACTTCCACTTTTCAGCCAAATTAAGGTCAAATAAAGGGTACGATGGACGTATTTGTCCGTATGGTCATTTCAGAAGGGCCTTGGTTCGACGTGACTCCGATCGTTTTTACCTGAAATTGATTGTTCCACCGAAAGCTTATACAATTTGCTACCAAATGGTGCCATTAAAGGGACAATAACACTCTTGCTGGCTTGGCAGCTCAAGAAAATAAATAATAGTCTTATTCTAAGTACTAGATGTTTATTTGTCCTACCTGTTGTGTAAATTATCCATTACATCATATTTTACTTGCTCAGAGGGTTCGAAAATATTTTAAAATCCAAGTCACATTTGAAAAGGTTTACGTTAACCTTTTCAAATCATGTAGTTGAATTTTTCCAATTCTTTAAATTAGGTGTTTTAAGATGAAATTTGTATCATCAATTAATTTGAATATGTAAAATAATACAATTTGTTGGCCAGAATAAAGATTGAGACATATTATTCACTTACAACAAGATTGTTATTGGGGCTTTAACTTGGGATCGTTGAAAAAGTGACTTAGATCGTTTTCCCCCCTGTACTCTTCGCATATACATTTAATGATACATATTACATAGACAACACATGATGATTGATTACATGATGCTTTGATGATTGATTACAAAAAAAAAACAAAACGATGTTGACATTTTTTTTGAGTAAGTCTTCATAGTGTGGGTGGCCATTATTTGAGGGTAGCCATTTTGCGATAATATTTCAATTTATTTTTTTTATTTTCACCTTAATTATAATTTTATCGATATATATAAACTGTGATTTGGCGATGTATTAATTAATATTGGCAAGGTTCATGACTACATTTCAGATTGTTTTCAATCATTTCATGATGATATTTCCAAGATGGCAACAATATTTGCCTATGACATAAAGACATTAGAAGTTTCAAAGAGTGGGTGGTCTAGGCGCTTCGAGCTCTAGCTGCAGGCCGGTCACATCGTGGTTTCAATCCCTGCTTCAATTTTATTTCAATAATTCGCTCTCGCTTTTTGATTTAAAGTAGCTAGTATCTATAAACTCAATAACATCTAGAACACAAATTATTTGTCAATTTAAATCAACATTGATGTTGTCGATTTAGTGGGAAAAGATGGTCTTCGGATATCCAATATTTAAGACAAAACAGACATTTTGCCATAATGCGTTTCGGGTCCATGGCATTTTAACAAGGGATTCGAAGAACAAGGCTAGACATATTCCACAAGTCATGTCATATGGTGACCTATACCTTATCTGGAGAGCATGCGCAATAAATACTATGTAGACTTGAATAACCAAACGCAATAGAAAGATTTCCATTCGATTGAGACTTCTGGCGTATTTCGTCGAACATAAATGATTTGAAATTAAAGTAAAAACGGAAACGATTGAATGTAAATCAGTTTATATACATTCATGTTACATTATTATATGCAATGCTACCAGGTCTGTATGTAGGATGTTAAAATTGGGGGTGCAACAGAGTGTTGGCGCCAATATAATGCCCAAGTTACTGACCGCGGAGCGGCGACCGCGGCGACACCTCGGCGGGCCGGGCGGGGGAGGATACAATTTTGAAAATTGTGATGACAGGATTCATACCATGAGTGTCGGTGTGAGATGTATAAGGAAAGTACAACACATACGAGGGGCATTTGCACCTGGTGCCCCCCACCGTCCCTTGGATCCGCGCCTGTGGTGGTGCCTCATAGTCATTAATTGCCTCAAGTCAAGTGATGTAAGAAAATTTGAAGCAGGGCAAACGAACTACCCATTAGCGTTTGGGCGCCCTTAAAACCAACCGACTGACCAATGCCTTCAGGTCTGTGTGATCATAATCAAGTGTAGGCCTATCATTTTATAATTGAAAGATTGTCATATTTAGTTTTGGGGTGGGCGCCATTCTCGGGACGCTTTATTTCTGAGGGTGCAATGTACCCCCTATACCCTCGCTATAGGTACGGACCTGATTGCGACCCATTTGTATCAATTTCTTTTCTAGGTCCCATAGTTCGTTCGTTACTGGGAGTTGAACGTCCACTTCCACCTGCGGTGATATCGTAGACTAGGTCAAATTAGCGGTAGCACGATTTACCCAAATCCACCCAAATCTACCCAAATCCACTCAAATCTATCCAAATCCACCATTATTTCAACTGATATCACAATAATTTATATTGGTAATTGATCATATACAGTTCTTTCTGTCAAATTGTCATTTTAAATTTAAAATCGTAGCGTTTTTGTGTCAGAATGTGATTTCCACGTAACTTTGGAAGAACTACAAATTTAATGGTGGTCTGCATCCATGTGGGTATATACACGAGTTATGTCCCTTACATACGACGACGAAACACGCATGAATTGTTGGATTTTAAGACAAAATTTAAGAGTAATTATGGCATATTTAGCTAAACGAATGATAGTATATTAAAAAGCGATAAACATAATTGTGATATATGTGGAAATAACGTGGTTTTGGGTAGATTTGTGTATTACACGCGCCATTCCCTTGGTTACGACTTCCAAACTTGCTTGGAAATCGCATTTTGAGGGGCATTTTGACATTAAAAAGCTGAGATTTTAAATTAAAAATGTCAATTCCACATAAAGAACGGTATATTATCAAATATCAATATAAATTATTGTGGTATGAGTTGAAATAGTGGTGGATTTGTGTTGATTTGGGTAGATTTGGGGGATTTGGGTAAATCGTGCCACCCTTAAATTAGTTCGTTCGTTACTGGGAGTTTAACGTCCACTCCCATTAGAGATTTAAGGCGTTTTTACGAGAAAACAAATCGGTTTCGATTACCTATCTCGGTTTGTACATGACGTAGGTCTCGGGTTTGGTATTCGAATCGGTTCTCATAAACGCGACGAGTTGCCTCGCAAGATGGCTGAAGACAGAAGAATTGGGAAAAAATGTTTTAAAAAATCAATTTTCTTTATTCTGGTCTTTGGGAAAACACCCAAAAATAAAAACGATAAATGTACCAGTTGACTGTTCCCAATTGCCACAAATTCGTATTAGAAATGTCCATGATACACATATTTTAACGTGAAATTCGACAGAAAATGAACTAACGTCAGGCACGTCGTGTCGCTTGTTGTGGACGCCATCTTGGAAATCGAATCGCCAATCCGCCAGGCGAGCAAGTTGGAAGATTTGCATAATCGATTTGGCAAATCGTCGTGGTAAATACGAAAATTAGGTGAAACCGATTAGGCTAATTTTTGCCGTAAATGCGTTTTAAAAGGATTTGCAAATCGATTCGCCATAATCGGTTTCTCGTAAAAACGCCCTTTAAATACCCTATCCAGTGACGTCTTTGTTTCTCTCTGAACGAAGAGTACCGAATAAAGTAAACATTATTTCACATGACTGGTCATGTGACCGACAAAATGGTGGATCTTTTCAGGAAGAAAAACAGACATCACAGGATAGAAAATGTGGTCAATTTAATCTCGGTTTTGGTTGACCAAAGTTTGTAAAAGGTGATTTAGATGACCATATATAGCTGATGCAGTTTTTATGAAAGGAAGTTTGCCTTTGTGGTAGGTACATGTATATATTATACAATAACGTGTCGTGTAGTTAGCTCTGAACGTAGGTTAAACGACTGTCCTATGGAATGGTTGTAGAAAGTAGAATCGCTTCCCAGTCAATTTTACGTTGCAATTTTTTACTGCTAAACGGTTGCGCATCAGACCCTGTCAACGTCTGACCAGTGTATCTCAACATCTTAGTGAGTAAATAAGACCTTGCTCACCTCGCAAGAACCAGTATGAGCGACACAAACTGTTGCTATAGATATAGATGGATTCAGAATCACATATTTCATTAGGATTTCATATGATGGAATTTGACTGTTGAAATAGGTCAGTGAAGAAAAGCTTTCACTTTATACTTTATATTTTTTCTGTTTACCGCAATTAACAACAGCCCATATCTCCTAGTTTGATAACATAATTTTAACTGAAAACAGTTGTGTAATGTAAAAAAAGAAGATAACATTTGCTTAACAGACTTTATTGCGAACTAATTGTCTAATAAAATCGGTAAGAATTATTAGAAATCTTACTGCCTTACTTTATTATTATGTTTGGTGCATACGGCAGAGGTAGGTACTGGTACGTATTTGGCTATCCATGGCATATACAACTGGCCATATGTGCATATAAGCTATATCTCATCAGCCTATCATGACATCATCATAGATTGATATATACGCTTCATATATCAACCTCTGGTGACATTGATGAAATGTTACGAAGAACACAGAAATCTCTTTTTTATTCTCTTGACAATTACAAATGCACAGTTAGTTGCTTTCAGCACTGAAACAGGAGGTGAACCTATTGGTATATTTAGATCAGACTCTTAATTTCATATTTTTTGGCATCATTTGCATTGCTGGAACTCGACCCTCTTTCATGTAGTAAAACACATCTGTTATTGTGTATACTCTGACACGTGAAAGATAGGCACACAGTAATTATAGGTTTCAAAAGTATCAATTCAACTTACCCTCCATAATTAAATATGTACAAAATAACTATAAGCTAATTAAAATATCTGAAGGAAAGTTTCAACTTACCTTCACAACTTTGATTATCCATGTCTAAAACAATTATTTTCTGTCGAAGTTACGCAGTTGTAAGCAAACTGATTGTTCAATGCTTTATAAAACGATAATTGTGCAGCTAATTAAAGATACATTAGTAAGGAGTTTAATAAAGAGTTGACCAGACCGTTCTTACTATAATAATTCAAAAGTACATGATAAAAAAAGAAGATATTGAAAATTTCAGTCAAATTAATTACTTTATTCTAAACGGAGTTGTCACTGTTTGGACTAGAAATAGGCATCAACTGTGTCTGCAACGTCTGCGATAATTGTCGATCGTTTAGTAATTGATTTACTTTGAACCAAGATTTTAGCGATAGAATTTAGAGCCTAGCCTCGATCATCATTACTTAAGACGTTACGATGAAAAACACAGTCTCGAGGAATCCATTTTTGAATTAAAATTATAAATGGAGGTTAATCAGCAGATAGGATTGTAATCCAGGAAATATCGCAGGCTAGGGAAGCCACCGAGAGTTGATTATGGTCTGGATATGTTAATTAATGTCAAATTAATAATGTAGATAACATTTCATGCCTAAAGAAAGACGTGCAATTGGCAGATTTAAATTTGCGTAATGTATGTTTTATAATTTCTATAACATCTGAAGCTTAAGTAAAAACTTAGAATATGCTGATTTTGCTCTTGCATAATGTTTATTTAATGACTGTCAACTATTTATTTGGAGATTAAGGCAGGGGGACATTAGCCTTACTGTTAGTTTGTGTTGTGTAGAGTATGAATGTTATTGTACACAGCAGGATGTGTCTAAATTAATTACTTAATTTTCTGCTTCAGAGAATCCATGTGCCTGTAAAAGTGAATGGTCATCATGTGTTGTTTGGATGATTAACCAACAGATTAATGTATGTATTGATTTGAAGAACTACAGGTACAATGAATAAATACAGATGCATTTTCACCTTGATACCACATCATGTAAGAATATCCATCATAATACAAAATTATGTTTCCTACTGAAAGTTCCACAGTACAACTTAAACCAGAGACTGTTTGTCAGTTGGTCTCAGATGCTGAAGAACAGCAATGGCGCCAGATAGAATTCACAGACCATGATGAATCTAATATTGAAAATGACGATTTAGGAAAAACAGTATTAAGGTTACTATATTTAAGTTTAATTTTCTTTCTTCATTTACCATATTTTGTGATATCATTTATTATTTGTGTACTGTACGTATTTGTATATTAAAATAAACAACAGGTTACTATTTTAACATTCTTGGTATCCCCACTGGTATCATTCCATTATACTCCGCTAAACACTGGGTCCATTCACAGGGGGTGAATCACGGTGGCTAAGGCGCTGGCTCGCTAGCTTTGAGGTCGGGTGTTCGATCCCTGCATTGGCCGAGAAAGTTCATCTCGATTTTCCTGCGTGGTTTCCCCCTTGTCAGTAATGCAGAACGGAAGACCTCCCGAGGACAGCTGTCTAGTCGTTCAGATGGAACAAAAAACCATAGTCCCATGTACACATTGGCGTGCACGTAAAAGATCCCTTGGCAGTTGGAATTCGATATAAGAGTAGGCTGTAGCGCCGCTACCCGGGCAAAATTTCCCTAATAACACACTGTATGGCGTATGCCCGTCTTCCATTAGGCCAGGTTAGGTGCAGAAAAGTAGGACGTTAAACCCCATTTCATTTCATTTCCATTCACAGGGTAGACACATAGTCAAATTATCTGCCCTTGATATGTGTGTTAGTTTTATCGACTAATCAAAAAATGTAATAAATATAGAAAGGGAATGAAGGAAGGGAAGTAATTCACATTTCATTACAACTTAGATCTCTGAATTGTTGTTGCACACCTTGTCAAAATGTGTTAGGACATTGTTTTGTGTGCATGGTACTTCTTTGATATTAAATTTCTTGTAAACATGATAATCTGCATAGAATCTGCTGTTCTTAAACAATGACGCCAAGATTGATATGTAACCCGCTCCCACGAAAACAGACGCTTGTCGCACAAGTTCATTTTGGTAAATGAGCACAAAAGCATTGAACTGTATGCCTTCTTGTTACTATTAATGAGCCGTACTCAACTCCAGACAAATTTAAAAAGAATTGCATTTTTTGAAAGCTTAGCTGTGGACTATTCAAATATGGTGCCAGACCTATTTTTGTAAAAATGATCATCGGTCTGGTTTTGTGGGAGCGGCTCTCATATAATTAGTTTGTAGATTCTACCCATGTAGGCAATGAAATCATCAAGGGTAAATAATTTTATATTCTTTATTTATATACAAATATTGTCCCAAAAGCAGTTAAAATTTATTGCATTTGGAATAGTGTTCTTGGTATCCTCAATGGTATTGTTTCATTTTACTCCAGTAACCCCTGGATCCATTCACAGGGGATTCTCCAAATGCAATAAATTTTAACTGCTTTTGGGGCAATATCTGTAAATAAATAGAATATAAAATTATAAAAGCTGTTACTTCTCTCGATATTGACACACATGTAACAATTTGATTTTTTTTTATTTATAACAGGCATGGTACTGGTGTTAAAAAGATTAATAGCTACTTCAGTAATTTAGAGTAAGTATGAATAAGTAGCTAATCTTCATTCATGTATTAATCCTTTATTTAACAAACTAAAAAATTATAAATGGTTTCGAATTACGTAAGTTTTCTTCTCTATAGTCATATATTTTTAAGGCCTCATAACTTCTAAGTTACGTTGCAGGTATTGATAATTGAACATAAGATATGTATTATGTAATGATCATGCACCTTCTTCATGAAATGAAAGATTTTCTTCGAACATGTATCACATGATTAAGATTTTAAGTTGATTGATAAATGATGAAAGTAATTTATCAGTAAACATACATGTACTATTTATATACATGAAACACACACCATAAATAGTTGTCCTAACCGTACTTGCTTTGTGCACCAAAAACTATCAAACACACTTAACTTAATTGTCTTTTATACTATTTTATAACATTCTGGGTTTTTTTTTGTACAAATTTTAAAAATACTTGAATGAAGTAAGTGTTTTTATTAATGTTATGTTGAATTAATCCAAATATTTATCAGTTTCGTTTTACTTGGACTAAATGATATCAGGTGAAAGTTCTCTGGTGACATTTTATCTTCTGTCATCTTAAATATGTTATCTATACATGTACCTACAGTGTATTTTTTTAAAAGATAAAATTTAAAGAGACAGCATAGTTATAGTACTTCTCCAATTTTGAATGTTAATCATGTGAAAATTCATTTTGGAGAACCGATGCAGATTTCACAAATTATGATGAAGAATCACCAAACACTTCATGAGTGACTGGTTGTGTTATTTTAAGAGCTAGATTTAAAATCTTCATTCTTACATATTAATGACACAATATGTGCTGATTTTACAGGTCACGAAAATATTGCTTGCTGTTAGCTGGTAGAAAATCCACATCTGGTAATTTTCACTTGGTGAGTACCATCCAGATCCAGTAAAAATATTGGTTTGATTTTTGTAGGAATGTTTTACAAATTCTTTACTATTATTCCTTAATAATATGACACTTATACTTTTACATAACCACTGCGGTTAAGGGGGCCCTGGAGTTCATGACAAAAAGAGAAACAATTCAAATTCCAGATGAAAGTTTCATGGTAATAGATCTAGCGGCACAAGGGCTGAGACTGGGCTATCCTTCAACGTTCTCTGTTAAGTTCAATTCGATAATGATCGGTCTAGGTTTCTAGCAGCGATTTCACATGTTATAACAGTTCCCCGACTTTTCTGTGCATTGTATGCCATTCGTAACTGACATGTAATTTTTCATGTATTACAGACCGTGTAAATGTGTGTTACGCATGCGTGCCATTAAAAAGTGTATGAAATAATCTTTTCGATGCGTTAGGGGCCCCATGATTCTAGTCGGGCCCAGGGCCCCTCTCCCGTTAAGCTGAGCTTTGATTACTATTATTAATACCTGGTGTAATATAGATATGATATTATTTGACTGTTATTGTTATATTGTAGGTTAACCCAAATAGAAGTCAGGAAGGGGGTAAGATATTTTGATTTTGAGTAGATCGATAGATCGATGTATACATTATATTGTAAATACGCATTCAGACAGTCAGTGACAGTGTTACAATGTGACTCACAGATCAAGGAAAACTTTAAATTCTAGCTCAGTAATAAATTTATGGTAGAATTTTACAGAACAATTATTCTGTTTATGATAACATGAATCTTTATTTGACAAGGCTGCTTTAGTGGTTTCTGGCTTGCGACTGTGGTTTCGATCCCTGGTGTGAGCGTATGTGGCATGGAGATAGGGGCGCCTTCTCAACCTTGTGTGTTTCCTCCGGGCACTCCGGTTTCCTCCCACTGCTAAAGACCCCTACGCTCAAGCGAATTATTGAAATAAAATTGAAACCATATGTTAGTCCCAAAATGACCTAGTTTGTGTCGAGTGGACGTTAAACCCCATTTCTCTCTCTCACTCTTTAGTGGTTTTTGTATATGGGAATCACTACATAGGGAATTTCAACATAATTTGGTCTACAATTGGTGTGCCTTTATTACAAGAGCTTTTCATACTTTTGCAGAGTTTTATTCTGGAGAAAATTGAATCCAGAAAATGCGAAAGATGTTGGCTTTGTTTATGTTTTTATTATGAACATTATGTTTATTAATATGATTACATAATCATTTTTTGTATTGATTATTATAGATTCAGTCAAGATAAGAGGGGGAGAGCATGAATTAATAAATCATTTAGAACCGAAGGTATTCATAAGCTGTTTTGTTTTCATAATGCATGCAGTATATCTGAGGCAAAACTAATCTTAGAAAAGTAAAAAATAACAGCAGATTTCCAAATGGATTTTGGGACTGTTGCTTTCTATTAGGAAGCCATGAACATTTACTGAAACGCTGGATTTTAAAGATATTTTCTCTGTATTTTACAAATTATCTCACTAAATGTTTACCAGTAACAAATTTTTGATCTTTCACAAAAAACAAAAACTCTGCTCCAAGAACTAAAACAAGATATATCAATCTCAATAATATTATTATGAATGATAAGTTCAGAGTTGTCAATTTTTTTTTTCAGGAGCTCCAAACCTTCAAACATGCTTATCTGTGTGCCACATATCCAGTTCTTGGTGCACCAGACCCCCCTTCACCATATACTCCTTCCCCTGTACCAAGTACCTCAGACACAGATACTAGAAAGTTTTCTTATAACACTAGTTTGTCACCTAGTCGACCTACGACCCCGTATTCTCTACAAGATAGTGGTGTTGAAGATCAGGATGAGATGGCCATTATACCTACTGAAACTTTATGTGAATTGTTACAGCGTAGTTTTAATCTCACTTCAGCAAAATATCATCAGTATGAGAAAATCATCATGCTTAGCATTAATAAAAAGACTGCTCAGAAGGTAACATTTTGTCCACTGTCTTCGATTTGAATAATGGCAAAAAGTAAAAGCTGACAGGATAGACCATGTCATTTACCCAGATCTTTAATATGGAAAACATCAATCAATAATTTGGCAGTATAAAAACCTGGTGACAACCAGAGTGACCTGTTGTGGCCCACTGAGATAAAAAGAAATAACACCTTCCATCATTTGAATACTAAAAAATTTAACTTGAAATACACTCATTTACACAATGAGTATGTAAGAGGTAAAACTGCCTATTGCAGGTCCTTTTTCTGTCTTAAAATATAAATTATTGTTTTGATATTTATTCACAAGAAATCCTCTCTATGGACCATATGATGACTTAGATATTGAGTCGATTAGAAAATGAGCTCCTGTCCCCCCCCCCCCCAAATACATTCGTAAAACGATGATATATAGGGCAATTAAAGGTCTGAAAATCAAGACTTTGTGTATTATTAACGCAATGGTAATGAAATAGAAAATATGAACTGTCAATCAGCCAATATAGACTGCCTGTATTTTGGTCAGAATTATCTACTTTTGAATTAATATAGCAAGAACAGTCTGGTCTTTATCTAAATCTTACATAATACATCCAAGAGGGGGGGGTGGATGGCCGAATGGTTTGCTCGTGCCTGCTGTATCATACGGCCTGCCATTGAGTCAACTGGCGTGTTTTCGAATCCCCGGTTGTATGTGGCAAGGAGTTGTATGTGGCCGGTTTCCTCCCACTGCTAAAAGACCCCAACGCGCAAGCGAATTATTGAAATAAAGTTAAACCATACGTTAGTCCCGAAATGACCTAGTTTGTGTCGAGTGTTAAACCCCATTTCTCTCTCCCTCTCACATCTTTATGATTTATATGTCACTTTGAATAAAAAATCTGGTGGGAGAGTTCTTAAGGTAATTTTGGTGGTGGATTAATATGGATATTAATATGTATCATGTGATCTACGTAGATTAGAACCTAACGTTATTATTACACTAACACTTGGCACATATTTGGCATGGTTTTTAGGGGTAAGACGCTGGCTCGCTAGCCTGGAGGTAGGGTGTTCGATTCCTGCATTGGCTGAGAAAGTTCATCCGGTTTTTCCGGTGTGGTTTCCCCCTTGTCAGTGATGCAGGACAGAGGGCCTGACAAGGACAGCTGTCTAGTCATTTGTATGGTACAAAAAACCGAGGTCCCATGTACACATTGGCGTGCAAGTAAAAGATCCCTTGGCAGTTGGAATTCGATATAAGATAATCCATAGCATGCTGCCCAGGCAAAATTTCCCTCATAGCACACTGTATGGCGTATGCCCGTCTTCATTAGCCCAGGTTAGGAGCAGAACAGTAGGACGTTAAACCACATTTCATTTCATTTTGCATGGTTTTTATGATGACGATAAAATGATAATCATTTAAAGCCCCAATAACACTCTTGTTGTAATTGAATAATATGTCCCAATCTTTATTCTGGCCAACAAATTGTATTATTTTACAATATTCAAAAAAATTGATGATACAAATATCATCTTAACACACCTAATTTAAAGAATTGGAAAAATTCAACTACATGATTTGAAAAGGTTAACGTAAATCTTTTCAAATGTGACTTGGATTTTGAAATATTTTCGAACCCTCTGAACAAGTAAAATATGATGTAATGGATAATTTACACAACAGGTAGGACAAATAAACATCTAGTACTTAGAATAAGACTATTATTTATTTTCTAGAGCTGCCAAGCCAGCAAGAGTGTTATTGTCCCTTTAAAGATACATTATGTAAGATTTAGAAAAAGAGCTAGCCACTCTTGTTATAATAGTTAGAAAGTAGATAATGTAAAATGAATAATCGAAGATATTAGTCTTTGAAGGTGTGCAATAATTTCAACCACAGATTTGTTTGATTGAAGCTAAGTCTCGGTCCACAATATTTTATTAAATCAAAGTACAGCTGAACCGTTTCAGTCTATTTAATATCGGAGAAATCTGATGCCATCAAGAGTTGATTAAGGCTTGGATCAGTTGATTAATGTCTAATTAATATTTTAGAAAACATTTCAGGTCTAAAGAAAGACCTGCAATAGGCAGATTTAGCTCTTGCATAATGCATGTTTAAAGTATAATATTTATACCTGAATTTTGTATTAACATTTGTTATAGTTATTGGCTGAAGAATTAATTGGTCAGTTAACAGCATTAGAAAATAACAGTAACCCTTTTTACAATCCTCATTCATTTTTGGTGGGTACACTTATGATTTTATTCGTAATTACTAATAACTACTCATTTCATTTTATATACTGGGGGTTGGGTGGCCGAATGGTTAGCACGTGCGTGCTGTATCATTAAGCCTGTCATTGAGTCAACTGGCGTGGTTTCGAATCCCCAGTTGAACGTGACCTGGAGTAGGGGTGCCTGTCCAACCTCGTGGGTTTTCTCCGAGTCCTCCGGTTTCCTCCCACTGCTAAAGACCCCTACGCGCAAGTGAATTATTGAAGTAAAATTGAACCATACGTTAGTCCCGAAATGACCTAATTTGTGTCGAGTGGATGTTAAAAACTCTTTCTCCCTATACTACCACTATCAAGGAATACTTACTACTAATATAAATAAGATGCACGGTTTATAGTTTTTATTACAGATCAATAAATTGCTTTTAAACTGCATGATACTTTATGACCACACGTTATATTCCCCATCTATATCATCCAGTTATTGTTTTTATGTTGGTATTTTAGACTAGAAATGGCTATGATATTTGGCAGCAACAAGAACGAAATCAAGTTTCAGAGCATTTAGATAAATTTTGGCATTTTTCTCTCCCATTTCCAAGTGGACATCAAGAGTTGGCCAATATGAAGAAAAAATCACTTCATAACGATTACTGTATTTTACTGAATAAATTATTAACGTAAGTTATTTCTGTTTCATGATTTAAAATAAGAGATTTTATTTCACTGAATGTACAAACTTATCATCTATTTGCAGATCTCATTCATATAAGAAAACTGTTGACAAATGATGTTAAAAAATATATGAATTAAGTAAATAAAACACTTTGAAATTTGTCCATTTGTTTGCCATAGATCTGTTAATTTTTAAAACTGAAGGCTGATTGAATATCTAATCTGAAAAAATTCTCTACCAATTACATTTAAATCGCAACGGTTTAAGCATGGCTTGATCAGTCGTGACTACTTGGGCGTCCTGAGCGCTCTTACGACTGGTGTGAGTTGTCTCCAGTTACTCTGAGTCGCACATGTTCTACTCCTACAACCAGAGACAGCTAGTTGTTCGTGGTTGCAAGCTACATGTGTGCACCTACGACTGGCTTGAGTCGGCGCCTCACTGACGTAGGCAATAGGATTCAGTTATTTAGTCATGTGGTACCAAGGGGGCGGTAACAACCATAGGGGACAAGTGGAAATGAGGCCATTTTGAAGGTTATCGAGTGTCAGTCATGTGATCAGTTGTGGCTCCAATTCTTCAACTGACGCCGGGCGACTTGAGTGTGCTTATGACTATGATGAACTGGTTGCTCGTGGATGAATTCAGTCGTAGTGACATTAGCTGTCAATTGCCATAGGATGACATAAGCTAGGCTTTAGCTCTGTATACAACAAATATTAGACTATGTTGATTAATGATTATAGTATCTGCCATGGCATTGTACATTTGTTAGGAATATAATTATACAGGCTGGATCATGGGATCAGAGATAATGAACATCTATGGTTGTATTTATCTTCAAATGTTTGCATAAAAGAATCCCTGATTTATTATGTAAATTTTTCTTGATATCCAGATATGACACTGCATCTAAATGGGAGGACAGTGATGTAGAAAAACCCTTATATGGTCTTTTATCATCAGCTTCTTTACGTCTGCTCAGGGAGTTTGGACTAAGATATGGAATTGTGAGTGATTTTGTTTTCACTTTATATCTCAAATAACTGTGTTATTGTTTGTTACTATAGTGACTTATAGAACAAAATTGTGTTCACAGATCATTATTGTATTCCAAGACATTAAAAACAGCACTTAAAGCATTATCGTCACCGAATTGTGCTATCATTGATAAAAAGTTCTATGTATTGTTTCAAAATCATTGTATGGAAAAAATTCAGAATTAAGGTCATAGTTTTGTGAAAAATTATTGATTCAAATGTGCTATAACTTTATATTAGTTGTGTTTTTCCACATGTAACATGGACATTATTGCAGGTAATTTAAAATAAAGACACTAAATAGCTAGTACTTAGAGTTAGAAGAGGTTGCATTTTTCTTGATGATAACAATATTCAAAATTATATCAATAAAATTGTTTTATTAAATATTAAAATGTTTAATTACAGGGTGAACAGTATAGAAGAATAGTTTATTTGAAATATTTAACAGAAAAATTTACCTTTAACATTTGGTTTTTACACCATATTGTTTGTGTGTTGATTGGTATATATGATATGTTACCTAGCAACCGAGGTAAATTGGTTATTGTAAGAGAAGAGGTAAGTATAATGTACCATTATTTAAAATCAAATAGTATGATGACTTGAATATATGATTACCAAAAAGATAATTGTTGAAAGTCACTTTTAATTCTGAAATATTAGTATTAATAACAAGCAATCGTGTATTTTTAGAATTGAGAAATAATTCTGAATTATGTTCCATAATTGAGCACTTTGATCACATAACTCTTGTTTTACATAATTTTCACTGGTTATACCTGTTAAATATCATATTGATTTTAAGATTTTATTACTTACTTACATATGTTTAAATAATTTAGCATATATTTAAATAGGCTTCTAACTGGCTGTGTATGCAACCGTTAAAAAAAAATTTGGTGTCAGCCATTATCAACTATTGTGAAAGAACGGGTTAAACACATTCCAAATATAATTTTAACACATAGATCATTGCAACAATAGATGTGTAATTAAGGTTTCAACAAACAGAAGTGATGAACGCAAAAGGAAAACATAAGTTATCCTTCTATATAACTGACTGAAGTAATGGGCGAAAATAGATTCACAGGCAAATCTCTGCTCACTGATAATTTCTTGTTATATGAGACCGTGAGAGAATATCTGACAATTCAAAAATATAATTGAATTTCATTAGATAAGAGAAAATGAGAAAAATAGAAATTGCCCATACAGTTGTTATCTATTAGCTAATTTATATTCCTATTGTATTATTGCTCTATCCAGTTACTAAATGCCTCTAAGAGGTTATTATGTCAAGAAGGTTGAGCTCTTTATCTAAATCTTACTTAATGCATCTGCAATATTAATTCTGACTTTGTGTACAGTTTTGGAAGTAAAAAGTAAGCTTATATATATGCTTTAGAAGAATTATTTACCTTAATGGATCACTTTAATCATCCTGTATAGTAAAAGAATCCTATGACAGTATGTAATATATAGATAGAACTCAATGACCATTGAATACCGCTCGGGTTATTCAATGGTTCAAGAGAGTGTATCCCTGCGCAAGTATTCCACGAGCGATAGCTAGTGGAATGCGGCAGGGATACACTCGAGTGAACCATTGAATAACCCGAGCGGTATTCAATGGTCATTGAGTTCTGTTTTTATTCTATAACTACATGCAAATCTCAAAATACACTGTTCATTCAGATTGTCAAAAAAATCATCACCAATAACGTTACAATTCATCACAGGTTCCGCCCTATTTTCTTTCCTTTTTACAAAAATTGTCGTTGCTAGTGGTGATGTCATTACGGTTTGACGTAATTATGAAAATGACGTCATTCTGGCCAAAAGTAGTACGTTTTCAAGCCATTGAATACAACTATAGGTTATTCAATGGCCATTGAATACAACTATAGGTTATTCAATGGCTGTATTCAATGGCTGTATTCAATGATATTTGCTTGTATTTGCATGTAGTTATAGAATAAAGAGGCCACTTTCATGTTGTCTGTGTTTTACAGTAATACCCATTGTAGAAGTTGATATGAAATATTACTGATTGATTGATGTTGTTGTTTTTTACAGTATCTTATGTTAGAAAAGTGTGTTGAATGTATTATAGTTCAGGCATCTAAAGCTCTAACTCAGATGAAAACCTTGTTTCCTAATAATCAACCAAGAGATGGGATAGGTATGTTTAATTATAACTTGCAATAATGTATAATTCTTCTAATAGTATATTTCCAAGCCTTGAAGTAACGGTTTTAGATGTACCTGACAAAATGTCAATCACAAATGAAATAATACCTGACATTTTCAACTTAGTGCTGGACATATATTAATGATATCATTAAAAAAGAGAAATCTGTGCTTGACAAAATGAAAGGCAACAGAGGTTTTGTGCCTGACAAAGCCTGAATCTGTGACTGACATTGTCAGTGACAGGTGCCTTATTTCCAGGCTTGTATATTTCCAATAGCAGAAAATAAAATGAAATTGTGACTTCACTCATGCTCAAAATTTAAAACTCTTAAGATTTTGAATTTAAAGGACAAGATCCTTTTGATTTGAGTTTCAATCATTAAAGAATGAAATAGATGAAATTTTATGTGTTCATTTGATTTTTGTTACACTCAGTAACAATTATTTGTTAAACATTCAATAGTAAAAAGTAACATGCAAAATCATCTCCTTAAATTGATGAGTTTCCCATCACTAATTATGTAATCAAGTAGTTTAATTATACCTCAGGTCAACTTGATTCAATCATTTTATCAAACAGTTATATACAACACCCCGTTAAGCTTGAGTATGGATACAAATTGTGACGTGTTTTTGCAGAAAAAAATTGAAAGTTAGTGTGAGGCATGAGCCCTGGACAAAAATATCCAGAAATCAACTAAGTTTATATTCATTGCAAATAGTTCATGTTCACTGTTTGAATGGCATTTAGTAATTGAACACCTAAGAATAAACACAACAATTCTATAGATAATAATTACTATATTTCTTTTAAAGCTCTAATAGAAATATAGTAATTGTTATCTATAGAATTGTTGTGTTTATTTTAGTTCATGTTTTCCATTGTCTATTCTTAATGAGTTGTATAATATTAGTAATTTGTTTTTTATAGAATTATTATTGGAACTTATATCATTAGCACATGATGTTAAAGCTTATCTCACTTCAGAAAGAAAACCAGATTTAAAACATTTCATATATTCTCGTATACAGGTAAGTTTAAATATATGATAATTATAATATCAAATCTTATATTACTAGATATGAACAATTGCAAGCTAATAGTTTAAAGTATACAAATAGTGTGGAAACTCTGGTCCCTATATAAAGGGGACAGCCAAACAACCTTACTGAAGCCTGAAAATTAAAGTTCACATGAGAACAAAACTAGAGGCTCTATATGTTAGAACAGAAATGAAATGAAATGGGGTTTAACGTCCTACTGTTCTGCACCTAACCTGGGCTAATGGAAGATGGACATTCGCCATACAGTGTGCTATGAGGGAAATTTTGCCCGGGCAGCGGCGCTACAGCCTACTCTTATATCGAACTGCCAAGGAATCTTTACGTGCACGCCAATGTGTACACAGGACCTCGGTTTCCTTACCTTCCGAATGACTAGACAGCTGTCCTTGCCAGGCCCTCTGTTCTGCATCACTGACAAGGGGAAACCATGCCAGAAAATCGAGATAAACTTTCTCGACCAATGCAGGGATCAAACACCGACCTCCAGGCTAGCGAGCCAGTGCCTTATCCACTTAGCCACGTGATCCCCAATGTTAGAACAGACGGCTGCCCACCACTATATTTAATTTATTGCTAACAGTTGATCCAAATATCCAAAACATGAATACATGAAATGTTCACATGATTTATTTGTCAATGTGATAATTCTCATTAATGATAATTGACTAATCTAAAGTCCCTTTGCAAATGACGAATAAATTGCTAATGATTTTCTTATATACATGTATATTTCAAATTCTGTGGAAAACTATTTCTTGTATTGTGTACATCAACAGTAGAAGTCAAATTGTGAACAGAAGGATAGCTTGAAACTGAAGGGAACAATAACTTTTGAAATTCAATAGGCTTTATTTTGTCATACAAAATCCCTTCCACTCCCACCCCCACACACACACTTTAAAAAAAACAATGAATATTTCACAAATGACTTAACAATATATTCACTTTCGTGGTCACATGAAATTGTGGACAGACAACAGACTAATTAGATGGATATAATAATAAGTGACAATAATAAATGGGTAAAAAAGTCTTATTCCCTTTTATTCGAAAGATCTTTTGATAAACTTCAATCTTATTACCTTTTATTCAGATGATCGTTTGAGATCAACAGAGTATACATTAATTAATAATATGGACTGTTTTTTTGTAATCAATGGCTAATATTAAACATCTAATTGTCTTTACAGGAGATTTTCAAACCAGCTTATGAAAAGCACAAGATGATGGCTAAAACTGACTTAGATCAAAAAAGAGAACAAAAAGTGTGTCCGAAACTTGTGAGTACACAGATATATATCATGAGAAATAGTTTAATCATATTATTCTGAGAACAATTACAACACCAAAACAAATTGGTTATCTGTGGTTCAATTGATAGAAAATATATTTTAATAACTATGGTTGCCATTAACTATAGTATTCAATAAAATAAAACCAAGTATGAATAATCCAAACCATTAGACAAAATTTAAAGTCCTAAAAAATGTTAAAGGCAAAATAGTGTAATCAGCAAATGGACTGTTCACTGTGTACAAAATACACGACAAACAGTGGTAACAGGTGTCTGGGCGAGTAAGTTTACCATGCCTGGCTAATTAATTAAATTTTGTACAAAATTTTGTCACCTTGTGCAAAGCCGGTGTTCGAAATGACAGCATTTATTATTATTGTTTATTTAGTGCAACTTTACCGAACTTATATTGGCTGTGACTCTTGTTCCTTGATTAAATCTTTATTAAACATTATTTTTGAATTTCAGTTAAATATTTTAATCAATGATATAAGAGATGAAATAACAGACTATAAAACTAATTATCAACATACATTTGAAAGGTGATTATTTTTAATAAGTCTTATTCATAGTCTCAAATCAAGTTATATGTCTGATAGAAAACATTCCAATGTTTGTATGTCCACATGATGATGTGGTCATATATTGTTATCACTTCTGCCGGTTGATCTGTCAGTCTGTCCACCTTTTCCTCCAGAATCACTCTCAACAGATGTTCTGTAATAGTGTGATTGTTGATTGTTCGTACTCTACATCAATCAAAAATTCTAGAATAGTCGTACATAGATTAGAAGACCCTTCCCCCCTCTATACACAGTGTTGTTCTCGTTGATTTATGATTATTTTATTGATCAAAGGATGTTAATCTACAGAGTTTCGAGTTGATATCTTGAACAATTTTCACATATTTCGAGTCCCAAGTGTACATTATAAAAACAAGAATGAAAACCTGAGAGCCGGCAAAGAATATCATAACACCATGGATGAATAAGCTGCTACTGGGCATATGTTGTCCTAATTCTTACGCTATCTCATATTTTATTCAATTATGCTGATAGTAGAACGGTTCTTAAATGATTGGGTATCTTTAAAGAAAATTTTACCAATTTGGACAAACTTGCAGTAATTCAATTTTTTGAGCATAGTTGTTCCTCTGGCTTTGCTTTAATTTTATTGATCACCTTTGGGATAGGAGTGAATTATTTTTATAATATTTGTTGTTTATTTAGATATTTTGACATCACAGAATTAGCAGCTCAAGCATTCTATTTACTATTAATGAAAGACATAGAAAACTTTTTAGACTTTGAAAAAAAGAACAAGGTTAGAAAATAATTGTTTTTTATATCTAAATTTATGTTATGATATTAAGATTGTAATAATTGATCAAACTTACATTAATTTTATGACAAAATGATAATTTAATTTGATCTAGTGTCAACACAATATTTTCACAAAACATTAATGCAGTAACTAAAATTAAGCAATTTAAGGCTAAACTAGAAAAAATTTAATCATAATTAAAGCCCCAATAACACTCTTGTTGTAATTGAATAATATGTCCCAATCGTTATTCTGGCCAACAAATTGTATTATTTTACAATATTCAAATTAATTGATGATACAAATTTCATCTTAACACACCTAATTTAAAGAATTGGAAAAATTCAACTACATGATTTGAAAAGGTTAACGTGAACCTTTTCAAATGTGACTTGGATTTTAAAATATTTTCGAACCCTCTGAACAAGTAAAATATGATGTAATGGATAATTTACACAACAGGTAGGACAAATAAACATCTAGTACTTAGAATAAGACTATTATTTATTTTCTAGAGCTGCCGAGCCAGCAAGAGTGTTATTGTCCCTTTAAGAAGGAATTCAGGACATCGGCATTCATGATCTTTTTCCTTTGTTTTAGCCAATGGATATCAGTCTATTAATGTTAGGATTAGCATATCGTCTAAACCAATTAGATCAAGATTTTAGTCAATATATTCCACCTATGTAAGTAATAATAGTGTATATTTATTTCCTCACAAATGCAGTTGACCAATACTTTGGCTTGTAAGTGTTTATTTCCCACAAGTACTATATATGTACGTATATATCATAGGATTTAAACAAACGTCGTTTTGTAACTCAGACTGGTTTGCAAGCAAAATATAAATTTCTGTCATATTATAAGAGTTAAGATAGAGGGCAGCTAGGCTAAAGACTTGCTGACACTAATAATAATTATACAGCCCAACAGATTGTCTCTGATTTTTTATAGTGTATATGTGCTCCACTGTTCAGCAATCAGTTGGAGACAAATCATTTGGTTTACTATATCTGTTAGCCTTGGATTTAGGCCACTGGATGGTAAATGTTTCTTAAACATTGAAGTTGCCATGGTGGTGATACGCAATTTGCATGCACGATGTACAATTCGTCCCAAATAATAAATCATGAACAGAGTTTATGAGAATTTTACTTAAATCTGGAAAGGGAATATAGATATGGACTTCTACAGTCAAAATACTATTTCAACCAGGCACTTTGTTTTCTATGTTCAAGTCTAATTTGTACGTGGCAAGGAGAAGGGTCGCCTGTCCAACCCCGTGGGTTTTCTCCGGGTACTCCGGTTTCCTCCCACTGCTAAAGACCCCTACGCGCAAGCGAATTATTGAAATAAAATTAAACCATATGTCAGTCCCAAATGACCTAGTTTGTGTCGAGTGGACGTTAAATCCTATTTCTCTCTCTCTCTCTCCAGTCTAATTTTGTACTTATTACATTTTATAATTGTCTGAATTTTCCCAGGACTCAGATATGGAGGACCATATTTCAAGGAGAGGTGATTCAATGGGCCGTAGCTTTTAAAATCCATCTACAAGATTTAGTACTAGAATCTATAGCTGGTGATAAGGTAATTTGGTATTTCACGTCAGACATAATGTGTTTTCATATTTCACATCAGGCTTACCTTGATTTCATATTTCACATCAGGCATAAATTTGTTTTTCATATTTCACATCAGGCATAATTTGTTTTCATATTTTACGTGGGACATAATGGGTAACACCTGATTTATATTAATTGATGCATCAGCTAGTTAATTTTCTTTATTTGATAAAATATGGATGAAGCTGGAATTGTATGGTGTATATTTTTTGTGATACATATATACAATATGACATTATTATTGTTTGATTACTTCCTATTTAGTTTTATTAATTTGTATATATCAATTTGTTTGTATTTAGTTTACATCAAAACAGTTACATGTAGATAGACCATTATCACAGATATCTGATGTAACAAACAGTAGAAGAAGTTGTTCTACATCATTAATGTCTATAACACCATCTGCTAATAGTGCCTTTAGTAGTGTACCTTCTTCCATTAGATCAAGTCCTTCTGTTAAACAGGTAATATATTTTGTAAATTATTCAATTTTTTGCTATGGAATTTGACCAATTACTAGATTTCCAATCAAAACATGATGAGAATACTTGATAGAAAATTATGGAATTGAATTCACCCAAACTGATAAAGGCTGCCAATCGAAAAATGTTCATATTGCAAAGGTCAACTGAATATCTTGACTGACCACTTTTTCTGAAACATTAGATTATGTATGGATTTACAATTACTGGTTTATTAACATGCAACGTTTCGACGATGATACTCTCATCGTCGAAACGTTGCATGTTAATAAATCAGTAATTGTTAATCCATAAATAGTGTTAGTGTGTTACTGTTCAATTACTAAATGCCACTTAAAGAAGAAGATTAACAAAGTTTTTAACAGTTTGCAATTTGTGTAATGTTTATTAATACATACAGTTACTCTTTGTTGACCTCTAGGAGTAAGATCAGTGCATATATGTTAGCATAGATGCTTAGTAGTAACTTTTTGCCATATTAAATCCATGATTTATAAAATTCACTTCCTATATAATGTAAATTGACCTTTATGCAAAAGTAAATTTGTTAAAATAAAGCCTTAAAATAGGTGGTATCTATAAACAGTCCTACCTTGTTAAATAATAATCCTATTAATCCAATAATTCACTATTGCCAGTTGAGTAATTGGCAAATATATCATTTTCAACTTCAAATTCAAATGTTTGAAGATAGCTATTCCATGGAAGGGGAGGGGGGGGGGAGAATAGAAAAACAAGGCAGGTAATTGTGTTATTATTTCCTGTGCCAATGATTTATTAGTGTGGGGAATAATGCCTATAATCATATAATAGTGAGTTGACAACCTATTGAGCAAAAGACATAGAAATGATTATCTTTTGACTTTTTTTGAAAATATGAAATTCTCGTTTTAAAGATGAATTGTGCTTATAACTGTACATGTATTTTGATATATTTCTGAAAATTTCAGTTAAAAAAATAAACCTCTGAAAATTAATTATAGTTTATGTAATTTCCTTTTTTTATTATTTTTGATAGAATTTTGCCAGATCTAATGTTATACAAGAACTAGTTGTAGAACCTCAGTTGAAGAAAGTGTCACATCAAAAATTTAATACAAAGTATAAATATGACACCCAATCATTAAACAATTGTTATGCTGATGACAATAGTGATGATAATGATGAAGATAAGTGCCTTACGTTTGGTACCATCCGACAATCATCCTCTCTTCCAGATATTATCAAAAGTGCCAAAAAACTTAGCTTTCAAAAACAACTTGTTAAAGACAATATTTGCCAATCTCCTGAACAGCTCGAAAAAGCTGACACTAGTGACAAGCGTTATTTGGACAAAAGTGTTGCGGACTCCAGAAATATGGATACTAATTCCCCAACTGGTCAAGAATTTAATCTTGCTGCGTCATATCAGATACCAACATCAGGATGTAACAGTTATGTTGACTCTGATGAGGAAAATGTAGACTATGATTATTTTATGAAAAGTTATGACAATACAACAGAAGATGGTGGTAACTCACCAGTCAGTGATACAGAAGATGTTAGTTTCCCTGCTATTTCTCAGGTTAATAAGAATGTTGCCAGAAGTAGAACTAATTCAAAAACGGGTAACCCTGCATTGAGTTCGGGATTATTTTCGCGAATTTATTCAGCATTTTTTCATCCTCAGTTTTCTGATACTTCTACTTTAAACACAGCATCAGTGGATGATATTGGTTCTGTACAAACCAATACACCAGATCCTAAACAACAATCAGACTTCCTGGATTCTATTGCCTCAGATTTTTCCAATGTAACTTTGCCTGATCTTCCAGACTCGGAGGTTATTCTACCTATATCAGGCTCAACTATAGATATGTTAGTTTTATTACAAAGGAATATTTATTTTGTTCAAATGTTATGTGACATTATTTATGCACCCATCCAGAAAGGCAGTCAGCGTGTACATGAACTATCCACTGATACATTATTCAAATTAGAGTTTCAACAATTTAAGGCCAAAAACGATGTGTATTTGAGATTTTTGAAGGTAATTTTACATTTCATTAAGTAAATATATCGTAAATTAAAGAAATGTTTAATCTATTTATTTAGCTGTTAAAAGTGAATGATGTGTATTTGAGAATTTTGAACGTAATTTTACATTTCACTAAGAAATATTTAGCTGATAAATATGAAGGATGAATTTGATCAATTTTTTAACAATGAAACATTTGTTTATTATCCTGTTCATGAACTTTAAGGAAAATGAAGCAACATATTGATGTTATATCTTTTACTTTTAGAGTTTAAGAGAAACTATGTGTTTATATGCTGATAATATGTTATGTTTAGACTTATGTGGAACTCCTTTATCACTTTCCAAAAAACTTATTGGACCCAAGGTAGGACATTTTTATTACAGAATTATTTTAACATTTTTTAATAGCCAACAGTGCAATGTTTAGTTGATAAATCCGTTTTTTACTGGGAAGAGGTCTAAATCTTTCTTTAGGCTTTATTGTATTTGTGCTCCAGTCCAAAACACATGATGATCTGCACAATCATCATTAATAATTATCATCACCTGTTGACACTTTACAGACCATTGGTACATAAAGAACAAGGCTATCAAAATGATTTACAATCGCAAATTTTACTAGATTTTTTTTCCATTTACAATTTGAAGCTTTCAGTTTAAAAACTCAATGTGATTTTTCATTGGGTTGTAAGGAAATGAAATGAAATGGGGTTTAACGTTGTAAGGGGGAATATTTTGGGACTTGGTGTATTAGGGGGTGGTCAGGCCTTTTATTGGATATTCTGTACAATTCATGTAATAATATTTAATGTATGTTATGAATTTTTTTGTATTTGACTAGTTAGTAGAGCATATACTGACAAGAGAGATTAGTGGGTTAGTGTGGGGATGTCGTCATCAATTATCACACACAAATGTAGACTGTATGGAATATGTGAATAAACAGACTGCCTATTTATGTGATAGATACGAGCCTATTACTGAACAGGTACTCTTAATTTCTATATACCGTTACCTTTTATGACTGACTATTCGGAGTAGAAATATTACAGAGTATGTATTTGATAACTTGGCAGTTTAGGGTTTAAAGTCTAGTGGTCGTATGAATATAATTTATAGCACTTATATACCTAAGGAATAGCAGACCAAAACCAGCTTTCAGGAGTACATACACCTTGACATGATTGATTTAAACGCTCTCTACCGCCAGCCCATTTTAAGCACTGATACCATCTAATTGAGAACTGTTGGTTTTTTGTTGGATTTAGCATAAAAATGAATCAGATTAAACTTTTCATCATAAAACTCTACATGCATGGTAATCATGGGGTTCTCAATAGATTTCGGAATTTGAGTTGAAATGGAGTATGTCTTGCCAGGATAGTATTATCTCTTGACAACACTTTTTTTTCTGATATATGTGACAGAGATAATAAACATTATATAGAATTGTTACTATTTATAATTCATTTTCAGATGTGTATCAGAATCAATAATGTGCACACTATATTTACTTTAATGGAATATTATGAACAAAGGTTATTAAGTGCTATGAAACTTGGGAAAGAAGAATTATTTAGTGACGAAAATCAGCAACTGAATAGAAGTGGAAGAGACTCACAAATATCTGTTGCAAGTAGTAAGTTGTTGAATACAGCACACAACGTTCATATGTTACAAAATTGTAAGGTCTGCCTTTGAGTTCACTGGCATGGTTTCGATTCCCAGGTTGTACATCACAAATAGTAGGGTCCAACCACCTGAACTTTCTCCGGTTTTCCTACACTGCTAAAGACTCCTACGCACAAGCAAATTATTGAAATAAAATTAAATCATATGTTAGTTCCAAAATGACTTAGTTTGTGTCAAGTGGATGTTAAATCCCAGCTCTCTCTCTCTCTTTCATACTCACTCTCTGAAATTGATATTGGTTGTCTTTCTTAGGCCAACTCAACTAAAGAATTTGACCCTCTTTTGATATTCAACCAATTTCAGAAGTAACTTAATCACATTTGTTACAGTTATGATTTGATCTTCCTGAAATTTATGGTTATTGTGTATGGAATTGAAACTAAAAACTCTATACATTTTCAACGATATTCAATAACTTTCTGAGAAATTGACCTTTGATTGCTTCAATTATGATGCCATATTTACAAACACTAGAGGCTACAATTAGCCATTATATATCTTCTTGAAATTAATAAGGGTTGTCCATCTCATTGAAATGAAGACATGTTTTTAATCATCACACTCAGAGTTATGTCCCCTTGTCACTAAGTTCCAGATTTGTTAATTTGCTTGGGGCGCTAATTATAACTGCTTGGGTTATTATTTTTTGTTTCTTAGCAACCTATTTTTACCAGTTTAAATTAGATTAGTATATTATTGTGTTGTAGGTTATTCTGTGATAGACAGTATGTCAGGTTGTGAAGAAGAACAAGTATTTTATAAGAAAACATCACCTGGTAAAAAAACAAAACTAAATTCTTATCAATTACATGTAATGTCAGTTCTACGGGCTATGGTACGACTTATGGCATATAGGGTAAGCTTTACAAAATTACATAGCAGTATCAGAGAATAGATGAATAAAATAGTTTATTTTAGAATCCAAGGTAGATTCAATTGTTTTGTATTTTTATTACTGATATTAAAGATATATTTGTTAAGAGTTTTATAAAGAGTTGACCATTCTTGTTATAATAGTTCGAAAATAGATAATGTAAAATGAATAATTTGAAAATTTTATCCAAATTACTCTATTGTAAGCGAAGATATTAGCCTTAGAAAGTTTGACAAGACGTGTGCAATAATTTCAGCTACCGTCCTGGTTGTTCGAAGCTAAGTCTCGCTCGTCCATTTTTAAATCAATCAAGATATGGTTGAACCCGTCCTAATCTATTTCAAATCGGGCAAATCCTGTACCATCCAGAGTTGATTATGGCTTGGATCAGTTCATTAATGTTGATTTAATAATTTAGATAACATTTCAGGCCTAAAGAAAGACCTGCAATAGGAAGATTTAGCTCTTGCATAATGTATGTTTAAATTAGTGATGAAAGGTGCAATTAATTAAGAAAAGTTGAACACAGAGCATCAATTTATCTATCATAGTTATTATAATTGGTTTTGTTTATTACAGTTAAATCTGTTTATAAAAGATGCCCTTCCCCTGTTATTGAAATTAAGACTAGGAGGAGTATCAGTAATCACAAGTCTTAAACCTGTAACAGATTTTCTGTCTAACTATTTATCAAGTCTAAGTGAATGGTTATATAAAGACTGTTTTACGCTGGTACAAGAACATCTGTGGATATTCATAGTTGAGGTAATTGTACTTTTGTAAAATTAGAACCAGGGCCCTAGTGTTTCACAAAAACTTTAGCTCAAATCACCAAAATATATTTTAACAAAAATCAAAATGTATTTTTAAATTTTATAGGTTTCACAAAGATCGATTGTAACTTGAAATACAATTTTAATAGATTTTGGTCAAATTTCATTTCATTTTTAGTTGATGTAGACTATTTATTCCTCATTTGACAAGACATTATTACCATTTCAGAATTTTGAAGTGGAAGCAGATAGATTGAAAAAAGAAGACACTGGATCACAGAAAAAGGCTGAGAATTTAGTACAAGCTATCACAGTATGTATATTTGAACAAATTAAGTTATATTTATAGCACGGCTCTCATGAGTTAACAGGTTTAAACATCGAGGCGTGCTATAAGTAACACTGACACCTGCTCAACATGCTTGTTGTTATTGCACGGAAAACCCACCCCACTTCTTTTTATGATTTCTACTAAAATTTGTGTAAGCCACCAAAAGTGTGCAATAACATTGAAAATATCTAGTTATTGCACAGTTACGCCCCAGTGAGTTTAGCAGAGGTAAAACAATCTGCTTATTCAACGAAAAGAACAAAGGAAAATCTCCCGTCCGTGTTACAATGTCTATTATTATGGGGTTTAAGGTGCCCTTCCATAAAAAAATGATCCAGATGCCTACATCTTTCCATTTTATACTGTCTATATTCAAACAGCAATAATTGATTTTTGAATTTAAATTATATGTAATGTATTTCTATTTTAGTACCTGATGAAATTTATGAATAATGGTGAAAATGGTATAAGAAAAAAACTTTTACTTGCTCAAGCCGTAAGATATATTTATAACACATTTCTTTTTAAAATAGATTAAATTCCTGTAAGCAATTTATGATTATATATGCCTTAATTACTGTATCTTGAAATAGTATTTATTATTATAGCGTTCCCATATGTCAATCATAAAGTTATCATTGGCTATGAAAAATTGAACTTTGAATAGTTTTTTTTTTAAATTTGAAAGTTCAAAGGGAGATAATTCAACTAATTTGTTTGTCTTTTAACAGGAGGATGTGTTGTTAAAATTACAGTTATATACTCTGTCAACCAGACATCTAATTGCATTATATATCACACTAACACAGAAGGTAAAGTTTTTAGAAAAGATAACCACGCAAAGAATGGAAATATGCCTACATGGCATTGGCTAGCTATGTCTCTAAAGGAAAACTTGAATTTTGACCAAATTTAAATTATTTATGTCTTCACACCAAATCTTTCTTAAAAAGATTTACAGAAAAGGCCAGGTAATGCCAGAACCACACTCCTCACAGTGTTTGGTTTGATTAGAGCTGATCCCACTTTACACTGCTGTATAGGAAGCAAATTTCTGCTCCAAATTATGACTGGTCTGTAGTCCGATGAACAATCAATAACTAACTTTATGCTTCGCTTTGAATAGAGCTTCAAATTGGACCAAATGTGTTTACATAACGCAGAATATTGCAGAAAAACTAATTACGTGACAAACGTGGCTATCAGTACAGATACAATGTAAACAATACTGTTTGGAGATGAACATACTTTCAGCATCTTTAATACCTTTAATCACTGTCCAAAGTTTTAGGGAAGACCCCAGATTAAACGAACGGCTGTCAAGTTGCAGTACTTGGGATAGATTTGATTGAACGTGAAGAATAGACCCACTCCCTCAAAACTTGAGTATCAGAAGCCAATTTAACAATGGCCGGAGAGCGACTTCTTGGGCCATTGCTTCAGGAATATGGTCCAGAATTGAAGGTCACAGGTTTGTCCTCTCATGACCCCAATGGTTTGCACCAAATTGAAGCCAATTGTTGACGCATTACAGACATTGATGACGACATAATACGCTCACACTGAAGAGCTGATGTAATCATTATATATATATCTATCATTTGATATATATCTATTAATAGGTCATATGAAAAATTCAAAGACGCTAAGTTTTTCCACAAAGAAATTAAACATTCTTTGAAAGACTCCTAAGAAGCATGTTTAAAAAAGGGCGTTGTCAACTTTAATATTCATTCTAGAACTTTGGTATCCCATAAAGTCATGCTACAATGGGTAATTAGGTGTCTTTATTTTTCAGACGGATCAGCCTGACTACATAAAGATAGAACCAGCAATGTCTGCTCTCTTATATAAGATATCCTCTCATCTGGAGTCAAAAAATAAATGTTTTAGTGGCCATGTTCTTGTGAATTGGCTGATTCATCACAAATCATTAATACAGAAAATAGGTAATTATATGAAATCTTTCAATTAAAGATGTACCTTGCTTTGACCTGGGACTGCTATTAATACTATATAATTATTCAAGAAGGTATCTTATAGGATAAATGGTGATTTTTAATGAGACAAAATGATGGAAAAGATTACAGCAATATCATTGGCCTGTCACAGCTAGAACATGCCACCTTCAAATCAAAGCCCAAATTAACAGGAGCGGGGCTCTGGGCCTGACTCTAATCGCGGGGCCCCCAACGTGACGAGAAGATTATTTCTATATCCTTTTGAATGACACGCATAACACACAATTACACGATCTGTAATACAAGAAAAATTACATAATGTCAGTTCCGAATGACAATGCACGGAAATGACAGGGAACTGTTGTAACAAATGAAAAATATATCCCAATGAAATATCCTTGAATATATTCTGAAGAACTGAAATCTGCCCTTAGATTGACTTCTTTTGTGGGTTGTTTTATCCTTTGAATAGAGAGTAAGGGGTGTTTAATGAATGAGTCTGGGTTGGTTAGACGTAACTACTTCTAATTTTAATTGCTGAAGATAATAAGATCTCTGCTTGAATTCAGATTGTTTAAAAACTTGTATACAGGTATATGGAATGGTGGTCTATATGATTCTATGTATTGTGTCCAGTTCATATTTCTCGTGTTTTTAGACGAAACAACTATTTATTTCATCATTATTGCAGATCCAGTGTACAATGATGGACCGTTTTATAGGGAGAAAGCTGTTGATTTCTGTCAGAAATTATTAAACTTACAAATTCTGATAGATGTTGATGTTGATATAGAAGGTATTGTAGTATTATTTACTAACAGTACTCACAAAAATAAAGGTCAAATCTAGAATTTGAAAGCACTTTTATTAAAAGATAACATTTAATTAATGTCATGGCCATTTACAGTTTGCATAGATTTTTATTGATTTTACACTCTCAAGAAATACAATTATAATGACTCTGCTATATTTTGTGTACTCGCCAATCCAATCTTTCTGAAGTTTTTTTTCTAAATATATGGATTGTATTCTTACAGATAGAAGTATAACGCCAAGTATTTGTTCTCTCGAAGGTGTTCACTATCCAGGTGTGACAATATTTTCACAATATCAGCATTCATCATCAGATTTCTTAACTGAAGAGGATGAGAATGGGGACTCTGATACTCCCATTCCTTCACCTGCCAAATCTCCAGTATCACCAGCTGATAGTAATACACCCATTGGTTATACTGATTCAAATTTCTATGTTGATGTAGAGGTTAATCCAGTTCAATCACTAAGCAAACTACCAGAAATTGTCTGTGATAAAAACGTCAATGACTCTTCAGTGCATAAGCATTCCACAAAAGCTGGTAAAACAGAGTCAACAGTTTCTACGAACAAGTCTGCAACCAAAGAAGATTTAAATATATCTTTCAGTAGTGTTGAGAAATCTGGAGAAAGATGTCAACCCATTGTAGATGCATATCATCATGAAATCACAAACAGTTATGATAAAATAAAAAACCCAAAAGTTGTTCCAAGTACTGAAAGTTCTTCAAGATATACGATAAAACTTCCATTGCTTCATTCTCGTAATGAAAGTGAGTGTAGTTCACTGCGAACTTCTTTTACATCAACGTCTTCAACTGGTAGAGTTGTTCAGTTCTGTGATAAAAAGAACCAGTTTTACCGTGTGGCTGAGGCATATGCTTATGGTAATCACCATTTCTCTATGATGGATCCTAATGCGTTTGGTGATAGTTTTAAAGGTAAAATAGACCTGTCAGAAACTCTCAGTTTAGCTGAGCGTTGTTTTCTGAGAAAGATATCACCTGTTAACCTACTGTCTATATTGTATAGTAGAAGAAAACAAGATTCATTAGCTAAAAGTGTAATAAAACAATTGCCAGAACATATTGTGGATGATATTAAAAACTATCTTGATATACCGTCGAATTCTTGTATAAGTAGTTAGATATGTTTAAGGCACACAAAGTTACTTACATTGACAGATTTCAATTTGTATACAGTGTACTGAAGCTTATCAAATATGAAAGCATAAGAGCCTTGTTTTTAAAATGCCATAATTTTCACATGAGTGAAACATGCCTTTAGGTCAATCGCAGTAACTCGAAACACTGAATAAAACTTTTCCAAATGATCAATTATTTGGCAATAGATTTCAGTGCTGTGTAATTTCTATGTCTCTCCTAAAATATTGTCTTTATTTATCTAGGCTATACTGTTAAGTAAATTGATGTCATCAAATTATGATTTCTCATTTCATTCTTGTAGCCGGTGCACATGAAACATGGAGTTACTTTTCTGAACAGAGTCTGACATGTTCAGTGGTAAATTTAACCTACCTTCCACTTGGCACCAAGTAACTTTGAATTTCAGTAAAAATTTGTGGAGTGTTTTAACTTTCAGCCACACAATGCAATAGATTTGTACATTTTATATACCCACAAGTTGTCACCGTTGATCATTCCTATCGAAATTGTGCAATTGCTTAGAATTTTGTTTTTTAATGAATATGCTTGGATTGTATAACTATTCGTAAGGATGAACCCTATCAAAAATTATAGTGATGCAGTGTTTATGGGCGTATTTATTGCTTTTGTCATCAATAGTTTTTAATCAATAGCTTGTAATAATTGCCCTGCAGGTAACGTTTTATATTTATGTACTATTGTTACTAACTGTGGTAGTTAATAACTTTACAATGCTATTATTTATTCTTTATCCCGGTATGTCGTTTCTGTGATTTTATTTAATAACTAATCTCTCTTAAACAAATGTAGCTTTTGTTCTATGTTTTAAATTTATTAAATTAATTACAAATATTATTTATTTACATGATTTTTATATATTATTTTATAGCAATTATATAGTCTACATTAGTGCTCCTACGGTTAGGACTTTTTGTTATTCGAATAACCCTAGCTATTAACCGGTTAGTAACCGATTGGTATCAATTTTAAACATAAAACAGAGCTTGTCAGAAGGTGCGATTCATTACTCGTGGGCAAGCTATACTCGCCTAAATGCAATACACGAGTGCTATTAATAGTATTATTTTTTTAGCAGTCGACATCGTAGGACGACTGTTACATTCTAAGATTTTCAAACATTAAATATAAAAGGGCAGTGGACAAGTTTTGTTATAAAGAGGAATATAATCAGACACAACTGGATGTAATTGGGGACATCTCTGAATAACCATGCCGTTGAATTCGAAACCGTTTAACCACCCAATTCTAACCATTTACGGCTATCCAACTAGCCGTAGGAGCACTAGTCCACATATACTAAACCTTTTATTTGACCCAAGTAGGGAGAGGGATTTTACATAAGCTAAGCCTGTCCCCCAATCCCATTCGGACAACCTGAATAAAGATATTGTTTTAGAAAAAAACAAATAATTGCTAAGATACAGAGTGAATTACCAATGATCAAATTGTTATGTACACTTCCAAGTGTTATAGATATGAAGGCATACTTTACTGGCAGCTTGATTACAGCTGCTGACCTCATTGTATCATACATAGGTGGTTAATATAATTTGAGTCTACTTTCTTAATGTTTTACCTTGATTAAAACGAGAGTTGATTATGGTCTGGATAAGTTAATTATCGTCTAATTAATAATTTAGATAACATTCCAGGCCTAAAGAAAAACCTGTGATTTAGCTCTTGCATCAAGTATGTTTAACTGTCATTTAGTTTAAATGGCAGCATTGCTGGTGCAGTTTTATTGTTTCAAGTACCCTGTTCTTAAGTTTGATACATAGGAAATGGTTCAAAGCACTTAAGAGATGGCGGAGGCTTTGTGATGGCTATAATTAAGATGGCTTTGATTTTTACTTATATTTTGTCTTGTTAAGCTTTATTCCTTTGATATTTTCATGAGATGATAATTACTTTTTGGCTTGAGTTTATTAAATAAGCTGAATTTACACTATCTACCTTTAAACATTCTGATATAGCAACACTGTTATAGCAACACTAATGGTATTGAGAATTGAATTATAGACAATCTAAAAGGGTTTAAAGAACCTGTTTATCACCAATTTGTCACTTTGAATCCAATAACTATGGTGTTATTAGTGATAATTCTTCAGGATAAAGTAGCTTACCTTGACCTTGTGTATCAAGGGAATACAGCTTATTTATTAATCAAGCATCTTTAGGAAATTTAATTTTGTACGGTTTAATTTTGATTTTAATTTTTTATAATAAATATTTATGAGCATATTGATTAGTAAATCAAATATTAATCAACACAAAATTTGTATACTGCTAATAATACTTCAGATAAAGTAGCATTATCATTTCTGTGGATTCTTTTATCCTCCATGTAATTGATGTTTTCTACTTTGATTTGAAAATGTCCAGACCTTTAGATTCTTTGATGTCCAAGGGTAAAGAATTCCAAAGAAAAGGTGTTGAAAAGCGAAAAGATTGTTTTGTCTGTAGGAATTTTTAAGCAGGAATAACTAATAATGACTTGTTCTGTGATCTTATATTCCTACACGATTCATATGGGGTAAGTACATCTGAGATACATTCCGGAGCTTGATTATTGAGTGCTTTGAAAGTTAGTGTTAGAATTAATATCTGAATTGTTTCCAAACTGATTATCATTAGTTAAATTTTAGAGACATACTATATATATATGCTACATTATATTTTAATGTACTTTATATATTAGGCTTAAAGCCGCTTAAAACAAAATACATTTTGGAAAATATGTGAAATATGTTTTGTAATTTTTGCTTAATTAAGATTTTGTGGTAAGTGTTATCATTCATTCTTGTGTTCACTGTTTTTTTGATGGATTTCAGTCTGAGCCATCATTCAAAATATTTTGCTTACAAACTTAATTTTATTAGTACATTTCCTACGGACCAGATGTCCACAGATATTTATCCTCGGTTGTCTATGCATAACAGACCACTAAAATGTCATTCAATAATAGTCTCAAATATGTATTTGTATGTTTAGTCATAATGATAATGTATATACAGATTATGTAATTTAACCTCAAGGCACTTTGATTGACAGCATGATTTCCAAAGTTGGGTTTAAAGAGAGGGGGTGGGTGTGTGTGTTTCAGTTCACCAAAATTTGACTATTGAATTGAAAATATTATTTCCTGCATTCTGCACAGAACTTGATGGGTTCAGTCTAGCTCTGTCCTACCATCATCACCTTTATCAGTTCCACAATGGCACAGGAACCTTCTGTAATTGTGACCAAAACAAAGGTTTATAGGCTAAGGTGGGGTGAAGGGGAAGACTCTGAATTCTCATGGTCTCTATTACATGTAAAGATGCCAGAAAGGAAAGTTGCGGAATGCTGATAATCAAAATATTTTAGCAGACTGATGGATGAACAGAGAAAAAAAAAGGTTTCATATATGCTCTCATATTCCCAATTCATTCATCGTATTAGAAAAAAAGATGTGCTGAATCTGAAGATGAGGTTTTTAAAGCTAAAACACATGATATATTTAGAATTTTAAAAAATTTGTAACTAATTTTGAAGGTTATCCAAGACATTATTAAAACCAATTTTGAAATAAGTTGTGGAGACACTAGGCCGGCGTTTCCCAACCCCTAGTAAAATGTGACTCTGTTCTTCGAGCGGTTGCGATCTGATCCTGGCTCTGGAATGGGGTCGCCACCTGAAAAGGTTGGGAACCTATGCACAGGCGAATAATATGGTTGAATCAATTATACTAGAGTAGCTCATGGTAGTTTTGTATGCACTTATATGTCCAGAGCTAAACTCTTCAAAAATCATCTATTTGAAGGTCATTGAACATTATTTGATTGGTGACACATTTGTCACCGGGGCCGAAATACGCGAAAATGCCACGCCGCTTTTTAAGCGCAGTACTACCCCCTGCCATTACTGTATCTCTAGAACCGGTGTACCCAGAAGGTTGTATGACCACTCAAAATCTTCGGAATGGCCACATTATAGGGGGTCTGTAATACATTTATATGTTTAAAAGTCAATAGCTTTTAAGATATTTGCCAAAAACTGATTTATTATTATATAATTTACTCATTATTATATTACTTGTTGCAATTTTTTTCAATTGTCTATTTCAGAGTTCAATTATGTGAATTTTTTACACTTATTGCTTTTAAATTACTACAGTCACAAAATATTACATTTTTTATGTTCATTCTTTTGCAAGTGCATTAAGAAACCCTTGACAGTCGGAAATCTAACAAAAAGAAGGGGGGTTATCCTCTTAATACTGATTTCAAGAGGGTAAGAACCTCCCAGTTGATGTTACTGTAATGGCAGGATTTCATTATAGTTGAATTATGCAGATTACAATCATCTTAACAAAGTGTTTTTGTAATAACTGCATTATCTACAATTAATTACGCTTAGCCAAAATATTTTTACAGAAAATGTTAGTGGTTTCAAGGTCAGTAGCCAAGGGAGCTTTTGATGGGACTGCATGCGTTATATGCAACTCTGCAGGAAAAACTTTAACAGCAACTAATGATGGGCGTGTTAAAATACGAATGGCAGCAAAACAAAACATTTCGGCTTCAGATGGTACATAAATGTGTTGCTGTATGCATTTATTCCTGAGGCGACTAAAGAATCTTGCAATTGTTTTGCTGCCATTCGTATTTTAACACGCCCATCATTAGTTGCTGTTAAAGTTTTTCCTGCAGAGTTGCATATAACGCATGCAGTCCCATCAAAAGCTCCCCTGGCTACTGACCTTGAAACCACTAACATTTCCTGTAAAAATATTTTGGCTAAGCATAATTAATTGTAGATAATGCAGTTATTACAAAAACACTTTGTTAAGATGATTGTAATCTGCATAATTCAACTATAATGAAATCCTGCCATTACAGTAACATCAACTGGGAGGTTCTTACCCTCTTGAAATCAGTATTAAGGGGATAACCCCCCTTCTTTTTCTTGTTAGATTGCCGACTGTCAAGGGTTTTTTAATGCACTTGCAGAAGAATGAACATAAAATATGTAATATTTTGTGACTGTAGTAATTTAAAAGCAATAAGTGTAAAAAATTCACATAATTGAACTGTAAAATAGACAATTGAAAAAAATTGCAACAAGTAATATAATGATGAGTAAATTATATAATAATAAATCAGTTTTTTGCAAATATCTTAAAAGCTATGGACTTTTAAACATATAAATGTATTACAGACCCCCTATAATGTGGCCATTCCGAAGATTTTGAGTGGTCACACAACCTTCTGGGTCCACCGGTTCTAGAGATACAGTAATGGCAGGGGGTAGTGCTGCGCTTAAAAAGGGGCGTGGCATTTTCACGTATTTCGGCCCCGGTGACAAATGTGTCACCAATCAAAAAATGTTCAATGACCTTCAAATAGATGATTTTTGAAGAGTTTAGCTCTGGACATATAAGTACATACAAAACTACCATGAGCTACTAGAGTATTAGAGCCGAAATTAAATCAGTGGGTGAATTGTTATAAATTTTTTAAAATTATTTAATTATCATTAAGTATTTTTGCTTTTAAACCTGACCTTTGTCAGTTTCAGCACATCTTTTTATTCAGTTATCAACCACAATAAACAAAAAAATAAAACCTGATTTAAAGATTATTTTTTATGGGAGCCTAATATAATGTGTACTAATCAAGTAAATTATATTTTCCTCCAAGTATATTTTTATATTTATTGTTGTCTGTATTAATATTTATTATTGTTATTTATTTTATAAAATTCTTAAGATTAAAAAAAAAAAAATTGAGTATGAATAAAAAGCTTCTAATCAATATGTCTTTTATTTGTATAAGTACACAGTAATACTTGTTTAATGATTTTACAGTTGAACAATAATAAAAACAAATGTCTATATAAATATAAAAATCTTAAGTTAAATTTTTTATATCACAGGGAATGGACAGCAATATTAAAATTGTTGAAATAGAATTACTTTTCATGCAAATTGAACAATTTAAATTGTGTTAATCATCTGGAAATTGCTTCAACTTGTTTATTTGAAGTTTTTGGCTGGATTCATCTTGATAGACAAAGATGGGTCCTTGGTTGGCATCATAGATCCATATTTCTCTAAATGTTTTTTCTTTGCCTAAATATAAAAGGTTAGACAATTGAGTACAATGTATGGTCTTACTTCCGGTACCAAAGTCATCCCCGTGAATGCGACAGAGGCTATAGTTTTAAACAGATAGTCAAATTTGTCGTGAAGCCTTTGGGTTCGTTTGCCGAATACCTTGTGAGTACTTTATTGTCAATGGATTATTTTCATATACATGCATGGGGTATTGGTGAAACATTGGGGGTATCGACGTTTTGCATTCTACTAACGTCTTCCTTACTGTTTTCCCGATTGTCTCTGCTGTCAAAATTTCAAGCAATTGGGTGCCAGAGAGAGAGAATCGCCGTTTTATGTATATGGAAATAGGACACGTGTAGATTTTTGTATACTACGGTTAGGGTTTAAGCGGAATATCATCTGTGAAATATAACCATATCGGCCGTTTCATTATGTATACCGTATATATTTTTTTAAAAGGACTCTTTTGCACAAAAGGACATATAAAACAATTTTCAACACAACTGGAACTTTGTCTTTATAAGAATACCTGTGACGACACTAAAATTCGTCGGTATTAGAATTACCTAATTATTCATGCCAACTATTGGTAGGCTTATTTTATAAACGCACACGATAGTCGTCACCTCGGATTGTTAACAATTCCTCGCCAATGAGATAGAACAGATTTTTTTTTTAAATTTTGCTTGGAGAGTTGGAAGCAATGAGAGGAAGGACTCTGTAGATTTCCAGTTATCCCCCTTTTCGCGACAACTTTGTGAACGCGATGGAGGCTACAGTTTTGTTTCAGATTCGCTGTGACGCACTAAGGCTATGAGAGGACGAACCCTATCGAAATTCAGCGATGTACGACCTCCTGTTCTGGAGTTCTAATCCCGTATTGACTGAGTTACTCCTGCCCTTCTCCGAAAACCCTGTTAACGCAAAAGACCGACTTCAGTTTTTAACAGGGGCACGTTTCTACTTTTCCAAGTTAAGTTCCTGTCTGCAATAACACTATTGTGAGTCCAGACGTTAAACCAGCCACTAAATGTTGTGTGCCGACTGGGCAAAGTAACGACGATGGCCATACGCTTTACAGTGTGCTATGAGGGACATTTTTCGCGGAAAGCGGCAATATGGTCTACTCTTTTATCGCATTCCAACTGCCAAGGGATCTTTGACCTACATGCCAAGGTATACACGGGATCCCAGTTTTTCATACCATCTGAAGGACTAGACAGCTGCCCTTGCCAGACTCTCCTTCCTGCACCACCGACAAGGAGAAACCACGTCTTTCAGCGTTTTATCCACTTACCCACCGTGGCTCCGAACAAGCTACTGCTATTACTTCTATATCTCACGAATTATTATTAATATTTTAAATCTCAAATGTTATGTTACCGGCATTCTGATTGAATTAAGGGATTAGCCGATGAAACGGTCTGTACGGCGAGTTCTTGGCGGGCGATGCACGCTGATCTATTAATCAATATCTGACGTCATAGGGTCAAAGGTCGCTTGTAAACCCCGACGAATGATCATATGGATGGTGGCGATCATAAACGTCTATAAATAATGTGGGTGCATCACGTATAAAAATCATCTGCTACTTTTGTATACTATATGACACATGATCCGAAAAGATGTCACGAGCAAATAATTTTTTTAAAATCTAATAATGATACATCCTGGCCCGTAGCCACTTTGGGGGGGGGGGGGTGGAGGGGGGGGGCTTGGGCTTTATCCCCCCCCCCCTTAAAAAAATTCAGTTAGCCCCCCAAATATTTCGCCAACAATAATGATTTCTTATGAGTGTTCTTAGCCCGCCACATCCTCAGCCCCTCCAAAAAATTCCGAAGTCCCACCAATTGTATAAGCTGGCTACGGGCCCGGATACATGCAATAAAAGTTGTCATTATACCTGATATAATCTATCTTTTTGTTTCATTAAACGTCGTCTTCTATAGGCCTACAAATAAGGATTTAAAGGATGTTATAATCAACTGAATTATGCATAAACTTTCTTTAATTTCAGTCTAATATATAAATCTACAATACATGTATGCATACGTGTCATCAAAGATTAAGCACTTCTTAATCTCTATAACCTATCTCACAGAACACGTGTATGTCACTATGTGTACGCGTCATCATCGATTAACCACTTCTTCATCTCTATAACGCTATACCTCGAAGCCACTATTTATAATGCCTTAAAGCACAGAAAACTATTTGATTTTCCAAACAACCGCATTTTCGAAGGTTCAACAAAAGACATATTTTGCCCCCCAACAGAGGCTAAGTGAAAGGGAGGCAATGACGAGCTCTGCGTCATGGTTTTGAGTTTTTGCGCCCTCTAGAGTTTTTGTGCCTCCTCGCTCATACCCTGCCATTTACGACAAACAAGTTCACAGGAACGAACTCAGAGTTATGAATAATATGAATCTAAGCTCATGGGTATTATTAACCAGTTTAGAGTACATGTACTCTTACTACGCCGTGTTACTTTGTCGTGTTAAAAAGTCATAACATCAAGTCTTGCAATCAACCAACAGGTTAGACGAGCTGCACACATGCCAATATTGTAGATCTAATAAGTACACGTAGTAACACTGGAACAGACCGATTGCTCCCATGACTGTCTAGTCCGTTAATAGTAGTTTGAAGAGGTGTTTCAATTATGAATAAATACATTAGATTATAGATTTATTTGTCGTGTGACTTACCGTTAAATAAATATGAATCATAAACATGATGTGAAACAGGAATAGAACAATGGCCAATGAAACAATGGCATAACGGTCCCATTCATAAACTTCTGTTTTAGACATTATTTTACACAGACCAGCCATCACGGCATTCTCTGCGATTTGTAAGCCCAAAAATACCAAAGTTGCTAGTACGTATATATCCTGCAAAAAAGGTACTTATATTTAGTTTTGATTTTAGTCTTCGTGGAGCAAATTGTTTCCGGAGACAGCCAAACTGAATATGATTCTTGCCACCATTAGTGCAGAAAGGTATGTTACATGCTTGTGTCTTATGGTGGGCGTATAAACATATACTGAGCGCCATAGAAAACGCATCACTTAGTTTTTCGTATAACAAAATGATCCTGTAAACAAATCTTATTTATTTTGCTTCTTATTGTGAACAATATTCAAACGGGAACACATCAATAACAACACGGTACAAAAGCGTGCGTAAGAGCCAGTGGAGGACACACGTGCTACTGACATCTGTGTCGTACTTTTGGTTTTGACCCCTCTGACTTTGTACCGTTGATTACAGATTAAACATCCATAAGTGTACAAATGTGTTGTTATTGATGTGTTCCCATTTGAATATTGTTCACAATAAGAAGCAAAATAAAAAAGATATGTTTACAGGATCATTTTGTTATACGAAATACTACGTGATGCGTTTTCTATGGCGCTCAGAATATAATAGGATGTGTTTAAACCAGGTAAAATTTCAACAGAACGCTGTAATGTAAGAAGTAAAAGTACATCAATCTTGATATATAACCGAAGATGGCCATTGATTTTATTAGGTCATACAAAAATCATACTTCTGCCAAGATGTATCATCACTGTCTGTCTGCCCCCCAAAAAGATGATTACTTTTTTTCGTAACGATCGATTATTAATAACAATGTTGATAGAAAGAGATTAAATTAGCAGGTTGTACACGGAAGAGATGCTTTATACATGATTGCACTCAGCCCTGATAGAAAGATTATAATATATTTATTATATTGATTTCACATACTAAAAAAACAACCTAATAATTTCCAATAAGCATCGTTAGCTCACTACTACAATTACATGAGACCAGATTTATAGGTAGGATGGTAAATAAATATAGCATATCTTCTATCACTGGTATCCATTGACCGTAATGTATTGATCCCCATGAAAAAAGTGCGTATTTCAATAAATCGTAAATATTTATTAGAAGCCTTAAGGTATCGCATTAGCTAAACAAGATTTAACCAGACATTTTCAGATATATATAGAGCAATGAATAAATATTTAAAAGCCTATAATTTTAAATATCATCGCGTTCAAAATAACAGACCCATCTCATTTTACCAGCCTACATTCTCTTTGGACCCGTACATGGAAGGTTTAAAGCTGTCTCTATATATACTATTCAAAAAAAGTAGGGGATATTTGATTTTTAAGTGTTATTAAAGTCACCTAATGAAACTGACGAAGAAACAAATGACAAAATGAAATGAAGTTCACATTCATCGATTTATTCCAAATGATCGTTAGACTAAGTAAGGCACAGACTGACCATTATAAGGGTAAAATGATACCCAGGGTCAAACAGCAAAGTTACCACAGCATCACAACAAAGTCAGTAACGGGTAAATCCTCCTCTGTTTGCCAAACAAGCATTGATCCGACGTGGCATACTCCTAATGAGACGTCTAAGGTCATTTTGGTCCAGATTGTCCCATTCCTGTTGCAACGCAGCAGCAAGTTCTTGGACATTGGCAGGACGTTGTTGACGTTGACGTAACCTCTGTCCAAGCATGTCCCAGACATGCTCGATGGGGGAGAGGTCGGGACTCAGTGTTGGCCAAGGTAATGTGGTGATGTTCTGTTGTTGGAGGTAACCTGTAACGATCCTGGCCCTGTGACATCTTGCGTTGTCATCCTGGAAGATGAAATGGTGGCCATGACGTCGTGCGAACGGCACAACATGGACTGCCAAGATGTTGTCCCGGTAGTACTGGCCTGTAACACGCCCTGCAACAACATGTAAAGCCGTTCTTCCAGCAACAGTGATGCCCCCCCACACCATAACAGAACCACCCCCAAATCGATCATGTCTGATGACGTTAACGTCTTGGAAGCGCTCGTTTCGACGACGCCACACCCTCCTACGTCTGTCCAAAAATCAACAGTGAACCTTGACTCATCTGAAAACATCACATTGCTCCAGCGTCGATTATCCCAGTGTTGACGATCCCTACACCAACGACGTCTTGCCTGAATGTGATGATCTCTCAAACAAGGGATCACGCGAGGACGTCGGGCGCGAAGGTGACCCCTATGCAGTCGATTCCGAATCGTCTGGCCACTCACTCTCACACCAGTGTCTGTTTGAAGACGAGCGCTGATCTGATTTGCTGTGATGACACGATTTCTCAAGGCCAAGGTACGGATAAATCGATCCTGGGCTTGGGTTGTCGCCCTTGGTCGACCTGAGCGTGGTCTGTCCTGTACAGATTGTGTATCACGGTATCTGGACCATAGCCTGCTTATGACAGACTGAGAAACATTCATCGTCCGCGCCACAACCGCCTGTGTTGTGCCGATCTGTAGCATGCCAAGGGCACGTAACCTTTCATTTTGGGTAAGCCGACGCATATCAAAATTTGTTTTCTGGTCACTAAAACAATTAAACTGATGTTTCCACCCTGGAATTCATTGCCACAATGACTGTAACATTCAAAGTCAGAGTCGTGCAAATCTTGGGTTAGACCCCCATGATGATCCCAAGCATCACCTGCATTCCACGCGGTAGCTATTGGTGCGTTTGGGCGTCACATGTAACTGGAAATGTTTCTTCTGTTAGGTTCTATAGTGACTTTTTTCGTAGTCATTTGCATATTTTAGTATTATGCCCCCAAAATCAAATATCCCCTACTTTTTTTGAATAGTATACATATATATCTTATGAATTGGCATTATTTATTAAGTTTTGTATACAATGTAATTTGAACACATAAATGCATTATTAGATACCGCAATCAAAAATTAAATTGTACTTGGTAAGCTATATATAAACGATGTGATGGTCAGTCATGTCTTCCCTTTAAATATAAAATAATTGTATGATACATTTTTTTTATTTAGTGTTTAACTATAAAGACAAAACGTTGTTAAACCAACCATTACACATTAGACATAGCTTACCAAGCAACATAATGTTTTTAAATGGGAAGACATAAAACGTGCGAACTGTACCACCACAACCAATTTAAAAACCAACTTCTTTCTTAACTGAAGCTATCTATTTGATAAATTGGTCGAATGACCACGTAATGGATTTTTTTTTTAAAAAACAAAAAACGAAGCCAAAACGTGTGATTTCAGAATAAACTAGTCACCTAAGTTTGAATTTATATCAGAAAGAAGCAATTCGTTTAAAAAAACAGATTTACGTTCAGACAGTTCAGAATTAGTCTACCAAACGATATCATGCTACGTTGCATAAACCGAAGATAATTAATTAAAATTTCTAGACCCCCCCCCCACCAGATTAACTGCTTACTATTTGCAATTATTTGATACATGACTGAAAGGGGAATTGAATTTTTCAGACTTTTACCTCGTTTGTAGTCGGATACAAAATATCAAGTACATTAAAACCGTCAGTATTTCACCACACATTTACATTGAATTGAAAATTTTAGGAAACAGATTCTTAAAACTTAGGAGCCAATTGACGCGTTCGCCTTAATTAGGTATCTCAATATGGCACCTCGAATTGACTTTGAAATAATATCGCCGCGTCATTCACATAAGGCATGTAACTTCAAAGATTACTATATAATTTGCAATAGACAAGAATCAATCCATTCAGGTGATTATTGAAATGTTTGGCTCTATGATTTACGCTTAAGGCAGTTTTTCCACTCAGGAATAAAGTTCCAGATATGTCCGGTGCCCTTTAATCAACTGAAGCGTTTGGCACAATGAAAGTGTTAATGGGTTGTGGACCATTACCAGTGTAAATTATATTATAAGCTTTAGATTATTACAAGCTCAGAATCAACGCAGTGTGCTGACGAACAATAAGACTTGGACCAATTTATTCCGAAATCCATAATTATAGGAAGATCAAATGTTTCAATTTTCTTTTTACGACCGCTGTTATAGTCCCATAACAACTGTACAAATTTGTAGTTCGGCAAATTACCCGCGGTTTTTATATCAAAAGTGAATAGCTTCTATAGGAAAAAGAAATAAAAAAAGAAGTTGATTTTTTTTAATTCTATAGCTTACCAAGTATGTTAGATAGGATATCGTAGGCAGGCTTTGTTTAACAACCAATTTAAAGGCGACGGAGGTTAGAAATAGTGTGATGGTGACCGACATTCTATCCGCATTGAATGGATCTATAGGTAACGTCGTAAACGTTAAGGCGATAATCAAAAGCTGAAAGAATGAAAAACATGAGAAAATTAGATCATTACCAAATAGGTGAGGTAGGATATTGTGGGCAAGGACTGTTGTATAACCATTTTAAAAATGGAGGCCGTTAACAGCAACGTCACATTATTATACATGCGATCCACATTCTCTGGTTCTAACGTTATCATACTAAATGTAAGACAGGTTATCAAGGCCTGTAAAATATATATAATAAAAATGTAATAATAATATACCAATAAAAATATGTGTACATTAAAACGGCAATTTCATATTTTTTAGTTATATTTTTGAAATATATTAAAATAAAGCCCTAAAATAGATTGTATCTATAAACAGTCCTACCTTGTTAAAGAATAATCCTATTAAACCTATAATTCACTATTGCCAGTTGAGAAATTGGCAAAAATATCATTTTCAACTTCAAATTCAAACGTTTGAAGATCGCCATTGCTTGCATGGAGGGGAATGGGAAAACGAGGGAGGTAATTCAAGTAATTGTGTTATTATTTTTGGTGTCAGGGATATTTTATGCCTGTGAAATATTGCCCATGATCGTATAATAGTGAGTTGACAACCTTTTGAGCAAATGACATAGAAATAATTATGTTTTGACTTTCTTAGAAAATAGGAAATTTCCGCTTTAAGCCAAATCGATGTTGTTCCTTTATAAACGGGGGCGTCCGCCTGTTTCGTTATTCTTACATAAAAGACAGCCACCAGAATCAATTTTTACAAAAATGCCAAGATCCCCGTTTAGAATCTATCCTTAATTAAAGAAAGTGTTAGTGACGGTATCAATTGTACTCGACCTTTCAATACGGCGCTCACTAGCTGAAAATGGCATGGTTTTGAATAACTCGGCAAAATTAGTTCGTTTTGTGTACCGATATGTATGTTTCAACTGTTTCCAATCGAGAATTTCCAGGTCTGCTTCCGAAAGTAGTGCCTTTAAAGTGGACCCAGTTTTTGAAAAAGTGTGGAGTTTGAAAGAAGATATGTTGCAATTCGATTAGAGAAGCTGTCGTCGATATCTATATTTTGAAACGCCGCAGAGCAGTATTACATACTGGAGGTCAGTGCGCTATATAGGCTACGATTATTTTATTATATAGGATCAGATATTTTAACATATCAAATTATAGAGACGAAAATGAGTTTTAATTATATGAATTCAACATAAAGTAAGAGATCAGACAAGGACGCATTTAGCTTTTGCCGATTTAATGGAATTATGTGACACGCGTTGACATCATAATAACACCAAGTAGGCCTACTTTTATAGAGCTAGAACAAAATAGTTTATTTAGCTAAGGTTTTTTATTTATGGCATAGACATATTGTCGACCATATCTGTCCTTGTCAAATTGTGAACGGCTTCTAACGTAAAAAGGTGTCACAAAAAATAACTAATTGTATAATATATTATGTTATGTTTAGATACTTAATCATTCTGAGCCAATTTATTCTCACATGCTGAACTATGTTGTCCCGGTTGTCATTGCAACAGTTGGTATTATAATAAGCTAAGTCTCGATTATCCAGTTCTGATTAAATAATTATATAGCAATAGTGTTTAAATCCGTTGAAAATCAAAAGTGGTGGACTAGAGCGTTGTTTATGGGTTTGACATTTGAACAAATGTCGAATTAAAGCGGGAATTTCATATTTTCCAAGAAAGTCAAAACATATTTATTTCTATTTCTTTTGCTCAATAGGTAGTCAACTCACTATTATACAATCATAGGCATTATTTTCCACACTGAAACATCTTTCACATCGGAAATAATAACACAATTACCTCCTTGTTCCCCCCCCCCCCCCCATGCAATAGCTATCTTCAAACGTTTGAATTTAATGTTGAAAGTGATATTTTATAGATACCATCTATTTTAAGGCTTTATTTTAATATATTTTAAAAATATAACTTAAAAATATGAAATTGCCGCTTTAATGATTTATATAACATTTGAGGCGCAACCGAAGACCTGCATTAGACGGATTTAGCTCTTTAACAAGCGCCGACCATGCAAGATTAGCCCACATTTTGCAATAGATGGACGGAGAACTGGGAATAGGAATTATCCTCCCTTTTCTCCAATGCTTCACCTCGAATTATAATTAAATCAGTCCAACAAGATAAGCCCATATTTTGTTACAGATGGGTAGGGAACAAGCCAAGTAATAACGCGAATATCGAAAGGAGCCGATATCTTTGGGATATAAAAATATACAATCTATTTCACAGAGAATTACTTACGAATTATCTCTGTCACAGATGACTGCAATGACATCACGTGGCGACAATCATTGGTTCAAAAGCTCGAGCATTTTTTACATAAGACGTAACTGCTCTGGGCAAAATGATGCCTTTTACTCATTTTAATACCCATTTACACTAAATAGGAAATACTTTTTAACTACAAATACTTCAAAAGTCATTACTTATTTTTCTAATACATACAAAAATTTTTTAGAATTTAATTTGTCGAAAGAAAAAAGTTAATATGGGGGACTCATTAAGTTGCGTCGACGTCATCCTTATCAGTGGCTGTAGCGGCCTAGCTAATATTCACTGCTGATCAGTGTGAAACATATTTAAGTTTGATCAAAATAGGACAAATATTGTGACATCCAGAGGGTCCACAATCTTGGTATTGCATATTTTTGCATATATTTGCGTATTCGAACCAAATCATCATTATGGATGGTGTATATGTTGTAGCAGTGATATATTTAAACGTTTTTTTAAAATCAGATAAAAATTGTGACCTCTAGGTCCACAAGCTAAAAGAGCGATTTTTCCTGGAAGTTACGCGAATATCTGCACAATGATCAGCAGTGAACATTAGCTAGGCCGCTACAGTCACTGATAAGGATGACATGAACGCGACTTAATGAGTTCCCAATATTAACATTTTTCTTTCGACAAATTAAATTCTAAAACAATTTTTGTATGTAAAGAGAGAGAGAGAGAGAGAGAGAGAGAGAGAGAAATGGGGTTTAACGTCCACTCGACACAAACTAGGTCATTTTGGGACTAACATATGGTTTCAGTTTTATTTCAATAATTCGCTTGCGCGTAGGGGTCTTTAGCAGTGGGAGGAAACCGGAGTGCCCGGAGGAAACCCACGATGTTGAGAAGGCGCCCCCATCTCCATGCCACATACGCTCGCACCAGGGCTCGAAACCACAGCCGCAAGCCAGAGGTGACCGGCCAGCTAGAGGTCGAAGCGCGGCACTCTAGACCACTAGGCCATCCCAACCCCCCTTGTATTTAAAGGAAAAACAAGTAAAGACGTTTGAGGTATTTGTAGTTAAAAAGTATTTGCTATTTAGTGTAAATGGGTATTAAAAAGAGTAAACAATGCACACGCCATTGAGACAATGATTGACGCCGTGTGATGTCATTGCACGTGTTGAAGACAGTCATCTATGACAAAGATAATTCGTAATTCTCTGTGAAACAGATTGGAATATCTGATATACGCGACTATCAAAAGGAACCGATATCTCAGGCCGTCTTTTGGGTTATAAACAGACATTTCAAGTTTCGCCACTTGTGTCTTCTAGGGTGACCATGGGCACAACCTTGGTATTGTATACTTTCGTACAATCAGGGACCATAATCCATGAAGTAACATGCCATTCGAATGGGAGATAAACCCATATATTTCAAGTTTCGCTAAAATCGGTTACAAAATGTGACCTGTTGACTGTCCACTGGAGTGATGACAATATACGTTCACATGAAAATGTGGGCGTATGAAAACAGTGATGTGGAATTCCGCCCAGTCACAGTACTTTCAGTTCCGGCAAGGGAGATGGTGTGAGTAGAATCGTGATGTAATTAAATATAACCAATGTGTTTCAGCTGTTATGGCTTTCTTATGCAGTCGGCTCATGCGCTGCAGCTCGAAACCCCCCTTTCACGAGATGGTCACTGTTTTGGAGATTGAGATAATTCAATTAAAGCAAGTTCAATCGAGTATCCCCAAAGTTTTCGGCCAAGGGGGAATAATTTTAGAAGGAACGGTCGTGGAACAATAATTATCGATAGGGTCCCACCGTACATGTCCCCATTGTTTCAAACCTAAGTGTTTTTTTTAAAATGTAGGAGCATTAATATAGGAAGTTACGCTTCCATACGTGCTATTATCAACTCATCCGAGATCTTTCTGTTATGAACATATATTTTATAAGGTTAATTGAAATCAGATAAAAATTGTGACCTGTCTAGTGTGCCAACAAACAACATGTGAACGGACATGTAGATGTAGGCGTATCAGAAACATTTAGAACTCTGCAATGGTATCAGCTGAGTTCTTTATATAATTATCAAGGTAATAGTATTTAAAGGTCAACGGTTAAACGAATAGAAAACGTACCACGATAAAGACAATATTCCACATAAAATAGCCGATCTTTCTCTTAACTCGACATTGTATGAATAAAATTGGGTGAATGGTTGAGCTGACATATTCCTGGGTTGTCTGATCTCTAAAAGTCTCCACATGTTCGTAAATACTCCATTCTTGAGCATCCTGAAATGTCTTGATATTGACATAACACAGAGAATGTTGATCCTCTATCAATTCTACTTCTGCTGAAGATCTTTCAGTAGTTACCTGTACGGTCAAATCCTGCAACCAAAGTAAAGTTCCATTTTATTATTTGAACAAAGGAAACAATGAATATTTTCTCGAACTGTAATCGGCATCTGTTATGTTTATAGATTGGATCGAGTGCTATTCTCAGAAGCATTTATCTTAATTATATAATGAGACGTCTTATAAAATCGATAAGAAATTGTTATACAAAACCTGAACATCAAATGGAAAATGTTCCAACTCTAGATTCTCACGGAACTTTCCCTTAAAGCGCCATAACAATAGAACGATAGGATATGTATATCCCGGTTCTTTTAACTGAACAGTAAAGCTTCTTCTGTTCCATTCCAATTCACCATCAGTATTCATTATAGATAATTTAGGAATCCAGTAATTGGCTGGGTCGTAATTTTGCATATCCTGTCAAATTAAAAAATGGAATATGTTTTTTTTTTAACGTCCCACTCAAACGTAAAAATGGGGAAAAAAAGAAATCGATTTAATATTTGTTTCTCACAAAACAAACCCTTCACACTTTAATACATTTCGCTGATGTAATGGAATGTCTCACTGGTTCATATTTTAATTGGGGGGGGGGGTCACGTGGCTAAGTGGGTAAGACGCTGGCTTGCTAGTCTGGAGATCGGGCCCCCAGTTCACAAAGCATTCTCAGACTTAAGTTAAGAATTCACTCAAAATTGTTCGCCTTATTTCAACTACAACATAGCCCTTTATAAAACTTTTGTTGTTTTAGTGTATCGAATACATCAATAAGAAACTAAGTGCAAAGTTTTGTGTTTCTGGATCGAACATATTTCTCATAAATAGTGATTAGAAGTTGAGTAAATTGTTAACTTAAGTCTGGCAATGCTTTGTGAACTCGGGGCCTGGTGTTCGATCTTTGCATTGGCCGAAAAAGGTCATCTAGATTTTCCAGCGTGGTTTCGCCTTGTTGGTGATGCAGGACGGAGGGCCGACAAGGACAGCTGGTTGTCTAGTCGTTCGGGTGGGACGAAAAACCGACGTCCCGTGTACACCGTGACGAGCACGTAGAAGATCTCTTGGCAGTTGGAATTCGATATAATAGTATGCCGTAGTGCCCTTGGCAAAATTTCCCTCATAGCACACTGTGTGGTGTATGCCCGTCTTCATTAGCCCATTTTAGGAGGAGAACAGTAGGATGTTAAACCCCATTTCATATTTTAATTACGTTGATTTTGTAAATATGTTTATTTTGGTTAACTTTCTGTCTTACTATTAGTATCTGACATACATTTTGATTTACTGACCACCACCGAGAATTCGTGTATTGTTGAGGAAACCTAAACTTTGTTAGTTTTTGTAACCTTTGTCCCATCCGTTTACAATAATTAATAAAGTGTCAAGTGCATTGTAAGAGGTTTCTGCAATCAAAGAATTTCTTCCCAAATAAAATGTGATCTCTCTTTTTAATGATAGACAGTAATGTAATAACTGAGTATTATAAGCCTGTTTGTTTGGGTTTTTTGGGGTTTTTTTTGTATCTAGACCTCAAATTAAACTGACCTTTTCTGTAAAATCTTTTAGAGCTGGTTCCATCCACCTTGCTTGTATAAATATTTCAGCTTCAAAGATTTGATCTAGTGTTTCTATGTCAATTATTTTTAAAAATGCGCATTTTAATTCTACTGTAACCTGGAACACAAACAGTTAAAAAATTGTACGAATTTCTATACTAGAACATCACGGCTTCGAATCCGATGTGAACCTTTGCCCTTGGGATCTTTCAAGCGCCTATGAGACAGACAACACACGTTGTTAGAAAAGTCTACTCTAGAGCCATAAGGCTCTGGCCCACTACATTAATCAATTATAATTTATATTCTAAAATTTCAATCCAATTAAAAGTGGTGTGATAAATAGGTTGGGTGAAGTTCAGGTCAATCCAGGAACCAAGTCCTTGACCAGGTCCGTAGCAAAAGGGTGGGTGGGTGGGGTCACGTTGGTCGTTGGTTTCGTATTGTGACCAATGGAAAGGGCACCAAAAGCGCCCATTGAGGAAACCGATACCTTCCCCATTGGGTTAAGGCACCCATTGGGTGTCCGATTTGTTCCAGGCCAGGGCAGGTAACTGCATCTCTTGTACCCCCCACCCCAGTCCTCAGACTACCGGCCTGTTTACTCGAGGAAATATTTTTAAATTAAATCTCAACCAACAGATGAAATCCAAAAATCTATTTTCCAAGTTATTTTAAAGCGATAATTTCATATTTTCAAAGAAAGGTAAAACATAATTATTTCTATGTCTTTTGCTCAATAGGTTGTCAACCCACTATTATACGATCATAGGCATTATTCCCCACACTAATAAATCATTGACACAGGAAATAACACAATTACCTCCCTTGTTTTTCTTCAAACGTTTGAATTTGAAGTCGAAAATGATATAGGCCTATTTGCCAATTTCTCAACTGGCAATAGTGAAATATTGGATTAATAGGACTTTTCTTCAACAAGGTAGGACTGTTTATAGATAGGCTACCATCTATTTTAAGGCTTTATGTTAATACATTTTAAAAATATAACTTAAAAATATGAAATTGCAGCTTTAATATTTAGGTTCAGAAAGTCATCACCAAGATCAGGTCTTAATCATCGTTAATAAATGCTCGTGTAATGGAGGCCATGTTGGCAAATGTTGGCACCGTAGCGACCAACCGTATTTTTTTCCGATTGAACTAGATAGAGTAATCAGTGTAGGCTAATCACGAATGTTGTCGACAAGCTGAACCACAATCGGTCTGAACACTGAACGTAAAATACCACCCGGTAAATCTACTTTACAATTTTATGAATTTACCGGGTGGTATTATTTGTCTGTTCACTGAAACTACAGTCAGCACGAAGTACAACTCCAAAACCAGACAATAAAAAAGCCCATAACAAGACCAGACCTACAGTAGGCTACACTAGGCCTACTGGCCTGGGTAGGTACACACCTTGTCTTTTCTATCTCCTAAATATTGTTTCGATGGCGGTTTGTCCGCATCAATTCTGTCAGACAAAGACACAACAGCATTGGCGCAGCCTTCCATAATGGAGTTACTTCTGTCTATAGCAGTAATGAGATGACGGAAGGTGTCCGCTAAACGTGGATCTCGTCCTGGAAGGGGGCTTACCGAGCCCGTTGCCGTTGGCGTTTGTTCCATGACTGTTCGAGTACTAGTACTAGGCACTGGTGTCGGCATAAGTGTCCCCGAAGCCACAGTCTTATGAGTATTGTAATGTTCTTCGTGTGCTTTAGTTTTACTAGATTGTGTGGCTTGCGCAAGATATGGAATCATGCTGAAGTAATTTAGCGAGAAATACACCCTCGGCTTGGATTTGGAAACGTCGCCATTCTTCGAAGCAGACGAAATGAAAACTTTGCAAAGGGGAATAACTTCGAACATTTAAGATGGATTTAGGCCACAATATAAGTACATGTAATAGATGCTCTAATGTATATTTCTCGAAAGAAAAATAGACATTTAACTGTGTTGCATTGAACCAAACAGTACTGATTTTAATGTATTCTGTCAATCCATATCAGTAAAAAAAATTAAAAAAGGACTGAATTGAATAAATGTTAATTTTGCAATTATCAGACATGGCGCAATACGAAGTCGGTGACAACTGTGGCGAGATTGGCGGGGCGCCCAACCAATGTCTCTTGGTTTTATGGGTGCCTCGTTGTTGTACTTAGTGTTTAACGCCCGCTTCTTATTTTATTATCGTATCGCACGCGCATCGGCCTTGTCTGTGTGAGGAAACCGGAGTACCCGGAATAATTCGACAACGTTGAGAAAGCGCCCATATCTCCAAGCCACATACGCTCACACCAGGGAACGAAACCACAATCGCAAGCCAGAGGTGACCGGAAAGCTAAAGGTCGAAGCGTGACACTCTACGCCACTAGGTCATCCCAGTCCCTCTATGGGTGCCTCGCCCATCATGTCGTAATATATAAGGAGCTCCTTATAATGAATCCCACGATCAACACCAATCTTAATTCATTGGGCGCCCAAAGCGGAGTGATGTATGGGGTCTCTTATCCCAGAGGGGCGCCCATAAGGACACAATTAGTATGACGCCTTATAATGACAATGTATGACTGGCAGGCCGAACATAATGCAGGTCGCAAGTGCAAACCCTAATTTGCAACATTTTCTTTGGGGAGACCACGGGCCTATACCGGAATGCCATTACATGTATATGCCACATTTTTTACTCTGCTCACGTACTAATTTAAAGTGACCCTTGACCATAACAAAACTGAACCTTATCCCATTTATTCTAGAGTGATGTCCAGATTATTCGTGGTTCTGGGAAGATCATTTAAGGCGCTCAGAACATATTCATTAACCATGCTGGAAAACAGAAAGAGATTATTTCTCGTAGAAGAATTAACGTGACATAAATAGTTTCAGACTTGACTGTCACTTGCGTGGAGTGGCCAATAAGTAAAAGGTAATGGCGACATGCAGTTAAGCTAATTCATCTTAGTTACTGTCACCTCTAATCACAAATGACGAGATCTCACTTGCAAAGATGTATCTGCTGATACTAAATAAACTAGTTTTTTTGTTACGCGGAATGAAATCGATAATTACTTCAGAATCCGAAAGTCCTTATCGACAGTTTTCGGTTTCCCTGGACAACGACGAGTAAGCTCAGTACGGTTTTTATTTGCCCCACTTCCTTGTCCTTGCTATTTTACTGCACCTTCAATCTGTTGGTGATACATTAAGATATTTTAATATATTAAAATATGTTGACATTTGACATGGCCCAATATGGTTAAAGGTAGTAGTAGTCCTACTATTAGTATTAATAGTCGTAGTAGTAGCCGCTTGTGGTTTAACACCTGCTTTCACATTAGTGATATCACAGATATGAACTATTAGGAGAAACTTGACCCTTTAAATATGGTTATGATTTTGCGATCTTTCCATTTGCAATCTTTGGCCATTGATTGATTTAGGGGGAATTTCTTTCCTTTATTTATGACAACACAGCGGATTCAGCTGTAGACGAACTGCTCCAATTTTGGTGGTGAGTATATGGTTGTTATGGCTGTTATTTTCTTCAGGTCATGCATTGTTACTATCTGCATATACTTTCATGGTGTTGGTTTATTCTGGCCCCGAGTTCACAAACCACTCTCAGACTTAAGTTAAGTATACTATTCAAAAAAAGTAGGGGATATTTGATTTTGGGGGCATAATACTAAAATATGCAAATGACTACGAAAAAGGTCACTATAGAACCTAACAGAAGAAACATTTCCAGTTACATGTGACGCCCAAACGCACCAATAGCTACCGCATGGAATGCAGATGATGCTTGGGATCATCATGGGGGTCCAACCCAAGATTTGCACGACTCTGACTTTGAATGTTACAGTCATTGTGGCATTGAATACCAGGGTGGAAACATCAGTTTAATTGTTTTAGTGACCAGAAAACAAATTTTGATACGCGTCGGCTTACCCAAAATGAAAGGTTACGTGCCCTTGGCATGCTACAGATCGGCACGACACAGGCGGTTGTGGCGCGGACGATGAATGTTTCTCAGTCTGTCATAAGCAGGCTATGGTCCAGATACCGTGATACACAATCTGTACAGGACAGACCACGCTCAGGTCGACCAAGGGCGACAACTCAAGCCCAGGATCGATTTATCCGTACCTTGGCCTTGAGAAATCGTGTCATCACAGCAAATCAGATCAGCGCTCGTCTTCAAACAGACACCGGTGTGAGAGTGAGTGGCCAGACGATTCGGAATCGACTGCATAGGGGTCACCTCGCGTGATCCCTTGTTTGAGAGATCATCACATTCAGGCAAGACGTCGTTGGTGTAGGGAGAGAGAGAGAAATGGGGTTTAACGTCCACTCGACACAACTAGGTCATTTCGGGACTAACATATGGTTTAATTTTATTTCAATAATCCGCTTGCGCGTAGGGGTCTTTAGCAGTGGGAGGAAACCGGAGTGCCCGGGTTGGTGTAGGGATCGTCAACACTGGGATAATCGACGCTGGAGCAATGTGATGTTTTCAGATGAGTCAAGGTTCACTGTTGATTTTTTGGACAGACGTAGGAGGGTGTGGCGTCGTCGAAACGAGCGCTTCCAAGACGTTAACGTCATCAGACATGATCGATTTGGGGGTGGTTCTGTTATGGTGTGGGGAGGCATCACTGTTGCTGGAAGAACGGCTTTACATGTTGTTGCAGGGCGTGTTACAGGCCAGTACTACCGGGACAACATCTTGGCAGTCCATGTTGTGCCGTTCGCACGACGTCATGGCCGCCGTTTCATCTTCCAGGATGACAACGCAAGATGTCACAGGGCCAGGATCGTTACAGGTTACCTCCAACAACAGAACATCACCACATTACCTTGACCAGCACTGAGTCCCGACCTCTCCCCCATCGAGCATGTCTGGGACATGCTTGGACAGAGGTTACGTCAACGTCAACAACGTCCTGCCAATGTCCAAGAACTTGCTGCTGCGTTGCAACAGGAATGGGACAATCTGGACCAAAATGACCTTAGACGTCTCATTAGGAGTATGCCACGTCGGATCAATGCTTGTTTGGCAAACAGAGGAGGATTTACCCGTTACTGACTTTGTTGTGATGCTGTGGTAACTTTGCTGTTTGACCCCGGGTATCATTTTACCCTTATAATGGTCAGTCTGTGCCTTACTTAGTCTAACGATCATTTGGAATAAATCGATGAATGTGAACTTCATTTCATTTTGTCATTTGTTTCTTCGTCAGTTTCATTAGGTGACTTTAATAGCACTTAAAAATCAAATATCCCCTCCTTTTTTTGAATAGTTATTTACTCAACATTCACTGTTTATGAGAAATATTTTAGATCCCGAAACACAAAACTTTTCGCATATTGATGTAGGACTATTTGATACATTAAAAAAATAGAAGTTTTAAAAAAGGCTATATTTTATTTAAAATAAGGCGAACAATTTTGAGTAAATTCTTAACTTCAGTCTGAGAAAGCTTTGTGAACTCGGTACCTGGTGTAGAAAAGTATAAGGGTGCTAAAATACCATTTCATTTCATTTCATTCATTCGTGTGTGGATGTGTCTAACATTTCATGACATCCGCATGAACAAACGATCTAATAAAATACGAAAGATACATCTACCAGTTGTGTTATACTGTCGGATTATTGTGGTCCCCGACTAACGATGCGATCGAACCAATTAGGCACCAATCTGTATTTATGGCAAAGTTTGGGGGCTTTTGTGTGGAATTTTCCCCGCAAGAGTTCCAAAGATACTGGACATTGAAAAAGAAATTACAAAAATTCGACAAAATACATGTAAATATAGCGCGGTCAAACTTACCCTCGTCTGTCATTTCGTTGTCTACCGAATCAGAATTCCAAAAACTTTCTCGACATGAGGAATAGCGATATGTTATAATCTCAACAGCACGAAATGGCAATAAATCTAAAGCACAGATCACGTGGGTCAAATACAAACTTACGACAAACTAGGAGTTCTGTAGGAAATGCTGAGCCGGGCCTGCTTGTCTGGAAAGGCTTATATAGTCTTAGGAAGTTCTAGAACCTTTTAGAACATTCACCCCCTTAAAACTTTAATTTATTCCTACTATAAACCTCAGAATGCCTCGTTCGGCATTTTTGTCCAAACATGGTAAACTTGTTGCCACGATTTCGCCACGTTTGAAACGAGGTTAAAAAAAAAGGCCTCGGTTGTCTGGAGTTCTAAAACGTGTTTTTTTTTTTTGTTAAATTGCCTTGTTTTTGGGACGAGGTATTTTGATCAGAACGAGGCTGGGTAAAAATGCCTCGTTAATGGAACGTAGGTTTTTTCAAGATAATTATTAGTGGTATTTGCTATCAGCGAATTTGTGAAAATTAAGATTTATGTTATTTAATACGAAAATAAAACCAGTCCAAACTATTTTATTATATTCAGAGAAATGTTCAAACAAAGAAATAGACAAGAATACATGCCGCACCATAAATTATTATCGCATTATTAATATCCATATGTCTTCATAAGTAAACATTTTAATAAACTTTTAATGTATGAGGTGTGCTTTATTTTCCATTTAATTGACGCGTTCAAATTCTGAGCGGATCTTTGAACGAAATAAGATCGTTTAAAAGCGGCATTTTCACAAAAAAACATAAATTACATGTACTACTATTTATGTAAATAATATTAACTAAATCCACCTGTCCATAATATCATGTATAATGTATTGACGGTTAAATTTGTAATACACAACCAAGCAATTGTAATACATTTACAATAGTGCAGATTGCTACCTTTAAAAATACCTTTGGTGTGACATACTGTCCCTTTAACATATTGCACTAACGTATATTTTTTAATGTAGTAAGATACACGCTTCGTAAAGCAGCAAATCAACACATCACATTTCATTAAAACGACAATTCTATCTTCGACCTAATCAGTGAGGTGTTATCGTTTTATACTTTGTAAAGTTTCCCGTCTAGATGTCATCCACCACAGAGAGTTTATCCGGTAAGTAATGGATCTATAAAAGGAAATCCTTTTAAGAGAGTGACAAACTAATTTACACAGATTTTCGTGTTCTTATTTGGCAAGTTTAACATATGCACTATAATTATTGCTTTTTACAATAAATTGAAGAACTATAAGGGAATTAACTGACATTTCTTCTTCTATTGGTGTTTGACATCCGCTCGCACCTATGTGACATCAAAGACAAGTTGACGACATTTTCACCCGGGCTGTCGTGGTGTCGGGTTAAAATCACTCACATCTTATCCGATACATAATATCGAAAAGTATCGAGATCTATTGGAGGTAAACCTATACTTCAAGTTTCGGCAAAATCGGATAAGAATTGTGACCTGTAGAGTGTCCACAAACAAATTGTGGACGTTCGGACGTACATGGGCGACGACAATATACGCCCACATGAAAATGTGAGCGCATAATAAGTGTCGTTCGGAAATATTGATTCGGACTTATATTTTTTTCTACGAAACTACCCCCCCCCCCCCAAAAAAAATAAATAAAAAAAAAATAAATAATGTCAACGCGCATGTAACCTACCCATTCAATTTTTACTCCCAGATAACGGTATAAACGTATTTCAGGATGTATTTTGTTACTTGTTGACAGTGTTTGATGCTGAAAATCTAAAAGCGCCGATGGGTATAGATACCACATTGTGTTTGATTTCAGGCTCTCCATAGATGCAGGTGTACAAAAATAAAACGAATCGTAACGACATCTAAAGTTAATTTAAAGAAAAAGCAGACCCCTACGAGATTAAACCACCCGATCATCAGGCTCGCCTCCAGTCAAAATTAAATAGTCATCATCAGTTGCTAATAAACGCGGGACATCAAACATGCGGAAATTTTAACACTGAAATTAGGAGTTATTATTTCCCATTAGGTCTAGATAATCGTCGCTTAATGAGGCCCACTAAAATGCAATGTCGCTTATTTTCTTCACTAATTCATAGTTTACTTGAAATACGTTAGATGTCGACCATCTTGTATTTGTCAATTTACGGATGATGACATAAAGATAGGCTTTATGGTCGGTTATTTGAATAATAGAGCGACTGATACACGTCGTGATGATCGCGGCGATGCCATAATCCACCAGTTCTACAAATTGAGGCTAATTATTGATTTCAGCAGTAAAAAGAAAAGAAATATCTTATAATAATCACAGAGTATCACAGTGTGTCATATTATATTTATATAAAAACAAATACTTGAAACATTACAGATGAGAAATTCATAATCGTTTAAACACAGATTTTTTTCAAAGAACGGCAATTTTATACTAGTTGTACATTATCGTAAATATTAAATGTCAAACTATGAATATCAAGCCGTGTTGTACGACAGAGAAAAAATGCACTATAAGAAAGTAAGAAAATGTCAAATATCTTAATTCTAAATACCCACAAAGCTCTAAGATGGGGACATGAAACATGTAAACTAGAGGGAGGAAGCTTTAATCAAAGCCAAAAGGAGCGTTTGTTGTTGATACTGTACCGGAAGCATATCATTTAATTGTCATTTTGTGACTTTATTTAAATAAGATTTGTACTTTGTAATGCCCCAGTGTGATTGCAGGTTTCCGTTGAAATTGTAAGCCTATGAATCATATTGACAAAATTGGTCAACTAAAATTTTACCAGACTATAAAATTACACGGTAATGTAATCAACTTTCTAAATTGTTCGTGGACTGGACAGTCAAAAGATTGCTCTAATTATAGTTATTACCGTCGACGTCTCTAATTGGTCTCTTATCAATGTAGTTAACTTCAAGTTGACCAGGAACTGACTAATATCTGGAACAAGATAAAGCTGTATACTCCCTTGACCCTTAAGCTAAGACTTAATCTTCTTAAGACCAACCGCTGATTATACCATTCTGTATCAATATTTACACCCTTCAACTTTAAACCCCTTTCATTTGATTCAAAGTATTGGATTTTGTTGTGTTATTTCGATTGTTTCGCGTTCAAAGCTTAATCCACTAGTTTACAACAATTTAATGCCGTTTCGAGTACTATGTCGACATTAGAACACACAATCGATTATCTCTCTCAAGAGAGGATGGTTAACGCATGCGCGTTTGATCATAAGGTCAGTCATTGAGCTAATTCCCGCGGTTTCGATTGCTCATACGTAAGCATGTTCCTTAAGCAACGCCCGCGAGTTTTACGTCTAACTTGATAAGATGTACGTAGTTAAGGCGAGATCAAGCCTTCTATGGAAGATGATATGTAAGTGACAGTGAGTATGGTCGGTTGGTAGGTTTTCTCCAGGCCCTCCACTAAGACCTCTACGGGCTAGCGAATTAATGAAATCCAATTGAACTACATGTTAATCCGGAAATGACCTAGTTTGTGTCGAGTAGAAGCTAAAACCCATTTTCATTTTATTCACTCTCGCCCTCTCAACATAGGATTTACATTTATGTGTACTTGGGTGTAACATTTTGAACGAAGACAAATTTTAACCACGTAAAAATACCCCCACCCCCTTCAAAAAAAGTAAGCCGATAAATTCTTTAAAATCGACTACATCGTTTTTGAACAGGATCAAAGAGTTCTATACACAGCGTAAAGGATGAAGTAAGTCAGATCAGTTGGTTGACGTCTTGTTTGAGAAGCAGTTTATTACCTTTGTCATCGTCATTGTCTCGATTTTTCTCGCTATAAAATTGAAAAAGTACACACTTAGCAATCGCATGTATTATTTCTTTGTGTTGCCAACAGCAACAAGCAATGACCACAGAGACGAAATACCACCTCCATTAACAGCAGCTGTCTTTTGAAGACAGATTTCACGCGATAACCTTTCATTTGTTAATCTTAGCTGACATTAAATTGACAGAAGAGCCGGAAAATTTTTATTTCACATTTCTCACCACTTCTTTAATATCAGGTTGTCATGTAGAAGAACGCTAGATCTGAGACGGTCATACGTATATTATGACGTCATATGTGGATTGTGGGTTAGGGTAAGGGTTAGGCTTGACCCGGGGTTAGGGTTAGGGCTAGCCTTGTTTATTTCTCGAGACTTTGACGAAATCTATAGAGGTCCTAGCCCTTATCCTAACCCTAACCCACAGTATATTTATGGCGTCATATGTGCTTTTAAAAATGCGTAGGACTGTCTTCGATCTAGCGTGCTCCTGTCATGTAATTGTTTCTGTTGTAATCAGTAAAAATGGCTGCGAGATTTTGGAAAAAATTTCGACACATGGAATTGCCATACCTGCCATGCATAATGTTTCCAATGACCAAGAATTACCTTTAATTAAAATAATTCGACAAAAGCAACCAGGTGAAAAAGCGAAATCTGAGTTTGAATTGGAACGAAAGCATTTGATGGGCCCTAACGGAAATTTAGGCTTATCTTTTAAAAACATCTATTTTAAATAAAATAAAACCAAGTACGTTAGTTAAGATTTTGATAAATAGTTGGCCATTCTTAGTATAACAGTTCAACAATACATGTAGGTGATAAAAAGGAAAATATTGAAAAGTTAAGTCAAATTATTTCATTCTGAACGAAGTTATCACTGTTGGAAGTTTGGAGTAGAAATAGCCATCAACTATCTCCGCACCCTCTCCGACAATTGTCGATCGTTTGCTTGACAGACGATAACTCCGCCCACACATTCTCGATGATCAAGTCACATTCTCAATGCCTCGATTGTCAGTCTGTGGTAGTGACGTAAGTGATTAACGGTAAATGTGTTTGGTCGACCATAAAATGATTTAATTATCAATGGACGACTGTTTAAATCCAAGCTGTATCCATGCCATCCACGGGTCTACATAGTTGATTTTGGACTTATTATGTAAATAATGGTCCAATTAATAATTTCTATAACCTTTGAAGCCTACAGACAGACTTGTCATAGTCATATTTAGATCTTAACTAATGTATCTTTAAGAGACACACATTTAAGATTATAATTTGTTGACGATGGAGAAATTGTTGAATATAAATCGCGAGACAGTTTTTAGAGCATCAATTCAGTCTTCCACGATGAATAATTCACCACTGATCCGTCGTGTCGTTCCAGTCTACTAGAAAGTAATAACAACAGCTTTGAAATATGAATATTTAATAAAAAACAATCCACAAGAAAATATACAGACAGCTCTTAAAAAGGATACAAAGAGATTCAGATCACCGAGATCAAGCGATTGTCTATGGTATTTATACAAAATAGATTTGTTAATTGTTCTAACATAATACATAGTTTTTAATCTTTGTTTCAACTTTTCAGCTATAAATATGTCAAATTAAGGCAAACATCAGACGGTAAGAGTTACTGACATGAACAAAGCCAAGACAAAAATATTGATTGAATGGAACTATAGTTTTAATAAAAGTTCGCAAATGTGGGTGGTTATAATTCAGAAATATCTTGATTGGGTGTTTAAAACGCGCGACTACTTATATCCAGATGTTTAGAAGCAGATTGGAAACAATTTTCTGCTAAATCGAAACATTAAAATTTCAAACAAATAAATCTATAATGACAATGTTCTGCACAATGAGAGCTGTGGGCCCAGACATAAGCAAACCGTTCAACAAACCGACACTATTGTTCGCTTTAAATATTTCTATTGGCAATCTAGCGCCTTTTTTCTGATAAAAAAAGGAGTAAATTAAGAACACAAAACAAAACAAGCATTTGTTTAACCACGATTCAAGCAGTTATCGACCCAAAGACAATTGTAGACAATTGACTGAAGCGAGGGACTAATTTCTTAATTTCTGAAATACACGCAAGTCGTCTAAATCATTTTGGTAAACATGTTCGCCTTAAAGGGCATTAAAAAAGATTGAATACAGAGCAGACAGTTCTTGCTACCATAGTTGAATGATAGATAATGAAACAGAATATACTGAAAATTTCAGTCAAATTGCTTCACTCTGAACCGAGATATCACATGTACATATTCAATTTTTGGCAAGCCTCGAACGTCAATACTAACTTTGGTGCCATAATAAACCAAGTCTCGTTTATCCATTTTTACGTTAAATTATCCATCACAAAATGTATTCAGATCCACTAATATCGCAGGCTGACGACGGCATCGAGGGTTGATTATGGTTTGAATAAATTAATAAACAAATCCGAGTCTCGAGTTTTCTAAATGCGCGTTGTTGTTATATATACATATATTTCCTCTCGCTTTTAAACATCATTGCATGCAAATGTATTATTGAAATAAATACCCCCCCCCCCCTTTACAAAGTGATAATCACAAAGCAACACACACGACATAAACATCCAAGCATAATTCGAAAATCAGACAAAAAGTTTAAAAAAAAAACCATAAAACGTATAAGAACTAAATGGTAGACACTCTCGATAATTATGATACGTCTGAATCAGGAGCATACATAGCCGAACAAAACGAAGGGGACAGAATGATATGGTTTGCATGACCATTGACATGAAGTCCATCAGTGCCTATACTATAATGTATACACTCTCTGTTCGCTTTCCTCGCCATGGGATTCTTCCACCTTTGAAGATAAAAAGTATCGCCTCTGTCACGAGACTTGCTTTTTGAATATGGCGAAATTTCGGTACGGCTAGGTTTTCTTAAACTTTGAGCAAATTGAGCAATGTTTCTGTAACACACTGTTCGACAAAACACACGTCTGAATTTGGTGCTAATCAGCGAATATAGAATAAAATTTATAGAGGCATTTATCTGCAGTAGAAGATTCGTTAAGTTTCCTGCAATTAAAATTGAATTTCGTCTTTGTTTGGTCATTTCCACTTCCGCTAGTTCAAGGTAAGTTCTATACATCAATAAAATGGCGCCCGGAAATTGACACACAAGAAAAACCAACACAACCATTATTAACATTTTGGTAATTTTATGTTGATCTCGATTATGGCGTTCCGTTAAATGTCGATTTGAAGCAGTTGTCATTTGTCGCCGTATTTTGTTGGCTTTCACAACAGTCCAGATTAAGAGTCCGTTGAAAAAACACAAAGAAATCAAAGGTAATATGGTGAAAAACGTAACCAAAAACCAATAAAATCCTATTTGATAACTGTAGCTTGTAGCAAACTCTGTATACTGAAGAGTTAAACGAGTCTTATTATTCTCAATAACCTCTACTACTTCCAATTCACAAAATTCTGGTAATGTGCATATCACAGCCATCACCGCTACTCCACAAATTATATGCTTGGCTCTTTGAGGCGTACAGAGTTGTCTACCTTTCATAGGATGAACAACCCCGATATACCGTTCTACTGTAAAGGTAACTGTTAATATCACAGATACGTTGGCGGCCATGTCGGTTAGTACCCGGCCTGTTGGAAACCAATGCCAATAATTAGGCAGATCCTTTGTAAAATCATAATGTTTGAAACTCAGAGTAAAACTAAATATTAAATATAAACAATCGAACGCTGATAGGGCAGAAAGATAACAATTTGTTGAGGATTTCATCGAACGGCGTGTAAGCACAATTATACTTAATATATTACCTGTCACTCCTAACGTCACAATAAAAGGCACCAATAATTTTTGAACGATATATCGAGTCCTTGCCAAATCGCTGGCATTATCAACTATCACCTGTGTCATTATGGAAACGGTGCTATTTACCATATCCAGCATTTCCAATTTCCTTGAATTATTCATCTTTAATATGAAATATCAGTTTCACAGCATCAGAACCAGCGACTTTTGACTGCACAGTAATTTTGAAATAATACACTTTTAGATTCAAATTTAACCTTTTATCAGGTTCGTTACCAAGCAACACAAAATACGCCGTTATAGACATTCACTAACATGTATCCCGTGGAAAGGAATTTTGTAATCATTTTAACACATTTCCGTTAATATTTAGTATTCCAAATAATAAAGTTAAATTCGGCAACTGATATAGTAATTAACTTCTGAATAGTTCCATAATGGTATAAGAAACTGCAAGTGGTAAGCTTTATCCAATATTGGTATAGGGAAAACAGCCTCTTCGTCTTTCTGTATACGTATCTGATTTTATGTACCCATTAAGAATTGGCAACATCATCGCCGATCTCTTCACATCGAACTTCTGTTCATACACTGGTCTGTGAAATAATAAAGACAACATATATATATATTATACTGTATTGATCTGATCTATCAGCTGGTGACTGGTTGATTGTACTTGTAGAATGTAGACGTGGGCATTTAGACAATAATGTTGTCTTTGACAGTATTGGCATTGTATTGATCAAATGATTTCTAGCCAAAAAAAGAGTTGTGGTACATCTGAAACTATAATGGTATATACAGTATATTGTCTATTGCGTTTCATGTATTTAAGTAGTATATTAAAATCACGCAAAGTTTAATATACTAGTAAACAAATTATATATATATATATGTATATAAAATATTTACATGTATATAAAATATTTACATGTATATAGAGAATCTACTACATGTCTTTTTTGATATCAAAAAATATCAACACAAATTGATAAAGTAAAAAAACGAGGCTCTGCCGATTTTTTTTTACTTTATCAACGAGTGTTGATATTTTTTGATATCAAAAACGATGAGTTGAAGATTTTATTTATCACCCAATCCTTTCTTTCATGCACAAACATATAAATATAATTCTTTAGTATAGATTTCACTTTTACTGAATCTGATTACATTATTGCGCAGTGATACATCATTTTTTGACAGCAATTTACCTATTGCACTTTACCTATAAAGTGACCGAGTATTTCCTTCAAGGTCAATTAAATAAAAACAGTTTCTTTTTAACAAAAAAGAAGTTAATTTTATTTAAAATAAGTTGTTTCTTTAAAATAAAAGAAAGTATTTCCTTTTTGATTGACCAATCAAATTCATGTAAAGCGATATCTCCTAGGGGATATCACAGTAGATTATGTAATTTATCACACAAGCGATATCTACATGTACTGTCAAATTTGTTTTTGGGTGATAAATACGTACATGCATGTTAAAATTATACATAACGGTAAATTAGTGCAAAATATACTGAGCGCCATAGAAAACGCATTTCATCACTTAGTTTTTCGTATAACAAAATGATCCTGTAAACATATCTTTTGGTACCGTTGATTACAGATTAAACATTCATAAGTTTACAAATGTTTTGTTATTGATGTGTTCCTATTTGAATATTGTTCACAATAAGACGCAAAATAATGAGATATGTTTACAGGATCATTTTGTTAAATGAAAAACTAAGTGATGCGTTTTCCATGGCGCTCAGTATATATATTTGAATTAAACTGGTGGGAATGTCAATGACGATAAATGTATTGCCCGTATTTAATATCCGGAAATGTAAATTTAACATACAAAATGAGCTCAAATTGGAAATTAGAAAAAAAGACACGCACTTTTAATGTAAGTTTATTTGGTTTTATCTGGTCACATTTACAATACATACGCCCACTGGAGTCGCGATGTAGAGATTTCGTGAATACAGCCTTTTAAATAATTTCTGAAAATTACACTAGATGTCACCGTAAATTTGAGTTTTCCATAGTTCGTCATTGTGAAGTAGCCCCCCCCCCCCGACCGTAATACAAATCAAAGGATACCAAATAAAAACCTAAAATCTTATACAGTCACGTGCGATTTCTGATTTATTATCTAATTACTTTTGAGAAATCGGCATATTGAATATTACGCAATCAGCGGTCCCGTCTCACAATTTGCATTGAATTAACATTGTACAACCTGACCGTCAATCCGTGGTTGTTAACCTACAAAAGATTGACAAGCAATCAGCCATCAATTATCGGTAAGATCTTGGCTCGTGTCGGTCTTTGTTGATTACCTTGATATCAACAGAAAGACGCACGAGTGGTTTCAAAATCAAAGACTTTAACAGGTCGGCAAATCTCGGCAAAGTCTACGAATCCATGGTTACACGATCTGTCTATTATTGTTTGCGTTCTCGTGAAAACAGTATAATTGTGTTGAAACCGGTTTTAGAGTATTACCCGGCCGATCAGAGGGATTGCCTGACAATGACAACTGTCTAGTCGTTCGGATGGTACGATGTACGCACTGCGTGTATGTAAAAGATATGAATAGGCCACAGTGCCGCTTCCCGAGCGACATCTCCCGCATAATACATTATCAAGCTATGCAGCGCAAATAATCAAACATGACGTCACGGCTTGTCTGCAAGATTTATGAGAACAATTCATAAATCCGGCATTTATAGTCAAAGACTTTAAACATGTTCCTAAAAATAGTATATAACTAAGTTAACAATACTAATCCCTCGCTGAGCGTCTTGTTTGTTGTCTTTTGCAATATTTTCTTCCATTTTTTATCCTTGTAAACCGTGCCTATATACTTGTTGTGTTTAGTTATTTTATTAATTAAACCCCAGCTGAAAGCCTGTACGACAATCTGCGCTTTAGAAAGAATATCTTCAGATAAATAATTGCGTTTGTTGTCTTTCGCAACATTTTCTAAAGTTCAAAGTCTGAAATGGGTGGCTCGTTTATTTTTATATTGAAACACTAGATGAAAGATGCAAACAACTTTCAAGTCGCTCCTGTTCAAACGCAGTATTCAATTAAGAACTAGCAACTGCCTGTTGAAAAGGGTATAGAGAGAGGAATAACAGTGGAAAACAATTTTAAAAACATTGACCGAATTATTTAAAACATTCACCGCCATTGTCTATTTCTTGTTACAATATAAAAAAGACGGACTTATTAGGACTTCCTCCTGTTTCGAATATAGATGACGTTTATTCGTCACTATTCACTTTGTTAAAACAAATGGGTTTATTGTCCATTCCTGTGTCCTCTCCAACCCTTGATACGCTAAAATCATTGTTTTTTACTTCTTCAGGTTTACCCCGCATTATTTGTGTTAATAGAACCTAGAGCGTAGAACAACAGCAGATTATGCTTTTTTTAAAAGAGGTATTTATGTTTTTATGACCTAAAATGATGTTCAGATTGAGCTAATTGGAGTCCAAGCAGGCGCCAAAAAGACAGAAAAAAGGACTGTTTTGTTTTCTGAAAGCAATTAAAGGATTGTAACTTAAAAGAGCTGAGTAAACACGTCATATCGTCCCAGGGGATCAAACTTTATGTTGCGTGAATAACTGACCATAATGTGTATCGAGCAGACAAAAAACGTCGGTACATTATTTCTAAAAGACTTAGACATGTAAACAATATAGAGATTTACAATTCCCAATTATCGAAACCTAACTCAAGTAGACAATGCAATTGTGATATACAGTGTTCCGTACGTACATATATGGAAATTAATTCGTTGTACGGAAAAAGATAAACGCTACAGTTCATCAATCTAAGGAAAGAAACTCCAATAAACCGGAGATGGCATGGCGTCATATTATTATGTAGTGACGCCATATTGATTAACTCAAAACATCAAAATTAATTTGTGCAGTAAACAAGTTTTTTTTAGCCGAATACAACATCTCCTCTGAAACAGTGTACAACAGACTCTATAGAGCTTTATTGTAAGTTTTAATAAGCATGAAATATATCGTATTCACATAGATATTAAAACTCAACGAAACGAATGATTGATATTAAAATTACAGGTTATTATGAAATTATGTTAAACAGGCCATTGTACAAAATAATTTGATTGTAAAAGTGGCATATTTTCTATATTATTATATTATGTTATTATATAACGGTTAAAAAATCATCGAACCTCTAGAGGTGGTGGATACTCAGTTATATTCAAACAACCACTATCCCCGAAACAGTTTAATAGCAGTGAAATGAAATATGTATAGAGTTTCGATCATATTGGCTTGTGCTCAAATATTTGCCATATACAGACTCCCCCTTCTGCTAAAAACAAACTGAATTTGCAAAATTTTGAGGATGAATTCCTTGAATTGATCTAACTTGCAGTCAACCCCTATTCTTTGGTGATTTTAAAAACCATGTTGACAATGTTTTTGACAATAATTCAAGAGATTTACACACATATTGGATAAACTTGGATTAAAACAATTTGTTGCCAGACGTACACATGGTATCGGCCACACATTAGATCTTGTTTATCTTCAAATCAACCCCAAAACTGGTAACATGTGCATGTGTGTAACCACGAATTATCAGATAACTTCAGACTCTTTGAGGATTCAACTGGCGTGGTTTCGAATTCACGGTTTTACGTGACAAGGAGTAGGGTCGCCTCTCCAACCTCATGGGTTTTCTCCGGATACTCCGGTTTCCTCCCACTGCTAAAGACCCCTTACCGCAAGCGAAACAATGAAATAAAATTATACTATATGTTAGACCCGAAATGACCTAGTTTGTGTAGAGTGGACGTTAAACCCCACTTCTCTCTCTCTCTCTCTCTCTCTCTCTCTCTCTCTCTCTCTTTGAGGATCTCACAGAGGACATCAATATTGAAACTGTTTTACAAAAGATATATGAATTAAACTCTGTTAATGATAAGTGGTCAGTTCTTAATCAAGCCCTTTATGGTACTTGCTCTCCTTAAGAAGCGTATGTTACCACCAAGCCCTACAGTAAATGGACCAATGATTCTCTTTTAACATTAACACATCGGTGTCGTAGGGTCGACATCAACCGGTGCAGGTCAGGTTTAGAAGTGCACCGTCAAAATAAAAGTGTAAACGTAACCAGTACTCAGTTGAGATCAACCAAGATTAATATACCCAAGCTCAGTAAGTCTAAAACTCTATATAAACTTTCAATAACCATGCAAAAGACTCTTCTAGAGATAAGTACCCATCATGTTTCAACAAAGATACTTTACCAAAGGTTGTCTCTGACTATTTATACGTCAGATATACAAAATCCGTGAATTGTTTCCTAATGTGGCTGAGACCAAACAACCTATCTCCTCGCTTGACAGTGTAGGTGATTCAAAGCGATTGATATTTAATCCAATTTCTCTAACAGATCTTGAGAAGATTAGTCGAAATACCCCCACATGCGATCTGGACGCTATACCGACATGGCTTTCAAAGCTTTGTTTAGCACACCTGCTTCAGATACTATTCACTTTGATAAATGATTGCATCAGTAGCTGCCAGTTTCCGAATGCATTCAAAACGGTCCATGTAAGACCATTACTAATTAAAAAGCTAAACCTAGATCCAGATTGTCTTAACACTACCGACCAGTATCAAATTTATCGTTTGGTTTGAAAGTTATCGAGACAGTTATTGCTGAACGATTCAAAGAACATCTAACTCGTGAGAATCTCTCAGAACAATTTAGTCGAGACAATCATATACATGTAGTGGTGAAACTGCGCTAGTCAGGGGAGGAATGACTTATTGCGTGCTATAGACAATGCAACAAGTTCTACGAATGTGTTTTATTCTGCGCGTTTTTTGTTGTTCTGTTTTGTTGTTTTTTGTTCTGCCCATACATCTAAGATAGGAGAAAACTATAAAATTAAATTATCTTGAAATCTAATTTTGATCGAAAAACTGTAAATAATAATTATTATTTCATCAGCGTTGGTTTATTAAAAGCGATTAGCGAATATGTAATGACTTATTGAATACAAGACACATCTCGTATAAATGGCATTAAAATATAAACACCTTCTTGTATTAGCAGCATAGAGTATTTCGTTTCGTTGTAAATTCTCCGATAGTTCTATTTTTAGGGCAAAATAAATAATACACGGGAAATACATTAATCTCGCTGAATAGGTCGTTATATACTTATTTTGTTTCTTTGGTGTTCGACATTCGCCGTTTTTGAGAATCGCCGACGTTTTTCAGATCGTTCCTAATTCTCGTGAAAATTTAAATTTGTCGGTCGGAATTGTTGCACCATTTTGTTACAATGGACGATTCACCCCTAACCGAATTTATTGTAAATCAAAGAACCCCGCTTGTTACCAGAGATTTTTTGGCTGAAGTAATAAGGAAATAAATCGGGACATTAAAATCATGTCGGATGTCACAGAGATCCGGATTTATCAGAGATCGGATGTGACAGAGTCCACTGTATATTGCAGACTGAAATATTGCCATGGAAATCAGTGTGTGTACTGTCAACATTTGGCAATGATATAATCAACCATATAACATGGTTATGATTTGACTCACTTTGTCTTATTTTCATTTTCATAATATTAGCCACGCGAAGGGGTCTTTCCAGTGGTAGGAACCTGGGGTACCCGAAGCAAATCAACGAGGTTGAGAAGGAGCCGTCATCTCTGAGACACATATAGGCTGACATCAGGGATCGAAACTACAACCGCAAACCAGAGGTGATCGTCCCGCTAGAGGTCGAAGCGCGTCTTACCCACTTACCCATCGTGACTCCCTTTAGCCAACAGATTGATGGTGAAATAGATGTGGATTAAAACGCAATTTTGTCCAATATTTCTAACAGTGAACCTTGGTGGTTTTCGATATGTTCAGAGAAGGATTTGACCGACTGTGTAAAGTGGAATGTACCCAAAAATTCTTTACAAAGGAACTCTTGGGCTATAAATACTTCCAAGTCTTGGAGTGTGTGGAGAAATAATCGAAATATGGACGAAAGATATCTTAGGCAAGGATAACCATCTAAATATGCCGATACACCGCCTATTTCAGTGCTGAAAGCTACAAACTACCATAGAAATGTTTAAATGTCAAAAGAATAAAAAAAAGATGTTTCTGTGTTCTTTGTATTGTTTCGACCATCAGAGGTTGATATGAACCGAATACATCAACCTATGGTGACGTCATGACAGGTTTTTATGAGATAAAACTTCTATGCACATCAAAGAAAAGACTTCCACCAGATGTATATTGCATTTGAATAGCTTCAGTTGCACAGGCGTGATTTATAATCGTAAACAATTTTTTCGAAGTACGTCTTGGATTCCATTATGAACAAATAATCCATTATAAGCAGAATGAAACCCTTGGAATGCACATAACGATAGCCTAGTTTCCGACACGGAAACAAAGGCTTTCTTGTAATGAAATTCGTCTTTATTTTAGTCTACCGGGGCTGGTTATTTTTACATTCTAAGATCAAAGAATCAAAAGACGGAGGGGTTTAAGTTTCAAGTTCGAAATTGAAAAGGGAATCAGATTCATGCATTAAGATAAGGAAGTTAAATTCGGAATAAGCGAGAGAGAGAGAGAAATGGGGTTTAACGTCCACTCGACACAACTAGGTCATTTCGGGACTAACATATGGTTTTTAATTTTTTATTTCAATAATTCGCTTGCGCGTAGGGGTCTTTAGCAGTGGGAGGAAACCGGAGTGCCCGGAGGAAACCCACGAAGTTGAGAAGGCGCCGCTATCTCCATGCCACATACGCTCAAACCAGGGCTCGAAACCACAGCCGCAAGCCAGAGGTGACCGGCCAGCTAGAGGTCGAAGCGCGGCACTCTAGACCGCTAGGCCATCCCAACCCCCCGGGAATAAGCACATGGCTTTCCCGAATATGCACAACTATTGTAATAGAGTGATGTATGTACTAATTTTCATAACAAAATCGAGAAACATCTTTTTATCCTATATGGCACAACTACCTAAAATGTGTACAAGGTTTCGACTTGTAGAAGGGTCGACAGAGCCCCGGACCCCCCGACCCCTCCTTAAAGTCGTTTGGTATGGGATAATTGACAATTGGAAAGGCAAAAGACATAATAAATGAACATATATGACACTATATTGGGGCATGCAGGACACATAGTAACAACACTTACCAAATATCACGAGTAAATCGACGCAATATTTATTTAAAATTTTATATATCAATTAAAATACTCCAAAGTGCTCATACTTATGGGACTCCCCTCGGGCGAAATGTCCTCATCTTCCATTTTGATACATCCAGAATATTTATCAAATGAAATCTCATTATTAAAATAATAACACCTGTCAACATCATTGTTATATGGCTTTCATTAAATTGGTTATTATTGTTAGTGAGTTGCATCTGTCAAACTATACAAACACGTTTAACAATGCCCTATAGAAATTATGATCGAAATTAACATTTATTTTATTGCGTATTTATCAAACGACCGTACTTTAGATCAACTCATGCGATACAATATTAATTTAAATTTGTAGATTAATATTGCAATAATTTTAATTAACCCGGGATAGAATTCAATATTTATACCCTGATGAGTGAAGTATTGCCCGATGATACAACCCTGCAGTCGAATACCTGACACAAAGTCTCTCTGGGAGATCACGTGGCTAAGTGGGTAAGGCGCTGGCTCGCTAGTCTGGGGGTCGGGTGTTCGATCCCTGCATTGGCTGAGAAAGTTCGTCTCGATTTTCCGGCGTGGTTTTCCCTTGCCAGTGATACAGAACAGGGGGCCTGACAAACACAGCTGTATAGTCGTCCGGATGGTACGAAAATCCGAGGTCCCGTGTACACATTGGCGTGTACGTAAAAGATCCCTTGGCAGGTGGAATTCGATATAATCGTAGGTCGTAGCGCCACTGCCCGGGCAAAATTTCCCCCCCTAGCACGAATCTAGGAAAAAAAGTCACAGGTAAAAAAGTCACAGTAAAAAAACACAGTAAAAAAAACACAGGTAAAAACACACTGTATGGCGTATGCCCGTCTTCCATTAGCCCAGGTTAGGTGCAGAAGAGTAGGACGTTAAACCCCATTTCATTTCATTTAATTTCATTTCACAAAGTCTCCCTGTAGTTGTCATTATGATGACTAATATTAATATCATTAATTAGATAACAATCGACGAATATGATCAATGATGTATGTTAATCAAGGCATTCAAACATTGGTCAGTATGGAGGAGAGTAAAGATAGTATATCGCTATTACGACTTTACGGAGATCTAAGACCCTATATGGTCTAACCCCCAAAACATCAAAATTTTAAGTATCTTGATACAATGTTATCTGTAACCTGCCGGGTGGGTTGTGTACAAATAGCGGCGTTTTATTGTCAATATGTCCACAAGGTTTCGGAAAAGGGGCATAACTCATAAAAGGCGGTCGCTTTGCACTTAAATTCAACAAGAGTGGTCAATGCATGACCCCAATATTTCACACCCAATTTGAATTAAATCAGTAGCAACCTTTACGTTCAGAAATATTTTGAAAAAGAGGGCGTCCTCTCGCGGCACCATTTTGAAATTTTAACTCTTCAAAAAAAACTCCAGTAACGTCTATATACGGAAAAGTGAGTACAACTCCAACAGGAGGCCGAAGCATAAAAACTGCTACCTCCCATCTTCGCGTTCAGCCAGCCTGACTAGACAATTGTTAGTTGGTATATCAGCAAAGGTTTTTTTTAAAAAGAGTAAACCCGTTTTATTCATTACAATATGTCTGGCATTCCCCATTCCTCTTTTAAAGATTTTAATTCCCCTATTCTGGTTTCTTCTGTGTAGAATCGATATAGTTTCATAAAATGGCCCTCTTTTAAAGTAACTGTTAGCACAGAAATTCTGACCTTCAGAGAATTGTTGTTATAGGTCCTGTGAAATAAATATTGGAGTGACACAAAACATTTTAAGTGTTTTGGAAGATTACATTGATTTTTTCTACACAAACCCATTAAGATGTATCAGCATTTTCGACATAACCTTAATATAGACGGATTTTTATGTGAACAATCATTTGACAGTAAATAACATTGGTTGAAAGTGATTGGTAAGCCCACACCATATGCTATAAGAAAGAAATCCTTATAATATGGCAATTGCAGGAGTGACAGAAGATTGTAAACTCACGACTACTTATCATTTGGTGGGGAATGGGACCAAGAGATGGATAATTGGGGTTAACAATCACTCGACACAAACTAGGTTCAATTGTAAATCAATAATAAGGGGTTTACAGCAATGGGAAGTAATCGAAGGTCCCAGAGAAAACCCACGACCCTGGATAGGCAACCCACCCAGGCGCGGATCCAGGATTTTTTGCAGGGGGGGGGTCTAGATTTGATAATTGCTTAACTAATTGCAGTAGGCGCAGCCCACCGCCGCCTGCGCCGAAGGCGCTCAACCAATTAAATGGGGAGTTTGGGGGCCCTTCCCCAGAAAAATTTGGTAAATTAGATTCAATTTGTTGCATTCTGACGTATTTCCGGAAGGTAAATTCCAAATTTACAGGTCTAAAAATCGCCAATAAAATCGCATAGATTTAAGTTTCAAATTTTCAAGCCTGAGCAGGGGGGGGGGGGGTCCGAACCACTCCTTGTCAATCACAATCGCAACCATGCCCCTTGACCCAATGACAGACCTTATGATTTCAAGCGCACGCGTTGAACCACTAGCCTCCATACCACCCGGTATAGGACCAAGTTTATGTGCAGTGATACACACCCAGAAAGTCGCAGTGATGAAAGTATTTTAAATCTGATGTAAAATAAAATTTCCAGAATAAGATATTTTGTTTTCAGTTGAAAATAGAGATTTCGCTACGGTTCGGGTGCAGTCCCCGAACGATGATTATGTATATATGCGTCTATAGGTTTTTAGTTTAGAATTTGATCCACGGCGAGGGAAATCGTCCGCATATTGCAGGGTTGGTTTGTTGTAGTAATATTTAAATGACGGCCATCTTCAATTGTTGCGAACGATAGGCCGATATAGAAAATCCCGAAAATGGATTCTCAGCAGACTCATGGCTTCGAGTTATGATGGTTGAATAACAAACACAATGTTGATGGTTCGAACTCACTAGTGCACCTCACATGCTTTATTTTGGGGGGTCCCCATCCATATATTATTGTATGCTTGTACTCATACGCTAATAGACGTAATTAACCAGACACTCTTCAGTTGAAGAGAGAGAGAGAAATGGGGTTTAACGTCCACTCGACACAAACTAGGTCATTTTGGGATTATGATATGGTTTCAATTTTATTTCAATAATTCGCTTGCGCGTAGGGGTCTTTAGCAGTGGGAGGAAACCGTAGTGCCCGGTGGAAACCCACGAGGTTGACAAGGCGCCCCTATCTCCATGCCACATACGCTCACACCACAGCCACAAGCCAGAGGTGACCGGATAGCTAAAGGTCGCAGCGGCACTCTAGACCACTAGGCCATCCCAACCCCCCCTCTTCAGTTGAAGGTGGTTTGTTTCTGACAACAATTATGTATAACTCATCGATACAGAAGATCTTAGAGAGATAATTCTGTCAATTATGAGCAAATACTGATTCTCCTGAAACAGATCAACACATGGCTTCATGGCAATATTACGTACCACACCCACCTCTACTTATAGATAAATGAGTCATTGTTATAATATTGTCATTTTACACAAAACAAATTACCCAAGCTATAATTAATGGCAGTGGTGTGACATAGAATAGGACGTTAACAGTGGTAGTACTCGTAGTCTGGAAATAATCAACAATAAAAATTGAATCTATTTTAATAGATTAAGTATAGTAATTGTCGCCTTACTAACACTAACAATGAGTACTCATGTTAACAAAGAATATCTTACAACTAAATTATCCCCTTAATTACAAAAAATATCACCTTGTTAATTCATTCAAACAATTTATAATTTTATATGTGGTGTTAATGGTCGTATTAAGACATGTATCTGATTACCGACAATAGAATGTCAAACAATCATGAAAGGAACTGAGGTTCAAGGTCCTGCTGTTCTGCTCCGACTGGACTAATCCAGACGGGCATACGCCATGCGATGTGCTTTAGGGGAAATTTTGCCGGGAAAGCGGCGCTACGGCCTACTCTAATATCGAAATCAAACTGTCAAGGGATCTTCTACGTGCACGCCAATGCGTACACGGGACCACGATTTTTCGTCCCATCGGAACGACTAGACAGCTCTCCTCGATTATTGTTCTAAAAGTAGGATAATTCTTATCAGCAAAGTAGGATAATTCTTATCAGCAAAGTAGGATAATTCTGAAGAGGGTCGTGGAAATAGGGCAGGACCGTGGTGATTGTGTCATTTTAAACGAGTTTTGGGGGTGTTAAAAGGGAAAAAAATCATAAGTTATGGATACTTTTCATTCAAAGGCGGGGGGGGGGGGTTGGATGGCCGAATGGTTAGCACGTGCTGTATTACTGAGTCAACTGGCGTGGTTTTGAATCCCCGCTTGTACGTGACAAGGAGTAGGGTCGCCTGTCAAAACTCGCGGGTTTTCTCCGGGTGATCCGCCCCCCCCCCCACTGCTAAAGACCCCTACGCGCAAGCGCATTATTGAAATAAAATTAAACCATATGTTAGTCCGGAAATGACCTGGTTTTTCTCGAGTGGACGTTAAACCCCATTTCTCTCTCTCTCTCTCTCTCTTTCATTCCAAGCCCTCGTTAAAGTGCCCCCCCCCCCGACAACCTTCCTCCGGATAAAATTATCGTGGTTGATTGGGTTCCTTTTGCGTATAGCGCTGGAATGTTTTGAACAGTCTCTAATAGTTTGTTACTCAAAGTAGAAATATACAGATACCCACTTTCGACTGTTGGCGTGAATCAAAATGTCACGTATCCGCTTTGAAATCCTACCATTAGTATGAGTAGATATAACTTGTAGACCAGGTTAATGAAATTACCACGAAAACGCTTTCAGGATAATTGCTCAATTATTACTACTTGTGTCTGGTAACAAATTCACGTTATGTAAATTTAATGTACACGAACAGGAGTAGTGGGAGACTTATATTACCATACACCGCATGCAATCCGCTGAACTGACTGGGTGCTGGCTTTGGCTATCCTTTATCCATTCGTTAGGACTTCTGACCCCCCGCCCCCCCCCCCCCCCCACACACACACACACACAACACACTACCCTTTCATTATTTTTAAGTACACGTAATGACAAGACAAAAGTTATTTCAGAGCCCCCGATACCCCCTGATACCCTTTCTCTCTTTCTATGTAGTCACATGGCGGATTGGTCTGGTGGTACCTTAGTCCAAACTATGCAGTATCGTGCAGGAAGCAAGATGAGCTTACTTTTCATAAATCGGTGTGCTTTTCTATACAATTGCCACGAGTTCATACGAGAACATATTTGTGTAAATGTTGATTATTACCGATCGAAGATAAATTGGCGTCTTTATTGGGTTATACTTGTGTTATCAGACTTGTTGAAGTCATGTAAACGCCACTAGAATACCCAAACACTCATGAATAAATGATTTGTAACCATTACAACAGACGTCTAGATATCTAGTGTAACTGGGTGCTCAGAGGAGATGGTAGATATTCAGATTTGATATTCAACGGAAAATTTATCATCTATATCAGACTTTATTGTGTCTGACCAAACTATCCTCATCGTAATATTACTTTATAAATGTCTATTGATAAAGCCAGTACCACTGTCGACACAGTAAGCCAAAATAGACTAAAGCGGACTAAATCTTTCAAATTAAAACACTATATGAATAGAGCTTTAACTATCACCAATTGAATCAGGTCAACAAATTTCAATAGTTTATTTTGACTTAAATTAAATAGATAAGCCCAGTTTTACGAAGTACCCAAGTCACAATAGGGAATAACTGTTTAATCTACATATGTAAGATTTAGATAAAGAGTTGCCACGTCTCGTGTATTAATTACACTGATTTTGCTAAGGGTATACTTCGACTGACAACTGACTATACCATCGTTAAACCGATAACGGAGCCCACCACCTTCGTTAAATATAACAGCAAAAGAGATGTTAAAGTTAACGGACCTTCTAGTAACAGACTTTCTCTCCGTTAAAGTTGACTTTGTAAGTTAACGGAGCTTTCAACACACCTTCCCTGGCCAACTGTCTCAAAGTGATTGGGTAACAGGATCGCTTTTTTATGTAATCTGAGTACTGTGCAATTGCAGATACTTTTACAGTTTATACCCGTGATCCACTACGTTCGTTTTCGCTGATACTCGTTATATTTTATTTGATCTATTACATCGGGTAACAAAATGGAAATCGTAGCGAGACTCCCAGTACGCGGTTCTATTTCAATACAGAATGTAATGACATTATAGTAACGTAACAGAAATGATTAACATGAACGTTTAACATAAAGAAGGAATGACAGATTGATCTTGTAAACTTATACTATTATCCCTAGATCCAACCTTTACTTTAGTTGCTTTCTGGTCAATTCCACAGCTTTTCTATAACATTAACAGCACTGCTAGAGTAAAACGCACGCTAATGTCAATTCTTTTAGCATAAATCATGTGGTCACCAAACCTGTATAATTATCTAAATGAAATAAGTACGTGCTTAGGGCACCAAAGATAGGCAAGTACCAATAAGATTTTCCCGGATTCCCTATGGTACAGAGTATAACCACAGAGTTTTTATCCAGTGTCGGATCATCCATATGGCGCAAATGGGGGGTTGGTATGGCCTATAATAGTGGTCTAGAGTGCCGCGCTTCGACCTCTAACTGGCCGGTCACCTCTGGCTTGCGACTGTGGTTTCGATCCCTGGTGTGAGCGTATGTGGCATGGAGATAGGGCCGCCCTCTCAACCTCGTGAGTTTCCTCCGGGCACTCCGGTTTCCTCCCACTGCTAAAGACCCCTACGCGCAAGCGAATTATTGAAATAAAATTGAAACCATATGTTAGTCCCAAAATGATCTAGTTTGTGTCGAGTGGACGTTAAACCCAATTTCTCTCTCTTTCAGAGACTCCACACTAAAACTAGAAAACATCAACACATCTCCCCTGTATTGCAATCTTTACATTGGCTCCCAATTCAGCAAAGAATTAAGTTCAAGTTACTACTTTTGGTCTTCAAAGCGTTAAACGACCAAGCCCCATCTTATATAAAAAGTCTTGTAGAACCCTATATTACCAGTAGAAATCTTCGCTCCCAGAAAAAACATCTTCTAAAATCTCCAGCCATTAACTTACAACTTGGAAAACGAGCCTTTTCTTATGCTGGTCCTTTTCTATGGAATAAACTACCACAGTCAATGAAACAACTACCGTCTGTGGGCCATTTTAAATCTCAAGTTAAAACATTCTTATTTCAAAACCCTGATCTGTAAATAATCAGTGAACATAAAAACCAACAGCGCCTTAGAAACTGATTTCTTCAGTATTAACGCGCTTTATAAATGACGATATTATTGTTATTATTAAAGTTCAGAGATAAATGATGTTCAATGCTTTAGTTTGTTCCTGCGGAGAGGCGATTTTACTTTTGATGAAGATCTTGCGTCTCTTTTCAAAGAATTGTATAAAGAAAATCGAAATTAATAATCTCTATATAATTTCCATTTCTATATTGGTGTACTCTTAGGTCCTATTAATTTTACATACGTCTGTACTTTTACCTCAATTTGACCCTATTGTAAGACGCAAATTCCAATTTCGTTCCACATATATTGTAGTTCGCGGATTTCTGTGAGAGATACCTGATTGTCCAATCTAACTTTAATATAATGTAAGTCATATTTAAGTTTTGATAATCGGGACTCTGCTGTATACGGAAGCCCATAAGGGTCAATCAAATGAAAAAAAATATTCTGACTATCTTGTAATTACAAGATAGCTATCTTGTAGTTACAAGATAGCTATCTTGTAGTTACAAGATAGCCTATCTTGTAATTACAAGATAGCCTATCTTGTTATTACAAGATAGCCAAAGCCTTCTGACTATCTTGTAATTACAAGATAGCTATCTTGTAATTACAAGATAGCTATCTTGTAGTTACAAGATAGGCTACAAGATAGCCTATCTTGTAATTACAAGATAGCCAAATTAGTTTTCTTGTATTTCAAGGTCGTCCCACACTGATTTGTCGGATAGTTATAAGCCAAAGTGTGTGTGTGTGGGAGAGAGAGAGAGACAGAGAGAGAGAGAGAGAGAGAGAGAGGGGGAGGGAGAGGGGAATGGGGTTTAACGTCTACTCGACACAAACTAGGTCATTTCGGAACTAACATATGGTTTAATTTAATTCCAATAATTCGTTTGCGCTTAGGGGTCTTTAGTAGTGGGGTGGGGGTTGGATGGCGAATGGTTAGCACGTGCACGCAGTATCACAAAGCCTGTAATTGAGTCAACTGGCGTGGTTTCGAAACCCCTGTTGTACGTGACAAGGAGTAGGGTCGCCTGTCCAACATCGTGGGTTTTCTCCGGGTCCTCCTCTTTCCTCCCGCTGCTAAAGCCGCCTACGCGCAAGTGCATTATTGAAATAAAATTAAACCATATGTTAGTCCCGAAATGACCTAGTTTGTGTTGAGTGGACGTTAAACCACATCCCCCTCTCTGTTTAGCAGTTGGAGGAAACCGGAGGACTGACAACCTGATGATGCCGATCCCGTAACATACAATAATACTTCGTTGAGCTGGAGGGTTGGCAGGTCGATTTGTTAGCACATGCGCACTGTATCGTAAAGCCTGCCATTGAGTCAACTGGCGTGATTTCGAATCCCCCGTTGTACGCGACAAGGAGTAGTATCGCCTGTCCAACATCGTGGGGTTTCTCCGGGTCCTCTGCTTTCCTCCCACTGCTAAAGATCCATACGTGCAAGCGATTATTGAAATTAAACTATATGTTAGTCGCGAAATGACCTAGTTTGTGTCGAGTGGACGTTACACCTCCCCTCACTCTCTTTAGCAGTTGGAGGAAACCGGTGGACAGGCAAGGATGGACAGGCGATCCTACTCCTTGTCACGTACAAATGGGGATTCGAAATGACCTAGTTTGTGTCGAGTGGACGTTAAACCATATACCCCTCTCTGTTTAGCAGTTGGAGGAACCCGGAGGACTGACAACCTGATGATGCCGATCCCGTAACATACAATAATACTTCGTTGAGCTGGAGGGTTGGCAGGTCGATTTGTTAGCACGTGCGTGTTTTATCTTAAAAGCCTGTCATTGAGTCAACTGACGTGGTTTCGAATCCCCCTTTTGTATGTCACGGGATCGGCATCACCAGGTTGTGCCCTCATTAAATACTATTCATACTCTCATTGACTTCATTCCCTCATTAATAGCATTTATGATACATTGATTTCATGTTCTCCTTAAAGATACCTTCCGCGCGTACAAACTGTGTGATTTGATGATATATTTGGGCTAAAAATATATTCAAGCTAATTAATCTATCAAACGTTTGCTTCAAATCCCTCTCAAAACATTGTATACATCAGGAGATACCGCAAGCTATAAATAATCTGCTTTTAAACGCTATGTCAGTCAGCTCATTTCATTGATGGAGGGTCCGTTTTTCAGAATATCCCTTTCCTTACTTACTTTTCAAAAATCAAAATTTAAAGAAGTTTGAAAAATAGAAATAGCGTTCTATGGCTTCAAAGAGCGTATTAAAATTGATGAGTCATGATATAAATATGCAGTTGGTGGGTGTATGAAGGCAATGGTATTTATGGGAGCATGAAATCGGTGTATGGTGACCTTTAAATTGGCATCTCGGTATCTTGTAATTACAAGATAGCTATCTTGTAATAACAAGATAGTCTATCTTGTAATTACAAGATAGGTTATCTTAGGCTATCTTGTAATAACAAGATAGCTATCTTGTAATAACAAGATAGCCTATCTTGTAATTACAAGATAGTCAGAATTTTTTTTTTCATTTGATTGACCCTTATGGGCTTCCGTAGCTGTAAGTTTGAAGCGACGCCATAACATAAAAATTGTTGGTAGATTTCTTGGAACCAAGATCAGCATACAAAAAGGTGAGAAACAATGCAAACAAGGCCCACACCTTACGCTCACACGATAGATTGACTTAAGATCAACTACATAGACGATATCCCCCTCCCTCCCCCAAAAACATAAAAAAAACACCCAGTTTTATGAAAGTATACACCTGTGACGCTTTTCCCAGGGTTTGGGGGTTTTGGTGCAATAATGCTAAAATTCGTAATCCTGCCCAAACATTTTGGTCACACCAGGGTTCAATTTAGTCTAAAACGAATGAGTAGCAAATTTTTGTGACAGATTCACATTTCGGCTAATCAATTCAAAATTTGAATAACATTTGCTCAGATTTGAGGAGCAATAAAACGTTGCCTACATCACAAAAATTTGCAATTCTGATTTTTCGGGGTATAAGTGGATACGTTTTTCCGCCGAAGTCCGGCCATCGTTGTATACTCCTTTTCGACTTATGCTCGGATGAAGGTGAAAAAAAAATTGACATCTCCAAAAAAAAAAATTCAGTTACCGTCTCTCCACGATTCCGGACGCACTAATCGTCTAAAACAAAACTACACGTACTTTATGTTAAACCATTCCAATCGAAATATTTGTAGACGTGGCTTTGCTTGTTTATTTCTTTATTTAAATATCCCCCTCCCCGCCTTCAAAATATTATCAACCCGAGAATATGGACACAGATCACCAAATATTCATGGCGAAAGTTATTTGTAGACGTGGCTTTGCTTGTTTATTTCTTTATTTAAATATCCCCCTCCCCGCCTTCAAAATATTATCAACCCGAGAATATGGACACAGATCACCAAATATTCATGGCGAAAGTTATTTTTAGTCTTTCTCTCCCTTTCCCTTTTTCCCCCTTTTGCATGGTGATTTTTGTTGAGTTTTTGGTGTAGAATTGAAGAAAAGGGTTTGAAAATACATTTTCTGCAAGGTTTTGGTGAATATTCATGATTTTGAGGCGGAAGGATACAAGAGTTGTGAGGTTGTTTACGTTGAAAGGGGGGGCCGAAAATTGCAAGGTTAGCTGTCTCTTCTTCCAGGTCGTCTATCTCAAGTTTTTCATGAAGAACCTCATACATGCTTTTGGGCAAGAGTTTGCCACACGTTGCTCCATCTGTGGCAGAAAGCGTTTTACCCAACGAATATTTGGGAAAAAGTTACAACCGGTCTAAGAGACGAGAATTAACATTGAAGTCAATGGGGAAATAATTAGTGATCTGTGATCATATGCCATTAGCATCAAAGATATTCAGACATTCGTCAAAAATGGCTTGTTTCAGTTAAGTTAACCAATCATACTATACTGCCTTGTTTTATTCTATTAGTAACACTTTATAAACACGTGTGATTAAAAACGGAGTCTGCATTGTCTTCTAGTTATCGGTTCAAATTAATCACGACCACATCTTGGAATATTGAACAAGTTATAGTCCTGCATTTATAAATTGATTCTTTCGTAGGCCTAAATATGCTCCACATTCATCCAAAAAATAATGAATCGCACTTCACAAGTTTGAAAGCAATTTTTGGCTAATGAATAAAACAATTCTATCGCCATTACCGTGATTTGAGTCGCTTTTTGCGATGCGATACCGCTTAAATTGAACCCTGGGCCACACACGTCGTTGCCACATTCATTTATAGTATTTTAAGGCTTATAAAGTATTTGTGTCTAACTGCAAGTGGCAAAGTAATATGTGTCACTCAGTGTGAGCTGGGCCCATCTGTTTAAATGGCGAACAGAATGCCTTACAGATACACCCTACCTGCCACATTAGTTATTTTTTATAACAGTTATTTGTTGCTGTATTATTGCATTTTTCAGTTTATCATTAAACATGCTATGTTAAAGAGTTAAAGTATTAAAAAAAAAAAGATTTTGAACGAGCATGTTTTATACTTGCAATATAATAATAATGTATGTAATTTTACACAATTACACATGGCTAGACAGTGATGCAGGTGTATAATGCTTTATTTGCCAAGGAAATGTGCATTCGGAATCCAACCATTATATAGAGGCCCCGCATTTCTAAATGAATCCCGAACACGCGGACGTCGAAAGAATAATTCAGTATAGTTCGCGAAATCCAGTTGTTGCGCGAGAAGCGATTGTTTTCTTATTTTGAGATAATTTAGCACGCCTTCCTCGAATAAAAAACAGAACATGATGCTAAGAGTATTTGAACGCAGACAGATTATTATGATAGTATTCAAACTGATTAGATCAAAATGTCAATTACGTTACACTTTTATACGCAGCCATTGAAATAGGGTGATCTTTAGTCACCCCCGCAGGGTCGTCTGTAGGGACATCTGTACGTTGCCCAGGCCCGGATCCAGGATTTTGTCGAGGGCCGGTGGCGCACATTGTAGCAAGGGTAATACGTTGGAACCTTTGATTGCTTGGGCGGAGACAATGCCAAAATCATGTTTATATCATCTATTAAAGAGCAGATATGTGAACTACAACAGTTACAAAGCAAACGAAAATGAAAATCAACTGCGTCACTGGGACTGGGGGGGGGGGTATGGCACGACCACTTGTTCGATCACTGACGTGACCTTCCACTTCAACCGGTCAGATCGTCATATAGTAGTGACCATCAAAAGTATAATGAACGAGAGGACATATAGATCCGTATTTTAACCAGATGGGCTATTATACACAAAACTGTCTCTGACAGAACACTGTTGTGGCAGATAGATTGTTCAGATTATTTTCTAGTGTAAACACCAGTAAAATTAAACAATTATTGAATAAATGGACATTGCATTCAAATTGTAATTAGACGGTAATAATAGTAAGCCCAACACATATCGTAAACAGACAAAAACAATAGCTGTTCCCGACACCTAATCTAACATTTAAAGAGTGAAACTTCTAGTAATTTATCTTGCACACACACCTGACACCGTCAGAGCATGTAGTAATTATACGTGGGCTTGGAATTATGGAAGACCAAACAGCTCTTTATTCAGTGTTTTTAATTCTTAGTTATAATTCGTAGTCCTTAATTCTTATTTCGTCATTTGTACAATAGAATGAACAATTTTATCTTATAATGCAAATTTGTTTTACAAATCAGGCGTCTGTCATATCCGATTTGTAAATGGTATTTTTGTTTAATTTAATTGTGGTGTAAGATAAAAATTTATTTTAGAAAATCAAACAATTAGCCTAAATTTACATTTCATCAGAGACACACGAAAAACAAATCTAGAACAACAAATCTCATAACACAAATCTTGCAAATAGTTCTACAGATACATTTCTCCATCAACATTTCTCGAATTTTTCCGTCTTGACATTTGAATTTTTAATGTTGTCATGTGAATTTTTTCGTCTTGACATGTGTATTTTTTCGTCTTGACATGTGTATTTTTTTGTCTTTTGTGAAAAATGCTTGGAAGGTGATGAAACAATTGTTTTATACTCGATTTTTTTCTCTTTCCATACAGAAAAACGGTCTTGCAATTAATTTCGCTTTGGCTTGCCATAAAATTCAATCTTTTCCGTTAATTCTGAGAGTGCACGGAATTGATGGTTTTGGGAATGTTCAAAGGGTTTGACCGACTGATTTAAGTGGACTGTACCCAAAAATAATTTACATAGGAACTCTTGGAGTGCGTGAAGAAATAATCGAAATGTGGAGAGCAAGAAAATTCTGAAAGAGGTACAATGAGCCGCGAGCAATTGGTCCCCGCAGTAAAAACATGTAATCAGATATATGAAATTAATCATAAAAGATTAAAAAAACAGGTATTATAGAGTTGGATTGACGCCATACGCAAGTGATACTGACAGTAAAAACACGATACAGTAAATATAAATGTGTAGATTGCGCATGGAAATATACAAAATATTATTAAAATTAAAGAATAATAACATATTAAAAATTACTATTCAAAAAAAGTAGGGGATATTTGATTTTTAAGTGTTATTAAAGTCACCTAATGAAATTGACGAAGAAACAAATGACAAAATGAAATTAAGTTCACATTCATCGATTTATTCCAAATGATCGTTAGACTAAGTAAGGCACAGACTGACCATTATAAGGGTAAAATGATACCCGGGGTCAAACAGCAAAGTTACCACAGCATCACAACAAAGTCAGTAACGGGTAAATCCTCCTCTGTTTGCCAAATAAGCATTGATCCGACGTAGCATACTCCTAATGAGACGTCTAAGGTCATTTTGGTCCAGATTGTCCCATTCCTGTTGCAACGCAGCAGCAAGTTCTTGGACATTGGCAGGACGTTGTTGACGTTGACGTAACCTCTGTCCAAGCATGTCTCAGACATGCTCGATGGAGGAGAGGTCGGGACTCAGTGCTGGCCAAGGTAATGTGGTGATGTTCTGTTGTTGGAGGTAACCTGTAACGATCCTGGCCCTGTGACATCTTGCGTTGTCATCCTGGAAGATGAAACGACGGCCATGACGTCAAGCGAACGGCACAACATGGACTGCCAAGATGTTGTCCCGGTAGTACTGGCCTGTAACACGCCCTGCAACAACATATAAAGCCGTTCTTCCAGCAACAGTGATGCCTCCCCACACCATAACAGAACCACCCCCAAATCGATCATGTCTGATGACGTTAACGTCTTGGAAGCGCTCGTTTCGACGACGCCACACCCTCCTACGTCTGTCCAAAAAATCAACAGTGAACCTTGACTCATCTGAAAACATCACATTGCTCCAGCGTCGATTATCCCAGTGTTGACGATCCCTACACCAACGACGTCTTGCCTGAATGTGATGATCTCTCAAATAAGGGATCACGCGAGGACGTCGGGCGCGAAGGTGACCCCTATGCAGTCGATTCCGAATCGTCTGGCCACTCACTCTCACACCAGTGTCTGTTTGAAGACAAGCGCTGATCTGATTTGCTGTGATGACACGATTTCTCAAGGCCAAGGTACGGATAAATCGATCCTGGGCTTGAGTTGTCGCCCTTGGTCGACCTGAGCGTGGTCTGTCCTGTACAGATTGTGTATCACGGTATCTGGACCATAGCCTGCTTATGACAGACTGAGAAACATTCATCGTCCGCGCCACAACCGCCTGTGTTGTGCCGATCTGTAGCATGCCAATGGCACGTAACCTTTCATTTTGGGTAAGCCAACGCATATCAAAATTTGTTTTCTGGTCACTAAAACAATTAAACTGATGTTTCCACCCTGGAATTCAATGCCACAATGACTGTAACATTCAAAGTCAGAGTCGTGCAAATCTTGGGTTGGACCCCCATGATGATCCCAAGCATCACCTGCATTCTGTGCGGTAGCTATTGGTGCGTTTGGGCGTCACATGTAACTGGAAATGTTTCTTCTGTTAGGTTCTATAGTGATTTTTTTCGTAGTCATTTGCATATTTTAGTATTATGCCCCCAAAATCAAATGTCCCCTACTTTTTTTGAATAGTATATATTACTTTTGAATGATGTGATCATACGCTCTTAGAATATAAACACCTAGGTCCCTATTTAGTTTTGGTTGATATCTACGTATGAATTCTTCGGTTTCGTTTGTTGCGGTGGTTAACTAATAACGTTTTAACATTTGCCAAGATCTCTCGGTGTCGCGGGAATTCACTAAGATGTTTAGCAATGGCAGATTGATTGGTGGGGGTTTCTAGCTGTGTTCTTAAATTCTGAGGTATAGGGATATTTTGGATTCCCCAATATATGATTCCCCGCAACTGCAACTGACTAGATATACACAACCTTTCGGGGAGATAGATTTGACGGGGTTTATCTTTCCATTTGCTTTTAATAACTCTTTGGTTGTCGTCCCTTTGAGAGAGAAAGAGAGAAATGGGGTTTAACGTCCACTTGACACAAACTAGGTCATTTCGGGACTAATACATTGTTTAAATTCATTTCAATAATTCGCTTGCGAGGGGTCTTTTAGCAGAGGAAACCAGAGTACCCGGAGAAAACCCACGAGGTTTGACAGGCGACCCTACTCTCCTTGCTACGTACAACCGGAGATTTGAAACCACGCCAGTTGACTCAATGGCAGACCGTATGATACAGCACGCAAGGTAACCATTCGGCCATCCAACCATCCTCGTGCCTTTGAGATGTGGTTTCTATAACGTGCTTCTTGTTTTAACAATCTTCTAATTTTGTGGGAGATGTTGTCGTGGACAGGTATAACCACTCTTATAGGTTTATCAGTTTTTGGTTTATCTGGTTTTGGCAGGTAGGATAGTGTGGCATTAATAGTCGTAATTTGTAGTGGATACCCGTTGTGTTCGGTGAAAACGTCTATAAGGTTTTTTACTACTTGGGGGAGGAGTTCAAGGTCACAAATATTTTTGGCTTTTTTTGTTAGGGTGGCAATGGTGGCTAAATAGTTTTTCACTAGGTTTTTTTTGTTTGTTTTTGTAATTTAGTTAAAATGTGATGGTGTGATTGACACCTGCCCATTATCGATAGAAGTCATTTATTATTTAACAACTTTCAGTTCAGTGTGAAAAGTAGGAAGTCACATGTAAAACCTTAAGAATTATCGATTTCTCTTGTGTTTGGTGTATCATAGATTTTAGACAGAAGGACAAGGAGCCATCGTGAGCAAGGGTTAGCCCCGGTCCTAACACCCTCGTTGAACCCCATTTGGTGAAATCGTCCGTGGACAAAGGCCTATCACAACCAACAATAAATAAATTAATTATTTGAGAATCAATTTATAACATTTAGTGCGAAAATAAACCGCTTTACCCCCGGATGTGGGTCCACCAAATCAGTTTCATTTTAATCTGAATATACATCAAACACGGTTTAATAGAAATTGTATATTTTAATATCTACATTATAAGACAATGTGGCAATCACAGTGGCTAAGTGGGCAAGGCGCTGGCTCGCTAGCCTGGAGGTCGGGTGTTCGATCCCTGCATCGATTTTCCGGCGTGGTTTCCTCTTGTCAGTGATGCAGAAGCAGGGCCTGACAAGGACAGCTGCCTAGTCGTTCGGGTGGGACGAAAAACCGGGGTCCCGTGTATACATTGGCGTGCACGTAAAAGATCCCTTGGCAGTTGGATTTCGATATAAGAATAGACCGTAGCACCGCTCTCCGGGCAAAATTTCCCTCATATATAGCACACTGTATGGCGTATTCCCGTCTTCTTTTAGCCCAGGTCAGGTGCAGATGAGTAGGACGTTAAACCCCATTTCATTTCATTTCATTTTTAAAAGACAATGTATTTCGAACAGAAAACTTGCAATTATTATTGGTGATATTTAAAACAATTATTCGCCCTTCAGAACCACCCTTAACCATAGACAAATGAACTAAATTGTCCCTGGAGACCAATTTTTGCGTGAGTTGAATTAATGTATATAACGGGTTCACCAAGAACATTTGTTGTATCGGTGCGGGCATGTGGAAAGTACACGATTTAAGGATGCCAATTATTAATAGGTCTTGCCAAGATTTAAACTCTCAGTCGATTCATGAAAACACGAAAAGGGGCCTTGTATGGCGTTTTCAACCTTAATTAATACATAAAATAAATATCTTTCAGCAAATAATTTTAATATATAATTTAAATATTTTTATTTTCACGACCTAAATGCATAATTAATACAAACTTGGTGGTTATGAAAACGTGTTGGGGAATGTCTTTAATGGAAATCGATTTGATACATTGAACCAAATCAAACTTTCATCAAAAATTGGATTTTTTTTTAGTTTTAGTTTTTAATCGGATATATAAACCCATAATCAAGATGTCCCGTGATCGATCCCCGTATTAACCATTGGAGTTCAATAAACAGCTTTATGCGAAATGTTATTCACAAGCACTAAGTAATAACGATCTGCTAATAGGGACCTTTCGCATCGGTACGAAAACGAATACGAAAACGAACACGTCATCGATTCGTGCGTATTTGTGACGTCAATCCGTATTGAGTGTTCGGCAAATGAAAAACGTTACGCGGTTGGATTCACGTAGGCCTACAAACGAAATGGTTATTGTCTCATATATTGTATTTTCCACAATTTTCGAGGCCTCGTGTATATTGTTGATTGTGTAGAGTTTGTAGAACGTGCCCAAATGCAATATTCTGCTTGATTTGTTGTACATCTACGAAATATCGATTTGTTCGTTTTGGTGTTCGTTTTCGTACCGATGCGAAAGGTCCCTATTTATAGTAAATAAATCACATTTATCGCGGTATAGGAATATTACATACAGATATGCGTTTGTACTACAGATACAGGTGAAATATAATTGGGGATTGATGCCATATTGAAGTATAATTTTATATAAATATGATAACAGCCTCACCTAAAAAGCTACATTTTTTTTCAACGAACGCAATTAATTTGTTTTGAAGTTATGATTAAAACATGACATTTTGAAGATGAGGCTGTCAGATAAATAAATGAAACGCCAACCAGAATTCAAAGCATTTTATCGAATCATGAAATATATTGGACGCTGTTTTCAATTCTTGTTTTCATAATGCATGTTCATATAATCATATTCCCTGCATCTATAACGCATTTTAAGAAGAATAGTGTCGTACTGAGTATAAACTGGAAGCCATATTCAATCCGCAGGTAGGTCTAATTCTAAAACACAACGCAAGGAATTGGTGGCCGTGACGAAGGACATCGCTACATATTCCATATTGGTGCCGGTTGTGTTACACTTGATGACAACTCGGAGATAAAGGTTTTTTATCTACCGGTGACTGTGTGTTTAAATTAGACAGCTGTATGGGATTAGCATCTTCAGTGTGGAGAAGCAAACATTTCTAGTCCTACTGTACCAGTATCACCGTGACTGCTTTAGATTTATATTATATATCTAAAAATTTGATAAAGAGACATTTTCATCAAAGACAATTGGATGTTATTAGATAGAAGAAATGTCTTGGGTATTGTTCGCTACTTTAATTTAGAACTTGATGTAGACTCCCGGTGCCAGATGGTTTAATAGTATGGTTTAAGGAAGACCTTTGACATCAATCACAAATCTTATAGGCTGCCTATCCCCTTTTATCACACCAATTAATAATATGAGAAAACTATGATGAACATGAGTGACAAATGTCTTTCCAGATTAAAGAAGCTATAAAAAGGCGATCTACAGCTTGTAACATAAATAAATTAGGGTTTGCAGTTGCTTCTGTGTACAAATGAACTTCTACAGGTACTAATGCCACTGTAAAATAGGAAACATATTGTTGGCATATGAATAGAAATATATGTGATTATTACTATCAGTATTAGTGATAAGTGTAAAAATCACGTATTTAATCACTTGATTATCATATGTTTCTTTTATTTGTCATGAGTAGCATAATTTTTTATTAAATTATCTTTAAAACGATGTTAGTTTGAATCTGTTAGTTAATTTTAATAGACTATATTTTTTGAGTGTTGTGCCATTTTCGCCTATTTACACCACACGTAACAAAAACACATCGACTTGACTCATCTTAATGATCATACGACACACCTGTGCTTGCCTACTCCATGATCAAACACGATAGCAGATGGCTTCCATCTTGTTTACTGACGGTACTGCTTATTTTAAGACAGACTCGGCTTTCCAATTTATAATATCTACGTCATTGGGGATTTCCAATTTATACTCACTGGTTGCTATGACCCGCTATGGCGTTGTCTAGAAACGCGCGTGCTCGCGTTAGTTTAAAATTTTTGCTATACGTTTAACATGGACTATTTGATGTAATTTGCCTGATTTGATTTGGCCCCATTTCCATAAATTTAGGTTGTTTTTTAGAAATTTTTAGCAAATGTTAATCTTAGGTGTTTTTTAATTCTAGCCGAAGTAAATTTTTTTACAATTTATAGCGAGATAAGTTATCGTCTCTAAGAGGCGGGCGTAGTATTTTAAATGGCGGCCATTTGCCATCATGTGTATTCTTGAAGTAGGTACACATGATGTAATCGTATGCTTAATGATAAGTCAAATTGAATGATCCCATTACTTTCCCGACTTTAATCGGTTAGGTTTTGTTTTCAGTGAGTATTTAAAGCCCCAATAACACGCTTGTTATAATTGAATAATATGTCCCAATCTTTATTCTGGTCAACAAATTGTATTATTTTACAATATTCAAATAAATTGTTGATACAAATGTCATCGTAACACACCTAATTTAAAAATTTGGAAAAATTCAACTACATGATTTGAAAAGGTTAACGTAAACCTTTTCAAATGTGACTTGGATTTTAAAATATTTTCGAACCCTCTGGACAAGTAAAATATGATGTAATGGATAATTTACACAACAGGCAGGACACATAAACATCTAGTACTTAGAATAAGACTATTATTTATTTTCTAGAGCTGCCAAGCCAGCAAGAGTGTTATTGTCCCATTAAGATAGGGTTTGTAAATCGGCTCTATCCGGTGTTACATATATAAAAACAAGACAAGATGTTAAACATAAATCATTTGAATTTTGTCATTATGATATCGGTTACTGAAATATAACTGTATGGTTTAAGATGCGACAAAATAGATTTTTTTGTTCAATTTAAAACAACGACTCCAATCTATGCAAGCTCTATGTAACCAAAGTATTTGTAAGTATTAGTATTTATAGTTATGTGTTGAGCCTATATTTAAACTAAAAAGGGGTTATTTTGTTCTCGAAATATTTTTTCTTAGCGCTACATGTCAGACATTTAAACCTTGTTAGTGATTGGTGTTCGGAAACATTTAACAGATCAGTGATATACCTCTATTTGAACAAACAACGAATGAATAGTTCTTTAATTAATTTTTGTGAACTTGTAACTATCTAAAAAGAAACCACCTTGCTTTTATTTGAACCTTAGCTGTTGATAATTAATTACCTTTTGTGTGGAACGAGATTAAACAAACTCTTAGAGGTTTCGAAAAGCTGGACAAAGAACTCTGCGCTGATTGAGGAATTGCAACCAATATCATTCCACTAAATATGTCTATACAGGAACCCAATCAAGAACACGCTGTTGACTTTCCTTATCCACGAGTACAAAAGCTTTGTGCTCTGAACACATAAGTAGCCAGTAGTAACGTATTTACGGGAAAGGTAATTGAATCCTCAGTCTGGAGTCAGACCTGTAATGAGTGTTATTATTGAAGTTTAATGACTGTCCAGCCAATAGACCTTCTAAAAATTAACGTACCTTTTCTCATGTTATTACACCACACACACTGTATGAGGGCTGGCTGAACTAGTCTAAGCCTATTTTCTACATAGGTACCCTTTTTTTTATAAAACTTATGATAGCTTCTTTCAGAATCAACAGAGTTTTCGCTTTTACCAAAAAAATTGACACGAAATTACGAATGAGCCTACACTAACACACTGTATGAGGGCTGGCTGAAATAGTCTAAGCCTATCCAGGAATGCACTATACAAAGTCGATGATTTTCATTTAATTTTCTTCTTTAAGGTGTACACGCAATCTCAGTTCCAGCGATAACTTTATCCTTCGCCGACCATTAATCAGCGTGAAATCGGTTACTAAACTCCACCCCCGTGGCTACTGATTGACAGGAGTTGCATATTAATGATCCTTGAAATATTTTTTACATCTTGACATCAAAAGTTCATTCGATGATTTACCGGGAACTATTTTTAGGGCACAATGTGAGTGTTTCGGCTAAATATGTGAATTGTTTAAACAAAACGCGAGTTGGGGTCGCGACCTACGGAAGGATACATAATGTGAAATTCAAAATGGCCGACGTATGGCCGGCAAGTTTTACCAGAGAAAAACAAAGGGTAAACTTATCTGAAACCTTGGACTAGAGCTTCAAAATTACATTACTCTACGTATCGAACCACATACATGGACGACACAAAACACAAACACTGGCAATTCAACCTTTTAGTCAAAAGATGATTTACCGGGAACTATTTTTAGGGCACAATGTGAGTGTTTCGGCTAAATATGTGAATTGTTTAAACAAAACGCGAGTTGGGGTCGCGACCTACGGAAGGATACATAACGTGACATTCAAAATGGCCGACGTATGGCCGGCAAGTTTTACCAGAGAAAAACAAAGGGTAAACTTATCTGATGGATCGAGATTGTGTAGCACCATGAGCCCTTTTGTCTGACGTGGAGAGCGTGTGTTGTCGGTCCGGTCGCCACATCCTACGTATGACCCATGCATCTTGTTTTTGCTACATATTACCGTTAGCCTTGTGATCGTCTAGGATTTACCTCAGATCGTCTTTTCTTCTCTTTCACGTTGTGTGTTTCTTCTTACTGGTTTCTTAAGACGTTTGTCTTCTTCAGTTATAACAATGCAACAGTTCGTTTTTACCTTTTATGTAGCATAGGTATAGATACAAGCATATTACAATTACAATACAGCTATTACAATACAAACTGGAATCTTCTCAACCTAGACACCTCGCGGTGTCTAGGACTCTTAGATAGTAACCCTCTGGAATCTAATCGAAGTCTGATTTAAAGACATACTATAGTTCCTTTATAGCCGCAAGTGTATCACGCAGACCCATGCGTGTTCATGACCATGAACCTGTGCAATCGACGTAATGATTGGTTAAATTAAGCCAAATGATGCAATAGGAATATTCCGACCCACATGTATTTTGTTGAAAGATATAACCAGTACGTTACGGTTCCCTACCCTTTTTTATCTGACAATATGTCAATCAAATGTTAGTTGATCTCAGTACACACCTGCATATATGTGAATATGTTTAGAAACATCAAACTATATCTTATCTCCCCATTCCTTGTCACCACGACTCTATTGCTACATTACTTCCCCCTTTAAGAATATATATAGAATATAGATATTCTAACTAATTATGCACGCATCAGGAAAATATAAATGATTACAATACAACAGAGCTGTGAAAGAAAAACACAAATAATCAAAAATCAAAAATCGCATGCAAAAACTATCTCAAAGTCCTATGAAAATTCACTAAGCCGAAACCTAAATTCAAAAAACACAAATTGTCTTTTTAAAATCTTCAAGTGTCCTAATTTCAAAACACTAACACATCACCGCTAATTTCGAAAGTTCAAGTTTCACTTTAAATTCTGTCTCAGGAACTCTCAATTTGGTAAACTGGTAAACCATTTCTTCTTGCCTCTGTAGTTGTCCTTTTCAGCTACCATAGTGTCAAGTTGAAAACTTTCTTTTGATCTTCTAAGATTGGCTTTTACAATCTTATTCGTCAATCAAACATGTTATTGCCATCAGACCAAGAACTAACTACATGTATTACTATTTTTTTTAAAACTTTAGTTTAATTATGAACCTAACATTATTATTAATATATTATTTCGAACACTTATTAGCAAACCTTACTCTTTATTAAAATTAAACTTTATTTAACTATTAATAAACTTTGATGTGTCCCTTTAATTATAAATCTTCAAAATAACTTTGACCTCTTGACCTGAACTGAGTTATAATTGCGTTTTCATTTTATAATTTCCGTTTGTGTTTTAGAATTCCGTCATAACAATTTTATAATTCACCCGTCAGTAATATGACCTTTTTTGACCTTCTCATTTATAATTTGTTTTTATAAACATTCCTATCAGACTGACACAAGCTGAGCTCAAACTTATGACAATACCAGTATTACATTATCGACAATGTCAATCAAATGTGGCCCGTATATGAACGACATCCCATTTTATTTAATTTATCTTGAACTATGCCCCCAGTGAATGACTGCAGTTTCATCCACTCGAACATAAGTCCATATGTTATAAACATTATATAGAACTATATCCAGAGCAAATGGCTGTACACTCCATTCACCTAGAATACAGTCTATATTTTATATAAGCATGACAATCAAAATATACCGAGCTTTTTACTACACATATAATACTATATCCAATATATATTATATTCTATATACATTAACACAGGTGCTAGAACCTAGTGTTTGTAGTAATTCGACCTAATGTCAAATTACACATTCTAATCATCTCGTATTATGTCGACAGCGTATAACAGCAAAAAATATATTAAACGTAGCCTATATATTACGTTTCTAAGCAAAAATTAAATAAAAATATATACGGACATAATCTACCGTATATCCTCACCTTACACTCCTATAAAACTCGTATGCGATAATCTCACAATTTAACGAGCCTATAATTTTAGTTTTTTTTCCCAGGAAAACTATACCTACATCCCTAGATTTTTAACCACATGGGATTTTAACATAACCTATAACTTTTTTTTTTCAAAAGTTCAATTATCGTAATCTCTGAAACCTTGGACTAGAGCTTCAAAATTACATTACTCTACGTATCGAACCACATACATGGACGACACAAAACACAAACACTGGCAATTCAACCTTTTAGTCAAAAGATGATTTACCGGGAACTATTTTTAGGGCACAATGTGAGTGTTTCGGCTAAATATGTGAATTGTTTAAACAAAACGCGAGTTGGGGTCGCGACCTACGGAAGGATACATAACGTGACATTCAAAATGGCCGACGTATGGCCGGCAAGTTTTACCAGAGAAAAACAAAGGGTAAACTTATCTGATGGATCGAGATTGTGTAGCACCATGAGCCTTTTTGTCTGACGTGGAGAGCGTGTGTTGTCGGTCCGGTCGCCAAATCCTACGTATGACCCATGCATCTTGTTTTTGCTACATATTACCGTTAGCCTTGTGATCGTCTAGGATTTACCTCAGATCGTCTTTTCTTCTCTTTCACGTTGTGTGTTTCTTCTTACTGGTTTCTTAAGACGTTTGTCTTCTTCAGTTTAACAATCCAACAGTTCGTTTTTACCTTTTATGTAGCATAGGTATACATACAAGCATATTACAATTACAATACAGCTATTACAATACAAACTGGAATCTTCTCAACCTAGACACCTCTGGAATCTAATCGAAGTCTGATTTAAAGACATACTATAGTTCCTTTATAGCCGCAAGTGTATCACGCAGACCCATGCGTGTTCATGACCATGAACCTGTGCAATCGACGTAATGATTGGTTAAATTAAGCCAAATGATGCAATAGGAATATTCCGACCCACATGTATTTTGTTGAAAGATATAACCAGTACGTTACGGTTCCCTACCCTTTTTTATCTGACAATATGTCAATCAAATGTTAGTTGATCTCAGTACACACCTGCATATATGTGAATATGTTTAGTAACATCAAACTATATCTTATCTCCCCATTCCTTGTCACCACGACTCTATTGCTACAATTGATGTTCACGTTAACCAATGACGCTGCAAGGCCTAGACGTCAGCCAAGAATACATTTTCTAAAGCCACTCTGAAGAGATAGTTCACAGCCGACATGTCATTACTTGGAAAATGACGACCGGTTAGTTCCTTTTTCATTTTTGGAAACAAGTCTCATGCATGGTTTTAAGAGGAGCCGACAAATTATCAGAATCTGCTTCGAAACGGCATTGACTGTCTAAGTACCTGAGGAATCTGGTTCGTTTCTGATCTGCTGGCGAGAACTTTTGCACCCATCTTGAAGAAACTTTTGTCGTTCCTAAATCGTTGGCGATACTGCGCTCCGAAGTATCATAAGAGATGCCCACAGCACTGGCAATAGGTCGGGTGGTCAATCGTCTATCAGCCATCACTATGTTACGCGCTCGGATAATGTTTTTTTGAATGGTTGCTTCCAGGACGAGGGTTGCCAATGCCCTCCCTGTCACGCTTAAATTCCACAGCCCAGTTCTTTACTGTGGAAAGGAATGGGGGTATGATCACCTAAAGTGTAGACCATGTCGGCATATGTCTGTGTTGGGGTTAGAACTTTCAGTTGCAGGTACTTGGTGATTGCTCTAGAGCCAGTTTTGTCCATTTCTAGTGATTTTAGTGGGTAGGTTCACAAGAAGGTCCAAGGTTCATTCATTCAACGATTGTACTGTTAATGCCAAAAAAAAAATGTTTCAACTCAATTGATCTGTCCTTTATTTTGACCACTTTCGGTATGTAGCTTGGGAAATATCAGGTTACCACACATTTCATGTAGCATGGCTACCAACCGTAATATCAACCGATTGCGATGAAATTAACATCACGGATGCCCGACCGTTCAAGGAACACGGTGCCACGTTTCAGATGGATCGTATTTGAAATAGAATAGAATCAAATAGCGTCGTCTCCATGGAGATCAACAAGAACAACAAACTGAATAGCGTTTCGACTTGTATTTTTAATGAGACAATCCGTGTTACTCCATCTTGGAACAGTTATGACAAAGAACAAGCTATAATCTTCCAATGCATGAATTGTATCATGATTAATTCAGTTCCGTTTATGTTATATGTTCAAATTTTCTGTTTTACAATTAATATCAGTTTTACTATTATTTTCCCCGTTTCGCTTTATAATCCTGAAGGTGCCGGTTTATTATAAAGCCTATCTGTTATTTTTTCACCCAATATTGCTATTCAAGATTTGCTGTATCTTTGGATACAAGTTAACAAATTATCGGAAAAGTAGAAGGCACGTCTGTCATTATGAGGCGGGCTGAAGACAAGAGACAATCGCGGTCACAAGTACTTTTGATCTCCACCATTATATTTCTCGGTACACTTAAGTATGCCCGAGGTGACATCTGATTGGCCGAGGAATGTTTTGTTTACATAATCGGGTTTACGCCAATCAGACAGATTTCGTTTCTTTCAGAAACCGTGTAGTCATTACAAGTAATCAAAAGACTTGAAGAGGATGCCTGCCACTGAAGGAAATTTAGTGTCTAATTCCACTCACATATGCTTGATTATTTGTCTGCGTGAGTTGAGATTGTATTTAAGGGACATGCTAGTGTAACAGATAATTTCACGGTGATATTGACTGTATTGGTGAAAATAGAAATGAAATGGGGTTTGACGATTTACTTTCTTACACCGACTTGGCTATTGAAAACGGGCGTATTGTGCTAAGAAGGAAATTTTACACGGACAACGATGCTACCTTAATTTTTTTTCGACTTTCAACTGTCAATGGTTCCGTTACGCGCACACCAATATGAACATAGGATCTCGTGTTTGTTTCACCCGAACAGCTAGACGCCCTCCTTACCAGCACCCCCCCTCCCACTATTCGCATTCTGGGGAACTTAGGGGAAGACCGCATTCGTATGTCATAAGATTTCTTAAAACCACAGAGTGCTTTATCTCAACAAACTGTATATTGTTTGTTATATACTTTCAAGTTCTGCCGCCTGTCCAGCCTCGTGGGTTTTCTCCGGGTGCTCCAACTGCGCTAAAGACCCCTACGCGCAAGCGAATTATTGAAATAAAAATTGAACCATATGTTAGTCCCGAAATGACCTGGTTTGTGTCGAGTGGACGTTAAACCCCACTTCTCTCGCTGTCTTTCAAGATCTGAATTTTCCAAAATGGGACCATGATAGTTACCCTCCTACAAGATGTTTAGTCATTTGAAAGATAAGAAAACGACTTTAAAACAGTTTTAAAAAAAAAAGGATTTTAAAAGAAATTTAATGGTGCTATTTTTTTCATGCGGTACTGTATTTGATTAGGAAACTGGTGTTAAAAATGGAGATTTTGGACCGTGTAATGTCGGGTACACAGCTAATATTTTACAATTTAATACTGGAAAGTTTGATAGTACCGCAGCGCCTTGCTACCCCTTGATCTGACACCACAGTCTTTGCAACTACCCGACCCTTCACTGGTCATAACTGTCGAGGGGGGGGGGGCATACGACCCTAAACAGAAACTAAAATCTAGGAATCCCATTGCTGGCAGCAGGTGCTGGCCTGAACAGTGATGACCAGTCTCACTGGGGCTGAAGGTGGGGGGCACGTGGCCCTTGACCTCCCCCCCACCATCCTTGGATCCGCGCATGTTCAACCTATGACGTATTGTTATAATCAGGTATAACTTGGTTGGTTTAAGAATACTGATAACCTTTATGACGATCTCAGACAATCATTGTATCATAAAGGTCAAATCTTTCGTTAGGCTTTCATTAAATATAGACGAAACCCCCGCAGCACCAATTCCTATTTAAAACTCACTACGGAAATTAAGCAAGCTGTCGCAAACTTTGTCAGACAATATTATCACACAACGTTTTTATTATTACATATACGTCGGGTGTAAATTGGTGTCTGATAAAGTCTACGACACCAAGTGAGATAAAAATGGGCACTTGTAAGAAATAAATTTTTCTGTCAAATTAAATGCCCGATTGATATTGTATAGCATAATATAGATTTCGCACAAACATGAAGATGCGTTTTCTAATTCTCCTGTCTTGGTATTGAAAAACGTTTTCTGAGAATACATTACATTATCAATATGGTGAAAAAGAGAGTTCCCAGTTTGCGGCAAGTGTAATGTTTCGATTTGTTGTAGATCTTAGTTCATGGAACACACCCGCCTCAGACACACTCACTCGCGCACACGACAAAGACGACTGTGGTTACCATATACGCAAAGCATGCTGTTACACCTTTACTAATATTCATTGTATTCGATCGATTTGGGATAGAGTTAACGTGATTACGAATATAATAACACAAAATAGATCGTAATACCACTTTCTTAAGAATCTGAAAATTAATTTTGACATTCAGCGATAAATGTGACAAAGTGTTAAAATTTTCTATTTTATAAACTACGAACTATTATTTAGATGCATGGGAGTTATTGGCGCTAGCTTCATTTCAATAATGCGCTTGCGCGTAGGGGTCTTTAGCAGTGGGAGGAAACCGTAGGACCCGGAGAAACCCAAGAGGTTGGACAGGCGACCCTACCCCGTGTCACGTACAACCGGCATTCGAAACCACGCCAGTTGACTCAATGACATGTTTTATACAGAACGCACGTGCTAACCATTCGGCCATCCAACCCCCACATGGTATAAAAGACTATCAATTCCACCTGTATGCACGAAGTGGATATCACCCGTATAATTTATACCAATCAGCGAAATTGTTAATTCCAAATACATGTGGAATTGTGTGTGTAGAACAAGTTGAAAGGTATATAAGAGGGACAGAGGGAGGAATGCAGGCGCGGATACAGAGGGGGCGCACCCGGCGCACGCCCCCTCTTTTTTTGCGGTGGCCAACAATTTTTAGCTCCATATATTCTCGCGGGAAAGGAGAACAAAACAGTTTAGGTTGGAAATCGTAATTTACAGTACTAGTATGAAATTAGTCCTTGTGGGCATTTTAGTCCACTCAAAAATCACGGGCCGGGCTTCGAACTCCCAAGTGGGTGCAGCACGCCCCCCCCCCCCATTTTCGAAAATCCTGCATCCGCCCCTGGAATGGTTATCTTAAACTATTCATGTATTGTGTTGATGTTATTGTTTATGTTCCTGATGTAGTTTAATTACTATTACATGTATTATTTATGTAGCAGTTTTATATTATGTTCCTGATGTAAATAAATAATATATATAAGAAACTGATCTCCGTTACCACTAAAATACCATAAAGCAGTCTGGAAATTAGGACGAGAAAAGCAAGCCGTTTCTCGTAGTTGAAGTAGTTCAAATATTCTTTGAACCGTAATTTGAAGTCCTCCAAATTCTGATCTTTCTAATAGTCACCAAATATCAAAAATGATAGGAGTTCTGGACCCATTTACATTTATAAATAATATAAAATGTTGCGAAACTTGGCCGTGACAGTATATCGCTTTAAACATAACCTACAGTTAATATCTGAATCCAATCTGGTTGACGTAGCCTGGCTGATCTCCAGGCAACAACGCTACATAGCAATCAATTGTTAAATGGGCTATTTTATATATAGACAGTAATATCGAGAAATAAATACAGTTAATGCATATGATCATAGTTAATTGACAATTGGCGGTGCTAGTGCAATAAGGTGGTGCACTAGTGCCGTTGTTTTTAAATAAGATCATTTGATTTTTTTTTCAAACAAATCCATTTTTAGCAGATTTTCTTAACTTATTCATTTTTATCCTTCTGATTACTCTTATCACCGTATATGTCGGTTTAGTGGTTTGGTCTAAAAATATGCAAAAAATGCTATTTTTGGCAGATTTTTGTGAAATGGCATTGTTCGCCGTATTGCACTAACTGTAATACTATAGAGGTTACTTTTAGTTCTAGGAAAGGTTAATCTCATTTAAACACAGACCCACAGCCACAGCCTCCTCGTAGTGCCACATAGCACCCTCTTATGTCAGATATATTCAGGTAATTTATCCAATAATTCAGAAAATCTCATTAATTATTGTCGTTTGAATTTTTAATTACCTTTGAAGATAATTTTCTGGGCAAGAAATCAATCGATATTCATTTTGGGTGAACTTGGAACCCCAAACCATGACAATCTTGAGAAGGGTCTTCAGATTTGTTAATCTATTAATAAATGGGTTTGCGATCCATATACAAATAGGAGAGGCTTTAAGTATTTTTTTTAAGTATGCCTATTTAAATGATTTAAAAAAAAAAAAATAATGTGTTTTTCTATGAATAAATCTAAATACATGTTACCCAGCTGTAGTGTATAGTGCAAGTAAACGTCAACCGATTTCAAGATTTATTATGTAGAAGATAAATCTGCCTATTATAAGTTTTATATTGCTTCTAATGGTGTATGAATTATTATTTAGAGATTTATTTCCACAAGTCCACAATCAACTCTGTGGACCGTCGGATGGCTTAGATGTTGCGTGAATTAGAATCCCCCCGACATTTGATAATATACCGAAACATTATTTATTATCGTAACAATAGAACATTGCAATCGAGATTATATTGTCAAAACACTCACAACTTCGCCCAGGTTAAAATAAATTCCAATTTATACCATTTTCTACTAACAATTTTAACTAATTTGTATCGGAAATGTAGTTTGGTGGTATAAATATGCGTAAAAAGAGTTGATCTTTGTGGATTTAATAGTTACAATAGTTCTTTTTCATTCCCATACCGAGCTATCCAATGAATATAAATGGTTAAATTCATACAGGTATTTCCTCTTCATAACCTTTTAATTCTCATATACAAGTTAAAAAGTTACTTTGTCGTTGCAAGAAGATTTTATGTATGTAAAATGGTTATTGCCATGTGTTGTGATGGATATTGGATAATTCAATAACCTAAGCAGTTTTAAAGATTTCACGATATTAGTCTATTTGAAACAACCAGAACAATATAACACAGTGGTTGATCACCTGAATCAAGGTTGGTATTTACTTCAGGCATCATAAAACATTTATTGGAAACACTGAAGCGTTATTATTGTTTTCCTTAGGAGACCACCTTGTGAACCTGTCCATTGAAATCATATGGTGATGGCTGATCGACGATTGGCCACTCGACAAATTGTCAGTGTTCTGGGCAAATGACATGTCATGCGAGACTTGAACACATTATCGCCAACGAGTTAGGAATGACAAAAGTTCCTGTCAAAGCTAATCAAGAACGTATCAAATTCCTGACGTCCCGTGACAATCTGCGTCGTTTTGAAGTAGATCCTATTAATTTTTTGGTCAGATTTATAACCATGGGTCAGAACTGGACTCATCACTTTCTACCAAAGTCCAAACTTCATTTCCCTGAGACGTCATGTCAGCTGTGAACGACTTTTTTTATTACGGTGGCTGAAGAAAATTTCTTTCTGACAGGCATCTTGGCCCTGCAACATCGTTAGGAAAAGTTTGTACATAACGAGGGGGGCAAGAACAAAATGGAGACCATTGACTTTGTACAGGTCTTTCAATGATTAACTTAGAACTTTTCAGCCACGTTATACACTAACATTTTAATAAACGTTTACTTGAAAAATTTAATATTATTTTAAAAGGTTAATGATTTTGTTTATATCTAAACAGCATTATGTAATATTTCGATAAAGAAATGATCTTTCTGGTTATGATAGTTAATGATAGAATGAAAAATGAGAGTGTTTGAAGTTTTCACAATACAGCCATCGCTACGATATAAACAAAATCTCGATTATTCATTTAACATTAAATTATTAACGAGCAGTGCTGTTCAAATTCAGGGATGTACCCGAAAAAACGACCATAATGCATCTTAAATAGCATTTTTTGCCAAATTATTACATATGAAAAATTGTATTAAATGTCAACGATGTTTTTCAAGGCTTCCAAAGCAAGGGAAAACTAATCAGTAAATAATAGTGGAAATGAGGTTGCCTGAATTACTGACATTATTAAGCGAATAAATGAATTATCTACCAAAAATAAATTACACGTTCAAAATTACTTATTCGAGCTTAATACATTTAAACATGATATATACATATTATGTTGGCTTTATTGAGTAATGCAACAAGGAAGACTTCAGCTTTCTGGGTATAAATAAATCGATTCGTTAGCATACAATACACGTGTTTGTCATTTACAATATCTTATCCTTATATGGATTTTGTTATTCTTTAATCATAATAACATACAACTTCATGCTTCATACCTTAATTTCCGGTTAATATCGGTTAATATTTCTGGCAGCAAAATGCGTGATAACGTTAAATGAAATACGTAATTGAATGTTTATACTTATATCACCATTCAAGATATCCTTGGGTTTTTTTTTCTTTTAAAGGTTAATCACGGCACAAACACTATTCTCTTATTTGATAAAAGAAGTCAACGCGGTTATTGTGGAACGTTTTTAAAAGAAATCAATGCGGTATATTGTGGAACTTTTTTAAAAGAAATCAATGCGGTATATTTTATTTCGTGTTGAAGGTAATTGAGGAACGTTTTTAAAAGAGTCAATGCGGTATATTTTATTTCGTGCTGAAGGTAATTGGAAACTTTTTGAAATATCAATCCAAGGAGTGGGTTGGAAGATGGTTTGTTAATCCTACCATGGTTTGTTAATCCTAACCCCTGACAGTGTTTGTAATCTAAATGAGTAGATTAAAATATTTCAGCTAAACTTTCAATGTGATTATATATATATCAGACAATAGTTTTTGGACAAGAAATAATCTCTCAGATGAGGCTATCTCTCAAATAGCATCTCCTTTGTTGATAAACAATGAAATTTTGTAATGGTACTTGAGATGGGCAGAGATAAATTGTGTTTTTACAAATAAATTTTTCTAAACAATATTTATTCACAGAAACTGGATTGGAGGACAGGCAGAAGCCTTTAGACCCCCTACTCAATTCGCTCCCTAAAGTATCTTTCTTGTATACTGGTGTTCAACCATCCATATTTGTTGAACATTATTTCTGACGCATATCAGTATTCTGAATCCAGAATATTTTATTGCATATTGCATTGATTTTAAACCTTTTCTGCCAACGGCACACCTTGGAACGCACGAAAAATAGCGGCACACATGGATAAATATATACAAAAGATATCTGAAGTTTGCAAAATAAAAACATGGCAAGTCATAGACAGAATACAACCATAGACACAGACTAGTCATAGGCACATAGAATGACTAAAAAAGAAAAGCACAGTGAAATAGCTGGCCTCTTTAGTGAGAAATTTATTTGGTGTGCCGTTCATAAATTCGCGGCACACTTAGGAAGATCTCGCGACACACCGGTGTACCGCGACACACTTGTTGAGAACCACAGGCATATTGTAATAACGTTTTATAAAATATTCAAACATCAATTTTTCCGATGTTATTCAAATTCAAAAAACAAAATCTTTCCTGGAAGGTATTTGAAAATTTGTGTTGCATCAGTCATGGTGTATCCTACATAATATTTTGGATATGTTTAACAAATTAGGGAGGTTTATGTCCGTAATAAGAATTATATCCGTAATTTCGACTAAAAAAGCAGTCAATGATACTCGGTTCCGAGTAGTTTTTGTAAGTAACTAAGAAAATTCCATAGAACTTAAAGGTTCCAAAAATTATCAGATTTCAAGCACTGAAGGTGTCTTAAATGTTTTTTTTAATGTCCAGTGTTTCTTATCGTTGAAATCAATTTTTTTTTATGAAAGCAAGTCTCTGTCTGTTTAAATATAATTAATGTTATGTGATATAATAAAATAAACCCCAAAGTTTATGGGGTCATAATGAATTATGATACAATGAACACAAATTAATCTGTATTAGGATTTGAAAAAAATAACAAAAGCCCGTTGCTGTCTGTAAGAATAAAAGAATAAATTATGATGTCGTCAAGCTCTTTTATATGTAGTATTCTGGATGTTTAAAACAACAAATGACAGTTACACAGCGACGAAGTGGTTGCATTTGTAGGTCTATGATTTTGAAGAATAACATACATGTATTTGGTTTCTTACTTTTAAATCGAACTTTATATGTTAATAAATAGTGATATCTGCAATCATCTATGTCTGATTCCTGACGTTCAAAACTAATATTCTGCGACATTTGCTTTCACGTTTAAACAGGTGTACCGAAAGTGTCAACATGTTTGTTACCCAACTCCCAAAAGTAAAAGCTTCTACTTCTTGACATTGTTTGAGAGTGTTGTACCATAGTCCAAAAACGAACGGTGCCGCGGCACAGTCAAATTGATCCACTTTGAATCGAGAATAAAGCTATTGGAATTTCTACCTAGTCTCAATCACCCTTATTAAAGTCGGCCCGATAAAAAACATAGTCTCAATTATCCATGTAATAAATAAATCGTGAAGGAAAGTTATGTAGTAAATTGGACCATAATCTACTAAAGATCGCAAGCTAGCGATGCCATCGAGAGTTGATTATGGTCTGGATAAGTTAATTTATGTCTAATTAATAATTTAGATAACATTTCCGGCCCAACGAAAGACCTGCAATAGGCAGATTTAGCTCTTGCATAATATATGTTTAATCATATCATGACCATGATAAATAAGTCCATATATGTCACGACCCTTATCCATTTCCATGTATAACGGACGCTATATAACCTGAAGTTTACCGACAGTAAGCCATAATTGGAATAGAGCTCCTCCCGACGTAGGTCAATTTCATGTTCTTAATAAAGGTCTTATCAGTATGCTGATCTTTGTTATCTGTAGTGTTATACTGTAATGGACGACTATACATTACACTTGTAAATTTATGATTCGTGACCAATTACTCCACGTTACACTCAATAAATTATGTGTTCAATACATCTCTGTGATTTTCTAATGATCATGTTGATTGATCAGTTCGCTTCACAAGACCTCACGCCATTGGATACAATCAACACAAGTTTAACAACACGATAAGTTCATAAGCACGATTGGAACTAAAACAATAGCCTTCAGTTTTATTGCCTGTCAGTTCCTGTTTTTATGACAACTACAAATAACAATACACAATAACACATACTGATGGAAAGACAGCTACTTATTTATTTGGGCGACGTTTCGTGGAGTATTTTCTCTACGGAATCAAGCTATAAGTAACAGGTAACAAGTTGTAAATAACATTGTTTATAATATCTCAGCACATAGACTTCCACCGACGACATGCTTTAATAATGTCATTCTTGGTGCTCACGGGTCATTCGACATGGAAATACATACCATCTATTGTAAGCTCGGCTATTTTTGAATCGACTGGGACCGAAATTCGTTGAAGAGAAAGGGGGTTGGGTGGCCGAATGGTTAGCACGTCCGTGCTGTATCATAAAGCCTGTCATTGGCGTGGTTTCGAATCCCGATTGAACGTGACAAGGAGTAGGGTCGCCTGTCTAACCTCGTGGGTTTTCTCCGGGCCCTCCGGTTTCCACCCACTGCTAAAAGACCCGACGCACAAGCGAATTATTGAAATAAAATTCAACCATATGTTAGTCCCGAAATGACCTAGTTTGTGTCGAGTGGACTTTAAACCCCACTTGCTTTCGATCTTTGCAAGTCTTCTAGAAATAGCTCTGGGAAAGTTTTCTTGGATTTAACATAATTGAACCTCTTAAGCTTCTATTCCATGTAAATGTCTCAAGTTGAGTCTGAATCCATTGCTGGAATTACTGTTTAAAGGGACTATCTCGTTTTAAACAGAGTCTCAAATATATGAATTTTAAGCGCCAAGATATCGAAGAATGGTGTATTTACCTTGTCTCAAAATTTCAGCTCAAAATATTGAGTCGTTTGGGCGTGAACGTCAAAACTGCTTATCCGGACACGTAACCCTTTTAAGAATTCGGGTCTATTTTTTCGTTGATGATTTGATAACCGACTCCCGTTCATTGAGAGGTCTATATAGTGAATGACCCATGTACGGTACCTGATATTGAAAGGTAAATGTCACCTACACATTATTTTTTTATAAAAGAAACTTGGTTTTACGTACACAACGCAGAATACAGCTTAGGACACCGGTTTCCTTTCCAGATGAAGATTGACGGGTTTAAGTTGTTTGAAAACGTATCACAATCACTGAGTTAGTTTCTCTACCCTTTATATAGGTAGAGGATTTTAAGCGATTTTAACACAAAATTAAGCAGTTTTATTCTCCCCCAAAAAATTACCAGGATTAGCCCTTTAAGTTCTATTAACACTCGAATAGCATGAAGTAACGAGCGTATCGACCCATATGAACTATACACAAATATTGATAATGTTTTCAGATTAAAACCCTTGCAATAACCAATATAGTGATACAGGTCTTTAATAGATAACGGAAGCTCGTACGACCGCCACCCGTGGCTTGTTCGGAGATGTTTTAATCTTACTGTAGGAATTTGTTTTAAAATAAGTGATTCAATTTGTGAAACTGCACATAGCTATTGGTATCTTGAAAGGCCAAAGTCTTATAAAAATAATGATCTTGAAAAGCAAATATCAGTCCGAATGTACTTTGTGCACAATTTGACGTAGGTACATTTTTATACGCCCAGTAACAGGATAAGACCAGATTGTATTGTATTAATACGCCCATTATACATGTATAGAAAACAGACTTATAGAAAAGAGATAAACAATACAGAATAGTACAAAAGAACAAATAACATTGGATGTGAACAAAAATACAATATTTCAAATACAACAATCTTCATTGTGCCTGAATAAGTCTTTTGTCTTCTTGTAGTGGTATATTTTTACCTATAACATATGTTTTCCGTTTCAATTTCATTACTTGCGCATTGTAGACACAGCGACCCCTTTCTCTATTTCCAGATTATGGTTACTTAGATGCAAAGATGTCATAATATACTTAAATTTAAGGGATTATTAACACTTGTATGGAGGTGTATTGGAATCGCCCTTTCCGTCCGTTTGGCCGTCAAAACTTCTTGTCGGCGCAATAGATGCTATCGGCCGTTTCCGAAACTTGTATCGCCCCGACAATACGATGATCCCTATTTATTTTCAGCAAAGCGAGATTAACAACTAAATATATTTTAAAAGAAAACTTTCCACATTTCTTGTCAGCACAATAAAACCTAGAGATTTGAGGAAGCTTTTGGAAAACTTGTATTTGACAAGACAAGAATCCTCATTTATTTTAGGCAAAGTACGGAATGTGGTGTGAAAATGATGTCAATATTCAAGGTTCAGTATATTTGTGTAGGTGAGTTACGGTCTTCGCATGGTGATAAATTGTAACACAACATTTATTACACGAACCTTGTGATAATGATGCTACTCTCACAATCGAAAGAGCTTCACATGCATTTGCAAGGCGGTTAGAAAAGAGATTTATTATTATATTAATACAATGTACATATCAGTATTTATGTTTGCTAGCAGTGATATATTTGGAAGGAAAGCCATAACGATGATGGAATAGTAATGTCGTTCATTCTTAAGGGACTTGTGTTTTTGTTATAAATTTAAGAGTAAACATTTATTATTTTAAATGTCGTTTCGACATATTACAAACCTGCTGTAATTATAACTGTAATACAGTTGTCAATTACGAGTATCTGCACATACATTGGCGGATTAAAGTGAGTGGTAACGGACAAAATGACAGCTATAACCCGGAAAGAAAATAACCATAAACAACAGCATTATATCTGTAAAGGATGCCGTCAAGAAATCTGATATTGTGTCATGGAATGCTTAAAATCAACCATATTCCTCGCAGTGTTCCGTTTGATTAGAGCTTATCCCACTACTCACTGCTGGAAAGAGTGAAAATTCTTGTTCTAAATTATGATTGGTTAATAGTCCGATTAGCTACCAATCGCTAACTGCGTTGCAATGGCATTACCCTTAAAACAAGGCGTCAAATTGGACCAAACATGTTTACATAACGTTACGTCATGGCTCACGATTTTATTATGCCCTATTAGCCAGTGCATATCAGAATATTGCAGTAAAACTAATTGCCTGACAAACGAGGCTATCAACATTGACATAATGTAAACGATACTGCATGGAGACGAACAGACTTTCACCGTTTTTAATACCTTAAATCATTGTCCAAAATTTTAGGGAAGACTCAAGATTAAACGAAGGGCTGTCATGTTGCTGCACGATTGAACGAGAAGAATAGACACACTCCCTCAAAAATTCAAGTATCAGATCCCTCTCTGGCCATTGCTTCAGGAATATGAAAATCAACAGGATGCATCCTCTGCAATACCAACAAAACAGGAAAGTAAATTTCATTGAAAACATGCTATTCAAATCTCAGATAAACCGTTACGCGAGAGCATGTTCCTTTTATTCTGATTTTTTAAAGAAGATCGAGTCTTTTGTTATTTAACCTTCAACTATAGGACTTACAAAAACCTTTAAAAAGTTTTATGGCCGTCATTTTGTCTTAATTGGTAAATATAGCATGTCTCTCTCGGCTATTAGTCAAGATATATTTAATTGACGCGTATATTATCTACCTGATTATGTCTTCTACATCGTTAACAGTGTTCATCAAGTGCATTTTGCCTATACCGTTTTTTAAGACTTCAAATTTTGTCAATGATTTGGATTGTTCGTACTTGGTTTTATTTCATCGTATAATTGTGTAATTAATTAAATGTACAGATCTATATTTTGTTTCATTTTTTATACTTTCGATGCCACACTACATGGAGGTCTGACCGGTTGGAGCCATAGGTCGCGTCAGAGGTCATACGAGAGGCTTTTGACCCTATGACACAGCTTTTTGGAGACATCGTTAAATTAATGATTGACTCATCCAGAAAATTCGTGTGACAAAGACAATTTTTGAGCAAATAGGCTAAGCCCCCCCCCCCCGTCCTACTGAGATTGGCCATGTAGCCCCTTATACCTGTTGTTCAATCCGATTCCGATTGTCGAATCAAATATTGTCTAAACTATTGTTTTCCCTCCCACGCCATCCCGTGCCAATGACAGGGGGGGAACGACATCGGAGTTGTCTAGTACATGTATTTAATCTGTCTAAGTGTAGGCTAGTAAATGTGAAAATGAAACTAAACGACTTTTCAAGAAACCGATTTTGAGGTTTTTACATCCAGTAACAACGATGATGATAACGACTAATATGGATGAAATTTAAGGTGAAGATTAACTGCGTATTTTGATTTTCAATGATTGTTTTACTTCAATATATAATTAGTTTTTGTCTTAAATCTATTTTTGTTTGCAAATTACAATAGATACAGTTTCAGTTTAAATGTTTGTAATTCGGCCTTACATATCTGAACTAGGGGTTTACAGCTAGCTGTAGTAAAAATAATGTAGGGTCTAGCTGAAAGAGTATCTGGATGGTGTGAGGAATTAGCCAATGAAACAGTCTGTTATGGCGAGCTTTAGGCGTATGGTGAACGGAACTGTGAGTAATACACTAGAAACATCAATGTTGATTGGTTAATCAAATTTCTAACGTCATAGGGTCAAAGCCTCTCGTATGACCTCTGACACGACCTATGGCTTCAACTGGTCGGACCTCCATGTAGTGTGCATCGAAACTATAAAAAATGATACGAAATATAGATCTTTTTTTTAATCAGATTTGGTCAACATCCACTCACCAACCCTTGCGGGTCCCTTGGACCCCATTATCAATATAAATATTAGGCTTGTGACCAACAATATCTAGGTCGAGCTGTGCGCATGGTCCTGAAGGATATGGGACTGGGTGTAGAACAGTCCGTATTGATGAACGTTCAACCTATTGGATTCGATGTTTAGACATGCCTTGGCGTTCGCTATTTTAGACGTATTTGAGGGTGGTAATTGTGGGTAAGCTGCGCATGATTGTGATCTACATGCGTCAGAATTATCGATTCTGCATTAAACTGATCTCTTAGCAGCTATTAAAGTACAAAGTTAAAAGGAAGCTTATTATCTAAATTATATGTTCATTGTTCGGTCCCATTTTATTTAATAATGGTTAAAGCATTTATTTTGAGGATCTTTTGTCTGCTGTACTTTTGTGATTGGCTTTTTAATATGAAACCCAGAATAGCAATGTATGTAAATTTTGTATTTTGTTATATCTAGAAGCTAGTGCAGAACTACTCAGATGAGTTCATATAAACCTTGCCAACATAAATTATATGATTTGAATAAGCTTCCCCGTATAATCTTTTTATCGTGTGGATTTCATCTCCGTATAAACTTTTGTCACAATGAAAATTGCACCCGCTATAAATGCAATCAAGATTATGTTGGTTGGTTTTGGGTAACTGGCAGTAATTGTCCAAATCGTCTAGTAGTGCGGAGAAGGGTGGGTCATCTTTTATACTTGCAACACATCATCAATCATGGCAACCTTACATGCTTATCATTGTGATGGTTAATTATGTTTTATAAATTGTCAGATATCCTCTCACAGTCTCATACGACAACTTTTCGTGTCGATGGAATTATCGATGAGCAGAAATTCGCTTGCGTAAATGTTATCGATCGTCATTTCGGTCAGTTATAGAGAAGGAATACTCTTGTTTTCCATTTTTCGCGTCACTTCCGTTTCTTCAAATCTTCATTACGCATCTATCGTATCAATGATCTCTGTGTTAAAATCATATTAGGAACGTGTTTAACCAGTTCTGTCACATTATGGGATAATGACTGGCGCCAATATTGTCCGTTATACAATAGTTTATTCAAGGAATACAGAAAAAAGTCACTTTATTTTTCCCCAAACTGTCTGATGAGAACCGTTGTTTAAAGATGCAAGAGCTAGATCTGCCTACTGTGGCTTTAAATGTTATATAAACTATTATACAGACATTTATTCGCATGACAAGTCAATAATCAACTCCCTAGAACATTGGATGGTGGAAATTTAAACGGATTGAAACACGATCACCATTCTATGATTTAGATCAAAAATGGCGAATCAGGGCTTAGTCTTGATGAACAAGTACCGTTGCTACGATAATAGATAACAAACTCTCTAATGCCATCTTGCAAATACTTCAAACAGTGACAGAATAAAGTAATTTGAATGAAATTTCAATATATTCAGTTTGCATGATCTATTTTTAAACTATTACAGCAACAGCGACCAACTTTATATTTGAGTTTACTTTTATTGACCACCAGAATAGATTTCTCATCATATAGATTAGTTCACCATGACGACTCGATGTTCACTAATCTTTATTCAATTTCAATATGTTTCAATATAAAATATAAACTCCCAAGAGGGATCATATCACGAAATATAATTTGTATATCTCTAAGGAAGACAGTTTATTTTCAGATTACTGACACAGAAAATAAGTAACATTTGAGAAGATCAAGATAGTTTGTCACTGTATAGCTGCTAACTACCTTACATGCCATCTTAAAGTCTCGGACCGTTATTGTGTACTCGTAAGTTGAATCTCTAAAAAGAATTAGTTGAGTTTCGTTCAGTATTTGCAAGGTTAAGATGAACTGAAATCAGGTAGCGCGGTCTGTAATTTTCGCTGAAATCTTTTCATTAATATTGGAAAACGTTTTAATCCCAAGAAGATTATTTTTTTGGGGGGGTCCACAGAAGATTAAAACCAAGAAATCGGATTCTGGTCATTATTTCACTATACAGTATAATTGTGCCTCCTTTAAATAATTAATGAGATATGAAAATTTAGGTTCCAGGAAACCAAGCCGAAGTTGCGGTGGGCTTTTAACTCTGACTGCCGTTTACAAAATCTTTTTTTTTACTATAGGCCAAATCGAGATTTCTCCAGACAGTGAAGAAAAACATCCATCACTTATATAGCAGGATGTCATATCTTTAATTAATACGAATGACCGCAAATAAATTGTTTTATTGCATGTCAAGAGATGTACGGTACCCTAAACTGGAGAAAATACGAATCTTAGAATCGAATTATGTCATTTCATCCATTATGGAAGAATTCCAAACCGAGGAGAAATGAAATAAGCCACTTATAAGGTCTCATTTTCCACTTATATTTATTGTGATGGAAAGGTTTTACGATGTTATATTGTCAAAAACCAATTTGTTTCAGACATCTGGAGAGTTTTTTGAATGTGAATTATGACCGTAGCAGCTGTTATCAAGTCACATGCCAATAACTTTCACGTTATCTCAAATGTTTCAAATCTTTGGTCTTGATTCTAAAGGTTTGCGTACATTTGGGATTATTTATCTTTTACAAGTGCGCTCCGACAAACCGTTTTATTACAGCAGACGTGGCTTCCTACCAGTGCAGAAGGTCATGGTGGCTAGGTTGGAAAAAAGCTGACTCGACAGCCTGCAGGTCGGGCGTTCGATCCCTTCATTGGCCGAGAATGTTCATCCAACTTTTCCGGCGTGGTTTCTCCTTGCCAGTGATGCAGGACGGAGGGCCTGACAAGGACAGCTGTCTAGTCGTTGGGATGGGACTAAAAACCAAGGTTCGCTAGTATTGGCGTAAAGGTAAAAGATCCCTTGGCAGTTGGAATTCGATCTGACGGTAGGTCGTAGCGCCGTTGCCCGGGCAAAATTTCCGTCATTGCACACTGTATGGCGTATGCCCGTCTACATTAGCCCAGTTTAGGAGCAGGACATCAGGACGTTAAACCCCATTTCATTTCATTTCATCTTTCTCTACCAGTGCAAAAAAAGACATATGCACAAGCGACTTCTTGAAATAAAAAAAACACCTTGTTTTCAGTCAAGAAAAATGTCAAAATTTGTGTTAATTGATTAATTTCTGTATCAATCATTACAACGTGTCTTTTAAATAGATCATGAAATTATTGAAAGCGGCAAAACGGCGTACAAAGTTAAAGTTGCAATTTTATATAAACAGTCCTGACTTGTTAAACAATAATCCTATTAATCCTATAATTCACTATTGCCAGTTGAGAAATTGTCAAAAATATTATTTTCAACTTCAAATTCAAATGTTTGAAGAATGTCATTCCATGGGTGTGAATGGAAAAGAAAAGAGGTAATTGTGTTATTATTTCCTGTGTCACTGATTTTTATGCCTGTGAAATAATGCCCATGATCGTATAATAGTGACTTGACAACCGTTTGAGCAAAAGACAAAGAAATAATTATGTTTTGACTTTCTTTAAAAATATGAAATTCCTGCTTTAAATATTTACTTCTTTAATTGCAGTGTTATCAAATGTATCGGCAGCAGTCACTTCAAACTGAAAAGCTTTTATTTCAGTAATAGCTTTTCAATTCTGGCCACAGTACACAACTGATTTCCAATTGACTCTTATTGTTTCGTTTCGTTTCTTGACCAGCTATAACACTTCCGACAAGTTTTGCTGGGTAGAACATTTTCTACAGCCGATAGAGCAACGTGTGTCATCGTCTTGCTGAAAAACATGTATTGGGCTGGCCATGGAAGTCTTGAGATACACTAACAGAAGAAGCAAAATGTACACGTGAAAACAACTAGCCGTCCTATCTTTCAACATACCCAACGTCATAACTATTCCCAAAATATTCAGAAAATGTAACTGCGTGTTTTACAGCGCTGTTTCTTTCAATTCTATATAGAGAGTTCAACTCAAGTTTTAAAATTTCACAGTCTTAGAAAAATCCCATAATTTATGACACGTGTGGGTTGTTTTGAAGGTATCCGCGGCAGTGACAAAACTGTATTTATTGTCCACAAGTTAGAAAATACTAAAAGGCCCTTATTGTCACACTGCCCCTGTTTGTCCCATGTTGGGATTTTTTGAGGAAGAAAGGAAACGTAAGAATAAACATATAAAAACAAAAGTCGTTATTAGCTTTGCCTTGGTTTAATTTCATTAAGAGTAGTGTGCGCCAATCAACGTTTAATGTCTAATTCAACATTTAAATTTTGTACCGTGCAAAAATCCCTGGTATAAACATTATGATAGTACTGCTTGACTACAGACGAGAGGTTGGTTTCACGAGATGAAATTAGCCAAAAAACGATCAAACCATTATTCCAGATGGCCAAGTATATGATTGAAAGAGTTTGTTGGTCTGATTATTACGAGACTGATACTAGTATATAATTGGATATCCTCACTGATTTGAAGACAGTATAGAACACTCGTCATCATTTTCTGTGTAGACTAAACTGAGTAATAAGAACCCGCCAGGGGTCATTTAGTACAGGAAAAACAACGAATCCTTATAATTTGAACATATATATATTTTAGTATAAAATTTCTAATCCCCAAGAAACGGACAGAAATAAAACAACATAATTATGAGCATAAATTCTTCTGGTATTTGCGATAATGAAGACTTTAACATAATAAGTCGAGGGGGGTAATTATTTCTAGAAACAAAATAGCTATTTTTGACCGTTCACATACTTTTCAACCATGCTTGAGCCATCGTGATAAAACACGGTAGGAATTTGAAAGACAGCTGCTAAATCTTGCCTTTCAACTGCGATTCGTACATATTCCTTACGATATTGCCGAAACATTGATATTATTTGAAGCGTGGCTTAAATATTTAACTTATTTCAATTGGCGATTCCCCGGACTTGAAACCCGGCTGACGGGTTGATTGGCCGAAATTAATAAATTAAACGATACTTACGTAGTAAGTTAAAGTTTGATTATGATCTTTCAACACCATATTAATATTAGAGTGGCTCTCTCTCTTGCTGGGTGGGGGTTGGGTGGAAGAATGGTTAGCACGTGCGTGGTGTATCATAAAGCATGTCATTGAGTTACCTGGCGTGGTTTCGTATCCCCGGTTGTACGTGACGAAGAAAAGGGTCGCCTGTCCAACCTCATGTGTTTTCTCCAGGGCCTCCGGTTTCCTCCCACTGCTAAAGACCCCTCTCTTGCTGGGAAGATGCAATTTCACGGGATCTCATTATGTTAATATTTGATTTTGAAGAATCACTCGCTTTCAAAAACCACTATGTTGAGTGATAATTGCGCTCAGTAAAATTCATAAATGCAATAATAAGCCCGTTTTAGTGATTGCTTTGTTGGCCCAAAATGTGTTATTCTATGTAAGGCGTAACATACCACCATAATCTAATTACATTAGGGTGGTTGGATGGCCGAATGGTTAGCACGTGCTAGGGAAAAACCCGTCTGAAAAGTTTTCTGGTTGCCATATTCCTGAATAATCTTCTTAGCTCACATTATCAACGATGGTGCGCTTTTCATTGAAGATGCACTACGTATGATTTAGATACTGAGCCGACAGTTCTCGCTATAATAGTTAAAAAATAGACAATGAAGTTTTATTTTAATATATTAAAATATATTTTGGTAATGAGCGAGTACTACCGAATGCATCATTTTGGAGTTACCTCCCTCCGTATTGGCATCGTGCATCGAACGCAGGGCGCGTTGTTGGCGGCATTCAGCAAAAATTATCTTTTAAAATGGCTAGCAAATCTTCTAAGAGGAAAACTACTAAAACTACAGGTTTGTTAGAACTCCCTGAACTACCTGACTCCGACGATGGTTCCGTCGACGAACATTCTACAGATAAAGCAAATTTTGCTGGTAGTGATGAAAACTATGTTGGAAACAATACCGCGGTCGACCAATCTCACAGTCAGAGGGCCGGGGTATTTACACCTGCTGTGACTACGAATGACAATGTCACTGTCGGCGCAACAGAATTATGGAATCTTGAACAGCAATTGGCACAGGTTCGCCTTGAACGTAAGAAAGTACACATACGGCGTGAAATAGAACGAGAAAAAGAAGCTATCCGTCAACTTCAGGCCACTGGCCCTGTAAGTTAGTAACACAAAATACGGTACAACAAACAAGGCCGACCCCACGCTCAACTTTATGATATGCTGACCGGTGCAACATCTACTAGACCCACGGAGCCTTTAACACACACAGCTACAGGTATGGTTGATGAGAACATAATTCCTATTTATTCTGTTGACTCGGCATCGAAATCCACGAATAAGCCCCGCTTAGTTCATAATAATTATTTATGGAATGACCCCTTTCTTCAGGCTTATGATAGCGATGACGTCATTTCTTTCACCGAATCCGGTATAAAGGTATGTAAACGTTTAGACAAGGACTACTATAAGTTAACAGTTGAGCAATGGGGATACGGCAATGCTCGGATACTGCAAGAATTGATAGAGACCAAGGCCATCGACGAGACAGGAATTTTAGATTATCTCGAGTACACAAAGACTGTTAACAGGCTGTTTAGTCGTTATCTTAAAGGCAGCGTCTTGCTGTTTGACCGCGAATACAGGGAGTTACAACAATTTCGGTGGGGTATTCCCAAAACGAACATACAAGATTTCCAGCTTATTCCAAAGCAAAATAACCCCTCTGCTCAAGTTCTGTACGGTGGCAGTCCGACTCAACAGCCGTTTGGCGTGAAATCACAAACCCGACGCAAGGGTCCTTTCACTGGCGATGGCCGCGAAATATGTCGAAAGTTCAACACTGATTCGTGTGATTTACCCTATTGCAAATTAGCCCATGTTTGTACCCTGTGTTTCTCCAAGGACCACAGCGTATTGTCACATCCAAAAAACTAGTAGCAGGGCCCTTTGTCAGCGACGAGTCACATGCCCATATCACACCTGGTTGCCTCAACTTTTCAGCCTGGGAAGAACTTTTACCCAAAAATGACTTTAATTGTGAATATATTTTGGAAGGTGTTCGAAATGGCTTCCGTATTATTGATGTTGACTCGGCGTCGTCATTGGTGCCCGAGGAGACTAATAATTATAGGTCCTGTAACCAGTATCAGTCGTTAGTCGAGGAACAAATTATATGTGAAATTGATAATGGTAACTACATAATCACCCAGCAGAAACCTTTGATCATCAGTTCGTTGGGAGCAATCCCTAAATCGCCGACCAAGGTTCGGCTTATATACACGACGCTAGTCGACCACTCGGTAAATCATTAAATGCGTACGTCACAACAGATTGTACCTGTGAGTATATGGACCTTCGTACTGCGTCTACTCACTCGGCTAATCTCGACAGATTCCGTAAACTACGTAAACTACATCTAGTCTCGGATGTATGACAGTAAGTGATATGTACCTACGCCCATACATTTGCGATGCGGCTACCGGTTTACTTTAACAGGAAAACTTGACGCTATTACACAAATTGGGAACCTATTCGGCTAGCGACCTATTCGACCGATCGAGCTGCAACCTGTTCGTTGGAAACCTATTTAGAGTAAAGACAACAGTCTCTATTTATCAACCAATAAAATCCAACGTTATGTCTATCAAATGAAAGTAGAATATATTATTTTTTATCCATTCCTTCAGCTTAGAATAGAAGTGTAATTTCGTCATTATCTTACAGCTGGATCGGTCGAATAGGTCGCTAGCCAAATAGGTCGACAACTTGTGTTTGGAATGGGCGCAGCCATGTTTCATCCGGGACCTTTAAAGTAGTTCCAATATGGCGGAATTCATCATACAGCCGAGTTTAGATTCCCGAAATCTTCCGAGGGTTGCCGAGTGTGCGTCTACTGTGATAACCAAAGGCTGTTTTTTGGCAAAGGTGGACTTGTCCTCCGCCTACCGCTCAGTAAGAATTCACCCGTCAAATTTTGAGGCAACCGGCCTGAAGTGGACTTTTGCCGGTGACTCAGAACCCACATATTTCTACGACACTAAGCTGCCGTTCGGCTCTTCAAAGAGCCCTCAGATTTTTCAATCATTAAGTAGTGCTGTTTGTCGTATTATGAAATCTAACTATGGCTTCACTGCCGTGGCTTATTTGGATGATTTTTTAATTGTGGGTTTGTCCTACACCGAATGTCAAGAAGCACTGATCAAACTACTAAGTGTGTTGCGACACTTGGGTTTCGCTATCAATTATACAAAAGTAGAGTGCCCCACCAATGCCCTGGTGTTCCTGGGTATCGAAATTAATTTGCCCTGCCTGATGATAAACTCAACCATTTTAATACCCTCTTACGGTCATTTGCCTGCAAAAAACGGGCAAGTCGCAAGCAACTGGAAGTTTTAATTGGCAAACTAAACTGGGCGTCACAAGTAGTAGCCGGGGGTCGCAGTTTTTTACGCCGGCTTATCGACCTCAAAGATAACATGCACTGCAACCAACACAAAGCTCTGTTGACGCACGACTTTTTTGAGGACTTGAACTGGTGGATATCGTTTATGAATTACTTTAATGGTGTCAGCGCTATTCAAAATAACGAACCGATTACCTCGCTTCAAACTGATGCTTGTCTTGTCGGGGGTGGCGGTTATTTCAGTGGGGACTATTTTTATGTCAACTGGGAAGTGGACATGCCTTTTTACCAATACCAACATATCAACGTTAAAGAATTTTTAACAATCTATCTAGCCATAGTGCGATGGAAGGATATGTTTAGGAATAAACGTGTTATTGTACATAGTGATAACAAGAGTGCTATATCCTGGTTGAATAAAGGGACATCGCGTAATAAAACTGCAATGTCTTTGTGTCGATCAATTTTCTGGGTGTGTGCCTCTTTAAACTGTACACTTCAAGCCAAGTTCTTGCCAGGGGTCAATAATATTGTAGCGGACACTTGCTCAAGACTCCATGATATAAACAAGCTACCCATGCTTTATTCTCTGCTGCCTTCATTACAGTTTGATCCTTTTAATATTCAGGAACTGTGTAGTCACATGACTTTGAAATTTATTTTCTATAGGTGGTTTAACCGAGGAATACCTGACCCGGCAAACTACAGTGTTAAAGAATAAAGCTTGGTCTACCAGTACGGCAGTAACTTATCGTACACATCTCAAATGTTATTTAAACTTTTGTGAGCTTTTCGAAAAATGCGCGGTTCCTGTTGATTCACGAACTCTCCAGTTATATGTTACATATTTAGTGAAAGTTAAGCATTTTAAGTATGCCACGGTTCAGCAATATCTGAATATTCTACCGCATGTACACAAGTTATCTGGTTTTTCCGATCCTTTACAAAATGATTGTCACTTGAAAATGTTATTAATGGGTGTTAAGAGGGAACTGGGATTAGCTCAGATTCCCGTCGATGTTATCACACCAGATATATTATTCAAGATTAAGTGTGTATTAAGCTTTAACGATGTCTTCGATCACGCTTTCTGGTGCGCTTGCTTAACTGCTTTCTTTGGGTTACTTCGCCCAGGCAATGTGACTGCGGCATCTACCTTTGATCCAAATAAGGATTTGCGTAGAACTGATTTATTGTTATGTTCATGGGGCTATCTCTTAAGTCTGAGGTACTCAAAGACTGTGCAGTTTCGAGAAAAGGAGATTACGGTCTGTTTGCCACGAATAGATAATCCCTTATGTCCTGCAAAGGCTTTCGATACTTTTCTTAATAGGACACCCTCCGCCGATCCCTTAGGCCCCCTTTTTATTGTTGACAATAGCACATGTTTGACATATAGGGGTTTTTCTTCCAAGTTACACGAAGTACTCTCATTTGCTGGTGTATCAAATTCTAACATAAAGGGGCATTCCTTCAGACGAGGTGGTGCTACGTGGCTTCATAGAATTGGTATCCCGAAAGATACCATTAAAGCCATAGGTTACTGGTCCAGTGAGGCCGTGATGCGTTATATCGATACGGATTTCTCCCATAAGGTACATACAATGACTGCATTTGGGGAGTCATTTGCAAACCCATAATTACTTAATAAACTGACCAATATAATTGTTTCCATATATTCTCTCAGTTCTCACTGACTGGGCTGGGGGATTTTATTTGTATTAAAATTGTAACTTGTAATTATTTGTATTAAGTTCTGATTTTTCAATATATTTTGTAATTATGATGTTTCTGATATTGGCTATGCAAGCCATTAAATAATTTGCCCGGTTTATATCTGTTATTGTTTCTGTCTGCTTTCACGAATGAATGAGGTCAAAGTTTTATTTTAATATATTAAAATATATTTTGGTAATGAGCGAGTACTACCGAATGCATCATTTTGGAGTTACCTCCCTCCGTATTGGCATCGTGCATCGAACGCAGGGCGCGTTGTTGGCGGCATTCAGCAAAAATTATCTTCCCACCGCACCTCACCCGCTTTTTATTTTAGTCTTTTTGCTCCTTGCATAACCACTTCGCTAGTAGTATTACTCGGTGGTTTTTCTTGCATTTGCTTTTATGGGGTGGGGGGGGATTTTATTTGTATTAAAATTGTAACTTGTAATTATTTGTATTAAGTTCTGATTTTTCAATATATTTTGTAATTATGATGTTTCTGATATTGGCTATGCAAGCCATTAAATAATTTGCCCGGTTTATATCTGTTATTGTTTCTGTCTGCTTTCACGAATGAATGAGGTCAAAAATGGTATACGCTGAAAATTTCTGACAAATTACTTCATACTCAGCGGTGTTATTTCGGTGTGGTTTAATGGTCGAGAGCGAGACATTAAGTAATATATTGATACTGCACGAGGCGATAGCCGAGTGTTGTTTCAATATATTACGCAATGTCTTGCTCGAGGCCATTAAACTACTTAAAATACCGATTAGAGTATCATGCACGTGCGTTACTATGGGATCATCACGTGGCCATTATTTGTGGGTATCCTTTTCACGTCAGCAAAAAATGCACGTTCATTTATCACGTGATTAATATTTCCGATTACTTATATTACGTCACAATAGCATGTGACCCTATGTTAAAACGCACGTGCGGCGATTTTGTTATATCCACTTTTCAACACGTGTTTAGACAGTTGTCGAATTAGAATAAATGGAGTACGGACAATTTAAAGTAGAATGGCCTTCTATGTCCGAAACGGATAATAGTGATAATATCCTGTTCGAAGCGTCCCAAATTGCTGAGCAGGAGTTAAATTCTGACCAGCAAACAGCCAAAGGTGCCTTCAAATACAGTGTATCACACTAACAGTTCGCATTACTCGGATATAAGCGAGGACGATTGCGACAACTTAAAAGTGACGAAATTAGTAGAAAGTACGGTGGTGAATTCCAGACAATTCGGAAAAACTGTCTCTGAAAATGAACTGAAAGATATTGTTTTTTCAAGATTGTCGCCAAATACAGTGGCCAAAAGTAAGTGGGCAGTTCGTACTTTTCACGATTGGCAAAACTACCGCCGTACCGTGGCAACTACATCGGCTATTAAAACATTTCAAGGTGATTTATTACAGATGACGAAAGAACAACTCAATGAAGCTCTTGGTTATTTTATTGTAGAAATTAAAAAGCAGGACGGTTCCGAATATAAAGGTCAGACTCTCTATGAGCTTATATCTGCTAATCAATATCATTTACGGCTTAATGGTGTAATCGTTCATTTTCTTGAAGATAATGAATTCATAGGAATGAGGAATGTACTTGACGCGAAAATGAAGGAACTTTCCCGTCGTGGTATTGGATTGGACAAGAAAAGAGCAGACATAAATATCTGTAGAAAATGAAGATATTTTGTGGAAAAAGGGGATTCTGGGATCTGACACCCCTAAGCAATTGTTGGACACTATTTTTTACTTGATTGGGTTGAATTTTGCTTTGCGGGCTGGTAAGGAGCACCGAAATTTGCGATATGGACAGAATTCACAACTGTCACTTCATACTTCCGAATCCGGAGACCAATACTTGCAATACACAGAAGATGTATCGAAAACAAATCAAGGGGGTCTTAAGCACCAAAAACACAAGAAGAAAGTCGTTAGAGCTTATGAGAACTTGGACATTCCCGAGAGATGTATTGTACGTCTCTATGAAAAGTATATTAGACTCAGGTAAGCTAAATTTGATTTATTGTAGAGCCTGTACCAAACAATTCATACAGTCTATGGTAATTAACAGGGAAAATCTTTAAAGCTTGGATTGAATTTATGAAAACCGAATTTATAAATGTCCTAATCCGGGAGAATGGAGAGGAATTATATGTTAGTATATCGTGGGTTCGTTTGCAGTGAGGGGATCACGGTGGCTAAGTTGGTAAGACGCTAGTTCGAAATTTCATCCCCTTTTTCCTGCGTGCAGGTTTTCCCTTGTCAGTGATGCAGGAGGGAAGTCCTAACAAGCACAACTGTGTAGTCGTTCGGATGGGACGAAAACCGAGGTCCCATGTACACATTGGCGTGCACGTAAAAGATCCCTTTGCAGATGGAATTCGATATAAGAGTAGGCCGTAGCACCGCTGCCCGGCCAAATTTTCCCTCATAGCACACTGTATGGCGTATGACCGCCTTCTTTAGCCCTGATTAGGAGCAGAACAGTAGGACGTTAAACCCCATTTCATTTCGTTTGCAGTGAGCCCTCCTGGAACAGTTTTGAATAATTAAAATCGTCCATAAAACTAATTAAAATTAATTTGTATATTTCAGACCGAAAACCTGCGCCTGTGATGCATTTTATCTCCAACCAGCAAAGCTAAATTCAAAAGAGCATTGGTATAACAGCATCCCAGTTGGCGTACATACGCTCCAGAATTTAGTGAAGAATATGTGTTTGAGAAGTGGAATGACTGGAAATTTCACCAACCACTCGTTACGTGCGACAGCAGCCACGCGTCTTTATAATGCTGGTGTGGATGAGCAATTAATAGCTGAAACTACGGGTCATTCATCAGACGCTATTCGTGTATATAAGCGCACATCCAATGCCCAACTTCAGGATGTTAGTGATATCATCATTCAAAATAAGAGAAAGAAATGTAAACAGGAAAATATACCCAAAAGTGGAATTCAAGAACAAAGTAGCAGAGAACTTTCTATTGAGAATGAACATTTCAAGTTTAATTTGAAGTTTTGATCAATAAATTTCTGTAAAGAATAAATTTGTCATTAAAATTCTTTTCGATTGTCCGCATCGTTTTGAGTCCAATATTTTCCGCCACCTTGTGTAAATAATGTACGCTTGGCATTTTGCCGGTACCATTAGTTGAAATAATGGTACGCCAACATCAAAGGATGACGTCACAACTGTATTTTAAATGCAAATAATGATCGGCGATGTGTGATGGGGCGTCACGTGTAGAAGGCATAACTGAACTTAAAAAGACGTGTAAGAAGGTTGTTGCAATGCCTCTATGAAACAGATTGATATCGGGTGGGAAAGTTGAAACCAGAAATTAAAAGATACAATGTTCAGGCCTTGAGTTCACCAAGCATTCTCAGACTTAAGTCAAGAATTTGCTCAAAATTGTTTGCCTTATTGTAACGAAAATATTGCCCCTTATAAAACTTGCTACTTCTATCAAATACATCAATAATAAACTATATGCAAAGTTTTATGTTTCTGGATTAAAGATATTTCTTATAAACAGTGATTGAAAGTTGAGTAAATTTTCAACTTAAAGGGGAAGACCAACGATTTTCAACAAGGTTTCCATAAATCTGAAATGTATATTCAGAAAGAATCCCCTCTGTAAAAAAAGTAAGAAAGTTTTTGTAAACGAGAAATTAATTTTTATTAAAACCGGAAGTGACATAGTTGGTTCAACACGCTCACTGGGCTCTATAGAAAGCATACAGATTTGGCATAAGTTTACTGATGTATTGTATTCACGTCCCGTCCTTGGGCCAAAAATCTTATGAAATGGACTGTTTGTTAGGATATTATAAACACGAATTTATGTTTTTTTAACGTTTAGTACACAAAGCCGTCGCGTAAATTCACTCACACTGAACAGTACGCTGTGACCCAATTCACACCGCATGGCTAATTATTTACATCACGTGGTTTGATTGTCAGCTTACAAGTGACATATATATCGTCTGCTTCGGTGTTTTTGTGCTTGTTGACAGCGTTTATCAACATAAACAGACCAAAATTATGGGCATGTGACACATATAATATAGTGCATTTTGGCACACAATGTCGACATGAGCTGCTTTTCCTTTTTTCTTCTATTTCCTCTTGAGAATAAGTGGGCTCGAATGTTTATACGGCATTACTGTAGACCCATAGAAGAGATATTTTATATTCCAATACGTTGGTGCCAGACGTTGACAAACTTTTGGAAATTAATATATTTATTTGAATATGCATGTGTCACAAGTCCGTTAAAATAAATACAAACACAGGCAGCAGACTCAGCACGCATAAAAACATCGAAGTAGACGACATACATCTCACGTGTAAGCTGTCAATCAAACCACGTGATGTAACTAATTAGCCATGCGGTGTGAATTGGGCCACAGCGTACTGTTTTGTATGAGTGATTTTACGCGACGGCTTTGTGTACTAAACGTTTAAAACACCATAAATTCGTGTTTATAATATCCTAACAAACAGCCAATTCGATAAGATTTTTGGCCCAAGGATGAGGCGTGAACACAATACAGCAGTAAACTTATACCAAATCTGTATGCTTTCTATAGAGCCCACTGAGCGTGTTGAACCAACTATGTCACTTCCGGTTTTAATAAAAATTAATTTCTCTTTTACAAAAACTTTTTTACTTGTGTTACAGAGGGGATTATTTCTGAATATATATATTAAAGATTTATGGAAACCTTGTTGAAAATCGTTGGTCTTCCCCTTTAAGTCTGAGAATGCTTTGTGAACTTTGGGCCTGACTTAATAAATGCCGCAGGAAAAGGCCCACTCCAGCGCAAGGCATTCAACCTCATTACGGGCGTGGATCAAGGAGAGATACAAACGAGTGTGATTTGGTTCCATTTTATTTTAACAATTTGCTTGCGCATATGGTATTTAGAGTGGGGCAAACCAAAGGACGCGGAGAAAATCTCCGAGGTTGAATGATGCCCCCGTCAGACCGGAGTGGTGACCCCACTGCGCTCTGAGACCGAACGGCGGCCTGGAAATACACAAGGTCGTCGGCAAGCGTGAACACAACGCGGAAAAATGTCCTAATATTACAAACTTAAAAAAGTCGCGTTCTTACTGCGTCACGATCTCTCCACGCTTATGGCGTTTCTATTGAGATCTATAAGCTTGGCAACGGCGGTCATCGAAAACCCGCGTCGCTTAACCACACGTCTTATATGGACTACACGTGCGTTTCAACCGCGTCATCACGGCGACTACATACGCTGGTTAGATTTTTTTTTTTTTTTGAAATTTCAAGAGGACCTTTGAATCGCCCGTTTTCAAAGCAAGTCGTACATGAAAAGCATGGTCGCCATAGGCGAGTAATACAAGCTTGGTAACCGCGCCACAGGGGCGGATTGGGCGGTCGGGCGATCGCCCGAAGGGCCGGTCGGACAAAAAATTAAAAAAAATAATTTTGTCCAATTCGTCTAAAAAACAACATTTTTCTGTTGAACATTATATGGGAGAGGGGGGTATTGGACCGACCATGGAGCCATGATGATCATATTGTATGTGGCCGGTGGCTTTAACGGGCCGCCACGCCATCACTGGAGTCAGGAATGGGCTGGTATAATAGACTCTCTGAACCGGGTGTGCTGGGTGTGGGTCAGAATTCGGAATCCTGCAATGGGGATACGAAATTCAACCGAAAATTTCATCGGATTCACCCGATTAATTATTAAGTCACCTGCACCCTGTATGTGGGAATACGCCAGAATCCAAAATTAAAAAGCAGCTTTTTATGATTTTCATTTTCGTCACTCTGTACCAATGTGTTTCGTGGCCTTCCATCACAGGAGGAATCAACTAGCGCTCCCAGCAACAAAAATGGGACATTTTTCAATGAAAATATTCCTGCTGATTCAATATTTCTAACTGGTTAATCCAGTAGTCAAAATTTTCTCAACTAGTCCCAACCAGTTAAATTCTCTTCACTCTTGACTATACAATGATAATACGTTAATTAATAATATGACGATATGATAATTTCACAGGTTGATGGTTGTAATTGCAGGTCGTGGTTTTGGCCTAAGTTAATCGATTTATGAAATATATTATTTGACAGAGATTATAATCAGATATTGCACCAAATCGCATATTTGGGGTTCATTTTTCAACAATGTCCAGGGGGAGAGCCCCCGGAACTCCCCCCTCCGGGCTCCTCGGTCAGTAAAAGGGGCCGCTCCGACACGGGAGCCCGGACCGACAAACCGTCTCAATCTGAAAATGGGAGAGAGAGAGAAATGGGGTTTAACTAGGTCATCTTGGGACTAACATGGTTTCAATTTTATTTCAATAATTCGCTTGCGCGTAGGGGTCTTTAGCAGTGGGAGGAAACCGGAGTGCCCGGAGGAAACCCACGAGGTTGAGAAGGCGCCCCTATCTCCATACCACATACGCTCACACCAGGGATCGAAACCACAGCCGCAAGCCAGAGGTGACCGGCCAGCTAGAGGTCGAAGACCGGCACTCTAGACCACTACCCCCCCCCCCCCAATCTGAAAATAACACAGTTCTCGTGGAGTTGACGTTAAGCCCCATCCCACTTCTCACGCACCCTTCAGAACTGTAATTTCGCATTTTGATTTTAAAATGATTGAGCGCAAAGACGGGCTCTAGTTGGTTATATTAAGGAAATGAAACTGGAAAAATTTATAAAATATATTGACTAACGTGAAGTGTCGTCTAATTACTAACGCAGTGACAACGTACGTAGTTATGTGAAAAAAAAGTAGAAAGGAAACTAATATACTGTCATACACCTTATTCAACATCGATTTTGACAAGAAAATCTCTTGGGAATGTCAAAAAATTAAAAATCCATATAACAAAAAATTTGACATGATCATTAATTATTTATCCCCCTCCACAAAAAACTCTGTGAGTCTAAGTCTTAATAATAATAAAAGTTAAAAGGACAGGATAACTTACCTTAAGAATCAAATACATTGTAGGCAAAGTGTTAGTCTAAAGTTGCTCTTGAGATGCTAAACAACCTCTATTCGATCAATAGCGCTGCGATTAAGAAGAAACTCTCAATTGGCGCTTGGCTTGTAAAAGTACATTACATCCTTTATCAACACATTATCTGTCTTCTTAAAAGGAATTCTGAAGAGGGCACTACTAACGTTAAGATCACGAAAACCACAATATAAAGATTCATATAAACAAATAACAGCAAGTGGACATGAGGGAGGGTACCGATTTCATTGCAGACGTCGAGTGGCAAGCGCGGGTGGGATGTGCAAAGGTGTAAATGGCACATGTATTTAGGTGCCCGTTGGCTCATATTTGCGTTTGTAATGGTATGAAATGGAGATAAGACTCTTAATACTTTCTGTAACAGCGTTGTTAAATGACAGAAATTGTTTGTAATTATTTTCCCTTGATAAATTATTGCAGATGAACTATTTTCTATGGACAACAAAATTATTCTCCCCTGCCATCCATACCCGGAAACAAATTATCACAAACAAATCAATAAATAAAAAATAGTGTCTCATCAAGGACCATATTAACTTCGACACCTCGGTCTTCATAGGCCACACAAACTAAGTACAAAAAGACCGTAATGAAGATTTTTCTTGTTGTGCTCTTTGCTCAGTTTTGATAAAGTCTGAAAGCATTTATTTTTGGTAAGAAGACAATTCTGAGTAAATTCTTTTTAATCCGGGAAATATCCCTTTATATACATGTCTAGGAGTTGTTAGGGTTTCTTTTTTTCAAATTTACTGACTGGTTATGAGATGCAAAGCCTTGGTCAAAAGAACTAAAAGTGAGCCCCTGAGCAAGGTGCGTTGGGTTGGTGGGATTCTCCGGATTCTATTTCTGGAATGTTTTTAAAAAGCCATTGGTTGAATCGGAGCTATACCCCAGGTAAAAAATTCTACCTATTCTTGGCCATAACTCAAAGGATGCCTATGTAAAAATAATCTTTAAATGACATTAAGTAACTGGATATAGTAAAACCAAAAACACATACTTATGGAAAAGAGCTATTAGTGTATTTTAAGGCGACGTTTCGAAGGGGTTTCTTTCGGCGTTATCAAGCTACAACTATTGAACAAATCTGGCTGGGTTTTGAATGCATACAACATTTAACGATAAAGCATGTGGCTTATTATTAAGGGGAACACCGGACACATCCATCTCGAGCTAATAACATAGGCAAATCTGAACAAGTCTGTAATATCAATCTGAAAAACTCTAATATTTGTAAATCGTTTACTATTATTTTCAATTTTAAATCCCCCCCCCCCTCGAACTCTGACGTATTGTGTGATGGGGTGATGTTAATTCATCGAAATCTGTCGTTTATTGTCATTTTAGGTGATCGAACTTTCTAGAATCGCCATTCGGAGACTACTAGAAACCATGAAAACTTCTTGAAACAGTGTTTTGTGGGGTTCTGGGGGCTCTACACATCATGTGAACGGGTTGAGAGCTATACGGACAGTAGGAATACCGACTGGAGTGACGACAATACCAACAGTGTATAATGTATAAAATATAAATGCATGTATATAGATAGTATGGGATCAGGATTTCTGTAATTCTGGATTTGCTCAAGATAAATATCCCTGCAAGTAATATTTATCTCAGAATATATTGAAATAATAATGACGAAGTTTGATTAAACCGCCGGAGTCACGGTCTGCAATTATAAATGATGTACACATATCTACGCTGTCATTGTATGCTTATAATGACTTAGGGTCACGCATGTGACATTCGGTATACAAAATTAATAAGTTAATCGTGTCCCAGACATTCCAGCGGAAAATTATATCTTTCGCAATTTCATATTCAAAATAACCTCAGATGCTTCTACCACGAACAATAGTCATACCAACGTACACATACCGTTAGGTTAGAGACTCATTATAGCAACAGCTGGGAACTCAGATAAGAAATGATATTACAGTGTGTAGCGTAAAAGAAATATGCTTATAAATTTTTGTATCTAGTCGCTGTCGCAAAACTAGACTAGAACTAATATCTTTATGGACAATATGGCGTGTAAGGTAAACATTGGAAACTATTAAATATAGCTTGTCTTTTAAAAGTGAATTAAGCCCCCACCAGTGTGACCAACCAGGAGCTCGAGTCAACTGGTGTAAAGGATAGTCTTGCCAACATATTATTATCGGAAGAGGTGTTTATAACGGGGCGACTGCGGAAGTTGACTGTAGACATCAAAAAGAAGACGAAGAGCTGAAATGAAATGGGGTTTAACGTTCTACTCTTCTGCACCTGACCTGGGCTAATGGAAGACGGGCATATGCCATACAGTGTGCTATGAGGGAAATTTTGCCCCGGGCAGCGGCGCTACGGCCTACTCTTATATCGAATTCCAACTGCCAAGGGATCTTTTATGTGCATGCCAATGTGTACACGGGACCTCGGGTTTTCGTCCCATCCGAACGACTAGGCAGCTGTCTTTGTCAGACCCACCATCCTGCATCACTGACAAGGGGAAACCACGACGGAAAATCTGGATACCAAATTAATAGTCAGTAAATCTGCCTAAAGAGCAAATACAAAAGCAACGATTTCAATTATTACGTTTTAGCTTTGTAATGTTGTTTTTCCCTCAAATAGGCCTACTTACAAAATTTATTCAGCCGTTAGCAGTTGCTGTTCAATGTAGTATCTAAACGTAACATTGTGTTTTATAGAAGAATCCTGTTCATTATCTTGATTGATGCAGATAAGTAAGGCGCTTAACCCTTTTTAATTCATTCATTCTTTTGAAGAACAGATAATTTTATATAAATTCATTTCGTCAAGTTAAAAAAAGGAACACTCACCAATACAGGAAAATAATGCGGCTAATGCTCCCAGAATAAAACAAAAGATGTAACCCGTGAAACGGAAATCCACAGTATGCCTTGGGCGATAAATATATGGCATAAGCGGCATCTTTTCTTAAGTGAGAAATCTAGCGGAATCTAAAACGACTGTATAAAACGCAGCATTTTAACAAATTTTACCAATAACATGGGACTTTTTCATAGCACAATATTTAACTGCTAATTTGAATCTATCGGTGATTGGACAAGATTTCAGTACCTGATCTAGGGGAGGCAAAGTGGGACAATGTCCCGGGCCCCCCACATTTAGGGGCCCCTCACAATTCTGGGTCATACTAATATTTTATCCCGGACGGAACCAACGACCACCTGGGCTGCGAAGGGGCGAGGATTGGGGCCCTGGGCAGTAAGGGATATTGGGGGTAGCGTTAAGTTGGTGATTGGAATGGATAAAGGATGGATTTTCTATTTTCTTGAACGGGTGTCTTAGAAATTTTCTAGGCACGGTTTCGAACGCCGGGAACGTGTGGAGCGAAAGCTTAGATTGAAATAAGATAATTGAAAAGGACGACTGTGTTGGAAAAAGGTTTCCCAAGCCAGCACAATAAGGTCATGAGAAAATAAGTCCACAAATTATAACAGATAATATGACAACGGTCTAGCTTTTCACATTTTCAGTAAAACACGCGAAACATTGGTGTGGTCTGGAGGTGCTCTTTGACGACTAATGTCATATAAGGTTTAATAAGACGTTCGTGACAAGATAACAAGTAAAGTCATAGATGACGATAGATAATTAAAGGAATCCCGAGTACTTTTAAGATGAGAGCGAGACATTAAGATTGAGGGTGAATTATCGAAGCTTGACTCAACAGTTTCTTGTCGAGTTTTGAAACACACGCAAGACGATAATTTTCGGAGGGTCCTGTCTGTTGCTTTTGTAATTATTTTTTTAAGTATTTTTTTATTAGTAGTTAATGTAAGATAAGTCCAAGCATTTTGACTTCACGTATCGTTGAAAGTAATTTTACTGAGACTCGGTTTGACTCGATTCCGTACGCGTTTTAATTTGGTGAATAGAACTAATCTATAGTTACTATTCCTGCAATGGAAAGTCCATATCTAACATGTGAGTAGCAAATTCTCTAAGTAAGAATTAAGCGACCTACTCCAACCCTGTAAATTTTAAATTGAATTAGTAGTACTTTACAGTACTTAATCGTAATGGCAAATTACTACCCCCGCTTCCTTTGCTAACTCCTCCTTCCGCATGATATCCGAGTTTAATTCCAAACACGTCGGAATTATACCAAGGATTTTTCTTGTGTTTTAAGCTATCCATTGAACTTGTGAAAGCTGCTGGTTGGCATAATGCGTTTGTAATTTCAGTTATTTTAAGCTAATACTTCATTTTCACTTTAGTTCCTGGGGCATGCCATGCGTTTAGTTAAAACTAGTAACATATGACATAAGTAACCCTAAACGGGCCTTAGCGCCAAGAGACCCCAATTTAACGTCGTTAATAAAAGAAAGGGTGCCAAATGCATGGGCGTCACACATGGGGGGGTCCGGGGGGGTCGGACCCCCCCAATTCTTTTCCTGGGGGGGTCTGAATATACTTGGACCCCCCAAAAATTTGGCAAAGTAAAGTGCCCGAAATCTAATAAAACACTAATTTTAGGACTGGAATAGCAGTAAAACGCGTTTGTGGCCATCAAATATTCCAAAATTTTCTTGAGGGGTCGAAGGAAACTGGCAATCTAATTAAAATATAGATCTATATTTCGTTTCGTTTTTTATACTTTCGATGGCCTACACTCATGTAGATCTAACTAGTTATAGTGGACGCTCACGTTCTATGACGTCAGGTATCAAGCACGGGACATTTGACCCGATAACGTCAGTCATTCGATTAACCAATTAGCGATCGCCATGCTTTTCAAAATCCACTTGTGTTTTGTTATGATTTCTATCCGCTGGTGTTAGTATAGACGTCGTTGGCTGGTAATATCTACCCACAGTTCCACGCATGAAAAGGTCAAACGGTCGATTCGACAGACCATTTGATTGGCTGACCCCTCATTTCAGGCAGAACACCAGTTAAATAACAAGTCCTCCAGATCCAAGAGTAGTGAAGACAAGTAAAAACGAAATTTTGAACTATAAAAAACGAAACGAAATTGGATCTGTGTTTTAATCAGATTGAGGAAACTGGCTGCAGCCCGTAAACCGGCTTCGGGCATTTCTAGTTTTTCTTCCCTAACTGTCATCGAGTCCTAATAAAACACTTATTTCACTTTTCTTTTAATTGAATACCACGAATTTGTACTGCGTTGACTATTGATTAAAACATTTTGTCTGGGGCCACTCTACTTTGTGAATGCAACTGCAACAGTGTGATCGGATGGTTGGAATTCAGAGTGGGATTTCGGTTACAGAACCATTGGATACTTTTGGACTTGCTCACACAGGCTAGAATAGCAGAAAACGCATTTGCGGTGGTTAAATTTTCAAAATTTTCTCCGAGACGGTGAGTCTCCCATAGCCCGCGACGATTGATTGGTTCTGGGCAGCCAGGTAGGCTATATTGGAACAAATTGAAGTTATTGCATTCACAGACTACAGGCTGTAATAGCAGGAAAACGTGTATGTGGCAGGTCAATTTTCAAAATTTTCTCCCAACGGTCCCGTCTTCGTGGGTGTAAACGAGTGATTGGAATTCGAGTCAGCAAGCCACCTTAATTAGGCTATATCAGGCCACTTTGAAATTGCTTTGTTCATGGACTGAAATAGCAGGAAAAAGTGTTTGCAGCCGTCAAATATTCCAAAATTTTCTTAGGTGGGGGTAAGTAAGCCACGCTTCTTCGCCTCTCGGGAAAGACCGGTGCTAATGTCTGTAAACATGATAAACATTGTAGGCCTATTGGTGTGATGTTAACAGAAGACTGAGACTTTAAACAAAATTTATGGGGGTACCCCCCACCCCGTTGCGGACCCCCCCCCCCCCAATATATATTTCACGGCTACGCCCCTGTTGGTGTGATGTTAACAGAAGACTGAGACTTTAAACAAAATTTATGGGGGTACACCCCCCCCCCCGTTGCGGACCCCCCCAATATATATTTCACGGCTACGCCCCTGGCCAAATGGCGGTTAAGGCTTGAAAGTGCACACTTATTGCAGGTCGGGTTTTGGCGGAAATGCAATTTACAGGATTTGATCAACAGAGCTGAGTTGTTCATGTTTTGCCTAATGCAACAGAAATAGAATTGCACAAGCTGACAATACTTCAATTATTTCTATTGATAGAGCTTTTCTCTTTCACGATTAATTTTAACTCGAATTAGGTTAAATTGCCACGGCCTCTTTATCTTGGGCCAAAAAGTAGTGTTGATTTGATTTTATGTTATAATTTATATTTTGAAATATAATTCGTTTCCCCATTATGTATTAAAAACTGATTATCAGTTTCAAGACTTAATTAGTATTCCCCGTCTTCATTAGCCCAGTCGGAGCAAAATAGCATAGGACACTAAACCCCATTTCATTTCATGTCGGGGGGTTGGATGGCCGAATGGTTAGCACGCGTGCGCTGTATCATACGGTCTGTCATTGAGTCAACTGGCGCGGGTGTCGATTCCCCGGTTGTATGTGGCAAGAGTAGGGTCGCCTGTCCAACCTCATGGGTTTTCTCCGGGTCCTCCGGTTTCTTCCCACTGCTAAAGACCCCTACGCGCAAGCGAATTATTGAAATAAAATTGAACCATGTGTTAGTCTCGAAATGAACTAGTTTGTGTCGAGTGGACGTTAAACTCCATTTCTCTCTCTCTCTCTCATTTCATGTATCATAAATATTGGGCTACCAGTATAATCGATGATGTTAAACGACATTCTTTTTTATCTGCAGCAAATTGTTACCTTTGCCTTTTCAGATACGCCTTGGTACCATTATTCTTTCAAATGTATGGAGAACACATTTATCTATAAACCTTAATGGTCTGTTAAAGTCTTTCATTATCTTATATCCATGCAGAGTCTACTGTAAAATGAAAGAGGTTGAAAATGTGGCGGATATTAATGTAATGTCATCCGTGTAGGACTATATTATACTGAATATCAAAGTTGAACCATCAATTATATTATTATTTTACTCGTGACACAACCAGAATAAAGTAGATAACTGACGAGGAACAAATATGCAAAAAGAAAAATAATATAATAACACCAGACGTATTCATAATGTTCATCAGTCCATCAAATGGGCACAAAATCAGAGCTAACTTCCGACTCAATACAACTCGGCAACGTATTCAACGCAAAATATGAATAAAGAATAGTTGGGTCTGGTTATGTGCACATTTTATGGCCATCCACCTCCCCACTCAACGAACAAAGATGCGTTGGGGAATGCGGGAAATCTCTTTATATCATCTAAAAAGTGATGGGCCCAGATTCCATTGACTATTCATGCATCAATGTTTCGCAGCGAAAACGCGTTTCCTATATAATGACCCCTAATATGTACACTATAACCACAACTTTAGCAGCTTCCATTCTTGATGGTCTTTCGATTCGTGTTGAACATGCCAAGATATTTTAGAATAAAGATCTATAGATGGTTTTTCGTGGATTTATGAGTGACACCCAATGTACTAGCTTCACTAGGGATGGCTTAAAATGTAAAGTATTTTGCCCATGTGCTATCACAGGTTGCAACCAGGCAAACGAATGGAGGAATAGACTGAATATTATAACCTAGTTTTGTTAGGGTTGTTTTCGTATTTTGCGGGTAGAATTTGTTTTTTAAATGTTCGAAACACACCTTGTGACCTCCTTTCCGGGCCCGCCCCATGTGGTCATGGACAGGGGTGCTCCTATGTCCAGAAATATATAGTTTGTCTCTAGATATATTCCCAAAGCCATTTAAAGTTTATTTACTGCTACAACTTTTAACAAATGTACATAACAATTGACAAAATCGAGGTAACATGCATCTGTGGATAATTTCCTGAAAGAATTGGCTACAAATGCAAAAACCCGAAACGTCAGAGAACCATGAAACAAATCAGTGGTCAGCTGAAGTCAATATCTGGTATGTCCACCCGGAGCTCTTACACATGCCTCAAGTTGCCTTGTCATGGACTGGCACAGAAATCTCACTACACGCTGTGGGATTGTTTGCCAATGATTTGTGAGTGCCTGTGCCAACTCTGCAACAGTTCGTGTTGGCGCGGCTTGAGTTCGAACCCGCCGTCCAAGTTCATCCCAGAGATGTTCGATTGGGTTCATGTCGACGTCGGTAGATGCAATGACGCCCATCGGGAAAACTGAGGTAGAATCGGGATTCATCCGAGAAGATGACTTTTCGCCATGTGCAGATACTCCCGATTTGCGACCTATTGATGCAAGAGGATTTGACCTCGACGGCAGTGTAACCCAAGAACAACCAGGCGCCTTTGGACTGTTTGGGGGCTCAGCCCACGTTGCCGCGTTCCAATAGTTCCCCTGGCAGTAGCTACCTCAGTACCTGGAACCTGTAGTCGGATGTGGTGATCTTGAACAGCGGTTGTTAGAGGTGGCGCTCCAGGCCAAGTATTTGACAGACTTTATCTAGACACAGATAAAACAGAATAACATAAAATGGCGGAAAGCCAAGTCTCCTGGATAGAGAATGAGAACGAGGCAGGAAACAAGGGCCAAGGCTATTTTTAGGCTTTCTCTCCCTTTTCCCTTTCCCCCCTATTGCCTGGTGATTTATTTTGACTCTTTTGTGTAGAATCGAAGGAAATGGCTTGAAAATGCATTTTCTGCCAGGTTTTGGTGCATATACATAATTTTGAGGCGGAAGGATACAAGAGTTGAGAAGTTGATTAGGCTGAAATGTAGGGCCTAATATAGTATGTTTACTTGTCTCTATTCATACGTTCTTTTGGGCAAGAAGTTGCCACATGTTGCTCCTGCTGTGGTAGAAAGCGTTCTACCCAACGAAAATTTGGGAAAAAGTTAGAGCCGATCTAGGAGACGAGAATTAACATTAAAGTCAATGGGAAAATCTTTAGTGATCTGTGACCATCTAGCAGTTAAAAGGGAGATAAATACATTTATCAATGGGAAGTATGGGGGCAATGTTATTTCATGCTCATGGTAGGGTGCCCCACCATATATAAATATCTCCAGATAGCTAAACAATTACACCACAATATTTATATATATAATATATATAATATGTCTTATAATATGTAAGAGATCCCTGTGAATAGATATATTTCGTCATATTAAAATAACGATCATAATAAACAGGGTAACAATATCATTGCTTATAAAACATGTTAAATTATATTCACTTGAGAAATAATCACGGGTCGCAATCAGTGTTTATCCAAACACCATAGCTGTTTTCCTTTAAATGTATAAACAACACTTGAAGTGTACAATACCCTGTCTGAGTAATCGTCGTTCGCTTGTGTGCATTGACCATCAAAACATGTTCAACATTTGTCGTCACTACCTTATTCTACATGTGTACCGCACTCGAGTTTTACGTGATTATTAGAGTTACTGGTTTAACCATTGCTCTGGTTTCAGTTTCTCACTGCTTATTATGATAGAGAGGTTAGGATATACTGCATGGTGACTGAAACGAAATAGCCCCCCCCCTCCCCCCAATATCATTTAAATAAAATGAGAATTCGTCGAAGTCCAAAATTTTCTACTGAGTGCTAGTCTATACCAATTACATTAGAACGCGAATGACCCTTACTCAGTTTGTCAATTATTCTTTTGTTGGGTTGTAATCCCCATAAGTACATATCATTGTAAATAATATGGTTCCTGAAAGTAGGACTAATATTTTTGTAAATCATTATACTCTCCCAGTCAAGTCTGGGTAGATTTGAAAATTTTCGAAATAACTTTATCTTTCTCGTTGGATTGAAGAATTTTGCCTTCAAATTATTCTGTATTTAATACACTTTTTAATACCTCAACGGAATCCCTCCCAAACTCCTAATAAGTGTCTAATCCCCCCAGAATAAATACAAATATCTCTTGTCCTATACTGCCTTATTCTAAAACAAAAATGTTTGTTTTCTTGTTAAATGTTTGTATTGTTGTGTTAATAGCTGTATATATGTATCCACACACTTGCCAGTATATATGTATCTCAGTGTATTTAAAATTAGATTAGGTTGCGGGAACGAAAACATAAATGTAGCGATGTCCATGACTAGAAAAGGCCATCCAGATCATAACAAAATTACTTAGTTATCATAGAACTAATTGGTACTTGCTTACATCTTTTCATGTTAAGAACGAATTGTCTGTGCAGTATTATTCTACTATTCAAATACTTCTATCTAACGACATTGAACAAAATCCGGGCCCAATACCAAAAACCGAGAATTTTACGATATTTCATCTTAATGCCCGCAGCATTAGAAACAAAATCGATGAGATTTACGAAATAGTCAATGAATTCCATGTAGTTTGTTTTTCAGAGACTCACCTGGACGGGACATACCACGACCCGTCACTTGTATGGAATAATTTTCACGCACCAATCCGAAAGGATCGGAATAGATTCGGTGGAGGCATTCTTGTTTACGTTAACGAAAAACTCAATTTCAAAAGAAGGCCCGATCTTGAATTTGACACCATCGAAAGCATCTGGATTGAAGTGAAGCTTCAGAATAGGTCTGTTCCTTTGCTGATATCATGCTGCTATCGACCACCAAACACAACTGAGTCATTCTGGCAAAAGCTTGAGGTTTCTCTTGAATTGGCGCTCCAAGAATCCTCTAATATCATTGTTGCTGGAGACCTTAACATAGACTTATCTAAAAACCGGAATAGCAAATTAAACGAAATAATCATTACAAACTGTCTTACTAATATAATCAGCGAACCAACATGGGTTACACCCACTTGCTCCTCACTACTTGATGTTATCCTTGTCCAATCAGATTTACTCGTACTTTTTGGCGAGACAATTGAATTCGATTCTCATATTTCTGACCACAAGGGTGTAGTCGTGGAAATAGACTTAAAGGTCACTGCAAAAGTTAACTATGTTAGGGAGGTTGTACTCTATAATCACGGTAATTTTGATGAATTAAATAATCTTATCAAAAGTTATGATTGGAATGGCCGATTTGAAAACTTAAATACAAATGATTCGTGCGAATCTTTTTATCGTATCTTAAATGACTTCATCAACAAATGCATTCCCAAAAGACGGGTATTAATACGCCCAAATGATAAACCTTGGTTCAACTCAGAACTACGTAAAAATATAAGAGTTCGAGATAAACTTAGGAATAAGGTCAAACGTACAAATAAACCAAGCGACCTACAAAGGTACAAAGTGCAGCGGAACAAGGTAAATAACCACAAAAAAGCACTGAAATCGCAATATGAAGAACAGCTGTTAGCTGATATATCTAGCCCTAACTCAAACCAAAAGGATTTTTGGAAAATTATAAATAAACTGGTCGGAATAAACAATGTAAACCATATTCCTCCATTGCACAATAAAACGGAGGATGAATTAGTTTATTCTGAATATGAAAAAGCAGAGCTTTTGAACAATTTCTTTGGATCTGTGTCAAATAATACCTCATCAACAGAGTTGCCGGAATTCAGTTCCCGCACAAGTCAGAATTTTTCTCTTCCAAAAATCCTAGAGTCTGAAATTATCGATATTATAACATGTTTAAAAGAGAAGAAGGCTTGTGGCCCTGATAAAATAGGAAACAAATTCCTGAAAGCTACTTCGTGCTCAATATGCACACCACTTTGTTTACTCTTTAACAAATCAATTGAAGAAGGGATATTCCCAGCGTTGTGGAAAATTGCAGATGTGATACCAATTTTTAAGGGCGGATCCAAACAGATAACTGCAAATTATAGACCAATATCACTACTGAGCTGTATAAGTAAACCCCTAGAAAGGATTGTATTCAAACACTTGTACAACTATTTAAAAGACAATGATCTACTATACAGTTTTCAATCTGGATTTAGGCCTAATCACTCTACTGTACACCAACTAATAGAAATTTATCATGATTGTGTTAGCGCTATTGAAAGTCATAAAATTTCTTGCTATGTCTTTTTCGATATTTCAAAAGCTTTTGATCGTGTATATCACTCTGGTCTACTATATAAACTTAGCAAATATGGAATCGGTGAAGCCTGTTTGACTTGGATTAAAAGCTACATAAAAGGAAGGAAACAAAAAGTATTAGTAAATAATGTTTACTCCAATCAGATTAACCTGAAGTCTGGTGTGCCACAGGGATCGGTGTTGGGATCGTTCTTGTTCCTCGTTTTCATAAATGACATCTATGAAGTACTGAACAACATTGCCAGGTTATTTGCTGATGATACTGCCATTGGTTGTACTAAATCTAGTATCGAAGACTTAGAAAATTCGCTCAATAGTGATCTTTATCGATTACACATTTGGTCACAGAAATGGCAGATAAATTTTAATCCAAATAAGACTAAAGTCTTGCTATTTTCACCGGAGAAGCTAGGGAAACTGCCCTCACTCAAATTAGGGGGAACTGAACTCGATGTTGTTCGGTACCACAAACACCTAGGCATTACTTTGTCGCAAGACTTAAAATGGGCTAACCATATTGATAGAATTTGCAATACTGCAGGAAAGCAACTAAACATCTTAAGTAAACTTAAGTACAAATTGGAACAAAACACGTTAGACAAAATCTATAAAGCATACATCAGATCGATCTTGGAATATGCTAGTCCGGTCTGGGATAACTGTACCAAAAATGATAGTACTCGTATAGAAAAAATTCAGTTAGAAGCTGCTCGTATAGTTACGGGCTTACCCAAGTTTGCGAGTAAAGAAGTCCTTTATCAAGAAACGGGATGGGACAAACTGTCAACTAGACGTTTCAGACAGAAACTAATACTTTTTTACGATATATACAACAATAATTGTCCTGTGTTTCTTACAAATATCTTACAACAATATAGAAACAATAACACATCGTATTCTTTACGAAATCCAAACGATCTATTGACGCCACGTTGTCGAACGTCACGGTTTGAAAATTCGTTTTTCCTTAGCACAATTCGCGCCTGGAATTCGCTAGACTCGTCAACAAAAGCTGCGGCTAATAGAGCAGTATTCAGATCAAAAATAACTCAACTTGATCAACCGAAACCTCCACCTAATTATTTACTAACACGTAACAGGAAATTTAATATCTTGCATACAAGACTTCGTCATGGCTGTAGCCCATTAAAATCACATCTTTATAAATCTAACCTTGTAAATGATCAAAGATAGGTTGCCAGGCAACGAAACATACGCCCACAGCAGCTAAATCGTCCGGCAGTCAACATGGGTTGTCGCATATTTTTACTTTTTTTGGTAATGAAACAACTCATTATGTAATTATCTGAAAATCATTAGAATTTGTTTGCTTTTTATAAAGTTTTGCCCCACGCTATCAATTAGTATAGGAAACATTTAACATCGTGGATTTAGCTGTTCTGTTATCAAAATTCATTGAAAATCAAAATACTTGTGCGTTTCAACACCTTAAACTCTGTGTATCAATCTGAAGTCAAACGGATGATAAGTTTGGCATCTGTAGCGTCACAAGGTTTTTTGAAGTGATCAAGGGAGATAACTCTGGAAGTAATTATTTGAAATCAATGAAAATCAGTAGGCTTCTTCGTCTCATGACCTTTAACAGTGTGTGTAAATTTAAAGTCAATCAGATATTAACTTTGGCCTCTAGAGCGTCCACAGGATTTTGTGATGTGATCAAGGGCCATAACTCTGGCACTAATTATCGGAAATCGCTGAAAATCAATAGGCTTCTTCGTCTTATGACCTTAAACACTGTGTATGAATTTTAAGTCAATCGGATATTAACTTTGGCCTCTAGATTTTTTGAAGTGATCAAGGGCCATAACTCTGGCAATAATTATCGGAAATCGCTGAAAATCAATAGGCTTCTTCGTCTTATGACCTTAAACACTGTGTATAAATTTAAAGTCAATCGGATATTAACTTTGGCTTTTAGAGCGTCCACAAGATTTTTTGAAGTGATCAAGGGCCATAACTCTGGCACTAATTATCGGAAATCGCTGAAAATCAATAGGCTTCTTCTTCTTATGACCGTAAACACTGTGTATAAATTTAAAGCCAATCGAATATTAACTTTGGCCTCTAGAGCGTCCACAAGATTTTTTGAAGTGATCAAGGGCCATAACTCTGGTAGCTATTATCGGAAATCGCTGAAAAACAATAGGCTTCTTCGTCTCATGACCTCAAACACTGTGTATAAATTTAAAGTCAATCGGATATTAACTTTAGCCTCTAGAGCGTCCACAAGCAATTGTGGACGCCGGACCGACGGACGGACGGACGGACGGGGGCGACGACAATATACGACCACATTTCAATGTGGGCGTATAAAAATGTCGATGTGGCTATGAAACGGAAGACACGCAACATTACTTCCAAAATTGTCCTTTGTATGATGAGCAAAGGAGTATATTATTTGATCAATTAAAAAACTACCATAACCTAAATCTGACGACATTGCTTTCGGGTGACCCGCAATTAACGACAATTCAGAATATGCATTTAGTTAAGCAAATACAGAAATATATACAAAACACAGAGCGTTTTAAATCGTGATGTAGTTTCTAGAATGGAAAACACGCTACCGCCCGCCAAATATGTTTTGATTTCAAATATAAATTGATTTAATATCTGAACCTCACCAAATAAACCTTACACGCTTTCGTATATTTCGTTGTTGTAAGGTATGTTATACCGAGGTGTTCTCCCTTGTCCATATTCTAAATACACTGAGCTTGTGTAAATATGTTTGTCTTGTTAATTTATTGTTTATTAGTATCTGATATGTATTGACTTTGCTTCACTGACCACCTACAACATTTATATTGTATTTGTAAGTTTTAGAAACTTTTGTCCGATCCGTTTACTTTAAAGTAATAAAATATGTTTAAATAAAAAAAAAATAATCTATTTCACACATTTATAGTCACTAAATAAACGGTCATGTTAAACTTAATAAGCTATGACCATTTAAACATCATAAATAATACACTGAAAAATGGTTCGGAGCGTCGTCCATAACATCCAGACACTTTCGAGTAAAAAATAGGTTACGTGCCCTTGTTTTGAAACTAGTCTCACTTCACCAGCCTACCGACCGTTCTCCGTCTGATTGACAGGCCGGGATAATCCATACTACTTTTTACGAAACGTGACAGAAAGCTGGAACAAGAAATCGAATTTATAAATAACACACGGTGGGCGACTCAACAATTGTTTTTTCTAACCTTGTAAAAGTAAAACGAAACTACTGTTGGTATCATGATCCTGCCCAACCCAAGTTATTCATAGATATTATTTGTACTAAACCAAAATATGTCGCTTCTAACGGTCATGCGAAGGATAAAGCAATTTAAAAGATAAAACGAACGTAATTTCTAAAGATGCCGTAATAACCAAAACGATAAATATTACTGCTACTCAGAATCGTCAACCCATATGTAATAGTTACTAGTGTGTTTAGAATTTCCACGGGCTGTTGCTATTTATAGACTCAACGAGTGTGCGAGACTGTCAGAAAATTAGTAGTAGTGAACCAAGTAAAGCGTGCATATTCAACGTGTCTAGTACAACTTTTCAGTAGGCACGTGGGGCACCCTACTCATGGTACAAGCTATAACTCTTTCCACAATATTCGTTGAGCTAATTCCTTCACAAGGCATAAAGAACAACACCTGGCAGTCATCTCTTCCGAAGCATGTATGAGGTTCACCTTGAAAATCTCAAATCAATAAAAGTTAAAAGTCAATTCTTTACTTCCGGTTCGATGTTAGACGTCTTTCAAGCCCTTTTACCCATGTTATTCTTCCGCACAAATATCCTCTTTTTCCACCCAAACTGGCAAAGTATTCAAAATTCAAAACCTTCCCAACAATTCCACAGAACCCCCCAAAACGTATGAAAAAGGGGAAAAAATAAGGGAAAATTAAGCATTTTAAGCCCAGAACTACATCCTTTCTCCCTTTTTGCAAGCCCATCTTTGTTGATTTTTTGGTGTAGAATAGACGAAGACGTTTTGAATTAATATTTTCTGTCAGGTTTTGGTAAGTATTCATCATTTTGAGGCGGAAGGATAACAGAGTTATCAGGTGGCTACGGTGATATGTACGGCTATTAGCTACATGTTTTAGTATGTTTCTTCAAGTTTGTGTATCTCAAAATTTTGCTGGTCAACCTCATACAAATAAAAGTGCAAAGACATGGCCATATTATGTTCTTCTGTCTGTAGTGAAAAGCATTCAGCCCAACAAAAATTTAGGCAAAAGTTGGAGGTGGGCAAAAAGTCGAGAATTAACATTGAAGTCAATGGGGAAATTAATGGTGGTCTGCCTCCATTACTTTTATACCTAACCCTCGTGTGCCAAACCACAAGCTTTCTTCCAGATTCGCCGGCGTCCGCTCGTTACTTAAGACCCATATGCGATTATTTTCAAGGACTGCCGAGTGAACGTCAAACCACCCGTCTTTCACATATTATAACTTTTTAAAGCTTAATATAATTATAAGGAAATGGTAATCTGGCCGTAATGATTTATCAAACAAGATTTATCGTCGTTAAAATCCTCAAACTGTCATCAGTTAAAGGGCTTGTTGATGCGTATCTCTCTGCTAATTGATATTCTATATAATTGATATTGATATTTGATTGTAATTGATAAACAACTATCTGAAAAACATGATGAGGTCTTATAAATACTAAATTCCGGGGAGAGGGTTGATTTAATCGTGGGCACTTCGGTTTCATATATTATTGTGATATCCACCAGTGGTTGAATACCGGTGCATTTTTTTTTACACGAGCACTAATGCAAGTGAACTAAAATGAATTCAACACATGCCCTCAGATCTTATCCTGAACGAATGGTTATTTTGGTAATAGTCGTAATTCAGTTGTTTGTGGCTGTAGTCGGGAACGCTATGGTGTGTTACGTCATTGTAACAGAGAAGAAACTGAAGAAATGTTCGATGATCACAATATTTAACTTAGCCGTTACAGACATTTGTTATCCCATATTTGCGATTATTCCGTTTATAGCAGTAATGGTAACGGACAAATGGGCACTGGGAGACATTGCCTGTCAGGTGTGTGGATATATGTTACAAGTCTTGGCTTTGGCATCCATCGAGAACATGACGGTGATTGCCTTTACACGGTACATAGTTGTTTGCCACCGAGAATTTGCCAAACGATATCTGACTAAGACATATTATGTGTGTAAGTTTTAAGTGTTGTATTATCCTGTGAAGGCTGTGTTATTGTGTCCATGATCTTATCCAAAAATTTAAATGATGTCATGAAAAAAATAACCAAAATATGGATATTTGAAATTTTTACTTCGGATTGACTGATTAAAGATGGCTGCCTGCACATTTCATAAACATACATTATGTAAGATTTAGATAAAGAACTAGCCATTCTGTCTATAATAACGTTGAACAGTTCTAATCCATTTAATATCGGAGAAATCTTATGCCATCGAGAGTTGATTAAGGCCTGGATCAGTTAATTTATATCTATTTAATACTTTATAAAAAATATCAGGTCTAAAGAAAGACGGGGGGTTGGGATGGCCTAGTTGTCTAGAGTGCCGCGCCTCGACCTCTAGCTGGCCGGTCACCTCTGGCTTGCGGCTGTGGTTTCGAGCCCTGGTGTGAGCGTATGTGGCATGGAGATAGTGGCGCCTTCTCAACCTCGTGGGTTTCCTCCGGGCACTCCGGTTTCCTCCCACGGCTAAAGACCCCTACGCGCAAGCGAATTATTGAAATAAAATTGAAACCATATGTTAGTCCTGAAATGACCTGGTTGTGTTGAGTGGACGTTAAACCCCATTTCTCTCTCTCTCTCTCTCTCTCTCTCTCTCTCTCTCTAAAGAAAGACCTGCAATGGGCAGATTTAGATCTTGCATAATGCATGTAAATGCAAGGGGTTATACAAGTAGACCTAATTGATCCAGTGAAAGCTATATATGAATACTTCATGTGGGTATTACCCTGCTTTTTCAGCATTTCAGTGAACCATAATTGTGTCACCTTTTTTTATGCAATCAATTCATGAATATGGTGTAAAGAATAAAGGGCCTACCATATTATGTGCTCGTTGGTCACTTATTATAGGCCCACATTTGGATGCCATCTTAGTAGACCTCTTTCAAAACGACTTTTGAAGCCTTAAAGTCGGTGTTGTAAGGAGTAAATTACAGTCATGCGTAAATTATCGTTATGTGTTAAATATCGTTTGTAATTGATGTAATAAACACGTATTTTGTGGAAATTACTAAAAACATTTGGGAACTATTTTTTTTGTGGATTTTTATTTGATGAATTTTTCAGGACGGTGTGATACGGTCTTACAAAACAACAGTTAACTTTAATTTGCAAATTTTTGGGAAATTACTAAAAACTTTGGAGAACTATTTTTTTTTTTATTGGTGTATGTTCTATAATTGAATCACTTTTCAGGATGGTGTGATAAGGTCTTAGAAATCCACAGTTTTCATATAGTTATAGTATAAAACAGAACTCAATCACCATTGAATTTGTACTTGTTTGCTTGTATATATTTGCATGTAGTTATAGAATAAATACAGAACCTAATGACCATTGAATACCGCTCGGGTAAAACTTGGCTTATTAAGCAACTTTTGGAAATCATTCTATTTCCACTTTATACAATGATGCAGGACCGAAGATTGGTTGACAGGTTCTAACCGGTTGTGGAAACTTTCAAGGGTCTGCGAACCAACCGCTGAACCCATTTATCTGTGATATTAATGCAATTTCAATCCAACTAAAAGAGTTATTCCAACTAGAAGCTAGCCAAGATAGATCAAATTTCTATACATCAGTTCCGCGACCGAATGCTCAAATTCTTCGGACGAACACTAATACGTACGCTCACAGATCATGGGACTTCGTTAAAGGTTTTATGTGCCTGGCATTGGAATCTCGTCAGTGGCCATCTTCCGGGTTTAGTCCGGCCATTGGATGAATATTTTGTATCTGTTTGTCCATTTATATGGGTCGCTGTATTTAGAACACACTTTAATCTTCTTCTCTGTGACTATTGGGAGTGGCTATACCGACACTGTTCCTTTGAGATACAGAGCACGATTGTCAATATCTATATTTAAACACATATATTATGCAAGAGCTAAATCTGACTATTGCAGGGCTATTGCAAGATTGTCAATGAATTCGTTCTTCTTCTCAATGGATAATTGAGACTATGTTTTAATCGTACCGACTTAAGTAATGATGACCGAGGCTACTATCTTGGTTTAGAGTAAAGCAATTTGACTGAAATTGTCAGCATATTCGCTTTACGTTATCTATAGTATACTGAACGCCATAGAAAACCCATCACTTAGTTTTTCGTATAACAAAATGATCCTGTAAACAAATCTTATTTATTTTGCTTCTTATTGTGAACAATATTCAAATGGGAACACATCGATAACAACGCATTTGTACACTTATGGATGTTTAATCTGAAATCAACGGTACAAAGTCAGAGGGGTCAAAACCAAAAGTACGACAAAGATGGTTAATTGTCAATAGTGCGTGTCCACTGGCTGGGGAGTTGGGTTGGCCTTGTGATCTAGAGTGCCGCGCTTCGACCTCTAGCTGGCCGGTCACCTCTGGCTTGCGGCTGTGGTTTCGAGCCCTGGTGTGAGCGTATGTGGCATGGAGATAGGGGCTCCTTCTCAACCTCGTGGGTTTCCTCCGGGCACTCCGGTTTCCCCCACTGCTAAAGCGAATTATTGAAATAAGATTAAAAAAACCATATGTTAGTCCCGAAATGACCTAGTTGTGTCGAGTGGACGTTAAACCCCATTTCTCTTTCTCTCTCCCCCCCCCCCCACTGGCTCTTACGCACGCTGTGCAGCACAATTAACCATCTTTGCCGTACTTTTGGTTTTGACCCCTATGTTTACAGGATCATTTTGTTATACGAAAAACTAAGTGATGCGTTTTCTATGGTGCTCAGTATATTTAACTATTATAGTCAGAACTAAGTAACTAAGTCAGAAGGTTCCGCTTCCATAATATATCTTTAAATAATGTACAAGCCTTATGATGCTTTACTTTGTTTTTCTTTACAGTGACTACTATCATGACCTGGGTGTTGCCAAGCGCCATTAATTTACCAACTGCTCTTGGATGGGGCACGATTGAATTTAACTACAAACTGGCAATATGTATCCATGATTGGCACTCGAGTTTGACGTATGCTGTAATCCTGGTAATTTTGGCATTTTTCATACCACTTATACTGATAATAATACTTTATGCAAAGACGTTTTATACTGTCTGGAAGAGTGGAAGAACTATACGAAGTTCAGGAGATGGTGGTGGCATGGTATTGAACCAAAGTGATATAAAGCTAGCTAAAGTGACTTTCTGTATATTCTCGTCGTTTGTAATTTGTTGGATGCCCGTTTCAACTTTCATTTATATTGATTTAGCTGGCTCGTTAGGGCCAGAGTTGTTTGTTTGTTCCATGGTGTTTGCCTTTTGTAATGGAGTTTCTAATCCAATTGTATACTCATTAGTGGGTGAAGACTTCAGGTCGGCTTTTAAAAAGTTGTTTACCGTTAAACAGACATTAAACCACCGCGCGCAGAATTCAGTCACATTATAATTAAATTGTGCCCCCACTCTCTCAGTCGTTTAGATTACGTGTAGGTGGTCTGGAAGTGACACATGCAGCTTTCGGAAAATAAGTCGGTGGGATGGTGGGTGGGGGAGTGGCAGCATTGAAATCAGCATTATTTTAAGTGGGCTTTACCGGCTCGATCGATAAATTAAAATAGTTACTACCCAATCCCGATAACTCCATCCCTAAATATATCATTGTTGTATGGCCAAAACTGATTTTAATTGTAAGATTAATCAGGCCCGTATCTAGACACCATTAAGCGGGGGGGGGGGGCATCACCTTTCGGTAGGGGGGGGGGGGCAAACATTTTGAGGAAATTTTCGGAAAGGTCATTCTAACAGACTGTTGTAATCATCATGCTATGTAGTTACCTAGGCGTCTAATAAGCATTTTAAAATAAGTATTCAAACAAAAAAAATTAGCTTTTTTAGGTTAATATAAGGTACTGTGTATAGTTTAATACGGGCCCTAGATTAATACATATGTAATTACCATTTATGTAGAAATCATTCTATTGCTAAGAAGATGAACTAATATGTGATCTGTAATTTTAAAATTAGCTTATAGAATAAATGTTGCAAATAGTTGAATGTATTTTATGTTCTTTCCAATTTATTATTATAAAAATGAGATATACATATCGCTATAGAAATGAAGAATGCTCTATCGCACAAAGATAGTTTTGTTTATTACAGAAATAAAATGGATGAAGTGAGTTTAACGTCCTATTTTTCTGTAGGGTAGGCAAATCTTCGTCGAATTGCCACTGCTATTGGTTCTTTTAAGTGTTCGCCAGCGTGTGCACGATACCTCGGTCTTACGTCCAATCCAATCAATGGTTGAGAGCGCACCCCTGTCTACTTATCGCCCTTTCTTATCGCCCCTATACAGGATTATACCACGTTAGTTTTTACCTTGCGGGCTTTGTTTCATATCTATGCATACATAATATTCCAATATACCACGTAGGGTCTTTTTGAATAGGGTATAATAACGGTTACACTGTATCATAAACCGTATAGTATGGGTACGGCTCGATGCATTAACCGACCGATCGGCTATCTGTATTGTAATTTATTTTAAGATTAAGTGTAAATATCACCAATAAAAACATCAAAATTGATTAAATGATCAACATAATTTGCAAAATTAGCTTTATATAATGTAAAGTCCCTATAATTAAATAGAAAGTGGTACCGAAAAAGCGTACAACGTTTTGTGTGTATAGAAGCAGTAAGGCGAGCGTGGTATTTTTAGCCGCTGCCCTATTTTTGTAATTGTAGGCCTATGTTTCTTGTGGATCGATCTGAATACGTAATTTATAGAATTTTACATATTGGCATATATTTTCTGAACAATGACAAGAAACACATTAAACAGAAGAGAAGAAAAATATCCGGCTTTCCATTTTGTACGAACTGTTATTGTACCGTACGGCAGTTCAGGTCTTATGACGGTACGGTCTATCATTATCAATCAACAAAAATTCTCCAGTAACTGCGGTTTAACGCCCACTCCGCACAAACTTGGTCTTTTCGGGATTAACGTCCTACGTTTCTTTGAATTTAAAATGTCTGCTTACTGTAACAATTAATTAGGCATATGCTAAGCTAATTGACCGTGCTGCTCATCGACAATAGACTTCATCTATTTTTTCACGTTTTTCTGTACGATAAATTGTTCTTTGATTGATTATTTAACATTTAATTAATAAAACTAAACCAATATAGACCATTAACGGTATACACATGTATATAGATATTTCCATGTTTGAATTCAAATGGATTTAAAAGAGGGCCATCAACTGATTACACTGGCTTATTTATATCGATTACATTGGATGCCGAACGATGATAAATTTTCAATTCATCATATCTTTGTGAATACTGGGTCGAACTGAAACGTCTTTGGACTGATATTCCTATTAACGATTTAAATTTCACAAATTGTTATCAGGGGATTTAATAATCCTTGAAGGGATAATGACAGCCATGTTGACTTTCCCACTTGTGCACCCGAACACGACAAGTGTGGTATTTACTATTTCCTTGTGGGAAACACCATAGTTCCAAGCGGTAACGAATACAGCATTCTTTCCGAAGTGATGAATGTTGAAATTTTGATCTGCAGGGAATGCACGTGCAAAACGTGTGACGTGGGACAAGCGTTGTGTTTGGACGCACAAAGTTCATTACCGAGAACGGATTTTGGGTTCAAATCCAGAACTCCACAAAAAGAAACCTATCACAAGTTTCACCTATGGCCCAAGAAAACGTTTACCAGAAATATTTCACGAATAGGGCGTTGACCTTTTAATGGCTTTGAGTATAGTTTGGTTTGGTGACGTAATCGTCCCAAATCGGCGCTATCGAGTTAAAGGGTCATTGTCTGGCATTTTGGATTTTGCTATCATCTAATCACCCAATCGCAAGCCTGGGGGCCGGGTGTTCGTTCCCTGCATTGGCCGAGAAAGTTCAGAAATAATGCGCCCAATCTTGACTGTTGCCATCTCTTCAATGGCGAATGTCTGCCAGTCGACGTCAGGACGTGTTAGAACGTCAAACAATTTTAACAATAAGGGCCATAACGCGGATAGAATCTCGGAAAAGTGTACTAAGTGAGCAAACAGGAGCAAAGGGGTGAGAATATTGGGCAACGACTACAGTGAAATAAACTTTCTTTATTCTACAAACATCTGGAGTAAAGCAATAAAAAAAAAACATAACCACAATATACATATAAATAAATGAGTGGGTTACAAGTTTGTTACAGCTGCATCGACACATTGCCATGCCTACACGAAGGTGTGCAAAGATAGCTCCAATTTGTTTATGTAAGAAATACCGTTTTAAATTTACTCTTTGTTTTCTTTTTAAGAAATGAAATCTGTATTGGGTTGTCAGTTATTCTAACAATGCTTCATTTGTCTGCTTCGAGAATCCACTCATTATCAACAGAAAATGAAGTGTATTTAATAACCATATGTACAACATATTTTGAGTTTTATTAATGACAAATAAATATATGGCAACTATCATCCTTAAAGTTGGGTTCCCAGGAAAGTATTTATCGGGTGGTTATTGCCAGTAAAAGTATGGCAATTTTGGTATATATGGAAAGCAGAGATATCCAATCGTACTAGAAAAATACTGGTTTCTCTGAAAACACTCATGGAGCGTATACAGGACAAAAATGTAAGGGTTCCCCTAACCATCAGCCTGACTATTAAGACTATCTCCACGCGTGACGTCGAAGGCTGCACGAGTACATTGAGCGCTTTGTGTAAATGTTGATAAACGTTATGAAAAGTTAGGCGTACAAGACTTTCTGAGATAAAAAAAAATCACGGAAAAAGACCCGGGCAGTGGATAATCCGAGAATTTAATTAGGATTCGATATTTGTAATAAATAGTTAGCGATTACAGACAACATCGTATTGTGTATGCAATGAATTCTCATCTGTTTCCGCCCGCTGTTGCTATAGGTACGGAGAGGGGTAATCCCCTGACGCAAACATGGCCTCTTTTGATCAATTTTTATAGCAGGGTATACTTGGCAATTACAATGTTTTGAGAAGGATGTGAAGCAAAATTATGAGGAATTAATTAGTTTGAATATGTTTTAGTCCTAATATATCGTCAAATCACCCAGTTTATACCCGGGCATGTAACTTTAATAAAAGAAACATGCCCACAGCAACTAAATCGCTTAGGCACTCGACAAGGTTTCTCACATGTTTATGCTTTTGTAGATAATAGGAGCATTTACAAGACACTGATATCAATTAAATTCATACAGATCAAAGGTTTATGGTTCAACAAAGTGAAACAAGGACCATAACTGTAACAGTTATGAACAGAAACTACTGAAATTCAATATATATGGTAACAGAAATATGGTTAAGTTACAGTGCAATGTAAAGAACAGAAAAAATGAATGAAAGGAAAATGGTACTCTGATTTAAATTAGTGACATTATTGCTAGTACAAGATTTAATCACCACTGGTCCCAACACAGTTCAGTTTGATGTCCATATAAACACACGGGCTTAAATATCTTTTCAAATAATGATTGCACTATGCCTCTTAAGATAAGATACAGTTGAATATTTTCTTCATCTTTGTATTATAGCCAACTGATCTTGGATATCATCTAATAATCGTAAACTAAAATTAAAAAGAGCATTATGATTAACAAATGAAATTCTTTAACCATGCATTATGCAAGGGCTAAATCTGCCTATTTCAGGTCTTTCTTTAGGCCTGAAATGTTTGCTAAAGTATTAATTAGACATTAATTAACGGATCCAGGCCTTAATCATCTCTCGATGCCATTAGATTTCTCCGATATTAAACAGCGATCCTTTGATTTAATCAAATATGGTGGACCGAGACATAGCTTTGATCAACCAGTACCATGGTTGAAATTATTGCACACTTCGTTTGCAATAGAGTAATTTGAATGAAATTTTCAAATTATTCATTTAACATTTCGAACTATTATAACAAGAATAGCTAGTTCTTTATCTAAATCTTTCATAATGTATCTTTAACTAAAATTATGGTTATTGTAAATATAAATAACAAAGTTTAATAAATATTTTAATTAAGAGTCAAACCTTTTTATAAAATACATTTAGTATCAGAGTTTCAACAGGCATTATGCAAGAGCTAAATCTTTCATAATGTATGTTTAACTTACCAAAACCATATTAAACCCTAATGCCATCAGATGCCAACAGATTTAAATGTATGTTTAACCACACCAAAACCATAATCAGATGCCAGAGATTTTCAATTAATGATTCAATTTAAAAATGGATAATCAGGGTAGCAATGACAATCGAGGCTGCACTGTTCTTCTAAAGGGGGTAACACATTCCCTTTACATTATTTATTTTTTAACTATTAAAGCAAGAATTGCCAGCTCTTTATCTAATCATACTCTTTTAATAAACAATAAAATGTAAATAATATTGTGAATCTTCGTGTAATTACATGATAATCCAGCAAGATACATTTTATTCAAATTATTCAGAGCTAGTATAACTAAAAATTTATTCACAATAATAGTAGTATCCTTAATAGATTTACTCACTTTCTTTCAATTCCAGAATAGCTGAAATTAACCATATAAAAAAAAGTTATTAAAAAATTGACAAAGATAGGTTGCAAGGCAACGAAACATACACCAACAGAAGCTAAATCGTCCGGGCAGTCAACAAGAGTTGTCACATATTTTTTACTTTTTTAGGTAATAAAACATGCTAGTGTTTAATATACAAAACATTTAATAACATGGATTTAACTGTTCAGTTATCAAAATCTATTGAAAATCAATATACTTGTTTGTCTCAAGATCCTAGACTCTGTGTATCAATTTGAATTCAAACAGATGATAGATAAGTTTGGCCTCGAGAGTTTCACAAGATTTTTCAAAGTGATAAAGGGAGATAACTTTGGCTGTAATTATCGGAAATTGCTAAAAATCAATAGGCATCTTCGTCTCATGACCTTAAACACTGTGTATAAATATAAAGCCCATCTGGTATTAACTTTGGCCTCTAGAGCGTCCACAAGATTTTTAAAAGTGATCAAGGGGCATAACTCTGGCAGTAATAATCGGAAGTAGCTGAAAATCAATAGGATTCTTCGTCTCATGAACTTCAACAATGTGTATAAATTTAAAATCAATCGGATATTAACTTAAGCCTCTAGAGTGTCCACAAGCAATTGTGGACGCCGGACCAACGGACGGGGGCGATGACAATATACGACTACATTTCAATGTGGGCGTATAAAAATAAAACATAATCGAAATGGGGAAAATCAAGATCAAGAAAATAAGCTATTTTCTTTTGACTGAAGTTACAATGTCACACACAAATCACAATTATATAATCTAATACTTTTATAGGTTTTCGTTTCTGTCCAAAGTAAAAATTGAATGGATACATTGTCACATCAAGGAAGCGCTATAACAGTGCCTTTTCAGAGCTTATTATATTCTGCCTTACTTTAATATAAAGTAATGAACATTTTTTTTCAATTTACAGTATACTTACTGGAACTCTAGCTGGGATTTAACTGCATCCATTTTCTTCATATTCTAAAAAAAGTGTAAGACTTTGGTCTTAGGTCTTTAAGACCATATTGTGTCTTGGGAAAATTATTAAATTTTCTGTCTATAAAATTAAAATCCCACGTACCTAGTAAACGTGAAATAAAAGCTATACATAATAAGTCAGTGATGTTTGGTAAAATCATAACCTATGACAAAACTGTCCATCACGTTCTTCCTGTTATTGGACCTATGGTTAGTAGACATAATATGGTTATCATCACCTGCTTTATTTGTGTGAAATTTAGTAGGTTCAAAGTTAATATTGAGTCTGCAGGAACTGGGGGATATAAAAGAGGGGTTTGAGTAAGATTCGTTAGATACTCTCCCAGATATTCAAGCAGCCATTATCTGTTGAGAACAAGGGACCTGCGAAATCATCCAGCTTAGCAATAAAGATCTTATAGCTGAAATACTGTAGTATTGTTTTACGATCACAAGACACAACAAAGAAGAAGTCCTAAAAGTAGCAGTAGTACTACAAAAGTAGAACATTTTAAATAGGCCTGTACCAACACTACGACGGTTACAAGGAGATCTATATAAAAATAAAATCTAGTTGAAAATTCCATGCACCTTCTTAAATTTACCGGTAAATGAAAATTGTTAGTAATGTAATATTACATCTACAGTATATGTACATGTATGCTGTTGTAGGGCATATTAGCATGGGTTTCTATTATCATGGCCATGATTTCAAATGAAGTTTTAAATAATAACAACAATTATATGTATATTTATGATGTACTTTATCCACGACATTAAGGATTATACTCAATTTACTACCCTTACAAGGGGGAACCAAACTAACATTCTTAGTCAACACCAGGATCGAACCTGGAACTGCCTGGTTAGTTAGCCAGCACGCTACTGACTGAGCCACTATGGCTCCATCTGTCGAAAAACAATGTCGACACCTAGATTGTACTTTATAAGCATTTTTGGCTTGGCTAAAGTGCACTGAAGGGATTGCACTAAAGTTAGGGACCCTTTTTGTGGACTCAGGACCAGTCCCTCACAAGGAACCATATCAATTTTCTACCCAGATTGTGTGACACATGCCTCGTGTCCTGTGTTGCAGTACCCATTAACATTCTACACCCAATTAGATGTAAGTCACGAGGTAGGCTATTTGTTTTTCATAATACATTGTACATAATATTTAATTTTTTCTAACCTCCATAGTATGTGTAATGCAGCTTTCTTGAGATGCAAAATTTTTAGCAGCTTGAGATAAAAGCTGAAATAGAAATAATTTGTCCAGAATTTGATTTGGCAATAAGTGTTTGTATATCTGAACATATATGATAATGATTAACACTAGAGAAATAACATACTTATGGTAAAGACCCTATAGATAATAGATTAATCAGATCATTTCTCATTATCTACTTTGACCTTTTGGGAGGCTGATTCAAGATTGTGCCCAGATTGTTAGATGAAACAAAGCACCGATTCCCATGCACCATCCTGATTATTTGTGCCATGGTGTTGAGTCCACTCTTGAAAGATACTCACGGTCTCACCACACCCATCCCTTGACTCAAAGAAAGTGTAATCATATTGCTAAAGCAATACAATTCCTTCAGTCGACTGACTTTGCAGCCCGAACAACAGTTACATAAATTAGTGGAAGTATGGGAGCAATACTGGCCAAAACATCTAGCAGATATGATGCCATCTTCAGCATTACAATCGCAGGCGGTAGCAGCCCCATTGTCAGCTTGCTGTCCGTGGAGGGGCAGTGAAGTTTTAAGGGAGGGGGGCACAGTTTAGAGCTGTGGTCTGCAACTTTTTTTTCAGGGGGCATTGCTCTTCCTTGCTCCCAGCTGGCTATGGGCCTGGCTGATAACATAAAAAGTATAAACCCAACTTTATGGTGGACCAATTTAAACTTATTTTGTTTATGCTTTTGAATCACAAAATTCAACTTGAAAATAGTCTTGAATTATTAATTATAATTGTGTGAGAGATATAGCAAGATACAATACATGTATGAATACTTTTGGCTACAAAAAGAAGAACTAGGCTTACATGTACAATGTAACTTGCGTCCATCCATATTTTAAACACTTTGTGAGTTTTTCTATACATATAGATGGTATTAGTAGGAAAAACAAAATCATAATCAACCACACTATCGTCCTGCGGTATGAATAACCACAGGAATCTCACCTTCTATCTGTATATGCATACACTATACTGAATTAGACAAATAAGAATGTCACACAAAAACGATCTGCAGTGAATAGACCATGGAAACAAGGACCAAAGATATTTTTAGTTTTTCTCTCCCTTTCTTTGCATTTCCCCCCTTTTCCATGGTGATTTTTGTTGACTTTTGTGTGTTGAATGGAAGAAGAACGTATGAATAAGCCTCTTTTAGCCAGATTTTTGTGAATATTCATGATTTTGAGATGGAAGGATTCAAGACTTCAGAGGTTGGTTAGGTTTTTGTGTGACGTCAGTGCATGGAGTTATTCATTCAGTCAATGACAAACGTTAGCAAAGGAAAATAATATAAATATTGGAGACAAGGGCTATGATATCGTTTTGTGGGGAGTATTTATGGCTTATGCAAATCAAAACGACTAGTTAATATATTCAAGAAAAAACCTATCTGATCTGAGTGGACTGACAGGTTAGATTGCCTGACCTAGGCTATAACGAATAGTTGACAAAAAACGAGGCTTCAACAGGCATTGCATTTCTGTCCTTTTTAAAATTTTAACTATAAATTGTCTAGTTCGGTATATATGAATAGAGGGTCAGATTCTTGTAGAATAAGGGACCTGCAGTAAGTATCGAAATAAAATGGGGTTAAAATAAGGTTCTACGGGCTACTGAAACTGACTGACGTGACACTATCATCAGTATCATTATCATCACTTGTTTCTAAACTGCCGTGTCGAAAACACTTAGGCCTACACTATACAAAAAAAACCATATAATTACATCAGATGACTTGGAACATCTGACAACTTGCCGAGTTAATGACCCAATGTCGTTGATATTTGCAGCTACTTTCTCATTTAAACGAGTTTTTGTTTCCTGATTCCAACTTGCAGACGCCATAGTTGTTTACATTCTAGAGATGCTAATATTTCATACCTTAGAAATATATGGAACGAATTTTTATGAAGTTAGGCGAATATAAACCAATCTTGTGATTTGATTTTAAAATTTAATATAACTGAGAGGCATGTTGTATTATGTAAATATTCATGGTATACAGTTGATGGCAGATAATTTTTACAAAATAAGACGTCATACTTCGTTTCGCGTTTTTTAAAATGAAGCAATTTTTACATATCACTTTATTCTTAAAAATTTCACAACAGCCAAAAATCTTAAAATAAATGCTGATAGTCAAGTTGACAACAATGGCAATGGGTCTGTTGGCGATCTGGCTGTTTGTCCAGAATGTAACGACATGTAAACATGTACTTTTATAAACACTTTGTATAGCAAAAGTTTGGTGGATTTAGTGACAGATTGTTGTGGTCCTATTTTTGTTGCTTAAACAATAGGTGAACACTATTTTTAAACTCATAACTCATCAAATATCTATTCTATATCATTTAATAAAAGAGTATTGATTTTGTTAAGAATTTATTTCATTGATCATTTAGAGAACATGAGAATTTTTGTCATATATATGTCTAAATTAAAAATTTAAGTCTGCAGGTAAGGCCTTGAGCTAACTATAATTGGTTTTGTCATTGTGATCAAACAGAATTTACAGATGACAGTATTGATAGTAAACTGTATAATGTAGTTCAGCTCTGAACTGACTGAACGTAGATCTCATTACACTCGCCCTGTATGTTCAGGAACTGCTCTATTTGAACCCTTGTTGAAAAAGTATCGGCCCCCAATCAATTTTACTGGACAATTTTTTACTGCTAAATGCTTGTGTGTCGTCAGTCTCGGTGAACTCCTGAACAATGTAATGTAAAGGAACATTTTAGTGAGAAAATAAGGCTTTGCTTACATCACTTGAGAGCGTATGTGGCATGGAGATAGGGGCGCCTTCTCAACCTTGGGACTCCGGTTTCCTCCCACTGCTTAAAAGACCCCTACGCGCATGCGAATTATTGAAATAAAATTGAAACCATATGTTAGTCCCAAATTGACCTAGTTTGTGTCGAGTGGACATTAAATCCCATTTCTCTCTCTCTCTCACATCACTTGAATCAGTTTGAGTATGTGACACAACATGCTGTTAAATTCCAAACAAGCAATTTCTTGCAATACAAAGTCCAAACTTGCTTGGGTATCGTTCCGATTTTAATTTCAAAATGACAATTTAGCAAAGAACAGAATGTTATCAAATATTGTTATTAATCATTATGATATGAGTGAATATGGTGGATTTGGTTACACCTTCTTCCAAACTTGCATGGAAATTGTATTTTAAGGGGCATTTTGACACTAAAATGTTATGTTTGTAAATATGACAATTTGGCACAAAGAATGGCATATTATCATGTATCAATATAAATTATTGTAATTATAAGTTGAAATAATGGTGGATTTGGGTAGATTTTGGGGGAGTTGCATAAATCATGTTAACGAGTACATTAGCTTTTAATGATAATTGAAGGCCTATTTTTTTTTTACCCAAAACATAGAAATATCACAAAAGGTTTTAGTCAGTTTGATTATGAAAACAATTTATAATTGATGGGAAGACATCAATAACGACACATTTGTACACTTATTGATGTTTAATCTGTAATCAACGGTACAAAGTCAGAGGGGTCAAAACCAAAAGTACGATACAGATGTCAGTAGCGCGTGTGTCCTCCACTGGCTCTTACGCACGCTGTGCAGCGATGTAGCTTGGAATTAACCATCTGTGTTGTACTTTTGGTTTTGACCCCTCTGACTTTGTACCGTTGATTACAGATTAAACATCCATAAGTGTACAAATGTGTTGTTATTGATGTGTTCCCATTTGAATATTGTTCACAATAAGAAGCAAAACAAATAAGATATGTTTACAGGATCATTTTGTTATACGAAAACTAAGTGATGCATTTTCTATGGCGCTCAGTATATATTAAAATTTGTATTTAAAGGGAACAGCTAAAGATGGCAGCTGATTTAAATTGTTTAGATCATCATTTATGTGAAGAGATGGCCGAGCATGTTGAAAAGATAACTCTTTCTGGTGAAGCAATAATTGATGTGGAGGTCATGAAGAAATTTAAGAAAATCTGCAGGTTTTTATACTTTTATTTATTTCCCTGGAGGAAAATTTGTCAGTTTAGTGTTTAAAGGGAAAGAATTCTGAACTCTTATGTTATGAATCATGATTATCAAGTACTTTCTAATTTACGTTTTTCTGATAAACGCTTATTAAAGATCCCTTGGGTAACACTTGAGACGGGAAAGCGTGTATTTTCATACTCAGCGCCGTTTCTTTGGAATCAGCTCCCACTATCCATACGTCTAGAGTCATCTCTTTCTGTTTTTAAGAACAAACTGAAAACTTTCCTTTTTGAAAGTCCTTTGTAATATTGACATCGAGAACAAATCTAGTGAACTCGAAGCGCATTAGAAACTCTGAAGCAGTGTTTATGCGCTATACAAATATTGATATTATTATTATTACTAATTAATGGGATAAAGACAAACTGCTTGCAGCTTTCTGTAGATTGGTTCCTTCACATTATTAAATTGATTTATACTTTACTTTGAATAGAATAATCAACTTTTTTCTTTCGTTTGTGCAGGATTTCAGATTTATATGTAAAACATGCTTACCATATGTTGATGAGTACGCTAGAAAATGATCATGCAGAGATTCGTCTCTCAACATTCAAGATGATTGATGAACTTTTTAATAGATCTCATTGCTTTCGTGATCTGTTGGTGTCTGAATTTCAAAGATTTTTAGAATTGACAGTTGGTAAGTTATCGTAAATCAGGTTTTTCTGTTTTTGAAAAACATGTAGATGATTGATAGATTTAAGATAATATATTTTAAACGTTTTATTGAAAAATCTCATTGAGAATGTCTGTAGATCAATCAAATCACACAACATTTATAAATTACTGTGTGTACCGTGATTGTAAAAGAAATTGAGGCAGTCAGGTTTAACTTGATTATTAATTTCTATACTACTCAGCTAAAAACTGTTTTTAAAGTTTAAATTTGTTAATGTTATTCCTTCAATGACCTTTTTTTTAACCTTACAGAAATAGATCATGATCAACCGCTACCACCTCCTCTGCCTGTTGCTAAAAAACTTAAAGCTGAAACTTTAAAAGCCATACAACAGTGGTTTGAAAAATTTGGTGACGCTTATAAAAAACTTTCTCTGGGTTACAACTTTCTTAAATCATGTAAATTAGTAAGTCTTTAGTGTTCTTTATAATATTATTTTATTAGTTTTAACCTAACTCAGCAACTTATTATGAGGCAATGTTCATTATGGAAATATGCTGTACAATCTTTTCAGTGGACGCTTACGGCTAGCCCCGGATCCTTTCACTCTTTTTGAATTCAGGCGCGGATCCAGGATTTTGGTAAATTAGATTCAATTTGGTGCATTCTGACGTATTTCCGGAAAGTAAGTTCCAAAATTACAGGTCTAAAAATCGCCAATAAAATCGCATAAAAAATTTTCAAGCCTGAGCAGGGGGGGGGGGGGTCCGGACCTCTTGGACCCCCCCTCTGGATCCGCGCCTGGAATTGTTTGTTTGTTTGTGGTCTCTGAGTATGATGTCTTGTCCATATATTTGTTTTTGTGTAAATTATGTGTGGTGCAGTCCCCCTGTACTTACTATTAGGTTTCAACTGTATATCCAAATGTTTAACACTAACCATCTACCTATAACTCCTAGGGATAAATTGGCAGATTTTAACATTTTCATTCTGTGATTGCCTTTTGTCCCTTGTCGATGGTGAAGTTTAATTTCTTCATTACAGATATTCAGTAACTTTATTATATTCAAATGCCTTCATAGATGATTTGTGACCCCAGAATGTATCTCCAAAATATATCAAACAATTCTCACCGAAATTTGATAAGTGTATTATTTTGCTGTATAGGTCGATTTTAATGACATTAGAACTAGAACAATAGCTGAAAGACAGAGAGAAGAAGAAAAAGAAAGAAAGAGAAAGGCCATATTAGACCTGAAACTTAGTAAAGCTTTAGATGAGAGTAAAGGTATATTTATGATCCTAAAATTTGAACGTACAACACTTGTTTCTAAAGCTCAGACAAATTCAGATTTATGTGATAATAAGTTGCTTAGTCTATCATTAAAATGGAAAAGGTTAACCGTTAAGGATATGAATACTGGATGTTTTCTTGACTCTTGACAAATATATTTTCATGAAATGTTAATATTTATTTTTTAGAAACTGTACCAGATATTGAAACATGTAAAATGGAGATAGAGAATTGTTTAAATTTATTACTGCCTACACCAGATGACTTTTTCATCAGTGAATGGGAGCCAGTGATTAATAATGATCCAACTTCTTCCCCCGATGCAACAGATGGCAGTAATGCATCACATTCAAACAATAAATCTCCTCAGATGAATAATGGTGGCTTAACAAAAACAGATGAAAATCCATCTAACGAAAATATTTCAGCAATTGAAAACAATTCTTCTGACACCATCGTGACTGATTCTAGTGATAATTCAGATTTGGAGGATGTAGAAGAAGACTTTGTAAACAGTGACACAAGAACTGATTTTGTAAATGATTTTGGATTAGGTTCCCGAAAATATAATCTCAATATTGAAATCAAACCTAAAAAATTTCTTATAGAAGAAACAGATGATAATAAAGACATTTTTAAAACATTAAGAGACTCTATACGTATGGTGAAAGTAAAATATTTACCTAAAGTAGCAAGATGGTTGGAGGTAGGTAGACCTATATCATAAGTATTTTATATTCATTTAATCCATATATCAAGGGTAGGGCTTTTCTGATCCTTAAAGGGTTTCGATTTCATTTTCCTTAAATTCATATTGAATCTGAACAAATGGCCTATTTTTTAAGACGTATCGTTTTTTCACATTCCTAACCTATATGCATTATTATATATTTTGTTGTGTTATAGCAGTAAAATTGGAACATCTAATTTCATAAAATTGAGATTTGACCAGTTTTGACCTCATGTTATTACCGCCATGTTTTTTTTCTCAACCAAATCTTCCTAAGCGAATTGGTTTTCTGATTATCCGTGTGTGTGCAAGCAAATTAGTGAAATACAGGTATACCACATATTAGTCTCCAAATGAGCAATTTTGTGTTGACTAGATATTAAAACTCAATTTTTCTCTCTGTTATAATGAAAAAGAAATTTGTTTTGATGATATGTAATCCATTTGTTGCAGATTATGGGTAAAGCAGGTGCACCTCAAGATAAAATGAAAGAAATGATAGATTTAAAGAATCAATTAGAAGTCTTGTTAAATAAATGTGTAGAAATGAAAGTTACAGGGGATGCTGATTTAGACTATGAATCAGGTAAATCAATGAGAAAAGATCATTGAGAAATATTATGAAATAAATTTCTTTACTTATATTCAGTATAAGTGTTAATAGGAACATAAGTTGTAAATATGTGTAAATGACACCTTTGAAATCAATGTAAAATCTAGAGCTACTAGACAAGTACGAACATACACTGTACTATGAATCAGGAACTGAGCGTGACAACATCTCCACACTATTGGAAGTGTGACGTCATGTCAGAAATCAAAGCCTGTCGATGTGCAATTAGTTCAAGAAACATTGGTGGCAAGCTTTAAGTCAAACTTACTGGAATTGGCATAACCATATATAGGTTTTTTCCAGCGATCATCACCCCCCAAACAAAAGCACAAAAAGATAAGTAGCAACTGGGGCCCAGTACCTGGTTCAAAAGAACAATAAATATGAAATGCTCAGTAAAGAAAATATAAAATGTTTTTAAATCGCGCTTGCAGATGATGATGATGATTTTGAAGAAGTACCTGAGAAAGAAGGATATGAAGCCGAAGTACCCTTTCATCTTTTGACTGCCACAGGTAAAAATATTATCACTTACGCTCATTATAATCCTAGAAAAATGAGTAATATGAGTAAAATTTTCTGTTAGCTGTTTTGTTTGTAAATATTTTGTTCTGTTTATTAGAAATATCTTTGATCCAGAAATACTAAACTTTGCTCATAGTTTCTTATGATGAACTACAGATAGCAAAGCCCAAATCAGTTGTTTTTAATTGTTTATGTTTATTTTTAATCTAGAGATGGGACTGAAAGAAGAGAAGAAAAAACGAGGGGGAGGAAAAAGAACAAACAAGGATTGGAGTTTAAAATCGAAATCGGGTGATACACATGATCCTACAACAAGAGCAGCTAATTTATCAAAATTTGGTTTATTTGATGTAGATATTAATAAACCTGGTACATCTTCAAATAAAAACAATGATGTACCAATTGTTCCCTTTGGTCCCGATTTAGCACATTGGGAAAACCCAGATGATATAGAAGCACCTATGATGGTTAAGTGAGTCAAATATTTTATCTTGTTCATTTATGAGAGCTTGGTTCATTGTACAGTAAATGGCATAGAAAAACATGTTAACCAATCGAAATGAGTGAACATACATATGTGCGCTTATGTCATAGATATCACCTATTAGAATACTTAAAGACTCAATGATAAGAAAATAATTTTTGATTTGTCATGTATTCAAAATTAGAGGCCAATTTGCCAATGTCGACTGGACTAAAGAAGGGCAAGCAACTCATTCAATTTGGACTGCTGATGTATTTCAACGAACAAAACTGGTCAGAAATTTCAATAATAGTTTGGAATTGCTATCTTCAAACATCTGAATTTGAAGTTGAAAATGATATATTTGCCAATTTCTCAACTGGCAATAGTGAATTATTAGATTAATAAGGCTATTCTTTAACAAGGTAGGACTGTTTATAGATACCATCTATATTTTAAGGCCTTATTTTAATACATTTTTAAAATATAACTTAAAAATATGAAATTGTTGCTTTAAGTACGGTAATTTGAATGTTTGTTTAATAATTATCTCAGTCAACAAAAGGTTATAAACATGTTGTTTTTCAGATATGATTCATTACATAGATTTTGGACTCCAGCTGAACACGAGAGTGAAAAGGCTTCACAGGTAATCTATGAACATCATTACTTATTACACTTGCACAATTTTTATCCCACCCCTCGGCATTAAGTAGCCATCACCCTTTCCATCGGTCTCCTTTTGTTTCTTGAGCAGAATTCAAAAACTATGTAGTACTGTTTTTTGCACAAAACAGTACTACACCGAATAATCTGACACTGAAGATCGGAGGTACTTTTGTTTTATCAGTGGGAAAATTAAAATTTGCAGTGTAAAAAAATTTCCAGTGTAACACTTTTCTTGTCTTAAATACTGTTAACCACCATGTCCATAGCATTTTGTATATCTCAGATAAATCAATGCTCACTCAAAAGTGTTTGTTTTCAGCATGATTTAGAAGCTTTGAAAAGTCGCACTTTTCATTATGCTGGAAAATTTACGCCTGTTACATGGAAATGTCGAGCACCTCTACCTAATGGTTCTCTTTGTGAACGGATGGATAGAGTAAAGGTAAGAAACATTTCGTACAAGAACCTTGTATAAGTTACAACAATACAGATATAATATCAAAATGATCCAGGACCGGCTGATTTAACTCAGTGAGATTAGACTAATAGTAAGTGCAGGAGGACCGCACTACAGAGTATACAAAAATCTACAAGATAAACCTGCGGACAAGACAGAAAATAGACATTGCATAAAATAAACAAATATCAAATCAATTGAATGGATCCGGTGGCCAGTTGTAAAGAACGCTTCGTGTCATAGCTTAAAATTCCCTCTTATCTGAAAAATACAACAAAAGAATCTTGTTCATTGATTGTTCAAATTTTATGCTAATTTCCAAATTTGGTGTTAATTTTAGTTTTTTACACCAAAATCTGTATGATAACATATTCTTTTATGTATATATTTCTATAGTGCCCTTTTCATGGTAAAATTATTGGTCGCGATAATACTGGTAAACCTAGTAATATAGAAGAGGCAAGAAAACTGGCAGCACAAGAAGCTAAAAAAGTGGAAGGTGTGTTTATAGGGAATAGTTCAATGTTATCATTCGATACTGTTAATGCCAGAATTGTTAACGATCAGAAGGAAAATTGTTATGTTTGATTTGCATTTATAATGGACTAATAAGTGAATAGTTCTGAATAAGCAGTGTTTAAAGATGCATTATCTGTGGTTTCCCCTTGTCAGTGGCAAAAGGGCTGAAAAAGACAGCTGTTTTGTCATTTGGATTGTACAAAAAACTGAGGTCTGTATAAATTGGCATGCACGTAACAGATCTCTTGGCAGATGGAATTAGAAAAAAATAGGCCATAGTGCCACTGCCTGGGCAAAATTTCACACATAGCACACTGTATGGCATATGCCTGTCTTCTTAAAGGCCTGTCGGAGCAGAACAGTAGGACGTTAAACCCCTTTTCATTTTTTGTTATATAACGGTGTTATATTTGTGTATTTTTAGATTCTGTTCCTGACTGGAGGGATCCAGAGTTACAGAGAGATATAGAGCTTTCTCTCGGGATAGATTTAGGATCAAGTTCATCCAAATCTAAAGGAAAGGGAAAAGGCAAGGGCAAGGGAAAAGGCAAGAATAAAAAATATGCCAATTTAACTGATGTGAAAGAAATAAAGAATACATCGAGAAGTCGGTTAGAGAAACGTGTGTTTAATAGGTAATTTTAGGTTTTATTTTTATTTTTATTCAATTGTGGTAAAATAGAGATAATTGATAATAATTGGAAGTCATTTCTCAGGGATGCAGAAGGAGGGCCTGACAAGGACAGCTGTCTAGTCGTTCGGATGGGACGAAAACCCGAGGTCCCGTGTACACATTGGCGTGCACGTAAAAGATCCCTTGGCAGTTGGAATTCGATATAAGAGTAGGCCGTAGCACCGCTGCCCAGGAAATTTCCCTCATAGCACACTGTATGGCGTATGCCCGTCTTCCATTAGCCCAGGTTAGGTGCAGAAGAGTAGGACGTTAAACCCCATTTCATTTCATTTTTCAGGTTAAAACTAGATATAAAGTAATTGTCATGTTAAATGTATTGGAAATATAGTTCAATGATATTTCATTTATTAAAACCTACCAAGCTTTGTACTTACTATTGTTGAAAAAATGACCATGTTCTCTCAAAGATTTCCAATTCCATTTCATCCTACAGTTTAATTTTAATTTTATGAGTGTTATGGTTACTTTTCCATGTCTAAAGACAGGTCTTTTTATTTTACTTCAGAAGAACAATGAAGAGAGTTACTTCAGTAATGGATGCTGCAGACTTTAAAAGAGTGAGAGATAAATTTGGAAATCAGTTTAATTATGCCCATGAAAGATGATATTTCATAACCGTACTTGTTATCTCATGCTCAAATAAAATGATGTCTTGCATAGGATTTAGAGCATGATAGCTATAATTTATTCATTGTCTTTAGGCTTTTTGAAAATGGTCATAAAATGACCCAGAAAAATAAAATTAATGGCGAAAGAGGATATCTGATCTCAATTTTCAAGGATGGAAACAAATTATTCTTCTGTAGAGGATTAACTATGGCATCATGAAATCAATAGAATTTTATTGGAACTTAAGATGGTCATAACTTAAGACAGGGAGTGATAGATTTTAAAACGGCAATTTCATATTCTTTAGTTATATTTTTAAAATATATTAAAATAAAGCCTTAAAATAGATGGTATCTATAAACAGGCCTACCTTGTTAAAGAATAATCCAATTAATCCTATAATTTACTGTTGCCAGTTGAGAAATTGGCAAAAATATCATTTTCAACTTCAAATTTAAACGTTTGAAGATCGCCATTGCATGGAGGGGAATGGGAAAACAAGGGAGGTAATTGTGTTATTATTTTGTGTGTCAGCGATTTAAACCCCCCTCAAATATTGCCCATGATCGTATAATAATAATGATAGTGAGTTGACAACCTTTTGAGCAAAAGACATAGAAATAAATATGTTTTGACTCTCTTAGAAAATATGAAATTATCACTTTAACATTTTGGTCCAATAATATGTTTTTTGGTGTAAGAAGACTATATGGATTTTTTGCCTGATATCTGGAGTAGTAAATAAAAATAATGTCATAAAATGTTACATTGTCTACAATTAGACTGTCTTGAGAATAAGAATGAAATGTTTTAGAAGACTAATGTATGTAATATTTTACATATGCTGTTAAATTATCTGTAAGTAACATGTATGTTATAATTTATTGATCTACCTCACATCTACCAGAGACTACCTGGTATAGTTTTATTTGTAATATATTCTATACATGTATAAAATATTATAAATTTAATTAAGGAAGTTATATTCTTATTGTTTTGTAAAGAAATTTGTTAATGCAGTTGTATACTGTTCAGGATACAAGACTTAAAGAATCTTTTCTTCATCATTTATTAATTTCTTAATGGTACTTATTTAAACAACTAAGAAAAAAATGACATAATTTGGTCGTTTTAGAATGATGATAAAATTTGGATGCCTAGTGTTGTATTACTTGAGGAAAAGACCGATAACTGAAAAAGTGCATGAATTTGAGTGTAAAAAGAGGGATAACTCCAAATGGATAGCAATAATTAATTTGACACTGCTCACCAAATATTGCTGGGTCTTTATTTGTAGTTTTTCTCTCCCTATCCCTTTTCCCCCTTTGGCATGGCGATTTTTATTGACTTTTTGGTGTAGAATCGAAAAAAGGGTTTAAAAAGTACATTTGTTGCCAGGTTTTGGTGAATATTCATGATTTTGAGGTGGAAGGACACAGGAGTTATGAGGTTGGTTACGTTTAAATGTAGGGCCAAAAATTGCATGTTTAATTGTCTCTACTTCCAGCTTGTGTAATCTCAATTTTATTTTTCATGGTCAACCTCATACAAACTTTTGAGCAACGTACAGTTTGGCCACATGTTGGTCCGTCTGGATCTGTGGAAGAAAACCTTCTACCAAGCGAAAATTTGGGGAAAGTTAGAGCTGATCGAAGACACGCGAATTGACATTGTCAATGGGGAAATAATTAGTGATCTGTGGCCATTTAGCATTCCACTATACTACTATTTGCCATTTGGTGAAGCATTGTGATCATGAGTGGACCAGTGTGTGGTAACCTAAATATTAGTCTCTATCATCCCAACAAATATTACACTGAAGACTTGGGGAGGTCTGGGTAACCGGGGCTACCAAAATATATTTTTTTTTCAATTGATTGACCTTGTTGGCAGTGGCGGCGCCAGCCGTCTGTGGTTGGAGGGGCAACGCTGGGGCAAAGTCCAAGGTTAAGGGGGCAAAGGCACGAGTATCAACTAAGGGGGGAGGGGGTCTCCCTCAGAAAATTTTGAAAAACAGGCTGCCGGAAATGCAGCCTGGCAGTATTTCAGGCAATGACCGTTGAGGTAAAGCGTCAAACGAACGGACTTGCGAACCTCAACGAATCCCACTCTCGAGCGCCAATGTCGGGAGTATTTATGGGGGACCTCCCCCAGAAAATTTTGAAAAATAGACTCTCGGAAATGCTCTTTGACAGCGTATTCAGTCAGGCACCGATCGTCGAGATAAATAAATCTGACCACATACTGTCCGTAGCCTGATCGCTAGTTTATACGATCAGTGACCAAAATGGCAAACGAACGGACTTGCGAACCTCAACGAAGTACCTTTGTGAGCGCTAAAGTATAGCGAGTCCTTGTGGGGGTTTTGAAAAATAGGCTGTTGGAAATGCTGCCTGACAGTATTCAGGCACCGATCGTAGAGATAAATAGGCTGATCGGATGTCATCTGTGGCCTGATTACTAGTCTTTCCGACCCCAGAGAGGAAAGTGTCACATGAAACTCAATGAAGTCCCCAATAATTTGAAAAGTAGACTGCCCGAAATGCAGTCTGGCAGTATTTCAGGCATTGATCGTCGAGATAAAGATACCGCCTGTCGCCAAATTACTAGTTTATCCGACCAGAGAAGAAAGTGACAAACGGGCGGAGTGAGTGAGTCAAAGTGAATGAATATTTTCGCCACTATATTTTGTAAAATAGAATGCAGCCAGGTAGCAATTCAGACATTTTTTTCCGAAAATTATTGGGGGGGGGGGGCAAACAGAGGGCAGCCCCCCCCCCCTTGGCGCCGCCACTGCTTGTTGGTCTTCTTTCTTTCGTTCGTTCCCGGAGTGTTACATCCACTCCCCACAAGGGGGGTTGGGTGGCCGAATTGTTAGCGTGCGCACGCTGTATCATGAAACGGCCTGCCATTGAGTCAACTGGCGTGGTTTCGAATCCCCGGTTGTACGTCCAACCTCGTGGGTTTTCTCCGGGTACTCCGGTTTCCACCCACTGCTAAAAGACCCTACGCGCAAGCGAATTATTGAAATAAAATTAAACCATATGTTAGTCCCGAAATGACCTAGTTTGTGTCGAGTGGACGTTAAACCCCATTTCTCCATCTCTCTCCATCTCCACTTCCGACAAGGGTGGGGGAATGGTCACCTCCGGGTTGTGAATTTGGGTAGTCCGGTGGCTAAGGGATCTCGCTACCCAATGTGTGAATTTATGAGACCAAAGTTTTCTAGACCAGTTTGTTGCGTAGATTACTAATCTGGGTTGTGATCAGGAGTTTGAGGGGGGGGGGGGGGTGTTCGAAATATACAGGAGGTCCAACGTCTACAATTGGGGTAAAATGTGATTATGAAATAAATGATGACCATGTTACATATGAATAAAACATAAATTTCTAGGACTAGACCCATCTCTAAAGAAGTGTTTATGATGTCCCTATTGATTTGTGGTGGGTTGGTTGATTGCAGGTTTGCGTGTGTGGAAGGTTGGAAATTGGCGGGAAATGGGAAATGAGATTACATTGTTTTATTAATAATCTTATACATACATTTAGAGATGTGCAGCGAAATTAAAAAGTAATGTTTTTACCAAACACTAATAAAATCATTATTTAAAATCAATGTGAACTCATTTCGCGCCAATTTTAAATAAACGATTATTGGACATGACGTTATGTCATTGTTTGTCCTATTGTCTTTCGATCACGTCCGCGCTTTTAACGACACAACTTATTTCAGTATTAGTTTCTATACAGATGACATTCTGGTCACGTTGTGCAGGTAAGAAAATATATTTTCATAATAATTTGTACGTATATTGCTAGAATTAATGCTCGCATTTTTGATCAATGAATTGTTGTTTGATTAGCCTACAAACTAAAATCAGAGACGTCTTGACATTTTGTGTTGTGTATTGACCGTTCCTTTCTTTCAAAATGGCAGGGCGAATCTGGCTAGATTCCTGTTAATCATTCTAAAATTTCGATTTTTCTAAATATATTCGATGTCATTAGCATGCGGGGTTATAAAAATAGGACAAACTGGACTGGAGGAGGCTTTAATTTTTACTTGATCCAGAATAAATACTTTCATATATTCCTGTGGATTTCATTGCAATATATGAATATAATACTGGTCGCATGTGGGATTATAAAGAGTGGACAAACCAGACTGGATGCTTTGATTTTTACCTAACCCTTAATATTGAAGCAATCCAGCATTCACGAATAAAAGAAAAACACAGAATACATTTCACTTGATTTATTAGTTTCCCTTGATTCATATTTACAAAATAAATTATAACAGAACAACAATATTTACAGTAAAACAATTTCAAACATAACAAATTTATATAAATAACAATAACAGTTTAAAACCTAACAACACGTGACATTGTTTTACTTTTTCCTCTTGTTTTTTCTCGTTCCGTCTGTGACTTGGTTACGGTGCGAATATGATGTAACTCTGATCTGTAATCTTCATGAAGCATCGGAACATAACTAGATGGGTGGCACAAATCCTGAAATATATAATTGTGAAATATTACACAAATTGTTACCAAAGAATAATTGAAAAATACTCATTAACATCAAGCAGTGTTTTCCGGTTTCAGAGTCGTTCAGCATTTCCTTTAAATGTAGGTCGACGTAACACACTCTAAAATCACTGAACATCTTACAGCAAAGAATTACATTGAGATGAATATTGAAGGCGTTAGTATTTATAAATTAAAACCTCTCCTTACTTTGAGTTACGCCAATTTAAGCAGATAATTAAATTGTTAAAAATGTACCTGATTATGTTCGTAGAAAGCTTTGTAGCCGCCATGTAGAATATAGACTTCTGGGTAGTATAATCTTGGATAGTTTTGAGAGTTTAACATACGATCTTGTGATCTCAAGTAACGTAATCTGAAAGAAACAGTTTATTTCACTATTCAGCAGGTTTATCAATACGAGGCCCAGTTTTATTGAGATATTTCAAATTGAAACAATTATGTTATATTATATTATACTGTGTAGTATATAGAAATTAGTTTTCGTAAATACGTTTAATTTGATCAATTATCAACGATTTCTCGATTTCGTTTCCAATAGTCAGTTGAGATTTTTTGTAAAGACTGCATGTGACAGAATTATATGTGAAATAGTCTTTCTTTTTGCAGCAGTGTTACAGATATATGGTAGACTTAGTTATTTTCAATCAGATATATGTTATCAAAATAACAAGAAATAGCTTTACTACAAATATAATTTTTATACGCCCACAAATTGAAATAATTATACTGTGTTTTATTTAGAAATTCCAATGATTTTCAAAAAAAAAACATGGGGGTTATAATCAACTTACAATGTAGGGGCTCTCTGAGATGAAAATTCACAATGGAAGATAAGAATCTGGGGCCTGTCTTTTTCTGATCGTTGTAATAAAACATCAATAGATTGTTTCGTATAAATATTAACTGCGCCTTGTATGTGTCCTCCGTTATATTCATATGGATATCTACAGTCGATGATTGTGTAGCCAGTGTAAAATTGGTTATACTCTCCGCTGAATAGATCTGTAAGCTGTAAAATAAAGTAAATGAATATTGGATACACATATTGTATCGTGTTTTTGTCACTTTTTAAACAGCATGTTTAATTTTCTTCAACGATTTCCTGAAGATAAAGGCTTATTGAAACAAAAGTGGAGATCACTTACTGTTTGAGGTTTGATTGATTTGAGATCTTTATGTTTTCCACATATAGTAGGAAGAGTGTATGGTCTGCTACAATCAGCTATCAATTCTTCACTGTCTGATAATCTTTCTACTGCTAATTTAATACGATCAACATCTCTATCCTGCATTTCTTCTTCTACAACATCAACTAGTCTATTTTCTTTTATTATCCGATTCTGGACCAGGCAGTCTAATTTACGAGATAAAGTAGGCGATGACTTCATTTGACTTTCTTCCATGCGTCTTCTCATGTTCAAAAATAGACTACGGCGGGGTCCTTCTGGTTTTCGAAGCTTAAACTGAAATAGAAGGAAAACATTATTTTGTTGTTAATGAAAATAAACACACTTACAAAGTCAGTAATTAAATCCAAATTAATACACTTAAAAGAAAAACAACTATTCTTACTTCAACATCCATGTTTTAAAGACAAAAATGTATTACACAAGCAGAAGACTAAAGACAAGATACGAAATAAATCATAATACTATCACGCGTAATATATACTGATACTTGTACAACCAATGAGTGAATTAAATCACCATTGATCATTGAATAGTAATCGATTATTGATTACTTATGATTGATTTGTGAACTATTGCTGATTGTTTGATCACTTATCAATGAGCACCCATCGACATATCATTGATTATGCATATGAACTGTCTTAACGAACAATGAAGAGATTTATTTCTTTAGTTTTAGTAAATAAGATTTCTTGTAAAGACTGTATATATGTGACAGGATTTATCATATTATATGAAATAATCTTTCATTTTGTAGCAGTGTTATCGATATATGGTAGACTTAGTTATTTTTATTGAGGTATATGTAATCAAAAGTGAAAACAATAATGAATGAATGTTTTGAAGTTTAGGTTTTCCCAAGATTATCTTTTAGCGGCAGTGTGAAGTTAGCTTTATTTTCGTTTTTCAATATTGGCGAATAACGAAAAACAACTAGCTCGTTTTTCGATATTCAGGATTGAAGTAAAGATATCATAAATGAGGATGCCTGAGCAGTGGATTCGCATAAAAACTGCTCTTTCTCCTTGTTCTTTTCATATTGGCAAATCTCGAAAAACGAGTAGCTCGGTTTTTCGATATTCAGGGTTGAATCTCAAAAAAGCAGATTTAATGGATGTATATCTACAGAATGTCTCCAAAACAAATTTGATTAAATCGGTGATCTAAAAAGAACTTAAAGATACATTAAATCACCATTGATCATTGCATAGTAATCGATTATTGATTACTTATGATTGATTTGTGAACTATTTGCTGATTGTTTTATCACTTATCAATGAGCACCAATCAACAAGTGATTGATTGATAAATGTGCATATGAACTGTCTTAACGAACAATGAAGAGATTTATTTCTTTAGTTTTTTAAATATGACAGAATTTAGTATGTGAAAGAATTTATATACAAAAGGTTTATTATAAACAAAAACAAGTTACAAGAAATTAACCAATAATCAATAGGTAAACAAAAGCATTTGAATATATTGAGTAACGTCACGGGTCTAAAGGAATTAAATCTTACATCTAGAGTGGGATATTTTTAATGTGGCCTTCTAATAGTTTTTATCTGATAATGGTTAGCGATATTCGTTAGGCTATACGCAATCATTGATTGTCATTTAGGCCTGTTTGTGTTACGATCCATGGGAGGTAACTCCATTTAACATAAAGGCCTATGGTGCAAGGGAAGTAACTCCATTAATTGATGTCAAATTTATCATTTCCGCTTGTTCGTTCTGCATCGTACTGATCAGTAGTGAATACTCGTTCAGTCGTTAGGCCGCGACAATACCTATATGAAACAGTTTGGCTCTGTACAATTACAGCATAGCGCAGTTGATCTTTGCGACTAGCACTAGTTTCATTCACTTGGATCGTTGTTTAATACTTTCAATGACTAAGTCTTGTCGCGGGTGTGTCTGAAGCAATTTGCTTGTGTATGTTGTGGTTCTCGTGCATTTACTTTTAGACTATTATTATCTATTATAACTTCCTACCTGCTGTTTTAATAACCCAATTCTGATTCATTATCTTATAAATATATCGTATAGCTATACACAAATTATCATTACATTTGAATATTGTACTTCTTTATAGTAAAAAAAAAAGGAAATTGTGAAGAAAGATATAGGCCTACATTACATCATGTAGAACATCAATAATTATTGTACATGACGTTATGTCATTGTTTGTCCTAATAGAGACTTTTGGCAAGTGGCATTTCTCCTATCCGTATCACGTATCCGTATCGTATACGTGATACGTTGCGTCAGAGTAGTTTTAGAGTTTTGGCAGATCTCGCATCGCGTACGTATGCGTCACTGAGCTGAGCTTAGTTCTATTACTGCATCACCATCAGTACTAGTCAAGTGCCCAGCCTACAATTTCTCAGATTGAGTGAAGTCGCTCGACAGTCGCTGTTTTTTAAAAAAAAGAAAAAAAAAAGAAGAAAATTAATGTCGCATCATATTTTAAAAATTCGTTGACTTCGACTCGACAGCAATTTTTGGTTTCACTAATTTATCATTTATACCCCTTTACCATAGAATCACATCATTTACAGATTTGGAAGGTCCCATTTCTACTTAAATTTATCACGTAGTTCAAGCAGCATACATACAGACTAATACAGAGGGGAAAAGTAGAAAATTCCGAGAAAAACTCATCAAAAATAATGATTAAATTCCTGTCTTCGTGTTCTAGAATACACATAGATTCATAAAAACGCCATGATACAACATTTATGCGTTTAAAAAGACGACAATGTTATACGGACCTACTCCGTATGAAAGCTGTTCGATACGGGCTGCCGTATCCGTGTGCCGTATCACGTATGAGAAATACACACACATTGATGACGTCACACGCAAAATCCATACGGATACGCGATGCGTACTAGGAATTTACGCTTGCCAAAAGTCTCTATTGTCTTTCTATCACGTACGCGCTTTTAACGACACAACTTATTTCAGTATTAGTTTCCCAAACTGATCCCGCAGTGAATATTCGCTTGGCCGCTACAATCACTGATAAGCATGACATCGACGAGGCTTAATAAGTACGGCATATTAACTTTTTTACTCCGACAAATTAAATTCTCAAACATTTTTTTGAGGTAAAAGAAAAATAAATAAAGACGTTTGAAGTATTTGAAGTTAAAAAATATTTCCTATTTAGTGTAAATGGGTATTAAAATGAGTAAAATGCATCATTTTGCCCGAAGCAGTTAGGTGTTAAGTAAACATTGCACGAGCAGTTGAGCCAATGACTGGCGCGGTGAGTAGTCAACGCACGTGCTATCGACACTTATCTGTTACAGAGATAATTCGCAAGTAATTCTCTGTGAAACAGATTGTTAGTTTCCATGCAGATGACATTCTGGTCACGTTGTACAGGTAAGAAAATATATCTTCATAATAATTTGTACGTATATTGACAGAATCAATGCGCGCATTTTTGATCAATGAATTTTTGTTTGATTTGCCTACAAACTTAAATTGGAGACGTCTTGGCATTTTGGATTGTGTTTTGCCCCCGCAATTCTTTAAAGATGGGAGATTTTAAAATTATTTTCAAAATCGCAGGGCGTGTCTGAATAGATGCCTGTTAATCTAAATATATTCGATGTCATTAGCATGCGGGATTATAAAAAAATGTGCTCTTGTTGGACAAACTAGACTGGAGGCTTTGATTTTTATACTTGATCCAGAATAAATACTTTTATAAATTCCAATATAATACAGGTCGTATAACTTGATTCAATACTGAAGCAATCCAGTGTTCACGAGTAAACGAAAAACACAGAATACATTTCACTTGATTTATTAGTTTCCCTTGATTCATATTTACAAAATAAATTATAACAGAACAACAATATTTACAGTAAAACAATTTCAAACATAACAAATTTATATAAATAACAATAACAGTTTAAAACCTAACAACACGTGACATTGTTTTACTTTTTCCTCTTGTTTTTTCTCGTTCCGTCTGTGACTTGGTTACGGTGCGAATATGATGTAACTCTGATCTGTAATCTTCATGAAGCATCGGAACATAACTAGATGGGTGGCACAAATCCTGAAATATATAATTGTGAAATATTACACAAATTGTTACCAAAGAATAATTGAAAAATACTCATTAACATCAAGCAGTGTTTTCCGGTTTCAGAGTCGTTCAGCATTTCCTTTAAATGTAGGTCGACGTAACACACTCTAAAATCACTGAACATCTTACAGCAAAGAATTACATTGAGATGAATATTGAAGGCGTTAGTATTTATAAATTAAAACCTCTCCTTACTTTGAGTTACGCCAATTTAAGCAGATAATTAAATTGTTAAAAATGTACCTGATTATGTTCGTAGAAAGCTTTGTAGCCGCCATGTAGAATATAGACTTCTGGGTAGTATAATCTTGGATAGTTTTGAGAGTTTAACATACGATCTTGTGATCTCAAGTAACGTAATCTGAAAGAAACAGTTTATTTCACTATTCAGCAGGTTTATCAATACGAGGCCCAGTTTTATTGAGATATTTCAAATTGAAACAATTATGTTATATTATATTATACTGTGTAGTATATAGAAATTAGTTTTCGTAAATACGTTTAATTTGATCAATTATCAACGATTTCTCGATTTCGTTTCCAATAGTCAGTTGAGATTTTTTGTAAAGACTGCATGTGACAGAATTATATGTGAAATAGTCTTTCTTTTTGCAGCAGTGTTACAGATATATGGTAGACTTAGTTATTTTCAATCAGATATATGTTATCAAAATAACAAGAAATAGCTTTACTACAAATATAATTTTTATACGCCCACAAATTGAAATAATTATACTGTGTTTTATTTAGAAATTCCAATGATTTTCAAAAAAAAAACATGGGGGTTATAATCAACTTACAATGTAGGGGCTCTCTGAGATGAAAATTCACAATGGAAGATAAGAATCTGGGGCCTGTCTTTTTCTGATCGTTGTAATAAAACATCAATAGATTGTTTCGTATAAATATTAACTGCGCCTTGTATGTGTCCTCCGTTATATTCATATGGATATCTACAGTCGATGATTGTGTAGTCAGTGTGAAATTGGTTATACTCTCCGCTGAATAGATCTGTAAGCTGTAAAATAAAGTAAATGAATATTGGATACACATATTGTATCGTGTTTTTGTCACTTTTTAAACAACATCTTTAATATTCTTCAACGATTTCCTGAAGATAAAGACTTATTGAGACAAAAGTGGAGATCACTTACTGTTTGAGGTGTTATTGATTTGAGATCTTTATGTTTGCCACATATAGTAGGAAGAGTGTATGGTCTGCTACAATCAGCTATCAATTCTTCACTGTCTGATAATCTTTCTACTTCTAATTTAATACGATCAACATCTCTATCCTGCATTTCTTCTACAACATCAACTAGTCTATTTTCTTTTATTATCCGATTCTGGACCAGGCAGTCTAATTTACGAGATAAAGTAGGCGATGACTTTATTTGACTTTCTTCCATGCGTCTTCTCATGTTCAAAAATAGACTACGGCGGGGTCCTTCTGGTTTTCGAAGCTTAAACTGAAATAGAAGGAAAACATTATTTTGTTGTTAATGAAAATAAACACACTTACAAAGTCAGTAATTTAGAAGACAAATAAAACTATACCAGGTAGTCTCTGGTAGATGTGAGGTAGATCAATAAATTATAACATACATGTTACTTACAGATAATTTAACAGCATATGTAAAATATTACATACATTAGTCTTCTAAAACATTTCATTCTTATTCTCAAGACAGTCTAATTGTAGACAATGTAACATTTTATGACATTATTTTTATTTACTACTCCAGATATCAGGCAAAAAATCCATATAGTCTTCTTACACCAAAAAACATATTATTGGACCAAAATGTTAAAGTGATAATTTCATATTTTCTAAGAGAGTCAAAACATATTTATTTCTATGTCTTTTGCTCAAAAGGTTGTCAACTCACTATCATTATTATTATACGATCATGGGCAATATTTGAGGGGGGTTTAAATCGCTGACACACAAAATAATAACACAATTACCTCCCTTGTTTTCCCATTCCCCTCCATGCAATGGCGATCTTCAAACGTTTAAATTTGAAGTTGAAAATGATATTTTTGCCAATTTCTCAACTGGCAACAGTAAATTATAGGATTAATTGGATTATTCTTTAACAAGGTAGGCCTGTTTATAGATACCATCTATTTTAAGGCTTTATTTTAATATATTTTAAAAATATAACTAAAGAATATGAAATTGCCGTTTTAAAATCTATCACTCCCTGTCTTAAGTTATGACCATCTTAAGTTCCAATAAAATTCTATTGATTTCATGATGCCATAGTTAATCCTCTACAGAAGAATAATTTGTTTCCATCCTTGAAAATTGAGATCAGATATCCTCTTTCGCCATTAATTTTATTTTTCTGGGTCATTTTATGACCATTTTCAAAAAGCCTAAAGACAATGAATAAATTATAGCTATCATGCTCTAAATCCTATGCAAGACATCATTTTATTTGAGCATGAGATAACAAGTACGGTTATGAAATATCATCTTTCATGGGCATAATTAAACTGATTTCCAAATTTATCTCTCACTCTTTTAAAGTCTGCAGCATCCATTACTGAAGTAACTCTCTTCATTGTTCTTCTGAAGTAAAATAAAAAGACCTGTCTTTAGACATGGAAAAGTAACCATAACACTCATAAAATTAACATTAAATCACCATTGATCATTGAATAGTAATCGATTATTGATTACTTATGATTGATTTGTGAACTATTGCTGATTGTTTGATCACTTATCAATGAGCACCCATCGACATATCATTGATTATGCATATGAACTGTCTTAACGAACAATGAAGAGATTTATTTCTTTAGTTTTAGTAAATAAGATTTCTTGTAAAGACTGTATATATGTGACAGGATTTATCATATTATATGAAATAATCTTTCATTTTGTAGCAGTGTTATCGATATATGGTAGACTTAGTTATTTTTATTGAGGTATATGTAATCAAAAGTGAAAACAATAATGAATGAATGTTTTGAAGTTTAGGTTTTCCCAAGATTATCTTTTAGCGGCAGTGTGAAGTTAGCTTTATTTTCGTTTTTCAATATTGGCGAATAACGAAAAACAACTAGCTCGTTTTTCGATATTCAGGATTGAAGTAAAGATATCATAAATGAGGATGCCTGAGCAGTGGATTCGCATAAAAACTGCTCTTTCTCCTTGTTCTTTTCATATTGGCAAATCTCGAAAAACGAGTAGCTCGGTTTTTCGATATTCAGGGTTGAATCTCAAAAAAGCAGATTTAATGGATGTATATCTACAGAATGTCTCCAAAACAAATTTGATTAAATCGGTGATCTAAAAAGAACTTAAAGATACATTAAATCACCATTGATCATTGCATAGTAATCGATTATTGATTACTTATGATTGATTTGTGAACTATTTGCTGATTGTTTTATCACTTATCAATGAGCACCAATCAACAAGTGATTGATTGATAAATGTGCATATGAACTGTCTTAACGAACAATGAAGAGATTTATTTCTTTAGTTTTTTAAATATGACAGAATTTAGTATGTGAAAGAATTTATATACAAAAGGTTTATTATAAACAAAAACAAGTTACAAGAAATTAACCAATAATCAATAGGTAAACAAAAGCATTTGAATATATTGAGTAACGTCACGGGTCTAAAGGAATTAAATCTTACATCTAGAGTGGGATATTTTTAATGTGGCCTTCTAATAGTTTTTATCTGATAATGGTTAGCGATATTCGTTAGGCTATACGCAATCATTGATTGTCATTTAGGCCTGTTTGTGTTACGATCCATGGGAGGTAACTCCATTTAACATAAAGGCCTATGGTGCAAGGGAAGTAACTCCATTAATTGATGTCAAATTTATCATTTCCGCTTGTTCGTTCTGCATCGTACTGATCAGTAGTGAATACTCGTTCAGTCGTTAGGCCGCGACAATACCTATATGAAACAGTTTGGCTCTGTACAATTACAGCATAGCGCAGTTGATCTTTGCGACTAGCACTAGTTTCATTCACTTGGATCGTTGTTTAATACTTTCAATGACTAAGTCTTGTCGCGGGTGTGTCTGAAGCAATTTGCTTGTGTATGTTGTGGTTCTCGTGCATTTACTTTTAGACTATTATTATCTATTATAACTTCCTACCTGCTGTTTTAATAACCCAATTCTGATTCATTATCTTATAAATATATCGTATAGCTATACACAAATTATCATTACATTTGAATATTGTACTTCTTTATAGTAAAAAAAAAAGGAAATTGTGAAGAAAGATATAGGCCTACATTACATCATGTAGAACATCAATAATTATTGTACATGACGTTATGTCATTGTTTGTCCTAATAGAGACTTTTGGCAAGTGGCATTTCTCCTATCCGTATCACGTATCCGTATCGTATACGTGATACGTTGCGTCAGAGTAGTTTTAGAGTTTTGGCAGATCTCGCATCGCGTACGTATGCGTCACTGAGCTGAGCTTAGTTCTATTACTGCATCACCATCAGTACTAGTCAAGTGCCCAGCCTACAATTTCTCAGATTGAGTGAAGTCGCTCGACAGTCGCTGTTTTTTAAAAAAAAGAAAAAAAAAAGAAGAAAATTAATGTCGCATCATATTTTAAAAATTCGTTGACTTCGACTCGACAGCAATTTTTGGTTTCACTAATTTATCATTTATACCCCTTTACCATAGAATCACATCATTTACAGATTTGGAAGGTCCCATTTCTACTTAAATTTATCACGTAGTTCAAGCAGCATACATACAGACTAATACAGAGGGGAAAAGTAGAAAATTCCGAGAAAAACTCATCAAAAATAATGATTAAATTCCTGTCTTCGTGTTCTAGAATACACATAGATTCATAAAAACGCCATGATACAACATTTATGCGTTTAAAAAGACGACAATGTTATACGGACCTACTCCGTATGAAAGCTGTTCGATACGGGCTGCCGTATCCGTGTGCCGTATCACGTATGAGAAATACACACACATTGATGACGTCACACGCAAAATCCATACGGATACGCGATGCGTACTAGGAATTTACGCTTGCCAAAAGTCTCTATTGTCTTTCTATCACGTACGCGCTTTTAACGACACAACTTATTTCAGTATTAGTTTCCCAAACTGATCCCGCAGTGAATATTCGCTTGGCCGCTACAATCACTGATAAGCATGACATCGACGAGGCTTAATAAGTACGGCATATTAACTTTTTTACTCCGACAAATTAAATTCTCAAACATTTTTTTGAGGTAAAAGAAAAATAAATAAAGACGTTTGAAGTATTTGAAGTTAAAAAATATTTCCTATTTAGTGTAAATGGGTATTAAAATGAGTAAAATGCATCATTTTGCCCGAAGCAGTTAGGTGTTAAGTAAACATTGCACGAGCAGTTGAGCCAATGACTGGCGCGGTGAGTAGTCAACGCACGTGCTATCGACACTTATCTGTTACAGAGATAATTCGCAAGTAATTCTCTGTGAAACAGATTGTTAGTTTCCATGCAGATGACATTCTGGTCACGTTGTACAGGTAAGAAAATATATCTTCATAATAATTTGTACGTATATTGACAGAATCAATGCGCGCATTTTTGATCAATGAATTTTTGTTTGATTTGCCTACAAACTTAAATTGGAGACGTCTTGGCATTTTGGATTGTGTTTTGCCCCCGCAATTCTTTAAAGATGGGAGATTTTAAAATTATTTTCAAAATCGCAGGGCGTGTCTGAATAGATGCCTGTTAATCTAAATATATTCGATGTCATTAGCATGCGGGATTATAAAAAAATGTGCTCTTGTTGGACAAACTAGACTGGAGGCTTTGATTTTTATACTTGATCCAGAATAAATACTTTTATAAATTCCAATATAATACAGGTCGTATAACTTGATTCAATACTGAAGCAATCCAGTGTTCACGAGTAAACGAAAAACACAGAATACATTTCACCTGATTTATTAGTTTCGCTTGATTCATATTTACAAAATAAATTATATACCGTATATAACAGAACAACAATATTTACAGTAAAACAATTTCAAACATAACAAATTTATATAAATAACAATAACAGTTTAAAACCTAACAACACGTGACATTGTTTTACTTTTTACTCTTGTTTTTTCTCGTTCCTTCTGTGATTTGGTTACGGTACGAATATGATGTAACTCTGATCTGTTATCTTCATGAAGCATCGGGACATAACTAGATGGGTGACACAAATCCTGAAATATATAATTGTGAAACATTATACAAATTGTTACCAAAAAATAATTTAAAAATACTCATTGACATCAAGCAGTGTATTTCCGGTTTCAGAGGCGTTTAGCATTTTCTTTAAATGTAGGTCGACATAACACACCCTGAAATCACATCTTACAACAAAGAATGACATGGAGATGGATATTGAAGGCGTTAGTATTTCTAAATTGAAACTTCTCCTTACTTTGATGAGTTACGCAAATTTAAACAGATAATTGAATTGTTAAAAATGTACCTGATTATGTTCGTAGAAAGCTTTGTAGAATATAGACTTCTGGGTAGTATAATCTTGGATAGTTTTGAGAGTTTAACATACGATCTTGTGATCTCAAGTAACGTAATCTGAAAGAAATAGTTTATTTCACTATTTAGCAGGTTTATCAATACAAGGTCCAGTTTTATTGAGATATTTCAAATCGTAACAATTATACTGTGTTTTATGTAGAAATTCCAATGATTTTGAATAGAACGTGGAGTTTATAATCTACTTACAATGTAGGGGCTCTCTGAGATGAAAATTCACAATGGAAGATAAGAATCTGGGGCCTCTCTTTTTCTGATCGTTGTAATAAAACATCAATAGACTGCTTCGTATAAATATTAACTGCGCCTTGTATGTGTCCTCCGTTATATTCATATGGATATCTACAGTCGATGATTGTGTAGTCAGTGTGAAATTGGTTATACTCTCCGCTGAATAGATCTGTAAGCTGTAAAATAAAGTAAATGAATATTGGATACACATATTGTATCGTGTTTTTGTCACTTTTTAAACAACATCTTTAATATTCTTCAACGATTTCCTGAAGATAAAGACTTATTGAGACAAAAGTGGAGATCACTTACTGTTTGAGGTGTTATTGATTTGAGATCTTTATGTTTGCCACATATAGTAGGAAGAGTGTATGGTCTGCTACAATCAGCTATCAATTCTTCACTGTCTGATAATCTTTCTACTTCTAATTTAATACGATCAACATCTCTATCCTGCATTTCTTCTACAACATCAACTAGTCTATTTTCTTTTATTATCCGATTCTGGACCAGGCAGTCTAATTTACGAGATAAAGTAGGCGATGACTTTATTTGACTTTCTTCCATGCGTCTTCTCATGTTCAAAGACAGACTACAGCGGGGTCCTTCTGGTTTTCGAAGCTTAAACTGAAATGGAAGCAAAATATTAATTTGTTGTTAACGAAAATAAAAAAACTTACAAAGTCAGTAATTAAATCCAAATTAATATACTTAAAAGAAAAACAACTATTCTTACTTCAACATCCGTGTTTTAAAGACAAAAATGTATTACACAAACAAAAGACTAAAGACAAGATACGAAATAAATCATAATACTATCACGCGTAATATATACTGATACTTGTGCAACCAATGAGTGAATTAAATCATCATCAATCATTGAATAGTAATCGATTATTGATTACTTATGATTGATTTGTGAACTATTGCTGATTGTTTTATCACTTATCAATGAGCATAAATCAACAAGTGATTGATTATGCATATGAACTGTCTTAACGGACAATGAAGAGATTTATTTCTTTAGTTTTAGTAAATAAGATTTCTTGTAAAGACTGTGTGTGACAGAATTTATCATATTATATGAAATAATCTTTCATTTTGTAGCAGTGTTACCGATGTATGGTAGACTTAGTTATTTCATTGAGATATATGTTATTAAAAGGGAATACAATAATGAATGAATGTTTTCAAGTTTAGATTTTCCCGGGATTATCTTATAGCTTGGTCTTGTGAAATCTATGTTCAAACTATCGTTGTGGTCTAATTTGAGTATTCGGGTTAGATTCGTGCATGCTGGTTTGAAACGTCAGCAAATACCCGATTATGGAACACAATTCCTATTTTAATTAAAGCGACGTTTCGTTCAGAGTTTTCTCAGCGTTATCAAGCAAATGATGATGAATATAATATACAAAAAACAAAAAACAAGAAATTAACCAATAATCAATAGGTTAAACAAAAGCATTTGAAGATATTGAGTAAAGTCACAGATATAAAGACATTTTGCACACAGAGATCCACCCACTTCATACTTCGAGACTAAACCTCTGTCCCAAATGGCCGCCATATTGAAAAATTAGTATACTATTGTATTGTAATGCGGTTCTGCACTGTTTCACATCTTGCGTAGGCTACAGACAAACACTGAATAAACCTATTCGATTCCATTAAATGCAAGTAGAATAAATACTAGCTGAAACTTGACAGAAACAAAGATCCATACTTGGAAAATACCATTTTCAAAAATTTAACCCAAAATGAACTTTCTTAACGAATAATGAAGAAATTTATTTCTTTACATTTTTGTAAATACGGTTTCTTAAATAGCCAATTATCAACTGTTTTTTGATTTCATTTCCATCAATCAATTGTGATTTCTTGTATAGACTGCAGGTAACAAAATTATATATGAAATAATCTTTCTTTTTGTAGCAGTGTTACCGATATACATCGTAGAATTAGTTATTTTCAATAAAATATATATTATCAAATTAACAAGAAATAGTTTTACTACAAATATGATTTTTCTTCGATCTTCATGTAGTTATTTTCATTGATGTAACACAATGGGATGCAAGAATGAATGAATGTTTTGAAGTTTTCCCAAGATTATCTTATAACATGGTCCAAACTATCATTGTCTTCAGATTTGAGTATTTGGGTTAGTTTCGTGAAAGGTGGTTTGGTTTTCTAATAAAGCACATGTGATAATTTTAAGCGATATTCGTTAGGCTAGGAAATCATAGATTGACTCCATTAAACGATGTCATTGAGGCCTATTAAAAATTTGTGTTGATCTGGTACAAGGGAGGTAACTCCATTACATGATTTCTAAATACGTATATTTGACTTTTCTGGCACATGACAGGCTTTTCTTTTTTTCTAGAGGATATTTTCTAGAGAATATGTTGTCATTTTCCAATTTTTCGCTCTGCAAATTGTATGTTTAATTTTTATATTGTTTATATTTACCAAATAGGCCTACATTTTGATGTAGCCCCTATTTCGAGATTTGTATCCCTTATTGTAAGTTTGTTTTCAGTACGAATGAAACCAGTATCAGTAGAGGTTCGGAACTGTACTTGGTAGTGAACGGTTAAAGTGAGTAAAGATATATTAAACAGGTAGAACATCAACAATTATTGCACATGACGTTATGGCATTGCTTGTCCTATTGTCTTTCTATCACGTCCGGGCTTTTAACGACACAACTTATTTCAGTATGAGTTTCCATGCAGATAACATTCTGGTCACGTTGTACAGGTAAGAAAATATATCTTCATAATAATTTGTATATATATTAGCAGAATCAATGCTCACATTTTTGATCAATGAACAATTTTGTTTGATTAGCTAACAAACTAAAATCGGAGACGTCTTGGCATTTTGGATTGTTCAATGTCCGTTCAATACAGATGGGAGATTTTGAAATTATTTTCAAAATGTCAGGGCATATCTGAATAGATATCTGTTAATCTTAATACATTCGATGTCTTTAGCATGCAGGATTATAAAAAAAATGTACTCTTGTTAGACAAACCAGACCGGAGGCTTTCATGTTTACTTGATCCAGAATAAATACTTTCATAAATTCCAGTGGATTTCATTGCAATATAATACAGGTCGTATAACTTGATTCCTTAATACTGAAGCAATCCAGCGTTCACGAATAAACGAAAAACACAGAATATATTTCACCTGATTTATTAAATTCGCTTGATTCATATTTACAAAATCAATTATAACAGAACAACAATATTTACAGTAAAACAATTTTAAACATAACAAATTTATATAAATAACAATAACAGTTTAAAACCTAACAACACGTGACATTGTTTTACTTTTTCCTCTTGTTTTTTCTCGTTCCGTGTTTGATTTGGTTACGGTACGAATATGATGTAACTCTGATCTGTAATCTTCGTGAAGCATCGGAACATAACTAGATGGGTGGCACAAATCCTGAAATATATAATTGTAAAACATTACACAAATTGTTACCAAAGAATAATTGAAAAAATGCTCATTGATATCAAGCAGTGTATTTCCGGTTTCAAAGTCGTTCAGCATTTCCTTTAAATGTAGGTCGACATAACACACTCTGAAATCACTGAACATCTTACAGCAAAGAATGACATGGAGATGAATAGCAGATAATTGAATTTTTCAAAATGTACCTGATTATGTTCGTAGAAAGCTTTGTAGCCGCCATGTAGAATATAGACTTCTGGGTAGTATAATCTTGGATAGTTTTGAGAGTTTAACATACGATCTTGTGATCTCAAGTAACGTAATCTGAAAGAAACAGTTTATTTCACTATTTAGCAGGTTTAACAATACAAGGCCCAGTTTTATTGAGATATTTCAAATTGAAACAGTTATACTGTGTTTCATATAGAAATTCCAATGATTTTGAAAAGAACATGGGGTTTATAATCTACTTACAATGTAGGGGCTCTCTGAGATTTTATTGAGATATTTCAAATTGAAACAATTATACTGTGTTTATATAGAAATTCCAATGATTTTGAAAAAAACATGGGGTTGATAAATCTACTTACAATGTAGGGGCTCTCTGAGATGAAAATTCACAATGGAAGATAAGAATCTGGGGCCTGTCTTTTTCTGATCGTTGTAATAAAACATCAATAGATTGTTTCGTATAAATATTAACTGCGCCGTGTATGTGTCCTCCGTTATATTCATATGGATATCTACAGTCGATGATTGTGTAGTCAGTGTGAAATTGGTTTTGCTCTCCACTGAATAGATCTGTAAGCTGTAAAATAAAGTAAACGAATATTGGATACACATATTGTATCGTGTTTTTGTCACTTCTTAAACAACATCTTTAATATTCTTCAACGATTTCCTGAAGATAAAGACTTATTGAAACATTGGTTGAGATCACTTACTGTTTGAGGTGTGATTGATTTGAGATCTTTATGTTTGCCACATATAGTAGGAAGAGTGTATGGTCTGCTACAATCAGCTATCAATTCTTCACTGTCTGATAATCTTTCTACGGCTAATTTAATACGATCAACATCTCTATCCTGCATTTCTTCTACAACATCAACTAGTCGATTTTCTTTTGGAATTCGGTTTGGGACCAGGCAGTTTGATTTACGAGATAAAGTAGGCGATGACTTCATTTGACTTTCTTCCATGCGTCTTCTCATGTTCAAAGATAGACTACGGCGGGGTCCTTCTGGTTTTCGAAGCTTAAACTGAAATAGAAGGAAAACATTATTTTGTTGTTAATGAAAATAAACACACTTACAAAGTCAGTAATTAAAACCAAATTAATAAACTTAAAAGAAAAACAAGTATTCTTACTTCAACATCCATGTTTTAAAGACAAAAATGTATTACACAAACAAAAGACTAAAGACAAGATACGAAATAAATCATAATACTATCACGCGTAATATATACTGATACTTGTACAACCAATGAGTGAATTAAATCACCATTGATCATTGAATAGTAATCGATTATTCATTACTTATGATTGATTTGTGAACTATTGCTGATTGTTTTATCACTTATCAATGAGCATAAATCAACAAGTGATTGATTATGCATATGAACTGTCTTAACGAACAATGAAGAGATTTATTTCTTTAGTTTTAGTAAATAAGATTTCTTGTAAAGACTGTATGTGACAGAATTTATCATATTATATGAAATAATCTTTCATTTTGTAGCAGTGTTATCGATATATGGTAGACTTAGTTATTTTTATTGAGATATATGTAATCAAAAGGGAAAACAATAATGAATGAATGTTTTGAAGTTTAGGTTTTCCTAAGATTATCTCTTAGCGGCAGTGTGAAGTTAGCTTTATTTTCGTTTTTTCAATATTGGCGAATAACGAAAAACAACTAGCTCGTGTTTCGATATTCGGGATTGAATCTCAAAACAGTAGATTTTATTGATGTCTACAGAATGTCTCCAAAACACATTTGATTAAATACTTTTTCTAAAAAGAAGTAAAGATATCATAAATGAGGATGCCTGAGCAGTGGATTCGCATAAAAACTGCTCTTTCTCCTTGTTTTTTGATATTGGCACATCTCGAAAAACGAGTAGCTCGGTTTTTTATACGCCAACATTTTCATGTGGACGTATATTGTCGTCGCCCCTGTTCGTCCGTCCGTCCGTCCGTCCACAATTGTTTGTGAACAGTCTACAGGTCACAATTTTTATCCGATTTCAATGAAACTTAAAATATAGGTTTATCACCCTAAGATCTCGGTTCCTTTCGATATTGGCATGTATCGGACCGTAACTTCATGGGTTATGGCCCCTGATTGTACGAAAAATCACGTTTTTTAGCTTGTGAACAGTGTAGAGGTCACAATTTTGAACCGATTTGGATGAAACTTGAAATCCATGTTTATAACCCAAAGATCTTGGTTCCTTTCGAAATTTGCGCCAATCGGATCGTAACTTCCTGAATTATGGCCCCTGATTCTCCGAAAAATCGCCCTTTTTAGCTTGTGGTCCCTCTGGAGGTCAAAATTGTTATCCGATTTAAAAAACCGTTTGATTATATCACCGTCCCATGGTTATGAAGGTTGAGTTCGAATTTCGTGAAAATCGGACCAAAATTGACGGACAAAATGGCCGCCGTTTGTACGCGAATAGTGTGAAAATATGTTATATCAAGGTTGTGGACCTTATAGAGGTCACAATTTTGAACCGATTTTGATGAAACTTGACATGTATGTTTATAACCCAAAGATCTTGATTCCTTTCGATATTTGCGCGCATCGGATCGTAACTTCCTGAATTATGGCCCCTGATTGTCCGAAAAATCACCCTTTTTAGCTTGTGGTCCCTCTGGAGGTCAAAATTGTTATCCGATTTAAAAAAAACGTTTGATTATATCACCGTTCCATGGTTATGAAGGTTGAGTTCAAATTTCGTGAAAATCGGACCAAAATTGACAGACAAAATGGCCGCCGTTTGTACGCGAATGGTGTGAAAATATGTTATTTCAAGGTTGTGGACCCTATAGAGGTCACAATTTTGAACTGATTTTGATGAAACTTGAAATACATGTTTATAACCTAATGATCTTGGTTCCATTGCATATTTGCCCATATCGGATCGTAACTTCCTGAATCATGGCCCCTGATTGTACGAAAAATCACCCTTTTTAGCTTGTGGTCCCCCTGGAGGTCACAATTATTATCTGATTTAAAAAAACGTTTGATTATATCATAGTTACACCGTAGTTATGGGTGAGTTTGAATTATGATTTTCTGATGATTACTTAAAATGCAGCAACTCTTGTTGACTGCCCGGACGATTTGGCTGCTGTGTGGGCGTATGTTTCGTTGCCTGGCAACCTATTTTTGATATTCAGGGTTGAATCTAAAAAAAAACAGATTTAATGGATGTATATCTACAGAATGTCTCCAAAACAATTTGATTAAATCTGTGATCTAAAAAGAACTTAAAGATACATTAAATCACCATTGATCATTGCATAGTAATCGATTATTGATTACTTATGATTGATTTGTGAACTATTTGCTGGTTGTTTTATCACTTATCAATGAGCACCAATCGACAAGTGATTGATAATGTGCATATGAACTGTCTTAAAGAACAATGAAGAGATTTATTTCTTTAGTTTAAGTAAATATGACACAATTTAGTATGTGAAAGAATTTATACAAAAGGTTTATTATAAACAAAAACAAGTAACAAGAAATTAACCAATAATCAATAGGTAAACAAAAGCATTTGAATATACTGAGTAAAGTCATGAGTCTAAAGGAATTAAATCTTATATCTAGAGTAGGATATTTTTAATGTGGCCTTCTAATAATTCTTATCTGAAAATGGTTAGCGATATTCGTTAGGCTACGCAATCATTGATTGTCATTGAGGCCTGTTTGTGTTAAGATCCATGGGAGGTAACTCCATTTAACATAAGGGCCTATGGTGCAAGGGAGGTAACTCCATTAATTGATGTCAAATTTATCATTTCCGCTTGTTCGTTCTCCATCGTACTGATCAGTAGTGAATAAAATACTCGTTAGGCCGCGACAATACCTATATGAAACAGTTTGGCTCTGTACAATTACAGCATAGCGCAGTTGATGTTTGCAACTAGCACTGGTTTCATTCACTTGGATCATTGTTTAATACACTTTCAATGACGCGGGTTTATTTTTTAGCGATTTGCTTGTGTATTGGCATGGCGTGTGTCTCATGCACTCACTTTTAAAGTTTTAGACTATCTTCTATTATAACTTCCTACCAGCTGTTTTAATAACCCAATTCATTATTTAATAAATATACCGTAGTTATACACAAATTATCAAAATAACAGTTCGTGCGTATATTGGCAGAATTAATGCTCGCATTTTTGATCAATGAAAAGTTTTGTTTGATTAGCCTACAAACTAAAATCGGAGATGTCTTGATATTTTCGGTTGTGTATTGTCATAGGCGTAGGAGCTCAAAGTAATTCAGGGGGGCATAAGAGAAAATTGCCCGAAATCAATATAATATAATCAATATAGTATACATATCGAAATCAACATGCTCAATATATAGTATATTATATTGATTATATATAATCAATATAATATAATTTTTCGGGCATACCTATCATAAAAGAGCTTCGGGCATATTTTCGGACAAGCAGTGGACAAGAAAAGGACGATAAAATACTTTTCGGGCAGTGTGGATCTCATAGAAATAAGTTAGTTATATTTTTTCTCTAAACGGTAATAGAAAAAAAAAAAGGTCGTCGAATTTTTCATTGCCCGAAAATAATTTTTTTTTTTGAGCCCCCCCGGCTCCTACGCCTATGTGTATTGTCCCTTCAATTCTTTAAAGATGGGAAGATTTGGATATTATTTTCAAAATCGCAGGGCGTATCTGAATAGATGCCTGATAATCTAAATGTATTCGATGTCATTAGCATGCGGGGCTGTAAAAAGTGGACTCTTGTTAAACAAACCAGACTGGAGGCTTTAATTTTTACTTGATTCAGAATAAATACTTTCATAAATTCCAGTGGATTTCATTGCAATATGATACAGGTCCAATAACTTGATTCCTTAATACTGAAGCAATCCAGCGTTCACGAATAAAAGAAAAACACAGAATACATTTCAGTTGATTTATTAGTTTCCATTGATTCATATTTACAAAATAAATTATAACAGAACAACAATATTTACAGTAAAACAATTTCAAACATAACAAATTTATATAAATAACAATAACAGTTTAAAACCTAACAACACGTGACATTGTTTTACTTTTTCCTCTTGTTTTTTCTCGTTCCGTCTGTGACTTGGTTACGGTACGAATATGATGTAACTCTGATCTGTAATCTTCATGAAGCATCGGAACATAACTAGATGGGTGACACAAATCCTGAAATATATAATTGTGAAACATTACACAAATTGTTACCAAAGAATAATTGAAAAATACTCATTAACATCAAGCAGTGTTTTCCGGTTTCAGAGTCGTTCAGCATTTCCTTTAAATGTAGGTCGACGTAACACACTCTGAAATCACTGAACAGAATTACATTGAGATGAATATTGAAGGCATTAGTATTTATAAATTAAAACCTCTCCTTACTTTGAGTTAGGCCAATTGAAGCAGATAATTAAATTGTTAAAAATGTACCTGATTATGTTCGTAGAAAGCTTTGTAGCCGCCATGTAGAATATAGACTTCTGGGTAGTATAATCTTGGATAGTTTTGAGAGTTTAACATACGATCTTGTGATCTCAAGTAACGTAATCTGAAAGAAACAGTTTATTTCACTATTTAGCAGGTTTATCAATACAAGGCCCAGTTTTATTGAAATATTTCAAATTGAAACAATTATGTTATATTATATTATACTGTGTAGTATATAGAAATTAGTTTTCGTAAATACGTTTACTTTGATCAATTATCAACGATTTCTCGATTTCGTTTCCAATAGTCAGTTGAGATTTTTTGTAAAGACTACATGTGACAGAATTATATGTGAAATAGTCTTTCTTTTTGCAGCAGTGTTACATATATATGGTAGACTTAGTTATTTTCAATCAGATATATGTTATCAAAATAACAAGAAATAGCTTTACTACAAATATAATTTTTATACGCCCACAAATTGAAATAATTAGGCCTATACTGTGTTTTATTAGAAATTCCGATGATTTTCATAAAAAAAACCATGGGGGTTATAATCAACTTACAATGTAGGGGCTCTCTGAGATGAAAATTCACAATGGAAGATAAGAATCTGGGGCCTGTCTTTTTCTGATCGTTGTAATAAAACATCAATAGATTGTTTCGTATAAATATTAACTGCACCTTGTATGTGGCCTCCGTTATATTCATATGGATATCTACAGTCGATGATTGTGTAGCCAGTGTGAAATTGGTTATACTCTCCGCTGAATAGATCTGTAAGCTGTAAAATAAAGTAAATGAATATTGGATACACATATTGTATCGTGTTTTTGTCACTTTTTAAACAACATCTTTAATATTCTTCAACGATTTCCTGAAGATAAAGGCTTATTGAGACAAAAGTGGAGATCACTTAATGTTTGAGGTGTTATTGATTAGAGATCTTTATGTTTACCACATACAGTAGGAAGAGTGTATGGTCTGCTACAATCAGCTATTAATTCTTCACTGTCTGATAATCTTTCTACTGCTAATTTAATACGATCAACATCTCTATCCAGCATTTCTTCTTCTACAACATGCACTAGTCTATTTTCTTTTATTATCCGATTCTGGACCAGGGAGTCTAATTTACGAGATAAAGTAGGCGATGACTTTATTTGACTTTCTTCCATGCGTCTTCTCATGTTCAAAGATAGACTACGGCGGGGTCCTTCTGGTTTTCGAAGCTTAAACTGAAATGGAAGCAAAATATTAATTTGTTGTTAACGAAAATAAAAAAACTTACAAAGTCAGTAATTAAATCCAAATTAATATACTTAAAAGAAAAACAACTATTCTTACTTCAACATCCATGCTTTAAAGATTAAAAATGTATTACACAAGCAGAAGACTAAAGACAAGATACGAAATAAATCATAATACTATCACGCGTAATATATACTGATACTTGTACAACCAATGAGTGAATTAAATCACCATTGATCATTGAATAGTAATCGATTATTGATTACTTATGATTGATTTGTGAACTATTGCTGATTGTTTGATCACTTATCAATGAGCACCAATCGACAAGCGATTGATAATGTGCATATGAACTGTCTTAACGAACAATAAAGAGATTTATTTCTTTAGTTTAAGTAAATAAGATTATCTTTTAGCGGCAGTGTGAAGTTAGCTTTATTTTCGTTTTTCAATATTGGCGAATAACGAAAAACAACTAGCTCGTGTTTCGATATTCGGGATTGAATCTCAAAACAGTAGATTTTATTGATGTATATCTACAGAATGTCTCCAAAACACATTTGATTAAATACTTTTTCTAAAAAAGTAAGGATATCATAAATGAGGATGCCTGAGCAGTGGATTCGCATAAAAACTGCTCTTTCTCCTTGTTTTTTGATATTGGCAAATCTCGAAAAACGAGTAGCTCGGGTTGAATCTCAAAAAAGAGATTTAATGGATGTATATCTACAGAATGTCTCCAAAACAAATTTGATTAAATCAGTGATCTAAAAAGAACTTAAAGATACATCAAATCACCATTGATCATTGCATAGTAATCGATTAATGATTACTTATTATTGATTTGTGAACTATTTGCTGGTTCTTTTATCACTTATCAATGAGCACCAATCGACAAGTGATTGATAATGTGCACATGAACTGTCTTAACGAACAATGAAGAGATTTAATATGAAGTAAATATGACAGAATTTAGTACCGTATGTGAAAGAATTTATATACAAAAGGTTTATTATAAACAAAAACAAGTAACAAGAAATTAGCCAATAATCAATAGGTAAACAAAAGCATTTGAATATACTGAGTAAAGTCACGAGTCTAAAGGAATTAAATCTTATATCTAGAGTAGGATATTTTTAATGTGGCCTTCTAATAATTCTTGTCTGATAATGGTTAGCGATATTCGTTAGGCTGCGCAATCATTGATTGTCATTGAGGCCTGTTTGTGTTAAGATCCATGGGAGGTAACTCCATTTAAGATAAGGGCCTATGGTGCAAGGGAGGTAACTCTATTAATTGATGTCAAATTTATCATTTACGCATCGTACTGATCAGTAGTGAATACTCGTTAGGCCGCGACAATACCTATATGAAACAGTTTGGCTCTGTACAATTACAGCATAGCGCAGTTGATGTTTGCGACTAGCACTGGTTTCATTCACTTGGATCATTGTTTAATATACTTTCAATGACGCGGGTTTATTTTTAGCGATTTTCTTGTGTCACATGCACTCACTTTTAAAGTTTTAGACTATCTTCTATTATAACTTCCTACCAGCTGTTTTAATAACCCAATTCATTATTTACATTTGAATAGTGTACTTCTTTATCATAAAAAAAGAGTAATTTGTAAAAAGAAAGATATAGGCCTACAATACATTATGTAGAACATCAATAATTATTGGAGATGACGTTATGTCATTGTTTGTCCTATTGTCTTTCTATCACGTCCGCGCTTTTAACGACACAACGTATTTCAGTATTAGTTTCCATGCAGATAACATTCTGGTCACGCTGTGCAGGTAAGAAAATATTTCTTCATAACAGTTCGTGCGTATATTGGCAGAATTAATGCTCGCATTTTTGACCAATGAAAGGTTGTTTGATTAGCCTACAAACTAAAATCGGAGATGTCTTGATATTTTCGGTTGTGTATTGTCCCTTCAATTCTTTAAAGATGGGAAGATTTGGGAATTATTTTCAAAATCGCAGGGCGTATCTGAATAGATGGCTCTTAATCTAAATGTATTCGATGTCATAAGCATGCGGGGCTGTAAAATGTGGACTCTTGTTAAACAAACCAGATTGGGGGCTTTAATTTTTACTTGATTCAGAATAAATACTTTCATAAATTCCAGTGGATTTCATTGCAATATGATACAGGTCCAATAACTTGATTCCTTAATACTGAAGCAATCCACAGAAAAACACAGAATACATTTCACCTGATTTATTAGTTTCGCTTGATTCATATTTACAAAACAATTATAACAGAACAACAATATTTACAGTAAAACAATTTCAAACATAACAAATTTATATAAATAACAATAACAGTTTAAAACCTAACAACACGTGACATTATTTTACTTTTTCCTCTTGTTCTTTCTCGTTCCGTCTGTGATTTGCTTACGGTACGAATATGAGGTAACTCTGATCTGTAATCTTCATGAAGCATTGGAACATAGCTAGATGGGTGGCCCAAATCCTGAAATATATAATTGTAAAACATTACACAAATTGTTACCAAAGAATAATTGAAAAATGCTCATTGACATGAAACAGTGTATTTCCGGTTTCAGAGTCGTTTAGCATTTGCTTTAAATGTAGGTCGACTTAACTCGCCCTGAAATCACTGAACATCTTACAGCAAAGAATGACATGGAGATGAATATTGAAGGCGTTAGTATTTATAAATTTAAACTTCCCCTTACTTTGAGGTACGCCAATGTAAGCAGATAATTGAATTGTTAAAAATGTACCTGATTATGTTCGTAGAAAGCTTTGTAGCCGCCATGTAGAATGTAGACTTCTGGGTAGTATAATCTTGGATAGTTTTGAGAGTTTAACATACGATCTTGTGATCTCACGTAACGTAATCTGAAAGAAACAGTTTATTTCACTATTTAGCAGGTTTATCAACACAAGGCCCAGTTTTATTTCAAATTGCAACAATTATACTGTGTTTATGTAGAAATTCCAATGATTTTGAAAAGAACACGGGGTTTATAATCTACTTACAATGTAGGGGCTCTCTGAGATGAAAATTCACAATGGTAGATAAGAATTTAAGGTCTTGAGACAAACCCATGACATTAAATTTTCTTATGCTAAACATTAGTATGGGGGCGAGCTTTATAAACAAAAATACAGACAAATTCTAATGATGTCCTTTAGAATTAGCTGTTAATCTTAATCAGATTTTGGGGGATTATAAGTGTTTCATTACCGAAAAAAGTAAAGATACGCGACAACTTTTGTTGACTGTCGGACGATTTAGCTGCTGTGGGTGTATGTTTCGTTGCCTGGCAACCTATCTGTTTTAATTTCCAAGAAAAGACATATACAATTTAGATTTTTTTCTAAATATATTCGATGTCGATGAACAGTGGACTTTTGTTGGGTTTTTTTTACTTTCCAAGAAAGTTGTAAATTAATAGAAAAACAAAATACTTAATCCAGAACAAATACTTTCATAAATTCCAGTGGATATCATTGTCGTATAACTTGATTCCTTATTACTGAAGCAATCCAGCGTTAACGAATAAAAGAAAACCACAGAATACATTTCACCTGATTTATTAGTTTCGCTTGATTCATATTTACAAAACAATTATAACAGAACAACAATATTTACAGTAAAACAATTTCAAACATAACAAATTTATATAAATAACAATAACAGTTTAAAACCTAACAACACGTGACATTATTTTACTTTTTCCTCTTGTTCTTTCTCGTTCCGTCTGTGATTTGGTTACGGTACGAATATGAGGTAACTCTGATCTGTAATCTTCATGAAGCATTGGAACATAGCTAGATGGGTGGCCCAAATCCTGAAATATATAATTGTAAAACATTACACAAATTGTTACCAAAGAATAATTGAAAAATGCTCATTGACATGAAACAGTGTATTTCCGGTTTCAGAGTCGTTTAGCATTTGCTTTAAATGTAGGTCGACTTAACTCGCCCTGAAATCACTGAACATCTTACAGCAAAGAATGACATGGAGATGAATATTGAAGGCGTTAGTATTTATAAATTTAAACTTCCTCTTACTTTGAGTTACGCCATTGTAAGCAGATAATTAAATTGTTTAAAATGTACCTGATTATGTTCGTAGAAAGCTTTGTAGCCGCCATGTAGAATATAGACTTCTGGGTAGTATAATCTTGGATAGTTTTGAGAGTTTAACATACGATCTTGTGATCTCAAGTAACGTAATCTGAAAGAAACAGTTTATTTCACTATTTAGCAGGTTTATCAACACAAGGCCCAGTTTTATTTCAAATTGCAACAATTATACTGTGTTTATGTAGAAATTCCAATGATTTTGAAAAGAACACGGGGTTTATAATCTACTTACAATGTAGGGGCTCTCTGAGATGAAAATTCACAATGGAAGATAAGAATCTGGGGTCTGTCTTTTTCTGATCGTTGTAATAAAGCATCAATAGATTGTTTCGTATAAATATTGACTGCGCCCTGTATGTGTCCTCCGTTATATTCATATGGATATCTACAGTCGATGATTGTGTAGCCAGTGTGAAATTGGTTATACTCTCCGCTGAATAGATCTGTAAGCTGTAAAATAAAGTAAATGAATATTGTTATTGTCACTTCTTAAACAACATCTTTAATATTCCTAAACGATTCCCTGAAGATAAAGGCTTATTGAGACAAAAGTGGAGATCACTTACTGTTTGAGGTGTGATTGATTTGAGATCTTTATGTTTGCCACATGTAGTAGGAAGAGTGTATGGTCTGCTACAATCAGCTATCAATTCTTCATTCTTCACTGTCTGATAATCTTTCTACGGCTAATTTAATACGATCAACATCTCTATCCTGCATTTCTTCAACAACATCAACTAGTCTATTTTCTTTTGGTATTCGATTTGGGACCAGGCAGTTTGATTTACGAGATAAAGTAGGCGATGACTTCATTTCACTTTCTTCCATGCGTCTTTTCATGTTCAAAGACAGACTACGGCGGGGTCCTTCTGGTTTTCGAAGCTTAAACTGAAATAAAAGGAAAACATTGTTTTGTTGTTAATGAAAATAAAAACACTTACAAAGTCAGTAATTAAATCCAAATTAATATACTTAAAAGAAAAACAACTATTCTTACTTCAACATCCATGTTTTACAGACAAAAATGTATTACACAAGCAGAAGACTAAAGACAAGATACGAAATAAATCATAATACTATCACGCGTAATATATACTGATACTTGTACAACCAATGAGTGAATTAAATCACCATTGATCATTGAATAGTAATCGATTATTGATTACTTATGATTGATTTGTGAACTATTGCTGATTGTTTGATCACTTATCAATGAGCACCAATCGACAAGCGATTGATAATATGCATATGAACTGTCTTAACGAACAATAAAGAGATTTATTTCTTTAGTTTAAGTAAATAAGATTATCTTTTAGCGGCAGTGTGAAGTTAGCTTTATTTTCGTTTTTCAATATTGGCGAATAACGAAAAACAACTAGCTCGTGTTTCGATATTCGGGATTGAATCTCAAAACAGTAGATTTTATTGATGTATATCTACAGAATGTCTCCAAAACACATTTGATTAAATACTTTTTCTAAAAAGAAGTAAAGATATCATAAATGAGGATGCCTGAGCAGTGGATTCACATAAAAACTGCTCTTTCTCTTTGTTTTTTGATATTGGCAAATCTCGAAAAACGAGTAGCTCGGGTTGAATCTCAAAAAAGAGATTTAATGGATGTATATCTACAGAATGTCTCCAAAACAAATTTGATTAAATCAGTGATCTAAAAAGAACTTAAAGATACATCAAATCACCATTGATCATTGCATAGTAATCGATTAATGATTACTTATTATTGATTTGTGAACCAATCGACAAGTGATTGATAATGTGCACATGAACTGTCTTAACGAACAATGAAGAGATTTAATATGAAGTAAATATGACAGAATTTAGTACCGTATGTGAAAGAATTTATATACAAAAGGTTTATTATATACAAAAACAAGTAACAAGAAATTAACCAATAATCAATAGGTAAACAAAAGCATTTGAATATACTGAGTAAAGTCACGAGTCTAAAGGAATTAAATCTTATATCTAGAGTAGGATATTTTTAATGTGGCCTTCTAATAATTCTTGTCTGATAATGGTTAGCGATATTCGTTAGGCTGCGCAATCATTGATTGTCATTGAGGCCTGTTTGTGTTAAGATCCATGGGAGGTAACTCCATTTAAGATAAGGGCCTATGGTGCAAGGGAGGTAACTCTATTAATTGATGTCAAATTTATCATTTACGCATCGTACTGATCAGTAGTGAATACTCGTTAGGCCGCGACAATACCTATATGAAACAGTTTGGCTCTGTGCAATTACAGCATAGCGCAGTTGATGTTTGCGACTAGCACTGGTTTCATTCACTTGGATCATTGTTTAATATACTTTCAATGACGCGGGTTTATTTTTAGCGATTTTCTTGTGTCACATGCACTCACTTTTAAAGTTTTAGACTATCTTCTATTATAACTTCCTACCAGCTGTTTTAATAACCCAATTCATTATTTACATTTGAATAGTGTACTTCTTTATCATAAAAAAAGAGTAATTTGTAAAAAGAAAGATATAGGCCTACAATACATCATGTAGAACATCAATAATTATTGGAGATGACGTTATGTCATTGTTTGTCCTATTGTCTTTCTATCACGTCCGCGCTTTTAACGACACAACGTATTTCAGTATTAGTTTCCATGCAGATAACATTCTGGACACGCTGTGCAGGTAAGAAAATATTTCTTCATAACAGTTCGTGCGTATATTGGCAGAATTAATGCTCGCATTTTTGACCAATGAAAGGTTGTTTGATTAGCCTACAAACTAAAATCGGAGATGTCTTGATATTTTCGGTTGTGTATTGTCCCTTCAATTCTTTAAAGATGGGAAGATTTGGGAATTATTTTCAAAATCGCAGGGCGTATCTGAATAGATGGCTCTTAATCTAAATGTATTCGATGTCATAAGCATGCGGGCTGTAAAAAGTGGACTCTTGTTAAACAAACCAGATTGGGGGCTTTAATTTTTACTTGATTCAGAATAAATACTTTCATAAATTCCAGTGGATTTCATTGCAATATGATACAGGTCCAATCACTTGATTCCTTAATACTGAAGCAATCCACAGAAAAACACAGAATACATTTCAGTTGATTTATTAGTTTCCATTGATTCATATTTACAAAATAAATTATAACAGAACAACAATATTTACAGTAAAACAATTTCAAACATAACAAATTTTATATAAATAACAATAACAGTTTAAAACCTAACAACACGTGACATTGTTTTACTTTTTCCTCTTGTTTTTTCTCGTTCCGTCTGTGACTTGGTTACGGTACGAATATGATGTAGCTCTGATCTGTAATCTTCATGAAGCATCGGAACATAACTACATGGGTGACACAAATCCTGAAATATATAATTGTGAAACATTATACAAATTGTTACCAAAAAATAATTTAAAAATACTCATTGACATCAAGCAGTGTATTTCCGGTTTCAGAGTCGTTTAGCATTTGCTTTAAATGTAGGTCGACTTAACTCGCCCTGAAATCACTGAACATCTTACAGCAAAGAATGACATGGAGATGAATATTGAAGGCGTTAGTATTTATAAATTTAAACTTCCCCTTACTTTGAGGTACGCCAATGTAAGCAGATAATTGAATTGTTAAAAATGTACCTGATTATGTTCGTAGAAAGCTTTGTAGCCGCCATGTAGAATGTAGACTTCTGGGTAGTATAATCTTGGATAGTTTTGAGAGTTTAACATACGATCTTGTGATCTCACGTAACGTAATCTGAAAGAAACAGTTTATTTCACTATTTAGCAGGTTTATCAACACAAGGCCCAGTTTTATTTCAAATTGCAACAATTATACTGTGTTTATGTAGAAATTCCAATGATTTTGAAAAGAACACGGGGTTTATAATCTACTTACAATGTAGGGGCTCTCTGAGATGAAAATTCACAATGGTAGATAAGAATTTAAGGTCTTGAGACAAACCCATGACATTAAATTTTCTTATGCTAAACATTAGTATGGGGGCGAGCTTTATAAACAAAAATACAGACAAATTCTAATGATGTCCTTTAGAATTAGCTGTTAATCTTAATCAGATTTTGGGGGATTATAAGTGTTTCATTACCGAAAAAAGTAAAGATACGCGACAACTTTTGTTGACTGTCGGACGATTTAGCTGCTGTGGGTGTATGTTTCGTTGCCTGGCAACCTATCTGTTTTAATTTCCAAGAAAAGACATATACAATTTAGATTTTTTTCTAAATATATTCGATGTCGATGAACAGTGGACTTTTGTTGGGTTTTTTTTACTTTCCAAGAAAGTTGTAAATTAATAGAAAAACAAAATACTTAATCCAGAACAAATACTTTCATAAATTCCAGTGGATATCATTGTCGTATAACTTGATTCCTTATTACTGAAGCAATCCAGCGTTAACGAATAAAAGAAAACCACAGAATACATTTCACCTGATTTATTAGTTTCGCTTGATTCATATTTACAAAACAATTATAACAGAACAACAATATTTACAGTAAAACAATTTCAAACATAACAAATTTATATAAATAACAATAACAGTTTAAAACCTAACAACACGTGACATTATTTTACTTTTTCCTCTTGTTCTTTCTCGTTCCGTCTGTGATTTGGTTACGGTACGAATATGAGGTAACTCTGATCTGTAATCTTCATGAAGCATTGGAACATAGCTAGATGGGTGGCCCAAATCCTGAAATATATAATTGTAAAACATTACACAAATTGTTACCAAAGAATAATTGAAAAATGCTCATTGACATGAAACAGTGTATTTCCGGTTTCAGAGTCGTTTAGCATTTGCTTTAAATGTAGGTCGACTTAACTCGCCCTGAAATCACTGAACATCTTACAGCAAAGAATGACATGGAGATGAATATTGAAGGCGTTAGTATTTATAAATTTAAACTTCCTCTTACTTTGAGTTACGCCATTGTAAGCAGATAATTAAATTGTTTAAAATGTACCTGATTATGTTCGTAGAAAGCTTTGTAGCCGCCATGTAGAATATAGACTTCTGGGTAGTATAATCTTGGATAGTTTTGAGAGTTTAACATACGATCTTGTGATCTCAAGTAACGTAATCTGAAAGAAACAGTTTATTTCACTATTTAGCAGGTTTATCAACACAAGGCCCAGTTTTATTTCAAATTGCAACAATTATACTGTGTTTATGTAGAAATTCCAATGATTTTGAAAAGAACACGGGGTTTATAATCTACTTACAATGTAGGGGCTCTCTGAGATGAAAATTCACAATGGAAGATAAGAATCTGGGGTCTGTCTTTTTCTGATCGTTGTAATAAAGCATCAATAGATTGTTTCGTATAAATATTGACTGCGCCCTGTATGTGTCCTCCGTTATATTCATATGGATATCTACAGTCGATGATTGTGTAGCCAGTGTGAAATTGGTTATACTCTCCGCTGAATAGATCTGTAAGCTGTAAAATAAAGTAAATGAATATTGTTATTGTCACTTCTTAAACAACATCTTTAATATTCCTAAACGATTCCCTGAAGATAAAGGCTTATTGAGACAAAAGTGGAGATCACTTACTGTTTGAGGTGTGATTGATTTGAGATCTTTATGTTTGCCACATGTAGTAGGAAGAGTGTATGGTCTGCTACAATCAGCTATCAATTCTTCATTCTTCACTGTCTGATAATCTTTCTACGGCTAATTTAATACGATCAACATCTCTATCCTGCATTTCTTCAACAACATCAACTAGTCTATTTTCTTTTGGTATTCGATTTGGGACCAGGCAGTTTGATTTACGAGATAAAGTAGGCGATGACTTCATTTCACTTTCTTCCATGCGTCTTTTCATGTTCAAAGACAGACTACGGCGGGGTCCTTCTGGTTTTCGAAGCTTAAACTGAAATAAAAGGAAAACATTGTTTTGTTGTTAATGAAAATAAAAACACTTACAAAGTCAGTAATTAAATCCAAATTAATATACTTAAAAGAAAAACAACTATTCTTACTTCAACATCCATGTTTTACAGACAAAAATGTATTACACAAGCAGAAGACTAAAGACAAGATACGAAATAAATCATAATACTATCACGCGTAATATATACTGATACTTGTACAACCAATGAGTGAATTAAATCACCATTGATCATTGAATAGTAATCGATTATTGATTACTTATGATTGATTTGTGAACTATTGCTGATTGTTTGATCACTTATCAATGAGCACCAATCGACAAGCGATTGATAATATGCATATGAACTGTCTTAACGAACAATAAAGAGATTTATTTCTTTAGTTTAAGTAAATAAGATTATCTTTTAGCGGCAGTGTGAAGTTAGCTTTATTTTCGTTTTTCAATATTGGCGAATAACGAAAAACAACTAGCTCGTGTTTCGATATTCGGGATTGAATCTCAAAACAGTAGATTTTATTGATGTATATCTACAGAATGTCTCCAAAACACATTTGATTAAATACTTTTTCTAAAAAGAAGTAAAGATATCATAAATGAGGATGCCTGAGCAGTGGATTCACATAAAAACTGCTCTTTCTCTTTGTTTTTTGATATTGGCAAATCTCGAAAAACGAGTAGCTCGGGTTGAATCTCAAAAAAGAGATTTAATGGATGTATATCTACAGAATGTCTCCAAAACAAATTTGATTAAATCAGTGATCTAAAAAGAACTTAAAGATACATCAAATCACCATTGATCATTGCATAGTAATCGATTAATGATTACTTATTATTGATTTGTGAACCAATCGACAAGTGATTGATAATGTGCACATGAACTGTCTTAACGAACAATGAAGAGATTTAATATGAAGTAAATATGACAGAATTTAGTACCGTATGTGAAAGAATTTATATACAAAAGGTTTATTATATACAAAAACAAGTAACAAGAAATTAACCAATAATCAATAGGTAAACAAAAGCATTTGAATATACTGAGTAAAGTCACGAGTCTAAAGGAATTAAATCTTATATCTAGAGTAGGATATTTTTAATGTGGCCTTCTAATAATTCTTGTCTGATAATGGTTAGCGATATTCGTTAGGCTGCGCAATCATTGATTGTCATTGAGGCCTGTTTGTGTTAAGATCCATGGGAGGTAACTCCATTTAAGATAAGGGCCTATGGTGCAAGGGAGGTAACTCTATTAATTGATGTCAAATTTATCATTTACGCATCGTACTGATCAGTAGTGAATACTCGTTAGGCCGCGACAATACCTATATGAAACAGTTTGGCTCTGTGCAATTACAGCATAGCGCAGTTGATGTTTGCGACTAGCACTGGTTTCATTCACTTGGATCATTGTTTAATATACTTTCAATGACGCGGGTTTATTTTTAGCGATTTTCTTGTGTCACATGCACTCACTTTTAAAGTTTTAGACTATCTTCTATTATAACTTCCTACCAGCTGTTTTAATAACCCAATTCATTATTTACATTTGAATAGTGTACTTCTTTATCATAAAAAAAGAGTAATTTGTAAAAAGAAAGATATAGGCCTACAATACATCATGTAGAACATCAATAATTATTGGAGATGACGTTATGTCATTGTTTGTCCTATTGTCTTTCTATCACGTCCGCGCTTTTAACGACACAACGTATTTCAGTATTAGTTTCCATGCAGATAACATTCTGGACACGCTGTGCAGGTAAGAAAATATTTCTTCATAACAGTTCGTGCGTATATTGGCAGAATTAATGCTCGCATTTTTGACCAATGAAAGGTTGTTTGATTAGCCTACAAACTAAAATCGGAGATGTCTTGATATTTTCGGTTGTGTATTGTCCCTTCAATTCTTTAAAGATGGGAAGATTTGGGAATTATTTTCAAAATCGCAGGGCGTATCTGAATAGATGGCTCTTAATCTAAATGTATTCGATGTCATAAGCATGCGGGCTGTAAAAAGTGGACTCTTGTTAAACAAACCAGATTGGGGGCTTTAATTTTTACTTGATTCAGAATAAATACTTTCATAAATTCCAGTGGATTTCATTGCAATATGATACAGGTCCAATCACTTGATTCCTTAATACTGAAGCAATCCACAGAAAAACACAGAATACATTTCAGTTGATTTATTAGTTTCCATTGATTCATATTTACAAAATAAATTATAACAGAACAACAATATTTACAGTAAAACAATTTCAAACATAACAAATTTTATATAAATAACAATAACAGTTTAAAACCTAACAACACGTGACATTGTTTTACTTTTTCCTCTTGTTTTTTCTCGTTCCGTCTGTGACTTGGTTACGGTACGAATATGATGTAGCTCTGATCTGTAATCTTCATGAAGCATCGGAACATAACTACATGGGTGACACAAATCCTGAAATATATAATTGTGAAACATTATACAAATTGTTACCAAAAAATAATTTAAAAATACTCATTGACATCAAGCAGTGTATTTCCGGTTTCAGAGGCGTTTAGCATTTCCTTTAAATGTAGGTCGACATAACACACCCTGAAATCACTGAACATCTTACAACAAAGAATGACATGGAGATGAATATTGAAGGCGTTAGTATTTATAAATTGAAACTTCTCCTTACTTTGAGTTACGCCAATTTAAACAGATAAATAAATTGTTAAAAATGTACCTGATTATGTTCGTAGAAAGCTTTATAGCCGCCATGTAGAATATAGACTTCTGGGTAGTATAAACTTGGATAGTTTTGAGAGTTTAACATACGATCTTGTGATCTCAAGTAACGTAATCTGAAAGAAACAGTTTATTTCACTATTTAACAGGTTTATCAATACAAGGCCTAGTTTTGTTGAAATATTTCAAATTAAAACAATTTTACTGTGTTTTATATAGAAATTGCATTGATTTTGAAAAGAACATGGGGGTTATAATCTACTTACAATGTAGGGGCTCTCTGGGATGAAAATTCACAATGGAAGATAAGAATCTGGGGCCTGTCTTTTTCTGATCGTTGTAATAAAAAATCAATAGATTGTTTCGTATAAATATTAACTGCGCCTTGTATGTGTCCTCCGTTATATTCATATGGATATCTACAGTCGATGATTGTGTAGTCAGTGTGAAATTGGTTATACTCTCCGCTGAATAGATCTGTAAGCTGTAAAATAAAGTAAATGCATATTGGATACACATATTGTATCGTGTTATTGTCACTTTTGAAACAACATCTTTAATATTCTTCAACGATTTCCTGAAGATAAAGACTTATTGAGACATTGGTTGAGATCACTTACTGTTTGAGGTGTGATTGATTTGAGATCTTTATGTTTACCACATATAGTAGGTAGAGTGTATGGTCTGCTACAATCAGCTATTAATTCTTCACTGTCTGATAATCATTCTACTGCTAATTTAATACGATCAACTTCTCTATCCTGCATTTCTTCTTCTACAAAATCAACTAGTCTATTTTCTTTTGGTATTCGATTTGGGAGCAGGCAGTTTGATTTACGAGATAAAGTAGGCGATGACTTCATTTCACTTTCTTCCATGCGTCTTCTCATGTTCAAAGACAGACTACGGCGGGGTCCTTCTGGTTTTCGAAGCTTAAACTGAAATAGAAGGAAAACATTGTTGTGTTGTTAATGAAAATAAACACACTTTCAAAGTCAGTAATTAAAACCAAATTAATATACTTATAAGAAAAACAACTATTCTTACTTCAACATCCATGTTTTAAAGACAAAAATGTATTACACAAGCAGGAGACTAAAGACAAGATACGAAATAAATCATAATACTATCACGCGTAATATATACTGATACTTGTACAACCAATGAGTGAATTAAATCACCATTGATCATTGAATAGTAATCGATTATTGATTACTTATGATTGATTTGTGACCTATTTGCTGATTGTTTTATCACTTATCAATGAGCACCAATCGACATATCATTGATTATGCATATGAACTGTCTTAACGAACAATGAAGAGATTTATTTCTTTAGTTTTAGTAAATAAGATTTCTTGTAAAGACTGTATGTGACAGGATTTATCATATTATATGAAATAATCTTTCATTTTGTAGCAGTGTTATCGATATATGGTAGACTTAGTTATTTTTATTGAGGTATATGTAATCAAAAGAGACAAAAGAGAAAATAATGAATGAATGTTTTGAAGTTTAGGTTTTCCCAAGATTATCTTTTAGCGGCAGTGTGAAGTTAGCTTTATTTTCGTTTTTCAATATTGGCGAATAACGAAAAACAACTAGCTCGTGTTTCGATATTCAGGATTGAATCTCAAAACAGTAGATTTTATTGATGTATATCTACAGAATGTTTCCAAAACACATTTGATTAAATACTTTTTCTAAAAAGAAGTAAAGATATCATGAATGAGGATGCCTGAGCAGTGGATTCGCATAAAAACTACTCTTTCTCCTTGTTTTTTGATATTGGCAAATCTCGAAAAACGAGTAGCTCGGTTTTTCGATATTCCGGGTTGAATCTCAAAAAAGCAGATTTAATGCATATCTACAGAATGTCTCCAAAACAAATTTAAATAAATCAGTGATCTAAATAGAACTTAAAGATACATTAAATCACCATTGATTGGCATTGATCATTGCATAGTAATCGATTATTGATTACATATGATTGATTTGTGAACTATTTGCTGGTTGTTTTATCACTTATCAATGAGCACCAATCTACAAGTGATTGATAATGTGCATATGAACTGTCTTAACGAACAATGAAGAGATTTATTTCTTTAGTTTAAGTAAATATGACAGAATGTAGTATGTGAAAGAATTTATATACAAAAGGTTTATTGTAAACAAAAACAAGTAACAAGAAATTAACCAATAATCAATAGGCAAAAAAAAACATTTGAATATACTGAGTAAAGTCACGAGTCTAAAGGAATTAAATCTTATATCTAGAGTAGGATATTTTTAATGTGGCCTTCTAATAATTCTTATCTGATATTCGTTAGGCTACGCAATCATTGATTGTCATTCAGGCCTGTTTGTGTTAAGATCCATGGGAGGTAACTCCATCATAGATCGTATATAATACAGTTCTATGACTCCATTTAACAAGGGCGTATGACGTCAATATAAGGGCCTATGGTGCAAGGGAGGTAACTACATTAATTGAAGTCAAATTTATCATTTCCGCTTGTTCGTTCTGCATAGTAGTACTGATCAGTAGTGAAAACTCGTTAGGCCCATATGAAACAGTTTATCTCTGTACAATTACAGCATAGCGCAGTTGATGTTTGCGACTAGCACTGGTTTCATTCACATGGATCATTGTTTAATATACTTTCAATGACTAATTCTTGACGCGGGTTTATTTTTAGCGATTTGCTTATGTATGGTGTGTGTCTCATGCACTCACTTTTAAAGTTTTAGACTATCTTCTATTATAACTTCCTACCAGCTGTTTTAATAACCCAATTCATTATTTAATAAATATATCGTAGTTATACACAAATTATCATTACATTTGAATATTGTACTTCTTTATCATAAAAAAAGGGTAATTTGTAAAAGGGAAGATATAGGCCTACAATACATCATGTAGAACATCAATAATTATTGGAGATGACGTTATGTCATTGTTTGTCCTATTGTCTTTCTGTCACGTCCGCGCTTTTAACAACACAACGTATTTCAGTATTAGTTTCCATGCAGATGACATTCTGGTCACGCTGTACAGGTAAGAAAATATTTCTTCATAACAATTTGTACGTATATTGGCAGAATTAATGCTCGCATTTTTGATCAATGAAAAGTTTTGTTTGATTAGCCTACAAACTAGAATCTGAGATGTCTTGATATTTTCGGTTCAATTCTTTAAAGATGGGAAGATTTGGGAATTATTTTCAAAATCGCAGGGCGTATCTGAATAGATGCCTGTTAATCTAAATGTATTCGATGTCATTAGCATGCGGGGCTGTAAAAAGTGGACCCTTGTTAAAGGGACTATCCCGATCTGAACAGAGTTTCAAAAATACAAATCGGAGTATACATCAAATTTAAACGCCAAAATATAGAGAAATGGTGTATTTACCCTGTCTCAATATTTCAGCTCAAAATGTTGAGTCGTTTGGACGTGAACGTCAATACTGCTTTTCCGGACACGTAACCCTTTTAAGATTTCGAGTCATTTTTTTTTTGGGGGGGGGGGGTGACCTGATAATCGATCCCCGTTCATTTAGAGGTCTATACAGTGATTGACCGATGTGCTGTAACGAAATGTAAATTGCACTTGCACATTATTTCTATACAATAAAAGTCTGGTTTTATCAAGACACTGCATAATACAGCTTGGAACACCGGTCTCCATTTCCAGATTAAGACTAGCGGTTTTAAGTTGTTTGAAAACGTATTACCTAGATTGGTTTAGTTGCTCGACCCAAAGGTAGAGAATTTTAAGGCCTTTTAGCACAAAACTAAGCAGTTTTATTTTACAAAATATTATCGGGATTGGCCCTTTAAACAAACCAGACTGGAGGCTGTAATTTTTAATTGATCCAGAATAAATACTTTCATAAATTCCAGTGGATTTCATTGCAATATGATACAGGTCCAATAACTTGATTCCTTAATACTGAAGCAATCCAGCGTTCACGAATAAAAGAAAAACACAGAATACAATTCACCTGATTTATTAGTTTCCATTGATTCATATTTACAAAATAAATTATAACAGAACAACAATATTTACAGTAAAACAATTTCAAACGTAACAAATTTATATAAATAACAATAACAGTTTAAAACCTAACAACACGTGACTTTGTTTTACTTTTTCCTCTAGTTTTTTCACGTTCCGTCTGTGACTTGGTTACGGTACGAATATGATGTAACTCTGATCTGTAATCTTCATGAAGCATGGGAACATAGCTAGATGGGTGGCACAAATCCTGAAATATATAATTGTGAAACATTACACAAAATTGTTACCAAAGAATAAATGAAAAATGCCCACTGACATCAAGCAGTGTTTTTCCTGTTTGAGAGTCGTTTAGCATTTGCTTTAAATGTAGGTCGACTTAACTCGCCCTGAAATCTATGAACATCTTACAGCAAAGAATGACATGCAGATGAATATTGAAGGCATTAGTATTTATAAATTAAAACTTCTCCTTACTTTGAGTTACGCCAATGTAAGTAGATAATTAAATTGTTAAAAAATATACCTGATTATGTTCGTAGAAAGCTTTGTAGCCGCCATGTAGAATATAGACTTCTGGGTAGTATAATCTTGGATAGTTTTGAGAGTTTAACATACGATCTTGTGATCTCAAGTAACGTAATCTGAAAGAAACAGTTTATTTCACTATTCAGCAGTTTTATTGAGATATTTCAAATTGAAACAATTATGTTATATTATACTGTGTAGTATATAGAAATTAGTTTTCGTAAATACGTTTACTTTGATCAATTATTAACGATTTCTCGATTTCGTTTCCAATAGTCAGTTGAGATTTCTTGTAAAGACTGCATGTGACAGAATTATATGTGAAATAGTCTTTCTTTTTGCAGCAGTGTTACAGATATATGGTAGACTTAGTTATTTTCAATCAGATATATGTTATCAAAATAACAAGAAATAGCTTTACTACAAATATAATTTTTATACGCCCACAAATTGGAATAATTATACTGTGTTTTATTTAGAAATTCCAATGATTTTCAAAAAAAAACATGGGGGTTATAATCTACTTACAATGTAGGGGCTCTCTGAGATGAAAATTCACAATGGAAGATAAGAATCTGGGGCCTGTCTTTTTCTGGTCGTTGTAATAAAACATCAATAGATTGTTTCGTATAAATATTAACTGCGCCTTGTATGTGTCCTCCGTTATATTCATATGGATATCTACAGTCGATGATTGTGTAGTCAGTGTGAAATTGGTTATGCTCTCCGCTGAATAGATCTGTAAGCTGTAAAATAAAGTAAATGCATATTAGATACACATATTGTATCGTGTTATTGTCACTTCTTAAACAACATATGTAATATTCTTCAACGATTTCCTGAAGATAAAGACTTATTGAGACATTGGTTGAGATCACTTACCGTTTGAGGTGTGATTGATTTGAGATCTTTATGTTTGCCACATATAGTAGGAAGAGTGTATGGTCTGCTACAATCAGCTATCAATTCTTCACTGTCTGATAATCTTTCTACGGCTAATTTAATACGATCAACATCTCTATCCTGCATTTCTTCTTCTACAACATCAACTAGTCTATTTTCTTTTATTATCCGATTTTGGACCAGGCAGTTTATTTTACGAGATAAAGTAGGCGATGACTTCATTTCACTTTCTTCCATGCGTCTTCTCATGTTCAAAGACAGACTACGGCGGGGTCCTTCTGGTTTTCGAAGCTTAAACTGAAATAGAAGGAAAACATTGTTGTGTTGTTAATGAAAATAAAAACACTTACAAAGTCAGTAATTAAATCCAAATTAATACACTTAAAAGAAAAACAACTATTCTTACTTCAACATCCATGCTTTACAGACAAAAATGTATTACACAAGCAGAAGACTAAAGACAAGATACGAAAAAAATCATAATACTATCACTCGTAATATATACTGATACTTGTACAACCAATGAGTGAATTAAATCACCATTGATCATTGAATAGTAATCTATATTATTGATTACTTATGATTGATTTGTGAACTATTGCTGATTGTTTTATCAATTATCAATGAGCACCAATCGACAAGCGATAGATAATGTGCATATGAACTGTCTTAACGAACAATGAAGAGATTTATTTGTTTAGTTTTTGTATGTAAGATTTCTTGTAAAGACTGTATGTGACAGAATTTGTCATATTATATGAAATAATCTTCATTTTGTAGCAGTGTTATCGATATATGCTAGACTTTGTTATTTTTATTAAGATATATGTAATCAAAAGGGAAAACAATAATGAATGAATGTTTTGAAGTTTAGGTTTTCCCAAGATTATCTTTTAGCGACAGTGTGAAGTTAGCTAGATTTTCGTTTTTCAATATTGGCTAAAAACGGAAAACAACTAGCTCGTTTTTCGATATTCAGGATTGAATCTCAAAACAGCAGATTTAATTGACGTGTATCTACAGAATGTTTCCAAAACACATTTGATTAAATACGTTTTCTAAAAAGAAGTAAAGATATCATAAATGAGGATGCTTGAGCAGTGGATTGACATAAAAACTGCTCTTTCTCCTTGTTTTTTGATATTGGCGAATCCCAGTGTTGAATATCAAAAAAGCAGATTTAATGGATGTATATCTACAGAATGTGTCCAAAACAAATTTGATTAAATCAGTGATCTAAAACTAACTTAAAGATACATTAAATCACCATTATCATTGAATAGTAATCGATTATTTATTACTTATGATTGATTTGTGAACCATTGCTGATTGGTTTATCACTTATCAATGAGCACCAATCAACAAGTGATTGATAAAGTGCATATTAACTATCTTAACGAACAATAAAGAGATTTATTTCTTTAGTTTTAGTAAATAAGATTTCTTGTAAAGACTGTATGTGACAGAATTTATCATATTATATGAAATAATCTTTCACTATTTAGCAGTGTTACCGATATATGGTAGACTTGGTTATTTTCATTGAGATATATGCAATGAAAAGGGAAAACAATAATGAATGAATGTTTTGAAGTTTAGGTTTTCTTGTGAAATCTATGTTCAAACTATCGTTGTGGTCTAATTTGAGTATTCGGGTTAGATTCGTGCATGCTGGTTTGAAACGTCAGCAAATACCCGATTTGGAACACAATTTCTATTTTAATTTATTTCGTTCAGAGTTTTCTCAACGTTATCAAGCAAATGATGATGAATATAATATACAAAAACAAATAACTAGAAATTAACCAATAATCATTGATTACTTATGATTGATTTGTGAACTATTTGCTGATTGATTAATGAGCACCAATCAACAAGTGATTGATAAAGTGCATATGAACTGTCTTAACGAACAATAAAGAGATTTATTTCTTTAGTTTAAGTAAATAAGATTTCTTGTAAAGACTGTATGTGACAGAATTTAATCATATTATATTAAATAATCTTTCATTTTGTAGCAGTGTTATCGATAATATATGGTAGACTTAGTTATTTTTATTGAGATATATGTAATCAAAAGGGAAAACAATAATGAATGAATGTTTTGAAGTTTAGGTTTTCCCAAGATTATCTTTTAGCGGCAGTATGAAGTTAGCTTTATTTTCGTTTTTCAATATTGGCGAATAACGAAAAACAACTAGCTCGTGTTTCGATATTCAGGATTGAATCTCAAAACATTAGTTTTTATTGATGTATATCTACAGAATGTCTCCAAAACACATTTGATTAAATACTTTTTCTAAAAAGAAGTAAAGATATTGAGGATGCCTAAGCAGTGGATTCGCATAAAAACTGCTCTTTCGCCTTGTCTTTTGATATTGGCACATCTCGAAAAACGAGTAGCTCGGTTTTTCGATATTCAGGGTTGAATCTCAAAAAAGCAGATTTAATGGTTGTATATCTACAGAATGTCTCCAAAACAAATTTGATTAAATCAGTGATCTAAAAAGAACTTAAAGATACATTAAATCACCATTGACCATTGCCTATGGTGCAAGAGGGGTAACTCCATTAATTGATGTCAAATTTATCATTTCCGCTTGTTCGTTCTGCATCGTACTGATCAGTAGTGAATACCAAGGAGCATTATACTCCTTGGTGAATACTCGTTAGGCCGCGACAATACCTATATGAAACAGTTTGACCGCGACAATACCTATATGAAACAGTTTGACTCTGTACAATTACAGCATAGCACAGTTGATGTTTGCGACTAGCACTGGATTCATTCACTTGGATCGTTGTTTAATACTTTCAATGACTAAGTTTTGTCGCGGGTTTGTCTGAAGCGATTTGCTTATGGTGTGGTTCTCATGCACTCACTTTAGACTATCTTTTATTATAACTTCCTACCAGCTGTTTTAATAACCCAATTCATTATTTAATAAATATATCGTAGTTATACACAAATTATCATTACATTTGAATATTGTACTTCTTTATCATAAAAAAAGAGTAATTTGTAAAAAGAAAGATATAGGCCTACAATACATCATGTAGAACATCAATAATTGTTGGAGATGACGTTATGTCATTGTTTGTCCTATTGTCTTTCTATCACGTCCGCGCTGTTAACGACACAACGTATTTCAGTATAAGTTTCCATACAGATGACATACTGGTCACGTTGTACAGGTAAGAAAATATATCTACATAACAATTTGTACGTATATTGGCAGATTCAATGCTCGCATTTTTGATCAATGAAAAGGTTTGTTTGATTAGCCTACAAACTAGAATCGGAGACGTCTTGATATTTTCGGTTGTGTACTGTCCCTTCAATTCTTTAAAGATGGGATGATTTGGGAATTATTTTCAAAATCGCAGGGCGTATCTGAATAGATGCCTGTTAATCTAAATGTATTCGATGTCATTGGCATGCGGGGCTGTAAAAAGTGGACTCTTGTTAAACAAACCAGACTGGAAGCTTTAATTTTTAATTGATCCAGAATAAATACTTTCCTAAATTCCAGTGGATTTCATTGCAATATGATACAGGTCCAATAACTTGATTCCTTAATACTGAAGCAATCCAGCGTTCACGAATAAAAGAAAACACAGAATACATTTCAGTTGATTTATTAGTTTCCATTGATTCATATTTACAAAATAAATTATAACAGAACAACAATATTTACAGTAAAACAATTTCAAACATAACAAATTTATATAAATAACAATAACAGTTTAAAACCTAACAACACGTGACATTGTTTTACTTTTTCCTCTTGTTTTTTCTCGTTCCGTCTGTGACTTGGTTACGGTACGAATATGATGTAACTCTGATGTGTAATCTTCATGAAGCATCGGAACATAGCTAGATGGGTGGCACAAATCCTGAAATATATAATTGTGAAACATTACCGAAGAATAATTGAAAAATGCTCATTAACATCAAGCAGTGTTTTCCGGTTTCAGAGTCGTTTAGCATTTCCTTTAAATGTAGGTCGACATAACACACTCTGAAATCATTGAACATATTACAGCAAAGAATGACATGGGGAAGAATATTGAAGGCGTATTATTTATAAATTAAAACTTCTCCTTACTTTGAGTTACGCCAATTTGAGCAGATAATTGAATTGTTAAAAATGTACCTGATTATGTTCGTAGAAAGCTTTGTAGCCGCCATGTAGAATATAGATTTCTGGGTAGTATAATCTTGGATAGTTTTGAGAGTTTAACATACGATCTTGTGATCTCAAGTAACGTAATCTGAAAGAAACAGTTTATTTCACTATTTAGCAGGTTTATCAATACAAGGCCCAGTTTTATTGAGATATTTCAAATTGAAACAATTATACTGTGTTTTATTTAGAAATTCCAATGATTTTGAATAGAACGTGGAGTTTATAATCTACTTACAATGTATGGGCTCTCTGAGATTTTATTGAGATATTTCAAACTGAAACAATTATACTGTGTTTTATATAGAAATTCCAATGATTTTGAATAGAACGTGGAGTTTATAATCTACTTACAATGTAGGGGCTCTCTGAGATGAAAATTCACAATGGAAGATAAGAATCTGGGGTCTGTCTTTTTCTGATCGTTGTAATAAAACATCAATAGATTGTTTCGTATAAATATTAACTGCGCCTTGTATGTGTCCTCCGTTATATTCATATGGATATCTACAGTCGATGATTGTGTAGTCAGTGTAGTTATACTCTCCACTGAATAGATCTGTAAGCTGTAAAATAAAGTAAATGAATATTGGATACACATATTGTATTGTATTTTTGTCACTTCTTAAACAACAGCTTTAATATTTTTCAACGATTTCCTGAAGATAAAGGCTTATTGAAACAAAAGTGGAGATCACTTACTGTTTGAGGTGTGATTGATTTGAGATCTTTATGTTTACCACATATAGTAGGAAGAGTGTATGGTCTGCTACAATCAGCTATCAATTCTTCACTGTCTGATAATCTTTCTACTGCTAATTTGATACGATCAACATCTCTATCCTGCATTTCTTCTTCTACAACATGCACTAGTCTATTTTCTTTTATTATCCGATTCTGGACCAGGCAGTCTAATTTACGAGATAAAGTAGGCGATGACTTCATTTGACTTTCTTCCATGCGTCTTCTCATGTTCAAAGATAGACTACGGCGGGGTCCTTCTGGTTTTCGAAGCTTAAACTGAAATAGAAGCAAAACATTATTTTGTTGTTAACGAAAATAAAAATACTTACAAAGTCAGTAATTAAAACCAAATTAATACACTTAAAAGAAAAACAACTATTCTTACTTCAACATCCATGTTTTAAAGACAAAAATGTATTACACAAGCAGAAGACTAAAGACAAGATACGAAATAAATCATAATACTATCACGCGTATTATATACTGATACTTGTACAACCAATGAGTGAATTAAATCACCATTGATCATTGAATAGTAATCGATTATTGATTACTTATGATTGATTTGTGAACTATTACTGATTGTTTTATCACTTATCAATGAGCACCAATCGACAAGCGATTGATAATGTGCATATGAACTGTCTTAACGAACAATGAAGAGATTTATTTGTTTAGTTTTTGTATGTAAGATTTCTTGTAAAGACTGTATGTGACAGAATTTATCATATTATATGAAATAATCTTTCATTTTGTAGCAGTGTTATCGATATATGGTAGACTTAGTTATTTTTATTGAGATATATGTAATCAAAAGGGAAAACAATAATGAATGAATGTTTTGAAGTTTAGGTTTTCCCAAGATTATCTTTTAGCGGCAGTGTGAAGTTAGCTAGATTTTCGTTTTACAATATTGGCTAATAACGGAAAACAACTAGCTCGTTTTTCGATATTCAGAATTGAATCTCAAAACAGCAGATTTAATTGATGTGTATCTACAGAATGTCTCCAAAACACATTTGATTAAATACGTTTTCTGAAAAGAAGTAAAGATATCATAAATGAGGATGCCTGGGCAGTGGATTCACATAATTTATTACTTATGATTGATTTGTGAACCATTGCTGATTGTTTTATCACTTATCAATGAGCACCAATCAACAAGTGATTGATTATGCATATGAACTGTCTTAACGAACAATAAAGAGATTTATTTGTTTAGTTTTAGTAAATAAGATTTCTTGTAAAGACCGTATGTGACAGAATTTATCATATTATATGAAATAATCTGTCATTTTTTAGCAGTTTTACCGATATATGGTAGACTTAGTTATTTTCATTGAGATATATGTTATTAAAAGGGAATACAATAATGAATGAATGTTTTGAAATTAAGGTTTTCCCAAGATTATCTTATAGCTTGGTCTTGTGAAATCCATGTTCAAACTATCGTTGTGTTCTGGTTTATTGAGTGAAGTCACGGGTCTAAAAGAATTAAATCTTACATCTAGAGTAGGATATTTTTTATGTGTCCTTCTAATAATTCTTATCTGATAATGGTTAGCTATATTCGTTAGGCTGTGCAATCATTGATTGTCATTAAGATCCATGGGAGGTAACTCCATTTAACATAAAGGCCTATTAAAAATCGGCATGATGCAAGGGAGGTAACTCCATTAATTGATGTCAAATTTATCATTTCCGCTTGTTCGTTCTGAACAGTACTGATCAGTAGTGAATACTCGTTAGGCCGCGACAATACCTATATGAAACTGTTCGACTCTGTACAATTACAGCATAGCGCAGTTGATGTTTGCGACTAGCACTGGATTCATTCACTTGGATCATTGTTTAATTCTTTCAATGACTAAGTCTTGTCGCGGGATTGTTTTAAGCGATTTGCTTGTGTATGGTGTGGTTCTCATGGACTCATGCTCTCACTTTTAGACTGTCTTCTATTATAACTTCCTACCAGCTGTTTTAATAACAAATTCATTATCTTATAAATATATCGTAGCTATACACAAATTATCATTACACTTGAATATTGTATCTCTTATTATAGTAAAAAAAAATGAGTAATGTGTAAAAAGAAAGATATAGGCCTACAATACATCATGTAGAACATCAATAATTGTTGGAGATGACGCTATGTCATTGTTTGTCCTATTGTCTTTCAATCACGTCCGCGCTTTTAACGACACAACGTATTTCAGTATTAGTTTCCATACAGATGACATTCTGGTCACGTTGTGCAGGTAAGAAAATATATCTTCATAACAATTTGTACGTATATTGGCAGAATCAGTGCTCGCATTTTTTGACCAATGAATTGTTGTTTGATTAGCCTACAAACTAAAATCAGCGACGTCTTGACATTTTGGGTTGTGTATCGACCGTTCCTTTCTTTCAAAATGGCAAAGCGAATCTGACTAGATTCCTGTTAATCATTCTAAAATTTTGATTTTTCTAAATATATTCGATGTCATTAGCATGCGGGGTTATAAAAATAGGACAAACTGGACTGGAGGCTTTAATTTTTACTTGATCCAGAATAAATACTTTCATAAATTCCAGTGGATTTCATTACAATGTAATACTGGTCGCATGCGGGATTATAAAAAATGGACTCTTGTTGGGCAAACCAGACTGGATGCTTTAATTTTTACTTGACCCTTAATACTGAAGCAATCCAGCGTTCACGAATAAAAGAAAAACACAGAATACATTTCACCTGATTTATAAGGTTTGGCTTGATTCATATTTACAAGATAAATTATAACAGAACAACAATATTTACTGTAAAACAATTTCAAACATAACAAATTTATATAAATAACAATAACAGTTTAAAACCTAACAACACGTGACATTGTTTTACTTTTTCCTCTTGTTTTTTCTCGTTCCGTCTGTGATTTGGTTACAGTGCGAATATGATGTAACTCTGATCTGTAATCTTCATGAAGCATCGGAACATAACTAGATGGGTGGCACAAATCCTGAAATATATAATTGTTACCAAAGAATGATTGAAAAATGCTCATGGACATCAAGCAGTGTCGTTTAGCATTTCCTTTAAATGTAGGTCGACATAACACACTCTGAAATCACTGAACATCTTACAGCAAAGAATGATATGGAGATGAATATTGAAGGCGTTAGTATTTATAAATTAAAACTTCTCCTTACTTTGAGTTACGCCAATATAAGCAGATAATTAAATTGTTAAAAATGTACCTGATTATGTTCGTAGAAAGCTTTGTAGCCGCCATGTAGAATATAGACTTCTGGGTAGTATAATCTTGGATAGTTTTGAGAGTTGAACATACGATCTTGTGATCTCAAGTAACGTAATCTGAAAGAAATAGTTTATTTCACTATTTAGCAGGTTTATCAATACAAGGCCCAGTTTTATTGAGATATTTCAAATTGAAACAATTATACTGTATTTTATATAGAAATTACAATGTAGGGGCTCTCTGAGATGAAAATTCACAATGGAAGATAAGAATATGGGGCCTGTCTTTTTCTGATCGTTGTAATAAAACATCAATAGATTGTTTCGTATAAATATTAACTGCGCCTTGTATGTGTCCTCCGTTATATTCATATGGATATCTACAGTCGATGATTGTGTAGCCAGTGTGAAATTGGTTATACTCTCCGCTGAATAGATCTGTAAGCTGTAAAATAGAGTAAATGAATATTGAATACACATATTGTATCGTGTTTTTGTCACTTTTTAAACAACAGCTTTAATATTCTTCAACGATTTCCTGAAGATAAAGGCTTATTGAGACAAAAGTGGAAATCACTTACTGTTTGAGGTGTGATTGATTTGAGATCTTTATGTTTACCACATACAGTAGGTAGAGTGTATGGTCTACTACAATCAGCTATCAATTCTTCACTGTCTGATAATCTTTCTACGGATAATTTAATACGATCAACATCTCTATCCTGCATTTCTTCTACAACATCAACTAGTCTATTTTCTTTTGGAATTCGATTTGGGACCAGGCAGTTTGATTTACGAGATAAAGTAGGCGATGACTTCATTTCACTTTCTTCCATGCATCTTCTCATGTTCAAAGATAGACTACGGCGGGGTCCTTCTGGTTTTCGAAGCTTAAACTGAAATAGAAGAAAAACATTATTTTGTTGTTAATGAAAATAAAAACACTTACAAAGTCAGTAATTAAATCCAAATTAATACACTTAAAAGAAAAACAACTATTCTTACTTCAACATCCATGTTTTAAAGACAAAAATGTATTACACAAGCAGAAGACTAAAGACAAGATACGAAAAATAAATCATAATACTATCACGCGTAATATATACTGATACTTGTACAACCGATGAGTCAATTAAATCACCATTGATCATTGAATAGTAATCGATTATTGATTACTTATGATTGATTTGTGAACTATTGCTGATTGTTTTATCTCTTATCAATGAGCATAAATCAACAAGTGATTGATTATGCATATGAACTGTCTTAACGAACAATGAAGAGATTTATTTCTTTAGTTTTAGTAAATAAGATTTCTTGTAAAGACTGTATGCGACAGAATTTATCATATTATATGAAATAATCTTTCATTATGTAGCAGTGTTACCGATATATGGTAGACTTAGTTATTTTCATTGAGATATATGTAATGAAAAGGGAAAACAATAATGAATGAATGTTTTGAAGTTTAGGTTTTCTTGTGAAATCTATGTTCAAACTATCGTTGTGGTCTAATTTGAGTATTCGGGTTAGATTCGTGCATGCTGGTTTGAAACGTCAGCAAATACCCGATTTGGAACCCCATTCCTATTCAGGATTGAATCTCAAAATAGTAGATTTTATTGATGTATATCTACAGAATGTCTCCAAAACACATTTGATTAAATACCTTTTTTAAAAAGAAGTAAAGATATCATAAATTAGGATGCCTGAGCAGTGGATTCGCATAAAAACTGCTCTTTCTCCTTGTTTTTTGATATTGGCACAACTCGAAAAAGGAGAAGCTCGGTTTTTCGATATTCAGGGTTGAATCTCAAAAAAGCAGATTTAATGGATGTATATCTACAGAATGTCTCCAAAACAAATTTGATTAAATCAGTGATCTAAAAAGAACTTAAAGATACATTAAATCACCATTGATCATTGCATAGTAATCGATTATTGATTACTTATGATTGATTTGTGAACTATTTGCTGGTTGTTTTATCACTTATCAATGAGCACCAATCGACAAGTGATTGATAATGTGCATATGAACTGTCTTAACGAACAATGAAGAGATTTATTTCTTTAGTTTAAGTAAATATGACAGAATTTAGTATGTGAAAGAATTTATATACGAAAGGTTTATTATAAACAAAAACAAGTAACAAGAAATTAACCAATAATCAATAGGTAAACAAAAGCATTTGAATATACTGAGTAAAGTCACGAGTCTAAAGGAATTAAATCTTTTATCTAGAGTAGGATATTTTTAATGTGGCCTTCTAATAATTCTTGTCTGATAATGGTTAGCGATATTCGTTAGGCTGCGCAATCATTGATTGTCATTGAGGCCTGTTTGTGTTAAGATCCATGGGAGGTAACTCCATTTAACATAAGGACCTATGGTGCAAGGGAGGTAACTCCATTAATTGATGTCAAATTTATCATTTCCGCTTGTTCGTTCTGCATCGTACTACTGATCAGTGGTGAATACTCGTTAGGCCGCGACAATACCTATATGAAACAGTTTGGCTCTGTACAATTACAGCATAGCGCAGTTGATGTTTGCGACTAGCACTGGTTTCATTCACTTGGATCATTGTTTAATATAATTTCAATGACGCGGGTTTATTTTTAGCGATTTGCTTGTGTATGGTGTGTGTCCCATGCGCTCACTTTTAAAGTTTTAGACTATCTTCTCTATTAATATTATAACTCCCTACCAGCTGTTTTAATAACCAATTCATTATCTTATAAATATATCGTAGCTATACACAAATTATCATTACATTTGAATATTGTACTTCTTTATAAAAAAAGAGTAATTTGTAAAAAGAAAGATATAGGCCTACAATACATCATGTAGAACATCAATAATTATTGGAGATGACGTTATGTCATTGTTTGTCCTATTGTCTTTCTATCACGTCCGCGCTGTTAACGACACAACGTATTTCAGTATTAGTTTCCATACAGATGACATTCTGGTCACGTTGTACAGGTAAGAAAATATATCTACATAACAATTTGTACGTATATTGGCAGATTCAATGCTCGCATTTTTGATCAATGAAAAGTTTTGTTTGATTAGCCTACAAACTAGAATCGGAGACGTCTTGATATTTTCGGTTGTGTATTTTCCCTTCAATTCTTTAAAGATGGGAAGATTTGGGAATAGATGCCTGTTAATCTAAATGTATTCGATGTCATTCTCATGCGGGGCTGTAAAAAGTGGACTCTTGTTAAACAAACCAGACTGGAGGCTTTAATTTTTACTTGATTCAGAATAAATACTTTCATAAATTCCAGTGGATTTCATTGCAATATGATACAGGTCTAATAACTTGATTCCTTAATACTGAAGCAATCCAGCGTTCACGAATAAAAGAAAAACACAGAATACATTTCAGTTGATTTATTAGTTTCCACTGATTCATATTTACAAAATAAATTATAACAGAACAACAATATTTACAGTAAAACAATTTCAAACATAACAAATTTATATAAATAACAATAACAGTTTAAAACCTAACAACACGTGACATTGTTTTACCTTTTCCTCTTGTTTTTTCTCGTTCCGTCTGTGACTTGGTTACGGTACGAATATGATGTAACTCTGATCTGTAATCTTCATGAAGCATGGGAAAATAGCTAGATGGGTGGCACAAATCCTGAAATATATAATTGTGAAACATTACACACATTGTTACCAAAGAATAAATGAAAAATGCTCACTGACATCAAGCAGTGTTTTTCCTGTTTCAGAGTCGTTTAGCATTTCCTTTAAATGTAGGTCGACATAACACACTCTGAAATCACTGAACATCTTACAGCAAAGAATGACATGGGGATGAATATTGAAGGCGTTAGTATTTATAACTTAAAACTTCTCCTTACTTTGAGTTACGCCAATTTAAGCAGATAATTAAATTGTTAAAAATGTACCTGATTATGTTCGTAGAAAGCTTTGTAGCCGCCATGTAGAATATAGACTTCTGGGTAGTATAATCTTGGATAGTTTTGAGAGTTTAACATACGATCTTGTGATCTCAAGTAACGTAATCTGAAAGAAATAGTTTATTTCACTATTTAGCAGGTTTATCAATGTAAGGCCCAGTTTTATTGAGATATGCCAAATTGAAACAATTATTCTGTGTTTTATATAGAAATTCCAATGATTTTGAAAAGAACATGGGGTTTATAATCTACTTACAATGTAGGGGCTCTCTGAGATGAAAATTCACAATGGAAGATAAGAATCTGGGGCCTGTCTTTTTCTGATCGTTGTAATAAAACATCAATAGATTGTTTCGTATAAATATTAACTGCGCCTTGTATGTGTCCTCCGTTATATTCATATGGATATCTACAGTCGATGATTGTGTAGTCAGTGTGAAATCGGTTATACTCTCCGCTGAATAGATGTGTAAGCTGTAAAATAAAGTAAATGAATATTGGATACACATATTGTATCCTGTTTTTGTCACTCCTTAAACAACATCTTTAATATTCTTCAACGATTTCGTGAAGATAAAGGCTTATTGAGACAAAAGTGGAGATCACTTACTGTTTGAGGTGTGACTGATTTGAGATCTTTATGTTTGCCACATATAGTAGGAAGAGTGTATGGTCTGCTACAATCAGCAATCAATTTTTCACTGTATGATAATCTTTCTACGGCTAATTTAATACGATCAACATCTCTATCATGCATTTCTTCTTCTACAACATGCACTAGTCTATTTTCTTTTGGAATTCGATTTGGGACCAGGCAGTTTGATTTACGAGATAAAGTAGGCGATGACTTCATTTCACTTTCTTCCATGCATCTTCTCATGTTCAAAGATAGGCTACGGCGGTGTCCTTCTGGTTTTCGAAGCTTAAACTGAAATAGAAGAAAAACATTATTTTGTTGTTAATGAAAATAAACACACTTATAAAGTCAGTAATTAAATCCAAATTAATACACTTAAAAGAAAAACAAGTATTCTTACTTCAACATCCATGTTTTAAAGACAAAAATGTATTACACAAGCAAAAGACTAAAGACAAGATACGAAATAAATCATAATACTATCACGCGTAATATATACTGATACTTGTACAACCAATGAGTGAATTAAATCACCATTGATCATTGAATAGTAATCGATTATTGATTACTTATGATTGATTTGTGAACTATTTGCTGATTGATTTATCACTTATCAATGAGCACCAATCAACAAGTGATTGATAAAGTGCATATGAACTGTCTTAACGAACAATAAAGAGATTTCTTTAGTTTAAGTAAATAAGATTTCTTGTAAAGACTGTATGTGACAGAATTTATCATATTATATGAAATAATCTTTCATTTTGTAGCAGTGTTATCGATATATGGTACACTTAGTTATTTTTATTGAGATATATGTAATCAAAAGGGAAAACAATAATGAATGAATGTTTTGAAGTTTAGGTTTTCCCAAGATTATCTTATAGCGGCAGTGTGAAGTTAGCTTTATTTTCGTTTTTTAATATTTGCGAAAAACGAAAAACAACTAGCTCGTGTTTCGATATTCAGGATTGAATCTCAAAACAGTAGATTTTATTGATGTATATCTACAGAATGTCTCCAAAACACATTTTTCTAAAAAGAAGTGGATTCGCATAAAAACTGCTCTTTCTCCTTGTTTTTTGATATTGGCAAATCTCGAAAAACGAGTAGCTCGGTTTTTCGATATTCAGGGTTGAATCTCAAAAAAGCAGATTTAATGGATGTATATCTACAGAATGTCTTCAAAACAAATTTGATTAACTCAGTGATCTAAAAAGAACTTAAAGATACATTAAATCACCATTGATCATTGCATAGTAATCGATTATTGATTACTTATGATTGATTTGTGAACTATTTGCTGGTTGTGTTATCACTTATCAATGAGTACCAATGGACAAGTGATTGATAATGCGCATATGAACTGTCTTAACGAACAATGAAGAGATTTATTACTTTAGTTTAAGTAAATATGACAGAATTTAGTATGTGAAAGAATTTATACAAAAGGTTTATTATAAACAAAAACAAGTAACAAGAAATTAACCAATAATCAATAGGTAAACAAAAGCATTTGAATATATTGAGTAAAGTCACGAGTCTAAAGGAATTAAATCTTATATCTAGAGTAGGATATTTTTAATGTGGCCTTCTAATAATTCTTATCTGATAATAATTAGCGATATTCGTTAGGCTGCACAATCATTGATTGTCATTCAGGCCTGTTTGTGTTAAGATCTATGGGAGGTAACTCCATTTAACATAAAGGCCCATTAAAAATTGGCATAATGCAAGGGAGGTAACTCCATTAATTGATGTCAAATTTATCATTTCCGCTTGTTCGTTCTGCATCGTACTGATCAGTAGTGAATACTCGTTAGGCCGCGACAATACCTATATGAAACAGTTTGACTCTGTACAATTACAGCATAGCGCAGTTGATGTTTGCGACTAGCACTGGATTCATTCACTTGGATCGTCGTTTAATACTTTCAATGACTAAGTTTTGTCGCGGGTTTGTCTGAAGCGATTTACTTATGTAATGTATGGTGTGGTTCTCATGCACTCACTTTAGACTATCTTCTATTATAACTTCATACCAGCCGTTTTAATAACCCAATTCATTATTTAATAAATATATCGTAGCTATACACAAATTATCATTACATTTGAATATTGTACTTCTTTATCATAAAAAAAGAGTAATTGGTAAAAAGAAAGATATAGGCCTACAATACATCATGTAGAACATCAATAATTATTGGAGATGACGTTATGTCATTGTTTGTCCTATTGTCTTTCTATCACGTCCGCGCTGTTAACGACACAACGTATTTCAGTATTAGTTTCCATACAGATGACATTCTGGTCACGTTGTACAGGTAAGAAAATATATCTACATAACAATTTGTACGTATATTGGCAGATTCAATGCTCGCATTTTTGATCAATGAAAAGTTTTGTTTGATTAGCCTACAAACTAGAATCGGAGACGTCTTGATATTTTCGGTTGTGTATTTTCCCTTCAATTCTTTAAAGATGAGAAGATTTGGTTATAGATGCCTGTTAATCTAAATGTATTCGATGTCATTAGCATGCGGGGCTGTAAAAAGTGGACTCTTGTTAAACAAACCAGACTGGAGGCTTTAATTTTTACTTGATTCAGAATAAATACTTTCATAAATTCCAGTGAATTTCATTGCAATATGATACAGGTCTAATAACTTGATTCCTTAATACTGAAGCAATCCAGCGTTCACGAATAAAAGAAAAAATACATTTCAGTTGATTTATTAGTTTCCATTGATTCATATTTACAAAATAAATTATAACAGAACAACAATATTTACAGTAAAACAATTTCAAACATAACAAATTTATATAAATAACAATAACAGTTTAAAACCTAACAACACGTGACATTGTTTTACTTTTTCCTCTTGTTTTTTCTCGTTCCGTCTGTGACTTGGTTACGGTACGAATATGATGTAACTCTGATCTGTAATCTTTATGAAGCATGGGAACATAGCTAGATGGGTGGCACAAATCCTGAAATATATAATTGTGAAACATTACACAAATTGTTACCAAAGAATAAATGAAAAATGCTCACTGACATCAAGCAGTGTTTTCCTGTTTCAGAGTCGTTTAGCATTTCCTTTAAATGTAGGTCGACATAACACACTCTGAAATCACTGAACATCTTACAGCAAAGAATGACATGGGGATGAATATTGAAGGCGTTAGTATTTATAACTTAAAACTTCTCCTTACTTTGAGTTACGCCAATTTAAGCAGATAATTAAATTGTTAAAAATGTACCTGATTATGTTCGTAGAAAGCTTTGTAGCCGCCATGTAGAATATAGACTTCTGGGTAGTATAATCTTGGATAGTTTTGAGAGTTTAACATACGATCTTGTGATCTCAAGTAACGTAATCTGAAAGAAACAGTTTATTTCACTATTTACTGTCTGTTCCAGGCAACACTACAACTCGAAAATTGCTTGCTATTTCTTCAGTTTTTAATTAAAATGGTTAAAACTTAACGACCTACCTGGAATGGTCACCCCATTACTTTCTTCGTTGAACCTTAACGCCAATAAGTTCGATAAAGTCATCTACTCTCTTGTAAATTTCACATTTTTCGAAACATTCAATTTCTCAGAACATCAACATTGACTCTGCGCATGTGTAAATTGTGTCACTCGTACATCATGTAGGGGTAGAAGGTATTCCACAAATCGGGTGCATTCGGTTAATAAAACTTTGGGCGGGAGGTTTCGCACCGTCATTTTGCGGCAGTAATACTTATTTTCGATTATTTTCAGAGCTTTTTTCAAAACGTTTCATGCAAAATAAATACATTTATTGTTACAATATCAACAATTTGTGTGTGCGCGTGTTTTGGTTTGTTTTATTTGGTTTCCGGTATTTTAATATTCCTTTGAAATATTCACAGAAGTGCATGTCTTCTAAAATATTCCTCACAGAACACTTATTTTCAGCATTAGATAGCATGGTAACCTTACGGATGAAGTGTAAATATTTTACGATATCTTATAATTTTATGGACTAGTATCGATTATCGGTATCCATTTTTATTTATTTTCCCGTTCGACAGGCGCACACGGTTTGTTCCAGATAAAAAAAAAACTAATCGTAAAAAATATAACCCATTGGATGGGAAGCGGGGAGATTAAATGAAGAAGTACCACCAGTTGTCATTCCATTCGGAAGTGACAGTGAGTTCGAGTATGAGAGTGAACAGAATGTCAGTGGAGAGAGTGAGAGTGAATATGTTGCTGAGATTATGGATGCCGGTGGTGTTGCGAATGAAGATTTGAGTGCTGATAATATAGACGTGTTTGTAGTGTATGTGATTGTGAGAACCCACCGGGAAGTGAGTCGGATGCGATTGTTGATTGGGTGGGCTCTGATTTGTGTGAAAGGTGGATGAATGCGAAATGTACTGACAGGGAGATTGATGTGAGCGCGAGTGTTGTGAAATGTGTAGATTGTGTACGTAAATTGTATAATAGATAGCGTGAATGTAGGCCAGACAACTTCAGTGATGTATATAGTTGGAGCATTTTCTGTGAATTTGTGTACATAAATGATTTCTATAAAACAGTTTATTTCTGCTTTCTTGTTTAAAAGGTAGACTTGCAGAAATTTAATGAAGTTCTGGGTTAATCAATATGAATAAATTAAATGTAAAAAAAAATAACTCGTGGTCTGAACATAAAAACGCAATGACGTGCCTTTGATCTAACAGAAGTTGACCTTGTGTGGCTACTACCCCTTTCCGTTTTCTGTCAAAGTATCATTTGCTTAGGGGCATGTCACAAAATACAAAAAAAAAATAAATCAAAAAAGAAATAGACTAGAATATCTAAAATAATACCGTATTAGCAAATTTAATATCTAAGGCAGTGGAACAAAAAACTGTGGTCTGAAACCAAATAGCAAATTTATATTACTTCCCTTAAATAGCTCTTTTAAGCTAGTTATATTCTACTAGGTCGAAACAACTATCTAAACAGTCAGATAGGACGAAATGACCCAAAGCCATACCCACACCCCTGTTCGATTTGGTTTATCCCAAATAATTAGGTCAAGCATGGCAGACTTCAATACCGCGAAATAAATAAAGAAGGATTTTTCAAGAGAGAAAGGTTACATATCTTGATCTGAAATTGGTAAACGTGCGATAGAAAGTAACGGGGTGACCATTCCAGGTAGGTCGTTAAGTTTTAACCATTTAAATTAAAAATTGAAGAAATAGCAAGCAATTTTCGAGTTGTAGTGTTGCCTGGAACAGACAGTAGCAGGTTTATCAATACAAGGCCCAGTTTTATTGAGATGTCAAATTGAAACAATTATACTGTGTTTATGTAGAAATTCCAATGATTTTGAAAGGAACATTAGCTTTATAAACTACTTACAATGTAGGGGCTCTCTGAGATGAAAATTCACAATGGAAGATAAGAATCTGGGACCTGTCTTTTTCTGATCGTTGCAATAAAACATCAATAGATTGTTTCGTATAAATATTAACTGCGCCTTGTATGTGTCCTCCGTTATATTCATATGGATATCTACAGTCGATGATTGTGTAGTCAGTGTGAAATTGGTTATACTCGCCGCTGAATAGATCTGTAAGCTGTAAAATAAAGTAAATGAATATTGGATACACATATTCTATCGTGTTATTGTCACTTTTTAAACAACATCTTTAATATTCTTCAACGATTTCCTGAAGATAAAGGCTTATTGAAACAAAAGTGGAGATCACTTACTGTTTGAGGTGTGACTGATTTGAGATCTTTATGCTTGCCACATATAGTAGGAAGAGTGTATGGTCTGCTACAATCAGCTATCAATTCTTCACTGTCTGATAATCTTTCTACGGATAATTTAATACGATCAACATCTCTATCCTGCATTTCTTCTTGTGCAACATGCACTAGTCGATTTTCTGTTAATATTCGATTTTCGACCAGGCAGTTTGATTTACGAGATATAGTAGGCGATGACTTCATTTGACTTTCTTCCATGCGTCTTCTCATGTTCAAAGATAGACTACGGTGGGGTCCTTCTGGTTTTCGAAGCTTAAACTGAAATAGAAGGAAAACATTATTTTGTTGTTAATGAAAATAAACACACTTACAAAGTCAGTAATTAAAACCAAATTAATACACTTAAAAGAAAAACAAGTATTCTTACTTCAACATCCATGTTTTAAAGACAAAAATGTATTACACAAGCAGAAGACTAAAGACAAAATACGAAATAAGTCATAATACTATCACGCGCAATATATACTGATACTTGTACAACCAATGAGTGAATTAAATTACCATTGATCATTGAATAGTAATCGATTATTGATTACTTATGATTGATTTGTGAACTATTTTCTGATTGTTTTATCACTTATCAATGAGCACCAATCAACAAGTGATTGATAAATTGCATATGAACTGTCTTAACGGATAATGAAGAGATTTGTTTGTTTAGTTTAAGTAAGTAAGATTTCTTGTATATGACAGAATTTATCATATTATATGAAATAATATTTCATTTTGTAGCAGTGTTATCGATATATGGTAGACTTAGTTATTTTTATTGAGATATATATGTAGTCAAAAGGGAAAACAATAATGAATGAATGTTTTGAAGTTTAGGTTTTCCCAAGATTATCTTTTAGCGGCAGTGTGAAGATAGCTAGATTTTCGTTTTTCAATATTGGCGAATATTCAGGATTGAATCTCAAAACAGCAGATTTAATTGATGTGTATCCACAGAATGTCTCCAAAACACATTTGATTAAATACGTTTTCTAAAAAGAAGTAAAAATATCATAAATGAGGATGCCTGAGCAGTGGATTTACATAAAAACTGCTCTTTCTCCTTGTTTTTTGATATTGGCGAATCTCAGGGTTGAATCAAAAAAAAAAGCAGATTTAATTGACGTATATCTACAGTATGACTCCAAAACAAATTTGATTAAATCAGTGATCTAGAACTAACTTAAAGATACATTAAATCACCATTATCATTGAATAGTAATCGATTAATGTGAACCATTGCTGATTGTTTTATCACTTATCAATGAGCACCAACCGACAAGTCATTGATAAACTGCATATGAACTATCTTAACGAACAATAAAGAGATTTGTTTGTTTAGTTTAAGTAAATAAGATTTCTCGTAAAGACTGTATGTGACAGAATTTATCATATCATATGAAATAATTTGTCATTTTTTAGCAGTTTTACCGATATATGGTAGACTTAGTTATTTTCATTGAAATATATGTTATTAAAAGGGAATACAATAATGAGTGAATGTTTTGAAATTAAGGTTTTCCCAAGATTATCTTATAGCTTGGTCTTGTGAAATCCATGTTCAAACTATCGTTGTGTTCTGGTTTGAGTAGGCCCTATTATTAAATGTTTCTTATATTAAACACAAAAGCATAGTATGAAACACAATCACTTTTTTTTAATTAAAGTGACGTTTCGTTCAGATGATGAATATAATATACAGAAGGTTTATATACAAAAACAAGTAACAAGAAATTAACCAATAATCAATAGGTACACAAAAACATTTGAATATATTGAGTAACGTCAAGGAATTAGATCTTACATCTAGAGTAGGATATTTTTAATGTGGCCTTCTAATAATTCTTATCTGATAATGGTTAGCGATATTCGTTAGGCTGCGCAATCATTGATTGTCATTCAGGCTTGTTTGTTTTAAGATCCATGGGAGGTAACTCCATTTAACGTAAAGGCCTATTAAAAATTGGCATGATGTAAGGGAGGTAACTCCATTAATTGATGTCAAATTTATCATTTCCGCTTGTTCGTTCTGCATCGTACTGATCAGTAGTGAATACTCGTTAGGCCGCGACAATATATGAAACAGTTTGACTCTGTACAATTACAGCATAGCGCAGTTGATGTTTGCGACTAGCACTGGATTCATTCACTTGGATCGTTGTTTAATACTTCCAATGACTAAGTCCTGTCGCGGGTTTGTCTGAAGCGATTTGCTTATGGTGTGGTTCTCATGCACTCACTTTAGACTATCTTCTATATTATAACTTCCTACCAGCCGTTTTAATAACCAATTCATTATCTTATAAATATATCGTAGCTATACACAAATTATCATTACACTTGAATATTGTATCTCTTATTATAGTAAAAAAAAATGAGTAATGTGTAAAAAGATATAAGCCTACAATACATCATGTAGAACATCAATAATTATTGGAGATGACGTTATGTCATTGTTTGTCCTAATCGAGACTTTTGGCAAGCGTAAATTTCTGGTCCGTATCGCGTATCCGTATCGATTTTGTGGGTGACGTCAACAATGTTTGTGTATTTCTCATATGTGATACTCCACACGAATACGGCAGCACGTATAGAACAGCTTTCATACTGAAAAGGTCCGTATAACATCGTCGTCTTTTTACCGTACATTTTGCTACTTTTAGACGTTGAAATGTTGTGTCATAGTGTTTTTATGAATCTATGTGTACCCTAGAACATGAATGTGTATATTTGATGCGATTTTAACCATGATAAAGACAGGAATTTAATGATTACTTTTGATGAGATTTTCGCAAAATATTCATATTTTCCCGTCTGACTGTCTGTCAATCTGCATGCTGGTTGATTTACGTGCTAAATTTAGGGAGGTGGGGCCTTGCAAATCTGCATTTAAAAGGGGTATATTATACCTTCTGAAATGTTACATTAGTGAAACCCAAAAAAGATTTGACACTAAATTTCTTTTTAAATTTTAAATAGCTCAGCCACAGTCGAGCCACTTTATTCCACTCAGGAATTTGTAGGCTAGGCAATTGACTAGTACTGATAGTGATCTTGGTAGATTACTGCCATCATGCTGTATACAACTAAGCTCAGCTCAGCTACCCATATGTACACGACGCGAAAGTCTGCCAAAACTCTAAAACTACATTGACGCAACGTATCACGTGGCGATACGGATACGTGATACGGATGCGGAAAATTCCACTTGCCAAAAGTCTCTATTGTCTTTCACGTCCGCGCTTTTAACGACACAACGTATTTCAGTATTAGTTTCCATGCAGATAACATTCTGGTCACGTTGTGAAGGTAAGAAAATATTTCTTCATAACAGTTCGTGCGTATATTGGCAGAATTAATGCTCGCATTTTTGACCAATGAAAAGTTTTGTTTGATTAGCCTACAAACTAAAATCGGGGATGTCTTGATATTTTCGGCTGTGTATTGTCCCTTCAATTCTTTAAAGATGGGAAGATTTGGGAATTATTTTCAAAACGCAGGGCGTATCTGAATAGATGCCTGTTAATCTAAATGTATTAGCATGCGGGGCTGTAAAAAGTGGACTCTTGTTAAACAAACCCGACTGGAGGCTTTAATTTTTACTTGATTCAGAATAAATACTTTCATAAATTCCAGTGGATTTCATTGCAATATGATACAGGTCCAATAACTTGATTCCTTAATACTGAAGCAATCCAGCGTTCACGAATAAAAGAAAAACGCAGAATACATTTTAGTTGATTTATTAGTTTCCATTGATTCATATTTACAAAATAAATTATAACAGAACAACGATATTTACAGTAAAACAATTTCAAACATAACAAATTTATATAAATAACAATAACAGTTTAAAACCTAACAACACGTGACATTGTTTTACTTTTTCCTCTTGTTCTTTCTCGTTCCGTCTGTGACTTGGTTACGGTACGAATATGATGTAACTCTGATCTGTAATCTCCATGAAGCATCGAAACATAGCTAGATGGGTGGCACAAATCCTGAAATATATAATTGTGAAACTATTACCAAAGAATAAATGAAAAATGCCCACTGACATCAAGCAGTGTATTTCCGGTTTCAGAGTCGTTTAGCATTTCCTTTAAATGTAGGTCGACATAACACACCCTGAAATCACTGAACATCTTACAACAAAGAATGACATGGAGATGAATATTGAAGGCGTTAGTATTTATAAATTGAAACTTCTCCTTACTTTGAGTTACGCCAATTTAAGCAGATAATTAAATTGTTAAAAATGTACCTGATTATGTTCGTAGAAAGCTTTGTAGCCGCCATGTAGAATATAGACTTCTGGGTAGTATAATCTTGGATAGTTTTGAGAGTTTAACATACGATCTTGTGATCTCAAGTAACGTAATCTGAAAGAAATAGTTTATTTCACTATTTAGCAGGTTTATCAATACAAGGCCCAGTTTTACAGAGATATTTCAAATTGAAACAATTATACTGTGTTTTATATAGAAATTCCAATGATTTTGAAAAGAACATGGGGTTTATAATCTACTTACAATGTAGGGGCTCTCTGAGATGAAAATTCACAATGGAAGATAAGAATCTGGGTTCTGTCTTTTTCTGATCGTTGTAATAAGACATCAATAGATTGTTTCGTATAAATATTAACTGCGCCTTGTATGTGTCCTCCGTTATATTCATATGGATATCTACAGTCGATGATTGTGTAGTCAGTGTGAAATTGGTTATACTCTCCGCTGATTAGATCTGTAAGCTGTAAAATAAAGTAAATGAATATTGTTATTGTCACTTCTTAAACAACATCTTTAATATTCTTCAACGATTTCCTGAAGATAAAGGCTTATTGAGACATTGGTTGAGATCACTTACTGTTTGAGGTGTGATTGATTTGAGATCTTTATGTTTGCCACATATAGTAGGAAGAGTGTATGGTCTGCTACAATCAGCTATCAATTCTTCACTGTCTGATAATCTTTCTACGGATAATTTAATACGATCAACATCTCTATCCTGCATTTCTTCTTGTGCAACATGCACTAGTCGATTTTCTGTTAATATTCGATTTTCGACCAGGCAGTTTGATTTACGAGATATAGTAGGCGATGACTTCATTTGACTTTCTTCCATGCGTCTTCTCATGTTCAAAGATAGACTACGGTGGGGTCCTTCTGGTTTTCGAAGCTTAAACTGAAATAGAAGGAAAACATTATTTTGTTGTTAATGAAAATAAACACACTTACAAAGTCAGTAATTAAAACCAAATTAATACACTTAAAAGAAAAACAAGTATTCTTACTTCAACATCCATGTTTTAAAGACAAAAATGTATTACACAAGCAGAAGACTAAAGACAAAATACGAAATAAGTCATAATACTATCACGCGCAATATATACTGATACTTGTACAACCAATGAGTGAATTAAATTACCATTGATCATTGAATAGTAATCGATTATTGATTACTTATGATTGATTTGTGAACTATTTTCTGATTGTTTTATCACTTATCAATGAGCACCAATCAACAAGTGATTGATAAATTGCATATGAACTGTCTTAACGGATAATGAAGAGATTTGTTTGTTTAGTTTAAGTAAGTAAGATTTCTTGTATATGACAGAATTTATCATATTATATGAAATAATATTTCATTTTGTAGCAGTGTTATCGATATATGGTAGACTTAGTTATTTTTATTGAGATATATATGTAGTCAAAAGGGAAAACAATAATGAATGAATGTTTTGAAGTTTAGGTTTTCCCAAGATTATCTTTTAGCGGCAGTGTGAAGATAGCTAGATTTTCGTTTTTCAATATTGGCGAATATTCAGGATTGAATCTCAAAACAGCAGATTTAATTGATGTGTATCCACAGAATGTCTCCAAAACACATTTGATTAAATACGTTTTCTAAAAAGAAGTAAAAATATCATAAATGAGGATGCCTGAGCAGTGGATTTACATAAAAACTGCTCTTTCTCCTTGTTTTTTGATATTGGCGAATCTCAGGGTTGAATCAAAAAAAAAAGCAGATTTAATTGACGTATATCTACAGTATGACTCCAAAACAAATTTGATTAAATCAGTGATCTAGAACTAACTTAAAGATACATTAAATCACCATTATCATTGAATAGTAATCGATTAATGTGAACCATTGCTGATTGTTTTATCACTTATCAATGAGCACCAACCGACAAGTCATTGATAAACTGCATATGAACTATCTTAACGAACAATAAAGAGATTTGTTTGTTTAGTTTAAGTAAATAAGATTTCTCGTAAAGACTGTATGTGACAGAATTTATCATATTATATGAAATAATTTGTCATTTTTTAGCAGTTTTACCGATATATGGTAGACTTAGTTATTTTCATTGAAATATATGTTATTAAAAGGGAATACAATAATGAGTGAATGTTTTGAAATTAAGGTTTTCCCAAGATTATCTTATAGCTTGGTCTTGTGAAATCCATGTTCAAACTATCGTTGTGTTCTGGTTTGAGTAGGCCCTATTATTAAATGTTTCTTATATTAAACACAAAAGCATAGTATGAAACACAATCACTTTTTTTTAATTAAAGTGACGTTTCGTTCAGATGATGAATATAATATACAGAAGGTTTATATACAAAAACAAGTAACAAGAAATTAACCAATAATCAATAGGTACACAAAAACATTTGAATATATTGAGTAACGTCAAGGAATTAGATCTTACATCTAGAGTAGGATATTTTTAATGTGGCCTTCTAATAATTCTTATCTGATAATGGTTAGCGATATTCGTTAGGCTGCGCAATCATTGATTGTCATTCAGGCTTGTTTGTTTTAAGATCCATGGGAGGTAACTCCATTTAACGTAAAGGCCTATTAAAAATTGGCATGATGTAAGGGAGGTAACTCCATTAATTGATGTCAAATTTATCATTTCCGCTTGTTCGTTCTGCATCGTACTGATCAGTAGTGAATACTCGTTAGGCCGCGACAATATATGAAACAGTTTGACTCTGTACAATTACAGCATAGCGCAGTTGATGTTTGCGACTAGCACTGGATTCATTCACTTGGATCGTTGTTTAATACTTCCAATGACTAAGTCTTGTCGCGGGTTTGTCTGAAGCGATTTGCTTATGGTGTGGTTCTCATGCACTCACTTTAGACTATCTTCTATATTATAACTTCCTACCAGCCGTTTTAATAACCAATTCATTATCTTATAAATATATCGTAGCTATACACAAATTATCATTACACTTGAATATTGTATCTCTTATTATAGTAAAAAAAAATGAGTAATGTGTAAAAAGATATAAGCCTACAATACATCATGTAGAACATCAATAATTATTGGAGATGACGTTATGTCATTGTTTGTCCTAATCGAGACTTTTGGCAAGCGTAAATTTCTGGTCCGTATCGCGTATCCGTATCGATTTTGTGGGTGACGTCAACAATGTTTGTGTATTTCTCATATGTGATACTCCACACGAATACGGCAGCACGTATAGAACAGCTTTCATACTGAAAAGGTCCGTATAACATCGTCGTCTTTTTACCGTACATTTTGCTACTTTTAGACGTTGAAATGTTGTGTCATAGTGTTTTTATGAATCTATGTGTACCCTAGAACATGAATGTGTATATTTGATGCGATTTTAACCATGATAAAGACAGGAATTTAATGATTACTTTTGATGAGATTTTCGCAAAATATTCATATTTTCCCGTCTGACTGTCTGTCAATCTGCATGCTGGTTGATTTACGTGCTAAATTTAGGGAGGTGGGGCCTTGCAAATCTGCATTTAAAAGGGGTATATTATACCTTCTGAAATGTTACATTAGTGAAACCCAAAAAAGATTTGACACTAAATTTCTTTTTAAATTTTAAATAGCTCAGCCACAGTCGAGCCACTTTATTCCACTCAGGAATTTGTAGGCTAGGCAATTGACTAGTACTGATAGTGATCTTGGTAGATTACTGCCATCATGCTGTATACAACTAAGCTCAGCTCAGCTACCCATATGTACACGACGCGAAAGTCTGCCAAAACTCTAAAACTACATTGACGCAACGTATCACGTGGCGATACGGATACGTGATACGGATGCGGAAAATTCCACTTGCCAAAAGTCTCTATTGTCTTTCACGTCCGCGCTTTTAACGACACAACGTATTTCAGTATTAGTTTCCATGCAGATAACATTCTGGTCACGTTGTGAAGGTAAGAAAATATTTCTTCATAACAGTTCGTGCGTATATTGGCAGAATTAATGCTCGCATTTTTGACCAATGAAAAGTTTTGTTTGATTAGCCTACAAACTAAAATCGGGGATGTCTTGATATTTTCGGCTGTGTATTGTCCCTTCAATTCTTTAAAGATGGGAAGATTTGGGAATTATTTTCAAAACGCAGGGCGTATCTGAATAGATGCCTGTTAATCTAAATGTATTAGCATGCGGGGCTGTAAAAAGTGGACTCTTGTTAAACAAACCCGACTGGAGGCTTTAATTTTTACTTGATTCAGAATAAATACTTTCATAAATTCCAGTGGATTTCATTGCAATATGATACAGGTCCAATAACTTGATTCCTTAATACTGAAGCAATCCAGCGTTCACGAATAAAAGAAAAACGCAGAATACATTTTAGTTGATTTATTAGTTTCCATTGATTCATATTTACAAAATAAATTATAACAGAACAACGATATTTACAGTAAAACAATTTCAAACATAACAAATTTATATAAATAACAATAACAGTTTAAAACCTAACAACACGTGACATTGTTTTACTTTTTCCTCTTGTTCTTTCTCGTTCCGTCTGTGACTTGGTTACGGTACGAATATGATGTAACTCTGATCTGTAATCTCCATGAAGCATCGAAACATAGCTAGATGGGTGGCACAAATCCTGAAATATATAATTGTGAAACTATTACCAAAGAATAAATGAAAAATGCCCACTGACATCAAGCAGTGTATTTCCGGTTTCAGAGTCGTTTAGCATTTCCTTTAAATGTAGGTCGACATAACACACCCTGAAATCACTGAACATCTTACAACAAAGAATGACATGGAGATGAATATTGAAGGCGTTAGTATTTATAAATTGAAACTTCTCCTTACTTTGAGTTACGCCAATTTAAGCAGATAATTAAATTGTTAAAAATGTACCTGATTATGTTCGTAGAAAGCTTTGTAGCCGCCATGTAGAATATAGACTTCTGGGTAGTATAATCTTGGATAGTTTTGAGAGTTTAACATACGATCTTGTGATCTCAAGTAACGTAATCTGAAAGAAATAGTTTATTTCACTATTTAGCAGGTTTATCAATACAAGGCCCAGTTTTACAGAGATATTTCAAATTGAAACAATTATACTGTGTTTTATATAGAAATTCCAATGATTTTGAAAAGAACATGGGGTTTATAATCTACTTACAATGTAGGGGCTCTCTGAGATGAAAATTCACAATGGAAGATAAGAATCTGGGTTCTGTCTTTTTCTGATCGTTGTAATAAGACATCAATAGATTGTTTCGTATAAATATTAACTGCGCCTTGTATGTGTCCTCCGTTATATTCATATGGATATCTACAGTCGATGATTGTGTAGTCAGTGTGAAATTGGTTATACTCTCCGCTGATTAGATCTGTAAGCTGTAAAATAAAGTAAATGAATATTGTTATTGTCACTTCTTAAACAACATCTTTAATATTCTTCAACGATTTCCTGAAGATAAAGGCTTATTGAGACATTGGTTGAGATCACTTACTGTTTGAGGTGTGATTGATTTGAGATCTTTATGTTTGCCACATATAGTAGGAAGAGTGTATGGTCTGCTACAATCAGCTATCAATTCTTCACTGTCTGATAATCTTTCTACTGCTAATTTAATACGATCAACATCTCTATCCTGCATTTCTTCTACAAAATCAACTAGTCTATTTTCTTTTGGTATTCGATTTGGGACCAGACAGTTTGATTTACGAGATAAAGTAGGCGATGACTTCATTTCGCTTTTTTCCATGCGTCTTCTCATGTTCAAAGATAGACCACGGGAGGTTCCTTCTGGTTTTCGAAGCTTAAACTGGAAAGAAGGAAAATATTATTTTGTTGTTAATGAAAATGAACGCACTTACAAAGTCAGTAATTAAATCCAAATTAATACACTTAAAAGAAAAACAAGTATTCTTACTTCAACATCCATGTTTTGAAGACAAAAATGTATTACACAAGCACAAGACTAAAGACAAGATACGAAATAAATCATAATACTATCACGCGTAATATATACTGATACTTGTACAACCAATGAGTGAATTAAATCACCATTGCTCATTGAATAGTAATCGATTATTGATTACTTATGATTGATTTGTGAACTATTTTCTGATTGTTTTATCACTTATCAATGAGCACCAATCAACAAGTGATTGATAAATTGCATATGAACTGTCTTAACGGATAATGAAGAGATTTGTTTGTTTAGTTTAAGTAAGTAAGATTTCTTGTATATGACAGAATTTATCATATTATATGAAATAATCTTTCATTTTGTAGCAGTGTTATCGATATATGGTAGACTTAGTTATTTTTATTGAGATATATGTAATCAAAAGGGAAAACAATAATGAATGAATGTTTTGAAGTTTAGGTTTTCCCAAGATTATCTTTTAGCGGCAGTGTGAAGTTAGCCTTATTTTCGTTTTTCAATATTGGCGAATAACGAAAAACAACTAGCTCGTGTTTCGATATTCAGGATTGAATCTCAAAACAGTAGATTTTATTGATGTATATCTACAGAATGTCTCCAAAACACATTTTTCTAAAAAGAAGTAAAGATATCATAAATGAGGATACCTGAGCAGTGGATTCGCATAAAAACTGCTCTTTCTCCTTGTTTTTTGATATTGGCAAATCTCGAAAAACGAGTAGCTCGGTTTTTCGATATTCAGGGTTGAATCTCAAAAAAGCAGATTTAATGGATGTATATCTACAGAATGTCTCCAAAACAAATTTGATTAAATCAGTGATCTAAAAAGAACTTAAAGATACATTAAATCACCATTGACCATTGCCTATGGTGCAAGAGGGGTAACTCCATTAATTGATGTCAAATTTATCATTTCCGCTTGTTCGTTCTGCATCGTACTGATCAGTAGTGAATACTCGTTAGGCCGCGACAATACCTATATGAAACAGTTTGGCTCTGTACAATTACAGCATAGCGCTGTACAATTACAGCATAGCGCTGTACAATTACAGCATAGCGCAGTTGATGTTTGCGACTAGCACTGGTTTCATTCACTTGGATCATTGTTTAATATACTTTCAATGACGCGGGTTTATTTTGAGCGATTTGCTTGTGTATGGTGTGTGTCTCATGTACGCACTTTTAAAGTTTTAGACTATCTTCTATTATAACTTCCTACCAGCTGTTTTAATAACCCAATTCATTATTTAATAAATATATCGTAGTTATACACAAATTATCATTACATTTAAATATTGTACTTCTTTATCATAAAAAAAAGAATAATTTGTAAAAAGGAAGATATAGGCCTACAATACATCATGTATAACATAACATCAATAATTATTGGAGATGACGTTATGTCATTGTTTGTCCTATTGTCTTTCTACCACGTCCGCGCTTTTAACGACACAACGTATTTCAGTATTAGTTTCCATGCAGATAACATTCTGGTCACGTTGTGCAGGTAAGAAAATATTTCTTCATAACAGTTCGTGCGTATATTGGCAGAATTAATGCTCGCATTTTTGACCAATGAAAATTTTTGTTTGATTAGCCTACAAACTAAAATCGGCGATGTCTTGATATTTTCGGTTGTGTATTGTCCCTTCAATTCTTTAAAGATGGGAAGATTTGGGAATTATTTTCAAAATTGCAGGGCGTATGTGAATAGATGCCTGTTAATCTAAATGTATTCGATGTCATTAGCATGCGGGGCTGTAAAAAGTGGACTGGAGGCTTTAATTTTTACTTGATTCAGAATAAATACTTTCATAAATTCCAGTGGATTTCATTGCAATATTATGATACAGCAAACTGATCCCGCAGTGAATATTCGCTTGGCCGCTACAATCACTGATAAGCATGACATCGACGAGGCTTAATAAGTACGGCATATTAACTTTTTTACTCCGACAAATTAAATTCTCAAACAGTTTTTTGAGGTAAAACAAAAATAAATAAAGACGTTTGAAGTATTTGAAGTTAAAAAATATTTCCTATTTAGTGTAAATGGGTATTAAAATGAGTAAAATGCATCATTTTGCCCGAAGCAGTTAGGTATTAAGTAAACATTGCACGAACAGTTGAGCCAATGGCTGGCGCGGTGAGCAGTCAACGCACGTGCTGTGGACACTTATCTGTTACAGAGTTAATTCGTAAGTAATTCTCTGTGAAACAGATTGATGATACAGGTCCATAAACTTGATTCCTTAATACTGAAGCAATCCAGCGTTCACGAATAAAAGAAAAACACAGAATACATTTCACTTGATTTATTAGTTTCCATTGATTCATATTTACAAAATAAATTATAACAGAAAAACAATATTTACAGTAAAACAATTTCAAACATAACAAATTTATATGAATAACAATAACGGTTTAAAACCTAACAACACGTGACATTGTTTTACTTTTTCCTCTTGTTTTTTCTCGTTCCGTCTGTGACTTGGTTACGGTGCGAATATGATGTAACTCTGATCTGTAATCTTCATGAAGCATTGGAACATAATTAGATGGGTGACACAAATCCTGAAATATATAATTGTGAAACATTAACATCAAGCAGTGTTTTCCGGTTCAGCATTTCCTTTAAATAGGTCGACGTAACACACTCTGAAATCACTGAACATCTTACAGCAAAGAATTACATTGAGATGAATATTGAAGGCGTTAGTATTTATAACTTAAAACCTCTCCTTACTTTGAGATAGGCCAATTTAAGCAGATAATTAAATTGTTAAAAATGTACCTGATTATGTTCGTAGAAAGCTTTGTAGCCGCCTTGTAGAATATAGACTTCTGGGTAGTATAATCTTGGATAGTTTTGAGAGTTTAACATACGATCTTGTGATCTCAAGTAACGTAATCTGAAAGAAATAGTTTATTTCACTATTCAGCAGGTTTATCAATACAAGGCCCAGTTTTATTGAGATATTTCAAATTGAAACAATTATGTTATATTATATTATACTGTGTAGTATATAGAAATTAGTTTTCGTAAATACGTTTACTTTAATCAATTATCAACGATTTCTCGATTTCGTTTCCAATAGTCAGTTGAGATTTCTTGTAAAGACTGCATGTGACAGAATTATATGTGAAATAGTCTTTCTTTTTGCAGCAGTGTTACAGATATATGGTAGACTTAGTTATTTTCAATCAGATATATGTTATCAAATTAACAAGAAATAGCTTTACTACAATTTTTATACGCCCACAAATTGAAATAATTATACTGTGTTTTATTTAGAAATTCCAATGATTTTCAAAAAAAACCATGGGGGTTATAATCAACTTACAATGTAGGGGCTCTCTGAGATGAAAATTCACAATGGAAGATAAGAATCTGGGGCCTGTCTTTTTCTGATCGTTGTAATAAAGCATCAATAGATTGTTTCGTATAAATATTAACTGCGCCTTGTATGTGTCCTCCGTTATATTCATATGGATATCTACAGTCGATGATTGTGTAGCCAGTGTGAAATTGGTTATACTCTCCGCTGAATAGATCTGTAAGCTGTAAAATAAAGTAAATGAATATTGGATACACATATTGTATCGTCTTTTTGTCACTTCTTGAACAACATCTTTAATATTCTTCAACGATTTCCTGAAGATAAAGGCTTATTGAAACAAAAGTGGAGATCACTTACTGTTTGAGGTGTGATTGATTTGAGATCTTTATGTTTACCACATATAGTAGGAAGAGTGTATGGTCTGCTACAATCAGCTATCAATTCTTCACTGTCTGATAATCTTTCTACTGCTAATTTAATACGATCAACATCTCTATCATGCATTTCTTCTTCTACAACATCAACTAGTCTATTTTCTTTTGGTATTCGATTTGGGACCAGGCAGTTTGATTTACGAGATAAAGTAGGCGATGACTTCATTTGACTTTCTTCCATGCGTCTTCTCATGTTCAAAGATAGACTACGGCGGGGTCCTTCTGGTTTTCGAAGCTTAAACTGAAATAGAAGGAAGACATTATTTTGTTGTTAATGAAAATAAAAACACTTACAAAGTCAGTAATTAAAACCAAATTAATACACGTAAAAGATAAACAAGTATTCTTACTTCAACATCCATGTTTTAAAGACAAAAATGTATTACACAAGCAGAAGACTAAAGACAAGATACGAAATAAATCATAATACTATCACACGTAATATATACTGATACTTGTACAACCAATGAGTGAATTAAATCACCATTGATCATTGAATAGTAATCGATTATTGATTACTTATGATTGATTTGTGAACTATTGCTGATTGTTTGATCACTTATCAATGAGCACCAATCGACAACTGATTGATAATGTGCATATGAACTGCCTTAAAGAATAATGAAGAGATTTATCTCTTTAGTTTTTATAAATACGTTTACTTCGACAAATTATCAACAATTTCTTGATTTCAATTCAAAAAGTCAGTTGACATATATTATCATGTGATAAATAATCTTTAATTTTGTAGAAATATTTCCGTTATGTCGTCAACTGCATATGACAGAATTTATTATACAGTTTATGTGACATAATCTTTTATTTTGTATAGCAGATTTATCGTAGATTATTGATTACGTATGATTGATTTGTGACCTATTTGCTGATTGTTTTATCACTTATCAATGAGCACCAATCGCCAAGTGATTGATATATGCATATGGACTGTCTTAACGAATAATGAAGAGATTTGTCTGTTTAGTTTTTTATAAATACGTTTACTTTGGCCAATTTTCAACTATTTCTTGATTTCGTTTTCCAATAGTCGGTTGACGTTTCTTATAAAGTCTGCACGTGGCAGAATTATATGTGAAATAGTCTTTCTTTTTGTAACAGTGTTACCGATATATTGTAAACTTGGTTATTTTCAATAAGATATTATCAAAATAACAAGAAATAGCTTTACTACAAATATAATTTTTATACGCCCTCGTCGTCGCCCCTGTACGTTCTTCAACAATTATTTGTGAACACTCTACAGGTCACAATTTGTTTCCCGATTTCAATGAAACTTGAAATGTAGGTTTATCAGTATCACCCTAAGTGCTCGGTTCCTTTCGATATTGGCATGTATCAGACTGTTACTTTATTGATTATGTAGGTTTATCACCCTAAGTGATGGCTCTTGATTGATCGAAAAATCACGTTGTTAGCTTGTAAACACCGTCGAGGTCACAATTTCTATCCTCTTTGATTTAAACTTGAATGTATGTTTATAACCCAAAGATCTCGGTTCCTGTCAATATTCGCAAATATCGGATCGTAACTTCCTGATCTCAAAAAATCACGTATGCGACAACCCTTGTTGACTGCCTGGACGATTTAGCTGCTGTGGGTGTATGTTTCGTTGCCTGGCGACCTATCTTTTTTACTTTCCAAGAAAATACATCTACAATTGACATTTTTTTCTTAATATATTCGATATCAGTAGTATGTGGAAATATGAAAAGTGGACCTTTCTTGCGCATTTTTTTTGACGTTCCAAAAATTGTAAATTAAAAGAAAATCAAAATACTTGATCCAGAACAAATACTTTTATAAATTCCAGTGGAGTTCATTGCAATATAATACGGGTCGTATAACTTGGTTCCTTAATACTGAAGCAATCCAGTGTTCACGAATAAAAGAAAAACAGTAACGTTAATGTAATTTGAGTTTGTCCCACCGTTCTAACAAAAACAATGAATTCATGGAGCTGTCAAAATGTAATGTATGATATCAATTAAGAAATGGAATTCTTTCAAATGTTTTTTTTATTATGAACAGTTACAACGATTACTACTTCATGTAACCTATTATTAAACTTCCTGAATTATGGCCCGGGTTTATTTTTAGCGATTTGCTTGTGTATGGTGTGTGTCTCATGCACTCACTTTTAAAGTTTTAGACTATCTTCTATTATAACTTCCTACCAGCTGTTTTAATAACGCAATTCATTATTTAATAAATATATCGTAGCTATACACAAATTATCATTACATTTCAATGTCCTACTTCTTTATCATAAAAAAAAAGAGTCATTTGTAAAAAGAAAGATATAGGCCTACAATACATCATGTAGAACATCAATAATTACTGGAGATGACGTTATGTCATTGTTTGTCCTATTGTCTTTCCGTCACGTCCGCGCTTTTAACGACACAACTTATTTAAGTATTAGTTTCCATACAGATGACATTCTTGTCACGTTGTACAGGTAAGAAAATATATCTTCATAACAATGTGTACGTATATTGGCTGAAACAATGCTCGTATTTTTGATCAATGAAAAGTTTTTTTTGAGTAGCCTACAAATTAAAATCGGAGATGTCTTGACATTTTCTGTTGTGTATTGTTCCTTCAATTCTTTAAAGATGGCAGATTTTGAAATTATTTTCGAAAATCGCCAGGCGTAGGCCTATCTGAATAGAGGCCTGTTAATCTAAATATATTCGATGTCATTATCATGCGGGGTTGTAACAAGTGGACTCTAGTTAGACAAACCAGACTGGGGGCTTTAATTTTTACTTATTCAGAATAAACACTTTCATAAATTCCAGTGGATTTCATTGAAATATGATACAGGTCCATAAACTTGATTCCTTAATACTGAAGCAATCCAGCGTTCACGAATAAAAGAAAAACACAGAATACATTTCACTTGATTTATTAGTTTCCATTGATTCATATTTACAAAATAAATTATAACAGAAAAACAATATTTACAGTAAAACAATTTCAAACATAACAAATTTATATGAATAACAATAACGGTTTAAAACCTAACAACACGTGACATTGTTTTACTTTTTCCTCTTGTTTTTTCTCGTTCCACCTGTGACTTGGTTACGGTGCGAATATGATGTAACTCTGATCTGTAATCTTCATGAAGCATCGGAACATAACAAGATGGGTGGCACAGATCCTGAAATATATAATTGTAAAACATTACACAAATTGTTACCAAAGAATAATTGAAAAAATGCTCATTGATATCAAGCAGTGTATTTCCGGTTTCAAAGTCGTTTAGCATTTCCTTTAAATGTGGGTCGACATAACACACTCTGAAATCACTGAACATCTTACAGCAAAGAATGACATGGGGATGAATATTGAAGGCGTTAGTATTTATAAATTGAAACTTCTCCTTACTTTGAGTTACGCCAATATAAGCAGATAATTAAATTGTTAAAAATGTACCTGATTATGTTCGTAGAAAGCTTTGTAGCCGCCATGTAGAATATAGACTTCTGGGTAGTATAATCTTGGATAGTTTTGAGAGTTTAACATACGATCTTGTGATCTCAAGTAACGTAATCTGAAAGAAACAGTTTATTTCACTATTTAGCAGGTTTACCAACACAAGGCCCAGTTTTATTGAGATATTTCAAATTGAAACAATTATACCGTATTTATGTAGAAATTCCAATGATTTTGAAAAGAACATGGGGTTTATAATCTACTTACAATGTAGGCGCTCTCTGAGATTTTATTGAGATATTTCAAATTGAAACAATTATACTGTGTTTATATAGAAATTCCAATGATTTTGAAAAAAACATGGGGTTTATAAATCTACTTACAATGTAGGGGCTCTCTGAGATGAAAATTCACAATGGAAGATAAGAATCTGGGGCCTGTCTTTTTCTGATCGTTGTAATAAAACATCAATAGATTGTTTCGTATAAATATTAACTGCGCCTTGTATGTGTCCTCCGTTATATTCATACGGATATCTACAGTCTATGATTGTGTAGTTAGTGTGAAATTGGTTATACTCTCCGCTGAATAGATCTGTAAGCTGTAAAATAAAGTAAACGAATATTGGATACACATATTATATCGTGTTATTGTCACTTCTTAAACAATATCTTTAATATTCTTCAACGATTTCCTGAAGATAAAGACTTATTGAGACATTGGTTGAGATCACTTACTGTTTGAGGTGTGATTGATTTGAGATCTTTATGTTTGCCACATATAGTAGAAAGAGTGTATGGTCTGCTACAATCAGCTATCAATTCTTCACTGTCTGATAATCTTTCTACTGCTAATTTAATACGATCAACATCTATATCCTGCATTTCTTCTTCTACAACATCAACTAGTCTATTTTGTTTTGGTATTCGATTTGGGACAAGACAGTTTGATTTACGAGATAAAGAAGGCGATGACTTCATTTGACTTTCTTCCATGCGTCTTCTCATGTTCAAAGATAGACTACGGCGGGGTCCTTCTGGTTTTCGAAGCTTTAACTGAAATAGAAGTAAAACATTATTTTGCTGTTAATGAAAATAAACACACTTACAAAGTCAGTAATTAAATCCAAATTAATACACTTAAAAGAAAAACAACTATTCTTACTTCAACATCCATGTTTCAAAGACAAAAATGTATTACACAAGCAAGACTAAAGACAAGATACGAAATAAATCATAATACTATCACGCGTAATATATACTGATACTTGTACAACCAATGAGTGAATTAAATCACCATTGATCATTGAATAGTAATCGATTATTGATTACTTATGATTGATTTGTGAACTATTGCTGATTGTTTGATCACTTATCAATGAGCACCAATCAACATGTGATTTATTGATAATGTGCATATGAACTGTCTTAACGGATAATGAGGTGATTTATTTCTTTAGCTTTAGTAAATACGATTTCTTGTAAAGACTGCATGTGACAGAATTTATCATATTATATGAAATAATCTTTCATTTTCTAGCCGTGTTACCGATGTAGACTTAGGTATTTTCATTGAGATATATTTAATCAAAGAGGAATACAATGATGAATGAATGTTTTGAAATTAAGGTTTTCCCAAGATTATCTTATAGCGGCAGTGTGAAGTTAGCTTTATTTTCGTTTTTCAATATTGGCGAATAACGAAAAACAGTAGATTTTATTTTTGTATATCTACAGAATGTCTCCAACACACATTTGATTAAAAACGTTTTCTAAAAAGAAGTAAAGATTTCATAAATGAGGATGCCTGAGCAGTGGATTCGCATAAAAAGTGCTCTTTCTCCTTGTTTTTTGATATTGGCAAATCTCGAAAAACGAGTAGCTCGGTTTTTCGATATTCAGGGTTGAATCTCAAAAAAGCAGTTTTAATGGATGTATATCTACAGAATGTCTCCAACACAAATTTGATTAAATCAGTGATCTAAAAAGAACTTAAAGATACATTAAAACACCATTGATCATTGCATAGTAATCGATTATTGATTACTTATGATTGTTTTGTGAACTATTTGCTGGTTGTTTTATCACTTATCAATGAGCACCAATCGACAAGTGATTGAAAATGTGCATATGAACTGTCTTAACGAACAATGAAGAGATTTATTTCTTTAGTTTAAGTAAATATGACAGAATTTAGTAGTATGTGACAGAATTTATATACAAAAGGTTTATATACAAAAACAAGTAACAAGAAATTAACCAATAATCAATAGGTAAACAAAAGCATTTGAATATACTGAGTAAAGTCACGAGTCTAAAGGAATTAAATCTTTTATCTAGAGTAGGACATTCTTAATGTGGCCGTCTAATAATTCTTATCTGATATTCGTTAGGCTACGCAATCATTGATTGTCATTCAGGCCTGTTTGTGTTAGGATCCATGGGGGGTAACTCCATTTAACATAAGGTTATATTGTGCAAGGGAGGTAACTCCATCAATTGATGTCAAATTTATCATTTCCGCTTGTTCGTTCTGCATCGTACTGATCAGTAGTGAATACTCATTAGGCCGCGACAATACCTATATGAAACAGTTTGGCTCTGTACATTTACAACATAGCGCAATGGATGTTTGCGACTGGCACTGGTTTCATTCACTGGATCATTGTTTAATATACGTTCAATGACGCGGGTTTATTTTTAGCGATTTGCTTGTGTATGGTGTGTGTCTCATGCACTCACTTTTAAAGTTTTAGACTATCTTCTATTGTATTATAACTTCCTACCGGCTGTTTTAATAACCCAATTGATTATTTAATAAATATATCGTAGCTATACACAAATTATCATTACATTTGAATATTGTACTTCTTTATCATAAAAACAGAGTAATTTGTAAAAAGATATAGACCTACAATACATCATGTAGAACATCAATAATTATTGGAGATGACGTTATGTCATTGTTTGTCCTATTGTCTTTCTATCACGTCCGCGCTTAAATTAACGACACAACGTATTTCAGTATTAGTTTCCATACAGATGGCATTCTGGTCACGTTGTGCAGGTAAGAAAATATTTCTTCATAACAGTTCGTGCGTATATTGGCAGATAATGCTCGCATTTTTGACCAATGAAAAGTTTTGTTTGATTAGCCTACAAACTAAAATCGGAGATGTCTTGATATTTTCGGTTGTGTATTGTCCCTTCAATTCTTTAAAGATGGGAAGATTTGGGAATTATTTTCAAAATCGCCAGGCGTATCTGAATAGATATCTGTTAATACAAATATATTCGATGTCATTAGCGTGCGGAATTAACTTGTTTCCTTAATACTGAAGCAATTCAACGTTCACGAGTAAAAGAAAAACACAGAATATATTTCACCTGATTTATTAAATTGGTTTGATTCATATTTACAAAATAAATTATAACAGAACAACAATATTTACAGCAAAACAATTTCAAACATAACAAATTTATATAAATAACAATAACAGTTTAAAACCTAACAACACGTGACATTGTTTTACTTTTTCCTCTTGTTTTTTCTCGTTCCGTCTGTGACTTAGTTACGGTGCGAATATGATGTAACTCTGATCTGTAATCTTCATGAAGCATCGGAACATAACTAGATGGGTGGCATAAATCCTGAAATATATAATTGTAAATACTACACAAAATTGTTACCATGGAATAATTGAAAATCGCTCATTGACATCAAGCAGTGTATTTCCGGTTTCATAGTCGTTTAGCATTTATAAATTAAATATTTTTCTTAATTTGAGTTACGCCAATTTAAGTATATAATTAAATTGTTAAAAATGTACCTGATTATGTTCGTAGAAAGCTTTATAGCCGCCATGTAGAATATAGACTTCTGGGTAGTATAATCTTGGATAGTTTTGAGAGTTTAACATACGATCTTGTGATCTCAAGTAACGTAATCTGAAAGAAACAGTTTATTTCACTATTTAGCAGGTTTATCAATACAAGGCCCAGTTTTATTGGGATATTTCAAATTGAAACAATTATACTGTGTTATATGTAGAAATTCCAATGATTTCGAAAGGAACATGGGGTTTATAATCTACTTACAATGTAGGGGCTCTCTGAGATGAAAATTCACAATGGAAGATAAGAATCTGGGGCCTGTCTTTTTCTGATCGTTGTAATAAAACATCAATAGATTGTTTCGTATAAATATTTACTGCGCCTCGTATGTGTTCTCCGTTATATTCATATGGATATCTACAGTCGATGATTGTGTAGTCAGTGTGAAATTGGTTATACTCTCCGCTGAATAGATCTGTAAGCTGTAAAATAAAGTAAATGAATATTGGATACATATATTTGTGTCGTGTTTTTATCACTTCTTAAACAGCATCTTTTTCTTCAACGATTTACTGAAGATAAAGGCTCATTGAAACAAAAGTGGAGATCACTTACTGTTTGAGGTGTGATTGATTTCAGATCTTTATGTTTGCCACATATAGTAGGCAGAGTGTATGGTCTGCTACAATCAGCTATCAATTCTTCACTGTCTGATAATCTTTCTACGGCTAATTTAATACGATCAACATCTCTATCCTGTATTTCTTCTTCTACAACATCAACTAGTCTATTTTCTTTTAATATTCGTTTTGGGACCAGGCAGTTTGATTTACGAGATAAAGTAGGCGACGACTTCATTTCACTTTCTTCCATACATCTTCTCATGTTCAAAGACAGACTACGGCGGGGTCCTTCTGGTTTTCGAAGCTTAAACTGAAATAGAAGGAAAACATTATTTTGCTGTTAATGAAAATAAACACACTTACAAAGTCAGTAATTAAATCCAAATTAATACACTTAAAAGAAAAACAACTATTCTTACTTCAACATCCATGTTTTAAAGACAAAAATGTATTACACAAGCAAGACTAAAGACAAGATACGAAATAAATCATAATACTATCACGCGTAATATATACTGATACTTGTACAACCAATGAGTGAATTAAATCACCATTGATCATTGAATAGTAATCGATTATTGATTACTTATGATTGATTTGTGAACTATTGCTGATTTTTTGATCACTTATCAATGAGCACCAATCAACATGTGATTTATTGATAATGTGCATATGAACTGTCTTAACGGATAATGAGGTGATTTATTTCTTTAGCTTTAGTAAATACGATTTCTTGTAAAGACTGCATGTGACAGAATTTATCATATTATATGAAATAATCTTTCATTTTCTAGCCGTGTTACCGATGTAGACTTAGGTATTTTCATTGAGATATATTTAATCAAAGAGGAATACAATGATGAATGAATGTTTTGAAATTAAGGTTTTCCCAAGATTATCTTATAGCGGCAGTGTGAAGTTAGCTTTATTTTCGTTTTTCAATATTGGCGAATAACGAAAAACAGTAGATTTTATTTGTGTATATCTACAGAATGTCTCCAACACACATTTGATTAAAAACGTTTTCTAAAAAGAAGTAAAGATTTCATAAATGAGGATGCCTGAGCAGTGGATTCGCATAAAAAGTGCTCTTTCTCCTTGTTTTTTGATATTGGCAAATCTCGAAAAACGAGTAGCTCGGTTTTTCGATATTCAGGGTTGAATCTCAAAAAAGCAGATTTAATGGATGTATATCTACAGAATGTCTCCAACACAAATTTGATTAAATCAGTGATCTAAAAAGAACTTAAAGATACATTAAAACACCATTGATCATTGCATAGTAATCGATTATTGATTACTTATGATTGATTTGTGAACTATTTGCTGGTTGTTTTATCACTTATCAATGAGCACCAATCGACAAGTGATTGAAAATGTGCATATGAACTGTCTTGACGAATAATGAAGTGATTTATTTCTTTAGTTTAAGTAAATATGACAGAATTTAGTAGCATGTGACAGAATTTATCATATTATATGAAATAATCTTTCATTTTCTAGCCGTGTTACCGATGTAGACTTAGGTATTTTCATTTAGATATATTTAATCAAAGAGGAATACAATGATGAATGAATGTTTTGAAATTAAGGTTTTCCCAAGATTATCTTATAGCGGCAGTGTGAAGTTAGCTTTATTTTCGTTTTTCAATATTGGCGAATAACGAAAAACAGTAGATTTTATTTGTGTATATCTACAGAATGTCTCCAACACCCATTTGATTAAAAACGTTTTCTAAAAAGAAGTAAAGATTTCATAAATGAGGATGCCTAAGCAGTGGATTCGCATAAAAAGTGCTCTTTCTCCTTGATTTTTGATATTGGCAAATCTCGAAAAACGAGTAGCTCGGTTTTTCGATATTCAGGGTTGAATCTCAAAAAGGCAGATTTAATGGATGTATATCTACAGAATGTCTCCAACACAAATTTGATTAAATCAGTGATCTAAAAAGAACTTAAAGATACATTAAAACACCATTGATCATTGCATAGTAATCGATTATTGATTACTTATGATTGTTTTGTGAACTATTTGCTGGTTGTTTTATCACTTATCAATGAGCACCAATCGACAAGTGATTGAAAATGTGCATATGAACTGTCTTAACGAACAATGAAGAGATTTATTTCTTTAGTTTAAGTAAATATGACAGAATTTAGTAGTATGTGACAGAATTTATATACAAAAGGTTTATATACAAAAACAAGTAACAAGAAATTAACCAATAATCAATAGGTAAACAAAAGCATTTGAATATACTGAGTAAAGTCACGAGTCTAAAGGAATTAAATCTTTTATCTAGAGTAGGACATTTTTAATGTGGCCGTCTAATAATTCTTATCTGATATTCGTTAGGCTACGCAATCATTGATTGTCATTCAGGCCTGTTTGTGTTAGGATCCATGGGGGGTAACTCCATTTAACATAAGGTTATATTGTGCAAGGGAGGTAACTCCATCAATTGATGTCAAATTTATCATTTCCGCTTGTTCGTTCTGCATCGTACTGATCAGTAGTGAATACTCATTAGGCCGCGACAATACCTATATGAAACAGTTTGGCTCTGTACATTTACAACATAGCGCAATGGATGTTTGCGACTGGCACTGGTTTCATTCACTGGATCATTGTTTAATATACGTTCAATGACGCGGGTTTATTTTTAGCGATTTGCTTGTGTATGGTGTGTGTCTCATGCACTCACTTTTAAAGTTTTAGACTATCTTCTATTGTATTATAACTTCCTACCGGCTGTTTTAATAACCCAATTGATTATTTAATAAATATATCGTAGCTATACACAAATTATCATTACATTTGAATATTGTACTTCTTTATCATAAAAACAGAGTAATTTGTAAAAAGATATAGACCTACAATACATCATGTAGAACATCAATAATTATTGGAGATGACGTTATGTCATTGTTTGTCCTATTGTCTTTCTATCACGTCCGCGCTTAAATTAACGACACAACGTATTTCAGTATTAGTTTCCATACAGATGGCATTCTGGTCACGTTGTGCAGGTAAGAAAATATTTCTTCATAACAGTTCGTGCGTATATTGGCAGATAATGCTCGCATTTTTGACCAATGAAAAGTTTTGTTTGATTAGCCTACAAACTAAAATCGGAGATGTCTTGATATTTTCGGTTGTGTATTGTCCCTTCAATTCTTTAAAGATGGGAAGATTTGGGAATTATTTTCAAAATCGCCAGGCGTATCTGAATAGATATCTGTTAATACAAATATATTCGATGTCATTAGCGTGCGGAATTAACTTGTTTCCTTAATACTGAAGCAATTCAACGTTCACGAGTAAAAGAAAAACACAGAATATATTTCACCTGATTTATTAAATTGGTTTGATTCATATTTACAAAATAAATTATAACAGAACAACAATATTTACAGCAAAACAATTTCAAACATAACAAATTTATATAAATAACAATAACAGTTTAAAACCTAACAACACGTGACATTGTTTTACTTTTTCCTCTTGTTTTTTCTCGTTCCGTCTGTGACTTAGTTACGGTGCGAATATGATGTAACTCTGATCTGTAATCTTCATGAAGCATCGGAACATAACTAGATGGGTGGCATAAATCCTGAAATATATAATTGTAAATACTACACAAAATTGTTACCATGGAATAATTGAAAATCGCTCATTGACATCAAGCAGTGTATTTCCGGTTTCATAGTCGTTTAGCATTTATAAATTAAATATTTTTCTTAATTTGAGTTACGCCAATTTAAGTATATAATTAAATTGTTAAAAATGTACCTGATTATGTTCGTAGAAAGCTTTATAGCCGCCATGTAGAATATAGACTTCTGGGTAGTATAATCTTGGATAGTTTTGAGAGTTTAACATACGATCTTGTGATCTCAAGTAACGTAATCTGAAAGAAACAGTTTATTTCACTATTTAGCAGGTTTATCAATACAAGGCCCAGTTTTATTGGGATATTTCAAATTGAAACAATTATACTGTGTTATATGTAGAAATTCCAATGATTTCGAAAGGAACATGGGGTTTATAATCTACTTACAATGTAGGGGCTCTCTGAGATGAAAATTCACAATGGAAGATAAGAATCTGGGGCCTGTCTTTTTCTGATCGTTGTAATAAAACATCAATAGATTGTTTCGTATAAATATTTACTGCGCCTCGTATGTGTTCTCCGTTATATTCATATGGATATCTACAGTCGATGATTGTGTAGTCAGTGTGAAATTGGTTATACTCTCCGCTGAATAGATCTGTAAGCTGTAAAATAAAGTAAATGAATATTGGATACATATATTTGTGTCGTGTTTTTATCACTTCTTAAACAGCATCTTTTTCTTCAACGATTTACTGAAGATAAAGGCTCATTGAAACAAAAGTGGAGATCACTTACTGTTTGAGGTGTGATTGATTTCAGATCTTTATGTTTGCCACATATAGTAGGCAGAGTGTATGGTCTGCTACAATCAGCTATCAATTCTTCACTGTCTGATAATCTTTCTACGGCTAATTTAATACGATCAACATCTCTATCCTGTATTTCTTCTTCTACAACATCAACTAGTCTATTTTCTTTTAATATTCGTTTTGGGACCAGGCAGTTTGATTTACGAGATAAAGTAGGCGACGACTTCATTTCACTTTCTTCCATACATCTTCTCATGTTCAAAGACAGACTACGGCGGGGTCCTTCTGGTTTTCGAAGCTTAAACTGAAATAGAAGGAAAACATTATTTTGCTGTTAATGAAAATAAACACACTTACAAAGTCAGTAATTAAATCCAAATTAATACACTTAAAAGAAAAACAACTATTCTTACTTCAACATCCATGTTTTAAAGACAAAAATGTATTACACAAGCAAGACTAAAGACAAGATACGAAATAAATCATAATACTATCACGCGTAATATATACTGATACTTGTACAACCAATGAGTGAATTAAATCACCATTGATCATTGAATAGTAATCGATTATTGATTACTTATGATTGATTTGTGAACTATTGCTGATTTTTTGATCACTTATCAATGAGCACCAATCAACATGTGATTTATTGATAATGTGCATATGAACTGTCTTAACGGATAATGAGGTGATTTATTTCTTTAGCTTTAGTAAATACGATTTCTTGTAAAGACTGCATGTGACAGAATTTATCATATTATATGAAATAATCTTTCATTTTCTAGCCGTGTTACCGATGTAGACTTAGGTATTTTCATTGAGATATATTTAATCAAAGAGGAATACAATGATGAATGAATGTTTTGAAATTAAGGTTTTCCCAAGATTATCTTATAGCGGCAGTGTGAAGTTAGCTTTATTTTCGTTTTTCAATATTGGCGAATAACGAAAAACAGTAGATTTTATTTGTGTATATCTACAGAATGTCTCCAACACACATTTGATTAAAAACGTTTTCTAAAAAGAAGTAAAGATTTCATAAATGAGGATGCCTGAGCAGTGGATTCGCATAAAAAGTGCTCTTTCTCCTTGTTTTTTGATATTGGCAAATCTCGAAAAACGAGTAGCTCGGTTTTTCGATATTCAGGGTTGAATCTCAAAAAAGCAGATTTAATGGATGTATATCTACAGAATGTCTCCAACACAAATTTGATTAAATCAGTGATCTAAAAAGAACTTAAAGATACATTAAAACACCATTGATCATTGCATAGTAATCGATTATTGATTACTTATGATTGATTTGTGAACTATTTGCTGGTTGTTTTATCACTTATCAATGAGCACCAATCGACAAGTGATTGAAAATGTGCATATGAACTGTCTTGACGAATAATGAAGTGATTTATTTCTTTAGTTTAAGTAAATATGACAGAATTTAGTAGCATGTGACAGAATTTATCATATTATATGAAATAATCTTTCATTTTCTAGCCGTGTTACCGATGTAGACTTAGGTATTTTCATTTAGATATATTTAATCAAAGAGGAATACAATGATGAATGAATGTTTTGAAATTAAGGTTTTCCCAAGATTATCTTATAGCGGCAGTGTGAAGTTAGCTTTATTTTCGTTTTTCAATATTGGCGAATAACGAAAAACAGTAGATTTTATTTGTGTATATCTACAGAATGTCTCCAACACCCATTTGATTAAAAACGTTTTCTAAAAAGAAGTAAAGATTTCATAAATGAGGATGCCTAAGCAGTGGATTCGCATAAAAAGTGCTCTTTCTCCTTGATTTTTGATATTGGCAAATCTCGAAAAACGAGTAGCTCGGTTTTTCGATATTCAGGGTTGAATCTCAAAAAGGCAGATTTAATGGATGTATATCTACAGAATGTCTCCAACACAAATTTGATTAAATCAGTGATCTAAAAAGAACTTAAAGATACATTAAAACACCATTGATCATTGCATAGTAATCGATTATTGATTACTTATGATTGTTTTGTGAACTATTTGCTGGTTGTTTTATCACTTATCAATGAGCACCAATCGACAAGTGATTGAAAATGTGCATATGAACTGTCTTAACGAACAATGAAGAGATTTATTTCTTTAGTTTAAGTAAATATGACAGAATTTAGTAGTATGTGACAGAATTTATATACAAAAGGTTTATATACAAAAACAAGTAACAAGAAATTAACCAATAATCAATAGGTAAACAAAAGCATTTGAATATACTGAGTAAAGTCACGAGTCTAAAGGAATTAAATCTTTTATCTAGAGTAGGACATTTTTAATGTGGCCGTCTAATAATTCTTATCTGATATTCGTTAGGCTACGCAATCATTGATTGTCATTCAGGCCTGTTTGTGTTAGGATCCATGGGGGGTAACTCCATTTAACATAAGGTTATATTGTGCAAGGGAGGTAACTCCATCAATTGATGTCAAATTTATCATTTCCGCTTGTTCGTTCTGCATCGTACTGATCAGTAGTGAATACTCATTAGGCCGCGACAATACCTATATGAAACAGTTTGGCTCTGTACATTTACAACATAGCGCAATGGATGTTTGCGACTGGCACTGGTTTCATTCACTGGATCATTGTTTAATATACGTTCAATGACGCGGGTTTATTTTTAGCGATTTGCTTGTGTATGGTGTGTGTCTCATGCACTCACTTTTAAAGTTTTAGACTATCTTCTATTGTATTATAACTTCCTACCGGCTGTTTTAATAACCCAATTGATTATTTAATAAATATATCGTAGCTATACACAAATTATCATTACATTTGAATATTGTACTTCTTTATCATAAAAACAGAGTAATTTGTAAAAAGATATAGACCTACAATACATCATGTAGAACATCAATAATTATGGGAGATGACGTTATGTCATTGTTTGTCCTATTGTCTTTCTATCACGTCCGCGCTTAAATTAACGACACAACGTATTTCAGTATTAGTTTCCATACAGATGGCATTCTGGTCACGTTGTGCAGGTAAGAAAATATTTCTTCATAACAGTTCGTGCGTATATTGGCAGATAATGCTCGCATTTTTGACCAATGAAAAGTTTTGTTTGATTAGCCTACAAACTAAAATCGGAGATGTCTTGATATTTTCGGTTGTGTATTGTCCCTTCAATTCTTTAAAGATGGGAAGATTTGGGAATTATTTTCAAAATCGCCAGGCGTATCTGAATAGATATCTGTTAATACAAATATATTCGATGTCATTAGCGTGCGGAATTAACTTGTTTCCTTAATACTGAAGCAATTCAACGTTCACGAGTAAAAGAAAAACACAGAATATATTTCACCTGATTTATTAAATTGGTTTGATTCATATTTACAAAATAAATTATAACAGAACAACAATATTTACAGCAAAACAATTTCAAACATAACAAATTTATATAAATAACAATAACAGTTTAAAACCTAACAACACGTGACATTGTTTTACTTTTTCCTCTTGTTTTTTCTCGTTCCGTCTGTGACTTAGTTACGGTGCGAATATGATGTAACTCTGATCTGTAATCTTCATGAAGCATCGGAACATAACTAGATGGGTGGCATAAATCCTGAAATATATAATTGTAAATACTACACAAAATTGTTACCATGGAATAATTGAAAATCGCTCATTGACATCAAGCAGTGTATTTCCGGTTTCATAGTCGTTTAGCATTTATAAATTAAATATTTTTCTTAATTTGAGTTACGCCAATTTAAGTATATAATTAAATTGTTAAAAATGTACCTGATTATGTTCGTAGAAAGCTTTATAGCCGCCATGTAGAATATAGACTTCTGGGTAGTATAATCTTGGATAGTTTTGAGAGTTTAACATACGATCTTGTGATCTCAAGTAACGTAATCTGAAAGAAACAGTTTATTTCACTATTTAGCAGGTTTATCAATACAAGGCCCAGTTTTATTGGGATATTTCAAATTGAAACAATTATACTGTGTTATATGTAGAAATTCCAATGATTTCGAAAGGAACATGGGGTTTATAATCTACTTACAATGTAGGGGCTCTCTGAGATGAAAATTCACAATGGAAGATAAGAATCTGGGGCCTGTCTTTTTCTGATCGTTGTAATAAAACATCAATAGATTGTTTCGTATAAATATTAACTGCGCCTTGTATGTGTCCTCCGTTATATTCATATGGATATCTACAGTCGATGATTGTGTAGCCAGTGTGAAATTGGTTATACTCTCCGCTGAAGAGATCTGTAAGCTGTAAAATAAAGTAAATGAATATTGAATACACATTGTAACGTGTTTTTGTCACTTCTTATACAACATCTTTTTTATTCTTTAATATTCTTCAACGATTTCCTGAAGATAAAGGCTTATTGACACAAAAGTATGGATCACTTACTGTTTGAGGTGTGATAGATTTCAGATCTTTATGTTTACCACATATAGTAGGAAGTGTGTATGGTCTGCTACAATCAGCTATCAATTCTTCACTGTCTGATAATCTTTCTACGGCTAATTTAATACGATCAACATCTCTATCATGCATTTCTTCTTCTTCAACACCAACTAGTCTATTTTCTTTTGGAATTCGATTGGGGACCAGGCAGTTTAATTTACGAGATAAAGTAGGCGATGACTTCATTTGACTTTCTTCCATGCGTCTTCTCATGTTCAAAGATAGACTACGGCGGGGTCCTTCTGGTTTTCGAAGCTTAAACTGAAATAGAAGGAAAACATTATTTTGTTGTTAATGAATATAAACACACTTACAAAGTCAGTAATTAAAACCAAATTAATATACTTATAAGAAAAACAACTATTCTTACTTCAACATCCATGTTTTAAAGACAAAAATGTATTACACAAGCAGAAGACTAAAGACAAGATACGAAATAAATCATGATATTATCACGCGTAATATATACTGATACTTGTACAACAAATGAGTGAATTAAATCACCATTGATCATTGAATAGTAATCGATTATTGATTACTTATGATTGATTTGTAAACTATTGCTGATTGTTTTATCAATTATCAATGAGCACCAATCGACAAGTGATTGATAATGTGCATATGAAGTGTCTTAAAGAATAATGAAGAGATTTATCTCTTTAGTTTTTATAAATACGTTTACCTTAACAAATTATCAACAATTTCTTGATTTCAATTCAAAAAGCCAGTTGACATATATTATCATGTGATAAATAATCTTTAATTTTGTAGTATATTTCCGATATGTCGTCAACTGCATATGACAGAATTCATTATACAGTTTATGTGAAATAATCTTTTATTTTGTAGCAGATTTATCGTAGATTATTGATTACGTATGATTGATTTGTGACCTATTTGCTGATTGTTTTATCACTTATCAATGAGCACCAATCGACAAGTGATTGATATATGCATATGGACTGTCTTAACTAATAATGAAGAGATTTATCTGTTTAGTTTTTATAAATACGTTTACTTTGGCTAATTAACAACGATTTCTTGATTTCGTTTCCAACAGTCAGTTGAGATTTCTTTTAAAGACTGTAGGTGACAGAATTGTATGTGAAATAGTCTTTCTTGTTGTAGCAGTGATACCGATATATCGTTAACTTGGTTATTTTCATAAGATATATGTTATCTAAATAACAAGAAATCGCTTTACTACAAATATAATTTTTATACGCGTACATTTTCATGATGAAACTTGAAATAAAAGTTTTATTCTCCGTTCCTTTCGATGTTGGCATGTATCGGACTGTAATCAACTGGTTTACGGCTCCTGGTTGAACGAAAAAACACGTTTTTAGCTGTTGAACACTGGAGAGGTCACCATTTATATCCGCTTTCATTTAAAATTTGAAAGGTATGTTTATAACCCACAGATCTCTGTTGCTGTCGATATTCGCGCATTTCGGACCATAACTGCATGAATTATGGGTCCTGATTGTACGAACAATCGTGTTTTTGGCTTGTTGATCCTATAGAGGTCACAATGTTTATTCGATTTAAAAAAAAAACATTTGAATGTGTCACTGTGTGTGACATCCTGAGGATGGTTGACTTAGAATTTCCTAAAAATCTGATCGAACCTGACAGATAAAATGGCCGCCCCTCGTTCGCAATTAGGGTCAAAATATTGTGTATCAGTGTTATGGACCCTTGAAATGCAAGTTTATAACCCAATTATCTTGGTTTCTTTCGATTTTCGTACAACTTAAAAGATATATCTCAGATAGAGAAATCAACGAATATTGGACATGATGTCATGTCATTGTTTGTCCTATTGTCTTTATATCACGTCCGCGCTTTTAATGATACAACTCATTCAAGTATTAGTTTCTATACAGATGACAATATGCTTGCGTTGTGCAGGTAGGAAAATATTTCTTATAACAATTTGTACGTATATTGGCAGAATCAATGCATTTTTGATTTGCCTACGAAATAAAATCGAAGATATCTTGGTATTTGTAGTTGCATTTTGTGTGTAGTGTCTTATCGGTCAATTCCATTCTTTTAGTTTTAATACCTTTACGAGCCAGAATAGAAATCTACAATTCAGATTTTTTTCTAAATATCATTAGTATGTGGAAATATGAAAAGTGGACTTGTTGGGGTTTTATATGTCCACATTGAAATTTGGTCGTATATTGTCCGTCCGTCCACAAATTCTTGTGGGTGCTCTAGAGGCTTAAGTTAATATCCAATTTACTTTAAATTTATACACAGTGTTTAAGGTCATGCGACGAAGATAGCGATATCCGATAATTACTGCCAGAGTTATGGCCCTTGATCACTTCAAAAATTCTTGTGGACGCTCTAGAGGCCAAAGGTAAAAGCTGATTGACTTTAAATTTATACACAGTGTTTAAGCTCATAAGACGAAGAAGCCACCTGATTTTCGACAATTTCCAAAAATTACCGCCAGAGTAAATATCCGAATGACTTTAAATTGATACACAGTGTTTAAAGTCATGAGACGAAGAAGCCTATGAATTTTCAGCGATTACCGATTATTACTGCCAAAGTTATCTACTTTGATCACTTTGAAAAATCTTGTGACGCTCTGGAGGCCAAATTTATTATCCGATTGATTTCAGATTGATACACAGAATTTAAGGTCTTGAAAAAAACCCATGACATTAAATTTTCGTATGCTAAACATTAGTATGGGGCAGAGCTTTATAAACAAAAAAACAGACAAATTTTAATGATTTTCTTTTAAAATTAGCTGTTAATCTTAATCAGACTTTTGTGTATTATAAGTGTTTCATTACTGAAAAAAGTAAAGATACGCGACAACTTTTGTTGACTGTCGGACGATTTAGCTGCTGTGGGTGTATGTTTCGTTGCCTGGCAACCTACCTGTTTTAATTTCCAAGAAAAGACATATACAATTTAGATTTTTTTCTAAATATATTCGATGTCGATGAACAGTGGACCTTTGTTGTTTTTTTTTTACTTTCCAAGAAAGTTGTAAATTAATAGAAAAACAAAATACTTAATCCAGAACAAATACTTTCATAAATTCCAGTGGATATCATTGTCGTATAACTTGATTCCTTATTACTGAAGCAATCCAGCGTTCACGAGTAAAAGAAAACCACAGAATACATTTCACCTGATTTATTAGTTTCGCTTGATTCATATTTACAAAACAATTATAACAGAACAACAATATTTACAGTAAAACAATTTCAAAAATAACAAATTTATATAAATAACAATAACAGTTTAAAACCTAACAACACGTGACATTATTTTACTTTTTCCTCTTGTTCTTTCTCGTTCCGTCTGTGATTTGGTTACGGTACGAATATGATGTAACTCTGATCTGTAATCTTCATGAAGCATTGGAACATAACTAGATGGGTGACACAAATGCTGAAATATATAATTGTGAAACATTACACAAATTGTTACCAAAGACTAATTGAAAAATGCTCATTGTCATCAAACAGTGTATTTCCGGTTTCAGAATCGTTGAGCATTTGCTTTAAATGTAGGTCGACTTAACTCGCCCTGAAATCACTGAACATCTTACAGCAAAGAATGACATGGAGATGAATATTGAAGGCGTTAATATTTATAAATTAAAACTTCTCCTTACTTAGAGTTACGCCAATTTAAGCAGGTAATTAAATTGTTAAAAATGTACCTGATTATGTTCGTAGAAAGCTTTGTAGCCCCCATGTAGAATATAGACTTCTGGGTAGTATAATCTTGGATAGTTTTGAGAGTTTAACATACGATCTTGTGATCTCAAGTAACGTAATCTGAAAGAAACAGTTTATTTCACTATTTAGCAGGTTTATCAATACAAGGCCCAGTTTTATTGAGATATTTCAAATTGAAACAATTATACTGTGTTTTATATAGAAATTCCAATGATTTTGAAAAGAACATGGGGTTTATAATCTACTTACAATGTAGGGGCTCTCTGAGATGAAAATTCACAATTAAAGATAAGAATCTGGGTTCTGTCTTTTTCTGATCGTTGTAATAAAACATCAATAGATTGTTTCGTATAAATATTAACTGCGCCTTGTATGTGTCCTCCGTTATATTCATATGGATATCTACAGTCGATGATTGTGTAGCCAGTGTGAAATTGGTTATACTCTCCGCTGAAGAGATCTGTAAGCTGTAAAATAAAGTAAATGAATATTGAATACACATTGTATCGTGTTTTTGTCACTTCTTATACAACATCTTTTTTATTCTTTAATATTCTTCAACGATTTCCTGAAGATAAAGGCTTATTGACACAAAAGTATGGATCACTTACTGTTTGAGGTGTGATAGATTTCAGATCTTTATGTTTACCACATATAGTAGGAAGTGTGTATGGTCTGCTACAATCAGCTATCAATTCTTCACTGTCTGATAATCTTTCTACGGCTAATTTAATACGATCAACATCTCTATCATGCATTTCTTCTTCTTCAACACCAACTAGTCTATTTTCTTTTGGAATTCGATTGGGGACCAGGCAGTTTAATTTACGAGATAAAGTAGGCGATGACTTCATTTGACTTTCTTCCATGCGTCTTCTCATGTTCAAAGATAGACTACGGCGGGGTCCTTCTGGTTTTCGAAGCTTAAACTGAAATAGAAGGAAAACATTATTTTGTTGTTAATGAAAATAAACACACTTACAAAGTCAGTAATTAAAACCAAATTAATATACTTATAAGAAAAACAACTATTATTACTTCAACATCCATGTTTTAAAGACAAAAATGTATTACACAAGCAGAAGACTAAAGACAAGATACGAAATAAATCATGATATTATCACGCGTAATATATACTGATACTTGTACAACAAATGAGTGAATTAAATCACCATTGATCATTGAATAGTAATCGATTATTGATTACTTATGATTGATTTGTAAACTATTGCTGATTGTTTTATCAATTATCAATGAGCACCAATCGACAAGCGATTGATAATTTGCATATGAACTGTCTTAACGAACAATGAAGAGATTTATTTGTTTAGTTTTTGTAAATACGTTTACTTTGGCTAATTATCAACTATTTCTTGATTTCATTTCAAAAAATCAGTTGAGATTTCTTTCAAAGACTGCAGGTCACAGAATTATATGTAAAATAGTCTTTCTTGTTGTAGCAGCGTTACCGATATATCGTAAACTTGGTTATTTTTCTAAATAACAAGAAATCGCTTTACTACAAATATGATTTTTTATACGCGTACAGTTTCATGATGAAAATTGAAATAAAAGTTTTATTCTCCGTTTCTTTCGATATTGGCATGTATCGGACTGTAACGTCATGGTTTACGGCTCCTGATTTTACGAAAAAACACGTTTTTAGCTGTTGAACACTGTAGAGGTCACCATTTTTATCCGCTTTCATTTAAAACTTGAAAGGTATGTTTATAACTCACAGATCTCGGTTGCTGTCGATATTCGCGCATTTCGGACCATAACTGCATGAATTATGGGTCCTGATTGTACGAACAATCGTGTTTTTGGCTTGTTGACCCTATAGAGGTCACAATGTTTATCCGATTTTAAAACAAAATTTGAATGTGACACTGTGTGTGACATCCTGAGGATGGTTGACTTAGAATTTCCTAAAAATCTGATCGAACCTGACAGATAAAATGGCCGCCCCTCGTTCGCAATTAGGGTCAAAATATTGTGTATCAGTGTTGTGGACCCTTGAAATGCAAGTTTATAACCCAATTATCTTGGTTTCTTTCGATTTTCGTACAACTTAAAAGATATATCTCAGATAGAGAAATCAACGAATATTGGACATGACGTCATGTCATTGTTTGTCCTATTGTCTTTCTATCACGTCCGCGCTTTTAATGATACAACTCATTCAAGTATTGTTTCTATACAGATGACACTATGCTTGCGTTGTGCAGGTAGGAAAATATTTCTTATATCAATTTGTACATATATTGGTAGAAACAATGAATTTTTGATTTGCCTACAAACTAAAATCGAAGATATCTTGGTATTTGTAGTTGCATTTTGTGTGTCGTGTCTCTTACCGGTCCATCCAATTCTTTTAGTTTGAATACCTTTACGGACCAAAATAGAAATCTACAATTCAGATTTTTTTCTAAATATATTCGATGTCATTAGTATGTGGAAATATAGAAAGTGGTCTTTTGTTGGGTTTCTATATGTCCACATTGAAATGTGGTCGTATATTGTCGTCGCACCCGTCCGCCAGTCCTCAGTTTCTTTTGCATGCTTTAGAGGCCAAAGTTAATATCCGATTACTTTAAATTTATACACAGTGTTTAAGGTCATGCCACGAAGAAGCCTATAGATTTTTTTTAGCGATTTCCGATAATTACTGCCAGAGTTATGGCCCTTGATCACTCCAAAAATTCTTGTGAACGCTCTAGAGGCCAAACGTAATAGCTGATTGACTTTAAATTTATATACAGTGTTTAAGCTCATAAGACGAAGAAGCTGCCTGATTTTCAGCGATTTCCAATAATTACTGCCAGAGTTAATATCCGAATGACTTTAAATTGATACACAATGTTTAAGGTCATGATACGAAGAAGCCTATGTATTTTCAGCGATTACCGATTATTACTGCCAAAGGGGTCACAATTATTAACGGATTTAAAATAACGTTTGATTATATTTCACCGTAATGAAGGTTGAGTCCGAATTTCTTGAAATTCGGACCAACACTGATGGACAAAACTCGCCACTTGTACGCGAATACCATAAAAATATGGTATATATCAAGGTTGTAGACTCTTATCCGATTTTAAAAAAAACGTTTGATTTTATCACCGTTACGCTGTAAAGAAGGTTGAGGTCGAATTTCGTAAAAATCGGACCAAACCTGGCGGACAAAATGGCTGCCGTTAATACGCAAATAGCGTAAAAATATGATATATCAAGGTTGTGGACCCTGTAGAGGTCACAATTTCAATCCGATTTTTACGAAATTTGAAATGTATGTTAATTACCCAAAGTTCGCGGTTCCTGTCGATATTTGGGCACATTGGACAATAACTTCCCGAATTATGACCCCTGATTGTACGAAAAATCATGTTTTTTTTACATAGTGGACCCTATGGAGGTCACAATTTTATTCCGAATTAAAATAAACCGTTTGACTATATCTCTGTTACACATGATGGTTGAGTTTGAATTTCTTGAAAATCGATAATTGAACAGCTAAATCCATAATATTAAATGTTTCGTATACGAAACGTTAGCATGGGGCAAAACTTTATAAAAACCAAACAAATTCTAATGATTTTCTGATAATTACTTAATATGTGGCAACTCTTGTTGACTGGCCGGACGATTTAGCTGCCGTGGGCGTATGTTTCGTTGCCTGCAAACCTATTTTTCTAAATATATTCAATGTCATTAGCATGCGGACAAACCAGACTGGATGCTTTAATTTTTTACTTGATCCAGAATAAATAATTTCATAAATTCCAGTGGATTTCATTGCAATATAATACAGGTCATATAACTTGATTCCTTAATACTGAAGCAATCCAGCGTTCATAAATAAATGAAAAACACAGAATACATTTCACCTGATTTATTAGTTTCGCTTGATTCATATTTACAAAATAAATTATAACAGAACAACAATATTTACAGTAAAACAATTTCAAACATAACAAATTTATATAAATAACAATAACAGTTTAAAACCTAACAACACGTGACATTGTTTTACTTTTTCCTCTTGTTTTTTCTCGTTCAGTCTGTGACTTGGTTACGATACGAATATGAATTTTTGTTTGATTAGCCTACAAACTAAAATCGGAGACGTCATGGCATTTTGGATTGTCCAACGTCCATTCAATACAGATGGGAGATTTTGAAATTATTTTCAAAATGTCAGGGCATATCTGAATAGACATCTGTTAATCTTAATACATTCGATGTCTTTAGCATGCAGGATTATAAAAAAAATGTACTTTTGTTAGACAAACCAGACCGGAGGCTTTAATTTTTACTTGATCCAGAATAAATACTTTCATAAATTCCAGTGGATTTCATTGCAATATAATACTGGTCGCATGCGGGATTATAAAAAATGGACTCTTGTTGGACAAACAAGACTGGATGCTTTAATTTTTACTTGACCCTTAATACTGAAGCAATCCAGCGTTCACGAATAAAAGAAAAACACAGAATACATTTCACCTGATTTATTAGGTTTGGCTTGATTCATATTTACAAAATAAATTATAAAAGAACAACAATATTTACAGTAAAACAATTTCAAACATAACAAATTTAAATAAATAACAATAACAGTTTAAAACCTAACAACACGTGACATTGTTTTACTTTTTCCTCTTGTTTTTTCTCGTTCCGTCTGTGATTTGGTTACGGTACGAATATGATGTAACTCGGATCTGTAATCTTCATGAAGCATCGGAACATAACTAGATGGGTGGCACAAATCCTGAAATATATAATTGTGAAATATTACACAAAATTGTTACCAAAGAATAATTGAAAAATGCTCATTGACATCAAGCAGTGTATTTCCGGTTTCAGAGTCGTTCAGCATTTCCTTTAAATGTAGGTCGACATAACACACCCTGAAATCACTGAACATCTTACAGCAAAAAATGACATGGAGATGAATATTGAAGGCGTTAGTATTTATAAATTAAATATTTTTCTTACTTTGAGTTACGCCAATTTAAGCAGATAATTCAATTGTTAAAAATGTACCTGATTATGTTCATAGAAAGCTTTGTAGCCGCCATGTAGAATATAGACTTCTGGGTAGTATAATCTTGGATAGTTTTGAGAGTTAAACATACGATCTTGTGATCTCAAGTAACGTAATCTGAAAGAAATAGTTTATTTCACTATTTAGCAGGTTTATCAATACAAGGCCCAGTTTTATTGAGATATTTCAAATTGAAACAATTATGTTATATTATACTGTGTATTATATAGAAATTAGTTTTCGTAAATACGTTTACTTTGATCAATTATCAACGATTTCTCGATTTCGTTTCCAATAGTCAGTTGAGATTTCTTGTAAAGACTGCATGTGACAGAATTGTATGTGAAATAGTCTTTCTTTTTGCAGCAGTGTTACAGATATATGATAGACTTAGTTATTTTCAATAAGATATATGTTATCAAAATAACAAGAAATAGCTTTACTACAAATATAATTTTTATACGCCCACAAATTCAAACAATTATACTGTGTTTTATATAGCAATTCCAATGATTTTCAAAAAAAAACCATGGGGGTTATAATCAACTTACAATGTAGGGGCTCTCTGAGATGAAAATTCACAATGGAAGATAAGAATCTGGGGCCTGTCTTTTTCTGATCGTTGTAATAAAACATCAATAGATTGTTTCGTATAAATATTAACTGCGCCTTGTATGTGTCCTCCGTTATATTCATATGGATATCTACAGTCGATGATTGTGTAGTCAGTGTGAAATTGGTTATACTCTCCGCTGAATAGATCTGTAAGCTGTAAAATAAAGTAAATGAATATTGGATGCACATATTGTATCGTGTTTTTGTCACTTCTTAAACAGCATCTTTAATATTCTTCAACGATTTCTTGAAGATAAAGGCTTATTGAGACAAAAGTGGAGATCACTTACTGTTTGAGGTGTGATTGATTTGAGATCTTTATGTTTACCACATATAGTAGGAAGAGTGTATCGTCTGCTACAATCAGCTATCAATTCTTCACTGTCTGATAATCTTTCTACGGCTAATTTAATACGATCAACATCTCTAAACTGCATTTCTTCTTGTACAACATTCACTAGTCGATTTTCTGTTAATATTCGATTTTCGACCAGGCAGTTTGATTTACGAGATATAGTAGGCGATGACTTCATTTGACTTTCTTCCATGCGTCTTCTCATGTTCAAAGATAGACTACGGCGGGGTCCTTCTGGTTTTCGAAGCTTAAACTGAAATTGAAGGAAAACATTATTTTGTTGTTAATGAAAATAAAAACACTTAGAAAGTCAGTAATAAAATCCAAATTAATACACTTAAAAGAAAAACAACTATTCTTACTTCAACATCCATGTTTTAAAGACAAAAATGTATTACACAAGCAGAAGACTAAAGACAAGATACGAAATAAATCATAATACTATAACGCGTAATATATACTGATACTTGTACAACCAATGAGTGAATTAAATCACCATTGATCATTGAATAGTAATCGATTAGTGATTACTTATGATTGATTTGTGAACTATTGCTGATTGTTTTATCAATTATCAATGAGCACCAATCGATAAGTGATTGATAAAGTGCATATGAACTGTCTTAAAGAATAATGAAGAGATTTATCTCTTTAGTTTTTATAAATACGTTTACAACAACGATTTCTTGATTTCGTTTCCAACAGTCAGTTGAGATTTCTTGCAAAGACTGTAGATCACAGAATTATATGTAAAATAGTATTTCTTGTTGTAACAGTGTTACCGATATATCGTAAACTTGGTTATTTTCAATACGATATATGTTATCTAAATAACAAGAAATAGCTTTACTACATATATGATTTTTATACGCGTACATTTTCATGATGAAACTTGAAACAAAAGTTTTATTCTCCGTTCCTTTCGATATTGGCATGTATCGGACTGTAATCAACTGGTTTACGGCTCCTGGTTGTACGAAAAAACACGTTTTTAGCTGTTGAACACTGGAGAGGTCACCATTTATATCCGCTTTCATTTAAAATTTGAAAGGTATGTTTATAACCCACAGATCTCTGTTGCTGTCGATATTCGCGCATTTCGGACCATAACTGCATGAATTATGGGTCCTGATTGTACGAACAATCGTGTTTTTGGCTTGTTGATCCTATAGAGGTCACAATGTTTATCCGATTTAAAAAAAAAACATTTGAATGTGTCACTGTGTGTGACATCCTAAGGATGGTTGACTTAGAATTTCCTAAAAATCTGATCGAACCTGACAGATAAAATGGCCGCCCCTCGTTCGCAATTAGGGTCAAAATATTGTGTATCAGTGTTGTGGACCCTTGAAATGCAAGTTTATAACCCAATTATCTTGGTTTCTTTCGATTTTCGTACAACTTAAAAGATATATCTCAGATAGAGAAATCAACGAATATTGGACATGACGTCATGTCATTGTTTGTCCTATTGTCTTTATATCACGTCCGCGCTTTTAATGATACAACTCATTCAAGTATTAGTTTCTATACAGATGACAATATGCTTGCGTTGTGCAGGTAGGAAAATATTTCTTATAACAATTTGTACGTATATTGGCAGAATCAATGCATTTTTGATTTGCCTACGAAATAAAATCGAAGATATCTTGGTATTTGTAGTTGCATTTTGTGTGTAGTGTCTTATCGGTCAATTCCATTCTTTTAGTTTTAATACCTTTACGAGCCAGAATAGAAATCTACAATTCAGATTTTTTTCTAAATATCATTAGTATGTGGAAATATGAAAAGTGGACTTGTTGGGGTTTTATATGTCCACATTGAAATTTGGTCGTATATTGTCCGTCCGTCCACAAATTCTTGTGGGTGCTCTAGAGGCTTAAGTTAATATCCAATTTACTTTAAATTTATACACAGTGTTTAAGGTCATGCGACGAAGATAGCGATATCCGATAATTACTGCCAGAGTTATGGCCCTTGATCACTTCAAAAATTCTTGTGGACGCTCTAGAGGCCAAAGGTAAAAGCTGATTGACTTTAAATTTATACACAGTGTTTAAGCTCATAAGACGAAGAAGCCACCTGATTTTCGACAATTTCCAAAAATTACCGCCAGAGTAAATATCCGAATGACTTTAAATTGATACACAGTGTTTAAAGTCATGAGACGAAGAAGCCTATGAATTTTCAGCGATTACCTATTATTACTGCCAAAGTTATCTACTTTGATCACTTTGAAAAATCTTGTGACGCTCTGGAGGCCAAATTTATTATCCGATTGATTTCAGATTGATACACAGAATTTAAGGTCTTGAAAAAAACCCATGACATTAAATTTTCGTATGCTAAACATTAGTATGGGGCAGAGCTTTATAAACAAAAAAACAGACAAATTTTAATGATTTTCTTTTAAAATTAGCTGTTAATCTTAATCAGACTTTTGTGTATTATAAGTGTTTCATTACTGAAAAAAGTAAAGATACGCGACAACTTTTGTTGACTGTCGGACGATTTAGCTGCTGTGGGTGTATGTTTCGTTGCCTGGCAACCTACCTGTTTTAATTTCCAAGAAAAGACATATACAATTTAGATTTTTTTCTAAATATATTCGATGTCGATGAACAGTGGACCTTTGTTGTTTTTTTTTTACTTTCCAAGAAAGTTGTAAATTAATAGAAAAACAAAATACTTAATCCAGAACAAATACTTTCATAAATTCCAGTGGATATCATTGTCGTATAACTTGATTCCTTATTACTGAAGCAATCCAGCGTTCACGAGTAAAAGAAAACCACAGAATACATTTCACCTGATTTATTAGTTTCGCTTGATTCATATTTACAAAACAATTATAACAGAACAACAATATTTACAGTAAAACAATTTCAAAAATAACAAATTTATATAAATAACAATAACAGTTTAAAACCTAACAACACGTGACATTATTTTACTTTTTCCTCTTGTTCTTTCTCGTTCCGTCTGTGATTTGGTTACGGTACGAATATGATGTAACTCTGATCTGTAATCTTCATGAAGCATTGGAACATAACTAGATGGGTGACACAAATGCTGAAATATATAATTGTGAAACATTACACAAATTGTTACCAAAGACAAATTGAAAAATGCTCATTGTCATCAAACAGTGTATTTCCGGTTTCAGAATCGTTGAGCATTTGCTTTAAATGTAGGTCGACTTAACTCGCCCTGAAATCACTGAACATCTTACAGCAAAGAATGACATGGAGATGAATATTGAAGGCGTTAATATTTATAAATTAAAACTTCTCCTTACTTAGAGTTACGCCAATTTAAGCAGGTAATTAAATTGTTAAAAATGTACCTGATTATGTTCGTAGAAAGCTTTGTAGCCCCCATGTAGAATATAGACTTCTGGGTAGTATAATCTTGGATAGTTTTGAGAGTTTAACATACGATCTTGTGATCTCAAGTAACGTAATCTGAAAGAAACAGTTTATTTCACTATTTAGCAGGTTTATCAATACAAGGCCCAGTTTTATTGAGATATTTCAAATTGAAACAATTATACTGTGTTTTATATAGAAATTCCAATGATTTTGAAAAGAACATGGGGTTTATAATCTACTTACAATGTAGGGGCTCTCTGAGATGAAAATTCACAATTAAAGATAAGAATCTGGGTTCTGTCTTTTTCTGATCGTTGTAATAAAACATCAATAGATTGTTTCGTATAAATATTAACTGCGCCTTGTATGTGTCCTCCGTTATATTCATATGGATATCTACAGTCGATGATTGTGTAGCCAGTGTGAAATTGGTTATACTCTCCGCTGAAGAGATCTGTAAGCTGTAAAATAAAGTAAATGAATATTGAATACACATTGTATCGTGTTTTTGTCACTTCTTATACAACATCTTTTTTATTCTTTAATATTCTTCAACGATTTCCTGAAGATAAAGGCTTATTGACACAAAAGTATGGATCACTTACTGTTTGAGGTGTGATAGATTTCAGATCTTTATGTTTACCACATATAGTAGGAAGTGTGTATGGTCTGCTACAATCAGCTATCAATTCTTCACTGTCTGATAATCTTTCTACGGCTAATTTAATACGATCAACATCTCTATCATGCATTTCTTCTTCTTCAACACCAACTAGTCTATTTTCTTTTGGAATTCGATTGGGGACCAGGCAGTTTAATTTACGAGATAAAGTAGGCGATGACTTCATTTGACTTTCTTCCATGCGTCTTCTCATGTTCAAAGATAGACTACGGCGGGGTCCTTCTGGTTTTCGAAGCTTAAACTGAAATAGAAGGAAAACATTATTTTGTTGTTAATGAAAATAAACACACTTACAAAGTCAGTAATTAAAACCAAATTAATATACTTATAAGAAAAACAACTATTCTTACTTCAACATCCATGTTTTAAAGACAAAAATGTATTACACAAGCAGAAGACTAAAGACAAGATACGAAATAAATCATGATATTATCACGCGTAATATATACTGATACTTGTACAACAAATGAGTGAATTAAATCACCATTGATCATTGAATAGTAATCGATTATTGATTACTTATGATTGATTTGTAAACTATTGCTGATTGTTTTATCAATTATCAATGAGCACCAATCGACAAGCGATTGATAATTTGCATATGAACTGTCTTAACGAACAATGAAGAGATTTATTTGTTTAGTTTTTGTAAATACGTTTACTTTGGCTAATTATCAACTATTTCTTGATTTCATTTCAAAAAATCAGTTGAGATTTCTTGCAAAGACTGCAGGTCACAGAATTATATGTAAAATAGTCTTTCTTGTTGTAGCAGCGTTACCGATATATCGTAAACTTGGTTATTTTTCTAAATAACAAGAAATCGCTTTACTACAAATATGATTTTTTATACGCGTACAGTTTCATGATGAAAATTGAAATAAAAGTTTTATTCTCCGTTTCTTTCGATATTGGCATGTATCGGACTGTAACGTCATGGTTTACGGCTCCTGATTTTACGAAAAAACACGTTTTTAGCTGTTGAACACTGTAGAGGTCACCATTTTTATCCGCTTTCATTTAAAACTTGAAAGGTATGTTTATAACTCACAGATCTCGGTTGCTGTCGATATTCGCGCATTTCGGACCATAACTGCATGAATTATGGGTCCTGATTGTACGAACAATCGCGTTTTTGGCTTGTTGACCCTATAGAGGTCACAATGTTTATCCGATTTAAAAAAAAAATTTGAATGTGTCACTGTGTGTGACATCCTTAGGATGGGTGACTTAGAATTTCTTAAAAATCTGATCGAACCTGACAGACCAAATGGCCGCCCCTAGTTCGCAGTTAGGGTCAAAATATTGTGTATCAGTGTTGTGAACCCTTGAAATGCAAGTTTATAACCCAATTATCTTGGTTTCTTTCGATTTTCGTACAACTTAAAGATATATCTCAGGTAGGACTGTTTATAGATACCATCTATTTTAGGGCTTTATTTTAATACATTTTAAAAATATAACTTAAAAAAATGCTATTGGAACTTTAAAGATATATCTCAGATAGAGAAATCAACGAATATAGGACATGACGTTATACCATTGTTTGTCCTATTGTCTTTCTATCACGTCCGCGCTTTTAATGATACAACTCATTCAAGTATTAGTTTCTATACAGATGATACTCTCCTTGCGTTGTGCAGGTAGGAAAATATTTCTTATAACAATTTATACGTATATTGGCAGAATCAATGAATTTTTTATCTGCCTACAAACTAATTCGAAAATATCTTGGTATTTGTAGTTGGATTTTGTGTGTAGTGTCTCTTATCGGTCCATCCAATTCTTATAGTTTTAATACCTTTACGGACCAGAATAGAAATCTACAATTCAGATTTTTTTCTAAATATATTCAATGTCATTAATATGTGGAAATGGAAATATGAAAAGTCGACTTTTGTTGGGGTTTTATATGTCCACATTGAAATGTGGTCGTATATTGTCGTTGCACCTGTCCGTCCGTCCATAATGTCTTGTGGATGCTCTAGAGGCTAAAGTTAATATCCGATTTACTTTAAATGTTAACACAGTGTTTAAGGTCATGCGACGAAGAAGCCTATAGATTTTTTTTAGCGATTTCCCATACTGCCAGAGTTATGGCCCTTGATCACTTCAAAAATTCTTGTGGACGCTCTATAGGCCAAATGTAATAGCTGATTGACTTTAAATTTATACACAGTGTTTAAGCTCATGAGACGAAGAAGCCGCCTGATTTTCAGCGATTTCCAATAATTACTGCCAGAGTTAATATCCGAATGACTATAAATTGATACACAATGTTTAAGGTCATGAGACGAAGAAGCCTATGCATTTTCAGCGATTACCGATTATTACTGCCAAAGTTATCTACTTTGATCACTTTGAAAAATCTTGTGACGCTCTGGAGGCCAAACTTATTATACACTGTAATGAATGTTTGGTTCGAATTTCATGAACATTGGACCAAAATTGCTGAACAAAATGGCCGCCACTTTTACGCGAATGGTGTAAAAATATGATAAATCAAGGTTGTGGACCCTGTAGAAGTCACAATTCAAATCCGATTTTGATGAAACTTGAAGCATGTTCATAACTCAAAGATCTTGGTTCCTGTCGATATTTGCACATATCTGATCTTAACTTCCTGAATTATGGCCCCTGATTGTACGAAAAATCGCCCTTTTTTTAGCTTGTGGTTCCTTTCGGGGTCACAATTATTAACGGATTTAAAATAACGTTTGATTATATTTCACCGTAATGAAGGTTTGAGTTCGAATTTCGTGAAAATCGGACCAACACTGGTGGACAAAACCCGCCACTTGAACGCGAATACCATAAAAATATGGTATATCAAGGTTGTAGACTCTTACCCGATTTTAAAAAACGTTTGATTTTATCACCGTTACGCTGTACAGAAGGTTGAGGTCGAATTTCGTAAAAATCGGACCAAACCTGGCGGACAAAATGGCTGCCGCTAATACGCAAATAGCGTAAAAATATGATATATCATGGTTGTGGACCCTGTAGAGGTCACAATTTCAATCCGATTTTTATGAAATTTGAAATGTAAGTTTATTACCCAAAGATCGCGGTTCCTGTCGATATTTGGGCACATTGGACAATAACTTCCCGAATTATGACCCCTGATTGTACGAAAGATCATGTTTTTTCACCTAGTGGACCCTATGGAGGTCACAATTTTATTCCGAATTAAAAAAAAAAACGTTTGACTATATCTCTGTTACACATGATGGTTGAGTTTGAATTTGAATCGATAATTGAACAGCTAAATCCATAATACTAAATGTTTCGTATACGAAACGTTAGCATGGGGCAGAACTTTATAAAAACCAAACAAATTCTAATGATTTTCTGATAATTACTTAATATGTGACAACTCTTGTTGACTGGCCGGACGATTTAGCTGCCGTGGGCGTATGTTTCTTTGCCTGCAAACCTATTTTTCTAAATATATTCAATGTCATTAGCATGCGGACAAACCAGACTGGATGCTTTAATTTTTTACTTGATCCAGAATAAATACTTTCATAAATTCCAGTGGATTTCATAGTAATAATATAATACAGGTCGTATAACTTGATTCCTTAATACTGAAGCAATCCAGTGTTCACAAATAAACAAAAACACAGAATACATTTCACCTGATTTATTAGTTTCGCTTGATTCATATTTACAAAATAAATTATAACAGAACAACAATATTTCCAGTAAAACAATTTCAAACATAACAAATTTATATAAATAACAATAACAGTTTAAAACCTAACAACACGTGACATTGTTTTACTTTTTCCTCTTGTTCTTTCTCGTTCCGTCTGTGGTTTGGTTACGGTACGAATATGATGTAACTCTGATCTGTAATCTTCATGAAGCATCGGAACATAACTAGATGGGTGGCACAAATCCTGAAATATATAATTGTTAAATATTACACAAATTGTTACCAAAGAATAAATGAAAAATACTCATTAACATCAAGCGGTGTTTTCCGGTTTCAGAGTCGTTCAGCATTTCCTTTAAATGTAGGTCGACATAACACACCCTGAAATCACTGAACATCTTATAGCAAAGAATGACATGGAGCTGAATATTGAAGGCGTTGGTATTTTTAAATTGAAACTTCTCCTTACTTTGAGTTACGCCAATTTAAGCAGATAATTGAATTGTTAAAAATGTACCTGATTATGTTCGTAGAAAGCTTTGTAACCGCCATGTAGAATATAGACTTCTGGGTAGTATAATCTTGGATAGTTTTGAGAGTTTAACATACGATCTTGTGATCTCAAGTAACGTAATCTGAAAGAAACAGTTTATTTCACTATTTAGCAGGTTTACCAATACAAGGCCCAGTTTTATTAATATATATTTCATATTGAAACAGTTATACTGTGTTTTATGTAGAAATTCCAATGATTTTGAAAAGAACATGGGGTTTATAATCTACTTACAATGTAGGGGCTCTCTGAGATGAAAATTCACAATGGAAGATAAGAATCTGGGTTCTGTCTTTTTCTGATCGTTGTAATAAAACATCAATAGATTGTTTCGTATAAATATTAACTGCGCCTTGTATGTGTCCTCCGTTATATTCATATGGATATCTACAGTCGATGATTGTGTAGTCATTGTGAAATTGGTTATGCTCTCCGCTGAATAGATCTGTAAGCTGTAAAATAAAGTAAATGAATATTGCATACACATATATTGTGTCGTGTTTTTATCACTTCTTAAACAACATCTTTAATATTCTTCAACGATTTCCTGAAGATAAAGGCTCATTGAGACAAAAGTGGAGATCACTTACTGTTTGAGGTGTGATTGATTTGAGATCTTTATGTTTACCACATATAGTAGGAAGAGTGTATGGTCTGCTACAATCAGCTATCAATTCTTCACTGTCTGATAATCTTTCTACTGCTAATTTAATACGATCAACATCTCTATCCAGCATTTCTTCTACAACATCAACTAGTCTATATTCTTTTGGTATTCGATTTGGGACCAGGCAGTTTGATTTGAAAGTAGGCGACGACTTCATTTGACTTTCTTCCATGCATCTTCTCATGTTCAAAGGTAGACTACGGCGGGGTCCTTCTGGTTTTCGAAGCTTAAACTGAAATAGAAGGAAAACAATGTTTTGTTGTTAACAAAAATAAAAACACTTATAAAGTCAATAATTAAAACCAAATTAATATACTTATAAGAAAAACAACTATTCTTACTTCAACATCCATGTTTTAAAGACAAAAATGTATTACACAAGCAGAAGACTAAAGACAAGATACGAAATAAATCATATCACGCGTAATATATACTGATACTTGTACAACCAATGAGTGAATGAAATCACCATTGATCATTGAATAGTAATCGATTATTGATTACTTATGATTGATTTGTGAACTATTGGTGATTGTTTGATCACTTATATCAATGAGCACCAATCGACAAGTGATTGATAATGTGCATATGAACTGTCTTAAAGAATAATGAAGAGATTTATCTCTTTAGTTTTTATAAATACATTTACTTTGACAAATTATCAACAATTTCTTGATTTCAATTCAAAAAGTCAGTCGACATATTTTATCATGTGATAAATAATCTTTAATTTTGTAGAAATATTTCCGATATGTCGTCAACTGCATTTGACAGAATTTATTATACAATGTACAGTTTATGTGAAATAATCTTTTATTTTGTAGCAGATTTATCGTAGATTATTGATTACGTATGATTGATTTGTGTCCAATTTGCTGATTGTTTTATCAATTATCAATGAGCACCAATCGACAAGTGATTGATATATGCATATGAACTGTCTTAACGAATAATTATCAACGATTTCTTGATTTCGTTTCCAATAGTCGGTTGAGATTTCTTATAAAGTCTGCACGTGGCAGAATTATATGTGAAATAGTTTTTCTTGTTGTAGCAGTGTTACCGATATATCGTAAACTTGGTTATTTTCAATAAGATATATATTATCTAAATAACAAGAAATAGCTTTACTACAAATATGATTTTTATACGCCCCTGTCGTCGCCCCTGTCCGTCCTTCAACAATTGTTTGTGAACACTCTACAGGTCACAATTTTTTTCCCGATTTCAATGAAACTTGAAATGTAGGTTTATCAGTATCACTCTAGGTTCTCGGTTCCTTTCGATATTGGCATGTATCGGACTGTTACTTCATTGATTATGTAGTTTTATCACCCTAAGTGATGGCTCTTGATTGATCGAAAAATCACGTTTTTAGCTTGTAAACACCGTAGAGGTCACAATTTCTATCCTCTTTGATTTAAACTTGAATGTATGTTTATAACCCAAAGATCTCGGTTCCTGTCAATATTCGCAAATATCGGATCGTAACTTCCTGAACTATGACCCTTGATTGTCAAAAAATCACGTATGCGACAACCCTTGTTGACTGCCTGGACGATTTAGCTGCTGTGGGTGTATGTTTCGTTGCCTGGCGACCCAATTTTTTTTTACTTTCCAAGAAAATACGTCTACAATTCACATTTTTTTCTTAATATATTCGATATCATTAGTATGTGTAAAAATGAAAAGTGGACCTTTCTTGCGCATTTTTTTTTTACTTTCCAAAAAAGTTGTAAATTAAAAGAAAAGCAAAATACTTGATCCAGAACAAATACTTTTATAAATTCCAGTGGAGTTCATTGCAATAAAATAAGGTCGTATAACTTGGTTCCTTAATACTGAAGCAATCCAGCGTTCACGAATAAAAGAAAAACAGTAATATTAATGTAATGTATGATATCAAATAAGAAATGGAATTCTTTCAAATGCTTTTTTATTATGAACAGTTACAACGATTAATTCGTCATGTAACCTATTATTAAACAGTGTTTATTTATAATTTATACACTTTGAATTTAATGTAAACTAGTTATAATAAGCATTGTCTCAGTTATAAATTTTGTTGTGTTAAATAGTTCCCGCAAAATATATGGCGAACACATTTTATCACACCAGCGTGATTTTCTGATCCCCGGGCCTGGCTTACAATACATCATTTGGAAGATAAATAATTATTGGAGATGACGTTATGTCATTGTTTGTCCTATTGTCTTTCTATCACGTCGGCGCTTTTAACGACACAACGTATTTCAGTATTAGTTTCCATACAGATGACATTCTGGTCACGTTGTGCAGGTAAGAAAATATTTCTTCATAATTCTGCGTATATTGGCAGAATTAATGCTCGCATTTTTGATCAATGAACAATTTTGTTTGATTAGCCTACAAACTAAAATCGGAGATGTCTTGATATTTTCGGTTGTGGATTGTCCCTTCAATTCTTTAAAGATGGGAGATTTTGAAATTATTTTCAAAATCGCAGGACGTATCTGAATAGATGCCTGTTAATCTAAATAGCATGCGGGCTGTAAAAAGTAGACTCTTGTTAAACAAACCAGACTGGAGGCTTTAATTTTTACTTGATCGAGAATAAATACTTTCATAAACAACTCGATTCCTTAAAGCGATAATTTCATATTTTCAAAGAAAGTCAAAACATAATAATTTCTATGTATTTTGCTCAATTGGTTGTCAACTCACTACTAAACGATCATAGGCATTATTCCCCACTCTTATAACTTATTAACACAGACAATGATAACACAATTACCTCCTTTGTTTTTCTATTGCCCCCATGCAATAGTTGTCTTCAAACGTTTGAATTTAACGTTGAAAATGACATTTTTGCAAATTTCTCAACTGGCAATAGTGAATTATAGGATTATTCTTTAACAAGGTTAAACTATTTATAGATACCATCTATTTTAAGGCTTTATTTTAATAAATTTTAAAAATATAACTTAAAAATATGAAATTGCAGCTTTAACACTGAAGCAATCCAGCAGCGTTCACGAATAAAAGAAAAACACAGAATACATTTCACCTGATTTATTAGTTTCGCTTGATTCATATTTACAAAATAAATTATAACAGAACAACAATATTTACAGTAAAACAATTTCAAACATAACAAATTTATATAAATAACAATAACAGTTTAAAACCTAACAACACGTGACATTGTTTTACTTTTTCCTCTTGTTTTTTCTCGTTCGGTGTGTGATTTGGTTACGGTACGAATATGATGTAACTCTGATCTGTAATCTTCGTGAAGCATCGGAACATAACTAGATGGGTGGCACAAATCCTGAAATATATAATTGTTAAATATTACACAAATTGTCACCAAAGAATAAATGAAAAATACTCATTAACATCAAGCAGTGTTTTCCGGTTTCAGAGTCGTTCAGCATTTCCTTTAAATGTAGGTCGACATAACACACCCTGAAATCACTGAACATCTTATAGCAAAGAATGACATGGAGCTGAATATTGAAGGCGTTGGTATTTTTAAATTGAAACTTCTCCTTACTTTGAGTTACGCCAATTTAAGCAGATAATTGAATTGTTAAAAATGTACCTGATTATGTTCGTAGAAAGCTTTGTAACCGCCGTGTAGAATATAGACTTCTGGGTAGTATAATCTTGGATAGTTTTGAGAGTTTAACATACGATCTTGTGATCTCAAGTAACGTAATCTGAAAGAAACAGTTTATTTCACTATTTAGCAGGTTTATCAATACAAGGCCCAGTTTTATTGATATATTTCATATTGAAACAGTTATACTGTGTTTTATGTAGAAATTCCAATGATTTTGAAAAAAACACGGGGTTTATAATCTACTTACAATGTAGGGGCTCTCTGAGATGAAAATTCACAATGGAAGATAAGAATCTGGGGCCTGTCTTTTTCTGATCGTTGTAATAAAACATCAATAGATTGTTTCGTATAAATATTAACTGCGCCTTGTATGTGTCCTCCGTTATATTCATATGGATATCTACAGTCGATGATTGTGTAGTCATTGTGAAATTGGTTATGCTCTCCGCTGAATAGATCTGTAAGCTGTAAAATAAAGTAAATGAATATTGGATACACATATATTGTGTCGTGTTTTTATCACTTCTTAAACAACATCTTTAATATTCTTCAACGATTTCCTGAAGATAAAGGCTCATTGAGACAAAAGTGGAGATCACTTACTGTTTGAGGTGTGATTGATTTGAGATCTTTATGTTTACCACATATAGTAGGAAGAGTGTATGGTCTGCTACAATCAGCTATTAATTCTTCACTGTCTGATAATCTTTCTACTGCTAATTTAATACGATCAACATCTCTATCCAGCATTTCTTCTACAACATCAACTAGTCTATATTCTTTTGGTATTCGATTTGGGACCAGGCAGTTTGATTTGAAAGTAGGCGACGACTTCATTTGACTTTCTTCCATGCATCTTCTCATGTTCAAAGGTAGACTACGGCGGGGTCCTTCTGGTTTTCGAAGCTTTTAAACTGAAATAGAAGGAAAACATTGTTTTGTTGTTAACAAAAATAAAAACACTTATAAAGTCAATAATTAAAACCAAATTAATATACTTATAAGAAAAGCAACTATTCTTACTTCAACATCCATGTTTTAAAGACAAAAATGTATTACACAAGCAGAAGACTAAAGACAAGATACGAAATAAATCATAATACTATCACGCGTAATATATACTGATACTTGTACAACCAATGAGTGAATGAAATCACCATTGATCATTGAATAGTAATCGATTATTGATTACTTATGATTGATTTGTGAACTATTGGTGATTGTTTGATCACTTATCAATGAGCACCAATCGACAAGTGATTGATAATGTGCATATGAACTGTCTTAAAGAATAATGAAGAGATTTATCTCTTTAGTTTTTATAAATACATTTACTTTGACAAATTATCAACAATTTCTTGATTTCAATTCAAAAAGTCAGTCGACATATTTTATCATGTGATAAATAATCTTTAATTTTGTAGAAATATTTCCGATATGTCGTCAACTGCATTTGACAGAATTTATTATACAATGTACAGTTTATGTGAAATAATCTTTTATTTTGTAGCAAATTTATCGTAGATTATTGATTACGTATGATTGATTTGTGTCCAATTTGCTGATTGTTTTATCAATTATCAATGAGCACCAATCGACAAGTGATTGATATATACATATGAACTGTCTTAACGAAAAATTTTTCAAAGATTTCTTGATTTCGTTTCCAATAGTTGGTTGAGATTTCTTATAAAGTCTGCACGTGGCAGAATTATATGTGAAATAGTTTTTCTTGTTGTAGCAGTGTTACCGATATATCGTAAACTTGGTTATTTTCAATAAGATATATATTATCTAAATAACAAGAAATAGCTTTACTACAAATATGATTTTTATACGCCCCTGTCGTCGCCCCTGTCCGTCCTTCAACAATTGTTTGTGAACACTCTACAGGTCACAATTTTTTTCCCGATTTCAATGAAACTTGAAATGTAGGTTTATCAGTATCACTCTAGGTTCTCGGTTCCTTTCGATATTGGCATGTATCGGACTGTTACTTCATTGATTATGTAGTTTTATCACCCTAAGTGATGGCTCTTGATTGATCGAAAAATCACGTTTTTAGCTTGTAAACACCGTAGAGGTCACAATTTCTATCCTCTTTGATTTAAACTTGAATGTATGTTTATAACCCAAAGATCTCGGTTCCTGTCAATATTCGCAAATATCGGATCGTAACTTCCTGAACTATGACCCTTGATTGTCAAAAAATCACGTATGCGACAACCCTTGTTGACTGCCTGGACGATTTAGCTGCTGTGGGTGTATGTTTCGTTGCCTGGCTACCTATCTTTTTTTACTTTCCAAGAAAATACGTCTACAATTCACATTTTTTTCTTAATATATTCGATATCATTAGTATGTGTAAAAATGAAAAGTGGACCTTTCTTGCGCATTTTTTTTTTTACTTTCCAAAAAAGTTGTAAATTAAAAGAAAAGCAAAATACTTGATCCAGAACAAATACTTTTATAAATTCCAGTGGAGTTCATTGCAATAAAATAAGGTCGTATAACTTGGTTCCTTAATACTGAAGCAATCCAGCGTTCACGAATAAAAGAAAAACAGTAATATTAATGTATAAATGTATGATATCAAATAAGAAATGGAATTCTTTCAAATGCTTTTTTATTATGAACAGTTACAACGATTAATTCGTCATGTAACCTATTATTAAACAGTGTTTATTTATAATTTATACACTTTGAATTTAATGTAAACTAGTTATAATAAGCATTGTCTCAGTTATAAATTTTGTTGTGTTAAATAGTTCCCGCAAAATATATGGCGAACACATTTTATCACACCAGCGTGATTTCCTGATCCCCGGGCCTGGCTTACAATACATCATTTGGAAGATAAATAATTATTGGAGATGACGTTATGTCATTGTTTGTCCTATTGTCTTTCTATCACGTCGGCGCTTTTAACGACACAACGTATTTCAGTATTAGTTTCCATACAGATGACATTCTGGTCACGTTGTGCAGGTAAGAAAATATTTCTTCATAATTCTGCGTATATTGGCAGAATTAATGCTCGCATTTTTGATCAATGAACAATTTTGTTTGATTAGCCTACAAACTAAAATCGGAGATGTCTTGATATTTTCGGTTGTATTGTGGATTGTCCCTTCAATTCTTTAAAGATGGGAGATTTTGAAATTATTTTCAAAATCGCAGGACGTATCTGAATAGATGCCTGTTAATCTAAATAGCATGCGGGCTGTAAAAAGTAGACTCTTGTTAAACAAACCAGACTGGAGGCTTTAAATTTTACTTGATCGAGAATAAATACTTTCATAAATTCCAGTGGATTTCATAGTAATAATATAATACAGGTCGTATAACTTGATTCCTTAATACTGAAGCAATCCAGTGTTCACAAATAAACAAAAACACAGAATACATTTCACCTGATTTATTAGTTTCGCTTGATTCATATTTACAAAATAAATTATAACAGAACAACAATATTTCCAGTAAAACAATTTCAAACATAACAAATTTATATAAATAACAATAACAGTTTAAAACCTAACAACACGTGACATTGTTTTACTTTTTCCTCTTGTTCTTTCTCGTTCCGTCTGTGGTTTGGTTACGGTACGAATATGATGTAACTCTGATCTGTAATCTTCATGAAGCATCGGAACATAACTAGATGGGTGGCACAAATCCTGAAATATATAATTGTTAAATATTACACAAATTGTTACCAAAGAATAAATGAAAAATACTCATTAACATCAAGCAGTGTTTTCCGGTTTCAGAGTCGTTCAGCATTTCCTTTAAATGTAGGTCGACATAACACACCCTGAAATCACTGAACATCTTATAGCAAAGAATGACATGGAGCTGAATATTGAAGGCGTTGGTATTTTTAAATTGAAACTTCTCCTTACTTTGAGTTACGCCAATTTAAGCAGATAATTGAATTGTTAAAAATGTACCTGATTATGTTCGTAGAAAGCTTTGTAACCGCCATGTAGAATATAGACTTCTGGGTAGTACAATCTTGGATAGTTTTGAGAGTTTAACATACGATCTTGTGATCTCAAGTAACGTAATCTGAAAGAAACAGTTTATTTCACTATTTAGCAGGTTTATCAATACAAGGCCCAGTTTTATTGATATATTTCATATTGAAACAGTTATACTGTGTTTTATGTAGAAATTCCAATGATTTTGAAAAAAACATGGGGTTTATAATCTACTTACAATGTAGGGGCTCTCTGAGATGAAAATTCACAATGGAAGATAAGAATCTGGGTTCTGTCTTTTTCTGATCGTTGTAATAAAACATCAATAGATTGTTTCGTATAAATATTAACTGCGCCTTGTATGTGTCCTCCGTTATATTCATATGGATATCTACAGTCGATGATTGTGTAGTCAGTGTGAAATTGGTTATGCTCTCCGCTGATTAGATCTGTAAGCTGTAAAATAAAGTAAATGAATATTGGATACACATATTGTATCGTGTTTTTGTCACTTCTTAAACAACGTCTTTAATATTCTTCAACGATTTCCTGAAGATAAAGACTTATTGAGACATTGGTTGAGATCACTTACTGTTTGAGGTGTGATTGATTTGAGATCTTTATGTTTGCCACATATAGTAGGTAGAGTGTATGGTCTGCTACAATCAGCTATCAATTCTTCACTGTCTGATAATCTTTCTACTGCTAATTTAATACGATCAACATCTCTATCCTGCATTTCTTCTTCTACAACATCAACTAGTCTATATTCTTTTGGTATTCGATTTGGTACTAGGCAGTTTGATTTACGAGATAAAGTAGGCGATGACTTCATTTGACTTTCTTCCATGCGTCTTCTCATGTTCAAAGATAGACTACGGCGGGGTCCGTCTGGTTTTCGAAGCTTAAACTGAAATAGAAGGAAAACATTATTTTGTTGTTAATGAAAATAAACACACTTACAAAGTCAGTAATTAAATCCAAATTAATACACTTAAAAGAAAAACAAGTATTCTTACTTCAACATCCATGTTTTAAAGACAAAAATGTATTACACAAGCAAAAGACTAAAGACAAGATACGAAATAAATCATAATACATGTACTATCACGCGTAATATATACTGATACTTGTACAACCAATGAGTGAATTAAATCACCATTGATCATTGAATAGTAATCGATTATTGATTACTTATGATTGATTTGTGAACTATTGCTGATTGTTTTATCACTTATCAATGAGCATAGATCAACAAGTGATTGATTATGCATATGAACTGTCTTAACGAACAATGAAGAGATTTATTTCTTTAGTTTTAGTAAATAAGATTTCTTGTAAAGACTGTATGTGACAGAATTTATCATATTATATGAAATAATCTTTCATTATGTAGCAGTGTTACCGATATATGGTAGACTTAGTTATTTTCATTGAGATATATGTAATGAAAAGGGAAAACAATAATGAATGTATGTTTTGAAGTTTAGGTTTTCTTGTGAAATCTATGTTCAAACTATCGTTGTGGTCTAATTTGAGTATTCGGGTTAGATTCGTGCATGCTGGTTTGAAACGTCAGCAAATACCCGATTTGGAACACCATTCCTATTTTAATTAATTTCGTTTTTCTCAACGTTATCAAGCAAATGATGATGAATATAATATACAAAAACAAATAACAAGAAATTAACCAATAATCATTGATTACTTATGATTGATTTGTGAACTATTTGCTGATTGATTTATCACTTATCAATGAGTACCAATCAACAAGTGATTGATAAAATGCATTTGAACTGTCTTAACGAACACTAAAGAGTTTTATTTCTTTAGTTTAAGTAAATAAGATTTCTTGTAAAGACTGTATGTGACAGAATTTATCATATTATATGAAATAATCTTTCATTATGTAGCAGTGTTACCGATATATGGTAGACTTAGTTATTTTCATTGAGATATATGTAATGAAAAGGGAAAACAATAATGAAGGAATGTTTTGAAGTTTAGGTTTTCCCAAGATTATCTTTTAGCGGCAGTATGAAGTTAGCTTTATTTTCGTTTTTCAATATTGGCGAATAACGAAAAACAACTAGCTCGTGTTTCGATATTCAGGATTAAATCTCAAAACTGTAGATTTTATTGATGTATATCTACAGAATGTCTCCAAAACACATTTGATTAAATGCTTTTTCTAAAAAGAAGTAAAGATATCATAAATTAGGATGCCTGAGCAGTGGATTCGCATAAACACTGCTCTTTCTCCTTGTTTTTTGATATTGGCAAATCGATGTTCGGGATTGAATCTCAAAACAGTAGATTTTATTGATGTCTACAGAATGTCTCCAAAACACATTTGATTAAATACTTTTTCTAAAAAGAAGTAAAGATATCATAAATGAGGATGCCTGAGCAGTGGATGGGAGGTAACTCCATTTAACATAAGGGCCTATGGTGCAGGGGAGGTAACTCCATTAATTGATGTCAAATTTATCATTTCCGCTTGTTCGTTCTGCATCGTACTGATCAGTAGTGAATAAAATACTCGTTAGGCCGCGACGAGGGTTAACATTAAAGTCAATGGGGAAATAATTAGTGATCTGTAGTCATTTAATTAGCATTCCAATACTATAAGAGAGAGAGAAAAATGGGGTTTAACGTCCACTCAACACAAACTAGATCATTTCGGGACTAACATATGGTTTAATTTTACTTCAATGATTCGCTTGCGCGGTAGGGGTCTTTAGCAGTGGGAGGAAACCGGATGACCCGGAGAAAATCCACGAGGTTGGACAGGCGACCCAACTCCTTGTCACGTACAACCGGCGATTCGAAACCACGCCAGTTGACTCAATGACAGGCTTTATGAACATCCCACCCCCACCCCTCACACACACACACACACACTATTTGGTGAAGCATTGTGATCATGAGTGAACCAGGGTGTGGTAACCTTAATATTTTTTTTTATTTGATTGACCTTGTTGGTCTTCGTTTGTTCGTTCCCGGGGTGTTACGTCCACTTCCGACAATGGTGGGGGAATGGTCACCCGGGTTGTGAATTTGGGTAGTCCGGTGGCTAAAGGATCTCGCTACCCAATGTGTGAATTTATGAGACCAAGGTTTTCTAGACCAGTTTGTTGCGTAGATTACTAATCTGGGTTGTGATCAGGAGTTTAAGAGAGGGGGTGGGGTGGGGGGTCGAGATATATAGAGGGTCCAATGTCTACAATTGGGGTAAAATGTGATTATGAAATAAATGATGACCATGTTATATATGAATAAAACATAAATTTCTAGGACTAGACCCATCTCTAAAGAAGTGTTTATGATGCCCCTATTGATTTGTGGTGGGATGGTTGATTGCAGGTTTGCGTGTGTGGAAGGGGGAAATTGGCGGGAAATGGGAAATGAGATCACGTTGTTTTATTAATATTCTTATACATACATTTAGAGATGTGCCGCGAAATCAAAAAGTAATGTTTTTACCAAACACGAATAAAATCATTATTTAAAATCAACGTGAACTCATTTCGCGCCAATTTTGAATAAACGATTATTGGACATGACGTTATGTCATTGTTTGTCCTATTGTCCTTCGATCACGTCCGCGCTTTTAACGACACAACTTATTTCAGTATTAGTTTCTATACAGATGACATTCTGGTCACGTTGTGCAGGTAAGAAAATATATTTTCATAATAATTTGTACGTATATTGGTAGAATTAATGCTCGCATTTTTGATCAATGAGACGTCTTGACATTTTGGGTTGTGTATTGACCGTTCCTTTCTTTCAAAATGGCAGGGCGAATCTGGCTAGATTCCTGTTAATCATTCTAAAATTTCGATTTTTCTAAATATATTCGATGTCATTAGCATGCGGGGTTATAAAAATAGGACAAACTGGACTGGAGGAGGCTTTAATTTTTACTTGATCCAGAATAAATACTTTCATATATTCCTGTGGATTTCATTGCAATATATGAATATAATACTGGTCGCATGTGGGATTATAAAGAGTTGACTCTTGTTGGACAAACCAGACTGGATGCTTTGATTTTTATCTAACCCTTAATATTGAAGCAATCCAGCATTCACGAAAAGAAAAACACAGAATACATTTCACTTGATTTATTAGTTTCCCTTGATTCATATTTACAAAATAAATTATAACAGAACAACAACATTTACAGTAAAACAATTTCAAACATAACAAATTTATATAAATAACAATAACAGTTTAAAACCTAACAACACGTGACATTGTTTTACTTTTTCCTCTTGTTTTTTCTCGTTCCGTCTGTGACTTGGTTACGATACGAATATGATGTAACTCTGATCTGTAATCTTCATGAAGTATCGGAACATAACTAGATGGGTGGCACAAATCCTGAAATATATAATTGTTACCAAAGAATAAATGAAACATGCCCACTGACATCAAGCAGTGTTTTTCCTGTTTCAGAGTCTTTTAGCATTTCCTTTAAATGTAGGTCGACGTAACGCACTCTGAAATCACTGAACATCTTACAGCAAAGAATTACATTGAGATGAATATTGAAGGGGTTAGTATTTATAAATTAAAACTTCTCCTTACTTTGAGTTACGCCAATATAAGCAGATAATTAAATTGTTAAACATGTACCTGATTATGTTCGTAGAAAGCTTTGTAACCGCCATGTAGAATATAGACTTCTGGGTAGTATAATCTTGGATAGTTTTGAGAGTTGAACATACGATCTTGTGATCTCAAGTAACGTAATCTGAAAGAAACAGTTTATTTCACTATTTAGCAGGTTTATCAATAGAAGACCCAGTTTTATTGAGATATTTCAAATTGAAACAATTATACTGTGTTTTATGTAGACATTCCAATGATTTTGAAAAGAACATGAGGTTTATAATCTACTTACAATGTAGGGGCTCTCTGAGATGAAAATTCACAATGGAAGATAAGAATCTGGGTTCTGTCTTTTTCTGATCGTTGTAATAAAACATCAATAGATTGTTTCGTATAAATATTAACTGCGCCTTGTATGTGTCCTCCGTTATATTCATATGGATATCTACAGTCGATGATTGTGTAGTCAGTGTGAAATTGGTTATGCTCTCCGCTGAATAGATCTGTAAGCTGTAAAATAAAGTAAATGAATATTGGATACACATATTGTATCGTGTTTTTGTCACTTCTTAAACAACGTCTTTAATATTCTTCAACGATTTCCTGAAGATAAAGACTTATTGAGACATTGGTTGAGATCACTTACTGTTTGAGGTGTGATTGATTTGAGATCTTTATGTTTGCCACATATAGTAGGAAGGGTGTATGGTCTGCTACAATCAGCTATCAATTCTTCACTGTCTGATAATCTTTCTACTGCTAATTTAATACGACCAACATCTCTATCCTGCATTTCTTCTACAACATCAACTAGTCTATTTTCTTTGGGAATTCGATTTGGGACCAGGCAGTTTGATTTACGAGATATAGTAGGCGATGACTTCATTTCACTTTCTTCCATGCATCTTCTCATCTTCAAAGACAGACTACGGCGGGGTCCTTCTGGTTTTCGAAGCTTAAACTGAAATAGAAGGAAAACATTATTTTGCGGTTAATGAAAATAAACACACTTACAAAGTCAGTAATTAAATCCAAATTAATACACTTAAAAGAAAAACAACTATTCTTACTTCAACATCCATGTTTTAAAGACAAAAATGTATTACACAAGCAGAAGACTAAAGACAAGATACGAAATAATCCATAATACTATCACGCGTAATATATACTGATACTTGTACAACCAATGAGTGAATTAAATCACCATTGATCATTGAATAGTAATCGATTATTGATTGCTTATGATTGATTTGTGAACTATTCCTGATTGTTTGATCACTTATCAATGAGCACCAATCGACAACTGATTGATAATGTGCATATGAACTGTCTTAAAGAATAATGAAGAGATTTATTTGTTTATTTTTTTATAAATATGTTTACTTTGACAAATTATCAACAATTTCTTGATTTCGATTCAAAAAGTCAGTTGACATATTTTATCATGTGATAAATAATCTTTAATATTGTAGAAATATTTCCGATATGTCGTCAACTGCATATGTCAGAATTCATTATACAGTTTATGTGAAATAAACTTTTATTTTGTAGCAGATTTATCGTAGATTATTGATTACGTATGATTGATTTGTGACTTATTTGCTGATTGTTTTATCACTTATCAATGAGCACCAATCGACAAGTATCCGATTTGAAATAATGTGTGAATATATTATCACCGTTACAAAGACCTTTGTTCCTTTTGATAATCGCGGATACACAAACTTAACCCATGATTGTTCGAAAAATCGTATTTTCAGCATGCGATTTTTTAGCTAGAGGTCACTATTTTTTTTCTAATTTTAAAAACCGTTTAAATACATCACCATTCCACCATATTGAATATCGAAATGGAACTACCCGAAAAAATGACCGCTCTTTGTACACAAATTGTGTGTATTACGAAGGTTGTGGACCCTCTAGAGGTCACAATTTTCATCCGATTTTGATGAAACTTAAAACATATCTTTATATCCCAAAGATCCCAGTCCCTTTTGATATTTGCACATTTCAGGCCATAACTTTCATGATTATTGCCCTTGATTGTATAAAGCATCGCGTTTGTTTTTAGCTTGTTCTCTATCCAGTGTTATCGATATATGGTAGACTTAGTTATTTTTATTGAGATATATGTAATCAAAAGGGAAAACAGTAATGAATGAATGTTTTGAAGTTTAGGTTTTCCCAAGATTATCTTATAGCGGCAGTGTGAAGTTAGCTTTATTTTCGTTTTTCAATATTGGCGAATAACGAAAAACAACTAGCTCGTGTTTCGATATTCAGGATTGAATCTCAAAACAGTAGATTTTATTGATGTATATCTACAGAATGTCTCCAAAACACATTTGATTAAATACTTTTTCTAAAAAGAAGTAAAGATATCATAAATGAGGATGCCTGAGCAGTGGATTCGCATAAAAAATGCTCTTTCTCCTTTTTTTTTGATATTGGCACATCTCGAAAAACGAGTAGCTCGGTTTTTCGATATTCAGGGTTGAATCTCAAAAAAGCAGATTTAATGGATGTATATCTACAGAATGTCTCCAAAACAAATTTGATTAAATCAGTGATCTAAAAAGAACTTAAAGATACATTAAATCACCATTGATCATTGCATAGTAATCGATTATTGATTACTTATGATTGATTTGTGAACTATTTGCTGGTTGTTTTATCACTTATAAATGAGCACCAATCGACAAGTGATTGGTAATGTGCATATGAACTGTCTTAACGAACAATGAAGAGATTTATTTCTTTAGTTTAAGTAAATATGACAGAATTTGGTATGTGAAAGAATTTATATACAAAAGGTTTATTATAAACAAAAACAAGTAACAAGAAATTAACCAATAATCAATAGGTAAACAAAAGCATTTGAATATACTGAGTAAAGTCACGAATTAAATCTTTTATCTAGAGTAGGATATTTTTAATGTGGCCTTCTAATAATTCTTATCTGAAAATGGTTAGCGATATTCGTTAGGCTACGCAATCATTGATTGTCATTGAGGCCAGTTTGTGTTAAGATCCATGGGAGGTAACTCCATTTAACATAAGGGCCTATGGTGCAAGGGAGGTAACTCCATTAATTGATGTCAAATTTATCATTTCCGCTTGTTCGTTCTGCATCGTACTGATCAGTAGTGAGTAAAATACTCGTTAGGCCGCGACAATACCTATATGAAACAGTTTGGCTCTGTACAATTACAGCATAGCGCAGTTGATGTTTGCAACTAGCACTGGTTTCATTCACTTGGATCATTGTTTAATACACTTTCAATGACGCGGGTTTATTTTTTAGCGATTTGCTTGTGTATTGGCATGGCGTGTGTCGCATGCACTCACTTTTAAAGTTTTAGACTATCTTCTATTATAACTTCCTACCAGCTGTTTCAATAACCCAATTCATTATTTAATAAATATATCGTAGTTATACACAAATTATCAAAATAACAGTTCGTGCGTATATTGGCAGAATTAATGCTCGCATTTTTGACCAATGAAAAGTTTTGTTTGATTAGCCTACAAACTAAAATCGGAGATGTCTTGATATTTTCGGTTGTGTATTGTCCCTTCAATTCTTTAAAGATGGGAAGATTTGGATATTATTTTCAAAATCGCAGGGCGTATCTGAAATCTGAATAGATGCCTGATAATCTAAATGTATTCGATGTCATTAGCATGCGGGGCTGTAAAAAGTGGACTCTTGTTAAACAAACCAGACTGGAGGCTTTAATTTTTACTTGATTCAGAATAAATACTTTCATAAATTCCAGTGGATTTCATTGCAATATGATACAGGTCCAATAACTTGATTCCTTAATACTGAAGCAATCCAGCGTTCACGAATAAAAGAAAAACACAGAATACATTTCAGTTGATTTATTAGTTTCCATTGATTCATATTTACAAAATAAATTATAACAGAACAACAATATTTACAGTAAAACAATTTCAAACATAACAAATTTATATAAATAACAATAACAGTTTAAAACCTAACAACACGTGACATTGTTTTACTTTTTCCTCTTGTTTTTTCTCGTTCCGTCTGTGACTTGGTTACTGTACGAATATGATGTAACTCTGATCTGTAATCTCCATGAAGCATCGGAACATAACTAGATGGGTGACACAAATCCTGAAATATATAATTGTGAAACATTACACAAATTATTACCAAAGAATAAATGAAAAATGCCCACAAATTGTTACCAAAGAATAATTGAAAAATGCTCATTGACATGAAACAGTGTTTTTCCTGTTTCAGAGTCTTTTAGCATTTCCTTTAAATGTAGGTCGACATAACACACTCTGAAATCACTGAACATCTTATAGCAAAGAATGACATGGAGCTGAATATTGAAGGCGTTGGTATTTTTAAATTGAAACTTCTCCTTACTTTGAGTTACGCCAATTGAAGCAGATAATTAAATTGTTAAAAATGTACCTGATTATGTTCGTAGAAAGCTTTGTAACCGCCATGTAGAATATAGACTTCTGGGTAGTATAATCTTGGATAGTTTTGAGAGTTGAACATACGATCTTGTGATCTCAAGTAACGTAATCTGAAAGAAACAGTTTATTTCACTATTTAGCAGGTTTAACAATACAAGGCCCAGTTTTATTGAGATATTTCAAATTGAAACAATTATACTGTGTTTTATGTAGAAATTCCAATGATTTTGAAAAGAACATGGGGTTTATAATCTACTTACAGTGTAGGGGCTCTCTGAGATGAAAATTCACAATGGAAGACAAGAATCTGGGGCCTGTCTTTTTCTGATCGTTGTAATAAAACATCAATAGATTGTTTCGTATAAATATTAACTGCGCCTTGTATGTGTCCTCCGTTATATTCATATGGATATCTACAGTCGATGATTGTGTAGTCAGTGTGAAATTGGTTATGCTCTCCGCTGATTAGATCTGTAAGCTGTAAAATAAAGTAAATGAATATTGGATACACATATTGTATCGTGTTTTTGTCACTTCTTAAACAACGTCTTTAATATTCTTCAACGATTTCCTGAAGATAAAGACTTATTGAGACATTGGTTGAGATCACTTACTGTTTGAGGTGTGATTGATTTGAGATCTTTATGTTTGCCACATATAGTAGGTAGAGTGTATGGTCTGCTACAATCAGCTATCAATTCTTCACTGTCTGATAATCTTTCTACTGCTAATTTAATACGATCAACATCTCTATCCTGCATTTCTTCTTCTACAACATCAACTAGTCTATATTCTTTTGGTATTCGATTTGGTACTAGGCAGTTTGATTTACGAGATAAAGTAGGCGATGACTTCATTTGACTTTCTTCCATGCGTCTTCTCATGTTCAAAGATAGACTACGGCGGGGTCCTTCTGGTTTTCGAAGCTTAAACTGAAATAGAAGGAAAACATTATTTTGTTGTTAATGAAAATAAACACACTTACAAAGTCAGTAATTAAATCCAAATTAATACACTTAAAAGAAAAACAAGTATTCTTACTTCAACATCCATGTTTTAAAGACAAAAATGTATTACACAAGCAAAAGACTAAAGACAAGATACGAAATAAATCATAATACATGTACTATCACGCGTAATATATACTGATACTTGTACAACCAATGAGTGAATTAAATCACCATTGATCATTGAATAGTAATCGATTATTGATTACTTATGATTGATTTGTGAACTATTGCTGATTGTTTTATCACTTATCAATGAGCATAGATCAACAAGTGATTGATTATGCATATGAACTGTCTTAACGAACAATGAAGAGATTTATTTCTTTAGTTTTAGTAAATAAGATTTCTTGTAAAGACTGTATGTGACAGAATTTATCATATTATATGAAATAATCTTTCATTATGTAGCAGTGTTACCGATATATGGTAGACTTAGTTATTTTCATTGAGATATATGTAATGAAAAGGGAAAACAATAATGAATGTATGTTTTGAAGTTTAGGTTTTCTTGTGAAATCTATGTTCAAACTATCGTTGTGGTCTAATTTGAGTATTCGGGTTAGATTCGTGCATGCTGGTTTGAAACGTCAGCAAATACCCGATTTGGAACACCATTCCTATTTTAATTAATTTCGTTTTTCTCAACGTTATCAAGCAAATGATGATGAATATAATATACAAAAACAAATAACAAGAAATTAACCAATAATCATTGATTACTTATGATTGATTTGTGAACTATTTGCTGATTGATTTATCACTTATCAATGAGTACCAATCAACAAGTGATTGATAAAATGCATTTGAACTGTCTTAACGAACACTAAAGAGTTTTATTTCTTTAGTTTAAGTAAATAAGATTTCTTGTAAAGACTGTATGTGACAGAATTTATCATATTATATGAAATAATCTTTCATTATGTAGCAGTGTTACCGATATATGGTAGACTTAGTTATTTTCATTGAGATATATGTAATGAAAAGGGAAAACAATAATGAAGGAATGTTTTGAAGTTTAGGTTTTCCCAAGATTATCTTTTAGCGGCAGTATGAAGTTAGCTTTATTTTCGTTTTTCAATATTGGCGAATAACGAAAAACAACTAGCTCGTGTTTCGATATTCAGGATTAAATCTCAAAACTGTAGATTTTATTGATGTATATCTACAGAATGTCTCCAAAACACATTTGATTAAATGCTTTTTCTAAAAAGAAGTAAAGATATCATAAATTAGGATGCCTGAGCAGTGGATTCGCATAAACACTGCTCTTTCTCCTTGTTTTTTGATATTGGCAAATCGATGTTCGGGATTGAATCTCAAAACAGTAGATTTTATTGATGTCTACAGAATGTCTCCAAAACACATTTGATTAAATACTTTTTCTAAAAAGAAGTAAAGATATCATAAATGAGGATGCCTGAGCAGTGGATGGGAGGTAACTCCATTTAACATAAGGGCCTATGGTGCAGGGGAGGTAACTCCATTAATTGATGTCAAATTTATCATTTCCGCTTGTTCGTTCTGCATCGTACTGATCAGTAGTGAATAAAATACTCGTTAGGCCGCGACGAGGGTTAACATTAAAGTCAATGGGGAAATAATTAGTGATCTGTAGTCATTTAATTAGCATTCCAATACTATAAGAGAGAGAGAAAAATGGGGTTTAACGTCCACTCAACACAAACTAGATCATTTCGGGACTAACATATGGTTTAATTTTACTTCAATGATTCGCTTGCGCGGTAGGGGTCTTTAGCAGTGGGAGGAAACCGGATGACCCGGAGAAAATCCACGAGGTTGGACAGGCGACCCAACTCCTTGTCACGTACAACCGGCGATTCGAAACCACGCCAGTTGACTCAATGACAGGCTTTATGAACATCCCACCCCCACCCCTCACACACACACACACACTATTTGGTGAAGCATTGTGATCATGAGTGAACCAGGGTGTGGTAACCTTAATATTTTTTTTTATTTGATTGACCTTGTTGGTCTTCGTTTGTTCGTTCCCGGGGTGTTACGTCCACTTCCGACAATGGTGGGGGAATGGTCACCCGGGTTGTGAATTTGGGTAGTCCGGTGGCTAAAGGATCTCGCTACCCAATGTGTGAATTTATGAGACCAAGGTTTTCTAGACCAGTTTGTTGCGTAGATTACTAATCTGGGTTGTGATCAGGAGTTTAAGAGAGGGGGTGGGGTGGGGGGTCGAGATATATAGAGGGTCCAATGTCTACAATTGGGGTAAAATGTGATTATGAAATAAATGATGACCATGTTATATATGAATAAAACATAAATTTCTAGGACTAGACCCATCTCTAAAGAAGTGTTTATGATGCCCCTATTGATTTGTGGTGGGATGGTTGATTGCAGGTTTGCGTGTGTGGAAGGGGGAAATTGGCGGGAAATGGGAAATGAGATCACGTTGTTTTATTAATATTCTTATACATACATTTAGAGATGTGCCGCGAAATCAAAAAGTAATGTTTTTACCAAACACGAATAAAATCATTATTTAAAATCAACGTGAACTCATTTCGCGCCAATTTTGAATAAACGATTATTGGACATGACGTTATGTCATTGTTTGTCCTATTGTCCTTCGATCACGTCCGCGCTTTTAACGACACAACTTATTTCAGTATTAGTTTCTATACAGATGACATTCTGGTCACGTTGTGCAGGTAAGAAAATATATTTTCATAATAATTTGTACGTATATTGGTAGAATTAATGCTCGCATTTTTGATCAATGAGACGTCTTGACATTTTGGGTTGTGTATTGACCGTTCCTTTCTTTCAAAATGGCAGGGCGAATCTGGCTAGATTCCTGTTAATCATTCTAAAATTTCGATTTTTCTAAATATATTCGATGTCATTCTAATTAGCATGCGGGGTTATAAAAATAGGACAAACTGGACTGGAGGAGGCTTTAATTTTTACTTGATCCAGAATAAATACTTTCATATATTCCTGTGGATTTCATTGCAATATATGAATATAATACTGGTCGCATGTGGGATTATAAAGAGTTGACTCTTGTTGGACAAACCAGACTGGATGCTTTGATTTTTATCTAACCCTTAATATTGAAGCAATCCAGCATTCACGAATAGAAAAACACAGAATACATTTCACTTGATTTATTAGTTTCCCTTGATTCATATTTACAAAATAAATTATAACAGAACAACAACATTTACAGTAAAACAATTTCAAACATAACAAATTTATATAAATAACAATAACAGTTTAAAACCTAACAACACGTGACATTGTTTTACTTTTTCCTCTTGTTTTTTCTCGTTCCGTCTGTGACTTGGTTACGATACGAATATGATGTAACTCTGATCTGTAATCTTCATGAAGTATCGGAACATAACTAGATGGGTGGCACAAATCCTGAAATATATAATTGTTACCAAAGAATAAATGAAACATGCCCACTGACATCAAGCAGTGTTTTTCCTGTTTCAGAGTCTTTTAGCATTTCCTTTAAATGTAGGTCGACGTAACGCACTCTGAAATCACTGAACATCTTACAGCAAAGAATTACATTGAGATGAATATTGAAGGGGTTAGTATTTATAAATTAAAACTTCTCCTTACTTTGAGTTACGCCAATATAAGCAGATAATTAAATTGTTAAACATGTACCTGATTATGTTCGTAGAAAGCTTTGTAACCGCCATGTAGAATATAGACTTCTGGGTAGTATAATCTTGGATAGTTTTGAGAGTTGAACATACGATCTTGTGATCTCAAGTAACGTAATCTGAAAGAAACAGTTTATTTCACTATTTAGCAGGTTTATCAATAGAAGACCCAGTTTTATTGAGATATTTCAAATTGAAACAATTATACTGTGTTTTATGTAGACATTCCAATGATTTTGAAAAGAACATGAGGTTTATAATCTACTTACAATGTAGGGGCTCTCTGAGATGAAAATTCACAATGGAAGATAAGAATCTGGGTTCTGTCTTTTTCTGATCGTTGTAATAAAACATCAATAGATTGTTTCGTATAAATATTAACTGCGCCTTGTATGTGTCCTCCGTTATATTCATATGGATATCTACAGTCGATGATTGTGTAGTCAGTGTGAAATTGGTTATGCTCTCCGCTGAATAGATCTGTAAGCTGTAAAATAAAGTAAATGAATATTGGATACACATATTGTATCGTGTTTTTGTCACTTCTTAAACAACGTCTTTAATATTCTTCAACGATTTCCTGAAGATAAAGACTTATTGAGACATTGGTTGAGATCACTTACTGTTTGAGGTGTGATTGATTTGAGATCTTTATGTTTGCCACATATAGTAGGAAGGGTGTATGGTCTGCTACAATCAGCTATCAATTCTTCACTGTCTGATAATCTTTCTACTGCTAATTTAATACGACCAACATCTCTATCCTGCATTTCTTCTACAACATCAACTAGTCTATTTTCTTTGGGAATTCGATTTGGGACCAGGCAGTTTGATTTACGAGATATAGTAGGCGATGACTTCATTTCACTTTCTTCCATGCATCTTCTCATCTTCAAAGACAGACTACGGCGGGGTCCTTCTGGTTTTCGAAGCTTAAACTGAAATAGAAGGAAAACATTATTTTGCGGTTAATGAAAATAAACACACTTACAAAGTCAGTAATTAAATCCAAATTAATACACTTAAAAGAAAAACAACTATTCTTACTTCAACATCCATGTTTTAAAGACAAAAATGTATTACACAAGCAGAAGACTAAAGACAAGATACGAAATAATCCATAATACTATCACGCGTAATATATACTGATACTTGTACAACCAATGAGTGAATTAAATCACCATTGATCATTGAATAGTAATCGATTATTGATTGCTTATGATTGATTTGTGAACTATTCCTGATTGTTTGATCACTTATCAATGAGCACCAATCGACAACTGATTGATAATGTGCATATGAACTGTCTTAAAGAATAATGAAGAGATTTATTTGTTTATTTTTTTATAAATATGTTTACTTTGACAAATTATCAACAATTTCTTGATTTCGATTCAAAAAGTCAGTTGACATATTTTATCATGTGATAAATAATCTTTAATATTGTAGAAATATTTCCGATATGTCGTCAACTGCATATGTCAGAATTCATTATACAGTTTATGTGAAATAAACTTTTATTTTGTAGCAGATTTATCGTAGATTATTGATTACGTATGATTGATTTGTGACTTATTTGCTGATTGTTTTATCACTTATCAATGAGCACCAATCGACAAGTATCCGATTTGAAATAATGTGTGAATATATTATCACCGTTACAAAGACCTTTGTTCCTTTTGATAATCGCGGATACACAAACTTAACCCATGATTGTTCGAAAAATCGTATTTTCAGCATGCGATTTTTTAGCTAGAGGTCACTATTTTTTTTCTAATTTTAAAAACCGTTTAAATACATCACCATTCCACCATATTGAATATCGAAATGGAACTACCCGAAAAAATGACCGCTCTTTGTACACAAATTGTGTGTATTACGAAGGTTGTGGACCCTCTAGAGGTCACAATTTTCATCCGATTTTGATGAAACTTAAAACATATCTTTATATCCCAAAGATCCCAGTCCCTTTTGATATTTGCACATTTCAGGCCATAACTTTCATGATTATTGCCCTTGATTGTATAAAGCATCGCGTTTGTTTTTAGCTTGTTCTCTATCCAGTGTTATCGATATATGGTAGACTTAGTTATTTTTATTGAGATATATGTAATCAAAAGGGAAAACAGTAATGAATGAATGTTTTGAAGTTTAGGTTTTCCCAAGATTATCTTATAGCGGCAGTGTGAAGTTAGCTTTATTTTCGTTTTTCAATATTGGCGAATAACGAAAAACAACTAGCTCGTGTTTCGATATTCAGGATTGAATCTCAAAACAGTAGATTTTATTGATGTATATCTACAGAATGTCTCCAAAACACATTTGATTAAATACTTTTTCTAAAAAGAAGTAAAGATATCATAAATGAGGATGCCTGAGCAGTGGATTCGCATAAAAAATGCTCTTTCTCCTTTTTTTTTGATATTGGCACATCTCGAAAAACGAGTAGCTCGGTTTTTCGATATTCAGGGTTGAATCTCAAAAAAGCAGATTTAATGGATGTATATCTACAGAATGTCTCCAAAACAAATTTGATTAAATCAGTGATCTAAAAAGAACTTAAAGATACATTAAATCACCATTGATCATTGCATAGTAATCGATTATTGATTACTTATGATTGATTTGTGAACTATTTGCTGGTTGTTTTATCACTTATAAATGAGCACCAATCGACAAGTGATTGGTAATGTGCATATGAACTGTCTTAACGAACAATGAAGAGATTTATTTCTTTAGTTTAAGTAAATATGACAGAATTTGGTATGTGAAAGAATTTATATACAAAAGGTTTATTATAAACAAAAACAAGTAACAAGAAATTAACCAATAATCAATAGGTAAACAAAAGCATTTGAATATACTGAGTAAAGTCACGAATTAAATCTTTTATCTAGAGTAGGATATTTTTAATGTGGCCTTCTAATAATTCTTATCTGAAAATGGTTAGCGATATTCGTTAGGCTACGCAATCATTGATTGTCATTGAGGCCAGTTTGTGTTAAGATCCATGGGAGGTAACTCCATTTAACATAAGGGCCTATGGTGCAAGGGAGGTAACTCCATTAATTGATGTCAAATTTATCATTTCCGCTTGTTCGTTCTGCATCGTACTGATCAGTAGTGAGTAAAATACTCGTTAGGCCGCGACAATACCTATATGAAACAGTTTGGCTCTGTACAATTACAGCATAGCGCAGTTGATGTTTGCAACTAGCACTGGTTTCATTCACTTGGATCATTGTTTAATACACTTTCAATGACGCGGGTTTATTTTTTAGCGATTTGCTTGTGTATTGGCATGGCGTGTGTCGCATGCACTCACTTTTAAAGTTTTAGACTATCTTCTATTATAACTTCCTACCAGCTGTTTCAATAACCCAATTCATTATTTAATAAATATATCGTAGTTATACACAAATTATCAAAATAACAGTTCGTGCGTATATTGGCAGAATTAATGCTCGCATTTTTGACCAATGAAAAGTTTTGTTTGATTAGCCTACAAACTAAAATCGGAGATGTCTTGATATTTTCGGTTGTGTATTGTCCCTTCAATTCTTTAAAGATGGGAAGATTTGGATATTATTTTCAAAATCGCAGGGCGTATCTGAAATCTGAATAGATGCCTGATAATCTAAATGTATTCGATGTCATTAGCATGCGGGGCTGTAAAAAGTGGACTCTTGTTAAACAAACCAGACTGGAGGCTTTAATTTTTACTTGATTCAGAATAAATACTTTCATAAATTCCAGTGGATTTCATTGCAATATGATACAGGTCCAATAACTTGATTCCTTAATACTGAAGCAATCCAGCGTTCACGAATAAAAGAAAAACACAGAATACATTTCAGTTGATTTATTAGTTTCCATTGATTCATATTTACAAAATAAATTATAACAGAACAACAATATTTACAGTAAAACAATTTCAAACATAACAAATTTATATAAATAACAATAACAGTTTAAAACCTAACAACACGTGACATTGTTTTACTTTTTCCTCTTGTTTTTTCTCGTTCCGTCTGTGACTTGGTTACTGTACGAATATGATGTAACTCTGATCTGTAATCTCCATGAAGCATCGGAACATAACTAGATGGGTGACACAAATCCTGAAATATATAATTGTGAAACATTACACAAATTATTACCAAAGAATAAATGAAAAATGCCCACAAATTGTTACCAAAGAATAATTGAAAAATGCTCATTGACATGAAACAGTGTTTTTCCTGTTTCAGAGTCTTTTAGCATTTCCTTTAAATGTAGGTCGACATAACACACTCTGAAATCACTGAACATCTTACAGCAAAGAATGACATGGGGATGAATATTGAAGGCGTTAGTATTTATAAATTAAAACTTCTCCTTACTTTGAGTTACGCCAATTGAAGCAGATAATTAAATTGTTAAAAATGTACCTGATTATGTTCGTAGAAAGCTTTGTAGCCCCCATGTAGAATATAGACTTCTGGGTAGTATAATCTTGGATAGTTTTGAGAGTTGAACATACGATCTTGTGATCTCAAGTAACGTAATCTGAAAGAAACAGTTTATTTCACTATTTAGCAGGTTTAACAATACAAGGCCCAGTTTTATTGAGATATTTCAAATTGAAACAATTATACTGTGTTTTATGTAGAAATTCCAATGATTTTGAAAAGAACATGGGGTTTATAATCTACTTACAGTGTAGGGGCTCTCTGAGATGAAAATTCACAATGGAAGACAAGAATCTGGGGCCTGTCTTTTTCTGGTCGTTGTAATAAAACATCAATAGATTGTTTCGTATAAATATTAACTGCGCCTTGTATGTGTCCTCCGTTATATTCATATGGATATCTACAGTCGATGATTGTGTAGCCAGTGTGAAATTGGTTATACTCTCCGCTGAATAGATCTGTAAGCTGTAAAATAAAGTAAATGAATATTGGATACACATATTGTATCGTGTTTTTGTCACTTCTTAAACAACAGCTTTAATATTCTTCAACGATTTCCTGAAGATAAAGGCTTATTGAGACATTGGTGGAGATCACTTACTGTTTGAGGTGTGATTGATTTGAGATCTTTATGTTTGCCACATATAGTAGGAAGAGTGTATGGTCTGCTACAATCAGCTATCAATTCTTCACTGTCTGATAATCTTTCTACTGCTAATTTAATACGATCAACATCTCTATCCTGCATTTCTTCTACAACATGCACTAGTTTATTTTCTTTTGGAATTCGATTTGGGACCAGGCAGTTTGATTTACGAGATAAAGTAGGCGATGACTTCATTTGACTTTCTTCCATGCGTCTTCTCATGTTCAAAGATAGACTACGGCGGGGTCCTTCTGGTTTTCGAAGCTTAAACTGAAATAGAAGGAAAACATTATTTTGTTGTTAATGAAAATAAACACACTTACAAAGTCAGTAATTAAAACCAAATTAATACACTTAAAAGAAAAACCAGTATTCTTACTTCAACATCCATGTTTTAAAGACAAAAATGTATTACACAAGCAAAAGACTAAAGACAAGATACGAAATAAATCATAATACTATCACGCGTAATATATACTGATACTTGTACAACCAATGAGTGAATTAAATCACCATTGATCATTGAATAGTAATCGATTATTGATTACTTATGATTGATTTGTGAACTATTGCTGATTGTTTTATCACTTATCAGTGAGCATAAATCAACAAGGGATTGATTATGCATATGAACTGTCTGAACAAACAATGAAGAGATTTATTTCTTAAGTTTTAGTAAATAAGATTTCTTGTAAAGACTGTATGTGACAGAATTTATCATATTATATGAAATAATCTTTCATTATGTAGCAGTGTTACCGATATATGGTAGACTTAAGTTATTTTCATTGAGATATATGTAATGAAAAGGGAAAACAATAATGAATGAATGTTTTGAAGTTTTGTTTTCCTTGTGAAATCTATGTTCAAACTATCGTTGTGGTCTAATTTGAGTATTCGGGTTAGATTTGTGCATGCTAGTTTGAAACGTCAGCAAATACCCGATTTGGAACACAATTCCTATTTTAATTAATTTCGTTCAGAGTTTTCTCAACGTTATCAAGCAAATGATGATGAATATAATATACAAAAACAAATAACAAGAAATTAACCAATAATCATTGATTACTTGTGATTGATTTGTGAACTATTTGCTGATTCATTTATCACTTATCAATGAGCACCAATCAACAAGTGATTGATAAAGTGCATATGAACTGTCTTAACGAACAATAAAGAGATTTATTTCTTTAGTTTAGGTAAATAAGATTTCTTGTAAAGACTGTATGTGACAGAATTTATCATATTATATGAAATAATCTTTCATTTTGTAGCAGTGTTATCGATATATGGTAGACTTAGTTATTTTTATTGAGATATATATGTAGTCAAAAGGGAAAACAATAATGAATGAATGTTTTGAAGTTTAGGTTTTCCCAAGATTATCTTTTAGCGGCAGTGTGAAGTTAGCTTTATTTTCGTTTTTCAATATTGGCGAATAACGAAAAACAACTAGCTCGTGTTTCGATATTCAGGATTGAATCCCAAAACAGTAGATTTTTTTTTTTAATTCCGTGCATTACCATGTTTTTATAAGGTAGGGGAGACCGGGGCACATTGAACCACCATGGATATATCCTTTATAGATAATACTATACAACCCTATACAGAAGTGAGATAACTTCTTAGACCCATTTCTCCATCAATAAGCCACACGCTGTCAATTATTTTCTTAGGTAGTGAATTTTTCAAAAAAGCGCCTAAAAGAGAAACATTTTCCATACATGTTAACTTCTTAGCCTAGGAAATTCTTGTACTTAAAATAAGTTCATATGTCTAATCTATAGAATCCAGATAAACCGGGGTTTGGTCCATAAAAGAGGGCATATTGATTTTTTTTTAAAAAAAATTGATTATGAAATAAAGAGATCTTCTAATAAAATCATTTGATATGAAATGAGGACAAACATGTATGTGAACAAAATGGTTCAATGTTTCCCGGTCTCCCCTATAGAATGAATAAAAACAAGGGGCTGTACGGAGTATTTCTATTTTTCCCGTGTTTTCTTATCTTATGACACTTAATTACTTTATTGAATCGTCAGATATCATCTTGCGGTCCCATATAACAACTTTTTATCTTCGAAGGAATTATTAGTGAGCAGAAATAAATTCGGCTGTTTATCTGTCATCACTCGTCACTTCAGTCATTCACATATAGGCTGTGATTTAGCCACGAAAATCGTTTCATTTTGTCTCAACAAATTCCAGGCGAAAATCTGACGCTTTGCTGCACAAGTAAACAAGTAAGTCAGCACTGTAGTACATATTTCTATTGCGATGTTTTGCACAATCAGACCAGCACTCGAATTACGCCTCGGACTATATTTGTCAAGTGTAGCCATAACGTGGTGAAGAAATCCAATTATAGGCCAATCAGAAACCATAAAAGCAATCAACGTCATTAGGTCAGGGGTCAATAGCCATAAATAGACCAGGCAATACCTTTTACGAGACGGAACACGTTGGTTTGTTTACATTTGTATGGGAGAATTTTTCTGCAAATATGCCTGAATTACGGGACAATAACATCAGATAAATGTTGTGTTGACACAGTGAACATGGCTAGCCCCTGATTTGCGGGAAAAATATGGTCAAAAGCGAAATTGTATCACTGAATATGATATTTCCTGGAAAAAGGCATTTTTTCCATTTTATTTCAATTAAACAATATCCAAAAGAAATATAAATATAATATACAGATGAAAACGTTTTTGGCATGATTTAAACACTGGTTCGGTATAATAATTATATATAATGTTGAGAAAAAGACAAAAAAAATAATACCATCTGAGCCCACTGATACAACAGAATATTAATAATGATTCACCTAACAACTACCTCTGAACATGCACCAATTATACTTGTTTTTTAAAAAAAACCCAATATAGACATATTATAAGAGATGTCAAATAAGTATACATTTATTTAAAGAAAGAAATACAGTAATAAAAAATAAAAAATGAATGTAATTTTATATACTTCCCCATACAGTATTCAACAACAACACTTGATGGCATGAGATTTCACCGATATTAAATAGATTAAAACGGTTTAGCGATACATGTACTTTGATTTAATCAAATATGGAGGACTGAGACTTAGCATCGATCAACCAGTACATTGGTTGAAATTGTTGAACACGTCTGTCAAACATTCAAAAGCTAATATCTTCGCTTGCAATAGAGTAATTTGAATGAAATTTTCAAATTATTCATTTTACATTATCTACTTTTGAACTATTATAGTAAGAATGGCTAGTTCTTTTCTAAATCTTATATAATGTATCTTTAATGAAAAATGTAAATAATAATAACATAATTTATATAGTGTATTAATACTGGAAAATGGTTTCTAATCTGCTTTTCAGATTTTTATATCCACAGAATCAGGCCTGTCACAAGCTCTTAAAATTTGGGGGGGGGGGGGGGGTGGCGGGGGCTACAGAATTTTTAGGAGGGGCTGAGGATGTGGCCGGCTAAGAATACTCCTAAGAAATCATCAATTTTTGGGGGGCTAAGCCGCACAGAATACATGTATTTACACACAGATCAGGTCTTGTGTCCATATACACTGGGGGGTTGGGATGGCCTAGTGGTCTAGAGTGCCGCGCTTCGACCTCTAGCTGGCCGGTCACCTCTGGCTTGCGGCTGTGGTTTCGAGCCCTGGTGTGAGCGTATGTGGCATGGAGATAGGGGCGCCTTCTCAACCTCGTGGGTTTCCTCCGGGCACTCCGGTTTCCTCCCACTGCTAAAGACCCCTACGCGCAAGCGAATTATTGAAATAAAATGAAACCATATGTTAGTCCCAAAATGACCTAGTTTGTGTCGAGTGGACGTTAAACCCCATTTCTCTCTCTCTCCCCCATATACACTGTACAAAATTAAAAGATATAAAACCAGTAAAGAAAAGTACATATAAGAGAAAAACAAACAGTCAACTAAATAAAATGGTTCCGGTAAAACGAATAAGAAATGAAATGGAGTTAAACGTCGCCCTACTGTTCTGCTCTTATACATGTACTGGACTAATGATGACGGGCATACACTATACAGTGTACTATGAGGAAAATTTTGCCTGGGCACAGCACTACTCTTATATCGAATTCCAACTGCCAAGGGATCTTTTTACGTGCACACCAATGTTACACAGGACTTCGGTTTTTCGTCACATTCGAACTAGACAGCAGTCCTTGTACCTTGTCAGCCCCTCCGCCTGCACCACTGACGAGGAGAAACCACGTCTGAATTGAATTAGATTAAAAAAGTAAAATAAAAACATATATGTCAGCTTAAGATAACTAAATATGATATGAAAATTTATCGACATGTACAGTACATTTAAGTAAAACATGTTTAAAATATGTAATGTAAAAACCGCTTACAAAAATACATATGTATACAGGTTTAGGCCTACTCATAAAAATCACATAATTTCATCAATATGATTTGGCTGTCACTTTCATATTCGAACAATTTTCACAAATCCATAATAGAAAGCTTTCACTTCTAAAAAATACATCTATCTGTACCTCTTCTACATGCACTGGGTTAAGGAAGACGGGCATGTGCTATACAGTTTATTATGAGGTAAATGTTTCCGGCACAGCACTATGGTCTTCTCTTATAGTGAATTCCAACTGCCAAGGGGTCTTTTTACATGCACACCAATGTACAAACCGCTTACAAAAATACATATGTATACAGGTGTAGGCCTATTCATAAAAAATCACATAATTTCATCAATATCATTTTGCTGTCACTTTCATATTCAAACAATTTTCACAAATCCATACTAGAAAGCTTTCTCTTGTAACAAATACAACTATCTGTAGCCTAATGCAGCCTGATTTACATCCACAGTGAAAATATCGTTTGGTTCTTGATCTCTATAGTCAACCTAACCCTGTCATTTGTTACAGTAGAGTTTAACAAGAAGGGTATGAAGTAAGGCAACCAGGGGGGAATGTGCCAGAATATGCCCCCTATATTTCTTATAAAGAGCTGTGCATGGTATTTCACCTCAATGGTGACACAGTCTTAACCATAGTAGTCTTCTGTCTTGGTCTGAGTAGTCCTTGGTCTGAGTTGTCATGCATTTGGGAATATAAGAATATCTTCATCAACTTGCATTTGCAATAAAATGGGAAAATATTAAGATATGATCCCCTTAACAAATTAACCAAACCTATTATTCCTTTTCTTATTTCGCTGGTAAAATATTAGCTGCTATAAACATAATTTTATTCATACACAGTTGTTGTTTTTTTTACGTTGGTGTACGTGGAATGTGAGAAGTCTGTATTGTTAGTACACCCCAATGAGAGTCTTAATTGTCTGCACATTCCTAGAACTAGAATTCTTTGTCAAACAAATCAATATAGCATTTTGTCACCGGTACAAGCCTGCCGTTTCCATCTAATTTAATCCACTGGTTAGCACATACCCAGTTTCTCGCAGTAAACGGTTTTAGATAGGTGTTTTTAAACAAAATCTACACGGAGTATACAGCTCTAGTTATCCTTCCGCTTTTTTACTATCGTAACGTAAACAAACCGGTGACCTTTCACTCTACACGACCCCTTGACCTAAAGTCGTGTTTGTCTGATTGGCGAGCTATGTCACGTGATCTATTAAAACCAAATCACCGCGAAATTCAAATACCATTGCACATTGATAAGTAAGCCCATATTTATTTTACGTTTTCTGTCAAATGTCAAAGAATTGATAAAAGAAAAGTTGTGTGGATATACAAAGTAATACTAGAAGGATTAGATGATGTAGTTCGTTTTCCACCTGAAAATGATCGGGATGGAGAAGCAGAAGCAAGCTTGCTAGAAATTTCACATCACGGCCTAATAGAGAGATAACTCGTGTTTCCCTTTGGTGTTCGTCACTTCGATTCATGAATCCTTTATTACTCCTCTTTGGTAGCGATGATCTCTGTGTTAATATTATATTTGGAAAGTGTTTAATCAGTTCTATCACATATGTGATAATGAATGGCACCAATATTGTCCTTTAATATTGTATCTCTTATTAAAGTAAAAAAAATGAGTGTCTACATCATGTAGAACATGTATTGTTTAATGGTCGAGAGCGAGACATTCAGTAATCTTTAATATTCGTCAACGATTTCCTGAAAATAAAGACTTATTGAGACATTGGTTGAGATCACTTACTGTTTGAGGTGTGATTGATTTGAGATCTTTATGTTTACCACATATAGTAGGAAGAATGTATGGTCTGCTACAATCAGCTATCAATTCTTCACTGTCTGATAATCTTTCTACAGCTAATTTAATACGATCAACATCTCTGTCCTGTATTTCTTCTTCTACAACATGCACTAGTTTATTTTCTTTTGGTATTCGATTTGGGACCAGGCAGTTTGATTTACGAGATAAAGTAGGCGATGACTTCATTTGACTTTCTTCCATGCGTCTTCTCATGTTCAAAGATAGACTACGGCGGGGTCCTTCTGGTTTTCGAAGCTTAAACTGAAATAAAGGCAAAACATTATTTTGTTGTTAATGAAAATAAACACACTTACAAAGTCAGTAATTAAAACCAAATTAATACACTTAAAAGAAAAACCAGTATTCTTACTTCAACATCCATGTTTTAAAGACAAAAATGTATTACACAAGCAAAAGACTAAAGACAAGATACGAAATAAATCATAATACTATCACGCGTAATATATACTGATACTTGTACAACCAATGAGTGAATTAAATCACCATTGATCATTGAATAGTAATCGATTATTGATTACTTATGATTGATTTGTGAACTATTGCTGATTGTTTTATCACTTATCAATGAGCATAAATCAACAAGGGATTGATTATGCATATGAACTGTCTGAACAAACAATGAAGAGATTTATTTCTTAAGTTTTAGTAAATAAGATTTCTTGTAAAGACTGTATGTGACAGAATTTATCATATTATATGAAATAATCTTTCATTATGTAGCAGTGTTACCGATATATGGTAGACTTAAGTTATTTTCATTGAGATATATGTAATGAAAAGGGAAAACAATAATGAATGAATGTTTTGAAGTTTTGTTTTCCTTGTGAAATCTATGTTCAAACTATCGTTGTGGTCTAATTTGAGTATTCGGGTTAGATTTGTGCATGCTAGTTTGAAACGTCAGCAAATACCCGATTTGGAACACAATTCCTATTTTAATTAATTTCGTTCAGAGTTTTCTCAACGTTATCAAGCAAATGATGATGCATATAATATACAAAAACAAATAACAAGAAATTAACCAATAATCATTGATTACTTGTGATTGATTTGTGAACTATTTGCTGATTCATTTATCACTTATCAATGAGCACCAATCAACAAGTGATTGATTATGCATATGAACTGTCTTAACGAACAATAAAGAGATTTATTTCTTTAGTTTAGGTAAATAAGATTTCTTGTAAAGACTGTATGTGACAGAATTTATCATATTATATGAAATAATCTTTCATTTTGTAGCAGTGTTATCGATATATGGTAGACCTAGTTATTTTTATTGAGATATATGTAGTCAAAAGGGAAAACAATAATGAATGAATGTTTTGAAGTTTAGGTTTTCCCAAGATTATCTTTTAGCGGCAGTGTGAAGTTAGCTTTATTTTCGTTTTTCAATATTGGCGAATAACGAAAAACAACTAGCTCGTATTTTGATATTCAGGATTGAATCTCAAAACAGTAGATTTTATTGATGTATATCTACAGAATGTCCCCAAAACACATTTGATTAAATACTTTTTCTAAAAAGAAGTAAAGATATCATAAATGAGGATGCCTGAGCAGTTGATTCGCATAAAAACTGCTCTTTCTCCTTGTTTTTTGATATTGGCACATCTCGAAAAACGAGTAGCTCGGTTTTTCGATATTCAGGGTTGAATCTCACAAAAGCAGATTTAATGGATGTATATCTACAGAATGTCTCCAAAACAAATTTGATTAAGTCAGTGATCTAAAAAGAACTTAAAGGTACATTAAATCACCATTGATCATTGCATGGTAATCGATTATTGATTACTTATGATTGATTTGTGAACTATTTGCTGGTTGTTTTATCACTTATCAATGAGCACCAATCGACAAGTGATTGATAATGTGCATATGAACTGTCTTAACGAACAACGAAGAGATTTATTTCTTTAGTTTAAGTAAATATGACAGAATTTAGTATGTGAAAGAATTTATATACAAAAGGTTTATTATAAACAAAAACAAGTAACAAGAAATTAACCAATAATCAATAGGTAAACAAAAGCATTTGAATATACTGAGTAAAGTCACGAGTCTAAAGGAATCAAATCTTATATCTAGAGTAGGATATTTTTAATGTGGCCTTCTAATAATTCTTATCTGAAAATGGTTAGCGATATTCGTTAGGCTACGCAATCATTGATTGTCATTCAGGCCTGTTTGTGTTAAGATCCATGGGAGGTAACTCCATTTAACATAAGGGCCTATGGTGCAAGGGAGGTAACTCCATTAATTGATGTCAAATTTATCATTTCCGCTTTTTCGTTCTGCATCGTACTGATCAGTAGTGAATACTCGTTAAGCCAGGCGCAGACGGGCAACTTTTTCGAGCAACTTTCAGGCAACAGTGAAATCGCTGGTCGTTGAAAGAAAAAATCGCTCGTCTGCGCCAACGGGCAACAATAGTTGCCTGCTGTTGCTCCGAGTTGCTTCTCGTTGCCAAATATCAAACATGTTTGATATTCGACAACAGAAAATCGCTCGTCGCCGAGAAATTGTTCATCTGTTGCTTAAAAATTGCTCGTCTGCGGCGGTAGGCGACAACAGGCAACAAGCAACTGATTAACTGTCCAATCAGCGAGTGCTCTACTGTCATGTGATACTTCAAGATGGCGGCGTCGGAACAGCTAACAACATTAACATGGTCCATGGAGATGGAAGACATGTTGGTGGAAATGTGGGCTGAGCGGCCAGTCAGCGCACACGGGAGACCTCGAGTTGCCAATTGCTCGGAGTTGCCAGTAGTTGCCTATTGCAGCAACAAGCGACGAAAAGTTGACCGTCTGCGCCAAGCTTTAGGCCGCGACAATACCTATATGAAACAGTTTGACTCTGTACAATTACAGCATAGCGCAGTTGGTGTTTGCGACTAGCACTGGTTTCATTCACTTGGATCATTGTTTAATATACTTTCAATGACGCGGGTTTATTTTTAGCGATTTGCTTGTGTCACAATCACATGCACTCACTTTTAAAGTTTTAGACTATCTTCTATTATAACTTCCTACCAGCTGTTTTAATAACCCAATTCATTATTTACATTTGAATAGTGTACTTCTTTATCATAAAAAAAAGAGTAATTTGTAAAAAGAAAGATATAGGCCTACAATACATTATGTAGAACATCAATAATTATTGGAGATGACGTTATGTCATTGTTTGTCCTATTGTCTTTCTATCACGTCCGCGCTTTTAACGACACAACGTATTTCAGTATTAGTTTCCCAATCTCCCAAACAGAGTTGTCTTCCCTTGCAGTCCACACTAACCTCTGCTAACGGCTCAATTGACTACGCCACCAAGATTCTTGGTGTTGATGGACAATCCTTAATGATGCGATTTAAAATACATAAATGATAATTTATCTAATACTGTTACCATATTTAAATAGAAATGTGGTCGCAATTGCAAAGTAACAATATATTTACAAATATTACACCGATCTCTTTCGCGTAATATCGCTAGTTAATCGGTCGGAAATAAGAACTGCGCATGTCGCCGTGCTAATTTTAGAATGAATACACGTGGGTCTGTTTATCTGCACAACGCGATCGGTAGGCCCAACAATTAATTTAGAAATGTCTGTAGTTAATTAAAATCAAAGTGTTCTCGATATATGTTTAAAATATGATCGAAAAAACATAAAGTGTATATAACGCCTAAAATTTACTAAAATTCATAAAATCATAAAGTGTTTATAACGCCAAGTACATTTCTCTGACAGACGCCATTTTTGATATTGTAGTAAATCACGTGATCGATGACCTCCGGGTCAAACCTATGTAGTACGCGAGCCGACGGCAGAGTCGAATGCTTGATAGAGTGAGACTTGCGTGGAGAATGTTAGTTTCCATGCAGATAACATTCTGGTCACGCTGTGCAGGTAAGAAAATATTTCTTCATAACAGTTCGTGCGTATATTGGCAGAATTAATGCTCGCATTTTTGACCAATGAAAGGTTGTTTGATTAGCCTACAAACTAAAATCGGAGATGTCTTGATATTTTCGGTTGTGTATTGTCCCTTCAATTCTTTAAAGATGGGAAGATTTGGGAATTATTTTCAAAATCGCAGGGCGTATCTGAATAGATGCCTGTTAATCTAAATGTATTCGATGTCATAAGCATGCGGGGCTGTAAAAAGTGGACTCTTGTTAAACAAACCAGACTGGGGGCTTTAATTTTTACTTGATTCAGAATAAATACTTTCATAAATTCCAGTGGATTTCATTGCAATATGTTACAGGTCCAATAACTTGATTCCTTAATACTGAAGCAATCCACAGAAAAACACAGAATACATTTCAGTTGATTTATTAGTTTCCATTGATTCATATTTACAAAATAAATTATAACAGAACAACAATATTTACAGTAAAACAATTTCAAACATAACAAATTTATATAAATAACAATAACAGTTTAAAACCTAACAACACGTGACATTGTTTTACTTTTTCCTCTTGTTTTTTCTCGTTCCGTCTGTGACTTGGTTACGGTACGAATATGATGTAGTTCTGATCTGTAATCTTCATGAAGCATCGGAACATAACTAGATGGGTGACACAAATCCTGAAATATATAATTTTGAAACATTATACAAATTGTTACCAAAAAATAATTTAAAAATACTCATTGACATCAAGCAGTGTATTTCCGGTTTCAGAGGCGTTTAGCATTTCCTTTAAATGTAGGTCGACATAACACACCCTGAAATCACTGAACATCTTACAACAAAGAATGACATGGAGATGAATATTGAAGGCGTTAGTATTTATAAATTGAAACTTCTCCTTACTTTGAGTTACGCCAATTTAAACAGATAAATAAATTGTTAAAAATGTACCTGATTATGTTCGTAGAAAGCTTTGTAGCCGCCAAGTAGAATATAGACTTCTGGGTAGTATAATCTTGGATAGTTTTGAGAGTTGAACATACGATCTTGTGATCTCAAGTAACGTAATCTGAAAGAAACAGTTTATTTCACTATTTAGCAGGTTTATCAATACAAGGCCTAGTTTTGTTGAAATATTTCAAATTGAAACAATTTTACTGTGTTTTATATAGAAATTGCATTGATTTTGAAAAGAACATGGGGATTATAATCTACTTACAATGTAGGGGCTCTCTGGGATGAAAATTCACAATGGAAGATAAGAATCTGGGGCCTGTATTTTTCTGATCGTTGTAATAGAAAATCAATAGATTGTTTCGTATAAATATTAACTGCGCCTTGTATGTGTCCTCCGTTATATTCATATGGATATCTACAGTCGATGATTGTGTAGTCCGTGTGAAATCGGTTATACTCTCCGCTGATTAGATCTGTAAGCTGTAAAATAAAGTAAATGAATATTGGATACACATATTGTATCGTGTTTTTGTCACTTCTTAAACAACATCTTTAATATTCTTCAACGATTTCCTGAAGATAAAGACTTATTGAGACATTGGTTGAGATCACTTACTGTTTGAGGTGTGATTGATTTGAGATCTTTATGTTTGCCACATATAGTAGGAAGAGTGAATGGTCTGCTACAATCAGCTATCAATTCTTCACTGTCTGATAATCTTTCTACTGCTAATTTAATACGATCAACATCTCTATCCTGCATTTCTTCTTCTACAACATCAACTAGTCTATTTTCTTTTGGAATTCGATTTGGGACCAGGCAGTTTGATTTACGAGATAAAGTAGGCGACGACTTCATTTGACTTTCTTCCATGCATCTTCTCATGTTCAAAGATAGACTACGGCGGGCTCCTTCTGGTTTTCGAAGCTTAAACTGAAATAGAAGGAAAACATTGTTTTGTTGTTCACGAAAATAAACACACTTACAAAGTCAGTAATTAAAACCAAATTAATATACTTATAAGAAAAACAACTATTCTTACTTCAACATCCATGTTTTAAGGACAAAAAATGTATTACACAAGCAGAAGACTAAAGACAAGATACGAAATAAACCATAATACTATCACGCGTAATATATACTGATACCTGTACAACTAATGAGTGAATTAATTCACCATTGATCATTGAATAGCAATCGATTATGGATTACTTATGATTGATTTGTGAACTATTTGCTGATTGTTTTATCACTTATCAATGAGCATCAATCAACAAGTGGTTGATAAAGTGCATATGAACTGTCTTAAAGAATAATGAAGAAATTTATTTGTTTAGTTTTTATAAATACGTTTACTTTGTGACAAATTATCAAAAATTTGTTGATTTCAATTCAAAAAGTCGGTTGACTTATTTTATCATGTGTGAAATAATCTTGAATTTTATAGGAATATTTCCGATATGTCCTTCACTGCATGTGACAGAATTTATCATACAGTTTATGTGAAATAATCTTTCATTTTGTAGCAGATTTATCGTAGATTTAGTTATTGTCAACCAAATAATATGTTATCAAAGTGACAAGAAATTGCTTTCCTGAAAATGTGACTTTTTCATTCGTTGAGATATTCTCGCAGATGTTTTCCCGGGTTTATCTTATACTGATAGCTTGATCTTGTTGAATCCATGTCCAAAATATCGTTGTGTTGTTGTAGTATTGAGACCTTCCCAACACTGGCCGTCCCCGCACTCATCCCTTTTATTATTAAAAGTTTACAACATTTCACTTTTTATTTTAAATATTGGTTAAACAGTACGGCCATTTAATGATTAGCTTGGAGTAGCTTATGTTTAGTAAAGTTGAAATGTATGAATAAATTTGTTTATATTCTCGGAGTCTATATGAATCATTATAGATTTTTTATTTCCAATTTCAGATTTTGTTATGAAGATTTTGAATGAAGTCCGGGATGAAGCAGATCTTAAAGTGAAAAAACACATTAAAAATAAAATGATTATTTTACAAATTGGTGAAAAAAACCCAAAGAGGAATAGAGCATTTTAAAGGGATTTAGTATGTTTCCATTTGGATAAGACAGAGAGGGGGGGGGCGAGAGGGGGGGGGGAGAGAAAGGCAGCGAGAAACGGGGTTTAACGTCCACTCTACACAAACTAGGTCATTTGGGGACTAACATATGGTTTAATTTTATTTCAATAATTCGCATGTGCGTAGTGGTCTTTAGCAGTGGGAGGAAACCGGAGGACCCGGAGAAAACCCAGGACCTTGGACAGTCAACCATACTCCTTGTCACATACAACCGGGGATTTGAAACCGCGCCAGTTGACTCAATGACAGGGTTTATGATACAGCACGCGCGTGCTAACCATTTGCTAGAAACAGACATATCTTTATTGTTGTTTCACCAGAATTTTAATATCTACTAGACTAATCCTATTAGGCTTTTTTAATTCAATCAGGATTAAACGGATTAATAGACGTATTAAACTTTTAAATCAGCAAGATTTAGATTTAAAGTAATTATATGGTTTGAAGTTTTCATTAAGTGATATGTTTTTGTTTAAATAAACAGATTAATCATGATAATAAACATCAACTTTATTAACAAGTATGTTTTTAACTTGTATGTTTTTACCAACTTTATTAGCAAGTATGTTTTTAACTTGTATGTTTTTACCAACTTTATTAACAAGTATGTTTTTAACTTGTATGTTTTTACCAACTTTATTAGCAAGTATGTTTTTAACTTGTATGTTTTACCAACTTTATTAGCAAGTATGTTTTTACCAACTTTATTAGCAAGTATGTTTTTACCAACTTTATTAGCAAGTATGCTTTTAATTTGTATGTTTTTACCAACTTCCAACCTATGAAGTGTTCATAATTTAATTAAATCAACCTGTCCATAATATCAAATATAATGTATTGGACGTTAAATAAACAACAATATGACTTGATTTTGTCTACGAAATGACCCTTGGTGGAAGAGGACGTTAAACTCCACAAACGACGACGACCCACTTGACGTTATTTAGTTTGATATTTAACAAATCAAATTGAATTCCTGCTAATTAGGCCTAATGTGTGTAACCGGATCTAAAATACCATTTAGAATATTTAATATTTATATGCGCCCACCGCCAATATCTGAAATATATGAGAAATAGACGAAATGTGACCAGAATTATGGTGTTGTATACCACACACTACAATAAAGTTACAAGCATATAATTTCCCATAATATTGTTCTTAAGTATATCCACACCTTAAACAGGCACATGGATATAGTTGTATTTGAAATGATGCCTTATTTTGTATATTTCTCTTTTACTAGATCAAATGTTTTTTGTTCTATTTCCATTTTGTTTGTAATGATATATACGTGTGCTGCCCTGAATCGGCGTATTGATACAAGCAAATCTTTACTATTTTTTTAAGATTATATTCCCTTCTTTAGTTGTAATACTTTATTAGAACCTAGTTAAAAATGTATTATAAAGGGGCTGACAAAGGCTTCTCGAAGGATTATTATGTAAAACATTTTATCAACTATTTTTGTGATAAAATAATAAGAACTTCCACGTCGCAATTAAAATAGCAACAACAAAGGAATGAACTATTAAAAGTGTAAGGAATATATATATAAAATATCTTTGATTTGTTCTAATGTAAAACAATGAATAGCCCATGTTGGTTCAAAACAATAATAAAGCTTAATGTTTTACTTTGATATTTTTTTCCTCGATACAAAGTGAAAGTATATTAAAGTTTCAAACGAAAGTAAAATTGATAAAGAGATCAAACTGTTTATTATACAAAGTGATAACATTAGTATAACTTATTACATAACACTTTCATAATATTATTCTGAGTTACACCCCTTATCGGCCTTTATTTATTTTATTACTTTGGATTAACTACTAACTGTAAAACAACGCTGTGACTTTAGCGTCTTAAAATGAACTTCCTTCAACCTAAACTGAACATTTTATGTAGTTTTTATTTTTTTAGAGAAAATTCATTACGTTCAGTTTTTCTCGTTTAATGGGCAACAGTTTAGTATGAGATCTTTGTGGACATTTTTCTTGTGGGAAAACCTGAAAAATGAAAGTCGTAAAATAAACATCGTTTTTGCGGGAACTTTTGCACATCCTTTTATCAAATCTGATTTGGGCTTTCAATTAAAAACCGATGTTTTTCCTCTCACATGCCATGATTCCAAACCGAGAAACTCTGTTTATGAGTCCAGTTTCGTTATCCCAAAATCACAACAATAATATGATCTATTACTTGTTGTATGCTGTAATGTGTAAAAAATTCGAAAAACATTTGGTACCAAATTTTAAAAAGTACGTTTTTATTCCAACTTTATTGATGATGATGGAGGCTAGTCTAAAATTCAAAAGCTAATATCTCGGTTCGGAGTGCATCAATTTGACTGAAATATTCAGCATATTCTATTTACGTTATCTAGTTTGTACTAGGCATTTAAAAATAGATATCATATTAAAAATATTATTTAATACTTCATAGCTCCATTTCATATATTCATGGTATATGTCCAATAATATTATATATTTACCATAATATCATAGACGTTTGAAAAATCCTTTTCATATTATAAAACTCACAAAGTATATTCTATAATATTTGATAGCTAGACCTGAATATTGTATCATATATGAATCTAATAAATCAATAAACTTACAATAATTGTTTATTGACATGAAGAGATATTGTTTAGTTGTTATTTAATGTGTCATGTATGATAATGTAATGGAGAAGTAAAATCAAATCTACGACGTTCGTTAGAAACAGACATATCTTTATTGTTGTGACACCAGAATTTTAATATCTACTAGACTAATCCTATTAGGCTATTTTAATTCAATCAGGATTAAACGGATTAATAGACGTATTAAACTTTTAAAGCTTCAAGATTTAGATTTAAAGTAATTATATGATTTGAAGTTTTCATTAAGTGATATGTTTTTATTTAAATAAAGAACTTAATCATGATAATAGACAACAACTTTATTAGCAAGTATGTTTTAATTTGGCGTCGTTAATAACAATTGGGTTTGCTTTAAGATATCGCACAGTTTTCTTGGCAAAATTATAAAATAAAAATCATCTGATAACATTGAATTCCTAATATTTAATACCTTCAACCCGATCTAGAAACCATTTAGGTTTTATGTTGTGTTGATAACCTGCCTTAATATCGCAAATACCTGGGCAACACAATAAAGATGGCCCTCATCTCCCCGTTTTACATGTATATCATAGACTATTTCATGCACTTAGCTTTAAGATCATATTACCTTCTTTAGTAGCTTTCTTTAAAAAAAAAAAAATGTTATCTTGGGGGTTTTTAATGTAAAACTGTTATAAACCAGTTTTGTGATAAAACAATACTAAACATATATATCGCAATTATACAAAACAAAACAAAAAAAACGACAAAGGAACTATTAAAAGTGTAGCTGATAAAGAAAGTTTTTCTAAGGAATATATGAAACATCTTTGATTTTTTTTTCTAATCAACCTAAGTTGGTTTAAAACAATAATAAAGGTAAATGTTTTTCTTTGATTTTTTTTCCTCAATACAAAAGCATATAAATGAAAGTACCGGTATATTAAGTTTTTAGACGAAAGTTCATTAATACAGAGATCAAACCGTTTATTATACAAAGTAATAATATTAGTATAACTTATTACATAACACTTTCATAATATTATTCTGGGTTACACCTCTTATTGCCCTTTTTATTTTTACTTGGGATTATCTACTGACCCCAAAACAACGCTGTACTTTCCTCAACTTAAATTTAACATTTTATACATAACGGAAAACAGATGGCCTCGATTTTTAATATTTTCCACGGTATCTAGATTTATAACGAGAAGATTATAGTGTAAAATCTGTTGGATTTTTTTTCTTATGGGAAAACTAGAAAAATAAAAGTAGAAAAATAAACATTAATTCTTGTAGAAATCTTGGACACGTCCCGTTATCAATCTGTAGACTACATGTAAGTAGGTTCCCACGATTTAATTACTCTAATGAATATAAAGTGATTTAATTGTTTTATAAAACATATTGTCATATGTTACAATCTGTACCTGATCTTTGATGGTATAATAAGTCTAGTTTATGTGATTTACCTTTTGATATTAAAGTATCCATGTGTTAAACCACAGACCTATTGGTTATCAGTTACTTGTTAACGAATGTTCACGTAAATTTTAAGGTCACGTGACTGGATTAACGGCTAAAATAGACAATATGCGGATGATTAAAATCTATTGAAGGTGAGTTATTGTAAAAAGGTGGTTTTACTCAGGACAATTAACATCGGACTTTAATCGGTGTATAATCAAAGGTGGTCTGAGACAATGGTCAGCAGGTGAATGCTCGACCCAAGGTGAGATCCTGCTGACGTAGTAATAGTTTAACAATAGAATAGGAGATTAGGGCTGGTCAACAAGGCTGGAACTTTGTCTGATTATACATTAAAACCTCTTCTCGCCATTAAATCAAATCATTCGTAGCGGTGTTTTCTTGAACGTTAGTTGCCTATGAACTTGATTATAAACATTTTACTCGTGTGGCACCACCTCCAATATACACAATTCCGTTTCCTTGGATATATCGACGAGCCTGATTGTCTACATGAAGTGTTTATAGAAACTTTGATGAGGTTATAAATCAGAAGGCGATCTGGATCCAGCTCATAGTTCTCGGTAGTGCATCATAGGATAAACATCATCTACAGTCAGTGAATCATAATGTCTAGTATATCATCTTTATTGAATGGTGGTAAGTAAGTTTACAAATATATACCAGTGCACATAGCTATTCATTTTATCTTGGTTTGAAAAAAGCAAGGAAAAGTAGGGACGTTTTGTGAGTTATCTCCCCTTGTTACTTTCCGAAATATAGCAATTGCAAATGTTTTTTTTCTCTCCTCATCCTTGCCATCATGATAAGCCCGGTTTTGAACTGTAGTCTGTGTTCTAATATTGCATTCCAGTTTCTAGAATAATCACTAATGGTTATCATATTTGTACATTATCTAGCAAAACATGTCGATATTGACTTACAGATATCTGGGAATTAACTGAGCTGTTTGGCTTATAGGCAAACGTAACCAAACTGAAACAAAGTTAAGGATTATATGAATGTGACTAAAACTGAATTATTAGAGATTATTGTAGTAGGGTATAATCTATAAATGTTTTGTTTATGTAACAAATGATAATTGTTGATTTTAGTTATGAATAATTGAAATTTTTAAAGATATACAGACATTTGGACCAGAGTTATCGCCCTTTGAATGTTTTCAATATGGTCGATTGTGAATTGTTTTTTAATGAGCCACAAACTACATTTCATTTGTTCCCAGGTTCATTGCTAAACATTCTATTATTCTAATACATGTATATTTAGGGGTGACCAATTTGTATTTTCATCATTTATAGAGTTAGAAGAATGCAAACAGCATACAACAAATTTACGTGAAGCTCTTCGGCATAATAAAATACCACAGAGGTGTCGTCGAGCTGAGTAAATCAATATAATAAATGTATATTTTGGGCTGACCAATAATTTATGTGTTCATCATTTATAGAAAAATGCAAACAACCTAGATTTTGTTCCTTGAAACTCCTTGGCATAATAAATATACCACAAGTTAATGAATGGCGTCTTTAAAACCAAATAGCGTGTCGACGAGCTGAGTTCAACTCACAAACATTTAATTATAGCATAAACTTAATCTGCCCGTTAAATATTTTATTAATCCGCCCGTTAATCTGTTTAATCCTGATTATAATGAATGGTAGAGTGATAGGATCAGTCGTTTAATATAATGCCCCAAAAAAAGCAGACAGATTGTATTAGTGTCAATGTTTTGCTAAATATATTTATTTGTTTTCATAGACGTAAATTAATTTTATGCCTCATAAAAAGTGAATGCTAACGAGGCCTAAATGGTGCTTGTCGTGACACGCTTTAATATTGTACATAATTCTATTAACATGTATATCGCTTGAGCAGTCTTATCCCAGAGACTATAACATCCCATTTTTCAATGGGATTTAAATTCAACTAGAAATACACACGTCACAATTATGTGGAATACAACTATTGTTTTTACTGAGCGACGTTTTGACCAGTCTAGTTTGTATCTAATTGCTTCGTAAAGACTAGAGAAGTTCAGTAATAAACAGTAATTGTATTTTAAATAATTATGACCTGTGTATAACAGCGAAACGATACTGAATATATTTTAGTATGTGCGAAAGGAAAGTATCGTTGAATGCATTTAAAAGCAGTATGAATAGAGGGGTACCTAGCAGTGACCCCTGTATCATGTCTGCAGTAATTTTTGTGTGTTTATTTTTAATTTCTTGACATCATCCTTTAAGAGGCCCAGGAAATTTTTGATGCGAGATGTCATTCTTATTAGCTTACTTTCATCAGCTTATCCTTTCCCGAATACTAAAGTGATTTAGCCAATTTAAATGTGTCAGCTTAAGCCAAATCATTTAAGCTATTTGATAAATCAATAAACAACAAAATCTGATTAGGATTGAATGAAGATACCGTCAACCATATGGGGCAACCAAACTTAAAGTCCACATATATAAGGACAAAATAGTGTAATAGTCTTTTGTACCAGAAAACCATACCAAAGTCCGGCAAAGCTATATCATGTATCTGGAATAAGCACATCCTGTCTTGCGCACTACATCCGTCAATTATAATGAGACTAAGAATAATATTGCCAGAATAATCTTAGGAATAATCTTTTAGAGGCATTTAGTAAACGGGAAGAGCAATAAAATACAACACATAGTTATGGAAGAACAATTACTACTTTATTTAGGCGACGTTTCGATGAGTATTCTCTCAACGTTTTCAAGCAAGGGAATACTCTTCGAAACGTCGCCTAAATAAGTCAGTAATTGTATGTGTTGTAGGAATACTGTGTTAATTAAAATATACTTGAGCTATAAACAAAACAGAAACGATTTTGCCTACGACATATTTCGTAGATTCAATATTGAATGTTTTAATGTATTTTTCACATTTGTTTATAAAACTGACAATCATAGAAAAAATGATTAGTACGTGAACAGGTAACGGGTGATTGTTCTGATCACAATGTTTTGTCGTCTGGTATATCTGGTTAATAGCTCCTATTGTTTAATTGTCAAGTTGTCTGAAATGGAGATACCTGTGTTTGTAACATTTAGATTTAAAAGGTGCGATCAATGAGAATGCCAGATGGGTGTTTGCCAAGACTGTGAAAAATACCATACAGGATTTTCTAAACATCTGGTTAAAAATCTCGCACTAGTATAAGACCCACCCTGTGTTCGTACCTTGTCATTTGTGAAAAAGTGTTCGAGGGCTTTGGATTATTGTCTTATGTATCTTTAAGGGAGTTAATACTCATCTTGTTGGGCAGCCAAATAGACCAGAAGATTGGATAGATATGGAAAGTTTTGTGAACTATAGCAGTACGTTTTTAGAATTTAATCAAGAGTTTTATATTGCATTAAATGATGTAATTGATAGGGTGAATATGTTAATTGGAGTAATTTAAATGATGGCATGTATATTTCAGATGGAGGTGTTCAAATCAACATGGATTTTGATGACTGTGAAATGGACGCTGCTACTATTTTCTTCAATAGCCCTGGGGGACCCGTTGCTTCTGAGTCTATGACATCAGGATATCAGTCGTTTGAAGAAGATAGCAATGTCTTGTTGTGTGGGGTGAGTTTTTGTGCATTAATATCAAACAGCGAACTTTTAAAAACATTCTTTAGGGGAATATCCAGACACCGGACTCAATTCAGCTGGTCGCAAATTCATCTAATAATCATATAGTTTGTTTTTTCTGTCTGATAGTTTAATATTTTATTTACTTTTTTAGGGCCCAGACATTGACATGGAAATGGAAGATATAAACGGTTCACCTACATCGGAGGAGGTAATTTAATTCAACCATGTATAAATAAGATGGCATCGCATGAGGCATATTGCTGTTCAAGCACAGATTAGAATCAATTAATCAGAAATCGATTCGAATTCATTGTAACAACTGTAATTTACACATCTTATATAGAATAAAATGTTTTCAATCATATCACATCCTTTTTTTTTTTACCAAATAACACAACTTTTCTCCTTGTTCAGTTTCAGCTTCGAAAACCGACTGGTCTTCGTAGATGTCTGTCCTTAGAAATGAGAAAAAGGATGATAGAAAATGAATTTACATCCTCACCAACGTGTTTTCGCCAACCAAGTAAGTTTGTTCCAAAGATGATAAAGGAAGAAATGATAGATGAAGTTACAGAAGGAGAAATAAAGGAAAGAAATGAAGAACAAATTAAATCAGCCGTAGAGAGATTAGCAGATGGTGGAGAATTGGTAGCTGATTGTAGCAGACCATACACCCTTCCTACTATATGTGGCAAACATAAAGATCTGAAATCAATCACACCTCAAACAGTAAGTTCTTATTAAATGTCTCTATATCATGCCTTTAGGAAGAAAAGTTGACGAGTTATGCCCCTTGGGTAAATGGATTCAGACCACCAAATATCCGTTGTTACACAGGATCGATTGTATACCTCTATTTATTGTATATCTTCCACTCACCCTTTATCCCTCTTTTGCATGGCGATTTTCGTGATAGGCGTTATGTACTCGAAAGAATTGGTTTTGCATTTCCCGACATGTGTTTATTAATATTCTGGATTTTGAGACCGGGGGATAACAATATGAGGTTGGTTACGGTGAACGAAATATTAGGCGGGTAATTACATGCTTACTAATATTTATGCATCTCAAAGATACTGGTAGTGGAATTCATACATGCTAGTATGCTACTTGTAGTTTGTGCATCTAGATTCTGATATATGTTGCTACCTCTGCGGCAGAAAACCTTTAAACCAAATGAATAACGAACGTGGCCAAACCTTGTAGCGGTGACTGCTCATGTGCACCTATAGTTAATCTCTATTCCACATAGTTAAATTACATTAGTTTTATTGACGCAGGTTCTGCGGAGGGAATGCTCTCTTTTGTAGTGTTTCATCACAAACCTTACAGTATGCTCTTGTATCTTTTCAGCTGGCAGATTTACTCAGTGGCCAATATAACCGATTTACTACCGACTTTAGAATATTTGACTGTAGATATCCATATGAGTATAAAGGTGGACACATACAAGGGGCAGAAAATATTTACACAAAAGAATCAATTGATGCCGAATTACATCGTACGCAAACAGACAGACCTAACATCCTTATCTTCCATTGTGAATTTTCTTCGCAAAGAGCACCTAGACTGTAAGTAATCATCTTAGATATTTATGAGACCCCCCCCCCCCATTCTCATATTTGTATAGAAATATTGATTCTAATATTCTGGCTATCTTACTTTGAGCATTTGAAGTTTTAGTATCTAGTCAATGTGGTTTGGGGGATGGGTGGGTCGTTGAGTGTCATTAAAGGGAAGTAATTCCCACGTGGAAGACCCAGCGCTGACAGCGACGCCATGCCTTTGCTCACGTCCACAGATTAATTACTTTCGTGCCCATATTTGATAAAAGAAAAAAATAATAATGGATGTCAGCAATAAATAAATCAATGTTTCCTTTTCTTCAGATTACGGTATCTTAGATCACAAGATCGGTTGTTAAATAGCTCCAATTACCCAAGTTTATATTACCCAGAGGTCTACATTCTAGATGGTGGTTACAAGGCTTTTTATGAACAAACAGAGGTATGCCACTTTCCTTGTATTAATACTAGACTGCCACAAAACAAAATTTGATATTAAAATAGAAATGCTGTACTGCCAACTAGTTAATGTTTTAGACTTTCTGATCCTGGCTTATATCGAGAAAAGCCCTTCTTTCATGTCTTATTGCAACTTGCAAGTTGTATTGACCATGGACGCGGAAAGTTTATGTACTCTTTCGGGTGTTAGGTACTTCAATGAAGCCAAGTCAACCGGATTTTGAGGCCACTGCCCGAACGACTGAAAATAACGGGCATTAAACCCAATCATGGATGATGGATATGTTCCTACGAAATGCATGAATTATACTACTACTCACTCAGGATAAGTGCTACACTGAATTACTAGATACGCTTCTTCAGTGTGTAATAGTTAATTTAAAATTAAGATAAACAGGCAATACCCTTCATAGTTATTCAATCTTTTTTTTTATCTCTCGTTTTAGGGTTTATGTCAACCTCCAGCATATACACCGATGCTCCACCAAGATCACGGCGCAGACTTACGTCACTTCCGAGTTAAATCGAAGTCATGGACAGCAGGAGAAAAACCAAGAGAAAAACAAAGAGAAAAAGTTTTTAGCCGATCTCGACCTATCAGATTTTAAGATTATTTATGTTTTGTTATATGTTTTTGTTACTGATTTTATCAATTGTTGTTGATTGTCTGTTATTGCCTATTTATTTGTATAGAGTAAATATAAACTTATTTATTTAATTGTTGACCGAAATAAAATTATTCAAATACCGTGATATAGCCTCTAATTAACGATTAAGGAATGGTTCCGATGTACTAGTATTTAGATATTCTCAAATGGACTTTCGTTTTCGAATTTCCAGATCATTTTCGTCAGTTGCTGTTCCATTTTAGGAACGATGCTAGATAACTTTGTTTTAGATTTGAAGCACGTTTTTTGTTGGTTTTGACAGATATTCCCACCTTTCGATATGTACAGGTTTTGGTACAGAAAGTAATACCCTGTGTTGGGTTACGTCTGCAAGATTTACAAAAAAAATGGAGTATCTGTGTAGAGCGTGGAAATTTTTTTTTACGTAATTGTATCGAGCATAGACGAAATCAACTGGGGCCATACAAAATGTAAGGTATTAGAAACCATTTGAATTATTTATTCTTCAAACCTTTATCTTCATTGAGTATGGAATCCGCTAATTGACTTAACCATATATTATGCAAGAGCCAAATCTGTCCATTGATGGTCTTTATTTGGGCCTGAAATGTTATCTAAATTATAAATTCGACATTATCTTATCCAGACCATAATCATCTCTCGATGTCATCGCAGCATGTGACATTTACTGGATTGGAGTCCGATCTGCTTTTCAACGCTTGGCGTAAAATTCAATCGCTAAATTTTCTGTTTAGAATGGATCAATTTGACTAAAATTTTAGGCAAATTCGAAAACTGCCAGTACTTTTTCTAACCCCTCATGGTGTATTTTTAATGATATTGTCTACACACAATACAATAATGTGGAATAGAACTTTGATACCAGGAAATGCCTAAGGCGAGCTACACGCATTTTGAATGTTTAATCCCCAAGAGATTTTTAGTTTTAATGTCCTATTGACGATAGAAATCATTGCATCTGATAAACGTAAAATTTGCCCGTTGGCTGTATTAATAGAGAGATAGAAAAATAGGTTTTAAGGCCCACTCGACACAAACTAGGTCATTTCGGGACCAACATATGGTTTAATTTTATTTCAATAATTCGCTTGCGCTTTGGGGTCTTTAGCAGTGGGATGAAACCGGAGAGCCCGGAGAAAACCCACGAGGCTGGACAGGCGACCCTACTCATTGCCACGTACATCCGGGGATTCGAAATCACGCCAGTTGACTCAATGGCAGGCCGTATGATACAGCGCGCACGCTAACCATTCGACCACCCCCCACCCCCCTGTATTAATACACAACCCTGTTTTCAACTGGGAGTAGAATCGGCGTGCTTTGCACGTTATCACCTCAACATTATCTAGTGAGCTCAAGAAAGGATATTATTTCGGGGTTATTTGGAAAAAAATATTAATTTTTAGTGGCTATATGTATCGATGGTTCGGTTATCAAGTAACATTTATTCAACGGATAAGAATGTCAAATATCTTCAAATACTGTTGTTACAATTGAGAAAGCTTTAAAGTCATAGAAATGTTTTAAACCGTCGCCCGGGACTAGGGTTATGCAGTATAAAGACAGACCCGAAGAGTACGATGTGATAGAAAAACGCTAGCTCACCTTATTTAGGTCCGCCACGTGCTTTAATGTTTTTATTTACGTCACAACCCGTGTGGGGATTCGGTATGCGGGTCGACCCCCTTGGTGTAGTTATGGTGGCTGTTTGGTATCATCATGTCGTAATTTCGTGGTGTCGCCCTTCATAAGGACATTATAACCCAACACCACGACAACGCGACAACCCGACATCGCGACAATGCGACACCACGAGATCACAAAATGATACCAATCAGCCACCCCACATGGTAGTATGGAGCTTTGAAAGACCCAGCGGCGATCTGGTACATGGCATAGGTGCCGTTTCCCCCCTTTGTCGAGTCAATCTTCAAAATTATGCCTCAAGCTTTGATTATTGGCAGTATACACTACCACTATTAAAGTTAATATGCCATATTTTTTGCACAAAAGGACTCAATTTATCGTTTGTCATTGAGGTTTAACCCGACCCAAATCCTTACACTTTAAAAATATCGAAGTCTAATATCAAATCTCTACCGTGACAATTGCTTGCGAATTGTAAATGCTTTCAAAAAATATATCAAGCTATTGACATTCGGAGAAAAATTGGAGGACAAGCACATTTTGCAAGATTGACTTCCATTTTCAAAAGATCAAACAGCATCCAAAATCTGTACATGACAAAAATATCACTGCAACAAAAACAATGTTAATAAAAGGCTCAATCACGTGGAAAGCTATCGTTCGTTCATTGTTTTATAGATCAAACTGAATACATAAAGGGGATACTTATTTCAAAAAGCAGGCGCGGATACAGAGGCGGGCGCACCAGGCGCACGCCCCCTCTATTTTTTGCGGTTGCGAACAATTTTTAGCTCCATATATTCTCGCGGGAAAGGAGAACAATAACAGTTTGGGTTGGAAATCGTAATTTACAGTACTAGTATGAAATTAGTCCTTGTGGGCATTTTTGTCCACTCAAAAATCACTGGCCGATCTTCGCACTCCCAACTTGGTGCAGCACGCCCCCCCCCCCCCTCCCTTTCTGAAAATCATGGATCCGCCCATGAAATGGAAAACCGTGAAAATTGTTGCATAGTCCCAAACTTGAGCTGCCTGTCCGCAGCTAGCTTCGCCTGAAAACAGGCCCTAACCTAATTAACCGACATTTTAATTCCTACACCAAATACGTCTCCAAATATTTCGCCAACAATAATGATTTTTTAGGAGCGTTCTTAGACGGCCATATCCTCACTCAGCCCCTCTAAAAAAATCCGTAGCCCAACCAAATTTTATGAGCTGGTTACGGGCCCGTGAGTATATAACCTTGTTTTGAATCTCTAAAGACAGTTTACAGTGGTAAAGAATATTGCATATATTATATATCGCTTTTACCGGGGTGGCAGAAGTTGACATTTTGCCAATATTTTGTTGTGTCGATAAGTCCCGCCCCAGAATGATCACGTGAGCGTTTTAAACGGAGGGTAATTAGGACAGTGATTATATTCTCGAAGTATGACGTAGATGGATCGTTGCATGCAGTATGAGTTGGTGGCTTGATGGCAATGAAACGCCGAGTAATAATTCTAGAGAACATTGGTGAACTTTGGGATAAAGCCTTGATGTAATTAAAAATATGGAGGCGAATAATACGAATAAAACACATTACGAAGAAGACGACGTAAGCCGTGTCATATTCGGATCGGATGCTTTTCATGGAAACAGAAAAATTCTTGAAGGTCAGGCCCAGTTCTACGCATCATTAATTCTTATAACTCTGGAAAGTTTGTTTCTTTTCGTTTTATTCCAGAAACAAATGCGGTCTGTAACCTCATTCTTGCTGTCGGCCATTGCCGTTTGTGATGTGATGACTGCGATAGCTTCTATTCCAACAGCAACCTTTATTATGTTTGAGAATCTCAATGAACCGGTCCAATATCCATGGTGTGTAATGTTGTTATATAAACTTATAGCACAAACTTTATGCCACTCAGTATCTGTTTGGTTGACGGTTATTTTAGGAGTTTTTCGATATATATCTATTTGTCACCCATTTAAAACTAATCATTTGAGTACAATGAGGCGAGTGATCTTTGCTACTATTATATGTGTTTTTATGACCATATGCATACATGTTCCTTATTGTTCCGCTTCTTCTTTGAAACCAGTGGAATATACTTATAGAAATAGTTCTATCATTGGTTGTATCACGATACTAGAGTGGAAACGTGAAAGTATAGCATCAGTAAATATTATGTTCCTGAGCGTTGATCAGTTAATACCTTGTGTATTGTTAACGGTCATCACAATCCGGTTGATCTGTGTGATGAAATCGGCATCGAGGAGACGAGCTGAGCTTGGGTCCGGTAATACAGACACCGAGACAAGCACTTGTAGTAAAATGTTGTTAATAGTATTGGTGGCGTTTCTCGTAGTAGAAATACCCCTGTTTTTTTTTGCTTCATGGTTTATAATTAATAGGTATAAAAATAAAAACCAGAATTTGTCCGAACTCTATGGTACCACTGTAGCACTGTATCATTTTGTTATAACGTGTTCGTCCACTAGTAACTTTTTAATCCATTGTTGTATGGGACGAAAATTTAGACAAACGCTGAAAGGATTTCTTTTTAGATGTTAAAGGACAAAATTGTAGTCGCAGTCACCCAGAACCCCCAATCTTCAAAGTAGGGAGGGTCTGGGTCCGTTGTCAATTTTTGACGAAAATTACTGGATAATCTACCACATAAAAAAACAAACTCCCGGTTACGCATGGGCAATGGAACCTTTTGGCTAAAGATAGACGCCATTGGCTAAAGTCCCGAAATATATCCCACAATCCACTTGGCACATCTATTATCTGCATCTGGATAGATACGTTGAGGACATTTCGGTATAATAATTAGAAACAAAATAGAGACGAGGAATAAACATCAATCGCGATGAAGAATTAAGAAGATTGAGAGAAGACATATGTTTGATTCTTGACGGGAGAAAATTACCATTTCAACTAAAAGCTTTACAAACAAAAGTTTTAGAGGGTGTCATTGTTCACAAGCGTGATGTTTTGGTAGATTCAGTACGTGGTAACATAAAAGACTGGATAATTCAGACAATGACCTACTTTCCGTCAAATTTTGAGGACCCATCCAGACTAATATTCGTAGAATATTTGTTTGGATGATAGAGACTAAAAACAATTGGTGTCAGTCATTATCACACAGTTGAGAATTTATTAAACACATTCTGAATATAATTTTAGCACAGAGATCTTTGCTACGATAGATGCGCAATAAAGATTTCATGAATCGGAAGTGTCGAAGGCAAAAGGAAAACACGAGTTATCCCTCTATATAATTCCTTCGAAGACCAAAAGTTGTTATATGGGACTGATGGAGGATATCTGACAATCCAATAAAGTAATTGAGTATCATAAGAAAAGTTAAAACGAGAAAAATAGAAATAGTCCGTACATTCTCTTGTTTTCATGCCTTCTATACCGTATAAAAACATGGTTAAGCACGGACTTTTACTAGGGGTTTCGTGTTCTCTTATCTACTGGCAGTCAATTCTTTTTTAAGAATTGTCAGAAATCCTCTCACAGCCTCAACTTTTTGTATAAGAAAGAATTATTAGTGAGCAGAAAAGCGCACATAATTCATCCCTACACCAACACTATCAAATTATTTATTTTTACACCAACACTATCAAATTATTTATTTTTCGAAATTATCATGTGTTGATATTAAATTTGTTTAGACATATCTTCACTACCGTTTTTAGATTTTAAGAAAACCACTAAATCCCGTACAATTCAAAAAATAGTTTTCTAAACATCCATATGAAGAGTACAGGAGAAGAACGATCTAAATCACATTTTTGTCTTTTCGCATAAAAGGCAAAACAAACTTTTGGACGAGAATGCTTGACGCGAACAGAACAACGAATGGCTTTAATTACAACCTCAAAACTATGTTTAATACGAATCATTATACCAGTACAACAACTGACTTCAACTTTTCAGCCAAATTAATGTCAAATAATGGTACGATGGACGTATTAGTCCCCGGGGGCATTTCAGAAGGACCTTGATTCGATGTGACTCCGATCGTTTTTACCTGAAATTGATTGTTCCACCGAAAGCTTATACAATGTGCTACAAGATGGCGCCATTAACTGGGATTCGTTGAAAAAGTGACTTAGATCGTTTTTCCCCTGTACTCTTCAAATGTCAATCACATCATCTGTCTGAACAGTTTGTTATTGAAGTGGGGTTGGGATGGCCTAGCCTAGAGGTGCCGCGCTTCGACCTCTAGCTGGACGGTCACCTCTGGCTTACGGCTGTGGTTTCGATCCCTGGTGTGAGCGTATGTGGATGGAGATAGGGGGTGGGTTTTCTCCGGGCACTCCGGTTTCCTCCCACTGCTAAAGACCCCTACGCGCAAGCGAATTATTGAAATTAAATTGAAACCATATGTTAGTACCAAAATGACCTAGTTTGTGTCGAGTGGACGTTAAACCCCATTTCTCTCTCTCTCTTTGCTATTGAAGACATGCGTCGCAATTATTCCCCATTAACAATATAGAAAGAGAGGTCTCGGTTTATCGCTTACTTTATGCAAACATACGATAATACATTGTGGCGGCATTCTATCAAAAAAGTAATATTTATCCAAAGGGGAAAATAGAATATATAGTTTGTTCAATTAATACTACTTTTGAACTATTGTGAATTATTGTATTTTAATATGTTAAACTATAGTAAGTGGCGGTGTATGCTGTACCCTAGACTGGTGGCCAGTCTCCTCCACACACCAAAAATTGGCCAGTCCTCCCAAAAAAAAGAAACGAAAAAAAAACGTAATCTCTGGTTCTGATTACAGGTTTACTCAAAATTTTTTTTTTATACAAATGGAAACGAAAGTGTTGGTTTACTAAAAATTAATACTTTTATATAAATCGAAATGTAAAATAAATAGAAGAGACTGGGCCAGTCTAGCTGTACCCCATCTTTATTAACAAAATATGTATTTAGCTAATCAGTATGGAAATTCATAATAATCATTCCAAATGTGGTATTTTTGTGTTCTAATCTATTTTTGTTACAGTGTTGTTATTACATATATTATATTTTCCTGTCATTTATTGATAATAAATGGCCTATTCAATTTCATATCGCCTACTGTTATATTTGTCTACAAGGACACTTAGGCCGGCAGCCAAAATTTCTAGCGTGCAACTCCGCTACACGGTCCACCATAAAATAATCTGCGGTCATTATAAAGTAGATGATCATGTTTTAAAGAAAATTTACTAGTGGTCCAAGCTTCGGCAGCGCAATTTAAGGGTGATATAAATTTATTCGTACGGGATTTATTTGACTCGCGCTGTTATAAAGCGTAGGGAAATAACTAGTGATTGGTCACCATGGGCCAATCAGTAGCTCGCATTGTGAACTGCTGACCCGACCTTGAAAGTTGTAAACAACAACACACATGTAATGGCTGCGCCCATCAAAGAACGTGAATCGACTGATATTTCATCAAATTTACGCTGTATTGTTCCTTTCTAAGGATTAAGAAAGGAACGAGAACAATTATTTACAAAATCTCGCCGGGATAAATTCCGTGAATGTGCCCATTAATGGCTAAAACTTGATGGGCGAGGGAAATGGATAGCTGAACAGGCAACAGGCGACTTCGACTACTTCGAGTGATTAATCAACAAGGAATTTATTTATCGACGCGCCAAAAGATACTGTATTTCACCCAACATGCTACAGGCGTTTTACAGACAAATTCCGAATTGTGTCTGCCCGTAATCGTATAGAGAAAGAAAAATTAAAATCCCCGGCTACAAGCCAAACAGCAGGTAGGCCTAATGTTAATGTTACTTACAAATTTATAATCATTTATTACTAATAAATATTAAATATATTCATCATACACTGTCTTACAGTTTTTAATTATTGTTTTGTTGTAAATGGAATCAGAAGTTCTACTGGGATCACTGTAAAATTGTTATGAAGCTAGCCAGTAAAGCCCTTTACCCCATTTGTTGATTTGGCGCAGTCATTGGTTAGAGTGTTGCGCATTCGCTTCCACGGTAGCACGTCATTTCGGTCCCGCGTCATTTCGGACTCAACACAAACGTCGTTTCGGACTTACTTGGCGTCGTTTCGGACTCAGTCAAGCAACTTTTCGGACTCTGATTAATAATTAAAGGACCGTAGATAATTTATGTAAATTTATGTGAGACTGATAGTTGTCTTATTTAATTGATCAGCGATTGTTGATGTCGCGATTAACACTGCTTGTTCTCTTTTGTTTTGTTTTGTATTGAACTTGGCAATTAAAATATTGTTGAAAAATTTGTGTATACTTAGTAATACTTCATTGTTTTTCTTTTGTCAAATAGTAAACGAGCTTGATTGACCGATCACTGCTAGTGCTAAAGTTTTTTTTGTGAAACGGAATAATTGCAATCAACACACGGCCGCCATTATCAATGATTGACAACTCTCACGCTTTTCATCATCCACCAAAGTACCGCAAGATTTCTATGCACATACTACAATAACATCGGGATGTTCGTTATGCACGACTCCACATGCTGAAGGCCTACTTCAACTTGATGGCGAGCGGTAAATTATATAATTTAACCTGCATGTTATTTTTTGTTGGGCTATTAAGAATAGCCACGTGCGGTGTATTATATATTGATTTGACAGTTGTGTTCAACCTTTCCTTTCAACTTATTCCTGAGTCCGCAGAGGCACCTACCTGAGTCCGAAGCGTCACCTACCTGAGTCCGAAATGTCATATACCCGAGTCCGAAACGTCGAGGCCATATTTTTTGGAGTCCGAAATGTCGTAAGTCCGAAATGACACGGGGCCGAAATGACATGTAATCTCTTCCACAAGGGATGAAACACAGAGAAGTTAACTTGTTTTTTATTTTCTTGGCCCACTTGCAGGTGCCCTGCTAAGGCGTTCTGTCTCAAGACCGTTTCCGGTCACACAAAGGATCTGAACCACAACCGCATGCCAGAGTTGAACAGCCAGGTACATGTAGGCCTCAAAGTGACATTCCTCCCCCCCCACCCTTGAGCACACTCAACATTCAACGCTATATGGTGTATAATTTGTTTGCAAATTTGTTTGTAGGCCAACTGTTGAAAGCTGCTGAATTGAAAGAGGATGAAGATATTTTAAGGCATATCATTGTTGCTTCTTGGTACACCCAAATGTATGTCAGCTGCTGAATGCTTTTACTAGGACTAGTCCAGTCACTAGATCCCCTAAGATATTTTTCCAGCAACAATTTTGACATGTCTACCTAATTTACCCTACAAATTTGTGTAATTTGAGCAATTTGCATATGGCTCGTCAGGGCATATTTTCTCAATGCAATGTTCAGGGACCAATTTGGAATGAATTAAACTGAGCCTTACATTAAATTTTTCAATACATGTATTGTTTTCAATTTAGCTCAAATGTAAAATCATACGGCCTGCCGCCTGCCATTGAGTCAACTGGCGTGGTTTCGAAACCCTGGTTGTACGTGGCAAAGAGTAGGGTCCCCTGTCCGACCTCATGGGTTTTCTCCGGGTACTCCGGTTTCCTCCCACTGCTAAAGACCCCCACGTGCAAGCGAATTATTGAAATAAAATTAAACCATGTTAGTCCTGAAATGACCAAATTTGATGTTAATACATTTAGTGACAGTGATGATGACGAAGATTAACTTTGATGACATTTGATGTGCAGAGTACTGTTTAATTATGATTTTCAATGATTGTTTCACTTCAATAAATAATTTCACAACTGTTCATCCTGTTTTCTAACCTTTGCCTTCATAACAGCCCAGAATTATTTTTTTAACTTATATCTACATGTATGTTTGTAATTTGACCATTAATCATATCCGAAATAGTTGTTCACAGCTACATGTACATGTACAGTTGTAAAAATACTGTAGTGGCTAATTGAAAGGGAACATGTATGTGGGTTTAGAATGTTTATCTTAGTTGAAAAAAATCATGTGGTTCAATGCATTATAAAGTGCTACTGATCTCCATTATTTCAAAAGCATATCATTCAACTACTGTCAAACATATCCCCTGGTATGGCTAGGATATGCTACAAATCGACTCTAGCATGTTCCATACAAGCAATAATTTCTGAGCAAACATCCAACAATCAACCCTCAAAGGCCCCTGAGATCCAAGAAACAAAATAATTATTAGGCTTGTGTGCCCACACCAGGTCTTGTGCGTCATACAAAACCAGCAGTCACCATACACCTGATAGTCTATCAATTACAGACATTTGACAGAAAGGGAGATAACTCTTTTTCACCGTTAATGGGTGTCCAGAATTCTTTATTCACCCATGACATTTGTGTTTTGAGCATTTTTATTTACATCAAAATCTATCCAATAAACTGTTCATTGCCAAGGATGAAGGCATGATGTGTTTTAGCAACTATTTAATTTTATGTCAACTTCAGAATTGTTAGTACAAAATTAGCATTTATTTGACAATTTTGACGAATTTCATCTGGCCCTAAATCAATAAATTGCAAACATTTTGCTTGGAACTCCCGGATTTTGTGTTCGTGGCGTCATAAGCTTTCCAAAAATGTATAGTTTTTCTTTTAGGCAAGACCGTGTAGCGGAGTTGTGTTTCTAAGCTAGCTAGAAATTTTGGCTGCAGGCCTAACTCGCTGGGGGCATAATTGTCTGTCGTCAAGTCACGGTAAAAGATTGTTACAACCAACTGTCAAAACTGTAGCAGGCGGAAATACTGAGTGGAAATTTATAATTATGACATAGAATTTATATCTATCGACATCCAAAATGTTTTTTAGATGGCGTTTAGATGTCAAACTGATTGTGGATATAAAAATGCTTCATGGGTTGCTGACGTCGGTAAAGTTGACCAGTAGATTTAATGTAAATTATTCTTACATATATGATACAATGTTTTGACTCCCGGGTGTTAAATCTATATTACAATAGTGGCCTTTTCTAAATTTGATATTGATTAAGTGTATAATCTTATATTGGTCTATATCAATGGTTCTCAACCAGTGTGCCACGACACACAGATATGCCGCATAAGCTTCCCAAGAGTGCCGCGAAATTTTGAAAGGCACACTAAGAAAATGCGAAAAAACACATGATCCTTATTGATTATTCACTGGTGACTACTGGTTATAAGTTCATAGCTGTGTATTTCTTTATTTAGTTTCAGCCTGTCGGTGTGTCTATGACTGGTCTGTGTCTACGATTGTATGCCGTCTACGTCTTGCTAATGATATGTTTTTATTTTGCAAAATTCAAATATTTTCCTATGTATTTAGCCAGGCATGCCGCTATTTTTTAATGTGCCCCAAGGTGTGTCGTTGGCAAAAAAGGTTGAGAACCACTGGTCTATATCATAAATTACTGTTGTTTAATCTATATTGTATAACCCAATATTGAGCTTTATCACCCAATAACACGTTCTACAGTAGATATCGCTTGTATGTAACTTTCATACTGCGTTATAGCTTTGCATGGATTTGATTGGTCAATTAGAAGGGACAACTTTTTATGTTAAAAAAACAATTTAATTTTTATTAAAAGTAACTTTGGTTTTTTTTATTAAAAAGAAACTATTTAATATAAAGGGTTTTGCAACGGTTGAATCGCAGCCCTATGCCGTAATGTGATCAAGTTCAGTAAAAGTGAAATCTATAGCTAAGAATTAAATTTATTTTTGCATGTAAGAATGGATTGGCGATAAATAAAATCTCCTTCTTGTCTTTTTTGATATCAAGAAAAATATTTTAAAAAAGATCGTAGGAGATTCTTTCTACATTGTATATTTGTATATCATATATTACTGGTGTAAGAAGACTAAGTTGCGTAATCTAATGGGGGTTGGGATGGCCTAGTGGTCTAGAGTGACACGCTTCTACCTCTAGCTGGCCAGTCACCTCTGGCTTGCGGCTGTCGTTTCGATTCCTGGCGTGAGCGTATGTGGCATGTAGATAAGGGTGCCTTCTCAACCTCATGGGTTTTCCCCGGGCACTCCGGTTTCTTCCCACAGCTAAAGACCCCAACGCGCAAGCGAATTATTGAAATAAAAATTGAAACCATATGTTAGTCCCAAAATGACCTAGTTTGTGTCGAGTGGACGTTAAACCCCATTTCTCTCTCTTTCTGTATAATCTAATAGTGTTCTACATCATAAATTATACACGTGTTGAAACTATGTGTATAATCTAACATTGTTCTATTTCATAAATATTATGTTACTGGTATTAAAACTAATTTCTATGACCTTACATTGCTCTAGTTCATAAATTACTGGTATTAAAACTATGCTGTACTATCTAATATCAGCTATATTTGTATAACAGAAACTAAGTTGTATAATGTCATATTGAGCTATACTGAAACTAAGTTGTGTAATGTCAGGGTTCTGTCCTTGGTCCTATTTTATTCACGTTATACACCTCACCGCTTGGGGATATAGTTAGAAAATATGATTTACAATTTCATTTATACGCAGATGACACCCAATTATATATTTCTTTTTCACCTAAAAATCCAGATTCTTATGTCAGCTCAAAGGTAGTTATTGAAGAATGTATATATGAAATTAAATTGTGGATGTCAAAAAACTTTCTTAAATTAAATGATGATAAAACTGAATATTTATTAATTGGCTCAAATAAACAATTGTCAAAAATTGACTGTAAATCTCCCGTCTTAATTGGTAATAATGAAATTAATCCCTCGTCATCTGCACGTAATATTGGTGTAATATTTGATATGAATATGAGTATGGAAGCTCAAGTAAATTATATATGTAAATTGTGTTATTGTAATATAAGAAATATTGGTAGAATACGTAAATTTATCCCTTTAGACTCCACAAAAACACTTGTTAATGCTTTAGTCATGTCTAGACTGGATAATTTTAATTCATTGTTAGCTGGTCTTCCTGTCAAACTTTTAGATAAACTTCAACGAGTCCAAAATACATCTGCACGCCTTATTACAGGCATTAAAAAATATGATCATATTACCCCAATTTTAAAAAATTTACATTGGTTACCTATTTCTTATAGAATTGATTTTAAAATTTTATTGTTAACTTTTAAATGTTTGAACAAATTAGCACCTGTTTATTTATCTGATCTTTTAACTATGTATACACCAGGGCGATGTTTACGCTCTTCAGATGATAACTTTCTTTTAAAGGCCAAATATTCAAAGCTGTTAACTTTTGGTCAAAGATCTTTTAGTATTCAAGCACCAGCTTTATGGAATAGGTTACCGTATGATATTAGGTCCTGTAATAATGTTAATACTTTTAAGAAAAAACTTAATGTATTTTCAATTTATGTTGATTCTTGTGTTTTATATTTGTACCATTGTAAAGCACCTCTGAACACGTGTATGTGAAAGAGGGGCTATAACAAATGTTTGTAATAATAATAATAATAATTGAGTTATAGTGTTAAAATAAGTTGTATAATCTTGTATTGTTCTATTTCATATTTGTATAATCTTATATGGAACTATTTCATAAATATACCGGTAGCCCCGAGGGTCAACCTAGCTGAAAAATGTACCAATGTTCACCTATATGGTATTAATCCATGCATATCTGGTACCTTAAAAATGTAAGTCTGTCGGGTATCTGTTGGTGGGTGTGGCTGTGACAGCTTGGATTCTTAGCATGAATTCGTGAGCTAGATTAGCTCAAAAGTGTACCACACGAAAATGGTGCAGCAGTATACGTTACATCTTTAAGTATTACAAAAACACTCTGACAGACCAGACATTTCTAGTGATGTGGTACCCCCGACAGAGCTATTTAATTGCCAGACCACAGCTGGGCTAGATTAGCTGAAATATGTACCACCTAAAACTGCTTGAAAGTTGTTTAGCACAACTACAGGAATCAGGAATGATCACTGCCAGACAATTTGTGTGGTGCGTTACCCCTCACAGACACGCCCAAAATTTCACGCCCCACAACTAGGCTAGATTAACTAAAGTTCGTACCGCCTCTAAAACTGCTTGGACGTTGTTCAGCACCACCTCAAGAATCAGGAATGATAACTGCCAGATAGTTTGTGCGATGGGTTACCCCTCACAGACACGCCCAAAGTGTCCCGCCCCACAACTGTTGAAGCCAGTACCACCTACAACTGCATGTGAGTTATTCTACACCATCGCAGGAATCAGGAATGATAACTGCCAGACAGTTTGTGCGGTGGGTTACCCCTCACAGACACACCGAAAGTATCACGCCCCACAACTAGTGAAGAATACGTGAAGCCAGTACCACCTAAAACTTAAACTGCCTGGCATGTTCAGCACCACAGGATTCGTGAATGATCACTGCCAGGCAGTTTTTGTGGTGGGTTACCCCCACCCCAAGGTTAGATTAGTTGAAGTCCGTACCACCTAAGACTGCTTGGAAGATGTGCAGCACCATCCCAAGAATCATGAACGCAAACACGGGCTACTGTAAGATCAGGCGCTTCCACAATTGTTCCGTCTGTTTGCATGTGCTTGCGGGGTTTTTTTTTAGCTTGTGGCACATTTTATATGTGTAGGCCTATGACATGTCAAATGCAGCTAAATCGACTATTTGTCGGGAAGTTAATGTCATTGATCTATTTATAAATTGTTTTTTATGACGTTAGAGAGCCTCGTAGTCCAAATGTACCTAGACTCATACTTGACTTATGCTTACGTAAGAACGCTCTTGAGAATTTTCTAGAGACGGTATTTTATAAAGTTTCTTACGTAAGCAAGAGTGAACCGGGCCCTGGCCTGTCTTAAAAGACATGGATTATGGCAGCTGGAATGACGGAATCCATTCCTGGGTGAGTGAAATTACGATATTTACTTTGGTGTCTTTTTGGTTTCTTCTGGACCCACTTGGGGCCCCTTTAAACGATTTTAATTGTATATTTAAAACACCGATGAGTGGTATGTCAGTGATCACCGAGTTGAATCACTACTTTTATTGCCAATGAATTGTCTTTATTCCTCAATACAGTCACGACATGATCATCCTGTGACAGATGCAAATCTCTGAGCAATTATCCATAAATCATTTATGTAACTCAATCGGATGATTGCAATTATTTCGACGTTCAACATGTTCAATATACATGTAATTGGGTTTCTTTTTGTTCCAGGTTGAACTAGTCTATGATTATGGATCCAGACAAACCATCGGAATCCCAACTGGTAGCTAATAGCGTCATCAATGAGCATACCCCTAGTAAAGATACTAATGCATTGCCGCCTGTAGCTGAAGATGCTCACAACAACACCATTGGTGACGTGAATTCATTCAAACTGGCCGTTCAGGAGGTATGTAAACCACTATATATATTTCTTGTAGTATCTTATAGCAGGGATGGGGTAAAGGAGTCAGTGTCTTACAAACACATATTTTCAACACATTTCAAACCAGTTTGTAATGAATTGCATTTTTTTTTATTTTGACCAACGAAAATTTTTTAATCTGTAACATGGATATTGAAGAGAAGATATTAAAGCCTGTCGATATAACGATATAACGGAATGTGGAATGTGAACGGTCTAAAATCAAAATTGTCGGACCAAGAATTCTTCTTATATCTGAAGCGTTTCAATGTCATTTGTCTGATAGAGACTTGGTGTGGAAACGAGATTGAATTGGACTGTCATTTTCCTGAATACGAATATGTTTCATGTGTACGTGGTAAGGAGCGGGGTGGTATCGTCGTTCTGTACCACAACAGTCTGTCTACCGGTATCGAAAGAATTAAACATTCATTTCAAGAGTCGATATTTTTAAAACTTTATGCAGACTACTTCGGTTGGTCTAAAAGTGTTATATTTTGTGCTGTGTACATTGCCCCAGAAGGTTCAAAGATTCATGGAAATCAATGTGGTTTTGAAAAATTCGAAGAAAATTTGTTGGATATAATTTCGGAGTACCCGGAATCTAATTTAATAGTAACGGGGGATTTCGATGCCAGAACGGGGGAAAATTATGACTATCTTATAGATGATTCGGTGAAGTATATTCCGGGACTGGATGAGGCAGTCTATATGGTTGATAATTTTGATAGACTACGGCGGTCTAAAGACAAGGAACTGAACAATTATGGGACAAAACTGTTGACACTATGTGCAGTGTTGAATATTCATATAGTGAACGGTCGCAGCGAAGGAGACCGAGATGGGGAATTCACGTGTCTTAAATATAATGGCGCTAGCGTCGTGGACTACTTGTTCGTGTCCTCTGAAATATTTGATAACATAGTTGAATTTGAAGTCGGTCAGAGAACGGAATCCGATCACCAACCGTTATATTTTTGTATAAATGTCAACATCGCAAAACAGATTACTGATGATCAAGTCATAGACACTTACGCGTACACAAAATACAAATGGAAAGCTAACTTTGATCAAGAGTTCCAAGCGCGCATAAGCGCATCGTTTGAACAATTCAATGAGGTGTTCAAAGAACTTCCGCCACAGAATACAGACAGTGCTATAACATGTTTCACGAGCTTTATAAAATCATGTGCTAAACCAATGAAATGTAAAACTAACTATTTTAAACACAAGAATCAACCTCCTTGTTTTGATGATGAATGTGCTAATAGTAAAAGGTCAAACCATGAGTCACTGAATAGATTTAGAAAGTCAAATAATCCACAAGATTTATCATTGTATATTATATGTAAAAACGGATTTAAATCTCTATGTAAATGTAAGAAACGTCATCACGAAAATTTATTTTGTGATAAATTGTATAATAACTTACACGATTCTGACACATTCTGGCAAACAATTAAAAATGTTCTGCCTAAATCTAAAATAAGTAAAGACATTTCACCATCTGAATGTATGAATCATTTCAAATCTATTCTTAACCCAAATTATGTATCCCAAAAAGACCCTCTCTTGAATAGACATGAACTTAGTTCAGATTCAGACATGAGTTCGAGCGAAACAAATTTTAATACTCTAAATAGGCCGTTCACCCAGATTGAAGTCACAGAATGTGTTAGAGGTATGAAATCGGGGACTTCCCCTGGTCCAGATGGAATTGGGATAGAATATTATAAAGCCTGTTTGGATACGTTTGTACCCACTTTAACGGTTATCTATAATATTATTTTTAATTATGGTGATTTTCCAGATAGTTGGTCGAAAGCTCTTATTGTTCCACTTCATAAAAAGGGCCCAGTTTCGGATTGTCGAAACTATAGAGGGATCTCTCTTCTTGATTGCTTAGGTAAAATATACTGCACTCTACTTAACACTAGGTTACAGAAATGGTCGGAATCCGAAGGCAAATACTGTGAAGAACAAGCGGGGTATAGGAGGGGATATTCCACTATTGACCAAATATTCACATTACAGGGTCTTGTGCAAAAATACATTTCTAAATCGAAAGGTCGCATGTATTGTCTCTATGTGGATTTCTCCCGCGCTTTTGATTCCATAAACCGTCTTAAATTATTAACTTTATTACTAAACAAAGGAGTATCCGGTAAAATGTTTCAAGCTCTGAAAAACATGTATTCATCAGTCAGTTCTTGTGTTAAAGTGAATTCAAAGCTAACTCCTTATTTCGACTGTCAATCAGGCGTGCGACAAGGCTGCACTTTAAGTCCATTGCTATTCTGTTTATACATTAACCAGCTGGTAGATTGTATGAGAATTGGAAATTTAAGAGGTATATTCACAAATCAGGATGTAGATGATATTCTTATGCTTCTATATGCAGATGACCTGAGCATTGTATCATATACTATCGCTGACCTCCAGCGTAAAATCGATATATTAGAAATATTTTGTTGTCAATAACTTACAAGTGAATATATCAAAAACAAAAGTTGTAGTCTTCCGGAACGGAGGAAAACTGCGCCAAAATGAAAGGTTTTACTATAAGAATACTAATATTGAATGTGTCACTTATTATAATTATCTTGGTCTACTATTTTCATCCAGATTGTTTTGAAGTAAAGCAGTATATAGTTTGTCTGTAAAAGCTAAAAAAGCCCTGATGCCCATACAATGTTTATTTCGAAAAACAGGTTCACCAACTCCCCATGTTGTGTTTAAGATTTTTGATTGTATCATAAAACCCATTTTATTATATGGCTCTGAAATTTGGGGTTATGAATATCGTAAAGATATTGAGCTTGTACACACGAATTTCTGTAAATCTGTTCTCGGCATTCGTCAATGTTGCTCGACAGCGGGCTCTAAAGGGGGATGTGGTCGTCACAATCTTGCAGTATATTACATGTCGTCATGTGCGCGCTATTGGATCAAGCTGATTCATATGCCATACAGCAGATACGCTAAACAAACGTACACAATGTTAAGACGTCTTGATACTATTGGTCGTGTTACTTGGGCTACTAAAGTAAAATTACTCTTTAAGTTCACTTGGATTTGGTTACATCTGGTACTGTGAGCAAGTTGGTAGCTCGAAATATTATTCAAATATAAATAAAAACTCGTTTAACTGACATTAATATACAGGAATGGTCAACCACAATCTCTAACAGTGAAAGTCTTAAGTATTACTGTACATTCAAACTGAATATAACTCAGGGAAACTATTTTTCTGTCAACGTAAATCAGCATATTAAAAGAAATATAACTAAGCTACGATTAAATTTGTTTCAATTAAATGCAAACTTATTTAGACGAAAACAAGTAAACAGCCCAGTCTGTCCTGTTTGTGATTGTGCGGTAGAAGACATTTATCACTTTGTCTTAGAATGTAAACATTATAATGAATTAAGAATACAATATTTACCTAAACTATATTGGAATCATGTGCAAAATGTATATAAGTTCAATCAGTTATGTTCAAACGTCGACAAAAGTGTCATGGTATCCATATCATGTTTTCTGGATAAAGCACTTGCACTGAGAAGTGAACATGCTTAAAATTTGTAAATGATTTATATAAGTTAACAAATTATTATATTTAATTGTAAATAAAATATTTAAAATTGTAAATAAAGCGAATATAATTTAAATCAAATTATATTGTAGTATTGTGAATAATATTTTTGATAGTTAAATTTACCAACGGATTTACCATGATCAGTTTTCAAATTGTGTTAACGAAAATTATTTATTTTTGTAAATATATAAGTATTGCATACTCTGTATCTATGGGTCATTCGACCTAATTACTGAAATAAACTATTATTATTATTATTATTATAACGGAATCAACTTTGAAAAGTAAAGATTCTTCGAACCAGCATGACGAGTGATAAATACGCCAGCTATCCCGATGCAGCTCGACTTGTTCTTCCGAAGCCTTCTAGGCGATGTTATGCCAGCGTTTCAGGGTGCACCGGTGAGTACTATAGACCGGAAGATGGCATCGATGGCACCAGATGCAGTTTTCCACGTTACACGAGGGACAGTTAAACCATGAAAAAAAGTTGCTATGGGGCTTGGTATGTCGTCATAAACTGGCTCGCAGCTAGCTTTGCAAATATTGAACAGATCAGGCCACAGCATTTAGCTTCAGTGAAGCCAAAGGGCTTGAAACAGAATTCTAACGACCGTGATACTCCAGATGGAATTAGCCTTTTCCCTGATCGGACCACTGCCTGCGTCTGGGACAATAATGACGCACATGTTGAGACTCTCGATAGAAAGGCAACCTTACATTCAACAGTTGGCCACACCTACCAGAAGATACTGGAGCATGGCGAGGAACAATGTGGTTCCTATGACTTTCACTTTCGTGAAGGTCGAAACAGGACGACCTTTGTTGAAAATCATCAGGAAATTCCTGCGTTCCGTAAACCCCTAAAGGCAGCCAACTGTCACAAGCACATACACCGAAGGATGCGATGAAACTCCTCGCCCACAGATGACAGAAGGGCGACACACCACTTTATGCCGGCTGTATGAGTCGATTTGTAAAGGACCCCCTTCCAACCCAGTGGATCTTTTATATGGACCCAATTCCAACGTCTCCAACGGATAATGCAGTTGTGAAAGAGACAATGATTCGTACAATGAGAGTGGCCAAGGAATCCGGTCAGGACTATGCAGTCGTGGCATACGACTTGGCAGTGGGCCTCAAGGCATACTCAATCCAGGCTGTTGACTCCCCGCTCTTTGACAAGCTGCTGATCTTGCTAGGAAACTTTCATATAGAACTTGCATTTTATGGTGCGCTGGGAACTATACTCAGTGAAACTGGAGTTGAATTCATCCTCACTGAAGCTGGTGTCTTACGCTTCCAATGCCAGAAGGATTTTGTCAATCGTATGTGTATGCCTTGACAAATACATAGAAAACTTCATTAAAGACAGCGAGCCGAAGTTGCATGGGGCTGAAGATTGGGTCTATACCATAACAGGAGGTAATCAAAAAATCAGACAGAGAGGAGACAAACTCCTGACCAACGGAAAGTTCAAAAATTAGCTTGGAAGATTTCATTTAAGGGAATGGGGAAAAGAGCACTTTTTGAACATCCTAAGTGGAAAAACGCTGTATGTCTCCTATGGTGATGAATGCTTCAAGTACTTTTCAGATGACTGACAAAAGATTATCGTTGCCGACTCTCTCACATGTAGGCTAACCATGAGGATCTCCAAAACATCACTGCGAGTACTGTCGTTGTTCGAGCATATGACACTGATGTAATTGTTATACTCATCGGATTGCTTGGACAAAAACGACCCAAGGCGAGGTCTGTGACCAAAGTTATTATGGACTGTGGAAATGGTAACAGCAGAAGATACGTAAATGTGTTCAACATCATAGATGTCCTCGAAGAGTGTAAACCAGAATCTCAAGAGCACTACCGGGATACCATGCCTTCACAGGATATGATTTTACATCTTCCTTTAATAGGTAGGATTATTCATGCAGCGTTAATCAAGTGGGGAAATACACAGTACTAACAGGCTATGTTAAATATTACATATATTTTAGTAGTTGTTGTGAACAATAAAGAGTTTACTGTAAACATGAATACCACATGATATGACTTGTCAATTTGTATTTTATCATTTCAGGAAAGGAAAAGTCAAACATCTAGAGTTACTTGTGAAGGATACAACCGGTCGCTTCCTCATATTGTTCACTAGTATGGCGACGGAGTATGTCTGTAAGTATCGCATCGGAGTATGTCTGTAATGTTTATGGCCAATCCAAAGACCAAGATGTGGATGAAGCACGCTAACGTAAACTGATGGAAATGTCAGGCAAAAGCAGATTGAATCGCATATGAACCACTAATGCTTTTGTTTAAAGCACGTAAAGCACCTCTGAAGACGTTGCAGAGAGCTCATATCGTCACTATGTTGTGGAGCCATACCCATACAGCATCTCATAATCAATGTCAGTTCCCTTCTGATTATTGTTGGTCATACAAGGAAGACTTGTTGCAACAAACATGGTTTGATGGACCTTCAGCTCCAGAATGTTTGGTTTCGAGTCCCGCTAACGTCATCGACGTAAACAAGGGTTGTGCTGATGACCCCGGCAGTAGCAGTGACGAGACAATTATTCTGGATGAGTCAGATAATTTGATGGAAACTGGTGTAACCGTTCGCCCAAGACCTGTCATATGATGAGCCATGGAGTGAAGACTCAGATTCTGATTATGCAGTAGTTCTTGGGCTTTATTTTTTTGTTGTACTTCTGAGTTTCGCAATTACAAATGACCTTTTCGCTGGAGTTCTACAAGTTAGTTCAGCAGATCTATCCACTTAAATAAGTACAATTGCAATGGTGAAAGGGGATTTATTTGTGGAAGGGGTCTGTCAGGGATAGCCATGGCAGAAACTGTCTTGCAGCAGATCAATTTGTAGTCAGTTTCCGGTGGTACAGACTTCGGCTCATCCCGCTTAATTTGGAGGCGTGTCGTTTTGGGTGTGTTAGTTGTAGGTGGTACTGGCTTCACCTAATATTCCCTAGTTGTGAGGCGTGACACTTTGGCCGTGTCTGTGAAGGGTAACCCACAGCACAAACAGTCTGGCAGTTATCATTCCTGAATCTTGCGGTGGTGCTGAACAACGTCCAATCAGTTTTAGGCGGTACGAACTTTAGAAAATCTAGCCTAGTTGGGGGGGGGGGGGGGGTCATTTTGGGTGTGTCTGTTAGGGGTAACCCACCGCACAAATTGTTTGGCAGTGATCATTCCTGATTCCTGTAGTTGTGCTGAACAACTTCCAAGCAGTTTTGGGTGGTACATATTTCAGCTAACCTAGCCTGTGGTCTGGCAATTACATAGCTCTGTCGGGGGTACCACATCACTAGAAATGTCTGTCAGAGTGTTTTTGTAATACTTGAAGATGTAAGGTATACTGCTGTACCATTTTCGTGTGGTACACTTTTGAACTAATCTAGCTCACGAATTCCTTCCCAGAATCCAAGCCGTCAGAGCCACAACCACTACCAGATACCCGGCAGACTTATATTTTTAAGGTACCAGATATGCATGGATTAATACCAATATAGGTGAAAATTGGAACATTTGTCAGCTAGGTTGACCCTCTGGGTACGACAAAGATGGTTAATTGTTAGTAGCACGCGTGTCCTCGACTGGCTTTTACGCACGCTGTGCAGCACAATTAACCATCTTTGTCTTACTTTTGGTTTTGACCCCTCTGACTTTTTACCGTTGATTACAGATTAACCATCCATAAGTGTACAAATGTGTTGTTATTGATGTGTTGCCATTTGAATATTGTTCATAATAAGTCAATAAGAAGCAGAATAAATAAGAGATGTTTATAGGATCATTTTGTTATGAAATGAAATGGGCTTTAATGTCCTACTCTTTTGCACCTAACCCGGGCTAATGGAAGACGGGTCAATTTGCTATACGAAAAAATAAGTGATGCGTTTTCTATGGCGCTCAGTTACTAGTGTTAAAACTAAGTAGTATAATCTTGTATTGTTCTATTTCATATTTGTATAATCTTATATGGAGCTATTTCATAATATGCCTAGTGTGAAAACTAAATTGTATAATCTTATATTGTTCTAGTTCATATTTGTATAATCTTATATGGAGCGATTTCATAATAATTACTACTAAATTGTATCATCTTATATTGAGCTATATCGTATATCACCGCCCATTTTTCGACACAAACATCAGAGAATGAGAATATAAACTATAGAAGTTATATTGTAAAATGAATATTGATGTTATCCTAATGAGAAAATATGGAATCCTAATATCCAATATGTAAGACACAATCAGTACACACGTCGTGTATTCGGGCGTCATTTGAAACCAAAAAAATAGGTTGCCAGGCAACGAAACATACGCCCACACAGCAGCCAAATCGTCCGTGCAGTCAACAAGAGTTGTTGCATTTTAAGTAATCATCAGAAAATCATAATTCAAACTAACCCATAACTACGGTGTAACTGTGATATAATCAAACGTTTTTTTAAATCAGATAATAATTGTGACCTCCAGAGGGACCACAAGCTAAAAAGGGGCCATGATTCAGGAAGTTACGATCCGATATGGGCAAATATGCAATGGAACCAAGATCATTAGGTTATAAACATGTATTTCAAGTTTCATCAAAATCAGTTCAAAATTGTGACCTCTATAGAGTCCACAACCTTGATATAACATATTTTTACCCAATTCGCGTACAGACGGCGGCCATTTTATCGGTCAACTCTGGTCCAAATTTTCACGAAATTCAACTTCTCCCTTCATTACCATGAAACCGTGATATAATCAAACGGTTTTTTTAAATGGATAATAATTTTGACCTCCAGAGTGACCACAAGCTAACAATAGCGATTTTTCGGACAATCAGTGGACATAATTCATGAAGTTATAATTCGATGGGCGCAAATATCGAAAGGAACCAAGACCTCTGGGTTATAAACATACATGTCAAGTTTCATCAAAATCGGTTCAAAATTGTAACCTCTATAAGGTCCGTCAATTTTGGTCCGATTTTCACGAAATTCGAACTCAACCTTCATAACCATGGAACGGTGATATAATCAAACGTTTTTTTTAAATCGGATAATAATTTTGACCTCCAGAGGGACCACAAGCTAAAAAGGGCGATTTTTCGGACAATCAAAGGCCATAATTCAGGAATTTGCGATCCGTCAATTTTGTCCGTCAATTTTGGTCCGATTTTCACGAAATTCGAACTCAACCTTCATAACCATGGAACGGTGATATAATCAAACGGTTTTTTAAATCGGATAATAATTTTGATTTCCAGAGGGACCACAAGCTAAAAAGGGCGATTTTTCGGACAATCAGAGGCCATAATTCAGGAATTTGCGATCCGATGGGCGCAAATATCAAAAGGAACCAAGATCTTTGGGTTATAAACATACATGTCAAGTTTCATCCAAATCGGTTCAAAATTGTGACCTCTATAAGGTCCACAACCTTGATATAACATATTTTCACACCATTCGTGTACAAACGGCGGCCATTTTGTCCGTCAATTTTGGTCCGATTTTCACGAAATTCGAACTCAACCTTCGTAACCATGGAACGGTGATATAATTTAACGGTTTTTTAAATCGGATAACAATTTTGACCTCCAGAGGGACCACAAGCTAAAAAGGGCGATTTTTCGGACAATCAGGGGCCATAATTCAGGAAGTTACGATCCGATGGGCGCAAATATCGAATGGCACCAAGATCTTTGGGTTATAAACATACATGTCAAGTTTCATCAAAATAAGTTCAAAATTGTGACCTCTATAAGGTCCACAACCTTGATATAACACATTTTCACACTATTCGCGTACAAACGGCGGCCATTTTGTCCGTCAATTTTGGTCCGATTTCACGAAATTCGAACTCAATCTTCATAACCATGGAACGGTGATATAATCAAGCGGTTTTTTAAATCGGATAACAATTTTGACCTCCAGAGGGACCACAAGCGATTTTTCAGACAATCAGGGGCCATAATTCAGGAAGTTACAATACGATTGGCGCAAATACCGAAAGGAACCAAGATCTTTGGGTTATAAACATGCATTTCAAGTTTCATCCAAATCGGTTCAAAATTGTGACCTCTACACTGTTCACAAGCTAAAAAACGTGATTTTTTGTACAATCCATAACCCATGAAGTTACGGTCCGATACATGCCAATATCGAAAGGAACCGAGATCCTAGGGTGATAAACCTATATTTTAAGTTTCATTGAAATCGGATAAAAATTGTGACCTGTAGACTGTTCACAAACAATTGTGGACGGACGGACGGACGTCCGGACGAACAGGGGCGACGACAATATACGTCCACATGAAAATGTGGGCGTATAAAAAATCATATAACGAGACAATGCGGAAGTAATGGCTGATTCATTAACGACAAAATATTAAATAATAATTTTTTTAAAAAACGTATAAAATGGACTAGCCAAAAATGACCGTAGTTCAATTTCACTCTGATTAAATCACAGTTCCTATTTCGTTTCGTTTTTTTTTTTTTATAGCCCAAAATTTCTTTTTATGTGTCTGTACTGCACTATGATACAGAAGAGTTGTTTATATAACTTGCATTCTGTATGGCTTGAGGGATTAGCCAATGAAACCATCTGTTACGGCGCCTTCCTGACGTGTCAAGCACGAAACTGTGGGTAAACCAGTAGAAACGTCAACACTGATTGATAAATCAATGCCTGGCGTCATAGGGCCAAAAGTCGCTCGAACAACCCCTGACGTGACTTTCCAGTACAACTGGCCAGACCTTCATGTAAGGTAGGCCATCGAAAGTATAAAAAAAAAAGAAATATAGATCTGTATTTTAATTAATTTGGACTCCACATATTTTACCTACCTTAATTGATTAGAAATTACAATAATTGTTTATGAAATTCAATATTAATTCATTCATTCATTTAAACATTTTTTATTACTTTAAAGTAAACGGATCGGACAAAAGTTACTAACACTTACAAAAGAGTCCTCTCCAATACAATAATATATTAATATCACATAAATATGTGTTATTAAGGCTGATTTTCGTCAATTTTACGCTTCCAAATAATACATCCATACCCCTTTAAAGTGTCTGTCTTCATTATCCCAGTCGGTGCAAAAAAATAGGATGTTAAACCGCATTTTATTTATTAACGTGGGTCTGATGTCAGTTTCTGAAATACCAAGTCTCGTAGTAAATTTTACTTTTAGTTAACAACCGGCGGATACCCAACATATTGGTGACAACTGCCCCAAGCCAACAATTAGTCCCGAGCCTGGAATACAATTGCAGCTTGTTTTGAAATTAAAACTAATGCGAAACGTGGTCAAACAGGTATCGTTATTACTTACTTAACCCATACAGTAACTATGTATAGGATATTAACCTACCCAAGGTTGATATGATAGAGAACACGCGGGCGAAGCCCAAGGGTTTTCTATCATATCAATCCGAGGGAGAGTAGGTTTATATCTGACATATACAACGTTCACCCTTAAATTTAATGGACTCTTCTAAAAAAGGCAGCAGTGATTGGATAATTGTTCGGTAGTTTCCGCCAAATAGCGAGAATTACCGATGTAATAATGCGCATGTTTTTGTTTACACGTCGCCATTTTGAATTGAAAGCAAGAACAAAACGGATAATTAAACGAAGTCAGACGAATAATCAATCCTTTTTAGTCATCATATTGACGATGGAATAGATGTGGATGCAAATATGATGAGGATCTATCCAAAGCCTGAAGAAAATTTGGATCAAAAGGCAATCTTTTCCGATATTTGTGACAATGAACCGTGATTGAAATTTAGGTATTTTCAGAGAAGGATTTGACCGACTGGTTTAAGTGGACTGTATCCAAAAATACTTTACAAAGGAACTTTTGAGCGATAAATACTTTCAAGTCTTGCAGTGTGTGGAGAAATAATGTGGGCGGAAAGAAAATTCTGAAAGATATCTTAGACATGGAGTATGGATAACCGACTTCAATATGCCGATAAGTACGCCGTCTATTTCGTTACTGCATGCTACAAACTGTACCATAACATAACTTTTTTTTATTGTCAAAAGAATAAAATTTTATGTCTGTGTTCTTTGTATTATTTCGATCATCTACATTATCTTGACATGAGCCATCGACCTTGGATGACGTCATCAGCGGTTGATATGAAATATCAACCTGCCATGACGTCATCAGCGGTTGATATGAACAGAATATATCAACCTCTGATGACGTCATGAGAGATTGTTATGAGATATAACTGCTATGGACATCAAAGAAAAAAACTACTACCAGTTGTATATATATATATATATATAGATGTATGAGATTTTGGTGGCCATTTTGAAAAAGCGCCCTCGCGGAAAAAGGTACAGGATATGGTCTGTTTACCTCACATATTCTTGTTCAGAATAAAAATCTGGTCTAGAAAAAGCATATGAGAATTTCTACCACTCCAGGTGGCACCTCCCTCAATTTTAACCCAGACAAAATGGTATGAACGACCTAATAAACTATCAGTAGGCTATTATTTCATACAGAAACATCCATACATACATATCAATTATAGCAACATCATGTATCCACATGTGGTGGTGAACTGACCTCAACGTCAATAATTCTTTCTTGACTCCCTGGAGGAGGGTATCCAATTCATAGTCCAAGTTTTCCAACAATTCATTTGGTTATTTTGGTAAATTGTGTGGGTGCCCTGGAAGCCAAAGTTGTCACCTAATTGTATACATAGTGTATGTCATGAGACATAGAAGTCTACTGATTTCAATTACTATCAAAGTTATTGCCCTTGATTGCTTGTCTTTAAACTCGAAAGTCACCAATAGTCGTTCACAAAAGTAGGCCTACCAAGTGTTACTAAAGATAGTTTACCAGTCAAAAAAATGGATTTTACTGGCATCAATTTCAGCTCACAGACAATTGAAATCAGAAAAAGAATATTCATTATTAGTCATTAAAATTATAAACATTCATAATAATAAAACAATATCAAACAGAATATATAATGAGAAAAATATCATTTATTCATTCAAGTGATGATTTTTTATCAACAACTGTATGAAAACTACTGAGAGAACATTTACATTAGATTTCAAAGCAACCACCTTTTAAACTTATAACCTTATAGTTACAATATTAGCCTGAAATTATATCTAATCTAATTTACAATGCAAGGGTAACTATACATAATATTGTAATAGAATCAAGAATTTTTTTTATCAAAATGTACTTCAAATAAACTTTAGACTAAACATTTCATTTTGTATGAGAAAAGAGAAAACAAAGTATGCAACACATTAAACAAATGTAAAATATTCATTCACACATGACATTAAAAAATACATTAATATATGATATAATATATACATCATAAAGATTCATTATCTATTTAATAAACAAATAAATGAGAGAAGTAGAACCATCCCCACTTTCATATTTTTCATTCCTTAAATAATATTCAAAACATAAAAATTTAAAGCAGCACTGAATATCATCCAAATTCTTCGCCAATGAAAACACAAATTATTTGATGTTCTGATGTTGCCAGGGAAAAGATGGGCTTCTGATATCCAATATTTAAGACAAAATGAACGAATGTAATCAGTTCATATACATTCATATAAGATTATTTTATGCGTTGCGACCCATTTGTATCAATTTCTAGGCCCCAAATATTAGCGATTTAGTTCCTTTAATGTCAAGATTAAGTATTTTAAAGAATTACAAGCTATGGATGAATAAGCACACATTAAAACATCTGCTTTCAAAGATATTAATTCTATTTCGTAAATTACACTAATTTCTTGGCTTCAAAAAATTTTCTTAGATGCCTCATTTGCCAGGATCCAATAAGAATAAGGCCACAAGTTTGTCCAAGCGACCACCAGAATACACGAACACTGATACTGTCACTTGTGATTCGAAATCTTTCCTCGCGTGTCTGAAAATTGACAGATTATTAGGAAACATGATAAACCAAACAAAAACTTTCGTCTGCCATCAAAGTTATTCAACAATTTCGTTCCATCCACACCGATATAAAAACAATGGTACAACATTATCAATCTTGTTCGAGCAACCAACAAAATCAAGTATAAACCCTAAATTTACACTGATGCTGTACCATCCTTAGTTTATATAAATGACTGAATTAAGTTTTGACTAATATTTTTAGGGATAATAACAGAACATATCTCAAAAAACATTAACACAATTCAATCATCTACATAAACTAACATTATTTAATTTAATATATTACCACATTGACAAAACTAAAACATAACCTAAACTAATTTTTTGGCTTCAAAGAAACTCTTAAGATGTCTCATTTGCCAAAATCCTGTGATTAAAAGTATGATTGTTTGTACAATTGACCACCATAATACGCGTTGATTTGTACTTTCACTGGTTTGTCGGAAACGTTCTTCTCGATACTGTAAACAAAAATAAAAATTATATTGAAAATTAGACCACCTTTCAGATTAGGATATAAACTAGGTTAAAAAAATAAAATAAAGAGTATTAGTAATTTGAATCAAAAGAAGAATGCAGATTAACATATTCCTTAAAACTTCTACCAAATTTTATAATCATTAAAATAGTTAATGTTCATACAAAGTATGATTTTGAACAATAAATAAGTAAAATAATAAAGTATCAAATTATGCCAAAATCAAGAAGACAAAACTGGTTAACAGTTTGCCAATTTTCATGATTATCAGAATTTATGACATTTTCTTTTACACAAATTGATTAATTTAAAGTTTCAAATATATTTGGTACAAGTGATAAAGAAAATAAGTATGTTGGTTTGTTAGACATTGAGTAATTAGTAAGAAATATTGAATGTTAAAATTAAAGTATTGCAAGCTAGTGAGCTAAATAAAAGAACAAAAGGCAGACTTAGCAACCACAGAAAATAAATATACAAGAAAGATGACATGCACCACCACCATTTGAGGCAAATAGATATTACCTAAAACAAGAAAATAACATAAAAAAAAGCTTAGAAACATAAAATCAGAATATTTTGAGTAAGATAAGTAAATACAAGTATTATAAGAATTTTATTGTCATTTATTAAAAGTAATTAAAGATTATATCATCAGTGAGGAGTCATAAGGTTGAGTCTGGTATATTTAAAGCCCCAATAACACTCTTGTTGTAACTGAATAATATGTCCCAATCTTCATCCTGGTCAACAAATTGTATTATTTTAGAATATTCCAGTTAAATTATGATATAAATTTCATGTTAACAACCTATTTTAAAAAAATTGGAAAAATTCAACCAATTGATTTGAAAAGTCTAACGTAAACCTTTTCAAATGTGACTGGGATTTTAAAATATTTTCGAACCCTCCGGACAAGTAAAATAGGCTGTAATGGATAATTTACACAACAGGTAGGACACTTAAACATCTAGTACTTAGAATAAGGGTATTATTCATTTTCTGGAGCTACCAAGCCAGCAAGAATGTTATTGTCCCTTTAAGGAATGTCCCCTTTTTGCTTCTTCAGAATGAGAATTTTCTTACAGACTTTCTTAGCCAATAAAAAGAGGTTTTATAGATATTGTTTCAAAATATTGTATATGAGGCACCAAAAATGTTGTATTTCTTATCCAATAGCCTGATCACAAACTCCACATTTTGCCATCTCCAAATTTTGAATACAATTATAAATATTCTGTTGTAAATTTGAAAGAAATTCATAACACAGTAAAATTGAGATATTAAGCGCACTTACACATAAAATGTTTAAATTCGAGGAACAGAATCCTTGTACATTTTTATTTTATCAAATAATATGGAGAAGCCATTTGGAGAATAACAGTAATGAAATAAAAGTTTCTGAAACCAGGATCTATCAAACCTGTTCGACACATTTTTTAAGGTGTTACATGTATTTCCCTTGCCTTAGATCTAATTCGATTTTTCTAGCACCGTTGGCAACCATTACTAGCCATTTTTGTTTCTCACTTAGTGGTTTCACTGTTAATCAATGTACTGTAGAGTGTAAGCGCGTTCTACCATTTCACGTTAATTAATAGGGATAACATTTCCTTCCAAGAAGAAACTCATCAACACCGGGCCACTTTATCTCAGCCCCATTTGTGGTAGTTCAAAACAAAGATTACATGAGCCTGGGTTTGTTTAGTGTTTGGGAGGGAAGTTAAAGGCAAGTATTAGTATGAGCATTAAGCCTGGTGTAAAATGGTGTTTCTGCACTGAAATCCATAAAATCCTTTCTCCTCAAAAATATTTTTTCATTGCAGTTAACTCTCAAGTATACTGTTAAGTTTGTAACAAGGACCATCTGAGAGAGGGTGTAATATTTTTAACACAGAGAGAGAGAGATGGGGTTTAACGTCCACTCAACACAAATTTGGTCATTTCGGGACTAACATTTGGTTTAATTTTGTTTCAATAATTCGCTTGCACATAGGGGGCTGTAGCAGTAGGAGGAAACCGGATTTCCCAGAGAAAATCCACGAAGTTGGACAGGCAACCCTTCGTAACCACGCCAGCCGACTCAAATATGTTTTACAATGAACTACTTTAGTACCCCAATTGGTATTGGTCTATAGTTTTACTAATGCACCCACATCGACTCACCTCTACTTTTAAGTACACATTATTCTCTCTTTGGTCCCTATGCTCTCTTTGGTCCCTATGCTAACAGATGGGGAGAGAAAGAAATGGGGTTTAACGCCCACTTAACACAAACTAAGTCATTTTGGGACTAACATATGGTTTAATATTATTTCAATAATTCGCTTGCGCGTATGTGTCTTTAGCAGTGGGAGGAAACCGGAATACCGGAGAAAACCCATGAGATTGGACAGGCGACCCTAATTCTAACAGATGGACAGTACATTGTAAACTAACCCATCAATGCAAACATACATTCTAAAACACTTTACAACTGATGAACACCTACCCTCTGATAATTTTGTTCTTTTGTAATCTGTTCAACTTGATCTAATAATTGTCGTACACGAAGTTGTAATTCACTGAGTTTATCTTTAGCCTGAATTTGTTGATAATCAACTGCATGTTCTCCAACTTGAATATCTAAATGAACTCTCTGAAAATATTAAACAGGCTGTTATTATACTATCAACATTACTTTAAACAAGAGGCTGGTTTCCCCATACTCAACCACAAAATAAATAGATGACATTCAGTTATCACTCGATCACTGTTAAAATATAAACAACCCAATTGTACAACAATTAATGAACAGCTGCTTGGTCTGAACAGAAAATATTCATCAAGATTTCCACTGATTTATTAGTCCTTAGTAACTGGATTTAGGCCACAGACTCAGTGAGTAAGACATAAGATCAGGACTTTCCAACTTGGTTCCCATCGTCAGTGGCGCAGGGCAGAGGGCCACTCAAAGTGACATTGTAAAGTCATTTGAATGGGACAAAAAACGAGGACTTGTCTACACATAGATTTAAAAGAACTCTTTTGATATTAGAATAGGCCAGTGCTGCTACCTTTGAGAAATCTGTATGGCATGTACCCATCTTTATTAGACCAGACAGTGCAGAACAGTAGCCCATTACCCCCCCCCCCCCATTTCATTCGTTTCCCTGAAGCATCCTATAAAATTTGCAGATGTTGAACATCTCATGGATATATCTTGATCTTAAAGCTACCATGCACAACTCTGCAAACACTGGGCATACTTGGGGGCCTGTATTAGTCCCTAGTCTACATGTATGTTAGCATCCTGGAAATAACTTTTTGCTCTATGTATGGTACAAACCACTAGTAACAATTATGAATTATGCAAATTACCAATTGTCCAGCAGAAAACCAAGCTGTGGAGTTTGAGTGAAGACATACAACATGTTCACCAGCTGAATGAGATGTAAAGGTAAATCTACCTTCTGCTGCATAAGTCTGAAATGAATAGAATGGTTATTTGCTTATTAATAATTTCATGAACAACTGACTTTAAAACATGTATGTGCACCAACAGGTGAATATATTATTAGGGTTTTTTAGGTACATGTATGCAAATGCATTTATTATGAATAAACTGAGTATATAGATGTATGACTATGGACGGGGAGAACAGTTGCATAAAATATACACGTATGTTAACAACGACATGTACATGAAAATACCACGATAAGAAACACAATTTACAATTCCACTTGCAGTTTCAAGCGGTAAATTGGACTACCTTAATGTATAGAAAATATACATTTACTTATTAGCCAAAATATAAATAACTTAATAATGTACACAATTAAGGAAATACCGCTAACCAGGAAAAAAGAACTTTTAAAAATATTGAAAAATCAAGAGACATATAACTGTCTATGAATACAAAATTTGCAAGCAATTTAAGAGAAAGGGATTAGTTCAACATGTCTGATAGTTTTTATAGTGCCGGAAAAACAATGATTTAACATCCTAAGTTGAAGACAATAAATCATAAAGATCATAGCTTATAATTTACATGCAACGATTCTGGAAAATTAAATCGTATCTCGGTTAGGTATAAAAGTACAATACAAATACATGTACAACACCACAACCACAGATGACAAAAAAAATATGACAAAAAAAAATAATGTGGATAAATAATATGAACATTATTCTTCTCTAGTCTGAAATTAAGATGACAGACTATAAAAATGGTTGAATACCACCACCTTACATTGAAATCTAAACTATGCTGCACTAAATAAAGGGTAAACAGTACTGATTCTCATAGCACAGTTGAAATTATACTTTCACTCTAAATGCTTTTCAAAAATGGGATAAAAAATGTGATCAATATCCACACTATATGCTACTGGGTGGTGGTAAAATCTACAAAAAGAACCGTCCCCAGTTAAAAAAAAAACGAAAGTCAGTAAATCCCTCATTCATAAGGTTGTCTGGAGTCTACTCTCAAGACTCACCCTGGACAAAATAATCTTATCTTCTGGATCTCGTACTTCTACTAACATGCCTATACCTGGTGCACTAGGCATATAGTCTTTTACACTGGGATCAAATGCCTGAACTTTATATTTACCTGCAACAAGCAATAATTAATGATATACATGTACTATACATAAGACTACATCAAACCATGCCAAGCCATATGTGAGGCTCAATGATATGGACTAAAAATGCCAAGATCTGCAGACAGTTGTAATAATACTAATAATGCAACCAACGGAAACCAAAAGAATTTTTTTCTTTATTTTCACAATGTATTTATAAGTACATATGTAGACAAAGACACTTTCCATAGTAACTGATCTGAAATATTAACTGTGATGATTTTTGATCACGATCAGGTTGTAATATCTTTAACTATTTTAATCCATATCACTCTGCTTCATCAGCAAACATATTATTTGTTTGTTGTCTTACCCTTGACAAAACTATTTTGTCATCTGGATCTCGAATTTCAACGTGCATACCAAGGCCGTAGACAGTAGGTACATAATTATTTACATTTCTATCAAATATTTCCACTTTATACCTCCCTGAAATAAGACTGCATGTACATTACGTGTATCTAAAATCGTTTTTTTTTTATAATGTAAGATGATACTGCAAGATCAATATTGCTTTTAAAAAAAACAATCAGTCTTGAATCAATCAAACAATGTTGATCATGGTGGCTGTGCAGTGTGCCAGCCGGCCAAGTTAAAAATAAAGTACCGTACCGGTAAACCAGAAAAATCAAATTATATTCTTGACGAAAATAATTATGAAGACACTTTGTTTGATACATTCAAGGGAAGTGTTAATTACTACGTCGTTTCGCCCCAAAAAGTGGGTGATTTGATAACAGACGTTGCCACGCTTTTTCAATGCCCAAGTGATTGAAGACGGACGGAGTGATTGTAAATGAATGATTGTTGTTTGGTTCCGTACAGATATTACAATACTTACCAACTACCATAGTTTCGTCAGGAATTTCTTCTATAAAACATTTTTTCTGTGTTTCTCCTATGTGGAAATATAAACCTGATGTATTTGATATTAAAATAATGAGTGAAAATAAAGATATAAAATAATTTACAGGCAACATTTTGTACACGTATCTTTCAGCCGGAACTCAACTACGTGTTAAGACATGCGCACTTTAAACAATACGAAATGTAACTTTAATGGCAGAAAATTTAAAAGGAAAGATAACTGTAACCGATATCAGGATGCAGACCACCGACACAGGAATGAGACGCCATTCACTGTGCAACGACTCACGAGAACATTCTCTTATTTCGAATTCTAACTGTCAATGGTTCTTTTTCGCACACGCCAACGGTTTTTTGTACCCCCGTCCTGCACATATGGCAAGGGGAAACAAAGCTAGGAAATTCCAGAGCACTTTCTCGGCCAACATCGTTATCGAACCCTGTACATCTAGCCTATAGTAAGTCAGCGCCCTACTTACTGAGACACTGCGACTGCCTTCAAACAAAAAGGGCTACATCCAACAAATGAAACCGATATTCATTTCCGCAAAATACCAGAATGGCTGTTCTTGTCGACATGAAACGATGTTTTTAATTAGCTTCACATTGCATTTTTACACCAAAAGGTTTAATAAATAATGGGATGCCCTAATTTTTGCGTTTTAAGAAAACAAAACCACCACATTTGACGTTCATCTCATTAACACCTCAATTATAACTTATATTTAATGTGTTTTACACTTAAAGAAATATATTGGTTAAATTTGAATTGAATAATTTAAATCAATATGTGTGTCGGGCGAAACGTTCCTACTGATTTATATTTTGACCTATGAGTTGTTCATCAGGGACAAAATCAATGCTAAAAAACACAACAGAATTTATACGGAAAATAATAACGGTTTATACACATACAGTGCAAGACAAGAGTGTTTCTTTTTACAAGCACTAGAGTGCAGCAATCAGTGTAACACACACGCACGTCCGAATGAAGTGTATCATCAATACTGATGGATATAGCAATTTAGTTGCTATCGGAGCGAGTGTAGACTTCTCATTATTAAGGCTGACGACCCCACCCTAACAAATAAAACGACAATGACATACGCCTCGTATACATTTATTGTTTCGTATACCCTGAATAAGAGCACCGCATCCACTAGGCGCCGTGAAAAAAGCAATATCATTTTTCTATCCAATATTTGGTTGTGAGCAAAGAGTTTTGCCTCGTACAAAGGGGCGTTTAATGTAGTTGTCTCCCCTGTCACGTCTTCAGACAGTTCGATGTGCATTATCAAACACGACCTCTCGATAATTTGTGTTTACTTGTTATGGAATTTTATGTCACTCTTATGGTTCAGCCAGGCCCGTAGCCACGGGTATGGGGGTGGGGGTGATAGGAGGGGGTGGGGGGTAAACCGATGTAGGGTGCCTAAGGGTAAACCGATGTAGGGCGCCTACGGGCGCCTAAAATGTAGGTGCCTATATATTGTGTCTAACATAAAGTGCCTGTTGTGCAGCCTATACTGTAATTATATGACTAGAATAATTGAATACCTATAGTTTATTTTGCAGCCGAGAGGAGCGTGGCTAATAATTAAATGTTCGTCAAGTAGTATTTACATTTTAATGTTCCAAATATTGAACATATGTCCCGAGTACATTTTTGAGTCCCAACCCGAACGAAAAACCACACCAAAACACCACTTTTCCGAAAGCCTATACAATTTGTTTTTAAAAGTGTTGTATTACGAAAATCCCCAAACCGGATAAATAAATGAAGAATAGGAATATTTCAACTTTATTTACAATAAAATTGATGAATAAATTGACGAAGACTATATAACGATAATTTTGTCAGTCTGACTAAAATACAGATCTATATTTCGTTTCGTTTTTATACGTCCACATTCATAATGTGAACGTATTATGCCGTCGCCCCATACGATTACATCATGTGTACCTACTTCAAGAATACACATGATGGCAAATGGCCGCCATTTAAAATACTACGCCCGCCTCTTAGAGACGATAACTTAACTCGCTATAAATTGTAAAAAAATTTACTTCGGCTAGAATTAAAAAACACCTAAGATTAACATTTGCTAAAAATTTCTAAAAAACAACCTAAATTTATGGAAATGGGGCCAAATCAAATCAGGCAAATTACATCAAATAGTCCATGTTAAACGTATAGCAAAAATTTTAAACTAACGCGAGCACGCGCGTTTCTAGACAACGCCATAGCGGGTCATAGCAACCAGTGAGTATAAATTGGAAATCCCCAATGACGTAGATATTATAAATTGGAAAGCCGAGTCTGTCTTAAAATAAGTAGTACCGTCAGTAAACAAGATGGAAGCCATCTGCTATCGTGTTTGACCATGGAGTAGGCAAGCACAGGTGTGTCGTATGCCGTCGCCCCTGTCTGTGTGTGTGTGTGTGTGTGTGTGTGTGTGTGTGTGTGTGTGTGTGTGTCTGTGGTTCGCCTACAGGGCGCAATTCTTCATGGATTTTCTTCAAACTTGGTATACTTATTCCTTATACCCCAAGGAAGATCCCTATTGTTTTGGGGGCATGCCCGACCCCCAGGGGCCGAGCCACGCCCATTTCTAGTATTTGTTTGTTTGTTGTCTACAGGCCACATTTCTTAACTTATAATCTTGAAACTTTGCATACACATTCTTTGTACCTTAAGAAACATCCCTATCGTTTGGGGTGCATGCCCAACCCCCAGGGGCAGAGCCACGCCCATTTTCTTTTCTTGTGTCTTTGTGTCGCCTACAGGGCGCAATTCTTACTGGATTTTCTTCAAACTTGGTATACTTATTCCTTATACTTGGTATACTTATTCCTTATACCCCAAGGAAGATCCCTATTGTTTTTGGTGCATGCCCGACCCCCAGGGGCATAGCCACGCCCATTTCTAGTATTTGTTTGTTTGTCGTCTACAGGTCACATTTCTTAACTTATAATCTTGAAACTTTGCATACACATTCTTTGTACCCTAAGGAACATCCCTATAGTTTGGGGTGCATGCCCAACCCCCAGGGGCAGAGCCACGCCCATTTTCTTTTCGTGTGTCTTTGTGTCGCCTACAGGGCGCAATTCTTACTGGATTTTCTTCAAACTTGGTATACTTACTCTTTATACTCTAAGGATGATCCCTATCGTTTGGTGTGCATGCCCAACCCCCAGGGGCAGAGCCACGCCCATTTTTTTTGTGTGTGTCTGTGTTGCCTACAGGCCGCAATTCTAACTGGATTTTCTTAAAACTTTGTATACTTACTCTTTACACCCTAAGGATGATCCCTATTGTTTTTTGGTGCATGCTCGAGCCCCAATGGACAGAGCCACGCCCATTCCTTGCATTTATTTGTTTGTCGTCTACAAGCCACATTTGTTAACGTATCATCTTGAAACTTTGAATGCTTATTCTTTGTACCCTAAGGAACATTCCTATCATTTGGGGTGCATGCTCAACCCCCCAGGGGCAGAGCCACGCCCATTTTCTTTTTGTGTGTCGCCTACAGGGCGCAATTCGTATTGGATTTTCTTCAAACTTTGTAAATTTACTCTTTATACTCTAAGGATGATCCCTATCATTTGGGGTGCATGCCCAACTCCCAGGGGCAGAGGCACGCCTATTTTCTTTTTGTGTGTCTGTCGCCTACAGGCCGCAATTCTAACTGGATGTTCTTAAAACTTTGTATACTTACTCTTTACACCCTAAGGATGATCCCTATTGTTTTTTGGTGCATGTCCGACCCCCAATTGCAGAGCCACGCCCATTTCTTGTATTTATTTGCTTGTCGTCTACAAGCCACATTTCTTAACGTATCATCTTGAAACTTTGAATGCTTATTCTTTGTACCCTAAGGAACATTCCTATCATTTGGGGTGCATGCCCAACCCCCAGGGGCAGAGTCACGCCCATTTTCTTTTTGTGTGTCGCCTACAGGCCACAATTCTTAATTGGTCATCTTGAAACTTAAAATACTTATTCCTTATACCCTAAGGATGATCCCTTTTGTTTTGGGTGCGTGCCCGACCCCCGTGGGACAGCAACACCCATTTCTTGTATTTGTTTCTCTGTCGTCTACAGGCTGCATTTCTTAATGTATCATATTGAAACTTTGAATGCTTATTCTTGGTACCTTAAGGAAGATCTCTATTGTTTTTGGTGCATGCCCGACCCCTAGGGACAGTGCCACGTTCATTTTCTTTTTGTCTGTCTGTGTGTCACCTACAGGCCACAATTCTTAATCGATCGTCTTGAAAACTTTTTTTATACTTATTCCTTATACCCTAAGGCTGACCACTATTATTTTTGGTGCATGCCGGACCCCCTGGGACAGAGCCATGCCCAATGCTTTTGTGTCGTGTGTTCGCCTACAGGATGCAATTCTTAACAGATCCTTTTAAAACTTTACATACCTATTCCTTATACCCTAAAGATGACCCGTATTGTTTTTGGTGATTTCCTAACCCCCAGGGGCAGAGCCATGCTCATTTTTACTTTGTGTCTGTGTGTGTTGTCTACAGGCCACGATTCTTAATGGATCGTCTTTAAACTTGGGATATGTATTCCTTATAGCCTAAGGACGTCAACTGCATGTCCCCACTCCCACAGGCAAGACACGCCCAATTTTTGTGTTTGTTGTTTACAGGCCGCAATTCTGAATGAAGCAGCTTGGTACTTGTATTCCTTATAGTCTGAGGGCGTCCACTATTGATTTTGATGAATGTCCCGACCCCCAGGGGCAGGGCCACGCCCACTTTTTGCCTTTAGCGTTAGGAAGGCACAATTCTGAATGGATTATCTTGGTATACTTATTCCTTATACTCTAAGGACGGCAACTATTGATGTTGAGGCACGACCGTCAACGCTAAACAAACCAAAGGCCTAGCCTTCTTGACAAAGTACCATATCAATCAAAGCTGGAATGTGGACGTATATTGTAGCGTTAGCGTTATGTTTTATACTTTCGATGGCCTACACTACATGTAGACCTGACCAGTTGTTGCGATAGGTCTCGCCAGAGGTCATACGATTGGTTTTTGACCCTATGACGTCAGGCATTTGATTAACCAATGTTACTAGTGGTTTACCAACAGTTCCGTCTCCCAAAGCTCACACTAACAGATCTTGTCATTGGCTAACACCTCACACCATTCAGTTAACACGTCAATGATAAAAACCTTTTCCAGATCCTAGTGTAGTAAAGACAAGTAAAACGAAATCTTGAACTATGAAAACGAAACGAAATATGATCTGTCTTTTAATCAGATGGTAGGCTACTTATGTAGACATCAGTGAAGATAAATCACACCAAAATATCGATAGCAAGTATGATTGTACTATATGAACCAGGACCTGAACAAGTTGTTACAGGCAATCCATAGATCTAATTGTAACACGGACAGGAGATCTGCCTTTGTTCTTTTCGTTCAATAATCAGATTGTTTTACCTCTACTAAACTCACTGGAGCGTAACTGTGCAATAACTAGGCATTTTCAGTGTTATTGCACACTTTTGCTGGTTTACGCTAGTTTTAGTAAAAATCATATAGAGAAGTAGGTGGGTATTCCGCGCAATAACTACGAGCGTCTTAAACCTGTAAACTCATGAAAGTCGTGCTATAAATATAACTTAACCACATCTATGTAGAATTGTTCAAAGAAGAAGCGTGCAAAGCTTTATATCGCTCGGGCTCGAACTGAGGGAGCCTCGGACTTTTTCGAAGAGCGTCACCCCAAGAACAACACATCTTGACGGCTGTACTAATATTCTTGGATACACACATACATACATACATATATACAAACTGTAAGAAAGTAAAGTTTTGCCAAATTGAAACAATAACATAAAAACAGACATAAAACTTGCAAGGAAATATAAATTAAAAACGAAAATATGTTACAATAATATTTACAAAAGCTCGAGCAGATCTCAAGATAATTCGAACGAGTTCAATTCAGTGGATGTACGTCACATATACATAAAGGATATACTTACATTTTAAATAACAATTTGAAAATCATTACCCTTTGTTAAAAGTAAAAATATCAGACAAAATTTGACGTTTTTTCGTCAACATGCGTACAATGTAGATATGTATAAAATATAAAGAACATTTTAATTGTAAAATAATGTGGCTGTGTAAATGGCAATTGGCTATTTAAATGTCGTTATGAAAGGAGTAATCTAAAATAAATTATTCTTACTGAGTCCATGTGTTTTATGTAGATTGATTTTCCTTATGTCGATTAGAGTTTATTGTTTGTCTATAGTTCAAGTGATTTATGTTTAGACATATTCTGTAAAGATCCACACCATGACATTTGTATAATAACTCGCTTAATGATTCCTCAAATTCCACACAAACATAATCCCCAGTCAAACAAATATTTCATAAAAAAAAAGATAATAACTTTTGTCACAGTCCGGGGTTTCGGCAATAGAAATAAAAGGGGTTTAGAGGAGCTAAATCGCTAATATCGCTAATATTTGGGACCACCTAGAAATTGACCCAAATGGGTCGCAACGCATATAATAATGTAATCTGATTGTCTATGAACTGATTTACATTCAATTGTTTCCGTTTTGACCCAAATCAGTTATGTCCACCGAAATACGGCATGAGTCTCAACCGATTAGAGATTTCTAGTGTCTGGTTATTCCAGTCTATGCTCTCCAGATAAGTTATGGCGTCGCCGTTTAACACGAATTGTGGGATATGTCTAGACTCGTTCTTTTTGGTCGCTTGTTACAAATGACGCTGAAACGTTAATTGGATCTTAAATACTGGAAATCAGAAGACTACCTTTCCAGGTAAGATAACAAAATCAATTTTGATTCTAACTGACAAATAATTCGTATTTTCAACGTGTAAGACATTGGGTGATATTGAGTAAGATACTTAGCTACTTTAACGTGCTACTCCGACCGGGCTAAAAAAGATGGTTTGGACAATAGAAAATATTAACACGAACCATAACCTTCACTCTATTCAGGTAAGTCCTAATGGTATGCGATCCGATATGCTGCCAACTGCGATCCGAATTGGTGCTGCCATGACTTCGATTCCCGATGGGTTCAAGGGAAAAGTGAGACTTACGGCCAGTATATTCTATTGGGGATTCTAATATGCCCCCCCCCCACGCCAATCCTATGGGAATGGGATGGCCGAATGGTTAGCACGTGCGTGTTGTATCATAAAGCCTGTCATTGAGTCAACTGGCTTGGTTTCGAATCCCCGGTTGTACGTGGCAACGAGTAGGGTCGCCTGTCCAACCTCGTGGGTTTTCTATGGGTCCTCCGGTTTCCTCCCACTGCTAAAGATCCCTACGGGCGAGTCACATTTCTCTCTCTCGTTCCCTCTCTCTCCCTCTCTCTCTCCAAACACCATATCAAGCAACCTTGTTTTTAAATCAACATTATGCATTATGATGCAAATAAAGTTGATTCTATATTTAAAAAATAACATTAAACATATGACTAAGTATAATGTTACATCTATGTTCGTAAGCGAGCTTTTGAAATAACTGGTCTGATTCCGATATTTCGGGCTGTTACAAACAGGTTCATAAGCGAGCCGATTCCTAGCTTAAGGGCTAACAACTCGTCTGAAACCGATTCCTTTTTCAGGAGATCAGCGAATGTCGGAAGAACATTATGAAATATAAATTATTAAATATTGGTGCATATTGGATACATTATTGCTATGATAAAACAAACCATATTACTGGAAACTGTACCAAAATACATATTTAACAAAACAAAGATAGCTAGTCATACATTCAAAAGTCGTGACGTTACCATAAGTTGGCAATGTTCTTAAAACGGAATGGAGGCGACTCTGGTTGATCTGGTATTAATGGACAAGTGTATTAAATTTAGAAATCCGCGTCACATACAACAATCTGTCACTATTTTGACAGCTCGGCACATCCTGTCTTGCGTAAATAGCCTCATTTAATGTTGATTAGTGGATGTTTTGTTTTGCTTGTCTGTAAGTATACGTTAAGTGCACGTGTCGCATCTGGCGGTAAAATTTCTGGGCATATACCGCAAACCACTTCCGTAATATTTCAAGAATATTATGTAGAATAAGTTATACCACTCTATAGTAATATGGTAATAATTACTATGAATGTCGGCTATTCCACTAAACAACCCACGTCATCTGTGTGAAAAATCTAAGAATATTGGGATGAGGTGAAGCTAGTGTTATTTTGGTGCTTTGGTGCTCTTCTAGATTTAGTTTGACCACATTCATATTTTTGAGAAATGTAATGATTAGCAGTGGGAGGAAACCGGAGGACCCGGAGAAAACCCACGAGGTCGGACAGGCGACCCTACTCCTTGTCACATACAACCGGGGAATCGAAACCATACCATTTGATTCAATGGTAGACCTTACGATACAGTGCTCGCACGTGCTGACCATTCGGTTATCCAATAAACCCTAAACGCTATAAGAACGTTCAACAACAATAACAGTTGTAAAAGTTCAATTTCTACTCGGAATATTAGCCCCAAAACAGACTCATTCCACGTAGTATTTACAGGGATATGATGAAGCGAAAGTCGTAAAAGGTACACTTTACTTTTTCTAATTTTTCCTGACAGATTTGTCGACAAAACAAGTCTACATTGTATGCAAGTTGAACGTTCCGACATTTTGAAATCTACGACAAGCTTATCGAGAATTATAAGATTGTTTAACGTCATATTATAACACGCCCGCCGCCATCTTAAGGTGTTCTCGTTATCTAATTGTAAATTCTGTTTTTAATTCGATTAAATCCAAACCCGCAGATCATCTTTAGCTTTGATATTTTGATTTTGGTTTCTTAATTAAATATTAAATAATCAATCTGAATACATATGAGGGTGGATTAAGCCGTGAGAAATTAAATATTTTCAGACAAAATTCAAATCAAGCACATTTACTTTAATAAACCGTTAAATAAATATGGAAAAGGGCGTTTTTGACAGAGAAGGGAAGTAACTCTATAAAGCGGTTATCCCCCGTTTGGCCACAGATCACTAATTATTGCCCCATTGACTTTAATGTTAATTCTCGTCTCTTAGACCGGTTGTAACTTTTTCCCAAGTATTCGTTGGGTAAAACGCTTTCTGCCACAGATGGAGCAACATGTGGCAAACTCTTGCCCAAAAGCATGTATGAGGTTCTTCATGAAAAACTTGAGATAGACAAGCTGGAAGTAGAGACAGCTAACCTTGCAATTTTCGGCCCTCCCTTTCAACGTAACCAACCTCACAACTCTTGTATCCTTCCGCCTCAAAATCATGAATATTCACCAAAACCTGGCAGAAAATGTATTTTCAAACCCTTTTCTTCGATTCTACACCAAAAATTCAACAAAAATCGCCATGCAAAAGGGGGAAAAAGGGAAAGGGAGAGAAGGACTAAAAATAACTTTCGCCCTTGTTTCGTGGGTGACGGCCCATGAATATTTGGTGATCTGTGTCCTATATAGGGGTGAAACTTCGGATATCACCAAAAGGCCTTTTGTATTTGCTTCCAATATGTTCTGGCAACATGCTGGTGAAAGGAAATCAAAATCAAAGAATAACTGCAAAAATGATGGCCCTTTAAGTATACATGCTGCTTTAAGTACAGTGGTGCATCTCGGGTCCCTGGGCCTTTTGTGCTAAAATTTAAAAAATCTTTTTTAACAGAGGCAGTATATGAGCTCTGTGAAAAAATTAGACAAGTTGCAAACAAACTACATAGAAAACGCTCATAATTTGAAATTTTTATCAAAAATATATTTTTTTACTGCCATGTCATGAAAAATGTACAAAATTTACATGTAGCATCTTTCAAAAAACCAATACTTTTCCACTTTTTTAGATAACCAGACTGGCAAGTAATATATTTTTGGAAACCCTGGACAACATGCAAACAGAAAAATCACAAATCAATTGCATTCATTGTAATTATAGAGGTCTGTACTGAAACATGTAACCCCACCCCCTAAAAATGTCAATGACTGAATCAATCTTATCTTTGGTTGCAGAGCTAACATTACCAAAGGAATCTGTCTAACAGATATGTTTTACCATCCCTGGCTAATATATGTACATAGAAGCTAAAATAGGTGCAATAAATATGAATTATGGTTAAAATAGGCCTTGCTGAAAGAATAAAAAAGGTATATTGGGCCTATGTCCACCCCTCTCTAACTAAAGGGTCACAGAATACACAATTTTCACAAAATTGGAAATAGTTTAATGTTTTCAACATCTCAAACCTCAGAGGCATCATACAAATCTTTATTGCAATTATTGTACTGAAGCAAGATGTTTGGGCCTTTACATCAATTGCCTTAAAAAATGAAGTAAAAAAGGTAGTTATGACATAGTTGACAACATAAAAGAGGCCTGAAAAGGAGCAAAATTAACATTTCACTGTTCTATAAGTGACATAAATGCAACAAACACCACAAATCCTAGATTTTGATAAGAAAATATTGACCATTAAGCTGACATTTACACATCTACACCAGTTCTGTATCAGGGTGTGGTCTTACTGGCCTGACATGTCTCAAGGTTCTAAGTTTGACTATGAACAAAAAAGGTCAGAAATCCTTGAAATGTACAAAATGACCATTTATTGGTGAAAAATAACATTTCCATCTGTAATTCAACAACAAATTCCAATTATTATCATTTAATTGTCAACACAGGTGCAATTAAGTCTCTCAAAACACATTAATAAAAACGGGTAGGGTGGGGCATTTATAGCCCCTCTAAACAGAAAGATGGGGTGAAAAATGTCTATAAAGACTGGGATATTGCTTCCTACATGAAGAAAATGCAAGAATTTAATGCTTCAAAGAAGAAAAAAATGCTTGTTCTGGGTAAAATAGTGGCCAAATTGAGCCTACCCCTGTTTTGAACATTTTGTACAAACCCATCTGCTGTATATTATTAACTCAGTGATGCTACTTTCCATTTTCTGTAGGAAAGCTGGAGCTATTTCTAAACTTGACAAACTTATAGATCGCATCTAAGTTAAATTAGCAATGAAAATAAGGGCATTTTTAGAAATTTTGAGTCATTTGAGTAGGTATGAAAGCATTAATTTTTACATCGAAATGGGAGAATCTTGAGATTTTCTGTGAATATTTCTGATTTTTAGACAAAATTAGGTGAAATTACAATGTTGTTCACTTTATCTGTGCTTTCTGAGGCTGAATACACCAAAATTGGACATTGAAATATTTTTATTACTGTTAGAAATTAAATAAAAACTGAAAATTGGAAAATTTGCAGTAAAATCACAATTTTTCCCAAAACTTTGATAAATTTTTTTTTAAATTTATTTTCTTTTTTAGTTTTTCTGCAGTCAAGTTATTTTATACATATTTTCTGACAAATTAGTCATCATATTTTCAAAACTAAGGCATATCAGTCACAGCCTTGTCATACACAGACAGGCCACAGATCACTAATTATTGCCCCATTGACTTTAATGTTAATTCTCGTCTCTTAGACCGGTTGTAACTTTTTCCCAAGTATTCGTTGGGTAAAACGCTTTCTGCCACAGATGGAGCAACATGTGGCAAACTCTTGCCCAAAAGCATGTATGAGGTTCTTCATGAAAAACTTGAGATAGACAAGCTGGAAGTAGAGACAGCTAACCTTGCAATTTTCGGCCCTCCCTTTCAACGTAACCAACCTCACAACTCTTGTATCCTTCCGCCTCAAAATCATGAATATTCACCAAAACCTGGCAGAAAATGTATTTTCAAACCCTTTTCTTCGATTCTACACCAAAAATTCAACAAAAATCGCCATGCAAAAGGGGGAAAAAGGGAAAGGGAGAGAAGGACTAAAAATAACTTTCGCCCTTGTTTCGTGGGTGACGGCCCATGAATATTTGGTGATCTGTGTCCTATATAGGGGTGAAACTTCGGATATCACCAAAAGGCCTTTTGTATTTGCTTCCAATATGTTCTGGCAACATGCTGGTGAAAGGAAATCAAAATCAAAGAATAACTGCAAAAATGATGGCCCTTTAAGTATACATGCTGCTTTAAGTACAGTGGTGCATCTCGGGTCCCTGGGCCTTTTGTGCTAAAATTTAAAAAATCTTTTTTAACAGAGGCAGTATATGAGCTCTGTGAAAAAATTAGACAAGTTGCAAACAAACTACATAGAAAACGCTCATAATTTGAAATTTTTATCAAAAATATATTTTTTTACTGCCATGTCATGAAAAATGTACAAAATTTACATGTAGCATCTTTCAAAAAACCAATACTTTTCCACTTTTTTAGATAACCAGACTGGCAAGTAATATATTTTTGGAAACCCTGGACAACATGCAAACAGAAAAATCACAAATCAATTGCATTCATTGTAATTATAGAGGTCTGTACTGAAACATGTAACCCCACCCCCTAAAAATGTCAATGACTGAATCAATCTTATCTTTGGTTGCAGAGCTAACATTACCAAAGGAATCTGTCTAACAGATATGTTTTACCATCCCTGGCTAATATATGTACATAGAAGCTAAAATAGGTGCAATAAATATGAATTATGGTTAAAATAGGCCTTGCTGAAAGAATAAAAAAGGTATATTGGGCCTATGTCCACCCCTCTCTAACTAAAGGGTCACAGAATACACAATTTTCACAAAATTGGAAATAGTTTAATGTTTTCAACATCTCAAACCTCAGAGGCATCATACAAATCTTTATTGCAATTATTGTACTGAAGCAAGATGTTTGGGCCTTTACATCAATTGCCTTAAAAAATGAAGTAAAAAAGGTAGTTATGACATAGTTGACAACATAAAAGAGGCCTGAAAAGGAGCAAAATTAACATTTCACTGTTCTATAAGTGACATAAATGCAACAAACACCACAAATCCTAGATTTTGATAAGAAAATATTGACCATTAAGCTGACATTTACACATCTACACCAGTTCTGTATCAGGGTGTGGTCTTACTGGCCTGACATGTCTCAAGGTTCTAAGTTTGACTATGAACAAAAAAGGTCAGAAATCCTTGAAATGTACAAAATGACCATTTATTGGTGAAAAATAACATTTCCATCTGTAATTCAACAACAAATTCCAATTATTATCATTTAATTGTCAACACAGGTGCAATTAAGTCTCTCAAAACACATTAATAAAAACGGGTAGGGTGGGGCATTTATAGCCCCTCTAAACAGAAAGATGGGGTGAAAAATGTCTATAAAGACTGGGATATTGCTTCCTACATGAAGAAAATGCAAGAATTTAATGCTTCAAAGAAGAAAAAAATGCTTGTTCTGGGTAAAATAGTGGCCAAATTGAGCCTACCCCTGTTTTGAACATTTTGTACAAACCCATCTGCTGTATATTATTAACTCAGTGATGCTACTTTCCATTTTCTGTAGGAAAGCTGGAGCTATTTCTAAACTTGACAAACTTATAGATCGCATCTAAGTTAAATTAGCAATGAAAATAAGGGCATTTTTAGAAATTTTGAGTCATTTGAGTAGGTATGAAAGCATTAATTTTTACATCGAAATGGGAGAATCTTGAGATTTTCTGTGAATATTTCTGATTTTTAGACAAAATTAGGTGAAATTACAATGTTGTTCACTTTATCTGTGCTTTCTGAGGCTGAATACACCAAAATTGGACATTGAAATATTTTTATTACTGTTAGAAATTAAATAAAAACTGAAAATTGGAAAATTTGCAGTAAAATCACAATTTTTCCCAAAACTTTGATAAATTTTTTTTTAAATTTATTTTCTTTTTTAGTTTTTCTGCAGTCAAGTTATTTTATACATATTTTCTGACAAATTAGTCATCATATTTTCAAAACTAAGGCATATCAGTCACAGCCTTGTCATACACAGACAGGCCACAGATCACTAATTATTGCCCCATTGACTTTAATGTTAATTCTCGTCTCTTAGACCGGTTGTAACTTTTTCCCAAGTATTCGTTGGGTAAAACGCTTTCTGCCACAGATGGAGCAACATGTGGCAAACTCTTGCCCAAAAGCATGTATGAGGTTCTTCATGAAAAACTTGAGATAGACAAGCTGGAAGTAGAGACAGCTAACCTTGCAATTTTCGGCCCTCCCTTTCAACGTAACCAACCTCACAACTCTTGTATCCTTCCGCCTCAAAATCATGAATATTCACCAAAACCTGGCAGAAAATGTATTTTCAAACCCTTTTCTTCGATTCTACACCAAAAATTCAACAAAAATCGCCATGCAAAAGGGGGAAAAAGGGAAAGGGAGAGAAGGACTAAAAATAACTTTCGCCCTTGTTTCGTGGGTGACGGCCCATGAATATTTGGTGATCTGTGTCCTATATAGGGGTGAAACTTCGGATATCACCAAAAGGCCTTTTGTATTTGCTTCCAATATGTTCTGGCAACATGCTGGTGAAAGGAAATCAAAATCAAAGAATAACTGCAAAAATGATGGCCCTTTAAGTATACATGCTGCTTTAAGTACAGTGGTGCATCTCGGGTCCCTGGGCCTTTTGTGCTAAAATTTAAAAAATCTTTTTTAACAGAGGCAGTATATGAGCTCTGTGAAAAAATTAGACAAGTTGCAAACAAACTACATAGAAAACGCTCATAATTTGAAATTTTTATCAAAAATATATTTTTTTACTGCCATGTCATGAAAAATGTACAAAATTTACATGTAGCATCTTTCAAAAAACCAATACTTTTCCACTTTTTTAGATAACCAGACTGGCAAGTAATATATTTTTGGAAACCCTGGACAACATGCAAACAGAAAAATCACAAATCAATTGCATTCATTGTAATTATAGAGGTCTGTACTGAAACATGTAACCCCACCCCCTAAAAATGTCAATGACTGAATCAATCTTATCTTTGGTTGCAGAGCTAACATTACCAAAGGAATCTGTCTAACAGATATGTTTTACCATCCCTGGCTAATATATGTACATAGAAGCTAAAATAGGTGCAATAAATATGAATTATGGTTAAAATAGGCCTTGCTGAAAGAATAAAAAAGGTATATTGGGCCTATGTCCACCCCTCTCTAACTAAAGGGTCACAGAATACACAATTTTCACAAAATTGGAAATAGTTTAATGTTTTCAACATCTCAAACCTCAGAGGCATCATACAAATCTTTATTGCAATTATTGTACTGAAGCAAGATGTTTGGGCCTTTACATCAATTGCCTTAAAAAATGAAGTAAAAAAGGTAGTTATGACATAGTTGACAACATAAAAGAGGCCTGAAAAGGAGCAAAATTAACATTTCACTGTTCTATAAGTGACATAAATGCAACAAACACCACAAATCCTAGATTTTGATAAGAAAATATTGACCATTAAGCTGACATTTACACATCTACACCAGTTCTGTATCAGGGTGTGGTCTTACTGGCCTGACATGTCTCAAGGTTCTAAGTTTGACTATGAACAAAAAAGGTCAGAAATCCTTGAAATGTACAAAATGACCATTTATTGGTGAAAAATAACATTTCCATCTGTAATTCAACAACAAATTCCAATTATTATCATTTAATTGTCAACACAGGTGCAATTAAGTCTCTCAAAACACATTAATAAAAACGGGTAGGGTGGGGCATTTATAGCCCCTCTAAACAGAAAGATGGGGTGAAAAATGTCTATAAAGACTGGGATATTGCTTCCTACATGAAGAAAATGCAAGAATTTAATGCTTCAAAGAAGAAAAAAATGCTTGTTCTGGGTAAAATAGTGGCCAAATTGAGCCTACCCCTGTTTTGAACATTTTGTACAAACCCATCTGCTGTATATTATTAACTCAGTGATGCTACTTTCCATTTTCTGTAGGAAAGCTGGAGCTATTTCTAAACTTGACAAACTTATAGATCGCATCTAAGTTAAATTAGCAATGAAAATAAGGGCATTTTTAGAAATTTTGAGTCATTTGAGTAGGTATGAAAGCATTAATTTTTACATCGAAATGGGAGAATCTTGAGATTTTCTGTGAATATTTCTGATTTTTAGACAAAATTAGGTGAAATTACAATGTTGTTCACTTTATCTGTGCTTTCTGAGGCTGAATACACCAAAATTGGACATTGAAATATTTTTATTACTGTTAGAAATTAAATAAAAACTGAAAATTGGAAAATTTGCAGTAAAATCACAATTTTTCCCAAAACTTTGATAAATTTTTTTTTAAATTTATTTTCTTTTTTAGTTTTTCTGCAGTCAAGTTATTTTATACATATTTTCTGACAAATTAGTCATCATATTTTCAAAACTAAGGCATATCAGTCACAGCCTTGTCATACACAGACAGGCCACAGATCACTAATTATTGCCCCATTGACTTTAATGTTAATTCTCGTCTCTTAGACCGGTTGTAACTTTTTCCCAAGTATTCGTTGGGTAAAACGCTTTCTGCCACAGATGGAGCAACATGTGGCAAACTCTTGCCCAAAAGCATGTATGAGGTTCTTCATGAAAAACTTGAGATAGACAAGCTGGAAGTAGAGACAGCTAACCTTGCAATTTTCGGCCCTCCCTTTCAACGTAACCAACCTCACAACTCTTGTATCCTTCCGCCTCAAAATCATGAATATTCACCAAAACCTGGCAGAAAATGTATTTTCAAACCCTTTTCTTCGATTCTACACCAAAAATTCAACAAAAATCGCCATGCAAAAGGGGGAAAAAGGGAAAGGGAGAGAAGGACTAAAAATAACTTTCGCCCTTGTTTCGTGGGTGACGGCCCATGAATATTTGGTGATCTGTGTCCGTTTAATACTTCGCTCATCTTTTATTATTTTTAACATACGGGTAATCTTAATCTTTATAGCCACAAGAGTCACATACAAAATCTCCAAGAACGTTTACCGGGTTTTTTTTAACTGTGGAATCATTTTTAGTGATTACGCCGCTCTGTCGCTACCGCCCGCGTCAATAAATCCTATAGTTCGAAATGTTCTTTCAAGCAACCATCATCTACTATTCTGAAATGAAATGAAATGGGGTTTAACGTCCTACTCCTCTGCACCTAACCTGGGCTAATGGAAGACGGGATCTACTATTCTAGACCAAAACGTAAACGAAACTTGTCGCGCAAGAAAGAATCGCGGGGAGAGCTTGGGAATCGGTATACATGAACGAACTAGATTATTTCATGAAATAAACGGAAAATATCAGCCTTAATCGTACTAATATTTTACTTCTGTTCACACAAGTCTCTTTTTTTAAGAAGTAAGTGAAGACAGGAGTCAGAGATTGGGTGACTTGTGTACCACATGTTGTGGTTTCTAGACTCAGTTTAATAGTAATTTACTTGACACGTGATCCCTGCTACTGTTTAGAAAGAATAATTCCATTTGAAAATTTAAATTCTCTCAATCTGTGTACTGTAAGGTCAGATACCTTATGTATATAAACTGTTTTATGTAATGTGTACTTTTTGTTTTTCTAAGAGCGATCCTTTTCACTATTAAAGTTACAAAACTAACATTATTTTAGAGAAATAGAGAACGGCGAACGGACGAGTTTTATTGAAAATGTTGTTTTTAGGGGGGGTTTAATTCGAATAAATAAAGGCATTTTATTTAGATTCTTAGTTCTATTTTTCTTATAGCACCGTAACTGTTTTAAAATCACACCAAATAAAATGTTGAAATTATGTAAATTGAACATCTCAGAGAAACGAATGTTCTATAGAAGGAGGAGAGATAAGCATAGGCATCGAAATGAAAAGGTGGGTTGGGATGGCCTAGTGGTCTAGAGTGCCGCACTTCGACCTCTAGCTGGACGGTCACCTCTGGCTTGCGGCTGTGGTTTCGATCCCTGGTGTGAGCGTATGTGGCATGGAGATAGGGGCGCCTTCTCAACCTCGTGGGTTTCCTCCGGGCACACCGATTTCCTCCCACGGCTAAAGACCCCTACGCGCAAGCGAATTATTGAAATAAAATTGAAACCATATGTTAGTCCCAAAATGACCTAGCTTGTGTCGAGTGGACGTTAAACCCCATTTCTCTCTCTCTCTCTCTCTCTCTCTCTCGAAATAAAATGGGTTTTAACGTCCTACTATTCTGCAGTGACTGATCAAAATTCTTCCAGTGTGCTGTGGGGGGAATTTTGCCCAGACATGGGTGTAACGTCTTACTCTAATACCGAATTCCAACTGCCAAGAGTTCCTTTATGTTCACATTGTGTACACGGCATTGTATTTTGTGCCATCCGAACGACTATATCCCTTGCCAGATCCACTGTCCTGCACAACTAACCCGTCGGAATCCCGATTAACGTCTTCCTCACTGAGCTTCCGCAACTTCATGGTAGAATGATATGCATAACGGCTGTTTCGTACACCATGCCCTATCTCAGATGAACCTGAAGTTGAGCATACTACACAATGGGAGAAATTTTACCCGGTCAGGGGCGCTACGGCAATGTGTAGCCTACACGGCATTGTATTTTGTGCCATCCGAACGACCATACGTTATCGCTTGCCATATCCCTGTCCTGCTCAAGTAACCTTTCGGAATTCCGATAAACGTCTTACTCACTGAGGTACCACGACTCCATACATTGATATCAATTTATATGAACGATTGGTAAATTTCACGTGATATTAGAATAATATGCATTACGGCTATTTCGTACACCATGACCGATCTCAGATGACCCTGAAGTCACCAGATTCTCATAATCGGGTAGTTAAACCGGAAGTTGGAATATGAAAGGACATCAGGTGACAGAGCATATTAATCTGAACAATATAAAGCAACAAATATAATTTAACCCAAAGCCACGTGTTAATAATGTTGGGGGTTTAGGGTCCCTTTAAGAATAAGAGTCCGCCAAAATGAGTTTCATGACAAAATTCTCTAAATGATTGACCTTAAATTGTGGTTATAGAGGTAAACATCTATTAGTGTTTTTACATGAAATTCGAGATAATGGGTGACCTCTGGGTCTCATTGTAGAAGTAAATATTTAGACACACTTAAATATGGTAAACAGGCCCCCAGAAAAACCTAAATGTCATATTAAACGTAAACCACACCAACGATAATGTGCTTTTAAATATCGAAACGGAACACAAACAATAGAACTAATGTTTTTTCACATATGAAATCATTCAAACATTAGAAATTGATTTGTGGGTCTGTAAAGCATATTTTCACATGTAATGAAAGCAGTGTTTCTAGGCGTGGAACAAACGGATATATCTGTGCACATACACATGTATTCGTAAATCGATAGCTTCACCACGTGCCTTGTCCGGTGGACACTCTTTTTCACTCATTTGGTATTTAATTCAAATTTAAACTAGAATCAACTTTATTTGCATCATAATGCATAATGTTGATTTAAAAACAAGGTTGCTCGATATGGTGTTTGGAGAGAGAGAGAGGGAGAGAGAGAGGGAGGGAGAGAGAGAGAAATGTGGCTCGCCCGTAGGGATTTTAGCAGTGGGAGGAAACCGGAGTACCCGGAGAAAACCCACGACGTTGGACAGGCGACCCTACTCCTTACCACTCCAGTTGACTCAATGGCAGGCCGTATGATACAGCGCGCGCACGCTAACCATTCGGCCACCCTATGACGTTTGGAACATGAAAGAGAGAGAGAAATGGGGTTTAACGTCCACTCGACACAACTAGGTCATTTCGGGACTAACATATGGTTTTAATTTTATTTCAATAATTCGCTTGCGCGTAGGGGTCTTTAGCAGTGGGAGGAAACCGGAGTGCCCGGAGGAAACCCACGAGGTTGAGAAGGCGCCCCTATCTCCATGCCACATACGCTCACACCAGGGCTCGAAACCACAGCCGCAAGCCAGAGGTGACCGGCCAGCTAGAGGTCGAAGCGCGGCACTCTAGACCACTAGGCCATCCCAACCCCCCATTGGAACATGAAGGATACCCGTGCTACAAAATAACAATTAGGGCCCTAACTTGATATATTTACCCGTTGTCAGAGATGCAGGACGGAGGGCCTGACAAGGACAGCTGTCTAGTCGTTCGGGTGGGACGAAAACCCGAGGTCCCGTTTACTCCTTGGCGTGCACGTACAAGATCCTTGTCAGGTGGAATTCGATATAAGAGTAGGCCGTAGCGCCGCTGCCCGGGCAAAATTCCCCCATAGCACAATGTATGGCGCATGCCCGTCTTCATTAGCCCAATGTATGAGCAAAACAGTAGGACGTTAAACCCCATTCCATTCCATTTTATTTTTTTGATATCTTCACATCCTATCCAATCAGGTAGTCCCCTAAAATACGAGTGTTGAAGTAACGGTAACTGTGCACACCAATCCGATGGTTTTCAAATATCCAAACTCCATGCCCATAAGACATCAACCAAACCCTTTATATACATGTATTTAAATGGCGTAGATCTTTCGTAAGATTAATACAGTTTTTGGCCCTTAAAAAATAGTAACACATAAATTTCTACATCCATGTTCCTAAATTTTTATATAAAAAAAACATATTTTAATTATTTAAAATGATTCACCATGTTGGATTGGCGATCACATTTCTATAATGTAAGATTTTTAGATATATCATTTGTGTTATCTAAATGTATAAATAGATGCAGATTCATCTGAATTTCACAAGGACGAAATCCAATCTTTATTTTAATTTAATTTTTAATCCCTACATTGTATATATTACGATCTGCGTTACCTTTTCTTGGCAGATATTAACTGCAATAAAGAATGTATGTCGTCTGTCAAATTATCAGACTAACAGATATCTTTATTCGTGTCTAAAAGAACAATAGGCCGCCATATTGGATTGATTAGCTTTCTATCCTGCATGAATTAGGGTGTGCTTGGGTATATCATGCACCTAACAGGTGTAAGGTAACAGTTGCCTTGCGGAACCTCAGTACTTAAACATGCTAATACAAGCAGCCAGTTTATTTACTGACCAGCATACAAGGTTAAAACAACATGCAGTGTTTATCTATCCCTCTAATTAATCAAGATAATTTTACATCTTACAAACCGATGAATTTGTCGCAGGACAAAAGCTAAGAAACTTTGTAAAGATGTATGATCAGAAAGGTTGCGATTAAATATCCCGTCAACGCCGATCATGTGACATACATATCTGTCAACGACTGGATGTGTCAACACATGATACGCAGAACGTGCAAATCAGGTAGCCAATGGGATTAACTGTAATATTATCTGTCGCAATAAATTGATTGCTGAAGATCTACCTTGATAAAATATTTCTTGAAATAAAATACACGATGCATTTATGAACAAAACAGTGTTAAAACTATATGGACGGGGGTCTAAACGCGGATAATATAACAGCTTGTACGATTAAGAATATAAGTACATTTTGGCATTTTGTATATATCAAATGGACGACGAAATAATTTAAAGGTTTTGTTTTGTAATCGTATGGATGACAGTTTGGTCTTCAAAACGCGAATACGGTCAGGAGTGAATATAGGAGGGAAACTTGATCTGCATCATAATGCATAATGTCGATTTAAGGACAGGTTTGTTTGGTATGGCATTTTGAACCTGAAACTCATGCCACAAAACACAATTTGGTCCCAACTTGATATCTTTATATCCTATCCAGCAAGGGAGTCTCTTAAAATACCAGTGGTGCAGAACGGTATATGCGCTCAGCAAAATCATACCCCGATTCCTTCATTGTAATTTACCGGAAATACGTAGGTACTGTTTGATTGTGAACTGTCTTTTACTATTCGTCAACTTTCAAATTTTTTCGTTTTTTAACTTTGAAAAATCTTTCGTTCAAATACAATGTGCAATGAAATTATTTATTTTATAGAGGTTATCTGGTTGGCTCAGCCGAACTTCTATCTACACCTGTTTGAATGTCGCTATTATAAAGTTAAAACCTGCTTTAGTTTCCCATGAGGCTTGCGGCAAGATTTTTAAACATTAAAATGCCATCTTATTAACTCCAATTGACTGCACTTAACATTTGTCGCTGCTAACGAGTACATTTCCAGATGAAAGCGTTCAGAACCAATTCAACCAGTTTCGCCATTCTAGTACAAATATTGTATATCTGACGATCTGTCAACTTTAAGTATACGCTAAACCATACAGATGGCTTGTACGTTATCAATTAATCGGATATGCAAGATTTACGCCAGAGCAAAGTTTACACAAACAACCTCGTTATTTTTGTGGCATGTGGTGTAAACATTTTTACAGTGTTGACGTAGAACTAATTTTACTGTTGTTTCGCAGGCATCCCATTTGTGTTTACATATATTTAGCAATACATTTACGTAAAGAAATAGCGGTAATGATTTCACGGTTAATGTTTCCCAGACTATTTTTACTTTGTGAAATGCTGGTCATGCAAGCGATTACATGGATGGAAACAGCATCTATAATTTCAAAATTAATATCTGTAAAAATAGCACCTCCGTTTTTTCTTGGAATTGTCTCACATTTTGAAAAATTCAAGACTAAGAGAGAGAGAGAGAGAGAGAGAGAGAGAGAGAGAGAGAGAGAAATGGGGTTTAACGTCCACTCGACACAAACTAGGTCATTTTGGGACTTGCGCGTAGGGGTCTTTAGCAGTGGGAGGAAAGTGGAGTATCCTGAGAAAATCCAGACTACCAGGAATACGTCCTTGGTATTCATATACATGTTGAAGTGTGGAAATGTTTCTCTCAAATTGTCATATTTTATACATTAAAAAGATTTCGAAAAACGATTTCAAAATTTAAGTAATTCAAAAATAAAAATATGAAATAAAAATATGTTGATGTTTTATAAGAATACCTAGTGAGATTCTGATAATTGTAGGAATATGGTTCTTCAGGAAAGCTGTAAGAAAAACTGCGCGGTGTTCTAATGAGCAGACGGAATTCGCCGCCATTTCTGTTTTCATTTAACCCTATATAATTAGAGATGGTTATTGATGTAATGAACGCAATATATTGAATGTCTGGGAGCTTAAGTGGCACTGCTTTGATGGTTAATTAGTCTGCGTGAGACTTTTATTTAAGTCATTAACTGTAGTGCGAGCGCCTGAAAGACCATGTAGGTTTTTTCACCAATGTTATCAATGCTAACAGATTTGAACCTAATGCTGCTAATTTAAGGTGAATGCTGGAACAAGTTTTAACAGATGGTTTTATATATATGATAACCCTCATACCATCAACTGCTAGTATTCACTTGACACATGGTGTTCTACTTAACCATACCTCATACTACAAATAAATTTATATTTTTCTAGTGTAAAACAAACCAGTTTGAAAAAATATATATTTGGTCTGTTAGTCTGTCTCTTAGCGAATTACAAAATAATATCGCACTCCTGGAAAATGACAACATAACTGCAGACTGGAGTGCAGCACAATATATTCTAGCAGCATGGCAGTAACTATGAATAATCCTTTATGGTTGTGGTTGAAAATGATTTCAAAATATTCCAAGTACTGTTTAAAAGACAGTCCACAGTGATAATGGACGTCCTAGCCGTGTTCCGAATTCAGCTTTGTTATCATGAAGCTTGGGTTAAATGTTCAATTTAGGTTTTCTTCCGACGTTTGTGACACCCTTTGAATACATAAAGTGCAATGATACTATACGTGTAAAACATTTGCATCCTACTTTTGGTTGATGAGAGAGAGAGAAATGGGGTTTAACGGCCACTCGACACAAACTAGGTCATTTGGGGACTAACATATAGTTTAATTTTATTTCATTGTTTCGCTTGCGCCTATGGGTCTTTAGCAGTGGGAGGAAACCGGAGTACCCGGAGAAATCCCACGAGGTTGGAGAGGCGACCCTACTCCTTGCCACGCACAACCGGGGATTCTTGGTTGATGACATAAACTTACAGTGAGAGGAATGGTATATTGACGATGTGTTAACTAGAAGCTTAACATCGTATTTTATAGTTCTCTACTCAACCATTCACCAATAAGTGTTTACAAACTAGAAACACACGTCGCCTTAATGGAGGTGCAAATGATGATTTCTTTACCATACGATCTCTACAAACAGTCATCGTAACAATATCTACCAATGGGAATACACATATAATATATTATGATGTATGTTTATATCATTAGTTTGTTTTAGATATCAGTTACGATCGACAACCGACAGATTTTCCATAGAGGACATGTATTCATTTATATCCTGACAAATAATAACGTTAAGAGTTATCTGTGTTTTCCGAATAACAATTTTACAGTGCGCTCAGAAAGATTTTGCAACTACATGGTTTAGGCTACAAGTAAATCCCTATTATAGATACATTAGTTAAAAGTTTAATGAAGAGTTGGTCGTGCATATTATAATAATTCAAAAATAGATGATTAAGAAATAAAATATTGAAATTGTCATTCAAATTACTTCATTCTGCGCAAATAATCACTGTTTTAGTTTTGACAAGATGCGTGCATAGTGGTAACCAGGTTACTGGTATATTCGAGACTTAGCCTCGCTTTCCCACTTTTAAATTAGATTTTTAAATGACGAACCGTTCTAATCCATTTAAAATCCAGAGTATCCGATGCCATCGAGGGTTGATTATGGTCTTGTTAATAAATGTCTAATTATTAGTTTATTTCAGGCCCAAAGAAAGACCCGCAAAAGGCTGATTTAGCGCTTGCATAGTGTATGTTTAATATTGCAGAAGTTGCAATCGGTTTTTTTTCTCAGTAGGACGTTAAACCCCATTTCACTTCATTCATAAGATTGAACAAAAATCCTAACAAATCTTTGTCATTACATAAAACGGGCTTGCTCCTTCTGTCATGTTTATGTCGAGTGGACGTTAAACCCCATTTCTCTCTCTCTCTCTGTCATGTTTAATACGTTTCCGTTCACGTACGTAATAGATAAACGATTAAATATTTGTTAATCGATTGTATCGTCTGATCTTTTTATCACCAATTCGTGCTGATGTTCATTTCCTCTCAGACTTGTTATCTTCGAAGTAAGCGATAATTTAGCTGACCATATAGTTATCATCAACACCGTTTTAATCGTTTATCTAAAACAACACAAGACTTGACAAACAACATCGTGATATTTTTGAATTTCTTATCAAAGCCTGGTATTACTATTCCATAACATTTTAATATTAGGCACGTGCTAGTCTTATTGACATTGTCTCCGAGCGCGCGTGGGCCAGAAAATTGAGCAAAATTGAACAATTCCGTATCGTGATACGATCGACTCATTCAAAAACAAAGTACTGGCTGTTTTTACTATAAACATTTTTTTAATTAAAAAGTCTGATCAAAGGGAATTGTTCATGAGATGGAAGATCGAAGTCTACTAAAACATATTGTGTTCTATCAGCGATAACAGACAGATAAATGAACAGAGTAATGTCCCTTTATTCCAATCAGACGATAGGTCACGAGAGAGGTTATTCTGTGTTAGATTCTGTTAGATTGTGTTTGAACTTGGTTTTTAATAATTACAGATTTTCATACGCAATAATATATACAAATTTGTTATTATTCAACTTAAAATGTTGTCGCGTACATTCGCGGTAATCAAATCTGGCCCAAATCCCGAAAGTTAATAATTTCAGTTACCAAGTTAAAGATAAATAGGACTGAACGAAAGTTTATTGTTTCGATTAGGATACATTCGATGTGTTTTGGTAACTGGTCAAATATTGTGGCCGTAACAAAATTGTGAGATTTAAAAGAATCATTTTTAAAATAGTTGTAGATAACGCTTAAAGCAACAACTGTTTTAGTTTAGGAATTTTGTCAGTAGGCCTATATCAGTGCCCAAAAAAATGTTTCAATGATACTTAACAAACGCACAATGATTCGTAAAGATAATTAGCGTTTTCCCTTTAAAACTCAAAACACGGTTGCCATGTTGACAAAAAGTAGATAAAAGTAAATAAAAAGTGTAGTGTAAAGGTGGGGAGGGTGATCACATGATCAAGTGACATGTGACAAGCCATGATTTGCAATGAAGACCTGTCTTATTAACACTTCAACTTCTTCCTTTGAAGATAATCCACGAATTATAGCAAGTTGTAAAAATGTCGTTGGTTAAATGTAACCACCACTTCATGTCCTGTGTCTCGACAATATACCACTCTACTTAGTACTTATATGTGCTTATCCTTCAAGCCTCTTGCACCTGGGCTGGTCGACTTGGACGGGTCATGACCTTGATTCACCTCGATACCCAATGTCCGTATAATTTCACAGAGGGCTTATATAATAAAAGGGATGTTGAAATATAAAACATGTTCATATAGTGCTCTGAGAAATACCCCAAATTACCAATAAATGTCAAATCGTTCCAAAAACTCCACCCCAAAATACATTCCGCCGCTTATCCGAAGTAAGAAACCATAGCAGAGCCCAATGAATAAAATCTCCCCAATTGATTAGCTATTACAAATTACCCCATGCATCGTCTGGTTAGTCGGGTTTAAAACAATTTTATAATAGCAATGTCAGTATGCATTCCGATACCAAGTTGCAGACAACCTCCTGGGTATAAAATCGTTCCAGATACCAAAAAGTGAAACAGGATGATCTGTAATTTAATCAAAAACGAACGCTTGCATGGGGCCTCTGGCTGAAAATGTCACCAGGGCCCTTTGCATCAACAGTTAAAAGCAGTCCTACTTTTTGACCATTGTCTGCCACACACACACCCACCCACACACACACACACACCCACACACTGTAATTTATATATAAGTACGGTACATCGATATCTACAGATTTATTTGGCACAAAGATATAAAACATAATAAATAGAGTGTTTATTTTTTATTGTACAATTTGTTTATAATTAACACTGGGATCTTCTGGTTGGACCCTGATCACCCTCTTAATCCGTCCCTGCTAGAGTTAATGTATTGATAGTGCTAGACTTGTATATAATATTTACCATTCACAGTACCTGTTTAGTTCTGGGAGTATAAGCATCACATAAATTTTCATGTGTTTAAATACATAATAGGCTGTATAAGTTTAGAGATTCGTAGAACCACTAGAGGGAGGGGTAGGGTGTGGTTAGAAGCTGTGACTGATTATACTAATATATATATACTAACTACTACACCTATCATTTTAGCGTTTTCCGAGATTCTGTCCGGATTATCGCCTTATTGTTGAAATTGTTTGACGTTCAAACACCTGACGTCAACTGGCAGGCTATCGCCATTGAAGAGGCGGCCACTGTCAAGATTGGTCGTATTATTTCTATTACGTCTTGTACGCCGGTTTATCTTGTAGATTTTTGTTTTGCGTGTAGTACAGTCTTCCTTACTTTAAACAATACCGTGTGCAGTAGTGTTTTACACCAACCCCACATAACAATATTCATCTTTAAGCATTTAAACACATGGAAGCCTTCATCCTGTCTGAAAGGCAAATTCATTAATTTATCATTTACTGTGCAGTAATTATTATCAGTTCTATTATATAGATGTTAGTTGTGTAAATAAAAATATCTTATTGAACATCTTATCTGAAGCAATATACTTTCTTTATTCGTATCTGTCACGGAACTTTGACTTTCAAGTAGGAACGCTATCACATACATAAGATATGAGACGTTAATTACTGTTACGCATATATAATTAATAATTACTTCTCATCTTAATCTCACGTAAAGAACATACATACTATCAGATTTGTTATTTTCTCGATCCCAATGGTTAGCGTGCGTGCGCTGTATCATACGGCCCGCCATTGAGTCAACTGGCGTGGTTTCAAATCCCAGGTTGTACGTCGCTTGTCCAACCTCGTGGGTTTTCTCCGGGTACTCGTTTTACCCACTGCTAAAGACCCCTACACGCAAGCCAATTATTGAAATAAAATTAAACCATATGTTAGTCCCGAAATGACCTAGTTTGTGTCGAGTGGACGTTAAACAACATTTGTCTCTCTCACTCTCTCCAATCATAACACATAACTGATGGTGGAAATTGTAGAAATATGTAATGAGTAGATCTGGCCCCAAGTTTACAAAGCATTCTCAGATTTAAGTTGAGAATTTGCTCAACTTTCAATCACTGTTTATGAGAGATATTATATTTGACCCAGAAGCACAAAACTTTGCGCATAGTTTCTTATTGGTGTTTTTGATACATTAAAACAACTAAAGTTTTATATTTTAGTTCAAATAAGGCGAACATTTTTTAGCAAATTCTGAACTTAAGTCTTAGAATGCTTTGTGAACTCGGGGCAAGGTCTGAGAGCCAAACAGAACACTGTCATGTGGATAAAGAACTTTAGTTATAAAAAATGTATTTTGTCCCTAATGTTCGCAGGGTTAAGACATTAACCGTCATAACAAGTTAGACTCCGTCTAGAATAAATCTGTGTGTTCCAGCGCGCGTTGTCAAGTTGCAAACGCTTGCTTCCGGTCACAAAGGATCAGCCCACAAGAAGAGGAGAGGACGCTGCCGGTGATTATAGCCCGATGGTGCTCGCACTAAAGCGTAAAAATAATGTTGGGTGTCATCGTTTAATGCAACATTTTCGCAGAAATATTCAGCGCAAGTTCTGTTGTCACATATTTGTGAATAACTATATTTTTGTCACCCCTGTTAGATTTCCATTAAAATATAAAAGTGTGGTTTCTTTTACTGAGATGCCTTCTATTGTATAGTCGCAGTGTTTATTCTTCAATTGTACTATTAAAATAATCACCCTTAAATCGTGCAACATCCAGAACACATCGTCCAGGTGGATATCAATACATGATAATTCTGATACCGAGAACCACCGATGTTAAAGATACATTATGGGAGATTAGATAACGAGTTGGCAGTTCTCACTACAATAGTTAAAATCTAGCTAATGTAAAGGCAATTTGCTGAAAATGTCAGTTAAATTGATCAACTATTAACTTAGAACTAAGCAAATGAAATTTCCGCTTAGCCTCGGTCATCATTACTGAAGTCGGTAAGGCAAAACCGGTAGTCTCGGTTATCCAGTTTTATTGGTAAATCACGAAGAAAAATATTTCAGCGAATCGAACTACAATCTAACAAAAATCTCAAGCTAGCCTCGACATCGAGAGTTGATTATGGTCTGAATATGTTAATTAATGTCTAATTAATAGTTTTTATTACATTTCAGGCCTAAAGAAAGACCTACGATATGCAGATTTTGCTCTTGCATAATGCATGTTTAAGGAGAATTTATAGTCCAGGAAAAAGTTTGAGTTTTAATGTTTGTAATGCACAGAGGGATGCTACAATCCTGACCGGAATTTCAACTGTTTACAAGGTACAATGTTTATGCGGTCATTGAGTAATTCTGCGATTTCTCCGACATAAAGAGATTTAATTATTTGACATAAGAAAGTTAGACATAAAGATAGATGGACTCGATCATATAATGTCGTATATAGCGAACACTATGTACCTTATCAAGAAGATATACACTTTATAAAACTATCCCAATCCGGAAAAAACTGAATTAACCCAACACAGACGTTCGTTGTTCTCAACAATAGCAAGAGATTATTTTTAAATCATATTATTTAGCTTGTGCTTGATAACGACACGAGGATACTTGTTGAAACGGTGCAGTATAATTAAAGTTGCTTGTGCCTGTTATCCATATAAAGTTATGTTTGTGTTATTCTATCACTACATTCCTTAGAGAGAGAGAGAGAGAGAGAGAGAGAGAGAGAGAGAGAAATGGGGTTTAAAGTCCACTCGACACAAACTAGGTCATTTCGGGTCTAACATATGGTTTTAATTTTATTTCGATAATTCGCATGCCCGTAGGGGTCTTTAGCGGTGGGAGGAAACCGGAGTACCCGGGGAGAAAACCCACGAGGTTGGAAAGGCGACCCTACCCCTTGCCACGTACAACCGGAGATTCGAAACCACGCCAGATGACTCAATGGCAGGCCGTATGATACAGCGTGCGCACGCTAACCATTCGCCCCCCCCCCTACATTCCTTATAAGCAATGTATTTAAATGGATTAGTATTATTGTATTCATTTTCAACATGTCTTTGATTGTCAATAGTTTGAATTATTGATCATGGACAGATGGTGAGAAAATTGACTGTCAAATGAAATAAGAAAACGGATTGCAGATTAAGTAATTATTCATAAGACTAATATTTTCCTGAAAGCTTTTTTTCGCGTTTACATGATTTTTGTGTCAATTAAAATAACTATCTGCTTTGGAAGCAGAACAATTAGATTTAGTATGTCCGATTGTTTCAGCTTTTATCGCGATTTAGGTGACACGTTAGTATTAGTACTGTAGTAAAATGGCTAGTGCCAGAGAATTTTACCGAATTATGAAGATAGCTGTGACATTTGGCAGTCGCACTGCCATCCCCAAGGCATCATTTTGCATTATTCATCAGCTAAATAATTATGAAATCCAATGTTTTGTCATGCTTCAGTTGGTGACATGGTCACTAACACGACAAGTCCGTATTTAACCAAATGTTCACTTGTCTCAAATTGTACTTAATACGTTGTCAATTAAGAAATAGGCTTGAGGAGCTATTAACTCTAATTCATTGTTATATAACAAAAGCCTGAAAGTCACTGATTCGAAATAGGCAAGTTACCTGCAAACATATTCCTTAAGTCCAATCCTCTTTTTTGCAATTCTATACAAGGTGATGCAATAGTTGAACGATCATCCTAATTAACATTTTCCAGAAAAAAGAAAACTGATGATGAATTCCTGAAATTAATTATTTAAATTTTCAACTGGTTTTTTGATGGTCTGACACTGAATAAACTTTTTAAAAAAATGTTAAAAAGATATTTACATAATTATCGTCAATTAAAGGAAAAAAACGACATATTTCTCCACTGTGCACAGATTTTCTGGATGAAAGTTTGTACACAAGCTATGTGTGAGTTTAATGTGAAGCATCTGAAATATGATTTGGGTTAGATTAATTTCAGACGTATGGTTCCAAATTTGATTCTGAAAAAATATAATAAGATAGAATAATTCATAAACTAAATGTATGAATGAATGAAATGAAATGATGTTTTTTCAGAATCAAATTTGGAACCATACGTCGTGTACAACGCCTTGCATTTCTGCTCCATGAGAGTTAAGGGGGTTGGATGGCCGGATTATTAGCACGTGCGTGATATATCATAAAGCCTGTCATTGAGTCAACTGGTGTGGTTTCGAATCCACGGTTGTACGTGACCAGGAGTAGGGTCGTCTGTCCAACCTCGTGAGTTTTCTCCGGGCCCTCTGGTTTCCTCTCACTACTAAAGATCTCTACGCGCAAGCAAATTATTGAAATAAAATTAAACCATGACCTGGTTTGTGTCGAGTGGACGTTAAACCCCATTTCTCTCTCTCTCTCCATGCGAGTTATTGAAGACGGGCACACGCCATACATTGCGCTATAAGGGACATTTTAACCGGTCAGAAATTCAATTCTTGCCAGGTAATCCATTCTACACATACCTGGATGTGTTTATCTATTCACAGATGAAAAGAAATGAAATCATTAAACATTTAGTAACATCGCTTGATTCATATCTGGATGTATATATATTTATACTCACAGATATTAAGAAATGGAATAGTTTTAATGATTAGTTATGTATCACAGCGATCGGTTCTCTTTTAACTTTTTAATTGTTGTTTGCGGTGAAAAAGCTTTATGGTTCAGTATCATCTTATTAATTTAAAGTTCTGCTTTTAAAAAACTAAGAATGCTAGTGGAAACACTAATTGTGTTCCATAGTATTGGGTGCTGTGCAATAAAATCTTGCTGTGCTTTTTTTTCTGTGGCGTGCTATTGTGTTAGAACTTTTTACCATTTACAAGTTTTCTATCATTCCGACTTTCAAGATAAGAAAACCAATGAATACTACATTTTATGACAAATCACTTTAAGAATTGATTAATTTTTTTGCGAATACACTGTTTAGTTTTTTATATCTATTTGACAAAAGACAGATATATAATTGCTTTTGTCAGATATATTGGAAGACTGTATGTCGCAACATAAAATTCTAAGCTATTTATCTCTGAAGCATACTAACCTAAAACCTTTCCAAGAAATCATAATGGTGGAATAATGTCTTTGTTTAATTCTAATTTACGATCGAAAATAATGATGATCATTAAAAGTTTTGAAAGAAACATTTTTTTTTAGGAATTTATATTTTTTTGTTAATTAGTGAGCCATTACTTGGTTTAATTTATTTCTGTTGTAGTAATGTGTGAAGCATTAAAACAAGACAAAAAGACCGAAACATAAAGTCGAACTGTAATATTTCACTGGTGAAAAAGAGTTGAGTAATGTTTGATAAAGTGTCTTTGTTACAATACGGCTTAGTAGATTGAATGTCGTGTTATTTGGTATTAACATCTAATTATTGCCCCTCTCTGTCTCTGCCTTGCCAGAATCAGAATTAACGACACGAAATCCGATACCTTTCAATTTTTTAATATCTTTTGTCTTTAAGAACGGGATCCCCACACCTTGGACAATCCGTATTCATTAAGTGTCAGCAGTGCATCTATAAATTTTGGTAATCTTGCCTTATGGACAGCTTGAGATGGGTCGTTTTCATAAACATGCCATTGTTTTAAACATGATTATTTCTCAGAGTGTCAGACATCGGAGTGTCAACACACGATTCTTACATTTTTTGATACTTTTTCATATTCTTTATTCCTCCCATATTTTTCAAATTTGATGACTTCCCGTCAAACTACGAGACACTTTCATTAACCCAGCATATTAAAAGTCTAACATGAAACATATCAACCCTGTTTGGTGACTCTTAAATAAAGTACTAATACTGCCACTACACATGCAATGGAACCGTTGAGTCACCCTGGTTGTTCCATACATCATATATTTGATACTAACCATCCTCTCTGAAACATTTGTTATTTCATTTATTTGAATAAGCTATTGGGGGGAAATGCAAACAAAAATTGTTATAAAAGGTGACTCCTGTTCTAGATTAATGTGTTCTTTATGATATTGACAGAGACAAAGACGCCACAATTTGATACTGTAAGGCTCCATTTTCTGATAATAAAAAGATATATTGTCCGTAAAATAAAATGATTATGTACAGATTGCTCTAATATATCATTTTGTGTAACGAAAGAAAAAGATTAGTAAAGTAAGGAAGAATGGAATACTAGTATTGAAGAATCTGTTTCAACAAAATGAAATGAAATGAAATGGGGTTTTACGTCCTACTCTTCTGCGCCTAACCTGGGCTAATAGAAGACGGGCATACGCCATACAGTGTGCTATGAGGGAAATTTTGCCCGGGCAGCGGCGCTACGATCTACTAATATCGAATTCCAGCTGCCAAGGGATCTTTTACGTGCACGCCAATGTGTACACGGGACCTCGGTTTTTCGTCCCATAAACCTATAGACAGCTGTCCTTGTCAGGCCCTCCGTTCTGCCTGTTTCAACAACATTATTCTAGGAGTCATCATCTGGAATGGTCACATAAACAAAGAACAAAGAATTATCAATCGCCTGTAAATGTATCATTTCCACGCAAAAAATAATTGGAATTTGAAAATGCCAATCAAGAAATGTTCACCCTTCTAGTTCACAGAGTTTTTATCAAATATATATTTTACGGTGGAGGATGGGGTTTCTGTGAATTGAAAAGATGGTATCCGACGTTTTAAAAAAGAGTCAACCCGCTACTACTTAAATGAAGCAATGGATTGTGTCAGGATGTCTGGAGTACAAGACTGCTGCGTAAAAGATACCCGCCTGGTCAACATCTGAGCGTAGTAGTTTAAATAGAATAGTGCCACAGACGGGGGTGGGGAGGGGGTTACGGTTACTCAACACAAATTAGGTCATATGGTACAATAATAATAAAATAAAACAGAGTGCGGTACGAACAATCCAAACAATTAGACAAGATTCGAGATACTGAAAATCTGTATCGGCAAGATAGTGCATGCAGTAATCGGCAAATGGACTGTTCACCATACATGAGGTGAACAATTGTAACAGGCGCCCGGAAAAGTAAACTTACCCTGACAATCGCATTTCAATTATTCTCTCCCGCGTATTGGTCTTTAACAGGAATTTGGGGAACCAGGAGAAAATCGTAAAGATTAGGTAGCGTATGATCGAAACAACGCCACTAGACTCAATCCCAGACCTTATGATCTAAAGCGCGGGTGTTAGACCATTGCCCCGACCCACGGTATTACAAAAATTTGTTAACTATGTGAACTTCTCTAAGGCAAAGAAACATTCTCAAAATGGAGCTGGGGGCGGAGGATGGCCGAATGGTAAGCACGTGTGTGCTGTATCAGAAGGTATGTCATTGAGTCAACGGGCGTGGTTTCGAATCCCCGGTTGTACGTGACAAGGAGTAGGGTCGCTTGTCCAGCCTGGTGGGTTTTCTCCGAACACTCCAGATTTCCTCCTACTACGAACTATCAAAAAATAAAACTGAACCATATGCTAGTCCCGAAATGACCTAGTCTATGTCGCGTGGACGTTTAATCCCATTTCCCTCCCTCCTTAAAATATTGTGAACATATTTATGCATGTCGATCAACACATATTTAGTTCATTAAGGGGAATTGTGGCATTGAATTAATATTGTTCATGGCTCGACAACCAGGATATGATTTAACGTAGTTTCTATATCTACTTCTATCCTGATACTAAATAGAATAATAGAACTATTGTCATCATTTAACCCCTTGATTGGTTCCTGTCAATCACATCTACTCAGTTAATATAGGAGTCGACATTGTTTATCGCTGGGTTATCAGCCTAGTCAATGAGGCATCAGCAAGATAATGGAATCGATACAAGAAAGGTCATATTAGTAATATTTAGTTTATATTGTCGGCGATATCACATCGGTGGAAGCGGGTGAAGAATAAAGTTATTTCACACAGACATATTTAATTTAGATACATTTAAAACTATGGGTTTATTTGGTAACGATAGACTCGATCATTAGATTTAAATACCTCATTCAGTTTTGTTCAACGGTGAACGAGTGAAAAAGACTATTATCTACAAAATTGGTGTCAAATGCTAGCTTGGTGTCTAATGTTTGCAAAAAAAAACCTAGTTATTATTTCAATATATAGGGGTTCGATATAATTAGGTACAAAAGTAATTTCGACACAATAATTTGGACTTCGATCTCTGCGACTACCCAGTTGACGTGAAGCGAGAGTTTAACTGAATTAGTCTGATCCAGCATTTAGGATATAATATGATATTGTAGCATAAGGATATAACATACATTTGTATACAACAACCGCTAAAACAATGCTTCCGGGGAGGGTAATGATTTCCTGCTTCTTTGACAACACAGATAGCGGAACAATGTTTCAAATCAAGTTTTATTCGTATTTTTGCCTTATGCAAAGTTCAGTTATTTTAACAAAATAAAAAAAATCGGGCCTTGAATGTCTAAGGAGATGTTTCCATAAGCAGTCATTTTGCTACCTATTGGAATTAATTTGTATATATAAAGTAAAAACATTTGTAAGATATTGTAAAGATAAGAATTATGTGAACTTTAAAACCGCAATTAGTCCATAGAAGACTAGACTGCTACATAATTAATAACGGTATTATATATTTCATTACTGTATATAAAGACGAGGAAGGAGACGTTAATTATGACCTTCTTGGTCAGACCAGATCTCAACTAGTTGGTTATTAGACAGACAACGGAAATTCGTCAGCTCATACTGACAGAAAACCCACTGGACATATATTCTACCGGAGATAGGAAGTCATTCTGGATGTCGCCATGATTCGTCTACCATGTAGCCGGTCTGACCGCCACCCTGCTGATCGCCTGTCTAGTTATATCTCTGGATCGATGCCGTCCAACGTTTTTGGACAGAGTATCATTCACTCTCTCAACGTTTCTATTACATGACAATATTTTTTCTGAAAACAGATCTCTGCATAGAATTGAAAGATGTGTTTAAACGCTGTTAACATTTTGATCGACTTACCGAAAACCGTGGCCTAAGCTTTGATTATGTGTTAAACGCTCAACAAAAATCGAAACCTTTGGCGCCATTTTAATCAGCTGGTGACTCATTTGAGAATAGTTAACTTTAATTCGGGATGTGCTCGAATTAAATACATTTAATAGAGTGCAAAATGATATTTAAATATGTAATTCAGTATTTATGTGAATTTCGTCTCGCGGATAGCCCGCATTAGTCGTAATACTTAGAATAGAAATTAAAAGCCAGTTTCCGGCCATTTTGAATTACACGTCACGTGATGTTAGTTTTGATGCCAATTAAATGAAACTGGAAGAACTATTTTCTTTACGTTAATAGGGCGTTGGAATCTGTCGTGTACATGGTGAGACTTGTATTTGCAGCTGCGCTCTCAAGACCTCCTGCTATAATGGCGCGTTAAACATGCCAAGTCAGACGTGGAATTCTTTGTTTCCCACGAGGCCCGTGTCCTTCGATTACAAGTCGAGAATATCAGAGATAATCAGGTTGAAATATGCACAAGTTTGTTCAACTTACATGAGTGGAAGGAAATTCACAGGTGCCTGGTTAGATCTTGTCTTACAAAAAACATTATCAATGTAAGAATCTGACTGGAAATTAATCACAGGACACCGGGCTTGTTAAAATACCAACACATTTTGTTATTCCAGCGAACATTTGGCGAATTAAAGCTAATATTATGTTAGAAAATGGAAATTTCTTTTGTGATCGAATTTCATCTCTGACCTAAGATTGGAAGACTACAATAAGTACCTTTATATTGCCGACACTGGTTTTCTCGTGCTACCAGTTAACAGTTAATATAAAGTTACTCTGTATACAATAAAACTTTAGTCTTTCCTGTCGGAATTTAAAAATTAATCCCGGTTATAACTTGTAAAGTTACAATGGTTTATTACCCAGCTTATTGAGTAGCAGAAGATTTTATCAATAGTATTATCTGTTCAATAGTGGGAAAGACAAGATTTTAATACAGAAAAATAAATTATTCATGACTCTAACCTAACATAAGATTACTTGTCGTATGAAAATTATTTATTTGTACTCGTAAAATTAAATAAGTCTTTTGTTGTATGGGAATGCTGAAACGTGCTAGTGTACGTTTTTCAACAGACATATTCTGTATTTTTCAACAGACGCTTTCTGGGTTTAACTAACCAAAGTTTCTATTGACTGATACGTTCGACATGCGCTTCAAAGAGTATTGCATATCAAATGCACTGAATATAACCAAAATTGCATGGATTTAAATATGGAGAGATGTTCATTTTAATTAATCAAAACCGTTATTCAATGCTCACCATCATGTCTTCTCCTTAGACCAAATATGTAGTAAAGCAGGTTAACAATAACAGCACGTGACCTGCTTTAAGTCACGTGTTATTTTTCGGTGCCATCTTTTTAGTTTCGCATTTTTGACTCAATCCCGGCGATTAAGATAGAACCTTGTGATGTTTTCTTAAGTTACGACCCTTTTAAACTCTATAGATCTCTTATCGTTCGCTATTCGCCATTTGAGCTAAAGTTTCGTGTCTGAAAACATTTCTTCAGTAAGTTGATAGTCTTGAATGAAGTGAATAACTCGTTCTTAAATAGGAAAACAATTAAGCGTTTCCGCACTTCTCTTAATCCTTTTCTTTGGTAGCATGCTGATTTTATTAAAGGTTCGATGTTTAGAAAGAAAAACTCTTTTAGAACAGTTATTTATGTGTTTATCGAGGGTGTGATCCAAGTAGGCCAATAATATATACACAAGCTCCAGACGTTCTAAGAAAAATGCTATTGTGGTAAAGAAAGGAAAATATATGTATTTGTGGGGTACGGTGGGTGTTATGTTAGTTCTTGACAATCTGTTTATTTTTTGTCTGTTCCATGTGACTGTTCTAAAAACGCGCAGAACTTAATATTCCAGTACTGTTATTCTATGGTGAACACTTGATACTATTTCTCTTTAGAAGACTTTGTATAGCTAACAAGTTAGGGCCTTTCGTATTTGAATTTTGATTTAAAGGAGCCGTGCCAGATTCCATGCGGTATCCAATGACACAAGTATATGTGTAAGAATATAAATCACACACACGCTAATGTAAAGATATGGTTCTAACTCAAAGATTCGTTCTAAAATATACAACCGTGCCTCGATCCCTACGCGCAAGCGAATTATTGAAATAAATCAATCCATATGTTAGTCCCGAAATGACCTAGTTTGTGTCGAGTGGACGTTAAACCCCATTTCTCCCTCTCCCCTCTCTCACTCTCTCTCTCTCTCCCTCTCTGCTATGTAACCATAATCGCGATCCCGAATTCTAGTGCAGGGCAAACCACCAGCGACGAAACGTCCGTGACGAGAAATCGGTAGTAATCCTTGATGTACACAGACCTAAAATTTGTTGGGTTGGTCTTCTCGTTACCAGCTGTTGTGTATTTAACACTTTTTTTTTATTAAACTAACAAACTTGAATAGAGAGCAGAGATAGAATTTACGCTAATATTAACAATCTTACAAATCAGATTAAATCTCTGCGAAAGCTTTAATTCAGTCGACTGATGTTACAATTCTAATTAGATCGTCGATACCTATATAATTACACTACAAATTGTAAACACTATAGTTATAGACTGTAGATAAAATCAGTTAAACGATGGACATGAGAACTCCTTTACTGTTAAATTGATGGACACGCAACTCTGTCTGAATAGAGTTAAATTCGACAGGCAGCTCAATAACATAGCTTGAATTCTGTGGTTTCGGTTCAATTTAAATTTAGAGATTATCCATACGCTTATATTGCTATATGGAGAACTCGCGGAGACACGCTGACTTACAGAACCCTATTCGTCCGGTCTAAAATAAATATCACACACGTTCCAACAATAAATTAAATTATATGTATAAGAACTCTAAATTTTTCTCTGTTCATAGATCAATTTTTTATAGTTTTTATTGTTTATAAACATTATTGATATATAACAAAATGTAACACAAAACGAAGATTGTCAAAAACAAACATCAGTCACTGAATGATTCGTGGCATTTGTCAATCGGTTTCATAGAGAAATACATACGAATTATCTCTGTCACAGATGACTGTCCTCAACACGTACATTGACATACCGTGGCGACAATCATTGGCTCAAAGGCTCGTGCATTGTTTACATAACACGTATATGCTCCGGGCAAAATGATGCCTTTTACTCATTTTAATACCTATTTACACTAAATAGGAAATACTTCTTAACTACAAATACTTCAAACGTCTTTACTTATTTCGTAATACATACAAAAAATGTTTTAGAATTTAATTTGTCGAAAGAAAAAAGTTAATATGGGGGACTAATCAAGTCGCGTCGATGTCATCTTTATCAGTGATTGTAGCGGCCTAGCGAATATTCACTGCTGATCAGTGCGGGCGTTTGTAACCACCATTCGTAATTCCTTTATTTACTATTAAAGTCTTTCGTCCAAAATAATCCCATTTACAACATGAGATAAATTTCAAATCGAACAATAGTCGTTAAAAATAGAGTCCAGCATGTTGGTCAACATTATTTTTCGTTCAAGCCTGTCGAATGTCCGTTCGTTCATGGGCCACAATACTCGGTGATATGGTTAACCAGAACATACATATACATGTATTTTTTTTTCTTTATTTCTCCTTATAAAGGAGTGAACATAATGATTTATTATAACAGAATAAGAATAGTGAATTACAAGAGATCAAAGCATTGTTCAGAAGGTTAAAGATATAATAATAATATTTGAAGCTTGGACTGGAGTGTGTTGTCCACTTCATATTAAGAAGGCTCCTAGATCATCGTATGACAAGTACAAGATAATGTGTCATCTGATCTATATAAACTATGTTTACATAACTAACAACCATCTACTTTTGTTTTCGCAAACTATATATCACCAAACTCAAAATTTTCATTCAAATGGATTCGTACGTAAATCCCTATAATAGGCCGTATACAATGTAACATCTGTGGGATTGGGTGATCGAAGGTCTAACGCGCTTCTCAGCTGTGGCGACGTTGCGATTGTACGTATCCAACCTCGTAAGTTTTCTCAGGGTCTTCCGGTTTTCTCCCACAACTAAAGACTCCCAGTTATTGAAATAAAATTGGACAATATGTGAGTCCCAAAATGACATAATTTGTGTCAAGTGGACGTTCGTTACCCCCTCTCTCTCTGTCTCTCTCTCTCCCTCTCTCTCTCTCTCTCTCTCTCTCTCTCTCTCTCTCCACAAAGTTAAACTATATTCATACCTAACCCAGAGAAATCAGACTTTCTAGAAATATAAAGGTGTATGCTGTCGTTGGTATAGAAGGCAACATCTCTAGATATATTATATTTGAACTCGAATCCCAGAAGCTGAAGCCGCTGGATAGAAGGAAACCATTACATTTCGTTTTAAACCACGGAAATGTGCAGTTTATTGTACATACGCATTTGGTTTTGTTCAGTTGAGTTAAAATTTGTTTCTATTTTGAGAATGCTGATTCTGGAGACTTGTCGAATACTTAGTTGATAATCGTCTGTGAGATTGATTTTTTTTCTCTACTTAATTACAGTCATTTATTTCGTATTCTCTTTGAAAGTTCCACGGATGTCTCTTGGTTTTGCGCATTTTGGCGTCGTTTCAAGAAGTCCACTGTATATTTCATAACGTTCCCAGAGAAAACGATTGGTCTTCTGTAGATTCTTTCTTATTGTAGGTTTTTCGTTTGATGATTATTGGAATAATGGTCATGCGACAAAATAAAAGGAATGAATGAGTCATGATAAGTCTTTAAAAGTGCAAAGACACGAAATCGTGAAATTGTTCTTTTTACATTGTTTATTCTTTTTGGAAAAAAAATATGATAAAAAGAAACCGAAATCTGACATTTTCACGAAAATGTGATATGTTATTCCAGGAAGAAAATTTCTGCACGTGCAATTTACAACATGGCATGGGATATTTGTGATGATATTTTTATACATACAGAAGATCCACAGTGAGGCGATGCATAGTGTATTGGGAGGGGTGGAATAAGACATGATACTGTATAAACGGAAACTTCTGTATACTTGCCAAGCGGATGAACACACTTCTCCAGATTTGTTTACATCCTCTTTAAGAAATATCCTGCCGCTGGCTCCTTTGCTCTTATCTTTGACATTTTATTGTTTTTCTTTCATTCTGATTACCTCGTCATCTTACTGACAGATTTATAAAACACTGCATAAGTGGTCCACTTGTGTTAAAAATACATTGTACAACCATAAAAACCTAAATCATTTCAAAATGGTACATTGACATTTGCAAAATAGAGTAAAGGTTCGGCTAAATAGGCAATGAATATATCGTAATAGGAGAACTGCTTTCCCAGGAGTTAGTATAATAGACAAGTACAAGTATATTAATTGAAATAAATATACAGTTATGGCATCTCAATCACAATGACATCTACTGAAAATCTTCCTTATCACGAACTGTGACTCTTTTTCTACATCATTTGTTTTTAATTTTGAAATAATAATTTTGAATAGTCAACTCTTTCATATCATCTTTCAACACAGGATCAGGTAGCTTTAAAGATGTTATACTTTCTCTGTCTAGAGCATTAAATACCACTTACTATTGGAAAGTATTGACGACAGTTTATCTCATTCGTGAAATATCCATTGCTGTTTTGTTTTAATGGCATTTAGTAATTGAACTTGAGTATACAGGTCACAATTCTATGGAATACAATTACTGCTTATTACTGAGCGACGTTTCGACTAGGCTTCTCTAGTCGTTATCAAGCAATGATAATGTGAAAATACCACAAGTCAACATGTACACGACAATACTTAGCTAATGCTTCGAAATATTGTATGGTTCCACATAATTCACATGAAACACTGTTGAGAGAGGTAGAGTTGGGGAGGAGGAGGGAGGGGGCAACTGATACTCCCGGCATCATGCAGCTGAATTTAGAAAAGAAGCTGTAGTTGAAGAAAAACTGAAAGTTGCGGAATGACCAGAAAGGACGAAACATTTCTACTACGTGCTCACCAGTCCGCAATAATGATCTGATATTCAAAGATACGTACTTTTGATATCCAAGGAATAAGTATTCTTGTGGTCATTAAAAACCAAAAACGTTATTAGATCACGGTGTATTTCAAGGAATCTATGAACATATAGAAGCATGGTGCTTGTTGTACAGGCGAAGCCGTTGCTCTGGTGCATGTGATATTCTGGTAATTGTTGAAATTTGAACAAAGATAAAATTAAAACGTCGTAAATATAATGTTGGTTTTAAGTATAAAACAAATAGCAATTGTTTATAACCAATTTTCATTGATATTTTTCACTTTAAACTAACAGACAAAAACTAAGAGAGAAATTACTGTAAGCTGAAATTATGATGTATAATATGTGAGTGCGCGATTTTACAATTGACATTTGAAATATTGGTACACTAACCAGACATGAACAATACAACCAATCGTTAAATTGGACGATATGTATTATAAAATACCAATCGTGCCCACTTATATCACTAGGATATTTGCTGGCTGCATCTTGACGTCTCGTAACTTGACGGGAATTTCCGCCAATTACGACTGTCTATGATTTCATTTGACACGCAATTATGATATCCATTACTGCATAATTTTCATATCAGGTTGGAGTACGGTAAATTACCAATGGAAGGTTGAAGTCAATTATCGCCGATTATTGCCAAGTTTGATGACATATCTAATCTAGGCCATCTTTGCTCCCAACAAATACATAAATAGGCTTCAATTGCAAACTGACTTAGCACAAGAATAATTGCTCGCGTGCGCAACTTTTATATTTCTGTTGTTATGATAATTGTATGTATTGTGAATGAGCCATTTATAAATAGTTGTTGGATTTCTTATAGGGTGAATTAAATGGGACTATACTACCACCATTATGAATACAAATAGGGGAACGCTGCAAAAGCATATAAATGCAACCCAAAGATAACCTTTCGTATATTTCGTGGTTTTAAGAGCCAATGAAGGTGACTGATTTTAGGCTATAATTGCTAGGCATTATCGATTTGGCGTTCTTTTCCAGATCGTTAAAATAAAATCCGATTAACCATGACCTGATTAATTAGTTACTTCGAGGATCGCTGAGATGTGCTCATTTCCAGTGGTTCTAAAGTAGTTTATCAAAATCATTTCCCTAAACAAGTCATTGCTACCATTTTCGGTAATTAGGTGATTTATGGTAATATTTTGAATATCCCACTCAAAATTAATTTGATCTATTGTCTTCGCGAGATTGATAAATGGTTCTTTCAGTTCCAAAAGAAGGAATGTTATGCTATCATATTTTTAAAAAATTTATTAATTCAAAAAAAATGTCAAGGTTGTATTAATCCTCCGTATCCTCAGTCTGTAGTTTCTTCCAATCTGTCGGATATTTTTATCTCATCTAAGTGAGCATGTGTTGTTTAGGTTATTTTTAGTTCAGATTTTTCAGTAATTATCAATTGAATATGGAAGCCGGAAGTGAGCCACAGTGAAGATGATTACGCCCCCTGCTGGCCAGAAGTGGACATGGAGACGAGATGACTAAACGAGTTGTGTAATTATTGTGAATTTTCTTCCATCAGCCTCAGGCTAAAGACACGAAAAGTAGATGTATTGTAATAATTTCATCATATTTAGGAAATATGATCGAAGACGCATTACTTCCACAAACCGCCGTGAGCAGTTTGAAATTGCACTCATCTGGTCTCCTTTGATAAGATAAATTAACGGCCCCAATTTCAAGGAGATTATTTAGAGTGCGGTAATATCTAGTTACTTCACAGAGCTAGTATTATTTTTGTTCTTCAGACGTCTTTCTTTGTTGTTACTGGGTTTCGTTTTACGCCTCAAATCTTCTACGTTATGTTCACGTCTGCTTCACAGTGCGTGGATTTTTTTTTTAAAGTGTGCTTATTAATCTATGCCTACCTGCATTTACACGTCTTATAACATGTTAATTTTGACAACAACATACATAACCCTATCCTATCATAGGATTCTTTCTCTCCAGCTAATGTGAAATGTCTCGCGGATATTGATGACGGTTATGCGGCATGTTGACAGAGACAAAATACAAGCCTAACTGCCCTGACAAAGTAGGGAATTAGCGGTTAAATACGAATCTAGGTAGATATATCAAGTTAAGTAAATCATTACCATGAATAAAATCGCCTTTTTATAAGTCTAACGTGTCTGTAGCCATTGTTTGTAATAGAGTCTGGTTTCCTTGCTATAACACAGGATGTTATCACATGCCGCAAGGTCTGATGGGTAGCGTTAACTGAATTCTATGTTTGTTTAGGTCAGTTTACACAACTAATATTTATTTCTCAGTAGTTTGATATCATATTTTATCTTTTTATCGTCTGCAGATTTCTTCTGTCGCTTACTTTATGGTTGATTTGAATAATGATTTTCAATTTTATTTAGTTAAGGTATTAAGGGATAAAATCTGCTCTTGGTCAAACACATTAAATGTACATTGTGTGTGATATTGGAAGCTATTGGACTTTTACTTCAGTTTTGTTTTCAAGATTCCCGTCTTCATTAGTCCAAGTTAAGGACGTTAAACCCCATTTTATTTCATTTTGTTTTCTAGATGTGGTTTTACTGTTTCCAGATTTAGGCTGGTCTGAGATGGCCACAGATCACTAATTATTGCCCCATTGACTTTAATGTTAATTCTCGTCTCTTAGACCGGTTGTAACTTTTTCCCAAATATTCGTTGGGTAAAACGCTTTCTGCCACAGATGGAGCAACATGTGGCAAACTCTTGCCCAAAAGCATGTATGATGTTCTTCATGAAACACTTGAGATAGACAAGCTGGAAGTAGAGACAGCTAACCTTGCAATTTTTGGCCCTCCCTTTCAACGTAACCAACCTCACAACTCTTGTATCCTTCCGCCTCAAAATCATGGATATTCACCAAAACCTGGCAGAAAATGTATTTTCAAAACCTTTTCTTCGATTCTACACCAAAAATTCAACAAAAATCGCCATGCAAAAGGGGGAAAAGGGAAAGGGAGAGCAGGACTAAAAATAACTTTCGCCCTTGTGGGTGACGGCCCATGAATATTTGGTGATCTGTGTCCAGATGCCAACGCACGAAAAAAACAAAGTCATCTCCCTTGGTAGTCCACAAAACCGGAGGAGTGTAACGGTGACTGTGTCAGTATATGACGTAGGTTTTATTACACCCACACTTCTCCATCGAAATTTAAACTTGGATCAGAGCCTGAAAAAATATTAATTTAACCCTTGAGTTACGAAAAAACTACAGTGTGGGGAGATTTGGGGAGTTATTTCCATTATTGCAAAGAGACTATACATTAAACTGTCGATTCGAAATAAAATCAAGTTTTGTACTAATTGTTTTTCTGCGTATTTGGCTTGAGCTGACATTGGCTCTATCTCTGGACATAAAATTTACAAATACATACCATGCAAAGCAAATCAACATATCAAACTTAATTAAAGAGACACTTAATTTTTTTATTACCGAACGCACAGTGCTTTAGTCATTTCTCTCAGAAACATAACAGGAGAGGGATCAAATTGCGGGCTAGAACCTTTAAATTTTTATACTGCGAGGCGTGCCAGAAACAAATTAGCCATAATCTATTACGGTTTCCGTTTCCTGGCAATATGTTGCTGAAGTCTTGTCTGTAATGTCAACTGCCGTTCTAACGACGTGTCAGTGTCAGAAACATACACTATATCTGACAGAGAACATTGTTTACATAATTTTTGAGAAACACTTGCTACTTAATGTCCTAAACTACTTATTTTTATTTCTTACTATAAATAGATCCTCCAAATCAATTTCAAATATTTTCCTTCCTTGTTTTCTTGTCAGGTGGCCATTGTTCGTTTGTTTTGTAAAGGAATTCATATCAGACGATTCCAAACACTTATGATATGGCAAATATAACAATACCGTTTTAGCTATATAAATTATGAATTTCTCCCGCTGAGTGCACGACACACGTCATTTTGAGAGGTAATTTGGAAGCTACCACCGGCAACTTGGTAACATTATAGTAGCTTTGTAAATTTGTTGTAGAGTTTATTGACTTTATCGTAGAATACTGTGGTATTTTTATTTTAGTATTTTAGGGTCTTTAGAAGTGAGATGAATCCGAAATACCCTTAAAAAGCATTAAAAAGCAAGAGGTTAGACTTGCAACTTTGCTTTTTGTCAACTTCAGGTACTTTCGGATGGAATTGGGATCAACACCTGGATGATGCCTTACTGGCATCATTTTGGGTGTAACTTACTGTAATGTTATTTCTGTGGGTACATAATCTTAAAATCGTCCTTAGATCTTCTCATCGCCCTCCAGGTTGGAACAATGGAGTCGATGCCGCCCACTCTGAATAATACTGGTTTAGAGTTTCACACAAAACTAAATCATTAATTAATCATTAATTGCGTGATATACGTGTTAGGTTGTTCCAGAATACTTTAAATCCCAAAACGTACATCATACAATACATCATCCACCCGAAATCCGTCAAACTTGATGAAGATGCTATTTTATCAATTATGTCTACATAGACAAACAGAAGCCACAAGAGTCTTAACTTAGTTCAAATATATCAAGTTTATCAGTCGGTATTAGTTTATTGAAGATTTCTAAACACTGTCAGAACAAGCGGCCTTATTCTTCTAATTTAGCCAATATAAGCTAAACACTGTTATATATTGTCAAGTAGACTCTTGAGTATAGATGGTAGTTTAACATAATAGAGGCAAGTACATGTGTTTCTTGTCTACAGCTGGTTACCAGTTCTATACAATATAAATAGTTGGATTCAGATCAACGTCATCATCATCACACAATTCGTCTTTACTAAAACAATAGCTAAAAGGGGATAAATTTAGCTAATAGATACATATATATGCTCCACCCCGACCCCTCTCAATATCCCTAGCCTTTTTCAATGAAATAGGCGAGATTGTATGCAACATGATTTCCAAAATCATAAGAATATCACAATGGCTATTACATAGTCCATTTATATAAATACAGAGACTATTTATATAAATACAGAGACTATTCAAACCTTTTTATGGTGTAAGGCCGTTGATTATCATTTAGGAGATTTTGAATCATTTCCAAAATGTAGTATTTTGATAGATATATCTGTAAGGAATATCAGTCCAAAGATATGAACTACTTAATAGCATCCAGCATCCGATGCAGGCTATATAAACAAGCGAATTATTGAAATAAAATTAAACCATATGTTAGTCCCGAAATGACCTAGTTTGTGTCTAGTCTCTCTCTCTCTCTCTCTCTCTCTCTCTCTCTCTCTCTCTCCGATTGAATCCTAGTCAGAGTTTATTACTTGATATTTTGACTTTGTTTCCTTAATTAGCTGTTAATTATTCATTTTAGCGTAGATTAACCCGTGAAATTTTTATATTGTCAGAAAAATACAAATTACGACAAAGTGCCTTAAGTGTTCGAATATGAACGCATACCATGGTATGGTATACCAGACCATCTATCCTGATTTCAGGTACCACAGTGCTGATCAGTGTAAATGTTGAGTTTAAAAAGGTGCACCAATAAGTGTTAACGCCTTTCATCAATATGATTAAAATACAGATCCTATTTCGTTTCGTTTTTTAGAGTTCAAACTTTCGTTTTACTTGCCTTTACTACACCAGGATCAGGAAGAGTTGTAATCATTGGCGTGTTCTGAATGATGTGAGGGATTAACCAATGAAACGATCTGTTGCGGCCAACTTTTGGTGTGAGGTTCACTGAACTGTGGGTAATACACCAGAAACATCGATGCGGATTGGTTAATTAAATGTCTAACGTCATAGGGTCAAAAGTTTCTCGTATGGCCTCTTACGTCATAGGGTCAAAAGTTTCTCTTATGGCCTCTAACGTGACCTCCTAAAACAACTGGCCAGATCTTGATGTAGTGTAGGCCATCGAAACGAAATATAAAACTGTATTTTAACAAGATTGCGCCTTTGATTTGCCATACTTTGTTATATTTTCTCACTTTAGAAGAGCCTCCGATGAAAAAAGTGTTTTAATAGTTCTAGATGAAATAATTATAATGATCATTTCATGTATGTCAATTCAAGATGTCAAGTTATAGAACTATTTGGTGGTGTAGTAAGACATTTAATGAGTGGTATAGATACTGGTGGTTCAGTAGGTTAACGAAAATGCCAGGAACCTCACAGAGAGTACTTATTATTATTAATAATCAACATATATTACTGTCGATTTACAGACAAATATTACTGGTGATTTGAACAAAAGACATGCTGACATTTTACAGATGGACAATGTTAATATATTACTGTAGTAGTAGTAGGGTAATGGTAGTAGTAGTAGTAGAGGTAGTCGTAGAATAGTAGTAGTAGTAGCAGTAGTAGTGGTAGTAGTAGTAGTAGTAGTGGCAGCAGTAGTAGTAGTAGTAGTTGTAGTAGTAGTGGTGGCGGTGGTAGTAGTAGTAGTAGAAGAGGTAGTAGTAGGATAGTAGTAGTAGTAGTAGTAGTAGTAGTAGTAGCAGTAGCAGTAGTAGTAGTGGTAGTAGTAATAGTAGTAGTAGCAGCAATAGTAGCAGAGATCTGGAGAGCTGCAGTATAACATGAGCGTATCGAGGGCCAGGAATCAGCAGTGACTTCATGGTCGCCATCTTCGAATTATGAAGCCCGTCAAACGATGTGCAATTGTCCAAAGAATAATTAAAGGAGTGTTATTGTTTGTTGGAAGAGGGTCACCCCCAGAGTTCCTGGTCGAAATATATAATACAGCATGTACATTTGGCATTATGGCATTTAATATCAATGACTAGAAAATAGACATTAATGTATCTGTTTTACGAAAGGACACATTTTTTTTTCATAATTACCGTCTAATGTCACAAAAAACAAGACTCATATTTTGTAAATAACCTCATTTTATTGCTTCGAACAATTGCTTTTTATTTGTTTTACAATATGTCTGAAAATTTAAACCGGCGATATCAGAAAGTGACTAAACATGTTATTACCAGACATAAATACTGACATTATAATGCATGTTTGTAGAGATTGCTATAATAAGTGGGAAAATTCAAGTGTCACGGGGTAAAATTAATTAGAATCTAAACAGTTTAAGATTTGGGAATGCTCTTTATCTCATCATATGCTGATAATGTTTTTATTCATTTTATTGGCGGTGTTTTTTGGAAATGTTTTGGCGTTACGGCTAATATTTGTGTTTGATGTGACAGGTGACACTAGGTATATATATAGCCCCGGGCACGTGTCGAGGAAATTACACTATCTTAAGTGTTTTGTAATAGTGTTTTCGTCGTAATAATGTCATTTGCCACTTTTACAAACCTTTAAGTATGTGTCTACTAGATTTGTGACATTTTCATTCAAACAGAAAGGGTCGTCTTTTAGTCGTGTTCTTTCTTTTTCAGTTGTTTCTTTTAAGTAAATTTAAATTTGCAATTATTTCATAGGTTGTTTTTAGTTTTAAAGATACATTATGGGCGATTAGATAAAGGGCTGGCAAATCCCACGATAATAGTTCAAAACTAGATAATGTAAAGGCAATTGACTGAGAATTTCAGTGAAATTGTTCCACTATGTACCGAGAATTAAGCGATTGAAATTTCGGCCTAGTCTCGATCATCATTACTAAAAAATACATAGTCTCGGTTATGCAATTCATGATTAAATCATGAATGAAAACTGAGCAGCAGATCGGGTCATAATCCACTAAAGATCGCAGGCTAGCGATGATACCGAGAGTTGATTATGGTCTGGATAAGTTAATTAATAACTAATTAATAATTTAGATAACATTTCAGTCCTAAAGAAAGATCTGCAATAGGCAGGTTTAGCTCTTGCATGTGATTAAATGGTTAATGTTAATTTTTTATAACATTTTACATTTCCCTATATCCTTCCCACAAATCCATGGGATATAACATAATCACTAATTGACTGTCGTCTACCGTGTTTGGAGAATATGTAAACTCGATTCTACTATTCTACCCATTATAATGGCTCTATCTTGCGTTTAAAAAATGATCTACAATTTGTTCTTGTGTAACAGCGGTAACTTTGTATGAAGAATTATGGTCATGAGTAGACAAACTTTATCGATATTCAGCGTTCTGCAGTCTCTCGTACCGGAGTAATATCCCATTTTCCTAAAAGCATTGTAGCTATACCACAAATAAGCGTTCTACGCCCTCCCCTTTCAGAGTTATGCCCATTTGCTCAAAACCCTGTTTACATTACAAATTTTAAGCGTACCAGGAAATGGTTCCAGGTACGGCGCCCTTCGTTTTTTTTTTGATTGTTTTTTTTAAACGGGTTTTTTAAGCGGTGCCAATCTGGCCCACTGAAGTGGGGTGGTCTAGGAACGGTACCAGGAACGGCTCGCTTTAAATTTTCGTAGTCTGAGCACGGTTTACTGCGCATGCGCGAAACAAACTTTTTTCCCTGCAAACTTTGACATTAACTTTTCTGTGAAAAGTTCCATATTTGGCGTGCTTGGCACGGTCCTGAGACTAGTTATTTTAGAGCAGTGTAAACGGTGCTTGAAATTTATCGCGGCCTGGTACCGTACCCAGAACGACACGCTCATCGCGGCCAAGTGTAAACGGGGCTATCGTTATTGGTTAGTAATATTAAAACTCCAATAATAATGTATTAAACAGTATTTTAACATTGCTTTAATATGACAGAAATGTATTTTGAAACTATTGAACAGATCACGCGGTTGGGGGGAGGGGGGGAATTACTTTCGAACTGTTGCCACGAGTAAATGGGACGAAAAAAGGTTTGGAGGAGCGATAGCATAATAATGCAATTGAATTAAAGATTCAAAAATGACTTTTTATAATTCTCTCTGTGAAAAAAGGAATTTCTTCTGTCTATGTTGCTTTGATGCTTTCACAAATTCTTGTCGATATATTTATGAAGAATACAGAACATTTTGACTGATATTTGGAAAGATTAAAGAGTAATGCGTGTGGCCATGTTTCTGTTGCCAACTGGGTAATTTTATAGGCTAGATGACCTGTTTCATGTTATATTTTATCTTTAACGTCTATATTATTATTACATTGTTGGATTTTTATTCCTCTCTGCAATGACACCGACTACTTAGGGTACATTAAGATTTGGAAAGATGTCAAATGATCGAAATAATCGTATAACTGGAATTCGTGACATTTTGGCCATTAATTTGGTAGATTGGTAGAAAATGATGAAACGTATAACAGAATTAAACTAGTGTTAAAAATACGTAACTGAAAGCCAAGGTCAATCGGTCTTATTCAGTAGAAAAGTACAATATCCAGTTGGCAAGTTCTGCTAAAAAAAAAGGCAATAGCAAGACAACCCTAACAATGAGTTCCCATTCTCAAAAGTTTTGGACTTTCTCTGTTAGACTTCTGTGGTCACGATAAGATACGAAAGTGCGGTTATAGATTGGCGTTACTAAGTAGAAGGAAGAAAAGTTCCGGTTTGTGATGTCCTTTATAAATATACTATATTTAAATAAAAGTATATTGAACTGTCAGATGAGTAGACTGAAAAGGTTGGAGCAGGAAACCCACACCAACTGCTTTTAAACAACCCATGTGTGCCGACAGACCATAATATGCATAAATGAATAATAGCTTAACATAGATCGCAGTATTCAGGTATATCATGTATATCGAAATGGTTTTAAGTTCGGCATTATAATGATATCTCAATTTGTAAATGATGTTATTTTACTTAACAATTCAAGTCACTTTTATGACACTTTAATGACATAAAACATGAATAAAAACAGGGATATAGAGATGTTTATCTGATATATCAAATTTATATATTTAGAGACTTATTGTGGCGTTCTCTACTTGTTTTATTTATAAATATTTCAACAGAAATGACGTTTTAACCAGATTTCCCGCGCATTATGAACGCCTCCTCAAACATCATGACAGATGTAGAAATAGCGCCCTCTATGGAAAAAAATTCTGAAGATAAGTCCTTATCTTAAAGGAAGATTTCCCAAAGGAACGAAAAGACTTATATGTTAAAGACACATAAAGGAACTTACAATAAGACCGTCTGGAGAAAGCTTAGAAAAACATTCCTGGTTCCTTATTTGGAGTTCTTATAACATTGTTTGTGGTCTTAAACATACTTTTATCGATTTTAAAGACTTTCGTTGTCTTATTAAATTTTCCGGCAGAGGAAAAGGTCATTTTATACGCTAGGGAGTCTCGATATTCTTAGTGTCTGCCGTGGTGAGAGAAATGGCGGCGAGGTGTTAGAAGAGGGTTCGGAAGGGAAATCAGAAAAGATTAACACAGTTGATTAGTGATTAACAACCGAACAGACCAAGAGTTGTCGTAATCAATTTCTCATTGGACAAGCGACACATTATGGTTGGTGCCTTGGCACCGGTGTCACATCATATTGTAAATAAGTTTTGTAATTTCCAACCCAACTCAAACAATTACACACCTACTGGCCAGAAAGACAATAGCAGTGAATACCGTTATTAGATCGAGGGTCTATTTCGTGATTGATGGAGGAATCGAAGAGAGCACTGGTCATATATCTCTACTTCTATTAAAGGCGAGATATTGCCTTAAATCAACTTACTTTGTACAATTATAAACGAAATTCGAGTCATATCTATCAATTTAAAAGACATTTGGAACGATTTCGTGGAGGTGTAGATCCAATAACACGTTTTAATGAAACAGAATAGACGGTTTATGTACGTCTCCTTTTCTGGTATTTTTGTTGTGTTTTATATTTTGATCGCTGAGTAGTAAAAATTAGGAGTCTTTGTTAGTTAAAAGAAGTAAAAACACAGAGTTCTAAAAACAAAAGACTCGATATTATGGAATTCTTGATTGGCAGTAAAGAAATATAACATTTTTATTTTCCTAAAACAAGTTAAAATCTCATTTACATTTTTTATCTCTGACGTAATGGATATATTTCCCATCATTTAATTCACTCGTGGCATTTACGTTTTAAAAATACATTAAACTGAACAATTCTCCGAAAAATATATGTTTATGTAACCCCGCAAATAATCTCATGTCTCTTGGGGACAAAAACTCATTTCAAGGAGACAAATATTGAATTTTAGTTATACTATATCCATTTAAGACTGAAGATCGTACAGGGTGGTATTTTTTATGAATAATTCATCCCTTGCTTTATTTTACAACATAATCTTAATGTCTTCAAAAATCTCTAATCCCATCTGTCATAGATTGACAGAGATAAAACAAGTCGGAGGATATTTTAACCCCTAAACCACTTACATCGCCATACAGTTCAACTAACTTCAAGTACCGGAACTAAATCTCACGTGCTCCAGATGGCGCCGTTGGGACGACAACCAATAAAAGCGCCGGTTACATATTTCTATTTATTCTGATATATGATAGCACATATCACGAGATAAAACTGTGCGATTAGGAATCAATAGAAACACATAACAAAACAAATCACTAACGTATTATTACTATCAGGTTACATGAAGCAAATTGGTCCAATAATTTTTAAAACCTGTACCTAAATATTAAGGTGCGCTAATCTCGGATCAAATGAAATAATTGATTTCAAAGGTAACGTGTAAATTTATGTATAAAAAGAGGGTGGTATTTATCGTGTCGTAATCCATTATTTCAAGCATAATTTAACCGTATTTTTATTTCCGTAAATCCCTGTATCAGGAGATAGTGTTCATATAATCATAAATATTACACCATATAATTATAAATATTACACCATATAATCAGTATTGTAATAAACTATGATTTACTGCAACAAAATTAGTCTCTTTTTTTATTTTAATATATTGTTATTTTAGATCTGACAATGGGGTGATTATTATATGATGTGCCAGGTTGGCTTGAAATGCTAGGAACCGGGTGTTTGTATTGTTTTACAAGGTCATCTGAGAACACATTAAGGTGCGAAGGATTATAGCAATGAATATTACTATAAAAGAATGTTCCGAATGACACAACATAAATCTATAAAATGTGTCACTGTTAATAAACAGATGAGCCACATTTTATGATTGATATAAGCTTAAGCAATGATTTGCTTCTGAATTTCAACAGCTTATTACATGTGCATGGTAGAGCATGTTCGCTTTATGTCGACATCCGGTGTAGAGCTTCCAATTGGTTGAAACTTTTGTTTATATTTACTTGATGATAATAGACAGGGAAATGTGTCTCGAGTAGAGAGAGAGAGAGAGAGAGAGAGGGGTGGGGGTTAACGTCCACTCGACACAAACTAGGTCATTTCGGGACTAACATATGGGTTCAATTTTTATTTCAATAATTCGCTCGCGCGTAAGGGTATTTAGCCGTGGGAGGAATCGGAGTAACCGGGGAAAACCCACGAGGCTGGACAGGCGACCATATTCCTAACCACGTACAACCGGGGATTCGAAACCACGCCAGTTGACTCAATGGCAGGCCGTATGATACAGCGCTCGCACGCTAACCATTCGGCCATCCAACCCCCGGTCTCATGTAGAGTATAAATCAGACATATGTATGGTTTGTTCGGAAAAGGTTATTTTAAATCAAAGCATTTCATTGTTCTTCCGTTTATTTCCGATAGTTAGATTACCGTATTGTATGTACAAGACAACTGGTGGGGGTAATTTGTGAATTACAGATTCTCTGTTAAAGGTAACTAGAGTTAATAAAAACATTATAATAACATTCAAGTTCACTTGTAGTAAATTCCTGAAAACCAAACCCATTTCCTGTCAATGATCTGGTATCCCCTTGGTAGTGAAATATAAACTAATATAGTCAATTAATACCCGTGGTATTCTAATTGTCAATATTTCCTTTCAACTAATGGTTTAAGTAAACGGTTAAAACCCCTTTATGTGTAGTATACACATTAGTGGATCCATTAGGGAGAGGAAATTTGGTTGGATTTCACTATCCACTAGAGTTTTATCACCCCTTGTCTCCTCCAACTCGAAATTCAGATTATTTTACATCATAAACATACAAATATATTCATTATTTACCCAATGAAAGCCCTTTTTAATCATTATCCTCACAACTAACCCAATCAACAAATATTGATCAACGATAATAGATTTATGTGATTCAAAATCTGTCAAAAAAACTTCAATACAAATAGATTCGATAACTCGATTAAAACGTATTAATGCTGTTTAATGTCGCGGCTATTCATTGTCACAAAATCAAACAAAATTCTATATTTTCATTAATTTTAACAAAAGAAGACTAGGGATGACATGTTTATGTTTTGTCCTAAATAAACAGTATTTACTCTTCTGATGGCTAAAGTAGACCTCTTAAGGCGACTGGCTATTGTTCTATGATTGCTATAGACTCGCGCTCTTTTCTATACCTGAATATTACCTATGTCAACAAACTGTGTTCCTGTTTACAATGTAAAATAATGTTGGAAGTCTTTTGAAAAGCAATTCGCATTAAAATATTAATGGTCAATAATTTTATGTCTTAAGGCTACTAGTCGTGCATAATAGCTCTATAGCTGTAAAAGCAGACAATGCAGTCTGAAGAATAAGAATTATGTTAAGTATTGAAACATGTCACACTCAGAAATAGTCAATATCAAGGTCAGTTTCAATTTTTTTTCATATGATTTCAGTTGTTTCCTAGGTAAATGTGGACATTATAGTTTGCATTTCAAATTCAAATCAATTTACGTTTCGCCTGTGCTTTGGAGGAGTTTTTGATGTACATGTATACCTATTTTTTTTTCAAATTTCGTCGAGGTTTTCTTTTCTTCCATAGACAGACAGTTGGAGCAAGGACCGTGTTTAGAGGTTTGGTTTATAGATCTTCTTATTGTTGTGAGAGTTGCTTTTTGAGAAAAATATTGTAGTTCGAGATATTTTCAGGAAGTTGCGGTTTTATTTTATAATTGAATTAATTATGACATTATCAAAAATTATTAAAGGTAGTTTTAAAAGTTGTTCGTGAATTCAGAAGTTATTGTTGATGCGACCGAGTAGTTGTTCGTGGTTGTAGATTTAATAATGGTTTTAGAAGTTATTCATGATTTTAGAACTTATGCTTATGATTTCCTTAAAATAATAATAACATTTTGGTGATAGTTTTAGAATTTGTTCTGAACCACAGAAATGGTTGGTGAACAATTGCTCATGATTCGAGAAGTTATTGGTGATGGTCTTAAAAAAGGGTTAGTGAAAAGTTGTTAATAATTGAAGAAGTTATTGGTGTTGGTGATGATTTCAGAGGATGGCGGTTTTCGAAATTGTTCTTGACTTTAAATGTCACATTAAAACATAAACTTTTATAGCTAACATTTTGTATCCAAAGAATCAAACATCCCTTCCAGTGTTTCGTTTCATTAACTCTGCTCTACTCAATTTATTAAAGTAAAAACTGAGATGAATAAGAAACCATAATCCCGATTTGAAGATTCTCATGTGGATTTGTTGTTGGGTTACTATTAATCAAATTTTTCTATCTTATATACTGTAGGAGACAAATCTTAATTATCACCGGTGTCCCATAGTTTATTATTTATACGATGTTCCGTCTCGAAATTCATAAGTCGCCACCAGAGACGAAGAGGGGAAATGAGAATGTTGTGATTAGCAGGAAGACATTGTTATTTGTTAGCCGATGTCCGGCTGTTATCAGTCAGTGTCACAACCACTCACACCTGTCTACTTGTTAGGGGGCGAGACGGGTGGAGTTGATTCCCCTCTACATCATCAATAAATACACACTCCAGCTCCAACGTTCTTAATACATAACACCGTATCTTGGTTATGGCAGAATTCATAGACCATTAGTAATGGAGTTTATCAACATTTGGCTATTTTAAAACACCCTAGAGTTCAAATGATCACTCGTTTAAATATTTCCTCATTGACATAAAACAATACCTAAATCGTTTCAGCAAAGGGGGATCGAACTCTTTTAAACACGCGATAAAGAATTGTTTTTAATTGGGGTTATGACTGCTGGGATTGATATTCAATTGGAGATAATGTCCGGTTATGTCCCATTCAATAAACTAATCACCATCTTAACCATTTCCATTTCCATTCTAGTGCAAGCATTTCTAATAAATAGCACAATCTTGGAGGTTGAATGTGAGAAACCCAATTTGTACACTTTTCTGAACAGTAACATACATATATTCTACGGGCTTCAAAAAGTTTTATGATAGAAAACTATCTCTTACCATCTCTATTGCCGTACAATGGTAACAAATACATCTTGAATTCCTATCGCTATATCGAATTCTCGTGTTTTAATATCATGTTGATTTGGAATTGAATACATAGCACGGTTTCTAGGATATGACAGCATTTCAATTCAATATTATCTTGTGCTATTTCAGAACACCCTTCAATCAGATTTTACGTCCAACCCTTCTGCTTATACCTAGCTAATGAACACCGACTATGAGGGAAATTTGGCCCGGACACAGCCTTTTCTACCTCCTTTTCATAGAATTTCAACTGCAAAGATTTCTTTTACGTGCAAGTATACTTGTATACGGGACCTGGATTTTCTTATCATCCGAAGAACTGGATGTTATCCCTTGCCATGCCATCCGTCCTGCACCACTAGCAACACCCGGGTCGAAACTAGGACATCCTGGTCGGTGAACTGACACCTTATCCGTTGAGAGCGACTGTGGGTACCCTCATTTCAGTCGACTAAATTCTGTTAAATGATTTCACTGACATTCTTGACATCATATTGTAAATTATGTGTTCCTTAATGTTTTGATTCTTCATTCGCTTGTCAAATTTATATCCCCACTCATCGACTGTCTCGTCTCATTCCGCTCTATGTTGATTTCGTTTGTTAATAGAAATCTGAAAACAGAATATTAGGTAGAATTGATAGAATCTATATGAAACTAGTTGTCAATCAATCAGTGTTGCAGTTCCCAAGAGTAAAGTGATTTAGACAAGCTTAACAGATATTTATATGTGTAGAAGTAATATAGCGATTAAACATTCGATGGCGGGCGGGGTTCGTGAGGGAGATCTTCTTAGTCAGGCTGTATTGTTTGTTTCCATACTTGATTATGATGAGTAAAACACTTGAGATTAGCTGTAGTGGCTTGTGCTAGTTTATTACAATATAACTAATCTTAACGTTAAACACATCGACAGCTGTTAATGTAGAAACTAAATTTTCAGGAATTACTAAATAGAACTATGATCAATAAGATTCTTGATACAGATAAATCTCACCATTTAACTCGGAAATATTAATATCGAAAGGAAATGTGTGAAGTTTTTGAGTTACAATGCAAGAGAACGTATAGAAGCAAACAATCATTGTTTCCTAAACGCATGCATGTCCAGGGCCCTGTGTCTAGAAATCTTAACTAACGATAAAATCCAAATTTTTGTATAGTTACTTCAATTTTGAGTGGCTAAGCACTACAATCAATCTAATATTATCCAATCAAATTACTAAAATTGGGGTTTTATCTTAGTTAAAATTTTTTGAAACAGGCCTTTTTTCAGATGTGATCGTCAAAATATACAGCATAGTCATCAAGTAGTAATCTGATTAGCATCAATTTGATTTAAACATATTTTAATACTTTAAAGTAAACGGATCGGACAAAAGTTACTATAAAACTTACAAAAGGGTCCTCTCCAATATAATATAATTGTTGTAGGTGGTCATTGAAGCAAAGTCAATATATATACATAATTATCAGATACTAATAAACAATAAATTAACAAAGCAAACATATTTACATAAGTTCAGTGTATTTAAGATATGGACCAGGGAGAATACCTCGGTATTAAAATCAATGTTTTCCGTTGGACGTTACTTCTGAATGTATACATGTAAATGGTGGTCTACAGAAACAGACTTATAACTAAATAAATGGCCACAATCATGTTATTTTAATATTCCTAGTTCTTCTTTTTTAAAAAAATGTTACAAATTTGAACTTTGACATAAAGGATTTTATCAAAGTTGATTGTGAGTGGAAAATGAAAAGATGAAATAATTATAAATTAAGCAGGCCCACTTTTCTATACACTTTAGACACCACCGTAAATAATATTTTTGTCGCTCTTTTAACCATAGAGAATTATTCAATATCACTTCAAAGTTTTTCACATCAAATGCATTTTCTACATTTATATGTTTTTGAATGACGTCTGTATAATTCGGGGGCTTTAGGTTTTTTCCCCTGTAAATAGATGTTTTTCAAGTTCAACCGGTTTGTACAGCTCTATTTATGTTTATTTACATTCTTACCTAAATATTTGTTTACATTTCATAACAAAAGTACGACTTCGTGTTTGCATCAATAATTAACGATTTTTGTTGAATGAGCGGTGCTGTTCGCAAAACAGATTACGTAACCATTCGACAGTGTCGACACGTATGGCCAAAAACGTAACGTTATGTAAGTTGGTATAAAAGGAGGGTGAGGGGCTGTCGTAGTCGGATCGGTTATAGGGCGTTCCTAGTTAATATATGTATATGTATATATATTTATGTGTGTGTTAGAATGAGCACACAACCAATATTATAGCCCAATATAAATAATATGACTCTAATGTAAGGTACTTCGCTCAGTACATTCTGTGTCTTTAATCTGTGTTTTCTACTTTTGTTACAGTGCTACTGGGGTATTTTGATCCCGTGACGCATCAAAGGGATTATTCCACAATAGATATCAAATAATACAAAATATACTAATAAGCTAGTACAAGACCTATTATTAAATATACTCTATTGTAACATCCAGTGTAAGAATTTCAAGAACTGGTCATGCCTGTCTCACATTAATGGACTGAAATCTATTTTGACAGTTGTAAAGATCTAATTCCTCTGAGATCAAAGCTGTAATATTTAGATGGTAGTATTACGTGGAGGACACGCGGCCATATCGTGTAACCAAACGGAAAACAGATAGACGCCATCTTTTTTTTTTAAATTCTGCGAACCTGATGTCCGGCCATGCTTATAATTGATGTTATTGGGAGGGCATTGGGTATGTAATTCCATCTCCTCGTGGTGTAATTAGTCTCCGTATAGGACAGTTTACACCTGCTAATTCTCGAGTGAATATATAATGGCGTCTAAAAGAAACTATACTAAGACTCGGAGAGACTGTTTAATAAAAACGAAAACGTAATTATTAGTGTATGTCTAATAGAAGTGGGTCTATATGGAAATTCTAACTGGATTATCGGGTACGATGGTAGTATTCACATTTTATTTGTGAACACTCTACGGGTCACGATTTTAATTCGATTTTGATGAAACTTGCAATATAGATTTATATCTCAAAGATCTCGGTTTCTTTCGATATTGGCGCATATCGGGCCGTAACTTTCTGGATTATATGGCCCTGATTGTAAGAAAAATCGGGTGGTTGGGATGGCCTAGTGGTCTAGAGTGCCGCGCTTCGACCTCTAGCTGGCCGGTCACCTCTGGCTTGCGGCTGTGGTTTCGATCCCTGGTGTGAGCGTATGTGGCATGGAGATAGGGGCGCCTTCTCAACCTCGTGGGTTTCCTCCGAGCACTCCGGTTTCCTCCCACTGTTAAAGACCCGACGCGCAAGCGAATTATTGAAATAAAATTGAAACCATATGTTAGTCCCAAAATGAACTAGTTTGTGTCGCGTGGACGTTAAACCCCATCTCTCTCTCTCTCTCTCTCTCTCTCTCTCTCTCTCTCTTTCTCTTTCTGTAAGAAAAATCGCGTTTTCAGCTTGTGGATCCTCTAAAGGTCATAATGTTTATCCGATTGTAAAAACCGAAACTGTAATAACCGAAACTGACTGACTAAATGGGCCCACGTGTGCGCAAACAGTGTAAAATAATGTTATACCAAGTTTGTGGACTTTGAGGTCACAATTTTGTCGAAACTTGAAATATATGGCCCCTTATTGTATGAAAATCACATTTTTGACTTGTTCTCTGTCCATCTATTGCAAGATATGGGCGTATCGTGCATGACAACCGCTCGTTTCCTCTACTGTTATTTTGCTACTGGATAAATTGACCCATCATTTAGGCCAAACCATTTTCAAAACTTAATTCTTAATATATGGGACAGATATAAGAAATTTCTATAGAGAATTTTTAAATTTGTGAAGAACCAGGTATATTTTTGTGTTTAGTTTAATTTTACTTTTGAAATCGGTGGTATAATATTTAAGCGGATATTCACCGTATGTGGTTGAATTCCTTAAATACACAGAAACCATAACAGGTTGTGAACAGATTGGTAAACATGTTCTGTGAATATAATTTGACATGAATAAATTGTTTACATATAAATATATCATTACTTTATCAATATACAATATGTAAATACGTACAGAGCGAAACAATACACATTTGTAAATACAAATGCATATATTTATAAATTCCTAATATATTTAAGAAATACAAAAACATGTAGAAATAAGAACACCCATAGACCAGTGTAAAGTAAGACAATGAATATTTAAAATAATGCTGCAGACTTAAAAACATGCCACCAATGGATTTCAGATGTTCGGAGGTCTAAAAGTAGATTAGTTTGGTGCCACGTTCATAAGTGCGCATTGCAAGCTATGGAAGATATTAGTCTTGTTGCACCACCATTGTCGTTTCCTCCGACATATTAGCATTCCGTCTTACAATAAAATCGAATGAAATGGGGTTAATGAAGACGGGCACGTGTGCTATGAGGAAAATTTTGCCCTTGCAGCAGCGCTACGGTCTACTCTTATTTCGAATTCCACCTACAATGGTTCTTTTTACATGAACGCCAATGTGTATATGGTACCATGGGTTTTCATCCGATCCGAACGTCTATACGTTGCCCCCCCCCCCCACACACACACACAACACACGCACCACTGACAATGGTGAACCACGCCGATGAACATACTCGGCTAATGCATGGATCGTACACTAAATTATAATAAAGATATGCCGTTTAAATGACATGTTTGAATGCAGGGAAAGTAATACGTTGGCAGCATCTGGTATAAATCATCGTCTCGAACCCGATTAACTCATTCCCTTATGATTTATATTTATAATACAAACAATAACATCTTTACTTTCCGACTCACATACAGTAATTAAACATGGGAACAACATGGAGGCTTCTAAAAGCTTTTAGTGCTAATATATTATACAGACGATTTATATATAGAACTACCATATTATCTTAAAGGGTAAAACAAAGGACATTTCTAATTAGCGAACAAAAGAGTGACGTCTGCAAAGTGAAATATCAAACACACAAGCAGTTTTGAATCGTCTTTTTAGGTGGATGGGGGAGAGTAAATTAACTGGTTAATACTGACAAAACAATATTTCAGACATCCAGACAATCGGTAATATAATTTCTGATTGAGTTACCAACCGTGTATTAAACATGCCCAGTGATTATCAGATAAGTAAAATATATTGCATGTCTCTAACTTTGATGTCCATACTAGTCTACATGTGGTTTATAACAATAAGTAATTATTATTATTGTGTATCGTTATCTATTATTTATTGTTTCTGTATCTGTATAGAATTAATTATAAATCTCGACTTGGTTCTATCTATATATTATACACCTCTGGTCTTGATAATCACCGACACGAACCAACAAGGGAATTTTCTTTCAATAACGCTCAAATTATGGCAAAAAGTGACCGCATACACCATAAATTTTATGCAGGGATCAATTTTGTACTGTGGTACAATTTGTCCAGATTTCTATTTTCTATGATTTTGACAATTTGGTTTTAGTCTCGATCGCTACAGCATAAAATGGTCTTCGACTGCAACATAGCGCAAATTGTTCATACAACTTCGAGGGTCATACGGAGATTAGCGCACATGGAGAAAGAAATTTGACCCTGAATATTCGTTAGCAGTATGCATTGAAACAACATTTCCCACAAGTCATGAACTATATTCGCGAACAATCAGAGAGTTTGTAACTTTATGCACAATTGACTTTATATGGTTCAGACAATTTACCCTGAAGTAATTTGGGCCTATGTGATCGAGGCTAGTTAGTTCCCAGAGGTAACATGGGAAAAAGTAAAGTTGTTGTTGAAGTTCACGAGTTTTGCCAATGTTTAGTTTCTTATTCTCTTATTATATTGAAATCAGATGCTAGTAATTTAAGATGGCGACTTGCCTTGTTATCGTGATAGTACATATAGTTTCATAATATTTAGTAATTTATGATCCTAGGAGAGAGAATATTTCCTCCTCATTACCCTCCGTGACTGATGGAATAAGACGCGTCTTGTTAGAGGGATGTATGGATGAAAGAACGAGTAAACACAAGTCCGTCATGTGTAACAAAAATAAATAGGTTTATTAAAGTGTTAATTATTCGCTATTACAACATTAAATTATGTTATTTTACCCGGGTTAGTCTTCCATCTCACTTCTTTATATACATATACAAATACTCATAGTAATTCTTGTTATTCGCCCAGAGGCCAACTTCGCCGATTTATTTTTCTAAAACTCTACACACAATAAACGAGTGGTTTCAAGACGGTTACCCGAGCCCTCGCGTCTCCCAACTGTAAAATCGTCGAGTCCCTCGGGCAAATAGTCTGATATTCAATGTTTTATATTAGTTTTCTTTAATAGCCGTGAAATTTATATCATCTTTTTGATTTGTCAAGCATGTATAACCAACGAGTACCGACTGGGCTCAAGTGTTCTCAGAGCTTAGAATTGGATAGGTAATTAACGGGTGGTCTATCTCTTTCGATTTGTTCTTTGAATGGTTCGGTCTGATGAGTAAAATATGCCATAGAATAGATATAATATGCTTACATATATTTAACCCCTGCTTGTATGGAAATTTATTCATACCAAAAACTAACTGAAATATTTTCTTTGTGGTTGCCAGTGAATTAGCTCATCGTTGAAATCTGAAGAAACTCAAAAGTTGATGATACTCGTGATTGTTGCTTTTACCATTAATGGTTAAAAAGAACACGAGGACGTGGGTTTATTTCCCTGTATTGATAGATTACATCATATGATGGTAATTACACCTCCTTATATGGAAACGTGTAAAGTCGATGTAGATATTACTGACGTCACCAACCATGCGCACATCTTTTAAGTGGGAGTGTAGTCGTATTCCAGTTTATATCCATACTACAATGAAATTATAAGAAAAATTGAAGCTTTATGTTAAAATAGAATCTGAGATATTTTGGGTAAAATGAAACTCCGGTTAATTTTGTCCAGTTTACTTCTGACTACGGGGGTTGGGTGGCTGAATGGTTAGCACGTGCGTGCTGTATCACAAAGCCTGTCGTAGAGTCAACAGGTGTGGTTTCGAATCCCAGGTTGTACGTGTCAAGGAGTAGGATCGCCTGTCCTCCGGTTTCCTCCCACTACTAAAGACCCATACGCGCAAGTGAATTATTGAAATAAAATTAAACCATGTGTTATTCCCGAAATGACCTAGTTTGTGTCGAGTGAACGTTAAACTTTAAACCCCATTTCTCTCTCTCTCACTTCTGATTACTCAACACCAAGGAAGAACTACTGCCAATAAAACAAAAGTAATCCCACTTCTTATAAATATCTACCTACAAGCATGGATGAAATTGACAATAGAATATATTTTATCGATCGGTGGAAGGCCCGGGGACTATATTTTGCCAACGCGGAGGAAATATTTCCAACGCCTCTGCCACCCGATCATAAAACATAAAACAGACAATATGGTGTCCATTTTTTCTTTCGCCATTTTCTTAAAACCCACACGATGTCATCACGCAAAATACTCGTAAAGAGGTTTAAACTGCTTCATCTCAAAGGGGAAATGTTATTAAATGTTTACGTTTTTCTTAGATAGGTGTTTTGGAAAAAAGCGAGAAAGTTAATTCATTCTAAATGTTTGCTATGTTATTTCTGTAAATGATGTTTTGTTTCAGCAATCTTAGGATCGTGTTCTCATAAACAAGAGTTTTTAGGAACCAACATAATTTAGATCTCAAATGGCATTAGCAATACATGTTCTATTTCTAATCTCTGGCTTTAGTGTTGGATTTCCTACATGCAATTCTCATTTACATACAAACCATTATGGATGCCCTGGGGCTCATTAACATGAATTTAATGTAGTCGTTTCAAATAGATTTCATCCACGTTTTTTTTCTTCAAGATCTAACGTCTCAGTTTTCCATAACATCAATTTTTGTAGAGAAAATACACACAGTATGGCCAGAGTTAAGTAAATATTGGTATTATTTTATAAACAAATTTTAATCCAGATTTCGATTGAATCGTTCCCTGTAGGCCTCGCATCTTAAACATACACACTGTGTAGAAATAAGTATCGTTGACCAAGAATGTTGAAACACGAGGAATCCTACTTATGGCGAATGGATTTTATTTTTCTCAGATTTAAAGACGACTTGAAATTTGAATTGTTATTATTATGTATGAAATCCTCTTTTTTTTTGAAAAAATAGATTGCCAGACAACAAAATATCAACCGTTTTGTAAACTTTAAAACCTTTCAAAGAGACCAAGGGCAACAAACTCTGCCTCGATTACCGTGTAGTAATTACCAAAAATCGTTGAAAATCCATAGCAATCATCGTATTTTGAGCGTAAATACGTATAAATTATAAGTACACCGGACGGACGTGGGTGACTACAATAGACGACTATGTGGGTGTATAAATACTGCAGCAAAATGTTTTTCCTGTCACTTAAACTAGCAGAAGATAACAGTCACAATGTATCCTAAAGGAATTTATTTCAAAATTGGAACATGCTTATTACAGAATTCGTCAAAGTAAACCAGAAATATATTTGTTAGATGTATGAAAGATACTCATTAACTTTTATATACTTGTACTGTGGATAAATAGATTGAAATTATGTCTACTGTCTGCTATTGTCTATATACGTAAATATATTGAACCTGCCGTCATTGTATACTTATTTCTCGTTATTTATGGCGACGTGCTAATGGTGCCTATATCGAAAACATTCCTCGTGCGCCACAAATACCAGACACCCCCATTACGCGTCTTGTGATTGGTTGTAAAAAAATGATATGGACGATGACGATGGGAGCAATTAGGAAATTTGAGAACATTCCATCGCGCCATGTAAAATACAGTCTTTACAATAACAATAAATCTAGACAATAATAATAATAAAATGTAAAGTAAAGCATGATCAAGTCTACTTAATTCACGTAAAGTGTATATTTGTCTGTAGTATTCACATTATAGAGATGTTTCACATAGATGTATTGAAGAAGAATGACGAGATTGCTAAGAGACTGGTTTTCAGGGCTAATTTCAGGTTAGATGATGCCGAGTAGAAATACATCAATATATATTATCGTATTTTGTAGGATTATTCTTATCCGCATACTCCAACAACGACTGTAAGCAATAGAGACAGACGAGACTGGGAATTAGAAATCCATTGCTATTGAGGAACTGATTTTATGATACACAGAGAAATATGTATATACCAAGGTATAATACAAATATTTATACCATAATGGTATACACTGACCGATAAAAGACGTCAATTAGCGAACGGGGGAGGGATTATGGAAGGGGGGGGGCAACTTTAGAGGAAAAATGGCTTTAAATAAATTGTGAAGATTTGTTGCTTTTAAATACCGTTACGAGATACGTCACCTGTTTGCAAGTCTCCAAAAAGGAACGCGACGGTACAAAAGTCATTGTCACCCTCGTCCACTAATCGAGGAAACCTAATGTCATTCTTTAATTTGCAAGCATAGATTTCGCCTCTCAAGAAAACCAAGACTGACTCTGCTGGCTAACAAAGAATTATCCTGTAAATGATTTTCTCCAAATGTTCATTGGGTGGTTGTGCAAACCATTGCGAACATGATGTTCAAACTTACTTGGATTTTTGGGGTCAGTTATGAGGAGGAGTCCGATAGACACTTACAATTACATGAGTATTATTGAATCATTGTCACTGTCACCGAAAATATGCTCTACACGTGGAGGCTTTAGAGAATTCTTTTCGAACTTGCTGAAATTGTTCGCGTGGTCTTAAAGAGGAGTCGTATCAAAATTTAAATTCTTGGAAATGGACGTTGGTTGGACCCTAAAACATGCCTGGTCATGTTATGTTTAAAGATGAATTTCATTCAGAAAAATTATATTTTGTTTTCTTTTCTTGTATACTGAATTGTTCTCGATCGATTGTATCGTGAACAGCCCAGACAATGTTTGTCGTTCTATGTATCGCTGTTCAATATGCTTGGTTTCATCAATTTTTATGCACATTCATGTTCCGTTAACATGATCTATCTTCACTCTAGACGATTTCTCAACATGTTGCAACAGATAGCGAAGGTCTCGACTCCTTTAATCCAGCCTTACTTACAATCTACTAACTGGGATACAACCATCTCACAAATTAAACAGCTTTCTCATCTTCTGTAATCCTCCCAGCAAATTGGGGCTTAAACACATTAATATTATAATTGGTATAACGCTGTTTTGTTTCCTTGCCAAATTCTATAATTATCTCTTTGTTCTTGTAGAAACTAATTCTCCAATCCTTTGTTTTTCATTTTCGAGAGTTAACTTTGAACCCTTCTTTCCATTTTTATAAAACCTCATAATATGATTATTCATGTGTAATATAGGTCATAATTTCGACCAAACATGAGACCCCCCTCTGGCTATTTACTCTAGTTTCAGGCATATCGATTTATTATCATAAGATATGTCCCAAATCTATTTAATAATATAAATTCTATTCCCCCCCCCTCACACACACACACACGCGCGCGCACACGCGCACCCCCCCCCCCCCACACACACACCTGTGGTAATTATCCAACCAAAGACGGTCGATTGTAGAGCATGGACCAAACTCATCATTTGAAGAAATTTTATCTTTTTTTTCTTCATTTTTCATTTTACTATACGGTTTATATCCGTGGCCCACCTGAGAACTACCCAACCAGCTGAAGACCTCTGTGTGTCTATATACTTACTGTACAGGGGGTCTTGTGGTTTTCATTATTAATGAAATACCCGGTGTACACTTGAAACAAGGTTATGCGCTTAGTTTCGGTGGGCCACCATGACCCTGTTTCTCGAAATCTTAACTAAAGATAAAATTCAATTTTAGCAGATACTTCAATTTTGATTGGCTAAGCACTAAAATCAATCTAATATTATCCAATCAATGTACTAAAATTTGCATTTTATCTTAGTTAAAATCCCGTGAAACGACCCCAGATACCCATGCAAGACAAATATGCTTCTTCTTGTTTAGTTTTTCTTTCATATTTAGTCTTTTTGTAAAATATTACATGCATTCATTACCTCGTTCACTAATGTATACCCCATGAAGTCTACTAATTCTTTCAAAGTATGAAAAAATAAAAAACATAATTCTATTATTAATCAATATATTTTGGTTTGATCTGAAAATGAAGACATTAAAACCGGGAAATATCAGATATTCAAGCTTTCTTTAACCTCTCGCTGGGTCGTCTTTGCAGTACAGCAGATGGTGTTTGATAACACCAACGTTTATATCGGGGTTTTCTGCCTCAAGATCGTGGATGTTGTGGTCAACGAGCTTTAAACAATCGGGCGTCCTCGGTTATATCCGTTTTGCCAAGGGGGGTTGGGATGGCCTAGTGGTCTAGAGTGCCGCGCTTCGACCTCTAGCTGGCCGGTCACCTCTGGCTTGCGGCTGTGGTTTCGAGCCCTGGTGTGAGCGTATGTGGCATGGAGATAGGGGCGCCTTCTCAACCTCGTGGGTTTCCTCCGGGCACTCCGGTTTCCTCCCACGGCTAAAGACCCCTACGCGCAAGCGAATTATTGAAATAAAATTGAAACCGTATGTTAGTCCCCAAATGACCTGGTTGTGTTGAGTGGACGTTAAACCCCATTTCTCTCTCTCCCGTTTTGCCAATGGCGTTTGTCGTGTAACTCTTAAAGCTCATTTCTGGTTTAATTTCAAACGCGACAAAATCGCGAATCTTATATAATTTTAACAAACAATGGACAAAACCAATATTGAAATTTTTTATACTTACCATTTTATGACGTCTTATTTTCCAGCACATCTTCCGGTTACAGAGACGTTTGGGTTGTTCCAGAAACTATAATGCAGTTCTGTGATCAGTTTCAGCATACCTTATTTTCAACAGATAAGATATTAAATAAACATTGGAGTGCAATTTTGGACATCTTTACACGACGAAGTTAAATTGGACTTTAGACCCGGCATGATGGTAAAAACGCATTTTAAAAGGCCAAAAAACCGGAGAGACTAAAGAAGGGTGAAGTTAGTTAACAGGTGTAATGCTGTTGATATAGTATATGTTGTAGTCTGCTCTATTATAGAGAAAGTCATACAGGATATACAGTATGATGTAGGTAGAACCAACCGCCATGTTTGTACTCTAAACATCGAACACTAGAATTATGTTCTATCCCTCAAACATCGCCTTTCACATAATCTATAAAATTGTTCAATAACACTTGTAACTTCAAAGAAATCTTCTTGTTTTCTTTTTCTCGTCTTCCCAATCCCAAGTATTTCTTTATTTCCGAACAGCAGTTTTATAGGAAAAATTGTGTCAAGCTAGAATTATCAAGGACTGTTTGAGAATGAACTCTAATAAGGAAACTAATATAGAAAGTTCGACAGCAATAATTAGGTACATAAACTTTGGTAGGTTTTCTAGAATGACAAGCGTAAAACACGTTCCAACAAAACTGAATATAATTGCTGCGGAACTCTCGCCAACTTTCATTTCGGATTTATTTGAAATAATCTGAAATATAAAGCAATATAGATCTCTACATGGTTAATGGTTTTAAAAAATGTATATTGTCTTAAAATGAAATGTGAAACTATATTATATCAATCATTTGTGCATGTCCGCATTAGTTTTTATTTAATGCCGACCTTTGTATTAAAATGTTGTTACAAAATAGTGGAATTGAGACACATTTGAAGTCTAAAAGAAAACAATGGATTATAGATTTTTAATTAATTGTGGAATTTCTTGTATTGGGTTGGAGTATAGCCTGGAGGAATCTTGAAGAAGGACAACAGCAGAAGATCAAATAGTGTAAAATCTTTACTTGTGTCGTGAACCTTGATGGTCGTCATTATTGGTGACAAGAGAAGAGGAAATAATCCAATATGTGTTATTTATTTTCTCTTCTTAACTAATCTCGCCCCTTATACCCCCAGCGATGTCCTATCTGCTTTAAGACGAAATAATTAGCGCAAGTTGTAAGCTCCCGTGACAACATGGGGCTTAATAAAGTTCGCCATTAAATTAACTAATGTATCTGGAAATCAGGCTATTTTCTCGCACAATACCATTTCCGATACATTCATTTTCTAAGGAACATTATGACTAATATTCAGCCGGCGGCGTGTTTCTGCCTGGGTTAACAACTCGCCTAATTATTCCCATTGGGAAACGGGCACAATCGGGCTGGGAATTAGCTCCCTTATTTGGACAGCTTGATTTAGTCAGCCACTCAACTGAATGTCATTTCACGAATCGGATGTAACCTCACGGTGTCGTGCAGATTTGGAGAGCCTAGTGAGATATAGAACGTTAAAGCCTCTTAGTAAAATCCCAGGTGATCTGCAGCAAGATTCTAGTCGTGTGCTAAATTCTAAATAAAGTAAAGAGCGGTGTCAATGAACACATGGTGCACGATGCCATTTAAAACGGATCAATCCTATAACCAAAGATACTACAGTTTATAGTAAAATTATATTTATTGGGGGAGAGTGAGAAATGGGGTTTCACGTCCACTCGACACATACTAGGTCATTTCGGGACTAACATATGGTTTCATTTTATTTCAATTATTCGCTTACGCGTAGGCGTCTTTAGCAGTGGGAGGAAACCGGAGAACCCACGAGGTTGGACAGGCGACCCTACTCCTTGTCACGTACAACCGGGGATTCGAAACCACGCCAGTTGAAAATTATATTCAGATCACACATCTAGAGTACCAACACTCAAATTTTGACATAAATAACTAATGGGGTTTAACGTCCACTTCACACAAACTAGACCATTTCGACACTAACATATGGTACAATTTTATTTAAATAATTCGCTGCCACGTAGGGTCTTAAGCAGTGTAAGGAAACCATATTCCAAACGTGGAACTCTGAAAGCTCCTTTAAAGGGTGTTCAAAATTAGAAATGGCGGTCATTGGCGAATGGTTATATCAATCGACGTTAGATGTTAAACATGCATCATGCAAGAGCAAAATCTGCCTATTGTAGGCCCTTCTTTAGGCGTGAAGTGTTAAAAAACTATTAATTAGACATTAATTATCTTATCCAGACCATAATCTGCTCTCGATGTCAAGACTATCCTGCGATGTTTGTTGGATTATAGTCGGATTGACTGAAATTTTCAACAAATTGCCTTTACATTATGTAGTTTTTAGCTATTATAGTGAGAACTGTCAACTCGTTAGCTAATCTCCCATAATATATCTTTAATTGTGTGTATTGAGAAACACATGAAGCTAGTTGTTGATTGAATTAGTTTAGTGATCTATATTTATATGTTGTTGAATATTAATATAGGCTATCATACACAACTGTTTATCTTACTACTTGTTGATATCTTTAACTTGAAGTATAACGTCTTTATCTACAACAGATGACATCAATTTAACCTAATCAGCTGACCTCTATCTACCTATATCATATTTGACCTTTCACACGATATTGATATATACACCATCTTGCACTTGCATGTTCTACTACAACCAATATATATACAAGTCAGTTGTGTTGGGAGAATCAAACTGGTGGAAATTAAAAATAGTTTGCTGCAAATCTACTTAAAAAAACTGGATGTTTATCAATATTCAAAATACGTCATTTTCCCCAGTCATTGATGACTTTATAATAAAATATAGATGGTGGATATGCCTCCTTTAACTTAACCGCACTTCCGGTTTTTGACATAATTGATTGGTTGCATCGTTAAAGCTGAAGTCTAATCCTCAGAGGCCATGGTTTTAAAAGGATGTTACTTTTCTATTTAAATAGATAAATTAATTTTAGTGTGACACACAAATTTAGGTGGGAGATTTAGTCATTTGTCTTCTGCGTTTGTGTCACATGCCTTGTTTCGGCATTCCTAAATACTGTATATCTCCATGTTTGTTTATATTTACATGAAAATATTTAAACATTATCATAATTAAAATTTCTTCAGGCATTAATTTAACGTATACGCAAGTCCTACATTCACCTGCATCCAATTTGTTCCGTATCGTTCATCACCAGGTAATTATACAGATCGTAAAAATGGAGACCTCTAACTTTCTCGATAACAACAGCAACTAATTACAACAGTTATGTGTGAAAATTATTACTTTCTGAATTGAATTAAACGTTTATCCGGCAGTCTTGTCCGCCCAACGCGAATATTCTAGCAATGTGTCTGGAAAATGCGTTCTTGTACATATTACGTGGTTGCAACATTCAAGTTACAAGTGTTTTTAATGTCCTGACAACCAACACCTAGGTTGGAATGAGACGACCCGGGTCCTTTCTTTGCTGCGGTGCCAACTATCCGCAGATTATCATATGTTATCTTTTATAATGGCATATGAAAGATAGATTATATGGGATATCTTCTTCAATGCTCAATGTGAAAGGTGTTATTGCCTTGTGGCTAATATGTTCAACTTATTTATATTACATACAGTCATGACTTCATTATTACCTTACGCAACATTGGAAAAATGGCGCCCACATTTATTTAAAGTGTGAAAAGACGTGAGCTGAACAGAAAAACAGGTTTTTAATTTTCGCCGTTACAAAAAATAAGTCCTAAAGCAATTACCACTTGTGGTTTAAATGTATGTTAAGAAAGTGGCGGTAATACAATTCTGTATTTAAGACATAAAGATCAGGCTAACTAGAATTTTACTTCCCTAATAAGATATAATATAATTAGTTTTTCTAGTCTACGTTGAACTAATTGCTACTGGCTTGGCGGGGAGCCAGAACAACACCTTTGAAGAGAACAGGGAGGTTGTGGAGAATTACAGAAGGTTAACTAGCCGAGCGCCTTCTATACAACCCAAGAAATCACTGAACTAAAGCGCTACAGTAAAGTCCTCTCTGTGTTCTGATGTAAGATCGACGAGATATAATAAATATGTAATAATGTCTGTACTTCCTCTTTGGTTAAACTTTAGTATAAAATACCCATCCTCTAACATTGTTGAATCCTTGAATATGTTTGAAAGAGCCACGCACTTGCCATCGTGCGTCATGTTCCTACACAAGCATTTGGAGTACAGATGCTAGTGAGGAAATGATCGAAATGAAATGGAGTTTAACGTCCTGCTCTTCTGTACCTAACCGGGGCTAATGGAAGACGGGCATACGCCATACAGTATGCTATGAGGGTGATTTTGCCCGGGCAGCGGCGCTACGGCCTACTCTTATATCGAATTCCAACTGTCAAGAGATATTTTACGTACGCCCCAATGTGTCGCGGAACCTCGATTTTTCGCCCTATCCGAACGACTTGACAGCTGTCAATGTCTGGCCCTCCGTTCTGTGTCACTGGCAAGTGGAAACCACGGCGGAAAATGCTAGTGAGGAAGGTATCAATCTGATTTCTAGATTTTAAAAACACAGTTAATTATTTTAGCCCATATGTCCAACAGCATAAGCACTTATATCGTACCAAATATTACGTTTTCGACTTACTTGTTTTTTCAACCAAATTTGATGGGTATTTTGCTTGTGCGATGCTTATCCAGATATGTTACAAGTTGATCAGCTCCATAGTCCATTTAAAACATTTGATATTTACATTGCTTTGGTGGTGCACCGGTGGTGCACCAAATGCTGGTGCACCTTCAGATTCACTAGTGTGATGCTTATTGTAATTTGCTCAAATGCAGTGGATCGGCTCCACTGGGATTGACAGGGTTACTATAATGGTGAAACTTGGGCGTTTCATACCTTTTTCTCGAAAAAAGATGGGCTTTAAGAAGAATCTTTAGACATTTTGTAGAAATACTGGCTTAGGTACAGCGTATAATATGAAGCTTTTGGGCTCCCAAAACAGACAATTGTGGTTATTCTCTGACAGAGCGATTAAGTTCTTTACTTTGAATAAAAACACACCAATGTTATATATCAGCCAATGTTCTCTAAATCCTATATTTTCCTAAGTAATGATTCAAAAAACTTATAAAAAGTTGATTACAGAGCGTTTTATTTCAATAGTATTCACCTGTAATTGGATTAATAAAATATTTATCTACACAATAAAAGCACTAGGTTCCAACGCCTCGCGGGCATGAAACGTTTATTTTACGAATTTGTCCTGTAATTAACTAGGGTAGATTGAGGATTAAAAGTTCTCAGATTCAAAGGATGTGAGTGTCTATGTATTAAATAATTTGTATTTGATCCTGGTTTTATGTAAATAGTTTATCATGTTTATCATAACACAAGAACAAAGAGAGGATGCCAGGTCACTAAATATATTTTTTTTCTGTTCCAGAATTCTTAATCATGTACGTCTGACATATTTTATCAACTTAATGACTGATAAATGTTTTTATATTGGTGTGTGGATTGGTTTTGTGAGACCGTCTTCACTAGAACAATTTGTACAGAACTTGGTTTCAGGCTAGATTCTGTTGAATCAGAAAATATAAACGAAAATTAATTGTAATCTAATTTTAATTGGATTTGATTACCTACTAACAGGTTGCATTTCAAGAAAGAACCCTTTCGGTTTCTTTATATTTCAAAGTGCACCAGTGAGAAGCATTTCCAGTAAATAAACTGGACACCTTTGCTCTTACTTCACCATGCCACTTTCATCTTTAATGACGCAAAGTTAAATTCGGTGAGTATTTCTTATTAAAACGTTTTGGTTAGTCATACTACAACACTAGCTTCTGGTGCTGCTATCTACAACTCAGAATCAGAGTCGGGTATCTCTATGCTTTGGCCAGATGATTGTTGTTATGCTCAGTAGCATGCATTAGAATTCCTATTCCATTCTGGGGATAGTCTCAGACTAGATTTTTTCCAATTTCCTGTTTAAATGGATTATACGTATATGTCAACTATAATAGAGACTTTTGGCAAGCGCAAATTCCTAGTACGTATCGCGTATCCGTATAGATTTTGTGTGTGACGTCATCAATGTGTGTGTATTTCTCATACGTGAAACGGCACACGGATACGGCAGCCCGTTTCGAATAGCTTTCATACGGAGAAGGTCCGTATAACATTGTCGTCTTTTTAGGCGCTGAAATGTTGTATCATAGCGTTTTTATGAATCAATGTGTATCCCAGAAAACGAAGGTGTATATTTGATGTGAATTTAACCATAATAAAGACTGGAATTAAATAATTATTTTTGATGGGTTTTTCTCGGAATTTTCATACTTTTTCTGCACGCTGGTTGATCTACGTGCTAGATTTAAGTAGATATGCGAACTTGCAAATCTGTAAATGATGTGATTCTATGGTAAAGGGGTATAAATGATAAATTAGCGAAACCAAAAATTGCTGTCGAGTCGGAAGTCAAAGATTTTTGTTAATAAGATGCGACATTCATTTTTTATAATAGCTCATGGTGGTGGTGATCTTGATAGATAACTGTCATCATGTTGTACAGGACTAAGCTCAGCTCAGTGACGCATACGTACGCGACGCAAGAATCTGCCAAAACTCTAAAACTACTCTGACGCAACGTGTCACTTATACGATACGGATAGGGAAAATGGCACTTGCCAAAAGTCTCTATTAGTGGCATTTTTCCTATCCGTATCACGTATCCGTATCGTATACGTGATACGTTGTGTCAGAGTAGTTTAGAGTTTTGGCAGATTCTTGCGTCGTGTAGGCCTACGTATGCGTCACTGAGCCGAACTTAGTTATGTTACAGTTTCACCATCAGTACTAGTCAAGTGCATAGACTACAATTTCTCGGAGTGAGTGAATTAAGTCGCTCGACAGTCGCTGAGCCAATCTGTTTCACAGAGAATTACTTACGAATTAACTCTGTAACAGATGAGTGTCCACAACACGTGCGTTGACTGCACACGGCGCCAGTCATTGGCTCAACGGCCCGTGCAATCTAACTGCTTCGGGCAAAATGATGCATTTTACTCATTTTAATACCCATTTACACTAAATAGGAAATATTTTTTAACTTCAAATACTTCAAACGTCTTTATTTATTTTTCTTTTACCTCAAAAAAATGTTTGAGAATTTAATTTGTCGGAGTAAAAAAGTTAATATGCCGTACTTATTAAGCCTCGTCGATGTCATGCTTATCAGTGATTGTAGCGGCCAAGCGAATATTCACTGTGGGATCAGTTTGTCGCTGAGCTACTAAAAAGAAATTAATGTCGCATCTTATTAAAAAAAAAATCTTTGACTTCGACTCATTTGCAAGGTCCCACATCTACCTTAATTTAGATCAACCATGACAATTCCGAGAAAAAAAGGCCATCAAAAATATTGATTAAATTCCAGTCTTTAATATGGTTAAAATCACATCAAATATACACCTTGTTGTTCTAGATACACATAGATTCATAAAAACGCTATGATACGACATTTCAGCGTCTGAAAAGAAGACAATGTTATACGGACCTTTTCCGTATGGAAGTTGTTCGATACGGGCCGCCGTATCCGTGTGCCATATCACGTATGAGAAATACACACACAATTTGATGACGTCACACGCAAAATCTATGCGGATACACGATACGTACTATAGGAATTTACGCTTGCCAAAAGTCTCTATTACGTTCTTCAGAAGACCTAGGGGTGTCGTATGGCTGTGTTTATATTACGAGGTATGCATGCACTGCAGTTCAGAAGTCAAATTGCTACAATCAGTGGGTATTGCCAGGTTTTTTTCGTATTGATTACGAGAACAAGATTTGTTTTACTTCCTACCCCAAAGATCCGCCGCCAAGCCAGAAACACCGCCAATATAAACTGCAAAGGGCTTCAATGTGACATTGACATGGGTATGATGGTCTCGGCTTCAACTTTATCGAAGTCTGACGTCCAAATGAGATGTCTACATTTCGTTTCACCTGGATTCATTCAGCAATCGTCTATTTTTTAGATACAGGTCATATTCCATATAATATAATATTTTATCTGTTACAATAAATTATGAAATCTCTTCTCTTTTTTTTGCATTTACCTTGAAATGTACCTTCCTAAACTTTTTGTGAAGGCCTTTATAATAATGCGCTTTTATAAATGTAATCTAAAAATGTTATTTAAAAACTGATATGATACAATTAATCTCGAGTATAAACAATACCATATGTGTTATTATAAAATAAAAAAATAAATAAAACTAATCCAATCAATTGATATAAAATATAAAAACAAATAGCATGTGACTAGAAGAGGACGTATTTTGTTTTTATAGGTTATCTTGCTGTTATTATATACATATATACATATGAGTGCAGAAGTCTGTGTCATCACAGGCCCGGGACTGTACAGCGCAGTGGATGCTAACGGCCAGAACCCGGATCCATTCACTCTTTTTTTTAATTGTTTGTTTGTGGTCTCTGAGTATGATGTCTTGTCCATATATTTACTATTAGACTGGTTAGTTGATATTAGCAGTCTTTATTTATACAGAAAACTTGTGATCAATTTATATTTTCTTCTAGTGCATTTGATTGTGTGTTGCATGTAGTACACCAATTTAGTATATAAAGCACTCACTGGATTGAGAAGGCGCCCCTATCTCCATGCTATACGCCTTTACCAGGAATCGAAACCAGGGACCGACCAGCAAGAGCTCGAGGTGGTTAACATCCCAACTAATCCACACTAATGAAGACGGACATGTGGGAAGTTTTGATCGACGCTACGAGCCCGAATTCTGTCAAGTTTTTTTTTACGTGCACAACGTCTATACAGGACATCTTTTTGTCCCATCCGAACGACTAGACACTGTCCCATGGCATGCTCTCGCCCCCTCCACCATGTATCACTGTTAAGGGAAAAACAAACCGGAAAAATAATCTTGGTGATAATCTGTAGTTAGGCTCCGTCTTAATCTGCCGGACATATTGGCCTTATTCTGCAAATTGAGATAATGATGGGATACGATCCACCCTCTAAAACTAGACAGGTGACGATGACAGCTACCAGGATCAACGTGTCAATTATAAGCCAGTGGAACGATAGGGCTGCGCTGTTGGAGTATCCTTTTCCACCCCTCCTCCACTGAACATTGGTCGGGTAAGAATAGAAAGAGAGAGGGAGAAATGGGGTTTAACGTCCACTCGACACAAACTATGTCATTTCGGGACTAACATATGGTTTAATTTTAGTTCAATAATTCGCTTGCGCGTTGGGGTCTTTAGAAGTGGGAGGAAACTGGAGTATCCGGAGGAAACCCACGAGACTGGCGCCTGAAATAGAGCTTTGTTGTGATTTTATTAAATTTCAAAATTAGAGTTACTGTAATTACCGTTTTACACTGCATTTCGCCTTGCAGTTTTACTCTTGAAACGTTCTCCAGAGATAAAGATCTAAAATTAAGAGTATTTTGCATAAAAGGGAAAGAAAACGAGAATCGCTGTAGAGCTCGTTGTCAGCCTTCGCCCAATCAGCCAGACCTTGCCATGAGATTACGCGTTGAGCCAATCAACCAATGAAATTTTGACAATAACAAACCACTCGGGTTTGGAGGGACGGACCGTATTTTAAAAGTAATGAGACTAAATGGCTATGTGATACGTGTTTACCTATCCTCTCATGTGTAGTGACGGGTCGTATTAGTCTGTCATCATTCACTACACTATATTAGTTTATCAACGACTTGCTAAACGTTAGCACTGTTATATCACTGCTCCTTGTGAACCGCACATGGAATATACGTTCTCTAGATATTCTTACTTACCTGCACTCGTTAATTGATACATCAAAGAAAGCCGACGTAAACCGGTGATCATCTACATACACGTAGAAACCTATTAACAGTGGTCATTTGTTGACTAAAGGAATTTCTTTCTTTTTTTTATCATAAAGTGGACAGAATAATTATAGGAGATTCACCCCCGAAAAAACAATACACAAACATTGGATATTGATTATTGATATAATTCATTTCGGTGTGATCAAAGGAATATTTAACTTTGAAGTCTACGCCTGTTAGATGTACTAAGTCTCTGTTACCCAGGTGAGAATATTATTAACTTTTATCTCTCGTAGTAGATTCGACTGAGATCAAACTATCCGACCCGAATTGAAACAAAATCACGTCTAATCGGTGTTTGATCTGTAGACGTGTGCCTATAGCATCATTATACAATAGTGGCAGTGTTTCTCTATACTTTCTATACACTTTCATACTAGACCACATTACAGATACATGTATAGATATTGTATAATTCTACTTATTCAATCATGTTATAAACGATAAATATTTGTTATACGCTCTCGGAAATTTAAATTTTACTTTTACGGAACCTTCACAATGCTTTTACGAAAGCAGTCAGTTACGAAACGATATTGTACTGTTTTCTAAAACGTTTATTTAGTTTTATGAAACTGTAGGCTACGTTTTTTAAAGATAATCTTTTTACTAAAACGTTAGATTACTTTTACGAAAGCATTAATTTTCTTGCACTGACATGTGACTTTGCTTTTTATTGTTTTCAAAAACCTTTATTTTACTTTTATGATAAAGTTAGCTTATTTTTACAAACAAAACCATTTCTAGCTCTTTGCTAAAATATATAACGATCATTGAGATAGGATGGTCGTCCTGCACGATGTTCATGTAATTGGGCTAATTACACCTGTGTGTGGCTATTTCTTGTTTATGAATATATATCATAATTAACCTTTGGCACTAGCTAAATTGATAATAACAATTGGGAACACAGGGGAAGGTAAGAATGTAAATACAAACCGAATCGTATCATTCGTGTTTTATGAATAGCCACTCGTGTATACATAGAGGCGAGTTATTTAGTAATAAATTCACTTATACCCCTGTGGTATAAACAAACCTAATGTGCTGGTCTATGTCAGTGGTACTGTTGGGAGCATATAAATAAAAGCATCATTATGACGTTGGCCTCCACCGTACGGAGCATCTCTCTCTCTATATAAAAACATGTTGTGGGCATGTGTTGACTAACATACGATTACACTTCAAACGATGCCATCACACATGTATTCAATAAACTTAAACATTCCTTCTCTCACTTCTATCTCTCACAGGTATTTAAATAAATGTCGGCTAACTTTTCTTCCTTCTTGTCTTACAAAAAGCAGGAATTTCTTCCCCCAAAACTCTCATAACAAAAACACTACCCCGATCCATTCCATGCATCCATTTTCATTTCTACATCTTAATGAAAATTTGATATTACGAAATATTCTCTTTTTTAATGTCAGTATTATTCTATCAGAATTTGATATTTGTCAGTATTTTTAAAATGTCGGTATAACAATTATTTGATTAATAAAACGTGCTGTGTTCTGATTGTAAATACCTTAAAGCTAACAGTAAATATTAGTATTCAAATATTTTCGAACGCAGGTGTCCACTCAAAAAATAAAAGAGTTGCTTTACTGGTTTGATTTTTAATTTAAGAGCAAACAAAATTTAAAGTTCATAAAACGTAACTGTGAACAATGAATATTGTATATTAATGATTTTCAAAATAAATTGTTCATTGTTTCTCTTTCGAGAAACTGAACTCCTAAACCTGTAATTATATGCAGAAGTTTCAAAGCGTAATAAAACATAAATTATAGGATGTTTATACAAGTAAACCACTCTGTGTGTAGATTTAAAATGTTGAATTGATTTAACCTTTCAGTTCAAACAGATTAAGATAAGATTTTAATATAAAATGATATGTTGATATTTTTTATTTATCAGGGTATGAACTGATTTTAAGTAGCCGTTACTACTTATTCAGCGAGTCTTTCCATTTCTTATTTATTATCTATTTATATATACATCTTTAGTTTTTATTTACAACTATGTATCTTAAAATTTAATTATGAAAATAAGTTTTCATCATCCAAACTTTCGATATATAAGAAAATGAAATGATGTTTAACGTCTTATTGTTTCGCACAAACCGAGCTAATGATAAACGGTACAAGCCATGCAGTTTGTTATGGCGGTATTTTGATTTATTAGAAATGTACATGATTTTCGGTGTCATACAAATTAAGCTTAAATTGTTTTAGAGTCTAGGAAGTGTCCATCTATATATCTACAGACAAAATGATTCAATTTTGAAATTGGTTTCAAATTGATCATCCAAACGCGTAAGATTGCTCATGTCTAATATTACTGGGAGGACAAAAACATGCGCTAAGTATTGGTAATACGTCGATTTCTATTCAATAATTTTCTAATTCATAAAACTAATTGAAGGAAAACAGTTAGAGACTGGAAATGGTAATTTAAAGAGTGTGTAAACACTAATTTTCTCCTTGAAACCTTTTTCCATATACCTTGTCATTTCTATTATAGCCACAGAATTTATTTAAGCGCTTACGCAAGTTTACCTAATCTGTTTCAAGTCATCGGGACTAAATTAATTTTTGATGGCTGTAATAAGTTGGGTGTTTATCATCCAATCTATCATATAGATTTTATTTCATATATGATTTTCAATTGCTAAGTAAATGTTTAAACGATTGACTAAAGGATCTGTTGAGAGGGAATTTCCCTTTGACAAAAACACACACCCAACTCATCTTGTCAGAATCAATCAGTGATTGATAAAACCGATTGAAAGTTATGGATTACGGCAATGCTAAACTTTAGAAAGAATCTTTTGTTGCGTGAACCCCTTTATGTAATTTGAAGGAGCTGTACCAAAAATAATTTGCTGAATAAAAATGGTTAATTCGAGGTGAAAGATTCTTGTAAACCTATAAGTCCTATAATGCAACTATCCGAATGACTGCAATGTGTACATTTTCATGAAAATGCATACGTTTGTGTAAGAAGCACCAATGGATAAAAGGAGGATACTTGTTGAGACGTCGTTATTTTAGAATAAAACCAGTGATTGTTCCCCATATAAATTGTGCTCTGTTAAGGGCTAATGAAGATAGGCATTTCCTTGCGAACACTGTTTTGTGGCATTTATGTATATCCGAGGATAACGCAAATTATTATATTCTACTTATAATCCAAATGTTCCTTCTTAAAATCAATAATCGATAAATTATCGATGATTATACTGTACCTTTATTATATAAAAATTGTAATGAAATCAACAATTATCTGCGCTTAATTGTTTCCATTCGGTATAACAACATATAAAATTGATATGCAAACCAAACACTGTCTCGTTGCTATTCAAAGTATTCCATTTTTATAATATGTTCATTTCCCGACCCATCTATCAAGTCGCCATTTCAGATCAATTATGAGAAATTTGAGTGTTTGCTTGAAGTAAATAATTTTTCAGCAAGACGATATTTCTATGTTGGAATAAAATTGAAAACCACGTCATCTCCTCTAACTTGTAGCCACAAAGAAAAGAATGTAACGATTATTACACGACAATCAAAGATTGTATTCCTTCTACCAATTTTATTCTAATAAAATGGCTTTCATAGAAAAAAAAACTTTCAAAAAAACCTTTTTGAATTGGTCACAATTAAATTGTGTTAAATGTATAGATTGGGTTATAACAATATTTAATATGATTTGAAATTCAATAAATAACGCGATATTGTTGTTATTGTACCTTTGTTGTTGTTCTACAATTTAATATAAAAAGAACAAACGTAATTTATATCAAGTACGTGTTGTTTGATAATTATTCTCATATGATTTTACCATTCTGAAAGATATATTGGCCAATTAAAAATATATAAAAGAATTAACTATTTTAGGAATAACAATCGATTTAAAAATGCACCACCCAAAACCAATACTTGAAAGTATTAATTGCACACATGAGCATGACATTCGTCGATCCGACCAAAACCCTATGATTCAATAAGACCTTTGTTTATGTGAACGACAAATATTATGATCGTGATCGTGAGCGTGGCAAGGTTTTCGTCGTCAAAAGATCATGATCGTGACGTAATCAAGATCTTATTTGATCTCTTTACCATAACGGGGGATGGGGTGGGGTGGGGATGGATGGCCGAATGGTTAGCGTGTGCGCTGTATCATACGACCTGCCATTGAGTCAACTGGCGTGGTTTCGAATCCCCGGTTGTACGTGGCAAGGAGTAGGGTCGCCTGTCCAACAGCGTGAGTTTTCTCCGGGAACTCCGGTTACCTCCCATTGCGAAAGACCCCTACGAGCAAGCGAAATATTGAAATAAAATTTAACCATATGTTAGTCCCGCAATGACCTGGGTTGTGTCGAGTGGATGTTAAACCCCATTTCTCTTTCTCTCTCTTTACCATAACATAACGTGGTATGTTGGAAGGGTAACTACGGTAATCAACAGTTCGTCTTTTATCGAGAAAATCAGCACAATTTACACAATTACTCACTATTGTAAAGAGTCCGTGTATCCCCGTTATATCTCATTATGGTTAACTATTATTGGTGACTAAAGATCACATTCTTCATCTAGTCAAATAAACTAATCAACTAGATTCAAACTGATTTTTCTTATTGAAATAAACATAAACGTTTTTACTGTTTGAATAGAATAAATTGTCAGGCACACGATACGGTTTTCATCTTCACGGAATTGACTGATTTTGCAAAAAGAGAGAAAAATATAAAATACGAGTGATTAAGCGAAGTCTAACATCCGTTTCCAAAAGAGGGGGTGGGGTATAGAAGACAAGTCCCATATTCCAATTGCAAATTGATCTGTTGACTTCATTTTTTCCAACTTTTTGATAAAGAAATAGAAAGTCCTATGATGAAGAATTTAGCAATTAAAATGGCTACAACCCCTTGATTATAATTTTCATTGAATTTAATGTGTCGACACAAAACGTGAACTAAACAAGCCGACTTCCGCCGTTTATTTCGAAATAAAAAGTTAATGTACAGCTTTTCCCATCGCTATTCGAATAACACATCAGATCAGTTCAGTTCAACTCTTTATTTTGGCGTAATTTAAAGGGGTTGAGCGCCTTCAAAGGATGGGAATAGAAGATAGAAGATAAAAGTTAAAAATTATTCTCTACTCAACCCTAGAAATCAAAATTTGAGACAATACCAAAATAAGGTACATAAATATACCAGGACAGAACTTATTATAATATATTTTAAAATACACAAAATCTCATTGTTTTATAAACATATGTAATAACGTGTACATAATGGATAAAACAGTTAGGATAATAATTTGGTTTATGGTAGGAAGAAAAACGGAGCGTGTATTAACAATATGACAAGTTTACGATATATTTACACGGTTTGTATGGGTATGTTAGTTCACACATCTATTCTAACATGATAATCGACTTCATATAAGTATGAATGGAGAAAAGCTAAGAGCTAACCTCGTAAAATTCTCATAAATAAGGATATAGAGGCGTATAAAGCAGAAATGAAATAGCAATAACTTTATTCACTGCCAGCAAACTATTGGGCGGGCTTCAGTAGATAAGATTAACCAGACAGTTAGACTTTATATGTCCCTTTCTTTGGTATGTCTGGATGAAAGGGGGTAGATTTATTCCCTCGGTGTCAGTGAAGTATATTAAATAATAATAAGCCGAGTATAATAATGATTGGATGACGAAGTTAGAATCACTTGGTTTGATTTATCGCTAGCACCTCACACAAACTAACTCTTCTTTCAATACGCTTTTTATTATTCATGAGTATAGTGTTGCGTTCTTTTACTTTTTGACGCTTGTCATTTTTAAGCCTCGCAAGTCAATTCATCGCATAATTTGGTTTGATTTCTTATTAAGATAGAATTAAAAGAAATGAATGAATTCAGATATAGATAACGGGTTAAATTTCTTGTGAAATAAAAATTACAGGTATATTTTTTATCAGATGTTATGATAAATATAATCAACTAGCACTGCGTTTAGGTCTATCATGGATGGATTATGATAACATTTGAAATCAGATTCACAAAATTTGAATTGAACCGAAGATAGATTGAACCCAATTTGGACTGTAAACGAATGTAAACTCCCTTAAATAGATTAATCAGTAATCCATCAGGGGTAACCGGATTAAGGTGTAAAGACCACAGCTAATAAAATTATAAATGGAACACGAAAGCAAACATTGGACAACTAAAACATTTCCAAATTTGTGAAATTCTCCTATTAAATGTCAGCTATGACTGATTTAAATGAAATTGATAAGACAGTACGACTGCAATTTTGAATGCATTGTTATGTTTTTGCTACCACGCCCAAATTATATAAAGGGTGACTATCCTTTTTATAATGTTATCAATATATATCAGTTACCTGCTTACACTCTCTAACCCGAAACTTTCATTGGATTAAGGGTAATGGAATACACTTGGACGTGTCAATGCGCGGTAAAACTCTAATTTATCATATCACTTACTTTGCCCCCTTATCGTATGTGTTTTTAAAACACATATAACCCATCAAAGAATTTATAAGGTTTAGAGGCTTTGATTTTGATTACTTGTACAACGGTCAAAATTCTATATATCTCACACACTGTTGTGTTCAATTTTATTGATATAAAATTTAATGAACAAAAATTGTTAGTCCAGATAGATAGCCTGTTACGCTGTTTATACACATATACCCCTTTTTATTGTGAATGAGCGGCCTTCTGTCTTCTATCACGCAAGATAAAAGGTGCCATTTGGACTCACAAATGCGCCCTAATATTTTCTAAAGGAAAAGGTGGGTCTTTGATTCAGTCATGAAACATGGGCATTTTAATTTAGACACACTATTTTCATTGACGGTAGTAAGTGTCTACGAGAAATGCAATAGAAGTTCGAAATTTCATTTAGATAATGTGCGTCTTCATTGATTGAAGGGACTTTCCACCCACCACTGTCTTGCATTTATTTTGCGCTCTGATCATAAAAAAATATAAAGTAATTCTGAATATCTACGTCGTTGAACTGATGAGTCAATGTTAGAAATAACAAATTTTTCCTCGACGAAAGAGCATTTGATTAAACCCTATTATTTGCTACTTTAAGATAACTCTGTTATTGGCTATACAGTAAGGTTGTGAACATCTATACATAATGTAGTTATGAAAAACCTTCGCGTTACATTATTTTTTACAATAATTTTGATCCTTTACAATCTTTCATATGGAATATAGTCAATTTCTACCGAGAATAGTTTTAATTTCTAATATGTTGTAGGGATTAAAAACATTTGGAATGGACATGTATAAAAAAGAGATTTAGAAGTTGGACCGAGAGGTCCCGTGTATAAATTGAAAATGCGCTATAATATCTCTTGGAAGTTGGAATTCGTAGACGATTTGGTGGAAACGCCAAATTCGCATTATCGCTTTGCACACGTATTCGTAGAAATAGAATCGCAGCATGTTACTCTCAAAATGACCCAATCTATTCATTTCATTTTTATTTGAAAAATGAACAAATTCTACACCTGTTTGTAATGAACGAAGATTTAACTTGACTTATATCTAAAGATTTGCTATTTTCGTGAAACAACATGAAGCTGCATGGCATATTAACTACTTGACTTCTTAGTTTTGATTATATATCTAACTTCAAAGAAGACCGACATTGGAAAAAACTTCTTTCTTATCATCATATTTATAGATGCTTTGTTTTCTACTTCACCGGACATTTCTCACGTCTTCCTTCTTGATGAGCGCGAGATGAGCACGCGACTTATCTATCCGGTGGAAGCGATGTCATGCCAGCAACCGCATGAAAAGGAATTACTGGCATTGCACAAGGCTAATATGAATATTGTTCTCAATAACACAGGATTTTTAAAGTCAGTAACATGTGCTTTCATCGTTTTTCTTTCATATCTTTACAATTCCTAAATATAAATGGCTCCTTGATGTTTCTTTACATATTTATATAAAACGAAAATGTCTTAAGAAAATGCTCTTTGGTAGTTCATAAATGATAAATGCTTTGTTTAACATTACCCACACATTTTATTGATTACCACATTAAAATCAGTAAAAACAGAAAGGGTATCAACTTTAAAAGAACTAAAAAAAGCGAAACTGATGATATTTTGATGATATTAAAATGTTTAGATATTGAAAGTTTATATCAGTGCGTTGGATGATCTGATATATAATTCATATATACAGTATTTTATTGAGGTATCTTTATATTCTATTAATAACCTTAAAAATATATGATGTGATGTCATTAAATGGGTTTTAATGTTCTACTGTTCTCCAGGGACGGGGCTAATGAAGACGGGCATGTTATGGTGTTATGAAGTGTTCTATTTTTTCGGAAAAGCGTCGTTTCCGCTTACTCTTCATTGATTACCTACTGTCATGGGTTTGTCTTATGTATACGTGACCTTATCTTTTAGTCCCACGTAACGCCTAAAAGTTGTTTTAAACAATATTTTATTCAGGTTGTCTGAATGGGATTGGGGAACAGACTTAGCCTATTTAAAACCCCTCTCCCTAAAAGTTCTGCTGTACCACTGACATGCGAAATACACGATGAAAAAATCCCCGCCCCTCTCCTTATAATATCGGCAAATTAATTATGTATAATCACAAAAGGTGCAACAAAAACTGTATTAGCTTTATAAGATAGTGAAGAATGTGCATATTAATCTGTAACTATGAAAACTGTATCAGCTTGATAAGATAGTGAAGAATGGGCATCTTGAGTGGGTTCTCTATTTGAAATCTGACATATATTAATCTATAACTATGAAGAAGAAATCCGGTATGCTAAACAAGCTATAAATTTAAATCAATTTAAATATATAGAATTAATTCTGTTAATTGCATTACAGAGATATCCAATAACTGAAGTACACGCAGTAAATATGAAATATAAATACTTATTTTACCAAGCCTTTGCACAACAATGAACATATACATGCTATAAATATTGATTCTATATATATCTCAACAACTATTATTTTCTTTGCCATATATGATTCCAATTAAAACAGTTTTCAAACTTCCATATGCATGGATATGTCAAGATCATATTGACAAAAGAGAATTATCACTCGATTTTATTTTTTGTAATATTTTTTTATAATTAGAGTAGCATTACTCATTATTGATATACAAAACCTCCCATATAAACATATCTTTCATTTGCCATTGCGCAATCAATGACCTTTTCAAATGAGCGTTTTGTAATACAATGCAGGTTGATTTTTTAAGTATTTCAGAAACACGATATCTAGACTAATTAGAAATTGGTTGATGAAGGAAATAAAAAATCAAAAATTGTTTCTACTGGTCCCCTCACCTCTTGTGTCCACTTTAGGAGAAGAGGAGGGGGTATGCGGGGGCATGTACTAGTTTTAAGTTTTAACGCACACAAATGATATGTTAAAGAATTTAAAGAGACGGTTGTTAAAAGTTGGCACAAATATTCGGTCGTAGGTGTTGACAAGTTCTACGTGGTATTCCCGTCACAATTAGCCCGTGTTTAAATATTGGGGGACAATATGGAAAGTTGTTGACAAATTTAGAAAGACAAGAATACAAATACGTACAACGAGGGGAAGTACACAGAGTTTTTTGTACCTGACGTGAATGAACTATTAAAATAGCAAACAATACCAATTACCAAACAATCCCAGCCACTTCATTATCATACATACTAAATACTGTCTACGCAGGTGCAATTTCCATCTGTAGAGAGCTTTAGGTCAACTAAGTTTGTTGTGTTTTCCCTTTTGGTACGTCTGAAAATATCATGGATATGTATTAAATTATAATGTCATCGGTCTGAAAATATCATGGAAAATATGTATGTACATTAAAACTGATACTTAGTTCTGATTATACAAAGAATAGTTTTACCTTAAAGAATACCCAAGGCACTGATAATTCGGAGCGTAAATATGTCCAATACATTTCAAATCTTGTCTTTCTATGAAAGAGAACATTTCTTTTTTAACGTTACAAAAGTTCAGTATTTGGCCAGACAGACGATTATAAACGTACTGTTCAAGATATTTGTCTATATTATATTGTAGTATTTGATATCCACCATTCAAGTTAGTACTTGGTCAAACTGGGTACCGAGTAAAACTGGAGTCAAACGGAGTACCTAGTCAAACAGGGTACCGAGTCAAAGTGGAGTCAAACGGGGTACTTAGTTAAACTGGGTACCGAGTCAAACTGGAGTCAAACAGAGTACCTAGTCAAACGGGGTATCGAGTCAAAGTGGAGTCAAACGGAGTACCTAGTCAAACAGGGTACCGAGTCAAAGTGGAGTCAAACGGGGTACTTAGTTAAACTGGGTACCGAGTCAAACTGGAGTCAAACGGAGTACCTAGTCAAACGGGGTATCGAGTCAAAGTGGAGTCAAACGGGGTACTTAGTTAAACTGGGTACCGAGTCAAACTGGAGTCATACGGAGTACCTAGTCAAACGGGGTATCGAGTCAAAGTGGAGTCAAACGGAGTACTTAGTTAAACTGGGTACTGAGTCAAACTGGGTACCGAGTAAAACTGAAGTCAACTGGGTACCGAGTCAACTGGGTTCCCATTCTTACGATATTTGTAGTTTGCAACCCATAATTGTGTTCTTATTGTCTCTGATTAATCCCAAAGAATCTTCTTTAAATAATCGATGAGTAATACTTGACCTTTTAAACACAGAACTCGATTGGTATTGTGATAACCTATGTAAGCTAAACCTCCACAATGGAATTGAAAGAGAAATATAGTCAGATCTGTTGATTAACTGTTCTTGAACAACCAACAGAAATTTGCATGTTCCAAAACTACCAGGGTATTCGTGAGAAAAGTTCGAGGTTGCGCTACCTATATGTGCAGGTGGATCGTATCAAGAAAGACAATATGCTTTTCTAAAGCCATATTTGATATGTTATGTACACATCTACTATTGACATCGGAATGCACATATCAAGATTAAATTAGCAGAAACCTGTCAGAGAGAATAGTAATGTCTTTCTTAACCTTACATAATGCATGTAAAAAAATTTATAATTTAAAGATCAAAAAGTAGAAAGGCGTGATTCGGACAATCTCAAAGTGTTTATTAGGGTTGGTTAATTAAAACTTTTATTTTATGTAGAAGCGTATAGTGTGACGGTATCTATATAATTCTAGTACTAATATCGGGAGTTAAAAAGGTAAAAATCGATGAGATATGTAGACAGAAAGTTGATGTTGCGTCTTAACTGATCTTACTTCAGTAATGAACTTATAAATTATGTATATATAATCAGTACGGATTAGCGAGTAGTGGAATTCAATCAACAGGATTCCGATAACAGGTGTACAAGCCTGTATATATACAAGTTGACATACCGTCTCTCTATCGATGTGTTCCATTAACTTGATTCCTTGTTTTAAGATGTTTGGTTACCGTTGACCACTCTGTACTTGCCGTATCTATTTACACACTTCAGTGCATCATTAGTAAAACAATTTGAGTAGCAAGGTAGATAACATTTCCAACGATTCGTGTGTCTCGTGTTATAATATCGTTCAGATCGTGGCCATTCTATGTGCCGATGTTCTTGCTATATTGATGTGTATAGAATTCTTCTAAACCTTTAATACGGATTGTCACAGTTGATAATTTAGTTTACTATAAGCTTAACTCGCTGTTTTAAAATTGCATCATAGTCTTGAATGATTATTGTAGAAGATAAATTATATATGTATTGGTTATTCCTGAATTGGAGCAAATAACAGAGTGGATGAACCAAGTGGAGTTGTAACTATTGCAATATATTTATTTCTGAAAGGATCAAATTCAGGATATTTGTTGGGTATTCAAAACGCTCTTTTTTATAGTGACTACTGTATATAAATTTGAATGTTATAGCTTCATTGCAAGGTGTTCCACGTTTGCTTCATATTAAAAGAGTAAAAATATAAAATGACACTGATTCTAAACCTTGTCATAATTAACTGATCTGAAATACAATCCGAAGAGAGTATGTATGGTGGATTGTGGAACAACAGGAACCATGATTTTCTCAACTAGTAACCACATTTAGTATGCATGCTGGAATGACGAACATCAGGGCTATCAACTGACGTCACATGGTTTAAATGACCGCTTTGGTATAATACAAGAACACGAAAGTTTGGTATAAATTAAGAAAGATTTGTATTATTCCGAGATGCATTTCGCGCCCAGGTGGGTGAAATTATAATCCCGCGAAATATCCAGGTTAGTATTAATTTACTCATGGTGTAACGTGTTTGCTTATCTTCCAAACTTTGTTACGTTTCGGCAAAAAAATGTATGTTCTTGCATTTCTTCAAAATTAGTCACGAAATCATGGTGTCGTAACCTTTTTGTTTCGTATTAAATGTCGAATCAGATATTTCTGCATGACAGGGTGCAACATCGCATCTGATCCAAATTGGCGCCAATTTGAAGGAATCACGCCGAGTAGGAAGCTCCTCGTTATCTTATTGCGGTTCAAACATGTCTGAATAAGACCAAGGAGCAGACGTACATATAGATTAGATCATTCAGAACTATTCGATATTATTTGTTCATGGTGATAGCCCGAGTTATAACCTCATTACAAAAACAAATACTGGTTTTTAATGAAAAGAAATATTGAACTGGGTAGGTCGCCTGGTGTTTTCTGTAAAGGAAATCGAGACGATGGGGGTTCGATGTTTCCACCTGTCAAAATAGTTCCAGTAAACATTGATAACCGATAGGACACGGTTTACACCCATTCTCTATTTTAACTTTCTCTGTTCAACCAACATTGCACCTTGTTTAGTTGTCCAGTATTTCTTTCAAATTGCTTAGACCGTGCATGAGAACAAATGATCGCGACTACTTTTTCTTTTCATTTTTTTTCTATCTCCTGTATTTACATTTGGGCGCGGATGTATTTTATGTGTGACAAGGGGCAAAGCGCCCGCCTCCATGTTTTTCGTGTGTGACATACAAAGTGCTAGAATGATGTTTGTAGACCAGTGAAACACGTCCCCAAATCATCGTGCTTTGTTTGATGCGGAGCAATACACAGATCTACCATTGTGACTCGTTGTTTAATCTGGTCGTTTTTCCTAACCTTCTCATTACTACCTCACACTGCTGTGTCAGTTTTACCTCGCACTGTTTGAATGTGACAAGCACGCGTCTTCTATTATAAGCATTAAGACTTTGATCTGAGGAGTATTTTGTGATATGAATTAAAGCTTTAAATGCAATTAAAGACATCAAAGGTTTGCATATTGTTATTTCTGGCTGAGTTGAGTCGGGTACAAGGACGACCAGGGTGTGAATGGTCTCATTCTTCACTATTTACCAAGATCGGGTTAGATCAACTTCCATATTATTGGTGGTCGACAGTCTTTATGTGTTAAATAAAAGTAGACATCATACACTACGCAGCACAGTTTGCATTGTCACAAAACTCCTGTGGATCAAAGAATTCTCAACTTCTCTTGCATCATGTGAAATAGAATTGAAGTTTGTCCTCCAGAAATCACTTTAACTATTGTACAATGATTGATATGGTTATTTCTTGTGCGAGTTCTCTCAAATTGAATTCAAATATCGAAAATATCTCAAATTACACGACAGAAATAACCCCAAAGGCAAACTACTGATTTTTTTTGTCATTACCGACACGTGATTTAATCAAGCCGCCTGCTCATGACGTGTTCAAGAAGGGAGATAATTCCAGGGATTAACCCTGTACTGACCTCATAACATTATATCCGCATTATCCGTCGAGGAAAACAAAAATATCGATTTTATATAACGCAAATATGGTTAGAATTTAATCTTTTATGATAAACAATAAAACAGGCATTAGTCTTCTGTTTCTAATAAAAACATACAGAATATTGTTTTAGGTAAGGATATTTTTTCACGTGTCTGTCAGATAGCATTGTTTTAGAACAATAAGAACTAATGAAATTACTTGCTAATTGATTTTAAAAACCGTTTCAAATGACAAAGTCTTGTGGGGATTTTATATTTGGGGAATGAGAGGCATCTTGTAATGATATGATTTGTTTTTCTTAGAAACGCATTAGATTTTAAGGAATGCAAGCCCAGTCAATAGAGTTGATCAAAGACATAAAAATTCAAACATCCTGTAGCACCTTGTTGACCGATCAATAAGTAAAACAATAGTCTGCTGTTCATGCTAAAATAAACATACAATTTCTGGTCACTTTAATGAGATACACATTGGCGGCCATTTTTACTTCTTTTAAGTGCTACTACAAAACGACAGGCGTCTTGCTTAGTCATGCGCTTTGAAGCCAATGCACATGCGCAATGAAGACATTGACTGACAGTTTTGTTGGATTGAACTGCAGGTGCTAAAGTTTGATGAGAACGTCTCGAGTTGAAGTAGAATTCTTCTGTATTTAATATCTGTCATCAGCAGACACGATGGGGCTAGTTGTTTCCCTTGTTAGCTCTTTGTACAGGTCAATTAGACATAACATCTTTCAAACGGCGACATATGGAATCTCAAGAAACAAATGTTTCCAACTAAGACTAACGATTAGAGTTGTGTTAATGAGTTCTGTCGGTCTGAACTATCCCATGCATTCAGATCATCGTTACTCTTACTCATATTATTCTAAAGGGTGTTTCATTTTACAAAATCCTTGGCACTTCCCACGGCAAAACATTTCACTCTTTGTCACAAAAACCTGTTTTGCTTTTAAAATTTCCGCTCTTCACCATTCGTTCTGTCATTTAAGTGTCTTCGTTATTAGCTTATCTTCTCAAAATTCCGAAGTGCCAATTTCAGAAATGCTGCCATTTCATAAGTACCTTCTCCAAGACTTGGAGTGCTGGTAGCGTCATAGGAAACTAAGTTGGCTATTAGATTCTTTTAGTAAATTAGCCGCCTTTTCAAAATAATTTCTCGGGCGTAGAAGAACATGTTACAGGTGATATGAAAAGAATTCACCGACAGACATTAAGTTGGCACCATCATCTTGAAATATCACCAGAAATACATCGTCAACAAATCAACCTCAACAACAAATGGTTTAAATAAAGTCGTGCCTAGAATTATCTTATCTTTACAAAAAAACTCTCTAAAAAATGAAATTAAAAATCATCTGTCAAATCGTCTGTAATAGAAAGTGACGTCAATTAACAAATTTACCTGCTGCCAATTATAGTAATTTCACCTTTCAAAATGCTTAGAATATCTTTTCTGTAAAAATGACATTTAAATTAAGCAAGAGTTAGTGATATGTGTCTTATGGCTGAAAGGCACGTGTAGAATTCTGGGTAATGCGCATAAATAAGCGAATACGATTTTGTTTTAAATCGGATGTTTTAATTCTTGTTGATATATTTGGAAATAACATTCAATTGTGTATTTTTCAGATAAGAAATTTAAAAGCTGATTGGGTCAAATGGCGTTAAATGAACTTTAACATATTAAATCACGTAACAAAAATTATAACACGATAAACATTTAAGGGGGGTAGTGAAATGGGGTTAAACGTCCACTCGACACAAACTAGGTCATTTCGGGACTAACACATGGTTCAATTTTATTTCAATAATTCGCTTGCGCGTAGGGGTCTTTAGCAGTGGGAGGAATACGGAGGACCCAGAGAAAAACCCACGAGGTTAGACAGGCGATCCTACTCCTTGTCACGTACAACCAGGGATTCGATACAGCACGCACGTGCTAACCATTCGCCCCCACCCCCATAAACATTTAAAGAAACGGTCCCTTTAAACAAAACATCAAATGCAACTTGTCGATCTTTATTAGCTTTTCATTTCGTTAGCTGAAAACTAATAAATATTCGACCATGTTGGATTTTTTTCTTTGATACCTGATGGCAAATGGAAGAACACTTGCTTTCACAAATTACTCTTACATCTCTGTCAAATTACCTTGTTGAGTTTACTTGCTGTAGGTCTTAACGCTATCCATATTACCAAGAGAATGAATTATAGACCCGGTAAATTATAGCTCTTCAATGCAGTAAGCTTTATACAATATATGAAATATGGCGAAGAAAAGTTTAAAAAAGGGAAGAGATTATACACTATTCAAATGATATATCATGATAAACGTTTCTTTTGGAGTTTTTTTTTCCAAACAAGTTGCTAATTTATAGGTTTCTCATCACGTGTAAACTGTGTAACAATCACGGGGGGAATATGTTACTATAGAAGAAGAAGAAACTTTATTGCATAAAAAAACCTTACAAGATTATGTGCATATACAGATAAATATAATAGAAATATACATGAAACAAAAGATACATGGACATAATTATACAAAGATACACTACTTCACAAAGACATGAATGAGTTGTATACAAAACCTCCTAAACATTTTCAAATTTTACATTAAATTTTATTCATCATTAGTATTTTAAATTGTTGTAAATCATTCAGTTTATAAAAATTTGGTTCACGAAATAAAATTAATCTTAACAGTTCTTTTCTCTTTTCCTCATGTCTTTTGCAATTTTATTATCAAATGAATTTCGTCTTCTACTTTTTGACATATATTAGGTCTAATTTCAAATATATCCCTGTTTCTATATCACCAGAAAATCACCCCTATGGTACGTATGTTTATGGATCACGTTGTAGTCGTGTGGATAAACCCAGTAAAGTATACTTCGATATAAGATGACTTGCCGTGCATCACGTGCTTCCATTTCACTTTGTTTTCGCCAAACTGATCTAAAAGCAGATTTGTGTTTATAAATTTATCAAAATTTGTATCTCCTTTACAAATCTAAACCCCTAATTATAGTGCCATACATCATAAACGAATCAAGAATTATGTTACATTAGTTAATTCAACGAACACTGTTATGACAGAATTTCAATATTTGCTTTAGCGAGAATCACCTTTAATACAATAAGACCTTGTTTCATGTAAGCTATAAATATTTCTACAATTAGTTAGAATGAGGGTAATCCAATACTGCACTTGTCCTCTCCAGTTAGCTTTAATAAACATCCACCATAGTTACACAATACCTTAATAATTAACATCCATATGCAATTACTAAATAAATACAGTACTTGATATTGGTGAGAAGATATGAATATTGGACGATACTCAGATACAACCTCGACATTTAGGCTCCCCGGTGTATTAATCAACTTGAACTTTAATTCGTTCCGGGGTTAGGTTTTTTCTGTCTAAATTTTAACAAGCTTAGTTTAGACAATAGTATCCCTAGTGAACGTAAATGAAAACCCCTTGCAGCTAAAAATAATTCCCTGCTGTTTAAATTTACATCAAATGTCGGTATCAAATTTTTAAATTATTTCCTTCTGCGTGGCCTGGCTTCCGCGATTCGGTGTTTTTCCCGCGGCGACGTAGCGCTAACTTTTGCTCTCAAATTTACACTAATGTTGGATGATGCACTTCCGGCGGGGAGATCACGTGACTCCTCTGCCTCTCAGCTATTGAGTGTTTACAGAACTGGGTTGATGGCGATTTGATTGAAACTTTCTTAGCAATTAGAGGCTGGGTTATACGAGGAAATGTCTTTTAGATTGGAATCCTGGCCCCCGGTTACTGGAAGTCTTATAAATATTTGATGCTCCTTACAAGAGGAAATTAAACCTTGCTGTTCTTTCTATGCTAGGAGAAAATCAATTGTTGAAGTGCAAAATTCTTGCAAAAATCCTTTCCTCTAGGAATTGGTTGAATTCCAAGCAAATACTGCATAACATTGGCCCAAAGTATGCAAATATGGAAATTGCATATAACCGATCGGGTACCAAAGTAAATGTAAAGCACTAAAACATGTGGTTTTGATCTTAAACAGTCCATTGTTTCGTATCCAACTCTATCAATAATGTAAATGTCCATATGTACACATTGGTATACATCGTATCACCGAATATCTTCCCTTGAGGGGACGTTTCTCTTGGTATGAATTAAACTACAGTATTTCAGATGAGTTTGCGTGTTGCTTGATCCATCTAATGTTCCGTTTAACGTCAAATATGATTACAATATAAATATTTATTTAGCAATTTTACAATAGAAGTCTTGGTATCATTTAAATCCGAGTGTTTACTTGTCTTTAATGAACATTTGTTCACTTAAAGAGCTCACTGCTTTTAATAATTAGTCGAAATGGAAATGAAACAAAGCAGTGAAAAGCTTCGGGCAAGTCGTTTGATGATGGTGATGGCTGACTGGACAGTTTATCCCAAGTTTAAATTCTCTTCAACTTTAATATCTGTAAGCCTGGCCCACTTCAAAGTCATCACATCTCATATCCCTCGTTTTGATAGAGAACTCGCGAGGTTCTAAGAGGACATGACCAGAAATAATCACGCCTCGTTTCTCTGATGTGTATTACGTCATCAATACCTGATGTTCACCAACTGAGTGATTTGACGCCTGGTGAATAATTTCTCTATTAACGACGTCACTTACTTAGCACGTATTTGTGACGTCATCTCATTAAGCGTTTCGTAATTTGTGTAAATATAGAAATTGGATCTTGCTCCACTCTTTCGGACGGTAAACAAACTGTTTATGTTTGTCCCTCGTAAAGATGACGTAATATTTAATCCTGTAATTTACATCTGGCGATTTTCGTAAGAAACTGTCATACGAAACCTATTACTTCTTCGATGTTAAATGCAAACCAATTAGTTTATGAATGTCGTGTTTTTGCAGATGTCACACATTAAATTATAGGCTACTGAATACACTTTAACCATAGCCTATCACCCCTTACAGTCCCAAACGCTGATTAGGATGTCGATAATTTAAAAACCGCTTCTGTTTAAGAAGAGTCTCGTGTCGCCAAGAAATTATTTGGAGCGAGGACATTGAGTAAAGAACAAAAAAAAAAAATTTGTCCCGGGGCCGTCTACAGATTGTTTGGTTGCTATGTAGGTCGAAGGGTCATTCTCCATAAATTGAATATTATGAAAGTAATATGATTTACACAAGGGTGGTGGAATAGTAATGCTAAGACTAGGTATAGATGAGAAATCAAATAAGATATGAGGGGTTATATGATGCTAATCGGATTTGCTCAATCCTTATATAAATATATATCGTGTCACTAATAGGATTTAGTTTATAATTCGGCGAACAAAGGTGGATCTACAAAGATAGACCATTATTACACAGACTTATAACAAAATATGATTTATTCATCAATACTTCTTTCTGTTATTACAACAAAGTCGAAAACCAGTTTTGTACAATGATGTCAAAAAAAACCGAGCTTGGTCTTGAATATGACACTTGTCTCACCACTGACTTCATTTGTGGGTGCATTTCTCCAGTTATTGAATTAGAACATCTCGACATCCAGTCTCAAAATTCAATCATTTCTAACGTGACTTTCGCTGCTTTTACATGAATTAGGTCATCAATGGCTGCCGAGCGGGGCATTATGTGCATGGTCGGGAGGTCATGTATGCGAGGTCACGGTCAGTTGGACGGTCTTGTTAATGATTGCGTGCTCATTCTGAATTTTAACCAAATTCCATGAATTTCGCAATTCCAATGTCAAATTACTATTCGATTTTAGGCAAACGATAAAAAATTATATGTTCTAAAATTGATTATAACATATGCTGTAAAACCATTGATATTACAACATTTCTTCTAAAATGTACACAATTTGTAATTTTATAGATCTGTTTGTAATTCTATGGATTTGTTTGTAATCCTATGGATGCGTTTGTAATTTTATAGATTTGTTTGCAATTCTATGGATTTGTTTGTAATTCTATGGATTTGTTTGTAATTCTATGGATTTGTTTATAATTTGATCGATTATAGATCTGTTTGTAAATTCATTGGTTAATAATGATTCAGATTAAAACCTACATTTCTGAATACACTCTACAATAGCCAGGTAATTCAGACATTCCCTTTAATATTTCAAAGAGTTGAATAAAAGTTCGATTACCGACATGTACAGGGATTTGTTACAAATGTATATAAAACGGTTGGGAATACTCTGGAATAACAAAATGCGTTTGGGCGTATTTATAATAGAGGTATATTACAAATTAACCAGGGATAAGTAGATCTAATATACGTATAATGCATTATAGCTCTTCCATATTGCATGTATCGTAATAGCATCAAACTGTAATGCTTATTCCCAAGCTTATTAATAAAATGTTAATCACACACTAGGTAATTCGGTGTATAGAACTTTAAACCAATTGATACATGACATCAGAGATGGTAATTAATTGAAATGAGTTTCTGTGCAATGATGTATAACCTTTTATGACATAAGTCAACCGGAGTCGCACTGATATGTGCTCGCATCAAATCACTTTTGTAATGATATATTGAATCTATGTCTGAATGTGATGTAATGTTCCATAGCATGCATCTTTTTTCCTGCTATTTCGAATGGAGAAGTAATCACGCTAAAAGCTTGGATCAGCTCCGAATACGTGTTCGGGATATATCATTGCCATTGGTGGGCAATCTGTGAATTGTTTTTTTTTGACAAGTTGTACTGGTAGATATTATAGCTGTATATAATTTTAGACATCAAAGAAAAGATGATATAACATTACATGTCGTTCTGTATCTCAGCATCTCTTGTTCTGTGTTTATTCTCTTCGTCGTTTATATCTTGATTACTAAAAACAGTTACGGTTCAGCTTCTATTAAAATCTGAAGTTTCACTTTTTTCTGACTTATGAAAATCTTAACTCTGCCATGATGTTCAAAGTCCGTTCCGAGAGAGAGAAATGTGGTTTAACATCCAATCGACACAAACGAGGTCATTTCGGGACTAACATATGGTTTAATTGCATTTCAATAATTCGCTTGGGGGTCTTTAGCAGTGGGAGGAAAGCAGAGTGCCCGGAGGAAACCCACGAGGTTGAGAAGGCGCCCCTATCTCCATACGCTCACACCAGGGATCGAAACCACAGCCGCAAGCCAGAGGTGACCGGCCAGCTAGAGGTCGAAGCGCGGCACTCTAGACCACGAGGCCATCCCAACCCCCGTTTTATAATACAAAGTATGTATATGTTTTGTAGGTTATAAATTATGGATTTAATCAACCAGGGCGTACCAAACGATGGGTTCCCATTGAATATTGGTGACTAAATCAATAACTGCGGTTCCTCAACTGGACAGAGTCGTCCTTGACCTTTTGTTGGCCCCTGATCGTTGTGTCTTGACGGATATGGTGCACGACTGAGGGGTGGGGATTCTTAAAAGTATCGGGGGAAATCCGTGGTATACTTTCCAGAATGGAGATGTGGTATGATTGAATTAAAAGGAGCCTCTGCTACACGTTGGGTTAGGATTTAAGAGGTCAGAAAAAGGGCGGAGATTCACTCAAGGCGCAATAAGGACAAACTAGCATCGTTTGATCAGGAACTCTTGTATTCTAAACTAATCTTTAATCTCCATTTCGGCGAATAAAAGCCACCGAATAAATTAGTATTTTTTATATTCAATCCTAAAAGAAATTACATTGATCTGAACTGTTATTGAGACTACGTTAAGATAAATATTTCACTTATCTGTTATTCCTCATACTGTTAATATTTTATATTTTATGATCAGCGTTGAAATTTAACATCGTGCGTTTATGAAGATTAAATGATAAAGCATGTAACTGTAAAAACAGATTGTACAGTTCTTCCGTCAGTATAAATAAAAATAATTCTTTTCAATTTTTCCGTTTTGATTTCCTTTTAAAGTATCTTTTGAAAACGTATTTGGACTACTCCTTAGCTGCGTTTAGTTTTATTCGATGTATTATAACATTTTCTCATCTTTGATTTCAGGTCAAGTTGAAAGTTTAGATGCGATAGAATTTGTACGACCTAGTAATTAAAGCGTAAGTATCTCTTGATTTATACTTGAATTAAATGAATTACTAAATTTGTATAAATTGGATAGATTTCCGAACATCCCGACGATAATTGAAGGATACGACAGTTTTATCTTTATAAACCATATTTTATTGGGTTTAAACAGGCATTATTTAAGATCTAAATAGGCCCATTGCAGGTCTTTCTTTGGGCCTTAAATATTATATATATTATCAATTAGACATTTAACAGACCATAATCAACTCTCGCTGCCATCGGATGGCTCCAATTTCAAGTAGATTAGGAAGGTTCGGTCATAAATGATGGAGAAGCGAAGCTAAGACTCGAATGACCAGTATGGTGGTTATGATCAATGTACACGTCTTATTAAAACTACAACCATTGAAAAAATAGTTAAAAATAAAGTAATTTGAATGAAGTTTTCAAAATATTCATTTTGCATTATTTATTTTTGAAATGTTAAAGCGAGAACGGAAAGTTCTTTATCTAAATCTTACATAATGCCCTTATAAGTGAAAAGGGATTGGGTCATGCTAGGCTGGGTAATCGCGCATCTCAAAGCCGCAGACGTCTTGTTGGGGAAATGATTTATTTGCTAAGGGAGAAAATAACGGCGTTATGCATCGTTACCGGTACGTAACAACAAGTTATTAATATATCCTCTCTCACTTATGGCTGTAATACAAAATCAAAACACAGAGATGTTATCCTACAACAAGACAATGTCTACCAAATGCCGAAACACAAGAAGCATAATTGGTCTACCCTGTTGTATTCTACGATCTGTGTTTTCTTCCAAAGATATAATGATTATTAACGTTTTTACAGACTCCCGTTTTTCTTGGCTTGTTTACTTTTTGCTTAATTATAAAGAAGACAGACACGCCACAATGGATTTGTGAAGATGATGTTATGGGAGGGGATGTTTATTCCATGTTTCTTTACATTATGGTAGTTTGTCCACCATACAGTTTTTACAAAGACCTACAAGATAGGCTTGCGATATAGAACTATAATCTCCTTTCACGGGGTTTTTAATACTGATGATACATGCAGTATTTGGGTTTCTCTCCTGGTACGGGAAATTTAACTCTTATGTCAATAAAAGTAGACGCTCAGTGTAAAAAGAGATTTTCATACAGTACACAAAGAACAACATTCCGGGCTCTACACGCCCTTTATTGGTGGTGGAACAGTAGGGTTTAAGCAATGTGTTGCAAGTTGAAACATACTCTATATTCAAATAATATGGCCATTGCTGCCGGTACCTCATGTTGTACAGTTTGAATACAATGAATGCAGGGATTCGGGTCTAAACGGTTAGTTATTAGTGATGGAGCCCATCAATGATGCGGGTATATTTGACTTGATTCCTGATAACATTATTGCTAAAGATTTTATACTTTGGTCGCCACTCATTATTGATCCTCTGTCATCAAAAATCAGTTTGGCGTTGTGTGTACAAAGCAACCTTGTCTTGTCAAACGACATTTTGAAACGTTGACGAGCTTAATATTGTCCTCGGCGATTGATTTAGTCGGGGAAGGAACTCATCATACTTACAGATTTTTACTCAATTAGTATAAAATTTCCTTTAATAAAGACTCTTTTCAACGATTTTTTCCTGTGTATTTATATGACCCTAGAAGAAAAATAGTTGGGCGATATTTGAAACGCAAATTTTAATTGGAAATTGCTGGTGGTATGGATACGTATTTTAGGGTGGTGTTAAATGGTGTGGGTTACTTAAGCCAGATAAAATTACATGTCAACCAAGATGGCCGCTTTTAATTAAAGATTCTTTTATCCAGACCAATGGTGTTTTACATGATCAGTGTCTATTTTTTGCTTGTGTCTATAAGAGTATTATAACCGAGACTATGTCTATACCAATCTTCTATTCTGTGCTTGGGGTTAAAGGTTGCGTATTAAATAGAGATATGCTTGAAGATTCATAAAGACTGACTTTAAACGCATGTTCTTATTCATTTTTGATTGGAAATTATTGATTCGACTTCTTAATTATTTTCATGTAATCATGCAAGGCTGTAAAATGATATCTAAAAATCATGATTTTATATTGAAAGATGGAGATATCTTTTCTATGCATGTTATTAACAAGCACGTTCACAAAAAGCCTCTTTTTTAAAAAAAAACAAATAAATTCATTCAGATTCATCAAATTTTCTGCTTAAATTGTGCTTGAAATAAAAAGGAATGCTCTTTAGGGTGCGTTTAGTTCTGGGTCATCAACATTCAGATTTATGACTCTTTTTTAATGTCCATTCAAAACGTTTCGGCACCACATCTTGTAAGTAGGTATAAATGTACGAACGGAATTTACCACAATAATGATAGTGTTGCCATTGAGTCCTACTATAATAGTAGAAAATGGCTGATAGAGATATCTAGCAAAAAGGTGCTAAATGGATATTTATGTATCTATTGTCCCCTATGTAAACAAATAAAACCTTTACCTATCGAAAGGTAAATCAAGCAATTAATAATAGGAGTAATAAGTTAGATGTTTTAAGATAGTAACACTAATGATTTCATCTATCAATACCATGTTAAATGAATAGTTTTGTAAACGCCACCATAAAGCTATCAGTAACATCTCATCGACATTAAACTCTTGTCTACCGTCGCCTTTTATTAAATCGATGCTTGCCAAATGGATTTATCGTTTTGCCTATATAGATTGTATCTGTCTTTATACTATTTGTGTTCTGTGTTTGCTTTCTATCATTGGTAACGATTACAAATAAAGAATGTATTTATCCGTACCACCACCTGATGTAGCATCGTACTATAACGTAAAGCGTTCTTCTAAATCGGGATAATCTTTAATGCGCCATGGTGCCTATTGTCGTTAATAAGTGCTCGGAGATCTTGTCGAGTCAAGACCATTTTTCATTCCCGTACAAGCAACTAAAGGCCATACCGCTCGTGTTAAATTAAGCTGACGCGAATATACAATTATTCGCCAACGTCCCACGATCTATAAAAGATCGTTTTTTACGCCAACTAAACTGTTGCAATGCTTTTGTTTTGTCATTGGAAAACATTTATTGGGTTGCTCACTGGAAACAAATCAATCCCAACGGCTTGCCATTGAGAAACTTTTAGGCAAAAATTGGCCACAATGTTGGCTGTTGATTGATTTTGCACTTCATATCTTTGCGACAAAATGCGTGAAGAGAGGTTGTTGAGTTTACAACTGGAAGAACGAGACGATGCAAGGCAGCTGGATACACGTGGATCAATGTTGCTCTTCCATTAGAAAACACAGGATGTAGGTTTTTGCATGCTTCCCCCAAAAATCAGAATCGATTTACACAACATTAAGTAGAATTCAGCTCGAATTTTCCTCTTTCTCAGCGTCTGCTCTTTAGACTAGCAAATGTTATTTCAACAGAAAACAGACTAACGTTAGAAGGAATTCGAGATGACTTAGACTCGGTTGTCTTTTGATATTGACTATAAGTTTACCAGGTGCTTATGGCATGTTTCAACGCTCACATCAGCTCAACAATCTGTTATGTTTTTTTATACATCATGCTGCTCTACAACTGTTATACCCATAGTGTGAACAAAGAACAGTAATCACCATGAATAATGAATCCCCTTTTAATACTTTACATGTTTACTTGAGCTCCAATTGAATTGCTATTAATCTAGAACAAAATCATATTTAATTGTGTCCTTGATGTTTGGACGAAGTCTATAGATAGACCATCAAACCCTGTATGTGTTTACTCCTGGGGAGTTTGGTTTTATTATCCATGCAGAGACCTCTTACTCGTTTACGCGACATGGTGGAGATACCTACAATATATCATTGGGAGTAGGGACAAATTGATTCTTAAAGGAAGTGGTAGTTATTCAACAAAATTCATTAACATTTGCAGCACCAATCGAGCTAGTGAACCTCGTTTGTCACGCACTGGGCTAACTGGGACATTTTGCAGGACTGCAACGTTACAGTCTACTCATATTTCTGTTCAGAGTCTGTAACATGCTGCCAATGTTTTGCACGACAGACTCTACACGTTTTATTGTCAGACTCTCCGCCCTGCAGCACGGACAAGGAGAACGAGTCTGGTAAATCCAGAGGAATGTTCTCGGTCAACACCGGGATCGTACACCAGGACCTCCAAGTTAGTTAGTCGATGTCATACGTACCGTACCGATTCATCCGTGGCCCCCAACACAAAAATACAAACTCTCTAACTGGGAACTCACTCAAACAAACCAATAATGAATGCTCATCACTTGTTCTAATAAGATGAGTAATTGGCTAGCAGGTTAAATAAAAGCTCCACCTAGTTATGGTACATGTTAACTTGTATCCTACTTCTACCTATATTAATTAGCACGGGACAATGATTTGTGTTCATGTTAAAATATGTCCACCTTGGTTATACATGAGTTTATTTACTGTCAGTGACGTTACATGACAGATCACCCATACTGTGGGAAAGACCTCCCAATTCTCTTCACAAACGAACACTTGCGTTTACTTTAGGTTCAGATATACATTACCTATTAATAATAGTCATGCATGATGAACATGGGTATTAATTTTCTTGATACGAGTCCTTTTGGTGTTATATTTTTTTCTAATTAAGATCCCAGGATTGTAGAGCACCATTAAGAAAGATTGTAATAAGAGCTGAGATAAGGGACCCTCATTTACAGATTAGGAATCAATAATCATAATCTTGTGTCTCATCTCCAAGATACCCTAAAGGGATTCAGAGCAATTTTATTAAAGAATCAATGGAACTGTTGCCTTCAAGCACTTTTTTGGTTGTATGAAATCCAGATTTTAAGAGTGATGTCTTAGACGAGACACAAAGCTTTTAGATTTGATACGAGTATGCAATAGCGTACCTTATTATAACTTACTGAAATGATATAACGTATATTTATATGAAAAAAAATAAACGGGAAATTGTAATACTTAATCTAATGTATTTAACGCCAATATGTGAAACAAGCGTTTTAATTGAATAGAGTTCAGATGAGCTATCATGTGACATCATCATGCACAGATCTTCTCTATTCATCCGTCTTTGATGAAATTAAAACCCTCGTCGCGTCACCATCCGAAACCTCAGAGCGGCAAGTGAGAGAAATCAAGTCTGATCGGAGTGGTGTGCACTCACGTAACATGATCTGTCCCCTTTGTTGTGATTGACACCCATATTCTTTTGTTCTCGTGTGCAGCTATTATGATTATGATATGCACATGCATATTATCTATTGTAACTGCGAGTCTTTAAGAACATGGTTTTTTCCTGTGTTCGTGGATTTTTCTATGAACCAGCTGCATATTTAGTAAACTCCGTGTGTCAACAAGAACGATCAGTTCTTGACATTCGTGTTTACCCGAGTTCCTCAATCACTCAGTCTTTTATTTCATTGCCGTCGAGTTGTATAGATTTTCGTGAATGTATTTAATTTGAGAGTCAGTCACGCTGAGCTTAGTTTATCATTCCCCTATAATTTATAATGGTCTAAAGAGGGGGTACTGACAGCTAGAACTTATCAAGTGGGCAGGTGAGTCCAATACTGCGAAAAAAGGGGGTGTTGGTCATTAATTTTCACGTAATCATTACACACAGCGATGTGAAAATAATATATAGGAACACTTTAAAAATCTATGTCAATTTATTACATCGATGTTTACTGTTTTATAAAGTGATGGCGAAGGCTGTATGTAACGGGGTTAAGCCCACAAATATGTCCATGGATGTAGGGACATTTTCCGGTTACCGTCACCGAATTAAACATCAAACAATAGGACTTAATACCGTGATTTAACCTCTATCTTTCTAAATTATTAATCTGAAGAGTGAATCTATCTCTTTCGGTATTTCTGAAGCCCAACGCTGTTGACAAATATCAGTTGGACCGTCGTTCATCACGTGTACGCCCTGTACATGCTCGAACCGCTGACAATAACCCCCCTACACAATCAAATCACTGGTCGTTTCTGATTAAACTCAACACAAACATAACATTTCAGCTTATACAGACTCGACATTCAATTCCCACTTTTCGTTTACATTTCTACTTACATGTCTCGGGTTACAATTTTCAATCGATCAAAACATGAAATGGGGTTGGTTTTTCTAGCGGCTGTCAGCTCACAGTATGGGGGAATGGGGAAAGCAAAGCAAAATATCGTCTACCTCTCTTTCTGTATTGAAGTAGGACAAAACAAAGTTTAATCGAACTGAGTGGCCGAGCTGTTGACGTCGTAACGTTTGATCGGAGAGGAGTGAGTCTAGAACGCTTAGTTGATATAATACGCGAATTGCTTACCTGTCAACAGACGGCAGTAATTAACGATAAATTTGTTCTACTGCGTTTTGACAGGTGAAACGAGGTAAAATCATGTTGTGTCGACACAGGCCTGTTTTACCTGCAGCGTAAAAACCCGACCCAACTGGACCAAGTACACACGACGAGTTGTTAACTTTATCCCTGTCACATTTAAAGGCATGTACACGTCGCCAAAGACAAACAGTTTTGTTTTAGGCAAAACTGGGGTCATGAAGGTAAACATTGCGCGGCCGTTAAGTCTAAAGGTTTAATCGACAAATGGACACTCGAACAATTTCTGTAGACTGAGTTAGTTGGCTTCTAGTGTATATAGCAGACTTCTTGCTTTAACTGAATCCATAGAAAACTGTGATAGAAGGTTACTCAGAATAAGGTTGCCCTCGGTGATTAATTTAAATCGTGACTAAAGGATTTACTAAAACATTTGCGATCATGTTGTCAAGTGATTTCTCTCTCGTAAAATCAACATTGATCAGTATGTGAAAACATTGATACATGGGATTATATTCTTGCTCTCGGCATCATCTATTGTCATCTACCGTTTAGAAGTGCCAGTTAAGGATACGTACATAGTATCATCAAGTGCTCCCCGTCAGCTAATGAGGTAACTCCGCGTGGAAAAAGCATAACAAGTATTACTGTGCTGTTGTGATATTAGAAAACATTTCTCGAAAAGTCATTCAGGTTTAGAGTTTACATAACCCATTTACATTGAGATCTCAAGTGCCGGTTGAAATCAAAGTTGGACCTTAAGGAGTAAAGTAACGTGGTTTAAATAAGTATACGTTTTTATACGTTAAGTGGAAAACTATACTCTTGAATAGACTGTAACCATTATCAACGTATCATCAACGTAAACTACCTACTTACAATCCACATAATTCAATGAAAATATTTTTACTGCATTCCTTTGATGTTCATGGCTACACGATCAGACGACAGTGTTGAGATACAGGTGTGCTGTGGCGGGAAACATTAGGGTAGCAGCCGATACTTGCCATTCCTAGGAGAAGGAATTTTTTTCTGACATTTGAAAGCTCTTGTTTTGCTTCACCTGACTGGGTTCTGTAAGATAATCTATGATTACTGCCTGTTTTCAGTCATCTTTCGTCCTGGGAACTGTGTGCTATCATTCCTATCTTATCTTTCTGTTGGTCGATTGAAAAAATCTCCTGGATGTACGGTTTTAGTTTATCTGGGTGAGTAAACATGCGATTTATTTTATTTTTCTCAAAACCAATATCATGAAATTTTTACAATTTTTGATATCATTTTGAGTTTCACGTTATTTGTCATTTGAATAATGACATGACCTTCAAAGAATACTCTCGATATTTTTATGCAAAAAAAATATCTCCATTTTATTAACTACTAAGAAAACTGTGTTACTTCTCAGCCTAATATCCCTAATAAGAATATGAGAATTTTGAATAATCCTTTGATCTCGCTAAAGAAAAAACTATGATGCATAATGAAGTCACAGGGGATATATCTGATAATACGTCTAAGATTTAATGGCATGTGATTTAATGGAATAATGCAAAAACGCATGAATTGCAAATCAAGCAGACGACATATCTAACATGATCCTCAGAAAGATCACAAGAGATTTGAAGGCTTCGACACCAATTCTTTGACTTTATTCCATTAGTACTAAGATTTCGCATCTCCATACTTTTGGTGTTTCGTAATAATCGGATTACGCAAATGTAGATATAAATCGAGATGGTCACTGTTGCCAAACAGACGAGACTTTTAATATGAACCCCACAAAAACAAATAATAAGCAAAACATGAAAATAATATTGATGGATTAGAATCAATGATAACAGATACGTTGATTAAACATACCGCTTGGTTACAGATTATATTCAGTTTCCTCTATGATAGAGAGAGATAGAAATGGGGTTTAATGTCCACCCGACACAAACTAGGTCATTTCGGGACTAACATATGGTTTAGTTTTATTTCAATAGTTCGCTTGTGCGTAGGGGTCTTTAACAGTGGGAGGAAACCGGAGTGCCCGGAGGAAACCCACGAGGTTGAGAAGGCGCCCCTATCTCCATGCCACATACGCTCACACCAGGGATCGAAACCAAAGCCGCAAGCCAGAGGTGACAGGCCAGCTAGAGGTCCAAGCACGGCACTCTAGACCACTAGGCCACCCCAACCCCCTCCGCTATGATAGAAAACAAAGCCAGTCTCAACAGATTAATGGGATAACAATTGGGAATATACTCCGTAGAATTTGTCCAAAACTATCCATTAGTCAATTGTAATACTAGTTTGGTCTTTCTTATTGCTCGACTATCAAGCATCAATCTAGAGAGAAAACAAAATGGTATTGCACCCAAGGGAATGGTCGGATGTCATAGATCAAGTTAAAAAGTGGGTATAGTTAGATAAACGGTACTAAAGCAGCCTTATAATAAAGCAATAAGACATGAGGATGTAATATTCCCAGGAGACCAAGTCTTTCTCGAGTCTGGTTTCTTTTATTGTATTTAAAATATATATTAAAACTTTATATTAATAGAACCGTATCCAATCATTGTAGTCTGTTTTATATCCAGAACAGTTTTTCAATTATAGGAAGAAATAGATGTTAATTGTTTTAAAGCTATATATACTTTTGTGAATTAAGATGGTTAATTCTGAAAGAAACCTTTAGGCCTATCCTAGACAGCTAGAACTATCTGAAGCTCTGTGGTAATTTTTCTCAGAAATGTAAAGTTCAAGTTTCCATTTGTTTTGAGGGGTAAGTCCTCAAATTCGTCGCTATACACATGTACCTTGATAGTCAATATTATCAACGTCATTTTGGATGACCAGCGCCCAAAGCTCCTATCATCAACACATTCACTGAAATGTTGAAAACATCACCATCTTTGTAGGAGAACTTCTCCCGTCGAAGTTAATATTACTGACCCCTTTTAAGATATTGCGGTCATCAATTTTCTGGAAAATCAATATTTCTTGAGATACGTGTAACCAGCTAACCATCTGAACAAATTGTTTTTGGAACTAAAGAGTTGTGTTTCTGTGCATCTTCATGATTTGTATATCATCAACACTTTTCTGAAATAAATTCCTCCTCTGGAAGTTTATATGATCATCCCCTTTCTAGAACAAAAACATTCTGGGAATTCGTATCAGCATCACCTTTCTGAAATTTTGGGAACTGGGGGAAATTCATACAACACCTTTCCAAGATCAATAATCCTTTCTGGGGTCAGGTCACCACCCTTCTGAAATGCATCTAATCTCCATACCGTTAAAAATGTATGGGGTAGTCTAAAATGTATTTAGTTTACCGTGTGTGTCTCAGGAAGTACGCCCAGGTTAGGTGCAGAAGAGTAGGACGTTAAACCCCATTTCATTTCATTTCTCAGGAAGTAATTTGACCAATTCGCATCATTCTAAGGATTTAATTCGTCTTCAACATTTAGCTGATCCATGGCTATTGACTTCATACAACTTTGTCTACAATAATAATATTCTAGGGGTTCGATTCATCAAGGTCACTTTTAATCAGCAATCCTGTATGTTGTACGACGCAACAAATATTGATTTGGTCAAAATTATCTGTAAAATAAATTGCTATCAATTTTTGTTTCTGAAACAACAGATTTGTATCCAAAACACCGCAATACATTAACCTTTAAAATCTTTCGGGAAGACGTCAAATTTGATCAATCAGCCCAGAATTGTTGTTAGTTTGAACAACTACTGATTATTCAACCATATTTATAGCAGCAACTATTTCGACAATTTCACAAAATAAAAACATTTTCCGACATTGAATAAATTTAATCAAAACATTTATTTTCGCAACGTGGAAGACATGTTGTCATTTATAGCAAAGTAATCTGTTTAAAAGACAAATAAAAGTGAAAATTGTTAAAAGATCTCATTTGACTGTAAAAAAATCCGAAGAGCTATAAAACTGCTCTTCGTTGTTTTTAGACCAAACTGAAAAATCTTTCCAGGAAATGTCATGAGTCGTGATTGTTGCTATGGTTACAAAGAAGTCGTAAGTACTAATTAGGGTTTTTCCATTAGTAACGATGTCATTAAGGATGACAGCCGTAATTGTAACATATTGCCCACTGCTTTTATGTACTGTGTTCTCTGTTATTATTACTAACTGGTAGTTAGGTTGGAAAATAGGAAACACCGTTAGTTATCAACAGATTTGTTCTGCGTTATTTATAGTGGATTTTTACTTAGTTTCGTAGAATTAACTTGACTACTGAATTGTTGAAGCTAGTGTAGCGTATTTAATATAAATGGACATAGCCACAGCTACTAGTCTCTATCTATATGAACCGATATGTTGAAGTATTGGCGTGCACGATACCGATTAAATGTCCAATTCCATCACAGCGTGTCTTCAAATTATACTCGTCCGATGCATAGGAATGTGTTTGGTTTCATGCAAGAAACGCTTGATATTAAATGAAAATAATTGAATTAAATCCGTGCATGAAGTTTAAATTTATAGTGAGTATGTAATAACACGCAGTACGTAGCATGATAATATACAATAATTATGCCATCAACAACTGCGATAAGCAAAACATGTAAATGCATTGAGTTTGCTCATATCCAGTATCAAATGAGTTCTGTACAATATTATTGTAGATCTCTCGCAGTACAATGGAATTTAGTAGACAACACGGACTTTACTATCAATGTAATTTAACTAATGGCCTGAGATATTAATGTATATTGGTGACATTTTATCAATGGAGACTACACTAGTCATCCTAATACCCGCCGCCATTATCAGTTATAGACTCTTTTGTCAGGTCTTTTGTCGAGCATCAGGTCAATCAATTGATCTTTGTCATTGAAATAAAGAACTGGACAACAGAGTGTGGTGATATTACCTACCCAACAATACAAGTTGTTATTATCTGTATGAAGTCTAAAGCTAAGTGAAAAATATCCATTAGTCTAAGATAGTAAATCACAACGATGAAGTAATTATCCAAATGACTGCTATATATCAGCCAATATTATGTAAGCTTTAAGCATCGTCCACTTAGATCCTGTTCTCAATCTCTTTATTATAAACCCCCTTGTTTTTGTTCTTTGCAAAGCATTTGCCTATGTCAAGCATGCTCATCCATACTTTTCTCCAAGCAGACCGCCAGGTTTTTAAAACAGTTCATAATGGACGGGGGAGAGGTACATTTTTTATGATTAAGATATGGAAAAAAAAACAACTTCAATGACCATGTGCACTTTACTGTTTCCACCTTCAATTGCGACTCATCAAGTTCATGTTTCATTTAATGGATCCTTGGCATAACGTTTGGCTTTGTGCCTCAGTTCCTTAATCCCTTTTGGACCAATTATCTTTATCCAACTCATAGACAGATGCTGCTTATTATGCTATCCTTCGCAATACTTTTGTATTTGTGGTTACTTATAAGGCTATCCTTCGCAATACTTTTGTATTTGTGGTTACTTATTACGCTATCCTTCGCAATACTTTTGGGTTTGTGACTCTTGGGGGTCTCAGGACTGTGCTTTATCAATGCAAGGTTTGCCTCGCCTCATGCTGCTCTTACCCTTTTACAATCAGCACATGTATGTTTTAAATATTGGTAAACCCCAAATCCCATTTATAGTTAAAGATACATTATGGTAGATTAGATAACGAATTGGCAGTTCCCACTACAATAGATAAAAACTAGCTAATGTAACGGCAATTTGCTAAAAATTTCAGTCAAATTGATCCACTATGAACTTAGAAATAGAACTAAGCGAATGAAAGTTCCGCTTAGCCTCAGTCATCATTACTAAAGTCGGTAAGACAAAACTAGTAGTCTCGGTTATCCATTTAATCGGTAAATCACGAAGGCAAATATTGCAGCAAATCGAACTACAATCCAACAAAAATCTCATGCTAGCCTCGACATCGAGAGTTGATTATGGTCTGGATAAGTTAATTACTGTCTAATTAATAGTTTTTATAATATTTAAGTCCTAAAGAAAGACCTACAATAGGCGGATTTTTCTCTTGCATAATGTATGTTTAATTCAAGTGTAACAATAGTATAAGCAATGGGGCCCGAACTAATAAAATAAAGGATGAAGTTGATAAACAGATTCAGTAAGGATGTATAGGGCTCTAGGAACATATGCCATTTATCTAGTTTTGTTCTTGTAAAGCCAACAAAACACACTTGTCAAATACCATAGTAATCTCAGCTTGTATTATATATTATTATTGATTTTATTCGCCTAATTTACACATGATGAATGACCAGAGTTAGCTGCAAATGTAGTTATTCTAGACTAAGATTACATCATTAATACTTTTATACATTTATCATCGAGTCTAATCTATTAGTTTTCTTCTTGCTTTTTTCTCTCTGTGTTACACCAGAATAACACTATTGGAGCTAGGATTTTATTCTAATGTCAGTTTAATATATGATGAATGGTGAATCTCGAAAATGAAGGATCGTTATCTCCGTATTTATTCTATTCGCACATAGAATTTGACAACATAGTTTCACAGAAATTGAATTTGTTAAAACGAAAAAACCACAACTTCCTTGCTACCGTGCTACTACAGTGGGCGAAAACATGGCTTTAATGCTTTAAAACGTTAAGCGTGTTTTTCGATTTTTTCTCCCTCTAAACACAAAGCTGGTTGTCTTTACAATTCCGGAAAAAGCTAACATACTGTTTACGATTCCTCTGCACGGAACGCCGTGTTTTCGTATTCATTGGTGATTTTTGTATAGACTTGGGCTTTACCTGACGATATCCTCTAATTTGTATCGATTTCATGGTGATTCGTATCGGTTGTCCGTCAAGCAACCCCCCAGAATCATTTACACTAATGCATTTGTGAATAATATTGCCTCCAATCACGTGACATCAAAGAATAAAGTTCCAAAGACACCATGCTGATGAAGTGAATGGAATTGATAGATATATTCATCCAGTCTGGTCTTTGGTGGCTTACACGTTATCAAGGGTAGACGAAGTTAGCGGACTCACAATTTCACTATAATGATTAAAGGGCAGGCAGTAGATTACTTATTATGTTGTGTCGGATTACGTCATGTCGCCGGAGTTTGTAAAATAATGAATTAATATCAAGACTTGTTAGATTAGATCGTCCATCGTTTAGAATATTTTCCAGTTGTAGTCAATTTTACTTTAAAGTCACAGATGAGAGTAACGTTTGAGTCGTGTTGATCGAGTTCGTGATAGAAGGCGTAACGTGACGTGGGCCAGTTTTCGGGGATCAATAATTGTACACGATGTCTTTCGCCGATGAGTGGTAAAATTACCGAGTGGCGACCAACAATATTTCTGATTGGCCTCAATCCACCCCTTCTGTGTTCTGTGCATGGAAAACATGCCGCTTTTCCCCAATGTCAGTTTACGTCTCGTTTTCCGTTTGTAAAAGCTGTTTGAAGTAACGTGTATAAATTGGCTTTCGTATATGATGTGTATACATACAGTAAGCTATAAACAGAATAGAATTAAGTGATTCGGTGTAGATTGTTTTCATCTTTAATACGTATCTATATGATAGGAGTCGCCTCTCCAGCCTCGTGGGTTTTCTCTGGGTCTTCCGGTTTCCTCCCACTGCTAAAGACCCCTACGCGCAAGCAAATTATTGAAATAAAAATTTAAACCATGTGTTAGTCCCTAAATGACCTAGTTTGTGTCGAGTGGACGTTAAACCCCATTTCTCTCTCTCTCTCTCTCTCTCTCTCTCTCTCTCTCTCTCTCTCTCTCTCTCTCTCTCTATATATATATATATATATATATATATATATATATATATATGAATGATAGGTTTTGATATATAATACGTACATATATGATAGGTTCAAAGGTTAAATAATTGACCGAAGAGGTCACTGGTTCAGAGAAATTAGAAGTCCCATAATCCATAATTGTTGTTAGATTTAATAAAGAAAATCGATTATTATAGTGAGGTATAAAAAAATGTTTATGCGATGTTCCTGGCAATTTGAAGCCGGAAGCTGTCCCACCCCCTCTGTACATGTTATGTCCTTTAGCCACACCTAAAACAGCAGCATCCACCAGTAAAACTAATGTTATCAACTTGCTAGTAATGGAAGAAATTGGTCCTTTATGGAGGAAGGGAACCTGCCATACACCCAAGGACTTTTGCTTTGCCTACGACTTCAATTTTCTAACGTAGACCTAAACATTTTTGTCGAAATATCCATTATATCAATCTACTGGAATGGTAACATAATCAAACTACCGGTATTCTCAAATAGTGGTGTCTTTGCGTGACAATATTAATTGGTGGATTAAATCAGAGACCTACTTCGTTAGTTCATTTCTGGGACACATATGTTTCAACCTTATGGCATTTCATACCACTACATTCAGGTTAACAAAGCACTAATTCTTTAGAACGCTCTATTTTCATGACTTTATATATGGCAAAGTGCTTTTTCCTGATACAATTCAATACGAACCACTCTCAAGTAACTATTACATTCGCAGGAAAAAGAAACCGTTAATCGTCCTTCCGTTTCCAAATCTACTCCGGCACGTTTTCTGCCTTTAAAGAACGGCCATTTTACGTGTTTCGTGGGTCGAATTGAATCTAATTTGTCCTCGGTAGAAAGGTCACCAAGTACCGCAGATTTTTGTCGACTTATTCGTCCCTCGCGTTTAATCTCGATGACTGGTCAATAAAGACTAGACAGCATGTCGTCTGCTGACAGTCGGTATTGGCGGGAATCACACCAAGATAAATTTTCTTCTGAAATCTGAACTGCTCAGTAATTACGGAAACCGATCCGAGTAACGCCATTGTTATCTAGAACGAAAGATATTGCGTTCTGGGTTAAAGCTTTTTCTGATGAACTGGGCAGTTTTCATTGTGATACTTTGACATTTTATTATTGCGCTTATCTCCTACCTTAGTATTATTAGTCGGCGACTACTCCATTGTATTTTTTACTCTCTACCCTATTATTACATTCTGATCAGACATTGGAAGGCGAAAAAATCACTTGTATTGTAAATAACCTTTCGGTTGATATTTCTAACTCTACGTTGATACAGCTTTGTTACATTTGTTTGAATTAACGACAAATAAGGATTGCGAAGCATTTGTACACTAGGATAGCGTAGCCGCGTTGATCTGACGAGGTCGGCTGTGGTATTTAAGGAATATTGGATCGTTAATGTCAGTTTCGAGTTTTTGCAGTTGTAATCAGCTTCTTGTAATAAGTGACCTTTTGTAAACCGTCTCTATCTCAAGTGGGATGTTGGGCTAGTGTTTTGAGGCTACTTGCTAACCGACTTAATGTCTCGACCGCTATAAAACGTACCATCGCTATTTTGGAGATGTCAAGTGCCCGTTTCCGTTAGTTGTTTTTAACGTAATACTAGAAATGTAAATTTTATTTACTTACATAAGTGTACATGTTAGTATATGCCGGTAAGTAGTGTAAAATGTCAATAAATGTCATACAACCACTTTTAACAATTATCTTCCAAAAACTTTAACAACTTTTTCTATATACCCAACTTAACTGTACAAAAAGGTTTTCTTGTTAAAATCTAATAACGATACCATCATCACCCCCACTCCAACCATTGATAAAAACGTTGTTTCTTTTTCCGCTAGTTGAATTTTATAAAAAGAAAACACGAGAAGTTGTTAGTTATTTATGATTATCTATATGATAGATCTCTGCTATTTTATGATATAACAAATATGACTTCTTATCTGTGAACTCATGTAGAACAAAATAATAGGACGTGTAAGTATATATAGTCTCGATCACATAGACACTCAAAACATGAGCAACCAAGACATTTTGTATGCCACAGTGTGACATCAAATTATGAAATAAATGTTATGCCATTTCCTGAACAACATCATTGTCGCGTTGTATCTTGTTTTGAATTGTACGGGCAAATAGTTAATGAATGCCATTGTTGCACATGTCAGGATTGGCTCCGTCTACAAGGTCAACAACGACCGCTTGAAACTGAACAGTCCACTTCTGGACTGAGAAATGGCGGTTACCATAACCATGAAAGGAAGAGTTATATAATGCGATGTGTCAAAGTAAATGTTTATAGTTCCATTGAGAGGCTGTCATAACTGAACCGTAAACGAATGATTTCAACCGTGGACAAACTATTAATTACCCGCCATTTTCAATTAGGGTTTTTCGTTGGATTGGGGGGTTGAGTGCCCCGGGGACAGTATAAATTCACGGACTTTAATAATTCTAACAGGTTGTAGTTTCAAGATGTGCGGTCTTTATCCCGACGTGTCGACATTTTGTATACGTACAACAAGTTTGCACTTTAAGCACATATGATGCACATATACGTGTTATCACACACGTCGATATCCAATTCCTTGTCTGGCCAAAACGATGGCAGACTTTCTGCACCTTCCTTCTCCGATCATAGTCTGACTTAAAAAGATTTTTAAGCTGTAAGATGAATTTAAACCCTAATCCGGGGGTTGGGATGGCCTAGTGGTCTAGAGTGCCGCGCTTCGACCTCTAGATGGCCGGTCACCTCTGGCTCGCAGCCGTTTCGAGCCCTGGTGTGAGCGTACGTGGCATGGATATAGGGGCGCCTACTCAACCTCGTGGGTTTCCTCCTGGGCACTCCGGTTTCCTCCCACTGCTAAAGACCCCTACGCGCAAGCGAATTATTGAAATAAAATGAAACCATATGTTAGTCCCAAAATGACCTAGTTTGTGTCGAGTGGACGTTAAACCCCATTTCTCTCTCTCTCTTAAAACCCTAATCCACCCATACCTATTCAATGAGTGTCGCCTTTGGTTTTTGTACATGACAGCTCTTTTTGAAACAGATTGTATTTTAATGCCATTTGGTGTCGGCTTAAGAAAAAAAAATTGCCATATATTTTTTTTCGTAAACACGTCATTTCATATTCTTTTTTTTTTAAATTCTCGTTTGTGAGGTCACCAGGGACAATACGACTTTCCTTGGTGTATCTTGAAGCTTAAAATCATACACAAAAAATTAAATCGCAAGGCACTCCAAATATAAAGTGTTATTCGATTCTTGGCATCTGTGAAGTGTGCTTGTGCCTGGTGTGGGATAGTGAATATTTCCTGATAGCGAGAATAGTTTAGAACTAAAACAATTCAAAACACTTGAGATCTTTATTAAATATTTAACTTTCCGATGTTGCTTGATAAGCGGAAAATATGGTGACATTTGCAACAAATAAGTTAAATTAACTGTTAAGTACTGTGGCTGTTTAAGATCTCATATTAGGACGCCTACGTTTCAATGTATAAGTGCTAGCCAGTTCAAACTACTTGAAATTTCGGTGGGAGCATACAATAAAGTTGGAATTGTGGTTGGTGGGGGGACATTTCCAGGAAGAGGATAATATGAATTGTAGACGAGTGTCCCAATATTTTGGTGTGTTGATAAATTCCTATAGTCATATTTTACATGTTTATGCAGTAATGGTTTTTTTTACGGTCGTTCTATGTCGGTGGGGGGGTGGCCTAGTGGTCTAGAGTGCCGCGCTTCGACTTCTAGATGGCTGGTCACCTCTGGCCTGCGGCTGTGGTTTCGATCCCTGGTGTGAGCGTATGTGGCCTGGAGATAGGAGCGCCTTCTTAACCTCGTGGGTTTCCTCCGGGCACTCCGGTTTCCTCCCACTGCTAAAGACCCCTACGCGCAAGCGAATTATTGAAAATAAAATTAAACCATATGACCTAGTTTGTGTCGAGTGGACGTTAAACCCCATTTCTTTCTCTCTCTCTTTTATCTTGTTATTAAGAATCTTTCTGTGTTCAGCAAAGTTTTAAAACTTTAGCTGCATCGGTATACTTAACCTGACCAAAGCGATATGGCGTTCAACTTCCATCAGTTATATTTGTATAGAGTTGTGTCTAATTTGAACACTTATTGGGCTATAAATAATGACATTAGGCTGGATATCTCACACTTCACTATCTTTAAGTTGATGATAATACGACATGATATATTTTTGATTGACGTGGTCGTCCTGGTCAAGAAGATAATCCCGAAGTCAAAAGGGACTGGGTCCAATTAATCTAAAGTAATTGTTGATACTGCGTGTCAACAGTCCCCGTGGTTAGTATGAATGATGTGTTAACTAACCTCCCCCCTATTATTGGGCTATAATGACTGGATGATGACCCCTTATTCTACCCTTTTCTATCTTAACTCTGATAAGACCTGTTGATAAGTAGAGGTTGGAATTCATTCACCAATAACTCAAAGCAAATTAGAATGATTGATGGATTTGTGCACTTTACTGCTTCATTATCGGCCTGATGTCTTATTGCAACCTTTTGTGTGGATTCTGTAGACTTTGATTAGTCTTCGTTTTAGTAGTTTATTGGATACGTTAAATGGCGAAACTAGTGTTAGTTCTTTGGGCCAAACCATCTTTGAAATATCTATGAATTTAAACTCATACATCTACAAATTGGCCAAGGATTAGTTTTAATCGCAAGCTCATGGATTTCATCTAAAGTCTTTGCGAAATAATTTGGGTAATTAATTACGAATGATCCATCTTGCCTTAAGGCTAAGGTTCAGAAATTTGAATATTGATAGTATCACTGGCAAATAGCCCAAATCGTATATACGGTATTGTTTGTTGCATAGTATACGTAATTGTAATGGAAATGGTAGATAAATAGAGATTGTACGATTTGGTTAAATACAAGAAGAACAACCCGGGGCTGTTTGTATCTGACGAGAGATGTTACTCAACATGTCAACTATTTAAGCTCTGTCATTATTAGGGATCATTATATCATCGCTATAATCAGTTGACCACTCATTCACTATGTGTATACCACTGACAATAAATTTGACCCCAAGATAACTTGATAATATTCATAACCCGGTCACATTCTTCCTATCCTATCGCCCCCCCCCCCTTCTTGTAACAATATGTAAATCGTCCTAACACGTTGATGTGACTTCAAGATACCATCCGCTTTCAAAGTTTTCACCAACAAACGGACTGATTCGGGTAAACAATTTGGCACAAATTCCGTAGACAATCGGAGCTACAGAACGAGAGAGAGTTGGTAAAGGTATATCGGCTATCCAGACGCTTGGGATATGTTCACAGTCACACTGACATATTATTGTTTACCATGGGATGGACTTCGGCCGAACTTAAGGGAAAAAAACATGTTTCGATGTGTTATATTTGGTGCACACAGCAAATTGCATCTGACCACATCCTTATATAAACTTTTGAGTCGTCCATGTCACATGTAAAACGTGGGGAACTTTTTAATGCCATGTAAATCAGTGTAAATTATGAGCTGTTGAATATTAATATTATAGTATACTATCTATATCGGAGATGTTGTTGAAATAATATGTAATCTCATGGATGTTCAAGCTTATGCATACAATAGCCTACATCTTAAATAATGCTACTGTCCTAAAGGTTATTTGGTTTATCAGTTTTTGACTTCTTGTATTAAAACCATCTGAAAGTGGGTTGTGTGATCACCGTATTTATATTCAAATAATAGAATAAATCACGCAATTTTAACATCACGGTAAGGAAATAACGAAATATTGACAAACTGATAAACTTGAATGGAAAATTGATTTTTAAAATCTTTAATGTTAGATTTTAGGGGAGAGGTGTGATCGTCTAGAGAGTTGAAGTGATGTTTACCGACTCGTTGCCTGATATCACTAATAAATATTTTGGAATTAGATATATATTATATTTTATATTCCAGGGAATATAGTGAATACACGTATATATTACTGCTATGACTCATGAACTTCAATAGGTGCGAAATCAATGAACCGAATTTGATGGAAAGGAAAGATGGTGTTTTTTGTGGGTTACTCTCATCATATTTTTGGTCATAATTTGTGATTAACGAATCGATTCACCTCTAAAATGTAGGTTAATATTTGTATTAATTAATCAAAGGAACCAAAGTTTGGTAATAGTTACGTATGTCTGCGCGTGGGTAGACATTGTTCAATTTCTGTTGGTATTTCGTTTTTATCTCGGATTTACAAATTCTTGTTTACTTTTAGGACAATAGTTCAATTGTCGGACGGACATCATACCGTTTCAGTCCCGATTGCATGGTTCTTTCTTTGTTGTTATCATTGTTTTCTATTGATATTTGTTTGTTTGTATTCTGCTGTACTCGGTAAGATTAAAAGTATATCTCTTTCTCATATCGCACACCTGTTCTGTTCAGTTGTTACATTGTTTTTGTTTTTCTTGACTTTAAATTACAATGAGCAGAGATGGAGATTAGTAAAAAAATCTACAAGTGTTATATTTAAACTAAATATTGTTTTCTTTCTTTTCTTATTTATCTTCCTTGAACAAAAGTTTTGTTGATAAAAGTCTAACTTAAACAAGTGTTATCTCTAAAGATACAGCGAAATAATATTGACACTTTAGAAGTGTTGCACACGCGTTCGTTGTTTTGTTTCAAAAGTTTAATAAAGCCAAGTCGTTCAAGTATGGTTTCCAACATAAGATTAAAGTTAATGAATGTAGTGTTAAGGGATTAAAGCAGAATTGATCAGAGTGTCAGCTTAGGGTTTCGTTAAGAGATATATATTCTCCACATCTTAAATACCCGCTCAGTTCAATGTATTAGTACCGAACTGAATCGAGCTAATTAGTCGACTTAATGTCAGGGATTTAAAATAGTGAAAATGGTATATATAAAGTTTGACATCTGAATTTAGTGTGAAGAGATTTACGTAGAAGTTGTAGTTTTTAGTTTAACCAAATTTGTGACACCAGAAGGTACGTTGTTATATTCTCTTATCATGGTTGATTTTGGATTTGAATTGCTGAAGACAGTGGTTTAGGAATGATAACATTGGTATCGCTAGAGTTATTAACATTTTAGCTTAAAATATATGTAAGACTGTTCAATTTTATAAAGGTTGGCCTTCAATAGAGAGGGGATTGCAATTATTCGTGGAGCAATGTATTCTCTTCATATCTGTAAGTGGTAATACATGTTACAGTTTTGGTTCTGGAAATGAGAGAGAGAGAGAGAGAAATGGGGTTGAACGTCCACTCGACACAACTAGGTCATTTCGGGACCAACATATGTTTTTTTTAATTTTATTTCAATAATTCGCCTGCGCGTAGGGGTCTTTAGCAGTGGGAGGAAACCGGGGTGCCCGGAGGAAACCCACGAGGTTGAGAAGGCGCCCCTATCTCCATGCCACATACGCTCACACCAGGGCTCGAAACCACAGCCGCAAGCCAGAGGTGACCGGCCAGCTAGAGGTCGAAGCGCGCCACTCTAGACCACTAGGCCATCACAACCCCCTTCTGGAAATGAAGGAGCCAACTTGGATGTGTATAAATGTATTTGCCAACAAATATATTGTTCCCAAATTTGTATCACCAGATTCTAAAGTGATTATTGTTTTGACAATTTCAAATGTTCACCCTGTAAACAGATCGAAGTTTGGTTGTTAATATAAATTGAGCTAAAAACATCTCTGCACAATGGAAATCATTTATTGAATGGTGTATCGTGGATGATAGAGTAATCATTAACTTACATCATTACAATACAAATTCAACGTTATGCTCTATGGGAAACATAACGGCACTTGCTCTTGATTCAATGCAACATTGATAGTTGCAAATAGCAGTAATTGTTTGTTGGCTATTGGTCGGTGATTAAGGAATACACATTACTCTCGTGGGATGATGATCTCCTACTCGTTGAAGAACATCAATACAATTATTGGCATATTAGTATGATAATGATAGCTAGAAGAAAGAGTGTAAATTGAGCGATAAGCGTTGATTGTTCTTCTATGAAGTCGGTAGAGTTGTTTTATACACTGCCTGTGTCGTTCCTTGTCGATGCACAATTGACCTTTCTGGCAAGAGAACATAAATCTAGCAGAGTTGACAGCTTACCGTTAGTTCTTTCTGTTACTCCTCGTCAATAAGGGGCGGTAATTTACTTTAAAGAGCATTTAACGGGCTTTTTCAGTGGTCGTATGGCCTGAACATATTCAAAGGGTATTTAAAAACGTGTAAAGTTGTTAATATGAATTTGATGGGGTGTATGGGCGGCCATTCACCATTGGTCGATTATCTGTGTGGGTTTCTGAGCTATGAACATGTAACTACGTACCTTAAACCTTGAGGGTGGTTTTTATTCAAACATATCTTAAGAATCATATTAATATTTTATGGATATATTTATTAATCCAATGGGCCTCGTAAAACTGGGTATACTTGTGAATATCATACCTTTTCATTACCCACCACATTTTCAAATATTTGGCGTGAATCTTATCACTCGTGAAGGTTGATTGCTATTGGCCATTTTGCTTATCGAACCGTGACATACTAAAACAATTACAAAACCGATAATCTACGGTAATACCCCTTCATGGGGCATGACAGTCGTTTCCAACGAACCGTGTCGTGTTAGTTATGACATGTGACTTGTTGATCGAGACTGAACATATGACTGCCATAGAGAACTGTATGAACTGACATATTTCGCCGCCTGCTGTGACAGCACGACGTGATTGACACAATATGTAGTAAAATTAAACCCGTCGCTATGTAAAAACAGATTTTTGCAACTTGTCTCAAATTTATAGACGATAATATTTATTCAATACGTTATTTTTTTCAAATTGTTACACAAGTAATCGAGCAATTTAATATCAAAATATGTCTGACTGCTGAATTTTGTTGATCAGCGAACTTGTAATGGGGACCAGCTTCCCTTATATTATATACGCTTGGAACTCTACCAACTAAATACGTTGTGTTAGTACCAACATGATCAATTTTACCATTGATACACGAATCGTGTACCAGACTGCGTTTCGGCGCCATTTGTAACAAGGGACTCAGAAGAACGAGGCAAAGCATATTCCACAAGTCATGTCAAACGGTGACCGCATATGCTTACCTGGACAGCATGCGCGAAAAATACTACTGGTGTAGACTAGATTAACCGGGCGCTAGAGATTGCCATTCGATTGAGACTTCTCGCGCATTTCACAGATCATAACTGATTTGAAATTGGAGTAAAAACGGAAACGATTGAATGTAAATCGATTTATATACATTCATATTACAGTATTATATGCGTTGCGATCCATTTGTGTCAATTTCTAGGTCCCGGATATTAGCGATCTGGCTACTTTAAGTTAGTTATTAAGAGAATACAGATTGTCATCCCCCGAAACAGAGCGACATATAAAATACAATAAATGGACAATTTCATTTTAACCAGTTAGACACCCACATTCTGTCCACCACTCACGATCATTTGGTCCACCACTCAATATCACATGTATTGTAGATGCAGCTACCATTCTAAGTGGGTAAGGCGCTGGCTCGCTAGCCTGGAGGTCGGGTGTTCGATCCCTGCATTGGCCGAGAAAGTTCATCCAGATTTTCCGGCGTGGTTTCCCCTTGTAAGTGATGCAGAACGGATGGTCTGACAAGGACAACTGTCTAGTCGTTCGAATGGGACAAAAAACATAGGTCCTCGTGCACATTGGCGTGTATGTAAAAGATCCTTTGGCAGTTGGAATTCGATATAAGAGTAGGCCGTAGCGCCGCTGCCCGGGCAGAATTTCCCTCAGAGCAAACTGTATGGCGTATGCCCGTCTTCCATTAGCCCAGGTTAGGTGCAAAAGAGTAGGACGTTAAAACCCATTTCATTTCATTTTCGCAGCTACTATTGGTTGAGGATCGGGTCAAGTCTTGTAAGAAAATAATGATGGTCAGATTCTGAAAACAAAATGATAAACCTACAAGAAAACACATATTTTAGTCTCCTTTCCAGCCTGCAAAACACATGTAAACATAAACACTTGTAAGCAATCGGGACCCCACGGGGAATCTAGTATTGAGGAGGCTACAATAAACAAGCAATACAAGAATAAAAGGTCAAGTTAAATACCGTTACATGTGTACTCCATATCCAACTCCTGGCCTAACTCTTCACAAAGTTTAAACATTTTTTCACGCCTTTATTTACGCGCGAAGAATTCCTGAAAATACATTTTGTAGTTATTATGTCATGGTCTTGTTTTACTTGTGGGAATGAAAATGATTTTTCAATTTTGAATGACGGAGAAAATAATGTACATGTATATATATATTAACTTAAAAATAGCAAAACAAAGCTTTCCAGTTGGTGCGTTAATATTAAAAACAAGATGGCTGAAGTAAGTATTTAATTCGAAATACATTTGCGTCGTGGACCCTTATTTTTAGACAATTGTTCATTTTCATGGTGTGTGGAAAGGGGAGAGAATGCGATAGCTAATTATTTCACAGAGTTAATTTGTTGATTTAATTGCACATTCATTGAGCTCCATTCTGTTTCGGGTATAGGATAATCAAACTTTGTAAACCAGACCTGTGATGTACAAATAAATTGTTGAATTGTGCTTCTATTTAAACATTATTGTAACGAAGGCGTTAATGAAACCATTGGCGTAATTGGTCATTTGATTTTCCCCAGTAAGGTGGTAAAGTAAGCTCGACTAATTATCAGAAGTGTTCTTTTTTTTTAGTTTGATCTTTACCGCTGTAGAGGACTTTTTGTTTATCTGAATCTGATTTGTAAAGACCACTAACTTACGATCCTTTAAAAAGCACATCGGTTAATTAGTCGCAAGACCCATTGGCATTTTATTTTTTCAAATTATCGCTAAGTTTTTCTTCGAAAAAATTGAAACATTAGCTGCTGTCAAAACATTCTTCCGAGTTCATTATCTAAAAGATATATTACCCTCTGTGTGCTGTCACTTACAAAAACGTCTCCTTGTAATTATTTATGACTTCTTATTTGCGCCCCAAGTGTACATCGTTTAGGGAATAAACTTAAGCTGCAACACAAAGCCACAGAAATTTCGGCGCGAACTTTTAACTCACTTTGCTCTGAATATCACTATCGGTTTTGGAAAAGATTCTTTTAATTTATATGGAAATCTTTTAACTACAAAAGAAGTCCATGACACGACCCCCTCAAGCGAAATATCATGATAATGGTCTCTTTCGTAGCTGGCAAGAACTGTGACGGGGAGTTGAAACACCACGCTTCACGCGCTTAGGACATCAACGGTTGGTTGGTTCTGTTAGTTTAAGTCACGTGGTTTCCTTGACTGGGCAGAGAATGTTGTTACAGTATTAAGAGTAGTTTTCAATAGAGGACGGATGTTGTTGCAACGATATAACGAGTAGCTTGGCCATGGCTGTCTCTTTGGACTATATAACTGTAAATTTACACGAACACCACTCCGTTATATATTAATGGTGTAATGTAGGATTTTAGGTGTTATAATGCGAAAATTCAGTGATATTTAGGACTGTGTACAGCTATGCCATACTATCGAAACTACATGCTGAACGCTATTACTATCTGTCAGGTAAATATCAACTGAGCTACATTATATACAACGTATAGTTGTAAAAATATAATAAATGTGACACTTTTATCGCTTTAATAGATATTAAAATAACAAGCCATTACTATGTCAAATTGTGGTTTACTTTGGATTTCTTTGATATTTTATGCGATATTGAATTGACTTTTAAAATAGACGAAGAATTTGTCTTTACCGCGTAAATAATAAATTAACTTTTCATTCGCTCAGTTACCAAATGTTACATTGTTGTCAAGCAAATATAAGCATGGATATTAAGAATCTGTAAACATAAGAAATAAGAATTTATTGTTAACGATAGAAGCAAAGTTTTAAAACAGATTGGGTGCTATTTATATATTGTCTATCAAACATTTGTATTTTATGTTCAAAATATGTAAGTTAGAAATTAAAGCCGTGTTTTCTGAGCTTATCCAGTTGTGCACGTGTTTGAGTTGAACCCGAGTCAAGTTAGTTACATGGAGCGTTTTGTGTCTAGATGTGATAAACCACGACCCCTCTATCTTCAGACTTGAAATAAATACAGACACACAAACATAGATAAGATTAATATAACCTCTACTTCTCTTTGATGTATTTCGCGTTGTTTTTGAGAACCATTCTTTCCCAGTTCCTATCATAGGTCCTATGTATATCAAATACACAACGTACGTAACCATTTTGACGGAACTTGACATGCATTTCCGAACATCATTTCCTGTCTAACTTGCAATTGCCTTGATTTTCCGCATTTTGACATTGTGTCAACTACATATACCTCATTATGATTAACGTTTTATAATTGGAATATATAACGATTTCCCATGAAATATAGGCGTGTTGGTCAAGGAAGTGTTAACCAAGCTTGCACTTAGTTTCAATTTCTTGTAACTTTCATGAAATATGATTATTATTTTACATTTAAATTGATACAAAATATTTTCTAACTGTAATAATGATCCAAGTAAATACAATCAATTGTTTTTATGTGTAAATTGTATTCTACCAACAAATCTTTTTTCTGTTAAGATTCTGCTAAAGAAATGAAACACCAAGGGCTGTTGAATGATATTTCTAATTTTGAAAAAAATGTATGTCAAATAGTAAGTGCAGGAGGACCGCACTACACGAAAAACAAAAACCTACAAGATTAACCTGCGAAAAATATCAAATAGATGACACTGAAATTTTAAGAGCCAGTACTGAATATTGGACATAAACGTACTAATATTTTATGAAGAAAACATGCACGGATAATTAAGTTTATTCAAAGTAGAAAGGCCAACATTCTTTTCTAGAATGTAGACCAGAGAAATTATTCAATAACAACCTTTTATCCTTAACTGAGTTGTAAAATTATTTTTGATAACAAGTATTAGCAAATATAGTATAAAGCTGAAAGAGAAAACGACCTGGATCCATGAAGATATACCAGTATTATGAATTTGATATTCTGTGTTGAAACTTCCAATAACAGTTTCTAAATATAAAGGATATAAAATGCTGAGCTCAAAATCAAGATAAAATGAAACCATATCAATCTGCATGTTCGTGTCATTTTCAGGAAACGTAATTTTGGTAGACATGTTGTTTTTGATACATTGCCAAAATTAACCAAAAAAAGCGAACAAAATCCAAGCAAAATTTAATGAATTTATGTTCTCTCTGGCCAAGCACTTACATGTTTATATACAATTATTATTTCGAAGAATATAAATGTGTATCAAAATTGTAAGCATAGATTTAAACTTATTGCAAACTGGAAGAAATTAGAATATAAATGAAAAGCAGATCTCTGAAGAATAGTACAAAAAGATGCCCATCTCAGTTTCAGATAAAAGAATAATACTTTAGAAAGAAATGTTTTGTGGAATTTAATTTCTTAAGTGTTTTATCTTAGTTTATATACTTTGTGGTATATATTGTTGTGTGCACCTCGAATAAATAATTCAGTTGTGGATTCTTTATTATAAACAAAGCCATTGTTGATGAAATGTAGTATTTGTTACACCCTTTAAATGTAAACATATAGTGATGAATTAACATGTAGAAATATTTGTTAAAATGTTATATTTATGATATATGTTTTTGTAATTACAGATAATATTGAAATGGCCTATTTGAGGCAGTGGTTATTACTTGTACTGGTACAAGTTATACAGATCTGTACTGCAAGTGGTAAGTAAATTAAATAAACACAATATCCAACAATATCTAGATTTAGGCCTACATGTATGAAGATACATATCTAGATATAGGCCTACATGTATGAAGATATACAGGTCACAATTCTATGGAATACAATTACTGCTTTTTAATGGTATTCCATAGAATTGTGACCTGTATACTCTAGTTCGATTACTGAATGCCATTGAAACAATGTTTGTAGACACATATTGATTTAGGCCTACATGTATGTAGACACATATCTAGATTTAGGCCTACATGTATGTAGATACACATATTAGAAAAACACACTAATAATACATTAAATTCTTGGTATGAATTACTACTTACTTGTACATTTAACTACATTAGTAAATAGTACATACCTACATGTACATAATACCAATTCAAAGATGGTTAGATATCGGACACAACACAGTTTAAATGTTATTTTGGCCTAACTTTCAAATCGTGTATTAGTCACTTTTAATTGTGTTTGCGTTTCTCACAATAAGAGAGCAATCATACATACAGTACACATGTTATATATACGGGCACATTCAATATACAACAGTTCATCCTGTCAAATATTACAATACTAGCCATAATGCAATAACTGTTATTAGATACCGTCTTTTTACCCCAACACGAGAAAAATTCCATTGTAAAGTAGGCTTATCGATTACAAAACCTGGTCACAATATGGAGTCCTCTTGGTTCCTTGCATGTTAACAAGCTGATGTGTAATTGTGTATTTTTCGTTTATTAGGTTTAGAATATTCCCCTGTCTAACTTCAACAATACGCGGCAGGACATCTGACTATCAAATGTAGAAGGGGTGATACATGTATTGGTTTCAGTTTTGAGGGTGTTAACAATATACCATATATAATGGGTTACAGGTTGTCGTTGTGAACGCGAGGTCAACGAACATCCAAGAAAAAATAATAAAAAATACAAACTAACCAACAGTTAGTTGCCCCATATCTAAATCTCTCTCAACATAAGTTTATTTGAGTGTTCCAGCAGTTAGATATTGTGAAAATATTCTATTTTAATGAGAAGTACTAGGTCAATTTAGTATTCCCCCTTATCTTAAACTGACAAAAATGTGTTGTCCAGACTTTATCTTAAAGTAAACCATAGTGTAAGGTTACACAGATTCAAACAAAGAAATGGCAATTTAATTATTTACAATGATATAACAGCAATAGTGATTAGGCCTATTTTCATTCAGTCTAAGACACAGTAATTGTAATTGGTCAGTATTGGTGCTAAAAATGATTTTAAAGATGATTTGAGCAGTATTTAAATGTGATCAAAGATAAATCATATAATAAATCTTATAAGACTTTTTAGTGGTTTAACACTCTCAAGAAAGTGTTTAAGAGTCTGTTTGAATTTTGCAATAATTTAGTATAAGTTACAATTTGGATGGCTAAGTAAACAGGGTAAATTTATGTGATATATAAAAATGGCAACCAGAAAAGTTAAACTAACATCTCGTTAGTTATCGGTTATGTACAACATATTCCCGTAGCTAAGCATTGTAATATTGACAGTCGAAATGAAAGAGTAGTTTATTAACTGGAGTAAGGAGTGGATTAATATCTAATAAAAATGACAAAAAAGACCTATCTTTATTAAAACTATTCTCTCTCTTGGTACAAGTCAGTGTATGCATGTCAATGTCTCTTATTGCAGTTGATATTAAGGCAATTTCTATACAACACATGTACTGTTTACTTTGAAAGGGGACGGCTTAAATACGACTTTGAGAATACTGACAAGGGTCTCGGCTTCATAAAAGGAATAGAGGCAATTGTGACTTGGCTATCGGTCATTGTTAAAGCTTTCTCGGTGCGGTATATTGACACTCTATTACTTTTCAATACAGGAAGAATTGAAGGCTTTTCTACCCTCCATTTTTTCATATTGTTGATTGTACATGAAGGTGGTTTACAAGAGAGTTGTCATGTTTCTCGCTAACACTTTTCTAAAGCCTTCTCAACCCCTGTATTCAAAGGCCTCCGTTCAACTTTCACCCAATTCATTGAGGGAGAGATTTAAAGAATGTTTTATTATGCGGCTCCTGTGAAGGAGAGAAGGATTACATAGCTTATAAAGCTATAAATAATTTACTAATATCTGAATATTGTATAAATATATTAGTTTTTCCACTTTTAAATAGAATGCCAGCACCTGACATTTTATATCCAATGTTTTTCTACAAGGTATTTTTAGTCCCCATCTTGATCAAAATGTCATTTTTTTGCTCCATAAATAGGAAAGTCAATTTACAGCTGCCAAATTTTTATGAGCATGTGGCATGTCTTTAATTATCTGTAGGTAGAGAAATAATGTATATTTGTTTAATTAAATTAGCTAATTAGTATTAACACAAGATGGTAATTAGTTTGTACAGTCCAATACACATAAAAGGTGCTTGTAGAATATTATGAGGTGGATTTTTATACAGGCTAAATTATACCTGGCATCACAGCTACCTCTTGTGTAGACACCCTCAACAAAAATTCTATATTTTCTAATAAAATAAAAACTAGACTGTCAAACTTGATCAGGATGTAATTTGGTTTAGTTGTTTGAATACGTTTAGTGATAGTTTGTTTATTAGTGTAGATGTTTGTGTTTTTATAGTTATATTGAAATGGTATAGCGTTGTGGTGTGTACTCAAGTTGTTCTGTCAAATTAACAATATTTAACAAAATTGTGTATCAGCAGGCATGTAAACGGAACAAACCCCACTGGATAAGTTTAGATTTTGGTCAGATAAATATGAGGAGAGGTAGGCATATTGGTTTATGTGGGATATCGGAGGATGTTATTGAATGAAAAACAATATGAAAGGTCCTGAAACCTGTTGGGTATCATGGTACGATCTGTTGGTCTATTGTGTGAGTAAACAAGACAAAAATGTTGCCAGCAATTTGTAAACACTATTGTTTAGTTTTTTACAGCAAGACAACCCTTTGTTAGACAGGAGCTAAAATAGGACAAATATTTCCCAAAATAGTTGTTCAAATTTTAAATAGGTCGATCCGAAGGAATCAAGCTATCTACAACTCCCCCGCCTGTCAACCCAACAAATCTCTCCATGGTATTTTTCAAAAATCTTTGAATAGTTGTAAACACGCAAATCTTTAGATGATGAATAATTAAATAAATCCTGTTTCTTCCTCCTGTCTAAATTCAGAAAACAAACAATATTATTGTTATTCTCAGATTATTCTCTACCCTACCAAAACCTAGAGTTTAATACTTCTAATAGAAACATAAATTAAAGAGTATACAATTGCATAGTTGCTTAAGTGCAATAGTTTGAAAAGGACAAAAATACTCTTGATCAGGAGCTAATATTTCAATATCGTTTTTGAACGAAAACATGTTTTAAAACCCACAGAAGCAACGAATGACAATCATATTAGTATATCTTTTCAATGAATCGAATGAAATATCCTAATATTATGTTTAATTCATTGAGTGGTAGATGAAGAGTTAGATTAGTAATTGATGTCAATCTTTATCGCTTCACGAGACAAGATTAAATAGTAGCTGGAAATATTACTGTATAATCATTATTTTATGAGTTCTGCTTGGAGATGTATTTTTCTTGGCTGTCTAGGCTACATGATTTTGGTATGGTTGACAAGTTTAATGTTCATCGCGTTTAATATGTGTTTCACCCTCTTTTCATTGAAATCACTGAGTCGTTAACTGTCTCAATTCAATACAAGCCTACAATAAGATACAACTATCATATACTTGTACTAGCTTTACAGTTTTTAGTCATTGGCTGTGATTTTTAACGCTGATATAACGCCACAGAGTTCAAGAGATGAGATTATCACCAGATTTAGAGATAGCCTAGTGATTTATAATTGTGATAAGCCAGATTAGCGGTGGTGTTAAATTAAGGGAGGTGCTAACAATCTTTTTAGGTGGAAATGATGAATGAGAAAAGGAAATTGAGAGTAAAGCTTTCTTTAACCTAAGTTAAACCTAAAAGCTAATTCACACTTTTGTTACTACAATGTAGTGCACTCAGAATTCATAAATATGAAAGAACTCAACCTAAATCATGTATCAACTAAACATAAAAATACATGTATTTGTACACAGACCAAAACGAAATTGAAACATTTCCGAAAATCATGGTATTACTCGAGCTACAGACAAAATGGCAAAATGTGTTAATCGTGCATTTATAGTAAAGTGGCAGCTCTGTAAGGTCATACATGTTATCCGTCTGCAATAAAAACTAATAGAGCAAGTCAGTTTATTGGATGTTAACAATACAGGGAAGACTGTTACTAACTGTGATATTGTTATTGGCTGGTCCATAGAGATCCGACTCAATTATTAATGGTGACAATTTCTAGATAGTACATACATGTATACTGAGACATGTATATTTTAATAAGGTACACAACCATCACAATCTTGATGCTACTGTAAGATAAAAAAAAAAGTTACGGTCTGATCTTAGACAATACACACACGTAAGTCTTAACTACCTCTTGTCATGCACACCAAAGCTATAAATTGCTAGGTATTGCATTCTAGTAGGGTGAACCCCATATTACTTTAGTTGCTTAATCCAGGACAAAGTCTGGTTGTCATAACAACACTTGTTCTAAAGTGTAGGTTAAAATATGGAATTAAAGGAGTTAAGGGACCACCTACAAGTAAATGTACCAGTTACCAAAATAACGTCTTTCTTTGATGTCTGTAACATTATAAACTGGTGATTTTTATCTACATTTGATTTACATGTAACTTGAACATGGAGTGATTTCTTGTCTGTTAAACAAGCATTATTCAAGAGCAAAATCTGCCTATTGTAGGTCTTTCTTTAGACCTGAAATGTTATAAAAACTATTAATTAGACATTAATTAACCCATAAACACCACAATCAACTTTCGATGTCGAGGCTAGCATGAGATTTTTGTTGGATTGTAGTGCGATTCGCTGAAATATTTTCCTCTGTGATTTACCAATAAAAATGGATAACGGAGAGGAGACTACTGGTTTTGTCTTACCGACTTTACATGTAGTAATGATGACCAAGGCTAAGCAGAAATTTCATTTGTTTAGTTCTAAGTTAATAGTTGATCAATTTAACTGAAATTTTCAGCAAATTGTCTTTACATTAGCTAGTTTTTAACTATTGTAGTGAGAACTACCAACTCATTATCTAATCTCCCATAATATATCTTTAAAATGCTGGTCAGAGTAAAAATGAACGTTTGATGTTTTAAGAATTATCCGTGACAGTAATGAAGAATACAGAGGATAATTACACTCTGATCATCTTTTTAACCCATTATCTGGAAATCTGTCCATTTAGATGTTGACAAACATCGTGTATCAAGTCTTTGTCATATCAATGAAGAAGGATTAATGAAATTTACAAGAAATTTGGTGTCACTTGGAAGGAAAGCAGATGGCATCCATGGCAGGGAGAACAAATTTAAATGGAGGTTAAGAGAAAAACATGTTTTAAATCCATTTCAAACAGATCAGTCACTTAGGACATAAATTTCAAACTGGTGTCACTATTATTGACAATGATCATGAGCAAGGAATAACTTTTCTGATGAGAACATGATATTTAGTCATTGTTCATCTTGATCATCAGTAATACATTTCACGATAGAAACAATAGATGATGTCACAAACTGGACTCAGATATTGATTCAAAATTTCCATCTCCATTTTACTGTTATTTGTTATAATTTTATTACTAAATAATATTTGTAAATATTCATTTGAACGTTACTGTAGTTTTAATATCATTACTGTTTTCATTGGCAAAAGCAAATAAAATTTGAATACAGGGTTGGTGATATGTATATAAAGGTATATATGTGTCAATGGTAAAAGGTTGACAATATCTGGTATGTGTTGCTGTGTGTTTAACTTAAATGTATGTGGTCGACCAAACTAACAATGATGTTTAGAAAAGAGGCGGAGGAACCCCTCGTTTGACACAGGGAATCTCCACTATGTTGCCAATTCTCTCTCCCTTTGATCTACCTGGCTCATGGCTGCATCACAAATATCTGATGCTACTCACAAATTCGATAAAATAGATCGAGAAATTACTCGCAATTGAGACATGAAATGCAGCAATTTTATAAATGTCAGCCCGAGTTTCAAGCAAAAGACAACTGTTTGTACGTTTTCAACAACACCCACAATGAGAAATGTCACCAGCATTCTTTATTTTAAACATGTTCATTCAGACACGGTTGTCATGAGAACCTGTATTAAACACAGAATGGATATATTATTATATTAAGATCAAAATTGTAAAGAATCTTATTGAATCATACACCTACACAAAACCATCTAACACATGTAGCAATAATTTAAAGGTTAGGAAACAATTGTATTGAACCATTTAATGTAACCAAGTTGCAAACCAGAGAAATTTAATTCTAGATTGACAAGATCATCATTTTATTTCCAGACCCTTTTACCAGTCTCCCTTGTTTTCTTCACAACGGGGGGTCGGATGGCCGAATAGTTAGCGTGCATGGCATGGTTTCAAATCTCCGGCAAGGAGTAGGGTCGCCTGTCCAACCTCGTGGGTTTTCTCCGGGTCCTCCAGTTTCCTCCCACTGTTAAAGACCCCTACATGCAAGCGAAATATTGAAATAAAATTAAACCATGTGTTATTGTAAGTCCCAAAATGACCTAGTTTGTGTCGAGTGGATGTTAAACCCCATTTCTCTCTCTCTCCTTTTCTTCACAACATCGTTATCTGGTTACCTTTCAAAATGTGTTAAATACCATAATTCAAATACATCTTTACTCAGAGCTGTTGGAGTTAATTTTAATGATGAGACCCCTTAATGACCAATTGTCATCATGCCAGACAAATTAGTCATACTGACCAATTATAGTTCTGTGGTTTGGTAAATGAACTTATTTACTTGTGAATACTTGACCATTAAAATAGCCAGTGTCATCTTTCCTGGGATTGGTCATCAATCAAATCAAGTTACCATGGAAACAAGTGGACACAAATGTTCAGGTTTCAAGTAGGTTAGTCACATTCTTTGACTGTAATACATACATGTATGTATACTGATATGTAATTATATGGGACCTAAGATCTGGGATTTTATGAAGTAGAGAGAGAGAAATGGAGCTTAACATCCACTCGACACAAACTAGGTCATTTCGGGACTTACAATAACATATGGTTTAATTTTAATTCAATAAATGCTTGCCTGTAGGGGTCTTTAGCAGTGGGAGGAAACTGGAGGACCCGGAGAAAACACACGAGATTGGACAGGCGACCCTATTCCTTGTCACGTACATGTATGAAATATAGAAATAATATCTTTGAAAGCAAAAGCCGTATTTTAGTTAAGCTGATAATCGTTAAAATCAAGAAACCCCTTTACAAATATAACGTAACACTTAATATTGTTTCTGTAATTCATTAGAAAATCATCTTCACTGCTAGAAATGCGGATAATTGGAATCTAAAAAATAATGCAAATAGCTGTTTTAGTTGTCGGGCCTCCCACTGACATGAAACTCTGCCCCAAATTAAAGCTGCAACTGTCCAAATGTGACAGAATAAGAAAGAACAGAATTCTCTCTTAGACAGAATGTTTCATCAAATGTTTTCCTGTCTTGTGTATTTCTTTCCTTGATTTTCACTAAAAGGTTGTCAGGTTTCACGATTTGTGCCGACAGCTGTTAAGAAGTGTTAAAACTTCACAAGATGAAATATGCCAGGAAATATAAGGCTGGGGTAGGATTGATGTGATCTCAGACAGTATTATGATACATGTACAATCTACTATTCTCTTGTAAAGTCTCCAGACATAACTGTGGACATGCAATGACTTATATAAGTTCCTTTAAAAGCTTTTAAGCAAGTTTCAAATGATTCCATCCACTGATAGGTGTTACATAAGCCTTGTACATGTAAAATGATAAGTGGATCCTTCGATATAATTAGTACTAATGCGTTTGAGATCATATAGCTAATAAATAGAAACGATTTGTTGACTTGATTTAGCAAACACTAGCTGTTGAAATAAAAGCTAGTTAGTAAGTTTATGGCACTTTCAGCTGAGCTCCAATCATGTCCATCTGTCCGTTAAATGAACATGTGTTTTAAAGTGAGCACCATTTCACCGACTATGATATATTATTAGTAGACTGCAGATTGATGGGTTTTATTTCACTTGGTCTCAGCTGTTATCATTGCATATCCTGCCAGTCCAGTCTAGTCAGTCGGCATAGCAGAAAAAAGATATACTTGTAATAATCTTCAAATTAAGCAAGTTAAACAAGAAATCAACACCAGTTGAAACCAACATCCAATTATAAATTCAGAATTTCTTACAATTCCTGCAAGAAACTGTATCCTTGGCATCTTGTTTTATCTCATGTCAGGTGACATGTGACATGTATAATTAATGGAATATGCCACGTAAATTATGTAATATCTAACAATTAAACCAGCAGTATGTAAATATACATGTACCAATTAACCAGGAAATTATTGTATTTGCGACCTCAAAAGGTTAGATGTGAAAGTGTTGATTTAATAATGAGCTATGTAATTAGGAGTAACCTTTCTCACAGCTTGACAGTCTATATAAGTTAGACAGTTAGACTGCCATTATAGGGCAGACATCATCCCTCATATTAACTCAAATATTAAATTCTTATCAAAATTTTATCATTTTAGTAGTGATAATAGCATGTAATAAAAAATGGGTGGTATTTGATTAAAAGAATGTGGAGCATCGTTATTTAGTAGGTGATGAAAAATAAGAATTCATAGATAAGACACATTCCATAATAGTAAAACTGAAATCATAACAAATGAAATGTAGCCAGTTAAATGAGGTCATAGGTCATGAATTTATCTTGCAAATTCCATAAAAAAAAAAGTGCAGTTAAAATGTAGAGCTCAATGCGACATCAAATCAATGTTTTTGTAAACAATTTTACTAGTAGCAAGAGTCCTGTGCAAGGCAGGGCTGCTTACTCTGTCTAGAACACCTGATAGCACCTCCTATTTGGAGAGTTAACAAAGCTGATAAATTTTTGATGTACTTTGACATTGATCAAAAAATCGATGAGGTCTAATGTAAAACCACACTTTTTAATTTACTTCCATCCATTCGCTTTTCATAACAATTTCAGACATATTCAAATGTTTTTTCCCAACATTCCAAAACCTATTGAACATAGTTCAGATGGTTAGGCTATCAATGTAGAACTATGGGTAGCCAGAAATATTCTTCTATCTTAGATCAGTCTGCTTTGAATGAAAGGACATGTGAGACGAATATATAGTAGACTCGTAAACAAAGCTTGTCTCTTCATACCAACCATTTTCTAGCCAATAGCATCTGCTCTTGCTTCTCCCCAAAGGTTTGTCAGGTTGATTCAGCTGGTTAGCATTTTGAGAGTTAGAACTGTGTAAAGGTGGGATAGTACCAAGTTACCAGTGTTCCCTAGACACGGTTTATAGTAACAAATACTAAAAGTACCACCTACCATGACCGACAGAATACTAATATAAATAGTACCAGTGCTGTATGTTCTCAGAAAAATGACTCGGTCTCCTTGGGATGTGTCCTCTCATATTTCTTTGCTCCACAGAATATTTCTGTGTGAATGTCGGCTCCTAATGATTATTAGCACCATTACTTAATGTAAATCTACATCTACATCAAGTTCAGGTTTTGTTAAGGATGGTCCACTTTGGTGAATAAGACAAATCTTTCTTTCTAAAGAATTCTCAAGGTTTGGCTAGTTTCAGTTTACATGCGGTCTGTCTTATTTTATCTGGTTTATTTGTTGATGTTTGACATGGTGATATATAACAATTGTACAGTCAAATATCATGTAGATAAAACTCTCTTATATACTTCACATAAATATCTTCTCTTAAATACCAACTTATCATAAACTAGCATTTCAAAACCAGCCCAGATTCCCTTCACACAAGTATGTCTAGATGCTTACAAGCTAATAAACCCAGCAGGTTGTCGGCCTCGTGAAACATATCAGCATGTGTTTTATTATGTTTTAGAACAGTCCTTTAAAAAACTGTAAACAGAAAAGTGATTTTATTGAAACCTTTAATAACCTATTAGGATAAGATGTTTTTTTGTTATCCATGAAGAACAGGGTAACAAGCCTCATTAAAACACAGTAAATACCACCTGTATTTACTTACCGTTCTTCATCATATTTCTAATTACAACAACACTCATTTATTACAAGTAGTTAGCATGAATTATTTTCTTTCTGTTAAGCATTTTTTGACAAAATACTTTAGAGGTTTAATTAGAGATGTTTCTCTGGTAATGATAGATTTCTTTACCACTGTTATTTTTAAATTTTTTCAGGACCACCTCGAGTAATTGGTAAAGTTCACCATCGCCATATTGCAAAAGTAGGACGCAATACAAAGTTATTGTGTCCTGTAGAAGCTGACCCTCCACCATTGATGCAGTGGAACAAGAATAATCACAATATCCCCAATGGTTGGACACGCTTCAAAGTCTCTCAAGATGGTCAGTTACGAATAAGAGGAATTGAAATGGACGATGCTGGTACCTATGTCTGTAAAGCAATCAATGGATTTGGAAATATTAAAATTAACTACACATTAATTGTTGTGGGTAAGTAGACAAACAATTTTATTTAAATACATACATCACACTAACAGCTAACATATTTAATGCCTAAGATAAGATTCTGTCGTCTGCCTGTCTTCTAAGCCCAGTTTTGGAGCAGAACAGTAGGATGTTAAACCCTATTTCATTTCATTTCTGTCGTCCGTGTTGAAATGAATAGGCATAAATGTTTTGAAATTCATAAAGCCCTGATATCGATTTGTCCCACATTATAATTCAAACAGCAAACATTTCTACAAGACAAAATGTAAATTTACATAAATTGTTTCATCCTTGGTAATTGCATTTCTGAACATAACTACTATTTATTCATACAAATACCGTTATTATGATAAAACACAAAATCTCTCTCATCGTCACACCGTTAATCGTTATACCCTTCTCCCTTGTGATTGGTCCAACGTCTGCAGTTCAAGAAAAGCCCATGCTTATTTATTCCTTGATAATCAAATTAACCAGTTGATATGAATAGTCGATTCTCAATCTGACTTTGGCACTGAATATTAACGAAGATGGGCAGACACAGAAGAAATGCATCCATGGTTTATTTCTCACTGGACGATTAATCACTCAATGACTAATATGGCCGCGGATCGTGTTACCTTTTGTATGCGAATAAATGGATACTAATAGTAGGCCTATAATGAGATTTGAAAGCAGAAATAAAAGGATGTGTGAGAGCAAAACATGGAAGGTCAGACAAAGTTGAAATAGAACTGGTATAATATTAAATTATAGGGCACCTGAAGCTGGTACTAGGAGGAGGAGGATTTGCATTTAAATTAAAATTATTTTTCCTTAAATAAGGAGAATGTCTCTGCCTCCAGAATACAGTACAGGATTTTATTTTAATTTTGTTGGTATCAGAATTTTTAGTGGAAATATGCAACAGCTGGAATAGAGAATTTTTAAGTCAATTTATTATTTTATTAGAATTAATATCTTTTTATTTACAATAATATGATCAAAAGTCAATTTTATTATCGCTTTATATTAATTTTTGTAATAGTATGATGTTTGAAATATATAAAAATATACACTTATACTGTATGGCAAACATTCATATATCATAGCCAACACACTGTACTTAATATCGGGAGATTATTGTATGGTTTCTAAGCCGTCTGCCATATGATAATTATAATACCATTTTTATTAACATACACAGAAACAATATGAGTTTATTGATTAATACAAACTAATATCAAACAATTTATATGAAGATTAAATGGAAATTTCTATATCATTCCCCAAAAATAATTCAGTGTCGATAAAACAAATAAAAACTTAATAGACAAATAATATGAATAAAATTCAACAAATAACAATGAATGAATTTTGAACAATTTGTTACATATGCTTGTTTAACTGTTTCCTGAGAGTTACAAAAAAACTCAAAATGGAAGTGCAAACGGAAATTGCTAATTTTAGAAGCTTCCTGTTTGTTTTAATGAATCAAAAAATTATGAAGACAATTTCCCTAACAATGCCATTTCTTTCAAGGGTTATGTGTAAGCTTATTATTCTATTACAGAGAGATACATGTATGTGTGTTGTAAGTTACATGAAAAAAAACTATTGCCAGAAGCCAAAAATAACATTTGAAATATTATAAAGTTAATTTCCTATCTGCTTATCTAGAGCAAATGAGAAATAGAGTGTTTGTTTAAGAATAATCATATTTCAATCGAAACTGACTTTATTTATCTTCCAAGCCAGAAGCAGGGTTGTGAATACTTAGAATAACATGTCATTGTCAAATACTAGCTCTCTGATAATTACATCATATATATCAAACAGTTGAGAGTAATGGAGCTTTTATTGGTGTGTGAAAATGATCCAAGGCTGTTTATTTTTGTTCAACTGGGTCTAGATTTCGTATTGTACAGCTCCACCTAGTCTAAAAGATCCAACTGCACCACATGACTGGAATTACCAAGTACATCTACAACTCTCCTTTTTCCCTTCTTCATTTAAATTGTATGTATTCATCAGGTGAATGAATAAAGACATGTACGTTGAATAATTATTTATAAAAGTCACGGAGATAACCAGAGACAAAGCAGGCATTGCACAGGAAGTATGGATTGTACTTGTGTTCATTTTAAACATTTTCATTCTGAACTAGAAGTTTGTTTGGCATGAAATGCAAACCACAAGAGAAATTATTTTGTGAGTTTCCAAAGTAAGTTAGATATGGCATCAAATGATTTAGAAAGTGTTAGCATACCCTGCCTCACACAGGACACCTGTCATTACATAGCATGTAATTGGAGTGATGATTTAGGCATGGTAGTCAGCGTTCCCAGGGAAACAGTACTGCCATGGTGATGAGTAAATTAGTTTGGAAAATGTTCATTTTGATCAGGTTATATAAGATGATAAACCAGATAGCCTTAATGTGTCAAAATAGAAGAGATTTATTTACAGAGGATGTCCCTTGGCTGTATTCGGACAGGTGTCATTTTCTCTGATAGATAGCTGTCAATCTCATCAAATCAATGATTGTTAGGTTGAGTAATGGTAGAATGAAAGATGATATATATTTTAGAGCAATTTTACCTACATTTAGATTAATAGAAATTAAAATAACAATATTTAGATACTTTACATGTTAACAACGAGAGAAAGAGAAATGAGGTTTAACGTCCATTCGACACAAACTAGGTCATTTTGGGACTAACATATGGTTTCAATTTTATTTCAATAATTCGCTTGCGCGTAGTGTTCTTTGGCAGTGGTAGGAAACCGGAGTGCCCGGAGGAAACCCATGAGGTTGAGAAGGCGTCTGTTAACAACAAACTGTGAAAGAGCAGCCGTTCTTTATGCTTGAAAGTTAATGAAAACATGATTGTGATGATGAATTAGTTTGAGATGGAATTGATCAGACCATGATAAGAGAGGTGTGGACTGTAAATGAAGTTGGCTGTATATATTATTAGATGTACAAGTAATACCAGTGAGAATAACACCATATGGCTTATTGATATATCTATGGTCAGAAGTGACCAGTTCACATCTACAGGGAACAATAGCAATGATATGAGTAGTGTGAAAACTGGATAAAATTCCTTTCTGCTCTTCTAATCAATGGTCCAAATAGATATGACCACTGATTCGGCCATCAGGGAACCAACAATAACAGACCAGAAGTATTGAACTCGCAGAAAGGTTTAATTTGTACATATCATCCAACTCCCTGCCACCATATTGAATTTGATTGATCACCAACTTCTTGCAGATGTAACCCGCAAAAAAAAATCCATGTTTTGGTACATGTTGTGGATAAGACTAGTAGACTCTAGAAATAATAAACCGCTGAGTATGGAATGAGGGGGGTATTTGAGGAGCTAAATAAGAGCACTTAAAATAATGATATAATGAGTGACTAAGCCTGACCTCTGGCCTTCTGTGTTAATCATTGACAAATTACCTTCATCAGATGTTACACAAGTTTTGTTGTAATAGAAGGCCAAGTAGTTTATACAGCTGTCTAACAGCCAACTATAAACATTTAGACTTTAGTCAAGAGGGGTAATCCGAGACTGTTGGTCCCTCCAGGGATTTACAATTTACATTCAAACAATTCCCTCTATGATCACTACTCAATTTTGTATATTTTTCAACTGGGAATAATGGAAAGTGGTATTTTCCTTAACATGTATTTTAAAATAAACTTTTGTGAACTTGGGATGGGTTGCTGGGTTTAAATTAGAAATTTCAATAGAAACCACATAAAAACATAGACAAACTGATGCTATTGGTCTGACAATTGATAAGTTCTCTTATATTTGTTGCTGAATGCAAAGGCGGAGGAAATAAGGCAACTTAACGCCCCTAGTTCGTTACCTGTCCTCAAGACATCCTTTTCCCTCAACTGGCCAAATTTGGCCCTGAGGCTGCTTATAACTGCCGGCTTAAGCTGGATCATTGTTATTGCTCTTCATTACTTATTGTGGAAATTGAGGCTTCAAATTGGAAATTTACCTCTGGCTGTCAGTTTAAAACCAAAAAGAGAGTCTAGCATTTGCACATACTACACTTGTTTGTGCAAATGCTCACTCCCTTTTGGTTTTAAACTAGCTTATTTTTTGTGTTCCAAAATAAATTGGGTTATGTTTTATCAGTTGGAAAGACAATAAGAATTGCTCGGGATGACCCATACAATCATTAGTAATCAACTTAGGTGCTTGAACCTGTGTATTTTGACTTCTTCATCATGCACAGTGATAAGTACAGATATATTTTGTAAAAGAAAACAATACCAGTCTGTTGTCTTATCTTGAAAAACTAGAGATAACACCCCACAAATTGAAACATTGAGATAACTTCACTTCACTTTAGTATGATTTATAGTTATACGATTTATTTATTACATGTAAATTGTTATTACCAATAAACAAACAATTATTATGAAATTGTTTAATTGTTCTGTTTGAACGTGGGTGTGTCATTGTAGGAAATTTGAAGTAGTTTTATCTTATCACCAAGGATGATGAACATCCTGTAAGACATCCGCTTTTTGAATTAAATACTTGGACCAAATTAACCATCATGTATTATCAAATAAAAAAAAGACATTTTATATTTCATTCATGTTGTATTCTGTTGGCAACCCAATATTATTCAGCCTTTCAACTAGATTTTCATTTGTCTTTTAAACTATATCTCTATTTGAAAAATATTTACATCTCCACCAAATGAGTGTACAAAATAATGTGATAGGCCTATTTCAAATTAATATCATAGTGAGAGAAAAGTACCTCAACATTTAACCTTGTCTAAATTTTTTACCATACGGCCTGCCATTCAGTCAACTGGCGTGGTTTCGAATCCCCGGTTGTACATGGCAAGGAGTAGGGTTTGCCTATCCAATATCTTGGATTTTCTCTGGCTACTCCGGTTTCCTCCCACTGCTAAAGACACCTACTCGCAAGCAAATTATTGAAATAAAATTAAACCATATGTTATTCCTGAAATGACCTAGTTTGTGTCGAGTGGAGGTTAAACCCTATTTCTCTCTCTAAAATTTTTAGTGATTTTTAAAATGGTTGAGTTTTTTATTTGAAACTGACATTAATTGATTGATAGAAATGTCAACAGAACTGACCTTAGTTTGAATTACATCAACCTAGATTTGGGTGTCATGATATGATAATATGGCAGCTAGGACTACATTGATAGTAAGATAACAAGATAAAGATAACCTATACAGTCCATAGTTTATACCTCTCATATTACTACAAATACTTCAAACTTTGATAAACATCTTCACAAACTAGAATTAATTTACAACAATATTCTAGAATTAATTACACCATGAGTATAATATTCAATACCAGACATGACCCCTGAACGAGGGCAGATGTAAAAAAAGGCTATTTGTCTGTCACCTGTGTATTATGATCTCAATCCTTCATATTCTACACAAATAAAAACTAATTTCACACTGATGATTACAAAATATGGTAGTACCCTGCTTAATTTACTTGCCCTAAATCTGGCCCAGTAGGGACACCATTCAAGGAACTTGATGGTTTATTTATTTTTCAATAGGCTTGGATGATTAAGGTAATATTTGAAACTTGGCGGCTTAAAAGTGACATTTTCTCTTCTTATTATTCTCTAGAACACTTGATGGTGCTATTGAGTACTCTATCTTTATACTTGATTTGATCGTCTTCAGATGCAAGGTGGTCTGGCTGGAAAATTCATTGAGAGACATGAAAAAATACATAATAGAAAATCCCATCAAATCATGGACAATGGTCACTTTCCTACGGCTGTCCAAACAAACTTCTAATTTTGGTGGTTATTGTGGCTTCGCATTGGACTATTGATAAAGAAAATTTAAAGTGGATGACCGCCACTCTGCCTTCGGTCAGCTTTTGTACAAATACACAGCCAATTAGGGGCAAACAAAAGGGGCCACTTCTCGTTTTACACGGAGTGTGAAAACAGGAGACCATAGTATGGGGGAACAGTCATAATACCAGCGTACAAAAAATTCAATACTGTGTCTTGAGTTTGAATGAGATGGGAGAGTGGAGATGAAGCCTTGTGTAAATTCTACACGCTCTATGATGGGGATACAATATAGTGTGAACTCAATGAAAAACTAATTTCTACCAAATTTATTCAACACAAACTGAGTAAACAGATGGCAGGCTTCCATTCTTTTACTGCTGACAGGGGCTGAAGTTTCTTTATGACATCTATCACACTCTCCTCTCTACACTGCATTTATAAATTAGACATTTCTTAAACTTTCGAAAATATGATTTAAAACCTTAAAAGATTTCAATCAGTTGTTGAAAGCGTGATTTAAATTTTTTAATGGCTCATGTTTTTTGTAGTCTGGTGAAAATCTGCCATCTTTGGATCTGTCACTTAATTTCAAACATTGACAGAACTTTTGTGACACATCAAAAAAGGCTTGAATTTTCTTAATGACTAATGGAGAATGTTTTCTCTCTGCTAAATAGAATACCTAATTGGTTGAGACTAGTGCATTATTACCTAATTAAAAAATTTGAAAATGATTTCTTGGCTAAAGGGAATAATAACATGGTGGTGTTAATTCCTGACACCCGTTTGTTATTGGAGCAAGGATATCTTCAACAATATGGATATTGAATTTAAATATGCAGAAACATGTAATTCTAATGTAAACAACATATGGGTTGCTTTGTTCTTCAAAAATTCTGTATGGGAATAAAAAATCAACATTCATTCTTGTCTGTCCTAAAAAAAAATGAAGTGGAGATTTTAGATGTTACTTATTTATGCTGTCTGTCTTTCACCATCCTCTCTCTGAGATCCGAATTCCTGATTTCTAACATACTGGTTTTGTTAAGTAGTCTAATTAAAAGTTTTTGGCAATGCATACAATTACCATAGTTTATGGTGCTATGGAGAATTAGATGTACATGTAGAACATGGAAAGTTTCTTTATTGTGTGGAACTGTAGTGATATTAGATCTGTGTTAAGATGGTTTTAACAGCTGTTATTATCTTCACACGTTACCAGATGGGCTAACTTTAACAAACATTCACTTAACATATCTCTCTCATAAAATACACTTAACTCATTGATTGATGAACTATATATATACTTAACATAAACTCATAAAACATGCAGTTAACATTCAAATGATTTACAGTAATTATATAAAGCCATAATAAAGCTGTTGGTTAAATGGGAAATTATGTTCAACAATAACAGTCATTCTGTTATGAAAAAATGGCTATTACACTTACATAATTGCAGAGGTATTTGAAAAGTTATTATTAATAATATTTGTAAATAGAATGCAATACCGCTTTTCTTTTTCAAAATAAAATTTCAATTGAGTTGAGCGTGAATATACTTGATGGTTCTGATTTCAATGTACAGTTGCTTGTGTCAGGTTTTAATTCATAATGTAGGATTTTAAAGATACAGATGAAAAAAACCTTCTGATTGGCTCACAATGTCAACAATTATTGGCTAGTAATCATTTGTTCCCAGTCATGCTGGGTTTGAGTCACGCTCTCTTGATCAAAGTTGTAGAAATTCCTACAGACTCAAGACTCAAATTATTGGTGTACACAAAAGAAGGATAGTGAATAAAAAAAGGGAACGGTGTAAACTTGATATTAATACAGTTACATTATGTAGCTGATAGAATATACCATATAACCCTAGGCTATATCTTACACTTTACATACACATTCTATAAGTCTTTCTTACTGTGCATAATAATACCAGCCCCTCCATTCATTCTCTTTTTTTAAAAAAAACATACTTTTTAATGAGATTTCTTCTGACTTGTGAGATTGTATTCTTTGATACAGCCAAGAAGTCTTGGACATGAATAAACACACCTTATTGTTAGATACAGCCAAGAAGTCCTGGACATGAATAACAGACCTTATTGTTGGAATTTCAAATACTATGGCTTTAGATGATTTTCTTGTGTAGACTCAACATGTTAGAGGCTTTTGACACATTTAAATATTTTTCAAATTTCTAAGGACTGTCATGGAAGAACTCGTATTTAAGTTTCTCCAGGTTTATGAAGGCTTGTGAATTAGATTTTAATGGAATTGATGGTGTTTGGAATTTTGGTTATTCCTTAGTGTTAATGTGGAACATTATTAAAAATGTGGAACATGTAATTTCTTAGCACATTTTGAGGAGATATTTTTCTGTTCACATTATGTTTTTTTTTTGGGGGGGGGGGGGATTTTTCCCTTCGTACATTTTGAGGTGTTATTTTTTTTTCTGTTCACGTTGGGTTCACGTTTCTGTTCACACTGTAACAGCCTGTGCTGTTCTTCTGCACTGACTATTAGGTTTGGTTGGGTACCACTATTCAATGATTGGATGTTTTAACAGGATGAGGTCGTCCAAAAAATAAGATGGTAAAGAAGAGTCAATGAATGAGAATACTTTTACACGTTGATTTCCTGCACTGTACAGGAAACATCGACATGCCATGATAAAATATGTGACCCAGTTTACTAGGCTGTTTGAATAGGGACTAAAACTTCGGCTGTATCCACACAAGTTGATCTTGACACTGGGATTTTCTATTGTTAGCCAATATCTCAGATCTGTTTTAGCTCACATTAAAACAACGCTGTCACCATCATTTCATTGATAACTTTACAACACACTCACAAAAAAACACAATGAGAAAATAGAAATCGGAACAGTTTTTTTTTAATGCTAGTCAAAGACACATGTACTGAATAATGCTAACATTTTTGTCCCCTTATTACATTGGGATTTGGATATTTTGCTCAATTTAATCTTACCAGATCAGGCAATATCAGGCTAAATTTTTCATATTTTTTTAAATATAATATCATTTAGTTCACAGAGATATGGGCCTTGATTCACGAAATCTTAACTAAAGATAAAATCCAAATTTGATTGGCTAAGCACTAAAATCAGTTTAATATTATCCAGTCAAATAACTAAAATTTTGATTTTATCTTATTTAAAATTTCGAGAATAAGGCCCCTGAATTTGAAATAGTAAAATATTAACTGTAGAATGAACAGCATTGGAGACCGTTTAGAAAGGCTGAATGAAATCAATAAAATTGTAATAAGAGACGATGCATTTATGATGGTGTGAGGCCAATATCTTGACCATTATCACCACTATTGATCTTTGACCAGATGATTGGTCAAATCAAAAGAGACATGACATCAATAAAAACCGATGGACAGGGAAATTTGATTCACTACTGCACCATTCCATCATTAATGGGTTACCATGTAATTGATACTGGGCTATTACAATGACACATGTATTTCAATCAAACTATTTGATCAGGACTTCATTATTTTCTAATAACCAGAACAATTATTATTTGACAGTGTTAGAATTATTATTTGATATTGGATACCAATTGATGTATTAATTAAATCATTGTTTTAAACATGCATTATGCAAGAGCTAAATTTGCCTATTGTAGGTCTTTCTTTAGGCCTGAAATGTTATCTAAATTATTAATTAAACATTAATAAACTCTCGATAGCATAGGATTTGTCCGATTTGAAATAGATTAATTTAAAAATGGACGTGCAAGACTTAGCTTCGAACAACCAGGACAGTAGATGCACACGTCTTGTCAAACTTTCTAAGGCTAATATCTTGAATTCTATTTTTTAGATGAAGAGAAAGGAATTGTAAAACAAGATAATAGTTTGTATAATCAATCTCCAGATGAAGATCTAAGGAAGGAAGGAGGTAGGATATTTCACTATTTATACAATACATTTTATTACATAAATTTGTATGCACTTTTATATTGGACCACATTGAAATGTGAAACTTCAAATCATTAGAAACAGGAAACACAAACCAAATATGTGGTCATATATTATCGTCTCTCCCGTCTAAAGTTTATATCTGAATGACTTTAAATTTATACAAAGTGTTTGTAGTCATGAGATTGACTTTAGATTGATACAGAGAGACGAACAAGTGGTAATTAGTATGTTATAAATGTTTCATTACCGCGACAATAGAAAAAATATGTTTCGTTGCCGGGCAAACTCTTTTTGTCAGACATGCTAATAGATTTTATTCTGTAGGCTATTGCCAGTCTAAGTTAATTGTAAATTTTAAAGGACCTCTATTAACAGATTATATTTCAATGACCAGTCTATTGTAGGCAATATAGTCAATCAAATCTGACAGTGTTGTCTGATGCTTAGTTTGTTATAAAAGTTCTTTAAAGGTATGAAATAAACTTTTCCTGAGAATTCATATTTCCATTCCTATAAAAGTTCTTGAAAGGTAGAATTAGATAATAAACAATTATTTTTGCGCTATTATCTAAAATATTTCTTAATTTTTTTCAGCTCCCCCTGTCTTTACTGAACTACCTAAGAAAGATCATATAGTACGACCTGTTGGGAGCTCTGTTCGATTAAAGTGTCGAGCTACTGGTAATCCACGACCTCATGTGACTTGGTTCTTTAATAATCAACTTATACAGATAGATGAAGACCCAAGCAAACATCCACAGTGGATATTAAAATTACAGAATGTTAACGAATTAGAGACTGGCGAATATACATGTAAAGTTTCAAACAGATTGGGTCAAATTAACCACACTTATACTTTAGAAGTTATTGGTAAGTCTACATATTGAATAGTTCACAAGTAGATAATGTAAAATGAATAATTTGAAAATTTCATTCAAATTACTCTATTGCAAGCGCAGATATTAGCCCTTGAAGGTTTGACAAACGTTTGCAATAATTTCAACCACTGTACTGGTTGATCGACGCTAAGTCTCGCTCCTACATATTTGATTAAGTCAAAGTATCGCTGAACCATTCTAATTTTTTTAATATCAGTGAAATCTGATGTCATCGAGAGTTGAGTAAGGCCTGGATCAGTTAATTGACGTCTAATTAATATTTTAGAAAACATTTCAGGCTTAAAGAAAGGCCTACAATGGGCAGATTTAGCTCTTGCATAATGCATGGTTAATCGTCTGTTTAAATTCAATAAATAAAAAAAAAGCAAATGGTGGCTATAAAGTAGCAATTTGATTAATATAGAAAGTGCAAAAATCAAATAATTGGAAAATGCTTTGTTGCTATGTATTGAACCAAAAATATCATGCTATTGTCCCTGGTGAATATGAATGATTAAAGGTTAAAGAATTAAGCGTGAAATATGTTCTGACATTGTCAAGTAAATTTAGAAATCTATCTATCTGAGCTGTAGAATGATAAATTACTCAACTTATGATTATGATAGAATTTATCCTTTCTTGTTGTAGAAAAAATCAAGACGAAACCAGTATTAATATCACCTCATCCTATGAATACAACAGTAGATTATGGGGGTACTGCATCATTCCAGTGTCGTGTTCGTAGCGTGGTTCAACCTCACATTCAGGTAAATATTGCTCTCTGTCTCCAATGGTGAAGTTGATATATACTTGTATGAATAAATGTATAAGTGAAACTTTGAAATGACTAGATCCAGTGACTGGAGTCTAAAATGAAACTACCAGTTATAGATATAATATACTGACTAGCGGATGACCCTGTGCTGCACAGGTTGAAAGTAGTATAACCCCAACGCCACCTAGCGACCTAGCCTATGCTACTCTCCAGTCCGAGCTACCCCTAAAAACCAAATTTTAACCTCTGGACAGCCCTGAACAAACAGACAAATGACAGGCACAAATATTATGGTTGAAAATTCTAAATTTAAGCCAGTGTTTGAAAATATCTTTGCATTGGTGATTTGTTTCTATTTTTGTGTAGTTGATTTTGTCACCAGTACCTGAAATTCATGACATCTTATTTTTTTTTAGTGGTTAAAACGAGTGGAGGATTTGGATTCCATTCCTAATTTGAATACGACAATAGAAGTGAAAGGTCAGAAATTTGTGGTGTTAAAAACTGGGGAAGTGTGGAATCGACCTGATGGAACTTATGTTAATAAATTACTTATTACACATGCTACAGAAAGTGATGGTGGCATGTATATTTGCCTTGGTGCCAACAGTATGGGCTACAGTTTCCGTAGCGCCTTCCTCACAGTGTCTTCTGGTTAGTTGTTTTTTTTATCGCATTCATCATGACTTTAAATATTTTTATCAATTTACAGTTTTCGTTCAAATTGTTCTCCATACCTAGGTCATAAATTGAACAAGGTACTTAATAATAATTTGTGTCATTTTGTATCATGAGAGTGTTTTCAGTTCAGAAAATATATGTTAAATTTATAGAGTGATAAATAAATTATTAGATAGGCTATTGATTCAGTTCTTTGATGTTCATATTGTCTATCATTGAGTCACGATATATCAATTCTATGATATATACAGTATTGTCCCAGTACTAATAAATTATGAAAGAAAGATTCATTTTTGCTCCTATTACTGTTTAATTATTAATTTTTTTTTACCTTTTTCAGGACCTAATACTGGTTTGTCATATACGAATCAAGATTCCTCCAGTCCAAAAAATCATCTACCTCTGTTTATTGCCGTGCCCGCTGCTATAATAGGAATGGGTTTGTTTGGAGTTCTCCTCTTCTATATACGTAGACGCCGTCAGTGTAACAGTCAAGGCAGCAATCTAAAGATACAAAGATTCCCTGTCCCTACTCAAGATAAAGACTTCTATACCAATAACTATCACAACAATTCAAATATGTTGCCTATTAGTCGGGAGAAAATACCCAAAACCCCCACCCCTAGTGTAGACTTATACTCAGACATATCATCAGTATCTCAACATCATCCTCATCATCATCATCATCAACATAATCAATATAGTTATTAAAATCCTATCAACCCTATTGTAATATAGATAAACACTTTATTCAGGAATAAAAACTTTTTAGTGAAGAGAGGAAAAAGGGCAAAAAAAAAATGACATTATCTGTTTGTATGAACCAAATGTTTTGTGATAAATTTCATTACGAAATCCAGAATAAAATGGCCAGATATTGAAGAGACTGGAGAAAGATTGATGGGAAAACATAACGAGAAGATTTAATGACTTCAGTTGATTTTATTTAAAATGAAGTGCACTTGACTACCCATTTGCTCAGTGAACTTGTGTTTTGTGAGGAAGGAGAGAAATGGACGTGGCCAGTGTATTGCTTCGTGTATGTGATATAGAAGACACATAGTTATATTTTAATATGTGAATAAGATTGCATCTAACCAAAGATAAATGAAAAACTTCAAACTATAGTTGATTACGACTATAATATGTTCTACCTTGCCTTACACACCTTTTTGTGAACATCGAAGAAAACAAAAGAAACTTTGAGTGATGTATGGCTTGATAAGAATTTGTTGTGAGAAATAGGCTTAACCTGTGAATGCGTCAGGCACATGTTGTGCTTATTAAGTGTACATATTTGCTAAAGTTTGTATAATTTATTGTCAACCCTATGTTTATATGTACAGTTTTTACATTATTTGTTTATTTGTTGTATTCCTGTCTGTGTGGGAGTGTGTCTGTCAATGTCAAGTACGTGGTACAAAATTTCTTTATTTTAATCTTTTGTTTTTAACAGGGTAAAAAAAGATTCAAAAATTCTCAATTTTACGTTATGGACGAATGATTATTAAATTATAATAGCGAGAATTGGGTGCCAGGTGCATTAATGAAAAATTGTTATAAATTTAGTGCTAGATGTTTTGTTTTGTTTAAGGTATTATTGGTAAACTATTAAGAATATTTTAAATTTAACTTGTTTTGTTTGCTATTGGTTCGTAATAAGCATTACCTTCTGCTGCTACCGAAAATAATAATTTGCCCATGTGACTCACATTATTTTGGGGGTTATTTCAGTTAGAAACTAAATGATTTTTAAATTCATGTGGATGATGTACAAGGTATGTGGCAATTACGAACATGACACATTTTTTTTAGCTTTTCCTTCAATCTACCTCAACTTCTTTTAATACATGTGTATATGAAAACTGTATAATTACAAAATATTTTTGCTACATAGAATAAAGTAGAGTCACAAGTTTAGAGAAATGAATCTGTTAACCAGTTTATACATGTAGTCTCTGGTAGCAGATGAACAATTGTTACAGTTGGGTATCAAAAAATATCAAAGCTTTTACTTTTATTTTATCAGAGAAAGTTATTAATTAATGTGTTTTTTTATGGCGGTTAGACCTCTTGGTGTATGGCTTTAATGCATATATGGAAATTGTTAGTGAAGGATTGTTTAATACAGTAGAGAATGTAAAGAAGAGTTATAAATAGATTTTCAACCAATGTTATTACCAATACCAGTGTTACACTATTTATTATGATTTTATTTGACAATTGCTATGAAAAGTAAATTAAAATTTTCATAAATTATGATTTTTGTTGACTGCTACATCACTAGAATAATCAGAAAAGATTACTTAATTTTGTGTTAAAAGTGCATTTATTTGTTATATGCAAGGCTATTAAATACTGTATCATGTTGTTTGGTATCAAATATTATATTTATGTATATATATATATATATAAGATATATATATTCATCTTCATCCTTGTTTTATTTCTCTTCAAATCCTTTTCGTTTGAAAAAATTCACTAACACCCTATCCAATGCCTAGGTGCATAAATTTGGCAGAAGAAAAAGTAATGAGTAAGGATTTGGAGGGAAATAACTCTCCATTCCTAATGTACGTTCATCTGTACATTTATGCCCTCAACGAGAATAAATCTTTTTCATATGTATTCAATCTTTTTGTTATGTTGAAGCTAAAAGCTATGATTCACGAATTGGTTTTGTGGGGGAGGGGGGATGGCCTAATGGTCGCACTTCAACCTCTAGCTGGGGGGTTGGGATGGCCTAGTGGTCTAGAGTGCCGCGCTTCGACCTCTAGCTGGCCGGTCACCTCTGGCTTGCGGCTGTGGTTTTGATCCCTGGTGTGAGCGTATGTGGCATGGAGATAGGGGTGCCTTCTCAACCTCGTGGGTTTCCTCCGGGCACTCCGGTTTCCTCCCACTGCTAAAGACCCCTACACGCAATTAAACCATGTGTTAGTCCCGAAATGACCTAGTTTGTGTCGAGTGGATGTTAAACCCCATTTCTCTCTCTCTTTCTCTCAACCTCTAGCTGGTGGCCAGTCACCTGGCTTGCAGTGGTGGTTTTGATGCCTGGTGTGAGGGTACATGGCTTGGAGATAGGGGTGCCCTGTCAACATCGTGGGTTTACTCCGGTTTTCTCCCACATTAAAGACCCTGCGGTGGGCTAAGATTATAAAACAATAAGAACAACCAGGATTAATGGAAATACAGCTCATTGTTCCATGGAACCTCTGCATAACTAGGTCATTTGAAGAGATCAACAATTAAGCAGGCAACGGTAGCATTTGCACCACATCATGTTGGCATATCAAGAATGTACTTTGCTAGTTGGCATCTATCTTGATAGCCCATTTACTATCTATCTTCTTCGCCTGGAATTTTAAATTTGTGGGCTCTAACAAAATCTGGAGTAGCCAAGCAGTTTAACCAGTCCACCAAAAATTTACTTTTGCGTGAGAAAAACTGATGGCTGATAAATATTAATCAGCTTACCATGAATTTATTGTGTTTAGGAGGACAAATGGGGGCTATGAATGTTATATTACCCAGTGACGTCACAATAGAATTTGTCCAAATCAGTTAAAATTACAAAGCCTGGCATAGGCCTACTGTGCACCACAGCTTACAGTGTCCCGCTCTCCATGTAGCCTACTTCAATAGAATTCAATTAAACATGAAGTGTAACTCTTCAGGATTTTGCCAACATGTCTTGCACCAAAATATTTTTAAAAATGGCCATAACTAGACTTGTGATTACTTCCCGAGAATTCTGGTGCATGCATAATCATTAATAATTGTTAAACTTGGCCCCATCTTCATTAAAATAATCATTATCCTGTCTGGCGGAGAAAAGTAGGATCTTGAACCCCATTTCATTCAATGGTTGTTAAACTGTTGAATAAAAGCATGTGTGAAACCAAAGAAAAATGGAAGCCTTATATTACAATATATTTAATTGCCAGTTGGCAAAGGAGGGGGGGGGGGTGGCCTAGTGGTCTAGGGTGCCGCGCTTCGACCTCTACTCTAGTTGGCCGGTCACCTCTGGCTTGCGGCTGTGGTTTCGATCCCTGGTGTGAGCATAGATCGTATATTCTAGTACAGTTCTATGGTGTGAGCGTATGCCTACGTGGCATGGAGATGGGGGCACCTTCTCAACCTCGTGGGTTTCCTCCGGACACTCCGGTTTCCTCCCACTGCTAAAGACCCCTACGCGCAAGCGATTTATTGAAATAAAATTGAAACCATATGTTGGTCCCCAAATGACCTAGTTTGTGTCGAGTGGACGTTAAACCCCATTTCTCTCTCTCTCTCTCTCTCTCTCTCTCTCTCTCTCCAGTTGGCAAAAGAAAGGAGAACTAAACAACAAATATCGTAATATCGGGTTAAGAAATCTTAACAGTAAATGGGAGGTAACTACAAAACTACAACAGGATTCAGTCCGCTATTAATTTTCCCCGTTGACTTCAATGTTAGGCAGTCAGTTCACAAAACATCTTCAGACTTTAAGTTGAGAATTTACCCAACTTTCAATCACTGTTTATGAGAAATATTTTTGAACCAGAAATACAAAACTTTGCACATAGTTCCTTATTGATGTATTTGATACAATAGCAATAAATGTTTTATAAACGGTTATATTTTACTTAAAACAAGGCCAACAATTATGGGAAAATTCTCAAGTCTGAGAATGCTTTGTGAACTCTTTTCCCCAAATTTTCGTTGGGTCTAAGGCTTTACACTACACACCAACAACACATGGTCTTGGGTTTGCTCCAGATTTAGTATGAGGTTGACCAATGAAATTTTGAGATACACAAACTTATAGTAACAGTTACTAAGAGCATGTAGATATTTACACTGAAGCCAACCTCTTAACTCTGTTAGCTTTTCACCTCTTATTCGGAAGTATTTACCAAAACCGGCAGAAAATGTTAATTCAAACCCTCTTCTGTCATTGTAGACCAAAAATTCAACAAAAATCCTATGCAAAAGGGAGGGGGGGGGGAGAGAGAGAGTTGATATAAATAGACAAACTGCTCTAAATATACCTGCTATTAAAACACCTACACTTAGTGGTTCAATATGAATTATTTAAAGAGAACTGTTAATTTGATTACATTTAAATATAAAGGGGTTGTTGTAGTCATGTGCTTAAGGCATCAAGACAAAGTCTAAATTGCTGCTTTGTGTGCGATTGACTATGGATTTATACACCGTGTTTAAAGGAGCTAAATCGCTAATATCTGGGGACCTCGAAATTGACACAAATGGGTCGCAACGCATATCATAATGTAATATGAATTGATATACATTCAGTTGTTTCTGTTTTACTGTAAATTCTCATCAGTTATGTTTGGCAAAATATACGCCATAAGTCTCAATCGAACCGCAACTTCAAGCATCTGGTTATTCCAGTCTACACCATTAGTATTTAATGTGCATGCTCTCCAGCTAAGAATATCGCGTCACCGTTTGACATGACTTGTAGAAAATGTCTAGAGTTGTTGCCATTGGCCGCTTGAAATGAAATGGGCCAATGAATACAGCTAAGTAGTACAATATGTCCCCCGTCCTGCACCACTGATAAGGGGACACTATGCCGGAAAGACACAATGGACTTGCTTCTCCAACATCAGGATTGAACCCGCCACTTCCAGACTAGCTTTGTCTTAGATCTGTGTACAGTAGGAACAAGGAACCCTTCTCAGTAAGCCTTTCATATGGAAATGCATGTTATTAAATATAAATATACCCAACATGCTTGTAAACATACATGTAATAAAAGTTGTTTTTAAGAAATATAAAAAATTAGGCAATTTACAAATTAGTACTCCCCACTTTATCCAAAAATTACATGATCAATCCACAGGCTATAAAGATGTGACCTATAAACGTATATAGATTTCATTTTCATCAAAAATATTTCATGGAACTATTCCCCTCACAGAGTCTTTAGTGCAGGCCAAATCACAATTGTCCAGGCCTAAATCTTAATTTGGAAATAACCTTTCAAGCTATCTGGGTTAATCCTTCTGCCTGTACAACGTTCAAGAACAAATTCAATCCAATACATCAGTGGAATGCAAATTGGTAAGATGTAAATATAAGAAAGAAGACATCAGTTGCATATCATTTATTACAGTAATCATAAATATTTTAATTTACATTATGCTTTATATACATAAAAATAACTCTAAACAGAATTGCATTGTTTTTATTTGATATTACCTAAATTTTATAACTTGAAGGTTTGACCTTGAAGTCCAATAATTTGTGACTTCTGAGCAATTAAAGGTATAAGGTTAGTAAATTCATTAAAAGAGCGAATGACAAATTAAATAGGGTTTACAGAAAAATGTTGTGAGCAGAAATTCCATTGGATATTCAAATTAACTCATTAGGCCTACAACTTGTTAAAAAATTTCTAATACCAAACAGATCACAACATCTTAAGATAGGAAAAATATTAAAATGAGCTTAATATAAAACTGCAACTATTTACAATTCTGCCAAAAAATATATTATACTGGGTCTATCTTTATATACAAATATAGAATATATTTACATTATATTACAATTAGTATTTTTTCTCTTAATTTTTCTGTTGGTTAAAATCGATCCATTTAGTAGTTTCCTACACACTGTCACTCATCTACAATGTACTTTTTAAAGGCTCAATAACCACTCGTGTTGTAACTGAATATGTCCCAATCTTTATTCTGGTCAACAAACTGTACTATTTTACAATATTCCGATTAATTTATGATACAAATTTCATCTTAACACATCTAATTTAAAAAATTGGAAAAATTCAACTAAATGATTTGAAAAGCCTAACGTAAACCTTTTAAAATGTGACTTGGATTTTAAAATATTTTCGAATCCTCTGGACAAGTTAAATAGGATGTAATGGATAATTTACACAACAGGTAATACACTTAACATCTAGTAGTTAGAATAAGGCTATTATTTCTTTTCTGGAGCTGCCAAGTCAGCAAGAGTGTTGTTGTCCCTTTAAACGATTAACGATATGCTATGAGTTACCTAGCTAAAATTTTCCACTTATATTTTTATTTGACAATATTTTATCTGATCCTTACTGTACATTTTTGGCACTATATCTGAGTGATAATAAGATGTTCATTATACAAGTTTTTCTGTTTGTTTATAAAAATAACATACAAATTTTAGTTCTGTAGTAGGTTTAACAGTTCATTGGTTACATCATAATACTATTACTGGTACTGGCCACTTATTTTTTGGTTGTGATTTAGCACAATAATGGTACAATAATCACATAATCTTCTTACACTGGTCACTGGTACATATAATCAATTCAAATACTGAAACTTTCTATGAATTGTGATTAATTTTGTGTTTTAGAAATTCTTAAGAAATCAAATAATTTATCATATTTCATTATCTATGTTTCCATCTGCTAGCTACCAGGTAATCGGTATAAATTTCTTGTTATCAATTTATCCAATAAAATTAGAAACTGTAGATAAAGATCAACACACACACATAATGCATAATTAAAACAATTATTAAGTGAACCATGTACAAGTGCATATAATATTAAAATATAAACTTCTTTATGGAGCCAATAACATCATCAATTTACATAAACTTTGTGATTATGTATACAAAATTAAATAGAAAATAGAGCACTAAATTTGACATGGGTGAGAAAGGAAATAGATGGCTAATAGTTTTTTTTTAAAGTGCACAAAATGATTAATTATTCGACAAATATTAGCATGGAATGTTTTAGTTTAAAAAGATGTTGAGCAATCAAAACTTGACCAAGTACAGAATTAAAGGCATATATGTATTTTGAAAGAAAAACACTCTATGGTGCAGCTGAATGAATATTGAGTAAGGTATGCTGTGTTTTGAACACTGAAACTTAGCAAAAGCAAATATTGTTTCCTAGAAAAGTTATGCAATGTCCTCCTGGAGTGCCTTAAAAATTATAAAACTCTTTGACAAAATATTAAAGCTTATCTCCAGTTTCTTTTTGACCAACAGAGCAAAGACCTGGGGTTTTTTTTCTGGGAATCAAGTGCTGTATATAAGTCATTGTATTTAACATTTGTTGATTTTTTTTGAAGTTCAACAGAATAATCTCTTAAATATTAACATATATATTTACAAAGATCGTTATACAGTAATCTCACTGGCTAGCATTTACACTTGATAACTTATTATTAACGACAATATGTAAAATATCACTGTCACATCACAGCTAATTATCTATCACAAACTATGACTTATCCCATTATGACACAAACCATTCATTTTTTAAGTGTACAAAAAATTAACTAATTTTGCCATTTTTTGTTATTTTGGTCTACCGTTATCTCCATTATTTGTAAATGTCACCACTAAGTGATTGTGTCGTGAATAACAATCTTAATGGACATATCACTAGTTATATTAAAACCTGTTCTGTCGTAACTCAGTGTGAGGTATTCTGTGACTACTCCGTGAACAAACTCAAATCTTGCTTTATTCTAAATTTGATGCCATCGAGCAATCTCAGCGTTCTGTGTGTGTGAATCAAATGATCACTATGGATGATTGTGAACCTATTGTCCTATAACTCACTTCCATCATGAATCCACGCCCTTGTGTGTTGCAAGAATATTCACAAATTTTTTCTTGTCTATATTCATTCTTATAGGTTCTATATTACGGAACAAGACATCTCCTGATATATCTTCAGGTAATTTGGTTAAAAACTGGGCTATGTGTATAAAATCCATACCTAACAGAGTTTTCTCATATGTTTTTAAAATACCTAAAAAAAAAATAGAAAATTTGTAAACAACCATGTATTAAAAATTGTATTCTTCCTGTAAGTTTAATTCAACAGAAAAAAAAAAACAATCTACATTTTTTGAAAAACATCCATGAGATGATCAACCAATTTCATGAAACAAGAAATGTAATTTTCATCTTCACTTTTAAAAAATAACCAAAATATTATTTTAAAAAATTATGAGCTTAAAATTCATTGCCCTCTAAAAGAATTTAGGTATTTTTTATTATTGCAAAAAATTACAATTATTTTCTACTACCTTGCCAAAGAGATTATGTGAGTTAGAAAATAACCTTTACCTAAAGCTGTTCTAAATATAAATTCTTCTCCATCTCTCCAGATTACATCCCACACTCTACACACAACATCTAATGGTAGTGATTTACTGTACATTAAAAATATCCTGTAACCACAATGAGATAAACAATTTAATACGATATATTTCAAAATTTATGACAGAATATTTTTACATATACAAATATTACATTTAACCACTCTAGTCTGTAAAGCAATAAATACAAGCTACCACCAGTCACATCAATTTTCCAGCAAGACTTAAGCCTGAAATTCATAGTTACGTGTCGCCATTATGATATGGAGGGTTGGATGGCCGAATGGTTAGCATGCGCGTACTGTATCATATGGTCTGCCATTGAGTCAAATGGCGTGGTTTCGAATCCCTGGTTGTGCGTGGCAAGAAGTAAGGTCGCCTGTCCAACCTCGTGGGTTTTCTCCGGGTATTCCGGTTTCCTCCCACTGCTAAAGACCCCTACGTGCAAGCAAATTATTGAAATAAAATTAAACCATATGTCAGTCTCAAAATGACCTAGTTTGTGTCGAGTGGACGTTAAACCCTACATGTACTTTTCTCTCTCCATTATGATATTGTTTTAACACTTCTCTCACCCTACTTCAATTTGAAACACTACATAACCAACATATTCCTGAAGCAATGGCCCGAGAAATCCCTCTCTGGCCATTGCTGGATTATTTCTGATACTTGAGCTTTTGAGGGGGTGTGTCTATTCTTCCCATTCAACCAAATCTATCCCAAGTACAGCAGTATGACAGCCCTTCATCTAAACTGAGTCTTCCCTAATACTTTGGGCAGTGATTTAAGGTATTAAAAACGGTGAAAGTATGTTCGTTTCCAAACAGTATTGTTTACATTTTATTCGATTTGATAGCCTCGTTTGTCACGCAATTAATTTTACTGCAATATTCTGCTATGCACTGGTTAATTGGGCATAATAATATCAGGAGCCATGACATAACATTATGTAAACATATTTGGAGCTCTGTTTTAAGTCCAAAGCCTTTGTAATGCAGTTAGCTATTGGTTGTTAGTGACCATTGACCAGTCATAATTTGGAACCGAAATTTGAATTCGTTAAAGCAATGTTTAGTGGTAGTAGGTATAATCAAACGAAACACTGCGAGGAGTATGCATAACTAATTACATAGAGGAAATTTTTGTCACCAAATTAATTTAATTGAGGTTCTTCAGAGATAAAAGCAAATCTATAAAAGTAATTAAAAACTTACCAATCAATGAGATACAAGTTCGGGGTCATATTTTGTTTCAGAAAATATTCATATAATACAGGCAGGTTCTCTTTAAAAAATTCTTCAAATGTGTTGTAATAGGCCTTCATCTAAATTATAAAACATTTCTATTTATATTTTGTTATGTAATGGAATAATAATGTGTATAATATTTATTTGCTTGTAAAACACAAGCCTTCATCCTTATTTTCCTGTATTTTGTTTAGAGATAAAATAAGAGATGTATTTATAAATCTATTTCATTTTACTTCCTGAAATAAAAAATATGTCGATGAATGAAGTTTAAAAAATATACTTACCATGTTTTCATCCATTCTAAAGAAAGTCACCTGACATGGTCTGTTCAACAAATTAGCAAAACAAATAAAAGCATCAGCTGCCTCTAAATTTAATAATAATATACCAGCTATAAATGACATACCCTGTACCTACAAAAAATAAACAATATAATATTAGTTTAATTAAAAGAGAAAGAGAGAGAAATGGGGTGTAACGTCCACTCAACACAAACTAGGTCATTTCGGTACTAAATATGGTTTAATTTTATTTCAATAATTCGCTTGCACATAGGGGTCTTTAGCATTGGGAGGAAACTGTAGCACCCAGAGAAAACCCACGAGGCTGGACAGGCGACCCTACTTCTTGCCACGTACAACCAGGGATTCGAAACCACACCAGTTGACTCAATGGCAGGCCGTATGTTGCAACATGCGCATGCTAACCATTCGGCCATCCAACCCCCCTTTAATTAAAAGATCTGAGGAAATTTAAACACAGAGGCTTTTAATTTCAAATTAAATTGGGTTTAATGGGAATGTTCCTCAATGAAACATTATTCCAATTTTTCTTTTCTCATATAAAATATACCTATTGGAAATTTGATAAACAGATTAATTTAGAAAATATACAACGAATCTTCATGTTTCTGAACCTGATATCTTTAAATATATTATATTATAATAAAGAGTAAACTGACACTATTCTATGAGGTTTTCCCCCCTTTGAAATCATAAAAATTGAGAAAATTTCTGTCATAGTAAAGGACATGTTTCGTTTTCTAACCCAACTTGAAAATCATGTTCATGCATAAATTAAGCTGTTTAAATATTTCAACTGTACGAAATAAATATCAAAATACTTACATAACCTACATCTGGTCTATAAGTAGCATAAGCTCCTAATAAACTATGTAGTAGATCATGATATGGACCACCCTGTAATAGAAACAAATAAATGTATTGATTAAAGGGAGCTAACTCCATATCCATGACCCTAAAGTCATATTATCTCCCCTTAGACCACACATTTCATTGGAAATCAAGATCAACAAAACTTACAACAAAACAAAAGAGATTTTAAAAAACCTCTTTTTAAAACTATGATGACTACTTCCTTCAATGTCTTTATGATGCATATTATTGTTTTTTCTATAATCAAGTCATTGTCATCCAAAGATAAAATGGATTATCATTCACGCTAGATAATATTAAATTAAATTAAAGAAGTCTATTAAATGTTTTTACCTTCTGGAATATACATAACTGTGGGAATGTTCGAGACACATCTAATCGAATAACTTTAACACTATCTTCCTTGTTGGACGGTGTTTCTGCAGATGCTATGAGAAAAAAAATATAATAGACGTAAAAACTTAAAACAAGCATAAATTATATTTGGCTTTTACTGGATTCTTTTGGAAATACGATGATATACAATTAACAGATTCCATATGCCATATAGTACAAGATTTTCTTTTTTAAAAACAACAAATATTTTTCAACATGAAATTTTGTTGAAGAGGTTGAAATCAGATATCACATTGGTCATTTTGAAAGCAAAAAAAGATGTAAAGCAGTGAATCAATTAATCATCAATAATCATGGAATAAAATTCAGCTTCATTCCACAAGCTGAACATCACATTCATCAGATATTTTAGACTGTAAAAACATATTCATTGGACAAGATCATCCAAAATACCTAGCAATTTTGAGTGTAAGCGCAAAAGTAATTCCAGAGTTATTCATGTGACTCCACCCATTCTACATAATCCAAGTAGGCAATTACATAGCAACAGTATTTTGATTTTGTTTTCCTTATTAAATTTTAAATAATCAATTTGAGTACATGTTAGTGTGTATTAAACCATCAGAAATTTGATATTTCAGCAATAACGCAAATGATGCATCCAGTTTTTTACTGATTTTGACTTAATTTTGAGGAATCAAATTTCAGGTATAGTTAAAGATACATTATGGGAGATTAGATAACGAGTCGCCAGTTTTCACTACAATAGTTCAAAACTAAGGTAAAGGCAATTTGCTGAAAAGTTAAGTCAAATTGATCCACTAAGAACTTAGAACTAAGTGGATGAATGTTCCGCTTAGTCTCGATCATCATTACTGAAGTCGGTAAGACAAAATTAACACTTGATTATCCATTTATCGTTAATCACGAAGGAAAGTTTTGCAGCAAATCAGACTACAATTCAACAAATATCACAGGCAAGCCTTGATATCAAGAGTTGATTATGGTCTGAATAGGTTAATTAATGTCTAATTAATAGTTTTTATAACATTTCAGGCCTAAAGAAAGACATACAATAGACAGATTTTGTTCTTGCATAATGTATGTTTAAATGTTTGACTAAGATGATTCCAATATATTTTCAGAGTTCCTGACCTGACTTATTACTCATTATAAGATATAACCCTATTTTACTCACTCTATAAGAGTTGAGTTATTGACCGATATTTATAAATTTTGTAACATGATCAGTACAGCCCCCAGAGAACAGGAAAGCTGACGGTGGATGTATATAACATTGTCTAGTAATCTAGATTTAAGTTAGTGGAATGGAGAGTCTGTACAGACAATAACATTACAGATTCTTATCAATTCTTTAATTACATGTCAAATTGTGACAGAGGAGATGATCAAATTCTTACAGATGAGGTGATAAAATTAGAGACAATGTATATTACAACTGTCTGAACAATGGATTTCTTATATTCCATATTTTATTAAACATTTTTTTAAATATTGAAGAATAATTCGTATTTGTCATTCATATGTAAGAATAAAATATGATACAAGCATATTTTTTGGACAAGATAATATTAATATGACAAAAAGACAATATTGATATTAACTGTTACATGGATATACCTTTAACACCACCAATAAGCCACTGAAAACCTGAGGACCTAATCTAAATTATTACAATTAAACATATTACAAGCTATCAATGTTATTTTCTTCTTTACAATAGACATTATATACTTACGATCATAACTAGACATAGACTCAGAGTCTTGCATGAGTTTAATTCTTTCTTCTGCTCTTCCAATACATATCTCATATAATTCTACAAAAAATAAATATATGTCATTTTATTACCTATTAGATCACAAACAAAACACAAATATGACATTATATTACCTGTAATACTAGCCTATTACATACACAATACAAATTATGACATTTTATTACCTATTACATACAAAATACTAGGGCAGCAACGATACGCCAGACCACGATTCAATACGCATCACATTTACGACACGATTAACATCATGATAGGAAATAAATTGGTTTACTTCAACTAATAATCCACTTCAAGTGTCAAAAACGCCTTAACACTAGCTGAAAGTAAAAAAGTTATTTTGCTGATGTACTTATTTACGCATTTAAAGGAATATTTGTCTATTTTTGTGGAATTTTTATTTGGCTAACCAATTGCGATACAGACATTGATTGAATTGTGCATCGTGGATTTTTAAAACATTGTGATTCATCGATTCATCGACAAATCGTTGCAGCCATACAAAAAACAAATGTGACATTTTATTACCTATCACATACAAGGTGCATCATACAAATATATGAAATTTAATTACATTTCATATACAAAATTACAAAATACAACAAAAAGTGAAGTTTTCAAGCCTGGAAATAAGGAACCTGTCACTGACAATGTCAGGCACAGGTTCAGGCTTTGTCAGGCACAAAACCTGTGGTGCCTGTCATTTTGTCCAATACTGATTTGTCTTTTTTATAGATATTATTAATACATGTCCGGCACCAATTGAAATTGTCACGTACTATTTCATTAGTGCCTGACATTTTGTCAAGTACATCTAAAACCATTATTTCCGGGCCTGGAAGTCATATCACGTACAATGTAAAGTTAAAATATACATGTGACAGTGAATTATATGGTTTTTTGTCTATAACGTAATAAAACCTATATTTTCAATAATAGTAAATATGAATTAATACATAACAAGGTTATGATATAAAACTCTATCAATCTATTTTTTATGTTTAAAGAATGTTGATTAGGAGATTGATTGATTGTTTTAATCTATCTACATTTCTGACATTCCTGAAGTATTTATGTAATGAAGACTTCAGTATTTTGACATGAAACTGTCAAAACTCTGACAAGATCTGTGAGAGAGAGAAATGGGGTTTATCGTCCACTCGACACAAACTAGGTCTGGACTTAAACATACAGTTCAATTGTATTTCAATACTTCGCTTACGCGTAGGGGTCTTTAGCAATGGGAGGCAAGCCTACGAGGTTGGACAGGCAACCCTACATCTTGTCACGTACAACCAGGGATTTGAAACCACGCCCACAGCACCCCAACCCTAAATTGAATGAATTCAAGCCTTTATATTATTTACCATCTTGTGGATTTGTTTTGTTTGTTTAGGTCATTAAAAGTAGCTAAGTCTCTAACTCAATATCCTCCAAAATCTTCAAATTTGAAAACACGAATTATTTGTCAATTTAAATCAACATTGATGCTGTGATCTTACCGGAAAAAGATGGGCATCTGATATCCAATATTTAAGACAAAATAAACATTTTACCATTGGTAAAAAATTTCATATCTCATGACTAAAGCTTACAGTGCTAGCTTAAAATATGCATTTTGGAATAATCAACGACCTTAAATAATCAATTTGAGAGTATCTTAGCATGGATTATGCCATGATAAATTACATAGTGTTCCAAAAATGTATGACCAGGATCAGTGACTACAAAACGAATCAACAACATTTTTGGTTTGGAGATACTTTATAATAATATTAAATTCTACGTTAACACTAAAAGCAAGAACTGAAGAACTAAATATCAAGTTTTAATCAATTCCTTTTTAACTTTTTAAAAACTTTTTCATCATTTCTCTAAAGTAAACTAAGCATAAGGCATTTTGAAATTGTTTGATGGCTACAATCTATTAACTTCTTGTTTCATTTAGTGGAAACAAGATTGACCTTAATAGTAAAATAGGTTTAATATGAAATCCATGTATAAGATAATAATCAATAGTCGTGTGTGTGCCTAGTAATCTATTTAACGTATCATTTACTAACCTGCCGTGACGTTTAATTCATTCCCTAGAGCTAATTTCCAGACTTTACCTCGAACACTGGGTGGTAAACCATACCACCATAAATCTCGAGCTTTTTTACTGTTACGCCTGAAATTAAATTGAGATGCTGCATTCAAATATGTCCTGATCACAAGATCTATTTCAGCTAAAACATAAAACATATATACACAAAATTTGTTAGGCTTTAAAAGTGTTCCAGTACCAGCAAATGACGTTATTTAATGATGCATTTAAATTAAATTTTAATAATCGGAATAAGTTATTTATACAAAGCAAAGATGCTTTTATAAGTGCATTTAATAATCCGAATAACAGTTATTTATAGAGTGCAAAGCAAAGATGCTTGATATCAATTAATCTCTCTACTATACAAGAGGTAGCGTCATCTATCTAACCTCGTGGGTATCCTTTCACTCACGGTACCAAAATGACATGGTTTATGTTAAACCCCATTTCTCTTATCATTGAACTCAAAGCTTTTTTTACGTATGTGGCATGGAGATAGGGGCGCCTTCTCAACCTCGTGGGTTTCCTCCGGGCACTCCGGTTTCCTGTCACTGCTAAAGACTCCTACGTGCAAGCGAATTATTGAAATAAAATTTAAACCATATGTTAGTCCCAAAATGACCTAGTTTGTATCGAGTTGACGTTAAACCCCATTTCTCTCTCTCAAAGCTTTTTTAAATGCATGCACAGTATGTAACACAGTACATATTCCAGGTTTGACTCAGTACCCAGTTTGGCTTGGTTTCGAGTGAATGGGTCTTGAGTGAAAACCCATCTGTTACATTTCATCAATATTGCTTCTGTTTTCATATAGAGCATATTTTATAATATCCTTGACTTGATTTATCACATATATTTTCATTGTCCTTATGAAACAATTTACCCTAGAGTTTTAAAAAACCCAATTATTTATCATTAGTATTACATATAAATCTTTGATTTGTCATAAATTTACAAATTTATTGAAATTTATTGAAGTTATATTTAAGGTCTTTTTTTGTAATTAAAAACAAGCCTAGGCTATTAGCTCAATCTCCAAAAATATTGTTGACACTCAATAATTGCCTTTAGCTTTCTATAAAGAATCAAGCAATCAAATTGCTGGTAGCTTTGCTTAACCTAAGCAAGAAATGCTCATTATTCAAAGTACTGATGGAATGAAAACATAAAACAAGTTTCATTTACTGTCACTCAATTAGAATCAATTGTATGATGTTCAATGCATCAACTAATCAAATCGCTTATCAGTGCTGAGAGGTAAGCTTACGCAGAAAATGTGCCATCATCAAACTCAACCGAAACATTCATGTAATTAACACCTACACAAGATTTGAATATTCTAGCTCAGTTAGAAGCCGAGTCATGTGACAGACAGATTTGCATAGCCCCCTTCTTTCGATGAAAGGCAGTGACACAACGGTACCAACTCAGACAGGGTACTGAGTGAAACCAGTGAAATCACCACATCATATCAATGAGATCTTATTATCAATATATTAGCTTCGTCATCACTATAGAACATGATGGTCAATAAAGGGTCAATAAAGGGTCAGTAAATGACGAGGATGGTCAATCATTTAATGGGGTGAGGGAGTGGGGAAGTTTGTGAGGTGTGAGAGTGGTAAGCCTAAAATGATCTACCACCTGTACACAAAAATCGTCGAAAAAGCCAATATCTTGAACGATTCCACTTAACGTATTTCATACATTGCATAGATTAGTAATTTTCATAGATGTACTGGGAACTCACGTGGTATCCCAGTTGGGTAACACTTCTGTATTCCAAATTCTACTCGATTTGGCCAGCTGATCTTCTTGACGTAGCTGATTTTGTAACTGTTTTTTACGCTGTTTATATTCACGTTGTTCTGAAATTAACAAAAATATTAACTTTATAAATCAAACGTCATTGTCTTTCTTTTTGTAAGATTGTCAAGGAAAAGACTAATAAATACATGTTATTTTATATTCTGGGTGCATGAACTACATTTTTTAAGAGACCAACTCAAAGATATAAAAGTTAACTTTATGTAATTTATAAAGCAATAGATATAATTAAATAGATTTTTGCTTTTTGTTACGCAATTTCCTTCAATATTTAATTAATACTTCATGTATAAAATTAGAACATTTTCCTGTTAATTATCAAAATAAAAAAAATACACTACAACGGCAGGCTAAAAATTAACTAAAGAATATTTAGCCTTGAAGTTTTTTTTCCACAACTCTTTAGTTCAAGTTTTCCTTCTGGCATATTTAACGACTATTGTAAAATAACGTTATCAATAATGTAATTAACGGAACAGACTAGACTCACATTAATTTCATTACATCAAGCATATTTCTGACAACTCAATTTAAGTTCTTGACTCAGCGAGTACACCATGGTATTCATGTAAAGTAAAACTTATATCACAGTCTATAATTACACCTAATTTAAACATGGCTCAGAGACAGAGACAAATGAAATGAACCAAACCTGGGCTAATGGAAGACGAACATACACCATACAGTGTGTTATGGGGGAAATTTTGGCCAGATAGTGGCGCTATGGCCTACTCTTATATTGAATTCCAACTGCCAAGGGATCTTTTACATGCACGCCAATGTGTACACAGGACCTCGGTTTTTCGTCCCATCCAAACGACTAGACAGCTGCCCTTGTCAGGCCCTCCATTCTGCAGAGAGAGAGAGAGAGAGAGAGAGAGAGAGAGATGGGGTTTAATGTCCACTCAAACATGGCTCAGTGAGAATGGCAGGCAATACCTCCTTAACCCAGAGGTCTGAGGCTCAATCCTCGTGATGTTTGAGAAACTGCCTCCAAATTTTTTAACCCGGTTTCCTCTTGTCAGTGGTGCAGGATGGAGAGAGAGAGAGAGAGAAATGGGGTTTAACGTCCACTCAACACAACCAGGTCATTTCGGGACTAACATACGGTTTTAATTTTATTTCAATAGTTCGCTTGCGCGTAGATGTCTTTAGCCGTGGGAGGAAACCGGAGTTCCCGGAGGAAACCCACGAGGTTGAGAAGGCGCCCCTATCTCTATGTCACATACGCTCACACCACAGCCGCAAGCCAGAGGTGACCGGCCAGCTAGAGGTCGAAGCGCGGCACTCTAGACCACTAGGCCATCCCAACCCCCCGTGCAGGATGGAGGGCTGGATGGGACTAAAAAAATATCATGACCAGTGTACACATTAAAGAACCCTTGGCAGTTAAAATTTGATATTTGATGAAGAAGTAGTTTCCTTTTTTCAGAGGTGCAGGACGGAGGGCTGGGCGGGACTAAAAAATATGACAACCAGTGTACACTTTATAGAACCCTTGGCAGTTAAAATCTGATATTTGATGAAAAAGGTGGTAAAAGTGATGTGTATAGTAGGAAGTATTTCCCTTATAACACACTGTATGGGCAAGTTGGTTCAGAAAAGTTGTGGATTGAACCCCATTTCATTTCATAATCTAGACCTACCTTTTTTACGAGCACATTCTACCATTTGTTCATATTGTTGTCGATGTTTCTCCGCTTCTTCAGGATCTTTCGATGGTAAATTCCTACAACAATACAAGTAATCTTTTTTCAAATGACAAATTATAATTCATATCACAGGTAGAGTATGCAAACATTATTTTTGAAAGTGTTATTTTATTAATGTTTAACTTTTAATTATTATAATTACATCGTTTTTCTGACGTTTATTTGATAACGTGAAGTGTACCTTGAACAATCAATATATGCAATTATAGTTCACGTTACCGGTACAACAGGTACAGTTTTGGTAGTGTTTTTTTTTATTTAATAATGAATAGTCTTTAATTATTCCTAATATATCTACAGGCCCTAATGAAATAGTACCTGAAATTTTCAACTTGGTGCCGGACATGTATTAATATCATGAAAAAAGACAAATCAGTGCCAGACAAAATGACAGGCACCTGAGGTTTTGTGCCTGACAAAACCTGAATCTGTGCCTAACATTGTCAATGATAGGCGCCTTATTTCCAGGCTTGTATCTATAATCTATCTATGTCTGCAGTTTATTTGTTAGCGTGAAAGTTCATCTTGAACAATCAATATAACCACATTTATCTTGGCATTTATTGATAATAAACATCAGTTTTTATTATAGATCATCAACATGTAAAATAACATTCCTATATCTTTTTTTTACTGTTGTTTTCCAACAGGCAATGATTGGTATTTTCAACATGTAGCATGACATTTTACAAAGTCAGCGTGAACTAAGTAGGTCACTATAGATAGATAATAATAATATCACAAAATAACAACCAATATGAATGATGGAACTGAGAATTCATTATTTTCATATGTAATTAAATCCTGCCCCCCAATCCAACCCCCACCAGAATGTTCCTATCCTCTCACTTGATTCATTCTGTTTTACATGTACATAATACATTGTAGTGTGAAATCGTTTAATTTATATCATTACCAGAAGAGTTAGGTCTGTTTGCGTCTGCAACAAATTTATCTAATGGGTTTTTTTTTCTGAACACAAGGTACAATTTTATGGATACACAATTAGTGAGTTTGATACTAAGCCTTTATGGATGCACAATTACTGAGTTTGATACTAATTGTGTATCCATAAAATTGAACCTTGTGTTCATATGTTCAATTACTAAATGCCAATCAAAGAGTTTTTTTTTCTTATAATGCATGTGTCTATTGTGCGATACACAACTGCACTTACTAACATATTCCATGCTTCCTGTAAATCATAGTCTTACAATAATATTGATTTGAATCGATAAATTGAGAGAGAGAAATGGGGTTTAACATCCACTCGACACAAACTAGGTCATTTTGGGACTAACATATGGTTTAATTTTCTTTCAATAATTCACTTCTGCATAGGGGTCTTTAGCAGTGGGAGGAAGCCGGAGTACCCAGAGAAAACCCACGAGGTTGGACAGGCGAGACCCTACTCCTTGCCACGTATAACCAGGAATTCAAAACCACGCCAGTTGACTCAATGGCAGGCCGCACGATACAGCGCCACCTAACCCCCCGAATCGTTAAATTGTATTCTCGGTATCAGCTTAAAATCTGCAAGCTAACAGCTATTTATCAATATTCTTTTTTTTTGTATGGTAAGATTATGTTTTAAAAAAAAAACCAACAACAATGCAGAACAGTTGAGTTATTTTTAACAATAGGAATAAGCTGGCAAATTCATAGCTGATAGTCTAAAATTAAAGTTCTATGTTGAGTTTATCGATTTTGAACAGTGAACCGGTATTAATCAATTAATATTTTTCTATGTACATTATCCGAGACTACAGAGTATAGATAAATAATGTAGATAGAGGTAACAGTTCCGCTTAATCAATAATTCCATCAGTAATTTACATCTATTGAAAAAATAATACTGGGCTGTTTACCACACCCTTAAATAGATAAAACACAAGTCTGCTCTTCGCGTCTGCTCCCAGATTATTTTGACTAATGACATAGACTTATTTATCCTCATTATTCAAGCTATTAAACAACAAATAAAGATAATTACTAATGGAACCCATGATATTATACTCTGTTTACAGGACAGAGGACAGAGGACGAGAAAGCAATTATTCTATCAGGTCAATGATGAATGATCTTGCAAATGTCAAGGTTACACAGGTAACACTGAGTGCTTTAATTATTTATTAACAATGCCAATAAATGGTTCCAAAAACATACATTATATTAATGATCACTCACAGACACCGTGCTTATAGTCTATATAGCATTGGAATTTAGAACCAGGAAAAAGGATGTATCACTGTCCACATAATGAACACTGTACTAAGCTTTGAAAGCAAATATATACGGTATGTGGGAAAAAACTCTGCAAACAGCTTTTAAAATTGATGATCGTTAAATTTTAAAATCAATGCGTTTCTGAACAACCTTGCTACCATGGTTTTTTCTAAAAATCCCAATGTAATGAGAATGTTGTCCTTTATCACGGTCACAAGAACTCATGAATTTAAAGTAAATAGGGGAATTTACGCCCCCATGAACAATCCTAAAAATTTCCATTCCAAACTTTTTTCTGTAACATATTAATCGTGTTTGCATTTTACGATCTGAAAATTTTGGAATTTGATCAGAGTTCTCTCTTTTGCCACAATGTGCAATCTCTCTGTTTTAAAAAAAAACTTGGTAATGTTGACAAGATTGTATGAATCTGAATATGAATGCAATAACATAAAAATATACTGGATCAGACAAATATTCTGAATTCAATTATGAAAGTTTCCTCCTTATGCACCTAAAACAAATTTAAACAATTTCTATTGAAAACATTTTCTTTTTTTTTCTGTCCTATTTACAAGCTTAAAATTCAATAGTCAAAATGTGAATGCATTTGAAATTTGTGGTTCAAATTATGATTTGGTTTACCATTTGACTTAAATGAAAAATCCCACCAAATTTAACAAATTGCATTGAGAACTTTAATAGTGTTCTTCCTTTAATACAGAGGAAACATAACTTACATGGGTCTGTTTTCTAAAATAAGTGCTGTAGTTGACGACACTTCCACATCCTGTTTTTTGGGGCGGGATGGCGCCATTTGATTGGCCCTTAGCTTGGCATGATATTCTAGTGATATCTGTGATGGTTCCTTTTCTGTACTTGGCTTTGGAGGAACTTGACCAAATAATTTCCATCCTGGCGGACTTAAATCTGTGGCATCTTTATTTTTTCTTGAGAATATATTTCTGAAATTACAAAAGAATTTACTTACATGTAAGAACTGCAAATAATCTCCTAGATAAAAGACTGACAGTGTTGAAATATAAAGATGGATTCCAGACCTTGCCATAAGAAAATACATGTACGAGGCAAAAGGTATCGCTTTCCCTAAATTTTTCATTCAGTCGAGTTTAGGTGAGGGGGTCTGCTGAACACTCAAGACCATGATCTGGATTCTAGTTCCAATTCAATGAAATGATCAACAGTAAATTAAAGAGACTTTAGGGATTCTATCATCCGGACCAATGTTCTTTCCTGAGCAATCAAATATGGTTGAACCTGTATAACCATATCAAATATAGTTTATTACCTTTACGTTACTCAATATCAAACTAATCAAGCGAAAATCAAAGAATGGCAAATTATGTCTTTATTAAAAGATAATTGGTTTCTATCATGCAGAATTGCTTTTCGCTTGGGGATTTGGACCTGGAAGTTCAATTTAGAAGTAAATCCTGTGTAAATCTTTCTATTTGCTACTTTTACCTCAGATCTATTGACTTATGACTGTATTCTGAGCTGATGAGGTATGACTACTATGAAATATGTCTGACACCAGGAGAATTTACATAGTCACATTTACAAGGTTTAAAGACAAGTGGTTGACTTACTAAGATATGCGATAGTATTTAGAGTAGCTAAATCGCCAACATTTGGAACCTAGAAATTGACACAAGTGGGTTGCAATGCATATAATACTGTAATATGAATGTATATAAACTGATTTACATTCAATGGTTTCCGTTTTCACTCCAGAGTAAGCCAGCAGTCTCAATCGAATGCAAATTTCTAGCATCTGGTTATTCCAGTCTACATATGCTGCTTAATTTGGTGCAATGTGTCTAGCCTCGTCCCTCCAGTCTCTTGTTACAACTGGGGCTGAAACGCATTATGGTCCCAGATTCGTGTACCAATGGTAAAATGTTTATTTTGTCTTGAATATTGGATATCAGAAGCCCATCTTTTTCCGGTAAGATCACAGCATCAATGTTGATTTAAACTGACAAATAATTAGTGTTTTCAATGTTGAAGATTTTGGATGATAACGAGTTAGAGACTTAGCTTCTTTAACTGTACTAAGAGTAAAAGACCTCTATGTTGTGGTCAACATATTATGACGAGCAGTCTACATACACAATTTCTCCTACAGCCTTTACCACTGATGTGACAAATATAAATAGTAGTATTTTAACTATTCGAAGAAAAATAAATGAAATTGGGGTTAACCATCAAAAGTTTCAACACCCTAAGGGTTATGTCATTTATTGGAACATCAAAAATGATATATCGAATGACTTGGAAAAATAAAAAATTTTGCTGAGGAGTTTATTATACATCAGTTGGTAAGGATAGCCCAACAATTTCATCAAGTCTCAGCCACACTGGGGGGTTGGATGGCCGAATGGTTAGCACGTACGTGCTGTATCATAAAGCCTGTTATTGAGTCAACTGGCGTGGTTTCGAATCCCAGGTTGTATGTGACAAGGAGTAGGGTCGCCTGTCCAACCTTGTGAGTCCTTCCAGTTTCCTCCAACTGCTAAAGACCCATACGCGCAAGCAAATTATTGAAATTAAACCATACGTTAGTCCCGACATGACTTAGTTTGTGTTGAGTGGACGCTTAACCCGATTTCTCTCTCTCTCACTCTCAGCCACACCTAAAGCACTTTAAGTTTACCGTACTTTAACTGAAATTAAAATTTCTATGTTTTCACCATTTCAAATTCCTTGAAAGATGGATGGGTTAAAAGTGTCTGAGCAGATTTCAAAAGAAAATTAAATAGCTTAGTTGTAACAGTTGTAACTCGTTTTATTTGTTTAGTCAGAACTCATTTAAAGTAAAATATCACTTGACATGAGTGTGACAAGTCAGTGTAACATTTACTGACATGTCCTGTCAATGGTATGTACATGCAGTAGGTACATGTAATTTACAAACATTCATTACCTACTACACTTCAACTTATAGAGACATTATATATGACATCTAACACAGACAGTTTACTACATTATATTGCTCACATTTATTTTAAAACAAAAACGCCTGTGTCTTGGGAACTGTTTGAGTTAAATTTTCCTGATAATCTATAATGAATATGTCTTGTTACTAAATACAAACATACTGGAGTTTAACTACAAGAATAAATGTTAATGTTTAGTTTTTATTAAGGCCTATTTCAAATGAAATGAAATAGGGTTTAATGTCCTACTCTCCTTTTCACCTAACCTGGGCTAATGGAAGACGGGCATACAGTGAGTAATAAGGGAAATTTTGCCTGGGCAGCGGCGCTACAGCCTACTCTTTCATCGAATTCCAACTGCCAAGGGATCTTTTACGTGCACGGCAATGTGTACTCAGGACCTCGGTTTTTTATCCCATCTGAACAACTAGACAGCTGTCCATGTCAGGCCCTTCGTTCTGCATCACTGACAAGGAGAAACCATGCCCGAAAATCAAGATGAACTTTCTCGATGCAGGGGTCGAACACCCGACCTCCAGGCTAGCGAGCGACCGCCTTACCCACATAGCCACGTGATCCACGTGGCATATTTGATATCGAAAGCATTGAAGTAAAACAAAACAAGACATAGTTATTGTTTTATTAAAACTAAAAATCTTTAAAAAAAATTTATAATTCTTTCCTACAAGCTTATGATGCTTTAAGCACTAAAATTACTGGAAAATAAATCTAGGTAAATATTCTGATTTTCTATCAAATTACAATCAAAGGGATTTCTAACATGTGCTTTGGCTAACAAAGTATGTCTAAACGTATGGGTAAAACCATTTACCCTTTCCAAAAACAAATAAAAACTGCTGCCAATTTCTTCAGTATTTGTTTAAAAAGAACAACATCCCATGAATGGGGTTAAAAAAAAAATAGCAGTAGATATATTCACTGACAATTTTACAAACGGGGGAGAGAAGAGAGGACAGGAAAGGAGGGAGATGGGGGAGATGGGGGGGGGGGAAATAGTCGATATTGAGTGAAATAGGGTAGCATGTCCATTATTGTCCAATCTCATGGGTTTTCTCTGAATCCTATGGTTTCCTCCCACTGCTAAAGATCCCTACACCCAACTAAATTATTGAAATAAAAATGAAATAGATGTTAATTCTTGAATAACTTGGTTTTTGCTCTCTCTCTCTCTCGCTCGCTCTCTCTCACTCGCTCTCTTGCTCTCGCTCTCTCTCTCTCTCTATTGCAAACAAATTCCTAGATGTAAGTTTGTACATTTTTTCTAAACCTACTGTTAAATTTTTAAAATTTAAGAAACACAGATGCAGGCATGGTGGCTACCACCAGCACAGTTGTCAATACTAAGTCTTAAATCATTCTCAACAGTCCCTAATAAGCATCTACATCAAGTTTAAACATTCAACCTCATTTGAAAGCAGAGTTATGTTCCAAAGTCTTGACCAATAAAATTGCTTATCCCTATCACTCTGCTTACCCTGAGCAGAAAATGCTCATTATCGAACTTAGTCAAGGTATCAATGTAATGAAACTATACATCAAGCTTCATCACTCTCACTTAATAACAATTAATGTTAATGTGTCACAAAGCATCAACCAATCAAATTGCTTATCTCTGCTTACCCTAAGCAGAAAATACACATCTCGAAGTCCATCAAAGCATTAACCAACAGGGGCGGATCTAGGAATTTTTAAAAAAGGGGGGGTGTGTGCCGCAAAATGAGGGCACTTAACGTGGAGAGGGGGGCACGCCGCTGCGAGGGGGGTTGGGGGGGGGGGTGTCCCCAAGACAATTATCCGTCATTTCCTTGCAACTGTAGCCATTCCAAGAGTTCGGAACGGACATATTTGGGTCTGAGAAAAGGCACTTTCAGCAGTAAAAAAGTGCACTGTCGAAAATTAGGGGGGGGGGCGCCCCTCGCACCCCCCACTGTATCCGCCTCTGACCAATAAACACCTTCATCAAGTTTGCACATTTTAGCTCAATTAGAAGGAGAGTTATTGTGTTCCAAAAACTGTGACGAACAGTCAGACAGATGGATGGACGGACCCATCGTCAAAACCATTTTAATAGTCGCCTGCCCTCTCTGAAAGACGGGGAACAACAAATCTATTCTAAACTCCATCCCAAACTTTATGCAGAACAAATTCAATAATGTCCCTCGTTATTTACATATTGAGACATGCCACTAAAATTTATATGAAGAATTCTGTCCTGTATTGAATTCACAACATTTAATAGTTTCAAACATACATTTGGACATATTTTGTATACTCTGGAAGGGTTCTTCTATTTGATAAAGAAAAAAAAACCTGCAAATTTACTAAGAATTGTGGTTTGTAGCTAGAGTGTTGGAAAGAAAAACTTGTGCAGATCTGGATTCAGCGAAACCATTATCATTATGACATTTCAGATTCTTGCCATATATTTCTGCAAAATTGAGATAACTGTACCGCTAATAATAGTCAATATTGATTCAAATCAAGAATGAAATGTTAAATTATATTTGACTTTGTTGTGATGTAGACAAAAGATGTTCAACATAAGAGGTCAAACAGCAAATCTAAATGTAAAAATAAAATTGTTATAAAAGTTACATCAATAAATTGTTGTTGATGTTATTTACTTACTGTTTTATAATATGTAAAGTCCTTTTGATCTCAGTAGTTTCTGCTAATATAGACATGTTAGTAAACACTGTTCAGCCATAGATCACATGAACACAATATCAAAACACTGATAAAAATATTACACAAGTTACATGTGACTTATATAAAACACAGATAGATAAGTCAAATATCTTAACTACTGACACATACATATATCTCCTGTGGGCGAATCATTTACATCATTGGTAACTGTGACCAAATGAACTTACAAAGTCCAACACACATGTGACTGCCTTCAATCAAATTAGTTTCAAATAAATCTTGGTAAAGCTGAACTTTGCGTTAAGTGGTCACTTTGAATGTTTTTAAAGTAATAAATATCACTTGGTACGAGGTGGGTATTAACTAGTAAAAGATATAGCAAGTTAAATAATCACTGTCACCACCCTGTACCTCTTACAAATTACTCAAGATAAACACTTCTTATTTTAAATACCACTTAAATAACTTCCCTTTAAATCTTCAGTTTATTATCCAATCATAAACTCAACAACTGTTTTAAAACTTATTAAAATATCTACATCCACTTAACAAAATCTGCAGTCAAGCTGAACCTCAACGACGTGTTGTTTCAAATTTAATAAAAGAAATCAGTTTATGTTTCAAAATAAAAAATGGCAACAAAGAAACTGCTACTCTATTCTTCTATATGTGATGAAATGCAGTAACGTTATAATGGTTTTCTCAAATAAAATTTAAAAATACTTGTCTTATTTGAAAGAACTTGTCTTTTGTCTGTCACCTAAAAACACCACAGGCGTAAGTCCGCACTACATGTACATGTACAAGTCATTTGCACATTTGTTGACACTACGACTAATATCCTGGTAGAAGACACATCATGTCCAAAGGTCTAAACACAAGTGTCATGTAGGTTTAGAATGTGACAGGAAGCTTCATAAATAAATTCCCAAATAAAAATGTTGGTTAGGAGTTCAAAAGGTGACAAGTGCAGTTACCCCATATGGAGGTAGAAGCCTAGCCTATTAGTATTAGGGTCAGCAAGAGAATTAACTGATTTAGCAAGTATCTAGAATGATGAATCATTTTATTAGTAGGGTAACCACTGACTGTCACTTTCAGGTTTCCATGGTAGAAATTTACACTTATCATTACAACAGACAAAATGCATGTAATAAATCGACAAGAATTTCATGCATGACTTATTTACTATGAAAGCCCACATGTCGCATTGTCAATGAAATATTCATATGTGAAAACAAACAAAAGTTACTCATGCGAAGAAATCGGGCAATATTTTAATCATTAGATTAATAATATTATTAAGTACATTGATAAAAATCCAATATCAGGAAATAAAAGTTAATGATGAAATATAATACCAACCTACATTACAAATTGTTCAATGTGTCATTACGATCATAGACAACTATAAACAACTAACAGATTTGGTGATTTGACATATGAATGCCATTTCAACTGAAAATGTAGTGTGAGGCTGTGGGCTGTGGCTGTGTTTTTCCAGGAGGTTTTCCAGCTACATTGCAAAAAAAACATTCATGGACGCTGCAATATTTGATTCCAACCCAAATAACCCATTAATTAGCAATATTTGAAAATAAATGTAGCAAGGTAAGTAATATGGTAATGGTACATCCTGAACTTGAAAAAAGCTGAGTTTGACAGTTTGAGCATTCCCACTAGCTATTCTGATGCTACATTGGAGAAACCAACATTCTTGCCTCAAGAAAAATAGTTGAATCTGTTCATTTGTCAAGCTCTACTACTAAATAAGGATTAACATCCACTACCACTGAGGGTGACATGGCAGACAAACTCAACATGCATAAACAGCAAAAATTCATATCTCATGAGAACATTCAGAAGTGGAAAACTTCAACTGATTCAGAAAAATAAATCGGTTAAGTCTCGACAGACTATAACACAAAGACGACCAAGACAATCACAAAACACAACAAATTTAACTAAATTTTTGACAGAGTCTTTTCAAACTTTCTTTGTAAATAATCAGACTAAGAAAGCATAAAGCACAAACAACTGCCCATTACGTTAAGTGTGAAAGCCCAGTCAGCACGTTTGAACAAAGTTTTAATCCCATCTTCGTCTTCTCTAAGTAAATCTTACAATTTCATGATAATTATCATGTCTACTTAAAATGCAGCATGTACAGTCTACTCTCAAATATTGGTTCTATTTTAGTGGACAAACATTTCTATATCAGTCTCGGTAAATAGGTTGTATTTAGCAAGTCCAGTCGCTATACCAACTGATTACATCATATATCAGTCTAGTTGTCTTCCTTTAATCAGTCATGGTTATACAGGTCTCCTATTGTTTTCAGGAATTTCATCAATTTATATAAACAAATGTATCTATTGACAGACATTGTTAAAAAAATCTTGATTGAAAATTAAACAAAATAATAGAAGGAGACAGTTTCTTATAGTAAGGGAGGGGGGGGCTGATGGCTGAACAGTTAGCACCTGCATACTGTATCATTAGGGTTGTCATTGAATCAACCTTGTGGGTTTTCCCCACGTCCTCGGGTTTTCCCCCACTGCTAAATCCTCCTACATGCAGGGCGAAATATTGAAATAAAATTCAACCATGTGTTAGTCTCGAAATGAACTAGTTTGTGTCGAGTGGACCTTAAACCCCATTGCTCTCTCTCTCTCTCTCTCTCTCTCTCTCTCTTCTTATAGTTATACATAAACAAAACCCATCATGCAAACCTGAGGGCAAGGCACACATACCAAACAGACATTGCAAGCAGAGAGAGATGAAGAGAAATGGGGTTTAACGTCCACTAAACAAAAACTATGTCATTTCGGGACTAACGCATGGTTTAATTTTATTTCAATAATTCATTTGCGCTTTGGGGTCTTTAGCAGTGGAAGGAAACCAATGACCCGGAGAAAACCCATGTGGCTGGACAGGCGACCCTACTCCTTGTCACGTACAACCGGGGATTCGAAACCACGGCAGTTGACTCAATGACAGGCTTTAGGATACAGCCCTATTCCCAGTCAATAGTTAATGTATTTATGATGATGAATGTTAAGTAAATATATCTTTTAAAGAACACCTTTATATTCTGGTTTCTGCCGGTGATCCTTTTTCATTGACCTTCTTTCTAATGTCGTTTATATCAACATGGTAGACCGTGCTACTTGATATGTAATTAAATATATTTCATTACAAAGTAAACAAGAAGACTCTTATCAACATCCCTAGTCCTGGGAAATGTTTTGTAAGATATAGGGGTAAACAATCTCTTGTGTTATTGGTAATAAACAACCAAATAGTGGTAGTGTACATAAGAGAGAACTTATATAGGCCTTTGCCTGTTGTTCAATCCATTTCAGTTTATTGAATAAAATATTATTTAAACTATAACAAATAACATTAAGCATTTCAGTGTATTTCCATGGAAAATTATTAAATCTTGTGAATTTCAAATTCATAAATATTATTAGAAAGATATGAATAAAACTATTCATATAACAAGAGCAATAAAACAACTTCCTACAGTAATCACAGACGAACAGTGCAGATTCAGTTTATATTGTCTTATTCATGTCTAGAACAGTAGAACAAGTAGTTTATCATCTCTTGAAGGACGATGAAAGTGACTAGAAAATCAAACTAAAACACAAGCTTAGAGATGTAAGAGATTTCTTCTGAATCATTAGAATGCCAGAAAGAGAGTACAAAATAGTTATGTAACAGTAATTCGAGGTTATAAACAAATCTAAAATTTGGGTAAAGTTACTTACAAAGATAGGTTGCCAGACAACAATACATATGCCCACAGCCAAAGCCCAGCTTAACCGGAGTGGGGCCCTTGGCCTGACTAGAATCGCGGGGGCCCCTGACGCGACGAAAAGATTATTCCATACATTTTTTAATGGCATGCATGCGTAACACACAATTACACGGTCTGTAATACAAGAAAAATTACATGTCTGTTACGAATGGCATACAATGCGCGGAAATGACATATATCGGCAGGGAACTGTTATACCAAGTAAAATCCCCGCTCAGCCCTCGCGCCGCTAGATCTATTACCATGAAACTTTCATCTGGAATTTGAATTGTTTCTCTTTTTGCCATGAGCCCCTCAGCACCCTAAACCACGATGCCAGGGCCCCAGGCCTAAACTGGGACCTGCCCACAGCAGCTAAGTTGTCTGGGCGGTCAACAAGTGTTGTCACATATTTTTTCTTTTGTCAGTAATGAAAACATTTACAACACATATTCCAATTGTTTGTCTCATGACCTTAAACAATTTATATAACTTTAGCCTCTAACCACAAGATGTTCAAGGGCCATACCTCTGGTAGTAATTACATGTATCAGAAATTGCGGAAAATCAATAGGATTCTTCATCTCATGACCATAACAATGTGCATAAATTTAAAGTCAGTAGGATATTAACTTTAGCCTCCTCAGTGTCCACAACATTCTTCAATGTGATCAAGGACCATAACTCTGGCAGTAATAATTGGAAATCACTGCAAATCAATAGGATTCTTCATCTCATGACCTTAAACACTGTGTATAAATTTAAAGGTAATCGAATATCAACTGTAGCCTCTAGAGCGTCTATGGGCACACGGACGGAAGGGGTGGCGACAATGTGAGACCATAGTTCAATGTGTGCCTATAAAAATAATTTAATGTGGCAATTATCATTTTCTGTGGCATTTCCATATTTTATACATAACACACGTGACATGAAATATGAGCTTTAACGCCCTACTGTTCTGCTCCGACTCTGCTAGTGAAGATGGACAGCTAATGAAGAGGGACAGTTAGTTTTTTAAAATATCTTCTTTAGCTTTTATCTTTTTTTCTGGCATGTTGTCCCTTTAAATGTTTAATTCAAAATACTTTTCATTATATTTTTAATACCCTAACAAACTTGATAGCTTTGAATGTTTTCTTGTGTTATTTCATCATTCATTCATGGCTTCTAATTTCCGCAATACACTAGGAAGCGTAATTTTTTTTCCTTTAAAATATGCGAATGTTTATGATTTCATTACTTTTTTATAAACTTCTGCCAGTCTGAGTTACATTTTAATACCTTTATTCAAATTCTATTACTTTTATTAATACTAACTGGATCAATAAATTTGTGTAGAATATAACTATTTTTAGTTCATTTTCTGATCATCAACCTATAATAATAAAGAGCTGTGATGTTTAATATTCTTTTGTTCATCAAACAACCTTGATCTAACAACTTGTTTACCAGAAAATATACATGGTTTCTGATCCATGACTCGTTTCTATTCCCAACTTAACCCGCAAAACTGATCAATTTTACTTCAATACCTTTGTATAATATCAAATCAATATGTCGGTGAATACACAGTAACTAGCGCCTGTTCCAAACACAATAAATCGCTTGGATAGAAAGATGTGTTAATCTAATCTAGTCTGTAGGATCTAAGAATCAATCTTTCTTTGACTAGTTATTAGTTTGTGAGTTCACTAGTCTTCTATAGATCTTAAGTATCTATTCTATATATAAAACACTAGTTTCTCCTGTATTCTAAATCTACAAGTGCTTATTGACAAAAACATCTTCAAACTAGACCTGCATGCAGGAATGACGGGTTTCACTGGTGCCACGTTAACTTTAAGCTTATGTCACTTTCGTTCCCACGTTGCCCTTGAACCAATGGCACCGATAAACAGATTTCCACATAAACATTGCACACATTAAATAAAAGGGAAACAGGATCAACAAAAATCCAGTAATATCTATTCATTTTATACATTTGTAACATGTAATTGATCCTGATAAAATTACAGTACTTCCGGTGATAATGAAAATGTTCAATTAGTTTCATGAAATCAGAAATGGCCTAAGATATCATAAAGTGAAAATTTTATGTAAATCGAATAATAATTGCCACTTTTATTGACCAAAAAACTTTGTGGAAAATCGTCCATTTCTCTGCAACCGTACAAGTTAGAAACCGTTTTGTGATATCTGTATGATCGTGTGGGTTCATTCTATTTGATGAATGGAATCAAATATCATAATTTGAAAAAAATAACAAGTACGACCCATTTGAATAAAATATTGTTTTTTAATGCTAAAAATCATGTTTTGAGCAAATGACGTCATTTCCGGTGGCAGCGTATGAGGTAGAATGGTTTGACCTTGTCCACTATGGCATTAGGCATCCAATGGTGAAAGAAAATTGAAAATCACATAATAATTGATTCTTTTACAGCCAAAATAACGTGAAAAGTGTCTCATACAAAATTGACTTTTTCTCGGCAACTGCGCATATTACAAATTAATTTTCACATACATTCTCTTCGTATGGGTTATTGCTACGAGATTATGAATGTTACGAAGATATATTTTTTAATATGAAGACGCTGGATGGGTTGTAAATAGCTTATTTTGACACCTTTTTTCACCCTTTAATCCAAATTGCCCGAAAACGAAATCGAAATCGAAATTAAAAAAACTGAGCGCGATGTTTTGTGCGCCTTTATATGACACATCTTTTCAGTCATATTAGATTTGAAAAAAATAATTTTTGCTTTCAAAAAGTGGTACCGAACTGTTAAAATTGTAGTTTTTGCTAAATTTACGTCACTTAAGGTGCCGACAGGAAACTTTGCCGGTAACAAAAAAAATGACAATTTGGACCATGGAGCATATAAACTTTGTTTTATACAAATCGGGCAATAAATAATTTATATAGAACCGATAAACTGAATTAGCCAATAGCGACCCAGGAAAATTATCCAGAAAAAAAATGTTCACATTTTTGCCCAAATCAGACGACCCTTTAACCCTTGGTAAAAGGTCATTAAAAAATATTCATTAATAAAAAAGTTTTTTGTCAAAATTTAAATTTTCAAAATTTGGTGCCTTATTTTTCCGAAGATTCGGCGAAATTTAAAACTCTAAAGACCCGTAGCTATGTGCCTTGTCTCTGGCTATGTCAAAAACTATCAAACGATAAAATCCAACTATTGTTGTTAATATTACGGCAATATTTCAAAAAACGACACATTCGAGGATTTCGGACATTTCGCATTGTCGCAGAATGATGGAAATAGCTTTAATCTCTAAGTCACACCCACTTTCGCAGTAAAACTCAAGACATTGCATCGATCCGACAAGTAGTTCCTGAGATATAAGCAAATTGGAAAAAAAAAAATAATAATAATAAGAATAATAATAAGAAGAATTTTAACAAAAACAATAGTGTTTCACACAAGCTACGCAGTGTGAAACCCTAATCATATACATGTACTATGAAATAAATGTGTATTTTATGATTATTTTGATTAGTACAGGTATTAACAATTCAAAGATACATTCCCAAGAAAGTATTTAGCGGGTGGTTATTTGCAATAATATAAGTATGTCAATTTTAATATACATGTATAAGGATCGGATCGCAGGAAAATACTGTATTGCATGAAAATAAACTAAAACAAAGTACGAACAATCCAAACCATTAGACAAAATTCAAACACCTAAATAAACTGTAGAGGCAGAATAGTGTAATCAGCAAACGGACTGTTCACCATGTACAAAATACATGACAAACAGTGGTAACACCCCTGAGGAAAACGTGGAAAGACAAAAATGTATGGATGTCCCTAAACAACAGGCTGTCAGCTTAACTTGAGTGCTTCTAAGCGTCAATTTAATGGCTTGGGAACAGTGAGAGAATTAAACAGCCAGGACAATTCAGTAATTTACTGTAGATGGAAAGCAAACTAACGACAAACAGAAGCTAATAATGGATTCACCCTCAATCATGTCACATGGTAAACATGGACGATAAAATATATAATAAAGTAGCTAAGTCATTAACTCAATATCATCCAAAATCTTCAACATTGAAAACACGAATTATTTGTCAATTTAAATCAACATTGATGCTGTGATCTTCCAATATTTAAGACAAAATAAACATTTTACCATTGGTGCACGAATCGTGTATCATAATGCGTTTCAGCCCCAGTTCTAGCAAGAGACTCGGGGAATGAGGCTAGACACATTGCACCAAATCAAACGGCGTATGCAAACTGTAATAACCAGACACTAGAAATTTGCATTCGATTTAGACAGCTGGCTTATTTCGCGGAACATAACTGATTTGAAATTAGAGTAAAAACGGAACCCATTGAATTTAAAAGACAATATTGGTGCCAGTCATTATCACATATGTGATTGAGCTGGTTAAACACATTCCAAATATAATATTAACACAGAGATCATTGCTACGATAGCTGAGTAATACATGTTTCCCGAATCGGAAGTGACGAACGCCAAAGGAAAACACGAGTCACCGCTTTATATAACTGACTAAAGCGACGAGTGTTAACAGATACACGGCCGAATATCTGCTCACTAATAATTCCTTCAAAGACCAAAAGTTTTTATATGGGACTGTAAGAGGATATCTGACAATTCAATAAAGTAATTGAATGTCATTAGATAAAAAAACACGAAAGAAAAATAGAAATAGTCCGTACATTCCCTTGTATATATTCATTCAATACCTTATAAAAACATGGTAATGCACGGACTTTTCTGTTTTTCTTTCGTGTTTTCTTATCTAGTGACAGTCAATTCTTTTTATGAATTGTCAGATATCCTCTCACAGTCTCACACAACAACTTTTGGTCTTCGAAGGAATTATTAGTGAGTAGAAATTCGGCCGTGTATCTGTTATCACTCGTCGCTTCAGTCAGTTAAATAGACCGGTGACTCGTGTTTTCCTTTGGGGTTCGTCACTTCCGATTCGGGAAACCTGTATTACTCAGCTATCATAGCATTGATCTCTCTGTTAAAAGTATATTTGGAATATGTTTAACCAGCTCTATCATATATGTGATAATGACTGGCACCAATATTGTCCTTTAAATCAGTCTATATACATTCATATTACAATATTTTATATGTGTTGCGATCCACTTCTGTCAATTTCTAGGTCCCAAATGTTAGCAATTTAGCTCCTTTAAAGTAGTTTTCTTCTGATAAAAATGTTTTGTATGTACATGTACTGTATCTGTATCTGTGCTGTATTATTACAGATACAAGATACAGACAAATGTACAACTAGGAGAAATGAAAATAAGAGATCCACCCAGTCTGAGGTATCGAATCAATTACATCTGTTGATAAGAAAAATGTCATATGTAGACAGATCTAAGATTGAAAAGAAGGAAACAAGAAGTATTAATAACAATGTTGTTGATGAATACCTGACACACACCGTAACAATAAGCTGGAATAGTTGGTTTAGTTGATATATTTGATATATATTTACTGTGATGTGTTGTGATGTTGATATTATAGATCTACAGATGATCCCTGGTACAGACATTATCCGATACAACATGTAGCCTATTATACTTTATACATGCATTTAATGGATTTTATGACAGGAAAATTCAATAAGCATGTGGTGTACTGTTTCACAGACAACAATTTTTTGCTGGAAATGGATTGTTTTTACACAACAACATCCTAAGTGGATGTACATGTAAACTGTGTTCAATAATCCATATGTCTGCCCTTATAAATGCTCTACAGGTCAGGGATTTTGAAAGATTAAATTGTTGAGAGTAGTGCCATGACATTCTGCAGAGTTATTCCCCCTTTCACTGAAACCTTGTAAACCCTACACAGGTTGCGAGCTTTTAAGAGGGGTTTTATTCAGAGTTGCTGGTAAACATTTATTGTATAATCTAGCAGTGGGAGGAAGCCAGAGAACTGTGACAGATCATCACTAGGTTAGACAAGTGACCATACTCCATTTCCATTTGAAACAACTTTACTTGATGTTAGACCTTATGAGCAACAGTGCATGTGTTAGAGTTAGACGAATAACATATAAAGCGAGATGGAGAGAAATGAGGTTTAACATCCACTTGACACAAACTAGGTCATTTTGGGACTAACATATGGTTTAATTTTATTTCAATAATTCACTGGCCCGTAGGGGTCTTTAGCAGCAGTGGGAGGAAACTGGAGAAAACCCATGAGGTTGGACAGACGACCCTACTCCTTGTCACGTATAACCGGGGATTCAAAACCACACCAGTGGACTCAATGACAGGCTTTATAATACAGCACGCATGTGTTATATATTATATGAATAGGACCCAGCCAATTCATTATGATCAGGCTTTTTAAACAAATCAAGCAGAAAAATTGCTGAAATTTGTTCTGTTGAATTTGCACCTGGTTAACACTTATGACCCCAAAAATGGCCAAATAAAATGCAGTCAACTGAATACTAAGAGCTATTAGTATTGGCCAATAAAATAATGTGCGACTGTGATGTTCCCTCCGTGATGTTTGATTAAAACAAATGTATTTCTAATGGTAGCCTTCCTTCTACATGTACCAGTATGCTGATTTTGTTTAGTCAATTTGGGATAACTGAAAAACTGATAAAGTTGTATAATGTGATTCAGAGTATAAAATGGAATAACAATAACAACATGTTTTTCTGCACATAATGACCTGTACTGTATATCATATTGCTTTCAGTCATCCAAAATTAACAATATATTCTCACGTGGACAGCCAAGCTGCTAAATTTTAACAAATCACTAAAATCGTTGCCAGTAATATAGGTACATGTAGGCGTTTGCATAAAAAGGAGCAAATTTTAATTAGTACCATAAAAAAAGCCAAGATGCAAAATACTGACAAATGACGATATTGATGCCAGAAAGGTGGGCATTTGCAAAAAAAAGAGAAAACATTTAATTATATTCAGTAGCTTCAAGGCAAGATTATTATCTTCTAATTATATAGCAATTCATCATCTTTTTCCTAAATATTAATAGTTCTTCTTAATATATCTATTTATTTATATCCTAAGCTAATCAAATCTATATTTAAAAAAAAAAAGCTCTGCTAAAAAATTCAGATAGTAAATGGCAGCAATCCATCAAATGGTTATATACTTAATGATATATTAATCTTTACCTATATACATCACATATACTTATCGGTAAATTTACATTTTTATATACATGTAGGTCTCCAGAATTAAGATGTGACCTGATTATATAATTAGTTTTATGTTATAAGTTTATCATTTAAAGATACATTATGGGAGGTTAGATAACGAGTTAGCAGTTCTCGCTATATAATAGATAAAAAACTACATAATGTAAAGGCAATTTGCTGAAAATTTCAGTCAAATTGATCCACTATGAACCGATAACTAAGCGGATGATAGTTCCGCTTAGCCTTGATCATCATTACTGAAGTCGGTAAGACAAAACTAATAGTCTCGATTATCCATTTAATCGTTTACCATGAAGGAAAGTTTTGAGTGTTAAGTGGACTACAATCCAACAAATATCGCAGACTAGCCTTGACATCGAGAGCTGATTATGGACTGGATAAGTTAATTAATGTCTAATTAATAGTTTTTATGACATTTCAGGCCTAAAGAAAGACCTACAATAGGCAGATTTTGCTCTTGCATAATGTATGTTTAATTTATACAGCTACTTTACATACAAGTTTACATATTAGTGGGGATATGTTTATGAATTTCTTTACAATTATAAAACCCTTTCAATATCACTCTTTACACAATATGATGTGACTCAGCATACATGTACATGAAGTTTGAAGTGACTTTTCATGAAATATCTAAATAACAATAAGCATATAAATAACGCAAGTAACAATAATGGTGTCATGTAAGTGTGTACAGGTCAAAGAAATGATCAGTGTAATTGAAACAAAAATAGTTGTCAGGGAACATACGCCCACAGCAGCTAACACCCAGCTATACATAAAGGGGTCACATACTCACATATAATTGTTATGTTTTTGTGGGTAATGAAAGCACTTACATGTAGTACAAGGCATGATGGGGCAGTCCTCCCTAGATAGCATTATTTGGGCAATAGCATTAGTTTAGCCTACTAGTTACTGCATTGTGAAAATTGCCATTGTCAAAATGTTGTTTGTCTGACAGGAAAATAGAACAATATAAGATGGCTGACACATGAAAAAAATGCTTTCCTGACAATGATGGTTTGTATTTTGGGACAAACTGGAGGACATCCACAGGCAGTGCAAACTGCAGACACACACTGCTGGCTTCTAGTTCTTCCCGACACTAACATAACCAAAGCTTTTGTGTTTCAGAGTCTCAACCCATCAATTGCTTATACATGTATCTGCTTCGCCTTAATGGAAAATGCGCATGATCGAACTCTGTCAAGGCTTTCAACTAACAGACACATTCACCAAGTTTGAAAATGCGAGCTCAATTACAAAGTCTCGACCAATCAGATTGAAGTCTCTACTATGCCTAAGCAGAAAATGCTCAGGGTTGAACTTTAAGGTATTGATTGTAATAAAAATATACACAAAGTTTCACTAGTATCACTCAATCAGAATCAAAGTTGTCAAGCTCCAAAGTCTCAACTTTTAAAATTGTTTTTCGCTTTGCTTACCCTGAGCTGAAAATGCTCATTATTTAACTTAGTCAAGGTATTGATGTTGAAACTTGGTGTACAGTTACATTCCATCATTACCTTGATTAAAGTGAGAACCAAAGTTATTATGTACCAAAGCATCAACCAATCAAATTGCTTATCTCTGCTTACCTTAAGCAGAAAATGCTCATCCTTGAGCTCGATCAAGACATTCACCTACACCAAGTTTGAATATTCTAGCTCAATTAGAAGCAGAGTTATTATGTCCCAAAAAGTGTGATGGAAAGACAGACCCTCAGGCAAACAGACCCCTTTAAATATTACCCAGCTTGGTTCGAAATATAGAGGATAATAAATTATATAGTCGATGATAACTGACACTACAAGATTTTCCTGAGTGATAAAAGGTCATATATAACTACTCCAATAATATTGGAAATTGGAGGATACTGATACCTTTTGATTGTAAAGACAACAATATGAATGTGGATGATGACAATTACAAAGCCATTTAAACTTATAATTACATGTACATGTACATCAATAGTCTATCCCTGAATATTAAAACTGAACATGTGTTACATATAAACCTTTTCTACCTGTATTCATAATTGTTAACACAAATCTAAAAATTTCTCATTTCTGATTGCTTCACAATAGTTAACACTCCTGTAACGTCTGTGCTATTATTATATCATTCTTTAGCATTAATGTTAGTATAAAAACTATTCACTTCAAACTCTATTCATAAAGTTTATGGGAAATCTATATAATATTGACAACAATGCAAAAACTGAATTACATGTAACTACGGTGTGTAAAACATAAGATTTTATTATTTCATGTCATTTCATTGTTTAATGCACAATAACACCTTTTGATATCGTAAAAGTACCTAAATACACTATGTTATGATTTTATATAAGGTTATTTATAGATCATGTATTAAATCATATATAGATTTTTTAATTAACATTTTAGATATAGGTTAATGGGAGTCAGGTATAAAAATAAAGGTTGTTAATTAATTGATTAAATTCCAAATATACTACAGTACTACAGTATAAACCTGAAACTCTTGTTCCTCTTATACAAGTAAATCACCTGCTTAGAGATCCAGGATCATTTGTTCCAGAATGGACCAGAAAGCTACATGGGGTGTACACTGTACTTCCAATCATACGTTACATCCTACAGTACTTGCAGCACAATTTCCTTTATATTTCTGATTTCATGTACAAATAGTTTTTCTTACAATATACATAAACTTAAAATGCCTAAGCCTCTTTTATATGACTCAAAACTTTTTTTTTCGTTTCACTTCATTTTACAATGAATGTGTTGATTTTTTTGTTTGTTTTATGCACCAACAGGGCTGAAGAAAATGTGTATACACCATGCAGTGCATGCTAACATAAAGCCTAGCTTATGTCGCCCTACGACGCGATAAAACTGACGGCGACTAACAGCTTATGACTGAATCTATCCACGACTGGATGCAATCACGAGCGACCAATTGATCATAGACGTAAGCGCGCTCATGTCGCCTGGCGTGAGTCGAAGAATGGGAGTCACATGACTGACACTTGATAACCTATAATAAATGCCCTCATTCCACTTTTTACTGCCCCCTGGTAACCACTTGACTAAATAACCAAATCCTATTGGCTACGTCAGCGAGGCGCCGACTTAAGCCAGTCGTAAGGGCGCTCATGTCGCTTGCGACTAGAGACAACTAGTTATTTTCAGTCGTAGGAGAAGAACATGTGCGACTCGGAGAAACTGGAGACAACTGGACGGCGACTGGCTGCCGTCCGATTCACACCAGTCGTAAGAGCGCTCAGATCGCCCAAGTAGTCACAACTGATCAGTTCCACTTGATCGCAAACCAGTCGCCGATTTCTAGTCGCTGTCAGTTTTATCGCGCCGTAGGCCGACATAAGCTAGGCTTAAGAATACTGTTAATTGTCTCAGCGCTTAAACTATCTGGGCCCTGTTTCACAAAATCTTAACTAAAGATAAAATCCAAATTTTAGTAGAGACTACAATTTGATTGGCTAAGCACAAAAATCAAATTCCTAAAATTTGGATTTTATCTTAGTTAAAATTTCTTGAAACAGGCCCTAGTAATTGTTAAATTAGTTATAAGCAAATTGTTTTAATACCAGTAATAGTAATACATGTACTGTATAAAACGGTTTATGACTAATACTCTGCATCCTGTACATGTGGGTAGATATATGCGACTCACAGATTTTAAAACCTTGAGTAAGACAGGGAGAGTACAAACCTACTCAAGACAGAGATCATCAACCTACATATTCCTATATAGCGGTACAACAACAATAGGCGTGGCAATATATTTATCTTTTCCATCTTCTACAAAGAATTGTAGTGACATTAGGCCAACCTGTAGCCTACAGCTATACAATTAATTATCCGTGTTTTATGTTTAATAGGTTCAGACACAATAAAATAACTAGCACAAAATGATCTAACATGTCATCAAGTACCACAAAATCATAGGTCATTTAACTTTCAAAATTGCTGAATTTCTTGTTTGTCATATTTTGTGCTACAACATGCATTGAAAGTCACTCTGTAGATGTACATGTAGTAGACACAAAGTTAAACAGAGAGAGAGAGAAATAGGTTTAACGTCCACTCGACACAAACTAGGGGACCTAAATATTGATTTTAATTTTATTTCAATAATTCGCTCGCGCATAGGGGTCTTTAGCAGTGGGAGGAAACCAGAGGACCCAGAGAATACCAACGAGGTTGGACAGGCGACCTTACGCTTTGTCACGTACAACCGGGGATTCGAAACCATGCCAGTTGACTCAATGACAGGCTTTATGATACAGCACACACATGCTAACCATTCCGCCATCCAATCCCCCTGATTTAAACAGACAGCACAACTACAAGTAATAGTTTTTACAAGGTTATATTGCACACTAATTTTGCATAATGATTTATCAACCAGGAACTGGTTCCAAATTATGCTTTGTGCAAATAACCTTCTTCTTGACAAAATTTATAGTTTTTATGCATGTATGTAAGAGATAAATCTGATTCAGATCTATTTAGACGTTTATTCAAATGACAAGTCAAAAATAAACTTCCTAGAACATTAGATAGTTAAGATTTTAATGGATTTGAACAACCTCAAGATTTAAAAATTTAATGATAAAAAAGATAATCATGGCTTAGTCTTGGATTTCAGGTACTGTTGCTACGATAATAAATAATGAAAGTAACATCTTTATGCAGTCATAACTTCACCCAAATTAAAATACATGTGATTTCATTATCTATTTTTGAAGTACGAGTATTAATAGCAAAAATGGCCAGAGTTCTTGATCTAAAAGTTACCTAATATAACCTAATGTATCTTTAATCTACATGCATATTAAAGAGACATACATGTATCATCACTTTTTGTTGATAGAAGTTGTCTAGCTAATAAGTGAACTATTTTTTGTTATGTGCATGTAATACATTGTACTACTATAGGTACTACATAATAGAAGCTGTCTAGCCGATCAGGGAACTGAACTTATCGTACCAGGTACATGTATGTTGTTAAATTAAGATAACATACAAAATTAAAATAATTCTGTGTAAATCCATTGCCAGGAGGTTTTTAAAATAAAGATCTAATTTACTGTTTTTAATTTTAAGTTTAATTTATTGTGCTTGGTCGCAAATAGTTCAGATTCCATCAGTTTACAGTGTGTGCATTAAGGTTTTTAAAATAGATCATAAAATATTAATAAATACTACATACATGTACATGTACAATAATGTGTTTTGTGAGCTTTTTGTTATGGGTAGTAATAAAACACTTTGAGATCAAAAAATATGTTCTATTGGATGGGGCAAGGAGTAAGGTCGCCTGTCCAACCTCGTGGATTCTCAGCTCCTTGACAGCTTCAAGCCACTTCCGATCGATCAAAATGCCATCATTAAGAATCTGGAAGGGTGTCTTGAAAATGTCAAAAAATGGATGTCATCCAATATGCTTAAACTCAACGATGAAAAGACTGAGTTTCTTCTGGTGGGTCCTGCCAACAGACTTAAGAAATGTGGCATTCGAAAGATCAGCATTGGAAACACCGAAATTCCTATGTCTAAATCTGTGAGAAATCTTGGAATTCTTGTCGATTCTCGTCTCAGCTTTGAAAACCATGTGAACAACATTTGTAAAATATGTCATTTCCATCTCCGAAGGATAGGGTCCATTCGTCATCTAATAACTGAAGATGCTGCTGCGACCTTAGCTCGATCCTTCGTCCTGTCCAGAATAGACTATTGTAATTCAGTACTAACTGGTATTACGAACGAACAGATTTCAAAACTCCAAAGATTACAAAACCGTGCTGCTTACATTGTCACAAAAACTAAATCAAGATCACACATCACCCCAGTCCTGAACAAATTACATTGGCTCCGTGTTCGAGAAAGGATCAACTTTAAAGTCTTATCGTTAACATATCAATCGATAAATAAATCCGCGCCAGGTTACCTTCAAAATCTAGTATCACTGTATCAACCTAAACGATCATTAAGATCAGAAGGGAAACTATTATTAGATGTACCTGCCTATAAATTTAAATCTTTTGGGTCTAGAACTTTTCGATACAGTGCATCAATTGTTTGGAATACACTTCCAGAAAATATCCGACAATGTGAATCTCTGTCGGTTTTTAAATCCAAAGTGAAAATTTGGTTATTTAGTCACTATTATTAACACTCCAAAGTGAGAACATTTTCCAGCGCCTAGTGCATTCCCTAGTGGATTGAATAGCTGCGCGATAAAAATATCATTATTATTATTATTATTATTACTCCGGTTTCCTCCCACTGCTAAAGACCCCTATGCTCAAGTGAATTATTGAAATAATATTAAACCATATGTTAGTCCCGAAATGACCTAGTTTGTGTCAAATGGACGTTAAACCTCATTTCTCTCTTTCTCTATAGGATGGTTAAATAACCCACACATTATTATTATTATATTGTAAACTAATCTCTGCTGATACTACAGGAGGTGTTAGGATACATGTCTTGGTGAATAGAACTTGCAATTAGTAAATTTTTAACTGACACTATGTAAGCCAAGAATACCTCAAGCAATCAGTACAATTCAATTTAGCAGTGAGATAGCAGCAATGTCAGTCTGAGCCTCATCTCATCATTGTATTGTAGCCAAATGTTAATTGCATACATAAAATTACAAAGGAAAACAGGCCAGGCAAATGATTATCAAGTCCACAGTGAATACTGACATGTACATGTACAATATGTAGCCTACATGTACACTAAGGATAACATAACAAATAAAATGCCGTGCATACATGTACATGGTAGGCCTACCATGTAGATAGGATCGGAATTTGTACACTGTATTGCACAAAAGTGCACATTTCTGCTTGTTGAATTTAACTGAAGAAAAGTACAAACAGTCAATACATGTGTACGTCTCTTCCTCCCTTTGCAGTATTACCGTATACCAAAATTTGTGACTTCAACATACTAAATATTTTATAATGCACTGAACGGAAGACGAAGAGGTGTGTGAGCAATAATTGTTAGAAACTAGTGCATCAACAAGGGTTTTCAAACAGATCAAGGGCAATAACGGAACAGAAATCATTGAATATAAATAGATAAACAGATAATAACTTTACCCCTAAAGTGTCCACAAGATTTTTCAATGTGATTATGGACAAGAATTCTGACAATAAGTATCGCAAATCATTGACAACGAGTACAATCACTTGAGTTTACATTTCAAGTCAATCAGACAATTTCAATTTTAGCCTCGAGAACATCCAAAGAATGTAAAATCTGGGTTGGGCTGTCCATGTTAAAATTGAAACTTGATCACAGATCCACAAAATACATCAACCACACACCACACAATACAGGTAGGAGTATGACTAAAGGACAATTTATAATCTCTCAAATATGTAGCTGCATATTTTGATCGCTACCATTTTGAAATTTTACCACCCGAGATTTGAAACTATATAGAGTAAATGTACATTCTACTACACTCTCAGTCAATCAGTGTATTCTTACTATGTACCTCGTTAGAAACTTGCTTGAAACTATTCGTTTTAAGATCGGATATTTTTCGATTTAGGAAACGCAACATTCGGGCAATCAAATAAACCATTTGTATACAATGAGAAAATTATTGCAGTCGTTACTGAAGCAGTTGTTATCCTGCTACATGTAGTTATGCGCTTGCTCAAAGTAGGCCTATGTATACTACATTGATACATGTATGTAATTGGAATATGTACATGTACCAGCACTACATGTATCTACATATACTATCAGGCACACTTTTCATGAAACTCACAGTGATAGAATGGATTTAATATTAAAAACATCAAATTCCAATTCCATGCAAAGGCCCATTTCCAATAATTATCCAGTTTACACTTACAGGGAGGCACATGTAGTTTTGTTAGTTGGCAGGTCTGTTGTCATAAAATCTTATTAAGAGACCTACGAGAACTTTGCATAAATGACTTGCAACATCTACTGACTATCTGATCAGATTTTGTCATAACGGAACAGTAGGCTATGACTATGTTATTCAGCAAAAAACAAATTTCAGTTCAACAGAAAATATTCTGCACAAATCTTGAAATTTGAAAGGCCTGAAATGTGGTGAAATTATGTGAATTGACATTTTGAACTATAAATTTTTTTTACCTGGAAAGAAAATTAGTGAATCCTTTCTTCTTTGATTTGGCACCTTTATCATCAATACAACTATCAGTATCAAGGGGGATATTATGATGAGATCGCTGATACGAGTTACGAGAATGTAAATTAACATCCATAAAGCCTGCTTCATCAGTCTCTAGAGAAAACGTTTTAAATTCAGAGTTATCATCCCCAACTGAAGCAGATATGGAGAAGTCTGTTCCAGTACTGACACTTGATAAACTTGATGTGTCATTGTAAGTTCTACCCATTTGATCACTGGAGTTACCATGAGGTATCAAACTCTCTACACTATTTAAAGTTACTTGATCAAAGTCTTTTCCAGACATAACATCAGGTCCAACATGATAGGGATATGCTTCTGACACACTGGGGTTAGATAATGGAGATGCCAGTTCCGAAGACATCTCTTCAGAACCATTGTTTGAAGTGTGTGATTCGACAGACAATTGTTTGTCAATTTCTGCCCCATTTAGATTTGTCTCATTATGACTAATCTCAGAGTCTTGTTGTGATTGTGATGTGATTTGACCAGTAACTAACTGTTTGGTAGTTGGTAAATACACTAACGACATATTCTCCATCACATATGATAATCGGTTTTGATCATTACCAATCATAACTGGCAAATCTTGAGTCAAAGCTATAGGTGACATTAATAAGCCTGCCTTAATTCTTGCATGAGATTTATCATTTTCAACAACTGTATTTGGTCTACTATTATGGTTAAGAAGCACTGAATCAGACACGCTTCTACCTCTTCCCATTATAGATTCTTGTTCATTAACTATTGGAACAAATCCGAGGGAGACTTTGTTACCGGTACTGTTTTTCTTAGTCTTATCACAGTAATCATCATTGCACAAATCTACTTCAGATATATCTGTTTCTATATCCGAGGATATATCCAAAAGTCGTCTAGATCCTGAAGGTTCATTATTATTGAGCATATTATTATCTCGGTCAGGTCCATTCATTTGGTTCACTCTGTTTTTCAGAACATCTACATCTTGGTATGTATCTCTGTCAAATAAACTGAAAGTAACTTCATTTTGCTCATCACTATCTTCTCCTTGACGCACATCAGATAGCGTCTGAACACTTAAATTTTCACACATACCTAACAGTTTCATTGTCTGTGGTAAGTGACCAAATTTACCCATTGTTGACTCTTCAACACATGAAGAAGTAATCGGTTCAATTTCAAATGTTCCTTTTGACGTAAACTGAATAGCCTGGTCATACGACACACCTTTATCACCATTTTTCCTGGAATCAGGAGGCATCTATTATGATTTTCATGGATAGGATTTAGTCTTTAGATATTCTGCCCATCTTAGATAAACAGATAGACAGAAAGAATAAGACTTGAAAAAATTTAACCTCACATTGTTGATGAATACAAATACTCTTAGCAGCCATTGACAGATATGCTAATGAAGGGGCGGATAATATCCTACTCTCGAACCCCTAAGGTTAATAACATAAACAAACTGTCTGCTTGTAAAATAACCAGCGGCATCGATTTTTGTTGTGTTACAAAAATTGTCCATATCATGCAGTAAATTAAATGGCATAAACCTTATATTTCTGGGTTTTTTAAATAGAAATATATCATTATGAAAATATAAAAATGATAATTTAAGTAGTCTCTATCATTCAGACAAATATTTTACAGAGAACTGGGTAACCGAGACAATAATAAAAGGTGACTACAATTTCAACCCCCACTGTATATTTCTCCGCATGAATAGGGATATTATGGGTCAAACGCGGCCTTTAAGCAGCCTTTTTTACGCCCACATTTTCATGTGGACGTATTTTGTCGTCGCCCCTGCCCCCCCCCCCGGACGTCAGTCTGTCTGTCCGTCCACAATTTGTTTGTGGACACTCTACAGGTCACAATTTTATCCGATTTTGACGAAACTTGAAATATACGTGAAGCTCTATCTGCCAAAGATCTCGGTTCTTTTCGAATTTGGCATGTAACAAACTTCATGAATTATGGTCCCCGATTGTACGAAAAATCACGTTATTCACTTGTAGACACTAGAGGTCATAATTTTCACCTGATTTTGATGAAACGTGAAATGCATGTTTATAACCGAAAGATCTTGATTCTTTTCGATATTCGCGCATAACGGACCGTTGTACGACAAACCGCGTTTTTAGCTTGTGGTCCCGTTCGAATATACCACCGTTTCCTATAAATCGGACAAAAACTGTCGGACAAAAAGACCGCCCCTCGTAGATGTAAGTGTAAGCAGTGTACATATATGGTGTATCAAGTTTGTGGGTCCTCTAGAGGCTTCAATTTTGATCTGATTGCATGAAACTTGAAAATATATAAGTTCCTTGAATGACATTTAGAAGTAGAGCTATAATATTCATAATAACACAACTTTATGGATTTACTACTTCTTGGTTTATTACATGCAACGTTTCAATACTCTTACAGGTATCTTTATCAAGCAATAAGAGTATTGAAACGTTGCATGTAATAAACCAAGAAGTAGTAAATCCATAAAGATTTTGTTGAGGTTTTTTTTTCGATTTTCGCGCATATCGGATCGTAACTTCCTGAATTATGACCCTTGATTGTATGGAAAATCGCGTTTTTAGATTGTGGTCCTTCTACAGGACACAATTTTTATCCCATTCAAAAAAAAACCTTTGAATATATCACCGTTACACCCTAATGATGGTTGAGTTCGAATTTTGATCCGGTTTTGATGAAACTTGAAATATACACATCGGATCGTAACTTCACGAATTATGGCCCCTGGTTGTACAAAAAGTCACTTGTTTAAGCTTGCTGTCTACCCATCTCTTGCAAAATGTGAGCGTATCTTGTCTGGCAGCCACTGGTTACCTTAGATAATAAATCTCATCTCTCAACCCTCCGTGTTTCGAACACATCAGTAGATCTCAACGTTTTAAGCTACGTTCTCGTAGCTATGGTTACCTATTCTCGCCGACCACTTAACGCGGTGCGGGGGAAGGGGAGCGTTTGGCCCCACCCCAATAATTTGCAAATGAGTGTATTAGTATAAATATTTGATCGAGGGTGAGTGTCAAGCTAGCAAAACGTTAGCTACGAGAACGTAGCTAAAAACGTTGAGATATACTGATGTGTTTGTTTTTAGGTACGATAGGGAGCTATCAGTTTGACGGTGCAAACTCAATTTCTCTATTAATGCAAGTAACATCTTTAAAATAAGATAAGTTAATACTATTATCATTAATTAAACTTAAACAGAGGCCAATGCGGTGGCACACTATTGCCTATCTCCAAATATTCGCATTTAAATTACTGAAGCCATATTTTTGTTAGACATTCACTTTCATTGAAATCCACGTGGATGTCATTTAGTTTTTCCACATGTAATTGCGTTTTTGATTGGCTGTTGTAAAGTCTTATAATTAGCGCCCGCCTACATTATGACAGCCGTAGACTTCACTGCTCTATAAAAGATGGCGGTCTTAGTAACGGCTTAACGCCTCGATTTTAAATACGATGATTTATACCTATTCTCGGTTTACTCCCACTGTGCCAGTTTTATTGTTTAAGGGTTAATCAAATAATTAACGATACAACAATGAGGATTAATTAGGGTTAAGGGTTTACCAGAGGATTAACAGTTTAATTTAATATTTTATTCCATTTTAAATCTACCTTTTTTTAACACATTATTATACTAAAATACAATATTTAAAATTTTTAGCATATAATGTACAACTATTACATTACTTGCATGCACGATTAATAGTGAATACAAAATACCGTATTGTTAAATGTATTTTGTATGTGAAGTGTACATATATCACAGTTGTATTTGTAGTATATTTATTAAATAAGGAGACGAATTAATATAAGCCTTTGGCTTGTTTTTGAATCCTTACATTCAGACAGTGTATGTATATAATATATATATTATTTGAATAAAATATTGTTTAAATCAATGTACAAGTTATCATTTAAACATTTTATTTAATCAAACATTTTCCTATTAATAATATATCTTCAACAAAATACATCTTACAATCCAACTAAATGGGAGACAGCATCCCCGTACTCGATGACGGTGCAATGCACTTCATGGAGGCGCCGCTTTTCTGTTACCAGTCTGTCTTCCAACTGCCGGTACTTCCTTTTTCTGGGTTTGCTAGAGGCACCAGCAGCAAGCTGGTATGAAACTAACATCTACTTGAACGTTTGCCATCTTGTGATATCTGTCAGATTAATGTTGTTGACAAATGGCAGTGGTTCCATATATATATAGTGTCCTCTGAACGGAGTTCACCACTTAAAGGACAATATTGGTGTCAGTCATTATCACATATGTGATAGAACTGATTAAATACTTTCCAAATATAATATTAACACAAAAGATCATCGCTACCATAGAGGAGTAATAAAGGATTCATGAATATACTGATGTGTTTGTTTTTAGCTACGATAGGGAGCTATCAGTTTGACGTTGTAAACTGAATTTCTTTATTAATGCATGTAACATCTTTAAAATAAGATAAGTTAATACTATTATCATTAATTAAACTTATACAGAGTCCAATGCGGTGGCACAACTATCGCTTATCTCCAAATATTCGCATTTAAATTACTGAAGCCATATTTTTGTTAGACATTCACTTTCATTGAAATCCACGTGATTTATACCCGTTCCAGGTAGGATTATATGCTTAATTGTACTCGAGTGTGGCAGAAATATTATAAATAACAATAATTAATCGTTGTTTTGATGAAAAATATTGTCAATTTTGCATAATATTAGCCATTGTGGATCACAATCGCACTTGCAACGTTGATTGGAATGGAAAGAAATTTCATCTGTCACACGGAGTTGACAGATGAATTTTTTTATCTAGCAAAACGTTAGTATCTTACGCCTGTTCCGAGTAATATTGACATTCGGGTTCGTGTTATACTTATGGAAAGGGAGAGGATATGTTGACATGTTACTTGCATTATTTAAAAAAAAATATGAAACTTTTCCGGTGACCTTTTAAGATGCATTGTTCATGAGTTAAATTTGACTAATAAATTTCTCTCGTTTGACCTCATATGTTATAGAAATCATTAATTACACATTAAATTTTATTTACATGTATGATGTCAGGCCTGTAATATTAGTTCAGCTCTGAACGTCGGTCTCATTACATCCAACCTGAACGTTCAGGGACTGTCCCATTGAATCAGTGTCGAAAATAATTGGCGCCCAGTCAATTTTACTGGGCAATTTTTCACTGCTAAACGATGTTTTGTCAATCCGTGTGAACGGCTGTGTAAAGGAACACTGGAGCGACATTGTGTGTTTGAAATAGCTTCATTTAACGTCCGCTTCCACCGAGGTGATATCGCAGACAAAGGAGCGACATCACAGACAAGTGGTCTTATTTAGTAAATTAAGTTCACCCGTCTTTCATGTAAGAGGAAACCATTTTAAAATCCGCGTGATGTTCAGAAGGCGTTCCTATCCTCAAGCCGTATACGCTAAGCGACCAGTTTCAACTCTTTACTTTACCCACTGCATGAAATATTTTCTCATAACGGACCAAAAAGGTGTGGTTTCAAAGTTTATTGACACCGCCCTTAAATGGAGTTATTTCCCCTTTATATTCTGACGGAAGTTGACTAGATTATATTTTCACTTTTCTTTAAAAATAAGTAGATCTACATAATTTCCCTGAGTGATAACCGGGGAATGTTCACGTAAAATGAAATTCGATGTGACATGTAGGTAATGAAAAAATATCAGACAAATGAAGATCAGCAAGATTACCAAGGTGATGAAATTCCCAGTGATAAGATAAAGTAAAAGTTATTTTTGTGGGATCGTCACTTTCAGTGAGTAGAGATGGATTGGCACGGTACCACAACAAAAAAGCGTCCAGTTCTATTCCGTTTTGTTTGTTCTTCGATTGATATAATTATGGGTCAGCTCATAGATAATGTGGTATTATTTATGGTCTGACTCTGCTACATGATCAAAGTTGACCGTTCTCGCTATATAAATAGTTGAAAAAAAAAAGATAATGTGGTCGTAAAATGGTGAAAATATAAGTAAAATTACTCTACTCTGAACCAAGATATATTAGCTTTTGAATTTTAATCTATCCTCGATTTTACTCATGCGTAATGTATGTTTAAATTTCTTCAGAGAATGTCTACATGGAACACACATTGGCATACATCTTGATTAGGCATTCCGAATTAGGCCTACATAAGGATTAGGATTGCATCGAGAATTGTATATGGTCTAGATAAGTTAATATCTAATTAATAATTTAGATAACATTTCAGTCCTAAAGAGAGGTCTGTAATAGGCAGATTTGGCTCTTGCATAATGTATGTTTAATGTTTTGAGAATGCCTACATAGATTAGGCCTACACATCATGATAAGGCAGTCCACATTACATTAGGATTGAGAAGAGGGGTTTACTCGGTTTAGACGATTAAGTATTGACTTATTCAATACAATACAATACTAATTAAATGCGACTAGTACCTCATTATTGTGAAAAACTAACATAATACTATAATTATTTCGCAGAAAACTTGCAAAAAATGTATGGCAACATTGACAAGTATAATTGTAATTCAATGACAATGGCTCTCTATTCAAGTTATCTCCCATTAACTGCAAATTTTAAATATAACAGTACTATCAAAAATCTATTTCTGTAAAATAAAAGGCAAATACTACCAAAAATTACAATTATTTGAATACTGGTAACAAAACATTTTCAAATATCCACACCCAGACTTGTCCACAGTTAACTAAGTTAAGTCGTCCATATTTATCCACAAGCATTGGTTGACTCGTCCACAGGGTATTGTTGAGGTCTTCCACACATTGAATGTATGAATCAGTTTTTCTCATCAGTTGTTTTTGTTTTATGACACAGTACATGGGCTTGATTGACAAGTAGCCCCTTATTTAGTTTTACAGATTAATTGAATTAGCTTACATGTGTACATGTATGTATTTTATGTGAAATGGAAATTTCGACACTAAACGGCCTACTGGAAATGCATGCAAGGTTGATATATTGTGTGCTATAGTGCTGCATGCTTATAGTCTATTGTAAATACACAAAATGTTTGCTATTGAGGTTATCGAACAAAAAATAATTCTAGCCAATAATACTATAAAATATGCAAATAATATTGCTTGCCTTCGTGCATGTATGGTGTTAGCCAATATTTACTTGAATTAAGACGATTCTAACGTTTGGGGAACATGTAGCACCCCCAAGCCCTTTTTGTAAAATTTCCTTTTGATTGAATATGAATAATGAAAACAATAAACCGATGATTATTTCAAATCGGTGAATAGTGTTTCAACCACAAAACGAAATCAAATAGACGCAGTAGACAGTCATAAGCATCCACTGCACTGTACAGTCCTGGGCCTGTAATGATACAGGATTAACTTAAAATGAAAACAAATATTGATCTACAAGAAAGACATAATACGACCGGTCTAAATGGTGGTCATCTCCTGAATCATGATATACTGCTAATTGAGGACATGAAAATTATACTCATATTACCGGTACTATGAAAACCATGTTGTGACAACAATAGAGTATCATTCGGTGCACATGATCATGATTATTCTGGATACTATCTGGATTCCATACTAGTAACATATTTTGTTATTTCTGGAGAATTTAACTAGACTTTTCGGGTGGACGAGTTAACTGGCATGCTTCATTTATCACTGATACTACAAACAGAAATTTCAAATGTTTGGACTTTTTATAGGAATTAACTCATTGATATTGTAGTAAATCAAGAATTCTATCAATTTTGTATAATAGTGAGGTACGGTAGTGTATTTACCACTGGTACTGATACTATATGCATAAGCTTTTCCAGTTCATTGTAGAAATTTAGCTAATTCTGTGAATTTACTGAAAAATTTATGATTTAACCTCTGTTGTCTTTTAGTTTTTAAAAATAATATGTAGTATGTTTTCCATGATGATATGTAGAATGTGGTAGTATTTATTTGGTATTGGGTAGGGTTTAGTAAATTGCCTGGCGGTGGAAACAACTTGGAAATCTGATAATGTGTGTTTTAATGGTTTGAGAGAGAGAGAGACAGAGAAATGGGGTTTAACGTCCAGTTGACACAAAATAGGTCATTTTGGGACTAACACATGGTTTAATTTAATTTGCTTGTGCGTAGGGGTTTTAATGGTTTGAAATGAGACGATTAAAGATGCCTTATGTAAGAACTAAATCTTCCTATAACAGGTCTTTAAATTGGCATCATAGGTTATATGAACTATTATTCAGATATGAAAAGTCCATAATCAGAGAACAGAGATTTATTTTAAACAGACTTAAGCACCGCAACATTTAACGATAATAAAAACCTACATCTTCCAAGACTCCTCCCAAATAAAGTACCAGTAATTTGAATGAAATTTTCAATATTTTCATTTTACATTATCTATTTTTGAGCTGTTATAGCAAGAATGGCTAGCTCTTTATCTAAATCTTACATAATGTATCTTTAAATATAAGTCTTCCATAACGCTTCTTTAATTTAAGTATGTAGTTTTAGTTTCTGAAAGTTATACCAACTGACAGTGATTAAATATTGAACTGCCTTGAAGGCAAGGCAATTGAATCAAAGATATTGATGATTAAATTAACTTTTTTTTCTCAAAAAGTAATCCTTCCTCCATTTTTGTTCTTGAAAACACAGGTCCAGATGGGAATTGAAAAAGAGTTTAGGGTATTCTAAAGTTATGGATGACAGCAGAATTGGTACATCTTTAAACGGTCAGGATACAATTATCGTTACCATCGTAGAAGATACAGCTAATTCTGAAGACAAGATAAAGTCAAATAATGATCTGAAAATGACAGATGAGGATCTCAATTTTGGTATGATGTTTAAAAAGATTGCTTTGTTGTATTTATTTACATTTGTCCTATGAAGTTGCTTGACACCACAGTACCTTCGTTGTTACACATTGAAATTGATGGATATGTTACCCAGGTAGGGTTTGTTCAGATGACATCAGATGTATTCAAATGGGGTATATTAGTTCCTCATGTTAGTCCCAAAATGACCTAGTTTGTATCAAGTGGACATTAAACTTCATTTCTCTCTTTCTGTCCAAATGTGGAAAAGACTAGGCAAACTTGATAGGAAAATTTATGTAGTGTATTTTCAGCTTTTTCTAAACTGCATGATGGATTTCAACAAAATTTAGAATATATTTCTAGAATTATACTTATTTTTAAAATTTTTTGCTTTGGCCAGTGAGGGAAATGACAAGAACAGTTTGAAGGAGCATGACCTTTTATTTTTCATTAAATATACAACAAAAATTTGATCTAATCATAATATGCCTTTTAACATGGTTATCGCATTGATTTAATTTAGGAAACAACAATGGCTTTTGTTTTTTTGATATTTGTTCATATTCTTACTAAGCAAACTCTTCCTGCATACTTTTACCAATGGGCAGTTTAGGCTCTTGGATCTCTTATATATTTAGCTTGTGGCGGACATATATATACAGTATTCACAGTTTATGCCCTCCATAAGAGTAACTGAGTGAATTGATCTTTATTACCTTTGGCCTTCTGGGGCCATATAATTATATAAAGCCAACATATGATATGGTGAGAAATCTTTGTATATGGACCAATAGATGGTAGTTATCTCCCCTTAGCTACTTTGTTACTTTGGAATCTTAAAATGGACCAAAATGCATCTGAAGCACAATTAATGTAACCTGAATGTATATAAAAGTGATTTAAGTTCAGTTTTAGAAGAAATAGTGCAATTTTTAATGTATTATGTCAAGAAATTTATTAGGGCCAATTAACCAGTGCATAACAGAATATTGCAGAAAAACTGATTGAGTGACAAACGAGGTTATCAAAATGGCAAACAAGATAAGCAATATGACTTGCAGGCGAACAATACTTTCGCCGTTTTTTTATACCTTAACCCTTAGAACCCGAAATGCCGCAAAACCGGCTTGACTTTGTATCGCATATACCCGAAATGTCGGTTTTGCGGCTTGGGGCGTGTCAAGCTCCAATTACGTTGACGTCATAATTAATATGACGTCCTGTAAATCCAGGGAGGGACATGCAACACCCCATGTATAGTCAGTGTTCAAAGGGTTAAATCACTGTCCAAAGTTTGAGGGAAGATCCCAAATTAAACGAAAAAATGAAATGGGGTTTAACATCCTACTCTTCTGCATCTAACCTGGGCTAATGGAAGACGGACATCTGCCATACAGTGTGCTGTGAGGGAAATTTTGCCCAGGCAGAGGTGCTACGGCCTGCACTTATATCGAATTCCAACTGCCAAGGGATCTTTTACATGCACGCCTATGTGTACACGGGACCTCAGTTTTTGGTCCCATCCGAACCACTAGAAAGCTGTCCTTGGCAGGCCCTCCATTCTGCATCACTGATGACAAGGGGAAACCACGCCGGAAAATCGAGATGAACTTTCTCGGCCAATGCAGGGATCGAACACCCAACCTCAAGGCTAGCGAGCCAGCGTCTGAGCCACTTACCCGTGTGATCCCCCAAATTAAACGAAGGGCTGTTATGTTGTTGTACTTAGGAGAGATTTGATTGAACGAGAGTGATGAAATTTGCTGTCTTGTTTCATTACTTCAATACCTTGACAAAGTTCAATAATGAGAATTTTTCGCTCAGGTTAAGCAGAGTGATAAGCTATTTTATTAGTTGATTCTTTAGACAACAAGTAAACAGTTAGGTTTATATCCCCAACCTTAATCTGGAAATAAATAGCTGACGCTCATTAATTATTTGAATATTTATCTTTTCGTAAAAAAAATGTTATATTTATTTTAGATTTGTCTTCATCCCCAAATATAGAAAACAGTGGTTTTACAGACATTTTACAATGTGGAGAGTGTGGTCAGTCATTTCAAAATGTTATAGAATTTCTTACACACAAGTCTACTCGTAAGTCTCAATAGTTCCTGCCATTCTTTGTTTTTAAAAAAAAAAATCACAGTGTCCACATTGGAATTTTATTGCATTATTAATCTACATTTCTCACAATTTATGCCAGCAAGAAAAAAATATTTTGACAGAACTGAACAAAGCTCCTGTCATGAAAATGTTGATGATTATTCTGGGAGTATGTTACTGATGTTCGTCCTAAATGATTTGCATATATCCATTGTAAAATACAAAGAAATGTGGAGTATCCGATAACAAGTACACAGATCTCCTGCCGAAAGATGTATTTTGTGGTGTGGGCAGCTTAAAAGTATTGTAGGGGTGGGGGTTTCTTTGTGAAAATACCCAAGGTAAACATATTATTGTTATACATGTAATTACGGTGTGTGATTAAGAGCATTCAGTCAAAAACAATACTGGAATATAGTCAATTATTTTTCACACTGCCACTTATCATGAATATTATGTGGCCATCTGATACATTTATTTCCATATCTATTTCTGTTAGTTTTCGTTCATTTGGTTTTCAATGATGCTCCTTGAGTGACAGCCACACCATTACATCTTGACACTCCATGACTGACAGCCGACCATTACATCTTGAATAAGTTTTGAAGAAGAATTCTATAATATTGATTTTCATTAATTGTTGAGTCTTTACATTTCAGATGCAACTACAGCTCAGGCCGTAGGCTGTGCTCTTTGTGGCCAGTCGTATAACAAACAGTCTTTTCTACGTGATCATTACAAGAAAAAACACTATGTAAAGTTTATAAAAGGTGACAGCCCAGTTAAGATCAACCGAAAACATATTATCAATAATCCTGTTAGCGATATCAATAGTCAAACCATTGATCAACAATATCAAGTAGATGAAAAAAACCCAGCTATTGTTGATAATAATCAAGCACTACCAGATAGTTCCATGACAGATAAATTAAACACAGTCCACGTTGTTATTACTAAAACAGATGATCAACTTGGTGATATGAATATATTTGATAATGATTCATTAATGGAACCAAGTGCTCCACTGCCTGAAAACTCAAATTCCCAAGAGCTCAGTATTAAAGAGGAAGAAAAAATAATCCCCATTGAAAATGCTGAATTAAATGTAGAAAAACCTATTTTAGAGAACTGTATAGAAAACTCAACTTTAACAGCAACTGAAACCGCAACCAAAAGTCAAACATCGAAACTCGTGAAAAATAATCCCACAGAAGAAATCGATTTTCATTTCATTTTGACCAACAATAAAATAAATGGGAAAAAATTTCCATACGGCAAACATGGTTTTAAATGTCTACATTGTGATTTCGTAACAAGTTGGAGGACCTCTCTTTGTAAACATATGTCTGTAGAGCATACCGATATAATGGCTATACATCAGTTTATTGAAATCAAATCTCCAGACTTAGATTCCTCGCAAAATTTACTCAGAATGTCTGAATACTTAGCTAATAGTCAACGCTCCAAAGACATGAAGGTTAAAAAATCGCGAGGTGTGGAATCGCAGGATAAGCCTGGTCATTTTCCGTGTCTTCAGTGTGAGAAGGTATTTAATCGTCTACGATATTTACGTAAACATGGTGATATTCATAAAACGGAAAATAAATATTTATGTGATGAATGTGGTAAAGCATTTAAAACAAAGAATTATCTCTCTGCTCATCGAAGAACTCATAAAACAAGATTGTTTCGCTGTACACAATGTTCTTTTACTTCAAACGTTAATTCTTTAATACACTCTCATCGACAGCTTCATAGTGAAGGTAGCGTGCTATGTGATGTATGTGGACAGGCTTATTTGGATAACTCGACTTTAAAAAAACACAAACGTGTACACGATATGAATAGACCGTTTGCTTGTTCGTTTCAAGGCTGTACATGGAGATTCAACAAAGAGGCCTTATGTCAGGCTCATATTAAATCACACACTACCATTGGTCAGTTTATTTGTAATATTTGTGATTATTCGTTTCGACATAAACATCATCTGCAGCGCCATCTGAGTCGAATTCATGGAGTGACCAACTCAAAATCGGATGATGTGAAAAAAGAAGGGGTGGACATTGTTTCTAATGATGTTGATCCTGATTCTAATACGGTTAATTTTGTTATAGATTCTGAGATAAGTCCCGATCAGTTAGAATCGGCCATACAACAGGGGAATTTGGTTATTAGTTCTACTGATGTCGAGGGTAATTGTACAGTAAATTATGTTGCATATCACGCGTTACTAGATCAAGATACAAGCGTAGAAGGGGATGCACAGACAATTGTTATACCTCATTCAGATTGTAATCAAATTATATTTCAACAGTAATAATTGTCTCGTTAGTTTGCATGTCAGTCTCTCCATTTTCTTCCTTCTGTATTCAGGATCTAGTGAATTAGAAAGTTTATTGAATGTGTCTTTTATCTGGAAACGATATATAATTACCCAATCTTTCCACTATGTGATATGCTGTTTTATATGCGAGAAATCGTTAAACTAGCTTACCATCATCTTGTCCCAAAGGTTTTGCAAATGATCAGGTATTGAACGCCCAGCTCACCACTTATCATTGAGAATGCTTATTTTGGTTGTGGGTTGACTGAAATTGCAGGCCCGGATCCAGGATTTTGTCGAGGGGGGGGGGCGTACATAGTGACCCTAAACAGAACTAAAATCTGGGAATCCCATAGGTGACTGCAGGTGCTGGTCTGAACAGTGATGACCGATTACATGTCATTTGGGACTCACGTCATTTGGGACTCACGTCATTTGGGACTCAAAAAAATATGACCACGACATTTGGGACTCGGGTATACGACGTTTGGGACTTTGGTATACGACGTTTGGGACTTTGGTATACGACGTTTGGGACTTTGGTGTACGTCGTTTGGGACTCGAGCAAGATATAGTAATACGTTGGTAAAGTCGTCCACACGACATTTTCGTTCGTTATCATAATCCGAATAATTAGCACATTGTTGATCATTGAAGAGTGTCTTCCACGCTCTGTCCGTGTAAATTTCAGTTACCGGTAGATATTAAAATAATAACTGGATAATATATTGATGGATTTACTGACCAGTTGTTAGGTAAATTTAAATCGTCATTGGATATAATTCCCCGATGGAACATCGAATACACGGAGAGAGAAACAGGGGATGTTTTCCCCCGACAGAATCTCCATTGGAGAATTCCAATGATACGTGACATATCGGTTGGCATTATGCCAAGAAACCAGTTTTAAATTGATTTTTTATTTTATACACTATTGACAGGCAATCTGAACGACAGACTCACCCTACCTGCTACCATTTAATTTTCTTACGTAAGTTACGTACGTATTGACAGGGTGTTAATTTTAACAAATATTGAAGGCTATATCATCATAGTCGTACAAAACTTTATTTTATAGCCATTTCAAGTTACATGACTGTTACGTGATAGACAAAGGACTACAAATTGTGTTATAAAGAAATACCACAGCATTTTCTGATTTAGACTTCGGCATTTTCTGATACTGACAATAAACACTAATCAAACAATCAAAATTGCTAAAATCATAACGCCAATTAACAAACAATACGAGAATACTTCATTAAAAAAACATCGGTGAACAACAAAACAATGATCATACGATCATACAAACAATACGATTAACATTAACTTTATTATAAAAACTTAACAAACATCAGTGATTCAATCTGAAATCAAATAACAAAATAGTCAACGAGTAGCCTACTAGCTATGTCTTCCATATGATTAAATTGTGCACGAGTCTTATAAATAAATTTATTTATTTTAACAATACATTTCAAATGTTTTTATTCATCGACCATGATAGACACACGTACGGCACTTGTGATCATGTGACAACCATAGCTGAAATTGCTTTAAACTAAAATTCCGCACGACTATGCCAGTTATCTTTCAATAATAATAACGACAATTATATGTTTAAAACTAAGCCTCTGTCAGCATGTGTATATAAAAAATTATAACGGTAGATGCTAATTAAAATTAAACGTCGCATCGCCGCCTTATTGACCTAGAAATTCCAATCAATGCCACGTCGTGTCACCGGCGGTTTTGGCAATGGCGGAAAAAATATATAATTATTAATGGCTGTTTCTCGGTGTATTTTGGTGTTCTACCAGAGGATTATATTCAACTAAGATTTAAATTTCAGTAACAACTGGTAGACAAAACCATTAAATGTATGATCTAATTATTATTTTAATATCTACCGGTACCTGGAATTCATACCGAGCGTCAAAAAAGCGCGATTCCCGAGCGAAATGCACAGATAGGCAAGCAGGGGTCCTCCGATAAATCAGTCGGCCTCGGGCCAACGGACCGACGTTTGTGTCGAACACTGGTCCCAAATATCGTTTATATTGGGGCCCAAATGTCGTTTATATTGGGGCCCAAATGTCGTTTATATTGAGTCCAAAATGTCGTTTGTGTTGAGTCCCAAATGACGCCAATGAAGTCCCAAACGTCGTCAACTGGGTCCCAAATGTCGTTTGTGTTGAGTCCCAAATGACGTGAGTCCCAAATGACGTGATACCGGATGACCAGTCTCACTGGGGCTGAGAGGGGGGGGATTGATCACTGTTAAGCTGATACTATTGACTAGACCAATTATTACTAAACATTGTTATCATTAAAACATACAAATTACCACACTGATCAGCAGTGAATATTCGCTAGGCTGCTAAAGTCATTGATAAGGATGACATCAACGCGACTTAATTGAGCCCCCAATATTAACTTTTTTCCTCCCACAAATTAAATTCTAAAACATTTGTTTTTATGTGTTAGAAAAGTAAATAAAGACGTTTGAAGTATTTGTAGTTAAAAAATGGGTATTAAAATGACTAAAAGGCATCATTCTGCCCAAAGAAGTTACCTCTTATGTAAACAATGCACGCACCATTGAGCCAATGATTGACGCCGCGTGATGTAATTGCACGTGTTGAAGACAGTCATCTTTGACAGAGATATTAAAAGACGATTGTCGTAATTTTATGTGAAACAGATTGACAAATTACAAGTGACCAATATGTTTAAATCACAAGATCTCTTTAAATTGAACCAACTAATAGAAGAATTCTTACCACAACGCAGCTTATTTTTTTATTATAGATTGTCGTCTGTAGTGCTTCATTTTTTGTTGCATATCTTTTGAAGGATGCAGGGGACTATTAAAATGGTTCTGTTTGTCTGTCCGCCACACTTTTTGGAACTCTCCGTTCAATCGTTAACTTGTTTCAAAAAATTTGAGACTTCAACGAAAAATTTGCCTCCATTTTTTAATTTAGAAACAGTAAATCCCTATTTATATTCAGTTATTATATTGTGCAAATATATAGGCCTAGTTGAAATCAGTTTTACATACACTCCAATCTCAATGAATGAGAAAATGATTTTAACAGGAAGTAAATATATTGCTATGTCATTATCTCTTCCTCCCCCTAGGGAAAATATATTTCTGATCTTCTTGTAATAATGTTTCTGTTAATATTATCTATGTTATGTTTATGGTTGTTTTGTATTTTTGAATTATACAATTAATTTCTATACTAGATAATTCTAGGATACATGACAGGAAATATTCAACCAAACATTTTATAAATGTTGGAGACACCTTATAACCAACTCTTTTGACAAGTACGTGGGAAGGGGAAGGGACGCCTGTCCAACCTCGTGGGTTTTCTCCGGGTACTCTGGTTTCCTCCCACTGCTGAAGACCCCTACGCACAGGTGAATTATTGAATTAAAATTCAAACCATATGTTAGTCCCAAAATGACCTGGTTTGTGTCGATTGGACGTTAAATCCCATTTCTCTCTCTCTTTCTTTTGACAAGCTACAAATTTTAATGTAGCCTACATTATGCATTACACTTGCAAAACTACAAACGATTGAGTACTGTTGTTACTGTGCAGCACATAAGTAACGGACATACTAAAATATCAACGGTCAATGCTAATATACTTTTAAAATTTATTGTGAGGCTTTTTGGCAACTTAAGTCATTAAAAAAATTCTTGCTCATTATAATTGATGTCATGCTTTCAGATAAAAATCGTTTTTAGAGACAAACGGATGACCTGATCATGGTCTAGATGTAGGTAACATGTTCAATCTTTTAAACACTGATCTCATGCATTTGCCATGAACATTTGACTGTTGTGGTTGAAATTCTACATGAATTAATGTTATTAAATCTGGTAAGTATATCATACCGGTTATATTATACTGGTAGAATTGAATTTATACAATCAATTGTTTTAACATGGGCTCAAAAACTAAAATCTTGCAAAAATTTGCAAGACACTGATCATAATTCTTTGTAATGCAATTCAATTATTGTTTATTTCACTAATATTTTATTACTTAAAATTATTGTATTATGTGTATTTTCAAATGAATTACTAAATGCTGTCAGCTCAGTTTAATAACTACCTACTTAATTTAGCACAATTTGTTATAAAATAGAAAGTGTTCAGATTTATATAGAGATGAGATGTTATTGCTATGAAGTGGCTATCAACTTTTTAATAGCAACAACCTACTTAATTACCATAGTTAACCAGCCTGTTTACAAATAGTATGCTTGACAACTTGATTAGATTTGCTTTAAATACTTTATCATTCAAAACCAGTTATTTAATACAATGTATTTAGCATCATGGGGAGTACAAGTTGGAAAGGGACAAAGTATTTTTATAAGACAGTAAGAAATATTGCAGTTAGAAAATTGTTTACATTTCTAATATAACCAGGTATTTCTTTGTGAATGGATATTAAAATACTCAAAATGCTGTTTAATTTTATTGTGGTGCATGTTCAACTATTTTCTGATTTTTCTATTTGAAGTCATTCATACATCTTTATAGATTATAATTTATTAATTATACATGTCATTATGTTGTTGTGTTTATATTTTATGTAATGTTAATATGAAAAGAATTACCTGATTTTGTTTTATGTTTCTTTGGGTAAGGCAGCAATGGTAGTAGTCATGCAGTAAGAGTACTGGACTCTTGGCTATAAAATGTCCCCCCCCCTCCCGGTTTTTGAGATATGGCGTTGGTGAAGAAGAAATTCAGGATTTTTCAAGTCAGGATCCAAATTGTCCATGTTAGTTCATGCAATTAAAGTGTTACCTAGTTATGCTGACTTTAGTAAATCCCAAAATGACTAAGTATTGTGTTGAGGGAGAGGGAGAGAGAGAGAGATTGATTTAACATCCACTCAACACAAACTAGATCATTTTGAGGCTAACGTATGCCCATGGTTTCATTTTATTACAATAATTCGCTTGCTTGTAGGAGTCTTTAGTAGTAGGAGGAAACTAGAGGACCCAGAGAAAACCCAAGAGGTTGGACAGGCGACCCTACTCCTTGTCAAGTACAACCGAGGAATCAAAACGCCCGTTGACTCAATGACAGACTTTATGAAACAGTCATCGAACCCCCCTGTGTTGACCTTAAACTCAGGATCATATGAATGAAGTGATATATCATTATTTATTTAATGAAACAGTCATCGAACCCCCCTGTGTTGACCTTAAACTCAGGATCATATGAATGAAGTGATATATCATTATTTATTTAATTTTTCTTTCTCTCCAACTCCTTTTCTTTAAAATTTAAAGTTGTGTCTAATTTTCCTCCAATTAGTTATGAAAACCAATGCTATTTGAAACAAACTGCAAATGTTATAAAAGAATTATTCAACCAAAACTATGATTTAAAATGTTACCAATTCAGATATTGGTAATGGAAAAAAAAATGTTTTCAAATATTATAAACTCAAAGCTTTATTCTCAATTGTTACAAACATTTGCTCAAACATGTTTTAATATGTTACAAAATCATTTTACATACACTGTTGTGTGATCAAACAAATTGCCTGCAAGTTTGGCACAAAATCATTGAATATGAATTAATTTTGTGAATTAACCGTTAGGTATTGACAGTTAAAGTAATTTGATATCAAACATTTCACAATATCTCATTTTTATCATTTCACCAACCAAATTGGATATTGACCAAAATTTTGGATTTCAGAAACTTTTGATAAGTTTTCATGAGAAACAGGATAGCTGTGGAACGAAAAACAGATGGTCTCCATTGATTATCATTGAACAATATTTTTTTCATCAATTCTAGCCAATAGTACATATAAGAAGGGAATGAAACATTTCTGACAAGAATTAATTTCGATTCATGTGAAATTGAAACAAATTCTGCACGCGGTGCGATCCCGCGCGTGAGACCGTCCAAGACAAAAATGCTTCACGCCAAGAAATACTGCGAGGGTTGTGCATTTCTCAGATATGTCGATTTTTGAATGATGTAAACTTGTACACTACTCACACGACTACTAGGCACCCAAAGCATCAATGGAAATCTATATTTTGAATGATTAATGTGAGAAACAAGCCCGTGTTACGAGAGAGGAATAACAGCAAGAATCTATACAACGTTTTGTTGTCCAGTGTCGGCTCAACTTGCACCAGCTGACGGCTCCCCATTAGGTCGATAAACGTTTAGCTTGCTTGAAGCACTCCTCATTGAAATCTCGAAACACCATCGTCTCTTCAAGTGTTGGTTTATATTATCCAACAAGAGGTCTAATCCACGTATTCAAACTTTTTGTTTGCCAATTAATTACCTCGGTTTATGAAACTGAACCCTTACTATACATTTTCTTACATAGATCCATTAATGGTGTCTATAGATACATCATGTATTCATATAGTTCAAACAGATCTGACAACTAGAGCTACAAGAATTTTTCAAAAGAAAAGAAGTTTACAAATTTTCTTCAGAAAATAATATTCTGCCATTACTTAAGCAGAATAGGGCGATTTTGCGAAAGCACAATTTTCCCGCCAATATCTCTCGGGGAACATCACTGTATTTCCATTGTTGGAAGCTAGCGATTACGTGTTGTGGTTTTCGGGAAATACGTCTATAGGTTATTATCTCCTTGATCAATTGTATTTGATATTTACTCGAAGGCCGTCGTTTGCAGGATTCACGTTTTCCTACCAAAACTAAAAAGAGAACTAAACACGTGTCACCTAAGCAAGATAACCTTTAACCTACTGGGCCCTGATTCACGAAATCTTAACTGAAGATAAAATCCAAATTTTAGTAAATACTTCAGTTTTGATTGGCTAAGCGCTAAAATCCATCTAATATTATCCAATCAAATAACTAAAATTTGGATTTTATCTTAGTTAAAATTTCGTGAACAAGGCCCCCGATGATGATTACTCCGTTTTATGCGAATTTATTAAAATTATTTATTTCATATATTCTCAATTTCACCCTCATTCGTTACACTTTATTTGCTATACATTTTGATATAATGTATAGGAAATGAATTGCCTTTGAAGTTGTTCTGTCGACGCTGCTCAAATATCCGTGACGAACGTTCGCTCAATTTTTTTATGACTCGTTTACGTTACGGTATTGTTATTTATTTATTTGTCGCGTTTCTGTTTGCTCTTTCATTGTGTTTGAAATTGGCGCGTGCCAGAAATTAGTTGACGATAGTCGACTCAACCGCTATGGGAATGGTATAGTCGTATCGCCTGCCGACCAACTGTCACGGCTACAACACATGCCCTGTACACCTGTTGTCGCAGCTGTTCCTTCATTTTGACAGGTGGGTGCCTTTCAGTAGTTACTAGGACCAAGATATGAACCCGCATCCCACTCTTCTCCATCAGATACTTGGTTAAATATACAGTGTTAAATCATCACCCCGTATCTTCCGTTATTTGAGAACATTACGATAGGATATTCCCAGCGGATCACACTGCTGTCATTGCATGATGTCATGGCCTCCAGACTGAATAGCAGGATCGTGCATCCATTCCAATCATAAGTAGTCGCCAAAATTTAATTTTGATTGATAGGTACACAACTTTCTAACCTCACACACACACACACACCTAAAACTCTGAGGCACTAGAAAGACAATCTTTATGCACATGCTTCCTAGCTAACAATGATGGATTAACTATGCTTACCACTTTATTTTGACAATATATAATTTGTGTCCTAGCACGGGGGAGCAGCATACAGTTACCAAATGAAACAAAAATAACATTAGAACAAATATATATAGCCAACCATTTCCTTCCTCAAAACTGTGGTAGAACTTTAGATAAAATACAAATGAAATAGGGTTCACGTCTTACTGTCCTGCGCCTAACCTGGGTTAAAGAAGACGGGCATACGCCATACAGTGTGCTATGAGAAAAATGTTGCCCGGGCAGCGGCGCTTCGGCCTACTCTTATATCGAATTTCAACTGCCAAGGAATCTTACATGAAAATTACGTCAGGAAAATCCTGATGAACTTTCTCGGCCAATGCAGGGATCAAACACCTGACCTTCAGGATAGCCAGCCAGCGTCTTACCCACTTAGCCACGCGGTCCCCTCAATAAAATACAGGATGACACTTATTAACCCTCGACAGGTCGTGTTTTTTTTAGATTTTTTCCCCAACTTCCTGGGGTTGTTTGCCTGCCTTTTATGATAAGGAAATTCAGCATTGTACATTGTTTTTATATGGAGTTATTATTGCCCCTGTTCTACAGGTTAATTTTTCTTTTATCAATAAATTTTTCCTGTAATCAAAACATAGCTTCCAAAGCCTCTGGTAGGTCATACTCCTCGCAGTGTTCCGTTTGATTAGAGGTAATCCCACTACTCACTGCTGTAATGAGGGGATATTGTTGTTTTAAATTTTGATTGGTCAGTAGTCCGACTAACAACCAATATGCTGGTGGGTATGCTTTTGTTTCCTGGCAATGCTATGTTAGCAATGTTATTCAATTATAACTGTTGGCTTACATTTTAAATTATTATAAATCGGATGTGTTGAATGTGATATATTTTGGAAGAAAACCTAATTCAAGGATGTCAAAGTGTCCATGAAGTACAATTAGAAAAAAAATTCTAAACCAGGGTGCTGTTGTTAATGTGGTCAATCAAAGCCCAGCTTTTAGGCAAAAAGAGAAAAAATTCAAATCCTTTCCGTACATTGCATGCCATTCGGAAACTGAGTAGATTTCGTATGTAATTATTCCTGTATTACAGACCGTTTAATTGTGTTTTACGCATGCATGCCATTCAAAAGGATATAAAATAGTTTTTTCGTTGCGTTAGGGGCCCTGCGATTCTATTCAGGCCCAGGGCCCAGCTCCGGTTAAGCTTTATGGTCAATAGATGATACATATCCTTGAATATCAGGCAGTTTAGTAACATGGTAAATGATTGGCTACAAGCAACAGATCTCCATCTTGCACTCAATGTGTCTACTGATCAGAGTGAAATTCTTTTATAAAATAAAATGGATTCTTACTTCACCAATCACGAGTAGTGTCATGTATACAATGTAAAATATTCTATGTAAATAAAGGATCAGTTTTATTTTAGAGATGAAAATAGTTGGCGATGTCTGTGGCTACATTACTGTAGAGTTAGTATTGTGTTGTAAAAACTAATTATAACGGTTATAACAAGTTGTCACACACTGAAAGATCCCCAATGAAAGTAGGGGGGTGTGATGAATAAAGAAATATGACACTAAACTAGCATAACCTTTAACTTGTGGCTGGATGATGGGGGACTCTATTAACAATCATTTCCATGACATTTTAACCTCAGTATTTCTTTGACATTTTATCAAGTACACACAAGTGTGATTGGAATAGGGTGATTTGATATTAGTATCATATTGATATATGTATAGAAATAATATTCTAAGTTTACCATTAACAAAACCGTCTAATTTGTAGACTATATTCCCAAATTAGCCAGAAGATATAAAAATCAAATGTTAGGAATTTACGCTGACAATAAAATGAATGTATAATAAAATTATTTCAATATGTTACATGGTGGATGACATAATTGTAATGTAGTCTAATAAATGATATTGATCTATTGCACAATCCAAACAACAGAGGTATACAATAGTTATTGTATATATGCATGCATCCTATTCCCTGGGGGAGTTGGGATGGCCTAGTGGTCTAGAGTGCCGCGCTTCGACCTCTAGCTAGCCGGTCACCTCTGGTTTGCGGCTGTGGTTTCGATCCCTTGTGTGAGCGTATGTGGCATGGAGATAGGGGCGCCATCTCAACCTCGTGGGTTTCCTCCGGGCACTCCGGTTTCCTACCACTGCTAAAGACCAATACGCACAAGCGAATTATTGAAACAAGATTAAACCATATGTTAGTCCCGAAATGACCTGGTTTGTGTCGAGTGGACGTTAAACCCCATTACTCTCTCTCTCTCTCTCCCCTATTCCCATTATTCACCTTTTGTGCTGGCCAGACCATTACCTGCTCCTACATTGTATTCATAGTCTTTCTGAATAGTGAATTTTGCCTTTGTCAGTTATTCAGCAATTGATTAAATTTAAGCAGTTTATAATAATAGGTCCAACACAGAAATAATGGTTTTATTTCACGACAAATTCTTGCTCCGGAATATTTTATTTATTTCCCTCAAACATACTCAAAGAAATTTTTATATTGACCATATGCTTTTAGAAGAACTTTTTTTCATTGACCATATGCTTTTAGAAAACCTTGTATTATTGACCATAAAAAGAGATGGTAATAATTTCAATCAAGAATGCCAGTAGATATAAGGAAATTGGTTTCTGTAGAGTATTGAGATATTTTAAGTCTAAAAATGAGAATGGTGACTTTGATGTACTTTCTGACAACATATGAGTTAACCACAATAACTCAATAATAAATATAAAAAAAATGTATTATTAGTTTTTCTTGCATGATTATTTTTATGGAATTTTACAAGAATGACGACATGATGCTGGCATTAAAGATATTAGATAAAGAAAAACTACTGGAAAAAAGGAAGTAAAACATTATGGCAGCTGCAAACCAGTATTATATTAATTAATAATTTCTATTGTTTCTCTCGCCCTGTGTACTAGTTAATGCTGTTTGCTATAAGTTATCTCAGGGGACCCATATGTCATCCATTTTGGAATTAAGCAGCAGGCATGCAATATGGCTACATATTTGTCACAGACATATGGCTTTCAAGCTGTTTAGTTCCAATGTTCAATAGTTTCAATAAGGGTATGGGTTTTGATTGTGTATGATATTGTATGTTTTAAGTTATAATCATGTGGTGCTATTTTCTCCCTGTTTTGTGCCATAATGTCAGTGTAATATCAATATAAAACATTATTTCCATACATTTAACTGTTTTATTACACTTTTTTATTGCCGTATGTTTGGTTGTTGGATAAATAAAGCATTAAGATGTAGATAACATTCAAATGTAAATGTCGATTATTCTTTTGTTGTTAAGATTAAAGGTCTAAAAATTGAAAGCTCTATCAAATCAAGAAAAATTAGGCTTTGAGTTACGAACCGTGAAATTATAAAACCTTTTATTGATGTGCGTCAACTGTAGGATAATGTTTGAAGATCAGGTATTAATAATAAATATATACTTGTGATGTGATACATCTGATGTACGACCCCTAATAAATTGTGGTCATTGAACTATTTTTAAGACGTAATTATTTATAAAACATTTTGGTCCAATGATTCTATGTAGATGTGTAATGAACTAAACTATATGGTACAGACAGAGATAAAGGTTTCACCCAAAAAATAAAAGTTGTGTTTATTCAGGGGTAGGCCTACTACTTTGATAGAATCTTTGTTAATTGTCCCCCGTCTTTCGAAGAAAGCAGGGAACTATTAAAATGTGTTTGTCTATCCGTCTGTCTGTCTGTCCGTCACACAATTTGGGATACAATAAAGGTTTCACAAAAAAGAAACATATTTTTATTCAGAGGACTGCCTTGGCAAAATGTTTGTGTTGCCGTAATCAGGCTACTTAAAGGTAAAAAGCTAGAGATAGTGTATCACCACACTAAAACCCTATTAAAACTTTTTCATTGATCCATTTGGGTGTCGGTGGGCAATAAAGAAGCTACATTTATCTGTGGCATGCAATCAGTGAGGTTTGTTTGAAGATTATTATAGAAGAATCAGGTAAAAGTGATATTTGATATGTGGTGTAGGAAAATGTCAATGACAAGTGTATTTATTAGCTGGGTGGTCTACCACGCCATGTTGACATTAGTGAAAAGGAAAGTTAGACTGTCACCTATGTGTCAATATTTGATATGCAGTACACAATTTCTATTTCTTCCTTCATCTGTATCACATCAGTGTTAAACATTCTCTATCCCAGAAATTGGTTGAGGAGAACTGTTAGTTTTACTTGAAATTCTGAAAGCAATTTTACAATTTAATTGCATGTTGAAAACCAAACTACCATCACCTGAGTAACCTTTATTTTATATTATTGACAAACGAGAAGAATAATTGAAATGCCAAACGTAGCAGTTTTTGCTTTATGTACAAATTACGCAAACCTTATGTTAGATTCACATAGGAAATAAAAATATTGTAACATACTGTATTAATTAATGTTTAGGCCTTTATCCCTGGACTAGCAGATAAAAAAAAACACATTAGCATTCAATGCATTTCTTATCTGTTATATGGAATAGTTTGTGAAAATAAAAATGAAAAACTCTGTTTTTCAAGTAGTGAAATTTTTGATTGGGAAAAAAATACCATATTAAAGTTTTTTGTCTGTATACAGAATTACCTCCCTTCATCTAGCGATAATCAAACTCTGTAGGCTATTGACTAACGTATAACCGTTAATAACGTGTAGGTGGGCATTATATCATTGATTATTGAATTTTTTGTACAACATTCGTTTGATAATATCAGACTGTTTTTGCCTTGTATTTTGTATCACCAGTATTAATATATATCTGGTATTAGTTTGTGATGATAAACTATCGATGTGGCTTAAATAGAAAAGTTTTTGATGTCTGTCTAAATGGGTGAGGTCGGGGTTGGGGTGCCACCACGGTTTCTACACACTGATAAGAATCTATTGCCCATTTCTGAAAAAATGTCTTCTATAGCTGTTTTTAAACATCTGTATTTGTGAGAGAGAGAGAGAAATGGGGTTTAACATCCACTCGACACAAACCAGGTCATTTCAGGACTAACACATGGTTCAATTTTATTTCAATAATTTGCTTGCCCATAGGGTCTTTAGCAGTGGGAGGAAACAGGAGTACCCGGAGAAAACCCACGAGGCTGGACAGGCGCCCCTATCTCCATGCCACATACGCTCCCACCAGGGATCGAAACCACAGCCGCAAGCCAGAGGTGACCGGCTAGCTAGAGGTCGAAGCGCGGCACTCTAGACCACAAGGCCACCCCAACCCCCCAGCTGTTCTTAAACATTTGTAGTTGTAATGGTGATTATTTGTTTAGTTAAAGATACATTATGGGAGATTAGATAAAGAGTTGGCAGTTCTCACTATAATAGTTAAAAACTAGATAGTGTAAAGGTAATTTGCTGAAAATTTCAGTCTAATTGATCCACTATGAGCCGAGAACAAAGCGGATGAAATTTCCACCAAGTCTCGATCATCATTACTAAAATCAGTAAGATAAACAGCATAGTCTTGATTATCCATTTTTTAATTTAATTATCAATGAGCGTTAAGCTGCATATAGGATTGTAATCCAGCCAACATGGAAGGCTAGCTTAGACATCAAAAGTTTATTATGCTCTGGATAAGTTAATTAATGTTTGATTAATAATTAAGATAATATTTCAGGCCTAAAGAAATACTTGTAATAGGCAGATTTAGCTCTTGCATAATGCATGTTTAACATGGCATACAAAACTTTTTCTACTTTTTCTAATCTTCTTGGTGACCTTGAAACATTACAAGGAAATACATAGAGAGAGACTGGGCTTAACGTCCACTCAACACAAACTAGGTCATTTCGGGACTAACATATGGTATAATTTTATTTCAATAATCCGCTTGTGCGTATGGGTCTTTAGCAGTGGGAGGAACCCGGAGGAAACCCACGAGGTTGGAGAGGCGACCCTACTCCTTGCCACGCACAACCAGGGATTTGAAAGCACGGCAGTTGACTCAATAACAGGCAGTATGATACAGCACCCGCACGCTAACCAATCGGCCATTCAACCCCCTTACAATAAAATACAGTATTTGATACGAAAATATGAACATGTTTGGCAAGATGTAAGTAGACTAGAGGCAATACAAAGCATGTAATTTTCCCAGACTTATAGAATTAAAAATTATCAATTTCATGTGGATTTTTTTTTTTTTTATATATTCCTCAAAAAAAATATCTGTTTTTTACATTTCAAATTCCAGACATTCATCTTCATTATACTCAAAAAATATAATAATAAGTAGACATTGAAATTATATACTTGAACACTTCTGTAACTGTTCCAGAAAACTTGTAATGACTGTATTTTGATATTTCTGGATCACCAGACATTTTTCTCATTAAAGTTGTGTTATCTTCAGCTCCATACACATGTGTTCCACAAACTAATCTGATTATTTGGGGAGGAACTGACTGGTCAATTTAAGGCTCACATTGTATTGATCTAAACCATAAAACAGTCTAAGCCCCAAAATAACCTCAACTCAACCTCCAACAAGTTTACGTACTTCTGTATTTTAAAGTAAATTTTTGATTGGCTTCTGCAAGTTTTTCTTTTTTAATGCATACCAAAGCGTTATTTTCTGGAGAACAGGAATATTTCTTTTAGTGTGCCTAAATACCAGGCCCGTATCTAGACACCATTAAGCGGGGGGGGGGGCATTACCTTTCGGTAGGGGGCGAATATTTTGAGGAAATTTTCAGAAAGGTCATTCTAACAGACTGTTGTAATCATCATGCTATGTAGTTACCTAGGAGTCTAATAAGCATTTTAAAATAAGTATTCAAACAAAAAAAAAAATCGTGATTTTTTAAATTTATTTAAAACTATTTTAGATTAGTACAAAAAAATGTTTTTTTTTGGTTAATATAAGGAACTGTGTATACTTTAATGATTGTTAGTAATTTCTGAGCGGGGGGGGGGGGCATTCGGGCCCGCTGAATACCCCTGGCTCACAGTAGTACAGTACATCCTGTCCAAAAGGGACTTTTATTTGAATGAATAAAATGGGGGTTTAACGTCCTCTTTTTTCCCCTCTATCAGGCTAATGATGACAGGCATATGCTATGCAGAGAACTAAGTGGGAAATTTTGCTTTGATATCAATTAAATTCCTGCGTTTAAGAGTTCTTTTATGGGCATGTCAAGGTATAAGCAGGACCTTGGTTTTTTGTACCATCTGACAATGTTCTTTGCCAAGCCCTCTCACTACTGACAAGGGGAAACCATGCTGGTAAATCCAAGGGAATGTTCTTGGTTAACACAGGGATTGAAGCCGGACCGTCTGGTTAGTGAGTCAGTGCCTAATATAGCTCGTCCAGACGCTTAAGTTGAACTGGTTTTAAAAGCCTGGGGATCGTTAAATCAGTTTAATTTTGTCGTCTGAACACAAATGTGGGGCAATTAAACCAGTTGGAAAACCTCAGCTCGCGACCTGTCTTCTAGAAGGCTTTTTATTTTAACCTGTTTTATCATGGCCGCCTGAATAGATTAGCATAAAAACTCTGGCTCAGGCCTCTTTGATCATGTGTAGTATGCAATAAGTTACATTCCTGGGTAAATCTTGGGGCCAGGCAGTGCCGGTGTTACCAAAAGCATGCTAGAACCAAATAAAGAATATGAAGCTACCCGTGCGTAGTTAACTCTAATCTTTGATCGAAGAGGTCAGAATAGTTCGTTTGTTCGTTACAGGGGTTTAACGTCCACTTCCACCTAGGGTAATATTGTAGACAAGCATTGATAAACTGAACACAATACGATCCTGTCTTAAAACCCCCCAGTGATTTTGAACTGGATGAAGAATAAGCGTCTGAACAGTATATTAATCATTGATCCACCGTGGCTCAAATATGGTTTATTCGGTTAGGGTTCAATAAGACATGAAATTAAACTTCTTGTTCCTCGGTGGGGGGTGTGGGGGTGTGGCTGAATGGTTAGCACGTGGGTGCTGACCGAATGGTTAGCATGTGCTTGCTGTATCATAAAGCCTGTCATTGAGTCAACTGGTGTGGTTTCAAATACCCGGTTGTACGTGACAAGGAGTAGGGTCGCCTGTCCAATCTTGTGGGTTTCCTCCCACTGCTAAAGACCCCTATTGAAATAAAATTAAACAATAAGTTAGTTCCGAAATGACCTAGTTTGTGTCGAGTTGACGTTAAACCCCATTTCTCTCTCTCTCTTTCTTGTTCTTCAGGTTAAGTTCTAATACAGCATTTTGTAATACAAATATCTCTATAAGATTTCTTATTGTTGTGCATTTATCATATTTATTCGTCTGGATTATTCATGCAGTTCATCTAGAAAACACTTTATTACATTATTATGATAGCAAGCCGGGTCATCAAAAATCTGGTTTTAGATCAATAGAGACAGAAAACAAATACCATAACAAGACAGAAGGACAAATAAGAATATACAATTGTCTGTTTCATGTCATACCAGCCATATTTGTTCCAGAGATTGACTGGGACTATCAAGAATATTTAGTGATAAGCGAAGAGAAAGAAAACAGACAGAAGAATAAATTCTCTCCAATCCAATAGCCAAGGTAACTGGGGGGTTTGTTTAGCATCAAGTAGTCAGAACTGAAAATTAGCTGACATACATGGCAATTTTTGTACCGTTCTGGAGCCCCAGAGACTGGCTTTTGTCCAGTTTATATACAAAGTGGGACAGATATAAGGAAATATTGCCAGTCTAACTTGATTTTGTGTTACGATGTCAAATAAAATAGGATTTGAAAACATACAGGTGTAGGTTTATTGATTTATGATAGAATATCTTATGTATAGGGAATATATTAAACGATAGATGATCGTCTTCCAGACTTGTATTATTATATGCAATATTTCTTATTCTGGATTTATAAACTAAGATTGTATTACTCGAGCATGATACTTTTTTGAATCATTAAAAAGTTTTTACAAAAATATTCCACATTAAATTATGTTTCTGTTGCTGTGTCTGAATTTAAAAAATAAAATTCCTTCTGAAGGGTACAATGAGTTCAAGACCTATATAATTTTACAACATAATAAAAAAACAAATAGAAGAAGTGATTTTTGTTTAAGTAGGGGAACAGAAATTGGTTAAGATATTGGAATCATCCGGCATTGTGATAAACAATGTTGTTATTTGATTCTGCCGTGCCCGTGTAGACTTTTAATCAAATTTCGTGGGTTTTCTCCGGGAACTCCGGTTTCCCCCCACTGTTAAAGACCCCTATACGCAAGCGAATTATTGAAATAAAATTAAACCATATGTATTGTTAGTCCCAAAATTACCTAGTTTGTGCCATTTCTCTCTCTCTTTAATCAAATTTTTTTACAGTATATATTAAGTTTATCGAAACCTGAATTCATGCAAATTTGGTTATTACCCAACAAATGTCAGTTAATCATGAAAAAATGTATCTTAACCCTGGCCTAAATTAGGGAAGTAGAGATTTGGAAGCTTCTGGTATTAAAAAAACTAGAATTTTAAAGGGGCCCTGCATAAGATTTAGATAAAGAGCTGACCGTTCTCGCTAAAATATTTCAAATATAGATAATGCAAAATGAGCGTGTTGAAAATTTCATTCAACTTCATTTATTTTGAGCAAAGTTATCAATTGTCGTAGTTTTGACAAGATATGTGCAGGGATTGCAACCACCATACTGGTCATTCAAGTCTTATAGCCCTTACAGACACTTAAGTTGAACTGGTTTATAAACCCTGGGGATCGTTAAACCAGTATAACTTAAGCGTCTTGATGCCATCATATGGCTCTGATTTTAAGTGGATTGGAACGGTTCGGCCATTTAATGATTTTATTTAAAAATGAAGAAGTGAAGCTAAGACTTGAATGACTAGTACAATGGTTACGAGCAATGTACACAGTGCTCAAAATAAAGTAAAATGAATAAAATTTTCAATATATTCAATTTGCATTATCTATTTTTGAAATATTATAATGAGAATGTCCAGCTCGTTATCTAAATCTTACCTAATGGTCCTTTAAATAATTATAATAAATTTATGCATGGAAGGTTTTACGATGTAGATATTCATATGCCTATGGATAATTAAGGTCTTTGGTCACAGTGCAGGCCTTGAGCCATTTTTCTGTACAAGAATTTGGATTGACCATTACTGTTAGTTTAAATTATATGCTAGATATAATTGAAATGTTGTAAAGGGTATTTATTGAGCGTAGAACAGCTGGGACTGTGCCATGTTGTATATTTTATGTGTATCATTTAATATATTGAGATTATAACAATAACATTGATGACGTCCATGGCATTTCAAAATAGTCTACAATTCATACTTACAGTCAAAAATAAAATCATTTATACAAAATTTCTTGGTCAAGGTAAACGATTATCAATATACAGTGCACGAAAGCCTGGCCTTGAAATTAAATGAAATGAAATAGGATTTAACGTCCTACTTGTCTGCACCTAACCTGGACTAATGGAAGATGGGCATACGCCATACAGTGTACTATGAGGGAAATTTTGCCTGGGCAGCGGCGCTACAGCCTACTTTTATATCAAATTCCAACTGCCAAGGGATTTTTTACGTGCACGCCAATATGTACATGGGACCTCAGTTTTTTGTCCCATCCTAACGACTAGACAGCTTTCCTTGTCAGGCTCTCCTTTCTGCATCACTGACATGAGGAAACCACGACGGAAAATCTAGATGAACTTTCTCGGCCAATGCAGGGATTGAACACCCGACTTCCAGGCTAGCGAGCCAGCATCTTACCAACTTAGCCATGTGAAATACAGACCGAACAAACAGAACATGAATACAGCACAGATACAAGGAAATGATGGATAATTTTCTTGGGGGGACCCCACCCCATCCCCTCTCAACGGCGTGCCCCGTCTCCGCGTTCAGTGCCCTCATTTTGCGACGCCCCCTCTTTTTAAAATTCCTAGATCTGCCCCTGATTATGGGAGATTAGATAACGAGTTGGCAATTCTCACTATAATAGTTAAAATCTAGCTAATTTTAAAAGCAATTTGCTGAAAATTTCGGTCAAATTGATCCACCATGAACCGAAAACTAAGCGAATGAAAGTTCCGCTTAGCCTCGATCATCATAACTAAAGTCGGTAAGACAAAACTAGTAGTCTCGGTTATCAGCAAATCAGACTACAATCCAACGAATATCGGAGGCTAACCTTGACATCAAGAGTTGATTATGGTATGGATGAGTTAATTTATGTCTAATTAATAGTTTTATTAATAGTTTCAGGCCTAAAGAAAGACTTATAATAGGCAGATTTTGCTCTTGCATAATGTACGCCTTAGTAATCCCGGTACCAAAAAGTTAAAGAATTATTTCATGTCAAATTGTTTCCGTCATGCCAATCAAGTCCCCAGCCCTCTGCTGTATGAATTTTGTTCCAACAGGCTGGCAAAAACTATTGTATAATTGTTTATTTGGTGACTGTGATGCAGTCATTTGATAAATGGTAAATATATTATCCAAATAATTGTCCAACCTCCGGTTTCCTCCCACTGCTAAAGACCCCTACCCGCAAGCGAATTATTGAAATAAAATTAAAACCATAGGTTAGTCCCAAAATGACCTAGTTTGTGTCAAGTGGACGTAAAACCCCATCTCTCTCTCTCTCTCTCTCTCTCTCTCTCTCTCTCTCTCTCTCTCTCTCTCCAAATAATTGAAATAAACTACTCATCAAACTATTGATTTCAGTTTTTCAATTGCATGAAAAATCTACTCTTTTTTATTTTAAATATATTAACTGAATAAATAAAGAGAATAGAATGATATTATATTGGCACATTAATGTTTCGTTAATATCGGCACCAGGTGCAGCGCAGTTATTGCGTTATCTCATCTCATGACACTGCATCTGGTAACTTTGTTTTCGCTCAAATTGACTTGTTAAATTCTAAGCCATACTCGCAGATGGTGGTTGCAGATCTGTTGGCCCAAATCTGTCACATTTATCCAATAATCTTGTCCCCCGAGTATTACATGTCATCTTCGTATTTTTATGTCTGCTCCCTAAGGTGTCTAGTGGAATGTATGCTTCCTACTGAGAAGATTGTCTCCACATTAAATATAAAACAGTACTCTCTAGATTGTATTTTAATTTGATCAAAGCTGTTGCAATTCTGTTCTTAATAAACAAGAAATCTTCTTTTACTGAACTATTTGCAGGTCAATTTTAACAAAATTGATATTGTTAGCCAACATGGGATTCTGGGGTACAGTCAGAATAAAGAGATTTTATTCAAGATTATATCCTATTTGTATTTTCTGCAGCACGGCGGTATATAAGATTTTAAAGGTGGGGGTGCAGCCTCCTCGTAAGTGATGTAAGAAAGTTTGGATCGGGGCAAACGAATTCATTGGCGTGTGGTCGCTCTTAAAACCGACCGACCGATTAATCGATCCCTTTAGAGCATCACTGTGTGATCATAATCCAGAGTATTATCTTATAATCGAAAGATTGCCAAATTATTTATTTGGATGGGGTGGGGGTGTCTTTTCTCATGTGCCTTATTTTTCCGGGGGGTGCAATGTACCCCTTGAACCCCCACTAGATACTGCCCTGATCTTCAGAGGAAGCTGAATGTTGACAAATTTTTATTTCATATCTTTGTAAGAATTGATTTGAACCATTTTTTGACTGCCATTTCTTTTAGAGATTCAACTTTCATGATATTGTAGTTCACAAGAGATTCAAAATACTCAAGTGTCGAATTGTGATATTATCATCATGTATTTTGTGAGGACATAAAATAGCATTATGCAAGAGCAAAATCTGCTTATTACAGGTCTTTCTTTAGGCCTGAAATGTGATCTAAATAATCAATTAGACATTAATTAACATATCCAGACCATAATAAACTCTTAAAGTCAAGGCTAGCCTTCGATGTTGGCGGATTAAATTCTTATATGCCGCTTAATGGCCGTTGATAATTAAATCAATCAAGTGGATAATCGAGACTATGCTGTTTATATTAATGATTTGAGTAATGATGACCGAGGCTATGTGAATATTTCAAACGCTTTTTTCTCGGCTAATAGTGGACCAATTTGACTGAAATTTTCAGCAAATTACATTTCCACCATCTAGTTTTTAACTATTATAGTGAGAACTGCCATCTCTTTATCTTATCTCCCATAATGTAACTTATAAGCTATCAGAATTTAAAGTGGGATCCAGAGAGAGAAAAGAGGGACAAAGGTTTATTGCCTTTTCCAGAGACAAATCGTATGTTTTTTTTACAGCGATTCGCATGTTGTAAAGTTACAAGTCAAAATGTGTCCATAATCTATATGGTTTCATATTTATTGTAATTACAAGCTCCATGAGTCATAGTTTTCACTTATAGACATATAGTTATTTTGACACATAGGATAATACATTATTTTATGTCAATATGACATAGATCCAGATCGGCATCATATTTTCAATTGACATAAAATTTCAATTAAATTGCAATTAAATTGTGGGGCATTTCTGATCAAAAGTTGAGATCGTTTGGCAATGTCATTAGTAACTTTTCATAAACCCTGTTTACACTTGGCCGTGTCATTCGGAGCATGGTACCAGGCCCCGATAAATTTCAAGAAATTGACCCGTTTACATAACTCTAAAATAACGGGTCTCAGAACCCTGCCAAGCATGCAAAATGTGGAACTCCTCAGAGAAAAGTTAATTTCAACCCCTATACAAATTACCCATATAAAAACAGTTGATTGAGTTTGAGCAGCCATTTTGACAGAACCATCAAAGATTGTGGGGAAAAAAAAGGTCAAGGTTCGTTTCGCGCTTGCGTAGTTTAGCTTTACTGAAACCATACTCAGACCGGATACCGTTTACACTAAGAAACGTTAACCGTGCCGTGCCGAGAAGACCTCATTTCAGTGGGCCAGATTGACACGGTACTCAGTATGGCACGCTTAAAATTTGTTATGTAAACGGGGCTATGGTGTACCACTGTCTGGGTAAAATTTCCCTTATCACAGGCTGTATGGCGTATGCATGTCTTCATTAGCCCAGTCAGAACAAAATGGTAGAACGTTAAGCCCCATTTCATTTGTAATTACATTTTGGTATTCTTTATTATTGCTAAATGGGAATCATCATCATAATATATCTGAAGTTGCTGCCTTTGGTCTGAATACATATACTTGTCTGCATGAAAACGGGGGGGGGGGGGGGCAGAATGGTTAGCGTGTGCACTCTGTATCATACGGCCTGCCATTGAGTCAGCTGACGTGGTTTTGAATCCCTTGTCGTACATGGCAAAGAGTAGGGTCGCCTGTCCAAGCGTGTGGGTTTTCTCCCACTGCTTAAGACCCCTACTCACATGAGAATTGTTGATATAAAATTAAACCATATGTTAGTCCGGAAATGACCTAGTTTGTGGGCGAGTGGACATTAAACCCCATTTCTCTCTCTCTCCCTGCATGAAAACCTATAAAATGTTGATGATCATGGTTTACAGATCTATCAAATTCATTTGTAGATGGCAGTGGAAGATTAAAGAGAATCTTAACAGCTGTGTCCTACAAGACAAGGTCAGTAACGTTAATGATTGTTATCAGTTCACGAATTACTAGAAATCCTATAATCAAATCTCCATTTTAAGATGTCTGTGATTGAAAAATTTATGTTCCATATGTGACCTGCTCCCACAAAACCAGACGCTTGTCACACAACTTCATTTTGTACTATGGGAACAAAAGCATAAACTGTATGCCTCTTGTTACTATTAATGAGCCATACTCAACTCCAGATGATACGAAAAATTTAAAAAGAATTGCAGTTTTGGAAAGCTTAGCTCTGGACTATTCAAATATGGTGCCAGCTCTATTTTTATAAAAATGACCATCCGTCTGGTTTTGTGGGAGTGGCTCACATATGGTGAAACTTGAAGCATATTTTTTTTTAACCGAAAGATTTTGTACATGTAGAATGTCATACCAGTGGCAGGGCTAGTTGCAATTTCCTATTTTTAAGTTATGTTTTTAAAATGTATTAAAATAAAGCCCTAAAATAGATTGCATAGATAAACTTTCCTACCTTTTTAAAGAGAATCCTATAATTCACTATTGCCAGTTGAGAAATTGGCAACAATATCATTTTCAACTTCAAATTCAAACGTTTGAAGATAGCCATTCCATGGGGGGTGAAAGGAAAAACAAGGGAGGTAACAGTGTTATTATTTCCTGTGTCACTGATTTTAATGCCTGGGAAATAATGCCTATGATCGTGTAATAGTGAGTTGACAACCTTTTAAGGAAAAGACATAGAAATAATCATGTTTTGACTTCCTTAGAAAATATGAAATTCCCACTTTAATGTTTAAACTTATGAGTTCGTTTTATTGTCATTTCCATTGTACGGAATAGTGAAATACCTCAAGTCCGACAGAGTTTTTTTATTGTATGCTTTAGAAGAAATGAGATTTTATCTCCACTCAATACTAACTAGATCATTTGAAATATACATTGTATGGTATACTTTTATTTCAATACTTTTTTCACTCAAGCTTGGGTTCTTTAGAAGGGGGATGAAAGTGGAAATTAAGCAGACCAGCAGTGTCACAGTACCTTCTTGAGCTTCAAGGAGCTAGTTTAGTTCAATACTGAAAAACCATATTTAGTGTTTTTCCGGTGTTTTCGGGTAGTCAGTATGACATGGTGTTTTCCGATAGCTTTCCATTGTTTTCCGGTTGTTTTCCGGTTGTTTTCCGGTATTTTCTGGTATACAGTATAACCCTTTAAAACCTGAAGCTTAAAATTGTTTTATCACAATTGCAAAACTAAAATAACTGTTGACTGTTTGTGTGGACTGGAATATGTTTAGTAATTGTGGATTTCGTTACAGCTGTTATTGTACGTGTATTTATTTACACGTGGTATATCATTAATGTTGAACATAAATTTCAAAAATCTATTTTTTCAATATGTTACCAGTGGATTGATGGTGATAAGTATAGGTTCATTCAGTGAAAGTAAAATGTTTTCAAATTTGAACACAATGTAGAAAACAATAAGCTTGCATTTTCTGAGATTAACAAATTCAAGATGTATATAATAGAGGGATAGAAATTTTATTTCAATAATTCGCTTGCACATAGGGGTCTTTAGCAGTGGGAGGAAACCAGAGGACCCGGAGAAAACCCACGAGGTTAGACAGGCAACCCTACTCCTTGTTAGGTACAACCAGGTATTCAAAACTACGCCAGTTGACTCAATCACATGCTAACCATTCGGCCATCCAACCCCCCAGATTTATATAAAATAATGAGAAAAACTCACAGCATATGAAAACAAAAAAACAATCTTTTATAAAATCACAGTTTAGGACATCTTTGTTATTTAAAGAAACATTATATAAGATTTAGACAAAAAAAAAACTGACTGTTCTTGCTGTAATAGTTCAAAAATAGATGGTGCACTATTAATGTATTGAAAATTCTTTCAAATTATTTTATTCCAACTCCAAGTGAAAATATCAATGTGTGTAGTTTGACAAGATGTGTGCTTTTGAATCATTAAATGGCCGCACCTTACTAATCTACTTAAAATCAGGGCCATCCGGTTGTATAGAGAGTTGATTATTATGGTCTTGTCATGTAAAAAAATGTCTAATTAATAACTTATGATATTTAAGGCCTAAAGAAACATCTGCTATAGGCATATTTAGCTCTTGAATAATGCCACGTTAATTGCCTTTCAGATTGCATGTAAGGTTCAGTGTACTTTTGTCAGTTGAAATCATTGTGAACAGAAGCATTCCAATTGCGCGTACCACATCACTTTTATTTCACTTTGTTTAATGTATCCTGTCTTCATTAGCCCAGTTAAAGCGAAACAGTAGGACATTAGTCCCCATTTCATTCCATTTTATTCCATTTCATTCCATTTCACATTTCATTCCATTTCATTCCATTTCACATTTCATTCCATTTCATTCCATTTTTTTTGTTGAATGTATCTCAATATGTTGATTTGTCTTTGCCCCAACATTCAATAATGCTCTTTCCTCCGAAAATGCTGGATCAAACCCATATTGGACATAGTCATTCCCACCGTCATTGCAAAATGTCATGTGTTTACACTGATTCCCAATCCCAATATGGCCTCTAATAAATCATTGTCTAAAGCGAGATTAAAGCTGGGCTAGAGTGTCTCCATGGACACTTTGGGAAGCTATAAGCTTCATACTCGCCCTGAGAAAATTTTTGATCTATTTCATACAGCTTTTGTTGTTCCAAATCCTAAAAATTGTCAATCTTGCCAGTGGAAATATTATACTATTATCTATGAAATCATATTTTTGAATCAATCACATGGCTAAGTGGGTAAGGCGCTGGCTCGCTAGCCTGGAGGTCGGGTGTTCGATCCCTGCATTGTCCGAGAAAGTTCATCTCGATTTTCCGATGTGGTTTCTCCTTGTCAGTGATGCAGAATAGAGGGCCTGACAAGGACAGCTGTCAAGTCATTCGGATGGGACAAAAACCCGAGGTCCTGTGTACACATTGGCATTTACGTAAAAGAACCCTTGGCAGTTGGAATTCGATATAAGAGTAGGCCATGGCACTGCTGTCCGGGCAAGATTTCCCTCATAGCACATTGTGTGGCGTATGCCCGTCTTCCATTAGCCCAGGTTAGGTGCAGAAGAGTAGGACGTTAAACCCCATTTCATTTCGATATACTTACATGTATTATACATGGTATTGATTTTATCAGATCTCTTTAGTATTGTCTTAATTTTGTCCAAAATCTTGGCTGTCAGACAATAGTGATAGATTGTCATTAAGAAATTATGACTTTTATTTCCTTAAATAAGCCACATGTTAGCCATCTGTTTGTTTTAAGAAATCAGCTCTGGACATTTATTGTCTGAATTACAGGATGAGTTACTCTCTTGATTAAATTATACCATTAACCATATGATGTACAATTCTTCCTTTTCTCGTATACAGTATGGCCACATTCTACATGCCACATATTCTAAGTCTGATCAGTGCATATTCAGAGGAGCAAGTAAAATAATTTATATGCATACATACGGTTCTGTCTTTACAGTTACATTTCCATTTTAAATGACATGAATTTTACCGATTCTTGTGACCTTTGTGTATCTTCTTTAATTGGCATTTAGTAATTGAACATATTAACACAAGGTACAATTTTATAGATACAGAATTATTGTGCTTAATACTGAGCGATGTTTCGACAAGGATACTCTCGTCTTTATCTAGTAAATGATAAAAATGAGAGTATCCTATCATACATATTCCTGAAGCAATGGCCCGAGAAATCTCTCTCTGGCCATTGCTGGAATAGCGTCTGTTTCTTGAACTTTTGCGGGAGTGTGTCTTTTCTCCCCGTTCAATGTAAGCTATCACTTAAGTACAGCAACATGACAGTCCTTCGTTTAATCTGAGTCTTCCCTAAAACTTTGGACAGTGATTTAAGGTATTAAAAACGGTGAAAGTATGTTCGTTTCCAAACAGTATTGTTTACATTTCATTCGACTTGATAGTCTTGTCACACAATTAGTTTTACTGCAGTATTCTCCTATGCACGGGTTAATTAGGCATAATAAAAGCGTGAGCCGTGACGTAACGTTATGTAAACATATTTGGTCCAATACTGGCACTCGTTTTAAATGTAAAGCTTTTGTATGGTAGGTAGTGATTGGTTGGTAGTTGGACTACTGACCAATCAAAATTTAACACAACAATATCCACTCATAATAGCAGTGTGTAGTGAGATTACCTGTAATCCAACGAAACGCTGCGCGGAGTATGCCTATCATGGAGATGAGAGTATCTTTGTCGAAACATCGCTTAGTATTAAACTCAGTAATTGCGTATCCATAAAATAGTACACTGTGTTGACCTTATTGTAGTTTTCGTTTTCTTTACTATTGCATCATGTAGTCGGTTCAGATATTTAAACCAGTTCAAAATTACCAGATGACAGGAAAGTCTTGCATACTATAAACCAAATTAGTTGAACTATTTTGATCTTGTCAGTTAAAAACGAGAGTTATTACACATGGACACATGTCATCATTTTCCCAGGCAGGTAACTTACTGTAGTTGGTGCCAGCATTTTTAAGCCGACCCATAGATCTTAAGAAAATCCTTCTCGAAGACAGGTGGAGAGCTGGGTTTTTTAAAGTGATTTGTTTGCCCCACATTAGCATTCATATGAACAAATTAAATACAAAGGCGTTTTATAGCTGAGGCGCTCAAGGCGCTAGCCTCCTCGCGAAAAAAAATCAAAGAAATTGGAAAAGTAAAACGGGAGAAAAATGCTAAAACCGATAAGAAAATGAAAATGTACCCTAGTTAGGGGGGCCCTGAAGGCAGAGAAAAGGGCCCTACGTCTGACAAAAGGGCCCCTCTGGCCAAGTGAAAGGGCCCCCGTGTCTGAGTCAATCGTTTTCTATACACTGTTACTGTCGAATCTACTACTGAATGAGAATGTAGTCATTGCATTGGCATAAAAATCATCAATCAACCCCCTTGCGAAATAGGGCCCTCAAAATAGTGTAGCCTCCGCCTTAAAACGCCCCTGATTAAATAGTTTTAATGATCTTGGGGTTTTTTAAACCAGTTTAACTTGCTTGCGTGTCTGATCGGGCTAATGGCTACCAAAAATTGAATATCGTGAAAACTTGTATTTTTCCAGTCGAATCTCATCTTTTCAACCAATAATTCCATGCATTATTTTGAGGATAATGAAATATAACTATGAAACAAAATGAACTATGCCACAAACAACATGCACCTGAATCTTTTTTTTCACGATTTCCGAGATTATTTCGTTACACACTGACTAAAAATAGTGACAGAGAATACTTACTTTATAGAACACCTGATAACTATTTTCTAGGGAATAACTTTCTGGCTAATATGATATATTTTTAGCTGTATTTATTTGAGACAATATATTTTTATAAATTACGACAAAAATGAAATGAAATGGGGTTTAACGTCCTATTCTTCAGCACCTATTCTGGGCTAATGGAAAACGGGCATACGCCATACAGTGTGCTATGAGGGAAATTTTGCCCGGGCAGAGGCGCTACGGCCTATTCTATTATCAAATTCCAACTACCAAGGGATCTTTTATGTGCACGCCAATGTGTACATAGGACCTCGGGTTTTTTGTCCCATCCAAATGACTAGACAGCTGTCCTTGTCAGACCCTCCGTTCTGCAACACTGACAAGGGGAAACGACGTCGGAAAATCTAGATGAACTTTCTGGCCCAATGCAGGGATCGAACACCCAAATTGCGCCAAGAATTTGACTGGCCGCCAAATCATGAAATGGAATGAAATGGGGTTTAACGTCCTACTCTTCTGCACCTGACCTGGGCTAATGGAAGACGGGACCCGCCAAATCATATTGTCTGTTATATTTCTCTTTTGATTAACTTACCCATACATGTACTATGGTAAAATTTCCAGTAATTGTATTTTATCTATTAGATCATCTATGCTTTAATTCTAGGACAAATAAACAAAAGTTGGGTTTAACTAATGCGAGATTGTTTTTGATAAATATAAGTATATGCCTATTAAAAGTATTGTAACAGCTGGTTATTTTACCAGGGCTGCTGTAAAAGTGAAATTAGTTCATCTGAAAATGACAATAATACATTTACCTATGTAACAGGTGTGTAACCCAGTTTATCTATTGTTTGCCTGCTATAATATATATATATTTGTATGTATATATATTGATAATGAAGCAGGTGGTCATTTTACAGGAATAGGTGTGTTTTTCGATCAGAAATATTTGGCACAGACGGTTATGATTACTAACATGTCCAAAATGCTCTAAAAAATAGATTCCAATAAAAGAAATTATCATCAATTTCTGCATGGAAACTAATTAATTAATTAGGCTATATAGATTAGTTTCCATTATTAATAATATGTACAAAGCAAATTTTTTAATTCCTTCGACAAAGTAGATCACCATATGCTGTTTTATCGATGTTTATGTCGTTTTCATAACATTTCTTGTAAACTGTCTTGAGAAAATCTCCATGTTGTTTTTTGTTATTGATAACGTAACTTTTTAAAAAGTTGAAATCACAGCAGTACTTTGATTCCTTATATTTAGTTGGAACTGTTGTCAGATCTTTTGTCATCTTCCGAAGACTTTGAAATTAACTTGGACTAGCTCCACATTTATTACTTCTCCTAAAATCTATTTTGTTTGCTGAAGAATTTTTGTTTTTAGCCCAGTAAGCCCCTTAAGCCAAATTGGGGGTTTGGATGACCGAATGGTAAACTTGTGCACGTTAGATGCGAAGGTCTATCATAGAGTCAGGTGGCATGGTTTCGATTCACTGCTTGTACGTGACAAGGAGTAGGGTCGTCTGTCCAACTTCAAGGGTTTTCTCTGGGTCCTCCGATTTCCTGACACTGTTAAAGAGACCCCATAGCAAATTATTGAGCTAATATTGAACCATATCTTCGTCTCGAAATGACCTAGTTTGTGGCGATTGGACGTTAAACCCCATTTCTCTCTCTCTCTCATAGTCAACAAGACCCTGCAGTGCCTTTAAATGTTAAAGAATAAATGATTTTAGAATACAATGTCTGAGAGTGGACTGTTTGTCTTGAAACTGGATTATTCCACAACTGGCACCATACATTGTACAGATTACTGTCTTCTTGCTAGGGCTTATCTGTCTTGAAAATGACAAAATGGAGGCAGATGTTCTCTAAAATGACTTTCCAGAGTTGAATCTTTAATCAGAAAAATATGGAGAAAGGAAGAGAAAAGACATTAAGCATTCAATCAGTTTTATCAATTCTTGGCACCAGTAATCAGGTTTTAGTTCAGATGGCATTAGTGTTGCATGAACCAGTTGTATTCCCACAAGCATACACTTGCGATTGGTTTAAGTCCAATCTGCAAATATTTAATTTACCTAATGGTTTAGACAAGCAGAAAAGTTGATGCCATTGTCGACGACTGGAAGGTAAAGATTGAAGGCTCTGTGGTCTGTTGAGGAATACACATATTGACCCATTCTTGATGAAAATAATAGAAACAGGCGGCCTTTTGGTGGAGGAACAGGTGCAGACAGATAATTTTATTAGTTGTCCTTTTTGTCCAATCTAATCTTGTGGTAAATCCAATTCATCCTATACAAATTACATCTTGTAAAAACAAAAAAATTGAAGTGGTATAAAACTATTATAGCGTTCCTCCCACACAGATGAATCACCCAGTATTGAGCACCGTTTCTTAATTAGAATTAATTATTTTTTATTGTGATAATGGATGTCTTCTAACATTTCAGCTTACATCCCCAACATGTTGTAAGAATAAAGTTTACCGGATCGATATAGAGTTTGAAATCATGCACAATCTAAAGTACTTTATTAAAACGTAAAATACAGTTGTGACGTCATCTTTTGATGATAGCGTACTGTTATTTTAAATAATGGTAGGGGCAACCTGTCAATGCTACATTATTTATACTACCATAGATAAAATATTGGAATTTCCAATTTGTATTTGAAGTTGTTTAATGATCTGAAGCAAGAAATTGCGTAATATATTGATACAACATTCGCACCAATGTCCTCGTGCAGTATCAATAGATTACTTAATATCGCACTAGACCATTAAAGGCTCAATAACACTCTTGTTGTAACTGAATAATATGTCCCAATCTTTATTTTGGTCAACAAATTGTATTATTTTACAATATTCCAATTATTTGATCATACAAATTTCATCTTAACACACCCAATTTAAAAAATTGGAAAAATTCAACTAAATGATTTGAAAAGCCTAACATAAACCTTTTCAAATGTGACTTGGATTTTAAAATATTTTCGAACCCTCTGGACCTGTAAAATAGGATGTAATGGATAATTTACACAAACATCTAGTTCTTCAAATAAGGCTATTATTTATTTTCTGGAACTGCCAGGCCAGCAAGAGTGTTATTGTCCCTTTAAACCACACATCGATCAATTCTAACGAAACTATGCAAAGTTTGGTTTCTGTTGATTTCACACAACTATCTGCCTTAAAACAATACAGTAATAATAATGTTATTGTCCCCCGCCTTTCGAAGAAAGTTGGGGGACTATTAAAATGGGTTCGTCCGTCCGTCTGTCTGTCTGTCCGTCACACTTTTTGGGACACAATAACTCTCTTCCTAATTGAGCTAGAATGTTCAAACTTGGTGTATGTGTATATTAGGTTAATGCCTTGATGGAGTTCGAAGATGAGCATTTTCCGCTTAGGGCAAGCAGAGATAAGCAATTTGATTGGTTGATGCTTTGGGACACGATAACTTTAGTTCTAATTAAGTGAGATTGATGAAACTTGGTGTATAGTTTCATTACAGTAATACCTTGACTAAGTTCGATAATGAGCATTTTCTGCTCAGGGTAAGCAGAGCGATACGCAATTTGATTGGTCGAGACTTTGGAACACAATAACTCTCCTTCTAATTGAGTTAAAATGTTCAAACTTGGTGTATATGCTTATTAGGTCAATGCCTTGATGGAGTTCGAAGATGAGCATTTTCCGCTTAGGGTAAGCAGAGATAAGCGATTTGATTGGTTGATGCTTTGGGACACGATAACTTTAGTTCTAATTAAATGAGAGTGATGAAACTTGGTGTATAGTTTCATTACAGTAATACCTTGACTAAGTTCGATAATGAGCATTTTCTGCTCAGGGTAAGCAGAGCGATAAGCAATTTGATTTGCCGAGCCTTTGGAACACAATAACTCTCCTTCGAATTGAATTAAAATGTTCAAAATTAGTGTGTATGCTTATTAGGTCAATGCCTTGATGGAGTTCGAAGATGAGCATTTTCTTCTTAGGGTAGGCAGAGATAAGCAATTTGATTGGTTGATACTTTGGGACAAGATAACTTAGGTTCATCTTGATTGATGATTTTTATGCCAATACAATGACTGCATTCTCATTCAGTAATGGATTCAACAGTAACAGTGTATAGAAATGATTGACTCGGACACAAGGGCCCTTTCCCTTGGCCAGAGGGGCCCTTTTGTCAAGGGTGGGGGCCCTTTTGTCTGCCTTTAGGGTCCCCCTAACTAGGGTACATTTTCATTTTTCTCGTCGGTTTTAGCATTTTTCTTTATAAAACACTTTTGGATGACACTTCGTGTACAGTTTGATTGCTCGATACATTTGAAAAAAATAAATGTGCGATTAATTAATATGTGTCATCTATTTATTTATTTTGGGATTTCGGCAGGGGACATCACTGTTGGCTTGTTTTTTTCATATTCAGATGTGTTTAATTACATCAGTGTTTACATTAAATAGCCATACTACATATTGTTTACCGGTACCTTTAACACATATTAAATTTGAGAATCATATAGTTTATTGTGCCTTTAAACAGATTTGTTAAATGAAAGAAAGAAACAATTTCAAAGTTCTTTTTAAAACAAAATTTACTTGTCCTAGTCCACACTGTTATAATATACTGAGCACCATAGAAAATGCATCACTTAGTTTTTCGTATAACTAAATGATCCTGTAAACATATCTTATTTAAAACCAAAAGTACAATACAGATGTCAGTAGTGTGTATGTCCTCCTCTGGCTCTTACGCACGCTGTGCAGCAACGTAGCATGGAATTAACCATCTGTGTCGTACTTTTGGTTTTGACCCCTCTGGCTTTGTACTGTTGATTACAGATTAAACATCCATAAGTGTACAAATGTGTTGTTATTGATGTGTTCCCATTTGAATATTGTTCACAATAAGAAGCAAAATAAATAAGATATGTTTACAGGATCATTTTGTTATATGAAAAACTAAGTGATGCGTTTTCAATGGCACTCAGTATATAAATACTTCTAGCAATGAATGCAACATTATATATAAAGTCTTCTTGCCGATGAAGTTATGCACTTGTAATTTTCACTTGAACTTGTCCGTTGTGAATTTGTGAATTGTGTAATGGTCAGTTTAATTTTATCTTGCCATTAGAAATATGTCTGGTCAGCAATAATTTCTGTCTCCTGATAGTTGACCATATTGTCCATTCCACAACTCTTGTTTCTGGTCTCTTTGAATATCCCTTCTCTGCCATTTCCAATAATAGCCATGAGATATAGATATGTCACCTACCAGAAAGATCTTTTATTCTCAGTCCATAACTGAGGAATGTTTCTGATTTCTATGAACTCACAAAAGATAGGGAATATGGTATCATTAATAAAAAATTTCTTCCAATATCTAATTTTTTTCTTTTCCTTTTATCCAGATGTTTTTCTTAGAAGCCTATTAACTAAAGATGTACAAAGCCTGGACAATTACTGATATTGACCAAGGCTCAGCTATTGGAATTTTTCTAATATATTTTTGTCCCAAGTATTCGATGAATTGATATCTGTCTGGCTTTTATAGCCCTTGTTTAATTAATTTCGATATATGTAAATATTAGAGTGTTAAACACTGTGCTTTATAAAAGAAATATATTGAATGGTAAAGATGTGTCTGAAAAGGGACATGAAATATATTCCAGTTTGTGGCAAGCAATTAGTCAAATTTAGCCTTTGTGTGATATCGATATTAAATTTTCTTCCAGCCACCTGGTGCTTCATTCGACATTCAAGTCTTGGAGATGATATATATCCATAACCAGGCGTGAGGTTTGCAAAGATTGGACAATCGATACCAAAGCCTGCCTGGGGAGTGTTGTCCAAATTACTTAGCACAAAATTACTTATCAGTTCAATGAAGATTTTGGACACTCGCACCTGGGTCCCACTAATCTAATGCCATTTGTACATGCAAGAAACCACGCCAAGCATTGAATTTCTCTGGTTTGGAGAACTTTCATTAGGTGAAAGTGGACATGATGTCATTTCTCGAGAGGAAAACTTGTTTTGTAATTTTTGTATGCAATTTAGCTGATAGATTGAAAGGGTTCTGCTTTTGGCGATAGTTTGATCAAATCTATTTGTGTGGGTTCTGCTGACATAAATCCATCAAAGTTATGTCTCAATATCACCAAAACACTACCCAGATGCCAAATAACAGAAGACAGAAAGCATTTCTGTTTTAGTACTGGAATCAAATATTCCCACAGCTCAATATTGTTTGCATGCTAATTGCAAGTGTAATTGAAAATATGAGAGGGAAGTTTAAATGGAATGCTATAGGTGATCTAAGAGATGGAAATCTATAGAATTTGATCTGTTGACCTATTCAATGTACCCTGTAGATTTATCTGAACAATTTTCATCCATTTACCATGCTACTCATCGTTGCCATTCTTTGATTATCATTTTACAGTTTAAAGGGACATAAAGGATGAAATGAAATGAAATGGGGTTTAACGTCCTACTCTTCTGCACCTAACCTGGGCTAATGGAAGACTGGCATATGCCATACAATGTGCTATGAGGGAAATTTTGCCCGGGCAGTGGCGTTACGGCCTACTCTTATATCGAATTCCAACTGCCAAGGGATCTTTTATGTGCACGCCAATGTGTACACTGGACCTCGTTTTTTTGTTCCATCTAAACGACTAGACAGCTGTCCTTGTCAGGCCCTCCTTCTGTATCACTGACAAGGGGGAACCATGCCGGAAAATCTAGATGAACTTTCTCGGCTAATGCAGGGATTGAACACCTGACCTCGAGGCTAGCGAGCCAGCTTCTTACCCACTTAGACACGTGATCCCCCATGTAAATGTGGTAAATAAAATAACATCTAATTGACATCTAATTTTCGTCATATTTGATAAGGTTTCTAACAGTTCCTAAGATGATGTAGAATTGGATTCTTAAATTGTCTTTTATTTTGTTAATGAAAAAGAACATAGTCATTAGCAGTTCAGCCTCTTAGTAATTGTTCTTGGCTCTCAGACATAACACAACAAAGTGGGTTGACCAGGGGTTGCCCCAAGGGAAATATCTTAAACTCTGGTCCATCTATTTCTCTGTAGTTGACATCTTCAAATTCCGATAAATGTCTGCTAAAATCCCATGTCAGGTGCATATGCACAATAGTCTGACCACCTGCTATTTAAAAGTCTTATATTCTAAGCAAGTTTCATACGACTTGTCTTCTACAGATATAGGTGGTGAAAAAGGCAACGAAAGTCTCTAATTCTGTTTTTGACAGCTCTAGTAATCTTTTCTTCAATGTCATATATCGAAGCCGTCTGGTCATGATTGTTTTCTTTATTCAATGAACTTTGTCTTTTCAAACACAAGACATCAGAAAGGTACTTTTGGCATGAAACAGTGGTGCGGAATCTCACCATATTCGAAGCAATAAGCTTACTAATTAAATTAGATTAGCAGACGTAACATCTACTACCCAAAATATCAGCTCTTCAGAATTATGTTGCAGAACCCTGTGCAGCTGCCCCATTTAATTAATTTGAATTAAATATTAATCTGTGATAAATGTTATAATTAATATTGGACCTATTTTACTTTTGTTACATATTTTGGGTTTTTTTTTGTTTTAATTTGATTTTTTTAGATAGCCAATCAAATTGACTCTTTGTATTTGTAAATGGTCTCCTGACTTGCACTGTGTTAATTCATTGATATGTTTATCCAGACGTTTAGTTCATTAAACATACGTTATGCAAGAGCAAAATCTGCATATTGTAGGTCTTTCTTTAGGCCTGAAATGTTATAAAAATTATTAATTAGATATTGATTAACTTATCCAGACCATAATCAACTCTCGATGTCAAGGCTAGCCTGCAATATTTGCTGGATTGTTGTACAATTTGTAGCAAAATTTTCCTTTATGATTAACGATTAATTGAATAATCGAGACTATTAGTTTTGTCTTACTGACTTTAGTAATGATGACTGAGGCTAAGCAGAAATTTCATTTGCTTAGAAATCGGTTCATAGTGGATCAATTTGACTGAAATTTTCAGCAAATTGCCTTTACATTAGCTTTACATTAGCTTTTTAACTATTATAGTGAGAACTGCCAACTTGTTATCTAATCTCCCATAATGTATCTTTAATGTCCTAATCCAAGGTAGACTGCAAATCTGTAAGTCTTAGGTCCTCCTCAGAACAGATAGTCATAAAGGGTGATCTATGAATCATGATATGAACTGAAGATCTATTTCTAATTAGATTATCGTGATAAACTGGGTAAGAAGATGATCTTTGCAATCTGTTCCACAGAGAATTACTTACGAATTAACTCTGTAACAGATGACTGTCCACAACAGGTGCTTTGACTGCAGGCGGCGTCAGTCATTGGCTCAACGGCTCGTGCAATGTTTACTTAACACCTAACTGCTTCGGGCAAAAAGATGCATTTTACTCATTTCTATACCCATTTACTCTAAATAGGAAATATTTTTTAACTACAAATACTTTAAACGTCTTTATTTATTTTTAGCGGCCAAGCGAATATTCACTGCGGGATCAGTTTGTGATCTTTGGTCTGACACAAGATCAGGGGCGTTTTAAGGTTTATCATGGCGGAGGCTATACTATTTTGAGGGCCCTCTTTCGCGGGGATTGAGGGAGGGGTGTCTTGATTGAGGATTTTCATACCAGTGCAATGCAATGCATTATCATTCAGTAGTGGATTTGACAGTAACAGTGTAAAGAAAACGATTGACTCAGACACGGGGGCCCTTTCCCTTGGAAAGAGGGGCCCTTTTGTCAAACGAGGGTCTCTTTTGTCTGACTTTAGGGCCCTCCCTAACTAGGGTACATTTCATTTTTCTCATCGGTTTTAGCATTTTTCTCCTGTTTTATTTGTTCAAATTTTTTGAATTTTTTCTCAAGGAGGCTGGCGCCTCCGGCGCCTCAGCTATAAAACATCTTTGCACAAGCTGTGATTAATAGATTGATTTTATGTGACAAACAGTAGGGTCACATTTGACCACATCAGAACTTGGAGTGATTAAGGGTGATCTTAAATCAATGATAACATTATAAATGAAATAAATATTTTTTAATTAGATTATTAGATTTAAACTAGGTTAGGCGAACTTTGGTCTGTCTCAACTGAATGATAATATCATCATGGGCAGAGGAAGAGACTTATCTTCAATTAGTTAAGGTATGAAGATATGTCACTTCATCTGCCCACCGATGATATATGAGATTAGCATCTAATTAGATTATTGTAATACATTGGGTTAGATGATCTGCGGTTTGTCACAACTGGGATCATTAGGTTGATTGTATGTGTGACAAGGAGAAGAGTCTACTGCCTTACAAGCTCGCATTCCACTCATATTTACACAAATCTGAGATAAAAAAAAATGCCCAAAATTGACAAACAGGCAGAAGTAGCTTTACACTAACATTATAGATTTTTTTCCATTACTCCCATGACTAGACTAAAAAATTCCTCTATGACTAGAAAATTACTCCCATGACTAGAAAATTCCCCCCATGACTGGAAAATTCCTCCATGACTAGAAAATTCCTCCATAACTAGAAAATTCCACCCACGACTGGAAAATTCCACCATGACTAGAAAAGTCCTCCATGATTGGAAAATTCCTCTCATGGTTAGAAAATTCCTCTGACTAAAAAATTTATCCATCTAGTGTACTGATAGTGGTAATAATGGACTGCTCTTACTTTATATTGTGATCCAATTTAATTTAGTTTGTTCTAAAATTACGTAGTTGTGTTGGTGTTTTAATGTCCCGTTATTTCTATAGAAGAATACGAAGAAACTCTTTACATTAACTAGCAATAATTTCATGCTACAACAATTCCATGTTTTACAGCAAGAGAGAATTAGTTTGAAACTAGGGTCCAATAAATGCTATCGATGGTATTGATTACAACAATAATAAACCAGTTTACAGTCGAAACAAGCTGTCAATATTTACACCTTATAGAAGCATGATGTCTTTATTCTTCGTGTTCATAGCTGTTATTTCCTCAAGAAATTCACACATATCTAATTGGAAATCATCAGAGCTCCTGTTGAGAAGAATTTTATAATCGATCTCTTAAATTATTCTACGAGAATTAAAGATTATTGTGTTTTGTTTTCCACCAATAATTATCAATAATTATTGTTTAGTGTAATATTTAATATACGAAGAGAAACAGTTCAGATCTAATGACTGCTAACTCAATTCTCTTACCTTAAAGACCACATGTCGCTATAATATTTACAGGCAATATTATTGTGATTGATTAAATTACAAGAATTACTGGAACAATTACAGGGGTAAATAAATATTGTTCTACACAGCAATAATATTAAAAAAAAAAACCCAATATTAATTCCTATGCTGCAGAATTTATGCCTGCTGTACTCAATTTGACCATATAGAGAGAGAGAAATGGGGTTTAACGTCCACTCGACACAAACTAGGTCATTTTAAGACTAACATATGGTTTCAATTTTATTTCAATAATTCGCTTGCGCATAGGTGTCTTTAGCAGTGGGGGGAAACCGGAGTGCCCGGAGGAAACCCACGAGGTTGAGAAGGTGCCCCCATCTCCATGCCACATACGCTCACACCAGGGATGGAAACCACAGCCGCAAGTCATAGGTGACCGGCCAGCTAGAGGTCAGAGCGCGGCACTCTAGACCACTAGGCCATCCCAACTCCCCAATTTGACCGTAAGTAAGAATATTATATGAACAGTAATGCAACTATTACAATTTGAAAAAAAGGTTTGCTATAATGTTTTAGACAAAGCAAATATTTTTTGACTACCCATATTTAGTATGGTACAGAATTTGCCTTCAGTCTTTAAAGGTATGAATCAAAAAGGTTTGGTTAAATATAATTGTGAACATTGGCTTATTGGGCATGGATCCTTTGTTATATTGTGTTGTATAGGCTTACTGTGGAATTACTGCCCATGTAGAAGGTGCTGGCAGATTAGGGCCATCTAGAAATGATTTGATTGACAGACAGACAAGGGTAATAACCCATAAAAATATAAATGACTAAAAATTACTCCTCTGTTAAAGTACTGGTAGTCATAATACTACAACTTTTATAACAGCAACAGGGTGTTCCTCTTTATAACAAATAGTCTAAATATATACATTTAGAATTGTATATATTCTTTTTTCTCTAATGGTTAATGTATTGTTTATATACAACGTAGATCTATGGCCGTCTCTTAATCTGTTTGATATAACAGCAAACCCATATCCTTCATTGTGAACGGTGTGGTAATACACTTTGTTATACTGGAGTTTTATTTAATTTTTTTGTCCGAAAGGGAATTGGCTATATTTCTATATTATTTTATCTGTGCTGGAATAGTTCTAATGTATGCAAACACACACATGGAACTGTTTTTAACTGAGTATTTGAAATGTAATTGACAATGTGTAGAAGAAAGAAAAGACAGACATATCATAATTCCCAAAGAGAAATGCCATATAGAAAGTGAAATGCCAGGAATGGTATGTTATTAGAAAAGGCTGTATGATAGGTATATTCAGTGATATAGGGTATCACTTGGTGCTAAAACTATGGCCTGATAGGCCCCAGCATGTCTGAAGGGGAGGGGTGCAAGTTTGACTGATCTCTGTCAGAATACGGTTTACCTCACACACTTGTTAAAGTGATGAGAAGCAGGTTTGTAATCAGAAAATCCTGTCTGGCGCCAGTAGTTCCAGCAGCCAGCTGGTAGAATCATCATACACCGCACATAGTTTTAGCAGACACAGCTAATTGATAACTGCTATAGTAAGGCCAATAGTGCGAAATTCACATCCCTGTAATGTCCTTAGCAGGTCAGAGTCCAGTTGAAAACAACCCATGTGCTATTGTTATTTCTAATCTTCATGGTCACTTGTAAATGTACTTCAGGTCTTTTCTTTTGGTATTAGACATACTCCAATTGATTTTACATACCGTAAGCTAGAAGGCAATAATCTATTTAAATTATTGGAAAAATGGTCAGTGGTTTCAATGAGTTTTCAACATGTTATTGTAATGTGAATAATTCACTGATAATGTATTAAGATAACTTATTGCCTCATTAAAATAAAAGTGATATTCAGAGCTCAAATAAGAGCTGATTGTTTTCACCATTACTTTAATAATTATTATTTGATTGAAGTTTTCTTTTGATATGAAATTTGATATAATTTGAACATGTTTTTTTTCGTGGCTTTGGTCAAAAGATCTGTTAATGGCATTCAGAAAAAGGGGTTAAATGACATTAAGCATCTACTTCACACTTAAATTGGATTTAGATTTATAAATTTTATTAAAGTTACCATCAGTCCATTCATTACAAATTTATGTATGCGCACAACAGTGTTTTTAAGAAACCTAAAATAAACTGGTTAAAATATGATTGTAAGTAAGCAGAACTTTACCTTTTTTTTAAGAAAGAGAGAGACAGAAATAGGGCTAATGTCCACTCGACACAAACTAGGTCATTTTGGGACTAACATATGGTTTTATTTTATTTCAATAATTCGCTTGTGTGTATGGGTCTTTAGCAGTCGGAGGAAACCGGAGGATTCGAAACCACGCCAGTTGACTCAATGATACAGCTTTATGATAACGCACGCATGTGCTAACAATTCGGCCACCCAACCCCCTTTTTAAAGAAATGATTGTGATTCATTAAACACTTGATCTAATTACTGTATTTTGTTCAGTTAGATTTCATTATTTCTTGTTTTATAGAATCATTCCTTATTTTATAATCTTGAGTTCTGTGTTTTTGGTACAAATTAAAATACTATCCCTATTAGGTATAATAATTATTTTAAAGAGGAAAACAAAACATTTTCATATGCTTAAATATATAAATGCATGTAACATCTTGTTTAGAATATTCATTAACACAAAATTTGATTTTGAATATTTAATATTAAATGCAGATTTTGAATATTTGATAATTTAATACTAAATGATATACAATACATAGTAGTGTCCCTATTTTATTATTAAGACCTATTCAGCGCCACATTTCAATGATTACCCATATTTAAGATATTCAGAGGTTTTTCAACTTCAAAAGTGAGTGGCATCATAAGAAAAAATCAATTGAGAGATGACCAGAATACCAGAAGAAATCAAATGTCAGCAGAATAAAAAACTGTTAGTGTGAATGATTTTGTGCCCAGTTTAGAACTAAAGAAAAGTGACTAGTTTTGACTATTACTTGTGTTGTACGTGACAAGGAGTAGGGTCGTCTGTCCAACCTCATGGGTTTTCTCCGGGTCCACCAGTTTCCTCCCACTGCTAAAGACCCCTACGCGCAAGCGAATTATTGAAATAAAGTTAAACCATACGTTAGTCCTGAAATTACCTAGATTGTGTCGAGTGGATATTAAACCCCATTTCTCTCTCGTTGGAGTGGAGGTGCTATAAAACTCTATTTCATTCATTCCATTTCTCTCTCTCTCCGTTCAGCCTATTGTTCTAGTAAATTAGTTTTGGCCTTAGTAATGAAGCATGTGTAATAAAATTGTAGTAGCCTAAGTTAGTGGCTATCTGATAGTAAGGAAGCACATGGCAGTGTTGTGGTATACTCGCTGGTTATATTTTATAAGATCAACTTGTAAGAAAATCAACTATCTACATTATTATCAGCTTTCACAACTGGTGTTCACAGACAACTTATTTCATTCTTATCTCTGATCTTTGAATTTTTTTAACATTTCATACAAGAGTCTTAAACTTTTTCTCCAAAAAGGGGAAAGCATTGATACTGTTTCCTCCTAGGAAATATATACTAGACAAGATTTTGTCTTGACAACAAACAGTGTAGTGTAGAGGAATGCTATGACAAAAGCTAGATTTCTAAAAGGAGAGGAAAAATAGTATAAAATATTGACTAGTAAAATTATTGGCATATTCTCTGGCCAACTGCTGTCGCATTTTGAACAAGTGTTCAATGAACATTTGGTGTTAGAGCTTTAATCACCAATATCGATGTCAATTGGTAAATTGTAATGGAATGAATACTGTGTGTGACATACATGAACATTGAAAGTTGTTTTTCTTCTAAGATCAGTTGACGGGTGCTAAGTGTCTACAGTGAAAACTTACATTTATTGAATTGTTTTGTGAAAAGGATTTCTGTTTCCTAACTGATTTGTTCATTAGAAAAACATTCATAAACTTCAAGAAAAAGGAAAAACTTTTTATGAAACTTTTTGTATGAAGTTGATTGCTTTGATGAATTTATGAGTTGACCAGACCTGTACAGACTACCAATGGAGCAAAACAAACCCATCAGTCTTTCAAATTTGATGAAATCCAATCCAAATAGATATCATGGAATTTTTTCTGTGGAAATCCTTCCCGGTAACAGTAAGTATCAATTCGCGATTTATTTTTTGTTAGTGAATTGCCATTGGACATTATAATGCTTATTGGTTCGATTTTAGCAAATTGCTCTCCCTATAAAACTTTTTATTTATAGTTTAAGGCATTGTTACGTCTGATGACCATTAATGGTAGACAACCAAGACTTATTTTGATATGCACACATTTTCATAGGGACGTATTATATTGATGCTCCCGTCTGAACAGCTGAAAAAAGGGTTGTGCACTGATTTTCACCTGAGTAATAACTCAAAAGATTTTGTTTTCTTCAAGTTTTTGTGTTATTTTGCTTCAAACTAGTCTTCAAGAGGAAACCTATTAAAACTTATTTCCTTTGTTAATCAGAAACGTGGGATTGATTAAAGAATCTGTCCACTGAATTTTCCTGGTGCTAACTCTAACCCTGCCTCTAACCTATTTCTAATCAATTTTTCCGTGGACTAGGTGATGTTGACGTTTAAAGTCACAGCTGTGTTTAATGGTGAAATTTGCCATGTTGACCAAAACTGACATTGTAAGCTAGCCTGGAGGTCGGGTGTTCGATCCCTGCATTGGCCGAGAAAGTTCATCTCGATTTTTGGGCGTCGTTTCACCTTGTCAGTGATGCAGAACGGAGGGCCTGAGAAGCACAGTTGTCTAGTCGTTCGGATGAAAGGAAAAACTGAGGTCCCGTGTACACATTGGCATGCACGTAAAAGATCCCTTGGCAGTTGAAATTCGATTTAAGAGTAGGCCGTAGTGACGCTGCCCGAGCAAAATTTCCCTCATTGCACACTTTATGGCGTATGCCCGGCTTCCATTAGCCCAGGTCAGGTGCAGAAAAGTAGGATGTTAAACCTCATTTCATTTCTTGCAGAAGAGTAGGAAGTTAAACCCCATTTCATTTCATTTTATTTGTAAGCTGATTCTGTACCCTGTAGCATATCGGAACATGGCAGTTAAATGTATTTAATCATTATTAAAAAAACACAACACAATTTATGTGGAAAACAATCACTGGTTTATACACATATCACGACGTATCGACAAGTATTCTCTTATCGTTATCAAGTTCATTTGATTAACCAGTTAAGAATATTGAATAAGTAGGAATATTTTCATGAAAAATGTCCCATTTTTGTTAGCGGGAGCCCTAGTTGATTACTCCGGTGATGGAAGACCACGAGACACATTAGTACAGTGTGACGAAAGTGAAAGTCATGAAAGCTACTTTTTCAATTTTGGATTTGTTGTTCCAGGTAAATTACTTTACATTTGACACACTACATGTTGATTAATGAACATAGCCACAGTTTAGATAATGAATATTCAAGTACAAGGACATTTCCCGCAAAATGAGAGCATTCCCGACATCCCAAATCTGTAATTTCACCTCTGAAAATAACGAGTTAATAAAAATGTCAAGGAATGTTTAACACCAGCCTCAGGAAATCGTCTCGCGCTCATTCAGCCAGCTGACCAGCTATCATCAAATTTTGCTGAGGCCTTAAGATTGAATTTTTTGGGAGTTACGAACCATTGGCAAACGTTTCTGGCATATCCCCACAAACAGGGTGCGGATGACTTAATAATTAGTAAATTTGCGGGCGACAGTGTCAGGGGAATCTGATGAAATTTTTGGATGAAATTCGCAATCTCCATTGCGGGATTCTGAATTCCGCCCCACACCTATTATACCAGGCCATTCCCGACTTTAGTAATGGCTTGGCGGCCTGTTAAAGCCTTCGGCCACATACAACATGATCATCATCACTCCATGACCGGTCCAATACCCCCTCCCCCCTATATAATGTTGAGCAGAAAAAGGTTTTTTTTAGGCGAATTGAACAAAATTATTTTTTTCACTTTTTTTTCCACATGCCCAATCTGCCCCTGCCTGTAGATCCTAATCTGGAAGTAGCTCAATCATTCTGTTTCGTAAAATAACTGTCACAACACTACGGCTAAACTTGGCCCCAATGTTGTTCCATATAAAATGTGGTCCTACCAATCAACCATACATATAGTTTCATAACTTGTCTAATCAAACATGGCCCGATATCTTTACTGCAAATGAGCAAGAACAAAACCAACAATAGAATGACCCACCATAAATGAATATCTCCAAATATCTCGACAATTACACCACAATACTTATATGAGGGTAATTTTGCCCGGGCAGTGGCGCTGTGACCTTCTCTTATAACTATTACAACTGCCAAGGGATCTTTAACATGCACGCCAGTTTTTTGTCCCATCCACACAACTAGACAGCTGTCCTTGTCAGGTCCTCCGTCTTGCATCCGTGACAAGGGAGAACCAGGCCAGGAAGAAGCACACTCTATTATAGTAATTATACCACTGTAGTACACTGTCAATGAAAGTACCATTAATAGAGCAATGATATGTACAGTTTCCAAGAGCATCTTGAAGCCTGACACAGACCATCTAGTTTCTAGAATGGTTAGTCCCGAAATGACCAACTTTGTGTCGAGTGGACGTTAAACCCCATTTCTCACTCTCTCACTCTCTTTTCTAGAATGGCAAAATCAACAATGACATGTGTAATCAATGTAAATGTAGAGCTTTTTCTTTGAACTCTTGCTAATGCAAAACGAATATTTGAACTCTTTGTTTTGTTTTGGACATAATATGTGTAAGACCTGACATGTTGAATTGTTATTATTTCAGCAGAAGTAAATTATGTCTGTTTTAGTAGAAAAATAGATTCAACTAACAGATATTGTATTTTTCAAGATTTTTGCCAATTATTATGGATAATGAGTTATACGTATATATTACCTTGTTTTCCCTTTAGACAACTCCTCCTGGCACTTGTACTCAAGATAACAAAAGTTGGTAGTATGTTTCTATAGGCTATTCAACAGGGGCACAGATCCATAATAATTAGTTGTAGGGAATAGAGAGTATGAAAATTTTGTGTATATGCCTGCCAGTTGGGGTTGTCTCACCCTCTCACCCTCAATAGTCAGGCGCGGATACAGAGGGGGGCGCACCCGGCGCACGCCCCCTCTATTTTTTTGCAGTGGCGAACAATTTTTAGCTCCATATATTCTCGCGGGAAAGGAGAACAAAAACAGTTTAGGTTGGAAATCGTAATTTACAGTACTAGTATGAAATTACTCCTTGTGGGCATTTTTGTCCACTCAAAAATCATGGGTCGGGCTTCGCACTCCCAACTTGGTGCAGCACGCCCCCCCTTTCTGAAAATCCTGGATCCGCCCCGGATAGTTCCCCCTACTATTGAATATTTAAATGAAGAATTTTATCTTTAACAGGACTGAATCCTTGAGAACTTGTCATATGAATTCATTTTCTCACAAAACTCTAACTGAATAATATCAAAAATAAAGGAAATCTTTATTCTTTTAATGTACAAATCAGTGAATAAATCTCTAAAGGTGACATTTGTATAAACTAAAACACACCCTTAAATTATATCTCTATATAGCCATGCTTCAACACAAAAAACGTATAAACAATATCTAATTTGATTTAGAACAGACTTTTCTATCTGCAACCCCCCTGAAAACGTTTTCCTTGAATCACAGTATTCCTTGGCTTTCTATGTTTACTTCACTTCTGTTTCTTGCACAAATAAGTAACATTGATACAATTTTTTGCAAGACGAAATATTTGAGTAACTTGTCAAAAAGCAAATCATTTAAGAACAATATTTTGATTTAAAGTTTTCAAAGTTTACCTTATCAAATAATGTTAAAAGAAATCAAATATTTTCTGTTTGATCTTTTTTCAAATGGTAAACAAGGATATATATATATACAGTATGTATATCAAGTGATTTAATGTATATATATCATTCAGAACTCTCCCCTTGAAGTTTCAAATTGAACCGTATCATGCGAGATTTGATTTTAAAAGAAGAAATATAATCGTATAATAATGAACAACACTTCTTTATTTTTACATAATCATATGATCTGCTACTATAATATCAGGCCAGAAATTGTTTCAAACATAATGCAGTTATTCTATCTTTAATTTGTTTAATTTGCATCCGTTTGCACGGGATATATGCTGCATGCTGCAGGAAAATAACGTCTTTTACAGGATGTCTAAAATATTTCTGGCACCCCTTTTACACAACCAACAAGTTTAGATTACATTAGACTCCTTAGAAGCCCATCATGCTGATAAAACACAGAGACATGGCAAGAAGCACATGTTGCCCACACTCTTAGCTATATAGTTCTCAATCTGGTTTCGCCAATGGGTACCACATGTTCATGTCTTCACCACTGGCGCCAGACTGTCGAGGCAAAATCTGTGAAATCACTTAGCATGACCCCAACCAAAACAAAAATTCAATCCAGATGAGTTTGTCATGCCTTTCTAATAGTTAAATACTATACAAGTAATTGGCAAACCACATGCTTCTACTGGCTGAATATAATGCCTTGAGCTAGTGTAATAATACCTAACATTTTACTTAATATCATACCTAATATTTCTTTTACATGCATAAAGATCACTTTCTGATTCGTGTCTTAAATCTAGAGTAGAATCTCTATGCTTCCAAATATCTCATAATTTACTAGCACATGCAATTGTGGCAGAGGATAATTATTTGCATGCTGTATGTATTCATTTAATTTTTTTTACGCATCATCTAAGAACAGCACTCTAATAAGATAACGAAAAGAAATCCTAATTTTCTACCACACCAGAAATGGAATTGCCATGGAGTATTAGTATCTAACTTAAAACAGAACATAGTAAACCGTACAAGACAATACAAAAAATTAATAATACAAACTTGTAGGGAGGGTGTTTATCGATTTGTTAAATTACAAAGGATAAGGGCAAAAACTCCACAATCAACAATAAAAATGTCTTAAAAATACTAACTTTATTTGAAAAGGTGCAGCTACTCTGCAGAAATATTGATGATTCTGTTGTCACTATTATACTTTGTCATCTGTCTTTTTGTCAAAACATTAAGGGTTGTTTGCATATAGGTGTTTAATTAAGTTTATAACGCAAACCATTATCAATGTTTGAAAACATTCTTGAGTTGATTCCTGCGATTTTTAAAATGTTCCCAGTTGTTGAAAAAAATTAATTTCAAATGACTTCTATGTTTCTCCATTCATTTCAGTGTCATTCAACCTTGAAAACATCAAGAGCAGTCGTTTGGTTCTGTAATTTTAACAATCTGCTCTATCTGAAAATCTTATATCCAGGGAACAATTTAATTTAGCTTTTAAGATTTTTTAACACCACAGTAATCTGTTTCATTGAATCAAGACATAATTCCATGTGAAACATTCATTTTTAATTCCATTGATGTTTTCCTGTTGTAAATCTTGTTAATATTTCTCAAGGGAATATTAGGTTCATGTATATGTATTTATGTATAGGCTAATTAAAAGCATATGGGAGAAGTTATTTAACCCACAGAGATCTCGTCAAATGCCAAATGAAAAGAATATGGGTTAGATTTACCTGTAACGAATAGCCCTTAAGTATTGATCTTTTTTTATAAATAAAAGCTGTTCATCATATATTTATGATATTTGTACTCATATTTCTCTGTAGGGATGTCTCAACTTCTTCCAAGACAAAGAAATGAAAGAATACCAAGAATTAGAAAATTAGGATTCATAAGATCGAGGAATTAATGATAGACCATATACATTACCAGCGTAATTCATTGTAATTTTTTTTATTTATTCTAAAAATGAAATGGGGTTTAACATCCTAATGAGGACAGGCATACGCCATACAGTGTGCCATGAGGGAAATATGTGCATGCCAATGTGTACACAGGACCTCGGTTTTTTGTACCATCCAAACAACTATACATTGCCCCTTGCCAGGCCCTCTGTCCTATACTAATGACAAGAGGGAACAAGCCGGGAAGTCTGGATGAACTTCAGATTAAGAAACTAACTTCTTATTCACTGATCTGCCGTGGTTCCCATGTTCTAAAATGATCGAGTGTTACAGAAAGTGTTCTGTTTATTTTAAATATCAGTAAAAACCCAGTAAAAAAACACAAGATTAGGCTTTTGTAACTATTTTTTTCTATTTGTAAATGGTCATCCTATGAAAATTTTTTGTTATAATTTTGTTGAAAATTAGAAAATAGATAAATTTGGCCAAAGCTCAATTGTAGTAGATAACCACAATTACAGCCACTGCAGGATTTATTTTTAACTGTAGGTCAGATTTGTTTTTTGAAGTTTTTCAAGTCTGTTGTGATTGTAAGGCTAGTCAGCTAGGTATAAAGCAGCCGTTATGTCTGTCAATTTGTCTGTCACAGATCAAATGGTACCATGATATACCTTTCACAGATTTATAAAAATGAATGTAAAAATCGGGACTTGTACTCATTTCAGAAGTAGAGCTGATTCCAAAGAACTAAAAAATCTATTTAAGATGATTTTGCGAAACTTATTACACAATCACACATATAACAGTACCGAATTTGGATGAAATCTGTACAAATTTGACATTGTCTTGAATTCTTCATTTTGGTCATGTCACTTACTAACTTTGATAAATCTACTGCAACAGAAGAAAATATAACAGAATTCTGGATCAATGGTTATAGACGCTTACCATTGCCCCAGGAAAACGGGGCGATGATTTAATAATCTGATTTAATCGGTATGATTTTTTGATGATATTTTATTAATGTTATCCAATACCAGAAATATTTTGACGGTCATCTTTAGGCTATAGACATTAAATTAGTTTATGCAAAATAAGTAAACCTGATAATCTCACTCACTCTTGAGGTCAGATTTTTTGACACCACTGTACTTCTGTAGACTAGTTCTGGTCCTGCCTAGTTTGAGTAAGGTCTGTTGCCTGTTTACACCACTGGCAATTTTTTGTATAGAGAGAGAGAGAAATGGGGTTTAACGTCCACTCGACACAAACTAGGTCATTTCGTGACTAACATATGGTTTAATTTTATTTCAATAATCTGCTTGCGCGTTGGGGTCTTTAGCAGTGGGAGGAAACCGGAGTGGCCGAAGGAAACCCACGAGGTTGAGAATGCGCCCCTATCTCCATGCCACATGCGCTCACACCAGGGATCGAAACCACAGCCGCAAGCCTGAGGTCACCGGTCAGCTAGAGGTTGAAGCGCGGCACTCTAGACCACTAGGCCATCCCCCCCCCCCCAATTTTTTGTGAAGTAAATGAGATTTAGGTTAAAATTACAAAAAAACATACAATTAATGAATTATATGTCCCTGAACTGAAAAGTATTCTATTTGGAGATCTGATGTCATTTTCCACCGTATTTGTTTACATAGCAGTGTCTTCTATTATCTGCTAAAAGTGCTTTTGATAATGTCAGCTTGGTATTTCCACTAATATCATATAAGGCTACTTAGATTGAAAGACAGTTTTGATTTCATTAAAGATGCATTATGGGAAAATAGATAAAGAGCTGGCAGTTCTCACTATGATAGTTAAAAACTAGATAATGTGAAGGGAATATGCTGAAAATTTCAGTCAGATTGATCCATTCTGAACCAAGAATTTAGCAATTGAATTTTCAGCCGAGCCTGGAGCATTATTACTAAAGTCGGTATGATAAAAACATAGTCACGATTATCCATTTCGTAACATTTAAGGCCTCAAGAAAGACCTGCACTAGGCAGATTTAGCCCTTGCATAATGCATGTTGAAATTGAAAGAATCCTTACAAAAAAGCTGCACTTTCTGGAACTTGTTTCTTGGACTAAAAAATTGTTTTTTTAATAAAGTTTCTTGACATCTGTAATTGGCTGAATATGCTTACTATGTTTAGCAAATTTCTAACAGAAAATACAAAATTCTGTTTCACACCATGGAGTAAGAGAAGTTATTTAGGAGTGGTAATATCACCTTTTCATATGGTGCATGTATTATTTTTACAATTCTTACTCCCAAGACATAGCACAGGAATGGCAATATGAAAGGAATTCTGTGGTATTCTTTTTTATCTCTTGAGGAAAGAGAAATAATGTTATTCAGTAAATATTTAGAAGAAATCTTATAGCATGAATGGTATGTCCGAATATACTAAATGTTATTCACAAAACCTATTTTTAAAATTTGTTCTAATTCAAAGCATGAAAAAAAATAAACACAAGATACTTAGAAATCATTTTACATTAAAAAGAAATATGTGACAAACATACTCTGAAAAATGAGTGCACTGCTGGAGAATTACAATAGAGATATATCTTTGTGTTATGTGCTGCTTTGAAAAAGATGTTTTTAAAAGGTTTGAATGCCCCTGCAACTCCCCTCTCCTCTCCGTCCTCAATTGTCTTAACTGTAGGTTTACAGAAATATTAAGGAAATAATGGAATCACGCTATTTATCTGCTAGATATTGATGTGGACTGAGTAAAAGAATTAAAGAGTTAAATTGAGGCGTTAGGAACATATGGTTTACCCTTACACCATATGGTTCCATTTTTCCTTTTTATTGTCTAGTTTAGAATAATGCCTGGCGTTTCCCGTATTCATATCAGTTTGTTAAATGTTACATGGTAAATATAGTTTTAATATTTACATAGAATCTCATATTTACACCAGCGAATATCCATTCATCTTTTTATTTATTCATTCAGCCTGAAACTTTTTTCTTCCCTGTATCTTTAGCATATCTATTATGAATTTAAACTAGATTGGGTTAATGAATGTCAATTCAGTTTCTGGGATTTTGTCTGGAATTTATTTGAATGATGGGGGTTCTAACTAGATGGTGACTTGTCTGAATTTGACTAGTGAGCCTTCATGGGGTTAATGTGCGATCGACAAAAATGCTAGTTGAATGTTGAATCGGTGACTCAGGTTGTACTAAAAATGTTAAAATTACATTACTTAAATAATGTAAATGGTTTAAACGTTTTTTGTCAAGAGAGAGAGAAATGCGGTTTGACGTCCACTTTACTCAGGTTGTACTAAAAATGTTAAAATTACATTACTTAGATAATATAAATGGTTTAAACAATATTTGTCACAGATTTATTATTAACGTTCATTTGTGAAAATAATGTAGATAACTTATATACTAATTTCTAATATCTTCTTTGATTGGCATTTAGTAATTGAACATATTAACACAAGGTACAATTTTATGGATACACAATTACTGAGTTTGATACTAAGCGACGTTTCCACAAGGATACTTTCGTCTTTACCAAGCAAGTGATAAAGACGAGAGTACTTACTATCAAACTCATTGATTGTGTATCCATAAAATTGTACCTTGTGTTAATTTCTAATATTTGTTTGTTATTGCTCCTGGAAAGAGAATATATATTTGTTTGTATGTCTTTCAGATTTTATTCAATCTAACTCCAATAAGTCTACAAATATTATTTGCTTGGCAATTTGTATCGATATTTCTGATTATGTGGAATAAATCATATTTTATTAGAATGATTATATTTTGAAGTTTAATAATATGACAGGTGTTGGACCATCTGTAGAAGTACCTAACCATATTGTCAGTAAAAGACAACAGACAATCTCTACAGTGTTTTGTCTTCCAAATTACCAGATTAGATTGGTTTCATGGCTGTAGGCTTGTTGATTATTATATATTTCGCAATATTTTTTTATTTCCTTACCCAGTATTAGAAATGGATAAAGTGTTTGCTAATTGGCTTGATTGTTAATATGGAAATAAATATTTAAAGTGGGTGTATCCCTACATTGTTACACCGTGTAATTAAATTGGTTGATTAAATGTAACAGTTTCCATTTTCTTTAAGACTTTGCTGAAAATTGATGGTCTCAAATCATCAAACAATTTTACAATTGTCATTCATTTATAATTTCAGATATGATTTATTGCTCTTGTAGGCTAATTTTGTAAAAGAAAAAAAAGAGAAAAGAAAGGAATTCTGAAATTAAACCTAATTTCTAGTCATGAATTATTTATCTCGTAATGAGAACATTTTATAGGAAAAAATATTTGAATATTTAATTCTCTGGGTATATATATTCCAACTTTAAAAAAGCCGTCTCATATATGAATTAGTGAATTGAGCCAATTACTCATGTGTGGGATATTCTTTGAAACCAGGCGCAGATCCAGTGGGGGGCGCACCCGGCGCACGCCCCCTCTATTTTTTCACGCTGGCGAACAATTTTAGCTCCATATATTCTCGCGGGAAAGGAGAACAAAAATAGTTTAGGTTGGAAATCGCAATTTACAATACTAGTATGAAATTAGTACTTGTGGGCATTTTTGTCCGCTCAAAAATCACGGGCCGGGCTTCGCACTCCCAAGTGGGTGCAGCACGCCTCCCCTTTCTGAAAATCCTGGATCCGCCCCTGGAAACCATCATCATTATACCTGTTTGGGATACCTTTTCAAAAAAAATAGTCTTCATGTGTTGATACAAAAAGTCATCAAGTTCCATGCTACATGTCTACCTGGAAAATCGTGTCTATACCCTTTCAAAGTTTTATGGATAGGTGATATGATTATCTAGTCACTCATACAATTGAACAGTATTTTTTGAATCAGTGATGTAAACATCTATAGCAGATCTAGCTTACATTCTTATAATATTGCCACAGATCATTAGATCAATTTAATTAAAAATTGAAAATTTTCATTGTCGTGACTAGACATTATAAGTATATTTATACTATATATCCGTAGAAATCAAAATTATATACCTGCATAATGAAAATTAGAATTTGATGCAACAGATGTGTCAACAATAATTTATCTCTACTATCTTATAATCTACCCGTTCTCTTTTATATACATTAATTCTACTATATATTCCCTTAGTATTTATTAAATTAGTTATGCTGTTTATATTTTATCTACTATGTGTCATATGTGTGGCTGGAAAGGGAACTATTTCTATTATGATCAAATTTGATTATGATGTTAATACAGCAGATGTTCAGTTTGATTAGTTGCATAAAATTTTTGTTTGTTTCCATCACTAAATGCACTCTTTTTAACTATTAACAGCACTATTTAGAAATCATTTGATAAGATCCTTGACATTTTAACCAGAAATCTTAGCTGAGAATAAAAGAATTCCATAGGATCTCTCAGTATCAGATATCCAAATTGTTGTTTCTATATTTATTTTTTCTAAAAAGTAGTTTCTTGTTGCTACTACTAATATAGGGCTTACCATCTGCTTCCACCTTTTGTGATATTGCAGGCAGTTTTTTTGTTGTATTTTTGTACATGTATAATAATGAATAATGGATAAAGTTTATCGGTGTGTATATTTCCTTAAGTGTATCTTTATACATTATATATCCTTCGTTGTATATGTTTCTCCGTTGGTTTTAGTCTTTGCTAATTCTAACGCTGTGTATTATTCACCTTTGTGTCCATGTTCTTATACAATCTCTGTGTATTATGTGTATTCTATATTTGTGTATTAGGTCTGTGTATTTTGTGTATTCTATATCTGTGTATTATGTGTATTCTATATCTGTGTATTAAGTCCTGTATTATGTGTATTCTATATCTGTGTATTAGTCCTGTGTATTTTGTTAACTTGTCTGTGTGTATTTTATATGTGTATTCATTCTATTTATTGTGCATTTGCTGTATAATCAAAATAATTCATTAATGTATGAAAGAGACACAAACCATGGTATTTGGGGACTAACATATGAAACAATTTTTATTCAACAATTGGCTTTAATGTAAGCTCTTATATCAGTGGGTCATACCTGTTGGATAGGTCGATCAACTCATTGTTACTTACAAGCTTGTGATTGAAACAATGCAATTTGCCTCATTGATAGATCATATGATCTAAAGCGCTTGTATTAGACCATGTGACCCCCCCCCCCTCATCATATGAAAAGTATAATTTTAAGATTAACATACAGCTATCAAATTCTTACTACAGAATGTTCAATGTGATGTGTGTGAAATAGCTTTATTAAGCGTCCGCTTCCACCGAGGTGATATCGCAGACAGTGTGGTGTATGCCATGGTAGCATATATGGTATTAAATTACGTAATAAAGTAATAAGTGCTAGTAGTGTTAGTTCAATAGATCACTACTAGTATTGAGCTGTCAATAGACAATCAAGTCTCCAGGTCATACGGTGTGCAGTGAACCATGAAACAATCACTTAGTACTGATTTGTTAATAGCTTCACTGAATCAATATAAAGGTGAAAGTTAATCTTTTATGCAATAGTGTTAATAGGTATATGATTAATCCAATTAGCATCTCGATCTCTCTTTTGTGTGTTATTTGTACAGTAGTGAATATCCTTCTTGTTATTCATGTATCAACCATTAATGAGGTGATGTGTGACATCCAAGTCATTTACTAGTGTTGAAAATCGGAGCGAGATTTGTGATCCGAATACTTTCGTTTGCTATCCGAATACTATTCGGATAATTCAGAAATGTAAAAGTCTTCTACGGAGTTACCCCAATATTTCATATATTCGTATTGTTTGTGTATTTTTTTCAATATGTTTGTCATCCGCGTCCGGTGGGAAAATCATACTTTCGATTTGCACATTTTTTGATCCGCGAATAAAAAACGTGCTTACCTTTTGCCCCATATTAGGACTATCTATTATATGTATATCCTAAAAATCCATGATGTGAAGAAATTTGTGTATCACTGCCCCTCTTATTCACCCCCACTCTTTTTATTTCGTTCAATCAACTCGAATAAAAGAAAAAGTAAATAAAAACACGTCCCATTTATTTCACAATGGCTACATGCTTTGTTCGGTGTCTAATGAAAATGCATGTGACCTAGGTCAGTATGAATACATTTCACTGCGAGAAGTTTAAACTCAGTCCCGTGTCCCGTAAACAAACGCAGGGTATGGATATTATTTGTTATTCTTTGCATTACATTAACAATTTAATGTTGAACAAATGATAGTGATAATACCAAATTAAACACTTCAACGGCGAAATAATGTAGATGATTCCACTCGATCAGCACTTATGTCATTCATAAAGGGTTCGTTTCAAAATAACCAAATATATTAAATTCAACAGAGAACGTGAAAAAAAAAATTTAAATAATATTTGTTGATATTTATTATTCAGCACACTTATGGTATAAGTATATTGTACCGGGTGTATCCATTGAAATGGGATCGAGATTTAGTCGCTTAATTAGCGGTAACGGTGGTCCCAGCCGTCGAAAAATACTCGTTCTAATGGAACAGATGTAGACGGGATTCTTAAAATATCCTTTGCTAGCTTAGACAACAAGGGGGTGCCTAAGTTCGTTAATTTTCGACCACTGTTGAGGACACGTGTCAGCAGAGCACACATCTTTCGATTTAAAACAATTAACCTGTCTTTCCGCACGACCAGGCATCGGTAGGGCTAAACTGTGATGAATTTTAAGTATGGCAATCAACTGCTCTTTTTCGGTGACATACATTTTATCAATATAATTTTTGATTGTGGTATGTCATGGGACTCGTTATCGAGGGTTTATCGTTTTGTTCATGTCAACAAAGCGTTGCGCCATTGTCAAAAAGTATGTCTGCGTACGGCGTACGTGATCAGTTGCATTAGGGAAAATTTCAAAGTAATCAAATGTAAAAAATGACTATATATAGAACATAACGGAGTTTCAGAAGATTGAAACGGATAATAAAATTATTCGGATATCCGTTATTTTGTATCCTTTAACGGATATCCGAATAATAGTTTCAACACTATCATTTACCCCATGATTCAACCAACCTATGGTGTCCTGCTGGGTTCGTGGTTCAATGAGTATGACCAGGAGGTCCCATTTCCATCCAGATTTGGGCTGAGAAAATTCCTCAGATTTTTCAAACCTACTTGTCAGGGGTTCAAAGCTGAGAGTAAGATGTCAAACACCAAGATGTCATTACTTACCATGTTCATAGCCATTTATTTGAATAAAAATTAGCAATCAGTGGTACATTTGACTTATTTGACAGTGCAGTACGACTGCCAAACAGAACTGTAAATCTGCATGGTAGACAACCATCACAAAGTCTAGCCATCATGCCGCAACTGGCCAGAATTATAATTATGGTGGCAACCATGCCCTTAAAAAGATTTGAATGGATAGTAACACAAGTATGTTGAAAGTTTAGAAAGATACTACCGAATCTCTAAAGTCAATGATGAAACTTTTAATAATATTAGATGTAATTTTGCATAAAACATTTACATTTTCAGTTGTTTAATTCCAGTTTTTCCTTGTCAGTGATGCAGAACGGAGGGCCAGACAAGGACAGCTGTCTAGTTGTTTGGATGGGACAAAAACTGAGTTCCCGTGTACACATTTGTGTGCATGTAAAAGATCCTTGGCAGTTGGAATTCAATATAAGAGTAGGCCGTAGCACCGCTGCCCAGAGGGGGTTGGGATGGCCTAGTGGTGTAGAGTGCCGCGCTCTGACCTCTAGCTGGTCGGTCACCTCTGGCTTGCAGCTGCGGTTTCGATCCCTGGTGTGAGCGTATGTGACATGGAGATAGGGGCGCCTTCTCAACCTCGTGGGTTTCCTCCGGGCACTCCGGTTTCCTCCCACTGCTAAAGACCCCTACGCGCAAGCGAATTGTTGAAATAAAGTTAAACCATATGTTAGTCCCTAAATGACTTAGTTTGTGTCGAGTGGACGTTAAACCCCATTTCTCTCTCTCTCTCACCGCTGCCCAGGCAAAATTTCCCTCATAGTACACTGTATGGCGTATGCCCGTCTTCCATTAGAGCAGGTTAGGTACAGAAGAGTAGGACGTTAAACTCCATTTAATTTCATTTGTTTAATTCAACTCAAAACGCAAAAATTACAGTACCCAAAAATGAAGGCTTGACAAAAAATGAATAGGTTGTTAATAATAGGCTTTTAATTTTTGATGGTACATATAATACCAAGTTACTTTAGCAATTTGTATATTTTTTTTCCAAGGACAAAGTATAATTTATTCCAAGTTTATCGTTACTTAAATGAAAAAAAAAGAGAGAAGAAATCAAGAGCACCGAGTCCACTCCGGTTTTATGCACTGTACTTTATATCACCAGGTTGTCCTTTCTAAAACCAGAAATAAAAATTTATGTCTGGAAATAATCAAATATATTATCCATATACTTGTACAGTGTTGGTAGGAAATCTATAATAAAGAGAGTAGAAAGTTTAGTCAGCTGCGAGAGATAAGATCGCCAAGCTACGACCATCTGGAAGCCTGTTGGTTTTAATTGCAGATGACTTGCAGCGGACTAGAGTGTTGAATTGACTGATTAAACACAAGATTCGCATCATTATCGCCATGTATATTGACATACTGACAGATCCGGTCGAGCAGGTACATATGTACATTTAGACCCATCTTAATTCATTTGAAATACCAGTACATACCTCTCCACTTGTCATTTTTTAGAAACAAACTTGACATAATTCATTCTGTGGTTTGCCAGTTAGTCATATTTATTTATTTTCTTGCATATTGGAGTTTATAACAAATAATATGAACACGAACCTGTGCAACTTTCATTAGATATTACACTTGATAGTTTGAAAATGGAAGAACTTTAATTAATTGTCATATTCAGTAAATGTGGTTTAAGCATCTTCAAAGAGGCAAAATGACAATAGGCCAGTAACCCTTGGCATTATTTATATTACACACAAATCAAATCTGAAAAATAGTATTTAGATATCGAGCGGAAAAATGAATATATTGATACAACTCAAGCCCCAAGTTCACAAAGCATTATTCTCAGACTAATGTCAAGAATTTACCCGAAATTGTTCGCCTTATTGTAACTAAAATACAGCCCTTTATAAAACCGTTGTTGTTTTAATGCATCAAATACATCAATAAGAAACTAAATGCCAAGTTTTGTGTTTCTGGATTAAAGATATTTCTTATAAACAATGATTGCAAGTTGAGTAAATTCTTAACTTAAGTTTGAGAATGCTTTGTGAACTCGGGTGCCAGATATATATTGAAGGCTTTACGTTAAAGGAAATATGGAAACTTTATCTTAACTTAGGATCAGGAGCCACGGTGGATAAGTAAAGCACTGGCTCACTTACCAGTTCCTGAGATTTTCCAACATGGATTCCCCTTGTCTTAGTATCGATCAATTTGAAAAAGTAATAACTTTTTGTGGTAAAATGAGTCATGTACTACTGAGTACCGGTACTAAGAGACTTTGACCCTGTATTTACCATTATTCTGCAATGCTGTCACCTTAATCAATGAAGTAATTAAGTTATGTCTCAGGCTGGTCATTTCTGTCAAAGGGAGAAATTATAATTGTTGAATTTGCAATGGATATTCCAGGTTACACAGAATTAATTAAAATATTAATAATGAAAATGCAAATGTTTTAGTAAGTTATTGTCAATTGTTTCAGCACATGTTACATACATGCGTAAATGTCACATGTTTAATTCTCTATAGAATAATGATAGTACTTTAATAATAAGCTAAAAACAGATCATTTGTACCTGATACCTCATCATAACAAAAGACAGCTGTTACCAAAAACAAAAATTCATCCTAATTTGATGAATATAGATTATATACTAATTCATTTGAATAGAACCACAAGTCACAATAAATTCAAATCATACCAAAAACTTTTGATATTAGTTATCTCTACATATGTACACATTTTCACCAGTTAAAATCTGTAAATGATATTGTGGAAGAAATATTTATCTTCATATGTATATTGATATTTGAATGATGGTGCACCATCTTGCATTCTCTTTATCAAAGAAGCATTAGGCAAGATTAGATAAAAGGTGACAGTCCTTGCTATAATAGTTAAAAGAATAGATACTGAAAACAGAATATGCTGAAAATTAAATTTCTGTCAAATTGCTTCACTCTGATCCAAGATATTAGCGATTCAATAGTTTATATTTTTCATGCCTCTTTATAGCCTGTTCAGACGCTTAAGTTGAACTGGTTTAAAAAACCCAGGGATCGTTAAACCAGTTTAACTTTAGCGTCTGAACGCAAATGTGGGCCAAATAAACCAGTTTTAAAACCCCAGCTCTTGACCCGTCTTCGAGAAGGCTTTTTATTTTAAACTGGTTGGCTTAAAAAAAACCTGTTGTAGTCCTCTTTGAGCAAGCGCAGTATGCAGTAAGTTACATTCCTGGGAAAATATCGAGATCAGGCAGTGCCAGTGCTCCCATAATCTGGAAAAACCTAGCAAGAATTTTGATGAAAATTGAGTTAGACCCATATTTGGACTTAGTACACGTTTATATAATAATAGGTTTTTTTTCTTCTTCACTGAAAAGGCTTCTAATTATCTTCATCTAAAAAGACAAAATAAATTTGGTTGTATATATTCAGTAGCTTAATTCTGAAACAAAACAGTTTTCCTATATTTTCTCAAATCTACATTCAACAGTGTTACTAGGTTTTTCCAGATTACGGGAGAGTGTTAGCAAAAACCTGTGCGAACCGAATAAAGAATTTGAAGCTACCCATGTGTAGTTAACTCTGACCGAAGAAGTCAAAATAATCAAACTGGTTGGGCTTATAGTACATGTGAAGGCACACATCTGAGATTTAGACAGGTTAATACTTCTTTAAAAATGTATCACATAGGTTCAGATAGTTGGTTTGTGTCTGTGACAAATTGTGAGACACAATGACATGAAATTGATTTCCGTTATTGAACATGTATTTTGTACCAACAATAATGGGATATTTGATAAATTATGTTTTGATATGTAAGTTCAAATGGTTATCATTGTAATGTCAAGATTTGAAGTGATCCAATCCTGTTGACAAGGAAACTTGACTTTCTAATGATATAACAGTCTTAACTTATATTCATCCAGTAATCATCATTTTCCTGATGATCGTTAAATATTTCTTATCTGTAAATGTTCAGTTATGTGGAGGAAGTTAGAAAGTGGGTTGTTATTGTCGCACAAATTATCATTAATATTTGGCGCATCATGTGATATGATCAAATTATCTCTTTTGAAATGGTGTATAACCAGTGTTGACCATTGGAAAGGACATTGTATATTGCTGACTGCTCTTTTAAAAGGACAAGGGCCAAGTGTTTAGCGTCATACTTGAGCACATACTGACAACTGAAGTTCTTGTCTATAAATACTTGTTTATAATTCTTCGTTGATTGGCATTTAGTAATTGAACATATTAACACAAGGTACAATTTTATGAATACACAATTACTGAGTTTGATACTAAGCGACGTTTTCGACGAGGATACTCTTAGTATCAAACTCAGAATTGTGTATTCATAAAATTGTACCTTGTGTTGTTTATAATTGTTTACTGCCCACCCTCATAAACCTCCTTAATCACGTAGAATATAGCAAGATCATTATTGTGAAATAATGTATGACCATACAATATATATAAATATATAATGCCCGACAGTATTCAGAGAGAATGACGATAACTGGTTATTCAACCAATTAAGCGCCATGTTTCCAATTGGTATCAATAATGTCTTGGGGAGGAAAATTGCTATATTTTGTAAACACAGGAATAAACTACTTAGAACCATCAATATTATGGATTAATGGTAAATCTATGCTAGTTCTCGCCATATGGCATTGACCCATCAGAACCCAGGCAGACGGTCACCGATACGCCATTATCCTCATTGCAATCAATTTATGCAAAATTAATAGTCTTGCTGAACATTAGTAACACTTTGTAAGAAGTGTTTACTCTTTTATACAACAGTGACGAACAAGTCGTGAATAATTAACATTACACCTGCTCACAATGAAAATTTTTCCACTGACTCCCAATAAAATTCATGCTTTTATTTCTTGTTTTATTTCGATTTAAAGATAATTTATCTGTTTATCAATATTTTCTAAAGAAGATATGGATTTTCAATGTTTGATAAATTCTATATTATTGTGTAATTGTTTTAAATTATTAATTCTTCTCTTGTTGTAATTAGAAACTGCTTCAACAATGAAAGCACGAAGAAATTAGATAGCTTTTTTAGCCTTATTGAATTAATTCTTCCTCAATTGATTGGTCTTTAAATGTATTGGTATGGCTTGTACATAAAAAACCTAATTCTTAAGAAAGGCCCTCAGGCAGATTATTAAAATAATTGAGGTATGATTATTATGAGAAATTTGAGTTAAAACGTGTAAATGGATGTGATTTATGGTACGTTAAAATCCTTTCACTGTTTCTGATAATAGAATATTTTATACCCCGTTCAGACGCGCAAGTTAAACTAGTTTAACTTATCCGGCGATAGTTAATTCAGCAATTTTCGTAGTCTGAACGCATATGTGGAGATTTTAAACTAGTTTAAAATATCCACCTCCGTAGGTGAATTGAATTCAACTTTTTTTTTTATCTGGTTTAACTTTCGGCGTCTGAACGGGTAGGATTGAAATATCCGGATATTTTCACTCTGGACATGCGCAGTGCGTAGTAAATAACAATCTTAGAAAAATGGCGGCTTCTAGTGCTCATGCGCGTTTACCTCTGACCCTTGACCGACGAGGTCAGGAACATGGTCAGGAATGTTAATCCAGTATAGTGCCAGTATCTTAAAACACATATGAACGCAAAAATTGCCGGATAAAAATCGCCGGATAAGTTAAACCAGTTTAGTTATAAGCGTCTGAACGGGGTATTAGACATAGAATGTTACCGTCCACTACAGAATTTTACAAAAGGAAACCAGTCTGTCCAAAGATCCCGAGCTAACCAGTCCGACAATATCATGTGCACATGGTTAAAGCTTAAGAAAATTTGTGTATTTTTGTGATCTTGATGATGATATTTGGTAAACAATGTTTATGAGATGAAAAAACCTTTGATTTTCAACAATTTCTGATAGTTATTTTCCAAGATCAATTTGAGAAATATTGTAGATGCTCTCTGGCCACTCCAGGCAACCGATCTTGGTTATTTATAGGGTTGTTCAAATTAAACTATGCAAAATTTGAGATGACATCCATTCTTAAAATATAGATGTTTTTCGATGCCCTTTAATGGTTTTCCACCATGCTAAATGTGTTGCTCTAGGTAAACCAGTGCATAGAATTTTTGATAATTAGGTGAGTGTAGGAATATTTGGAACAGGATGTTGTTATATAAAATAAATTGTTTCTATTTTGTCGTTGAAAATGATGATGTTTCCTTAAGACATTGAACAGACAACAATTTTGAAATATCGGCAAAGATTTTGATTGCAGAAAAATATAACTATAATTCAAATACAAATTGATTTGTGAATTTGTTATGATAGAAAATGGTTGCCTTTCACAAAATGTTTTTTTGAAGATAGTCTGGAGATTAGGAATTACTGTGTATATTATATTGATGTCAAGTTCATACAAACTGAACAAGTATTTGAGTTTTAACAAATTTAGTCAAGTTTTGTTTTATCCAAAGATGCTTAGTGGCCTTTGATATTTTCTATTCTAAACAAACTTGTAATCTCCTAACTAAGGTATCTGTTAATATGGCTCCTTCATTTTTGAAGAGGACGTTTAGCAAATATTTTTGCACCTGAGAAAACTATTGCAGACAAACAGGTGTGCTTAGGTATTTATTATTGTCACAGGTGTACTAGTTACTTGAAATTCCCTTTAATTATATGGTAAAATAGTTTTTTTATGCATCAGAAAATAAAAAATGTATGGTGGCATCATTTATTTTAATCTATGTATTTCCATAATTAATCAATTTAGTTGATATGATAATAAATAAAGCGTGGGTTATATCCATAGAGCTTGTTTCATTAATCGATAATTTATCAAACATTATTTGAAGTAATTGTGTTTTAAATACCCCTTCAATAGATTAAATAATATTGTTTCTAATGAATATATTCCAAGATATATTAATATCATTATTTGAATTGAATATATCAGGATGATATATATGTGACAAAGCTCGTCTTTGTTTAATTGATATTAATCATATTTAGTAATACGACACCTGAAAAATACATATTTACATTATTAGAATATTTAAGATATTTCATTTTGTCTACATTCGATGATTATCAATTTAAAATAGATAAATTTACACAAGGCATTGGTCGGGGTTTGCATTTAAATGATATAATTATAAATATTGCTTGAATTTCAATTGAAATAAAATTGCATGAAAAAGAATAATTTCAAAAAAATAAAAGTATATTTTAAAATTATAATGCATGTTCAGCTGTGAGTAAAGCAAAAATAAAAATGAAATTTGATAATAGATATACATGTATGGCAGGTGTCTTTTCACTATAAGGCAGGCTTTACTAAATCTAAATTTATATATTAATTTAGATCAGGCTCTAGCATAAAAGTGGATTCAGTTTTTATTATTAAGACTCATTTTGATATCAACTTGTATATTCTAATAGAATTTTATGGATCAGTTAGATCAATCTGATATGTAAATAGCTTATATTGAAGGACATGCTAGACAAAAAAAACAAACTTCAATTGAAATTTTATTGCTTATTACTAATGCTGTCACATTGACCTTCTTTTTCACAGTCATTCACAATGAGGGGGGGGGCCGAATGGTTAGCACGTGCGTGTTGTATCATAAAGCCTGTCATTGGACAACTGGCGTGGTTTCGAATCTCCGGTTGTACGTGACAAGGAGTAGGGTCGCCTGTCCAACCTCGTGGGTTTCCTCCTGGCCCTCCAGTTTCCTCCCACTGCTAAAGACCCCTACGCGCAAGTGAATTATTGAAATAAAATTAAACCATGTGTTAGTCCAGAAATGACCTAGTTTGTGTCAATTGGACGTTAAACCCCATTTCTCTCTCTCTATCTCATTCACAATGTTAAAGATAATTCAACATGGTTTATCATAAAAGACCATCATTAATTAATACAATAACTATAAATAAGAATTTTTTTAAATATAGGAGAAAGTGTTAAAGTTTTGTTTAACTTGGTTTCTTAAATGTTCTATGAAGTTTAATAAGATTGAATAAATTAATATATTTAGAGGAAACCGAACACTCATCACGATTATTGATTGTTTTATCTCATTGGCCATATGTTCAACACAAGGCTCGGAAATTGCTCTCATCCTCACAGCTGCTCTGTATCAATTAGAATTTTATTAATTTTCCTGCATATTTTCCTGTCTTGTCTTATCTGTGTAGAAGGACAGATTAAACTTGAGGGGTTCAACTTGACCAGTTTTCATACTCTTGCTAACAGTCAAGAAACAAGATAGTAAAGGCAAGTAAATTTGAAATTATTTTGAACTGGAATAAAGACAAATTTGATATTTTAATGACTGATTCAAATATGGAATTTGAATATCATTGCAGACCATTTTATTAATAATTAATATTAATTAATGAAGAAAGGGTTCATGAGGAAATGAATTGATAATAGGACAGCTGACAGACACTGTTTAGTTCGTATAGTATTATATATCTCTGAAGACTCTGATATATTAATAATGTATCAAATATATAAAGTGACAGGCATTGTCATATCAAATAAAATATAAAAATGTGAAACTTCAATTTAAAGAGGGCATTATGTAAGAGTTAGAGAAGATAATTGCTATTCTACCAAAAATAGTAGAAAATATATTTCGGTCAAATTACAAGTACCTTATTCTGAATGTTTAAAGTTTTGATAGGAAATAGACAAAATTGTCTCTACTGATTTGAAACTTAATATTCTTGATTGTCAAGTACCATTGCCTTGATATTTAACGAAGTCTTGATTTTCAGTCTTTCAATCAACTGTTTCTGTGAATGGCGACCATTGTATCAATTAAGGAAGTTATGACAGGCATTGTCTAATCCATTCTACATCTAGGCCAACTGATGTTCTAGAGACTTGATTATGGACTTTCCATATGAATAAATGTCTAAAACTAAATAATAATTTATATAACATTTAAAGCCATTAAAAAGACTTGCAATAAGCAGATTTAGCTCTTGCATAAACTGTTCCTTTAAAACACTCTCAGGATATTTTGGAAATTTTTATGAACTGATGGGTCTCAGGTGTACAACTTTTATTCCACCTTTAAGACAGATCTATCCTGAGTTAGCCTCCTGATTTGGTTGAGTTGTATTAGCATGTGGTTTAAGAGACTAATTATGTCACTTTGTTCCAGATCACATGTGGTACGATGTCACTAATACATATATATGATAGATTTTATGTAACCCTGCATCTGCCTCATGTCTAGGGTATTTCACTCTTCGGAACAATCGTTCTATTGTAAAGCTGGGATGATTCTATAAGTGTTTCAAGCATAAAGCTATAAATGGCATGTTTTCAAATTAGGATCTTCAGATAATGATAACATTTTTTTCTCTTCATTCTTGAAATTCCTGGATTTCTTTTTAAAGAAGTAGACATCTCAGAATCTTTGAAAAATGCATCATATGCATGCAACATCTTGTTATCTGATTGAGGTTTTAGGTTCATACGATTTACACTAATAGTTTAAGCATATGTTTAGTAGTGGTATTCTTACGATAAGTCAATGTTTTCAACAGTCATGTGGCGCCTACTACAAAGTGTTAAAGGAAAAAAGTCTGTAGCTATCAACATGATCACAGAGAAAAGCACCTCATGTCTTCAAGAGATAGTCGTGTATGTACTGTCGTAAAATCTTAATGATCATATGTTAAAGAAGAGAGAAGTTATTAAGAAATAAAGCATATCGTTTATTTTATATACTTTATGTTCCGTTTCATAGATAATTATGTACGAACTTGTTATAAACATTTGATTCTTTATAAAAATCCTAATACGGTCAAATACTTATGTAAAGAATGCATAATATGAGTGATGTCATTAGTACTTCTCCATGTTTCAATCTGATGTACCCAAGCTTGTTTATTTTGTGTGTGGAAATAATCTGCTCATTGTGTTTTAATTCTTTCCTATTGTCAGTTGCTACTTCTACATGGGATGGTGACATGACAAACACAATATTTGATTTAGTTTGGCGTTTGAATGGAGGTATCTAGAAAGTTTTCAAGAACTGGTTCTAGTAGTTGTCAATGATTATTGATAGAAATAAGTGGACAGTCTCCTTTGCTTTATAGCTGCATACCCTGAATAAGAGAGAGAGAGAAATGTGGTTTAACGTCCACTCGACACAAACTAGGTCATTTTGGGACTAAGATGTGGTTTAGTTTTATTTCTATAATTTGTTTGCGCGTAGGGGTCTTTAGCAGTGGGAGGACCCGGAGAAAACCCACAAGGTTGTCACGTACAACCGGGAATTCGAAACCTCGACAGTTGACTCAATGACAAGCTTTATGATACAGCGTGCATGTGCTAACCATTTAGGCATCCAACACCCCCCCCCCCCACTCTGAATAAGGGTTTTTATATGGGCTAGCTAGCCTACATAGGAGTCTGTAGAAGAGGTGGTAGTGTTTCTCATAAATTAAATGTCTGGGTTTCTTCTTTTGCTTTTTAAGAGAATTGTTTTCTACAAACCTAGCTAGTCTTCCAAAGGTCAGATATCATGAGAACTAAACAATAAGGTATCTTAATTCTAAAAGATAAGGAAAAGTTTATTAAGCACAGTTTTATTGGTGCCTTTTTTCCCTCAGGCTAACTTGGTCATTTTATCTCACTATAGTGTGCACATCAAACCAGATACCCACAAAGATGGTGATAGATTTAAGAGGAATTTTATCTTCTATACTGACCAACAGGTTAACAGTTATCAGATAATGGCGAAGCTGCCAAATTTCACTCCCAAGCAAATAAAATCTGAGAGTCAGGGTACTTGAAGTGAGGAGTTTTACAATCTTTTTAAAGATGATAGTGTCACATCGACTCATTCTGCTCAAGTTGTTTGTACCTTTACATTTGACTGGTTTTTGTATGTTGAAGTATTACAGTTGACACTTACAGCTACCTTAGTCAGGATTTCTTTTAATTGTTACATCAAAGGAGAGTGAAGAATGTCAGCTTGGTTTGTTGCTACTTGTTGTCTTGTATCTTTTCTCTTGTTATGTTAAAGAGTAGAACAATTAATTAGATGAAATAATTGCTTTGTGCACCATATTTTGGTTTGGTAGCCACGATACTGGCAGGTTTTGTACCTTTGGCTAGCTTTGCTGATATCACTTGTCACACCCAACTAGGTCCTGTATATTGTCCTGTGGCATGTTCATGTAGGTAACTATTTAGGATTCACTGATACTTTGATGTTTTAGTGTTTGCACCGGGTCCACGATAACTTATCCACGATAAAAACAAACTGAAACAGTGAACAACAATGGCAAGTTTTTTTTGTATCTCAAAAATGATAAACATGTAATGCAGCATTTATTGTTCTACTACATATATGTGTGTACGTTAATGACAACAAACGCTTGATGACTTTTCTTTCTAACCTCTCGCATGAACAGCTTTTGTAATGTTTTTAGTCAACTGGGAGAGAAATGTCTGTTGTCACGTTGACAGTTGTATATATTTGTTGATATAATATTATATAAAGGCTGGTTAGTTCTCAAGGTAATACAACAGATGTAATAAGTTGTCACACCTTGTTGGAAACTTTACAGCTGGTGGCATGAGTAATGTCCCCTTGATACGAGATAATTAACAGGTAGATATTATCAGTTAAAGAATGTACAAGACAGAAGACATGTGTAGGATCGGTCTTCCATTTAACAAAATGGTTGTTGGTTAGTAGCAATAGGTCCTTGAAACACCACTCTGTCGGTTAAAAATGGTGCACTATCTAAGATATTCTATAATATTTAGGCCTGTGTAGATATTGTAAGGTTGTGTACTATGTGCTTTGATAAATTATGTTCCAGATAGTTTTGCAGAAAAAGAGAAACATTGGCAATGAATAGTCAAATGCATGTAAACAGCAGACGAAATGTAAAATAGCAAAACTGAAAGGCTTAGAAACAAAGATTTCGGATATTCAAATTATTTTTCAAATGTCTTGTAAAGCAATTTTGAAAGACTGTTTATATTGCTTTACACCAATTAAGCCAAAGGTCTTTTATATCATGCAAATGACTTATTTTTAATGGGACATCCTCTTGACATTTAATTTGTATCTTTTAGATTTCATACTATTTCTGGCAAATGGTAAAATAATAATGTAAATTCTACAAATGATTATTGTGACATAAGTTAAAAGTATCATACATTTAAGAGAAAGTTTATTTGTGTAATAATGTCCTGTAAAGTATCAAACATATTAATATCACAACAGGACATCCATGTAGGTTTTAAAGCGATAATAAAATGGTTTGATGTTTGACTGTTGAGCTCTGTTTTAACTATTTAAGATAATAATATTACATGGAGAGTAACACTAGCCCTATGGTAGAAAAATGTATAAACCAAGGTCCTCATCCTTATCACAGTACTGCAACACATACAAAACTTAAACAACTGTTAATACTCATTGCTTGTTGATGCATTAAAGTGTTAAGTTAATGTGGCAAGCGCCATTTACTGGTAAATAAATAGCAACAGCAGATTTGGAAAGTTTAATATTTCAAGAAGGAGACAATGGACGTATTCTGCTAGTCTAATACATTTTGGAACTATCTTTAATTGATTTTCCATTTTATTTTCCTGTTGTTTGATTCAGAGGAACATGGTTTGGCTCCAGTTTCACTCAGCTCTTTATATAGACTCCACTCGGCATCTGGATTGTGTTAACATTTTCTAGCAAATAGCTTTTATTAGAACCATTTTAGAGGAAGGAACATATTTATGTATTCAAAAACATAAGGTTTGTCAGTAATCAGTTACAAGGCATCAGGAGTTTGGTAGCAGTCAGCTGTAGAGAGTATACCTATCAAAACCATGTGTGCTGGAGACAGCAAGTCTAGCGAAAACCTGCCGTACAGATCTTCTTTCTCTTATGTGTATTTCTTGCTGATAACTTGTCAGAAGTTTTGAGGTGCATTGGTATAACAGAAAACTGCCTAACATTTTTTCACTCCCCATAATTTTTTTGTGCAGGGCTGGTTTTTGTTTTCACAAGTAATATTTGAAAAACATTTTGTTGTTGTTCCAGATCAGAGTTTCTCAGTTTTTTGACAGGAAACGGTGATCCAAAATTTAAAGGGTACTTGTTTATTTTTCACTGATTTAAAGCTTTAATTCACTCACTTGAATGATTTTCTAATGAGTTTAATATGAGAATTAAAGGTTGTTTGTGTTGAGTTGAATTCCAGATTCTAAACTCTGTGGGATATAACTTTTGAATAATAGTATTCATAATCAGATTTGCAAGAGAAAAATTGCATAGAAAATGTTATTTCAAGATTTCCAGAAAGTGCAGTTTGCAAATTGACTTGAACAAAATATTCTACTGAGTAAAAACCAAAATGTTCTATAAGAACAAACCCTATTTTTCTACTTAGGTAAGACCCTAATGTCCCTTGAGGATTTTACTCTAATGTCCTCAAAGGATGAAACCTTATATTTGAGTTTCTACTAAGGAAAGCCTCCACTTTATACTGAGGTAAAATCCCATTGGCTATATAACCTAATGTTCTAGTGAGGTAACACTCAGAATGTTCTACCGAGAACAAACCCTAACTTTCTACTGATATAAAACCCTAAAGATCCACAGCACCGAGACCAAAATCTAATGTTCTAGTGATGTAAAATCTGAATGTTACGACGAGGATTAAACCTTATGTTCTATTAGGGTAAAACCCTAATCTTTCATTCAGGTAAAACTGGGATAAATCATACATAATGTTCTGCCCATAGTTTACTGTGTACATATATGTTTTCAAAATATATTTTGTTTTGGAGGATGTAGGAAAGAAAACTGTTTACAGTTCCACAAAAAATGTCCTAAATGTTAATATTACATTGGGTATGAACTTAAAGACTATGTTTTCTTTCTTGCTAAATTAAACAGTCAAGTCATCTGGACTCTGAGTGTGGTCGTATATATCAAAACCTATACACCGGTGTTTTCACTTAGAATCCTCAATCCATCAAACAACAGACTAACACCCGCGCCTATAAGCAGACTGGCGCCAGTTCTGTTTTGGTTCTTAATCCAACACATGTGCTGGCTGCCATCTATTTATCTTGCCTGCGTTTTTCCAGTTGTTTCTGAGGCAATCTTGGCTCATATTGGCAACACGTGTTTAAAGTGTCGAAATGACAGATACTTGTTGGCTATTTATTTTCCTCCTGTTTTATGTTTTGACGTTGTCAGTCACAGTTTGCGTTTTTACAATCTTTGCCGATGCCTATCTCACTGATCTGGTGATGGAACAATTCTATATTGGCACCAAGTTTTTTAGCATATGTTCACGACAAAGTAAAGATATTAATAGAGGCTTTGTTCACATGGTAAAAGATGATTGGATGTCGTTGGGTACGATCTCAGTGATTGATACCAAAACTAATCTCGACTATTACACTACCATTACTCAGCGGCATGTAATAAACCACCATCTTTACTTTACTTGTAATAACTTTAACAGGTTATTAAACTTTGTGTACAAATAGAATCAAGTTTTCATCATTAACTTTCTAATATTTCACACATTTAAGAGAGGTATTACTCACTGTTTGATGATGTAATGGAACATCATGATGCCTATTTTTCTTGGATAGAAAATTAGATCTTAGAATTTTCTAAGATACCCTCGTCATGAATCTAAAATCAGATAATATGTTTTATAAAGTATGCATTATAATAAACTTTGTATGTAAACATTATGATTTTTGGTTTCTGACACGTTGCTGATAAACTAAGTAAATATTGCATATGCCTACAATATTCAAAAGTGTTGCCAATGCAAGACTTGAAAAAAACTCATTGTAGAAATACTGCACGTTATTTTGTTCCACTTCTGTGCTGATTAAAGACACATGAATTATGAAAAGCATGGTACAGATGGACTATAAACAGTTACAACAGACATACAATGTAAAATAAGCGGACAGGCTAACAAGGGTGGGTGATACAAGAAAACTGATGGAACAAGGAATTAAAAGCAGAAATGTCATAAAATTTTGAAACATTGATTGTAACACTGATTGATTTCTTGCATAAAACTCTTCAAAGAATTGAGTTGGTTTTCATGTTCATCAAATTTATCCAACAGCCGTTGGTTCACTTGGTTGCTGATGAATTGTCAATATTGTGAAAATGTTTTGTTCAAGCTGTAGCTACAGGGTGCAGGACAGGGCTTTCGTGGTATTTATATCAAAATTGTTTTTTTTACATTCATGAAGGTTCAAACGTTGAGAAGATGGAATAAGCCAAAAGAATATTTGGAAATTGTCTTTTTTTCTCCACAATAAATTTGTTATGTAGTGGTAACCTGCAAGGATTTTTGAAAATTTGAAATATTGTTATAAGCTTTAAAGGATGGATGTATTTTTTACTAACTGAAACCAGAACAATGTTGAACTTTTTCACACTGTCAGAATTTGTATGGAGAAATCCAGTAATAGGTAGCATGTGCTATGAAGATAACCCCTCGTCACCAGTATGTATACATGTTGTTTAGACAGGTGGAACCAACGCCACTCAGTCCCGATTCTTGTCTAAGATAAGAGACAGTTTGTGTTCTGGCACCACCCCTGGCAACTCCACCGCCTAATTTGGTCAACACATGGCAACCATTTTCAAATAAACAGTCATTAGTTGATTTCTGCCAGTTTGTGCCAGCACTGGTCCACATTTTTCAATTATTTGAGCTTTTCCTTTGCATAATTAGAAGATTGTTTACAAAACGCAATGACACAGAAAGGAAAAGGAACCCATCTTGCTTGTAATAGTACAGGTGATTGTAACCAGAAGTTGTGTTGATTAACGGAAGTCCTACAAATGTTACAAAATAACCATAGCCATGATATTACATGGTAACACATGTTAAACCGTCTACAACAATTTTTTTTTTTAATTTTGTTTATGCATTTGGTAGGGTAAAGAAATGATTTTCATAACTAAAAGATTTAGAGATGTTTTGGGAGTAATAGAATTGCTTTCTGTTTATGGTAAATTATGGTAAATTTATTGAACATGGACAAAGCATGTGACACATTATACTAAAGAATATGTTCGATTTAATCAAAGTGTCAGTTTCAATCTTATGTTTATTTCATAATGATTCACATATGTCTAACTGCCATTTTTAAGATAATGACTTTCTTCTAAATTATTGACTAGGACATGTAACAAATGATTGATTTTATTACGTTCTGAGTCAACAGCTGAGCCAAATATTGTTCAATAGTTCAATCTCTTTTAAAAACAATTGTCCACCATAACGAATTCAATCTAATCTGAAGCATCAGTTACAAATGGATAGTGTAAGACACATTTAATCTGATTATACTGAAATGTTTTGATTGGGATCTTTTGTAAATCCAAACCCCTGTCTAGCCTCAGGTTCAATTACTGATCTCTGCCTTCCATAGTTCACCAAAAGATTGTTTTAAATGGGTGTATTTAGAAATATAATGTCTTGAAATTGGCTATGATAACAGCCTTTAAAGGGGGTGGGTAATTTAGAGTTCGTTTTTTTTTTTATAGACGTCTGAGAGTATTGATTTTAATGATTAAAAAGGGAGTTTCCAAACGACCTTTTCAATATGAAAAGGAACACCCAGGTGGTTTACAAATGAAGTATTAAATAAGTTCAGAATTCTGTCCCTAATTTCTTTGGACTTTGAAAATATACAAATTATAAGCATTGTGTGTTTTAAAATAAGAAAAAGGTATCCCTTATTTTAGCTTATGTGAGAGAGAGAAAGAAATGGGGTTTAATGTCCACACGACACTCGCGCTTCTAGACCACTAGGCCATCCCAACCCCTTTAGCTTATGTCATATTCTATTTTCTTCTTAGATCTTTTATGTAACATGTAGAGGTTGAAATTAATTTATTAACATCCCAGGAATAACAGGCAGAAATGAAATGGGGTTTATCGTCCTACTGTTCTGCTGTAAACTTTGATAATGAAGACGGGCATACACCATACAATGTACTATGATCGAAATTTTGCACGGACAGCTGCACTACGGCTCACTCTTATGTATTGAATTCCAACCATCAAGGGATCTTTTATGTACACGGCAATCTATACATGGGGCCTTAACATGCAGAATTAAACAATTCCAAACAATTTAAGATATTTTATGTTGAAAATAAAAATGTAGAATTATTGAAATGCATACGAGGAGTCATTTATGTTATTGTAACTGTGTTTACCATTAACTATGTATGTTTGTTGCTTGTACAGTTTTTTATTCCAATAGTAACATGTTTTATGCAATAATCTGTCTTTTGTCGAGATAGTTTCATTAGTAGGAATAGTAGGAATAGATTTTAAAAATTGATTATAAATTAATATAGAAGCCATTGATCTTCTGAGAAATAAATATTTTACGTTTAATTTTATTACCTTAAAAATGGAAACAGATGCTGTGACTTTAATTATCTAAAACCTTTTTTTAATCAAAAAAATGATTTTTTTCTGGATTAGGTGTGTCACCTAACTTTCTTGCGTGCCACCCTTTGGCACATGTGCCATTGGTAGCTCATCTCCTGTGTATAGAATTAATTCTGTAGAATGTCATTAGTCATGGAATATTTTATGAATGCTGGTTTGTGCCTGCCTTCTGGCGTTACTACAAGTATAGTGTTTTTGTCAGCGGTATTGCTAGTGTATTACAATATTTTGTTGATTAATTTATGACCCGAGAGAATCGTGGTAATATACACTGATTGTTTTAGTAGAAGTTCTGATAATACACAGTAGAGTTACTGGTAAACATAGGAACAGATTGACAACCTGTACTACACTTCAACCTCTTACATTAATTAATAAAACAATTCAGAAAAAATACTTCGCCACATTGCATGCTATCAGCTTCTTCCTTTGTTTTTCTCAAAACAATTGAGTCTTTTTCATTATTAGAAACATTAAAAAAAAACACCTTATGTGTCCTTTTGTTTTATGATTGTGAAGGAAAAATGTAATTATTAAAAAAGACAGGAGATAGAAATTTTATTAACTAGAAGTATTATTGGCCATATTTTAAAAAAATAGAAGATTTCTAATCCAAAGATAATGGTAAAATCTCAGTGAGAAAACAACATCTTCTTTATATTACCAGAAATATTTAAGTTTATTTTTATTTATAGTATTCAATATGTTCGATTAAAGCATTAAGGAATATGGAATTTTGACCATGATATTTTTACCTATTTAAAAATAAAACCGAACACTTTCTTGAAAAACAACAAATTTGTTCATTCGTTCATTTCTGTGTGGACTTAAAGAAGCTGACTCTGTTGCTTGACAGTTCTGTTTTTCCTATTAATTTACTCCCAATCAATTAAAACCAATTACCGGAAGGGTGCCAAAAACTAACTAGGACTTTCTTTTATTGCTACCTTCTGATGAGAAGAACAATAAGAGGATTAGGGTAATTAGTGGGTAGACCACAAGTTTGCCTAATGAAGGTGATGTACCTAACACCTGAGGCCAATAAATAAAGAGATTGGTAATAAGATAAAGGTGGCAGAAGTCAGAAGGTCAATACTGTAGGTCAGTTAACTGGTCAACATAGTTAGTTAGTTTGTTGGAGGATGAGGTTACCAGAAGTTGATCTGGTCAGTGGTCAGTTAGTTATCTAGTTGTATTAAACACAGCTTGTATTACACCGCCACCACCAACTCTAATCTATTGGAATTTATAGCTGCTTTCTTTATTTCCATGACTAAAAGGTGATTATAATAGTTCTAAATAATTGTCCAAATCAAGCTGGATTAATTTATGGCATCATAATTGTGATGGCTTCATTTAAGGACTGAGAAATGGAGCTTAAATTCCACTTGACACAAACTAGGTAATATTGGAACAAGCTTTATTTAGGAATTGGCAAAATATTTAAAATTAATGTATTGGCACTAAAATATCAGATTTACGGATTTTGTCTTAATTTGTTTCTCGTTATATTTAAACAAAAAGATTGTCAAAATTGAAAAAGTTTCTTTAAAAATACAAAACTTGAAGAATATTACCATTTATGAAATTTATCACTTAGTTTTTATTTGCTTATATAATGTCTAATACATTAGTAAATCTGTTTTCTTCTCATTGAAATACTTATAATTAATTGTGATACCTGTCATGACAAGATAAGTAATATTTTTTTAAAACTACAAAGAATCAGTTCTTTAAATTCTCGTAAGTTTCATAGGCCTTAATATATGTTTAAAAATGTTTACATTACATTATGAAATGATGATATTGGTTGATGATAGAAATGATATGCTTGGGTTTAGAAGCCAAATTGTTTTCAAGGAGTCAGTTTTCTATGTGTGAATAAAGTTAAAGGTGCCTGTTTGGCTGAAAGTATAAGAGCTTCACCATGTTGTATTTAGACGTATGTATACATAGCAGTTCTTGTATTTTGGAGAAGACAAGTTAATGGGAAACACATGGTGCCAAACTGAAGGTATCTGGTTCCTTGTACATTCCTCACTGGTACCAGGCTGTCTGGCCAACTTAATCTATACCAGATGGTAGGGCACAGGTGGGTGGGCGGGGCGCAAGCTCATGGATTGACAGCCAAAAATAAGGCAGTGTATACTAGTCAGTTTACAAATCGACATGAAGCAAGATAGTTTGTATTGTGATCAGTGGCTTGTCATGAAGGGTAGGTACATATTAACATGGCTTCTTCATTAACTTTTCGTATTATTTTCATTAATTCAATTCACTTAGAATTTGTGCACTTTTCATGTGAAATTAGATAAACATTTAGGAGTTTTTCAAGTATCTTGATTTGGCTGGTTGTTACATTGCCGCCCAGGTTTTAAAGTTTATTATTTGTCTGAGATTGATAATAAGAACGTAAACATTTTCGTTCGTCAAAGATTAAGGTAAGACTCATTTCAAACCTGAAATTGTTATCATGGTTGTATTTTGTCCAAATAACCAGTTTATAGGAAATATGAGAGCGGAGAGTTTTTGTTGGTGAAAGCATCAACACTTGGTCTAATAATCCTCCCATCTGCTATATTCATTGTCATGGTGCCAAGTCGATGGACAGATAAGACAGGAACGGTACCTTCTTCAACCTTATTGTGCTATTGCTGACCATATGAGTATAGGTATCACTACTGTCAATGATTAAAACCTCTGCCAATATCTACCAATTATTTACAGCTGTGCATTTGACTGATTGTGTTTGGCAAGGTCTAGATAATATGAGGAACAGATAGCTTCACATAGTTCCTACTCTTTCAAGATTGAAGGCAGATGGTACAATTAAGCGGGAAACACAGAGAGCCATCTGCACTGTATAATTGTAGTGGAAATTAAGCTCTAAAGTCAGTTTACTTATTTTCATGTTGTATAACAGTCAGTGTTTGACGTCTGCAGGCTCATCAGTGGATTTTGTGAGGAATGATCTATTGTCACACGATTTGTGTAGTAAAAGGATAATTTTCCACCTGATTTGTCAATAGTGTTTATAGCTGTTGTTGATATAGTTATATATACTGCCTTACCCATATTACTTTCACTGGATTATCTTCTTACTTTGGAATCTTGTATGTAAGTTTTTCACATTTTAGCACACTTTCAAAAACTGAACTTAAAACTACTGGACCCTGGCTTTACAAAAAATCAATGGCAATAATTTAGTTTTACCAAATTTATTATTTCAATTTTCTCTGAAACATTATTTCACTTAATTGATTATCATTGAACCATTTTCTACTATTAGATTGCGAAAGTAAGTTTTAAATATTTTATGTTTTGTCTGTAATGATTTTCTCTTAACATACTTGTAACTTAATTTTTTGTCTGATATTCCCTGAATTCAAATGGTTTTTTTTGGCTTCCCTGACTAAGTCTAGAATAATGAACTGCTAACTAAGTCATGAATATTTATTATCTTTGGAAACATATCGATGAAATGTGGCTGATAGAACTACCATGTAAAATGAAGTTGATAATTTGCACATAAATAATTCAAATAAACATTCTAAGTAGTTTTTTTCTCCATTACTGTCAGGTTTTGATATGTGACCATATGGAATTCCTAAGGCAACCTTTTTTGTTTATTACCCACAAGTACCATTTAAAGAAGTGAAGTTTTGTCGTTAAACATTATATATTAATCAGAGTTATTGTGAGGCGATTGAAAGCGCGGGCTTTTGTATGAACATATGGAAACAGGAAGATTAAAAGTTGTATTGTTGCAATACGATTGTTTGATACTGACTCTCTCAATAGCTCAGTTTACTAAGTATTGTCCAAATCAATTGTTTGCAGTCTCTTGTCGATTCAGTATCTCACATCTGGACACCTTAATGTTTGCTGGTAACATCTTGCTACTATAGTGGTCCCACCTGCCTCTTCTTTACAACAAACAACCTATATATGTCACTCATTGTGATGGTCACCATTTTATTGGTTGGTTAGACATTTTCTTGTGTAATACCATACTGGATTTGATGGAAGTTTTTGTGAGGGGATAATAAAAATAAAGCTGTGCTACCATATGTAATAATGATGATTTGATAGTATGTTTAACTGCTATATAGATACTTGTCCTTTATGCGATGGTAATGAGACAGGAGAAATCGAATCTGTTGGCTGGTGAATACATTGATGCTGGTGGCTCGTGCCGTAGCTATCAGACGGATATTGCAGCCAATCAGCTGGTGTATTTGGGTTCGATGAGTGAATAGAGAGCTTCTACGCTATGCTGGTCACATGTCATTGTCGCAGTTGACTGATTTCTATGTTTAGGCGATTGTTTCTGAAGACTTGTTCAATTGTCTCTAAAATCCATTATTGTTTGGGCGGTGTTGTGAGCTACCAAGGATGTTCTATTGGATTAAATATGATGATTATAGTAGAAAGCTGTAGATTGTATTAGTTGGCTGTTGTAGTATGGTGGTAACTCTCGCCACTGCTTTATTTCTACCTTGACTACTGGAGTTGTAGTTTTTATTGTGCTAGCATTGTAAACACAGGACTTGTAGCAGTCATACAGAATTAAGTGCACGGATTATTAGATGAATCTCAGACTTGTTTTAAAAGAGTTGGACAGAAAAAAAAGTGTAATTTCTTGTTATCACTGTGGACTTGAAACAGCATCTGACGATATGATATTTGAATTGTAACAAAGAAAACACAATATATTGAACTCAGAACGCTTAAACCAAAGGTACAAATGTTGTTTAGATTAGGACAATAGTTTAAGATATTTCGATCCAGAGTATTTTGTCATAGTATTGGATCTACAGATTTACTTGTGATATTAAACATATGGTTGTTGATATTACATTTAGTTGGGAATTTATGTACATTATTTGGAAGTAAGACAGCATTATTTAATCTCGTTGCAGATTATCGCAGTAGCATAATGCCAGATTCTCCAGACATTAAAGGATCAACTCAGACGTCGACACCACCTAATAGCATGGCTGGTTTATTACCACAACCTAGACCCATATCTTCTAACAGTAATGTGTCAGGTATGTAAAAAAAACATGGAGAATGAATAATGAGTGATCATCATTAACAAACCGCATGTGCAGCCACTTGACTGAAAAAGAGGGTTTTTTTCCGTCAGACTATCATTTAAAAGGAAATTATTTTGCATGTGTGTTGCCAAACATGAAAATAATGGAAAATCACTTTTAATTATTGTCAGCTCAAAGAATTTGGTGTTCATCAAGACAACATCATTAAAATTGTCTATCTGAGTTAATCACCTGTCAAATTTTTGAAAATCCACGTTTTAATTTAATAAATGAAACAGGCTTGTTTAATTATAAAGCTAGTTGTACAACCAGAAATAGTCATTTACCATGTCTGCTTCTGTAAGATAATGATAGTCGAGTTATTGGAGTATGTAAAATTAATAATACATGTATTAGATTACGTTGAAATTTGGAATCAAATTTTGAATTTTATTTCTCTGCATGGTGTAGATATTTGTCTTTTTCCAATTTTAATTTAGAATTATTTTAGGAGGGATGAAAATGTTTTGTTAAACTAAACAAAGTACAGGCATTAACAGCTGTATTATTTGATTTTTTTTTAGTAATGAATGGTTCCCATTCTCCATTGAGTAGTTTGAATGGACGAACCCCATCACCACCCTCGATGATGAATACTGTCATAGGTCAACAACTTCCCCCTGCTTGTGGAGCACGTCAGCTTAGTAAATTAAAAAGATTTTTAACAACACTTCAGCAATTTGGATCAGATATATCACCTGAAATTGGGGAACGAGTTCGAACATTAGTGCTTGGCCTTGTGGTAAGTTAAATAGCATTTTATGTGTACATTATTAAAGTAATATTGGGTGAATAAGCTAGTCCGTCCGTCTGTCTGTCAGTCTGTCACACTTTTTGGGATACAATAACTCTCTTTCTAATTGAACTTGAATGTTCAAACTTGGTGTAGGTGTTTATTAGGACAATACCTTGATGGAGTTCGAAGATGAGCATTTTCTGCTTAAGGTAAGCAAAACTTTGGTTATAATGAAGTGAAAGCGACAAAACTCCAAATATAGATTCATTATGTCATTGCCTTGACTAAGTATGATGGTGATAATTTGCTGCTTAGGCTCGGAGCGATAAGCAATTTGACTGGTCACTGTGGAACATAACAACTCTGCTTTTAATTGAGGTAGAATATTTAAACTTGATGTAGATGTTCATCAGGTGAATGTCTTGATATGTGTCATCTGTTTATTTGGGAATTTCAGGCGGTGGACATCAGCCTCACTGTTGGCTAGTTTTACTATAGTGATTGATTATATGTAACATAAGATCTATTGACAATAAGTCACAATACTGACAGCTTAATTGATGTATTGTCTGTAGGCCACATTCTCTCTTTAGTAAATATTATGACAGCTTCATGTCAAAGCTGACTGAAATGATATATCCTGTATTAAACTAATGTGCTGTATATTTTTATTCCTTAGAATTCTCATCTATCTATTGAAGAATTTCACTCCAAACTGCAAGAAGCAACCAATTTTCCATTAAGACCATTTGTAATACCATTTCTTAAGGTATGTATTAGCTTTAATGTTTTATACCAGTATTGAATTATAGATGGAAGTGGATATGACTTTTTCTATTTCTTTATTTAGGACAAGGAGGTTAAGTTTCCTCAATATTTTCTCATGTAATATGTTCTTGTACATCATGCAGTTTTATAAACAGAAATAATTTTGTGTCAGTTTGTATAATATTGTGTGTGTATTTTTATCTACAGGCTAATCTACCGTTATTACAAAGAGAAATGTTACACTGTGCTAGAATGGCCAAACAGACGCCACAACAATTTTTATCTCAGAATGAACATGTGATTTTTGATGCAGCACATTCACCAATTGAATCCCACGATTCCTTTAATTCAGAATTTAATGAAAATGGTAAAAGAAGATCTCCTGATAGGTAAGAAAAATATTTTTTCATTGAAAATCCCTGTGTATCCCATCCATACTTTATCAGTAAGTTAAAATTATCTTTAAACGTCTCTATAAAAAAAACCTGTCGAATCTTTTATATATATACAATATCTTTTTGTTTTACAAATATAACAACCTTGTCTCACAGAAAATTGAAATGTTTGCTTGTGGTCTCTGAGTATTATGTCTTGTCCATATATTTGTTTTTGTGTAATTTGTGTGTGGTGCAGTCCCCAAGCACTTACTATTAGTATAAATACATTTCAGAAATTTTGAATGTTTATATTTTTTTCACTCCAGACCAAAAGAAAATGGATTAGATAATCATGTGGAAATAAATCCTGCTAAACGACATCATCAGATGAGTCCGCTAGGTAACAACCACATTAGTCCTAACGGATCTCTTAATCTTAATCCCAACGGTCAGATCCGACTAGAGGACATCAGTTTATCAAGAGAATTACGAGAGCGTGAAAGACTCGAGAGAGAAAAAGTAGAAAGAGATAGGTTGGATAGAGAGAGAGAAAGAGAAAGACATTTTCCTAATTACAGTAAGTGAACATATTATTTTAAAAAAAACCAAATTAAGATATTTTGAAAGTTTCATTCAATAATGATTAATTTTGAAATAGAACAAGTTGATGTGTGGAACACTTGAATACTTCTGTTTATTGGTTAATTTATTAGAAAAAGGATATTCTTTATAAGACAATTTTTGCTTTATTTTCAGATTATACAAGAAATGAAGGTTTTGATCCATTAGATAGATTAGATGATGATTGGAGACATGTTGAATCAGTAAGTCTAACATACATTTAACTTACTTTTATTCTTTCATGAGTTGTCTCCCTTAACACATCAAAATTGGATTTCTGTTTCAAACTCAAACTATTCTTGTCTAAATATTTACTTGCTATGTTGTTTTTTTGTTTTTTAATTTTAATTATTAGCCTTTGTCATAAATGATGACATGTTAATGCTTTTTTTCTTCTTAAAATGTTTTGTGAATATTTGTATGCTGCCTCTTATGGGGTGTTAAGATACAATAAAATCTATCTATCTATCTATGTATAAATGTTTCTTGGGGAGCAATACAATAAAAAATTCAATCAATTAATAAATAATTGACAATAGAGTGAAATTAGAATAACTTTTGAATAATTGATTTGTAGTCTTGCCTTTATATCTCTTGTATAATAATACCATTGATTGTGTTATAGATGTTAAACTGTATCATTGGTATGGTCGATAAAACAAAGCGAGCTTTGGCTGTTTTACAAGAAAGAAGTATACGAGATCGTGAAGAACTATCGGTATGGATGAGACGTCATGCTGAGGGTATGGATCAAGATGTAAAAAAGAGAACTAATGATTTGATGCAATATACCAGACGTCAAACCGATGATAAAATTAGAGACGTCAGAAGTAGGGCAGGTACGTTAGGAATTCTTTTTTCAAAACAGTTTATCTATATAATAATTACACTGGACATTTAAGGAATTATTTAAAGTGGACATTCTATTAAAATTTATGTGACAAGGAGAAGGGTCGCCTGTCCAACCTCATGGGTTTTCTCTGGGTCCTCCGGTTTCCTCCCACTGCTAAAGACCCCTACGCGTAAGCGAATTATTAAAATAAAATAAAAAACCATATGTTAGTCCCGAAATAACCTAGTCTCTGTCAAGTGGACTTTAAATGCCATTTCTCTCTCTCTCTCCATTAAAACTGTTGATTTGTCATATTCTGTTCATTTGGTGAAAAGAATCAAATTGCTTTGTAAAAGATCTCACTTCAGGATTGATATTCTCAATCAGCATCTTTAGGTCAATGGACGCCTGAAAAAACAACAATTTATTCGCCTGAAAAAACAACAATTTATTTTGTACCTCCTTTCAGAAGAAGCTGTAAACGAGGTTAAAAGACAAGCTATGTTGGAATTACAGAAAGCCATGACTGCAGCTGAACAAAAGGCATCAGATTTGGTTGCTAATGAAAGACTTAAAATTGACCGATCTATTAATGATGCAAGAAAACAAGCTCAGGAAGAGGCTGTAGCAGTGATAAATCACCAGGAAGAATCAAGTGAGGTAGGAGACAGTTTAATGTCTCATAATTTTCAGACTATCTTGATTGATTTTAAATATCAGCAGGGTTTGTCAATTTATTCAAATTTTAAATTTTATAGTATTTAATTTACTTCACATTAAAATGGTTAATTTTTCATTTAGTACTGAGTTCTTTATAACAAGCACTGTGCAATTTATTTCTAATCTTTGTAACTAAATTTTGGAACATGACTTAGAAAACCAATTTAGATATGATTTTAATTGAACTAACAATGTATTGATAAAACAATGGAATAATTATCCTGTGTGTATTTATTTCAGAGTTGTTGGAATTGCGGGAGAAAAGCAAGTGAAACATGCAGTGGATGTAATATAGCTAGATATTGTGGATCGTTTTGTCAACATAAAGACTGGGAAAATCATCATCATGTCTGTGGCAAGTCTCAAGTAGCCAGTATCGCCGAAGCTCGTGATCAGAGAAGATCTACTAGTAATAAAGACTCAACAAGTTCCCCTCCTCCTCAAGTCATTCAAGACACTCCAACACCTTCAACTGTTTCTGATACACCATCTAAATCACGCTCCAATTCTCCGGCAGAAAAAACACCAGTGGTCCCGCCAACGGAGGCAGCTCGTTAAAATTGTCTGTGTTATACCTAATCTGTTTGTTGATCGTGTTACACAGTAGAGAAAACTCAAGTTTTGTGTTAACCCTGGTGACTTTTGGGTCTTTTTGTGTTGTAAATATTTATTGGTCTGCTTTGCTACTGGACCTTCGTAGAAACAATATTATATAAGGAAGGTTTGCAGCTGACAGAATTCTTCAGAAAGACTAACCTGTGAAAATCTTTGATTAAAACATAATATGGCTTAAGAAGACAATAGCTATGAATATTTACAATTGTGTATGATGATCCACTTTGAATATAAAAGGAGTTAATAATATACATGAAGAGTCCAGGGGAAGAAAGATCTAAGTCACATTTTTGTCTTTTCGCATAAGGAGGCAAAACAAACTTTTGGAAAAGAATACTTGTCGCGAACAGAACAACAAGTGGGTTTAATTACAACTTCAAAATGATGTGTAATACGAATCATAATACTAGTACAACAACTGACTTCCACTTTTCAGCCAAATTATGGTCAAATAAAGGGTACGATGGACATATTTGTCCGGGAGGTCATTTCAGAAGGGCCTTGGTTCGATGTGACTCCGATCGTTTTTTCCCAAAATTGATTGTTCCACAGAAAGCTTATACAATTTGCTACCAGATGGCGCCATTAACTGGGGTTCATTGAAAAATGACTTAGATCGTTCTTCCACTGTGCTCTTCACATGTAATTATATTAGTTATGTGATAAAACTTGAATATAATCGTAACGTCACTGAGGTAGTGTATATATATATATATATATATAATATATGTAATAGATATATGTAGATTTCCATCTAAATAATCTCTTTTCTAGTTTATAAAACATGAGAGAAAAAGATAGGATTTATGATATTATTAATTATTAATATATATAACTGACAAAATCTCTCTGTGCTATTTTTTTTCTAGTCAATCAAGACTATTTGCAGTCCCTAATTTCCAGTGGTCGAATGTGTTAAACACATAGGTCAACACTATGTGCAATCATTTTTGTCAAGAGATATTTATATTTTTATTTAAAACCATTTTTTTTTTGTCTGTTTAAAATTAATTACAGTGGTGCTTGATTTTTTTCACTAATTAAGGGTGAGGTAAGGTATTGAAAGAATATCAACAAAAAAGATCTCAGGTTTTGGGAAAAAACTAAACTTCAACTATCACCTCATAATTATAATATTATGTAATGACACACATTGTATAGTGTATATATATATGTATAATATATATATCTCGTGAGATTTGTAGATGTTTAATTTTTAATATATGTATATTTGGAATATTTTTTTTTCATTGTTATGATTTTATGCATGTTGCAGACGACAAGCCGTTATTGAGTTACTTTATATATACGTTTTATGCAATCAACTTGTTAAACTACGCTTTAATGTTCTGTACGCATGCCTAGTCCGTTTCAAATTGTTAACTTTCGATCCGAGATGTTGTTATAATTGTCCGTGTAATTTAATTAGACGGTAAATGTTTGAACTGACTAGTATTGTCGCTATTAGTTAATTATCTGTTTTTCATACAGATATTTTTTTTCTCCACACATTTTCTAGTCAACATAAAATAATAATTGGTGTCTGTGTACGGATTATTTATCTTTTCGTGTTTTTCACTTTTCATTTCTATACAGCATAATTCTAAACTAAAACGTAGGTTGACATTAAATACTAAAACTGGCATAATGTTCATCACAGTTAATTTTAAATATTGTACTACTGCTCATCACAATTTGTCTGTTCCTTTGTATGTGAACATTGGATCTAATAATAAATACTCAATCTGTTATATGTTACAAAATATTACCTAACTTGTTTTGTTTTCTGTTAACCGTGGTGACTGTTACTCAATTTTGTGGAATGAATTTAAACTAGGGTGTGCTTTGTATTTCAATAAGTTGTCGGAGGACAGCTTTCTAGTCGTTTGGATGGGACGAAAACCCGAGGTCCCGTGTACACATTGGCGTACACATAAAAGATCTCTTTGCAGTTGAAATTCGATATAAGAGTAGGCCGTAGTGCCACTGTCCGGGCTACTGTCATAGCACACTGTATGGTGTATGCCCGTCTTCCATTAGCCCAGGTTGGGTGCAGAAGAGTAGGACGTTAAACCCCATTTCATTACGTTTCATTTCATTTCAATAAGTTGTCCCCAGTATTACACACAAAATTCCTCTTTATAGAGGGCGATTGGGATGGCCTAGTGGTCTAGAGTGCCGGGCTTCGACCTCTAGCTGGCCGGTCACCTCTGGCTTTGTTGTGGTTTCGATCCCTGGTATGAACATATGCGGCATGGAGATAGGGGTGCCTTCTCAACCTTGTGAGTTTTCTCCGGGTACTCCGGTTTCCTCCCACTGCTAAAGACCTCTACTGCAAGCAAATCATTGAAATAAAATTAAACCATATGTTAGTCCCGAAATGACCTAGTTTGTGTCAAGTGGTCATTAAACCCTATTTCTCTTTCTCTCCCTCCTCTTTATAAATTGTCTGTATTTGTACGATTTACTCAAATTAATGACATATCTGTGGGTCATATTGGAGATCAGCCAATTGCTGGTTTTAATCTTTCTCATGATAAGATAAAAGTTGATGAATTGAGCAATCAAATGCAACAACAATTACAGGTAGTAGTGCTTTAAACTAGCTGTAACACAAACAAAAAAAAAAACAAATTTGACATGGTTGGTCTCATTGAATTTTGACTTTCTACAATCATACTCCTTAAAAGATACATGGGATTGATTAGGTAAACTGCCATTTAGAAGGGGTTCTGGCTTATCTGTAGACATAAAATTTTCAAAGAGGACAGATCGTTGTCGCACAACACAAATCAAAAAAAATCCAAAGCAAAATGACAATATTTTTATTTATCTATTGAAAAAGGTATATACACTAGAAGAAAACGATTTTATGGTAACATATTGTGAGTTTAGATCTAAAGCACATGGGATAAAAATGAAAGTCTGAAATAAAAGTTTTTATACACCATCAGATTGAGCATCCCAACTTCACCAAAATGGGGTTAAAACGTGCCCATGATTTTTAGAGAAACAGAAGAATCTTATATATTACAAAATATATCCCCATTTTTTAAATGCAAAAGTACACTTATATGTCTGCTGTTTTAAATCCTGAATGAAGTGAAGCCTGGATTCATGAAGCAGAAGACTATTGGGTAGAATATGACCTCAGAGACAGACCACAAATGGTCTAAATTCTAAGTAGAATGGGAAAACTAACATAAAGTTAACTTTTTGCTTGACTTTCAAACAAGTTTTGAATTGCCTACCCAAGTGCATCTGAAGGTGAATTCTAGATGTTTGCATCTGCAGGTGAATTCTAGATGTTAAATGCAGATTATGAACACTGCCATTACCTTATTTACCCAAAAATAAAACGACTATGAATGATATAAATATATGTCAGCTGCTCCCACAAAACCAGACAGATGGTCCTTTTTATAAAAATAGAGCTGGCACCATATTTGAATAGTCCACAGCTAAGCTTTCCAAAAATGCAATTCTTTTTAAATTTGTCGTATCATCTGGAGTTGAGTACAGCTCATTAATAGTAACAAGAAGGCATACAGTTTATGCTTTTGTGCCCATAATACAAAATGGAGTTGTGCGACAAGCATCAGGTTTCCTGGGAGCGGGTCACATATAGGCCATATTAGTAAATGTAAGACGAGGCATAGTTAACAGATTATATGTGGGGCATAAGAGATTCTGACCGGTAATTTAACCAGAATTATATAGTCACGAGTTAAAAAGTGTGTAAGGAGCCCTGTTTTTATGGATTGGTCAGTGCTGATATCCCTTACCAGATTTAGGTGAAGAGTAGCCTTAGGCTAAAGTGCGTGTAAGCATGTAACAAAGTCTTTTGACGGTGCCAAAAGTATTATACATCTTGGCCGGGGATCCCCTAGAGTTTTACGGCTCTACATCTATATGCCAACTTTTAAGGGAAGAGTGTGTTTGAGTGTCAACAAGTGATTTAATGCTTTAAATCATATTTGCATACACCCGATTCTCTGCTTTCCTTTCACTATGAAAATCCCAGGGGCGTTTTAAGGTTTATCATGGCGGAGGCTATACTATTTTTAGGGCTCTCTTTCGTGGGGGTGGGGAGGGGTCTTGATTGATGATTTTCAGGCCAATGCAATGACAGTGTTCTCATTTAGTAGTGGATTCGTCAGTGACAGTGTATGATAGAAAACGATTGACTTGGAATCGAGGGCCCTTTCCCTAGGCCAGAGGGGCCCTTTTGTCTGACGTGGAGGCCCCTTTTTTTCATCGGTTTTAGCATTTTTCTACAGTTTTATTTTTTCAACTTCTTTGATTTTTTTTTCGCAGCCTCCAGCGCCTCAGCTATAAAATGCCTTTGGAAAATCCTTTTCCCACTACGGATTTTTTGAAATAAAATAACCTTATTGGTGTTAAAACATAATTCCCCCCTCTATTCAGGATAGATGATTAAAGGGAAATAACTCCAATAAATGAATGGGCAAATCAATCATGCATGCACATTATATGAAATCATTTTTCTTTTATCTCAATAATGAATGTAAAGCTTATGATACTGCATAACTATATTTAATCCAAAAAAAGAATTTAGACACATAAATGCTTGTTTTAAAAAATTATACATGCAGCTGTAAAGCTTATTTATTGTAGCTTCTAATATATATATATAGATATATCCGGATCCTGGATCTGATCCTGTTTATTCAGGGAAAATGGCGGCTTGTAAAAGAGACCTTTACACTAATACAGCCTCACTCATTGAAGATTTTCGTAAATGAGTTATATGCTTGCATTCGTAATTCTTGCAACATATAATAGATCATGACTCATGCGACACTATATAATTATTTCTTTGGGTTGCATTCCCAGTTGTTTTCAAATATGAGTGAACTCTGTGTCACCACAGGACTGTACAGCGCAGTGGACGCTTACGGCTAGCCCCCGGATCCATTCACTCTCTTTGATTTGTTTATGTTTGTGGTCTTTGAGTATGATGTCTTGTCCATATATTTGTTTTTGTGTAGAATTGTGTGTGGTGCAGCCCTCCTGCACTTACTATTTAAGTATCAGACCACTATTAGTTCAATAGCACTAACAATACTCGGTAAATATTAATGGCTTAATCTTAAAAATTAATACCCCCCTATTTCATAGCAAACCCCAACATACTCCCCCACTAAATTAAATGGCGTCCCGACATTTGAACAATCAAGATAGCTTTAAACAACATATGTAATCACAATAGGTTTCAGGCTTTGAAACTCACATCACTAAAAAAAATAAACTTTCTAGTAATAACTAATAATGTTGACACATACTTCAAATACATGTATTATTCAGATATTCTAAAATATCGCATGGCAGTATGGAGTTTTACAGGTGATCAGTCTGGAAAACACATAATTGACAATCATTCATAATAATGGTTTGTAATACTGTGAGTATGATTAAATGTCTGACTTGTCAGTTTCAACAATTTCTTTTTTTTTTCACTAACCCAACATGCTAAATACAAATAGTAAAATATTATTGGTTTATCAACAAGAGTTTACCAAAATGTAATAAAACAACTTTGAAGTAATTAACTCCCAACACTCTCAACAAATTCTAATACCGGTAATGCTATAATCGAGATGTATGATCATATTTTTGTACATAATCATTCAAGATTCATTATTACCTCTGCAATATTGTAATAAAATTGGGCTACTTTAGAAAATCACACTTAAAGGGCATTCACCAATTGTATTAGACCAAGCACAATTTGAAGGTTGACCCAACTGGTCATATGTTAACCTAAGGGGCGGTTGTACAGCACGACGATTTTGTTGAACATGTTCATCCGCTGATTCCACAGATTCCAAAGAAGTTTCATAAGCTTCCGAATCACTTTCAATGGTATCATTGTCGTTTGCTTGAACATTGGATTCATTAGAAACATGACCCGTAGATCCTGATTCATTTCCTTCGAATGAATTTTGATTTTGCGCTTCCGTCTCAGTGTCTTGTATCTGAACTTCTGGTTCTGGTACATTCACAGCTTCCGGCAAAGCAGGAACAAACTCTTCCGCTTCTGGATTTAATTCAATGCGTTTATCTGACAATGGCAAACAGTTAAATGGCTCATCACTTTCAGAGTCACTATTTGAGTCATTTTTTGATACATTCACTGTTTTAGATCTCGAACGTTTCCGTGTAACATGAGTTTCTGTAGTGTCAATCACAAAGGCTTTGTCGAGTGGTAAATCGTTGCACAGAAGTAATAAATTCCTATGGAGTCTCCGTATTTTTCCATTTTTGTGCGAAGATTTGACTTCATACACTGGTGAATCGTCGGACATTCTCCTTAAAACAGTATGAATGTTGTCCTCCCAATAGTTGCGTAATTTCCCTGGACCACCGCGTTCACTTAAGTTCCGCACTAACACGCGATCTCCTGGGACAAGAATCACACTAGTAGGTTTATTACTATGGTGCTTCTTTGCAGTTGCACTAGATTTCTGGGCATTGCGTGATGCAATTTTATAAGCGTCATTCATACATTTACTCCACTTTTGAACATAACCACGATACGAACCGTTTCCACTATTTTCGAATCCAAATATAATGTCAATGGGAAGTTTAGGATGTCTTCCAAATAACAAATAGAATGGCGAAAAACCTGTAGTGTCGTTTTTCGTGCAGTTATATGCATGAGTCATTTTATTAATATGGTTTTTCCAATCATATTTATGATCCTCAGACAGAGTCTTTAACATTGATAATAAAGTTCTGTTCAGCCTCTCACATTGTCCATTACCACTTGGGTGGTATGGAGTGGTACGTGATCGTCCTATTCCACAGTATTTTTGTAGTCGATGGAAAAGCTTGTTTTCGAACTCTCTGCCTTGGTCATGGTGTAACTTTTCAGGGAAACCATATTTCAGAACATAATCATTGAATATTCTGTCCGCAGCTGTCTTTCCAGATTTGTTGGTAGTTGGATAAGCTGCAGCAAATCTGGTATAATGGTCAACAACAACCAATATGTACTCATACCCCCCTTTACATTTCTCTAAATGTAAAAAGTCAATCGAAACTAACTCGAATGGGTGGTCGTTTCAATCGGTTTTAAAGGTGCTTCATTGAGACGATTTGGTTTCTTTGATTTCACACAGGTGCACATTTTTGTTATAAAGTGTTCAACTTCAGACACCATTTTTGGCCAATAAAATCTATTTCGAATAAGGGATATCACCTTTTCCGTCCCAAGGTGACCCATTTTGCAATGCAGTTCATCTATGACCAACTTTCGATATTTCTTCGGCAACACTAATTGATAACCTGTATCTTGACCTGGAATACACCGTTTACGTTTTAAAAGCCCATCTTGATCAATTTGAAGATTTGTAAATTCTCTGGTGAACATTAAAGATTCTGATGACATACGCTCACGATCGGCTCTGCTGGGTTTCTCCCGCTTCCGCACAAATCGTTTTACCACAAGAATGTCCTCATCGTCTTCTTGAGCTTTAATTAATTCGTCCGTACTAAACTGAAGTTTCACCCTTTCTGAAGGTTCAGTCTTTGCCGGTTGAACATTTAGCCCACACATCCAAACAAGTGATTGATTCTTTTGAATTTGAGCTGAGTTGATACTCATCGAAACAATATCGGATTTAACTTCTTCGGAACATTCTGTGCTGTATTGTTCAAACTTCAGTGGCATCCTACTTAAACAATCAGCATCAGTATTTAAAGGTCAAAGTTTATATTTGATGTTGAAATCAAAGTCCGCTAGTTCTGCTACCCATCGTAGTCTCGCTGCGTCTACATGTATACGTGGCGTTGTCATAATGTAACTCAACGGATTATTGTCACTATAGATCGTAAAATGTGGCGTGTAGTACAAATAGTCCCTAAAGCGATCTACGACAGCCCACTTTAACGCCAAAAATTCCAATTTACCTGAGTGTAGATTATAATTTTGTTCGGCCGGAGTTAATGTCCTTGATGCGTAAGCCACGACATGTTGACGTCCGTCATTACCTAGTTGATAGAGAATGGCTCCTAAACCCTCGCCAGATGCATCTACATGTAAAGAGAACGGTCGATCGAACACAGGGTAAGCCATTACTGGTGGCGACACAAGGAAATTTATGAGATCTCCTAAAGCGTCCGAATGTTCTTTAGTCCATCCTATTCTTTCCTTCGACGACAACTGACCTCCCTTTAATCTTTTAACTCTTTCCTTGGATAAGTCTGGTGGTTTCCGCAAAAGATTGTACAAAGGTTTAGCTCTTCGTGCAAAATCAGGAATGAATTTGCGATAGTATGACAAAAGACCCAAAATCTTACGTAGCTCTCCCACATTCACAGGAATTTTGTTTTTAAGCTCCAAAACCGCACGTTTATCTTCAGGATCCACTGTATAACCCGATGCAGTCACAAGGTGCCCTAAATATCTCACTTCCCTTCGAAATACTAGGCACTTTGCAGGCTTCAGTTTAACACCCTTTTCACGAAGGCGATTAAACACAAGTTGGAGATGTTCCACATGTTCATCAAACGTCTTACTGTATACGAGGATATCGTCCAAGTATGGGAGACAACACATATCCCTTAGTCCATCTAGACAATCGTTCATATAGTTCTGAAATGCAGAGGGCGCCCGAGAGAGCCCGAACGGGATCCTTTCCCACTCATATAGACCCCAGGGGGTGACGAAAGCAGTTATGTGTTTGCTCTCCTCCCCTACAACTCCCTGATGGTAAGCGCGTCTATACCACTGGCTACCCCCTAAGCTATCCAGTGCATCCTGAATGCGGGGTAACGGCCCACTGTCTATTATTGATTTTTGGTTTATCTTCCTATAGTCACAACATAGTCTTAACCCGCCGTCTTTTTTGCGCACACAGATTAAAGGACTAGAATAACTCGATTTTGATTTCCAAATAAATCCTTTGGCTATCAAATCTCTCAGATAATCTTTGACCTCTTCATACAGTGGGTATGGAATTGAAACATATGACTGTTTTACCGGAATACTATCTTTCAAATGTATATCAAGTTTCAAGTCCGGTATGTACCCAATGTCGTCATCCGTTTTAGAGAAAACGTCATTATTAGATTTTAATAATGTATGAATAATGTCTTCCTGAGCAGAGGTAATATCACAGTGTTTTAGATCAATTGGCGGTTCACATACATCAGAATTTTGAGTGTTAGATAAGGATGCAACATTTACCTCATCTACTTGGGTATTATTACCTGACTGTACAATGTAAAACAATGACCGAATTGACTGAAGCTCCCCTAAATGTGTTTTCTTTTTGAGAACAATATCACATTTCGTAGGATTACTAATAATTAAATTCACTCTATTGGATTTGTTTACCTTAATTAACATTTCTTGACAATCTAACCCAGAACTGTTACATTCAGGTTTGAATAAACAATCAAGAGAGTTTTGAAAAGAGCCTGTACGTATGGATACACGTACTACCTTTGAGGTTTGTTTCTTTATACGAATATTGCGTGATCCAGAGTACACTTGACAAATAGCCTCTTGATTATTTTGACGTACAATATCTACTAGACCCGATACTTGATTTACTGACAATTTTCCGAAAGAATATTTTAAATTTTCTACCAGATTGTCCTTATCACTACCCATAATAAATTGTTCAATAATATTATACCCAACAACTGGAACATCTAAACCTGCAGCCTCAGTTACCAAGAATGGCACAGACAATGGGGCACTAGAACCTAATTTGAATTTAAATTCCACTCATCCTTCAAAAGGGATATCTGACCCATTTGCTGATAAAAGTTTGAGTGGTTGTTCACCAGTCAATTCCTGTATGCTGCGTATTTCCAGGTTCGAGAAATATTTGGTTAATAACAACTTATTAATTAATGACACCTGAGCCCCAGAGTCCCATAAAACAGTTACATTTACATCATTTAGTTTACAATTAACATGACATTTTTCACCAACTAACTTAACTAATTTTGAACGCTTGCGAGGTGATAGACAAAACACCTGACCTTTGACTACTGACATTGCTGGGGGTGTAGTTTCGCAGATCACCTGCCCCCCTTTCGAGGTCATCTCCTCCCGTTTTCCGACTTATTATAATGAAAAGACCGGAAGTGACCCGAGCTACCACATTCCCAACAATGTCTACAATTTGAAAGTTTCTTTTCACGACACTTATTACAACTGTTATCAAACACTTTCTTCTTTCTATCTTCTCTAATCATTTCTGCTAAATGCGCGACTTCAGCTTTCAACTCTTGTAACTCGGATCTTTCCTCCTTCTTTATCTTGTTTTTCTTTGGTTTTTCTTTCAGAGTTGAGTCAGCCTGTGACACTTCACTCACTTTACAGTGCCCTCTCATTTTAATTTGTCTATCTGATTCTCTAGACTCTATTAAACTCATCTTTTGGATAAGTGTTTCATCCAATATTTTCATGTCTAAAGATGGCTGAATTTCCCCACGAATGGTCTCATCGAGAAGACCTGAATATAGTGTTTTACAAAATTGCTGACTGACCAATTCTGGATCATATTTGAGATCTACATCAGTTACAAAAAGTATCTTTTGTTTCAAAGACAACAATCTAAGTAAAAAGTCAGTACTTGATTCACCCCTTTTCTGTAGAGTTGATCCCAATTCCTGATATAGTTCCGTCGCTGATTTTCTTGATAAAAGGATCTTAGCATCTGTTTCAAATCACTGATGGAAATGTTTGTCCTATCCTCCAGGTACACTCGCAGTTGTGAAGAAGGTGATATCGCTCGCACAACTCACTCAACAATCTCGACTTCAGAGAAACCCTTCTTCTCAGCATTGTCGATTTGTCGCATTAACGAGATGAATGGAACGTTTGTTTTGCTGTTTTCACCGATTGTTCCTGTTAATTTGAAGTCTTTTTTTAAAATGCTAACATGTTTGGTCTCCGTTGGAGCTTCATACTTTGGTGATTTAGGGGGTTCCGGAACACTATTAGACTCAACCCCAGTTGATTCAGACCTAACCATTGACTCCCTCCTCAAAAGTTGAAAATTAGGCAAAATCTCATCTAGCCGCATGAGAACTCCCTCGCCCCCATCTTCTTCACCACATTCTATTTCAAGGAGATCTGTAATGATCTTCTGAGCCTCTATAGGATTGATATCAGTTGGCTCCTTTTTTACCAGTTTCAGTTGTGTTAGGCATTTTATCAGGACATCTACTGGTGACTGATACAGTCTTCCCAAAACACCATACTTCAGGGCTAGCTTTTTCCCTTCCTCCATGTTGTCACATCCCGGACAATGCCCCCAAATGTAAAGCTTATTTATTGTAGCTTTTAATATATAAATGTATCCGGATCCTGGATCTGATCCTGTGGAAGAAAATGAATAAAAGCTTGATGTAGGGGGTTCTGGTCAAAGTTTCAAATGACAGAAAAAATTTTTGTAAAAATATTTTGTAAAAATATACATAAAATGCTACCCAAATTTTTTTATTTCATCAAAATATTCCAATTAGATCCGAAGTTATGGAATTTTGAAATCCGAGATCGACGTCAAAAATGTAATCAAAACGCTCTATACCAGTCAATGCGTGGAATGGACCTAAATAAGTGCTTTTCAGTCATATCTGAGTGACGTCATAATGGGAATTTTCCCTTCAGAATCGCTAGTACCAATTTTAAAACTGAAAGCCGCACGTTATTGTCAGCTAAGATTTATTAAAATCGTAATAATTTTAATAATCTGGATGATACCACAAAAAAATTAGGCTATATTTAGTCGAAATTTGGCAAATTTCAGTCATCAAAACAGATAAATCTTGTTTTCTCCGGTGCTTATTTTCAGATCACGTGGTATCAGACATCGGTATAATCCCTAAAATGTTATCTATCGTTTGATTGGTTCTATATGAAAATCGGCCAATAAAGTGGGTCGTAGCAATGGAAAATTCTAGGTCGCGTGACGTCAGAGCGGGATTTTCCCGCTGGCGCCTTATGTAAACAAACGGTAATTTCGCTTACATTTCGATAATTTTTTTAGCCTAAATCTTTGCAGATGTCGAGATTAACATTAAACTATTACAATACAATTGCTTGTAATACATTTACATAAAATAGTAATTCAGAATTGTGGATTGAACTTGGCTATATTTCAGCCATTTGCTGTTCGATTTCACACTCAAGCAGGCCCGTAGCCAGCTTGCTGGCTTCGGAGGGGCAGTGAAGTTTTTAGGAGGGGCAGACTCGTTACAGTCTATAGTAGGTATTTTAGAGTTATGGTTGGCAAATTTTCTTTCGGGGGGGCAAAACATTTTTTCAGGGGGGCATTGCCCCCCCTTGCCACCCCCTGGCTACGGGCCTGCACTCAAGACATGTGACCTGAAACCCCTACTTGATGTGAAAAATGACTATTTATTCATGGAAAATGGCGGCTTGTAAAAGTGACCTTTACAGCCTCACTCATTGAAGATTTTCGTAAATTAGTTATCTCCCTTTAAGTATCAGACCACTATTAGTTCAATAGCACTAACAATACTCTGTAAATATTAATGGCTTAATCTTAAAAATTAATACCCCCCTATTTCATAGCAAACCCCAACACAGCCACAAACACAACAAAATAGTAATTAACAACAAATTCACAGGTGTCAACATAGCCCAATAAATACAACAGCAATAAATTCTGAAAATATCACAGACATATTAATCGATAAAAACATCAATTATATTTCACAGCACTTGTCTTTTTTCTAGGCCAACTACCTTTTTTATGATTATAACGTACCCACAAATGTTTCCCAGTTGTACACCTGGAAAGGACAAAATTATATTTCACCGCACTTGTCTTTTTTCTAGGCCTACTATCTTTTTTATCATTATAAGGTACCCACAAATGTTTCCCAGTTGTACACCTGAAAAGGACAAAATTCAAATCAAATTACTAGTAGTTGGAAGAAACCAGAGTGCCCGGAGGAAACCCACGAGAAGGCACCCCTATCTCCATGCCACATACGCTCACACCAGGGATCGAAACCACAGCCGTAAGCCAGAGGTGATCGGCCAGCTAGAGGTCGAAGCACGGCACTCTAGTCCCATGAGATAGTACAATCTAATTAAATTAGATTTTGTTGTTTTTATGTGTTTGGTTGGTCACTTCATTGACATCTAATGGGGGGGTGGCCAAATGGTTAGCGTACGCGCGCTGTATCATACGGTCTGTTATTGAGCCAACTGGCGTGGTTTCGAATCCCCTGAGTAGGGTCGCCTGTCCAACCTCGTGGGTTTTCTCCAAGTACTCCGGTTTCCCCCCACTGCTAAAGACCCCTATGCATAAGCGAATTATTGAAATAAAATTTAAAAAAAACAACCATATATTAGTCCTGAAATGACCTAGTTTGTGACGAGTGGACATTAAACCCCATTTCTCTCTCTCCGACATCTTATAGTATAAGCTTATTCAATAGCGTGCAGTCTCGGGCAGTTATGACGGAATAATCATTAATTTAGACTTGATTAAACAGCAATAGAATGTCTCAAAAAAATTTCTCTGAATTTTCAACATTTCAGCGTTTCACAGGTGGAAGTAGTTGATCTGGATCGACCAATGCACTTTACTAAAGGCCCGTTCTCACGGTGTGACTTGTAGTAACTACTTGTAGTATCTACATGTAGTATCTACATGTAGATTACAAAATCGTATATAAATGAGTTGATACGACTTGGAATCTCGCGATAATATCATCTTGTCTTAGCATAATGGCGTCATCAAGCGACAAAGAGACACTGGCTATTATTGCCCTACATTTGATAAATAAAAACAAAAGTACTAATACTTGACGTCTCTGATTGGTCAATTTCATACGATCTGTTAACTGAAATAGGGAAGTTTCTATTTCACCCAACTCGCTTTCAACTGGTTGGGAGCTTGTAAAAGTTGGTACGACTAGGGTGTTCTCACACTGCAACTCGGGTCGATACTACAAGTAGTTACTACAAGTCGCACCGTGAGAATGGGCCTTTAACACGCCCAACAAATGAATGTCCTTAGACCAAGATGAAGTTAAACCATACATTGTATAAAAAACATTGTATGTTTATGTTTTTTTACTGGCCAAATATCAATGCAATACTTACCCATTATCACTGTAGTCTTCTACTTGAGGGTGTGATCCCTTTAATACATGCCCACAACAATTCCATTCATAACCACAAATACCATATCCAGTTACTGAAAATACAATACACTGTACTGACTAATGAAATGAAATGGGGTTTAACGTCCTACTCTTCTGCACCTAACCTGGGCCATACAGTGTGCTATGAGGGAATTTTTGCCCGGGCAGCAGTGCAACAGCCTATTCTTATATTGAATTTCGACTGCCAGGGGATCTTTTACGTGCACGCCAATGTGTACATGGGACCTCAGTTTTTCGTCCCATCCAAATGACTAGACAGCTGTCCTTGTCAAGCCCTCCATTCTGCATCACTGACAAGAGGAAACCACGCTGGAAAATCGAGATGAACTTTCCCGGCCAATGCAGGGATCGAACACCCGACCTCCAGGCTAGCGAACCAGTGCCTTACCCACTTAGCTATGTGATCCCAGGGTGGCAGAGGGTATTTTAACATTTATAAAATATACAAATGATAAAACCGAGATTACATACCTACATATCCTGAATGATACTGACAATCTTCATCTGTGTTTAAACCTTTCAAAGTGTTAAAGGCTTGTCTACAATGTCGACAGTGTCCATCTTTAAAAACATTCACTTTTACTTTATTCTTTCTGTAAAAGTTGTTAAAAGTCCCATCTTTAATTATATGTTTTTTGCAGGATATATTAATTCATGTATGTTTAAATTTAAAAGTTCCCTTTAAAAAAATCTATTCTTCATTTATTCAATCAAAATTGTAAGCAACAGACCTGATTTACATGGTCCATTTTAAAACTGATAATTAAAATAATGTTAGAATAAATTAGTTACACACACCCAGTATTTTTTCTTTGTTTAAATTTCTTCAGTTCATAATCATCTGATAAATCATACTTTATATCTGAAAATACCATACATATTAATATTAATTGCATGACAAGGGGCATGTTCCTTAAGCAACCGTCCACGAGTTTTACAACATCTAACCATTGCTTCAATACTTGGCAATTCCCTAACTTTTCGCCTGTTGTGTAGACACGTGACTAATTAGCATTGTCCAATCTGAAGTCGTGGCACATAACACACTGTAAACAAACAAGTATACAGCCGTTGAGAGTTGTTTTTTTTTAAATTGAGAAACTCCCAGAAACCAGTAACCTTGACATGGATCGATCTTTGAACTTTGCAACTCGATTATCACATGTAAACATTTTAGCTAGAAGCGCGAGTCTTGGTATTCACGACGACCGATAAATCTGATAGGTTCCCAAGCTGGGCTTGTTACCCAATCGGACTTAGTGGCGAAGTACATGTATGCAGGGTATTACGTGAAGGGCTTGATAAGATGTACGTAGTTAGGGCGAGATCAAGCCTTCTATTGAAGATGGACATGGGGATGATACATCCAGGTTAATGCATGTTGTGATCACACCAACAAGTAACAAAAACATCTTCACAGAGTCAAGGTAAACAATGCTACATTACATTTTGAGATGTAGAGACAGAGACAGGGGCGGGGAGGCTCTTTAGTCGTGGAAGAAAACTGGAGGACCCAGAGAAAACCCACTAGACTGCACATGTGAACCCTCCCCTCATCATACACCCGGGGAATCGAAACCAAGCCAAATGACTTAATGACAGACATTATGATACAGTGCACACATGCTCATCATTCGACCATCCCCCCACCCCCTTGAGACCTACATAATATTACATATCATAGTGGGAGCATTAATAGTAGGCCTACACTTATGGAAGAATTCTGAATGTCTTACCTATAGCATCATATTCTTGTCTTGGGTCACTGGGATTTACCACCTTTAAAAAATAAACATAAAAATATATAATTTTTATCGATATACAACATGTAATATACAGCATTATATATAGTACCAGTTGTACATTGTTCCTGTTCTTTTGGGGTAAATATTTTAATAACTAACAAAAGAAGTATCTAGTTGTACATATGGGAAGAAAACAGCAAGGTCTTATAAATGTACACAATAAAATGTACCCAATAATTCCTTGTTTTGTAGGATGTTGTCAATAACACCAGATGACCTAGTTGATTTTCCTCACACTGCTAAAGACACCCGCACATAAGCAAATTATTACAACAGCAAACAGCATATTTTATTCTCCAAATGACCTAGTTCTTTAGGGGGGTTGGGATGGCCTAGAGTGCCGCGCTTCGACCTCTAGCTGGCTGGTCACCTCTCTGGCTTGCGGCTGTGGTTTTGAGCCCTGGTGTGAGCGTATGTGGCATGGAGATAGGGGCGCCTTCTCAACCTCGTGGGTTTCCTCCGGGCACTCCAGTTTCCTCCCACTGCTAAAGACCCCTACGCCCAAGCGAATTATTGAAATAAAATTAAACCATATGTTAGTCCCAAAATGACCTGGTTTGTGTCGAGTGGACGTTAAACCCCATTTCTCCCTCTCTCTCACCTAGTGCATTTGTATTGAGTGGACATTAATTAAATCTCTTTCTCTCTCTGCTCTCTCTTTCTCTCTCTTACTTGCTGGACAATTGGACTGCATGTTCATATACTTACCCTTGCCACGTGACGTCTGGCCCGTCTCTTAGGCTTGCTGTGTACAGTTTGTATTTTCTGTGCCACTTGCCCCAATATTTTAGATGCTGCGGCTAGTGAATCACGATCATTACACCATACATTTAAAACTGATAAAGTTTTATCTTTATCCATATAAGCTCTGGTCTCCTCTCCATTTATTGAAAAAATACAATCAAATTGTTTACCAATCACACTAAATTGTTTTCCAATCGCTTCATCTTGCTCTAAATATTTAGTATTTCCACCAAACAATGTTACAGTTATCTTGGCTTTTATTAAGGCTTTCCGTTTCTTTTTCCTTATAAAAAAGTTGAAGTTATTTGCACTCATGTTTTTCTTAGATTTTGATGCAGTTTTAATTACCCTTTTTCTGTAATGAGATTCTAATACTGTAAAATCTTTACTGAATGCATCACTAAGAATTTTCAGGAATATCTTTACACTTTGGCTGAATTGTTTTTCGACAGGGAGACCATGGATATAGTTAGTCATGATTTTCAGATTGTTCGCATTCCATTGTTTCGCTGATGCTTTTGTAAGGACTTGAATTTGTAATTCTTCCATATCAAAATTTATTCTAGATTCGTCATCATTGCTTGCTGTAAGATAAATAAATACAGTTTAACAAATATTCTAGTTGGTATAATCAGGGAATGGGAAACTTTTCAAGCATATAAATTCAATATTTTTATTCATCTCTTAAATATTTCTTATTCCTATAGGCGCACACTTCTTGTAAACACTCTGCATGTATTGGATTTTTTTCATAGAGAGAGAGAGAGAGAAATGGGGTTTAACGTCCACTCGACACAAACTAGGTCATTTTGGGACTAACATATGGGTTTAATTCTATTTCAATAATTCGCTTGCGCGTAGGGGTCTTTATCAGTGGGAGGAATCCAGAGTGCCTGGAGAAAACTTGCGTGGTTGGACCCTACTCCTTGTCACGTACAACCCATATTCCTGAAGCAATGGCTCGAGAAATCTCTCTCCGGCCATTGCTGGATTGACTTCTGATTCTTGAACTTTTGCGGGAGTGTGTCTATTCTCCCCGTTCAATGAAAGCTATCACTTAAGTACAGCAACATGACAGTCCTTCGTTTAATCCGAGTCTTCCCTAAAACTTTGGACAGTGATTTAAGGTATTAAAACGGTGAATGTATGTTCGTTTCCAAAGAGTATCGTTTACATTTCATTCGACTTGATAGCCTCGTTTGTCCCACAATTAGTTTTACTACAGTATTCTCCTATGCACGGGTTAATTAGGCATAATAAAAGCGTGAGCCATGACGTAACGTTATGTAAACATATTTGGTCCAATACTGGCACTCGTTTTAAATGTAAAGCGTTTGTATGGTAGGTAGTGATTGGTTGGTAGTCGGACTACTGACCAATCAAAATTTAACACAACAATATCCACTCATAATAGCAGTGTGTAGTGAGATTACCTATAATCAAACGAAACGCTGCGCAGAGTATGCGTACAACCAGGGATTCGAAAACACGCCAGTTGACTCAATGACAGGCTTTATGATACAGCACGCACGTGCTAACCATTGGGCCATCCAACCCCCTATTTTTCATAGAGGTGGTGCCCTTGTCGATAACAACTTGTAAACAAGACACCTTGAAACAAGGTCAAATTGCTTGGCTAGTCATGAGGAGGAATCATATCAAAATTCAGAATTTTTCATTAGCTTATAATTAATTGCCAGGTCACTAATCATTGCTCTATAACTATTTGCGAGAACCGTCCCTCTTTAAAATACTTTCATTATATTCTTACCATTTCTTCTACAAGAACAAATTGCCATCGCATATCTATCTACTAATGCCTTACAAATGATCTTTTCTTTCTGGATAACTTTACATACTTCATAAAAGCTGACTTTATCATCATGGAAAATACATTTTGAAGTCATGATTACCGTTTCTATAAAAAAACAGAAAATTATTAATTTATAATATGGTTATCTGTACGTGTTTTAAGCTTATCAGCCAGGCTGCTGATTTATCACAGATATCTGATTTAATTTGCTGAGCAAGATAACATATGGCCAGCCACAAAAATATGGACTTCAAGATATATTTCAAGAGGGAAGACTTTAGCATCAAACAATAGAACTTCTTATAATGACATAACAAATGCTAAGACTTATAAAACTGGCTCATTGACATCTAATCATTCTCTTTAGACTCGCCTTTATTCAGCTTTTATAAATGCCTGTTCAAGCCAAAATCAGCTGTCACCTTTCCTACTTACATTGTAGGTCATCCTATGCATAAACACTGAGGAATTTTCGGCAGTCAAGGGAAAAAAACTATTTGTTTATCTTAACCTAAACACTTCTCCAAATTACGAAGCAATTATTGCTGTTTTTTAATTAAATTAACACCAGAATTCGCAATTTGGACAGTTATATAATAACTTTAGATGTTTTTGAATAAAAATAACAAAAGGAACTATATAAAATCAACAAGTAAATCTATAATTTGTATTTAATTCAAGTAAATAATTATGATCTATACAATTGACAACATGTTTCTACCTTATTATTAAAATATCCAACATACCATACATTATAAAATGATAATTAGAAAAATATTCAATCATATTAAAGTTTATAGTGAGTTATGCAATTATACCTGTTAATTAATATACCAGTATAAACTATATAAAAAAGACAACCAGTACCTCAGCCACAAACAACGGCAGGTCGTCTAGTAGTTACGCCTAATCTAATAATGCAGTTACATTCTTTTCTGAATCATATTCTTATAGGCTGTATGGTCTTCTAGAAATGTCTGAATGTATATTGTTTTTCTGATGAAATGCAGCGAAAGCATAAAATCGAAATAGTTTGTCAGCATATATAGTGATGCCACTATTTTTTACTATTTTTAGATATACACGTGTAATAACAAAAATAAAGCTCCATCTGTAAACATCGGCGAGAAAGGGTTAGATAACTCAAACACATAAAGAGTTACCTCCCATTAACCGAAACCAGCTAAAGTCTGAAAATGGCTGCGATGCTTGCTGCTCAGTATGGTTTAGGGGCCACAGTTACTGCCACGCTTCATCCTATCGGATATGCCAAAGTGTTAATGCAAGTAGGCTTCGAGCCCTTACAACCACAGCCGTCGGTTTCTCTCTTCGGCAAAGAACAATGGGTGTACCCAAACATATTCAAGTACGTTGGTCATATTCGCAAAGTGGATGGATTTTGGGGTTTATACCGAGGTGTCATCCCAAGAGTTGTTTCAGGAACCATCGGAAATGCTATCCAAAACAACTTACATGACGCTTTTAAGGAATCAAATAAAAAGGCTAAGCAATCGGCACCAGCCCCGCTTTCTGAAAATGAAGATCAACTGGTCACGTGGTTGTCTGAATTCTGCAAAGAAACTTCTCAAGAAACTGTTGCTCGTTGTGTTGGTATTATTGTAGGCCACCCGTTCCATGTCATTATGTTGAGAAGCATGATTCAATTTGTAGGCAGAGAAACTAAATATGACTCGATCTTCTCCTCTATAGCAGAAATTTATCGGAATGATGGAATCTTGGGTTACTTTGCTGGGTTATTACCTCGTCTTGTAGGAGAAATAATAACTGTCTGGATCACCAACTTCCTGGCACAGCTCATCAATAAATATATAGTCCAAGAAAAAGATATGCAGTCCTATACAGCTGCAGCATGTGGGTTGATAGTTTCACATATAACCTACCCATTTGTTCTTGTTAGTAATGTTGTAGCAGTCAATGGATCAGGTTTAATGGCAGCTTCACCACCAAGGATGCCATACTATGAGAATTCTTTTGATTGTTGGAAATCTTTACATGCACAGAACCAATTAAAGAGAGGATCAAGTTTGTTTTGGCGCTACTATCATGGAAACAAGGTTGTAAGAGGCATCTCAAGATACAATTAGGAAAAATCACATTTGTCATTGAGCAAAAGCCTAGAACTATATACAAATTTCTGTCCTTAGTAGAGTTAGAACATAAAAAAGAAGATTGAATCTGTGTTTAAAACTAATTTATCTAATACTTTTTGTAAATAATTATTATTTCTTCAACATTTGTTATTATTACCAAAAATCGTTATTCTTTCAACAGCTCCCATTGGTTGCTTTTTACTCTGTTACTTTAATTTGATTACTAGACGTATCATATTATGTCTTTACTCTTATAGAAACTACTGTACCTCGTACATTTTAGTGGCTTTATTTTCAAAAACTATTTTTTTTGTTGGTAGTATGATTGGTACATCACGATTAACATCCTAATTCTGTTTTCTATGTGATCTGATTGTGGTTGCTTAGATCCCCCATTACCTTGGAACATACTGTCATTGAATGTGTTATATATGTACTAATTATGAAAGTATATCTATGATAAGTGTATTTAAATCAAGACAATGTTAATTAAAGTTTTTATATACATTTGCTTAATATTGTTATTATTAATAAAATGTCCTTCACATGTACATATCTGATGTCTTGATGTTGGAACTGTTAGTACAAACCTGCACTGTTTAATGTGTTGGCCCCGTTGGGTCAACACTGCTTGGCTGTTAAGTGTAGACAATAGATCTATTGATTTAAAGGAGCTAAATCGCTAACATTTGGGACCTAGAAATTGACACAAGTGGGTCGCAACGCATATAATACAACAATATGAATGTATATAAACTGATTTACATTCAATGATTTCCGTTTTTACTCTAATTTCAAAGCAGTCTCAATCGAATGCAAATTTCTAGCGTCTAGTTATTCCAGTCTACATATTGGATATCAGAAGCCCATTTTATTCTGGTAAGATCAGAGCATCAATGTTGATTTAAATTGACAAATAATTTGTGTTTTCAATGTTGAAGATTTTGGATGAAACTGAGTTAGAGAATTAGCTACTTTAATTTTAATCCATTGGCCTTTGTGAATGCAGAATCCCCAGTTTTACATGACAAGGAGTAGGGTGCCTATCCAACCTTGTGGGTTTTCTCTGGGTTCTCTGGTTTCCTCCCACTGCTAAAGACACCTACACGCAAGCGGATTATTGAAATAAAATTAAATCCAAGTTAGTCCCGAAATGACCTAGTTTGTGTCGAGTGGACGTTAAACCCCTTTTCTCTTTCTCTAATACCTTTTGAAGTATTGTAAAGAATGGAAGACATTGAGCAAAAACGAGCTAACCCTTCTCTTTGTGCTTGCTTGTACAGAGTACAATGTCAGTACAAAAATCGACCCTAACAAACTAAAGGTTCAAATTGGATTTGTCTCCCCTGATTAAGAGCACCGTTGTATATGGGTCCATGGTTGGACGCAACGCCCGAAACATATGCCCACCAATATCACGTGTTATAGCCCTAAATCATTGACAAGATATTCCCTGAGCAAGTATTAAAAATTCTGCCCAATCATGAAATCTATGATCCGGAAATTTTGTGACTTTATAAGATTCGTCATTCTATCCACAATGGACAATCTCACCAAGTTTTGAAAAATTCCAATAGGAACATAGCTCAATCATAGGTGTGCATGCTCAATGGCAGTTAGGGGGGGGGGGGGGCAGAACCCTATATACCCGAAAAAAGGCGAAAAGCGGAGCTTACCTTTCATGGACCCCCCCCCCTTCGAAAGAATATTTGACGGCTACAAACACGTTTTCCTCCTATTTCATCCCGTGAACAAAGCATGTTCAATTGGTCCAATTTAGCCTACCTGCCTGACCCGAATTCTAAACAACCAATCCAACAATCCAATCATCGCTGAGTTTGGGGGTCTTACCATCCGGGAGAAAATTTTGAAAATTTAACCACGTTTTCTGCTATTTTAGCCCGACTCTGAATTCCAACCATCCAATCAGACTGTTTCATCTGCATTCACAAATAATAATCAATGCCCGAAAAATGTCGCGCAAAGTATAAGAGTGGCTCCAGACATTATTTTGTAATCCAGAGTCAACTCAGTACAAATCCGTGGTGTTCAATTAAAAGAAAAGTAAAATTAGTCTTATATTAGGGCTCGATGACTGTTAGAGAAGCAAAACTAGAAATATCCGAAAAGATTTCGGGCTTACAGACAGCGGCGCCGGTTTTCTTAGCGAGGCGAAGAGGCGGAATTAACCATGTACGGACCCCAAGAAAATTTTGGAATAATTGACGGCAGCAAACGTGTTTTCCTGCTATTCCAGCTCTTAAAATTAATGTTTTTTAAATTTCGGGCATTTTTTTTTTTGCCAAAAAGATGAAATATTTTTTTTTTTGTCACTTTACCCGTCTGCCCGAAAAGTCAGCTTTCCCGAAAGTTAGGGGGCAGCCCCCCCTGCCCCCACCCCCTGGCTCGTACGCCTATGAGCTCAATATCAAGATTTCGTGTATTTATTTATACGTAAAGATATGGGGGAAGGGAATATACCATCCAAATATTGTGCAGTACATTTATTTTTTTACAAGCTGATTCATGGTCCACCTGTCCTCCAAAATCATCCTAAACTGGTGGGCCAAGATTTTATTAACCATTCATGCCCAGAAGCATCATCGTTCAACCGATGGTCTCGAGATGGACACATGAAGTCTAAACCACCCCTAAAACGTCGTGAAGTCAACAACAATATTTTTTTATTTACAAGTGTCTTTTTGACACCACCCGACCCCTCCTAACCGGCCCCAATTTCATTCCGGTGACACACAGTCAATACGTAAATCAAAATATATCATAGCGGTCGACATTCACCATCAACTGTTAAAAAAGCCTCAACAAAACGCTGCCATTCAAGCATCACAAACAAGACAAAAAATGAAGAACCCCGGTGATAAGATCGAGAAGGAAACGGCATATCCTACTCCGAATTAAAGACCACTGTCACCTGACGGGAAGAAGAAACACAAAAGCATCGGAAGAAAAAAAACGAAAAATATCTGACATTTCCTTTCAACTTATATTACCGGATCCGAAGAATTGTATGACTTTAAGGTAGATTGACCAGTTTCCAGTTGTCAGATAATTATTAATACGCAGATCACGCAGAGCACAATAATTAATATAGATTATTATATATTCATTTATTATAAATCTACGTAATATATACAAATAACAATATTTTAATAGCATTTTGTAAAATATCTAGTCTATATGTATTTAATGTCATTGTCGAACTGTGGTTGGGGTCGACACATCAGCAGTTAAACCATAATAAACAGCAACAAATACCGTGACAAGAAATATCAGTAAGGTTATTAAACCTACAATAATTACAGCAATTTTCAAAGCATCATCTGACAGGGACTGAGCTTTTTTCTCCTTCCTTCGCTTCTTTGATTTCTGAAGAAGAAAAAAAAACAGTATGTGGTACAGAGTATGTTCATGCTCTATTCCTGTGGTATAGCCAAGATTAACTAGGGCGGAAGTGGACTTGACATCTTACACCCCGATGTAGCACGTACTTTAATGACGCCGAGTGGGGTACTGGGATTCTGGAGACTTCTTGTGCTCTGCTATTTCTGGCTTTATGGTTGTTCCTCACTTGATTTCTTGCACACACACACACACACAGATTAAATATTCTGGGATGCAGCACATACAGTATTGAAACTGCTGGCTATAATGCATCATATGACAATTTAATCGAAAGGCAACCAGAAGGCCGACCTTAAGTTATCTAGGGTGGTTGAAATACTGGGCCGTTCCTAAAGTCACCTCTGGTGCAAAGTCCGTTAAGTTCATGCGTGCATTTCTTCTCGGCATATATATAAACAATGAATTTTATGGTATCTTTCAGTGGCATACATTTATCTTTGTATATCATAGTTTCAATTTCTTCACAATTTTCCATACTCATAGATTATAAAGGATCCCTTAATTTTGGAAAATTTAACAATATATCTATTAATTTATTTGGAAATATGTTTCTTTAGGAATAGTTCCGTTTGGAACTGTCTATGAGCGAACGATATTCGCTGACATTGGCACTCCGGTTTCCTCTCACTGCTAAATACTCTTACGCGCAAGCGAATTATTGAAATAAAATTGAAACCATATGATAGTCCCAAAATGACCTAGTTTGTGTCGAGTGGACGTTAAACCAATTTCTCTCTCTCTCTCTCTCGCTGACATTGTCCACTCAAAGACACATTTGTCTTACCCTGTCTTTGTAATAATAAAACGGTAACACTGGTTGTTCATATCCACCATTGTACAAACAGATTTGATTTCTCCAGTTTCGATCATCATGACGTTGAGGTTCATCTCCCCATACGGACCAAATGTTTCGGTTTATTACTTGAGAGTGACTGACATCTACTGCAATATATAATGGAAAAGGCAACCAACACATTTTCAACGCAATAATTCTTTGTTGGAGACGACCCACCTTGGTTTTGAATAGATCTACATGAATCCCAAACCTTTGCTGAAATCGAAAATTTAATTTTTTATTTTATTATCAACATCATGCTTAAAACTTTTATTTAAAAAATCATGTTATTTTCTTAATTAAACATATATTATGCAAGAGGTAAATCTGCGTATTGCAAGTCTTTCTTTAGGCCTGAAATGTTTTCTAAATTATTAATTAGACATTAATTAGCTTATCCAGGCCATATTCAACTCTCGATGTTTTCGGATTTCTCCGATATTAAAGAGATTGGAACAGTTCAGTCGTATTTTGATTTAAGCTACAAATGGAAGTGCGAAAATTAGTTTCGAACAACCAGGACCGTGGTTGAAATTATTGCACACGTCTTGTCCACAGGCGTAGGAGCTCAAAGTAATTCAGGGGGGCATAAGAGAAAATTGCCCGAAATCAATATAATATAATTAATATAGTATATATATCGAACTCAATATGATCAATATATAGTATATTATATTGATTATATATAATCAATATAATATAATATAAATCAATATAATTCTAAAAAATTAAACAATATTTTGATATTCAGAGATCATCGTCTCACCAAATTGATCGTACAAATCAGGACTCAGGAACAAATATAAAACATTTTAGAAATATGAGAGGCACGTCCATACGGCAGAATGTTCAAAATTTCGTACAGTTTCTCGGGTTGTCCAATAGTCTTTTTAGAAAAAGTGAGAGGCACGGCCATGACGTCCAGCAAAAATGACGTCCGAAAACGGGTGAATCCACCCTGGCAACTGGCTGTTTCCTAGCAGTTTTCCATTTGGCTCGTTTCCTCTGCCGTTTTCCGGCCCGATGCCCGTTTTTCGGGCAATACCGTTTTTTCGGGCATACCTATCATATCATATTTTCGGGCATGCAGTGGACAAGAAAAAGACGAGAAAATACTTTTCGGGCAGTGTGGATCTCATAGAAATAAGTTAGTTATATTTTTTCTCTAAACATTAATAGAAAAAAAAGGTCGTCGAATTTTTCATTGCCCGAAAATAAATTTTTGGGGGGGGCAAATGCCCCCCCTGCCCCCCCGGCTCCTACGCCTATGGTCTTGTCATACTTTCAAAGGCTAATATCTTGGCTCGCAATAGAGTAATTTGAATGTAATTATACATTTTACATTATTTATGTTCGAACTATTATAGCAAGAATGGCTAGCTCTTTATCTAAATCTTACATAACGTATATTTATAGACTTAGACAAAGCTAATGATTTGAATAAGTATTGCCCTATCTTGTTTATTTGTATGCTACTGTAAAAATAATTTGAGAGAATGGAAGAGACTGATAGAATGTAACAGTCACCCGAGAGTTCCACGCTTATAACCACCATTGATTTTCAACTGACATTTATTATTGTGATTTTCTGATTATAGCAGTTTACCTGTATAATATAACCAACCTCCAGGGCAATGGACACAATGTTTCGTCCCTCTGCGATTTCTTGTGAACAGTTATAGTTAAATAGTTTCAGTGGGGGTTGTTTTTAAATTTGCATGTATCACAAATCAACGTTATCCCCGATTTACGTTTGGACTTTTGAAATATTGGTAACGACACACCAGACAGACAAGGAAGCAGATAAGGAAGAACCCTATCGAATAAATATTTTCACCCGATCGGGTAAACACGATGCAACTTCGTTGGATTTGATAAAACTTTTGATATTTGAGTTGACATTGAATTGGGAGCTAGCATGGGCGACTTGTGATCCTGTTATGGACCGGATAAGCCCCGATATAACTTCTGTTCTGAAGACGAGAGATGATACTACGTACAAGGTTTTGTTTCTGATGTTGAGTTGTGTTGTTTGGTCTGTTCGCTGAACACTGTAGACTCGCCCGATGTAACATTACTCACAGTTTTGGAAAGGGTTTCTTTATTCGGGCTTTGTACGGCTGAAGACGGCACGGGTGGTGCAACGGGGAAATAGTCTGGCAAGGTAACTACTGAATCTGGAGCATCGTATACGGTTTCTGAAAACAAACAAAACATTCTTTAGGACGATGACTTGACATTTGTAATTTGTAGCTTTTATATAAAGACAGTTTGATATTGAATGAAGAATAGAATTTCCCAAAGTGTTTTGTCATCAGATATTGTTTTATACAACATTTAATATCAATGATATTTTTGTCAAATTCATCTTTGGCATAGATATCACGGTGAAATTTCCACTCCAGTCAATATATAAGATTAACAGCAATGTTTTAGGGTCTTGACATTTGCGAAGGGTCTGACAGGGAAAGTTGTCTAGTCTTTCGGATGGGACGAAATCCGAGGTCCATGTATACATTTGCGTGCATGTAAAAGATCCCTTGGTAGTTGGAATTCGATATAAGAGTAAACCGTAGCACACTGGATGGCGTATGCCCATCTTCGTTATCCTGGTCGGAGCTAGTTCAGCTCTGAACGTCGGTCTCATTACACATGAGACCGACGTTCAGAGCTGAGTGTAATGAGACCGACGTTCAGAGCTGAACTAGGTCGGAGCATAACAGTAAAACGTTAAACACCATTTCATTTCATTTTTTCAAACTATGTAAATTTACAAGAATCACCAAAATATATACATATATAGAGAATAAGTACACATTATTTAAATATTTGAAAAGAGAAATGAGCGTGCTTTTTAGTGATACGTAACATGATATCTACAATTCGTATCAAGACGGGTACATGTATGTTTACTTTAAATATCCCCGCTGCGATTTAATAGCGTTGCGTACTACCCGATTTTGATCGTATTTTCTTTCCCCTTGTCAGTGATGCAGTCCAGTTGGAACAGAACAGTAGGACGTTAAATCCCATTACATTTCCATGACAACTGTAATTTGATATAAAGCAGTGGTTCTTAACCTGTTTTTGCCAACGGCACACATTTGAACACATGAAAAATAGCGGTACACCTGGCTAAGTATATAGGAAAAGTATTTGAATTTTTCAAAATAAAAACATGGCAAAGCACAGAATGCGTACAGCCGTAGACACAAACTAGTCACATACATACGGAATGACTCAAACTCAATAAAGAAAAACACAGCTATGAACTTACAGTAGACACCAGTGAATACTCAATTAGCATCATGTGATTTTTCGCATTTTCTTAGTGTGCCGTTCACAATTTCGCGGCACACTTTGGAATATTTTGCGGCACACTGGTTGAGAAGCACTGATATAAAGGAGAAGTTGATATTAAATGATTTTTTTTTTATTATTATAGCATTTCTGCATGTCATCTAATACCATTGTTATATGTTCACATCCAGTTTTGGCATAAGTATCATGGACAGCTATCCAGACAATCAATACATAAGTTTAGCAGCAAAGTTCTTAATACATATTTATTGTATTGTTTATATATGTTACGTATGTTATATAATAAAGATCAATAACAATCTTTAAACACGTGTGTTTATTCATGCCAAAAAGATATCCTATCCCAAATATGTTTATAGTTTGTTTATTTCCTCCGCTCATGTTCCACGTCTCCCGTTTCTCATTTCAACCATGATTCTATGCATGTTTGTGTGTTATTACAGACATCTTAGCATTTTGAGTTGGTTTTTCCTGCTGAGACTAGTCAGCTGAGTAAAGCACAGCAAAAGATGGCACAAAACATCGTGTCATGAACAATATTGATTGTCGTCTGAGAATATCTTCTGACAGTATCGGGCACCTCTGGCTAAATGCTTTTATTGTCAAATGATTTGTATTATTACCGGAATTGAATGTGTCGCCATAGAAAAATATGCTAAAGTAATACACACCAAACTGCAGGAAATGTACACGATTTATTTTCGAAATAAGAACAGCCCCACAGAATCGTATGCAGCCCTTATGAAAGGGGAGTTGGGGTGGTCACAGAATTTGAGTATCCCCCATAACAGCATTATTTTTGTCAGTTGTAAGCCCAGGTTAAAATAAAATAAAATGACAGGCCAAAGATTTATAAGGAGATTATAAATTTCCAAATAAACTGGAATGGCCCACATCGAGTTAACGGTTAGATTGCGTACTTTTGATATTATTCTTCAACTGTAAACTACAATTGTATAATAATATATCCAAATTTTACAGGCTTCTTTTGTTTATGTCAGTCATAGTGACACTTCACAATAAAAAGTGTCATTTGAAGAATAGCCCAGGGTGTTATACAAACTTATAGAATAAAATAGGTTAGGTTATGAATATCCAACTTAAATAACATCTTTAAACTTCCTCCATTTCCTGGGTGTATTTGAAAGATTTTACTTGTTACACCACAATAAATACATAATATAAATTGTGATATTTACATATAATTAGATATAAAGTATATTTTTAAAAATGAAGGATATATAAAAATAAGACTGAACATATCTATTTACTAACAGGTGTAAACACATTAAATTATACCCAAATGGCGTTCCTTACTTATAAAATATCCTCACACTTCTAACTTTATATTTTATAAAAATTAATTCCTGTAATCTGCAGGGTAAAAACAACTAACGAAGAAAAGCAGTTATACGTTATGCATTGCTGGTTATGAACATTAAAATTGCCCAAACGTTTACAGCTATTCTGTATATCGGACGAATACGAATTTGTGTCTTTTGAAAGGTAAATGTTACGTAGATAATATCACTGAAACAATAAAGATGATATTTTAAAAGGAAATAAGATAACGGTTTACACTCTTCTCACCTGATGCAGCAGTAGACGATTGTCTGATCAAAGGCAAATCTTTATCCATTGTATTGTCTTTGAAACAAGAATATTCTCAATCTACAGTTATATTACCTGCCATTGTCTCGTCTATTTAAGTCTACAATCCCTACATAGTCTATAAACATCTAAACATGTCCTAAACATCAACAAACTCTACCTGTCCAAAATGTCGTGTTTTTTGTTCTTCAGATGAGTCACACATGTATCCTTTAGTGTCGTACTGTGTTATGATTGACGAGTTATGTCTGATCGTGCTCGTATCAATATGTTATTATACAACCAATAATAGCATCAATTATTCCATGCAAATATTCCTGTTCTTCAACAAGGAAACTCATATCATTAATTTCAAAAATAATACATTAATGGATTTTGTAAGTGACTTTTTATGTTGCAATTTTTTTAATAATCATTCGTTAGAACTATTTTTGTTTTTATTGCGAGAGAAAATGAGGAGAATTTGGTATCTTTTTTAATTCATATTTTGTACACCTATTGGTTTTTCAACAGAGAATGTGTTCTAAAATAGAAACGATCAAATTATTGGAATACAGAATCAAGAATGTGGTATATAGAGTTTAGATATTAAAATGTCAAAATTGGTACATGCATTTTGGATTGTGTATATATATATGTAACATGTTTGTTCGAGTAATAAGATGGGGTGGGGGTAATGATAAGATTCTGAATATAAATTCTCCCCTAGAGACTCTATTCCCACTTCTCGTGTGTTGGCGTAAAGATGCTTTGTGTGATTTTGTGGTCACTTGACTGTTGTGTTTCTGTAAAATTATAGCCCTGTTTCTTTGATGGCTCTGTAGGCGGATTTTAAATTAATGGCTATCACATTCGACGTAATTCTTGTTAGCTGATAAAACGTAATGTAATTTATTATGCAGACGGTCATATTTTTATTAAGAGACACGCGAAAGACACATTAAGAATGAGAATCAAAATTACTGAATATCCAATTTATCATTCTTTAAGTGACAATAATAAAGTGTATGATAATGACTTCTTATTTATGATATCATAAAAAAATGGTCCGAAAATTTACCTCTAATTTCTTTTGGCCTGAAATGTTATAAAAACTATTAATTTGACATTAATTAACTTATCCAGACCATAATCAGATCTCGATGTCAAGGCTAATCTGCGATATTTGTTGGATTGTAGTCCGATTTGCCGCAAAACTTTCCTTCGTGATTAACATTTAAATGGATAATCGAGACTATTAGTTTTTGTCTTACCGACTTCAGTAATGATGATCGAGGCTAAGCATTGTTCTCGGTTCATAGTGGACCAATTTGACTGAAATTTTCCGCAAATTGCCTTTACAGTATGTAGTTTTTAACTATTATAATGAGAACTGCCAACTCGTTATCTAATCTCCCATAATGTATCTTTAACTTTGAAAGTTTAACGGTCTATAGATTGATCCATTTTGGAAATGTATGTAACAGCTCTTAATATAATAGGCATTATACAAACTGACCCCATGATGGAAGCAGAAAGTTTGTGTTCCATGCCAACGATTTCACGGTCACTGACGACGCCTTAACGATGAGCGAATGGTAAATTAGGTGAAAATGCTGTGTTAAAATAAATATTGATACAAGCTATGTGATAAACAGATGAAGCGTACAGGTAAACTCTACTAGTTTAACTTATAACAATATCACTGTAGCTAGATTTATTACTCTCCTCTAGTTTTTAACGGTTCAGCCTACATTTACAGTAAGAATCTATACCTTGACGTTTATAGCTAGGAAGTGTGTACATGCTCACAAGAGAAAGAGAGAAACAGAGTTTAACTTCCACTGGACATAAACTATGTCATTTCGGGACTAACACATGGTTTAGTTTTATGTCAATAATTCGCTTGTGCGTAGGGGTCATTAGAAGTGGGAAGAAACCGGAGTACCCGGAGAAAACCCACGAGGTCGGACAGGCGACCCTACTCCTTGCCACGTACAACCGGGGATTTGAAAAACCTCACCAGTTGACTCAATGGCAGGCCGTAAGATACAGCGCGCGCACGCTAACCATTCGGCCATCCAACCCCCCTCACATGCTCATAAACTACAATGTGAGTTATGATGTATACTAATATAGGTAACTCAGTTTAAAATCTGATTAAAGTCCTATCTTGTTTTACAGTCCGGTGATTCTACAGAAGGTAGTATAATAATACATTTGCGGGGGGTGGGGGATAAAGAGAGGTGATGTTAGATGTTCCAGAAACGTCCTCTTTGATGTGATTAATATATTCTAGCTAATTGGGTATTCCCTACGATCTGACCCCAGTTAAAATCGATCTGACTAAGCCAAACAGGTGTTGGAAGTACAAAAGAAAAAATATGAAACTTCTGAAATGCGAATAAAAAAACACATCGACGGACGGGGGAGGGGGGAGGCAATAGACAACCATTGCGTCAGAACCTTCCCGTTTCATGTGTAACGTAGGTTTTTGACATGGGTCTGTATTTATTAAACCTCCACCCATTCCATCAGCAATCCCACGATTTTCTGGCGTGGTTTCCCCTTGTCAGTGATGCAAAACGGAGGGCCTGACAAGGACAGCTGTCTAGTCGTTCGGATGGGACGAAAAAGTAGGCCGTAGCGCCGCTGCCCGGGCAAAATTTACCTCATAGCACACTGTATGGCGTATGCCCGTCTTCCATTAGCCCGGGTTAGGTGCAGAAGAGTAGGACGTTAAACCCCATTACATTTCATTTCATTTCCATCAGCAATATCTTGAGCTATAATTGAACTCTCTTCTTATGAATCATAAGGTGTCCTCATTCGTGGAAAATGAGCTGTAATGGGTTACCTTCTAGTATTCCGACCCTGGCATTCGTATCTCACGGTGATATATCGGTACTCCATTTAACACGCGAAAATGCACCCTATTCAGCAAAGTTGACTGGCAAGTACAGTGCACAATGACAGCATATTCAAATGTATGAAAGGTTTATATTTAACTCATGTTTGCGACTGATCTCCCCCAACGGTTTTATAATGAATTTTATTATTTATATTATTACTGATCACAAATGTTGTCATAATAAATAACTTCGGGGGGGGGGGGGGGCAAGAGTGTCTGTCTACTCTGTTAAAATGCCAAAACCAAGTGGAAATATCATTAAGTTTAATTTTCAACGTTTGGGCATTCACAGACAGTGTGCATTAGAATATAAAGTAAATAGTAAAACTAACCTAAACACATTTATCATGATCGGCATAAAAATCGATAAAAAAAAATCAATCTTTTTCTTTTTGCGGAAATATCATTAAGTTTATTTTTCAACGTTTGGCTATTCACAGACAGTGTGCATTAGAATATAAAGTAAATAATAAAACTAACCCAAACACATTATTCATGATCGGCATAAAAATCGATAAAAAATCATTCTTTTTCTTTTTGCGGAAATATCATTAAGTTTATTTTTTAACGTTCGGGTATTCACAGACAGTGTGCATTAGAATTTAAAGTAAATACTAAAACTAACCCAAACACATTATTCATGATCGGCATAAAAATCAATAAAAAATCATTCTCTTTCTTTTTGCTTCAGATAATCTAATAATGAAAAACCTGTACCCAGTTTATTGACATATTTCAGTTACTTTATTATATTTTCTAACATCTATTCCATTTATGAATCTTCCCATTCACAGCCGTGACAAATTCAAACGTGATAAAAATGAGAAAAATAGAACTCATAAAATTACCAAATTGACTCGTTGAGCAGTGAATTTCTTCAAGTCTGTCTGTGTGACTCGAGTGTCAAGCCATGTTCAGTCTTTCAGCGAGTTTATGTAACTTCACCGTTAACTGGAGGCGTTTTATATCTCAGAATCAAGTGAGGTAGAACAAACTAGCTTTCCGATTGTAACTTCCGGTCTATTTCCTACCATTCAGTTGGCGTTTGCATCAGCCCCAAGATAAAATTGGAACAAGTGTCGTAGAATAATTGAAAAGGCTATGTTCGGTTTCATTGAATTGGTAGGGTTTTGTGTTTAAAAATCTCTTGAACATCATTTTTGACATAGAAATGATATTTTGGATCAACGGAATGTCTCCTTGAAATGAAATTGACCTGATTTTGTCTGCTTCTAGAAACAATGACTTATATGAACGTGGGGATGCATTGTCTTATTGGCGAATTGAAGAACAGAACAATTCTTTGTGAACTAATCAGCAAAAGGTCAAGATGCTACCTGGATTACAAATATAAGTTAGAAGATTGAATATACTAATTGTATACGTTATGATATGCTAATAGATTTAATGATTTACATTGGCATTCAATTTGCCCTATTGCGTTTCGTGTTTAATTTTATAAGATGGATCAGGCTGTGATACGAATGAGCGCATTTTATTGACTCAAGGTTTCAAGCGTCTAACAAAATGCTGCAATTAATGTGTGGTTATTTTTCTTACTTCGTGATAGTCATCTGCTATATTATCAAAAACATCAAGTGCATTTTTACTTTGTTTTTACAAGATTGATATTGGAAAAAAAAGTGAAGAGCATTTGCAGGATATCTGGAAATCGCTACTTGCCATTAAACACTTCGTCTATTAGACCTCTGCTGTCAATATTATACAAGCTTAAATATGTTCGGTTACACCAGTAGACTAACCCTTCATGTACCCTTTCTCACAACCCTGTGCCTAATAACTTATCATTAAATTCAAATTGTAAATTATGCTTTAAGTAGTCTTACGGCGCCACCTTCACGAAGCCATCTTATACGGTCGACAAGAATAACTACGATGTAGACTGATATCCATTCCGATATAAAGAATAAAATACAAGCACCGTTTCGTATATTTGGATAGTGTCTGATGGAGATAAGACGCGAATCTTTAACACTGCGCATAGGATAATTCTAATAGAGGTAAATTGTGGGTATGATTGTTAATTGACGTCATCAAATGCTTTTACCAATTATGGAATCAGTTACAATCTACACAATGGAAAATATAGTATTAGTGCACGAAGAAGAGCTTATTTTCTTACTTTGAAAGTCTTGAATTGATTTTAAGTGGGGAATTTTACACTGGAAATAGTGGTACTCACCGTTTTTAAGGAGGGACCATTCTCCCATAAACATATTAAACATGTAAACGAGGAATACTTGAAACCTGCAGATGAAAGTGGTAACTTGGGCTCGTATAACACGCTTTCATTTATACATTCAGACACGCGATCAATAACATGAACAAGACAACACGTCACATAATCGGTTTGAAAAACAGTTACCATTCGAAATCCTTTATTTATGTTGTAGTGAACGGGGAATTTTATGTCGTTTTATAGAGAATTCGTGATTGTTTGTAATGATATATTGTCTCAAAGCGCGCATAAAAAGAGATTCGAATTCCACTTCAAAGATGCTTGTCTGCCATCAAACACGATAATAAAGAATAAAACACATCAGCAATTTAACTGCTGTAAGAGATAGACCGTGGAAAACGGATGTAACAGCCGTGATGAAAAAACAGTATAAACTTAATTAAAACACGAGCATCTCTCGAGTATTGAACAATGATATTACCGTTAATAACTAAACCCATCGTTTCTCCCTCTTCTTCACATTAGTTTTATCTAGAGTTATGTTGAACAATAGAGATTTCTAATTCTAACAAGAATGTATCTGACGTAAATGGTGTTTTTATATTTGTCAATTGCATCAGCTGTTTGTGGGGGTTAAAATAAAGGTAGGGATTAAGATAAAGATATCGTAGGCAGAAGTAACAAAAGAAAAGCGATCAGTACAGAAAAGGTGAGAGCATCGTAGATCCCATCAACGTAGATTACTATAGAGACCGTAACAGATCCCATATTTTACAGTCGATACTTTAAGGGCAGACACACATCTCGAAAACACCGAAAAGCACAAAGAAAAGTGACACAGAAGAACAATAACGATTCGTAAGCATTATAAGGATTGTGATGACACAGAAGAGCAGAAAACAAAACATATTCCAGACGAGCAGGAGAAAGCATGCAATAGCCAGGAATATGGAGAAGAAAGTCGTACAGATGGTATTAAAAGGTCACTTGCTGCGAATGCATACAACAGTCTTTCTAAATAATCCTGGGGACCGAAGAAAATTGCAATACAGATCTTAGCAATATGCAGTTGTGCAGCATACAGGACCATATTGAAGAATACAGGACCATATTGAAGAACTAAACTCCGGCCCTTAATCTAACGGAAAACTCAGAGCAGGGGCGCGCGAAACCAGATTCGACCATGAGAATTTTGGAACTCGGTTGGTTAAACAAATCGTGTAAATACTAGACCATTTCGTTATTTGCTGCGACAAAGTTCGTTTAAGGGACACCTTTGTTATCAAAACAGTGATATTAAAACAATTTTTCACACCCTCCGACAACTCCGCAACCATTGTAACAACGGATGATTTAAAGTTTATCGAAGCAGATTACACAACAGCACACGCGCGAGAAAACCCGCCATTAGATTGCAGTAATTCGGAACATGACAACAGAATTGGTACACAAGGGAGGCAGTAAATAGATGTTATGTCAGATAAAACATTTCCGAGCCAGCAACACATATTTTTTATGTTGATGTCGCCATATAGGTTTAATCCAATTTCCCTTGCTGTGTGCGTTTCAATAAAACATTTGTTGTACTCTACGACATTGATGCACACTTAAATGAATTATGGCTTTCCCCAGTCGGGAGATTGAAAACAACTACCCAAAGCGAGATTTAAAAGGTTACGTGGACGTTTTTAAAATCCAATCAAACTGAAGCTGCTAGTTTTTACTTTCGGAATTAAACGTGTTGTGTGTTTTGTCATGAGGTAAATTACTGAACTACAATATTCCTATATATAAAAAAATATTAATTTTAATAATACAAACAACTACAGCCATAGAATTAAAATCCGTGTACAAGTGAACAATTATCTCCATACAAAGAGTCAGTTAAAACCAAAGATTACTATTTTACCACGCAACGCATTTTAAAGGGCCAATCTTACAACGCACCCTGTGCTTATAGTTTCCTCACTTTTACGCATTAAATGCAAAAAAACAGTCACAAGTTGGAACAGGCAACACTGCTACCCTTTCTTCTTTCGATAATTTTCCAAAAATCCGTATATCTGCGTTCAATTACAGATGCCACTAAAACATAATCTGAAATTCAATGCCTCTTCACCCTATTCTACCTTAATAGATGTGTAAACTGATCAAATTGTTAACTGGTAAAAGCCAAGAACAGCAAAACACGATCTTTATCTTACATTGGCCATTTATCGCGCAGTTTAAAGAATGTCCGTTCATAAGATAACCAATCTAAAGATAACATTTCACCATTTTCTAACACCAGGCACTTTACTGACTGGTTATGGCAGTATTTTTCATGTATTCTCGAATAATAAATTTGTACCTTTATCAGATATCAGTAGGCTGATGTTGAAAACATAGATTCTGGTGTCAGAATGTAATTTATATACACGCAAACCCAGCTTCTGATTACTTTCATACCATTACATATATCAAATGTGTCAAAAATGTTTTTTCTTATATTAAATTCAATAAATCAGAGGCAAAAATACAAGTTCATACCATTGAGACAATTAGTTATAAATATGACAATAAGTATCAATTAAAACGTTGGCTTTTAGAAGACATTTTACATGGCTGTCTCCTTGAACCAAAACGGAACGGTTCGTTAATTTAAGAACTACGGGGGGGGGGGGGTTTAGTTAGCACGTGCGTGCTGTATCATAAAGCCTGCCATTGAGTCAACTGGTGTAGTTTCGAATCCCCAGTTGTACGTGACAAGGAAAAGGATCGCCTGTCCAACCTCGTGGGTTTTCGGCTGGGTCCTCCGGTTTCCCCCCACTGCTAAAGACCCTACGCGCAAGCAAATTATTGAAATAAAATTAAACCATATGTTAATCCCGAAATGACATGGTTTGTGTCGAGTGGACGTTAAACCCCATTTCTCTCTCTCTCTCTCTCTCTCTCTCTCTCTCTCTCTCTCTCTCTCTCTCTCTCTCTCTCTTTCGTTGCAATGTGTTTAATAATAACAGTCTCAAAGTGCGAATACTGGTAGACCAAAATGTTACTAGTTCTTTAGATAACTAATGGACAAAAGGAAGTACCATGTATGTACATACCTAGGAAATCGATCTAAAATCTAACAAAACATTGTTCATCACCTTGGTAAGTCACCATCGGCGTAGCCAGGAATTTGCTAAGGGGTTGGGGGTTGGGGGTGATTGACAGAAGGTCATGGAACTCCGCTAATTGGAAGATTTGAAACTTAGTGCAAGCTCGATAATCGAGTTGCAAAGTTCAAGGTTCGGTCAATATAAAGATTTGATTTGAGTGCGTTTGTGTCACAACCTCTGATGACGTTAGCTGTAAGTTGGGGAATTGCAGCCCAATAGACCAGGAGCACAATTTGGGCGTGGAATACTACACCCACGACCAGATAGATACCCGACAGGCTTACATTCTGATGATACCAGATATGCATGCATTGATATCATATAGGAGAAAATTGGTACAGGCTAACCCCCTGGGCTCCCGCTCTACAATCTAGCGACGGCTAGATGTAGTAAAACTTGCGGTCGTTGCTTCAGGAACATGTCACATCTCCTACCCCCACACACCTCTGGCAACGGCGCAGCAATTCAAACATTGTTATCGTACTATATATTATCACTGGTAGATTGACCGATGGCTGCCAGATTATACTAATGGGTTTGAATGGTGGCAAAATATGCCGATAGAAAATCTGAGCCTATATATCAACAATCGACAGACATATCCTTAACTGTTATGTTTACGTTCTTAATGGCTTCTTAATGAGTTTCAGATTAAAATCCTAGCCTTGACTAGTGACTACTGTTCTTACATCATATCCCTTTCTTACCACCAGTTTCAATGATGTACTGTGTGTGGCATTATATCTGCTAGTTTGTTTGTCTTTATTTCATACACGACTGATGAAGGGAAGAATTTTTGATAAACTTATCATGTCGTTTAAATCTCTAGTTCTGTACACTTGAACCGCTTCTGTCTACGTAATAACAGTACATGTATATAGATATAAAGGATACTTCACTTCAAGATAAGTTTAACATAATTTAAAATGCCTGAAGGAAGTTTACAGACAGCCTGACTGCTGATAATCGTCTATGTATTATCTACATATCTTTTGACTGGAACGTGAACCCAATATTACGTCTTATAATCGCATTCTCATGGTAAAAAAAATAACACGGTTTGATAACTCATCTTAAAACTACTACTGACGGGTTTCCATCATTTCCAGGAACGGATGGAACTGACAAACTGTAGTCTTTAATGCTAGTTTCATGATCGAGTGTACTGAATAATATAACACTTACGTGGTATTAGAATCGTAAAAGAGAAAGAAATGTTCTCTGTTTTCTTCAGTTCTTAAAGAAATCTTAATAAAAGATTGCGTCACATGCTGGTTATATCTCTTGTTGTGGCAGCAAATTCATCATAAACTAACCGCTGTTGGAAATTGTTTTATACTGACTGATTATATACGCAGGGCACGGGAACACATTTATTATCTTCACCGTCTGAAAATCTCTGATTTCACAAGTCGATAAAGAGAAAATATAATTAAAAACGGAAATTCACAATACCCGAATAGCGAATTAAAATTAATTGCATTTTACGGCATGTCAAATGCTAATGGCTCATTTGGCGCCTAACATAATGGATATTCCATCTTCTGTTTTTAAATGAGATGAATATCAGAACGACAATGGGTCTTTTGTCTATTTGCGACCCAAACGCCAGCATCTTGACATTTTCCTTGGTACACTTTTATAGCGTTAGCAAACTGTGATCTAACGGGGAGGCCGAGGTATGACATTTTCTACTAATGTAGGATTTTGGATCAAATAAGGAAAGTTCATCACTTCAGGAGTACGGATTTGGTGGCATCCTTCAATCAATAGTCAATCGGATTAAAACACAGATCCTATTTCGTTTCGTTTTTTATAGTGCAAAATTTTGTTTTACTTGTCTTTACTAAACTAGCTAAAGTATTAAAAACGAAATGAAATATCTGTGTTGGACATAAAATTGCATATCAGCGTTGACTCTATCTGTGGACACGAAAGTCGAAATGTATTCGTAGATTTAATTCAACCAACAAATTAAAGGGGGGGGGGGTGGACGCATGGTTAGCACACGCGCGCTGCATCATACGGTCTGTCATTGAGTCAACTGGTGGGGGTTTCGGTTCCCCAGTTGTACGTGACAGGGAGTAGGGTCTACTGTCCAACCCCGTGGGCTTTCTCTGGGTCCTCTAACCATTCGGTCAGTGTGTTCAGTTTGGCACCTTCATCTACACCCAGAATACAATGTCCATAATACATGTATTGACTAATGAACCATTTACGACACAATGGTACCAGCTTTTCTTTGTGAATTAGACATAAATCTTTTGGACATAGTTTCTGTTTTCTAGGTTATTAGCCCCACCCCAACCCCTTTATACAATTTGATGATATATTAATGCAACATAAAACATTTTCACACTATATACACAGAAATCAAAATACAACACAGCATAGAGCTTTGTTGATGTTTTGAATGGCAATGTTCAAGATGTATCGTTTAGATAAGTAAACCAAAACTTACGTTGGCCGCCAACGTGTAAGGTTCTGAATGTTGTTGTACTCCTCCACATAATCAATCCGTTATTCCCGCGGGGGCCACGGTGGCTAAGTTGGTAAGACGCTGGCTCGCTAGCCTGGAAATCGAATGTTCGATCCCTGCATTGAACGAGAAAGTTCATTCAGATTTTCCGGCCTGGGTCCACCTTGTCAATGATGCAGGATGGAGGGCCTGACAAGGACAGTTGTCTAGTCGTTTTTATTTAGCCCAATTCGGAGCAGAATAGTAGGACGTTAAATTCCATTTCATTTCATTATCTTTTCGTTATTCCCCCATTTCGATGGCCTGTTCACCATGCTATACAAAATTCCTTTCAATAAATCTTGCTCTGTGGCTGGCAATCTTAATCAGTTTTTATATTACCTATTGTATACCAGACCATGCAGACATCTCCTGGCTAGAGTTTTCAAGATTTGCTGCCACGAGAAAGAAGTTTATCAGATGGCATGCCATAATAACTAGGAAGTACAGATGAAGATTAATTGTAATAATCAAGGCCGGGTCTAGAATTGTGAATTATGATTCCCGAATCCAATAAAATATTTACTAATGTTTGCTTACTACAAGTGGTCATAATTATACATACTTATTAGGGGCGTTAGCAACCATTACTGTGGGTTCCACAGGTTTAGTTTCATGAACACCTACTTTGTTATCTACACACTGACAATTCCATGACACCTTCTAAAATGAAGAACGGATTCTTGTAATTTACAGACATGTTTATAATATTAGGGCAAATTCGCGCATACCCGGTAATATTATTGAATATGTACATACGTAGTCCTGGGGTCTGTTTCACGAAATTTTAACTAAATTTTAGTAATTTGTTGGAATAATAATAGATTGATTTTAGTTCCTTGCGAATCAAAATTGAAGTATCTGCTAAAATGTGGATTTTATCTTTAGTTAAGATTTCGAGAAACAGGGTCCTGTTCTGAAAACGAAGTTAGAAACAAGTACCAATATCCTCCTACCCAGAAATTCAAATGTTTACTAATACAAACGCAACAGATGGGAAATTAGAATTAATTATCTATAGATTGATTTTATAATTCTATATAAAACAAAAATCGCAAAAAGAGACTGATAAATGTAATGCTTATAACAAGAAAATCTTTTGTTTGAAATATTTCAACTCAAACGGTTTCGTTATTTCACGAATACATATAAATAAGAAACTACATGAAGAATATTTTATATGGTATTAAGAATGAGGAACGATCGATGTATGGATAATGCAAGAATTACTTCAATTCCCATTTTTCATTGTTTTCCAAAACGTCTTTGTTGGTTAAGTCTTTGATAAGACAATGTTATTAACATTGTTAACCTAGATTACGTGACTAGAAATAGTCTTATTGTATTAACTTATAGAATCTCAGACACAGGTAAACTCATAGATAACTCTAGTTATACATATCTTATTAATTCAATTACACACATAGCTTGGTCATTCCCTATCTGTACACAATTAAGGATGAAAAGAGTTTTGCCGGTTTAGAGAGAGAGAAATGGAGTTTAACGTCCACTCGACACAAGTCGGGACTAACAGATGCTTTTGATTTATATTTCAATAATGCGCTTGCGCGTAGGGGTCTTTTGGCAGTGGGAGGAACCGGAATACCCGGAGAAAACCCACGAGGTTGGAAGGCGCCCCTACTCCTTGTCGCGTACAACCGGGGATTTGAAACCACGCCAGTTGACTCTATGGCAGGCCGTATGGCGCTTATCATTCGGCCACCCAACGCCCCTTGCCGGTTTGGGGGTGAAACATACACACGCAGCGCCAAATAGGTAAAAAAGAGAAAAAAATCAAATACTTTGAACAAGAGGAAGAATAAAACAGAAAATCATAAATTTTAAAATGTTACATAGGGGCCCAATAAGGGAAACAATGTTCTAGTTTTCTGCACCGTTTAGGCTAATGTCGAAGGTCGTGCGCTAGGCAGCATGGTATGAGAGAAATTTGCCTCGAAAGCGTCGCCACGACCTACTTTTTTCGAATTCCAACACAGTCACGGGACCTCGTGAACAGTCTTGGTTCCGTTTTCTATTTACAAGGGTTGGCCACTAACATCCTGGATTATGGCCCCTTGGTGTACGAAAATAGCCCTTTTTGTCTTGTTTCTGTCCATCTCTTGCAAAATGCGGGCGTATCTTGCATGGCATCCGCTTGTACTATCGATCGTAACGGTTTGTCTTTATTGTTAAAGTTGCTTTATTTATTATTTTGCCCCACAGCTTAGGTAGCACCCACAGTAGCTGAACTACACCCACATATACACTGTCCTACAATATGTATTGTTTAATGGTCGCGAAAGAGAGAGAGAGAGAGAGAGAGAGAGAGAGAGAGAGAGATGGGGTTTAACGTCCACTCGACACGAACTAGGTCATTTCGGGACTAGCATATGGTTTAATTTTATTTCAGTAATTCGCTTGTGCTTAGGGGTCTCTTAGCTGTGGGGGGAAACCGGAGTACCCGGAAAAAACCCACGAGGCTGGACAATCGACCCTACTCCTTGCCACGTAGTCTACAACCGGGTATTTGAAACCACGCCATTTAACTCAATGGCAGACCGTATGATACAGCGCGCACGTGCTAACCACGTCATCCAACCCCCCTTAATGGTCGAGAGCGAGACATTAAGTAATGTTTTTACAATATTGAGTAATGTCTTAAGCTCAAGACCATTAAACAACATAAAATACAGACACTCCGCACGTGCTTATACAGTGAAATACGTCACACTAGCCCATATTTCACTGGTGTAAATAATGTGCGATTGGCAAATTGTCCGTACGATTGTTTGAAATAATTGTATGCAACTACATGAACAAAGGTGACGTCTCATATGACGTCACATCTGTATTTTAACTAGTATTATATAACGGTTGTAAAAAAACACGATAACACGAGTTTTGATAATTGGCAAGATATAGCAAAATGCTTACAAAAACTGCGTATTTCTTATTCATTTTAGCAAAATGTAGTCCACTCAATAGCGAAAGTTGAAAATTGATTGATATTGTCTTTTGAATGTTAAAGACACCGGTGGGGGTGAGATATTCTTTCAATTTCTTTGTCTTGTTGAAATTATTACGTGCTGCCTAATGATGTTGTTACACATAATTAGAAGCGTAGGATTTAGTTTTTTCTTAATTGACGACGCCCCATTATCCGACTTGGCAAGAAAATCCAATTTAGTTTGTCAATTCGATACTTCTTCCCTATTGTTTTAATTATTTGCCATTTTGAGTAAATTTCTACAATATTATTTGTAAAACGGTGCAGTCCGTTTATATCCACGCAGACTTTAATATTACTGAAATACTCAATATATTTTCTGCAAGATAATACATATTCTTTTAGGGGCGTGGGCGTTCTCAATTATTAAGAGGGGACAAAGATCTGACTTCCTTATTAACTAAACGACAGTCTTTCGACCTCGTAATGTTTTTAAAAATGGAATGAAATGATGTTTAAAATCTCCTCAATGGACCACGTCGTTCATTTTGAGAGTAAAATGTAAATTTTATGTTAGCGTGCGCATCCCCGGTTGTACGTGGCAAGGAGTAGGGTCGCATGTCCAACCTCGCGGGTTTTCTCCGGGTACCCCGGTTTCCTCCCACTGCTAAAAGACCCCTACGCGCAAGCGAATTATTGAAATAAAATTAAACCATATATTAGTCCCGAAATGACCTAGTTTGTGTTGAATGGACGTTAAACCCCATTTTTCTCTCTCTCTCTCTCTCTCTCTCTCTCTCTCTCTCTCTCTCTCAGAACTATGTGTCTGTGGGAACCGGGAATGAAAAATCCCCCAGACCCACGTGTATCAGAAACACGTGTACATCTACATCTATACAATATTTAATGACCATTTAAATATAGCTGCGACAAAACTAAATAATAAAGCAATGTATTTTTTACTTTGATCAACCTGCTTTTTGGACATTTTTGTCCATTAGCATACTTGCGAAATAAAACAAAATGTTACAGACAATCGGCAAAATTTGGGTGCCAACCCATATACAGCGGATAAGCAATCATTAAAGTGTCCATACATATGAAATGAAATTAAAAGAAATGGGGTTTAACGTCCTACTCCTCTGCACCTAACCTGGGCTAATGGAAGACGGGCATACGCCATACAGTGTGCTATGAGGGAAATTTTGCCCGGGCAGCGGCGCTACGGCCTACTCTTATATCGTATTCCAATTGCCAAGGGGTCTTTAACGTGCAAGCCAATGTGTACACGTGACCTGTTTTTCGTCCCATCCGAACAACCAGACAGCTGTCCTTGTCAGACTCTCCGTTCTGCATCAGTGACAAGGAGAATACACGGCGGAAAATCGAGATGAGCTTTCTCGTCCATGCATATGTGTAATTAGATTGGTAATGACTGGAAGTAGAAAACAAAATTGGTGTACGATAGACTGAACGAAGTTTGTGAAGGATGTTGAAATGGATTCCGTCCGTCCGCCAGCCCGCCCGTCCGGGTTACGTTTCCAGTAGTTGTGCCTTTTGCTATTTGGAAATTTCTTGGATTTATATATCTTGTGTTTCCATGGAAACAAATTTGGCATGGTTTATCATGTACAATTTTGTTACGGAGCATATCTCATAAACCATTCAAGATATCTTCATGAAATTTTGTATAAACTGCAACCTATTACAGCAGTTATGCCCTTTGCTAATTTTGAATTTCTCGGATAAAATAAGTTTTGAGTGTCCATGGAAACAAGTTTTTGGTGTACAAATTTGTTGCTGGAGCATATTAAACCATTGAAGATATCTTCATGAAACTTTTTTCAAACATCAACCTGTGATAGTAGTTGTGCCTTTTGGTGATGAAACATTTCTCGCCACTGCTAAAGACCCCTACGCGCAAGCGAATTGTTGAAATAAAATTGAAACCATGTTAGTCCCAAAATGACCTAGTTAAACGTTAAACCCCATTTCTCTCTCTCTCTTTCACTCTCTCTCTGTCTCTCTCTGTCTTCATGAAATTTTGTATAAACTGCAACCTATTACAGTAATTATGCCCTTTGCTAATTTTGAATTTCTCGGATTAAATAAGTTTTGAGTGTCCATGGAAACAAGTTTTTGGTGTACAAATTTGTTGCTGGAGCATATTAAACCATTGAAGATATCTTCATGAAACTTTTTTCAAACATCAACCTGTGATAGTAGTTGTGCCTTTTGGTAATGAAACATTTCTCGCCACTGCTAAAGACCCCTACGCGCAAGCGAATTGTTGAAATAAAATTGAAACCATATGTTAGTCCCAAAATGACCTAGTTAAACGTTAAACCCCATTTCTCTCTCTCTCTTTCACTCTCTCTCTGTTGAATGATTTGTGAATTTTTACTACACCTTAGTTTTTAGTATGTAATTAATTGCTGTGCAAATCTTACATGGAGAAGCGACCTGCCTGCTGAACTACAGTGATCAACGTAAGGTTTTTTTAACTGGTACCATTGATATTTCGAGAGTTTGTTTTCTTTATGCCTTCAAAACAAGTGCAAGGGCGTGGGATAGCAATGGCTAACCATCTTGTTGATTTTGGATCGCTTTATGAAAACGTCGGACATCATATCATAATTCTACAGAGGCTCTGTGTCTGTTATTATAATATACCAATATAACTACATGTAGTTTATATTATCGTATTAATTTGTATACTTTTTAGTTCATACGACCTGCCATTGAGTCAACTGGCGTGGTTTCGAATCCCCGGTTGTACGTGGCAAGGAGTAGGGTCGCCTGTCCACCCTCGTGGGTTTTCGCCGGGTACTACGGTTTCCTCCCACTGGCAAAGACCCCTAGGCGCAAGCGAATTATTGAAATAAAATTAAAACCATAATATGTTAGTCCCGAAATGATCTGGTTTGTGTCGAGTGGATGTTAAACCCCATTTCTCTCTCTCTGAATATATATATATATATATACTTTTTAGTTTTTAGATCATGTTACGGATCTTATCACAAATGTGGGGTTTTTTTTTCAAAATATATTTGCGATTATTCTCAACGGTGGGTAACATTATACGGAATTGTAGTATGGTGAGACAATTAGCGGATATGACACCCTTAATTATTGTATAGAGATAGAGAAGTTTTTCTTGATGTAATCTAAAAGTCATTACAATTCGTATCCATATCAAGGGCGTTTTAAGGTTGATCATGGCGGAGGCTATACTATTTTATGGGCTCTCTTTTGTGGGTGGTTGATGTTTTTCATGCTAATGCAATGACTGCATTCTCATTCAGTGGTGGATTAGACAGCAATATTGTATAGAAACGAATGACTAGGATTCGGGGCCCTTTCCCTTAACCAAAGGGGCCCCTTTGTCAGACGTGGGCCCTTTTGTCTGCCTTTAGGGCCCTCCCTAACTAGGGTACATTTTCATTTTTCTCATCGTGTTTAGCATTTTTCCCCCGTCAGCGCCTCAGCTATAAAACTCCTCCGATCCATATGCAAAGCAACTGCGCCCCGTTTACCTTCTTCGTGGGTTTGTGTTAACCTGTGCATTTGAACAGCGGGACAGACGAAAAATTCATTGAGCCCGTCTACTCCATTCTACACGGGAAATAGATGGAATTATAGTCAAATGCTTTTAGCGCTCCATTAGATTCTACTCTTCTTTGCTTCACTTGAATTCACTACAAATACACGAGGTGCCTAAAATAATTATTTTTCTTCCGAACAGCCAAGAGAACAATAACTCGTAATTTTAACCGCTGGTGTTTGGGAAAAGACGGCTATCGTGACGGACTGGTGAATATTATGCACATGTATTTGCGGGATAGCAGAAGTAGCGATCAGCACTTCCTGATTTACAACCGTGTTAAAAGACGCCTGCAGTCTTACAGAAATCATTTTTGACACAATCTATTCAATTAGCTGGTCGAACAACTGTAACAAGAATTTTGCAACTTTTAATTAGTTATTCTGAATAATTTACAAAGAGCGACAAGAGCGCGTGTTAGGGTGGGTCCATTTTTGGCAGCTGCCTCCAGGAATGTCTGAGTAGTAAAAGATACAAGAAGAGTGGATACCAAAACATCGTGTAGTTGAGAAAGGCGCGCTACTCGAGTCAACCATGCGAACCGATTGGCTCCAGGAGTGATGTTACCTCCATACTCCATACACAGTGGTCTGATATGTGAGTACTTTTACCTATCTTTCTAAACATTGATAGACCAGAACTGATATGGTTCTAGGGAATTGTCACTTTTCCACCAACACGTGGATTTCTACAAAATTGCCACCAATTAACGTCTGTTTTTGTAATCAATGTCGCATTTGCTTCATTTTCTACACACGTTTCATGCAATTTTCAACATCTCTAAAATAAATAGGGCTGTCAAATCGATTTAAAACTGTTGATTGTCTGAAACTAGAGTTACATAGTTATCTTGTATTAACTTCACAAATACATGATGATATTTGGAAGAGAGTGGAAGTGTCGTCTGCTGTAGTTCGCGCCTCGTGCGCTCCATGACGGAGCCTATATTGAGAGATTTGATGTTTACGTTCGGTAGGTGTTCTAATTTTGTTTTCTCTCTGATCTTTTAGCCCGGGTTAAGGTTCACTTTTTCCGTCCGATATACATTTGTTTATTTTCTTTATCTGTCAAAAAGAGATGTTTTTCACTGTATTATGAGTTGAGTTAAAATACGGTGCCACCATATTTTCTGGTAAAATGCTTCATTCCAGAAAGTTGTTGTATTTTAGCTCTGGAATAACATATAAGATTAACCCCAATATTGATTGACAACTCTTGGCTTTATATTAAGTATTGGTTTCTATTGACTATTATTTAAACCAGAACCCTTTTTTCCGCGATCAATACTAATCTATAGATTGGATAAATTAATGTCTTTTTAGTGAGCATGGATATTGTCAGTCTAGTTCCTGCCAGGTTCCGGACTATAATATTGGATAGTTTGTATATAAAAGGTACAAGTTTCTGTAAATCAACATTGACTTTCATGTTTTGAATAATCCATGTTTAAATCATTTGTAAAGCTTTTTTTTTTCATGTGCAATTTTTTGTTAACAATCTAGCTACAAAGAAAATCTATATTTGGTTCTGTCTGTACAATTGTACTTGATTTTATTATTTACCAGTCGTTGTGTGAGAAAAGTCACACCATTAAATGCAAGATTTATGCCTCAAAATACCAAAATAAAGGTTAAATATAGATATACCATAAACAAACAAAAGTATTTTTTCTGTAAAAATATCAAAAAACGTTTTGGTACAAATATTATTTGAAGTGGTCAATTTAAGCTTATATTGGTTTCTGTTGATTTCACATTGCCATCTTGATCTATTTTACTATTTTAGACCAATTCAGTAATAAAAATTGTGCCATCTTTTTTTGTACAAGTCAGTCTATTGTACATGAAGCTTTTTTCCATCTTCAATAGAAGGCTTGCATGAGCTCGCTTTATCAAGCTAACGGACCTTGATTAAGGAACATGGCGTTTTTCATGCTTTAATACCTTATAACAACAGTATTCACAAGTAGATACTGCATATTTTTGACCTTTGAAACATATATGAATGATCTGGCTTGTTGTATCTTTATTATTTATGAACAGGCTTCTTTCAAATCTTATCCGATCTTAATAATTCACGAATGAAGATTGTTTTCACGGTATAATTGCATGGAAAGATAGAAAGAATTATCTGATCCCAAATTCATCACAATCAAGAAAAAACAATCTACAAGTATATCTTTCTTCTTTTGTATCAGGAAATGTCTTTAGCTCTAGAACATCTCTTGATATGTTAATGTAGTTTGGAGAATGGTAAAATGCCATGCATGCTGTCTAAACCGGGTGATTTCAAGACATTTTAATGTGTTACTTGTTCTTTGATACAAGATCTATGTCTTTTGTGAAATACCAGCTTAGCTTGATTTTCTGGCCACTACTCCAAGATCATCAGACAAAAGTAAAACGATTTTTGTAAGGAGAATGCCAAAGTTAATCGCTTGATAAATAGAATTTACAGAAAACTAAAAGCAATAATGCTTTAAATGTATTATAAATCTTTTTCAAAGATATGAATAATATTTTTATAAAAAAAACTATTTGATTATGATAAACGTAGAGTCTAATGTTTTTCATAAGTAATATATCATAAACATACACATATTTCCAAGTTGAAAATATCTGAGCAATTTGACTTGATGGAATGGTGAAATATAGAGATTTACTTACTAGATAAATAGAAAAACACGAAAAAAGCATGGAAAAGTGATCTTTTGATATCTGTAAAAATATAATTTTAGAGTATTGTTTACCAAATATGCGTTATATATGCTGTTTTTATTAATATTGTATTTAGTTTGTTATCAAATAACCATATCAAAATATTTTCTCCACCCAGTTGTTTTTAGCGAAAATATGTGATTGACGATTTAACTAAGTGACATCGTTTTGAAATGAAATCAACATTTTATCATGTTTTCAATAAATAATACTTTATTTATTTGCTGCTAGAACACACGCAGAGACAGGCACTAGCATAGATGGAAATAATTTTGATAGCTAGATTTTAAGTGGATTGAATACCAAGTATATTATTCTAATTCTCCTGTCATTTCAATAATTATGGGGGAATATCCTATATGCTAATATTTATTCGTGTATTTGTGGTTCTTAGGCATGTTTATGTAGACAAAATAAAGCCTAATATGTTCCCTCGATTCCAAGCAGTTATAAAAATTATAAGCACATAAGGCTATAAGCTTAGTCCAAATTTCCATATGCATAGCTAAAAATGCTTTACTAATTCATGACTAGAAAATCCACTTTCTTATCATTGAAGTTGAAAATTCATCAGTTACATTTTGGAAACCTAAATTCCCTGAAGTCTTTAAAAGTGCCAGTGGCACTAAAATCAAGACAACCATAATTGATTGCTACCATAAGTTAAAATCCTCTGTACAAATTCTATGCAGGGTCTCTCATTTAAAGGACAATATTGGTGCCAGTCATTATCACATATGTGATCGAACTGATTAAACACTTTCCAAATATAATATTAACACAGAGATCATAGCTACCATAGAGGAGTAATAAAGGATTCATAAATCGGAAGTGACGAACGCCAAAGGAAAACACGAGTTATTCCTCTATATAACTAACTGAAGTGACTAGTGATAACAGATACATGGGCGAATATCAGCTCACTAATAATTCCCTCGAAGACCTAAAGTTGCTGTGTGACACTGTGAGAGAATATCTTACAATTCATAAAAAGAATTGACTGCCACTACATAAGAGAACACGAAAGAACAACAGAAAAAAGTTCGTGCATTACCATGTTTTTATAAGGTAGGGGAGACCGGGGCACATTGAACCACCATGGATATATCCTTTATAAATAATACTATACAACCCAACACTATACAGTGTTCAATGTGTCCCGGTCTCCCCTATGGAATGAATAAAAACAAGGGGCTGTACGGAGTATTTCTATTTTTCACGTGTTCTCTTATCTAATGACACTTAATTACTTTATTGAATCGTCATGTATCCTCTTGCGGTCCCATATAACTTTTTGTCTTCGAACGAATTATTAGTGAGCAGAAATTCGGCCGTTTATCTGTCATCACTCGTCACTTCAGTCATTCACATAGAGAGATTACTCGTATTTTCATTTGGCGTTCGTCACTTCCGATTTATGAATCCTTTATTACTCCTCTAAAGTAGCGATGATCTCTGTGTTAATATTATATTTGGAAAGTGTTTAATCAGTTCGATCACATATGTGATAATGACTGGCACCAATATTGTCCTTTAATGCACAAGTTTTGTGTCTTAATAGGGGGTTTTCCTCTTTCTGCTTAGGTGTGAAGACTTTAGTCCTGGTTGTCACAATATTTTTTTGGCTCTGGTTAATTTGTTTTTAATTTGTAACAGGGTAATTGATTGGTTGCTAAAGTGTGCCTAAACCAATCATAAATTGACATAGAAAATACTGTCAGTGCAGCAAGGCCAGTGGTCAATTTTTAAAGAAACAGGGAATCTAAGACTTGTGAAAGAAGATGTTGTACAAAGTGGTATCAGAGCTCTTGAATAACAATTATAAAGTGTACAGTACCCATTGAATGACTTAGAAGCATCACTGCCATTTTGAGGTTTATTAAAACTGAAACTGTCAGATACTAAATAGATATACAGCCACAACAGCCTTGAGTTGATAATTAAAAAACCCTAGATATCATGTTCTGAAATTTTATCGGTTGTACATGACAAGGAATAGGGCCGTGGGTTTTCTCCGGGTCCTCCAGTTTCTTCGCACCCCTACACGCAAGAGAATTATTGAAATGAAATTAAAAACCATATGTTAGTCCCGAAATTACCTAGTTTGTGTCAAGTGGACGTTAAACCCCATTTATTCTGATATTCATTTTCGCATCAAATATTTAGTTTGGTTTGGCTGTTATTCATTATATAGCAGAACATGAGTGCATTAATCCTGTAGAAAAATTACTGTTAAAGAAACATTATGTAAGAGTTGGATAAAGAGATGTAATTGTCCGAATAGAGATAATACAAATTGAATATATTGAAAATTTCATTCAAATTACCAGTAATAAGCATTACATACCTGTAGCAGAACATCTAATTACACCCAAGCTATACAATAGCTACTATTAAATAAGCATTTAGGGTCTTTAGCAGTGGGAGGAAATTGGAGGACCCGGAGAAAACCCATGAGGTTGGACAGGCGACCCTACTCCTTGTCACGTACAACCAGTATTTAGTTAGGGCTGACTGTTCTTGCTATAATCGTCCAAATAGAGACAATGCAAAATGAATATATTGAAAATTTCATTCTAATTACCAGTAATAAACAGAATGTTATTGGCAGTTGTAGTTGGAATGTTAGCAGAATTTGATTGTTTGGATGTAATCCCATAACTCTTGATCAAAGTGAACTGAAATCAATATGGCTTCAGATACAAGTAATGGATTGACCATATCCTATCTATTTGTTTCTCTATTATCAAAGGTTGAAACAACTCTTTATGTTATAGATTGCTAGTCAAGGGACTAACTGACTTTCTAGTAGATCATTCCCTGTAGTCAAATTGTAGTCCAATATAGGCAGTTCCAAATAACCATGTCGCTCCTGTAACATTGTTTTATCATTAGATAGGTGATAAATGATCATCAGTGGAAATTATAGAGATTTGATGGGAGATGTAAATCATGTAAAATGAGTCTTTGTTACTAAACTTGTTTGTTAATTGATGCATGAATATTTATAAAGTAAATTAATCCTTTTTGTTGGTTTTGCTCTGAACTATGTAAAATGTAAGCGAAGAATTATCTACTAAGCATACTATTGATATTGATATATTTGGGAGACTTAATAATCTTCTCGACATGGGAGAGAGAGAGAAATGGGGTTTAACGTCCACTTGACACAAACTAGGTCATTTTGGGACTAACATGTGGTTTTATTTGATTTCAATAAATAGCTTGCGCGTAGGGGTCTTTAGAAGTTGGAGGAAACCGGAGTACCCGGAGAAAACCCACGAGGTTGGACAGGCAACCCTACTCTGTGCCACGTTCAACCGGGGATTTAAAACCACGCCAGTTGACTCAATGGCAGGCCAAATGATACAGCGCGCATATGCTAACTATTCGGCTATCCAACACCTCTTTCCACATGGGAACTCCATTGTGGGATCCATAGTGGCTAAGTGAGTAAGTCACTGGATTCCTAGTCTTGAGGTTTCGGATTTGCTCCCAGTGTTAGACGATAAAAGTTCATCTGGATTTTCTGGAAAGGTTTTCAGAAAGGACCAGACAAGGACATCTGTCTATTTGTTTGGATGGGACAAAAAACTGAGGTCATGTGTGACAATATTCTTCCAAAAAAAAAGAAATTTGAAATATGAGGTGTATTTTATTGTAAGATAATGTTGACCCCACTTCATTTATTAATGGTCTTTGGGTCAGAAATTTTGCCATTTTTTACAAAAAATGATTGTTCAGCTAGTTTGAATGAGGATCCGCAGGAAAATTAGCATTTATTTTGTACAGTTATTTCTACAGGTAGCAAAATATACAATTTTTGATGTACGAGTCACCCTTCAAAATCCTGCAAGTTAGTGATTATTCAGTGAAGGTGTAAACTGTAAGCTGTTATTTTTAACGATAAGTTAATTGCTTTGGTTCAATATATTAAATAAAAGAGCTCAACATCAAATCTGTATTTACAGCCAAAATATACATATGAGCATGTTACTCATAATCTTTAAACACATATTGAATAGGTTATCAACAGGCCAGATAAAAGATAAAACTGGGTTTTTGCCTAGAATAAAATGCAATTTAAAATTAAACGTATTAGACTTTCAGTTTAATTTTGGCTGGTTTCATGATGGAAATTAAACAGTTGTTTGTTGGTAAAGACATAAAACTAATTTATAGTTTCAAATTAACTTTTTATGTTCTTTGAATCATGTAACTGCTTTAAGTTTTATTCCCACATTTGTCAACATTCGTCAACTTTTGTGCGTTGTAGACAGTATTCAGGTACCCTACTACTCTTAGAAGATGAAATCAGAAAGAGATTGTTTATGAGGCATTTGATAGTTTAGATATTACCAGAAAAAAACTACGGTTGAAATAAAATGTTTAGTGTAGATTATTCTGATTTACTTTGTGAATTGTGTATTTTTTACCTATCGTGTTTATCAGAGATTAAGATGGATTCATAAGAACCAATTATTTTTCCTGCTACATTTGCAATAATTTTAAAGATAAGGTTCTTTGATGTTATATAAATGTATTTTGGTTAGAATTTGATAAATTTTATAATCTGTGAAATGGAGATATTTTGAAATGTGTTTATTTAAAATTGAAACAAATGTTACTTTTCAAGTTTTGGTAGAGAATTTAAACTTTGTGGGTGGCATGTACATGTAAACAATATGTATATAAATTATCAAAGATTTTTAAACAGTTTAGTATCCATGTATTGAAATATGTGTTATATCTTTATGGATGGATTGATGATGGCTTGAAGGTTGCTCAAGGAAACTATTATACAATAGTTGGTATTCTAGAAACTGTCTGTAATCTTTAAGTTACATGGCAAGACCATATGGTGTTTTTTTTTGTTGCAATCTTCCTTATTATGATGTTAATTGAGGAATCATGGTGGCTAAGTGGGTAAGGCGCTGGCTAGCTAGCCTGGAGGTTGGATGTTCGATCCCTGCATTGGCCGAGAAAGTTCATCTCGATTTTCCGGCGTGGTTTTCCCTTGTCAGTGATGCAGAACGGAGGTCCTGACAAGGACAGCTGTCTGGTCGTTTGGATGGGACAAAAAACTGAGGTCCCGTGTACACATTAGTGTGCACGTAAAAGATCCCTTGGAAGCTGAATTCGTTATAAGAGTAGACTGTAGCGCAGTTGCCCGGGCAAAATTTCCCTCATAGCACACTGTATGGCGTATGCCTGTCTTCCCTTAGCCCAGGTTAGGTGCAGAAGAGTAGGACGTTAAACCCCATTTCATTTCATTTCATTATTAACTGCTGTCTGTTACCTTGGAGGTCCTATGTGCAAAACCACATAGTTCACTTGAATAAATATTTTTTTATGCCCACATTAAAATGTGGTTGCATAATGTCCTCACCTATTTTCCTTCCATCTGATTCATGAGGTGAAAAAGTCTAATTATTTTCAGAGTTTTTGCCTATAATATCTCAGATAAGCTTAGTGACTAAAGTTATATTCAAATATAGGCCTACACATTGTTTCTATTCTTGAGATGAGGAAGGTTTATATGTTTCCAAAAATACTGATAACTTGCACTGCTATCATTCGAGGGAGATTGGAAGGCCGAATGGTTAGTGACAGTTAGCGTGCATGCGCTGTATCATACGGCCTGCCATTCAGTCAACTGGTGTGGTTTCTAATCCCCGGTTGTACATGGCAAGGAGTAGGGTCGCCTGTCCAACCTCGTTGGTTTTCTCCGGGTACTACGGTTTCCTCCCACTGCTAAAGACCCCTACGCGCAAGCAAATTAGTGAATTAAAATTAAACCATGTGTTATTCCCAAAATGACCTAGTTTGTGTCAAGTGGATTTTAAACCCCATTTTTCTCTCTCGCTATCATTTGAATACGGGTGCATGTTTTGTCTTTGCTAGCCAGAGAAAGAAATATAAGACTGTTAATTTGTAATTTGCCCCCTTGATTTATGTTTTGTCTGGCAATCTATCTTTTTGATATGGACATATACATTTTCGAAAAATATGTCATATAAAAATTTATTGATTGAATTTATTGAGTTAAAATAAAAGATATTTGAAAGTACACAAATAATCCATTACACTTGAAGTTGCTATATTTAATTTAATAACTTTTTTTTGTGTAATAGAAAGCTTTCAGAATATTTCATGCAAGATAATATGTCTGAAACATTAGTTCCAAAAATAACAGCTAGAGTCAACCTTTCCTTGACTTTAAAACTGTAAAATTCTTCATAAAAAACATTATCTCTCAATTAGAATAGATGTGTTCGACTCATGACCAGTCTTTGCTTGAAATTGATTTGAAGAACCATGAGAGAGGTTGCTACTGGGTGGGATTAACTTTGCATTTGCCTCTCTAGTTGAATTTAATATCTTTTGGTAAAGCCAAAGATTGTTGATGCTCTCTTGACAACCTTTAATTATAACGCCTCTCTTGTGTTATTTTATTCAGTAGAGAGGAGTTCAAGCAGTGTTTGATTTGTGATTACTTCCATAAAATCCATTAAAACTAGAAATTACTTTTCAATATTATACTAAAACAGAATTTACTTTAAGTTCAGCAACGTTCATTTCACATTAAAATTTGTAAGAATAAATATCATAAAAAATGGAATCCAAAAATAAATTGATTGATTAGGCCTGTTACAAAATATGTTAACCAATTCTTTACCGTCTGCTTTATGGACTGATATCCAGAGAGTCAAATGAGGTTGAATAACAATGTTGTATCAAGATGGTCTAGAATGTGGTGCAAGAGAAATGAAATAGCTAATGACCTTTGTCTTAGAAATGCACTAACAAAATGATATCTAATTTCTATGTTTTGTGGTTTAATATTCAGGTCTCTTTTAGAAAAAAGCAGATTAGTAAAAAATCTTAAAATGATTTTCCTAATTAAAGCTGTCAATTAAATCTGTCGCTGTTTAGTGTCAGTTTCATTTGTTTTTATTTCAATTTTCTTTGATCAGGATGATTTGCATTAAAACATAATTTTATATTTACATAAGAAGTATTTAGAAAAAGAAATGAATGCAGTACTTTGATGTTTACTGGATAGGTTATCACATTAATAGCAAAAATTAGAATCAAAACATATATGTGTTCGTTTGGTCGAAAGGTTGAATTTATAATGGGTTCTGTTTTAATGCAACATCAGCATGTTTTATATCTTACAGATTAATATTGAATTTCAAAAATCCTTTGACAGTTGGCATTCAAGGCAGAGAAGAAAGAAGGGCAACAATCTTCAATAGTCTATAAATTTATCCATAGAAAATAGGTCAATGTTACTCTCTTAGGGCACTATTGTTAAATGCTGATTATACGCCCACATTGAAATGTTGTGTATATTGTTGTTGCACCTGTGGACGCTCTAGAGGCTAAAGTTAATATTTGATTGACTTATGCACAGAAGAAACCTATTGAATTGCAGCGATTTCAGATTACTTCCAGCGTTATGGCCAGGAGAAGAAGAGCCCTAGTGATTTTCAGCGATTTCTGATAATTACTTCCAAAGTTATGGCCTTCAATACTTTGTAAAATCTTGTGGACGCTCTAGAGGCTTAAGTTGATATCCAATTGACTTTAGGTACATACACAGTGTTTTTAGGTCATATTGATTTTCAACTATTTTAGACAATTACTGCTGGAGTTATAGCCTTTGATCTCTTTGAAAAATCTTGTAGAAGCGCTTGAGGCTAAAGTTAATATCGGATTGACTTTAAACTTAAAGAATACTTTTCATTTTCAACAATTTCTGATAATTACTGCCAGAGTTATGACCCTTGACCATGTTGAAAAATGTTGTGGCAGCACTTGAGGTTAAAGTTAATATAAATTGTTCAAGGTCGTAATGAGATTTTCATGTGTTGTAAATGTTCTCATTACTGACCAAAGAAAAAAAAATACACCACAAGACTTGTTGACTGCTCGGACAACTTAGCTGCTGTTGGCATATGTTTCATTGCCTGGCAATCTATGTTTGGAGCTTATCAGATATTCAGTGTTCTTGACATATCTGCAATATCACCCATGAAAGGAGTAAGCAAGGGTCCAGCCTGTTCTCCGATCCGTTTTCAAATGAAATAAAGAGAGAGAGAGAAATGGGGTTTAACGTCCACTCGACACAAAGTAGGTCATTTTGGGACTAACATATGGTTTGATTTTATTTCAATAATTCGCTTGCGTGTAGGGGTCTTTAGCAGTGGGAGGAAACATGAGTACTGTGAGAAAACCCAAAGGTTGGACAGGCGACCCTACTCCTTGCCACGTACAACCGGGGATTTGAAACCACGCCAGTTGACTCAATGGCAGGCCCTATGACGCAGCGTGCGCACGCTAACCATTCGGCCATCCAACCCCCCCAAATGAAATAGAATATTGTTTACAAAAACAAATGGAAGTGGGCATTAAGCCCCATGAACGAATGAAAGGTAACAGATGACCAGACAAAATATATTCCATACCTTTCAATGTACTTGAACACCTCTTTTGTGATGATTCCTGATCTTTAATGACATTGTTATCAACATTTGAATATGAACAATAAATGTGTCTTCATTTTTACCACTGTTTAGATTTTTCATGAAATGTAACCACATTATCGTGAGGACCATTTTGTTGCTAAAGAGGTGGGTTTAACTGTCAACAGTGCTTGATTTTGTGTGACTGGCATAATAGAGTTCATAAAACTTTTGGGAATTACTGAATCTAAGAACTTACTTTGGTCTTGAAAAATTTATATCTGTAAGTTCGTTTCATGCCCTCTTAGTAGCCATGCAAAATAATGATGCAAAAAGATGTATTTGTGAAATATTTTTAAAAAATTCTTGTCTGTGGATATCTTTCAGTGTTTATGTAGGCTGAATAAAAAAGTACTACAATTAAAGGAGAAACGTTTAGTATACATGGGTGTTAAATTGCTGTGATTTCTTTTTTTTAGTTTGTAGAGTAAGTTATGGTATATTAATATTGACTGTGAAGTAAGTTATAATAATATACATTGATAGGTTGTTGATAGTATCATCAACACCTAGCCTTTAACACCTTCACTTCAACACTACCTATTTGCTGTTTTTATTTATAGGACATACTTTTCTTACTTTATTGCATGACCAGACATTTATTTTGGAACCTTTGGAGAATGTAAACAGGTAATTTTGTTGAAAACTTTCATCAAATGTTTACATTGGAATAAAAGCATAATTGTCTTTGGTTTTCCATCCAGATTCATAATTCTTGCAGATCTTATTTTGTGGATTTAGTGCTTCATAAATGAACATACGAATAACCTTTCAGTAATCTCATTTTAATTTTATGAATCCAAATTTCTATTTAAATTAGATTAAATTAAAATCTTGAAAATGTGTTTCTGAAATATATTATCAGTCTGTTTGTGCCATCTGGTATTCACCAATATCTTTATATTAAGCATATTATATCATAGAGAGAAAAATACACATTTCAGCCGTAATCATCTTAGTGATAGAATATATGTCTATTTATAAAACATTAATATTATCTCATCTTGATATCATACCATAATCATATCATACCTTGTCGAGTTGTTTTAAATTTGTTTACATTCTTTTAAAGTAGTTAGAAATCCAAATATATGAACTATGTCATAATACTTCCTGAGTTTAATAGAGAAAAAGTTTTCAACCATATTCATTTACAAAAAACCTAAACAAAGGAGTATTGCCTATAAATAGCTGCTTCTGTCATTAAAAATGTACCAGTTTTCTCTTTTGGTGAAAATGGATCTCTAATTGCATTGATCTTGCAACTCTCTGTTGTAAATCTATACCTAATGTGATGACATACAGCGCGTTGCAATAAGTAGTTTTTCACATGCTAAATGCACCATTTACTCAATTGTTAAAGCCATTGTGTGTATTGTGTTAAACGGACGTTTCTTTAACACAAGTTATATGTTAAAAGTTCATCCAGGTACATTGGGTAAAATTTCGTATTTTCGCAGGAAATTCTTGAAGAAAATCTTACTTTAAACATGTTATGTTAAATACATTTAACTGAAATATTTCAAGATATAGAAATTGGTAAAAACGTGTAGTGACTGTGTATCATTACAATGTGTGTACAACATAGCTTTGAAATATGTCAGGATAATGTTATTTTATTGCTGATGTTGGTAACAGATACACACTGTGTTGGCATTCAAATTTCATAAAATCAAAGATTTTTTTTGTGCTTCTTAACTTCTTTTCAGTTTTGGGGTCAGGGCATGGTGGATTATTTATGACATGCAAGAAGGTAGACTAAATGTCGTTACCGGTATATAATTTTCTTCTATACTAAGGTTGGGCAAGCCTTCTCAAGAGAGCCAAGTGTGGCCACTCTAAAGTCCTCTTTCCAGCACATGAAACCCCAGACTCACCTTTCAAGAATAACTGAACAATGATTACCTGAGCAGGGGCGCTGAAACCCGGGTACCAGGGTATACAAATGGTACCCTACCCTTTTCTGAGGTATTCATGTATACCCATGCCCTAATGATGAAAGTTTTCAACCTTTTTTCTAGTCTATTAATTTTTACTTGATAGATATATGTAATTGCTCTCTGGTCAGTCACGAATCATGTATTTTAAAGGGGTTAATGTTGGAATTTGGAATGTTCTTTTCGGAATTGACAAATTTCAGTTATTTCTAACGGACCCCCGCTATCTTTTGGTACCCTGGCCCTCGCGTTGTTCCCGCGCCCCTTCTCCATCTGTCAGTCCTGATTTTCCCCTTTAATTGTTTACATCATTTGCCTGGTGGGTGAAAGAATTTGGTATGTTATTGGTGTGTTTCTAGAGTTATGTAACCCACATGAACTGTTTTGGCAATTGTTTCTACAGGACTCCAAATTTTGGTCTACTTAAACATACCTTAGGCAAGAGTGAAGTCTGCCTATTGTAGGTCTTTCTTTAGGCCTGAAATGTTATAAAAACTATTAATTAACTTATCCAGTCCATAATCAACTCTCGATGTCGAGGCTAGTATGAGATTTTTGTTGGATTGTAGTTTGATTTGCTACAATATTTTCCTTTGTGATTTACCGATTAAATGGATAACCGAGACTACTAGTTTTGTCTTACCGACATTAGTAATGATGACTGAGGCTATGCAGAACTTTCATTCACTTAGTTCTAAGTTCATAGTGGATCAATTTGACTGAAATTGCTGTCCAGAATGTGTTAAATACCATCAAGATTCATCAAATAATGCCCAGTTTGTGGTACCGTTTAGTTTAAGAAACACTGTTTAGTTTTGACATCGGTCATCTAGTTTATGACCATTTAGTTTAGTTTTGATATTGGTCATCCAGTTTATGACCATTTAGTTTCATAAACTAGAAAACCGATGTCAAACTAAACGGTAGCACAAACTGGGCGTTATTTGATGAATCTTGATGGTATTTAACACTTTCTGAACAGCAATTTATTAACTGAATATGTGTATTAGATTATAGATGGTAAGCTCAGTTTCTTTCCTTTTTTCATCAAATCTGAATGATACCTGGTCCTTAGTGACTGCTCCTTTAAGATTAACGTGAACATAGATAAATAATTCTATTATTTGGAGAAAACTGTGGCATACGATTAGGGACTTTAATAACTATGTAACTTTTACAAAACAAAGCCACCAGCACCAATGTCCATAGTGCACAGACAGTGGCATACAAATGCAATCTCACTAATCCGTATCCTATATTCACTATCTAATGAGCTGTCTTAAAAGTCAATTTCTCTTTTAGAATTTTAGAATGGTTTTTGTAGAATGTGATCAATAGCCGTACGTACTACATATTTAGGCAGTACTGGCGTAAGATCAAAATTTAATGAAGGTAGATCAATGTCTAATGGCTATCTGGTTTATGTGGTGCATCGTAACATCCAGTTATCAATGTCATTAGGGATGTAAGTTTCAATTTTTGTGGTGTCAAATTAGGCTATGAGACGATCTGCATTTTGATTCTACTGCGTTTCGTTAAAACAACAATACCACAAAGATGTGAGTATTAAAGAAACATCTTGCAATTGGGCAAGTAGAGAGAGAGATAGAGAGAAATGGGGTTTAACATCCACTCGACACAAACTAGGTCATTTTGGGACTAACATATGGTTTAATTGTATTTCAATAATTTGCTTGCACGTAGGGGTCTTTAGCAGTGGGAGGAAACCGGAGAACTTGGAGAAAACCCGTGAGGATGGACAGGCGACCCTACTCCTTGCCGTGTACGATTGAAAAGTAGATCTTCTACAGTAAATTTAAGTGCTTGGTGAATGCCTAGCCCTAAGGGCTAAATTAGCTGTGCCTCTTAAGCCAACCAAAAAAAAGGAGCCACCCTCAAACGTCTGAGTCACATGAAAAGCTGTGGCATCTTCAAGAACTGTGGAGAGCTATTAACATTGCTCAAGTGGACTAGGAAACAGCAGTTTCAGATTGTCCTGGATAATTTTAAGGTCCAAGGCCGAGGGTATTTAATATTTACATGTGCCAAATGAAATGAAATGGGGTTTAACGTCCTACTCTTCTTCTGCACCTAACCTAATGGAAGACGGGCATACGCCATACAGATTTTGGCCGGGCATCGGGGCTACATCCTACTCTTATATCGAATTCCAACTGCCAAGGGATCTTTTATGTGCATGCCAATGTGTACACGGGATCTTCCGAACGACTAGACAGCTGTCCTTGTGGGGAAGGCCCTCCGTTCTGCATCGAGATGAAAATCGAGATGAATTTTCTCGTCCAATGCAGGAATCGAACACCCGACCTCCAGGCTAGCGAGCCAGGGTCTTACCCACTTAGCCACGTGATCCCCTACATGTGCCAGGTGCTAAGGGGTTACAGTATGGAGTATACCAACAGTACTGGAAGTGCTTGATTTTAAACCACCCAGAAAGAGCTACTGTTTTCAAATTTCATTGCAATGTTTAATTAAGCTACTTCCCTTTGATTGAAATAGATATTTAGAGTGTGGGCATGTTTATTTTTGTAAAACAGTGTCACAACATGCATGTCTACATTGGCAATCTAGGCTCTTTGGGAGACTAATGTACATCCACACCTGAATTTTTGTATCTGTTTTTGATTGCGAAAGTCTGTTATAAACTTCTTATCCATTGGCATCCGTCATTAAGACATTTTTTTATGTGTAAATTGTACAAATAACACACACCATTTGTTGTTCTTGTCAGCAGAAGTGACACTGCTATATCTCACTTCCCATTTATGTCTGCGTAATCAAATTAAAAGAAAGATGTAACCAGTCGTTTCTGCTGTAGGTTTTCACAAGAGATTTAACGATAGCCATGATGGTATGTCAGGTTTTTTAACCACAAGTTACATGTTGGGATTATTTACTCAGTAAAGTGAGGTCTTTCAAACACTAATTGTATCCGTTTTTACAAATTTACAGAATAAACTTATACTTCGGTCTCCTACTTGTCATGCAGTTAAAACGCGTACAAGAAAATAACAAGCTACATGTGCATTATATGTCTTTGATAACATGTGGATCGTGGGTTGGGGTAGGAGGAAAGTTAATTTGATAGCAGTTATTTCTTCCTAATTATTACTTTTGTTACTTACACCTCTTAGCAGGAGTAGGTTAGGTTACTCTGCTACTTGTAAAAATACTGTAAAATATGGGGCGTTACACCTGTGCCCGTCTGAAATTGCGTCTGAAAGTCAGATGGTGCGTACAATATTTTGAAAGAAAATGAAATAAATTAATGGATCTTCACCATTTGTACTGAAAGAAATCATTTGCTTCTAATCTGTGCAAGAGTAATGAGAATTGATGATAAATGTATTACAGCTTTCCTTCTTCTGTAGACAGCCTTCCTTATTGGATTTTGGAGGAAATATTTATTAGCACGAGCCGCGTTTAAATTAAGGATGTTAATTTCCAAATTATAATTCTGATTTTCAATTTCAAGCCTGCTATCGCCAAATTATATATATATATATATATTTAAATTGTAACTCTGAAATTCTCAAATTATGGGCACACGCCTGTTTTAAGATACTGCTAAATTCTTTTGTGATTAAACTGTTTTATGGACAAGCCTGGAAATAAGGCACCTGTCACTGTCAATGTCAGGCACCGATTCAGGCTTTGTCAGGCACAAAACCTCTGATGCCTGTCATTTTGTCCGGCACTGATTTGTCTTTTTTTTTTTGATATTATTAATACATGTCCTGCACTAAGTTGAAAATGTCAGGTACTATTTCATTAGGGCCTGATATTTTGTCAGGTACATCTAAAACCGTTATTTACCGGCCTGTTTATAGATGTACTTTTAATATACCTAGATATAGTGGGTCCACTACACTTGAGTTATATAGTAAACCCCATATGGATTGAGTTTGTCAGACAGGTAGCCGTATTTATTCTCTTCTTTATACTATGATGTTGACCAGATCTAATAACATTGTAGAGCACTTAAAGACTAAATCTGCGTTTATTTATACTGAAAACAAAGTCAGCTCATTAACAACAGACTTTTTACACAGCTTTACCAACCAACATTATAGCCTGATGTTTCTGTAGATCCCCATGATAGAAGTCAACCTAGGATTTCATGGTTTCTATGAGTAGGTTCCGCTAGTTTATTAGTTATGATAGCTTTAGTAGGGTTGGTAATAACCAACACTAAAGTATTGAGATGTTAATTATCTATTAGTGTATGGTGAAGAGATGATAATTAGTTTCGTGTCTGGACTTACCAGAAGATTTATCACTAAACCTCTGTACTCTGTAGGTTACGGATGAACTAGAATTTATCATCCGTGTCATTTGCTAAGAAAACGTCACTGAAAGTATAGGAGTAAAGGGTGATAAATATTATTGGCAAGATGTTCCTTTAATTGTTCCTTGCTACTGCTTTATGGCAAATTAATTTGAAAACAGGAATTTACATGTGGTCCTTCAAGTTTTTGGTCTGCTATTATGTTACCATTGACAACATGCCTTTAGTTATTTTACCCTGCCATTATAACCCTGCCATGACCATTTTCTCGTTTCTTTTCATGGCTATAGAAATAATAACTAACAATAAAAAGAAAACCTAGCTCGTTCAATTTTTCTGGATTATTCATTTCCCCAAGAGCTTTGATTTGAAGGTCACTATTGTATTTTGTGATAAAACTTCATATTGAGAAAAATAACACATTATTTCAAATTGAATCCCATTGCTATTATCAAAAATGTCAAGTTTTAAGATTAATCCAATTCAGTTGGCTGTGTATTAGAATGTTCCATATCTGTGCACTGAATCTGTTCTTAAAATTATTTTGATTTGGAACTTGTTGATTGATTTCCTAAAATGCTTTAAGATAAAAGTCCTTTTCTGACAAGATTGCCATGTCAGATTCTAACCAGAATTAAGGTAGAAGAACATGTCAAATATGGTAAAAGAAATGAGCAAAAGTTAATTATGTGTATAACGAAGGAGAAAAATAGCATTTTGTAGTAAGTTTGTATTGGTGTTAATGGTATTGAGTCTAACTTTACAATGTAGAAAAATAAACAGGCTAAATAGATAAGATACACAGCAAGGAAGGAAACAATGTGGGCTATTTGGTCTATTCAGTTATTAGTGTTTCTGGTGAGAGGTATGGTTTTAAATAGATTCACAACTAAAAGCATCTGTTAAAAAAAGTGACAGTAATATTTACTAATAATGCTGGCTGGGTTTGGCAAATGTCTTGAATAAGTTCTGGTGAAAAGGCCAGTTTTGGTGAGATAAGGTAGTTGGTGTTTCAGTAAACAAATTTCACACTGCTTCTTGGCTTAAGGTGGATGAAACTTGATGGTCCAATTCTCTCCGGGAGTCTGTCTGACTAGGAGTTAAATCAACTTCCTATCCCTATGACGTACATAATTGACATTGTCTTTCTTAAAGCAACTGGGTAGAACTGCGTAGAAAGAAATATAAGCCTTGCAATAAACTGATAAAAAAATGTTTCTATCGGGCCAATATTATGCATTCAGGTGCAGCTTAAATCTTTGTGGAGTTAGATGTAGGACCTCTATACTAGCTACCAAGATTAAAGTACATAATCAATGTCCCATACTAATAAAATGTAGCCCAAAAACTATTTGAATCAATAAATTCTAACTAGGAAACTTTTGCACAGGATGGCTTCAACAACAAGATTTAGTCCCAAAGTGTCCATACTCTTTTTGTATACTTTAGTACTCCATTCCCAATTTATTTATGACCATTTCAGTAGTTTCAGGGTGTTTTTGCTCAAAAAAAACTTTTGGGAGAAAACTCTGTAATGTTTTCAGGGAAGTGGGGTAATCAATATATATACGGACCAGGTGCTAAAGGTTTAAACAAATTGTTTTTCATGTTTCCAGTTTTAAGCAAATTGTTTTTCCTATTCAATATATAATATACCTAGAAGTAACATGAATATTGCAAGAAATGTTTCCATCACTTACCTATCAACCTAACCAGCTTATTTATGGTACATCTGTGCTATTAGCCAACAACTATTTTAAAAGCTGTTTTTTCAGGTACCCATACCAAAAATTCTGTTGTTTAGTTCTTATGCTTAATTAAATGATGGTGTTTGTGTAATCTTTCATGGATTGTTCCAACCCATTTTTCTCTTTTTAAAGCCAATAAATAGTTTTACAATGGCTAAAGTAAGGTAAACAGAATGATAACACATACAGAGTTTCATACATCACTTGTGTTGTCAGTCACCCTCAGGGGGAAGAAGATGATCTTAACAGCAGTGTTAATTGATATAGCGTTTATCTGTAAGTGAAACACTCCCAACTGTCTTTCGCCTTTCTATTTCATTAAACACTTGTCAAACACCAATTTCCAAATTACCTATAATGTCTACATTATTATCACCATTATACTATCTAGTTTTTTGGTTTGGAACAACTACATTGTGCACTTGTTAAATGTGATAGCATCTACTTTTATTATTGCAATGGAACCGACACCTTTTATAACTTTTGAAATATCAGTTTATTGTAGAAAGAGTAATGAAAATATAGCCCGAACTATCAATCACTGATATCTTTGCTTGTATATATAGTAATCTATACATATTTTTAACCTTTGCTTATACTAAAGGCAGTATATATAGTATTTTGATAACTTTATATTTATAAATAGGAGTATTATCTGATATAAGAGTTAAGGTATGAATGGAAGCCAAATAAACAAACCAATCTGCCTGTTATATAATTATGGAATCAGCAGAATAATTTTTCTATTAACTAATTACAAACATTTCTTCTTGTATTCCTTGATATAAAAGCTTTTGTTTAGATGGAAGTTCTTTAGTTGCAGACGGTAATGTCATGCTAAGAACATCAAAGATAAATCTGAACCAAAACTTAAACAAAACAAAGTGTTATTTGAGAATTCACCTTTTCAAATGTCTTAGAATCTTGATCTTTTCTTTAAATTTATTTGGAAAAGTTTTAGCAAGGCTGCAGTTACAAGGAGGAAAAATAATTAAGATGGATATCTTTTTCTGAAGAAAAAAACTAGTGCAATGCTTTTATTATATTTTGACAAGATGAGAATTCACCTTAACAAAAGTCTTACAATCTCGTCTTTATTATTTAGAATAGATTTCTGGAAGGTTGCAGTTAAGAGGTGGAAAAACTCATTACCATGATATTTTTTTCAAAAAAAGAAATCTTAGCAATACGTTTATTAGATTGTGATTTGAGAAAATTCACTGTATATTCGACCATCGATCAGTTTAGGTTGGGGTTTTGCCATATATTAAATTAACAAATTGAATTTCAAATTGATTTCAGTGAATGAATAGAACGGCCATGATGAATAATGGACAAGAAAAAGGATCATTAATCAATTAAACTAGCTTTTAATCTAATATAGAACATGCATGCCACACTCAATCAAATGAACAATACAACTGGATCCAATCACATTGATTTCATTATTGGTTTAAAGTGGTAGTGCTAAGGCCGCGTTTCTCAACCTGGGGTGAATTCACCCCCAAGGGGGGAATGGCTCGCGTCCAGGGGGGGAATGACCACACTCCCAATAATTTCAAAAATGGTCATATAAAGGTTGTGCAGTTGTTCCAGCAGTCCTATGAGAGGTGAAGCTGCATTTCAAGATTTCAGTTGTCAACTTTTTCTCAGTTTCAATTTGAATTGATGATTGTGCTCGATCCGGGCAGTTTAGGCCTCGATCTGTTGATCCGTCCATCAGTGGTTGCCGTGTGATAGCTAGTTTACTTGGCTGTGTGAGTGGGAAACAGTGCAGGTGTCCATTGTCATTGTATGGCTAGCTCATTCAACAGACGAATCCCCAATTTAGTTTCATTTTGAATTCTTATACGTGCTTTTGATTCCATGTGATTTTGATTCAAAATCATGCCTCCAATTCAAAGAAGCGTAAACACCAAGAAGCCTCAGTATTTCATCTGTGGTAAGGTTTCCGGGCTTCGCGACTCAGGCGCGGATCCAGGATTTTTTGCAGGGGGGGGTCTAGGTTTGATAATTGCTTAACTAATTGCGCTCAACCGATTAATGGGGGGTTTGGGGGCCCTCCCCCAGAAAAATTTGGTAAATTATTTTCAATTTGGTTCATTCTGACGTATTTCCGGAAGGTAAATTCCAAAATTACAGGTCTAAATCGCCAATAAAATCGCATAAAAAATTTTCAAGCCTGAGCAGGGAGGTCCGGACCCCCTGGACCCCCCCTCTGGATCCGCGCCTGCGACTACGACGCTCGCAGTGACCGGCTTTGCCGTCACTGCTCCGTGGTCAGTAACCTCCTCAAAATTCTGGGGGTAAATGGGTCGGTTGAGAATTCATTTAGGGGTGAACGGTGAGAAAAGGTTGAGAAACGTGGTGCTAAGGTTTTTTATTTGAATCATCTTGAAGGTCAGTAGGTACATTAAATCAACATGTAAATTTGTTGAAAGAACATGTATAATGTGCAAATTATGCATTGCTTAAAATGAATTGAGTGATAAAAGTTTTTTTTATAGCATTGATTTGATAAAGGAATAAGGCTAAGGGTGCCTTGGCAAGTATGACCATTGCTGGTAACGGCATTTGAGTATAAGGTTATAATAACCTGAAATCCCTGTTCCATTGAGAATATTATGAGACAATAAAGGAAAGAATAGGTGCCACCTCCACTTTCTACTGCATCTGCTTCTGGGTATGATCAACTTTTTAAGCAGATCCAACAGATAGATTCTTTTTTTTTTTTTTTTTTTTTTTTAAGAATTTGGAACTTTAATAGATAAGTCATTTCATATTTTTAAAATCTAATTCTGAGATTTGATGCTAACATAATTTCTCAGATTTTAACCTACCATAAACATATATATTTTTTTTTTATTTTTTTTTTAAAAACTTTATTTATTGGCTCAATAATACATCAAAACATTTTTATACAGTTACATGGTAGATGATATAGTATACATTGTACTGGGGTTGTTCGAGGAATCAGAGTTACAACACATCATTTAGTTACTAAACATCATATTGCCATTTTGAACTCAAGTTAGGGTTTGCTGTTAGTTCGAGATCAATTTTTTTTCTTATGTATGCCATGTAATGTTCGTTAGATTCTGCATCTATTTAATTTTACAGGAGTTTTACAAATTGAGAGAGTGAGATTTAATGTCCACTCAACACAAACTATGTCATTTCGTGATTAACTCGGTTGATTTTTACTTCATACAAATTTATCAAAATTTGTTCTTTATTTAAGTATCTGTATGTGGAATAATTGATCAAACAAATAATCCAAAAAACACATATCTGTACATTGATTTCATATTAAATTGATTAAATAAACCAGATAAAATGTCAGAATTTACATTCAATTTACAATTATTTAGAGAGTAGAGTAATACAGGAATCCAATAAAACTATTGAGAGAGATTTGTGTCAATATCCTTAAACTAATAAAAATGTTTTAAAACTGTTTGTAGAGATTTCAGATAGACAGATTGAATAAACAAACTAACTTGATATAATAACGAATAAAAAAATTAATGATTAAAATATCTTGATATTAGACATTTTAATGATATTTTATTTTTTATCGGTGACTAAGGTACATGACTTTGGCATGTCTTTCAGAAATGTGTTGGCCAAGTGATCTCAATGAATATGAGGAAGATTCCTGGTTTCCATACTCCGCGCAGCGTTTCGTTTGATTATAGGTAATCTCACTACACACTGCTATTATGAGTGGATATTGTTGTGTTAAATTTTGATTGGTCAGTAGTCCGACTACCAACCAATCACTACCTACCATACAAACGCTTTACATTTAAAACGAGTGCCAGTATTGGACCAAATATGTTTACATAACATTACGTCATGGCTCACGCTTTTATTATGCCTAATTAACCCGTGCATAGGAGAATACTGCAGTAAAACTAACTGTGTGACAAACGAGGCTATCAAGTCGAATGAAATGTAAACAATACTGTTTGGAAACGAACATACTTTTCACCGTTTTTAATACCTTAAATCACTGTCCAAAGTTTTAGGGAAGACTCAGATTAAACGAAGGACTGTCATGTTGCTGTACTTAAGTGATAGCTTTTAGTGAACGGGGAGAATAGACACACTCCCGCAAAAGTTCAAGAATCAGAAGTCAATCCAGCAATGGCCAGAGAGAGATTTCTCGGGCCATTGCTTCAGGAATATGCCTGGTTTCATACTTTAAGAGTTATCATGTTAAATGAGAAGGCCGAATGATTAGCGTGTGCGCGCTGTATCATACGGCCAGCCATGGCAAGGTGGAGGGTCGTCTGTAAAACCTTGTGGGTTTTTTTCTGGGAACTCTCTCTCTCTCTCTACCTCATTTTATTTTACTAAGTTTAAACTCTACAGAGAAAAGTCGGGCCAAACTATAGCGATTAGAGATGGTATGTAATACGTTGGTTTGAATTCTCGTTAACATGTATTCAGGTCCACAGTTTTTGTCTCAACAGCTACATGCTGTTGCTTGCCAGGCCCTCCATCCTCCAGCACCACTGACAAACAGAAATCAGGTTAGAATATATCAAGGAACCATCTCGACCAAATATTTATCAATTTTTATCTTTCTATATTCAATATTTGATAGAACTTTTGCCGTTTGTTGTTTGCAATGTCTAAGTGGGTAAGGTGCTGGCTTGCTAGTCTGGAGGTCTGGTGTTCGGTCCCTGCATTGGCTGAGAAAGTTCATCTCGGGCATGGTTTCCCCTTGTCAGTGATGCAGAACGGAGGGCCTGACAAGGACAGCTGTCTAGTCGTTCGGATAGGACGAAAACCTGAGGTCCCTTGTACACATTGGCATGCCCGTAAAGGATCCCTTGGCAGTTGGAATTCGATACAAGAGTAGGCAGTAGTGCCGCTGCCCGGGCAAAATTTCCCTCATAGCACACTGTATGGCGTATGCCCGACTTCCATTAGCCCAGGTTAGGTGCAGAAGAGTAGGACGTTAAACTCCATTTCATTTCATGTTGTTTACAATGTCCATGTGTATCTTGTCTACGGCTTGTTTTGTTACTTTCTGTTTACAAATGTGTGGTGCAAATCTCCTGCACTTACTATACAGTGTAGAAGATGTTTACAGAGTTACACCAAATACCTACCGATATGTTAATGATGATTACTGTTAAACATGTGTACATCTTCATCATTATAAACTCTATAGTTAGCTTGTCATGTCTTTATTCACTTGATATATTACTTATGTAATTATCACTATAGGGGAGGTGTTACTTACATATCATATAAATACCATTTTACACTGGTTTTTTCACACATCTTCTACAGCATTGGCAAATCCTGTTGCACAAAGCACAAAAGACTGATTGGATGAAATTGGGTTTATCCTACTTTCTGCACCATAAAGACCCAATACATTGGGAGATGCTAATTGCAGGCCGGTTGGGGAGGTTGGGATGTTTCCGAAGACCAAAATGGTCGCTTTCTATAAATGAGAATTTTGGGGAATATTAGGCCTAACCCTAACCCTTTCTAGAAGAATGAACTTAGATCCAATATACATTTTACCCCTCTTAAAAGGGTTAGGGGTAGGGTTCGGGTTAGTATTCCCCCAAAAAGCCATTAATATAAAGCGGCCATTTTGGACTCTGGGAATACCCGAACCTCGCCAACCGGTCTGCAATTAGCATCTCACCAATACATTGTGCTATGGCAGACCTACTGGAAAAGCCTAGAGAACTCTCTCTGGTTGGTGAGACAGTGTCTGACTACCTGAGCCAACCCAACACACTAGAGACTTACACACACGTAAAGCTGACTCTTTAAAGAGTTGGCAGTTCTAACTATAATAGTTAAAAACTAGATAGTGTAAAGGTAATTTGCTGAAAATTTCAGTCAAATTGATCCATTAGGAGCCGAGAACGAAGCGGGTGAAATTTTCGCCAAGCCTTGGTCATCATTACTAAAATCATTAATATAAACAGCATAGTCTTGATTATCCATGTTTTAAATTTAATTATCAATGGCCGATAAGCAGCATATAGGAATCTAATCCAGCCAACATCGAAGGCTAGCCTTGACATCTAGAGTTTATTATGGTCTGGATAAGTTAATTAATGTCTAATTGATAATTTAGATAAAATTTCAGGCCTAAAGAAAGACTTGTAATTGGCAGATTTAGCTCTTGCATAATGCATGTTTAATGTCATAATTTGTGGGTATTTACTCATCTTGATCATACTTGGTCATACTTGGTCATATTATTTAGAAAAAAAAAATACTTGGGTCTTAAACTGTGGATGGCCAGGAAGTTGTTTCTACTATTGTCTAATCCTCGTCAACATTTTAATAAACACAAAGCTCCCGGTTGTTAACTTTTTGCAGGCTATATTTCATTTTATATTTCAAATTGCCTTAAAGTGAGTAATTGGGATTAATGTGAGTAATTGGTAAAGCAGGTTTTTAGAGAACTCCACCATGGTGTTGGTTCCAGAATTGACAGAACTAATTGACATGCTAAAGATTGATTTATTTATTTATATTCTTTTAATTCTCACCATTATTGTTTAAATGATGAGTGTGACAATATCAAATCTTTTAATTAGAATTATATCATTAATTACACAGCGTGTGATTTTAAATATGGAGAAATCATTAACATTATTAACTCCTAAAGCTTTTCTTAAGTATCCTGTCTGGCCCACATTTCTCATATCATTGCACATGGTATAAATGTTATAAGATGAATTTAATTTAGAAAAATGTTCAAGTGGTTTTTAACGCAGGATGACTCATAGAAGCAAGTCAAATGATTTGCATAAAAAATGTGAAATTGACATTAACTTTTCGACTCTTTTCAAATCTATTTTGTAATGAATTTGCTGTTACTGATGAATTAAGTAGTACAGTGCTTTTCAGATGTAATTGTATAAATCCAGTAGTCTATAAAATCTTAGTTTCCACTGCCACAGGGATCATAGTTATATTTGTGTCAAGGGTGTTGAAGAATAAATCATTAGAAACATATGTCAGGTTTTAGTCGATTGTGATTTTGACTGAATCGAGTTAGGTATGGTAGTCGTGTAGTCTGCCATTGAGTCATTGTGTGGTGTGGTTTCGATCCCAAGGTGGTATGTCACAACTATCAGGGTCACTTGCCTAATGTAGCGGGTTTTCTCCGGGTCCTCCAGTTACCTTCCACTGAAATAAAATTGTACAATATGTTAGTCCTGAAATAGACCTAATGTATGTCCAGAGAACTTGCAAGTGCATCTCTCTCTCTCTCTCTCTCTCTCTCTCTCTCTCTCTCTCTCTCACAGAAACTGACAGAGGCCCCTAGGCTAGTTGAGTAACAAAACAACCACAATGGATTAGCATGCAACTGACAATCAATAAGTTTATTTTTGAAAAAAATGCAAGTTAATTTTCATAATTTTGTAAATGTGTAAGTCAAAAAGGATGGGATTTTAAAAAGATAAATGTGACTGTTATTAATATTTACAAAAACATAGTGAAAATTGCACATTGTACCAATATAAATCTTTTCAGCTATTTCACGGTCCATCTGAAGCTAGACTTTTAATGAAGCATGCATACTTATAAAGATGAACAATTTTTTTTATTTTTACAGGGAATGAAAAATTAGTACTTTTTAAATAGAAAATTTGCATTTTGACTTATTTATGTTGAGGATGTGGTATTAATGTGAGAACATGTTAGCATCTTCAGTAGACAGATTGTTTTTAAATGACTTTCCAGATGGTTGAAGACGCTCTATAACGACCTTGTTAAAAGTTTTCTTTCTCCTCGAATGCACCACTTGGGAGGGTTTATATTTATACACCTACTCACTTTTTTAAGTAACAAAAGTTGGCGTGTTTTTAGTCAAATACCGAAGTGCTTTGTTAGTCCAATATTTCATCTGGATTACATAATTATCCTACTGTCTGCAGGATCCGTCTTTTAACCATTCTTTTCAGCACTCTACTCAGAGTTTTACGGAAGCCTCTCTGAAATAGGGGAACTTTTCAGATAAATTTCCCCAAAATTTACAGGAATTTTTGGCACATCATAAAAAATCCAGTCTGAAGTGGTTCCTTTGTAACTCTTATGATGTGATATGGTCATATATAGTTTACTGTTTTATTGCACAGATAGCAAAGCTGCTTGTGGATGTTTGTTTCATTATTTGTTAACAGCAATGCTTGTTTATCGTCTGATTTGTTGTGAAACCAATGACAGAAGATAGTGTAGTATCGGTAAATCATCAATCCCGCGAAAAAGGATCCCATTCAAATTATCAATATCCTCTTCATGGGTTTGATTTATCCTCGTACTTATACTTTGATTTCACAAATGTATGATGAAAATGTGTTTCATTTAATTATTCATACAATAGTGTTTGATTTGGTATCTTGTAAATATAGCCAATAAAATAAACTCATATTAATTTATCATGTGAAGGCTATCATTTAATCCAAAAGGCATCCTGGATCTAAAGAGTGCAAAGGTTAAAAGCTCAATACTCATCAATACAATTAATGCTAAGTGGTCTTCATTTGGTTCCATTGTAAGTTATAATGCCTTTATTATAGAATTTACAAATACCTCAAAAATGATAGATGCTGACTTTATATGTTCTGTCAGTTTTCTCTCAATAACCAAATTAATTAACCTCTTAACAAAATTACTTGCAGAATAAATCTGAAGTAGACTTGAAATTGACTGACAACAGCATGTTCGCTTTGAAGGATTTATGACCAATTTGAAAATATTTTCCAAAACTCATACATTTTGGAATGGCAGAAGTTTGTGTTGAGGGTTTATATATAGGAAGGGCTCTTCTAAATCAATAAAAGTTCTCAACAGAAAAATGCTAACTTAATGTAAGCTGTCGTTTTTTTGGGAAGGGGATGAAACATGCTGGTAGTCTGAAGTAGATTTGGGAAATTCCTGTGCGGACATTATCATGAGAAATAGAGAACTGACATGAAGGTAATTTGAAGGATGAGGTTTTTGGGGTAAAATTAAGTAGTTGGAAGCCCAAACAGCTTTATTCCCTGATGATATGCAACACTACTTGCTTTCAGTCTGATTAATGGCCACATTACGCCTTTTTTTCCTTCCAAAGTTTTTAATACTGATGTATCATTTCACTTGATACATGAAGTCGAAGATGATTAGATTTGTGTCTGCCATGTGGAATTGTCTTTAACATTTAATTATGGCATCAGTGTTTGTGTTTTTTGATGAAATTCCAAAAAGTAACAAGAGTTTTACTGAGATAATCAGTGATGCTTTGAATAAGAATGTCACAGTGTTCCAAATGACAAACAACCCGTCAGCTAACGAATGTTTTTCAGGACGGATTTTTTCTAGAAATCCTTCCTAAATTATTTTTATTTTGTGAAAGTAAAATGGCAGAATGAATTTATTTGTTGGTTTCTAAAGAAAAGTGTTTTAAATTAGTTTGTCTGTTTTCACCAACCAAACATGTTTTCACAGAATGGGGAAAATGTCTGAATTCGTGTGACTCCATCCACCTACACATGGAGTACAAACTGCCATCTGCGTTGATAAACTGACACTGACGGACATCACCACTGTTACTTTGTACCCTGCCACTTGAACTGACACATTCTCTTATCTTAGCATTTCTCCCTTTTTCTTCTCATTTCTCCAAACATATGTCAGTTTATTTGTACATATACCATACATGCAAATCATGTTCTACCTCGTAGCTGTGCCTCTTAGAATTCAAGTGTGCTGTAAACATATGGATAAATTTTTTAGTAGAATTTTTTAAACATCAAAGAAAATTGTTCATAGAGATGTCCTCATCTGTATTAAGAGTGAAGCAAGTGATGTGACATGCACTGTACTTGATCCAACTGATATCTTTAAAGATATTCAGATTCTGTTTGTTTGTTTTAGATGATAAGACTTCAATATTGAACTATAATATTACACACTAACGAATGGTACAGTTGTATCCATACTGTGTTTTCAGTTGCTTGAAAATATACTTTTGTGCCACAAGACTATATTAAACATAGCAAAATTGATGGTTAGTTCATTTGTAGAATATTTTGTCCCAAGGCACATCCTTGATTGTGGACACGTTAAAATAAGGCCCAAAATATCAGAATGATAAGATAGATTATTTTAAAAATGAACGATAAACACATGAAATAGATCATAGTAAAACTAACTGATTATCAATTGAAAGCCTATAAAAGAAATGTGTTTTCAATTATTGCTTTATCTTTACAGTGATTTAAATAGCTGAATGGTTAACACGTAGGTACTGTATCATAAAGCCTGTCATTGAGTCAACTGGTGTGGTTTCCAATCCCTGGTTGTACGTGGCAAAGAGTAGGGTCACCTGTCCAACCTCGTGGGTTTTCTCCAATTTTAATATATTGAAATAAAATTAAACCATATGTTCGTCCGGAAATGACCTAGTTTGTGTTGAGTGGACGTTTAAACCCCATTTCTGTCTCTCTCTTGCTTTATTTTTACCAGTTTGTTTTTAAAACCAAGTATATATATATATAGAAGTATATTGTATTTTACTTACATACATAGAAGTTAGAAGATATATGTAATGATTAATACAAGACAGGTGAATGAGGATGTTGTCAGATATAAAGATATGCAGTTTATTTGTCTATTTTCACTGAATCTACTTTGTGTCTATCTATACTACTTATATCAAGACTTCTACTTATATATATCTTTATTACCGACTATATATCAGACAATGATAGCAGTGAACTTGATGAAATGAGTGTGTGTGAAAGAAGATAAGTGTACCTACTTTGTATATGTTGGGGAAAACAAAAAAGTAAACCTTAACAGAGATTTAAGAAATTTTATTTTCATCGTAATTAAAAGAAGTGTCCCTGGTTCTTCCTTATAAAGCACAAAAGCAGAATGATATCTTATTTTGGAGAGTAGATTATGAATAGAATCATTTAGCCCGTTCAGACGCTTAAGTTGAACTGGTTTAAAAACACCAGGATTCGTTAAACCAGTTTAACTTAAGCGTCAGAATACACATGTTGGGCACATAAAGCTGTTTAAAAACACCAGCTCACGACCTATCATTGAGAAGGCTTTTTATTTTAAATTCGAACTGGGTGCCTAACTAATAAAACTTATTACTATTAGTATAGAAAAAAGGATGATAGAAAAAACTTTGCAGAAAAATAACATTTGTTAAAATAAAGTTACTGAGATGTTATATGTGGAAGATGAAACTGGTCTCACATTTTCCAAGTCTTCAGAGTGTGTTTATATGTAACGTTAGGCTGTATATCTACTACAACAATAGCACTTAGACCATGTGGCAATATTTTCTTAACATTTCCACATGAAAACTAGAAAATAACATTATCCATGTATACATACACGAAACATGTATATCTTTGTATCAAATCTATCTCAACTTCCATATCTACAATAACTTAAATACCTAAATAGTTAGAAAATACAAAGTTATAGACCCATTTGATATCACGTTCTGGTATACATCCTCCTAGGAGATATGTATATGGTGTGTATGGATATATTGATTAGATAAGCAGGCCCGGATCCAGGATTTTTTCAAAGGGGGGATACATTGGAGCAAAGGGTAATACGTTGCAACCTTGGATTGCTTGGGCATAGACAATGCGAAAATCATGTTTATATCATCTATTAAAGAGCAGATATATGAACTACATCATATGTATATGGTGTGTATTATGGATATGTTGATTAGATAAGTGATTGACACCTTGAGTTAATTACATATCACCTTATGGAAAATGTATATTAACTGTGTAGTTAAATGTTAATTACATGTTAGCATGTAACACCTGTCATTACCCTATTAAAGTCATGTAGTTGATAGATTAAATATACATGTGGTTGATTTAATGATATAGCATGATGTAAAATTTGATTTACACGGAGGATAAATTGATGTTATCTGGACTTTATTTCTTTTTTCTTGTATTTTGTTTTGCGGTTTATGATTTAAAGTAACTGGTTAGATAGTTACCTGTACTTCACCTGTAGATGTAGGCTGAATATCCACACACTTAACCCAATTCTTTATTTTTTTGTATAGATTATGGGGAGAGACAGAGAGAGAAATGGGGTTTAACGTCCACTCAACCCAAACTAGGTCATTTCGGGACTAACATATGGTCCAATTTCATTTCAATTATTCGCTTGTGTGTAGGGGTCTTTAGCAGTGGGAGGAAACCGGAGGACCCAGAGAAAACCCATGCGGTTGGACAGGCGACCCTACTCCTTGTCATGTACAACCAGATCTGAATTGAACATCAGGTTGTTGTATAGACCTACCCCACATACCTAACAGTTTCTTTGAAAGCAACACAAATTATGGTTCATAATTGAAGCACAAATGAAAAAAATGTATTGGCTTCACTAGAAGCATCATAATAACAAGAAGAATTTGTTTTGAAGAAATCGATTAATTTTTGTTCCTATTTCAGCATTGTGCCATTTTTTCCTATTTTTACATTTGTGCCATTACAATCTGTTTAGACTTTTGACAAACTTCAAATTGATTGATGTATTTTCATTTAGGGTAATACAAGTGTATATATTATTAGATAATGTTTCTAATAGATTATATGTAGATTTGATTATCTCATCATAAGTGTTTGAAGGAAGAGAGAGACGAACACATGGCATACTAAATCTTTACTGTCTGTATAATACAGTATTCTATATTCAAGATGTCTGGTGAAATTCCAAGGGGAAAAATCAAATTTATTTATAACTTAACAGTTAATGTGTTTTAATGAATTTTATGTCTGTCACTAAAGAAGTATTAAAAGCAGGCGCGGATCCAGAGGGGGGCGCACCCGGCGCACGCCCCCTCTATTTTTTGAGGTGGCGAACAATTTTTAGCTCCATATATTCTCGCGAGAAAGGAGAACAAACATAGTTTAGGTTGGAAATCCTAATTTACAGTATTAGTATGAAATCAGTCCTTGTGGGCATTTGTTTCACTCAAAAATCACTGTTCCGGGCTTCGCACTCCCAAGTAGGTGCGGCACGCCCCCTCTTTCTGAAAATCCTGGATCCGCCTCTGAAAAGTATGTGTAGACCAATACCGTATTTTATATATTAACTGCTCCAAATTTATTAACTGTCAGACACTTGCAAATACTGTTCAAAAACAGGAAAGTTGATTATAATGAACTCAAACCCAAAAAATCCTAAAGGATCTTGCAGATTTCTCTCTATGGAAGATGTTTAGCTTGTATTGGGTTTATTGTACAGGAAGGGTTGATATGCAAAATGTTGATTTTGGTCTTATGAGAGAGTTAGTGCTTTATAATTTATATAGGTTATTATGTAGCATACTGTATATGTGACGAATATCTGATTCCATCAGGGATGGGTGGGTCGCCGCATGGTTAACATGTGTGCGATGTATCAAAGTCTGTCATGGAGTCAGACAGAGAGGGAAATAGGGTTTTAAGGTCCACTCGACACAAACTAGGTCATTTTGGGACTAACATATGGTTTTTAATTTTATTTCAATAATTCGCTTGTGCGTAGGGGTCTTTAGCAGTGGGAGGAAATCAGAGTGCCCGGAGGAAACCCACGAGGTTGAGAAGGCGCCCCTATCTCCATGCCACATACGGTCACACCAGGGATCGAAACAACAACCGCAAGCCAGAGGTGACCGGCCAGCTAGAGGTTGAAGCGCGGCACTCTAGACCACTTGGCCATCCCAACTCCTTGTCATGGAGTCAACTGTCATGGTTTTTATTATCCTGTTGTATGTCACAAGGAGAAGGCTCGCATGTCCAACCTCCGGTTTCTTCCAACTGCTAAAGCAAATTATTGAAATATGTTTGAAACCATATGTATTGTTAGTCTCAAAATAACCTAGTTTGTGTTGAGCGGTTGTTTAATCCAATCTCTCTCTCTCTCTCTCTCTCTGCTAGTTAATCCTGGGAGTATAATAGAGCAGGAGCCCGGGGGGTTCAACCTAGCTGAAAAGCTAACCAATTTCTATATATGTCACTAGGTTCCCTATGGGTCACTGTCACAGGATATGAACGTCTGCCGCGCCGGTTGTGGTGGATGTGGTCAAGAGGGGCAAAATAAATGGACCCAAAAATAGGCTAGACTAGCTCGTTTTATTAACCACGTAAAACGTGTTGCAATATGTTAAGCATATCAAAATGTATTGGGAATGACCACCGCCAGACATTTTCGGTGGTGGGGCGTGTCTGCCAGACTAATTAAACGGGTACCCCAAAACTAGGCTAGACTAGCTCATTTGCTAACCGCCTGAAATTTGTTGCAAAATGTTCAGCATATCCACGTGTATCAAGAATGACCGATGCCAGACATTTTCAGTGGTGGGGTGCCCCTGCCAGACGTCCCTAAATGCCCTATCCAAGTAGCTAAGCTACACTAGCTCATTTACTAACCGCATAAAAATTGTTGCAAAATGTTCAGCATATCCACATGTATCGAGAATTACCGATGCCAGACATTTTCCGTGGTGGGGTACCCCCACCAGACGCCCCCAATTGACCCACCCCAAAAGCTAAGCTAGACTAGCCCATTTACTAACCGCATGAAAATTGTTGCAAAATGTTCAGCTTATTCACTAGTATCAGGAATCACCGGTGCCAGACATTTTCAGTGGTGGGGTAACCAGGCCAGACACCCACAATTGCCCCACCCCCAAAAGCTAAGCTAGATTAGCTCATTTGCAACCGCATAAAACTGGTTGCAAATTGTTCAGCATATCCACATGTATCGAAAATCACCGATGCCAGACATTTTCAGTTGTGGGGAAACCCCGCCAGACGTCCACAATTGCCCCACCCCCAAAAGCTAAGCTAGACTAGCTAATTTACTAACCGCATAAAACTGGTTGCAAATTATTCAGCATATCCACATGTATCGAAAATCACCGATGTCAGACATTTTCAGTGGTGGGGTACCCCAGCCAGACGTCCGCAATTGCCCCACACCCAAAAGCTAAGGTAGACTAGCCAATTCACTAACTGAATGAAATTTGTTGCAAAATACTCAGCATATTCACTTGTATCAAGAATCAGCGATGCCAGACATTTTCAGTGGTGGGGTACCCTTGTCAGATGTCCGCAATTGCCCCACCCCAAAAGCTAAGGGGGACTAGGTAAGTTTCTTTTTTTTGATCTAAACTGTTATGTTTAATGTTTTGACATTTTACGTCATTGTGGGGGTATTATTATTAATAAAACGATTTTATACAGCGATTGTCTTCCATCGCAGAGCAATGCTCAGAGGCGCTTAACAACAACCATTTAATTGTTGTTATTTTTACTCTAGAATGACGACACTTGGTGGCAAGCATGTTCACCTAGTTCAAGACCAGCAAATGTTCTAAGCTCTGTGACAGCCTCTGCCCTTTGTGTCATTGACCATCGTCGCATAGTATTCTCTGAATTGTGGAATGCAACTATGCCCTTCATCTGGGATGCAGCATCACGGTTGACGGACTGTTCCAATGACAGGTCGACAACTGGTGCGTTGAATTGAAAAAGCACCCTGATCATGACTTTGTCGCCGTTTTGGCTCCGCACTTTCCAACTTCTTAAGGAAAAGTATTCCCTATCTGGCATAGTTTGAACGGTTCAGAGCAGAACAGCCTGGAAGATACCAACGTTTGCACTAACATTGTTAGTTTACACACCACTGCAACTATCTATGAAGGCGGTTGATAAGGAAGATGTATGTCGCCCGGAATTGAGCAGCTGGTCCATGGCTCCCATGAATACCCATGGATCAGCAAGATATGCCTCTACTTCCTTTGGGTTTAAGGGAACTGTGTTCATGACTTGTAGATAGGACTCGCATTCCTCTTGGTCTTTCCCAGAACTGTTGCAAGGAGCTCATGAATCCTTAAGCATCGCTTATAAAACATCTGCCTCTGAAAGAACATATTCAATTCCAGATTCATTGATCAGGGTACCAACAGCACTGCAGAAGGCGTGTCGTGTGCGTTCCTCCTGCACTTACTAATAGGTAACAACTGCATAGTTTTGTCCTGTTTCTGTTGCTACGTGCATGGAACAGATCATGGTCTCTTTCACGACATCGTTGTTGGTTGGTGTTCAGGATATTTGATACATAAAACAGATTCGTTGAAGTGGTAAGGTGTCCTTGATATACAAGTTGAAAAATCAAGCACGCTTTGGATGTATTGGTGTACTTCCTTCCTTCAGTCTCCAAAACCAGTAGATATTCAATATGTTGAATGGAAGTTTTATTTTGCTGTCTCCAAAAGTGACCTCAGGAATACTTGCTGATTTGTCAGCGGTTTCAGTAGTTGCTGTAGTACAGGCAAATTGAGCTTTGTTGGGTGGCTTTCTGAATGAAGATATACTACGATCTTGTCCCTGAAACAGTCATCGGTTTCTTCCATCTACAAAAAGGAATGGACGAAAACATAGCTGTCTGTCATCATTTAATACATTTTGGTAAGTGTGACCTACAGTAGCATGTAAAGTTGCTTTGGGATCTAGAGTTTCAACATGCGTGCCATTGTTGTCCTAGACAGTTGCTAAGGTGTATACCGTCAGGCCCATCACATTGCTCAGACTGTACTTAATATGCAAATTCAGTCTTTGTTTCACTGTAATTAATGCTCTATTCAAACTCTGGAGGGATAATTTTGGGCCAGTTAGTGAACCTAATTTGAGGTCTACAACAGTGTGCTTCCATGGCTTGACAATACCATGAGTAGCATTGTAAATGGCATCGGATGCCATTGCAGTCAGCCTGTGGTACGCATCACATCCCCTTCGCGCTGAGCCACATAAAACGCATCACATCCCCTTCGCGCTGAGCCACATAAAACGTTCTTAAAAAACAGATCCAATTGTTGGGGAATGTCAGTGGCACATTCCTTAAGATTCTGGATTGGTGCTGGGTCTGGAGTCCTGGTCTTTGGTAACTGCATTATTAGGGATCGGAGATGTAGAGCTACACACTGTAATGTGTCGTCCTATTTGTGTTGCTTGCATCATTGTGGAGACGTGCTATAGACTTTTGGTTTACCATTTGAGTCTGATAGAGATGATATCAACTTCAGCATCTTTATGCGATCATTGGTTGATTCATTGGTCCGTTCAAGCAGGGGCTGACAACCTGCTAATGTAGCAATCTTAACTAAATTGTCTTCTTTTCTTGCATGTTTTTCCACAGAATATGCATTCGCCTTTGAGCAATCCTTGGTGGTTTGACTTCGGTAGAGAACTACCCTGCCTTGTCTCAATCCGGGCTTTTTGGAAAGCACATCACTGAATGGTGGTTCAGGATGTTTACGCCTCACCGCTGCATATCTCTTCTGACAAGCAGGGTGGTAACTTAGAGCAGATTCATCATTACGACTTAAAATCCGACTTGTAGTATCAGAGTATATGTTGGACTTAAGGTCTGTACGTGAGGAAGCAGCATTATTTATTGTTGCCCATATGTTTTTGACAAATTTCTTGAGTCTTTTGTCCTCCTCAGTTGACTTCTGACAGATGTTAGGTTCGACATCCTTACCCTGGAATTACATAACAAGGCATATAACAGTGTATCGTTAATGGTGTATTTAAAATTAGACAGACCTTTTCTTACATATTGCATCATTATAATTTTTTAAAAAAGCATACATCAAAAGCTTGACTGTATTTCATCAAGAATATTTTCTGTCACAGACAGAGCTTAGGACATTTGCTGGTCTTGAACCAGGTGAACATGCTGCTGCCCAGTGCTGTCCTTCTAGAGTAAAAGATGACAACAATCAAATGGCTGCTGTATAGAGCCTCTGAGCATTGCTCTGCGATGGAAGACAATCGCTATATAAATATCGTTTTATTAATAATAATACCCCTACAGTGTCAAAACATTTAACATAAGAGTTTAGATCAAAAAAAGAAACTTACCCTGTGTCCAATATGTTTCTCAGCAGTGAAAATGTCTGGCATCGGTGATTCTCGATACATGTGGATATGCTGAACAATTTGCAACCAGTTTTATGCGGTTAGTAAATGAGCTAGTCTAGCTTAGCTTTAGGGGCGGGGCAATTGTGGACGTCTGGCGGGGTTACCCCACCACTGAAAATGTCTGGCACCAGTGATTTATGATATAAGTGAATATGCTGAACATTTTGCAACTAATTTCATGTGGTTAGTAAATGGGCTAGTCTAGCTTAGCTTTTGGGTGGGACAACTGGGGACGTCTGGCGGGAGTACCCCACCACTGAAAATGTCTGGCATCGGTAATTTTCGATACTTGTGGATGTGCTGAACATTTTGAAACAATTTTTAGGCGGTTAGTAAATGAGCTAGTCTAGCTTAGCTTTTTGGGGGTGGGGCAATTGTGGGTGTCTGGTGGGGTTACCCCACCACTGAAAATGTCTGGCATCGGTGATTCTTGAAACATGTCGATATGCTGAACATTTTGCAACCAGTTTTATTCAGTTAGTAAATGAGCTAGTCTAGCTTAGCTTTTGGGGGTGGGGCAATTGTGGGTGTCTGGCGGGGTTACCCCACCACTGAAAATGTCTGGCACTGGTGATTACTGATACAGGGGAATAAGCTGAACATTTTGCAACAAATTTCATGCGGTTAGTAAATGGGCTAGTCTAGCTTAGCTTTTGAGGTGGGTCAATTGGGGGCGTCTGGCGGGGGTAACCTACCACTGAAAATGTCTGGCATCGGTAATTATCGATACATGTGGATATGCTGAACATTTTGCAACAATTTTCATGCGGTTAGTAAATAAGCTAGTCTAGCTTAGCTTTTGGGGTGGGGCAATTGTGGGTGTCTGGCGGGGTTACCCCACCACTGAAAATGTCTGGCATCGGTGATTCTTGATACATGTCGATATGCTGAACATTTTGCAACAAATTTCATGCGGTTAGCAAATGAGCTAGTCTAGCCTAGTTTTGGGGTACCCGTTTATTTAGTCTGGCAGACACGCCCCACCACCGAAAATGTCTGGCGGTGGTCATTCCCAATACATTTTGATATGCTTAACATATTGCAACACGTTTTACGTGGTTAATAAAACGAGCTAGTCTAGCCTATTTTTGGGTCCATTTATTTTGTCCCTCTTGACCACACCCACCACAACGGGCGCGGCAGACGTTCATATCCTGTGACAGTGACCCATAGGGAACCTAGTGACATATATAGAAATTGGTTAGCTTTTCAGCTAGGTTGAACCCCCCGGGCTCCTGGTCTATAAAGGAAGGGAGCTGAAGAAGCCCTGATCAGAATTGGAATTTTCTCACATTATTATAGAAACTTCCCCTAAAGGATATCACTATTCTTATCATTAGGACACATTGATGCAATATTTAATGCATTAGCTTTATTCAGGAACTTTCTATATGTGCTAAAGCTTGAACAGACTTGGTTTGCGACTCTGACAATTAGTTCATGTGGACAGAAATAACCACGTCTGTGATGTGATGATGTGCTGTTAATCATTATCATTAACTTTCTGAATCTATGCTGATTTTACACTCATTTCAACCTTATTTAACGTGCCACATAGGATCTATAATAAAATTTAATGTCTGCTACATTTACCGTAAATGGTCATCTTGATACCTTTTAGTAACGATAACAAAGGAATGAAAGCTGTTTGTGGCTTGGAGCAGACAGTTCATCATTATAAGTAGATTAGCAGTAGCTAAGATGTCTGATCTACCTAAACTGGCCTTCTCCATAATTTTCTAGTCAAAACACATTGAACAAAAATACATAAAGCATACTATGTAGACTTCCTGACCATCCTCCAGTAACTCATTTATATTGAAGTATTCAAGAAAATTATTTTAAATGTAAATGTCCAGCTAAAAAATCGTTTGTATGAAAATATATAACTCAAAGGTATTAAACCTATTTGATTCAGGTCCAAATAACAAATAGGGTTGATCATATGTGTTATTTTGAAAGATGAGCCTGAAGTACTCATAGTTGTTTATGAATTTTCATTTAATTATATCTCTACTTTGGCTTTATGTATCACCGTAAAATTTACGGCGTAAATTGTTAGCAAATTGTAAACCTGAAGAAAATCAACATATAAAAATCAACGTATCGACAGGTTTATTTTTGATCCAGGCTTAAGAGGAATTATCAATAAGGTTTGAAATCAGCAAAGCAAACTGATAAACAGATAGATTCCACCAAGTAAACTCTCTACAAATCAAAAACAACAATTTATTAAAGGGCCAATCCCGACAATATTTTGGAGAATAAAACTGCTTAATTTTGTGTTAAAATCACTTAAAATCCCCTACCTTAGAGTTGAGCAACTAACTCAATATATGTTATATGTTTTCAAATAAATTAAACCAATCAGTCTCCCATCTGGAAATGGAGACAGGTGTCCCAAGCTGAGAGAGAGAGAGAAATGGGGTTTAACCTCCACTCGAAACAAACTACCAGTAGGTCATTTTGGGACTAACATGGTTTCAATTTTATTTCAATAATTCGTTTGCGCGTAGAGGTCTTTAGCAGTGGGAGGAAACCGGAGTGCCCGGAGGAAACCCACGAGGTTGAGAAGGCGCCCCTATCTCCATGCCACATACGCTCACACCAGGGATCGAAACCACAGCCGCAAGCCAGAGGTCACCGGCCTGCTAGAGGACGAAGCACGGCACTCTAGACCACTAGGCCATTCCACCCCCCCACCCCCCGTCCCAAGCTGTATTATGCAGTGTCTGGATAAAACCAGACTTTTCTCTTATAAAAATAATGTGTTGGAGAGATTTACCTTTCAAATGGTATCATTCACTGTATAGACCTCTGAAGGAATGGGAATCGATTATTAGGTAATCCAACGAAAAAACTGACCCAAAATCTTAAAAGGGTTACGTGTCTGGCTAAGCAGTTTTGAAGTTCACATCCAAATGACTCAAAATTTGGAGCTGAAATATTGAGACATGGTAAATGCACCATACCTCGATATTTTGGCGCTTAAATTTCATATGTACTCGTACTTTCATTTTGAGACTCTCTTCAAATCGGGATAGTCTCTTTAACAAAATAAGTGGGTAAGGCGCTGGCTCACTAGCATGGAGGTTGTGTGTTCGATCCCTGCCATTGGCCGAAAAAGTTCATCTTGATTTTCCGGTGTGGTTTCTCCTTGTCTGTGATACCGAACGGAGGGTCTGACAAGGACAGCTGTCTAGTCGTTTGGATGGGACAAAAAACCGAGGTCCCATGTACACATTGGCGTGCACGTAAAAGATCCCTTGGCAGTTTGAATTCGATGTAAGAGTAGGCCGTAGTGCCGCTGCCTGGGCAAAATTTCTCTCATAGCACACTGTATGGTGTATGCCCATCTTCTGTTAGCCCAGGTTAGGTGCAGAAGAGTAGGACGTTAAACCCCATTTCATTTCATTAGATGTAATGTAGTTGCTTTAGAAATGAGAAGTTCTATTTTAACTTAAACTTTATATGTAGATTTAAGAGAATAAAGCCTATAAATCATTCAATCAGGAAGAAAGTTGATTTGATTCTAAACCTGTAATGACTTAAGTACCTGCCTGCCAGTTATTCCCAGACTCTTTCAATGCATATATTCTTGTAATGATTCCAACACAGGAAAAACTCAAGGGAATGAAAACTTGTGTTTCGAGAATGCCAAAGGTTTTTTTGGAATGAAAATCGTTAAATATACATTCTGATAGGAACTTAAGTGAATATTTCAAATTTATGATGGCCATTAGGTTTTTTAATGAATAATTTAAAGTATGATATGATGGTTTCTTATCGGTTAGCTGCCCATAATTTTTTTTTATGTTAAAATCGTTTTGTAATTTATAAAAAGATTGACCTTAAAACTATCCATTCTACATTTTCAGATTAAGTGTGTTTGAAAAGCATTGAAATATGGTTGATTTTCAACATTGAAATAAGGATTGATTTCTTTCTGTATTTTGATTGTCTGTGACTCGGGCACGTAGCCAGCTCATAAATTTGGTGGGGCTACAGAATTTTTCGGAGAGGCTGAGGATGTGGCCGGCTAAGAACACTCTTAAGAAATCATTTTTGTTGGCGAAATATTTGGGGGGCTAATTCGATTTTTGGCTACATGTGCAGGTAGAATTTTGTTTAAAATGATTTACATTTAAATAATACTATTAGGTTCTACTTGTGAAAGAAGTGTTATAGTTGGATCATCAACTTGGATGTTTTTGTAATTATGGTACCATGAAAGTGACAAGTGTAAATCATGTATAAAAGACATCACTCTATGAAAATAATCCATCCCTGGTTGTACGTGACAAGGAGTAGGGTCACCTGTCAAACCTTGTGGGTTTTCTCCGGAACTCCCGGTTTCCTCCAACTGCTAAAGACCTCTACGTGCAAGCGAATTATTGAAATAAAATTAAACCATATGTTAGTCCCAAAATGACCTAGTTTGTGCCAAGTGGACGTTAAACCCCATTTCTCTCTCTCTCTCCCTATAATCCATATTGACATCCATTTAATTGGTGTATTTTTTCTATGGTTGGCTTTTTTTACATTATGAGAATAGAGGATACATATTATCCAAATGTCATAAGCTAATTGCTTATAACCTTTATTATAGATTGGCCATGTTCAGACCATGACTATTTTGACTTTTTGTTTTTCTATTTCAGCGATCTTCAAATGTCTTCCATTTGTAGTACTAGTGACACAGATATTGGCACTTAAAAATGGAATTGATAGAGGTAAGTTTTAAGCATTTTATGTTTTCAAGACAGAGTATTTAATAGATTTCCAGCTGAGCTGTGTAAGAAAGTAAAGATACACGCTCTAATCTCACATCAGTTTTATACAGTTGAAATTTATCAAGTGCATTATCAAGTGTTTTGTTTTTCAAGAATTATAATCTACAATCAAGATATATTTCTTACATAAATGAAAAATATTAGTCACTTTTTACAGAGATAGATATCTAGTTAGTTGGCAAATCGTATAAATTAGTTCTGACAAGTTCTAGCTGATTTATTTTCTTGGGGAACTTTTTTTAGTTGATTAAGATTTTAAATATTTATTATCAAGTGAAAGCTGCACTGATAACCTGATCTCCCTGTTGTATTCTGTATCTGTAGATATTATGATTATAGCCACGCCAACTAATAAATTGTGACGTTGTTGATTGAAACATCATGTGGTTGAAGATAACTGATAATCTTGGCTGCAGTGGTTACTTATGTCACAAGTGCTTTGATAAAATGAGGTAGTCCAGCAGTGGTTACTTATGCCACAAGCGCTTTGATAAAATGAGGTAGCTTATTTAAGTGGAAGTTGTAAACTTATCTTCCATGCCTCTCATTGTTAAATACAAACAGAGGCACCACATTATTCAACGATTTCCTTAGAGATATGAAATGTGATTTAAATGTTTTATTAGAATATGCAGCAAAAGTATTCATCCTAAAGTATGCAATTTTAATACTTAAAATCACTGTCCATGTAACAGTATATTGTCATGCTCTCATTTAGATCATATGTTGTTAACAAGATGAGGACACCTCTTGTAAATTTGATGATTTATACTGATATACTTGTGTCATTCTGTGTTAAATAAAATATTTTGTAGTCTGATATAATAGCCTATAACTATCAAAAACTATGGGGCAGGGAATTGTATGACGAATTAATAAAGGTCAGAAGTGCCATTTGCTCATACTTCTCCATGGCTTAATAGATTTGCTCTGAATCTTATTTAGAATATAATGTATCTTATTATTTTTCAGGGCCAATAAGTTGTGACAAGGGTAAAAGTGAACGGATTATTCGGGTGGAGAAAGGAGATTTTGGTGAAATACGATCAGCTTTATACCCCTCCAATTATTCTGTAGATTTATACAGTTCTTGGTGTCAGATCGAGATTAAATCATGCAGTACTTGTAAAGTTCAGTTACAGTTTGTAGATATTAAATTCCCAAAATGTGAAGAGAGAGAAGTCGATATACAGAACAAGTCTCGAAAAATATGCATTCCAGGGTAAAGATTGTATTCCATTTTTCTAATATTTTTATTTTCAAAACATTTTCATTTTTATATGCCCATTTTGAAATGTGCTCATATATTATTGTCGCTTCCATCTGTTTGCTGACAATTTCTTATGAACCCTCTACAGACTACATTTATCATCGGATCTTCCACAGTTTTTGTTATTTATCACTTTCAATAATTTAGTTATTTTCTGATTTGTTTGAAATATATTTACAGTTATGACCCTTGTTCCAATTTGTAGAATCTTATGAATGACAAAATTGATAATCCAATCTGTGCGAAATTCATATGCATCACCGGTATTCAAATAAGTGAAACAAAAAAGCCCTTTGAATTTCAAAAATGTCTTTTAACGATTTCTGTGGTTATGGAACATGTTTCCCTTTGTAGAATCTTGTGAACTCTCTACCAAAAGATTTATTATGCAATAACTTATGTGGACTTCTCAGACTACTTATTAGTTACTGTAGAATGCTCAGATAACTAAGCTGCCATGGGCATATCTTCCATTGCCAATGTACCTATCTTTTTTTCATCACATTTAACCCTGCAAAGCTAAATATTACCAACTTTTCACCAAAAGCATTATATTTTACTTTGATATTAAGAAATAGATCATATAGCAATAAAAGTATAAGGTATGTCTGGGGCTGTAATGGCTCCCATCTAGGGTCAATGTATTGCTATTAAACTATAACACATACTTGTGGAAGAACAATTACTGTTTTATTTAGGCGACGTTTCGAAGAGAATACCCTTCGAAACGTCGCCTAAATAAAACAGTAATTGTTCTTCCATAAGTATGTGTTATAGTTTAATGCTCTTTCCAGTTACTAAATGCCTTTAAAAGATTAGTACTGCTATTACATGTAGTTTGAGTGGTTGTAAAAAGTGCTTCAAATTTGAATAAATTTTGATGTGACCCCAAAACAAAAAGAAATAATCAATTTCATTTATTGCTTGGATGTAATTGACCTCAGAATGGACGGCAGAAAAAATAAAAATAAAATAATCGTTATAATTGTTCCACTTTGTTTTGAAAGTGGAAAAGACTACTTAGCGTAGGAATGTCATCCAAAAACAAAAGGTCATGCCAAACAAATTCATCAATACCTAAATTAAGTTTTAAGAAAGGTTACCTTCAGACCTTATGCCTTCTCTTAACACAGTATTGATTTTTGATACTTAATCGTTACAGAATGAGACTTACTTGATACACTGCATTGTAATATATACAGAGAGAGAAACGGAATTTAACGTCCACTCAACACAAACTAGGTCATTTTGGGACTACCATATGGTTTAACTTTATTTCAATAATTCGCTTGCGCGTAGGGGTCTTTAGCAGTGGGAGGAAACCCACAAGGTTGAGAAGGCGCCCCTATCTCCATGCCACATACGTTCACAACAGGGATCGAAACCGCAGCCGCAAGCCAGAGGTGACCGGTTAGCTAGAGGTCGAAGCGCAGCACTCTAGACCACTAGGCCATCCCAACCCCCCTGTTTCTAATAAAACTAATAGGGGGATACTTATGCCATACCATTATAACCTTTCCTGTATGAGCAAGGGGGGGGGATGGGGGGGGGGTGACCTCTAGTTGACCGGTCACCTCTGCTTGCGGTTGTGGTTTTGATGCCTTTTGTGAGCGTATGTGGCATGGAGATAGGGGTACCTTCTCAACCTTGTGGGTTTACTCTGGTTACTCTGGTTTCCTCCCAAGGGAAAAACCCCTGCCCGTGCTAAGATAATAAAAATAAGACAACGTGTCTGCGATACCACAACAACATGTTTTCAGCCAATTCAAACTATATATAGGTTTGGATACGGTACATTCATTTTTCTAGTTCAGTTTCCTCCCACTGCTAAATACCCCTACGTGCAAGCGAATTATTGAAATGAAATTAAACCATATGTTAGTCATGAAATGACCTAGTTTGTGTCGAGAGGACGTTAAACCCCATTTCTCTCTCTCTCTCTCACTGTCATTTTTCTCGATACTATCTTTTATAAATAAATTTAATGCTTTTTTTTTTATTTTGTTTTTCAGTTGTGATCATTTACATTTACATGAGGTAGATTATCCATATAGTGAAATTAGTCATAATAATTACCATAGAGGCAAATCAAAATATATATCTATATCATCTAACATACGACTTTATCACTGTATGTCCAATACAACAGTTCAAGGAGCAAAAAAATTCAAAATCAAATTTGAAATATTAGGTAAGTAAATTTTGTGACCCCTACTTTTGAAAGATCAGTTTACTCCAATGATTTGATAAATCCTTATTACAACGTAGGTAGATACATTAAAGTTACATTATTGGAGGTTAGATAAAAAGCTGGCAGTTCTCACTATAATAGTTCAAAACTAGATAATGTAAAGGGAATTTGCTGACAATGTCGGTGAAATTGTTCCACTCTGAACCGAGAATTTAGTGATGGAATTTGGGGCCACGATAATCATTACTAAAGTCAGTATGATAAAAAATGTAGTCCTGATTATCCATTTCTTGATTTAATCATGAATGAATGAGTGTTGAGCAGCAGATCAGATCTTATTCCAGTAAATATCACAGGCTAGCGACGACATTGAGAGTTGATTATGGTCTGGATAAGTTAAATAATATATAATTGATAATTTAAAAAAAACATTTCAGGCCTATAGAAAGACCTGCAATAGGCAGATTTAGCTCTTGCATAATGTATGTTTAATTTACAGTGGTTTGTTTGGATTACCCTGTCATCTTTCTAGCCACCTGAGGGTCAGCATAATTGTTTACTTTTTGACAGATCCATTTAAAATTATGTGGTCTGGTTGAAATTTATATGCTTATTTCAGTTTTTAAATTGTTTTGTCTTTTCTAGATAAATATGAATTAAAACAAGGCATGGTGGAGGCATATCAAGGTCAAAGTTCAGGGTTTGTCATGTCTCCAAATTTTCCAAATGGTTATGCCATGAATGGAGAAACATTTTCATATCTTATTCAAAATTTAGATCCTTATGGTCATGTTCGTTTGCTGTTTGATGATTGGGACGTTTCACCGCAAAGTGAGGTTAAGGTAAGGATTATTTATATTTTTAATTTTTTGCCAAGAAATTATTTCTCCAAACCAAAACAAGTCTTTCCCAATTCATGTCATGTCAACTGTGGATGTTTGTTAAAGATACAATCCTACGTTCAAATTGTTTGATTTGATGAGGTGTATTTTGACTTAAAACATATTTAAACTAATTAATCTTTCAAAAATTTCCTTCAAATCCCTCTCAATACCGCACGTTATAAACAAACTGTTGTTAGAAGCTATGTCGTTACCGCGATTCATTGAGGGAGGATCCATTTTTCAGAATGTATTTTTCATTACTTACTGTTAATTTATCATACATATTGAGGCCTAAGTAAATTCTTAATTTTTTTCTAACAATTCTTTTTCTGCCATTCAATTGCACTGTCATGCAGTAAAAAAATTGTTACTTTTAAAATTTTGTCTTGGGTAAATGTTGATGTATCAGAAGTTCAATGTCCTTTCTAAAGGATGTATTTGGGGATCACGTGGCTAAGTGGGTTAGACGCTAGCCAGGAGGTCAGGTGTTTGATCCCTGCACTGGCTGAGAAAGTTCATCTAGATTTTCCGGTGTGGTTTCCCCTTATCAGTGATGCAGAACGGAGGGCCTAACAAGGACAGCTGTCTAGTCGTTTGGATGGGACAAAAACCAAAGTCCCATGAACACATTGGCGTTAACGTAAAAGATCCCTTGGAAGTTGGAATTCAATATAAGAGTAGGCCGTAGCGCCGCTGCCTAGGCAAAATTTACCTCATAGCACACTGTATGGCGTATGCCCGTCTTCCATTAGCCCAGGTTAGGTGCAGAAGAGTAGGACGTTAAACCCTATTTCATTTCGTATTCAGAATGAATCTTTGACTATTTGAGAATAACAGGAAAATACAATATTTTGTTGTCATTCCCCAAGAGATAATTTTTTAACATGAAACATGCATATTTGCAAGAATGCTCATTACCAAATTGCCATGAAACCCAGAATTTTACTTTTTTTGAATTGATAATGTGATTAACCAACTGACAAAACCTTATCAAAGATAAACATCAATAAACGCATTACTATCATTATTTGATTTGTAATAGAGGAAAAACAGAGAAATTGTTTATGTAGATTGGCTGCTGTTGTGTTGTAGATGTATCAAGGGGACGGATAGATTGTGTTTATTTCCTATCAAATGATATAACTTTCTCGCCAGGAAAATTCTCATCTAGTTGACTAAGTTAGAAGCAGAAGTGAAACCACTGAAAAAAACAACTGACAGGATTTGATTAGGATGTTTTGATGTAACAATGATAGTTGAGGCAAGGAGAAGATGTGTAAAATCTTGTCTCAATTATAGAAACACATGTCCGAGTCAGCGTGGAGAATTCTTTACAATCCATGTGTGGTTCTCCTCCCATAGGTCATCACATCTCTAACCGCAATCTGTCTCTATTACTAAATCTATACATATGTTACCTCATACATGTAGGTAATTCTATAGATACTCATAATATGCCATAAGTAGGAAAACCTAGGAAGTAAAAGGTCTTTCCTCAGGGCAAACACGTCTCATAATCCTCTTTTTTTGCCACAAGTACAGAAACTAGGAAGCAAAGGTCTTTCTTCAGGGCAAAAACATCTCATAACCCTCTTTGTTTGTTGTGTAAAAAAAATTAAGCGATATTCTTTTGTTGTGTAAAAATAAATTAAGGGATATTCTTTTGTTGTGTGAAATAAATTAAGCGATATTCTTTTGTTGTGTGAAATAAATTAAGCGATATTCTTTTGTTGTGTGAAATAATTAAGCGATATTCTTTTATGGTTCTTGATTTCTATGTATGTGGACGGTAAAGAAATATTTTGAGCAGATTTGATGCACAACTTTTGTGAGAAGATAAAAAACTAAATGCTTTAAAAGAAAATGAAAATTTGTCTTATCAAGCCTGCCATTGAGTCGACTGGCGTGGTTTCAAATCCCCGGTTGTACGTGACAAGGAGTAGGGTCGCCTGTCCAACCTCGTGGGTTTTCTCCAGGTACTCCAGTTTCCTCCCAGTTTCATCCCACTGCTAAAAGACCCCTACGCGCAATCGAATTATTGAAATAAAATTAAGAACCATATGTTAGTCCCAAAATGACCTAGTTTGTGTCGAGTGGACGTTAAACCCTCTCTCTGTCCTATCAAATATACAACAAAATTAGTCTATGTGTACATTTCAAATGTATAAAAAGTGTTATAAGGTGCTCTAAGGTGTTATATTGAAGGAATTTGGCCTTTCTGTATATATCAGATGAATGAAGGATGAAGAAAGTTGGAATATTTGTGACCCACTCCCACGAAACCAGACGCTGATTGTCGCACAACTTCATTTTGTACAATGGGCACAAAAGCATAAACTGTATGCCTTCTTGTTACTGTTATTATTAATGAGCCGTACTCAACTCCAGTTGATACCACTAATTTAAAAAGAATTGCATTTTTGGAAAGCTTAGCTGTGCACTATTCAAATATGGTGGCAGCTCTATTTTTATAAAAATGACCATTCGTCTGGTTTTGTGGGAGCAGCTCACATTTGTTAATTAAATGGAATTAAAAAATAGAGGAATAAATGCAACATCTGATGACAGATATCTTGGGTACTGTTCTTTATAACACAGTGAAAAATACCATAAAAAACACCATTTATTTGACACTCTGTTAGTATCTATAGTAGCGATCTAAAACTTGTAGTGGGAACTATGTATAACATGTTAAATGTGGGATTGATTTACTGTGAGAACAAGAATCAAATATTCCACTTGCCTGTGTAAGTGGCTAAGATTATATGACTTATCAGGATTAAAGCACAAATTACCAAACTAAAACACACTCAAATTGACTGTTTGAAAAAAACAAGAGTACACTGGAAACATTCTTCATGTGGTTTTAACACAGATTACATGAGTCATTGTAAAAATTCCTTTTGGATTGAAGAAGACAACCCATCTTGTATTTTGTTAAGAGTAAGATCAAATGTTGATATTTCCACTATAATTTGTCATACATAGTTAGTTAGTTGCAAAGCTCTGTACAAAGAGTATTCATGGAAAAACAGAAGAAATTTTAGATCAATTTTCAGTAAGAAAAATCCACTTGTTCTTGAAGTGTGTAAAAAGCTGTAAGACAATGATTACCGTAGCAGCCGCGCTTAATCCTAGACTTAGACGATGAATGCTGTGGAGGATTATACTAGATTTAAACAACATATGTTGAAGATTTTAACCTGTGGTTATATTGACGAAATCGTATAAAATTGTATGACCACTGACATCGTCTAAATCAAGGTCACCACCTGATTTTAATTAGAGTTTTTTCTCTCATGGAAATAGAGGGTTATCTATGTGGAAGGAGGACTTGTGAGTTTTAATCTCAAAGGTTTCTACATCATTATGTCTCAACATATTTCTGTTTCTTCCACCAAATTAAACAGTAAATCAGCCGGTAGTAAACTGGCAGGATGGAGATGGAAGCAATAAATCCCTCCTTGTTTATTTTACAACATGGTTTAGTTGAAACAAATCTACTGATTAAAGTGTTCAATGATAAACATCTTGTTATAGCTGGTCGTTTATTTTACACTGGGTCTACCAGTTAGTAGTAGCTTGTCTTAATGTTTGACCTGGGGCCCTTGGGGCTTTTGTCATCTCTTCTGTCCATTCAGCATAAAGAATTTACTTTTTCAGCTTCTTCAGAACTGCCGAAGTGATTTCAACACTAGTGGTTTAGGGGGTTTCGATTTGTTACAGAAAGGATTTTGATACCCCACAGGCAAAACAGAGACATTTAATATTTTTATATGCCCACATTGACATATTCTCTGTTGCGCTAACCAAAATGTCATGAACAAGATCAAATGGAAATTTTCCCGTTTTTTTTCTCTCTCACATGTGTAGGCATATATAATCCATGCTGATCGAGTGAATAATACTTTGAAAATAAAAAGTTCTTTTTGATTTCAAACGGTCAGGGGATCTGTAGCATGCTGCCAATGGTATACCCAGGACCTCATATTTTCATTCCATCCAAACAACTATTTAGGCAGCGATTTTGTTGACGTTTAGAATTCGTTGACAGTTCGAGTAATTTATACAAACTCTTTTTCCTATGATGTTTTCATTTACTTTATTTTAGTGAAATTATTTTAAGTGACATCAAACATTAAACTTCGATCAGCAATGAATGTCAATAAAGAGTTTTAGAACCTCTAAGTTGTGTAATTTAGTTAATTTTATGGCCTAACCGATCTTTGGGCCCCTAAAAATCTGTTGGTATTTACCAGTCCTGGGCCCCCAATATCAGGGCCCCAATCCTCGCCCCCTCAACCCAGGTACTGGTTGGCTGTCTCTGGTATATAATATTAGTATGACCCAGAATTGTGGGGGACCCTCAAATGTTGGGGGCCCGGTCCTATTGAAGCTGAAGATGCATCTAATTGACTTGAAATTCACACACGAGATGGAGAATCCTATTGATATTTATTGATTTCTGATAATTAGTGTTAGAATTATGATCCTTGATCGCTTTAGAAAATTTGGGTACTCTAGAGGCTAAAAGTTATCATACAGATGATTTGAAATTGAGACATATCAATGAGACTATGTTCATGAGACTATGAAGTCCATTGATTGACAACAATGTCTAATAACTGAAACAGCTTAAGTCATCATCTGATTACTGGTACATGTTTCTGTAACAAACGTTGGTCCTACGAACAACTAGAAGCCACTCAAATTTTAATGATTTTTGATAATTACTTTATGGGTTGTTACTTCGATCAGTGTTTAGATTGAATATATGACAACATTGGTGAACTACTTGGATGACTGCTGTGGCAGTGTGTGCTTTAATACCTGACAACATGTCTCTTAATAAATATTAGACATTTTTATTTCGTCTGTACTCAAATAATGGTGAAATGTCCAATTTTCCAGATTTTTATAAAAAGATTTTTGACTAAGAAGGATTAATTGTCAAATGCCAGTCACCCTGTTATGGACTCAGTTTACTTTTAATACTTGATTGTATTACGCCTGTCACCAGAAGATGCATACTAAAGGTTGTGGATGAAAAATTATTATTTTTTTTTAGCTGAGTGACCCATGGTGAGAAAACACAATGACAACACTGAAGACAAAGCTTCTGTTCGACACATTAAAGTGTTAGCAAACATTTGAAATGAAACACTGAAATTTTTAAAATTTGACATTCCATTAATTTCTGACATTGACATAACATTGATGAATGAGTCAATTATAAACTGCCAATGCATGGATAAAAGGGAGTTTAATTGAAAAGCAAGTCAATAATTGGATGATATATTTTCAGGTTTATGATGGTCTGACTATCCACTCGCCATCAATAGTATTAAATCTACATCATCGGCCGGTCATGTTATCGGAATCCAATACAATATTTATAGTATTCAGTACAGGACTACATACTAATGGCTGCTGTCATTATTCAGGGTTTAAAGCCGCATACCAGTTTGTATCGGGTAAATAAAATCTGCTATTTTTACATGTTCGGTGTGCAACACCTAAAATGTTTTTATTACCTGTTTACAGGCGTTCGTCTGGTTTTGCATCTGCCTAGTAGTTATATTTCAACCACTGAATAAAACATGTTTGTATCAGAAAACTGAACATTTTCCTTTCGTAGTGACAGTGTTGTTGATATTTTTGTTGAATTTAAAATGAATATACTGTAATTAGAAACTAGTAATTTATTTATACCCCAAAACAATTTGGATTTTAAGAATGATATACATTCATACATACACATTTAGCATGGCAATACTTTATTGTTACTTATAACTTTCCTCTGTCTTGCTAGCCTGGAGGTCGGGTGTTCAATCCCTACATTGGCCGAGAAAGTTCACCTCAATTTTCCGGCGTGGTTTTCCCTTGTCCGTGATACAGAACGGAGGGCCTGACAAAGACAGCTGTCTAGTAGTTAGGATGGGACGAAAAACCGAGGTCCCGTGTACACATTGGAGTGCACATAAAAGTTCCCTTGGCAGTTGGAATTCGATGTAAGAGTAGGCCGTAGCGCCGCTGCCCGGGCAAAATTTCTCTCATAGCACACTGTATGACGTATGCCCGTCTTCCATTAGCCCAGGTTAGGTGCAGAAGAGTAGGACGTTAAACCCAATTTCATTTCATTTCATTTTATTACTGTCCTTGTCACGCAACAAGAGATATCTGGTGATTTACAGGGAGAGAGAAATGGGATTTAACGTCCACACGACACAAACTAGGTCATTTTGGGACTAACATATGGTTTCAATTTCATTTCAATAATTCGCATGCGCGTAGGGGTCTTTAGCAGTGGGAGGAAACCGGAGTGCCCGGAGGAAACCCACGAGGTTGAGAAGGCGCCCTTATCTCCATGCCACATACGCTCACACCAGGGATCGAAACCGCAGTCGCAAGCCAGAGGTGACCGGCCAGCCAGAGGTCGAAGCGCGGCACTCTAGACCACTAGGCCATCCCAACCCCCCTCATTTACAGGGAAATTGTTTAATTCAGTATGATTATTTTTTATAGAAAAGGTATGGACAGACCAACCGGTTACTGGTAAGTATTGTTTATTTTCTATAAATGAGGTGAACATTTTCTCAAAATTCAGTAACTTCTTTTTGGGGGGAAAAAAAGCCTCCTGAAAACTGACTGATGGAAAACTGACTAATTATGGATTTCTATATGAGTGTATACTATGACACTTTCGGAACAAAAAGTTACTTTTAACAATTAATGCTCATTTGAAAAAAATAATGGTTTAAAAGGTTGAAAATATAGTTTTTGCACAAAATAATATCACTACCATTAGGCATTGAATGGTGAAAACCTAATAATACTGGTAATTATGGTATTCATGGGCAGAAAACATGAAAAGTAGCGCATGGAATATATGATTTTTATACGCCCACATGGAAATGTGGTTGTATATTGTCGTCGCCCTTTCCGTTGGTCTGTTTGTCGGTCTGTTGGTCCATTGTCCACGCTCTAGAGGCTAAAGTTAATATCTGATTGACTTTAGATTTATACATAGTGTTTAAGGTCATGAGACAAAGAAACTTATTGAAATTCATCGATATCTGATCATTTCTGCCAGAGTTATGTCCCTTGACTGCTTTGAAATATCTTGTGGATAAAGGCCATGGGAGAAACAATCATAACCATTCTAACCATTTCTGATAATTACTTAATGGGCTATTACTCGTAATAAAATTTTCATGTGTTGTAAACGTTCTCCTTACAGACAAAAGAAAAAAAAAGCGTCAACCCTTGTTGACTGCCCGAACGACTTAGATGTTGTGGGCGTATGTGTGGTTGCCTGGCAACCTATCTTTTAAAAATGTGTGTGTGTTGTTTACATGAGTTGAAGAAGAAGCCCTTTGAATTTCACAATTCCAGGGGCATTGCCAGTATAATCTTGTAAATGCCCTCTAACAATAAAACTTATTAATTATATTTAGAGTCATGGCTTTTGTGATGAAAGTTATTGTTTGATCTGCTTGAAATTTATATGCATAATTTATAACAATAATAATAATATGACCAAGAAGAATGGTGTTTCACACTGCCAAAGTTAGAAACCCTTATAAGATTTATGATCAGATGGAATGACTGTTAAAACTTGAGTTACAGTGACACTGATATCTGGATGAGGTAAAATCTTCAAATCAATATTCCTCACAGTCTTAAAACATGCCAACTACCGCTCAGGCAAACAATAACACTTTATAGAAATACCAAAAACTGATTTTAATAATCATGTAATCTAATCTAATCATTATATTTGCTATAATAATAGGAATATCATTTGAGTTGTGTTTGTTGCGCTCTTTGAGGGTTATAGGCAATGTCCTTAATCCATTTTGAAATGAACCGGCCACGGGTATGCCTAACAGATAGTCGTCTTTACAACAACAGACATGTTGGTTTATGCATACTTTATAACTTAAAACTTACATTATAATATGGAATAAATTCCATGAAATAGTCTCGTTAATTATGGGATGCAATTATAAAAAAATTCATCATTTATAAAAACTACATGCACATTTGGTAAGAATTAATATATATATATATATAAGTTTATACGGTTAATATTAGGACTCCTATGGCTGTGCATCTGTTCAAGTTTATTTATTATCTGAGAAGAGATGGTTAATTTATTCATCTGAATAAATATTCCCAATAAATAGTGTGAATCAAGCAATATTTAAAATTTGTGAGGTTTAGAATAATTTACTTCAAATTCAAAATTACCAATGAGTAATTTAATTCATATAAACATATTTTAATACTTTAAAGTAAACGGATTGGACAAAAGTTACTAAAACTGACAAAAGAGTCCTCTCCAATACAATATAATTGTTGTAGGTGGTCAGTGAAGCAAAGTCAATACATATACATATCAGATACTATTAAACAATAAATTAACAAGACAAACATATTTACATAAGTTCAGTGTATTTAAAATATGGACAAGGGAGAGCACCTCGGTATAACATACCTTACAACAGCGAAATATACGATAGTATGTAAGGTTTATTTGGTGAGGTTCAAATATTTTAAGTAGCTAAGTCTCTAACTCAATATCGTCCAAAGTCTTCGGCATTCAAATACATATTATTTGTCAATTTAAATCAACACTGATGTTGTCATTTTACCGGGAAAAGATGGGCTTTTGATATCCAATATTTAAAACAAAATAAACATTTTACCTCTGGTACACGAATTGTGTACCATAATGCAAAACAGCCCCAGTTCTAGCAAGATACTTGAGGAACGAGGCTAGAAACATTGTACCAAATCAAACAGCGCATGTAGACTGGAATACCCAGACACTCGAAATAGCCATTTCGCCGAACATAACTAATTTGAAATTAGAGTACAAACGAAAACGATTGAATGTAAATCAGTTTGTATACATTCATATTACATTATTATATGCGTTGCGACCCATTTGTGGCAATTTGTAGGTCTCAAATATTAGCGATTTAGCTCCTTTAATATAACGTAACAAAATGGAACCGGAATTGATGTAAGAATGTAATCAATCTCAATAATATTTTTTATTATTACTACACCTATATCCCGGTATCATACGGCCTGCTATTGAATCAACTTGCATGGTTTCAAATCCCCGGTTGTACGTGGCAAGGAGTCGCCTGTCCAACCTTGTGGGTTTTCCAAGGGTACTCCCGTTTCCTCCCACTGCTAAAGATCCCTATGCGCAAGCAAATTATTGAAATAAAATTAGACCATATGTTAGTGCCGAAATGACCTAGTTGTGTCCAGTGGACGTTAAACCCCATTTCTCTCTCTCTCTCTCTCTTTCTCTAAACTTGCCAGTAGATTTCTATGATCATTTCAGAAATGACAAAACATAGCACCAATGACAATTAATATGCTATTCTCTCGAGATTACAGAAATTGGGGCAATAATTTGTATGGAAAATGTGCATGATTAATCACTTTGTTGTATCTCTATTTAATAAATAATACAGAACTCAAAGTGTTAATATGTTTTTATCTGTTTTAGATTGTAGTGGTATATATCCAATGAAATCTGGCAGAACCATTGATTTTACTGGACTTGCATCGGCTTTTAACACCTATTTTGACTGTGTATGGATAATAAAACGTCAAACAGGCGAGAATCAACCTGATGGTGTTGTCTTAAGAATGGGAGAAGTTCTTCTAGGGGATGGTAAATATTAACAAATATTATTTCTCACATACACATCATATTCCTGTTACAAAGGCACTAAATTAATAAAACCATTGAATAATATATGAAACATTTAGTGACACAGCTGAACATGGAGTGTCCTATATCCTCTGTTGTTAACAAGAATGGTCATCAATATACATTTATTACTTCATATTGGTCTTCCATTTATCACAGGAGATGGTTCTTTCATAATGAAAAACTGTGCTAAAATTGATAGATATAGATTTTGCCATCTGGATTTTGAAACACCTATCTCTTTTAATTTAAGTTTTATGGTTAACAATTATCTATTGAATCAAATATTTATCAGTGACTATGATATAATACACTATTAAAATATTTTAGGTTGGATACAATACAGTAAAGGTAATTATTTAGAGATAAGAGAAGGTATAACATCTGATGCACCATTACGATATCGATATACAGCTAAAAATCTGACTAAAGCTTCACCTATATTTACTACTGGTAATGGTTTCTATATACGACTACGTGGTGGTTATTACAGTACAGATAAACTACAATATATCTATACAACTTATAAAAACGTGACACCAGGTAAACTTTAATCATTTCGACATATTGGGAGTTGATTTCACTGTTTAAGGGTTTGTTTAAGAATTGCACATTGTGACCCTCTCCGATGAAACCAGACGCTTGTGGCACAACTGCATTTTGTACTATGGGCACAAAAGCATAAACTGTATGCCTTCTTGTTACTATTAATGAGCAGTACTCAACTCCAGATGATACGACAAATTTAAAAAGAATTGCATTTTTGGCAAGTTTAGCTGTGGACTATTCAAATATGGTGCCAGCTCTATTTTTATAAAAATGACCAATATTGTGTGACCAGTTTCAAAAATGTTTTCTTTTGAATGCTGGGACTTTTTTTTTTCAAAGATCAAATCCAAAGTATGTCAGGATATAAAAACATGTTCAGTTATAAGAGCTTCAGTTACACCACCTCATTTTTTCTGGGTTGTACGTGACAAGGAGTAGGGTCGCCTGTCCAACCTCGTGGTTTTCTCTGAGTGCTCCGGTTTCCTCCCACTGTTAAAGACCCCTAGGCGCATATGAATTATTCAAATAAAATTAAACCATTTATTAGTCCTGAAATGACCTAGTTTGTATCGAGTGGACGTTAAACCCCATTCCTCTCTCTCTCGTATTTTCTAGGATACAATTGATTGACAAGCACTGTAATTAATAGCTCAGCGCATTTAATCCAAGGGAGGTAACAGTGTATAAGTCTGTCTTATATTGCCTTGTATCTGTTTATTTCAGAGGGTTGTCCAAGTCATTATGATTTTCTGTGCACTAATTTATTTTGTATTGATCAAGAATTAATGTGTGATGGGATAGATCATTGTGGTGATGGTTCAGATGAAAGTCCTATTTTAGATTGCTCAGTTTCAGGTTTGTAGAACTAATCTATATTTAATTACCAAGGACAAGAAATGAAATGAAATAGGGTTTAACGTCCTACTCTTCTGCACCTAACCTGGGCTAATGGAAGACGGGTATACGTCATACAGTGTGCTATGGGCAGCGGCACTATGGCCTACTCTTATATCGAATTCCAACTGCCAAGCCAAGGGATCTTTTATGTGCGCACCAACCAAAGACAAGAACATCGGACAGATTTTGTTAATGTCTCAAAGGAACTGTTAATAAATGCATATTATAAAAGATTGGTTGAAAATATGTATTAATTTATGAAATATCTTTCAGCTTTATGGAGATTAAGCTTTAGATGGTCAATGCCATATGTTGGTAAGTTTTAAGTTTATATGTGACTATTTGTGACCCACTCCCACGAAACCAGACGCTTGTCGCACAACTTCATTTTGTATTATGGGCGCAAAAGCATAAACTGTATGCCTTCTTGTTACTATTAATGAGCCGTACTCAACTTCAGATGATACGACAAATTTAAAAAGAATTGCATTTTTGGAAATCTTAGCTGTGGACTATTCACATATTTTTATAAAAGTGACCATCCATCTGGTTTTGTGGAAGCGGTTTTCATTCATGCTTTAAAGGAGCAACAAAATAAAAGTAGAATTGTGTAAATATAAAACATGGGAACCGTTTCGGACTAGATCCTATTGTATAGCCATTCAGTGTTAAAGTTCTTAACTGTACAATTGTGTAATTAATAAGATTATTACAAAAAGGTAAAGGATATAAAATGTTAATGTAACAGATTGTAAACTCAAACTATTTTGAATCTGGGGGGGTTGGATGGTCGAATGGTTAGCTCGTGCGCGCTGTATCATAAAGCCTGTCATTGAGTCAAATGGCGTGGTTTCGAATCCTTGGGTGTACATGACAAGGAATAGGGTCGCCTGTCCTATCTCGTGAGTTTTCTTCGGGTCCTCCGGTTTCCTCCCACTGCTAAAGACCCCTACGCGTAAGCGAATTATTGAAAATAAAATTAAACTATATGTTAGTTCCGAAATGACCTAGTTTGTGGACCACGTTAAACACCATTTCTCTCTCTCTCTCTCTCTATTTTGAATCTAGTAGCTTATTTTTGGTATAGAGTCGAAAGTCTGTGTAATTTAATATTTAGACCAATATCAAATATGAAATGAAAACAGTAACTAATAATCATAAACTAAGCTATTTGAACCAGGGTATATAGCTGTGAGTACATTTTGTATATATTTCTAAAAGATAGTTCTGAAATAATACTGTGTCTTTAACTACATTTTTATTTTAAATTTAATATAAATAACTTTTGATATAAGACTGGATTTAATGTTTTAGCAGAGACGACAACAGAAGTGGCTTTAAAGAGAGATAAACCATGTTATAATGGTTTTATGTGTGTAAGTGGCAGAGAATGTATAACTAAATCTAAAAGATGTGACGGATTAAGAGATTGTATAGATGGTTCAGATGAACATAGATGTTGTAAGTAAATACAGTATCCAAATTATTTAACATACTGCAAATTGTATAGGTAAATCATCAGGCGCGGATAGAGGGAGCCGTGCCTCCCCTACCCTCCCCCCTCAGCCCCAGTGAACATGGTCATCACTGTTCAGACCAGCACCTTCAGCCATCAATGGGATTCCCAGATTTTAGTTTCTGTTTAGGGTTGGTATGTATGACCCCCCCCTCACCCTTGACAAAATCCTGGATCCGGATCTGTTCATTCATACATGGCATATTGCCAAATTTAAATGACAGAATTTTGGACACCAATGCAAGACATTTATTTCTCTGTAGGGCAGTGGTTCTCAACCTTTTTTGGCCAGCGGCACTCCTTGGAACACATGAAAAATTGGCGGCACACCTGACTAAATATATAGGAAAAATATTTGAATTTTGCGATATAAAAACAATGCAAGTCACAGACGGCATACAACCATAGAAACAGACTAGTCATAAACACATCGAATGACTCAAACTAGATAAAGAAAAACACAGCTATGAACTTACAGTGAATACCCAATTAGGATCATGCAGTTTTTCGCATTTTCTTCGCATTTTGCCGTTCAAAATTGCGCGGCACACTTAGGAAGATTTTGCGGCACACTGGCTGAGAACCACTGCTGTAGAGTAACAGTGGATATTTGTTTGTCTGGAGACTAAAGGGAGATAACTTGTATTTTTGAGGTTTAACAGATGAAAACTCTGTCTTGTATGGTGTGATTTATGTTAGATTGGGAGTTTAAATAACTTACATTATATTTATTTTCTTTTTCAGATACAAAGTCAACAAATCATAGTCAGCGTCTTCAAATAAATGTGCTCAATATTTTATCAATAGTATTATTATTAGTTATTATTTTATAGCAAAACATCTAGCCAGTGTGACCAGATGGCAATTATTTGTGATATTTGTATTCTATCAGAGTTTCAATCACCTGTGCGTGGCTTCTCATACTGTGCACAACTTGATATCGATCACGGCATGATATGTATTTTCAATAATAGATTCACCCATTTTACTTAGTCTTATTGAAAATTATTTTTGTTTGGTGTGATTTGGAGTAGAATAGTTCCTATAGACATACTATTCCGTCCAAATAATATTTATCATGGCAAATTATTTCAATATTCTTAATTACCATATTTAAATGTTCATGCATAGACATGTTCTTATTTATTTTTCATATGTGCTTATGTTGTAAATATACATATTATATATATATTCATCATTATATTAAGGATATGTTTGTAAATTGTGCTAATATATGTAAAAATGTATATTTTAAATTATGTGATATATACCATGAGTTCTGCAAATATGTAATAGCATTTGAAATATTGTGAATAGCCAGTTCTGTTTCAGTAATTATAATTTATAAACAAACGTCTAATTGAAAGAACAGGGCCCTGAGTCACAAAATTTTAACTGAGATAAAATCCAAATCTTAGTAATTTGATTTGATTTTGATTTTGGAGCATAGCCAATCAAATCGAAGTATCTACTAAAATTTGGATTTTATCTTTAGTTAAGATTTCGAGAATCAAGACTAGCTTGTAAACATAATGCATGTCTTTAATTCGTTTTTTTTTCTACCTTTTTAAGAGGCCCAAACATTGGCTAAAATCATGTTCATGAAGCAATGGAGATTAGCATTATTAGTTCATTAACCATTGCTACAATTCTTTCAGAAGTATTTCATTTCCCTGATATGAGTTTTGACAAAGGCGTTTTATAGCTGAGGCGCTAGAGGCGCCAGCCTCCTCGCGAAAAAAAATCAAAGAAATTGGAAAAGTAAAACGGGAGAAAAGTGCTAAAACCGATGAGAAAATGAAAATGTACCCTAGTTAGGGGGGCCCTAAAGGCAGAGAAAAGGGCCCTACGTCTGACAAAAGGGCCTGACTGTCGAATCTACTACTGAATGAGAATGTAGTCATTGCATTGGCATAAAAATCATCAATCAACAGACCCCCCCCCCCTCGCGAAAGAGGGCCCTCAAAATAGTGTAGCCTCTGCCATGATAAACCTTAAAACGCCCCTGAGTTTTGATGCAACACTCAATACACTAGCCTCAAGAATTCAAATGAACCATATATTATGAAGATCTGATAAACAGATGGCAGTTCTCAGTTTTAAATTCAAAAACTAGATAATGGAAAGGGAAATACTGAAAATTTCAGTCAAATTGCTTCACTCTTAGCTGAGAAAAACTTACTTTAAAATCACTCTAGTCTCGATTCAATATTATTAAAACACAGATCCTATTTTGTTTCGTTTTTAGAGTTCAAAATTTCGTTTTACTTGTCTTTACTACTCTAGGATCTGGACGCTTTGTTGTCTTTGACGTGTTCTGAATGATGTGAGGCTTTAGCCAATGAAAGGATTGTCATGCTCATAGTTTGGAACATGAAAACTTGGTGATGATGTCCGCTATAGCTAAACAATTTCATCCCTCTATTCTTTGGGACAAGATAACTTTGATTCAGTCATGAACATTTTCTGCTCTTTATAAGATTAGATAATAAATTTGATTGCTTGATACTTTTCAAAACAATAAATGCGCAATTAATAAAGTATGCGTCCTGTATATTTTTTTGATATCTGCGGGGGATATCCACCTCACTATTTGTTTGTACTTCTAAATAACAGCGTCTTGATAATCATTTGTGCACATGATAAACCTTTTTTTAGCCCCTTAAGCGTGACGAACGTTAACTACCCCCTATTATGTAATTAACATGACAAAAAACGTCATTTTTGGACCTTTTTATTGCTGATTGGGTGGTGGGGAATATACGTCCAAGGCGTTACAAGGCGTTATATTACGCCCTTCACACAGTGAGTGGCAGTTGTCCAGGACGTTATATAACCACCTATGCACTTAACGGGTTAAAGTAATGTAGCAATTGGTGTTAAGTTCCAAAATGGAAAATTATCCAGTCTCCTAATGTGCCAAAGTTGTGTTTAATTGTATTTTGATTATCATCTGTATAAATACATTCATCATAATATATTTCAGTTTAATTTTCTTTATCCTAAATTCTTATTAGTAAAGTATTTAAATTAACAAGCTTTTGCCATTAAAGATACGCCAACAAGCAAAAAAAAACTCGCAATTTTTCTTCTTGATCTCACTCGGGAGACATTCAGTCAGATACATTAACAAAATCCTGTCTCTTTATTTGAGAGCGAAGGTAAATAACGTCCACAGTTTTTAATCTTGTGTGAGTCAAGATACATCATAATTATTTAGTATTACCATAAATTTATGGGGTATCACTTCGTCATGTGATCCTTTCTGTGGGGTTAGTTTTCTGAATGCCGGTTTCATGAAGAGAGAAATGGTGATAAACGTACACTCAATGCTAACTAGGTCATTTTGGAAAGTACCCAGAGACCAGAGAAAACCTACGAGGTTTGGCAAGCAACCCTACTTATCGTCACACACAAGCCTGTGATTAAACCAATGACTCCCACGAATTACAAACCTTGTAACACGGACAGGAGATCTTCCTTTGTTCTTTTCACTTAATAAGCAGAGAGATAGAGAAATGGGATTTAACGTCCACCCGACACAAACTAGGTCATTTTGGGACTAACATATGGTTTCAATTTTATTTCAATAATTCGCATGCACGTCAGGGTCTTTAGCAGTGGGAGGAAACCTGAGTGCCTGGAGAAAACCCATGAGGTTGAGAAGGCTCCCCTATCTCCATGCCACATACGCTCAAACCAGGGATCGAAACCACAACCGCAAGCCAGAGGTGACCGGCCCGCCAGAGGTCGAAGCGCGGCACTCTAGACCACTAGGCCATCCCAATCCCCCCTCAATAAGCAGATTGTTTTACCTCTGCTAAACTCACTGGTGCGTAACTGCACAATAACTAGACATTTTCAGTGTTATTGCACACTTTTGCTGGTTTAGGCTAGGTTTAGTAGAAATCATATAGAAAAGTGGGGTGGGTTTTCTGTGCAATAACACTGATCATGTTGAGCAGGTGTCAGTATTACAAGTCATTTATAGCACGCTTCATTTGTTACCAGGTTTAACACCTCAACCTACCGTCTTGTGTTAAACCTGTTAACTCATGAAAGCCGTGCTATAAATATAACTTAAAATCACCCGACACCACAACCAGATTGTCTACAAAACCCAAAGCAAATTGCCTTTTGAAGTGTGTTACATGATTTATTTCAATCTCCAATAACAAGGGATATGTGACATATATTTGATAAAACCATTTAGTTTCTTGGTAATACATACAAAATATATTTAAATGTTTAGTGAATGTAGGTACAGTTGTGTATCATATGACTATCCTGCTATATACATGTAATAGTACAATATAGAATACAAAGTATAGTATTAACACTTAGCCGTATTCCTTATACTTCATCATGACTAATTGATACCTTGCATAGGACACATTTCCATTTAAAATTTTACTATCTTACTTAGTGAAATCTGCCATAAACCCCGTTAACATTACAAATTTTCATATTCTGAGTACGGATTACTGCACATGCGCCAAATGAACCTTGACCTTTTTCTGTGCAAACTTTGACAGTTCTGTCAAAATGGCTGCTCAAACTAAATCAATCATCATAACTGTTTTCATTTGGGTAATTTATACAGGGACTGAAATTAACTTTTCTGTGAAGAGTTCCACATTTCGCATGCTTAGCACAGTTCTGAGACCGGTTATTTTAGAGTAATGTCAACGGGTCAATTTCTTGAAATTAATCCCAGTCTGGTACCGTACCTAGAACAGCACGCTTATCGCGGCCAAGTGTATAAGGGGCTATTGTTTAAAAAGGTAATATGCCCATACTCGTGTGACTAGACTTGCCAAAAGAGGCACCAGTACTTGGTTGCACTAAAATATTTGGGCATACTTTTTGGCTGTACTGTAATAACACTGTAATTAAAACTATATATTCAGAGACAATGAAAAAGCACCACTTATTTGATTGGAAATGCTGGTGAAACATAAATGCAGCTGTGCTTTTTTGGTTGACTATAGACTGGACATTTACAGTAATATATATGCCTTATACTCATTACTTCGTGCTTGATTCATTACAATATCACATGCATTAAAATAACTGTTACTTAAAAATGTATACCATAATAAAAATAATTATATAAATATAAGATAATTGAGGTATCACTTGATGTTAAAACAAAAAATTTCAATACCATTCACAAATCAAAATAGATTAGAAGAGGAATGACATTACGCCTCAGCAAATTCACTCCATTGAAGGCGGTAGAAATGGCAGCAGTAACACAAAAATTAGTTTGGGGTGCTAGCTTTTCACATTTGAATTTGGCAAGGAGTAGAGTTACATATCTTGTTTGCTTATAATCGAATAAAACATATTTTAATTATGTCAAAGGTAGAAACTCTGTGAATAATAGATGAAACTCACTGGAGTTTGAATTTACACACTTAAAGTCTCAATCAATTGTGGACTGAGCAGCCAGATTGACAGCCAGATTAACTACAAGATATGTGCACATTAAATGTAGGCCTATATGAAGTAGATTCTTCCAGTTAAAGTTGATTCAATTATAATGGAATAAACAGTATATTAGAAACTGGATTTTGTTAGAGAAAAGATGAAAAAAAATGACATTATTATAGAAATGAGTATAATTAGCTAATACGGAGACAAGGAATTAGTTACATTTAAGATACACTTTTTATAAAAGCATGATTTTCAGCACAAACATTCTAAAAATTTACTCATCATGTAAAACTTGTAAACAGTTCACTTTACATATCAAAGAGTAGAATAAAATGTCTCCAATTCTACATCCATATAAAATTATAATGATTGAAAATGATCTAAAAATCATCTATTTAACAAAAGTATCAAATAGAAAATGCTCACAATGTTTATGTACATGAAATGCTTAATTTATAAAAACTAATTTGTATTAAAAAAAAAGAAAACACAAAATACACAACTCTATAAAATTGACTGTCTACATTTCGATCATACATCCATGGACAAAACATAACATCTTTTTTAACAAGAAAAAAAAACAACACCGTGTGTGATCTTAAACTTTTTAGTCAAATATTATGATTGACACACAAAATGTGAAATATTTAAAATAATTAGTTTTGATCACATAATTCAACAAAAGTGAAAAAGATTCTGATTTTTCAGTCTCTTCATGACCTTACTGAAAGGTTCATGACAGTATTTTTGTTATTCGTTGTCTGCAAATAACAATAGAAACAATTGTTTGTACATAGGTAAAAAGTAGGGTTGTCACGATTACAAAATTCTTGAATCGGTTAATCGTCCAGCCAAAAATCGTATCGGTGCCGATTAATCGGATGCCGTATAAATTCCGTAATGTCAATCAATGTCTGTACAGCGTTCCGAGGTTTTTTTCATGTGATTGTTTGTTGATAAAGAAATTATAAAATGATGTGTCAACGCCGAATAGCTGATTGTATATTATTGTAGTACATTTATTTGAGTTTATACTAAAGATATGTCGGAATAAATCATTTAAATTGGCAGTTACGAGGTTGAGCTAAGTAAGACATTCCCGTGTTCTGACTTACCCCTACGGCTTTAACTGCTAATTAAAAATCCCAAACTGGCAATAGATTACAATTCACTTGTACAACAATTCCCTTACATGATATTTAAACATATATAGCGATAATCATATTGACGAAAAACAACGAGAGAAGCCGCAAAAGATGGTACAAAAAAACACGTGACATTTAAAAAGACGGCAACATATGCCGAGGGGGGCGAATAGAAGATCCTCCTGATTGGCGATGTTCGGAACTCGGTTATTCGTTGTCTCGTATGCAGTAACGACACGTTCTGATTCTGAATTTAATCATAAATTACAACTGGATTTAAAATTAATTTATACTGGAGGAATTTCTGAGGAAATCGTTCGATCATATTGTTCTTCTTTATAAAACGGAATTTCAATAAAATTACATTGCTAGTTTATCACTCGTAAAAAGGCACAGCCAACTTCCCCGTCTCGTGCGGCATGCTTTCAGTCCATGCCTAAGATATTATCGAATGTCTGTTATTGTCCGTTGTTGACAACTATTTCCCGCCAATATCAACTATTTTACACATTTCGTAGTAAGCAATGCCTAATATGGTAGGCGAAGAATTCCGTGCGACATTGAGATCGTGCCACTGTATTGCGTCTTGAAAGACGTAGTTTCCGTATGGTTTTAATAGGCAGCAATTCAGCAGTGTGTTTAACAGAGAGTAAAAGTCAAACATTATATGTATTTGTATAAATATAAATTGGATGAAACGACTACCGATTTTCCAAAGTGTGAATCGGTTTGAGCTAGAAACCGAATCGACTACGACTACACCGATTAATCGTGACAACCCTAGTAAAAAGTATATAAACTTCAAAGATATGTGTCAAAAAGAAATCACACAGTTTTGGGTGGTATCTATTAAATTGAATTTTTTTATCACAACTATATTAAAAATAATAAATTAATTAAGCACTATTTTTTGTGTCACTACCTTGTACGAATAAAATAATAACAATAAGGAAAAAAACAGTTCAGTTTCTCAAAAATAAAACAATAAGATTGCCATCCCCCCCACCCCCAACACACAAAAAATAAATGATCATTATGTCTTTATAGTCATCAACACTCTAAACATACACATCTCCATCTTCATCTGGATCAGTACTCACTTTTAACGAAAGAAAAAATTGTCCTGGTTCATTGACCATCTCTTGTACCGATTGATAGTCTGGTGCAGATGGTAAAGTTTGAGCAGGAGCAGAACCAGCTGTTTGTGTTGTAGATCTTGAATCAATATCATATTTACTGTCATTCACGTCACTTGTTTCATTATTTTTAAAATGCTGACCACTTGTTGACGACGCACCACTTGTGGATGCACTTTCTCTGTTGTCACTGTTATTATTATGTGTAGGCGAATTATTAGCAGAATGTATTGATTCAGCCTTCCGTCTGTGTCTTCGGTGTTCTGGGGGACCAGCAGACGCAGAACGCTCAGCTTTATGATGTGGATTTGATTTCCGATGTCTCTGTTTCCGTGCCACAAAATCTTGTAGGGCTTGTTTAGCATCAACATCACAAGAATTTTGATAATGTGGTCTGGTGACTGTGTTTGAACTTGCTGTAGCAGACATTTCTGGATTATATGGCATGCCACATTCCCTTGCTCTATGTGGTGATTCTAATGATCTAGGCTCAGACACAGTATTATTGTTTGTTCCCGTTTCAGCACTGGTTGAACAAAATTCATCTGCAGGCGGCACAGGTTGTTGATCAGGTTTCCCAATGAGACCAGTAGAACAAACCAGACTTTCAATAAACTCATCTTTAGGTTCATCTCGAGTGTTCTCCCTTCTAACGTTAGAAAGATTAGAATTCACACCAGACTGGGTGTGATCATAACCTTGTCTCTCACCAGACAAATTTGAGTTACTAGAAGACGATACTTGTTGACAACGCTGCTGATATGATTCATCACTCGCAGAATTAATATTTGGAAATGGACCAACCGTTGCATCAGGCACCTCTGACGAACTGGACGATGGATTATTTGGAATTGTACGATTAAGTAATGGTAATTGAGAACCTTGTGGACTGGTAGCTTCTTCATATGTTGGAGGCTGAATCATTGAAATTTCAGGCTGGGACCACATGAATGCCTGAAAACAAAATATAAGAATTATCTTATATATAATTCCAGTGCAACAATTATATGCCTTTATTTAGGATTTGAATACAATAGTTATTTATCGTTATCTAAATTAATAGTTCATCTGCAACATTGCTATATACAGCAATGTACCAAATTTGAATCAAATATGACAGTTTAATTATAAAACAACAAAACTGACACTGATTTCAAGTCAACAAAGGGCCATAATTAAGTGAAAGATTAATAGAATCCAATGAAAAGCGAACTTGAGATCTGTAGCTCTGCTATATACAGTATTGTATACGTAGGGAACTAAAAATACCAATGTCTGTGAAAAAAGATTTTTTTATTTTTGCATTAGATGCTCACCATATTTAAGTGTCCAATTGGAGTAGATCGAATTACTTCTTCATATGTAGGAGGTGAGTCCTGTGAAATTGTTAAATTCATGCTAATTCTTTGTCTATTTCTTCTTCCTACAAAATTAAATGGGTAAAACAGCAAACTATAGTAATTAAAAAGCACAACAAAACTCTGCAAGCAAAATGCAATTACCATCTTAACGTTGAAATTAAAAAATAGATTTTGTATATAATGATTAAAATTGAAGACTTACTTCTTCCACGAGGTACTTGTCCACTAACTGTGTTTATTCTCTGTGTATCATCAAGAGGTTGAGCTGATAATTTTCTACATCTTCGTATAAATATAATAAGTAAACAGATAACAACTATTAGGAATATAGATATGACGATAGGTATTATAACACCAACACTCAGTGTATAGGAATAAGGTGATGAATCATACCGATTACCTCGACCTGTAAATAAACAATAAATATATATATATTCTAACATTTTTGGGAGATGAAATCAATGATGAGCAGGGCTGCAACGATTCATCGATGAATCGTGATGTTTTAAAAATCCGTGAAAAACAATACAATTAATGTCTGTATATCGATTCGTTATCCAAATAAAAATTTCACAAAAATATACTAATATTCCTTTAAATGCGTAAACAATTCTATGGGCAAAATAACTTTCGGCGAGTGTTAAGGCGTTTTCGACACTTGAAGTGGCTTATTAGTTGACCCAGGAAGCGCCATATTTAAAGGAAATCATAAAAGTAGGCCTATTTTTAAAATTTGTTTCCTATGACAATATTAATTGTATCGTAGACTATGAATCACGATGCGCACCGAATTATGGCCTGGCGTATATCGTTGCAGCCCTAATGATGAGTATACCAGTACACAAAGTGAAATTTATCTGATTTCCAAAATGACAATGGTCACAAATCGTCTAGCGAACAGACGATTCTGAAATATTTAAGTATTAAGAATTATGCGTTTTGAAATTTGCGCTCTGTTGTTATCTCTATGTCCATCAAACAATAACGTTTATGTAAATGGCATTCCGTGTCCTGATGTATATGTATGACATATCAAATCATAAAAAAATGTTAATATTTGACGGCTATAGAGTTAACAACAAAGCGCAAATTTCAAAAGCATAATTCTCAATACTTTAATATTTCAGCGACGAAATGTTATATTTATTTTAATGTGACATTTGAATGAAGACGTCTAGTCAAGAAAACTTTTACAAGTTAATTCTAGAGGCTGATATTGTTCCAGATCTATTGTCAGAATATAGAAATTGTTGCACCATCTCCTTTCAAAATAAGGTTCTATTATTTATTATTAGACTGTGATAGAGAGAGAGAGAAATGGGGTTTAACTATCTATCTATTATTAGTATTAGACTGTGATAGAGAGAGAGCGACAGAGAGAGAGAGAGAAATGGGGTTTAACGTCCACTTGACACAAACTAGGCCATTTTGGGACTAACATATGGTTTAATTTTATTTCAATAATTTGCTTGCGCATAGGGGTCTTTAGCAGTGTGAGGGAACCGGAGTACCCGGAGGAAACCCACGGGGTTGAGAAGGTGCCCCAATCTCCATGCCACATACGCTCACAACAGGGATCGAAACCACAGCCGCAAGCCAGAGGTGACCGGCCAGCTAGAGGTCGAAGCGCGGCACTCTAGACCACTAGGCCATCCCAACCCCCCAGCAGTGGAAAGGGAACCGGAGTACCCGGAGAAAACCCACGAGGTTGGATTAGACTGTGATAAAATTGTTGTAGGTTGTAAATTTAACTTACCACATGACGTAGTTTGTTCATCTGAACCATCATCACAATGATTGTAGCCATCACATAATAACCGTGAAGAAATACATTTTCCATTACTACATTCAAAAAATCCTTTTTCTTTATCACACTCTCCTACAATATATATACAGGTATATATCAAAAGTTAACTAAATGTCAACAGAACACACTATTCTAAAAGCACGACGTTTCGACAAGTATCCTCTTATCGTTATCAAGTACAAATGACAATTTAGTAAACTTGAGTTGAATATATATGAAAATAATAAGAAACCATGTACATGGATTAAAATAACAGTAACAGAAATAATGTAAGGAGTAAAGGATATTTAACAAAAAACAAACATAACAAGGTAATTAGCTACTAATAAACTGTGTTCTGTTAATGTGTTTCCCAATCGCTAAATCCCACTAAAAGATTAACTAAATGTTGTTTACCTGATGAACTTAATTAATTAAGTGAAAGTACTATTAAATCGACAAATAATGTAGTTCTTTTTTCAAAAACATTTTTTTTTTTGTGTTTACATGTGTATATATATGCCCATTTCAACAAAATTATCAGATTACTATCAACAGTCAATATAGCTTTTCTATAAACATCCCTGTCTGGCATGTCTCAATTACTAATGACAGTAAATATATTTCGTTTTAATTTCAAAAGCAATTATTTAGATCATCCTCTAGCTATTAATAGTTTTAGTAGTTAATTACTTGCACATTTATCATGTTATGAATTCACATCTAGCAATCAAATGGTTTATCCCTCTGAATAAACTTAAAAATACACTATATAAGATTAGAAAACGAGTTGGCAGTTCCCACTATAATAGTTAAAAACTACATAATGTAAAGCCAATTTGCTTTATATTTCAGTCAAATTGATCCACTATGAACCGAGAACTAAGCGGAAGACAAAACTAATATCCATTTAATCTTTTATCACGAAGGAAAGTTTTGAGTGTTAATCGGACTATAATCCAATAAATATCGCAGGCTAGGCTTGACATCAAGAGCTGATTATGGTCTGTACAAGTTAATTAATGTCTAATTAATAGTTTTTATAACATTTCAGGCCTAAAGAAATACCTAAAATAGGCAGATTTAGCTCTTGCAAAATGTATGTTTAACAGAAATTGCTCTTTATTGAATTTAGCCAGGCTGAAACTATATGCTAAGTTTCATCACTCTCCTTTAATTAGAAGGAGAGTCATTATGTTCTAAAGTATCAGCAAATCAAATTGCGTTCCTACATGTGTGACAGACAGACAATGTAAATGGATAGACGAACGAACCCATTTGAATAGTAACCTACATACTTTCTACGGAAGGCTGGGGACAATAAGAAGTAATTTCACCATGTGACATAATAACTAAATGCATTAAACTATAAAACATACTTATGGAAGAACAATTACTGATTTATTTAGGAGACATTTCGATGAGTATTCTCTCAACGTTTTCAAGCAAGTGAATACGCTTTGAAACGTCGCCTGAATAAATCAGTAGCTGTTCTTCTATAAGTATGTGTTGTAGTTTATTGCTCTTTCCAGTTACTAAATGCCTCTAAAAGATTATTGCTAAATACATTGTAGCAACATCACATTTTTTGTTCTCTTCTTCCTTGCATGTCAAATAAATAGCCTAGATCTATTATTTTAAAGTTGGGTGGACCGAATGGGTGACCTAACAAATATTCTAGAAATGTATATTTGAAACAGGTGTCATCATAAAAACTTTTCTAATATTGGACAAACAATTCTCACCATATTTGTATGAAGCATAAGAAAGAATAAAATCTTTAGTATCTATATATCTTCCTTTAAGCCTTATATAGAAACCTTCACGGGACTGGTATCCATACTGTTTTGATGATCCTTCATAGAGTAATTTCTCTTTTAAACCCCCTTCTGAGGTTAACCCATCTCTTAACTCAACATAGTTCTGATGATTGTACACTGCAAAAAACAAATCAATATTTACAAGAAAAAGAGAGAGAGAAATGGGGTCCACTCGACACAAACTAGGTCATTTTGGGACTAACATAGGGAGAGAGAGAGAGAAATGGGGTTTAACGTCCACTCGACACAAACTAGGTCATTTCGTGACTAACTTATGGTTTAATTTTATTTCAATAATTCGCTTGCGCTTAGGGGTCTTTAGCAGTGGGAGGAAACCGGAGGACCCACGAGGTTGGACAGATGACCCTACTCCTTGTCACATTCTATTTCATATAATAAATACAATAACGAGTCTCAAGTAAATAAAATAAACTTTACCTGGTGGAGTCGAGTAAGCTTCTATTTTAGCAAGAATATTTGTATAACCAGGCTGTCGTTTGACAACCCATATACAATCATAATATTCACCAGCTTTGGGTGATGAATCAAACATTAAATATCCTCCATCACTGTTTAAAAAATAGCCACCACAATCTGCAAATTAGAAAAAAATATTGGGCGATTTTATCGACCATTGATTAACCAAAGTGATTTGCATTCAATCAAATTTTCATCTATAAGGCGTTTTTATCGACCACTGATTAGCCAAAGTGATTTGCATTCAATCACATTTTCATCTTTAACGTCCATCTAATTCAAATTGGTTACCCTAATCAACGAATTTATCGACATCGATTTCCGAAGCGATTACATCAAATCGCCAAATCAGTTCAGGGTGCGATTTGACGATTTGATCGGGTGGTCACATGTTTTTTTCAACTGTGTCCAGCCACAATAATTGTTTACAGCTAATCGGATCATTTAACGAACTCGCCAAAGTACTTTGAAATCGACTAAATTGCCACATGACATCTCTACTAAATTCAAATCAATTTGTCAAGTCGATAAAAAAGCCTATAATGTTCATCTCATTCAAATTGGTTACCCATATCAACGAATTTATCGACATCGATTTCCGAAGCGATTACATCAAATCGCCAAATCACTTCAGTGTGCGATTTGACGATTTGATCAGGTGATCACATGTTTTTTTCAACTGTGTCCAGCCACAAGAATTGTTTACAACTAATTGGAGCATTTAAGGAACTCGCCAAAGTACTTTGAAATTGACTATACTGTCACATGACATCTCCACTAGATTAAAATTGATTTTGCACGTCGATAAAAAAGCCTAATGTAAATGCAAGGTTTAACAAAATTGAATTTGAGAGAGAGAGAGAGAAATGGGGTCTAACGTCCACTCGACACAAACTAAAATTGAATTTGAATTCCAGTACATAATGCAAATTTCTGAAGGATTTCACAACAAAAGTGGTCCAGACAATGGTCAATACTTTCAGATACACAAATGAATAATATGACGGGGTGTCGTAAATAATAACAAAATATCGTCCTCTCTCCTCAAATATTCAAAGAAAGAATTATCATCTGATTTTGTATATTGAATATTTCAAGGGAGTTAACTACAAATAGTACAATCAACTAACTTACTTGTTTCAGTTTTTTGCGCATAATCACGATCTGTAAAATAAAAGTGGAAAGAAGAATTTAGAAAGGATATGAAAATTGATAGGCTAAGAATAAGATGGATAAGTGAAGAACTTTAGCTGGGAACTATGTTGGTTTCAATTGGCAATATGTTTTATATGCATTATTTCTTACAGTGTTTACCATGCAGATTGCTAATAATGACTTGATACTGTATTTATAATAAGTGACTTTTTGTATTTGGTAGTTGTGGTTCTAGTTCCTTCAAACGAGAATTTCATATTTTCTAAGAAAGTCAAAACATAATTATTTCTATGTCTTGTGTTCGAAAGGTTGTCACCTCACTATTATACGATGATAGGCATTATTTCCCACACTTGAAATCATTCACGACAGAAATAACACAATTACCTCCCATGGAATTTCTATTCCCTCCCATGGAATAGCTATCTTCCAATGTTTGAATTTGAAGTTGAAAATGATATTTTTGTCAATTTCTCAACTGGCAATAGTGAATTAGAGGATTTATAGGATTATTCAGGACTGTTTATATATACCATCTATTTTAGGGCTTTATTATAATACATTTTAAAAATATAACTTATAAATATGAAATTGTAGTTTTAACTTCCACTACCAAAACCTCCTAAATAATCTGTAATTATGCACTTTGATGCTGATGAGTGACTATAGTTCATAGAAATCAGTGTCCGTTTTAATGGATATTGTGGAATACTTACTATTATAAAACTTGTAGGTGAGTTTAAAACCCATATAACTTCTGACAGAATTACTTCTTAGATTACTACCAGGATAAAAATATAATTTTAATATAGGTCCATTGGAAATTATAAATGGTCGGTTAGCAGATCCACCAATATTACCTTGTACATTACTATAATCAAACTGAAATACAAAAATAGTAAACTAATAATACAGCATGTTTACATAATTGTAAATTTTAAATCCTGCATCCATAGAAAAGATTTTCTCATGTAAAATGAAAATGTAGACAGGCAATCAAACATGATGTGTCCACAGCAGCCAAGTTGCCCAAGAAGGGGTATCACTCTATGGTATGCTTACACTTCTTATTTTAATACCTAATTAACAATATCACCAATCCAAAAATATTCTGCACCTCATTCACAGACTTGAAAATTATAATTGTCGCATTCGATTACTTGGTCCGAGTTAACTCGACCATGATCCACGAGTTACTTGGGACATGTTACTTCAGCCTGGCGCAGGTAAGCCGTTTAAATGACGTCATCGGTAACCCGAATGCTCTCGTGGAGCCTTGGGTAAGCAGGGCGCCATTAATCGAATGCACCAAATATAATTGGAAACATGACACTGCAATCATATAACTCTGCCATAAAAAGAATTCTAGATTTCACCAAATTTAAAAATAGGTTGCCAGGCAACGAAACATACGCCCACACAGCAGCCAAATCGTCCGGGCAGTCAACAAGAGTTGTTGCATTTTAAGTAATCATCAGAAAATCATAATTCAAACTCACCCATAACTACAGTGTAACTATGATATAATCAAACGTTTTTTTAAATCAGATAATAATTGTGACCTCCAGAGGGACCACACGCTAAAAAGGGTGATTTTTCGTACAATCAGGGGCCATGATTCAGGAAGTTACGATCCGATATGGGCAAATATGCAATGGAATCAAGATCATTAGGTTATAAACATGTATTTCAAGTTTCATCAAAATCAGTTCAAAATTGTGACCTCTATAGGGTCCACAACCTTGATATAACATATTTTTACACAATTCGCGTACAGACGGCGGCCATTTTATCCGTCAACTCTGGTCCGATTTTCACAAAATTCAAATTCTCTCTTCATTACCATGAAACCGTGATATAATCAAACGTTTTTTTAAATCGGATAATAATTTTGAACTCCAGAGGGACCACAAGCTAACAAAAGCGATTTTTCGGACAATCAGGGGACATAATTCAGGAAGTTATGATTCGATGGGCGTAAATATCGAAAGGAACCAAGATCTTTGGGTTATAAACATGCATGTCACGTTTCATCAAAATCGAATTAAAATTGTGACCTATACAGGGTCCACAACCATGATATAACATATTTTCACACCATTCGCGTACAAACGGCGGCCATTTTGTCCGTCAATTTTGGTCTGATTTTCACGAAATTCGAACTCAACCTTCATAACCATGGAACGGTGATATAATCAAACGTTTTTTTAAATCGGATAACAATTTTGACCTCCAGAGGAACCACAAGCTAAAAAGGGCGATTTTTTGGACAATCAGGGGCCATAATTCAGGAAGTTACGATCCGATGGGCGCAAATATCGACAGGAACCAAGATCTTTGGGTTATAAACATACATGTCAATTTTAATCAAAATCGGTTCAAAATTGTGACCTCTATAAGGTCCACAACCTTGATATAACATATTTTCACACAATTCGCGTACAAACGGTGGCCATTTTGTCCGTCAATTTTGGTCCAATTTTCACGAAATTCGAACTCAACCTTCATAACCATGGAATGGTGATATAATCAAATGGTTTTTTGAATCGGATAACAATTTTGACCTCCAGAGGAACCACAAGCTAAAAAGGGCGATTTTTTGGACAATCAGGGGCCATAATTCAGGAAGTTACGATCTGATGGGCGCAAATATCGACAGGAACCAAGATCTTTGGGTTATAAACATACATGTCAATTTTAATCAAAATCGGTTCAAAATTGTGACCTCTATAAGGTCCACAACCTTGATATAACATATTTTCACACAATTCGCGTACAAACGGCGGCCATTTTGTCCGTCAATTTTGGTCCAATTTTCACGAAATTCGAACTCAACCTTCATAACCATGGAATGGTGATATAATCAAATGGTTTTTTGAATCGGATAACAATTTTGACCTCCAGAGGGACCACAAGCTAAAAAGGACGATTTTTCGGACAATCAGGGGCCATAATTCAGGAAGTTACGATCCGATGGGCGCAAATATCGAAAGGAACCAAGATCTTTGAGTTATAAACATACATGTCAAGTTTCATCAAAATCGGTTCAAGATTGTGACCTCTATAAGGTCTACAACCTTGATATAACATATTTTCACACCATTCGCGTACAAACGGCGGCCATTTTGTCTGTCAATTTTGGTCTGATTTTCACGAAATTCGAACTCAACCTTCATAACCATGGACCGGTGATATAATCAAACGTTTTTTTAAATCGGATAACAATTTTGACCTCCAGAGGGACCACAAGCTAAAAAGGGCGATTTTTCGGACAATCAGGGGCCATAATTCAGGAAGTTACGATCCGATGCGCGCAAATATCGAAAGGAACCAAGATCTTTGGGTTATAAACATACATGTCAAGTTTCATCAAAATCGGTTCAAAATTGTGACCTCTATAAGGTCCACAACCTTGATATAACATATTTTCACACTATTCGCGTACAAACGGCGGCCATTTTGTCCGTCAATTTTGGTCCGATTTTCACGAAATTCGAACTCAACCTTCATAACCATGAAATGGTGATATAATCAAACGGTTTTTTGAATCGGATAACAATTTTGACCTCCAGAGGGACCACAAGCTAAAAAGGACGATTTTTCGGACAATCAGGGGCCATTATTCAGGAAGTTACGATCCGATGGGCGCAAATATCGAAAGGAACCAAGATCTTTGAGTTATAAACATACATGTCAAGTTTCATCAAAATCGGTTCAAGATTGTGACCTCTATAAGGTCTACAACCTTGATATAACATATTTTCACACCATTCGCGTACAAACGGCGGCCATTTTGTCCGTCAATTTTGGTCCGATTTTCACGAAATTCGAACTCAACCTTCATAACCATGGGACGGTGATATAATCAAACGGTTTTTTAAATCGGATAACAATTTTGACTTCCAGAGGGACCACAAGCTAAAAAGTGCGATTTTTTGGACAATCAGGGGCCATAATTCAGGAAGTTACGATCCGATTGGCGCAAATATCGAAAGGAACCAAGATCTTTGGGTTATAAACATGCATTTAAAGTTTCATCCAAATCGGTTCAAAATTGTGACCTCTACACTGTTCACAAGCTAAAAAACGTGATTTTTCGTTCAATCAGGGGCCATAACCCATGAAGTTGCGGTCCGATACATGCCAATATCGAAAGGAACCGAGATCTTAGGGTGATAAACCTATATTTTAAGTTTCATTGAAATCGGATAAAAATTGTGACCTGTAGACTGTTCACAAACAATTGTGGACGGACGGACGGACGAACAGGGGCGACGACAATATACGTCCACATGAAAATGTGGGCGTATAAAAACTTTTTAGCAGGGGCTATTTCCGTTATCATGTTCACAAAACTGTATAAAATTTACAATCCCAAAAATTAAATCTGTTACAGTTGTTCCATATCACCCAAATAATAATCCTTGCAACAATCCTTGCAAGAGCTCATGTGGCTGGATGCCAGACACAGGTGACAACAATATTAATCAACATTAAAAGGAGAGAGAGAGAAAGAAATGGGGTTTAACGTCCAGTCGACACAAACTAGGTCATTTCGGGACTAACATATGGTTTAATTTTATTTCATTAATTCATTTGCGTGTAGGGGTCTTTAGCAGTGAGAGGAAACCGAAGGACCCAGAGAAAACTCACAAGGTTGGACAGACGACCCTACTCCTTGTCACGTACAACCAGGGATTCGAAACCAGACCAGTTGACTCAATGACAGGCGGTATGATACAACACGCACATGCTAACCACTCAGTCACCAAACCCCCCAACATTAAAAGGAGGTGTGAGAAATAAATTCAAAATCCAAAATTTAAAAGAAAATATTTTTACCCTAATTTTACTAGTAGGTGATAGGTTCCAATCATCAAATATAACCTGTATATATTCATTGTGATTGACAGCTCTAAACTCATACAAGTATTCTTCTCCATTCTGGTTATATGGATTAGGAAAGAATGGGGACTTCAAAATGTTCGTACCAGTATACAAATTATCATATGATGAACCACGAATCTTTATCAGTTTCTCTGTAAAATAATAATAAATAAACCAAAGTTACAATTTCTGTATAATAATAGAAAGTGCAGTACAACCTTCTAAACAAAACACAGAACAACTCAGACAATACAATTGGCAACCAAAAATGCTGAATTTCGATAGGATTCATTCTGTGGTACCTTAATTCATTGGGTGCTAAGGGACTACAACTGGCTAAAGATTCAGAAATATCTCGACATGGTATACACAGGTGACAAGAATGTAAAGCATATTTTTCAAGCACTGGCTCCTTATCAGTGTTGTTTTGTTGCATGTCGTGCCGTTCTACTACACTTACTATTCAAAAAAGGCAAGTAATAATGTAGAATTAACGTTGATTAACAGTGGTTATATTTCATATATTATCAATTATAATTTACTTTATTTAAAATTAATGGGTATGCAATTTAATTAAAATACAGATTTGTATTTCGTTTTGTTTTTTATACTTTCGATGGCCTACACTACATGTGTGGTAAAGACAAGTATAACAAAATTTTGAACTTTAAAGACAAAACGAAATAGTATCTGTGTTTTAATCAGATTGCTGGGTATGTACTATGTACAATATAATGTACAATATAAATACCTTCAACTTTAAGAACAAGTCTAAAATGGATATCAGAGATATAACGGTCTTCATTTGAACAGAACACAATATAGATAGTCTTTGATTCACTCTTAAAGTTTTTAATTCTTCTATCATAACAAACATCTGTTTCATTCCTGTAATCTTTATCAAAGATACGTAAATATGTACACCTGAAAAATATATATAAATCATATTATCTGGATGTAGATAGTGAGTGAGTGAGAGAGAGAGAGAGAGAGAGAGAGAGAGAGAGAGAGAGAGAGAGGGTGTGTTTAACCTCCACTCAACACAAACTAGGTCATTTCGGGACTAACATGTTGTTTTAAATTTTATTTCAATAATTCGCTTGCGCGTAGGGGTCTTTAACAGTAAGAGGAAACCGGAGTATCCACAAAACCCACGAAGTTGGACAGGCTGCACTACCCCTTGCCACGTAAAACCGGGAATTTTCAACCACGCACGCTAACCATTCGGCCATCCAACCCCCCGGATGTACATAACAGCTAGTTGGTAGGCAGAGGGCAGAAACGTAATCACCCATTTCCGTTAAATTACTGGCTACTTTCAGGTTGTTCGTTTTATATACAAACAAGTATTAAGATATATATATGTAGAGAGAGAAATGGGGTTTAACGTCCACTCAACACAAACTAGGTCATTTCGGCACTAACATATGGTTTCATTTTATTTCAATAATTCGCTTGTGCAGAGGGGTCTTTAGCAGTGGGAGGAAACCAGAGGACCTGGAGAAAATCCTCAAGGTTGGACAGGCAACTAGGGCTGGTAATCGATACTGTTTCAAGTATCGATTATCGCCGACCATCTGCCGATCAATTATCGATAATATCGGCAAATTATTTTGACTTACCACAATTGGTACACGAATAACGAATTATATGCGAATTTATGTTGTGACATCATACTGTATACCGTACATGTAGAATTTTTTCATTTATTTGACAATAAAATAATAGCATTCCATAGCAAAACGAAGGTATAGAAAGAAACTTGGATCAACTTCGTTGGGAAGACAAAACCGTCATCGCTCGCCATGTTTTTGTAGCTTATGACCTGACTAATAATGAGTAAAACGTAGTTATTTCCCTTTGAAAACATCAAACAAATTCTTCATCCATCCAGTTCGCTGGAACAGTTTATTTCTTGCAATGATTTCTCATGCGCATAGAACACACCTGGTCACTGTGTTATCCATATCTTGTAATATTCCAGAAATGAAGAGTTTAAATATGGAGCACATATATGGAGTGAAACCATTGGCTCTTATCATGATATAAGCGGCCAACAATTCTCACCTGTGGCGTCTCCCATGGCGTGAAAAAACAAAACGTGTGTGTTTTATTATGACTATTCTGTAGTTTATTTACAGTTCTATGCCCAAACACACGTTGCAAAATATAAGGGGATAAGGATTGTTTTTAAAGACTTCTTCTTACAAGTGAAGTACCTATAATTGCGCGATAACCGGTATTTTAAAACTGTATCAATAATCGATTTTCAAAACGCTTACCGATGATTATCGGCAATATCGATATTTTCCGCCAGCCCTACAGGTGACCCTAATCCTTGTCACATACAACCGAGGATTCCAAACCACGCTAGTTGACTCAATGACAAGCTTTATGATATAGCATGCACGTGCTAACCATTCGGCCATCCAACCCCCCGTATTAGAATATAAGCTTCTGTCCCAATAAATGTAATGTAAAAATAAAATGTTTAGTTTGTTGCTAAATATGCATCAGATCTTTGTTTTGAATCACTGGATTTACTTCCATTCCAAAAACAGCAGGTGGTTTTTTTTTCAACTTTACAAATGGCACATACATTTGACCAAAGAAGCAATATTAAACTTCACCCAAAAATACATGTGGTTATAAAGAACCCACAAGATTCTTAAATTGATCAGTTCACCAATTTTGAAAGTAAGATTTCGCTTCTTCATCACAACAGAAAGTGTATAAATTTAAAGATAATCAAAAGATAACTTTAGCATAACGTCATTAACGACACCTAATTCAAAAACAAATTAGTTTGTCACTGAGTCTTGTACATATCTGTTTACAATACAGCAGAGATATTAAATTCTTACCCTTTAACACATTTAGTAAGATCCTCAGTCATACAATTCTGCATCCTATTACAATCCGGCAAATTGAAATACGGGTAGTCATTCTTTGTTACAGAGAATTTACAGTTGTTACATGTAGTAAACTTCATTAAACACATATGATGACTATCACGGTTTAGATTAGTTAGGTTGACAAATACAGTCACATTACTACCAAGAGTGGGAAGAGAGTCCCCATTAGGTGCAACGCCTTGCAAATTCTCACACAAATCCAGTACTGCAAAGATATAAATTAGAATACATTAAACATAAGAAATTTGTTTTGATTCGATTAGCACTCAGAACGTTCAGGAAACTATGATACTCTGCAATCAGTGAATATCACATGATAGCATGTCACCCACTTATTAGCACTCAAAAAATTACAAACAAAAACAACAAAATAGACACCCATCCAAACGGGGTTAAGAATTTGAAATCCTCTCCCATCTCCACAGGCCTGTAGCTAAGACGAGATGTTGACAACCTGGACTAAGACAAGATCGAGATGTTGGCACCCTGGACTAAGAGGAGATCGAGTTGTTGATAACCTGGACTAAGACAAGATCGAGATGTTGACAACCTGGACTAAGAGGAGATCGAGTTGTTGATAACCTGGACTAAGACAAGATCGAGATGTTGACAATCTGGACTAAGACGAGATCGAGTTGTTGATAACCTGGACTAAGACAAGATCGAGATGTTGACAACCTGGACTAAGACGAGATAGAGATGTTGACAACCTGGACTAAGTAGAGATCGAGATGTTGACAGAGAGAGAGAGAAATGGGGTTTAACGTCCACTCGACACAAACTAGGTCATTTTGGGACTAAAGAGATGTTGACATCCTAAACTAAGACGAGATCGAGTTGTTGACAACCTAAATGGCAATTTGTACCATTTAACTTTAAATTAATACTTTTATTTTTAACAGTAATCAAAGAGGTTTTGTCGTTTTATTTATAAAACATGAATGTAAAAATTTTGATTTCCTTGAGTTTAAAATCGTAATGTTTTAGGAGGATTAAATATTATATCCGTTTTCAATGTTTTTTTTCTTTATCAAGGAGTTTAAACTTTCAGCTTTAATGAAATGCTTTGTGGACATTCACCACTGCTCTAAATAGAGGTAATATAACTTTTTCTAATATGGTATAAATTCAAACTAATTTATTTGCAATATCACACACAAATATTTTCTTTCACATGAAGAAAAAGAGTCTTGTTTTTATTTACAATAAGACGATCTTGTGATTTGTTATTACCTACTTGGATTATATTCATAATTTATTAACCTTACCTTACAAAACAAAATGATTGTCAAAATAGAAAAATCCACATATGTATAAACCTGTGATAAAAATATGGCTACTTACAAGGTTTCCTTTGAGATAAACAGCATGCAGGAAAAACAACAAAACCTAGAAGTAATCACCAATAGTCTAATTATTTCATAATTAAATAATAAAATATATAAAGTTATATATCTAAATATTTTATACCAAAAGAAAATTAAAAACACTATTACTCATTCCTCATGATTGTTTTTTTTCATCTATCCATTTTTCAACCCTTATTTTACATGTAACTCCATGATATAAATTAAACTGCTGTATTCACTGAGAGAGAGAAATGGGGTTTAACATCTACTCAACACAAACTAGGTCATTTTGGGACTGACATATGGTTTAATTTTATTTCAATAAGTTTGTTTGCGCTTAGGGGTCTTTAGCAGTGGGAGGAAACCGGAGTACCCAGAGAAAACATACGAGGTTGGACAGGCAACACTACTCCTTGCAACGTACAACCAGGGATTTGAAATGTATTCACTGAACTAATATGTATTTGACTACCGGTAGTAATTGGTAGAACACACAGTCACTGAAATTGTTAAATTAGGTTGCTCTTGAAGACATTTTCATATTTTTTTCGACACACATTATTACCAGGCATAAACTGTATGTCAAAATATGTTTGTAGATATGCAGTTAAGCATCTGATATTTGGCAGGAATGGCATATGTATCGTGTTTAATAATTTTACCAACAAAGAAGAATTATTTCATTTATGGGTCATATATGTTACAATAAAAACATAATATAAAATTACAAAATACTACTTCAGTTTCAAAGTGCAGGGAACAAAAAATTTCAAATTAAAAACAAAGTTTATGTATCCCTGTTCTTCAGCTTGAACTTGTCACTTGTTTGTAATAAATTAGGTGTGAGTCACATCAACTTGTGGATGTGACAGGGCAATGGTGAACGAGGTCACAAATAAAATTTGTCTGCCTTAGACAAAAATAAAATAACTTACAAAAACAAATCACTAACAACGTTCTACACAATCTAAAATCCATTTTGGTTCCGGTTTATCTGTTTTTAGATTTTTAAGTCTACCACAAGTACTTCACTCTGATGCATGTCATCTGAATAAATAAGGATATTAAAACTTAATATATAGTTTTATGTTCATTATTCCACTAGAAATAGTGAAATATAATATCTTGACATATTTTATCCATGAATAACAAATATTTTCTTACTGTGATATGACCAGGGGCGAAAATGTGTGTGTGTGTGTGTGAGGGGGGCGAGTATTACCCCCATACCCCCAGGAAACAAATTTATCGGTCTCTAAATAACTGCAGTCAGTCTCAAAATTATGCATCATATTAATGAGATAAACAATCAATGCTAAAAAAAAAACTTAATATATTTATGTATCCATGAGTAGAGAGAGAGAGACATGGGGTTTAGTATCCACTCAACACAAAAAAATCATTTCGGGACTAACATGGTTTAATTTTATTTCAATGATTTGCTTAAGCACAGGAGTCTTTAGCAGTGGGAGGAAACCGGAGTACCCGGACAAAACCCACAAGGTTGGACAGGCGACACTACTCCTTATCACGTACAACCTAATATTCGAAACCACGCCAGTTGACTCAATGACAGACTTTATGATACAACACGCACGTGCTAATCATTCAGCCATCCAACCCCCCGTATACATGAGTAATATGACTGCTTTGATTGTATATCACAATTTTTTTAAAGCTTAAATTAGTAAAAACTACTATGCGTTCAGTAAGAGAGACGGATAGAGAAATGGGGTTTAACGTCCACTCAACACAAACTAGGTCATTTCGGGACTAACATATGGTTTAATTTTATTTCAATAATTCGCTTGCGCGTAGGGGTCTTTAGCAGTGGAAGGAAACCAGAGTACCTGGAGAAAACCCACGAGTTTGGACAAGTGACCCTACTGTTTGCCACATACAACCGGGGATTTGATACGACAGTTGACTCAATGGCAGGCCGTACGATACAGTGCGCATGCTAACCATTCGACCACCCAACCCCCCTGCGTTCAGTAAGAGAACAGGAACGCTTGAATGAACTGATGACTCTTGCGTGTGTGCATGACCTGACGGACATGATCGATCGCGACAAAATCGCCTACAAGTGGTCAAATTTGAGTAAGCACGAATGCTTGATGAAAATATGAGGACCTAGTCATATCTTTGCAATTTATGTATATTCACCACAACCATATATCGAAGAAATAGGTCCATGTAAATATTATCCCTTTCAGAAGTTGTCACCGATTCACAGTACTTAGTACGTTCTTGTAAAATTCTTAATAAATAACATGAATTCTCATGTATAGTACTCAATTTTACTCATACATGTTATGTCTTCTGACCATCAGAATTTTGAAAATCTTCACCTAAAGTCTAGGAAATGGCATTTCAGGGACTCTAGCATGCCCCTGGAGTCTGGACTCCCCTCCCCTATAATGGTTGCACACCCTGTGGTGCTTAGATCGTAGCTGGGTCTGTGCATCAGTTGAACTCATTTCTGCTAAACACCCCTCCAAACAAAATTGAGAAGTACACACCTAGTTATGACATATGTTAATGTTCACAAGTGTATCATTTAAGCACTTAAGGCTAGAAATACAAGTAATTGTCTGTAATATGTAAGTAGTAGTCTTAGATCAATCATCTTCAAAAGCAATACGTATTGGTCTGAACAAAATAGCGTAAGGTGTGTATAGGTGTTAACTGGCTGTTGGGTTGTTCAAGTAAACAGTTCACAAACCGAACTGAGGAAATGTTTCCTCAATCCACCGGTTAACAGCATATTAAACATACCGGTACTCCTTACCCAAGCTAAAGGTAGTCTTTATCCTCCCCCCATCGTAGGACATGACTGATGTTATTCTATCCAGACAACTATTTGCTGTAGTTAAGACCGACAATTGGGGTGAAATCAAAATGATTGATGGTTGCTTATATTTCATCAAATTTTAAACTCTGGTCTATACCAGCTCAAAATAATTTTTGCTCATCAGTTTGGGCATTTTCTTAAGTCATTAAAAGGAAAGAACTTATTTTCATATTATTAGATCTTATGTGTAAATACTTAAATATGTAGTGACAAACCTACCTATCCTTTTAAAATCGTAGGTGTTGCTAATATGTAAGAGCTGAAATATAAGTAATTGATGATAACGCTGTCAAAAGATAATATAAATTACATGTAGTAAAAATAGGTGTAATTTTGTTTATAGACTATTCAGCTTGTTGTATACAAATAACAGAGGATTCAAGTATTTGTCTGGACAAATAAAATAAATAAAAAACCTTGTGACAAGTTTTATAGAGCTGAAATAAATCAATAATATTAATATATTTTCTTTTAGGAATGATAAATAACCTATATATAATATACCGGTACATGAAAATTGAATATATATAAAAAAGTTTCATAAATTTACAAAAACTAATTATCAAACTAATACCGGTATTATATTAATTATATCAGGCCTGTATTTATCACAGAGATGCAATAGACTTTGTGTCCAGTTCAGCTGTAATTACCGTAGTAAATAAACTGACTTCCGGGTCATTTAATTATTTCGAAACCAAAATGTAATCATATATTGTGTCCCATTACAAAGCTGATCAACTCTATTCAATCTTTTTATTCTGAAATAAATTACAGAGTTTAATCTGCTTTAAATTTATCTTTATTATTGTTTTTTCCAATGTCCATGAGGTGTTTACATTGGTGGCATCATGCTTGGAAATTAGAATCAGCCATTTATTCCTATGGATTGCAAAATAGTGCCTACACTTCCGTATTTTCTTTCAAACTGCCTGCAGCAATAAAAATCTATTTCAAATAAAAGAGAAAAGGAACCGGGGTGTAATGTCTAGACAACACTAATTATTTCAATAACAATTTGTAAACATGTAGGGGTCTACATGAAGAGAAATAGGCAACATCCATTAGGTTAGGCAGGTAACCCTATTTCTGGTGCACTAAACAGACCCTGCAACCCACCCAATATATTTGATGAAAATAATAACACAGTCTTACATCAAATATTAAATTTCATATGTTCCATTCTCCACTCAGGCACAATCCCTACATGTATATGTAGCATTCATATAGTCTAATTATTCTTCGAAGTTAACTACAAACAAATTTATGTACCTACATGTATTAGTGAATACACAACTTTATTACTAAGAGAATTCCTAAGAGCACTGACGATTTTCCATTGTTTGAGCACATGTAAATCAGAAGAAACATTATATCTTATAATAATTACTACTCAACTGGTACTCAATAATATTACATCATCTAAGCAATTAATTACCAGTAAATACTTTGGCAGCTGGAGATACACTTGACGGAAAACCTTTAATATAAGGAAGACTATAACTCGAATACTGCATCCTCAGGGGAGGGGGCAATGTAAACAATTGAACTTTCTCTTAGTCTCCCAAAGAAACTGTTGTATTTTGTAACAGTCATAAAACATTGATATAGGTTATAACAATCAATAACATGAATACATTTACTTACTGTGTTACACTAATTATAACTCCTTAATTATAATAACCATTGTTGCACTAATTATAACTCCTTAATTATAATAACCATTGTTGAGTTCTAGTTGAAACTGTTCCAATCCAACCAAGTTACATGTATCTTGAGTTCTTTTCTCTCGTTTCTCACCATGAGTTTAAGCTTTGATTAGTTGCGATTTAAAGCCAGCTGAAAAATGTAAAAGTAAATTTGATTTGGTTGGAGAGTAAATGAAATCTGTTTGCTCTACAAGCAAAGTAAATGTGCACTGAAGGTTAGACTTGAAACATAGAGACTGGATGTTCTTTCTTTCTTGGTGGTAGCAGACAGGTAATGCCATGAGCAGACAACACTACCACTGACATATACTAAACAATATAAAAGAGAGAGAGAGAGAAATGGGGTTTAACGTCCACTCGACACAAACATTTTGGGACTAACATATGGTTTCAATTTTATTTCAATAATTCGCTTGCGCGTTGGGGTCTTTAGCAGTGGGAGGAAAGCGGAGTGCCCGGAGGAAACCCATGAGGTTGAGAAGGTGCCCCTATCTCCATGCCACATACTCTCACACCAGGGATCGAAACCACAGCCGCAAGCCAGAGGTGACCGGCCAGCTAGAGGTCGAAGCGCGGCGCTCTAGACCACTAGGCCATCCCAATCCCCCCAAAATATAACAACTTTAACCTTCACTATATATAATCTCTATGTCATCTAGATTAGTTATTTATAATAATATTATGCTAGATGTACTGTCCAGCCATCTGTTTTATAAATTCGAAATTTTGATATACTGGTACTCAAAAACCTTCTCTGCTCAGCCATCTGTTTTATAAATCCGAAATTTTTATTTACTCCAAGATCTTCACTACAGTACTAAACTTATTGGTGTCATCTCCAGTTGCTTAAAATTGATTTAATATTCCGTCAAATAAATCTGGTTTCCTCCCACTGCTAAAGACCCCTACGCTCAAGCGAATTATGGAAATAAAAAATTAAACCATATAGGTTAGTCCCAAAATGACCTAGTTTGTGTCAAGTGGACGTTAAACCCCATTTCTCTCTCTCTCTCAGTCAACTAAAACAGTTATCTCTGCCATCCTTAGTAATATACTGATCGTAATATCACTAATATGTAGATTTGATTGACACTATTTTGTTTACCATTAAAATATTGTAATAAATCATTTAACTCAAGATTATTGCCATTCCTCCAATAATATTCTCTCAAAGATTTTTGTATTTTATCGAAACATGAATCAGAAACATGAGGCCAGTCCTATTACCTCCTAGATGAATCAAATTTCTGATTTTAAAATAGATTGTTATGACCGTAGCTGGTAATCTTATATGATGTAAGAATAGATTGTCTATCACACAGCTATTATCATAAAATAAGTAGGTATAATTACCACCACACTTTCTGACAGTAATAATCTTCATACTTAATCCTGTTTCTAATGACTGTATACATGAAGTATAGAGAGTCAAGAATTAACACTATTAGTGAAATTAGTCTTCCAGCTGCACAAAATGTCAAACTCTATTGTAGGTGTGGGTGTTAAAATAATCCATGTAGAACAGAAGAACACTGTCCTGATTAATTAAACAAAAACAGAACTAACACATGAGTTGGCAAGTTGAATATTATTTTCTAATCTTACGCTAAACTGAACAATTCAGTCATATATCAAAAAAATTCCACAAAACTCTGTTCTTTAATGTATTCTCGTGATTATACAAAACCTAAATTTTTAGCGAAAATATTCAGAATTTCTTGAAGTTTCTTTATTTGAGGTAGTCTGACAACCAAATCTGCAAAGTTATAGATTTAATTGGAGAAATAAAAGAAATTCTGCCCTAAGTGGGTTCCTTCAAAGTACAGGCAAATTCTAAATGAAGAGTAATTACTAATATTCAAAGTGTTTTATAAACAGAATTCTGTCAGAATCAATCATAATTGTTTAATAAGCTGTTAAAACATCCTACCAATGTGACTGACTTATTTGATTATAATGTCTACTTTAGAAACAGTGTTCCTGTTTACTTCAATACTTGGTCTAAAGCTGTTTGTTCAGCCTTGGTAAAACAACAAGCCTTTGATGTCTGACCCTGATAGTACATGTAAGTGTAGAGTGACCACTACTGACTAGTGGCAACTTAAAGTTACATTATGAGAGATAAGATAAAGAGATGGCAGTTCTCACTCTTATAGTTAAAAACTAGATAGTGTAAAGGTAATTTGCTGAAAATTTCAGTCAAATTGATCCACTATTAGCTGAGAAAAAAGCGTTTGAAATATTCACATAGCCTCGGTCATCATTACTCAAATCATTAATATAAACAGCATAGTCTCCATTATCCACTTGACTGATTTAATTATCAAAGGCCATTAAGCGGCATATAGGATTTAAATCCGCCAACATCGAAGGCTAGCCTTGACATCAAGAGTTTATTACGGTCTGGATATGTTAATTAATGTCTAATTGATTATTTAGATAACATTTCAGGCCTAAAGAAAGACCTGTAATAAGCAGATTTTGCTCTTGCATAATGCTATTTGAACTGGATAAAAACAACCAGTTTAACTTTAAATATTTAGTTCACAATGACCAAAATACTTTTAACAACATGCAGTTCAAAATATACATAAGAATAAGGTATTGACCTACTGACACATCGCTATCACAAAATCAGCTACTATTAGTATTAATTGATTGAGATTGAATAAAGACATGTCTACTGACCTTGATCATATCTACTGAAGTTATTTTCAGTTAAAATAAAGAAATTAATATGAAAGCAATTTCAAAGACAGATATTCAATTTAAAGGAGCTAAATCGCTCCTTTTTTACTCTAATTTCACATCAGTAATGTTCGGCGAAAGAAGCCAGCAATCTCAATCGAATGCAAATTTCTAGCATCTAGTTATTGCAGTCGTTTGATGTGGTGCAATGTGTCTAGCCTCGTTCCTCGAGTTTCTTGCTAGAGCTGGGGCAGAAACACATTATAGTACATGATTCGTGTACCAATGGTAAAATGTTTATTTTGTCTTAAATATTGGATATCAGAAGACCATCTTTTTTTCGGTAAGATCACAGCATCAATATTGATTTAAAATTTAAATTGACAAATAATTAGTGTTTTGAATGTTGAAGATTTTGGATAATATTGAGTTAGAGACTTAGCTACTTTAAGTTAAACAAAGTTATGGGCATTAAATGTATGCTGTGTTCAGGTTAAGCCTTAAACTTAAGGGCATTCAATATGGTTTCCCCTGTACCCCTTAGTCATTAACTGTCAAGTCTGAATTTCACAGGGTGGTGTGCACGTAAAATAACACTTGACAGTTGGAATTCATTGCTGTCCAGACAAAATTTGAGGCTTCTTAATCGATAATCATAAACAAATTCTAACCATACAAGGCTTATTGGATTTCGACTGGCTAAATTTCACATGAAAATAGTGTTGGATTATTATAAATTTGTGTCCGATGTGGCAAGAAATGATTCCTTATGCTGAACGAAGAAGAATCACAATGAAAAATAGACGATAAGGATTCCATAACAGCCTTAGAACTGCATACTCCTCACAGTGTTTCGTTTGATTATATCTAATCCCACTAAACACTGCTTTAACGAAAGCAAATTTCTGTTCAACATTATGACTGGTCAATGGTCCAGTTAACAACCAATACAGTTACAGATTTTGTTATGCTCAATTACCCAGAGCATAGCAGAATATTGCAGAAAAACTAACTAACTACATGAGAAAGAAGGTCATCAAATCGAATAAAATTTTCGTAGACGAACATACTTTCATCGTTTTTAATACCTTAAATCACTGTCCAAAGTTTTAGGGAAGACCCAGATTAAACGAAGGGCTGTCATGCTGCTGTACTTGAGATAGATTTGATTGAACAGAAAGAATAGACACACTCCCTAAAAAGCTCAAGTACGGTATCAGAAACCAATCCAGCAATGGCCAGATAGAGATTTCTCGGGCCATTGCTTCAGGAATATATAGAACGGCGATGGGGGAAAAGCCTTAAGTTAATGTTAGTTCATTAGTTGTCTATTGGATGTGGCAGTAACGGATATAGGCCAAAGCCGATAAGAATCTGTTTACTAAAGTATCGTTAACTATAGTAGTGCTGGAAGACTGTAAAACAGAGCAGACATGTTGTCCACTCTTAAACTATTTTGTGTATCTGAAATTGAACTCAATGCCATATGTCTTTTTCTTGCAGAAGCCTCTAAATGGCGATTGTAAACATCCAAATGTTTTAGCGACCCTTCCATGTAAAGGTACACATCTTCCCAGAACAAGATTTAAATAGTAAGGGAAGCAATTGAAATATTATGAATTGATGGCTCCAGCATTGCTTAGGAGGAATATCTGCATTATAATACCATTGTCTTTAGTGTTTTTTAACCCCCAACATTCTGCTCCATTTTCTTTGCAGTTTTGGACTGTTCAGCGCAGTACACGCTTACTGCTGGCCCTCGGATCCATTCACTTAATTTATTTGATATTAGTTTATTTTTTGCAATGTCTATTTTCTGTCTTGTCCACAGGCTTATCCAGTCCTTCACGTTTATAAAATTGTGCAGGAGCCATAAAAAGCTCCTGCCGATTTCAAAAATGAGAAAAAAGCTCCCGTAGAAAAACTCTTTGTAATCATATTGTATTTATACTTTAGTCTTGTTTGATATTTGGTGAATATGTTTGGTGAATATGGTAATAGCATCAGAATGATCAACATGGAAACTGATAGCTCGAATGTACGCAGTTTAAAAATAAGCAAAAACTGAAAGTAGTTTATTAATCTCAATATTTCGGAGAGCGATTTAGCTCATTTACAGCAGCCTTTAATGGCTCCCACGAAGGAAAGCCGAGAGGAGCAAGAGCAAAAGCTCGCCTTAAACGTGAAGCACTGGTTTATCTTGTAGATTTTTGTTTTGCGAGTAGTGAGGTCCTCTAGTTACTATACTTGTAACGTTAAACTGTGTGTTTAACGTTACAATTGATACAGTCTACGACTCCTTACGGAAGTTCAAATAGGTTCATACGCACAATTGTCAACTCGTCATTTGCTAAAAAACTTGCCCAAAGGAACTCTGTAGGATAAGCCACTCCTGCATGGAGTAAGGCGAAAGACATCAGTGACAGTAGTTGAACCATTTCTATGCCGCCCTCCTGTACAAGTTTACTAATTACTATAACTATAAGGTATATCACAATGTCTTTTTTAAATGTACCTGACAATATGAGATTGATATATAGATAACGTCGGTGAATATCATCATAAAATATAATATGATGCACTTGTGACTTGATTGAATTGATTTTTTTGCAATATCATATCAGCGTGTCCTCGGCGCACTCACTACCAACGAGAAGTAGCCTACCAAGCAAGTCTGAAACAAAATACTTTGACTGTATAATAAACATATAAAGTTGTTACACTAGAGTGTTAACCCTAGACAGAGAAAGACAAAACATTCACCTTTACCTTCATGTGATAGGTCGAGATGTCCCAGGAATGGCTCTTATTTTATTAGCCTGTAGTAGTGTTTTATTATTATTTGTTCCGGTGGTGAAATACGTCATATAAACATACATACGCAAAATTCGATGACGTTTTTCTCATCTCTTTTGTGGATTAAGACCACTGATCTATAGATCAGTGATTAGGACTAAGACCAATAAATTTACTTATTTCGCATTAAGTCCCGGAATATCCTTATTATTAGCACGTCGTATGGGCTGCACTTTTTAATATGATATTGTGGTTAGGTCTATCATTATTTAAACCACAACAATCCATAACAACAGTTTCACTCGATCGCCATTCTGAATCTCTAAATCTACTCCTGGACCATGCAATAAGGACAGACCACCATTAAATTACGTCTATTTGTAGCAATTCTCTCTGTGTCTCTCACCCTTTGGCATGCCCATTTTTCAAATTTTTGTTGATTTTTGTGGTCTAGAGTTGGACGAAGGGGGTTTGAATTAACATTTTCATGATTTTGAGGCGGAAGGATAACGGGGTTATCACTATCAAGTTGGTAACGGTGATATGTATGTACGGCAACTATAGTTACTTGTTTTGTGTGTCTCAAAATTTTGAAGATCAACCTCATACAAATTTTGGTGCAATGGCTTTTATATTACCCAACGAAAGTCTGGGGAAAAGTTGGAGGTGGGCAACGAGGCCAGAATTAACATTGAAGTCAATATGGGGCAATTAATGGTGGTTTGCCTCCATAATTATAATGAAGTTACTTCCCCTAGACTACTTCAAACTATTTCACCTATTCTCACTGTAAAGAAAAATAATAGCAATGGTTTCAAGACACTTTTAATCTTACAAGTATCACTAACATTCAGTTTGTGTCCTTGGCTGTATTAAGGGGGGATCCAAAGGGTGGGGGGCAGGGGCTCAGCAGCTACACCAGTACATGAACAAAATTGTAACCCAACACTTTATGAGAAAAGTGTATCGGTCGTGTGTATGTATGCCAACGCAATTTAGAGAGAGAAAGAAATGGGGTTCAACGTCCACTCGACACAAACTAGGTCATTTCGATTTAATTTTATTTCAATATTTCGCTTGCGCGTAGGGGTCTTTAGCAGAGGGAGGAAACCGGAGTACCCGGAGAAAACCCACGAGGTTGGACAGGCGACCCTTATCCTTACCACGTACAATCGGGGATTTGAAACCACGCCAGTTGACCCAATGGCAGGCCGTATGATACAGCGCGCACACGCTAACCGGCCATTCGCCCCTCACCCCCCCCCCCCACACACACACACACAATTTAGTTACGATGATGGCTTCATGCATTGTCTACTGTCAAACCTTGACCAGAAACAACTTCAGAACGAATTGAAGTCACTGGCATATCCAGACAAGTATAAACATATGCACATTGAATTAGAGGACAACACCAGGTGCGGATCCACGAATTTTCGCAAAGGGGGTTTGTCAGGTTCCTGTTCTGGAAATCGGACAGTTGACAATGAATGATGTCACCATCGTTTCCAAATTACGTAGACATTCATAGAGAGAAATAATGTTCACCAATGCCAGTCTACGACTCGTAGTTGGCAGAGATCAAAGAAGCATTTTTCACTGGTGCCGCACTACGACTCGTAGTTGGCATTGCCATATGAACTGTTCTATGGTCGTGCCAACTACGATCATATTTGAATAAAGGTTTTTTTTACCTCCCGAAATGAAGAATGGACCCTAGTTCACAGGGGCGTAGCCGTGAAATATATATTGGGGGGGGGTCCGCAACGGTGGGGGGGGGGGGGGGTACCAGTCTCAGTCTTCTGTAAACATTGTTTTGGCATATTTTACGGGGTTAAACTAAAAACATCACACCAGTACAACGTTTATCATGTTTACTACAGACAGCGGCACTGGTCTTCCCCGAGAGACGAAGAAGCGTGGCTTACCCCTACCTAAGAAAATTTTGGAATATTTGACGGCTGCAAACACCTTTTCCTGCTATTTCAGCCCATGAACAAAGCAATTCTGACTCGAATTCCAATCAATCGATTACACCCATGAAGACGGGACCGTTGGGAGAAAATTTTGAGAATTTAACTGCCACAAACGCGTTTTCCTGCTATTCCAGTCTGTAACCTGTGAATACAGCAACTTCAATTTGGTTCAACATAGCCTACCTGGCTGCCCAGAATACCAAACAACCAATCAATCGTCGCGGGCTATGGGAGCCTCACCCTCCCGGAGAAAATTTTGAAAATTTAACAACCGCAAATGCGTTTTCTGCTATTCTAGCCTGTGTCAGCAACTCCAAAAGTATCCAATGGTTTTGTAACCGAAATCCCACTCTGAATTCCAACCATCCAATCACACTGTTGCATTCACAAGTAATAATCGATTCCCGAAAAATGTCGCACAAAGTAGAGTGGCCCCAGACAAAATGTTTTAATCAATAGTCAACTCAGTATAAATTCGCGGTATTCAATTAAAAGAAAAGTGAAATTAGTGTTTTATTAGGAAGTTAGGGAAGCAAAACTAGAATTGCCGAAGCAGGTTTACGGGCTGCGGCCAGTTTGTTTTCTTCGCAGGGCGAAGTAGCGGAGCTGACCTTGTATGGACCCCCCAAGAAAATTTTGGAATATTTGATGGCCGCAAACGCGTTTTACTGCTATTCCAGTCCTAAAATTAGTGTTTTATTAGATTTCGGGCACTTTATTTTGCCAAATTTTGGGGGGGTCCAAGTATATTCAGACCCCCGCCAGGAAAACAATCCCATGTTCGACGCCCATGCTAGTTCACGTTATATGCAATGCTGAAGTACAATACCAAAGGTCGTAGGTTGGCATGTGGGATAATCCAAATATTTGGGATTGCGCATTCAACGTGTTAATAGGATCATTTTGTGATTCAATTTCAATAAAGCATTAATTTCTTTAAATTGATTAATGGATATAAAAGCGCTAACATCATTGCAATATAATAAATAGTATCAAAGACTATAATATATAGTCACACTGTTTAAGGGGTGATATTTTTTTGTGCCTCATTGGTATTTGTTTTATCAATTTTTCGGGCGTAAATTTCTGTTAGCGCAACGGTTTGGGTTTTAACAGATGGGCATTAGGTTGAATTTATTTTGTACTGAATTAGCACCGCCAAGATATCCGCCGGTGGTGCGCTTTGCGACTTTTGTCGAGCGACCGGCCGCGGCCCCGAGGAATCACATTGGGAATTTTATCGGTCATTTCATTTCTGCTACCTATCCCCCAAAATTTTGAATTCAGGCGAGCAAATCTTAGAGTGATCTCGGTTCGTAAACCACAAAAATAATGCTATATTCAGGAATAGTCTCTAGTTGTTGCATTAACGGACCGAATGACGACAGGAAAACGAGTTCGTAGACGTCCAATGTTCTCATAGTCAGGATGCCTTGCTTCGCGCATAGACGGTGATCGCAGGCGCCCGGCTTCGTTAGCCACGATGGAATACGTTCGGTTTACGCCCCATCCCCAAAGCCCAGTTCAACCGGAGCGGGCCCTGGGCCTGACTAGAATCGCGGGGCCCGTAACTTGATGAAAATATTGTTTCATACCCTTTTGAATGGCACGCATACGTAACCATAGGCGTAGGAGCTCAAAGTAATTCAGGGGGGGGGCATAAGAGAAAATTGCCCGAAATCAATAATATAATCAATATAGTATATATATATCGAAATCAATATGCTCAATATATAGTATATTATATTGATTATATATAATCAATATAATATAATTTTTCGGGCATACCTATCATAAAAGAGCTTCGGGCATATTTTCGGACATGCAGTGGACAAGAAAACGGGAAAATACTTTTCGGGCAGTGTGGATCTCATAGAAATAAGTTAGTTATATTTTTTCTCTAAATGTTAATAGAAAAAAAAGGTCGTCGAATTTTTCATTGCCCGAAAATAATTTTTTTTTTTGGGGGGGGGGGAGGGCAAATGACCTGCCCCCCCGGCTCCTACGCCTATGTACGTAACAGACAATTACACGGTCTGTAATACAAGAAAAACTACATAATTCAGTTAGGAAGGGCATACAACGCGCGGAAATAACATATAACGGCAGGGAACTGTTGTATAGTGAAATCGCCGCTAGAAGCCTCGACCGATTATCGAGTTGAACTTCACATAGACGGTTGAGGAATAACCCAGTCTCCGTCCTCGCGCCGCTAGATCTATTGCATTACCCTTTAACGTTCATCTGGAATTTGGTTTCTCCTTTTGCCATGAACCGCGGGGCCCTGGGCCTGGCCCATCAGGCCAATGCCTATACTGTGCCTTGCCCGCCCCCATCCCCAACCAAAGTGGAATAAATCTTCGAGCCGTAAAGGATGCATGATGCATGTTCCTGAAGCAACGACCGAGAGTTTAAACCTTATAATATGATATACGGAAAAAAGCCCGTAACCTTCCTAGTTTGTGACTAACGCCCCCTCCCATACCAACCCTAGCTACGGGCCTGTTCACAAGGACGGATACATGATTTTTCAAGAGTCTCGTCGAGCGTATCGTGAACAGCATATTTGGTGACACTTTAAAGCGTATTTGGTGACACTTTCAAGCGATTATGTAGAGAAAAACGCAAGGCAAAGTCGACTAGAAATGACATACGTTGCATTAGAGTTAAATCGCTAGTACATTTCGAACCTATTAATTGACACGAGTGGGTCGCAACGCATATAATACTGTAATATGAATATATATAAACTGATCTACATTCAATTGTTTCCATTTTACTCTAACTTCAGTCTCAATCGAATTCAAATTTCTAGCGTCTGGTTATTCCAGTCTATATACGCCGTTTGATTTGGTGCAATGTTTCTAGCATCGTTCCTCGAGTCTCTTGCTAGAACTGGGGCTGAAACGCATTATGGTACACGATTCGTGTACCAATGGTAAAATGTTTATTTTGTCTTAAATATTGGATACCAGAAGCCTATCTTTTCCCGGTAAGATCACAGCATCAATGTTGATTTAAATTGACGAATAATTTGTGTTTTTAATGTTGAAGATTTTGGATGATATTTTTGTTTTTCGTGTAGTGCGGTCCTCCTGCACTTACTATTGAGTTAGAGACTTTGTTGCAGTTTCGAAGATCATATGTTCACACAATATTTCCAACAGAGAGATGTTTGAAATGAAAAACGCAGCGAACTCAATAATTTTATTTTAGGTCTTTGAAACTTTATAATTCCAAATACACTGTTTATTTTTTTTTATATAATAAACGATATTATATTTAATATATATGAAATTTTATGTAATTGACACTAAGTTATGCATACGTGCGTACATAAAAATTGCAAAAGAAGTATCTAAACGGCCAATTAAATTCAGTCGAAACATAATGTTTATATAATGACATACCAAGCGGGGCGACGCGAACAACTATTAAAAATGATAATTACATTTAGATCTTCCAGGTGACCGACCTACGTCTGGAGTTTAATTTTGGAGAATAAAACTGCTTACGTTGTGTTTAAATCCCTTGAAATTGAAATCCTCTACCTTTGGGCAGAGTTTTATTGAAAAGGCCGAAGAACAAAGCTGCAGGCCCGTATCTAGACACCATTAAGCTGGGGGGCATAACCTTTCGGTAGGGGGGCGAACATTTTGAGGAAATTTTCGGAAAGGTCATTCTAACATACTGCTGTAATCATCATGCTATGTAGTTACCTGGGCGTCTAATAAGCATTTTAAAATAAGTATTCAAACAATTAAAATTTAGCTTTTTTTAGGTTAATATAAGGAACTGTGTATACTTTAATGATTGTTAGCAATTTCTGAGCGGGGGGGGGGGCGAGGATTTCACGCGGGGGGGGGGGGGGCATGCCCCCCCGCGCCCCCCTGTAGATACGGGCCCGCAAAGCTGAATGTAACAAGTTTACATTTTTATTGAAAGGGTGATTACTTTCGGTCGTTTTCAGCTTATTTTCATGATACAAGAATTCACTTTCAGTGCAAATGAACTCATTTGGCCTTTGACCTCGAATATCTCGAAAACGCCCCAACGGCGGAATGATTACCACTTGGCGTCGTATTCTACGCAAAATTGTACTCTAGCATAGGTGGGTGTGGTTTTGTGACCATTTGATGGACACCCCTCCGCCTCCACACTGAGCCTCCAGGCTACTTGAACTTGAAATCCTCTAAAGCTGAGCCCCTTGTCAGTGATGCAGAAAGAGGGCCTGACAAGGACAGCTGCCTAGTCGTTCGGATGGGACGAAAAACCGAGGTCCCGTGTACACATTGGCGTGCACGTAAAAGATCCCTCGGCAGTTTTAATTCGATATAATAGTAGGCCGTAGTGCCGCTGCCCAGGCAAAATTTCCCTCATAGCACTCTGTATGGCGTATGCCCGTCTTCCATTAGCCCAGGTCAGGTGCAGAAGAGTAGGACGTTAAACCCCATTTCATTTCATTTCATTTCATTTCATTTCATTTCTAAAGCTGAGTAACTTACACAACATTCGTGATACGTTTTTAAACAACTTGAACCCTATAGCCACGAGAACGTACCTAAAAACGTTGAGGTGCTCGTTTTTGGCTACGATTGGCTTTGGGTGACGTAGGCAGGGGCGTAGCCGTGAAATATATATTGGGGGGGTCCGCAAGGGTGGGGGGGTACCCCCCTAAATTTTGTTTAAAGTCTCAGTCTTCTGTAAACATTGTTTGGCATATTTTACGGGGTTAAACTAAAACATCACACCAATACAACGTTTATCATGTTTACAGACAGTGGCACTGGTCTTCCCCGAGAGACGAAGAAGCGTGGCTTACCCACACCTAAGAAAATTTTGGAATATTTGACGGCTGCAAACACCTTTTCCTGCTATTTCAGCCCATGAACAAAGCAATTTCAAAGTGGTTTAATATTACCTAATTAAGGTGGCTTGCTGACTCGAATTCCAATTAATCGATTACACACATGAAGACGGGACCGTTGGGAGAAAATTTTGAGAATTTAACTGCCGGAAACGCGTTTTCTGCTATTCCAGTCTGTAACCTGTGAATACAGCAACTTCAATTTGGTTCAATATAGCATACCTGGCTGCCCAGAATTCCAAACAACCAATCAATCGTCGCGGGCTATGGGAGCCTCACCCTCCCCGAGAAAATTTTGAAAATTTAACCACCGCAAATGCGTTTTCTGCTATTCTAGCCTGTGTGAGCAACTCCAAAAGTATCCAATGGTTTTGTAACCGAAATCCCACTCTGAATTCCAACCATCCAATCACACTGTTGCAGTTGCATTCACAAGTAATAATCGATGCCCGAAAAATGTCGCACAAAGTAGAGTGGCCCCAGACAAAATGTTTTAATCAATAGTCAACTCAGTATAAATTCGTGGTATTCAATTAAAAGAAAAGTGACATTAGTGTTTTATTAGAAAGTTAGGGAAGCAAAACTAGAAATGCCCGAAGCAGGTCTACGGGCTGCGGCCAGTTTGTTTTCTTCGCAGAAGCGGAGCAGACCTTGTATGGACCCCCCAAGAAAATTTTGGAATATTTGGTGGCCGCAAACGCGTTTTACTGCTATTCCAGTCCTAAAATTAGTGTTTTATTAGATTTCAGGCACTTTATTTTGCCAAATTTTGGGGGGGTCCAAGTATATTCAGACCCCCCCAGGAAAACAATTGGGGGGGGTCCGACCCCCCCGGACCCCCCCATGTGTGACGCCCATGGACGTAGGTCCAAGTGAGAAACTCAATTTCTTTAATTAATGCATGTGTAGCATCTTAAAAATAAGATAATTTTAAGCTATTGTGACTAAGAGGCCAATGTAGTGGCATAAGAATGAAATGGGGTTTAACATCCTACTGTTCTGCTCCTAAACTGGGCTATGGAGCAGGATAGTGGCACAACTATCGCCTAACTCCAAATTCGCGTTTAAATTAATGAATTCGATGATTTATACCCGTAAAGATTCTCAGGTCTCCCGGGGAAATAATTGAATCGAACCCTTAAAATAGTTCCCTATGCGGACAAGCGGTTTTGACGTTGGCGTCAAAACGACTAAATATTTTGAACTGGAATTTTGAGACAAGGTAAATACACCATTCTTCTATATTTTGGCGCTTAAATTTCAGATGTACACTTTTGTTTCCGAGACCCTGTTAAAATCCGGAATGTTCAAGGAACTATGCCGCCGTAAAGTAGCCTATAAAATAAATGGTTCTTGTAAAGTACCGTAGCCTATATTATATTCAAGTCTACTGTCTTTACAAAATTCATAATAAACATTTTATTTTATTTTCAAAATAATTTCCTGGTTTACGATCACCTGTATGGTCATACTGCACGCAGCGATCTATCTACGTCAGTTGGGATGCTTTATATGGTATGATAACGAGCACGTGTTACATTAATGTCACAGTCACATCACAACAACAGCTGTTACGGAACTGTGGGATTGTGGGATATGTAATAGTATTTTAGTAAACAATATGGACGACAGCTGAACAAAATAATCAGAGGACTGCATGTTTATCGGTTCTGTGGCACACCTTATTATACTTTTTTCATTGGTATATAATAATATATGTAGTTTATGTATAACTGGTCAACTGTACAGTTCATTGTTTAATTACTGCATGTTACGTGTTACGAGTGCGTGTCACGAAAACCGGAAAAAATAATTAAGAGATAACAAGTCTCCTGTCCTGTGGCTGTTCAACGCCTGTTGCTCTGTTCGACCTGAAACTGATTCTATTTGATATGCAGTGCACGTGACGCCGCGGCCGACATACATATCCGGATATTTTGTCGTTGAAATTATTTATTTGATTGGTATACGTATAGTGACACATTATATTGTTCAATAAGTGCATTTTCGGGTCTACTGTTTATTTACTGTACATTTGTCTTGGATTGGAATATTCATATTATATTCATACCGGTATTGAAAATTGAATTTCCATGTACATACATGTACTGTTGGTGGAAGCACTAAAGTTAATATTTATATTATAAAACAGAGAAGCCAGCAAATACATGACATTCACATAGTGTATACGGTTACCTAACTAGAATAATCGGTTACCTAACTAGAATAATCGGCGCCTATCAAATTATATGTAGAATGAATCTAAGGATAATATTTAATGTACACAGTTCAATGTGTAAGCCCTGCCTATTTCTGACTCTGTGGTACTTATTGTCAATGTTAGTGTTTATTGTAGCAGATAATAAGACTCTAGTAACAAGTGGTGGCAATGTCAATATAGGAGACAGTTACAGTAAGTATAATATGGTAATCTGCATGGAATTGGATTTTTAAATTTTTGATTTATTTACGAACTGCCACTTCACTGAAAATCATGCAAATGGAACGAAAAAAAGAAAATTATGGGCCCTATTAAAAGTACAATAACACTGTTGCTGGCTTACATGTAGCAGCTCCAGAAAATAAATAATAGCCTTGTTCTAGATGTTTAATTGTCCTACCTGTTGTGTAAATTATCCATTACATCCTATTTTTACTTGTCCGGGGGGTTTAAAAATATTTTAAAATCCAAGTCACATTAGAAAAGGTTTACTCTTGGCTTTTCAAATCATTTAGTTGAATTTTTCAAATTTTTTAAATTAGGTGTGTTAAGATGAAATTTGTATCATCAATTAATTGGAATATTGTAAAATAATGCAATTTGTTGACCAGAATAAAGATTGGGACATATCATTCAGTTATTGAGCCTTGAAGGTCAATGCAAAATATAGGTTACAAGTCTCTATTTATTATATGAAGGAATACCTCTTGCAAATTACAGTACTATATAAAGGTTTTATCCTAAAAAGAGCTATTAGTTCAAAAATGGTACAATTTTGCTCAAGTTCTTCAAGGATGCGACGAATGCATATATATATAGTGAATATGAGTATAGGTTTTACATCGCCAGGGTACCAAAAGATGGGGGAGGGTCTGGGGGGTTCTCTACCCCTGGCCTCTAGAAATTTTGAAAGTTGTCAATTCCTAGAAGCCTCTATCATTCCAAATTCCAACATAAAACCCTTTGAAATACATGATTTACGACCGACCAGAGAGCAATTACATATCTATCATTTAAAAATGAATAGACCAGTATAAAGGTTAAAAACTTTCATCATTAGGGCATGGGTATACATGTACATGTATACCCCAGAAATGGACGGGTACCATTTGTATATCCTGGTACCCGGGTTCCAACGCCCCTACTTTTACATACATTATACATGTACATGTAAGTAAGCTGTGAAAGATGTAAATCTTTGCCTAAGAATCAGTAAGAAGTTCAAATGACGATCATGACATTTGGTATTTGAAGCCTTCAATCATGTTTTATTGAATGTCAGTCCTGTTACTGTACATCTATAATTGGTAATTTGTGAATTAATTTCATTAGAGGGGGGTTGGGATTGCCTAGTGGTCTAGAGTGCCGCGCTTCGACCTCTAGCTGGGCGGTCACCTATGGCTTGCGGCTGTGGTTTCGTTCCCTGGTGTGAGCGTATGTGGCATGGAGATAGGGGCGCCTTCTCAACCTTGTGGGTTTCCTCTGGGCAGTCCGGTTTCCTCCCACTGCAAAAGACCCCTACGCACAAGCGAATTATTGAAATAAAATTGAAACCATATGTTTGTCCCAAAATGACCTAGTTTGTGTCAAGTGGACGTTAAAACCCATTTCTCTCTCTCTATTCATTTCATTTCGGGGTAGTCTACTGCACATTTAGTTGATCATTTAGTTGATCATTATTAATAATGGGTCTCATTTTTGGTTTTTGTAATTTATGGTTATTGTTGAAGCAATTTTATACATGTACATGTATTTTTAAATAGTATCTATGTTAACACACACATGTAGCAAGATGTGTCCACCTGGTACAATCAATAAGAGTTAGGAATAGGAAAATATGGTGGACTGATTTTGAAGTTGCATTCAATTATGTGAACTATTGTGAACTCACATTACCGGTACCCATATGTAGATGACTAACTTTAAATGTTAAATAGGTACTAATCATTGCTAGTTAGTGCCACAATAGTGGTCCATAAAAACTAAATGGTAAACAGATGGACTTAATTTTCTGCTGAAAGAGATTGACAATCAGTTGGTAGGAAACTTTATTTCCAAATGGCACCTCTCTGAACTTATATTTCACGTGGTATCAAAGGCCATACATGTATGTTGCGATATTAAATGCATTTGAATCACACTGTAAAGGAATAAACATAGTAGACAATTAGTGCCACAACTTCTCAAATGTCGAATTTTTGTGATTTCTGTGACAAATCTGAAATTCTCTATTAGAAAGATGTCAGGTTTTATGGCAGGTGACTGTAGCTGTAACTGTTTAATAATGTATTCCTCAGTTCAACTGTTTTAATTTACTTTTTCGAAAGTATGCATATAAAATGCTTTTGTTTTTGAAAGTAATCATTGCTGGTAAAATGTCCTCCCACTGCTAGAGACCCCTACGTGCAAGCGAATTATTGAAATAAAATTGAAACCATATGTTAGTCCCAAAATGACATAGTTTGTGTCGAGTGGACGTTAAACCCCATTTCTCTCTCTCTCTTGCTGGTAAAATGACATTCAGATAGATATATTGATTTTATTCACTAAACGTCTATAATAATATTCAGAAATTCTAATCATTATTGATTCTAAACAGACTTGAAACCATGATGGCTCAGTGCTCACTAATCAGAACGTCCCAGTTTCAATCCTGGTATTGTGCGAGAAAGTTCTTAAGGATATTTCAGCGTTTTATCCCCTTGTCATTGGTGCAGGAAAGAGGAAATTGGTGATGTACATTTGTAGTGTAGTATACACATAATACAAATGAAATGAAATGGGGTTTAACGTCCTACTGTTCTGCTCCTAACCTGGGCTAATGAAGATGGGCATACGCCATACACTGTGCTGTGAGGGTAATTTTTCCCGGACAGCGGCGCTACAGCCTACTCTTATACGATTTCCAACTACCAAGGGATCTTTTACATGCATGCCAATTTGTACACAGGCCCTCGTTTTTTTCGTCCCATCCGAATGACTAAACAGTTGTCCTTGTCAGACCCTCCGTCCTGTATCACTTACAAGGGGGAAACTTACAACTGGATGAACTTTCAAGGCCAATGCAGGAATCGAACAAACATATAGGTACATGTACTAGAACACTTGACTTTACAGATGGAATTGAAAATACAAAATATACCGCATACACACTCATTCATTAGCCTGGTTCATTAGCCTGGTTGGTGCAGAAAAATAGAATGTTCAATCTCATTTCATTTTATTTTTTTTTTTTAAACAATATTTTATTGAATGTTAGGATTGGGAAACAGGCAAAGCCTATATAATCCCTCTCCCCAAAATTATAACATGTAAACTAATAAAACAAAGGAAGTATGTACACTATTTACAATAAAATATATAAGTATAGCTATGTTTATAATCAATCAGTCAATTGCACATGCATTCAAAGTGGGCTAATAATATTTGTATTTAAATAATAACAATAATAATTATATATACATACATATATACAAATACACACACACATATATACATACAATATACATACATATATACATACCTACGCACACATTTATACATATAAATAATACTAAACCTATTAAAAATTGAAATCGTTTTGTAATTTCTATGACAAATTAAAAACTTAAACGACAAAAGTTAAGCTTGTTGGAATTTATTGTGATAATACATGTAGATAGATGAAATATAAACGTACATATGTAGCTAAAGACAGTATGACCTTTTGCATGTCAACATCAAATTTGTCAATATGAAATATTAATATGGTACTTTAAAGTTACATTATGGGAGATAAGATAAAGAGATGGCAGTTCTTGCTATAATAGTTAAATACTAGATAGTGTAAAGGTAATTTGCTGAAAATTTCAGTCAAACTGATCCACTATTAGCCGAGATCAAAGCGAGTGAAATATTCACATAGCCTTGGTCATCATTACTCAAATCATTAATATAAACAGCATAGTCTCGATTATCCACTTGACTGATTTAATTATCAATGGCCATTAAGCGGCATATAAGAATTTAATCCGCCAACATCGAAGGCTAGCCTTGACATCAAGAGTTTATTATGGTCTGGATATGTTAATGTCTAATTGATTATTTAGATAACATTTCAGGCCTAAAGAAAGGCCTGTAATAAGCAGATTTTGCTCCTGCATAATGCTATTTTAATAGATAATACCAATATTCATTTTGAAACTCTCATCTGAGTTTTAAATTAAATACATGAAATGATGTGTGAATAATTTATAATTTAACTGCATGTAAATTGATATGGTAATGGTTTCGAGATAAACTTGTCAACATCTGCGGTTATTATTTTGTATTATTATGGGATGTAATCAGGCGATTATTACTCACGCTTCTCGAAGGAATTAATTACTATTTTGGTTACAGATGTTTTATCAAGTTCTTGCATTACAGACACCAATATTTATCATTGTAAATATCTTGAGTTTTTAACTTTTTGACTCTCGCTACCCTGGTATTATTAAAATTAATAATAATCAAAGTAGCAATTTAATATGAATTGAGATTAAAAATATTTTGCTACTTTATAAATGTTGCAATGAAGAGTATTTCCGTTATTGATTTATTATGGTAGACATCTAGTCTAATATATTTTAAAGCCATTATTGAAATGATTATTGATCATTTTAAGTTACCATGGTAATATATGTAAAAAATGAATAAAACCTCCTTTATCACCAGGGAATATAAAAGTAGCTGTTAGAAGTTTGTCTAGGTTTTTTTTTTAAATTCGTGTATCATGTTCAACTTGGTACATGAATATGTAGAATTAATCATTTACGAATAATGAATGTGAATGAGGACAATTTTAATTAAAATAAAACATGCAAATTACTAACAAACAAGTTAATCAATATTATTTATTGCATTTCACTTAAATTAATGAAAACATATAACTACATAGAGATCCACAAAGCACTGAGATTAATAAGCACTTAAATTAATGAAAACATATAACTACATAGAGATCCCCAAAGCACTGAGATATATAAGAGCCATTAATATTTTCACATTATTTCACAAATTTATACATAAAAAATAATATCATAATTTTAATATTTTCAAAATATATTGTTTTTAAAGTTTATGCATATTGCCAAAGGTATTTGGAATAACTTGAGAAAAACACAAAGAACAGAAAAAAGAGAGAGAGAGATAGAGAAATGGGGTTTAACGTCCACTCAACACAACCAGGTCATTTCGGGACTAACATATGGTTTCAATTTTATTTCAATAATTCGCATGCGCGTAGGGGTCTTTAGCCGTGGGAGGAAACCGGAGTGTCCGGAGGAAACCCACGAGGTTGAGAAGGCGCCCCTATCTCCATGCCACCTACGCTCACACCAGGGCTCGAAACCACAGCCGCAAGCCAGAGGTGACCGGCCAGCTAGAGGTCGAAGCGCGGCACTCTAGACCACTAGACCATCCCAACCTCCCAACAGAAAAAAGATGTGTAAAATGGAAAGAAAAGGTTTTTTTATTTAAAGGCCCAGGAGAACCACCAGCAGTCCAGATCCTCTATAATCTTTTTTGTTCATTACTGGTACCTATCCCTGTGAACATTACACCTAGCTACGAGAACGTAGCTCAAAACGTTGAGATATACTGATAACACGGAGGGTTGACAGATGAATTTTTTTATCTAATTACACCACGCTCAATTCAGTCTGGTGTAGATGTTGCTATGACTCACCCTGCAATAATCTTGTTATTCAAATGTAGTGGTGGTGGCTCTTTAAAGGACAATCACTTTGAAAAAGAAAATGAAACTAGGAAAAAAGAAATACTTGTACCAGTAGATGCACATTAATCTCATCAGAAAATCTTTCAAAAGGCATATGAGCTGCTTACACTATATATTTGATGCCAGTTAGTACTGTTCCCTTGTCTACGATATCACACTAGGTTGAAGTGGACATTAAACCCCAGTAACGAACAAACGAACGAAGGAACAAAAGAACGAACATACTCTTCCATTATATCTGAACTATATATCTGAACAGATATTTTAGAGGTGAACTGGAATATTTAATGTCAGTGTCAAATTATTAATACAGAGTTAATGTTTATTTCTTCAGATGCATTTTACTGTGAGCCACAGCATGTTCACTTGGCATATGGAGATACGATTAGAGATGTAGTTATTATGTGGGCAACAAAACTCGATTGTAGTACAACTTTAATCTATGGTAAGACACCATGGAATTTTGGTACAAGAACTTCTGGATCTAAAGTTAATTTTAAAGAGAAAAATAAACTTGGTTTGTCATATCTTCATAGGGTCTATTTAAAGGTAACATTTATTATTTTCTATAAAACATAAAATGAGAATTCTGATGTGACCTATTTATAGCCAATAAATATAATTTATATATACATGTAATTAAATGTAATTATATCATTATTGCTGTTATTATTCTAACAGTAAACTATTATAAGGGAAGTAATAATAATATGTCCGGATATTGTCAACAATTATTCTATTTGTGAAATTAATGATCATGACATTTAATCTTGTATGCATGATACGTGTAAATTATTGATGGGATTGAGCAACTAGTTATTAATACATATTTGACGTATTTGCATTGTTATGAGAACGAAAAAGTCATCGAATCGTGTGTACGAGAGTGTTTGGTTAGTGTAGAGCTTGATTCACGTATATGTACATGTAGGTATGGAAACGAAAATGTTTCTTGGCTCAGAAAAATCAAAAAACAATTGTTTATAAATTTAACATTTTACGTCCATTTATCTTAAAACAGGCTAATTAATTAGCTTGATATAGTATACACCATACCATACATTTTCAGAAAAAGGATGAAAATAAATAATGAAACAATGAAAGAATAATCAAGATATTTTATCAGGATTTACTGATCATCCTCGGTATCCCCACTGATGTTGTTCTGTTCTGCTCCACCGTCATAGTAAATTTATTCAACGTCAATAAGTTTGCTATTTTTATTGACCTATCAAAAGATTTGAATGAAAGTTACTCACATTTTATTGCAACAAACTGCTTTATTGTGGTGAACATAAACAGGTATGCTTAAACTGGCATGTAAACTGTTTTTTGATTGGTTCGTAGAACCAACCTACAACCAATGGGAGATAATTTGAATTTTTGAAAACCCTGTGAATGGACACAGGGCTTAGAGGAGTATAAACTGAGAATATAGGGGATGTCCATGGCTGGGTAAGAAAATTTGAATGTGTATTATTGTAGTCTATTGTGCTACATGTATCTAAAAATGCTTTTTTCTTCAGAATCTTGATCCGAAAACTACTTATTTCTATCGTCCAGTTAGTGATAATATATCCAGTGGTCCATTTTATTTTAAAACTCCCGAAGATGGACTAGTAAGTTATAATGCAAACTTTAAACAATAATATAAATCTGTAATATGTGATTTTGTTAGAATTCTAATACAAAATACAACCAATTGACTAGCTGTAATTGTAACTGACAAACTTTGTTAACTTTACAAAAGAGTAATGTATGGTCTAAATCTGAATACACATGTTTATATTTTGGGGATCACGTGGCTAAGTGGGTAAGGCGCTGGCTCTCTAGCCTGGAGGTCGGTTTTTCAATCCCTGCATTGGCCGGCATGGTTTCCCCTTGTCAGTGATGCAGAATGGAGGACCTGACAAGGACAGCTGTCTAGTCATTTGGATGGGACGAAAAAACCGAGGTCCGTCAAAGATCCCTTGGCAGTTGGAATTCGATAAGAGAGTAGACAGTAGCGCCGCTGCCCGGGCAAAATTTCCCTGAATGGCGTATGCCCATCTTCCATTAGCCCAGGTTAGGTGCAGAAGAGTAGGACATTAAACTCCATTTCATTTCATTTATATTTTATTGAATAGTTATTATCATTGTTTTAAAGGAATGGTCACCATTATTTATGGTATATGGTGATTTAGGCGTCCATACTAATACCATACCATATATAACTAATGAAGTATTAACTGGTCAATATACAGCTATATTACATGCAGGCGATTTTGCTTATAATTTACATGATGATGGTGGAAAGGTAGGTTCTGTTCAGGTTTTTTTTTATGATTCACAGGCCTGGATCCAGGATTTTGTTGAGGGGGGGGGGGCATACATACCAAACCTAAACAGAAACTAAAATCTGATAATCCCATTGCTGACTGCAGGTGATGACTAGTCACACTGGGGCTGAGGGAGGGGTCACACACCCCTGCCCCCCGGATCCGCCCTTGATTCATTACCATGATATTCTTTTTCATATTATCTTACTTGATTGATGTATCAGAAATTCATAACACAACTAAAGACTAATGTAAAAAATAATTTAATTGAAATGTAATAAATTGCAGTTGAACGAAATGTCAATTTTTAATTACTCTAGATTGGTGATAAATTTATGGAAATGATTGAAGGAATTTCTTCTAAAATACCATATATTACGTGTCCGGGTAACCATGGTATGTTTTATATTTTATACTTATATAATTGCCCCAAACTAGGTTTAAGATAGGTCACATTACTCACATGGGTTTCATTTATTGTCCCCCACCTTTCGGGGAAAGCAGGGGGCTATTGGAATAGCTTTGTTCATCTGTGGTATACTTTAACTTATCTAAGTGAGTATGGCGCTGGCTCGCTTGCCTGGAGGTCTGGTGTTCGATCCCTGCATTGGCCGAGAAAGTTCATCTCGATTTTCCAGCGTGGTTTCCTCTTGTCAGTGATGCAGAACGGAGGGCCTGACAAGGACAGCTGTTCGTACAGATGGGAGGAAAAACCGAGGTCCCGTGTACACATTGGCGTGCACGTAAAGGATCCCTTGGAAGTTGGAATTCGATATAAGAGTAGGGCGTAACGTCACTGCCCGGGCAAAAATTTCCCTGTATGGCATATGCCCGTCTTCCATTAGCCCAGGCTAGGTGCAGAAGAGTAAGACGTTTAAACCCCATTTCATTTCATTTCTAAGTGAGTAAGAGTGATGAAACTTGGTAATAGTTTCCATGCACCAGTATCTTGACTAAGTTTGAAAACAAGCAAGTTGATTACTTGGTGTAGTGAGATACATGTGTTAAAATGAAATTTTATTACAACCAAGCATATACAAATAGTATCATTATTGTATTACAGAATTTTATCAAATTGTCTTGATATTTTTTGATATCAAGAAAGACTTGTAGGAGACTCTGTTTATACAATATTTTTCTTTTTTTGCCCTTTTCAGAAATAAATAATGACACATTTGCTCAATATAGATATAGATTTTCCATGCCGAAAACTAATTGGCCTATACCATTAGATAAAATGTGGTTTAGTGTAGATATAGGTCCAGTCCATTTAATCAGGTAAGTAGATTTTCAAAAAAGATTAAATATTTTGTACTTAGTATATTTTGAGGGGTAAAATAAAAGATCAAATATTTTGTACTTGGTATATTTTGAGGGGTAAAATAAAAGATCAAATATTATGTACTTGGTATATTTTGAGGGGTAAAATAAAAGATTAAATATTTTGTACTTGGTATATTTTGAGGGGTAAAATAAAAGATCAAATATTATGTACTTGGTATATTTTGAGGGGTAAAATAAAAGATCAAATATTATGTACTTGGTATATTTTGAGGGGTAAAATAAAAGATTAAATATTTTGTACTTGGTATATTTTGAGGGGTAAAATAAAAGATCAAATATTATGTACTTGGTATATTTTGAGGGGTAAAATAAAAGATTAAATATTTTGTACTTGGTATATTTTGAGGGGTAAAATAAATTCTCAATGGAAAGTAGTACTAGGTGTTAACATACAGTGCCTCGATTGCAACCGTTGTTGTGTTAAAAAAGTCAAGTATGATAAATTGGAAACATTTAGGTTGGTCAAAATAGATCTGTAACAATAGACACAAACACTATTGTCATGGCAACCATAAAACTTACACAATGAAATCTGGTTAGTAAATATCCAAGTTTTAGGAAGTTTAATGTTAACATTTTGCCATGGTGCAAGAAGTCAATATGAAATGAATGTGTTCTGGCATTATAAGCTCGTGACTGGCATTATAAATGTAAATCATTAAGCCTGTCATTGAGTCAATTGGCATGGTTTCGAACCTCAAGTTGTACGTGACAAGGAGTAGGGTCGCCTGTCCAGCCTCGTGAGTTTTCTCCGGGTTCTCCAGTTTCCTTCCACTGCCAAAGACCCATACGCGCAATCAAATTATTGAAATAAAATTGAACCATATGTTAGTCCCGAAATGACCCAGTTTGTGTCGAGTGGACGTTAAACCCCATTTCTCTCTCTCTGTATAAATGTAAAATATCATGCGTCGGGCTTGTCATATTATTGAACACCAGCAATTTGGATCATAATTTTAAACATGAGTGATATTATTCAATATTAATTGATGTCTCCTTTATTGTCATTTATATTGTCCTGAATGAAAAAGACTAGATATTCGTATTATTAGAACTATTTGAATTTTCAGTTACTCGTCAGAAGTATTTTTTACTCAAAATGAAAAATATGTGACAAAACAGAGAGATTGGTTGATACAAGATTTAACAAATGCTAATAAAAATCGAAATAAACAGCCATGGATTATTGCTTTTGGTCATCGACCTATGTATTGTTCTAATATTGTTAATGATGATTGTTCAAAGGTTGATTCTAAAGTAAGAGATGGGTATGTACACTTATTATTGATTATTTTAAATTTTCTGTTAGAAAGATGAATATAAAATGATAAGGTGGACTAATACTGCTTTATCTTCGCCATTTCTTATCATATTACTTAATGGTAACATGTGTAGTATACATTATATATTTATAGAATTCTCTCATACTAGATCGGCCACTGATAAGATAAACATGTACCAGTCTTCTTTAAATTATTTAAACCAATTGTAAGACATGTATAAATATAACACCATAGTGTCAAAGGACTGTACCTTTCTATACATGGGGATTGGGATGGCCTAGTGGTCTAGAGTGCAGCGCTTCGACCTCTAGCTGGCCGGTCACCTCTGGCTTGTGGCTGTGGTTTCGAGCCCAGGTGTGAGCGTATGTGGCATGGAGATAGGGTCGCCTTCTCAACCTCGTGGGTTTCCTCCGTGCACTCCGGTTTCCTCCCACTGCTAAAGACCCCTACGTGCAAGCAAATTATTGAAATAAAATTAAAAAATAGATTTCTACCTTAAATGGTGGCCATACCCAAAATTATTATGCTATTTTGTAATGTAGTTGTACCTACTTTATTAACTAACACAAAGACTAAAAAACTTTTTCAATTTTAATAAATGAGAGCGGAATAAATTTTCAAAGTATAATTAGTGTCTTTTTATTTCATGTGAACAAAATAGGATCATCGTCCCTGTCTGTCCGTCCGTGTGTCTGTTCACAATTTGTATGTGGACACTCTCCAATTCACAATATTTATCCCATTTCGATAAAGCTTGAAATATAGGTTTATCTCCAAAAGATATTGGTTTGTTTTGATATTGGCATGTATTGGATTGTAACTTCATGAATTATGGCCCCTGATTGTACGAAAAATCACGTTTTTAGCTTGTGGATTGTGGACACTCTAGTGGTCACAGTTTTTATCCAATTTAGATGTAACTTGAAATGTACGTTTATAACCCAAAGATCTGGGCTCCTTTTGATATTCGCGCATATCGCACTGCAACTTCCTGGATTATGGCCCCTGATTGTACAAAAAATCAGGTGTTTATGTTGTCGACCCTCTAGAGGTCACAATTTTTATCCAATTTAAAAAAAACGTATATCAGTGCTACAGCGTGTATTCAAATTTTGTGAAAATCAAACCCAGACTATCCGACAAAATAGTCACTCCTTGGACGCAAATAGTCTAAAAGTATGTAATACCAAGGTTGTGGATCCTCTAGAATTTTTGTCTGATTTTGATGAAACTTAAAATAAATGCTTATATACCAGATATTTGGATTCCTTTTTAACATCCAATCCAATGCATATCAGACCATAACTTCCTAGATTATGTCCCTTGATCATACTAAAAATTGCCTGTTTTTTGCTTGTTTTGTGTCCATCTTTGGTACAATGTGAGCTATCTTGCATGGCAATTGCTTGTTTTCTAATATTGTCGGTTTAGGAATTAAAATGTCGGTCAACTAGATTAGTAGTGGAGCTTGTTGTAGACTTCTAATACTAAGTTTAGTATAAGGACGTAAGGTCGCCTGTCCAACCTCGTGGGTTTTCTCTGGTTCCTCCGGTTTCCTCCCACTGCTAAAGACCCCCCTACGCACAAGCGAATTATTGAAATAAAATTAAACCATATGTTAGTCCTGAAATGACCTAGTTTGTGTCAAGTGGACGTTAAACCCCTTTGTCTCTCTATATAAGGACGGACCTGGCAAAGAATTTTGTTAAATGAATAATTATTTTATTTTAGATTTGAAGATATGTTTTATCATCACGGGGTGGATATAGTTCTTCAAGCCCATGAACATTCATATGAACGGATGTTGCCTATGTATAGGAAAGTAGTATTATCAGAAGATTATAACAATCCTCTAGCACCAGTACAGATCGTTACAGGAGCTGCCGGCAGCAAACATGGTATAGATCCAATGATGCAACCACCATACGGTAAGAATAGTAACTTTATATGACATGTACATATATGTGAGCTGCTCCCACAAAACCAGAAGGATGGTCATTTTTATAAAAATAGACCTGGCACCATATTTGAATAGTCCATAGCTAAGCTTCCCAAAAATGCAATTCTTTTTAAATTTGTCGTATCATCTGGAGTTGAATAGGCTCAAAACCAGAAGGATGGTCATTTTTGTAAAAAAATAGAGCTAGCACCATAATTGAATAGTCCACAGCTAAGCTTTCCAAAAATACAATTCTTTTTACATTTGTCGTATCATCTGGAGTTGAGTACGGCTCATTTATAGTAAGAAGAAGTTGTGCGACAAGCATCTGGTTTCGTTGGAGCGGGTCACATATGTCAAAACCATGGTGCATGCTGGGGAGTGTTATTTTGTAAGCCTGGGACAATATATCCACACGAGTATCAAAGTTTTTTCTCACCCAAATTTTTTACAATGAATCAATCATGTATTAAAACAAATTTTTTTACGGTTGTTTATTTTTAATGAAAAATGGAAATACATTGCCTGAAATTTGACTTTCTTTTCTAAGTGTTTTAAGATATGAAGTACTTGGGATTATTTCTAGCTGAATCCCTGGTTGTACGTGGCAAGGAGTAGGTTCGTTGGGTTCCTCCCACTGCTAAAGACCCACCACGCGCAAGCGAATTATTTAAATAAAATTAAAACCAAATGTTAGTCCCGAAATGACCTAGTTTGTATCGAGTGGACATTAAACCCCATTTCTCTCTCCCTCTCTCTATTTCTAGCTGTGCATGAATTGTAGCAGATTCAGAGATTAAGGGTAAAATGATGAATCTATTCTGAAAGTTTTCTTTTTTTTTAGAAGTCTGGTCTGCATTCCGAATGGCAAATGGTTCTTTAAATAGTTTTGGTACATTGAAAGTTCACAATGCAACACACGTAAAATGGGAACAAAGATCTGTTATTACGTCAGATCTGATTGATTCTGTGTGGATAGTTCAGGAAAATCACGGACCATTCCGTCGTGATAATTTACCCAAAAATATCAGTGATGAAATAGAAGATAGTATTAAACAGTCTGGTATTAAACCAGTATTTTTAGATGATAAAACAGAGAAAGATGAATTATACGAAAATGATAAAAAACAGCGAATGTATATCGGTATTGCTTTTGGCTCATTGTTTGTTGTCGCTATAGTTATTGTATTGGTTGTGAGAAGTTGTCGTAGAAAACAACGTTCAACTCGCCGTTGGGAGACCATGGATTTTAATTATGGTAAAAAGTTTTACAGTGCAGCAAAAAATAGTGAGAAAGATTTAGATGTTGATAATGACTTTGAAATTGATATGAGTGATGGGACTTTACCAACAACTAAATTATTAGCAGATGATTAACACGTGTGAATTTTGTTTTCAGTTTATCACCAATATTACACATTAGCATAATTATATATACCAGGGTCTCCCAATTGTATTTATTTTGAAAAATTAAGTCCCAACATGCCTGAAAGTAAAGTAACATATAAAAACCAAACCTGTATTGAGTTAATTAATGATATTAAATGGAAGATCGTATTGAGGGTGAGTTAATTAATGATCGTATTGAGGGCGAGTTAATTAATGATATTAAATGAAAGATCATTCTTATGTTGAGTTTTAAGAAATGTTGAATATGAATGATGTATTGTTGTTTATTAGGTTTATGAATAGCAACTTTACATGTTAGTATTATATAAATTAGATCGTAGTAAGTCTTTACAATACAGTAAGATGTAAGACTGATCTAAAATATTGGGGCTTATAACAGACCATTATTTGGGTTTTAGTTTTAAAGGCTCAATACCACTCTTGTTGTAACTGAATAATAAGTTGTAATCTTTATTCTGGTCTACAAATTGCATTATTTTACCATATTCCAATTAATTGATGATAGAAATTTCATCTTAACACACCTAATTTTAAAAATTGGAAAAATTCAACTAAATGATTTGGAAAGCTTAATGTAGACCTTTTCAAATGTGACTTGGATTTTAAAATATTTTCGAACCCTCTGGACAAGTAAAATATGATGTAATGGATAATTTACACAACAGGTAGGACACTTAAACATCTAGTATTTAGAATAAGACTATTATTTATTTTCTGGAGCTGTCAAGCCAGCAAGAGTGTTATTGTCCCTTTAATATTCATTCAGTTATTCGTTAAGACATACCAATGACTTGTTATTTTTGAGTTCTTCATGCATTCCTATTATATCTAGGTTGAGTTTTCCTATGATATCATATAACGTACTTGATGAAACTATGTTTATTATTATCAAATAATCTGTTGTTAACATAGGGTTATGGTTTATATTGAATGTATTTGTTTATGTTGAGGTATATAGTATATATTATAATATATACAGCAAAATTTTAAACATCATAGACTGTACATTAGAGCAGTCTTTTGGGGTTTCTTGCTTTAAATTTAAATGTGTGTCGTCTAATTTTGTCACTCTGTGTTAGCCACTGTTATATAATGTAGGAAATGTTCAAATACTGTCATCAATCTCACAAAAACTGTTTATTTATATCCAAAGATCGACACCAAATATCTCATAAGTGGGAATTAATTGTTTGCTATCTTATGAAGTATGTGTAGAGATTGCTTTCTCATTGCTTTTTATGTACCGTATTACAAACTGCTTTGGTGTGTTATTAGATTTATTTATGGTAATATTTTCATGACTAGATTTATTTATGGTAATATTTTCATGACTATAAAGTCTTCCAGTCTATTTTATACATTTGATGAAATATTAGACTTATCTTGTTGACATATTTTTTTATGTTTAAAATCAAATTAAATACAGAAAAGGTAATTACATGAAAATTTTTGAAAATGAAAATGTATTAACACAAAGTCCTGGTTTATGGATACACAATTACTGAGTTTAACAGTGCAATATGGGAGAAAAGATAAAGAGTTGTTAGCAAGAATATGTTGAAAATTTTAGTCAAATTGATCTACTCTGAAATGGGATATCAGCTTTTGAATTTTGGGCTAGCCATGCTCATTGTTGCTGAAGTCAGTACAATGAAAAACAAAGTCTTGATTAACCACTTTTACGTTTAATTATATTTCACAAAATGTATTCCAATCTGCTAAATATCGCAGGCTAGCGATGACATTGAAAGTTGATAATGGTCTTGATAAATTAAATAAAGACCTGCAAAAGGCTGATATAGCCCTTGCGTCGTGCATGTTTAATAGTATACTACATCTGTATCATTTGTTTGATAAAGACTAGAGTATCCTCGTCGAAATGGGGGCATGGATGGCCAAATGGTTAGCACGTGCATGCTGTATCATAAAGCCTGTCTTTGAGACAACTGGTGCGGTTTCGAATCCCCGGTTGTACGTGACAAGGAGTAGGGTCGCCTGTCCAACCTCGTGGGTTTTCTCTGGGTCACAAAATGACCTAGTTTGTGTCGAGTGGACGTTAAACCCCATTTCTCTCTCTCTCCTCGAAATGTTGCATAGTATTAAACTAAACTTGTGTACCCATAAAATTGTACCTTGTGTTAATATGCTCAATTTACTAAAGGCCTATCAAAGAAAAATATATTACCGGTAAGCTTCCGAAATCCTTGTTTCCTATACAAACATTCCAGCTGATAGCTTTTTACACTTCCTTCTTAAAAGTTGTATGCAAACCCCATGTGCCTTCAATATTAGAATATGTTAGCGTCATCATATTTCCCATACAGTACCTCATTTAAAGTATTGTATTGTCTTTGCTTTGCATTTAGTCATGATTGGAATCTCTATGTTATCAGGGGGTTGGGATGGCCTAGTGGTCTAGAGTGCCGCGCTTCGACCTCTAGGTGGCCGATCCCTGGTTTGAGCGTATGTGGCATGGAGATAGGGGCGCCTGCTCAACCTCGTGCATTTCCTCCCACTGCTAAAGACCTCTAGTTTGTGTCGAGTGGATGTTAAACCCCATTTCTTTCTCTCTGTCTATTTTATCATTAAAATCATTTCTCTATTTATTATGTCTCTTTGAAAAGAGAAATGGCTTCAGTGTTGAAAGAATTGAGACTTGAAGAATTATTAAAATGTTTATGAATTTATTAAAACTATAATTTGAATGTATTATTATTTAGATGCTTTCTAGTAAGACTAAGCAGCAACTACCAGTTTGTGTGCCGTGCTAACAATATAATGTTTTAACATTCCATTGTTTTGAAATCAATGTTAGATTTATTTCTGTTTGTAAATGTAACGATATTATGTATGTGTTGTGCAATATAAATGTTGGTTATTAATTTACAATATGTTAATATCAATAAAATTAAAACATTTTTCACATACAGATGTTGGCTTGGTAATATTATGATAATCAGAATACTAAAATAGATGTATTGATTACCCAGCTGTTGTACACCTGCATCGATGTCTTATTATAGGAGAGGCTCAGTATTGATTAAAAATAATATACAGATGGCTTTATAAATTCTTCATTTATGAAATGGTCTTACCTTTTGTTTGAATATTTTCTGATGCATTTTAGCAATGATTATAACTTGTTTATTATCCATTGGGCGGTCCACCTGCTCATTTACCTTAAGATCTGGATAAAATCGACCATTTTCTTCACTATAAATAAGTATAAAGTCACCATAAATGTGGGGGGCTTGGGGATGGCCTAGTGGTCTAGAGTGCCGCGCTTTGACCTCTAGCTGACCGGTCACCTCTGGCTTGCGGCTGTGGTTTTGATCCCTGGTGTGAGCGCATGTGGCATGGAGATAGGGGAGCCTTCTCAACCTCGTGGGTTTCCTCTGGGCACTCCGGTTTCCTCCCACTGCTAAAGACCCCTACGCACAAGCGAATTATTGTAATAAAATTGAAACCATATGTTAGTCCCAAAATGACCTAGTTTGTGTCGAGCGGATGTTAAACCCCATTTCTCTCTATCTCCAAAAATGTGGGCTGCATAAAACAAGTGTCATATGACCTAGCATGATGATTAAACACTTCTTATAGATTGCCAGGCAACAAAACATACGTCCACAACAGCTAATTTGTAAGGGTAGTCAACAAGAGTTGTCACATATTTTTTGTCTTTTTTTCAGAAATGAAAACATTTACAATACACCAAAATCTGATTAAGAGTAATAAAACATTTGGCTTCTCTAAATCTGCCCCATTAAGCATACAGAACATTTAATATAAATTCGCATAATCATTGGAAATCATTGAAAATTGACAGGCTTCTTCTCATAACCTGGGGGTTGTATGGCCAAATGGTTAGCATGTGCACACTGTATCATTGAGTCAACTGGCATTGTTTTAAATCCCCGGCTGTACGTGACAAGGAGTAGGGTTGCCTGTCAAACCTCATGGGTTTTCTCTGGGTCCTCCGGTTTCCTCCCATTGCTAAAGACCCCTACGTGCAAGCAAATTATTGCAATAAAATTAATCCATGTTAGTCCCGAAATGACCTATTCTGTGTCGAGTGGACATTAAACCCCATAGTCTGTGCCAGTGGACATTAAACCCCATCTCTCTCTGTCTCTCTCTCTCTACCATAAACACTGTATTAAATATAAAGTCTATCAGTTTTTAGCCTCAAAAAAGCGTCCACAGGCACAAGGCAGTAATTATCAGATATCAATGAAAATCAATAGGATTCTTTGTCTCATTATCTTAAACACTGTGTATAAATTTAAAGTCAATCAAATAATAACCCTAGCGCATCCACAAGTAATCGGATGGGGGCGATGACAGTATACCACCACATTTGGTAGAAATAAGCTGGAAATTATAATTGTTTATGAAGTTTAAAAATGTTTACATCGATTACTATACTTGAATATCGATGTACAGTTGTTGATATGAATTATAAACTATTGCAAGCTAGGTTTTTTAGGTCAATTACTTGAATGAACATACAAAACATAATTAAACTGTATACACATGTACAAGTAATTAATGTCATGAAATTACTGTGACCTGAAGTTAGTCAATATATGTGTATGGAAATGACACCTGCGTACCATAGTTACTCTTTGTTTGAAGTCAGTGGTTTCTTGTATGTAATTGTAACATTATTAATTTAAAATACCATCTACATTATTTGATAACTAACGGCTGTCAGACAGGATATACCCACATTTTAGAGCAAGCTAAAAACAAATGCATTCAGGTCTAAAATGCGCAAATATCAAAAGGGACTGACATCTTTGGGATACAAAGATATGTTTTAAAGTTTTATCAAAATTAGATAAAAATTGTGACCTCTACAGGATCTACAACCTTCGTATAACATTTTTTTACACAATTTGCATGCAATACGGGTCCGCTTAGTTGGGCTGTTTCAATTCAATTTTCCTGAAATCAATTTATTATGGTGCAATGGCGATATATTTAAATGGTTGTTAAAATCTTAAAAACAATTGTGTCTTCCAGGGAATCCGCAAGCTAAAAATGTGATTTTTCAACCAATCAGGGGCCACAATCCAGGAAGTTACCTTTGTGCACGATTATCAAAAGGAACATAGAGCTTAGTGTGTAACGGTGATATATTCACATGTATTTTTTAAGTCGGATAAAAATTGTGACCTCTTAAAGTGACTGCAAGCTAAAAACATGACAGTTATGATCCAATAAGTGCGAAAATATCAAGTTTCATCAGAATCGGATCAAAATTGTGACCTCTAGAGGATCCACAACCTTGATATAACAGATGTTTACTTTATTTGAGTACGAGGTGCGTCCATATTGTTCAGCAGGTTTGGTCCAATTTTAACGAAATTCGACCTCCACCAACTTTTCAGTGTGATGGTGATATATGCAAATGCTTAATTCGGATAATAATTGTGACCTCTAGATGGTCGACAAGCAAAAACCATGATTTTTTGCACAATCAGGAGCCATATCCAGAAAGTTACAGCCCAATATGAGCAAATATCACAAGGAACAAAGATCTTTAGATTATTATCATACATTTCAAGTTTCGTCAAAATCAGATAAAAATTGTGACTATGTGCAAATATCGAAAAAAAACCCCCAAGATCTTTGGGTTATAAACATGTATTTCAAGTTTCATCTAAATCGGATCAAAATTATGATATACCATATATTCACTATTTGTGTATGAGAGGCGACCATTTTTTCAGGCAGTTTGGGTCCACTTTTTCACAAAATTTGAACTCAACCTACATTACGGTGTAACAGTGATATATTCAAACATTTTTTTATATCGGCATAACAATTGTGACCTCTAGATGGACCCCACTCTAATAACATGATTTTTTCGTACAATCAGGGGGAATAATTCAGGAAGTTATGATCCGATATGCAAAAATATTGTGAAAATTGTGACCTATAATTAGGGGCAGGAATCACGTTGTAAGTGGGTAAGATGCTGGCTTGCTAGCCTGGAGGAAGGGAGGTTCGATCCCGGCATTGGCCAAGAAAGTTCATCCAGATTTGCCAGCGTGGTTTCCCCTTGTCAGTGATGCAGGACAGACGGCCTAACATGGACAGCTGTCTAGTCATTCGGATGGTACGAAAAACCAAGTTCCCATGTTCACGTCATAGCGCGCTGCCCGGGCAAAATTTCCCTCATAGCACACTGTATGGCATATGCCCGTCTTTATTAGCCCAGGTTAGGAGCAGAACGGTAGGATGTTAAACCCCATTTCATTTCCAATATTTTAAGGAACCAAGATTTTTGGGAGACAAACCTACTTCAAGTTTTGTCAAAATCAAATAAAAAATTTTGACATGTAGAGTGTCCACAAATAAATAGTGGATGGATGGACGGGGGCGACGACATAATACGTCCACAAATCTTTCCATTCCCAGTGTCTTTCAATGGAAGACCGTTTAAAAGACAAACAAAAAGTGGATGGATGGACAGAGGCGACCACATAATACGTCCACAAAGATGGTTTAAAAGATAACACTAATTAAACTTGATTACATCTTTATTTCCCTAAAATATATCACAGACTGTTCCCGTATCACATAAAAGGATCATAGGATTTAAAAGGCAGGTGTATCTTCGATAACAATTACTTTCACAAAAAGGTAGCTATTTAATAAAGTTTGGGTATAATGAACCTTCTTAAAGTTAAGATATACTTAAAATGGTATTACTTTCACAAAAACATATCGTGTTAATCAATAAAGATAAGATGAACACAGACTGGTTTTATTTAAAACAAAAATATCATACCAGCCACAATATACAAAAAGATCGTGATCTGACAAAAAAAAAAACAAAACAGAACAGGGCTCTGCTTCACGAAATTTTAACTAAAGATAAAATCCAAATTTTAATAGATACTTCAATTTTGATTGGCTAAGAACTAAAATCAATCTAACATTGTTCAATCAAATTACTAAAATTTGGATTTTATTTGAGTTAAAATATCGTGAAACAGGCCCCAGTATAAATAACACAGATGATCAGATGTATTATAATCTACAATCAACATTTAAACAAAGTTGTTGTTTTTTTTAGCTTTATGGACCTCTCAATTGGCAATCTTTCTTTACAAAGCTTTGTCTTTACCCTATGGGACATCGAAATAAAACTTGAGCAAATCTGAAAAGACGGATCCATCGGGCAAATTATACCCCTTTCGGTTAAAATTATTAAAGTACACGTATTTTAAAAGAAAAAGCTGAAGATAACTTCCGCTATCAAGGTGACCACTGCCAATCAATGGAACTGAACATTTTCATTTAACCAAACATGATTGAAAGCAATATTCTTACCAGATTTTATGGAAACCTGTTAAGTCAGATAATCCATGTTTAAATTTTACCCTGCCCAGCCGATATGAACCAAGAAACTTAATCTAAGGAAGGTATCTATTTTCGAATTCATAGAAGTGAAATAGTCTTCCAGAGAAATTCTTTTTTAAAGATTATCTACTACTAAAGCTCCTTGGAATATGTGCCAAGGATGCCACATGCCTTCCAAAACAGGATAAAAGCTTCCTTATGGTCTAGAAGAAAAACAGAGTAGGTATCATTGGACAAATATAATTGACAATGAAAAAATCATCTTGTTATTTGTGACCATCATAGTTCGGTGGGTCGTGTTTCAAGAAAATTTACATTATCATACCTTTTCCTACATAGAAAATAATATACAGTTAGCAATGTACATTTAGCATATTTCTTGTAGAACAGTTCAGATTAGATTATAAAAGTAGACATAGATGTATAATTTAAAGTATTTCTTGAATATAACAAAAATATTTATTGACAGAATTTCAATGTATTCAAAAATCACTTTTTTTTTTTTATCAAACAATGTATCATTTCACAAAGTAAAAACCAAAACAGAATTTAATGCACATTTCATAATCAAAACAGTATAAAATTACGTTAACTATGTTTTGCGAAATTGCAGACAAAAGTTTTTCTCCTTAAAGTGCGAATCCCGAATTTCATAGAATCTGAAAATTACAAGTTCGTATACGTATGAAATTTTAACGCCAAAATACAGAAGAATTGTGTATTTACCTTGTCTGAAAAGTTCAGTTCAAAATATTCAGTCGTTTGGACGTGAACGTCAAAATCGCACCACAATCAAATATCCGGACACTAGACTTTTTAAATAGTTGAACTTGATAAATGCGACTACATGCGATACCTATTGTACACTTCATAAATAGAGAGCTTGCGGCACTCAGCATGTAGGCGCGTATTATCCAGGCACTTTTTAGGATGCAACCAAGACGCTGGTCTTCAAACACAGAGCAATACCGACAATTGGAAATTTTTTGAAAACGTATCACAACGCTTGAGGTAGTTACTAGGGGCTAAGTTATAAGTTATTAAAGGCCTTTCATACAAAATTAAGCAATTTTAAGCCCCAAAATGTAACTGGGATTATTCCTTTAATATAAAAGCTGTCTGGGCCCCATTTTACAGAGCATATATTATTATAAGATTTCATCACAACAAGATTATTGGTGATAAAAATAATGTTAATATTACACCACATTCAAGGGTTAGTGCAAATATACACTTAAATTGAAAAACTTATCATCAAACTCTATTGAACTTCATATTTATAATTTGACTTAAAGATACATTATGTAAGATTTAGATAAAGAACTAGCCATTCTTGCTATAATAGTTCAAAATAGATAATGTAAAATGAATAATTTGAAAATTTCAAATTACTCTATTGCAAGCAAAGATATTAGCCTTTGAAGGTTTGACAGACGTGTGCAATAATTTCAACCATGGTACTGGTTGATCAAAGCTATATCTCAGTCCACCATATTTGATTAAATCAAAGGATCGCTGAACCATTCTAATCTGTTTAATATCGGAGAAATCTAATGCCATCAAGAGATGATTAAGGTCTGGATCAGTTAATAAATGTCTAATCAATACTTTAGAAAACATTTCAGGCCTAAAGAAAGACCTGCAATAGGTAGATTTAGCTCTTGCATAATGCATGTTTAAATGTACACTTTGTGAAACAAGTCCCTGCTTTGAATCACAATCTCTTCTGACAAAGTATTAAAAGCAAATAGTATACACATTCACATTAAATAACATCAAATTACTGAATGTATTTAAACAAGCCAAAAGTGATGATGATGTTCCCTGCCGAAATCCCCAAATAAATAGATGACACATACTGGATTAATTGTACATTTATCTTTTTCAAAAGTATTGGCAATCAAATTGATTATCTATACTTAGAATAAACATACGTGTAAAGTGTTCACGATCAAACTCAGTCGATGTTTTGAAGTTCCAGGTATTGAAACTATACACTATTAAGCTTCATCACTCCATCGATTGACTCTGATTAACTTTAGTTTGAAACGTAAATCATTGAACTCAGTCAAGACATTCACCTAATGAACATCTGCATCAAGTTTAAATATTGTACCTCAATAAAAAGCAGAATTGGTATGTTCCAAAGTCCTGACCAAACAAATTGCTACTTATCTCAACTAAGCCTAAGCACTAAGCAGAAAATGCTCATTATTGAACTTAGTCAAGATATTGAGGTAATAAAACTTAATTAAAACGAAAATTATCATCAAGAGCTTTTGTGCCCCCAAAAGAAGGACGAATCGACAGACCCATTTTCATGTCCTCTGCTTTCTTCGTAAGACAGGGAGCAATTACATAAAATTCTTTGGAGGGCATTTAGTAATTAAAACATAATCAAATATAACATCACAGAGAAATCATAGAAATTGTTATTCATAAATATTTTTTTTTATTTTATAACAGAGATTTCAATAGATATTACAGCTAACTCCGATTTACCACAAAAATATGATCAAAATTTAATTATTTTTTCTAATATAAACATTCTTAGTTTTGAATCAAATATACATTATATTAATTTTTACAAAGCTATATCCTGAACACAAAGTTCACATCAACAATCAAAATCACATTAGTGATGAAAACAATGTTGGTATTGCACCACATTCAAAAGGTAAATACAGGTCACAATTTTATGGAAAACAATTACTACTTATTACTGAGCCCTGAAAACATAACCAGACATTATATACATATCTCTGGTTAGTCAGCATTAATTAAGTATTGTTGTGTTCATGTATATATTGTCCTGTAATATTTTCATATTTCATAATTGCTCGATATGACTAGAGAAGGCCAGTCGAAACGTCACTCAGTAGTTAGTAGTAATTGTTTTCCGTAAAATTGTAACCTGTATACTCCAGTTCAATAACTAAATGCCATTGGAACAGTTTCACTCTCAAAGAGTTCGTAAAAATGTAAAAGATCTCATACAAATGATTAAATAAGCTGACAAAAGAACTGTAAAATGTTTACTTGAATTCTTTGAAATTTCATAAAGGGGCATTATGGCAGATAAGATAAAGAGCTGGCAGTTTTCACTCTAATAGTCCAATACTAGATAATGTAAAGGGAATTTGCTGAAAATTCTGGTCAAATTGACCCACTCTGAACTTAGAATTTAGTGATTGAATTTTAGGCCTAGTCTTGATCATTATTACTAAAGTCCGTACGAAAAAAAACCCAGTCTCAATTATCCATTTTTTGATTTAATTTAAAAAACATTTCACGCCTAGAGAAAAACCTGACATTTAAGTATTTGCTCAATTCAATTAAAGGAGAGGTTACCCACATCATAGGTTGTTTATCTATAACCTCAGATAATTACAGGAAGGCAGTGGAAAAGCTCAAAAGAAAGCATAAAAGTAAAAAGAAAATCATTGATCAACATGGAGGCCCTGGCAGCATTTACACCAATCCTCAGCATGTCAATTCCTCCGGCTTCCAGAAGTATTGAGTATTGGGGAGCAATAATGCGATAAATCTGAATGCAAGAGGATCAACATAACTGAAACACCCTGGGTGGGATTGGGTGGGAAAATCGACTAAAATGAGGGACACAGTGTGCATATCTCATGTCCACCAGTACAACTGACTATAGCTATCAATGTCTTAATGAAGAATGGATCGAATACATCATACTGCGTCATCATCGGAAATGTCTTGTTAGGATCAGAAGTTGGTATATATGACACTATAGAATCTCACGTGAGGTAATTAATATCATTAAATGTGCCATTACAGACCTAAAGAAGTAATACCAAAGAAATTACCAAATGATATTCATTTTACAATTAGCCAAGAACTAAGGATGACAATTGTGATTTGGACAAATTTCTTGAATGATTTACACCAGGAAGTTAACCCGTTAGTTAAGTGCATAGGTCGTTATATAACGTCCTGGACAACTGTCACTCACTGTGTGAAGGGCGCAATGTAACACCTTGGGGGTATGTTCCCCAACCTATTCCCTAATCAGGAATAAAAATGTCCAAAAATGATGTTTTTTCATCAAATTAATTACACAATAGGGGGTAGTTAATATTTTAAAACTGTCACGCTTAACGGGTTAAAGCCATAAAAACAACGAAATACAACAAACCATCATTAACTAATTATAATCCCAAATTTAGTAAACCAATCAGACATGAAGAATATAGGCACAGCCACAACATTGTTTATGTAGCCATGTGGAAACTAACTTATATTTTTCCACCATTTATTTTTTTTTTTTACAAAAAGTATAATGATATTTCATCTATTATATCACTTTTTTTTTTCGTTTCGGAATATGTGTCAGTGGTTACAAAATATCATCAGAAGTTGAAACCGCTCCAGATGAGTGCTTGCCTAGGACCAAATCATTTGAATAAATGTTTATGTATTGTTCATAATTAAATCTATGAATATTCAATCATTTCATATGTAACCTAAATGACATGCTCTTCCATTTTTTCAATAAAATTTGATACTCGCTCACTCGATCTCTGTCTCTCATATTTTCAGGCCCATGACCAGCTAGACCAATTGTGATTGGGGGCAAGGGTCGTGAGTTCCTCTGACCAAGCCATCGAGTCAACCAGTTAAGATCATAAGTACGTTCTTGCGAGCACCTTAATTAACTTGAGCACGACATGGTAGTATTGGAGGTTCTACCAAGACTAACAAAGCACTGGTTAACTGATGGGCGAAGCACGGCCCGATGGTAAACTGATTGGTACAAAGATGAACTGCTAGTGATATTTAAAAAGAACAAAAAAAAAAAAACCCATGCAACCATTGCAGATAGAAAGTAATATATGACTTATTGACTGCACCTCCTCAAGCAAACCTAGGTCCAGGCCGCCAACCTCTGACGAATCTCGACGGAAAGATGCCAGAGAACAATTTCAAAGTTGGGCATATTTTGACATTGTACTTCCAACATGGGAGACCTAAAACTCATTGCACCTGATCATATCTCACTGAACATTAGTGCTGTATGACAGATACCCACCCACCACCTCCAGTTGAATCACATGTACGTCACCTGTTCCAGGCCCCTCGCAGCAGCAGCCCAACACACCAGTGACGAACACAGATTCACCCCTGACCCCAAGGCCCATACTCACCCCAAGAAAACTTGAGATTACGAAGCAGCTTACGTGTTTGTCAGTGTTACAGCTAGACTATTCTGGAGGGGTGCCCCGCCCCTCCCTTATTACTGAACGCCCCTCCGTATGGATGAATGTCAGACTGGACTTCAACAAAACAAGAAACCAAATTCCAAACCCAACGCGTGTCACAAAATTGATCATAACGAGAAATGGTCTAAAATGTTTCCGTGGCTAATTTATACAACAACAGAAGAAGATGGGATAAATATTGATATTCTATTGTGTTCAATTTGCAGAAAACATAAAACTGGTGGCTTAAACAGTGGTAAATCCTGGACTGAAGATGGCTATTGATTGTTACGTCAAGACAAGATAAGTCAACACCAAAGTAGTGATCAACATAAATACGCTTTGTCTTTAGAAATGAACACTAAAGTTGATGAAATGTGCCAGAAAGTTGATTCTAGAGCTCACAAAGCCATAAAAGATGCAGTTAAAGTTTTATTTTAAATAATCAAAAACAATTTGTCACTCGACCTATTCAGTTCAATGGTTGATATGTGCATTGATGTTGGTGCCACAGAGCTTTCTAACTTACGACTGGCTAAAAATGCAAAGTATAGCAGTTGGGACATTGTGAATGAACTTTTAGGATTGCTAGGAGATATGGTGGAAGGTACTATTTTAAAAGAAGCTCAGTCAAGTCCAACATTTTCAATAATGGTTGATGAAGTAGCTGATATTACATCCAAAAAACATTTAGCTGTATGTGTTAAATATTTAAGCAATGAGTATGGAACATGTAAAACAGCTTTTTTAGCAGACTTTGAACTAGCAGACGGAACAGCTGATGTAATAACTAACAACATAGCTAAGATTTTAGAAGATAAAAACTTGTCTATCAAAAAAATGAATGGCTTTGCTTCAGATGGAGCATCAGTTTTTAAGGGCAAACATAATGGTGTTTGTAAACAACTAAAAGACAAAAATCCAGAAATGATTTCAGTTCACTGTAAAGACCACAGACTAGCTTTACCCTCCAGAGACTCTTTTAGTCAAATAGCTGAAATGAAGAAACTAGATGCAGTTCTAGAAAATTTATACAAATATTATAAGTATAGCTGCAAGAAAACTTGGCTCCAATGATTTGGCCAACGGCATTCCAAAGGAAGCTCTATCTGCGGCAATAATTGAATACTGTTGTTGCCTCCAGTCTAAATTTAACCACAAGGGAATTGCAATTTGCCAAACAATGCCCAGAAAAGCAGAATGCGATTTGTTTAATTTGTTAGTTAAACAATTCAATAGCCTAATAAGGAAGGATTGCGAAAAGCATGGAATTGTTTTTTGGAAGCATCGCTCTGGCATTTTGGACGTGGAGAGTGACACACTTTTCCACCCTAGAGATGGTGTACATTTGTCGAATGATGAGGGATATCCTCTTTATCTTAAAAGTATAGTGGCATACTGGAATAAGTCTATTCAAATGAAAATTCAGATCACTTTCTGTCCAAAATAGACATTTAAAAACACTGTAAACATTGCAATCTAAGTGGAAAGACGTCAGAGTCAGTCTATCAGTGTGATGCATGTGCCATGCATTTGTGTGTAGTATGTTTCAAGCCATTTCACAAGCAATGAACATTTTCTTTGCATATTGATAATGTGCGTAACCCACTGAACAATCTGAGTGATTCTTGTGCAGAACTAGTGCAAAGTAGGATTCTTACTTAAAAATTATTCAAGGCTAAATGTTATTTTTTTTTTAAAAACTGTTAGACATGTTTTTTGTAATATTATTCTTTTAGTTCAACAAACCACACTTTACATGGTTAAATTTCATATATCATTCTATTGAGCTACACATTCTCTACATTTTGTTATAAAGTATTTTTTGTATAAAGAATAGTTTTTTAGTTATTTGCAATTTTGACAAGGGTATAGGGATTAACAATAATCCACTAATCAGCTTAGGGAAATGAGCCTGCTGAGAATGAGCTCTAGGAATAGAATGACTAATCTCTAATTGGCTCTAGGGTTAAATGGGTTAAGAAGAGAAGTGACTGAAACAGCTTCACAGTATCTTCAGAGTCTTGGCGTTGTTATGTATGACCTAGTTTACAAATCATATTATATTAATGGATATTATTCAAAGGTATAATATTATTTTAATATATACTATTCCATTTTTGTCATGATTTATTTTTAATATTTTGGGAGTTTAGTTGAAAATCATTGTTTGACCTATATTATTACCTCCCTTTCTTTTACCAATGAAAATGTTCAAAGAGCAATGACTGGCTCGTTGATGATCAGCAATAGAGTTTGTTGAATTATGTAACCGAATTTAAAACCAAACTGAATAAAGCTTGCGAGATAGCAAGAGATAATTTAAAACGAAGTCAGTCTAAGATGAATGTTTGGTATGATCGAAAGTCATGGGAACGATCATTTAATCCAGGTGATCGAGTTCTGATTCTTGTCTGTTCGTTTAACTTAACACAGTTGAGTACGTAACAGCGTGATATAAGGTCAATTCAGAAATGTGGTGGTCGACAGGAGGATCAAATAACAAAACCATCTTTATTCACTTTATTTCACCTTGCGAGTGTGACATTCCCAAGATGTCTTTACTTCCTAAGTTTAATGGTGGTGACACTCCAACTTAACATAGTTTGATGAAAGTCGTACGTAAAGCTTAAGGTTCACTGAACATCAAATTACCTACATACAACACAAGAAGGAAAAGGCCCCAGGAAAAGGCCCCAAGGCAAAGCCCCAGGGAACGGCCCAAATCAGAGCCATAGGTAACAACTATGATTCCTGGGACAGACATCACCCAAATTTTAGAAGGAATACAGAGTATGCAAACCCAAAATACCTCACTGACATAGTGTAAACATTACAAGTAAATTTAACCCTAAAACAAAGTGATAGCAGATTTGTGGCGAGAACGACCACTTAAAAAATAACTGTACCAATACAGCAAATCCCAGCCCTCAGCTGTAACACAAGGGGATGATGTGTGAGGGACAGGTTCATCAATTACGACAGATTATGCTTGGTTCGACAGGCTTCAGGAGTCACATGTATAAATATAAACAGAAGATGTAAATATGATGAATTGGAAGTTTAGTAACAAATAGTGGGTATAAACATCGTCTACTTTTATATCAAATTCCAAATGCAAAGGATCTTTAATGTGCGTGACAATGTTTACGCGGGACTTCAGTTTTTCGTCCCATCCAAACGACCAGGCAGCTGCTGTCCTTGTCAGGCCCGACAAGGGAAACCATGTTGGAAAATCCTGATGAACTTTCTTGACCAATGCAGGGATCAAACAGCAACCTCCAGGCTAGCGAGTTAGCATCACCAAGGCTCCCTATAACAGAAAAATCTAGACCGACAAGACCTAAAGGTTTTGTGAATTTGTTTCTTGATGCTAAGTACTGGCAGAATCTCATGGTTCAAACAAACCTCTGCACAGCTCAAGCAAAGGTAACTACCCCCACCAAATATTATTGTATAGATTGGTTGCCGGACAGTCAACATATTTTTTTCTTCTGTAAGTAATAAGAAATCTGATTAAAGACAGCCATGTTAGTACCCACCCAGACAAAACATCAGACAACAATGTGTCCAGTACTATTAATAATCTTGATGACCAAGATAATAAAAATATCACAGCAAAAATGACACAGCGGAGGATACAATTTTTGGGCAATATGATATTTCCAATTCATTGGTACGAGACCGATTTAATAAGATTTTGCACTATTTACACATGATCAATAATGCAACCAATGCCCCAAGAGGCCAGCCTGACCATGGTAAGTTACATCATTATCAGACCATGGATTGACATAATATTCAAAAACTATTTGAAAGAGTATACTTGCCATCTGAACACATCAATTGATGAGGCAGTGATTGCCTTTCAGCAAAGAAGAGGATTGAGACAATATATGCCGACAAAACCCATAAAGTATGGCATCAAAGCCTGGATTTGAGCGGACCCATTTAATGGTAATGTAATTGAATTCCAAATTTATACTGGCAAAGAAGAAGGTGCAGCAGATGTGGGCCTGACAAAAAGAGTAGCGAAAGAACTAACAGAGAACATTAAAAACCAGGGAATGATAGTCAATACGGATATTTGTTTATACCAGTCCAGCCCTTTTTGAAGAACTGTTACAGGACGGAATAAAAGCATGGGGCACATGCCATATGAACAGGAAAAACTGGCCAGCAGAGCTCGCCACAGGAGTATGGAAAGATAAAAGGGCTGTGCCTTTAGCGTCGACAGCTGAAAACCCGACAGATAACATGGAAGTAAACATACGGCAAAAGGATGGTATTTTCAGATCTGTAGGATGTCCATCAACCACAAGTGAGTATAATAAATACATGGGTGGAGTTGATTGTGCTGATCGACTCCGTATGGAATACTCCACCTATCAAGATGGGGGGTGTATATCTTTTATTTCTTGTTCAACATCAGTATTTCAAATCATAGTACCGGTAATGGAAAATCAAGTTTTAATGACATTTCGAATTAACTTGGCGAAACAACTGGTAAAATGACAGTGACATACTGGAAGAAGTCTTTTCAAATGAAATTACAGATCACTTTCCGTCAAAGTAAACATTGCATTGTTTCATGTTGAGAAGTGTGTTTCAGTCGACGAATGCATGCTTGCTTTCAAGGGTCGTGTCTCAATGAAACAGTATATGGCAAAAAAACCCCTCAAAATGGGATCTAAAAGGCTGGGTCATGGCAGGATCCAAGACGGGATTTGTTTCTAACTGGAAATTGTACACAGGAAAGGTGATATAGTCGTCGAACATAATCTTGGCATGCATGTAGGTACGCGTACATCCGGCCATAATCACATTATCGCAGAGGTCCACATTTTGGTGTAGAGGTGTAAAAACTTGCTTGTGGTGCGCGTCATTAGTTTGCGTTTAACCCTCTCGTTACGGGAGCGCCCGAATGCGCCCGTTCACCGCTGTACGGGAGCGCTCGAAACCACCTAACGTTCACTTCCTTCAAACTATGGGGAATTTCGTTTGTTTAAGTCTCGCTATGAAAACGAGGTTTGGCGCATACCGGATGTAAATAATTTATTATACAAAATGGCTACTTAAGAAATCAAAGATGGATTCCGACAGTGAGTCAGAATTTGCGGGGTTCGACGCTGAAGCTATTGATCAAGCTACAACAAGTTTTAGATCAAAATTTAGATCTTATTCGGAGGAATTCGACGATGAATCGGACGTTGAATGTGAGGCACTTTTGTTGGAACTTTCGGATTCCGTGAACAATGAAAAAGATTTTACGGACAATATAACCGATGTCTGCGATCTCGAGTGGACAGAAAACACTAACAATGTTCTTGTTCAAGAATTTGAAGGAAATTCTGGACCCACAAACTTGCCAGAAATCGAAGAAGAGGACTTGCCATCACCGTTGATTTATTTTTTTGGACAAGTTAGGCCGAAGTTTGGGGAAAAACTTGTCAGAGAAACAAATTCGTATGCAGATGAAAAGGGACACAACGACAAGTGGAATGCTACAAGTTTTTCGGAAATGAAGACATTTTTAAGTATCACAATGTTGATAGGAATCATAGTCCTTCCAAGCCTAAAAATGTATTGGAGTAGTGATTCCTGTCTACAGAATGACTACGTAAGAAAATCTATGTCCAGGGATAGGTATTTCCAGATTTTGAGGTACCTGCACATAAATAATTCTGAAAATCAACCGGCTGTTGGAGAAGAAGACTATGACCGACTATATAAAGTTCGACCTATTATAAGCATGTTTGAAATATCTTTTCGAGAGGAGTTTGAACCCCCTCAAAACATTAGTGTGGACGAGGGGATGGTGAAATTCAAGGGAAGACGGGGCTTTATACAATACATGTACATGAAGCCAACAAAGGGGGGCGTCAAAGTGTGGATGCCTGCCAGTGCAGATATGGGTTATGTTCATTCATTTCAAGTGTACACGGGGAAAAAAATGAAGGTAACCCAGGACATAGATTGGTTATGGACCTTACCAGATTTATGCATGACCGTTACAGGCATACTTTGACAATTTTTTCTCGAGCGTACCATTAGCAGTAGAACTTTATAATAAAAAAACTTACTGCTGTGGAACAATTCGCTCAAACAGAAAAAATTACCCAATGTCAAACTTGACAACAAAATTAAAAAAGGGTGAAACAAAAGTTATGCAGTGTGGAAATTTTGTTGCAACTGCATGGCAGGACAAGAAAACTGTCCATGTCTTATCAACAAATTCCGATCCAGGCATGGACAAAATTACTAGAACTACTAAAGGCGGCGATAAGGAAACCGTAAAGAAGCCTTTGTCAGTCATCAAATATAATTGTGCTATGGGTTGAGTAGATTTGGGCGATCAGTTACGCAAATATTATTGCTTTGGTAGGACTGGGAAGAAATGGTGGCGATACATATTTTTTTTCCTTTTGAATGTGGCCAGCGTATATACATTATTACAATAATGTAATTTGAGCTGACCTCGTGACCATGGTGCTCTCGCGAGATTTCATTCGGAGCGTATATGCCAGTGAGACCAGACGTGAACGATCGCTGAAGATTTCAATTTCAATCGTTGTTTAGTGCCTGTGCTTTGGAAAGTGTTTTTTGCACCAATTATTGTCATAAGTTAAGTATACTTAGTATTTCTGTCAATTGTATTAACGTGTTATGTACGTGCAATTTTTGTTCGGCCAGTATCGACATTTATCTGCTTCGATGTAATCTCCGCCAAAAAATGGCGGCATTCCCTTTGTTCCAAGTTGGTCAGCGGTTGCTTACTCCGGAATCGAGTTCGTTATCTGACCCAGTGCAAGTGTGCATTTTCGGTTCTAGCTACATAAAACGGCTTCGTGATTTCACTAATTTCAATCAGTCTTATTCAAATTTAGGTTTAGACCCTCGATTATGTAGGATTAGTTTCCGCGGTTATGGCGGTTTACTTGTTCGAGGCGATCCGCACGGACGCCTTTTTAAGTCAAACAGTTCAGATTTTCGTAATGTCGATATTATATTGTTACATATGGGGTCCAATGATTTTCCAACTGAATCGGTCTGGCAAAGTTTTAGAGCATGTTGTACAATTTTCGAGTTGTCATGATGATTATTCATGATGTAAATAAATTAGTCACAATCATCAGTTTGCTTTGCTATGTACGGCTGACATCATCGCACCACCGCGCCTATAGTCAACGTTTATAAATCGAAAAGGAATCCCAAGTTAATCTGAGAGATCGATTAATTTTTTAGAACTTGGATGAAAAATAAATGCTGCAATTTTCAGAAAGAGTTGTCATCCAGTGAAACACAAACATTTTTGATACGATTGCTATTGTTATGCTCATACTACCAAAATGAGTAAATTATTACAAGTATTCGTATAAAGTATCGAGTGGAAATTTTCTTTTGCAGATATTCGATCTAAGCAACAACCAACAACAATGGATGTGCATAGAGTGCCTTATAGACAAACTTCAGGATTAATTGAGAGAATCGATATGGCAAAGCTGATGCTTATGCAAGAGTTTAACCTTACTTCCAAATATGCAGGAAAAAGACTAGAAGACATTCAGTTGAATGGTTAGTATTTCTATATCATTTCTACCACATTTAGAACATAAAATGCATTTTATGAATATGAATAACATGTAAGTTACATTTACTACTATTAACAGATGAAACTAAAGGTCATAAACATCTTCCAGGAAGAACCATTGGTTGTATTTATTCAAAAAAAATCTTTGTCTGAACTAGTAAATTCTAAAAATATGCAGATTAAGACTTTCAAGTGCTGGTTTCTCATCGATTGTATACCAATTTATTCCAATGCAGCGGACCAGTTAAGATTGGGTGCACATGTTTAACTAATCATGAAAACTAGGTTAATTTGTGAGGGTAGTGGAGAATCTTGAACAGTTGTTTTTCCCAATTTATGTGAATGCTTCAGCAGAATCAAGATAATTATAATACTCTTGTATATCCTTGACCACAACATGTATTAATTTAAAACGGAAGAAGCTATGTTTGTTTGTTCTCAATTGTAAATCATTCTTTTCCCTTCTTTTTCTTTTATAGAAATAGTATTTAATCACACAGTAGATGATTGTGATGGTAAGCATTTTTCTATATTCTCCTGAACAAAAAAAGTTCATTTGGACAAGAGGTGCATGTGGCATTTCCAGGGTTCAGCAAAAGCTACATGTATGAGAAAATTTGTGTCATTTATGCTGAATTAACTGTTAATTACGTTTTTCAAAATTCAAGTACAGGGCTCAGATAACCATCAATCCATATACCATACTAAAATTTGATTTAAAGAGACAATAGAGACTATTTGTATTGTAAATTAATAGAAATTTAAATATGATAATTGATTTAAGTTAAAGCAAGTTGTTAATTTTGATTCGAAATAACTCCTATCAAATTTATATGTCTTCATTTTGTAGTATCGACACAAGATTTGACCGAGGCTTTGGGTCTTGATAACGATAATGTAGACGATGATTTTCAACCTGCTATGAATGATGGTAAGTTTTTACAAATTGTTCTTTCATGGTTGATATAAAAAGTTTTTGTCTGAATTATTCAAATTCTTTAAAATACAAATTTATCTATCTAGATAGTAAATTGAAACGGCCAAAACTTTGAAGAGTGAACATGAAAAGCAAATCATTTTCAATTAAAATCAGCCCAAATAGATCTTTCCCATCAGCACATACAAGCCAAATTTTCATGATTTTTACAAGTCTCAATTGGACAGTCAACCAAAGAAAGAATTTTCTCTCATATCTAGCCATGTAAGATATATGTATCCAGGGTCTTGGGGTATATAGGAAATTCCTATCTTACCCCGGTCTTTCTTATCTTACCCCGGACTTTCTTACATGAGTCTTTCTTACACGACCTGTCACATGCGTAGTGATATGTTTGTTGGAACGCACACAAAACATGAAACTTCAATCGATTTTGATGTTTTTATTTTGTTTTTAACAAATATATTAAATATAGTGCGTAACATTTGTGAATGTTGCCATTTTAGACCATTTTAGTTTTAAATATCACAGAACTTCTTTTTGTGGCGTAATTATTTCAGTGTGACGTGACAAATGTCAATAACAACTGTTTTAAAAAAGACGGAATACGACACCATCTTGTACGCTTTTGAGCGCAGTTCAACGTTTTAATATGAGAGAAAAAGACTCATTCATATGTGATGGGGAAGGATTAGTGCATTCCTCCCTCGGGGATCATAAATTTGGGTAAAAACCTCGGCAAGCCTCGGGTTTTACGCCAATTTATGACCCCCTCGGGAGGAATTCCCTATCCACCCCCATCACATATGAAAGAGTCTTATAGTCTTCATTTTTTTAAATTGTCAACTTATTCGGAGCATAACTTTGTTACTATTCAAGATAAGTAAATGAAACTTGGCATATGTATCAATCAGAAGATGTGTCGCATACAAAATTTGGGGCATGTGACCTGTTATTTGAGGGGTTAACACTATTTTTTACTGGTATTTACATGTACTCTCTGGCAACATTTCAAGGATGATTCCAATTATAATTTGATCCACAAGCGATCAAAGTTTCAATTCTAAGCAGTAGATGTAAATAATATGAGTCAGGTCAGGTTATACAACACAAGTAAAATTTGTTGGAAACTGTAGGCAACATATTGGAAATAGTCCGCATTTAAATTAGAAGAGCTTTGTGAAATTTTATCCCACCCTGGATAATTGGTGTCTGGGACAGTGTTACCCAACAGGTCTGGACAACCTACAACCCAACAAGGGTCGCATTGTAAGACAAAAATATACCCAATAAGGTATGAAAACCTACCCAATAAGTGAGCCCAACAAGGATAGGGACAAAGTAGCCAACTTGTAGCTAGATGTTGGTCCGTCCGAACCAAGATAAGAAAAATACACTTCGTCAAGCAATCGGCTCCCATTCGGTTCTCACATCACTTAATGCTATGTAATGTGCTAAAGGGTGGACCTTAATGTGATGTTCTTATATTAGTACACTCTTAGTACACAGCACAGTCTTTGTATGATTTCCCCTTAGGTGTGGTACCATGCAGGGAATGTTTACGTCCTTTTGCATTTGAGATCCAGGCGGTAGCGACTGGCAGCACATAAGATCAAAATTTCCACTTCGTCAAGAAATCAGTTCCCATTCGGTTCTCACATATCTTTTTGCTATTTAATATGCTAAAGAGTCGACCTTAATGTTTTTAGTACACTCTATCAATTGTACGAAGTCATTAGTTCTAATATGTGGGATATGTGCCACATTCAATGGCCAAAAATGAAGAAACCCCTCAATTTTCTGCTGTCCCGGGCGCGGTCATCTTGGATTGGATACCAAGCTTCATCAAAGAGACCAGTTTTGCCCGAGCCGGTTTACTGCTGCTACCAGCGAGCATGGGCGAATGATTTGACAAAGGATTGGAGAAAGCTGGCTTACCCTGTATGAGAGTAGTTGGTCATTTCATAGAGAATCGGAGATTTATAATATGGAAAATCCACCAACTTTGACTCATGATTTCGCATTGAATGAAAAGAGGTGACAAGAGATTTTATTTCTTATATCGATAGAGGAGGTCGAGCTGTGCATGAAATCATTTCGATATTTTGACCTACCCCCGCATCATAGAAATTAGGGCTAATCTTCGAAGGTGTATATTTTCTATTTTATTCGCCATATCTTACAATTTTGCTGACCATTACTCCCAGAGAATAGATGTGACCTTAAGGTCTGTACATGGGGGCACAGGAAGACCCCCACTAACATCACCAACCACCACTATTTTCATCCAAACCCTAGACTCGCCAGAACAGGTGGCTGAAAATCGACCAAAAATGACGTGAAAAGGGGAAAAATGTCTAAAATCATTTTGATTCTATATCTCAAAAACGATTAAATTTTGAGATCGGTTCTTCTGGCTGTGAAGTAGTCTTGAGAAGTCCATAAAATCCCCCCGAGATGAGCTCGATCTGCCGACCCCCACCTTCTGCATGGTTTTCTCGTGGAATGGCTCTTAAAACGTTTAATTAGGAAGACATATGGATATTAATAATGATTATATTATCATATCATGATTATAATATTATAGTTTGGACTAGGTTTATTTATCGTATTAAATAACAAATTCTACTTTTTACAAATTCGCTGATAGCAAATGCTGCTCATAACTATCTTGAAAAAAACACGTTTAGTAAACGAGGCTTTTTTACCAAGCCTCGTTTTGAACAAAATACCTCGTTCCAAAAACAGGGCAACTTATAAAACCTCGTTTCGGAACTCCAGACAAATGAAGCATTTTTTTTTACCTCATTTGGACAGGAATGCCGAACGAAGCATTCTGAGGTTTATAGTGTTGTACGTGACAAGGAGTAGGTTCGCCTGCCCAACCTCGTGGGCTTTCTCTTAGTCCTCCTGTTTCCTCACACTCCTAAGCGAATTATTGAAATAGAATTGAACCATATGTTGGTCCTGAAATGACCTAGTTTCGGTCTAGTGGAAGTTAAACCCATTTTTCTAGTCAGTGGTCTAGGACAGAGAGCATGGGAAGGAACCGCCTGTGGTAGTTTGGGTGAAATACATTATTGGCAAACATGTAAAACTACCCTTGCAAGTTGGAATTGATGAAGAGTAGACAAAGACGTCGCTGTCTAGGCAACCATCTTCTTCATAGCCCACACTGAGACATTAAACTCCATTGCATTTTAATGTAAGAGAAACTAAGCAATTTTTAGCTTATCAATATTTTTTATCATTTTGTCTGAGTCTTAGCATAGTCATTCCAATCAGTTAAACATTTTTGCACTCTGTAACAGTTCCAACAAAATTAAGGACTTTTAAAGACCTGTTGTTGACCCATATATTTTGTTATGATTCTGGTTGCAAAAGAATTGTTTGAGTCCCTCCCTCCTCCCACCTAAAAAAAAAAGAAAAGCTAAAAAATAAAGAACAAAATGCAATAAGCATGAGACTTATTGCTTGTCAAATACCATAACATTTGTGCCACTTGCCTCATGAATTATCTAATCATTTCATTTTTTTTTAATTTTCAGCCTGTAAGGACAGAAAAATAAATAGATGGACCACTAATGACGTCAAAAATATATGTAGCATGGTTATTCCAGTCAGACAGGTAAACCTTTAAGCAAGAATGAGGTGCATCACATTGAAGGGATAGCTACTGTCAAGGAGGTTATTGTTAAGGTGAAGAGACAAATGAACAATCCCTGTGGAATCCTAAAAGCTGCAACAGACTTCATTGGGAAAAAGCTTCATGAGCAGTCGGATACCATTCTTGCTGCACTTCAACAGGAGCCAATTGATGTTCCCCTGTTTGAGAAAATGATGAAAGCATGCTTACTAAGGCTGTGCAAAAATATCGATATAATCGATAATCGGTAGAAGTTATTTAGCGATACGATAATCGATATTGAAATTCAAATATCGATTATCGGTATATTTACCTTCTGACAGCAAGTTACATTCACTTTCACATGACTGAACTTGCCGTAGTCTGGCATGCAGACGAATGAACGAATACACAACGTCAACACAACAACTATTTTCCCCCTCTGCCTACAAACTGGCACATTTTAAATATATATTATTGTAAAAAAAACTAACCTTTAAGATTAAATACATTATTTTAATATTTTCGTTGTTTTTGTTGTTATTTGTTATTACTAGATGAAACTAAAATAGGTCACGCACTTTGTGAACAATGATGATCGCACGTGATATAGTAAAATTAGAATTATCTCCCTTCTTTGCTCTTGATTGATTTGTAGAGAAATGGTCTGCTTTCAAGATAAAACTAATTGTATTATTAATGATCAACTCAGCTACTAAATCATGTCAGATACAGCCCATACAAAACACGTTTTTGACTTCCCGGGAAAATATCTATATCTCTCGTAATTTCTTGGAAGAATTCTACTTTGGTTTTCGTCAAAATTAACCAATCATAAAAATTCTACTTTGAAAGCCGGTAATTATTTTTTTATTGTCCAATCAATAGACGCCTTCTATTATATTTTATTCTATTATTATTAACACTGTGTGATCGCCAGTAACTTGCAAAGAGAAACCACGTATTGTCTTTGTATTTATCGGAGATATTGGAATAAAAAAAAGGTTCAAATGAATCAAGAACAAAACTTAGAATAATACTCAAGTTAATCCTACATTTAGCAACTAATTATTTTACATTAATTGATTGTTTTACGTACATCGGCACAGTATTAGACTAGGATAATAACACTACTGTAACTCGATCGACACAAATAACAGGTCGGTAAAGTTCGTTTTTTTCGGAAGAATGATAATCGATTATTATCGATAATCGCTGACAAATTCTTACCGATAATCGATATTGAAATTTCATATCGATTCCCAGCCTTAATGCTTACAGTCCATCATCACAGTGCTTTAGCGACAGTATGCTAGATACTTTGACCTTGACATCACAGGTGAGTTTAAAAAATTTAGAGAAAGGGGGGTGGTAATATTATGCCTGGCTGTTTGGTTTCAAAAAGTATTAAGATCCCTGCACATAACCTTAGTTTTTTGCCTGGTATTTGTATATTTGTGTTTATTTCTATCGTTAGTGAAGTAATAAACAAATCCTGAATAAAAAACCAACACATTATTTTCAAAAATGATTAAATGGCAACATTGTTGAATGTTTTATGTGGGCCTGCTACAATTCTTATGTCTTGTACCATCAAAAATCAATGGAAGACTCTAAAAAGCCTCAGTATTTTACAAGATAGCTCAAACACATATGTGTAGAACTCGCCACACAGCGTCGTTCATCCGCTGTTCTCCACATTCCTCTGCGTCTCACCAATGTGCGTCACTTCCCAGAAATTTCTGCTGATGCATCATTCAATTGTGTGCTTGTTGTGTGCAGCGAAAACCACTTGAAATTCAAAAGACAAAACACTGAGTATCTTACAAGGATAACCCATTCAAGATGGTCAAAATCTCTGTCACTTTGAGAAAAGTTCTTGTGAGTGAAGCGAGGGTCAAAATGTTGGGCAAATTGGCACACCAAGATAATACTGGCGTTAGTTTCAAGGTTAGAACATTTGAAGTATTCTGACAAATTTGCATTAGTTTACATGTATTCACCAATTAAAAGAGCGAGATAAATGGGGTTTAACGTCCCCTCGACACAAACTAGGTCATTTCGGGACTAACACGTGGCCAGACAAATTTGACAAAACCATCACAATCGCTGATCAAGTCTATATGTTACCCAAATGAAAGAAACTTTTCAAATGCAGCAACACATTGTGGATGTCAGCAAGAAAAATGTGGTATCAAACAGAAACATGACTGAAATTCATGTCAACTTTATGATAATGAAAGTGTAATCCAAAGGTAACTTGGATATAATGTCGGTTGCACAACTTTGTTTACGCGATTAATTCTGTGTTGCTCCGTGTCGGTTTAAAAAACTTTCGCTTGCCTATAATTTGCCGATTCCTTTGTTCGTTGTCAAAATAGCCGCTCGGTGAGATGGCAGTGAGTGCTTAGTACAACCTGACCTTTGCGTCATTAGATTTAGATACGGACACATTTCCTGTGGTTCCGATCAAGGTAACTCTGTTTGGTTCGTCGTATGTAAAACGTTTAATCCCGCAATTAATTTACATTTACCTCTCAATTTGTGTTCTATTTCGTGTTTTGGATTTGGTGGGTTGTGCGTTTTGAACGACAGATTCCAGCTTTGACCATTTTTTAGGCACGGATATCGTGTATCTTCATTTAGGTTCTAACGATTTGTGTGATACGTCAGTGTCGCCAGATGTTTTAGCACATGCTATTGTGGACTTTGCTTCTGACATTTTAGATAGGTTTGGTCCCCAAAGTGTGATAATCTCGCAACTGATAAAACGTCACGTCGTTGTTGATGAACAATATAATGATCGTGTTTTTCAAACTAATTATCGTTTGTCATTGTTGTGTCAACATTTTTCGAAAATAACCTTTTGGAAACATAGGGCTGGCTTATGTCAGCCAATTGTATATATTTACGATTCGCGGGGCATTAATTTGTCGGATTCGGTGGGATGTATCCTGTTGATGAAGAGCATCAGGGACGCTTTGCTAAGACACATGAGATGGTGTCAATTGCTGTTATAACCACAACCTAATTAGTATAACTACCTAAACCTATGGAAATTGTGCGTTTCTTTGGAACTTTGGCTTTCCTTGAACCACTCAATCAAGCTTTGCCTTGTCAGTGCAAAATGCCTGCTTTTCATGTAGAACTTTATGCTTTCCCTTGTGGAACTTTATACTTTCCCTTGTGGAACTTTATACTTTTTCTTGTGGAACTTTATGCTTTCCCTCTGGGAACTTTATGCTTTCCCTTGGGGAACTTTTTGCTTTCCCATGTGGAACTTTATGCTTTCCCTTGGGGAACTTTTTGTTTTTGCTTGCCTTGGTGCAACTTTTACGTTTCCTAGTGGAATTTTTTATTTTTCCTTTTTGGAACTGTTTTGTATTCCCTCGTGGAACTTTTAACCTTCCCCTTTTATGTTTCCTTTTTGGAACTTTTGCTTTCCGTGTGTGTTTGTTATGTGTGTAAAATTCTCCTGCATGATAGTTTGTTATTTCAGAGTCATGCCAAAACGTAGATGCCCCTCCAGCAATTCAGAACAAAAATGTGCAGATTCCTCTCCACCAATGACATCAGCAGAAGACCGTCTGACAGACATCTTGTTTAGAAAATTAGTTAAGAAGGGAATGGTTATGAAACAGACAACCAAAAGTGGCCATTCAGCGTCAATAAAAGACCAGACATTAAAAGGACCAACACCACTTTCATCGACAGAAATGTGACTTGAAGAGGGGGCGTTAGAAGATACAGCAATACCAGCAGCTGTTAATGCTTCAGCTGCCACAACGGCTTCAACGTCTGGTTGGTCACCAGAAGTCATCCCAGCTGCTCCAGGCCCTTCAATCTTTTCTGTACGAGCCGACGAATTATTTAATCCAGGTAACGCCGCTCCCTTAAATCCGCAAGTGCCCGTACCCCAAACATCCATTTCCAGCCATGTGTCGGATAAGGTTAAGGCTGATATTTGGTTGGACAAGTATATTGAATTTTCGTTGCTGTTGCCTGGATTACAGTCTAATACTTTGTCCTTAAATATTTCGGAAGGGGATGATAGCTCCACCTTTCAAATATCATCATCCCCAAAAACAAAATCAACCAATTTCGAGCAATGGCGCAGAGCCTTTTTAATTTTTATGGATATTTACTGTCAAAAATTTCCCCAATGTATATCTAGCTTGTTGACATATTTGCAATCTATTATAGATCTATATTCATCTTTTGGCGTGAAAGCCTATCAGTTCTATGACCACCAATTCCGTACGCTCAGCTACGCATACCACCTGCCCTGGAATCAAATGCATTCCGAATTGTGACTGAAGGCATCCACCGTGTATGCCGCAAAACCCATGTTACTGTGGAAGCAAAAGGTTCTACCACTTCACGGGGTCAACCGAACTCAGCCAATTCGGTGTGCTTTGGCTATAATTCAGCCAGGTGGTGTAGCCGTTTCCATTGTAAATACCCGCATGTTTGTAGATTGTGTTCATATAAACATCATATATGATGTCGTTGGCTAGACATCTTACGCTTGAGTCCAGCGGTGGATGCTTTTGGCATAAATGGGGGCTCTAATTTAGCCCAACAGGAGTCATAGGTAGGGGTGGCTTGCATGTTAATTATTACTTATGTATAATGCTCAGTTGATTAATATCTTATTTTTTATTGTTACAGTCATTTATATGTTTATATATAATAAATGACATTTTACACTACACCCAGATGTGTTTGTTGATTCTCTGATTGAGGCACACAAATACTATTACCATGTACAAACTCAACTATTAGTTATCGAGAAAGAATATGTTGATTTTGTTGTTTGGACATTAATGGGGTTGCATATTGAAAGGATTGAAGTTGATCGAAAAGAAATCACCTCATAGTCAATCACATTCTTTAAGCATGGACACCACACATGGACACCTTAATAGCCGATTGACATCAATGTGTCAAACAAAATTTACTCATAGCACACTGTATGTGTATGGTGTACGTTATTTTTATTAGCCTAGTCAGCACTAAACAGTAGGACAGTAAACCAAATTTCATTTGTATTTTGGAGTAAAAGTTGCTTTTCATTTATTTATTTATCAGATCCTATATTTGAGCACCATTGGTGGCAATGATGTTTAAGAAGTTATAAAAAGGTTTATAAGTGCTTTGTATGGAAGCCAGACGACACTACTACACTTGTCACATACAGACATGGGATCAAAACCCTGCCACTGAAGTGAATGACAGACCTCATAATCAAAAGCACATGTATCAGAGCACTCAACAACCAAATCACCCAGATGGCAAACAAATCACAATTTAATGTTGTTAAACAATAAATAACTTTTGTGTGGACCATAGCCTCGTTAAAGGGAAGTAACTCCAAATAAGGAGTCGTATGATAGGTGGCGTCCTTTTCATTTCATGATTTCACTGAACGGATTGATCGACAGAACAATCAATACAAAATTTGGTTAGTTAGTGAACGGTTATGGTTCTTCGTCGATCAGGATGTGTTAGATAAGTTGTTTATGTGTATTCGTTCATGAACATATATATGTAAATATTTCTAGTCGCACGGTTTTTATGGTGCATGTTAACAACTCGGGTTAGTCATTGTATTCGTTACTGACCGTTACTCACCATGTGCGTTGTTGTTTTGACCCGTGCACTTTGAACGTCGAGCCCGCGGCCATTCTGTTATGTTTTTGGAACTTTAAGGTATTTGTGAGATATGGCTGAACAAGATGTGTTAATAATCGGCTCGTCACATGTCCACAGGCTACAGACTTATGTTTTATCAAGTCCTAAGTGTGAGAACTTTAATTTCGACAAGTCGTTGGGTAAAATCAATGTATCGTTTGAGGGAATTAGTGGCGGCAAAATGTCGTGTACTCGGCACTGTATTCGTTGGGAGACCAGTATTAATAACCACCGCCCTTCCCATATCGTTGTGCAAGCTTTAGGAAACGATATTGATTCAAAAGGATCAGACAGTGCTTATATAGTTGAAATGGTGGATCGGCTCCTGCTTTTAGTAGATAAGTGGTGCCGACAGTTTAGTATTAGTAGTGTTACGATATGTCAGATACCCCACGATTAAAAACTAGACATGCGATAGTGTCACAGTTTAATACGCTTTGTGAGCAGGCTAATCAGCTCCTGAAATCTAGATTGTCTGTGACTCCTGATGTTTTTTATTGTTCGTTACGAGGTCTAGCCAATATGAACACTGGTGCACACGTTTCTCAGTGACGGAGTGCATTTTAGTGCAGTTGGAACAAAGTTATATTTCCGTAACGTTAGAGGTGCAATCTTGCGTAGGATTAAAGGCAGGGATGAGAGGAGTTGAGGTAGGATTCATTAGGCATTTTATTACAATTTATATCCGATTATTCAGAGCAAATCCCTACATCATTGAATGATACCGGTATGTCACTTTCATGAATAGTTTGGCAATGTTATGGTCCGTTATAGGCTAAGGTGCTATGAGAAAGGTACTCATCTGGGCATAGGGGCTATAATGTACGCCATTCATTAGGATTTGCCTGAAACTAGGTCGGACATCTGCTGGTGAATCTTGTGTCACTGTAACACATTGGTTAGCCCAGGTTGTTGGCGGTTATTGGCAAAGGTGCTATGAGATATGTACTCAACAATGCAAAGGTGATATAATACCCGTCATGATGGTGTGCCTATTTCTTATACCAGGATATTTATCATTTTTATGAGGCATATGTTCTAGTTGGAATGAAATGACATAAAGCATAGGTTCTGGTGGAAATGATGGGAACAGTGTAAATGAATCTTCCTCAATAATTCTCATTTTTTCCCTTTTTAGAAGTAATTGGTAATATCTTATTAAGTGTTTTAAATGGGTATATTAATATATCTTTTACAGGAGATCAATATTGAAACAGAATGGAGACGAGTTTGGGGAAGAAGTCTGCCAGGTTGGCTCAGAAGAAGAGTAAAACCATTTCGACAGAAGCGTCGGGTTCAAAAAAGCGTCAAACCATTTCGACAGAAGATTCAGGTTCTAAGAAGCATAAAACCATTTCCACAGATATCAAATACTTCCACATCAGTCTCTTCTGTCACAAGCACATGTATCAGAGCACTCAACAACCAAACCACCCAGATGGCAAACAAATAGACTTTTTAATAATGTACCGATACAAATATATATGTATCTATGGTAGCACAAAATTCATCAGAATGTAGGCCAAAGCTTTACTTTACGAGCAGCATGCCTGAAATATCTTGTGACTGTCAATTCTTTTATGAATAATATATCACACTAACAATCTTCGAAGCGCAGACAAGGGACAGCCTTCTGATATTTGTACTAAGCTAATGCAGCCTCACTCTATGATCTTGTAGTTGATAATCATTATACATCAGTGCAATTATATGATGATATGTTTTGACAAACAGATACATGTATTTTACTGGTACAATGCTATCAAATAGGAAGAATCTACCAAATGAAAATTAAAATATCATAAAAAGAAGGGCGATATTTTTGAAATGAGAAGAGACATCTTATTGGATTTTATTCAGCAGATCTAGGCAGCACAGGACAAAGGAAGTGTAGTTGTGCGTTTGTGTTCTGGACTTGAGCCCCAAAAAACCCCCATATAATTGTTATGGATAGGTTTTATACCTCCATATAATTGTTCGAATATATGTACAGAGAAATGGAGATGCATGCTGTTGCTATCACCATGATAAACAGAAAGTTTTTTCCGGATGAGCTGAAGGAAACCAAAAGGCATAAAAAGACTATGAACAGAGGGGATTCAGATTTTCGAGTATCTGATAACATAGTTGCCATGGTTTGGAAAGACCGAGAGCCGATAATTTTTCTATCAACATTCTCTGATCCCACAAAGACAGAAAAAATAAATAGACGGGCGAAGGATGGAACTTTATTAGAAATCAACTGTCCCAAGCTTGTTGTATTATATAATAAATATATGGGAGGAACAGATAAGAATAACCAGCTGACAAGATTAAACCGATCGAGATGTCATTATCGATGGCTGCAACGCCTTATGATGAAGTTTATCTTCTGGTCAGTTTATAATGCATATATTTTATTTAATGCGTTTGCAAACAGAACTGCCAGTCGTAGACATAAAACCTTTGGTTATTTTCTTAACGAAATTGCACTTGGGTTGATTGGGGAGTATAGGACTGAAGCTGTTGTTCGCCGGCGGTTGTCCGTAAACTCTATATTCCTGAACCAAGACTTCAGAATGTCGGTACTCATCATCCGGTGAGACCAGTAGAAACCACTGGTTATGGTATGTGTCGTGTTTGTGGAGAAAAATATAATAGGTACATGAGAGCAAATAAAGGACTAAAAGACTGTAAAAACCTACCAGTCTCCCAAACACGAACAGTTTTCAAATGCTCAACATGTGACGTATATTTATGCATTCGCCAAGGTTCAACATGTTGGCATGCTTGGCATCACCTCAAAGAATATTGGAGAACATAATTGACATAATTACTAAACAGTAAGCCTACTAGTGATAAAAATTGGCCATAAACTATAAAAATGGTGAAATTCTGAGCATTTTTTGGATTACCTGATACACACTTGAGACTCACCTGTGGGTGTTAGCTGATATGTACCTGCATTATAATGAATTTTATAAATAACTGTGTCATTATGTACAATATGGAATGTGTTTTGGTGGGTAAAAGCTAAAAACAATATCAGTTTTATTCTTTTATTTCAATTTTTCTTGTTTACCTGTATTTACCTGTCTGTCACCTGTCTAAATTTATGACCCATTCCCACCCCATTCCAGCACCAGCCCAAGTTACATATTTTCTAACCACAGTCCAAATTTCAAGTTGATAAATGCAATAGATGTGGAGATATTGGCATTTACATGACTTCATGCAAATTTGGTGAATTCATCTCCAGGAAGTCAGGGAACTGGTACTGTATATAGCAGACAGCTAGGGGTCAAAGGGTTAAATATTTTGGACACAGATAATGAACCAATTAAAGATTCTTTATGTCCAGGGACTGTTGAAGTTATAAACAATTTTTTTATTCAAGAGGACAATGCGATCAATATCAAATCTAATAAGAAAACGTATTTAACAACAGTTTATGTTTTACAAAAAAGTCTGAAGGCTCGCCGTCCTGCACCAATCACAAGGGAAAACATCCCAGCTGAACATCTTGGCTCTATCCTTGCATCACTGACAAGGGGGAGAATGCTGAAAATACCAAGGAACTTTCACGGCAAATACACTGATTGAGCCCATGGCCTCTAGGCTAGCAAACCATTGCCTTACTCATCAGTGTAGAATAATACTTCTGAATCTGAAGGGTCAGAATCATCTAAGTTATTGATTTCTGCATACAATAGTTGATCAAACTGGGAAAATACAACCAGTCAAGAAATTAGAACAAAAAATGAACATTAATGTAATTTGTGTTTTTTAGCCATTCAGAATGTTTCATGTATTTACTGCGGGATTGTAATTATGCTAATGAGCTGATTAATATTTACCGCCACTTTAGTCATTGTTTCAACGCTCTGCCAACCACCTAGACGTAGATTAATTTGTGAGAGAAGAGATAGTTTTAAATTGATAAATACTATATATGTTATAATTTTCATCGGTGGTTGATGGTTTGACGGAAGAATATTATTTTCCTATCTAAGTAATTTGTTTTTGCAAGTTCATTGTTGTGTTGTGTGATAGTAAAAGTCTCTTCCTTTAGTCGTGTTCCGCCATTAGTAGACAGCCTCGTTCTCATTTCCTATGTTCTCTAAAGGTGGTCAGTGCCATAATGGCCTCGTCAGATTCTGTGCCGTTATTTAGTGTGAGTCGCAACATTCAACAGTCTTTTCCAGTTTCCCGACCGATTAATGTGGCTATTTTTGGCACTTCGTATGTTAAGCGGTTAGCGGATCACATGGCATTATATGACGATAATTTGGGTTTAGACTACCGTTTGTGTGTTGTTCGCTGTTGGGGGTATGGTGGATTACGTGTGAGGAATGACCCGCACGGTCGTTTATTTAAAAGAAACGATCGTTTTTCTGGATCGGATTTGGTATATCTTCATTTAGGATCGAATGACTTATCTGATACACACAGTAGCCCCGTTCGAACGGCGTCGGATATTACATCGTTTGCGGGTTATATTCAGAGTGGTTGGGCGCCAAAATGTGTCATAATTTCTCAGTTGTTGCCGCGGCAGACTGTTCCATACGGAAACTACAACAGCAATATTGTCCAAACCAACAATGCCCTTATGCAATTTTGTCAAGATGATCCCACATTGAGTTTTTGGCGACACCGAGCTGGACTTTGGCAGCCAGTCACATACCCATATGCCAGAGATGGTATCCATTTATCCCCAGAAGTGGGCAACTCTTTGTTTTTAGCCAGTATACGGGATGCCATTTTACGCCATATCCGTTGGTATTGTTTGGTAGGTTACATAATTTATATGTTGCATGAAATTATAAAAGATTTTATATGTTGCATGAAGCCATCTTTCAACAAAAAGTAGCATGCAGTTATCAACAAGTGGCCTTGATACTATCTTTGTATGTGTTGCATGCAGTTTCAATAAGAGGCCTAGTTTTGTTATTGGTATGCAAGTTGCTTGCATGGCTGTAATATTGTCTTGGAAAAAAAAAAAAAAAAAAAAAAATTTGCATGCAGTGATTAAAAAGTGGCCTTAATAAAGTGCATGCAATTGCACTGCATTGCAGTGATGGAAAAAGTGGCCTGGGATCTATCTTCATATACAAAAGTTGCATGCAGTGATTAAAAAGTGGCATTAGTGTTATCTTTATCATAAGTTGCATGCAGTTCGTAAATAGTGGCGCTGATGCTTTCATCTGTATAGACAAATATTCTGTTACTCTGCAGTAGTAGTTATATTGGTGTTAAATATTATATTTTAGGATAATGCCGAAACGGCGTGAAGTTGTACCAAATGCGTCGAGTGACAGTGATGAAGCTCCGGTTATGTCGTCAGCTGAAGATAGATTAACGGACATATTGATCCGAAAGATGATGGACAGGGGTCTGGTTTTTAGCCAAAATCAGCCGCCTAAAACCAAAAAGCAGAAAACATCAGCAACAAATACTATGGAAGCTACATCCACATCATCTCTAACAACTGCAAGTGAAACTGTAACTTCATCACAAGCCTCACACCAACCACTAACAACATCCACTTCAGCATCAAATAGCATGCCAGTATTTACTACAACACCATTCAATCTACCGCCTGTATGTACGACAACATCATCATCATTCAACAGCATTAACCCATCAGTTTTAAATTTGAATGCAGCACAACTTTTGCACCATCCAGGTATGGGTCATACTACCCAACCAAGTTTGTCTTTAATGAGTAATATTTTGCCTCAGCAACCAGTGGACATGTCCGTATCAAGACATGTACCTGATAAAATTAAACAGGATATCTGGGCAAATAAATACATTGATTTTTCAGTGCTGTTACCTGGTGGGAATGTGCCAACTCAGTTAGCAATCAACATTTCTGAGTCAGGGGAGGAACCTGTTTTTAAGCTTTCCTCAAATCCCAAACCTACAAAAAATTTAAATTTCGATCAGTGGCAACGTGCTTTTACCATTTTCATGGACGTTTTCATCCAAAGAACGCCCAATTTGGCGTCAAGTTTATTGACATATAATTCATTACTGAGTTGGCTCAGACGTATGGTTCTCAGGCCTTTAATTTCTATGATTATCAATTTAGGTTGTTACGGCAATCCCAAGTGTTACTATGGGATCAAATACATGCAGAGCTTTGGCTTCGTGCCACTACTTTATATGGGCCCATATCAATAATTCCATACAAAGATCTTCCCGTAACACATATGCTCTATCTTCTCATTCCAAAAGGGTCTGTTATGCCTTTAACTCTCAGCAGGGCTGTTATCGTCCCAATTGTAATTTTTCGCACGTTTGCTCTAAATGTGGTTTTAACCATTCACTTGTACAATGCTTTGCTAAAACACGCAGAAATCAGTATTCTAATTTTCAACCTTCGCCAATTCGTTCGGTGTTACCATCATCCAGTAATTTAGTAAATAATCCTTCTCTTCCTGCATCTAAAGTTTCTATACCACAACCTATTACTCGATTTAGCCCACCACAATCAATTTCTATTCCCCCACCCCCGATGGGAGTCAAATCACAGTCCCGTTATTCATTTCGGACCACCAGTGCAAGCAACAAGCGAAATTTCAACGCCAATAATGCGAAATAGATTGTGGGAAATATTTGAGGGTTATGATATGGATGAAAGACAATTTTTAGTTGCAGGATTTAGTGAAGGTTTTCATATTCCATTTACGGGTCAAAGAGTATTTTCAGTGGCTCGTAACCATTCTTCATGTTTCAGTCATATGGAGATGTTAGTGAAGAAGATCAATAATGAGTTGGCTCATGGTCGTGTTATGGGTCCGTTTGCATCCCCTCCCTTCCAGAATTTGCGATGTTCCCCGCTGGGTGTGATACCTAAACAGGAGCCGGGTGCATTTCGCTTGATTCATGATTTGTCTTTTCCGCTCAATAATTCTATTAACTCAGGCATATCTGAAGAGTTCACTAAAGTGCAGTACGAATCCATAGATCAAGTCGTTGATATTGTAAAAACCAAAGGTAGGGGGGCGTTAATGGCTAAGGCTGATATTCAGGATGCTTATCGTTTATTACCAATTCATCCAAATGATTATGAGTTGTTGGGATTTACAGTTCAATTAAATGGGGAGTTGTTATATTTTGCTGATAAATGTTTGCCCAAGGGTCTTAGCATGAGTTGTCAAACTTTTGAAAGATTTAGTTCATCTTTACATTGGGTTATGGAGGCCAAATATGGAGCCTCCATGAGTCATATGATCGATGATTTTTTCTTTGTTGGGTTTCCCAACTCTGCAGATTGTTTACATTCACTTCAAAATTTTCTTGGTTTATCAAAATTTTTATTGGCAAATATATATCTGTTCTCTTTCTTGACACCACATATATCTCTATATTCTGACTTTATTGAGGAAGAGTACCAGTATTGTAGGGAAACAATAATTGGTAACATAGCCAATACCTTGAATGACAGGGCTGCTATTAATCAGGCAACTATTCGAAAGGTTAATGCCTCATGGAGAAAAACTCAATGAACTCAATTGCCATTTACATCCAGTGGATACAATAGCAACTAAATGTAGGTCTGCCTTAAAATCCATTGAGAGCGAGAAAGGAGAGTTTTTGGGAATGACTGTAATTGGAAACTTGGTTGTCCAAATAAACAATCTGAGATATAAATAAATATTACGAAGTAATAGCTTTTGTGATCAGGCTGTTCGTTTTACCGTGGCTGCCATTTTCAGGCACTTCCGTTTCCTTTCTCCCTTTCCTGCCAATTGTACAGCACTTCCGTTTCCTTCCCCTTTGTCTCGCCAATTCGCTCGCCGAGAATTTCTCCAGAGCGCAAAATTTAACGGTAAAGTTAAGTTGACTACTATTACAGTGCTTTTGTTAACTCATTATTTGGTAGAAGGTTCAATTCGAGTCATCAGTAACAGTGAGTGTGGTATTTGTTTTTAACCTTTGCATGGAAATTCCTATGCGAGGTACTCAGGTAGTTCCTCCGTGCGGTAATGTGGAATGTACATTCCAATCGCCATTTCATGCGACGGCCTGTCGTCTTTATCGTACGCGGTTATGCAGTCATCTATCTCGTCAAGAATGGGCGACAAGATCGGCAGAGTATACAAAATTGTTTTCTAGTGAACATTAGGCGGGATTAAAAACCAGCAGCCATACGGGTTCGTTTTTTACCGTAGGGCGCTCACATACCTCCGTTTAGCACTGTTTGATTCTATTGTTATTATTATCCATGTTTGGATGTTTGTTAATTGTCAACGCTTGCTTATTTAATTTCCTCCCATGTTTGGATGTTTAATATGTCGGTACTTATAATGGTACAATCCTTATAATCATCCATGTTGTTAGCTTCCATGTTTGGTTTTTTAAAATTTTCATCCATGTTTGGATAGTTATGATGTCGGTAATTATAATCATCCATGTTAGACATTATTTGTTAGCTTCCATGTTTGGTTTTATTAAAATGTTCATCCATGTTTGGATAGTTATTATTTTGATATTTAATTTCATCCACACTTGGATGTTTATTTTTCATCCATGCTTGGATATTTATTTTTCATCCATGTTTGGATATTTACATGTATTATGTTGGTTATCCATGTTTGGATTTTTATTATCATCTATGTTTGGATTTTATTTTCATCCATGCTTGGATATCTGTTTCATGAATATCTAGCCCCATCCAGGTTTAATTTTTCCCATGTTAGGAGCTAATTCAATCCATGCTTGGATCTAACTCAAGCCTTGACTGGATAGCTAGTTATCCCTTTTTGGATAATTGTATATCACCCCCCCCCCCTTTTACAGAGATTACATCATGCCGAAGCGAAAGTTACACGTCCAAGATACCCAAAGCTCCAGTGAAGAGGAGGTATCTCCTAATTCTAACACCCATCATGGAAATGCAGATTGTGGGTATTCTTGGTAAGCTTCTGACTGGGCCATGGATGACCAAGTTCTATGCTTTTGCCGAGTCAGAAGTTTCGCATATGGAAGGTATCAATATTGTCAAAGATGTGCTGCGTACCCTTCAGCAAACGCTGGATGACCCACTTAATATTATTACAAGGAACTCAGATTTTTTTGGTGGTGCCTTAAACCAGATGACAGAGGGAACCAGCAAACAAGGACGTGTTTAGAATCATGGCAATGGCGTGCTTGAAAACTGTCATCGAAGTATTGGAACGACAATACAAACAATATTTTGGGATGGATCTCACTAAAGAGTTGAGGAGAGAAACTGAGTTGGCGTGATTGCATAACATTGACTCTGAAGAAATAATGGAAATGTTTGGTGCAAGGAAAGAAAGAGCCACATATGCGAATGTAGACCTTTTGGTGGCAAGGATGCGGTCAAAGAAAAATAATGTTGTGTGGTGGTTAGACAGTGTGTATGAGGGTAAAACAGCGCGCATTGTGACATGGGCAATTGATTGGCAAGGCACGGAAGAAAAGATCAATGAACAGGAAAAATATTTGTGATGTCAACAAGGAATTGTCGAAAAGAGCGGCGCACAATAGGCAGAAAAAGAATGTTAAAGAGAGGAAAGACATTGTAAAAAAAACTTAAAAATCTAAATGTTTTTGAAGGAAGTGTAGTTGGCTGCAGCATCTGCCACACTTTATGATGAAGACACCAATCAAAAGTAGAAAAAATGAAAAACAATAAGAAAGATGGAAGTCTAGATGGCCTAGTAATAATTGACAGTGCAGTTGAAGGGGTGATAGAAATTAAATGCCCTTATAGACACTTTTTTTTCAGTTATCGCCCCTAGTAACTCAAGCCGCAGCTAGGGCACCAACATTATTTGAGCGCCATGTTTGTGGTGAAACCAAACGTAAACAACATAAAAAATTTCTGTGTTCTTCGATAAAATTTATTAATGGTGTAATGGATTCAAAAAGTAATAATTCAAAAGCTGCTGGTTTAGATTAAATTGCTGCTTGGGTTGACGACATGAGATACTGGCCTAATGTGATGTACAGAGATATCTATAATTATCTAATTTCATCTAAAACAGTCGATGGACAAGAAATGAAAAACTTTAAATAAAAATTTACAAAGCTACAAATGAACAATCTGAGATATAAATAAATATTACGAAGTAATAGCTTTTGTGATCAGGCTGTTCTTTTTACCGTGGCTGCCATTTGCAGGCACTTCCGTTTCCTTTCTCCCTTTCCTGCCAATTATACAGCACTTCCGTTTCCTTTCCCTTTGTCTCGCCAATTCGCTCGCCGAGAATTTCTCCAGAGCGCAAAATTTAACGGTAAAGTTCAGTTGACTACTATTACAGTGCTTTTGTTAACTCATTATTTGGTAGAAGGTTCAACTCGAGTCATCAGTAACAGTGAGTGTGGTATTTGTTTTTAATCTTTGCATGGTAATTCCTATGCGAGGTACTCAGGTAGTTCCTCCATGCGGTAATGTGGAATGTACATTCCAGTCACCATTTCATGCGACGGACCTTCGTTTTTATCGTACGCGGTTATGCAGTCATCCATCTCGTCAAGAATGGTCGACAAAATCGGCAGAGTATAAAAAATTGTTTTCTGGTGAACATTGGGCGGGATTAAAACCCAGCAACCTACGGGTTCGTTTTTTTACCGTAGGGCGCTCACCTACCTCCGTTTAGCACTGTTCGATTGTATTGTTATTATTATCCATGTTTGGATTTTTGTTAATTGTGAACGCTTGCTTATTTAATTTCCTCCCATGTTTGGATATTTAATATGTCGGTACTTATAATGGTACAATCCTTATAATCATTCATATTGTTAGCTTCCCTGCTTGGTTTTTTTAAAATTTTCATCCATGTTTGGATAGTTATTATGTCGGTAATTATAATCATCCATGTTGGACATTACATGTTAGCTTCCATGTTTGGTTTTATTAAAATTTTCATCCATGTTTGGATAGTTATTATTTTGATATTTAATTTCATCCACGCTTGGATGTTTATTTTTCATCCATGCTTGGATATTTATTTTTCATCCATGTTTGGATATTTACATGTATTATGTTGGTTATCCATGTTTGGATTTTTATTATCATCCATGTTTGGATTTTATTTTCATCCATGCTTGGATATCTGTTTCATGAATATCTAACCCCATCCAGGTTTAATCTCTTTTCCATGTTTGGAGAATATTCAATCCATGTTTACATCTAACTTAAACATTGATTGGATAGCTAGTTATCCCTTTTCAGATAATTGTATATCACCCCCACACCTTTTACAGAGATTACATCATGCCGAAGCGTAAGTTACAGGTCCAAGATACCCAAAGCTCCAGTGAAGAGGAGGTATCTCCTAATTCTAACACCCACCCGACTTCTTCAGCAGAAGACAGATTGTCAGAAATCATCCTGCAGAAAATGCTCGACAGAGGCTTGGTTCACAAAGCCCCTTCGCCTACGTGTAATCAACCAGCGGGTCCAAGGGTTGCACCTATGCTGCAGACATTGTCTCCTTTGCCGCAGTCCCATACAGTGCAGCTACTACCACAGAATTGACCTCGACCGCTACTACCACCAGGCTTATTATTTTAATTCAGCCCAACTCATTTAGAAAACATGAGATCCTGGGACATGTCACACCAACACTTGTGTTTATTATTCATTTTAAATTTGTATGGAGGGGGGGGGCTTTCGCTAGGAGCACAAAGATTCTAAAGGATATCCTAACGAGTTCAAGACATTCCTAGACGATAACAACTTACCAAGGGGTCTTCTGTCTAGGTGGTTTAGTACCCAGTTTGCTAAAAGATTTTGCTTCTGGAACTGCCATCACAGAAATGCAGATTGTGGGTATTCTTGATAAGCTTTTGACAGGGCCATGGATGACCAAGTTCTATGCTTTTGCCGAGTCAGAAGTTTTGCATATGGAAGGTATCAATATTGTAAAAGATGTGCTGCGTACCCTTCAGCAAACGCTGGATGACCCACTTAATATTATTACAATGAACTCAGATTTTTTTGGTGGTGCCTTAAACCAGATGACAGAGGGAACCAGCAAACAAGGACGTGTTTAGAATCATGGCAATTGCTTGCTTGAAAACTGTCATCGAAGTATTGGAACGACAATACAAACAATATTTTGGGATGGATGTCACTGAAGAGTTGATGAGAGAAACTGAGTTGGCGTGATTGCATAACATTGACTCTGAAGAAATAATGGAAATGTTTGGTGCGAGGAAAGAAAGAGCCAAATATGCGAATGTAGACCTCTTGGTGGCAAGGATGCGGTCAAAGAAAAATAATGTTGTGTGGTGGTTAGACAGTGTGTATGAGGGTAAAAGAGCACGCATTGTGACATGGGCAATTGGCAAGGCGCGGAAAAGATCAATGAACAGGAAAAATATTTGTGATGTCAACAAGGAATTGTCGAAGAGAGCGACACACAATTGGCAGAAAAAGAATGTTAAAGAAAGGAAAGACATTGTAAAAAAAACTTAAAAATCTAGATGTTAGTGCCCTGAAAACAGCATTCCCTGAAGTGTCAGATGAGACCCATGTTGATTGAATTGGTCTTTCTGAAGGAATTGTAGTTGGCCGCAGCATCTGCCACAATTGGTATGATGAAGACACCAATCAAAAGACTGAGTGGTGTGGTAAAGTAGAAAAAATTAAAAACAGAAAGAAAGATGGAAAAAAACAAACCATTCATTCTTACTGGATAGCTTATTGGTGGGAGGAAGGCAGTTATGAGGATGCAGAGGACTTTGAAATTACCAAGTTGGAACTTGTGAGGACTATTTCTTTGTTAGGTAGAAAAGACGCTGAGTTTGAGTGATGCTATATATATATATGGATTATGAGTAAGTCTTTGTTAAAATTGGTGCATAGAAGCTTAAATAACTTTAACGAATGACGAAACTCTTGTGTTACAAAATCCTAGTAGGACATTAAATCAAACCAAGAAAAGTTTTACCAATTATTGTATGATTTTTGACCTGTCATTTTAATTAAAATTCAACATGAACACATTACTATTCTTGTCTTAAAGTATTACATATGCTCCTTTGTCTGAATAAGCTTTCCATTGATACCTTTACCTTTGAATTGAAAATAAAGAAAGTTAAGTACTACTACTTCTGGACCCCACTTTTCAGTCACGCCGCCAACTCGTTAATCTTACCATTTTCCTATTGAAGACAAATCCGCTAATCAGCCCTAATTGGTGACTCAAAAAACATTCGAATAAGTCAAAGATAAAAACAAATTGGAAAATGCCACTAAAAAGCCACCGGTTACTGCAATTAACCTGTAGTCTTTAGCAGACAAGTGACGATGCCAAGGATAAATCTGAAAGCGTTACTGCCACCACTGCATAAAATTGACTTTAATTTTGCATACACTTGTGACTTGAAAAGTGACAAATGTGTTAACTTCTTTCAGAGCTACTATGAAACATTATCTTTACATCAAGATGCTTGTAACCAAGGAGAAAAAATAACACGTGACCAACAAAATAATAACACATGGCGTATTGCAAGACATGGCAGAATAACAGCTTCTAATTTTGGGACTGTTAGCAAACGTCGACAAAGAAATGAGGTTACATCTCTTATTAAAAACGTACTGGATTATTGCCCTTTTAACAGTAAAATGGGGACGTGACAATGAGCCTGCCGCCAGACTTAAATTTAACAAAGATATGAAAGAAAAGTACTCCTAATATAATTGTGCAGTTGTAGGGATTATGTGTCTGCAAGGAGTATCCACACCTTGGAGTAAGTCCAGATGGCCTAGTAATAATTGACAGTGCAGTTAAAGGGGTGATAGAAATTAAATGCCCTTATAGACACTTTTTTTCAGTTATCGCCCTTAGTAACTCAAGCCGCCGCTAGGGCACCAATATTATTTGAGCGCCACGTTTGTGGTCAAACCAAACATAAACAACATCAAAAATTCCTGTGTTCTTTGATAAAATTTATTAATGGTGTAATGGATTCAAAAAGTAATAACTCAAAACCTGCTGGTTTAGATTAAATTGCTGTTTGGGTTGACGACACGAGATACTGGCCTAATTTGATGTACGGAGGTATCTATAATTATCTAATTTCATTAAAAAAAACAGTCGATGGACAAGAAATGAAAAACTTTACAAATTTACAAAGCTACAACTTTTTTCAGAGTGGTAATGTGGGTCAGATTGTATTACATACATATGATAATAAGGAGATTATGTTGAAAACTTTTGTTCATGCTTCACAGAACATCACAAGATATAATGAAGTATATGTACTTTGTCAACAAGATGGAACAATATTTAAACTAAGTACGTGTGTATGGCTGGCCAAGGACATTCGTGTAGTCATGTTGGTGCTTTATTATGGAAAATCGAGCATGCAGTTTGAAATAACTACACAGGTATTTCATGTACAGATGACTCTGCTGCATGGAACAGGAGAACAAAAAGAAATATTGAGCCCAGGTCACTTAATTCTATACAATTTAAAAATCCAAAAGTGGGAAAGACATTTTAGAAGCTGATGATGGGAATATTTTACCTGCTGTATACAAAGACTCTATTAAACACTCACATCTTTTGCCCTTTTTCAGTATAAAAGGAACAACAGCGTACAAGACTTTTCTGTGTGAACCAATAACGAAAGATATTGTGCAAAGATATTGTCGTTAACTTCTTGCGACAAATGTTTTGACTTTTTTAAAAACATTTGTTATTGTTAATGTGGAAAAAATCAACAAGTTCCAGGAATACACAAAAGCTCAGAGTATGTTGTGAGCAGGGATGCCAGGAAAATCCGCATAACCGCAAGTTCAGCACATAAAATTCCCATAAAAGAATCAAGGGATGCCACAAACTTTATTAGAGAACATTTGCACCCAAAATTTAATGAAAACAAGTTTACGAGGTATGGACTGGAGCAAGAGCCCAGGGCTATGGATTTTTTTTATAATCTATTAGACATCATGTTGAAAATAAAGGATGTTTATTTCTGCAGAAGAGAACTGGCTTTCAGCTAGTTCTGATGGAATCGTAAATAGTGATACACTTTTAGAAATCAAAGTCCTTTCCTGACAAGGATGGATGGTTTTTCAGAAATATTTCCCATCAACCGATTTGAGATCATTTTACCTTACATTCATTTTGTTGATGAAGGACAAGGAAGAATCATTTTTATGCATAACCTCTTTTCTAGTGTTGAATTGTTCGAAAATCTATATCAAAGAGGCTTTATGTCAGGGAAAAGAGGACTAATATACCAAAAGAAACAATTGGAAAGAAAACGCAAGCAGTCAAACACACAGTAACGTTTATCAGTTTTGGGATTATTCACTGTGAATTTGAATATGTATGACCAAAAGTCAAGATTCAGTTAGCTTTTGGTCAGAATGCATTTTATTATTTCATTTCATTGTTATTCATATATTCAAATGATTTTGAAAGTTATCAATTCTACCTCCGCATAAATTCCTAATCACTAGATTATAAATCATTTCAGGCCTAAAGAAAGACTTGCAATAAGCAGATTTAGCTCTTGCATACCGTTAATGTATTCTTAACTAAGCATAAATGTGGTTAAATACTTTACTCGTAGTGTGCAGAAGGAGGGTATTTTTGGCGTCAATATATTAAGACGAATAAAAGATGAGTACTTTTAACCTATCAGAGAATATTTTGGTCATTACGAAGTAATCGGAGCAATTTTGGTAAAGTAATCACGGAAAATGACTACGGATGCAACGATACACCAGTTATTGTGATTATTCAAAATCATTGCGTCAAGCGATAACAATCATTTATAAAAAATAATCGCATTTTTGATTTGGCTAAGGACACACACGTGTCTCTATCGAGAAGGACACACATGTGTCTCTATGGAAGGACACACACTTTCCTCTGGATAAGGACACACATGTGTCTCTATGGAGGGACAACCACTTTTCTCTGGATAAGGATACATATGTGTCTCTATGGAAGGACAAACACTTTTCTCTGGATAAGGACACATCATTGTCCGCGGTAAAGGACACACACTTTTCTCTGGATAAAGACACATCATTGTCCCTGGTAAAGGACACACTTTTCTCTGGATAAGGACACACCATTGTCCCTGGTAAAGGACACACACATGTATCTGGATAAGGACACACACTTGTCTATGGATCAAAACTGCAGGGATGATGAAAGTGACTATAACGAAAGTGATATTTCTGATTGTAACGATTTGGACTATTGTCCGAAGTGACTATGTTACTGATAGCGAGGAAATGTCTGATGTTTATAATGATGAGGGAATGGACATCTCCAAAAGAAGTATGATGAAGCAGTACATTAAGAGCAAACCAGACAAGTGGGGGTACAAGGCCTACGTACTCTCAGAATCAAAGTCAGCATAATATTGTAGCCTGGCTTTTGAGCACCGGAAAAGAAAACCCTGGACAGTTGGAGGAGGAGGGGGAGGAGGGGGAGGGGATACTTTCATAACTCATAGGATAGTCAGGGGAATGATGAGGCCTTATTTTGGAAATGGACATAATGTATATTATTAGCTTTGGCTAATGAACTTGGACAGAATCAAACTTGTGGGTGGGACAGTCGACATAAAACGCCGTGGCCTGCCCCGGGGACTGAACAAGGCAAACCTTCCACTGCGGAAAGGTGATGATCCAGTATTCATGAGAAATGGGAAACTGTTAGCCCTTGCTTGGCATGATGTGAAAAGGTTGTCCATGCTAACAAATATTCATGGGAACAATTGTGTGATGAAACGGATCCGCACAAAGGAAACCGAAACCGGATATCGTGATGTAAACAAACCATACTGTGTGGACAAACACAACCAATACATGGGGGGGGGTGTGGACAAAATGGATCAAAGAATGAAAACATACCTATTCCCGCATAGGTCAACTAAGTGGTATCCTAGGATAGTCAATTGCCTACTGAGTGTGTCCGTAGTAAATGCTCACATTCTCTACCGCTCAAAGAACAATAACCCGCTTTCACTGAAGAGATTCATCCAGGAGATATGTATCTCACTATTAAAGGGGTACAATCGACCAGTAGACCCAAGGCCAGGGCGCACCATGGTAGGAGACATACCACAGAGACTTGAGGAAAGACACTTCCCATCAAACATTGACGATGGAAGACCAGATTGCATTGTGTGCAGTGACAGGAGTGGCAGACGACAGATGAGAAAAAAGTGTCGCCAATGTAATATTCCCATGTGTGTGGTACCCTGTTTTGAAAGATTTCACACTCTAAAGGATTATAAATGCTGTCATCTGGACTGATAAAAACTCATTTGGACATAATAGACAATCAGTTTTGAAGATGAGAAGGCAAGTGTTGTTTTCCTCCAATTGTTTGATTTTTTGGCGGCCATCTTGAATTTGGCAATTTTCATCATTTTCAGTAAAAATTGTTTTATTTACAATATAAGATACTGATGCATGTATCTCATAGCAACACTGAAACTCATGTGAAGGTCTTTGAACATGCAATTCTTCTATTGTACAACTAGTCAACTACAAGAACAAGATATCCACAAAACCCATGTTTTTATTTACCCCACTTCCGCGTTACATTTATCTAGGTTTCGACTATCAAATAATTAAACAATTAGGTACCAACCCCGACCTCCTAAAATCTACAACCCATAGACGCACCATTGAACTTCATTGGATTATTAGATTGAAAACCTTTCAACCACACGGGATCAATGACAAAATCTTAACTTGGGCATCCCCCTATTTTTTCCTTTGTTTACAACCCCTCTACTGGGTGTCCCAACTTTGGATTATATTAGCCTATCAACCCTCTCACGGGGAGGTCAGGTTTTTTTCTAAAATCTTCCCCCCCCCCCTTTTCTCTTATATACTCTTTGACGTATATATCCCCTTATACTTTTTACGTATATATTATCATATACCGCCATTCGTACGTGCCTACTTGGCATTACGTCACAATGACCCATTTCACGTCATAGCAACCGTTTCCACAGAACAACATGGAAGCCTGTGTGGAATGTGGCAAAGTGTTCTCAAAAAGATGCCATGTCCTCCGACATCTTAGGGAGAGACATAATCCCATCTTTTACCAATGTGACATCAGTACGAAGGAATTTAGAAGGAAAGAATACCTAAGACAACACAAATGCAAGGGTATTGTGCCTAACAATGATGGTAACCAAATACCCATCGACGCAGACCCCTTAGAGGCAGCTATTTTAGACACACTATTGGAGAGCTCGCCCAGGAGCCCCCCAGCACCTCTTTCTCGACTTCCACAGTCGTCGCTGCTAGGGACATCTCACCCAAAAGAGATGTTTACATCCCTAATAGAAGCCCTAGCAGTGAAGAGGAGATTAACGGCGCCCCATATCCCGTCTTCGATAAATGGGATTACCATACTTCCCCCGACCACATCGTGGGGGAGTCTTGGACCACGTTATCTAGCAGCAGAAGCGACATCTGGATTAATCGATATCCTAATCTCGATTCCCGCTTTAAAGTACCAATCCAGAAAGATTTGATGGAGGCCCTCAGAGAAGACCCTTTCCTGTCACCCCAACTTTCGGCGAGTGATCTTTGCACATCCGCTTTCATCTCTGGACTAGGATACTAATTTTAAACCTAATTATACCTATACTATCTCTTTGTCTTTTCTAGCCTATCTTTTCCTTCCCCCCTGAGGCCCCACTGAGGACCTTCCCCTTCCCCCTTTCCGTATACACACATCACCGTTCTCTTTTTTCTTTTTGTTTTTTGGTGCACGGTTTTTCTATTGCCTTCTGCTCTATTTAGTCTTTTAGGCGCACGACTTTTCCTCACCATAGGACTGGCTTCATCCATAGACTCCGGCAATTTTCCATAACCCCGGTAAAATACCAACCCCGGTATTTTTCAGTCAAACACCCGAAAAAAATGACAAAACCCCGGTGAAAATCCGGAACCCTGGCAAAAACTTAGAAACCCCGGTAAAACTGCGAAAACTCGGTAACATACCAAACCCCGGTAAAGATACCAAACCCCGGTTAAAGAAAACCATACCCTGGTATTACCAACCACGGTAAACCCCGCCATTAAATAAACAAACCCCGGTATAATTCTGGAACCCCGGTAAAACTCCGAAACCCCGGTAAAATACCAAACCCCGGTGAACGAAACCCCGGTAAAATGCCAAACCCCCGTGAAATCTCACCGGGGTTTCCACACAGTATATATAGAACATCCTTAAGTGAGAATAATCAGTCTGAAGAGTTCACCTTGAACGAAACTAGTCACTGTTACAGGGATAACTGGTTACATCGCCAAACCTCCTACCTACGAACAGAAAGTATTAATCGAATGGAATATTTTTTTCAATTACATCAAAGGTCTAAAACCATTTCTTCTTGTTATTTTTTGGCCCTGAACATATTGATGCATTTCTAATTAAAACAACCATTTTGAATTTAGCACTGTTCATTAATTAACCCATTTTTGAGTCCTGCAGCGAAAGGGTTAACTGATGATGCTTCCACTTTAACAACTTTCAATAGTCCTTTTGGGCATTGTCAATATTTAAGATTACTATTTGGCTTAAATGTTAATTGATGCTAAAACTAAGGAGGAGCATGATGAAACACTTGAGGAAATTTTGAGGCGAGCAGAGAGTCTTTATTTAAAATTTAATAAAGACAAATGTAAAATTTTGATAGATTCTGTGACATTTATGGGTGATGTTATATCTAAAGAAGGTATAAAACATGATGATTTCGCAGACATCACTGCAGCAACCCACAAAAAACGTAAGAACAAACCCTAATACTACACAACATTGACAGAGGTGCAAAAAGAAGAGGTCACTGACTGGCTAAAAGACAATCCCTCCATCTACGCAAAGAGACTTACAGATTATACAGAGAAGCTATGGGAGGAAAAGCTGCCGACATGGGTGTTGAGGTGGCAGACCTCAAAACCTTTTACAAGTCCAATCGTACCAAGATGACTTCTTCACCTTATGACCTTCAACACTGTGCATAAATTTCAAGTCAATCGGATATTAATTTTAGTGTATTATAGATGTTTCATTACCGAAAAAAGTAAAAATATGCGACAACTCTTGTTGAGTGCCTGGACGATTTAGCTGCTGTGGATGCATGTTCGTTGCCTGGCAACCTATCTTTTCATTTTACAGACCCTTGGCACCAATCAGAATGAAAGGCAATGGGTGATCAACCATCTCGGACACACAATGAATGTACACCAGGTGCATTACACACAAACATCTGATATTCTTGAACGCACAGAGGTGGCAAAAATATTACTTATTCAAGACTTTGTAAAATACAGAAGGAAGACACTTAAAGACATCCAATTGAATGGTAAGGTTACTGGTGAAAATTCATCCTATGCGAATAGTATTCATCAATGTTACAGGTTACAAGTTGAAGCAAAGAGAAAACCTAGGATTAAAACAAATATACAAAGACGGTCAAAGTTGATGAACTTACAAAGCTTTTTGAAAATAATTTTTTTAAGAAGGATCACTGTCAAGTTATTGTCAAGTGAAAGAGTAAAGAAAAGAACACGGAAATCTACAGACGTCTCGCAGAAAATATCAAGAAAAAAGTCAGTGCAATGTTGGTGAAATAAAGGAAAGAAACGAAAAAAAATTTGAAAAGATGCACATTGATGTTTTCGAAATACTTAATTCTATTCCAGTAAAAAATTTACGCCAAACCAGGACTAATGTTATTTTTAGGGTACAAAGAAGCAGTTTGTTCATTTTTTTTCTCTGAATAACGGATAGATGCAACTTTTTTCGCTGAAACTAAATAGGATCATGCAAGGAAGTGGATTTTTATGGTCATTCACCATACATAGAAGTTATATTTCTAACCCCATCATGCATAGAAGAGAATTTTTCGGAGGAAGATGAAACAGGCATAACAACAGATCCTACTGCTAATCTAGCGAACCCAATGCTAACTATTCCCACCACTCTTGGTGTCATTGTCTCGGATGAACCTGTTGCGGCAGATACACAGAGCCCAAGCCATTGTCATTCTACTTCTCAATCCGATGCGGAGCTGGCCGCACTCCAATCAGAGCTCCACTAGATTGGGAGAGAGAGAGAGAGAGAGAGAGAGAGAGAGAGAGAAAAATGGGGTTTAACTTCCACTCAACACAAACTAGGTCATTTTGGGACTAACATGGTTTCAATTTTATTTCAATAATTCGCTTGCGCGTAGGGGTCTTTAGCAGTGGGAGGAAACCGGAGTGCCCGGATGAAACCCACGAGGTTGAGAAGGCGCCCCTATCTCCATGCCACATACGCTCACACCAGGGATCGAAACCACAACCGCAAGCCAGAGGTGACGGGCCAGCTAGTGGTCGAAGCGCGGCACTCTAGACCACTAGGCCATCCCAACCCCCCCTACTAGGTTGGAATACAGAGCCAGGTTTTTAAAGATAAAAATCGAATATCGTGGTCATCAATAGTTTGGGACAAACGTCAAATACACTGACGGCACCGGCAGTCATTGTTGAAGGTGAGCCGATTATTCTGCCAGCTGATCTAATTTAACACCTGACATGCGAACCAAGTCTCTGCAGGACTTAAGGAGTAAGCCAGAGTAGGTTTCACAAATTATTAACTTCTTGTGGCCTGACCCAGTGTTGGCCTATAACACTTTCACCGTTGGCAGTTGTTGAATTCCGCATTGGGGTATGCCATTACTCGCATTTCACAGGACCTGATGAAACATGATCAAAAATTTGACATACAGACACCACTAAAATATACCAAGGACATATTCAGGTTGGCAGGTAAATACATTTGGTACCGTAAAACAGGGTTACTTTGCCCCCAGGGTGTTACATTGCCATTTCAACATGAAAATGTTATTTTATCAGTTTTTTTGTTTAGCATTTATCAGTGACTTGATTTTTGTGCAATATGATGTATTTATGGTATTTGGGAATTTATATATGGCAAAGTTGCCCCAATTAATTTAAAGTGTATCAATGGGTTTTAAAAGTAATCCAACTGATTGCGAACTAAGTGAAAATGCTGGAAAAGCTGTTTTACATGTACGTATATCATAACTGTTTTTCCAATTTCTATTTTCAGGATTGCACGGATTTCCAAAAATGGTACGAAACTACAAGCGAAAAGTAGGCAGCAGGTCATACCGGAAATACACTGAAGATGCCCTTCAGAATGTCATACGAGCAGTCCAAAGTAAACGCCTAAGTGTGAAAAAGGCAGCAGAAACTTACAAGATTCCTCGCAAAACTTTGGAAAACAAAGTTAACTAGACCTGCATAGCAGTGCTGAATCGGCTTTCAGGGTCCTTTATATCATTGCCATGCTTTTAAATTTACCTTTATACTGTAAACGACCGATAGGACTCGGGGTAACAGAAGTTTAAGAAGTGAAATAGAAGTAGTTTTCGAGATAAACGGGTCTGAAAAGGCTCCAAAAAAAGAGGAAAATACTACATTTTCGGCATCTCATAATCTATTGCCTAACCATCGAATTTGTATCATTCTGATATCATATAAAAGTCCAAAAAGGAAAATACTAGATCTTCAGCGTCCCGTAATATTTGTCATTGAACACGCCATCTTGAGTCGGATCGAGCAAAATCTAATTTTGGAGTAGAGGCAAATAAGTAAAAATATTGATGAGATGTTCTCAAAAATGAGTCTATAAATATACTATCTATCAAAATAGCAATAAAATATTTTAGAACACCTTTATTTGAACGTTTTGTAAGAGTACCGTTTTTTAAATCTGTCCTATTTCTTAAAATTCTCGGCGAAATTAGTTATGTTTCTTCGTTCGCTATTGAACGACCTCTGCAGACCTGCAGTGCTAAATCGGCTTTCAGGAATCAGACAGGAAGTGCGTCATACAATAGCCGATCCATCGAGCTACCAAACGATACTGTAGTTGTTATGATTCAGTGACACCCTCTATCAGATTTGTAAAAGTAATATATGCTTGCAAATACGCCGGTCAAAATTGTAAAATCTGGCAAAATTACTTCACTTCCGGTGCCAAAAGAAATCATTATCGGTAACAAATAAGTTGAGAATTCGCAATTGAGAATTGTTTTATACATATCAGGCAATAAATAATAAACTTGGAACCCATAAACTGAAATTAAAAGGTAAAAAAACGTAAAAAGTGATCCTTAGAAAATTGGTTATTTCTCGACAAGGGAACATGCTAGAAGCAATTTTTTGATATCAGTATGATTATATTGATCCAATCTAAATGGCCATTAGAATCAAACGTTATAACGTTAAACAAATAATAAATATAACTCACTTCAAAAAAATATTTGTTTTGAAGTCTAAAAATACGGTTTTTGCAAAAAAGACATTACTTCCGGTGATAATAAAAATCTTAAATTAGTTTAATGCAATCATAAATGGCATAAGGCATCACATGGTGAAAATTGTATGAAAATTGAATAATAATTGACACTTTTATATTCCAAAAAGCTTGAAAAGTGACTTGTAGAAAATCGTCTATTTCTCGGCAACCGTACAAGTTAGAAACTTTTTTGTGGTATCTGTATGATCGTATGGGTTCATGCTATTCGGTGATGGGATTCAAATATCATAATTTTAAAAATATTATAAAAAAGACACATTTGAATAAAATATTTGTTTTTTAGGTTAAAAATACAGTTTTTTCCAAAATGACGTCATTTCCGGTCACAGTGAAACTGTAAAATTGGCTTAAACTAGTCCAAATTGGCATTAAGCATCAAATGAAAAAAAAATATTGAAAATCGGCTAATAATTTACTCTTTTATAGGCAAAATAACGTGAAAAGTGATGTATGCAAAATTGCATATTTCTCGGCAATTGCTCATATTACGAACTATCTTTTGCATACATTCTCCTCGTCTGTATTATTACTACGAGTTTATGAAAGTTACGAATAAATAGTTCAAAATATGAAGACGTTGAATGGGTTGTAAATAACTGATTGTTACACTTTTTTTTACATTTATTCGAAATTGCCCGAAAATGAAATTGAAATTAAAAAATCTGAGCTAACGATTTGTGCCCCTTTACAGCGCGCATTCTTTTTGCTATATCAGATTTCGAAAAAAATAATATTTGCTTTCAAAAAGTGGTACTGAACTGTCAAAATTGTAGTTTTTGTTGATATTACGCCACTTCCGTTCCGCGCAGAAAAAATTCACGGTAACAAAAAAAAATACAATTTTTATACAAATCGAACAATAAATAATTAATCTAGGTACGAAAAACTAAATTAGTCAATGGCGACTAAAGAAAATTACTGAGACAAAATTCTTTCTCACTTCTGCTGACAAAATTCTTTCTCACTTCTGCTCAAGTAGGGTGATACTTTAACTCTGTGTAAACTACCATCAAAAAATATTCATAAATAAAAAAGTTTTCTGTAAAAATGTAAAAAAAATTCAAAATATCGGAGATTTCTTCGACTACTTCCGGTTTTACGATCATTGTCGGAATAGCTTTAACAAGTTGATTAGATACTTAACTTCCTGTACCAGAAATGTCAGAAACATTCATTGAGTAATTTTCGAAAAAAAGATAAATAAAAGAGCATTTTCAATAATTTAATGATTTTTCAACTTTTTTCAAAGATTGAGGTCATTTTGGACCACCTATAATATTGCAACGCTTTTATTATTAAATGCACACGCTAGGCCATCGATAGGACTCTGAGTAAAAAATATTTAAGAAAAATCGTAGGCGTCGTTTTCGAGAAAAAGACGTCTCAGAATGCTCCAAAACGGAAAATACTTAGTTTTCGGCGTACCATAATTTATTTCCTAAGAATAAAATTCGTGTTATTTAGATGTTATACGATCGTCTATTAATGGAACTATCCAACGACACTTTAATTGTTTTGGTCCGCTAATATGTGACGGAGAATTCGAACTTTTGGCAAGAGCTCCAATTTTTTTTCATCTTTTTTACATTTTTCTTCGTTTTTTGAACTACTTCCGGTATACGAATCATTGTCGAGTAGTTTTTGCATCCCGTTTTGGAGTTTGCATGGGAACAGGGCTCTCTAATGAAATACGACACTATACGATCAAATAAAATACTTCTGAGAAATCCTATGTTCAAAAGTGTTAAAAATGTCAAAATGTCAAAATATTGAAAATTAAATTTCAATAACTGCATACATATTATACATCATTAGAATCGTAATTAGGTAAGCTTTTTAAATATATATCTTTTTTTTGAAAATCTCTTAAAATAAAAAAATAGTAGAGCATTTTCCAAAATTTCACGATTTTTTGACTTTTTTCAATTTTCAGTCCCTTTTTTGTCTTATTCCAATTATATGAAGGTCTTAATGGATGGATCCATGCTAAAGACTACCGGAAGGACCATCGATAGATAAAGTTTAAGAAAAATCGCTGGAGCAGTTTTCGAGATAAAGGCGTCCAAAAACGCTCCAAATCAAAAAATGCTTGATTTTCAGCGTGTCATATTTTACTTCTGGATCATCGTATCTGTGTGAATTGGGTATCATGCGATACTCCAATTCCGATGTAAACCAGCGATACCCTAGTCCATTTGATCGGTTGATATGGGACGAAGAAATCAGGTTTTTCCTAAAGTCCCCATTTTTTGAGTTATTTTCAAAATATCAGACATTATTTCGACTACTTCCGGTTTACGAATCGTTGTTGAAATTGCTTTATGCAACTGTCTGGCAATATGGCTTTATGTTTCAAGGGTTTCAGAAATATCGTTTTATCCTTTCCAAAAAATATAAGGGTTACAAAATGGGCAGAAAATTCGAAAAAATTCGAAAAATAAAGGGCGATAACTCTGAATGAAACTTATATTACTGGAATCGCATAGACTACAGGAATCCAAAAATGTAGGTCAAATTTGAAAATTTTGAAAAATAACAAAAATTGTGTCATAAACAACGTGTTTTCAATTTTAGAACGATAGAAATCCTACACGAATTTTCGAAATTGAAAAATACGATCGTCTATTAATGGAACTATCCAACGACACTTTAATTGTTTTGGTCCGCTAATATGTGACGGAGAATTCGAACTTTTGCCAAGAGCTCCAATTTTTTTTCATCTTTTTTACATTTTTCTTCGTTTTTTGAACTACTTCCGGTATACGAATCATTGTCGAGTAGTTTTCACATCCAGTTTTGGAGTTTGCATGGGACAAAGGCTCTCTAATGATATACGACACTATACGATCAAATAAAATACTTCTGAGAAATCCTATGTTCAAAATTGTTAAAAATGTCAAAATATTGAAAATTAAATTTCAATAACTGCATACATATTATACATCATTAGAATCGTAATTAGGTCAGCTTTTTAAATATATATTTTTTTTTTGAAAATCTCTTAAAATAAAAAAATAGTAGAGCATTTTCCAAAATTTCACGATTTTTTGACTTTTTTCAATTTTCAGTGCCTTTTTTGTCTTATTCCAATTATACGAAGGTCTTAATGGATGGATCCATGCTAAAGACTATCGGAAGGACCATCGATAGATAAAGTTTAAGAAAAATCGTTGGAGCAGTTTTCGAGATAAAGGCGTCCAAAAACGTTCCAAATCAAAAAATGCTTGATTTTCAGCGTGTCATATTTTACTTCCGGATCATCATACCTGTATGAATTGGGTATCATACGATACTCCAATTCTGATGTAAACCAACGATACCTTAATCCATTTGATCGGTTGATATGGGACGAAGAAATCACGTTTTTCCCAAAGCCCCCATTTTTTGAGTTTTTTTTCAAAAAATCAGACATTATTTCGACTACTTCCGGTTTACGAATCGTTGTTGAAATTGCTTTATGCAGCTGTTTGGCAATATGGCTTTATGTTTCAGGGGTTTCAGAAATATCGTTTTATCCTTTCCAAGAAATATAAGGGTTACCAAAAGGGCAGAAAATTCGAAAAAATTCGAAAAATAAAGGGCGATAACTCTGAATGAAACTTATATTACTGGAATCGCATAGACTTCAGGAATCCAAAAATGTAGGTCAAATTTGCAAATTTTGAAAAATAACAAAAATTGTCTCATAAACAACGTCTTTTCAATTTTCGAACGATAGAAGCCATAGACAAATGTTCGAAATTGAAAAATGTGAGATAGCCATTATCTCGCAAAAGATTCAGGGTTTCCGAAAATGTCATTTGTTTAAAAATGGGTAAAGAATTGACGAAATTATGGCCGATTTTCAATATCATGACAACCTACAAAGTTCGGCCACTTCCGGTATGCGCAGAAGTTTGAAAAATAGTTTATGCACTAGCCACCACATGTTTTCCCGATAGAAAAGTTTGTTCCAGATCGATATCTGTTTTCGATCATGGAGAAATAGGCTCCCGCGGAAAAAAATAATAATAATAAGAACTAGATCTGCTACTGTCCCATGCAGATATGAAAGCTTTCATATTCATCGTCACGTGTCATCGATTATATCAAGTATCTCAAATAAAAGGATAAGAATAAGAAACTATCAAAATTGGTCAAAAACTCGCGAAGTTACAAGTCTAAATATAGTATGAAACATTGAGTAATCTGAAAACTAAAGGGAAATAACTGATACTTGTGTTGCTGTAATCGGGATGAATGAGATAACTTTGAACAAAACTAAAACTTTTTGAATCAGGTTGAACTCAACTGTTTGAATATGTACGTTAAATATGTAGATTTGGAAAATTATAAAGACATAATATCAAAATCGGTCAAAAACTCACAAAGTTACAAATTTAAATGTAGTGAGAAACATTGCACCCGGGCAAAAAAATAATCTTTAAACTAAAGGGAAATAACTGAAACTTGTATAGCTGTAATCGGGCTTCCAAGATATGTTATATAATTATGGTTTCCAATATGTTTGGTTATCAGTAGGAAATCGTGACGACTTCTTAAGCATGTTTTAAACAAAGGGTCATAGACTGCAATATACAAGAATGGCACTCTGCAATAAAAAAAACTGGCCAGAGATTTCTATGCAGAAATTAAATAATTGCTAGAACCAGAAAAATATTTATCCACTATAATAAATAAGCAACATAGAGAAAATGAAATGAAATTGAATGGGGTTTAACGTCCTACTGTTCTGCTCCTACAATGGGCTAATGAAGACGGGCATACGCCATAAAGTGTGCAATGAGGGAAATTTTACCCGGGCAGCGGCGTTACGGCCTACTAGGTTGGTAAGGCGACCATACTCCTTGTCACGTACAACCAAGAAATCGAAACAAGGCCAGTTGACTCAATGACAGACGCTATGATACAGAGCGCACGTGCTAACCATTCAGCCACGCAACCTCCCTAAAATCGGCAAATTGCTGACCTACAGCGAGAAACATTTCAACCGGGCCAAATTTTCTATTTTAACAGTTTAATTTGCACGGTACCTTTAGTTATCAACCGAATATTACAAAACTTTTAAAAATAAGCTCCCCCTGACCAGCTTAATCGTTCGCAATAAACGTTTGCCCCTTAAAATCGACAAATTGCTGAATTTAAAGTGAGAAACATTACAACCGGGCCAAATTTTCTGTTTTATCACTTTAACAGTACCTTTGATTACCAACCGATTATTACAAAACTTTAAAAAGAGAAAGAGAGAAATGCGGCCTAACGTCCATTCGACACAAACTAGGTCATTTCGGGACTAACATATGTTTTTTAATTTTATTTAAAAACTCCCCTTGCACGTACTGGTCTTTAGCCGTTGGGAGGAAACCGAAGAACACGGAGAAAACCCACGAGGTTGGACATCATACACCATGTCACGTGCAACCTGGAGATCGAAACAACGCCCGTTGACTCAATGACAAAGGTTACGATACAGCGAGCACATGCTAACCATTCAGCCATCCAGCCTCTCTGAATTCGGAAAATTGCTGACTTATAGCAAGAAACATTTCAACCGGGCGAAATTTTCTGTTTTAACAGTTTAATGTGCACGGTACTTTAATTACCAACCGATTATTACAAAACTTTTGAAAATAAGCTCCAACTGACCAGCTTAATCGTATGCAATAAACGTTTTGCCTGAATTGAAAGTTCTGCACAGAGAAAGTTCATCTCGATTTCCCGGCGTGGTTCCCCTGTCAGTAAGGCAGAACGGAGGGCCTGACAAGCACAGCTGTCTAGTCCTTCGGATGGGACGAAAAACCAAGATCCCGTGTACACATTGGAGTGCACGTAAAATATCCCTAAGCAGTTGGAATTCGATACTGTTGAATAAGCTCTATACGATGACTAAATGCGTAGATTGTAGTCACCCACACTTCATGTTTCGCTCAACAATGAAAGGATGCCGTTTTCAATGTTCGATCCTTTTGTTCTTCTACTCCTGATATGTTGGACTGTTGATCGATGGTTTCATATAAAAGACTACCAATAAGACTCTTTGTAGAAGAAGTTCCCAAAAAATAGTATGTTGACTTTACGAGAAAGACCTCTAAACATGCTCCAAATTGTAAAAATACGACTTTTTGGATTTTCAATCTCTTTTTTTCGGCTATCCCTGATATTTAAAAAAAATGATACAATCATTTCACACAACAGGCTACCCATTAGACTCTCTATTAACAAAAGTTTCACCGCCCTCCCTTCATTATAACCGAAGTTATCGTGCCCTAAAGAATCAACAAATCAGCATGCTTATCTCTGCTTACCCTAAGCAGAAAATGCTCATCTTTGAACTCAATCATAACATTGACCTAGTGAACGTCTACACCAAGTTTGAACATTCTAGCTTAATTAGAAGGAGAGTTATTGTGTTCCGAAGTCCGGGCCTTTCAAATTGCTTCTATTTTTCATTTTCAATTCAAAATTGTGACCATCACATGACCGAAATCAAAATTCTGATCCGATAGATTTTTAGGCATTCCTTCAAGGATTCCGAAAATATAACTCCCGAGTCTGTAAGTGAAATAGCAAAAAAGCCTTTTTGATTTTTCACGTTTAAAGATGGTGGCACTTCCGGTTCGATCGACAAACTCCATATTTTGTGTACGAATCAGTAATTCCATGTCTAGTATCGAAAAAAAAATTTAGGTCATTCTGACCTATATTTCGACGATTTTTTTGAAAACTTTGATCCTTAATTTCACCAAGGGGAGATAATTTAGAAAATTTCTAATTATATTTTTGAAGTCACATCGGTAAGATCTACTTGTATGCTAAATTTCATGAAAATCGTACAACTATTAAAGAAGTTGTCAAATTGGTCTAAACTTCCGGTTCGAAATCACAGCGACGAATTTTCGAAATTCGAAAATGTGAAACTGCAGATGAAAATGATTTTTTTCAAGGTATTCAAAGAAAAAAGAATTAGTAAAATCGGTCAAAAAGTAACAAAGTTACGACTATGCATTGTCAGTTTTTTCGTTCGTAAAATTCGGTGATTTCGGATTCGTAAAACGTTTTGAAAATATATTTAAACAACGTTCGCACCCCATTTTTGGGGGGGTAGGTCAAAGTTTTAGAAAGATCCCATGGTTAGATTCTGAGAAATCCGATTTGCAGAAAATACACAAAAAAAAAATAATAATAATCTTAACAGAAACAATAAGCTTTCATATGTAATATGAAAGCTTAATAATAATAATAATTTTAGTAAAAACAATAGTCTTTCAGACGAAAGTCTGAAAGCCTAATAAGAAGCACCTCAACAAACCAGGCCGTCCAACTGTATTCTCAAAAGCAGAGGAGGATCTCTTTTGTGCTGCTTTAGTCACCGTCCAGAAGTGGGGCTTCCCATTTGACTTGATGGATTTCCGATGCATGGTGAAGTCATACCTGGACAAAAGTGGAAGAAAATGTCCAGTGTTCAAAGAGAACTATCCTGGACTAGACTTCTGCCAGTCTTTCTTGCAACGGAACAAAACATTATCTAACCGAAATGCGAACAACATGAAACGAGCCCGTGCCAATGTCACACCTGATGAAATGGAGCAGTACTTCAACAACTTGGCTGAAACTACTGATGGTGTTCCACCACAGAACATTTTCAATTACGATGAATCAAATCTGTCTGACGATCCAGGCCGAAAGAAAGTGATTGCGAAACGAGGTTCCAAGTATGTAGACCGCATCATGAACACGTCAAAATCTGCTCATTCAGTTATGATGTGTGGCTCGGCTCACGGTGATCTACTGCTAGTCTGTACAGTGTATAAAGTCAGCAGAACTTTGGGATACCTGGTGTGAAGGAGGCCCAAAGGGTAAACCTTTTTGTGAGGATAGATGCTGTGCTGGTGGAGCAGATAAATACATTTGGTACTCCGTACTGTTGTGCAAATTGGAATATGGTGAGGGACACACAGATGAACAAGAAACTGGCCTTAATTATTTCAGTATAGGGTTACTAAGGTTATTCTAGTAAACTTTATCATGCTTGTTCCATAGTTAATAGAAAAGGTAATTGTAATATCAGAAACCGTGAAGCATATTATTTTTTTTGGGGGGGGGGGGCATGAATCATTGAATTCAAAAATAGTGTAGAATTAACCTTGTTTTAAATTAAATTTCTTTCTGGGTTGTTGATTGGCCATATGTAAAATATTTCAAACCAGCAGAAAATTTTGGGTTGGAAAGTGAACTGTTACATTCAATAATTCTTACGGAATTCATTAAAGTCTTACAATCTCCCGACATAACAATGACAGGAAGTTGTGTCTGCTTCAAATTTGAGGTGATTTATTTTACTAAGTTACTTGGGACTTTTGCCAAGTATAAGACAAAGCTTGTTACAAGTCATAAGAACAGGGTTGAAGTGCCTCTATAGAGTTAGGCATGAAAAATCACTGGAATTGCACTGAAATTTCAATGACATAACAATGTGTATTTATACAGGGGACGTGTGGAGATGTCTGTACTTGTGGCACTAAATTTACCCCAGACTGGTAATTTGGGCTTTTTAAGTAGAAATTCATAAAAATATGTTTGTTGCATCTCTGGATAAGATTGCAGTGTCAAAGAATCCACCTCAATTTGCAGCTTATATCAAAGGGCAGAGTGGAGAGGTGAACCGATATACAACTGGGACAAGAGGTTCCTTTGCAACTGGGAGGTTGGGATGGCCTAGTGGTCTAGAGTGCCACTCTAGCTTAGATTGCTTGGATAGGTATCTCTGATAGGCGGACGTAAAGAATAATTTGGAACTGTTTATTTCAAGGGTTGTGTGGGAAGTTTTAAATGTATGTATTATCACTGTTTTTTTCTCTATTTCTGTGCAGGTCTATGCTTTAGTCCTGTTTTATTGTAGTTCATTGTACTATTTTCTTTGTCTTTGCATAGCATATTTCACTTTGGCATCATCATAGAAAATTATGGAAAAATTGGAGGTGGTAGGGGTGCCATCAAGACCCCTTAAGGTAGTGCTTTTTGGATCCTTGTATGTCAAGGTTTACTGGTGAGTTAGGATCTGTTCCATCAGCTGGGACATAATTCATATCGGTCTGTGAACACGGATATGTGGAATCCAGTGGTGCATATCTATGGTGACAATGGTATTCATTTGTCAGACCACAGAGAGGCAATTTCTTATTTCTTAAAAGTCTGAAAGATGCTGTGTCACGTCATGTTCGTAGGTTCCACCAAAGGGTATGTTTACTTTATTCATGCTTACTCGCTACTACACAAGTTATTCTAGACCTGCTTGGCCACGTGTTATTTTAGACCTACTTGGTCATTTGCTATGTCATACGCTTTTTTCAGTTTCATCATGTCTAAGAGGAGAAGGCCTGTTGATGTCCCTACCAGTGAGGTGGAAGACAATATAGCAACAGATTGTATGGATGACAGTGCCTCAACTTCTAAAAAATCAGTCGTCGTTTTTTGTATTTTAGAGGAGAGCCGAAAAAAGCTCCCCTTATGAAGAAATTGAAAAAATCGCTCTCCTTAAAAAGCTCTCCCAGTTTCGATAAGAAGAGTGATTTAGACGTTAAGGAGAGTGATCTGATATTAAGAAGAGTGATTAGTTTTCTGTATATGGAAAATGGTTCTGAAGATCAATAACTTGGTGCAAGGGGTCATTCCTGGTTACATAATTGATAATAAACGTCGTCTGCTAAGCTAAAAACATCGTCTGCTAAATAATAGCATTCGTTCGTAGCCGTACGGTCAAGTAAAACTTCTGCTATCGTCTATATATACTATAACTACTTACAGTATTCCAATAGAAATACTTGTCAAAATTTCTAAATATATTTAGCTTGTATAATTATTTTTAAAAAACATAACCCCCATTCAAAATATAATCATAAACGCTTGAAAATTCCATCAAAATATCTATTTCTTCCGAAATTATTCACATTGGAAATTTTTACGTGCCATCTCTCGTAATTTCTCACGTCTCGCGAGCGTTCTACTTTTCATTTCAGTTAAATTAACCAATGGCGCATTGGCGCCATCTATTTTTAGCAACATATTCATCGGAATTTTATTACAATGTGATATCACATACTAATCGAATACACCAAATAATTTAATTTCACAATGACAGCATGGCGGAGATCGAATACATGTCCATGATTTACAAATATGGAGAGCGATTTTCAATTTTAAGGCGAGGGAGAAAAACCTCCCCTCGGCCCACATTCAGGTGCGCGGAAAGGTTGTACGAAATTATTCTACAAAAGATGTTGGAGACTTGGTAGTTCCACAACCCCCCAACAACACTTTCTGTAGGGCCTATCACACTGCCAGATGCCTCATTTAATACAGCATCTACATCTGCGCCGTTGGCAGTGCCCCAGGATGCTTCAGTACCCATATCATCAATCTTTGCAGTTAATGCAGCTGATTTGTTCTTGACTAATTCAGATAATCCACAACCTCAAGACAAGATAAAATCAGATATATGGGCTAATGCTTTTATCGATGTCCTCTCAATTAGCGCTGAACATTGTGGAGGGTGAGGATGAAACCTTGCTAAAAATTTCCTCGGCCCAAAAATCTAAAGCATTAAATTTCGCTCAGGGGCAGTGGGCATTTGCAATCTTTATGGATATCAGTCATTGTTTTTTGAGGCGCGCAATCGCTCTCGAGCGCCTGCCGCGCACCTGTATGTCGATTAGTATAATGTGATCGCACACGGTAATAAAATTCCGATTAAACAGTTGCTAAAAATAGATGGCGCCTATGCACCATTGGTTAATTTAACTGAAATGAAAAGTAGAACTCTCGCAGACATGAGAAATTACGAGAGATGGCACGTAAAAATTTACAATGAGAAAAATTCCGGAAGAAATAGATTATATTTTGATGGAATCGTCAAGCGTTTATGATTATATTTTGAATAGGGGTTATGTTTTAAAATTTATACCAGCTATATATATTTAGACATATCGACAAGTATTTCTATTGTAATACCGTATTATAGACATAGCAGAAGTTTTACATGAGTGTACGGCTAAGAACGAGTGCTAGGGCCTATTAAAGTATTTAGCTTAGCAGAGGACGTTTATTATCATTTATGCAACTAGGAATGACCCCTTACACACAGCTATTGATCTTCAGAACCATTTTCCATATACATACAACTAATCACTCTTCTTAATATCAGATCACTCTCCTTAATTTCTAAAACACTCTTCTTATCGAAACTGAGAGAGCTTTTTCAGGGGAGCGATTTTTTCAATGTCTTCATTAAGGGGAGCTTTTTTCGGCTCTCCCCTAAAATACAAAAAACAACGACTGGGATATGGTTATCAAAAAAGAACCACAGAATTCCTCTGCCCTACTGAATACTCAGCGCTAATGACCGAGTTGGCCCAGACTTATGGTACCCAAAGTTTTAACTTCTATGATACACAATTCCATTGTCTGCGGCAATTACATCTTTGGCCTTGGGACCAAAGAAAGGGGGATATTTGGCTTGAGAGGACAAAGGTGAAAAAAGTTCGTCAGTAAGACATGGGGTCTGTTTGGAATTTAACGGCCCAAGACACTTTAGGCGACACCACTGTATTTTTCCTCACATTTGTGGGAATTGTGGATACGACCCTCCCCAGTCGCGCTGTTTTGCTCTGGGTTAAAAAAACTAGGCAGATTACCCTCAGTTTAGACAGCAAATTCATCCCCAGCCCAGTCCACTTGAGTGTCAACTCGTATTTGCCCAGGTAGCTCAACTGCCCACTTTTGCCCTGTCTGTCAAATCAAATCCACCCTAAGATTGTTCCTCCTAAAACTTATTAATTTCGTAAAAGTGGTCCAACCACCAGAAAGAGTACTAACCCCCGTACATTATAACAGGCTTCGAAATTTATTGGCAGGATATGATTCCCAAGAGAGAAATCTTATGTCAGGGTTTTGCTCAAGGTTTCTGTGTCCCTTTCTTGGGTGTTAGGTCATTTAGTTTTTTCTAGGAATCATTCATTCTGCACTGAAGTGAGAATATTTCTAACCCATCATAATTTTAATTTTTGAGGTCATTGTCAGTTGGCGTATACAGTGGCAGATTCCATGAATGAGTATCGGATTACAGACAAATGGCAGTGTTTTCAAAAATCTTGGAATGGAAAAACAAACGAAGAAATTTTTAATTCTATAATGGTTGTAAATATATTAAACTCTCATGCAAATGAAAGAGGACCTTAGTGTGCATGTTTCATCTTCACCATTTTTGGTAAGGGTTCTATAATTTTAATCAAGTTCCTGGTAAAAGGCGCGAGTTTGGGATAAAAGAGTTGAGTTTGTACACAGTATTTTCTGGATTATATCACCCCAAAATTTCGAAGTAGTTAATTATAAAATGGATATACTGACAAGGCGTATTTGCAACGCAGCCATGGTGAGTATATATATAAAATGATTATCTCCAAATATCTCGACAATTACACCACAATACTAATATATTTAGCAAGCCCTAAATCTGTTTCACACATTTATAGTCACTAGATACAAGATCATGTTGTACTTAATAAGCTATGACCATTTAACCATACATAAATAATACTGAAAAATGGTTTGGAGTGGCGTCCATAACATCCAGACACTTTTGAGTAAAAGATAGGTTACGTGCCCTTGTTTTGAAATTTGTCTCGCTTAGCTAGTCTACCGATCATTCTACGTCTAATTGACAGGTCGGGATAATCAAGACTACTTTTTTACGAAACATGGAACAAGAAATTGAATTTAGAAACACACACATCAGACAACTCAACAATATTTTTAAGAACCTTGTAAAAGTAAAATGAAACTACTGCTAGTATCATATTCTTGCTTTACGAATGTGAGTCAGAGATATTATTTGTACTAAACCAAAATATGCAGCTTCTAATGGTACAGTTAATTATAAGGCAATTTAAAAAATAAAACGAGCGTAATTTCTAAAGATGCCGTAATAACCAAAAAGTTAAATATTATTGCTATTCAGAATCGTCAACAATAGATTTTTTACGACTGTAGTAGTGTTTGGTGTTTTGAACATTTCCGCATGCTGTTGCTATTTATAGCCCCAACGAGTGTGTGAGACTGACAGAAATCAGTAGTTAGTCATTCAACTAAAACGTGCACTATGAACGTGTCAAGAAGAACTTTTCAGTTGGCACGTGGGGCACCATACTATTGGTAGTAATTTTCGTTATTCAAATTATATGTGTGACTGTGACTTGGCTTTGTTAAGTTTAAAAAAATAAGGTAAAACCGTTCTGTCTAGGTTACGGATCCACTAAAAATAAATCGAAAGATAATTTAAGAGTAAATTATCACTTAAATCAGTAGTACAAATTCCTACCACTAGTGACGGTCGATGCACATTTTTTTTGACAGGATAATTTTGAGCCTTCTGAATGCTATAATAATAGCACATTGCATGGCACATGTGGCATGCCTATCTTTATTTAATATTATTTTGATTGTGTAATTTCAGGCCATATATTTTTTTATGGAAGAAGAAAAAGGACAACACTAGAAGAAAAAGAAAACAGAAATTTGAGGGATAATCAATAATATAGTAATATTGTAATTGTTTGTATTTTTTTTTCAGAATGCATGCTATCATACGCTTAGTTCTCGGTTCATAGTGGATCAATTTGACTGAAATTTTCAGCAAATTGCCTTTACATTATTTAGTTTTTATCTATTATAGTGAGAACTGCCAACTCGTTATCTAACCCCCCACAATGTATCTTTAATAAGATACACAGTATGGGTACAAGTCATTTAAAGAAACAGAACATTGTAAACAGAAAGAATATGAAGTTCCAGTTCCTGCAAGTGCTACAGAAACTGAAATTGCTCTGACCTGTATTCCCAAACCACCAGACACGTGTCTTCCTACCTTTGAGATTGACCCAGAGACCGATTTTCCACTATTAGTGTAAGAGACCTGATGATATTCAACTCCAATAGAAATTGAATATCAGATAATACCACAGAAGAAAGTCTGTCAACATAACATGTTAAAAATATACCCCACAACCATCCAGACAGGAAAGTTCCTAATATAAACATATTTTTGAAAACATTCAAATTCATTAGAAATATACATTTGCTACCAAAATCATCTTACCATAGGCCTACTTGAAGACCACAAATATTTAATGCAGGGACCACCATTAACTACAACACTGTATTTGTAAGTAAAGTATTTTTTCAGAATATCATACCTTATAGAAGGCCTAATAAGTTTTTTTCAATAATATGTTGTAATATAACAACATATTTCTATGTGAGATCTTTTACATTTACAACCATATAAATATGTGACCTGCTCCTACGAAACCAGACGCTTGTCGCACAACTTCATTTTGTACTATGGGCACAAAAACATAAACTGTATGCCTTCTTGTTATCATTAATGAGCCGTACTCAACTCCAGATAATACGACAAATATAAAAAGAATTGCATTTTTGGAAAGCTTTTTAGGTGTGGACCACTCTATTTTTATAAAAATGACCATCCGTCTGGTTTTGTGGGAGCAGCTCACATATGTGATACTGTCTCATTCACTTTAAAACATGAAACTGGGGGAGAAATTAATTTATAGTCAAGACCACAGATTTTTTTTTGGGGGGGGGGGGGAATTTGTCAGTACCAAATAGACTGGCATTCAAACTGACAATTTGATTTTACCTCTAAGTCAATTTTCATTCCCCCCAAAAAGATATTAGAGAATTACAGTTTAAAAGTACATAAAGACATAAAACAGTGATATTTTTTAAAAATATGATGGGAAAAACAGTGTCAAATTATTGAACCGTGGTCTTGACAAATTAAATTTTTTCTAATGTTTATCAACTGGATTTTGTTACAACAAACTTTCACACAACGAATAATCCTATTAATCCTATAATTCACTATTGTCAGTTGAGAAATTGACAAAATATCATTTTCAACTTCAAATACAAACTTGTTAGCATATTTTTATCTTTTACAAAGGCAACCGGATTCATTTGTCTTCAAATCAATTTGGGTATAATGCCCTTACAGTGACACGTGGACCAATTTTAAAGATTAAAATTTAAATTAAATTGTTGAGAAATACCTGACTGTATAAATCTATTTCATACTGGACAAAAAATCTGCAAGTGACCCTGACGAGGAATTTCTTTGTTTTTCTTGAGATAACATATGCTGGAGACTTTTATGAAGTATTTTCTGTTTCTTTTTTTTACTCTGTTGTTTGACTATTGCTGACAGCTGAGCTGTTTTAGATGTAGTTGAAGGAATACATACTTGTGTCTTCATATTACCTTTCTCGTGAATCAAGGTTGAGTTTTCTTCATTAACTGCTCTTATACTAAAATTGATAAAAAATATTTATCATTCATTTAGCAAATAAATGAAATTCTTGTGGTTTTATGTTTGCCAAGAATTACAGCATCCATCTTCTGGTAGCCACTTTACAACCTAACGGATTTCTCTCCGAGTTAATTTTCATTGGATTGTCTTATTTTTCTATGGTTCTAATTTTTACACTACATAACATATATTCTTACATTGTCTATCTTTGGCAAACGATTTTTGTGTGTTTACAGATTGATCTATGGAGAATGCATTGGTGTGATTGAGAGAGAGAGAGAGAGAGAGAGAGAGAGAGAGAGAGAGAGAGATCAGCTTTAACATCCACTCGACACAAACTAGATCATTTGGTTGGATTTTATTTCAATAATTCGCTTGCGCGTAGGGGTCTTTAGCAGTGGGAGGAAACTGGAGGACCCGGAGAAAACCACAAGTTGGGCAGGCAACTCTATTCCGTGTCACGTACAACCGGTTATTCGAAAACACGCCAGTCGACTCAATGACAGGCTTTATGGTACAGCATGCACATGCTAACCATTCGGGAATCCAACCCCCTGGTGTGATTGTAACAGTTATGTATTCACAGGTTTTCGATGTTTCCTTTGCTACTTAAAGGGACATAACATTCTTGCTGGCATGGAAGCTCCAGAAAATAAATAATACCCTTATTCTAAGTACTAGATGTTTAAGTGTCCTACCTGTTGTGTAAATTATCCATTACAACCTATTTTACTTGTCCAGAGGGTTCGAAAATATTTTAAAATCCAAGTCACATTTGAAAAGGTTTACGTTAGACTTTTCAAATCAATTGGTTGAATTTTTCCAATTTTTTAAAATAGGTGTAAGATGAAATTTATATCATCAATTAATTGGAATATTGTAAAATAATACGATTTGTTGACCAGAATGAAGATTGGGACATATTATTCAGTTACAACAAGAGTGTTATTGGGGCTTTAACTCACCTTGAAGATGATTTGTCTTCAACCTGTTCATTTGTTTTATTCTTTTTTGTCTTGTTGCTTTGCTTTTTAGCACTAAAAGAACTGTGTGGATTATTCTGAGACATTTTATTTCTAGATTTTTTATTCTCTACATCTGATCGTGTATAACCCGCTACCCTTGTAGTCTTTTGACATGTTAAACATGTGGCTAACTGAAGAAAAACAAGCCAACAGTGAGGCTGATGTCCCCGGCCGAAATCCCAAAATAAATAGATGACACATAATTGATCGCACATTCATTTTTTTCAAAAGGACCAAGCAATCAAACTATACTGTAAGTTTCATCACTTTCTATCAGATAGAATCAAGGTTATCTTGTACCACAGCATCGACCAATGAAATTGCTTAGCTCCGCTTAGCTTTAGCTCGAAATGTTAATCATTGACTCGGTCAAGACATTCACCTAATAAACATCTACATCAAGTTCTACCTCAATTAAAAGCAGAGTTGTTATGTGTTCCAAAGTGACCAGTCAAATTGCTTATCGCTCCTATAAGCCTAAGCAAAAAATTCTCACCATCAAAGGTGATGACATAATGAATCTATATTTGGAGGTAACCAAAGTTATCATGCCCCAAATTATCAACCAATCACCAATCAGATTGCTTATCTCTGCTTACCATAAGCAACCAATGCTCATCTTTGAACTCCATCAAGGCATGCACCTAATGAACGCCTACACTAAGTTTGAACATTCTACCTCAATAAGGGTTTTAAAATCTCGACCAATCAAATTGCTTATTGCTCTGCTTATCCTGAGCAGAAAATGCTCATTGTCGAACTTAGTCAAAATACTGATGTAATGAAACTATACACCAAGTTTCAGAACTCTCACTTAATTAGAACTAAAGTTATCGTGTCCCAAAGCATCAACCAATCAAATTACTTATCTCTGCTAACCCTAAGCAGAAAATGATCATCTTCGAACTCTATCAAGATATTGACCTAATAAACACCTACACCAAATTTGAACATTCTAGCTCAATTAGAAAGAGAGTAATTGTGTCCCAAAACAAAAAGTGTGACGGACGGACAGACAGACAATCAAAATATCCACATTAAAATTTCCACTGAAATGAATGAGATTTCCAAAGCTTGTGGTTGCAGTAGGAGTTTCTATCCAATTTAAACAAAGTATTATCATATTGTGGAAAATACGCATGATCTAAGACTGTCAAGGTATTCACCAAAACAAAACAACATACACCAAGTCTGAACATTCTACCTCTAGGGATGATGATTTTCCACTTCAGATATGGGCAAATTCCATTTCAGATTTTAAATAATTCCATTTTTTTCCATTTCACAGTGGATAGGCATGGGTCCAATGGGTATCACTGAGGAAACATGTTATTATCACCGATTCTCAATATCATTAATGATACAAACAACGAAAAGACTTAATGCAATGGCCTCCACAGCTAGCTAACAAAGAAAAGGGCTAAATCCCTAATTTAGCGCCAATGCTAAATTTCCTCCTTAAAGCGGGAATTCATATTTTCTAAGAAGTCAAAACATAATTATTTCTATGTTTTTTGCTCAAAAGGTTGTCAACTCACTATTATATGATCATGGGCATTATTTCCGAGGCATTAAAATCAGTGAGACAGGAAATAATAACACAATTACGTCCCTTGTTTTTCCATTCACCCCAATGGAATGGCTACCTTCAAATGTTTGAATTTGAAGTTAAAAATGATATTTTTGCCAATTTCTCAACTGACAATAGTGAATTATAGGATTAATAGGATTATTCTTTAACAAGGTAGGACTGTTTATAGATACAATCTATTTTAGGGCTTTATTTTAATACATTTTAAAAATATAACTTAAAAATATGAAATTGCAACTTCAACTTAGTAAATGTGCTAAAAAAACCATTTGAATTCTACCCTAGATTAAATATAAATAACTATAAGTTAATTTTCAAATCAACTTAGGCACTTTTTAAAATTTCATTGATTTTGGCATTTCAGAACTACACAAGTCTTTCTTCAATATCGCCATTACGTGACAGAATAGTTAACTGTTTGGTATTTCCTGTGTCAGTCTGTCCCTTTTTTCTGTTAAAAGAGCTTTGTATCAGGAGAAACTTCCATGCTGGAAACTGGCATCCACATTGCCTTTCTTGCTGAACTTTCTCCCCCATTCCAAAACTCTAACAACTTAACGTCTTGCATTTCTGGTTTTAAATTTCTATACACCAGTTTCTGATTGTTATTTAACATCAGCAGTCGGTATAACAGCTTAAAATTCTTCAATATCTGTGGGAAGGGAGGGGATTTGACTGGGGTTGAAGATTGTAGCAGCTTTAAAAAATTCCAAACCAGGATGAACATTGATGCGAGTCTCAAATTTCGCCAATGCTTTCTCAAATATGTCAAGTGTACACAAAATTCAGGTGATATTGACATGACCATCACAGATTTTGATGATTTTTGGTGTGCAAATTAACAATGACGAAGGAACGTGAAGTGCAAAATTTTAGCACTGGGGACTTTCGGCTGACCTTCAAACTTTGAAAATCCATAACTTCGCCCCTAGTAATCCTACATACATGAAATTGGTATCAAATTGTTCAAAAAACAAAGACCTTTCTAATGACCGGAAGCACAAACTCGTCAGAACAAAATCCAGGCAGATTGTGTTTGACCTTGACCTTTGAACCCATACCCCTGAAAATGGGGCAGATTCAATTTAAACTACAAATATTTTTATGTTGTATAGCATATATTCTGAATACAAAAAAAATATGTGCATGTCGCTATTTTTCATATTTTAATTCCTGTACGGTAGTAAGATTTATGTCATTAATATTCCTACAAAGTTATGTGTTTTTCTAACACGATAGAATGAAAGCGACCGATCCATACCTGCTTTAAATCCATGTCAGTAATATTACTCGAAAATAATGTGTCTTCGTCTGTATGACAGAAAATGAAAGCATAGTTTGTGATGTAGACATATCGTTTGTTACATGGCAGAAAATAAAAGCATAGTATCGAAACATTGTTTAGTGTTCTTTATTTTATAAAATGGTATTTTAAAATTACATCGGCGTAGCATTGACACTTGTTATTGCTGAATTGCCCACGTGACCTTTTTTCCTGCCAAAACGAACAATTCTAGTTAGCGAGGTAGAAACCAATGAGAATCTGCAAGCAAGTGCCATTTTAGCTGCAAAGTTTTTTGTTAACATAGAAAAAATTAAACTGGTGTGTATTAGCTATGGATTGGTGAAAGTAAATGTGGAATATTTTAAGCTTATTTATCTATTATCACTAGTTCTATTCATAAACTATAACAAATCAGCAGCAAAAGGACACTAGTCCCAGACTAGTGAGGCTAAATAGGTCACTAGACCAAATGTTATTTTTGGTAGTCCCGGGCATCGGGCTAGTGGATTTTTACACCCTGCATTTCAGACCTAAAGAAAGACCTGCAATAGGCAGATTTAGCTCTTGCATAGTGTATGTTTAGTTAGAACTGAAGTTATCGTTGTCTCAAACTCCATCAAAGGTTATTCACCTAAAACACACCTACACCACGTTTGAACATTCTACCCCAATCAGGAGAGTTATTGCGTACCAACAGGGGAGGTGTGACGGATGACGGACAGACCCATTTAAATAGTCCCTTGCTTTCTTTGAAACGAGCAGGACAAAAGAAATTAATAGGGTGGAAGAGATAATCCTACTTTGTCCAAGGGGACAAATATTTATATTACAAGTACCATTTCTTTTCTTGTTTAATTTAAAAGGCAGTTAATATTTTCTCACCACATAATTTCTACTTTTTGTGTACAATTCTATCAAGTTCTGTTCTTTTTTAAAAAGTTTTTTCCAATTCTTTTCAGACTTCTTACAAAGTTTCTTCAAGGATGCTGTTAATTTCATTCTGGGTTTAAGACGAATTCGACTATTTTCTGCATTGAGGTCTTGAAAACAGTATGGACACCGTTTTAAGTCTGATAACTGTATTTCTAAAATAAGGCAAAATGCTCATATTACAAATTGGGTTTATAATGCATTAGAAAAGTATTAGTATAAGAAACAATACAAATCATTAGTATCATATGAACTATATGCAGCAAAACTATTTCAACTTGCATTTGGCAAGTTAATGGGCAATTCAATGTTGTATATTATAAGTTAATGAAATTTTCTTATCGTCCCACAGATATTACTATGCTAATTGCTAAGGTGACTCATGAATAACTACTGATTCACTAACCAAGATTTCTTGCATAATGTATTTTAGAGAGAGAGAGAGAGAGAGAGAGAGAGAGAGAGAGAGAGAAATGGGGTTTAACTTCCACTCGACAAAAACTAGGTCATTTCGGGACTAACATATGGTTCAATTTTATTTCAATAATTGGCTTGTGCGCAGGGGTCTTTAGCAGTGGGAGGAAACTGGGGGATCCAGAGATAACTCACAAGGATGGACAGACAACTCTACTGCTTGTCACATACAACCAGGGATTTGAAACTACGCCAGTTGACGCAATGACAGGCTTTATGATACAGCATGCACTTGCTAACCATTCCGCCATCCAACCCCACAACCCACTTTTTAAACTAGATAGACCCGAGAACAAACACTGTCTATACTCATTTGGATAGAACAAATATCAAAATAAAATAAAATGGGGTTTAACGTCCTACTCTTCTGCACCTAACCTGGGCTAATGGAAGACGGGCATACACAATACAGTGTGCTATGAGGGAAATTTTGCCCGGGCAGCGACGCTACGACCTACTCTTATATCGAATTCCAACTGCCCAAGGGATCTTTTACGTCCAGGTCAATGTGTACACGGTACCTCAATTTTTCATACCGTCCAAACAACTAGAGAGCTGTCCTTGTCTGGCCCTCCTTCTGCATCCCTGACAAGGGGAAATCCCACTGGAAAATCAGGATGAACTTTCTCGGCCAATGCAAGGATCGAACACCCAACCTCCAGACTAGGGAGCCACGTGATCCCTGGTATATAGATGATTCACCAAACAATAGTAAATATAAATTTCATACCTTCATATTTGAGATTCTCTGCGCTGTTTCTTGATCTGAAAAGTATATCAAAATACAGTTTTAATTATCAATGATTAGGTCAGCTTATTCCAATTGCAAAAATGTATGTCCATATAAATAACTGTTTTATTTATTTCTGTGAACAGAAATTTTGGAGAGAGAATGAAATGAAATGAAATGGGGTTTAACGTCATACTCTTTTGCACCTAACCTGGGCCAATGAAAGACGGGCATATGCCATACAGTGTGCTATGAGGGAAATTTTGCCCGGCCTACTCTAATGTCGAATTCCAACTGCCAAGGGATCTTTAACGTGCACTCCAATGCGTACACGGGACCTCGGTTTTTCGTCCCATCCGAACGACTAGGCAGCTGTCCTTGTCAGGCCCTCCTGCATCACTGACAAGGGAAAATCACGCCGGAAAATTGAGATGAACTTTCTCGGCCAATGCAGGGATCGAATTTTGGAGAGAGAGAGAAATGGGTTTAACATATATTTGACACAAACTAGGTAATTTTGGGACTTGCAGGGAGTCTTTATCACTATCAGTTGGATGAAAACGGTTCTCAGTACGAAATACTGCACATGCGCCAAACGAACCTTGACCTTCTTTCCCAGCGAACTTTGACTGTTCTGTCAAAATGGCTCAGCAAACAAAATCAACTGCTATAATTGTTTTCATCTGGGTAATTTGAATAGCGACTAAAATTAACTTTTCTGTGTAGGGTTCCAAATTTGGCAGGCCTGGCACAGTTCTGAGACCAATTATTTTAGAGTAATGTAAACAGGTCAATTTCTTGAAAATCATCAGGGTCAAGTGTAAACAGGATTTTAAAAATAGGTTGCCAGGCAACGAAACATACGCCCACACAGCAGCCAAATCGTCCGGGCAGTCAACAAGAGTTGTGGCATTTTAAGTAATCATCAGAAAATCATAATTCAAACTCACCCATAACTACGGTGTAACTGTGATATAATCAAACGTTTTTTTAAATCAGATAATAATTGTGACCTCCAGAGTGACCACAAGCTAAAAAGGGTGATTTTTCGTACAATCAGGGGCCATAATTCAGGAAGTTACGATCCGATATGGGCAAATATGCAATGGAACCAAGATCATTAGGTTATAAACATGTATTTCAAGTTTCATCAAAATCAGTTTCATCAAAAAGCGATTTTTCGGACAATCAGGGGACATAATTCAGGAAGTTATGATCGAATGGGCGCAAATATCGAAAGGAACCAAGATCTTTGGGTTATAAACATACATGTCAAGTTTCATCAAAAACGGTTCAAAATTGTGACCTCTATAGGGTCCACAACCTTGATACCGTATAACATATTTTCACACTATTCGTGTACAAACGGCGGCCATTTTGTCCGTCAATTCTAGTCCGATTTTCACGAAATTCAAACTCTCTCTTCATTACCATGTAACGGTGATATAATCAAACGTTTTTTTAAATCGGATAATAATTTTGACCTCCAGAGGGACCAAAAGCTAACAAAAGCGATTTTTCGGACAATCCGGGGACATAATTCAGGAAGTTATGATCCGATGGGCGTAAATATCGAAAGGAACCAAGATCTTTGGGTTATAAACATACATGTTAAGTTTCATCAAAATCGGTTCAAAATTGTGACCTCTATAAGGTCCACAACCTTGATATAACATATTTTCACACTATTCGCGTACAAACGGCGGCCATTTTGTTTGTCAATTTTGGTCCGATTTTCACGAAATTTGAACTCAACCTTCATAACCATGGAACGGTGATATAATCGAACGGTTTTTTAAATCGGATAATAATTTTGACCTCCAGAGGGACCACAAGCTAAAAAGGGCGATTTTTCGGACAATCAGGGGCCATAATTGAGGAAGTTACGATCCGATGGCCGCAAATATCGAAAGGAACCAAGATTTTGGGGTTATAAACATGCATGTCAAGTTTCCTCACAATCGGTTCAAAATTGTGACCTCTATAGTGTCCACAAGCTAAAAACATGATATTTCGTACAATCAGGGGCCATAATCCATGAAGTTCAGATCCGATACATGCCAATATCGAAAGGAACCGAGATCTTATGGGGATAAACCTATATTTCAAGTTTCGTCAAAATCAGATAAGAATTGTGACCTGTAGAGAGTCCACAAACAAATTGTGGACGGACGGACAGACGGACGGACGGACAGGGGCGACGACATAATACGTCCACATGAAAATGTGGGCGTATAAAAACGTGATTTTTCGTACAATCAGGGGCCATAACCAATGAAGTTACAGTCCGATACATGCCAATATCGAAAGGAACCGAGATCTTAGGGTGATAGACCTGTATTTTAAGTTTCATTAAAATCAGATAAAAATTGTGACCTGTAGACTGTTCACAAACAATTGTGGACGGACGGACGAACAGGGGCGACGACAATATACGTCCACATGAAAATGTGGGCGTATAATAAAACAGTGTTGCATTTAAAAGATTCAACCTTAGAAATTCATTAAAAAACAGAATTCAGTAAACAATTAATGGAACCCAACAAAATGTGAAATTGATCGATAAGTATAACTCTGCAATGTACAGCAGTGTGTCAACCTTCAATCAAAGAATTATACTAATTTGAAGTTTGCTTCTTCGAAATTAATATGTTACAACACAAGAATAAGTCTGACTTAAACTTCAAATAAAAAAAATCATGGCATTTTAGGATTACAAACCTGTAAAATCTAATAAGTTCTTGGTTAGCTTTGGCTAAAGAACAATATTTATTTGAAGGTTTCATTTGGTGGGCCCACTAATCTTGGGCAATTGATGAACTGTATACAATAACTATTGATTGTTTTTGTTGGTATCCTTTTAAAAGGGCATACAGGTGACTGTTGTGATTCCCAAGTCTTAAGATTCCAAAGCTGTAGTCACTCTAAACCTACAAAGAAAAGGATTTTGAAGTAAATGAAAAGGTTCACTATGGCAGTATATTAAAAGGCAATTTCAGCATTTTCAGTGATTTCATATCTTTTTTCATTCAATTTCAATTTTAATTGGTTTCAATCATGCACAAGCTGAAAATAAAATGTTAATTATTGTCATCTTTAAAGCGAGAATTTCATATTTTATATTTTCTAAGAAAGTCAAAACATAATCAATTCTATGTCTTTTGCTCAAAAGGTTGTCAACTCACTATAATACGATTATATTTATAGACATTATTTCCCACACTTCAAAATCTTTCACACTGGAAATAATAACACAATTACTTCTCTTGTTTTTCAATTCCCCCATGCAAAAGCTATCTTCAAACGTTTGAATTTGAAGTTGAAAATGATATTTTTGACAATTTCTCAACTGGCAATAGTGAATTATAGTGTCATAACTTAGGGAAATTGGTACATAATCTGAACAAATAACAATTCCATGTCAGAAAGTGTTTAGAATTTAGCATTTTTCTAAAACACGACTACAGGATTTTATGGAAATAATAATTACAATAAAATAATAACATATTCAAAATGAAAATCACTCAACATAGAGAAATGCGCATACATGACATCAAATGACAATACAAATATGATTACTTAGGATCCATTCACTTGATTTGATATTTTCCGCAGGTTAATCTTATAGGTTTTTGTTTTTCGTGTAGTGCGGTCCTCCTGCACTTACTATTAGAGTAGAGTTTTAGCCCTTCGTACTGCAGAATGTTCTTGTTGTCGGGTTTTGCTCCTGTTTGCTCACTACACTTATTATTTTAGCGTTTTCCGAGATTCTATCCGGATTATCGCCCTTATTGTTGAAATTGTTTGACGTTCTAACATCTGACGTCAACTGGCAGACTATCGCCATTGAAGAGACGACCATTGTCAAGATCGGTCGCATTATTTCTGTTACCTCTTTTTTTTTCAAATCATTTTTAGTGAAGCCTGTTCCATAATAGGCCCGGGACTGTACAGCGCAGTGGACGCTTACGGCTGGCCCCCGGATCCATTCACTTGATTTGATATTTTCCGCAGGTTAATCTTATAGGTTTTTGTTTTTCGTGTAGTGCAGTCCTCCTGCACTTACTATTAGACATTTATAATAAACTATCAGCTAAAGACTAACAATCTGGTATTATTTTTAAACTGCTAATGTCTGCGGAAAAATGATCCGATCGACTACATGAACTGATAAAACCTTCATTGACCAGTCTAGTAAGGATGATAACCTTTCATAATTGTCAGTTCCATTTTATAAAAAATATCCAGTGTAGCAGATTTTTACCAAAAATCAAGGATCCATAAATTTATCCTAAACAAAGTGTACTGTATGTTGACTCAGAATAGATTATCAGATAGGATTTTTTTTCTTTTTTCAAAAAAAGTGGGGAGCTGAAGGCTTTGCGCTTGCAGCCTCCCACCCCGGGTTCCGCAGCCCTTGTTTAATGTCACTCCCTTTAAAACCTTAATATATGTAAACAATAAAACTGATTACACAACCTTAAATCAAATCATATGTTTAGAATATTTAGATGAAATAAAAAAAATGGGTAGCATTTTATCTATATTTTCACAAAATATTTTTAAAAAAAAATTTCTGTCATCCGAAACTTTCTGTAGGGGGTTCAGGTCAAAGTTTTAAATGACAAAAAATTTTTTTACAAATATTTTGTGAAAATATACACAAAATGCTACCCAAATTTGTTTATTTCATCAAAATATTCCAATTAGATTCGAAGTTATGGAATTTTAAAATCCGAGATCGACGTCAAAAATGTAATCAAAACGCTCTATACCAGTCAATGCGTGGAATGGCACCAAAATAAGTGCTTTTCAGTCATATCTGAGTGACGTCATACTGGGTATTTTCCCTTCAGAATCGCTAGTACCAATTTTAAAACTGAAATCCGCACGTTATTGTCAGCTAAGATTTATTAAAATCGTAATAATTTGAATGATAATATGGCAAATATTTATAATCTGGATGATACCACAAAAAACGTAGGCTATATTTAGTCGAAATTTAGCAAATTTCAGTCACCAAAACAGATGAATCCTGTTTTCTTCGGCTGTAATTATCGGATCACGACACGTGGTATCAAAGGACGTAATAATCACAAAGATATTATCTATATCGTTTGATTGGTTCTATAACATTAAACTATTGATTGACATTAAACTATTACAATACCATTGCTATTGTGTGTCCCATGGTAAACAATAAACGGATTTCTACGATTATGAACAAACTACTCTACTTAAGTTATTAGAAATTTACCTATGTGTTTAAAATCACCTCCGGTTAAATAAAATTCATTGCACAATTAAACATCCCAACGAAAAAAAGAGGTTTTCTCTTGAAAATTCAATGTTTTTGCTTATATTTTCGTCTGTGTTCATCACAACATTACACACGTGACGTTATGGGCTAAACCATCGTAATTATGTTGAAGGGGGTAATTTATGATAACCACGTGTGTTGTAATCAAAACAGCACACTGCCTTGTCCATCGTTTGAGTTTGGGCAAGAAAATAGCAACTGGAGACAATGACATTAATTTTAAACCATTTGATTGTCAGTCTACTAAATTTTATTTGCCGATTATACGAATACTCGTAAATACATGTATAATATCGCCTTTCACCCCGTAATTTCACCCGTGTATATTATATATATTTTTATAAAACACATTACAGCCCAGTCAATCATAATTTTAATTGATCATATTTCGTATGAAAAAGACCACCGCTTCTCAATAATTTCCATATTTTATTCACGGCCCGACTGTTCATATCATTAATGTTCCTGATTAAATTACTTGTTTTTGTTCATTCGACAGATACTGAAATCGAAACATTCTTGATACGAACAGTTCGGGATGTCTCAACATCGTTTATCGTCTTTATAAAAATGTAATTAAAACAAAAAATCACACGACAGATTGTGTGTAGGCCTATTATTTGGTTTTGTGTGTTAATTATGCAGACCGCGGGGAAAATTCGTGCAAGTTTCGCGGCACTAAATTTAACCATCTGTGTAGCATACAATAACTCATATGACATGGTACCTTTTACGGCAATATAATTCAAAGCGTTGATTAGCTGGGACATGATCGCGATCTACGAAATGCCATCGGAAAATTCAATTCTCCGTGGATTTCAAAATCTTATGGATAAACAGCCTTGTGAATTTCACGATTATAAAATTCTAACACACCAGAAATAATATTTAAAGAGAAATAGAAAGATATGGAACTATCTACCGATAATAAAACCGATGCGCGGTATGATTTGGTGATAATAATTATTGGTATTTATCTATAAAAAAAAAACCGTTATATACCTATTCAATGATTCAATGGCCTCGGCTATTAATTTTGCCGAGGCAAATGTAAAATACATCGGAATTTAGGCCTACCTCGTCCACAGCAGATTGTCGGGGTTAACTGGCAGAACTGCTTAAGTTCATCATCAGGAAATATTAAAAATATTCAACGGTGATATTCAAGGCCAGTAAAACAAATGTAATTCAAAAGAAAAAAAATTCCCCCAGAACTCTCTAACCAAATAATTAATACAAGGCGGAAACAAAATATCGGACTATGGGCGTATTTATGTTTGTAAACGCTCAAACTCATTACTGGGTCTCATAGCAAAAGCTTATTCATACATGTCGCGTTCGATTATTTGCTCCGTGCTTACTCGGCCAGGATCCTCGAGTACGTTTCGACATGCGCAGTGGGAATGGGTAATCAAACGGCGCGGCACTTTCTTCGGATATCAAAATGGAAGATGAACGCCACTAAACAATTAATTGTGCTCGATGTTCTGATGAATAACAACGAGCAGACAATAATCCATCAACAAACTTTAGACTTTTTCATTGGTATCTCATTGGAATTATCAAATCCAGAGAAGCGAAATAAAGCCCATATTATGCAGAACATACTTTAAATCACATTTTCGTTCAACCAATGTAACCTTTGGTTAGCTTTGTTAACGAGCTCCATAGCTTACAAGAATTGTAGTAAGAAGGGCAAGGTTATGATCGCACAGAGACCTGTGTTAAACCTGGTAGCGAATGAAGCATGATATAAATGATTGTAATACTGATACCTGCCCAACATGATCGTTGTTATTGCACGGAAAACCCATCCAACTTCTCTATATGATTTCTACTAAAACTAGCGTAAACCAGCAAAAGTGTGCAACAACACTGCAAATGTCTATTTATTGCACAGTTACGCCCCAGTGAGTTTAGCAGAGGTAAAACAATCTGCGAAAAGAACAAAGGAAGATCTCCTGTCCGTGTTACAATTGCCCATTACCCCACAAACGTGAAGAAATTTATTACGGATTTGCTAAATATTGTAAATTTCCCGGATTGGAATAATCGGAGGTATGGATGGCTGTCATATTCGAATATGGCGCCCAAGATGAATGACTATCGAATATCATACATAAACCGCAAAAAGGCCACTCAGTCGTACTCCAGGCTGTAGGCTATGTGATCATCGAGTTCGATTTACTCATGTTCACATCGGCTGATCTGGGTGTACACATGACGCTAGGGTTTTGAAGACTTTCCTCTAATCAGATACCAAATTCAGTAGGAAGAATTCCTACTTGGAGACCCAGTCTGCTCTCTATAGCCACCATGGCTTATGACTCCATACATTGATTTGGGGAAACTGACCCGTTATCAAGAAAAAAATAATATTTAATAAACATCTCAGTTCTGCGAGTGGATTTTTCTAATTCTTGAAATCGTTAAACCAAGATGTGGAATCACCAAAATAAACACAACACTACTGAGACAATTGTCAACAATAATTCTTCCGTCGCCTAAACTTTATCTGCAAATATAACTTCGATCAAATAATTTATTTGCTTCCATGTTGAATAATGGGTTACTTCCAGAAGTAACCCGAACGCATTCGCGGTGGCTAGAGTAAGCGCGGTGCCAGTAATCGAACGCATCAACACAAAAATAGCCTTGCTTTGACCCCCTCATACGAAATGATCTATTCCGATGTGACGTAATAAGCTTCCATTTTTTATTTCTCGGTGTCAAAGTTTGTGATAAGTTCAATTTTACAAGAGAGAACTTTTTTATTCGTTGGTATATTTAGTTGTATAATGGATTTTATTTAAACGGAGGTGATTTTAAACACATAGGTAAGTTTATAATAACTTAAGTTGAGTAGTTTGTTCATAATCGTAGAAATCCGTTTATTATTTACCATGGGACACACAATAGTAATACATTTACATAAAATAGTAATTCAGAATCGTAGATTGAACTTGGCTATATATTTCAGCCCTTGGCTGTCCGATTTCACGGTAAAGTCACGTGACCTGAAACCTCTAATCAATCAATGTTGATTTAAATTGACAAATAATTCGTGTTTTCAAAGTTGAAACTTGAAGATTTTGGATGATCTTGAGTTCGAGATTCGTGTTTTCAAAGTTGAAGATTTTGGATGACATTGAGTTAGAAACTTAGCTACTTTAAACTAGAGTGATATCAAATCCATCAAATGGACAAATTATTACCGTAAAATACAAATTGCAGAAACACGTGCCTGAATTGGCTGAGAATCGGATGCAAAAATGACGCCTGTCTGCTTGTCTGTTAGTATAAAATTACGAACGTGTGAATCTGGCAAGGAGATCAATGTCGATAAGACTTGTGGCAAAATGAACGCGTTTTTAGAATAGAGTTCAACAATTACATTAACTTTCTCTCTTTCTTTGAACAATTTGCACAGCCACCAGTGCCACCAGTTCGACCAAAAGTACCTCTTTCCGTCAAGAAATCATTGTGATGAGTGGCTTCCCTTTGATTATATTTTCTTGCAGTTTTTTGATTGGCTAGAATTAACCGGAAGCGGGGACTTTGAACTAGATTGACAAACAAGAAAAATCATTTTCTCATTCTTCAGGTCAACAGTTACTGAAATAATATACAACTAGAGGACTAGAGGTACTATTTCTATAAGCTTATATAGATAACACTACGATGCTGCCGTTTCACGAACGTAGTCGCCCCCATCTTCATAAATAGAAAACACTTCACAGGCATTTGCCATTTCCATTTTCCTACCGGAGTACCGGTAGTCCTGTTTTTTTGTTGTTTGTGACTTGGAATAGCATGTGCTAGGGTTAGGCCTACTCCAGAGTGTCTTGAGGTTTCGTTCACACGTAACCTCAAGATTCCACAAGCTATCTATATTCTCTTTGGATGCTGTGCGACTGAATTATTTGCGCATCAAATAGCCACGAGTTGAAACTGAAAGGCGTCAGTCGATAAATTCTATGCATGCCCTACCTTTATTGTGTGATCCATCTCTGAACAACAATAACACTTACTGACACACACACAAGGTTCATTGAAACAGGTTATCCAATATCACATTCAAAAACATTTCATGTAGTCGCCATGTTAGGATAGTTTGACATCCGTTTGATGTCATGTCCTCCCCATTAAAAAATTTGAGGACCCCCTGTTTAACACGAAACGAAATGCATTTTTGTACAATATTTCTATGGATTGCATTATGTACTGTTTTTGTAGAGATTTTATATTGGGATAAAGACGATGTTTATTGAAGGAATAATTAGGTCACTCTTCATGCGTAGTTGAAAATACACAACGTCAATTGAGAACTTTGTTGCTTGATTATTTAGTAGGCCCTGCCTAGATCAGTGCTTGTAATTAGGACTTTTCTACAACGACAACAAAAATTTAAAAAAGCCCTAGCTAAAATAAGCTGACAAGGCGCCACTGCCTAACTTCTTATTATTTAAAACAAACTGTTGTCATTTTCTGTCACGGGACGTGCAATATTTGTATATCGTGTCAATTAATCTGGCCCTAATTGTGTTTAGTAGTACTGTCATAAGTAAGCTTATAAATTATACAGATTCATCTTATGAGTAATAAAGTCACCAAAATTTGCTATCCTTTCCTTTTAATTATTCGTGTTCATAACGGTGGCCATCATGTCAGCTAGAACTAAAATTTATTCGTCAAATTTCCCACGGCTCTGCCATAACCTATTTTAGAAATAAGCATTCTTATGAAAAAACAAATTTAAATATATAAATCCTGGTTCCTTTGATATTCGCGCACATGAGACTGTACATGTAAGTAATGTAACTTCATGGATTATCCCCTGATTGCACAAAAAGTCATTTTAGCTTGTTGATTCTCTGGAGGCTAGAATTTGTTATCCCATTTTGATGAAACTCCAAGTAATTATATGTTTATATCCCAAAGATTTGGGTTCCTAATCTATCAATACTTGTGCATTACGTACCATAACTTCCTGATTATGGCCCCTGATTGTACAAACAATCCGGTTTTATTTTAGCTTCTTCTCTGTCCATCTCTTGCAAAATGTGGGCACATCTTGCATGGTAACTGCTTGTACGTAATTGAAGTATTCATTCAGTTTTGCACAATAATAATAAACAATACGTATACATGATGTATATGTGGTATGTTATTGGGTGAGATAGTGCAAACTTTGGACAGAAATATAATTTATAAAGGTGTATACCAAGTACATGTAACTACATGTAATTAGCTTATAATAAAGAATGATATTCATGAAATCTTTATCTTTTAAATTTTTGGGTTGGTCTTCATTATCAAACTTGGAATAATGACAACCTTCTTAAAAAATTTCATCATGTTTTCTTATAACCTTGATTTTAAATTTTAAATGATGGTGGTGTAATTCAGTGGAATATCTTCCTATAGTCGAATGAATTCTTTGCAGGTTAGATAACTCTGTAATTAATAGACAGAATGGCAGCCTTACAATTTCAAAATCAGGATAAAGAAAATGTTGAAGGGTTCATTACGACCAACAGAGCTAAAGGAAATAGACAAGCTCTCGGGAATACCACAATTCTTCAAAATCGTAAGTGCCTGAAATAGTCAGTCCAATTAAAATATTTTGATTTATATGTGGTTAACACTAGATGCCATATTGTCATGTAATATTGTTGTTGAAATGGTCCTTGTCTTTCCAACATTACTCTAGTTGTAATGTCTTACTAATGTGGAGCTTGGATCTGACATTTGACCTAGAGTATATTTATAGCAGCTAACAGGTGTGGAATAACAGAAGCTTTGTTTTATCCGTGTATTATGCTGCTTACATGTACTGTAAGTAAGCTTATATTATTTTATTAAAAAATTTGTCTTGCCATACAATATCTGTTTATAGGTATATTCGATATAGAATAATTTTTAAATACTGGTACTCACATTGTCATATGCCTGTGGAGTGGGACGTACAATGTACCGTATTATTTTGTGTCCTTCATGTATGTCTGGACGTCTGATCGCATTTGTCTGTGTGTTGACCCTCCTTTTTACTAGCCCTTTCAATAAAACGGAATTTGCAACCTTCAGATCCCGAACTGTCAAATCAGTAGAAGTTTTTCATGAGAGTACTTCCAATCCAGAGAGGGGGGTTGGATGGCCGAATGGTTAGCATGTGCATGCTGTATCATAATCATGAAGCCTGTTGAGTCAACTGGTGTGGTTTCGAATTCCCGCTTGTACGTGGCAAGGAGTAGGGTCACCTGTCCAACCTTGTGGGTTTTCTCTGGGTCCTCCTACAGCCAAAGACCCTGCGCGTGAGCCAATTATTGAAATAAAATTAAATTACATGTTAGTCCTAAAATGACCTAGTTTGTGTTGAGTGGAGTGGCCGTTAAACCCCATTCTTGCTCTCTCTTTCCAATTCAGAGTTACCTCCCTTTTCCAAGGAGGTTAATGTAAACATGATGTACATGTTGGCTACAGTTTTTATCAAACTTTTTTTCGAATTCAATGTAAAGCTTTGGGACAATGAGAGGATGAACCCTGTCGATTTTGCCCGCTTTCTGGCCATCTCTTAGAAAATTTTGTATGTCACCCCTTTCATAAAAATGGTTAACATTTCAGGTGTAAAATCCATCCAGAATACCAATGTTTCTGCATTCATGACACCAAGAAAAACTTTAGGCGATATTTTAAACAGTCAACAAACGCCTCACACTATAAAAGGCCAGTCGTTAAAACCAGTTGGTGTGAAACCTACATTAAATTTACAGAAGAGTTCCATTAAATCCAAAAAGAATGTTTCATTTAAATCAGGCAGTATTCAAGAGGTAAGCTTACAATTACTGTACATTTATTTTATTGATCTTGTAACTTATTAAGATTTTCCATTACTTCGAGGAAATGGGGAAATTGGAATAGCATGTATATTGTCTCTGTTATTATTATTAGCATAGGATTTACAGGTTGTTTACTACCAATCTGAGAAAGGTGATTTTTAATATTTTCCCCAAGGAATTGGGGGCATTGTTTTCAATTGTAAATTGTATTTGTAAACATTGGGTTTTTTTTTTTTCAATTAATACCGTAGTTAAAGGGACAGTTCCGATTTGAGTCTCAAAAATAAAAGTCTGAGTACCTATGAAATCTAAACGCCAAAATATAGGAGAATGGCGTATTGACCTTGTCTCAAAATTTCAGCTCAAAATATTGAGTCGTTTGGACGTGAACGTCAAAACTGCTTATCCGGACACGTAACCCTTTTAAGATTTCGGGTCAATTTTTTCGTTGGTGACCTGATAATCGATTCCAGTTCCTTTGTGAAGTCTATATAGTGAATGGCCCATGTGCTGTACTTGATAGCGAAAGGCAAATATCACCTACACATTATTTTTATTTAAAAGAAAGCCTGGATTTACGTAGATACCGCACAATACAACTTGGGACACCGGTATAAATTTAAAGGAGACGACTGACGTGTTTAAGTTGTTTGAAAACGTATCACAAATACTGAGTTAGTTGCTCGGCTCTTTGGTAGGGGATTTTAACACCGAATTAAGCAGTTATATTCTTCACAAAAATATCGGGATTAGCCCTTTAAAACACAGCCATGTATCAATTTAAAGGGGCATTAGGATAGATTAGATAAAGTGCTCACAGTTCTTGCTATAAATAGATCATGAAAACTAATATGCTTCACTCTGAAATGAGATGATAGCCATTTAATTTTAGGCTAGTCTTGGTCATTATTATCCGTCTTGTTTATCCAGACTAACATATGGTTCAATTTCATTTCATTAATTCGCTTGCACTTAGGGGTCTTTAGCAGTGGGGGGGGGGGGATGGCCTAGTGGTCTAGAGTGCCTTCGGCCTCTAGCTAGCTGGCCGGTCACCTCTGGCTTGCTGCTGTGGTTTCGAGCCCTGGTGTGAGCGTATGTGGCATGGAGATAGGGGCACCTTCTCAACCTCGTGGGTTTCCTCCGGGCACTCCGGTTTCCCCCCACGGCTAAAGACCCCTACGCGCAAGCGAATTATTGAAATAAAATTGAAACCGTATGTTAGTCCCGGAATGACCTGGTTGTGTTGAGTGGACGTTACACCCCATTTCTCTCTCTCTCTTTAGCAGTGGGAGGAAACCGTAGGACCCAGAAAAACCCACGAGGTTAGACAGGCGACCCTTCTTCTTATCACGTACAACTGGGGATTCGAAGATCGAAGAGTAAAACCCAAAAAAGACTTCTATACTTGTGTCACATTTAGTCATAGGGCTTGTCATAATTTGTATCTCATTTAGTCATAATTTGAATATCACCAATCATTATTCATATACCTTTTTGCCTTTAACTTTTTGTAGAAAGAAAATATTAAGAAACCTAAGCAAGTATTGGCACCTGTTTCTATGAAAATTGAAAGTAAACAGAGAAAGATAGAATGTGATGACATAGAATTCATGCACCCACCAGAGGATGTTAAAGGTAAATAAGATGGTCTTGTTATTTATCATCTCAGAGAAAGAACAAGAAACTTCACTCAAATGAAATGAACACACCTGAGGCAATTGAAATCACTCCAAACTGGACAATCTTGATCAAAAGGATATTTTTGTGGTCTAATTAGTCACTTCCTTAAATTTTATGTAGCAATATTGCTTTCTATTTTTTGAAGATGACAGATATCCACCACAAGAAGAAAGAGTATCAAACTATTTAAATAAACTCATCAGTTGGCGTCCCCCATGTTTATTTGGTATTCCTCCAGTAAGTGAAGATGAAGATGAAGAAGAAGAAGAAAGACAAAGAAAAGAAAGAAGAGAAGCATTGTTTGATCTTGACAACTTGGATGCTTTGGCAGGAATTGAGCCATTTGGTAAGAGAAACAAGAGAGAGAGAGAAAAGGGGTTTAATGGCCACTCGACACAAACTAGGTCATTTCGGGACTAACATGTTTTAATTTGTATGTATGTAGGAGTCTTTAACAGTGGGAGGAAACCGGACAACCCGGAGTAAACCCACGAGGCTGGGCGAGAAACAAGAGAGGGAAAATATTTTTTATTTCATAAAAGGCTTTGAGCGTGTTTACTTTCTTTCAAGAATAGAAAAAGTTTTCAGTTAATCTATCTACGCAATTGCAGTTCAGTTCCATAGTTGTATCATGTGACAATCTGTGTTGTTGAATGAGGACCTCTTTTCTCATCGACTGAATTCACCAGATGGCCAGTTATCATTTAAAAAGAGGTCTTTGGATTGTTATCTAATTAATGGTAAAATCAGATGGTTTGATGCCGCCTTCAGCAGATGTGGATAGAAATATTGTCCAGGCATTGACTGATGATCTTAAATTCTTATTAAGAAAAAAAAGATGAGATAAAATCTATAGAGAGTAATGAAAACTTTAGATAGCTGTAGCTTCTATTAGGATTGACCAATTTAAATATTAACATATATTGTCCCAAAACCACCTAGTAATTTCTAGTGGACCTGTTACTACATTTCTATTACCTATCAATTAAGTTGCAAGACAGATATTTTCTCAACAACTGATTTCTGGAAAAATCTGTCTCTGTCCAGGCATGTTCATGTTTTATTCCTCAAATCCGCTGGCAAGGAGTAGGGTCGCCTGTCCAACCTCGTGGGTTTCCTTCGGGTACTCCGGTTTCCTCCCACTGCTAAAGACCCCTACGCACAAGCGAATTATTGAAATAAAATTAAACCATATTTTAGTCCCAAAATAACCTAGTTTGTGCCGAGGGGACGTTGCACCCCATTTCCCTCTCTGTCTCTTATGGGAGCGGTGATTGGTGGCCTGCTATCTCTTCAAGTCATGGGTATTCATCCCTTTTATTTGATAATTCTTTTACTCATTTACTTTTTCACAGAAGAGCCAAGATTTAATGAAGAAGACTTAAGCGGCCCGGCAATGTTAGAGGTAGACATCCCTTATATTGATGAGACCTTGCCAACATTAGACGATTCTCTTCCTTCATTAGATGATTCTTATGGTTGTAATATCTCTCCCAGTCTTGGAGTACTACAGTTGAATGACAGTGTGTTGTAAAAATACTGACTTTGACTATAAACTTGTGGACATATCTGGTCAGTGAAAATGTGTGCAGTCGTGGACTCGTGGACATCAATGTTCTTGTGCTTTGAAACAGCTGAATGAATCTCTCTTTTTTCTTTGCCAAAGACAAAGATGCTTGGCTTACAAAAAAATTTCGACTTGATATCAACTAATCAAGTGCATGTTACAGCCACATCAATAAACTGATATTTCTTATTTTTAAAGGTCATTCTACTTGTAAATATGTTATGTTTTTATTTTTGTGTACTCTTTGCTTAGCAATAAAAATAAATTTTTAAATATATGTTTAATATTTTGTTGTTCAGTAAACTATTTCAGTTTTAATGAAATTGTCACTATCTAATCTCTCAAAGCATTCTTTAGTACAGTAGTACCGGTAGGGCTGGACGATATTCTCGATATCCCGATATATCGCGATGTCAAATTTTTTCATCGTCGACGATCTTTGGTCACCAAAAACATCGCGGTATAGCAATATATCGTTTTTTGCAGATTATCGTAAATACCGCGATATTTATTGACGATATATTGCTAATTATGTGCGAAATATGATATAATTTAAATCAATAAGAAGACATCGTTGATTATCTTTGTTGAAATGCATTTTTTGTCAATAAAATAGTCCTACACAACAAATTTCGGAAGGTGCGTTATTTTATCGAAGCCAGTTCGTTTTACTGACGCGGTGTCTATGGTGTTATGTTGCCTTGTTGATGATATTTTAGTATTTATTGATGATTTATTTTATCTTCAGTCACGCCTGTTCTTTGTCCTGTCGCGTGTCTTTGTTTACGGTGAATGGCCCGAGGCGTTGAACTCCCCGGAAGTAGAATTCGTATAAACTAAGAGTAGACAACTCGTGTCAAACTAGATTGCGGAACCCGCCCATTAATAATTTGTCCGACGCCATTGTCTGTGTTTTCATATACATGCTGCTGGTATCTCGCCCTGTCACGGTAGCTAGTTTACGTGAAACCGTAGCTGCTATCTATGGTAAACGAACTCAACCCTGCATAGACTCGATTGTCAATAAGCAATACGTAATAAGAAATTGTGACTTACAAAGACAACATAAAACAATGATTTATACACATTTTTTAATAAAACATTACACACGTAAAAATATCGCGATATTTCAATATATCGTGAATATTTTTTCAAATATCGCGATATTTAAAATTGTCAATATCGTCCAGCCCTAAGTACCGGTATGTACATCATGGTTGAATATTAGTTAGTTATAGTTTACTACCATCATAATATATATATATTCTAAAAGATTAAGTTATACAATACCACTAAAGAAGTTTTTATTTTAAATGCCTACATGTTTCGCCGTTAGGTTTTCAAGGCAATAATAGATAATGGCCGTAAGGTCATTATGTCAATATGGAGAGATAATTACAATACCTATTTATATAAATTAAAATGAAATAATATCACTGGTTAAGTTTAGGTTTGAATTTGTTTATAAAATACTCTTCTTTTATTTTAATTTTGTGATACTATTATCAGACAGTTTATAGAAGGGGAAAATATGAAAATGTGGCGATTTATTTTTAGAAAAGCACACTCCGCGATATATGCCCACTCCATGGGATGTTGCGGTATATTTCCTCTTTTATATGCTGTTTATGTCCTGTCACACGCTTCCGTAATTCATTTGAGGATCCAATATATAATTCTTACACCCAAGGCATGTAATTACATATACTACATGTGACAGAACATGTTATACTACTATTTATATTAAATTGACAATTATTAAAGTTAAAAGTATTGCCGTTAATCAAGTCACTATATGTATATGGAATACTGCGAGCAGCTGGCATATTGAGAATTAAAAACTAATACTAAATATCATGTAAGCTTTTACCAAATTTAAATATGAAACAAGATGTGTATTAATAGCTGTAAATATCAGAGGCGGATTCAATGGGCACGCCCCCTAATTTTCGACAGTGCCCTTTTTTACTGATGAAAGTGCCTATTCTCGGACAAAGTATTCCGTTCCGAACGTTTACTAAGACGAAAATATCAGCCAAATAGCTCTTGGAATGACTACAGATGCAAGGAAATGACGGATAATTTTCTTGGGGGGACCCCCGTCTCAGGGGCATGCCCCGTCTCCGAGGTTGGTGCCCTCATTTTGCGGCGCCCCCCACCCTCCACTTCAAAATTCCTAGATCCGCCCTTGACCTTGAATATAGCACAAATAGTAGTGATAATGTCATCTGATTTAACAAATTGAGAACTGAAGGACAAAGACACAAACGGCTTTCTTTAGGAATGTTTGACCAACATCCCTTTTCAATTGCTAGGTCAAGAGACGTGAGTCTTAACCTCGTGGTTGCTATACTATCATGTTCTGAAATATTCGCGCTGAACATTTAAAGTACAGAAAACTCCGGGTTAAATTGTTTTTATCTCACCGTCTTGCTGCTATCTGACAACAGGGTCAATGTCTTGCGTATTTCTTAATCTAATTTACAAATGTCACTTCTATCATTTAACAATTTATTTATTGTGTTTCCGTCATTACAAATTTTCCAATTTCCATGTAAGGGTCGTCCTTCATTCCTTATCTAACCTTTAAGAGTCCCGCAATAAAAGTTCTCTGAACCATACGAACTCGTGCTATGAGTGAAGGGATGAAATACTAAATCATTGGGGTGGTTACGCGAACACCCAACAACGTCTTTTAATATTGCGTGGTAATTTACACGGGCGATCCAAGATTCGCAGCCGTAAAGAACTGACGTTAATAAAGCCGAGTCCATGACTTTCTTCTTTACCCAGATGGGGAAATCAATGTTATTTGACACAAACGTGGCAAATTTAAGTAAATGCGGCTGCTTACTCAATATTCCTTTACCGCCGTATCCGCTCGTCCGTCCTGGTTAATAATCACTCCTATATAGGTGTACGTATTACAGCTAGTAATAGCAAGGCCTGGGCTGATACTGATAGGAGTACGATCATCCTGTTTTCCGTTAATAATAAAGTTAGTCTTTTGGTTTATCACCATACCTGACCGAATGCAGAAATTGTTCAGTATCCTGAGTTTTTTTAACAGCCGTCTCTCGGAGTTGATAATAAAATGGTGTCATCCATCAATAAGAGAACGTGTACCAACGGGCATAGACGGCGAAGATCGCGGACAAGTTCATCTATGTACAGAGTAAATAGAAAACGAAACTGGAGGGGGCTCCTTGTCGGACCCCCATCGTGGCCAGTACTGTTGCTGCGCCCAACACCATCCAAGTATCTGAGTAAATTGAAGCTATAGCGGTAACCAATTTTGCGCGCATTGAGTCTTTTGAGAGCGTAGTTGCCTCTGGACCCGAGTATTTTTTCCGTATTTCATTGCGACCTCACCGAGCTATAGCCCGTGGCGAAGTCTTCACATGTCCGGGCGGGGGGGGGGGGGGGGGGGGTGACCTAGTGGACTAGAGTGCCGTGCTTCGACCTCTGGCTGGCCGGCCACCTCTGGCTTGTGGCTGTGGTTTCGATCCCTGGTGTGAGCGTATGTGGCATGGAGATAGGGGCGTCTTCTCAACCTCGTGGGTTTCCTCCTGGCACTCCGGTTTCCTCCGACTGCTAAAGACCCCTACGCGCATGCGAATTATTGAAATAAAACCGAAACCATATGTTAGTCCCAAAATGACCTAGTTTGTGTCGAGTGGACATAAAATCCCATTTCTCTCTCTCGCTCTCTCTCTCTCTCTCTCACAGGCCCGGATCCAGGAGGGGGGGGGGCATACATTGGAGTAAAGGGTAATATGTTGCAACCTTGGATTGCTTGGGCGGAGACAATGCGAAAATCAAGTTTATATCATCTATGAAAGAGCAGATATGTGAACTGCAACAGTAACGGTATTGATGAAGGGGGCTTTATTTTACAGAATGACTGGAATCGGTTTGTCCGACGTTCATAGAATTTACACTTTTCATTTTATTTAATTTAGGTTTATTAATTCATTTCATATCCTACATTTCAAATTAATTCTCTTATCAATTTCAATATGATACGGCATTTCACCTCGTTGCATTCTAATTTAATTTGTTCATTCGAAATTAAATTATAACTGTCAATATCACATCACTGCATTTCAAATTAATCTGCCAATTTCTAAATTAATTTTCTTATCTGGTTCACTTAAAATCATACAACCGCCAGCACAAATTGCCCATAGATACGCCCCACTTAGCGGGAGCGGGGCCCTGGGCCTTACTAGAATCGCGGTGCCCCTAACGCGACGAAAAGATTGTTTCATATCCTTTTGAATGGCACGCATGCGAAAAACGCAATTAAACGGTATGTAATACAAGAATACTTACATAATGTCTGATCACATACAAAATCTGTTCACTTCCCAATGGCAAATATGAACGGAAATGGCATATGACGTCGGGGTAGCCAATCTAATTAAAATATAGATCTACATTTCGTTTCGTTTTTTTATACTTTCGATGGCCTACACTCATGTAGATCTAACTAGTTAGAGTGGAAGCTCACGTTCTATGACGTCAGGTATCAAGCACGGGACATTTGACCCGATAACGTCAGTCATTCGATTAACCAATCAGCGACCGCCATGCTTTTCAAAATCTACGTTTGTTTTGTTATGATTTCTATCCGCTGGTGTTTATAGTACAGACGTCGTTGGCTGGTAATATCTACCCACAGTTCCACGCATGAAAAGGTCAAACGGTCGATTCGACAGACCATTTGATTGGCTGACCCCTCATTTCAGCCAGAACACGGATTAAATAAGAAGTCCTCCAGATCCAAGAGTAGTAAAGACAAGTAAAAATGAAATTTTGAACTATAAAAAACGAAACGAAATTGGATCTGTGTTTTAATCAGATTGTCGGGGTAGCCTACCTAGCTGTTTTATTTGCCATATAGATACGGCAGCTATACTTTTCATGAATATGGCAGATATATATATTCGCACGTTTGCATTGTAACGTTAACGATTATTAGACTACTATGCAAAGTTCAGCTTAACCGGAGCGGGACCCTGGACCTGGCTAGAATCGCGGGGCCCCTAACGCGACGACAAGATTATTACACACAATTACACGGTCTGTAATACAAGAAAAATTACATAATGTAAGTTCCGAATGGCATACAATGCGTGAATATGACATATAACGACGGGGAACTAATATAACTACTGAAATCGCCGCTAGAAACCTAGATCGATCATCGTTTACCGTAGTTCAGCTCTGAACGTCGGTCTCATTACACTCACCCTGAACGTTCAGAGACCGTCCCATTCAATCAATGTCGAAAATAATTGGAGCCCCGGTCAGTTTTACTGGGCAACTTTTCACTGCCAAACGATGGGGTGTCAATCCGTGAGGACGCCTGTACAATGTAAACGAACGTGTGCAGCTTGTGTACTTAATCTAGCTCGACAAATTGTACATACCTTGAAAAAATCAACAGCTAAGAAACTTGGTGTCCTCATACAGGATATTATCTATTCCAATCAACTTAATGAAAGCTTTCTTCCTCAATATTACGATGTTATTACCGATTTGATAAATAGTAAATTTTCACCTAAACATTCAGCACAGCAAAATAAAGTACATAAGAAAAAACCCGAGATTTTATGTAAAATACTTTTTACAGATAAACATATACAAGATATTGGACTGAATAGAATTTTCCGAGATAGATCTGTAATCAAATCTATACCAGATACTATTCTTAAAATTTCACCTACAGTCGTATACAAATTTTTACCTCCAATTCGTAATAAAATATTTAACTACCATGAAACTATAGCAAACCTAAACGTTCACGAATTTATTAACAGTTACGACAATACAACATGTCAATGTCATAACTCTCCTTTTAAAGATAAATTTCACAACCATGTACTGACTGGAAACTTCGATATTGTTGAAGACAATAATCTTAAAAAAACTATTTCGCTTTGGACCACAATTTCGAGAACAACCTAATAAAACTAACTTCAAAAAATTACATAATAATCTAAAATCAGAAATCAGAAAATGCATAGTAGCTTGGTCAGATAAATTTCGTGCACCAATAGAATCTTTTGGAGAATGGAGAAACACTGTTTTTGACCTCTTATCAAAGAGAATCAAACATATTAAAAACAACCCAAGACATCCACCACCCGAAGTCCTAAAAAATGCATCTGCAGCTGAATGCCTTTCTGCTCTTCAAGAGAAATTTGTTCTAACACCCGTCGATAAGGCCAGCAATAACATTGCCTTTATCTGTAAAAAGTACTATATTAAAAATATCCTTACCGAAGTTGGACCTTGGCCTAACACCAATAATAATACTTATAAATGTATTACGGAATTATCTAAACTAGATATTTTACAAAATCAATATTCGTTTAACAGGAGTAATTATATAAAAGACAATGTAAAAGTAGATGCCCTTCCATATATTTATTCTATACCGAAATTTCATAAAAATGCAGTAAAATTCAGATACATAATTTCCTCCAGCATCTGCCAGACAAAACCTCCAGCAGTGACTATTACGAAAGGACTTAAATTATGCCAGGCCCAACATGCCATCTGGTGCAAAACACTTCGCAATTATACTGGAATTAATAGCTTTTTCATAATTGATAAAAATAAACCAATAGTAGACACTTTAGATAAAATCAATCAAAAAGACAATGCAAACTCAATAGAAACTTTCGACTTTTCTACTTTATATACTATGCTACAACATGCAGACCTTAAAAAGAATTTGGATTGGTTCGTGGATAAGGCCTTTAATGGTGCTTTTGGAAAAGGCAAAAATCTGATGGCCATCTACTCACAAGATGCAAGATGGATCATAAAACGGCGCAATGCCAATACTGTAGTTTTCGATAAAGAAAAATTTCAAAATATTATACATTTTCTCATTGACAATGCCATATTCGAGGTTGGGGATCAGATAATACAACAAACTATTGGTTTACCAATGGGAACTGACCCCGCCCCATTTATGGCAAATGCACATTTATATAAATACGAATTCGACTTTCAAGACCATAAAAGAAAAACAGATTACAAGGTAGCAAAAAGTCTAAATTATACCTTCCGTTACATTGATGACATAACACCAATCAATGATAATGGTAATTTCAATAAATACAAAGATGAAATATATCCTCCTGAACTTATATTAAATAAAGAAAATTCGGGCACTATAAATGCATCTGTCCTTGACTTAGACATCAATATAATTTATAACAAATTTAATGTCGGTATATTCGATAAAACGGACAAATTTGGTTTTGAAGTAGTAAAATACCCGTCAGCTCATAGTAACATACCAGATACGACACTATACAATGTTTTCTATTCACAGGCATTACGATTTTTAAAAATATGCAACAATAAAGAACTATTTCTTTCCCGAATAAAAACTCTTAATTTTAAGTGCACGGCCAAAGGTGGTACACAATTACGCATTTTGAAAGAAATTTCAAAACTTCCATTTCTTCAACATAATAAGTTTTACATTTCTTATAACGATATTACTGACTACATATTGGATAATGATTCTATATAAATTGCTTCTAGATGTCTAGTCCTATCTGGATTATCGCCCTTATTTTTAGGCCTTTCTGAATACACTAATAACTTACGATTTCTTCAGCATTCCTGTTTTGCATTTCTTACGTGGGACATTATATAATAATTATACTATGGTTTGTACAATTGCATGGTCTTTAAAACTAATAGTTTTTTATATTTTAACGTCATTTTATCTAGATTATCGCCCTTTTATCGGGAAATTGCACCTTCTAAACCACGACGTCATAACAACTATTACGGCAGATTCACGTCACACCACTCAGTCAGCAGACGGCTGTCTCCCTAGATAGTCTATTCCTTTGCTTCTTTGTATTCAGTTGTGTTTTTGTTTCTGTGACGGTTGCAATGTTTGTCCTAAATGCATTTATATACTTCAATCCTTTTATTGATTTAGTTTTGAACTAGGCCTACTTCTGATACATTTAACTATATGTGGTTACTTGTGTAGCGGAATTTATACAACAATATGCTTGCATTCGTAATTCTTGCAACATATAATAAATCATGACTCATGCTGACACTATATATTATTTCTTTGGGTTGCATTCCCAGTTGTTTTCAAATTGAGTGAAGTCTGTGTCACCACAGGCCCGGGACTGTACAGCGCAGTGGACGCTTACGGCTAGCCCCCGGATCCATTCACTCTCTTTGATTTGTTTATGTTTGTGGTCTTTGAGTATGATGTCTTGTCCATATATTTGTTTTTGTGTAGAATTGTGTGTGGTGCAGCCCTCCTGCACTTACTATTAGTGAGAAAATAAGACTTTGCTTACTTCGCAAGAGTCAGTATGAGCGACACAAAACGCTGCTAAAAATACGTCCCCTCTTATCAAGTAAACATTTTCGCCGCCATGACACTCTAACTGTAGGTCAACATCCACATTCAGGAATGTCGGTCATACAAGACGAAACGAAATTTACAGGCTTTACATTGTGCAGGCTTTCACACGGATTGACATCCCGTCGTTTAGCAGTGAAAAGTTGTCCAGTAAAATTGACTTTTCTCCAATTTCTTTCGACATTGATTTTTTGGGGCAGTTCCTGAACGCTCAGGGTGAATGTAATGAGACCGACGTTCAGAGCTGAACTACTTTTACCGTGAAATTTGCTTTGTGTCACTTTTTGCCGTGAACCACGGGGCCCCCTCAGGCCCATGCCTAAACTGGGCCTTGCTACTATGAATGTAATGATACTTCCGGGTAGATGGATGCTACTATATTTAATGAAACTTCAGGGTGGGTGATACTATATTTAATGATACTTCATGGGAGATCGATGATACTATAATTAATAATAGGCCTACTTCAGGGTGTATGATACTATACTTAATGATACTTCAGGGTAGATTGATGATACTATAATTTATTTTACGATCAAACTGAGATTTACAAAAACAACAAACTTATTATAACACATACAATGCCTCAAATTAACATACTGACCAATATTATCATATTATTTAAAAATTCATGAAAATAGTATATTTTTACATAGATATACGATAGTATCTAAATTTGTTAGGGGGTTGGATGGCTGAACTGGTGTGGTTGCGAATCCCCCGTTGTACGTGACAAGGAGTAGGGACGTGGGTTTTCTCCCACTGGTAAAGATCTCTCTTTCTCTCCCTCTCTCTCTCGATAAACAGCAGGTTTATAAACAAACGGGGGGTGGGATGGCCTAGTGGTCTAGAGTGCCGCGCTTCGATCTCTAGCTGACCGGTCACTTCTGGCTTGCGGCTGTGGTTTCGATCCCTGGGGTGAGCGTATGTGGCATGGAGATATGGGCCCCTTCTCAACCTCGTGGGTTTCCACTGGGCACTTGAAACCATATGTTAGTCCCAAAATGACCTAGTTCGTGCCGAGTGGACGTTAAACCCCATTTCTCTCTCTCTCTCTCTCTCTCCCGGAAAATCGAGATGAAATTTCTCGGTCAATGCAGGGATCGAACACCCGACCTCCAGGGTAGCGAGCCAGCGCCTTACCCACTTAGCAACGTGTTAAAGATACTTTATCTTTATGTAAGCTGTAGATGTGAAGAGCTGACAATTCACGCTTTACGGACACGAGTAACAGGGCATTAATCAATAAGGTGAAGACAACTAAAACATCCTATATGTAAGATTTCAATGAACATGATAATAGTTTAACTATAGAAAAGGGGATATAAATATCTAGTTTCACACAGTACACATGACAATACCTTGTTTTAATATATAGTCACGGTTATGAGGTAACAATATACAAAGTAAAAGTAATTCATTGTTTAAAGTATAGTTAGGAACAGCCCCTTATAAGGTAATAGTAACAATATGTTAAGTAAAAGTAATTCATTGTTTAAAGTATAGTTAGGAACAAGCCCTTATAAGGTAATAGTAACAATATGTTAAGTAAAAGTAATTCATTGTTTAAAGTATAGTTAGGAACAAGCCCTTATAAGGTAATAGTAACAATATGTAAAGTAAAAGTAGAAGTAGCTCATGTTTTTAACCCAATGCCATATAGACAATTCGAGCGATGTTAATTGAAGGTACCACACAGGCAACAATCCGTGCTGTAATCTTTTAAGTGGGCTCGAAAAATAAGTTGAAACTTCGTTTGAACATCCCAATCGACTTCCGTGGTAATATCAGTGCAAGAGATTGCGTTGATGAATCAGTTAAAATAAACTGGTTGATGGTTTTATATTGTTAAACAATAATCCATAACGACCATTTTTAAATAATATGTGACAATGGTTTATAGGGATGGTCTGGATAAAAACGTTGATATACGTCAGAATGAATGTGCACTCAAAAATAAGTTTCTATGATCTATAGTCTGACGGCTTGCTTGGGCGACTATGAAAATGTGTACTTTTAAGGCAATCAATGAAGATACCGGCACAAGTAAATAGCTTTAATATTGCTCGGGGATTTAGGTGGTTGTTTTAGATCATAAGATATGCGACGTGTTTTCGATCTCACACGTATACGCGTCAAGGAGTAGGTTGCCTTCCAATCTCACGGATTTTCTGTCTAGCTTAACTGGCGTGGTTTCGAATCCCCGGTTGTACGTGGCAAGGAGTAGGGTCGCCTGGTCAACCTCTAGGGTTTTCTCCAGGTCCTCCGATTAGTGCCACTGATAAAGACGCCAATGGGCAACCGAATATGTATATTAGTAATGATCTTTTAGAGGCATTTAGTAATTGTATAGAGCAATAAACTATAACACATACTTATGGAAGAACAATTACTGGTTTATTTTGGCAACGTTTATTGTACAATCTTGAGAACGTTGAGAGAATACATTTCGAAACGTCGTCTAAATAAACCAGTAATTGTTCTTCCATAAGTATGTGTTATAGTATATTTGTAATGCGCCTAATAATCCGCCCATATACGCATGTTCAAAACGATAGATAAAGAAGATAATAAAACACCATATCAATCTGTTTCTAATCGGTATAATAGGGCAAAGTTAGGCTGTTTGAAGAATAACATAGTTTCCAATTTCGTTGCTACCGTTTGGATAATCCATTAAAAATAATATAATTAAATGACGAGAGTATTTCAGTGCGTTTAAAATGATATCCAAACTATGATCTAGACGGAAGGCTGATTGGTTTGCACTTGCGCGCTGTATCAGAAGGTCTGTCATTGAGTCAACTGGCGTGGGTTTTCTCCGGGTCCCCCAGCTTTCCCCCCACTGTAAAAAATAAAATTAAACCATGTGTTAGTCTCGAAATGATCCAGTTTGTGTCGAGAGCCGTTAAAATCTCTCTCTCTCTCTCTCTCTCTCTCTCTCTCTCTCTCTCTCTCTCTCTCTCTGCCTGTGCCTCTCTGCCTGCCCCTCTCTGCCTATCTGACTTTCTCCTTCTTAGTAGTGTCTATGTTCATAGAGTAATTTGATAATTATAAAACTTGTCTTTACGAAATTGATAAATTATGGGCAATTCGATAAATAAACCCATGACTAATGAAATTGATCAATTCACCCCAATCTATGATATCTTGTATTTCACAGAGAGCATGAAGACGTGTTATATGTCATTGATTTACGGATTGTATTTTCCAATTAGCCAAACACTCCAGTAATCACGTTCAGGTAACATGTCTGTAAAATTGATAAATCGATGACGCTTTATTGTATAAAAAACAATTTGATAAATAGAAAAAAAAACAACTTATGAAACATTTTCGGTCTGAAGTTCTTTTTATGCACGGAATTGGGAGTAAACCACTACAATCGTCCAGGCTGACAGAATAATTAATTTCTGACGTCATAGGGTCAAAAGCCGCTCGTTTGAGCCCTGACGTGAACTCCAACTATGACTTGTCAGATCTTCATGTAGTGTAGGCCATCGGAAGTATAAAAAACGAAACGAAATATAGATCTGTATTTTAATCAGATTGCAAATGGAAAGACTACAAAATCTTATTCTAAAAACTGGAAGAAACTTCGGCACTCTTATGCCTTGTCTACGACACCACTTCTGTTGTGCCAGGATGCGTAGAATAATAATACCTAGCATATATGTAAGAGGCAATAAACTGTTGTCGTTTGTGTAGAGTCCAAAATGTCGTGCTACCACACTAGTGGTCGCAGTCATTTTATGAAAATATAAATGTTTCTATATCGTACAGTCCCTGTCTATATTGTACTCGCAATCGGGAAATTAAAACAACAAAAATATATTCAATGACTTATAAAATAATAGTTATGAAAATGTCATCATCTGTTACATCCATAGTTGGGAGATGATCATCAAGGGTTTAGTGTACGATTAGTCAATGAAAACTTTAGCTTCTATCTTTGAGAGGTGGAAGGTCGGATTTGACATGGAGTTGTTTGTGCGATGTGCCTCTGACAACGCCTGTAAAAGTATGCCATGCGTCCAATTCTAGTTTCTCAAGCTTAGCCGGTCGTCTTGACTACAGTTTTTCCAGACCATATTACCTTTAACGCTTTATGCCATTATTCTTCAAAATGTATTGTTTTTGTTTAGATTCTAACTATTTAAAACATTAGCACAAAGTGATGAATACAACCAGGCATAGTAAACATTGGCATATCTAGTGTCTAGGTTGGAGGCTTTTGTTAAAGATACTCTCTGAAGTATTTTTTCACCACTCTTTCAATTGGAACAACAATGTGGTATTCAAACCAGATAAACAAACACGATATTTATGAATAACAAAAGCTGAAGAACCACACGGGTAATATGTCATTAATTAGCTTTTAAAGTAACAATGCTTGGTTTTCATTTTTCGCTAAATTATCAAATGTCTCACGGCTTAATGGAGCATACATTATCCAAGAGCTAAATCTGCCTATTACAGGTTTTTCTGTAGGCATGCAGTGGCGGATCCAGGACTTTTTTGAGGGGGGTGACAACCCCATGTTTTGTCTCACCGACCGCGGTTTACAGAGCTAATTTCTGCCTCTAGTAACATAGATGCGGATTGTGTCTGATAAGATGCGCACCGTGTGCTGTATAATATATATACGACCATGCGTGCATGTCCCAGTGGAAGATTGTAGGGCCCGTGATTCCTATGCACCGGTGGGCAGGGGGGTGACTAGTAACCCTAGTCACCCCCCCCCCCCCCCTTGGATCCGCCCCTGACATGAAATGTTAAATAAACTATTACACGTTTAGTAACAGGATGAGATCATAATCAATGCTCGATGTCATCTTATGTGGCGGATTTTCATTAGATTTAAATTCGATCTGCTGTTCAATGCCTATTGATGATTAACCATAAAAATGGATAATCGAGACTTTATTTATTATCATTACAGTGGTAACAATGACAATCGAGACTACAATGTTTTTAATATGAGGTTTCTCGTCCCCGAATGAGAGAGAGAGAGAGAAATGGGGTTTAACGTCCACTTGACACAACTAGGTCATTTCAGGACTAACACATGTTTTTTTAATTTTATTTCAATAATTCGCTTGCGCGTAGGGGTCTTTAGTAGTGGGAGGAAACCGGAGTGCCCGGAGGAAACCCACGAGGTTGAGAAGGCGCCCATATCTCTATGCCACATACGCTCACACCAGGGCTCGAAACCACAGTCGCAAGCCAGAGGTGACCGGCCAGCTAGAGGTCGAAGCGCGGCACTCTAGACCACTAGGCCATCCCAACCCCCCTGTCCCCGAATGAAATAATTTAACTGAAATTTTCAGCATATACCCTTTATATTATCTATTTTAAACCAATCTAGCGAGGACCGCCAACGCTGTATCTATTCTCCCATAACGAATCTTTAACACTGATGTGTAATTGATTATTTCACATTTAATATAGAAAACCAAATCAAATACTATAAGGCTAGTTAACCCCTTGCTTGGATTCATTCGGGATTTACATATGAAGAGTACAGGGGAAGAATGATCTAAGTCACATTTTTGTCTTTTCGCATAAAAGGCAAAACAAACTTTTGGACAAGAATGCTCGACGCGAACAGAACAACGAGTGGGTTTAATTACAACTTCAAAACTATGTTTAAAGGGACAATCCCGATAATTTGGGGAGGGGGAATAAAACTGCTTAATTTCGTGTTAAAACCCCTTAAAACCCACTACCCAAGTAACTCGATATTTGTGATACGCTTGCAAATAACTTAAACCCGACAGTCCTCATCTGGAAATGGAGACCGTTGTGTTATACACCGTCTGGATAAAACCAGACTTTTTTCTATAAAAATAATATGTAGGTGGAATTTACCCTTTGTTATCAAGTACAGCACATGGTTCCTTCACTGTATTAACCTCCAAAGAAACGGAAATCGATTATCAAGTCACCCAATGAAAAATTGACCCGAAATCTTAAAATGGTTACGTGTCCGGATAAGCAGTTTTGACGTCCACGTCCAAACGACTCAATATTTTGCGCTGAAATTTTGAGACACGGTAAATACACTGTGCCTCAATAGTTTGGTCCCCTAAATTTCAGAAATACTCAGACTTTAATTTTTGAGACTCTGTTCTTATCGGGATAGTCCCTTTAATACAAAGCATTATACCGATACAACAACTGACTTCAACTTTTCAGCCACATTAAGGTCAAATAAAGGGTACGACGGACGTATTTTTCCGGGGTCGGGGGTGCATTTAAGAAGGGCCTTGATTCGTTGTGACTCCGATCGTTTTTACCTGAAATTGATTGTTTCACCGAAAGCTTATACAATTTGCTACTAGATGGCGCCATTAACTGGGATTGAAAAAGGGACTTTGATCGTTTTTCCCCTGTTCTTTTCATATGTCTATCAATTGTCAATACCGAACAGAATTTAAAGATAGATTATGGGAAATTAGATAAAGAGCTGGTAGTTATCACTATAATAGTAAAACCAGATAATGTAAAAACAATTTGCTGAAAATTTGAGAAACTCTGAACCGAGATTTTAGCGATTGAATTTTCGGACATCATTACTAAAGTTGGTACGATAAAAAAACAGTGTCGATTATCCATTTCATGATTAAATCGTGAATGAAAGTTGAGCTGCACAGTCTCTATCCAGAGAACTGGAAATTCATTTTGCATACGATACTGTTTATTTGAGGTCTGTTGAAGAGGTGTTTTTCAAAGATATAGCACAAGTTCTTTGCATTATCATTTCGTCCAATTACCATTAAATATAGTAGGCTAGCGATGCGATCGAGAGTTGATTATGACCTGGAGAAGTTAATCAATATCTAATTAATAATTAAGACCTACAGTAGGCAGATTTAGCTCTTGCATAATATATCTGTAACCATTATAATAAACAAATTCTGGGATTCAAATTTGTTGAAAATACTATACATCAGGTGAACCGAGAGTTGATTATGGCATTTATGGTCTTGTCCTGTTTGAAGCCTAAACAAGACCCGCAACAGGCCGATTTAGTTCTTACATATAATGCCACAGAATTATTAAAACCATTATTGAATTTACCTAGTAACAAAAGCCACTGGACGTGATAATATTGGATCCAACATTTAAGGATTGTCTGCGTATATGATGTGTAGTAGTTCGACATATATCATAAGTCTTTGTATTTTTCTAATACATGTTCCCTTACATCATCCAGAACATGTCACTGATAACAACTCTTTCGGTTCCTAGTGTAGTAAGGCCAAGTAAAAGAAATTTAACGTTAAAAACGAAACGAAATAGCTCTGTATTTTAAACAGATTGTTCTGTATGCGTACCAATCTGGGTTTCGCTCAGAGCATTGATGTGCTACTGTATCGATCTAACCTAAGTCCTTCTCCTTTTTCTAATTTTCATAATTGATTTTCTACTCCATATTGGATAAGCCTACGTCATTCAGATGTGGATGCTGATGACAGTACCCCGCATTGTTCACAAACAAAGATATCACATCCATCCCCAGTAATCTTCAAAATGATGTTCACTTGGTTGCTAAATTCTGTAAAAACAATGGGATGGTAATCAATCCAAGGAAAACAAAATCAATGCTGATTTCATCAAAAACAAAAAGAAATCAGAACAACCTACATTTATCACGTAGTCGTGAGAACATTGAAACGTTAAACATACATTGTGCAAGAGCTAAATCTGCTTATTACAAGTCTTTCTTTAGACCTGAAATGTTTTCTAAATTATTAATTAGACAAACATTAACATATCCAGACTATAATCAACTCTTGATGGCATCGCTAGCCTGCAATCTTTGGTGGATTATGTTCCGAATTACTGCATTAACTTTTCTTCCCAATCTAATTATTAAATGGATAATCGAGACTATGCTTTTTACCGTACCGACTTTAGTTAGATGATCGAAGCAAGTGGGAAATTTCACTTGCTTAATTTTCAGTTCATAGTGGATCAATTTGACTAAAATATTTTCAGCAAATTGCCTTTACATTATCCAGTTTTTAACTATTATAGTGAGAACTACCAAATCGTTATCTAATCTCCCAGGATGTATCTTTAACTACCTTAAATCGGAAACACAGATATCACAAAATCATGGATAAATTTTTTATCTTACGAGAAACGAATTTTGTTATATAATTGTTACATACAATCAATATTTGACTACTGCTCTGTTATATGGGCATGGGCGTCACACATGGGGGGGGGGGGGTCCGGGGGGTCGCCCCCCCCCCCCAATTGTTTTCCTAAGGGGGGGGGGTCTGAATATACTTGGATTTCCACAAAATTTGGCAAAATAAAGTGCCCGAAATCTAATAAAACACTAATATTAGGACTGGAATAGCAGTAAAACGCGTTTGCGGCCATCAAATATTCCAAAATTTTCTTGGGGTCCATACAAGGTCAGCCCCGCTTCTTCGCCCCGCGAAGAAAACAAACTGGCCGCAGCCCGTAAACCTGCTTCGGGCATTTCTAGTTTTGCTTCCCTAACTTCCTAATAAAACACCAATTTCACTTTTCTTTTAATTGAATACCACGAATTTGTACTGAGTTGACTATTGATTTAAACATTTTGTCTGGGGCCACTCTACTTTGTGCGACATTTTTCGGGCATCGATTATTACTTGTGAATGCAACTGCAACAGTGTGATTGGATGGTTGGAGTTCAGAGTGGGATTTCGGTTACAAAACCATTGGATACTTTTGGAGTTGCTCACACAGGCTAGGATATCAGAAAACGCATTTGCGGTGGTTAAATTTTCAAAATTTTCTCCGGGAGGGTGAGGCTCCCGTAGCCCGCGACGATTGATTGGTTGTTTGGAATTCTGGGCAGCCAGGTAGGCTATATTGAACCAAATTGAAGTTGCTGTATTCACAGGTTACAGACTGGAAAAGCAGGAAAACGCATTTGTGGCAGTTAAATTCTCAAAATTTTCTCCCAACGGTCCCGTCTTCATGGGTGTAATCGATTGATTGGAATTCGAGTCAGCAAGCCACCTTAATTAGGTAATATTAGATCACTTTGAAATTGCTTTGTTCATGGGGGTAAGCCACACTTCTTCGTCTCTCGGGGAAGACCAGTGCCGCTGTCTATAAACATGATAAACGTTGTATTGGTGTGACGTTTTAGTTTAACCCCGTAAAATATGCCAAACAATGTTTACAGAAGACTGAGACTTTAAACAAAATTTATGGGGGTATCCCCCCCCCACTATTGCGGACCTCCCCAATACATATTTCACGGCTACGCCCCTGTATATGGGGAAATACTATTGCATTCTATCTTATTATGTTAATAAATTATTTACTCTTTCTATAGTTTACAGGTTATGTATATAACAAGCCTTAAATTTATTCATTTATTTTTATTTATTTAATTTATTCAAAATCATTTATCTGCTTAGATCATAACTAAAATAATGTAATTAGTTTTTGTCTGTATCATATATAATTCGACATTGTACATATATTATACACCCAAACCAGAAGGAAGCAAACTTGCCTTGTTTTTGTATCCTATTATTAAAACTTTTTATATTGTGTAATATTCTCGAAATAAATACTTTCTCGCGTTTATCGTTACGAAATAATGTGACAAAGTTGTCTATAACTTTAATCAAATTGAACGATCATTTAGTGGCATACAACTTATTGACCTGAGGTGGTTTTGATAATATATGATAGTGCATATACTTCTGTTAAGACACGAACTGGCTATGATCTAATTTTAATGCGTGTAATTAATTCCATATGTCATTTACAAACTACGTATGATCTGTATACAAGCTCCGCATGATATTAAAGGAATATGCACTGGTCAGTAAGCATACCATGGCGTGGTAAATAGACAATTGCATGTATGATCATGAGTCTTATCTATTTTCCCTATGGCCAGAGGCTGTGTAACCAGGAGTTTGCTAACAGACAGACGAACGGAGACGAGTAGCGGGGGCGAGACGAGAGGAGCAGTGATCGACGAATGTACTTACCCGGGCTTAACCGCTGCCGTGTCAGGAGGGCGGAATGGTTGTCTTACCGATGTAGTTTAGTTCCTATTGTGTTTATATTTTGTTCCGATGTAAATAAATAATATATTTACTAAACTGGTCTACTGCTATCACTTAGATATAGGGACTAAAACTAGTAATTCGATGTCATGGTTCTGAATGGTCTTAAGTGTCAAAAATTGTTAGATTTAGTTTTTGAGATATGAGAGGAAAACCTATTTCAATCCCAATAACGCAATAATGATAGCAACATTTTAATAGCAATGTTTTTATGAAAGTTACGACCTTACAGTTCTGAAATTTTGCATAGAGAAGGCTCTAAATGTGATTAGTCATTATATGCAAAACAGCTATTTGGGTCATAAGTGGCACTTACAACCTTCCAGAACTATGGCATCGAATTATTTCCCCTTATTTCATGATGGACTTAGATATAGGGACTAAGACTAGTAATTTTTCCCTTATTTTTTTCTCCCCTCTTCCTGCATTTTTGGGTCCACTTTTTGGTCTAGAATTGGAGAAAAGGGATCAAATTTTCAATTTCATAGCAGTTTTGGATGATTGTGATGATACTACAGCGGGGGGATAAGGGGTGTAAAGTGTCTTTCTGCCGAGCAATCATTGTGTCGGAAGTGAGATTTTCACCTCAGTCAACTTCAAATCCCTGTAGCAAAAAAATCTAAACGGTGAACCCCCTTCAAATTTATGATGAGGAGATTGCCAAATGTGGTCCCCATTGTGCCTATAAAGATTGTAACCAACGGAACGTTGAGCAAAAAGCTACAGTCTGTGATGTTACAGGCATTTAACATTGAAGTCAATGGGCAAATAACTACTAGTCTGACTGGGGGGGGGGGGTGGTGGCCTAGTGGTCTAGAGGGCCGCGCTTCGACCTCTAGATGGCCGGTCACCTCTGGCTTGCGGCTGTGGTTTCGAGCCCTGGTGTGAGCGTATGTGGCATGGAGATAGGGGCGCCTTCTCATTCTCGTGGGTTTCCTCCGGGCACTCCGGTCTCCTCCCACTGCTAAAGACCCCTACGTGCAAGCGAATTATTGAAATAACATTAAACCATATGTTAGTCCCGAAATGACCTAGTTGTGTCGAGTGGACGTTAAACCCCATTTCTCTCTCTCTCTCTCCCCGATAGCGCTTTTTTAAGTTATGTGCCCTTGGTTTGAAATAAGTCGCGCTGAGCCAGTCTACCGACCGTTACCCGCCTCGTTATCCGAAACATTACAGATTAAGCTATACCAAATCTAGTAGCTTGCGAATAGGGCAACTCAACAATGGTATTCCATTTTTGTACCTAACCAAAAGATACAGCGGTATAGTTAATAATAGATAGAACAAATTGTAAAACAAAACGAACATGATTTTCCACAGTTGCTGTAGCATCCAAAAACTAAATAATAGATAATAATAGATTTATTTACATGTTCAATAGTTGATAATTGGGTTGAAAAGTTCTGATGGCAATTTATAGCACAATAGTGCATACACCGGATAGTCTGGAATATCACACTCGGTGGAAACCAAAGAACGAACGATACTCCGGATTATGCACGCGTCTCCCCTGTAACCACTCCGGGAACTTGTCTTTTGAGTACTTTAATTAACTTGTAATCGTTTAAAGGAGCTAAATCGCTAATATTTGGGACCTAGAAATGAAATTAATACAAATGGGTCACAACGCATATAATAATGTAATACGAATGTATATAAACTGATTTACATTCAAGCGTTTCCGTTTTTACACTAATTTGAAATCAGTTATTTTCAGACGTCTCAATCCAATGACAATCTCTAGCGCCTGATTATTCCACTTTACACCGGAAATACCCATTGCGCATGCTCTCCAGATAGGAATATGAGGTCGCCGTTCGAGTCCCATGTTACAAATGGTGCTGAAACTTATTATGGTACAATGTTTATTTTGTCTTAAATATTGGATATCAGAAGCCCATCTTTTCCCATTAAGATCATAACATCAAAGCTGATTTATATTGACAAATATCAATGTCGAAGACTTTGGATGATAGAGACTTAGCTACTTTAAACAATTGAAATGTTTTCATGTACAAACCTTTTAAACAGTACAAACCGGAAATACAGCTGATTTAATGTCAGGTTGTAAGGCTTCGTTAATCTCCACATACAAACCATTTTTATTACACCCACCACAAGATCCACCACACCTTCCATGAACAACCTGATTACCTTCTGTAAAATTAGTGTAATCTATCTTCTTTGGATTCTCGCCAGTAAGCGTCCAAGTTGCTCCAGCTTGAATGACGAACCCTGTATTTCTGAGATCAATGACAAAAGTTCCAAGAGAGGGGCAGGCCGGGTTTATAAAATTGGTGCAATCTGTCGCCATAGCGTATTTGGTAAAGTGTGTAAAATTTGCAAAAGTAGATCTCAATCTAACAAGTTTTAAGGTCAACGTATCCACAGAAACTTTATGGAACACCGTTTCGCCCAGACTTTTGGTCAATATCTCCAAGGCACTAAATGTTGTTACATTGCAGGTTGCGTTGTTTACGTATTTATAAACTGAATTAGTGGCTGTATTTGGATACTGAAGGGTGATGTATGCCGTTGGATCAATGCTGTTTAATTCATGACAATATATTTTCATCTTTTTCGTTTGGCCACCGACTTGATGAAATAACCAATAATCGCCGTCTTCATAGGAACTGTTACACTGTCGCAGTTCATCACAACCACGTGGGTATGGCAAACAGATAAAACTAGACCATAATCCATTACTTTGACAAACTACTGAGGAATTAGAATAATATCCTTGCATACAGCCATTTTCCAATGTATAACCAACAGGGTACACAAGCTGGTCTAGGGTTAAAACAGGTTCCAATTCTGATGTTGTGTAACATCCAACAATATCACAGGTGGAAGGTCCAATGGAGCTTGAGACGCACAGAGTATTGTTGGGGCAAGTATGGCCATTACACGACTCGAGCAATTCATCAGTCCACTCAAATCTATCAGTTGAGATGAATCCGTTAACTGTTTCAAGGTGGTACTGAGAAACAGTTCTTTCGTACAAGTAACATTTTCCCGTGTCAAGTTCAAAACTAACTGAATTGCAAACTGAACTTTTCATGCACGTTTGAACACATTTCAAAAGGTATAAATTTTCAAATGATATAAAACTTTGGTTAGCTATACGTCTATGCTCTTGAATAAGTGGGAAGTTTTTAATCCGTGAGCAGGTTTTTTCTAGTGCATGGATGGAAACCAGTCGAAGGACACATACAAATATAATCACCGAATACATTTCAAATCTCTCGTACAACAACAGACTTTAACTTCACCGAATACAGAATATATTCGTACTTGCGTGTAGGCAACAGCTCCTCTTTGAAAATAACTTCTGAAGTATCGCGAGGTTGTTGGTTTCTTTTTTCAAGTACATCTCATATATTATTGATGAGTAGTAATCGATTAATTGATCTATTTATGGGAAATTTTATGCATAGATAACAGTCTATTATCGACGCACAGATTCGGCTCAACCCCCTTCCTTTCCAGAAATTGAACTATATCGACCAAAATTAAACTATTGTGGTTATCAATGATTTATTTGGGCACATTCACTGAGAACTTTGATCTTGGGCAACACAACTAACAAAATCTTTTTATCTTCCAACGATTTCGGTTCCTTTTGATACTGGCATGTATCGGACCATAACTTAATAATAATAATAATCGTTTTCTATAGCGCTGAACATTCAGTCAGTCTGACTGCTCCGTGGCGCTTTACAATGAAGATATGTTGTATAAAAACAAATCGGATAAATAGGATGGCACCAAAGGATCGTTTAAACAGTTGGAAATGATTGTGTTAATCTTGAAAATGTAACTGTTCGAGAACAGGTGTAATATGGTCAGATGATTTGGCGAGCTTGCTGTATTCTGGATCTTCTGTAGCTGAGATACAAGAGTTTTAGGGAGTTAATATAATATGTATATTCAATCTAAATAGTAAAAAGTAATATTTTAGAATGAATGTCTTATTTGGTGTTTGTTTTATCTTTCAGTGTTTCGATCTTTGTACTGTAACATGACCTGTTGTTACCGATCTTATGCAAACCGGATGTCCAGGTTCGTGTACAGAATGTCAGCTTTCTCACGTGAACTGAAGAAAAAGAGAACACTTTTATTGAGTTTCAAATTTTTATTTCGTAAATTACAAAATATTAATGACCGAGTCGTGCATCCGAGTCGATTCGTCTACTTCTCACCAATGGTAAATCCGCTGAAATGAAAGGTCTTGCGCCAAGACCTTCAACTATGTCCCTTACATTACCCAAACGGAACCCTTTAAATAACTAGAAACTCACAACTTAGTCCAACAAATAATTCTCGTATAGTTTGGAACGCCCGTCGTTCCACGTACTTATCCTCAGCGGCGTAATTGATTACGCCTGTATTACTAAAAGATGAAACACTACTCTGGAGGTCTTGCTTGCCCCTAACGGAATAATTGAGTACTTCTGCAGAACTTGCCAGCCACCAGAGAGAGAGTCTCCCCCGTTCGACTTTGACCGCCCTTAGGAGTTGTCGAACTTCAGGCGAGAATAAGGTGAGTCATTGTTATCTCAATGATCTATAAAATACGACCCCCAACCGAACGCCCAACCGAAACAGGGACGTCAGACAAAAGAGACCGAACAAATTCCAATTCATCTAGCTCGTTCGCAGGGAGTAGTCAAGGGTTTCCCAGCTTCATTCTTTAGCTGGAGATTTCCGTTTCCTGTCTGCACCATTTTAAATTCGCAGTCCCTGTGGTTTGTGTTGGACCACAATGCCAGGGAGGGATGCGGGACCAATTCCCCACGCGCCAGAGCCGCTTCCTCTCTCAGATTTCTTGCGGGCAGCAGGTAATCCTCCGGATTTATAAAGTTCTTGTTAGGCATCTCCCTAATTTGTAATGAGGCCTTGCCGTCATGGTTCGCCAGATTATGTCTGTTCCCTCTCCACGAACTCGATAAATATTGCCGACACATACCGCATTTTATCACTTTGTAAGTCCGATTATGAATGTTACACTCAGCCACAGGGCACACAATTCCACCCTCTGCAAAGGGCTCCCTGGGTTGACCTTGAAATTTTCGTAGCTCCCTGGTATCCACGCGTATTTCCATGATTTTCCTGAAATTATATAACCTATCCTAAAGGCTTCACTCCAGAAGCTCCAGAAGATGAGAGAGGGAAAAAATAAAAATATAATCATGAACCTCAATGACAGTAATAATGACAATAACGAAATGATAACTCCATATCAGCAAATACATCAATTCAAACAAACATATTTCAACCGTTTCCGAACTATCTTAAATTTCTACTAATTACATTAATGAATTTTTTTAAATTATTTCCAGAAGGCGAATACGGCACTTTCGGTTTTACCACCGACTTGTGCAAGTTCGAACCAGGGGTAGCGTTTCCTCCACTATCAAATCACCCTGCTCAACTTCGGACAGAGATTCTACCTCATCTTGTGCACCTAGTAACCAACTTTCAGGGGCGTTAACTCCTGAATAATTTTTCAATTGATTTATAACATGCACTGAAACTCTATGTCTTGCTTCTGATTTTTGGATGATGTAGCTACGACCCGTCCACCCCAGCGAGATTGTTATCACGGCGGCTGGAGGATTCAATCTCTAGACCCAGGTTCCTATATATCAAAACATTTTAAATCTTTATCATAATTTTGTTTTTGCCTTACCCAAAGACTGATACTTGTAAGCGAATGCCGACCTCATCGCATCTTGGAGCCACTCTGCATATTCAATGGGCCAAACATCATCTTCCCCTTGAGGAGTACCAAACATTAAATCAATAGGACGTGCAATTTCAATGCCCAACATAAGAAAATTAGGAGTACATTGAGTGGATGCCTGAATACTGCTACGATATGCTATCATTAAACATGGAAGAAAATTATCCTAGTCATTTCGATGCTCATTGCAGAAAAACCTAACATTTCCTTTAAGGTCCGATTAAACCTCTCGACGAATCAAACGGATTTGGGATGATACGGGGTAGTGCGAGTTTTATGAATATCTAATAGTTTACATATCGCAGCGAACGGTTGGTACTCAAATTCCATTCCTTGAGCAGTGTGATTGGGAATAGCGAAAGATTCCACCCATTTGGTGAAATAATCACCCACCACCATCATATACTCGTTTCCACCCACAGTCACAAGAAGAGGGCGAAAATATCGATTGCTATGCATTGCATGGGACCATATACCGAAACTGTCTGAGAGGAGCCTATCCAATTCTGGTCCGGGTTTACACCTCGCACACATGTCGCCTGTCTCACACCAGCGTCTTATCGATTTGGCCGTGCCAGGCCAATATAATCGCCTCTTAATGCTGTAGCCAATTAGGATCAGCGGTACCCGATAATCCTTCATTTTCACCCACGCTATGAATAGTCTTTTTAATTTCCCTATCCCCATATGACTGTGCCGAAGACTGACGAAGCGGAAAATTTGTACTTGCCTGCATGAAACTCCCAGCATCCATCCCTACTTGCGTTTGATCGTCCCAATGTTTATTTCCAGATTGAAAGGAGCAGTCCCCACAAGCTTCATTAATGCATATATGCAGTTTCCCTTTACGGAATTCAACGGGGAAATCATAGGTTTGAAACGAGGTCAACCACCTCGCCAACATACCTTCTGGATGCTTAAAATTCTGGCGCCATTTCAAAGATGCATGATCCGTTCGTAGCATAAAGTGTCGACTATATAAAAAATAATGGAAATGTTTAATGAAAACTACAACTGCTAGCAACTCCCGCTTTGACACACAATAGTTCATCTGTGTCTGACTAAGCGTATGGCTAGCGTAAACAATGGCCCTTTCCTGGTCCCCTAGTTTTTGAGACAACACAGTCCCTAAAGCTACACCACTGGCATCCGTATCGAGAAAAAATTCATCAGTTTCATTGGGAAATTTGAGTTAAGGCAAAGTTATTAACTCTTCTTTAAGGCTATAAAATGCCTGTGTACAATCATTATCCCACTTAAATTTTGCGTTTTTCCTAGTTAAACGATTTATAGGATAAGCAACTGAAGCAAACTTTTGAATGAATTTCTGATAATATCCTACCAGACCTAAACACAGTTTCAGCTCCGTACTATTTTCAGACGACTGTAGTTTTCTTGGGATCACATTCAATGCCCACGGCGGATACCTTACGTGTCCAAGAAAAGTGACCTGATTCTTTAAAAAAACACATTTAGACTGTTTCAACTTCAGATTTGCATCCCGTAACCGGAAGAAAACCATTTTCAAATTTTCCAGGAGTGTCTGAAAGGTAGGTCCAAAGATTATTATATCATCAATATAACATAAACATTTCTTTCATTGTAATCCCTTCAACACTAATTCCATCAAACTCTGAAATGTTATAGGTGCACTGGTCCTTTAACTCATACAACCCACAATGAGTGATAAAAGGCGTTTTCCCCGATCCGACTCAGCCAGCTTTACCTGCCAATAACCAGAAGCCAAATCAAATGTACTGAATAACTTGGACCCACCTATACTTTCCAAAGTTCGACTGATTTGAGGCAAACAATATGAATTCTTTCGAGAAACATGATTTATGTTAAGGAAATCCAAACAAAACCGATAGGTTCCATCCTCTATTAACCAAACAAATGTTTTCAAACATTTTTTCTATTTCCTTCTCAATTACCTACCTTTTGGGAGGTAACTTAATTGGATGTGTCTCCCAAGTGTCTATAGTGTGTTCGGTCAGATTTGTTTGGCCTAATATCCCGTCTGGACCAATAAATATATCTTGCACGGCAATGATTTGTTCCAACTGTTCCACCTCAGCTGGGATTAAATTGTTGGAGGCATCACTTACTTATGTTTTTAAATATTCCGGCAACACTTGTGTGTCACCTCGATCCCTAACCTCCTCTGCCTGACCCAGCTAACATCCTCACACCAAATCGATGAGCTTGTTATTCAGTTTTAGGATAACACGCGGCTAATGATTTGGCCAACAAAAATTTCTTGTTGGATACCATGAAACCCATGCCTAAAATACCATCCATACCTACCTCAACAACTAGATACGGGTGAATATATTTCTGACCATCAGTTTCCACCTCCAACTCTATTACCTCTTTTGGTTGCAATGGATGTCCACCCGCTGTTTTTAATACGACATCAGTTTCCCGTAAAACAGGTGGGTGCAAACTCATCCTATTATACCCTACCGTCGATATTAATGAGAGCGCTGATCCAGCATCAAGCAGCATTTTCTGCAATCGTATGCCTGGAATATTCATCGAGACACATGCACAAAATGTGTTACTTTTCCCAACGATCCCCGGTTGATTTTCCTTAATACTATCCCGAGTGTCTTTTCAAGATTCCCGATCATGTTTAATTCTATTTATTATTCCGGTGATGCTATCCAAATCTTTTTTAGTGCAACTGGACAATTTACATTTATTTTCAGACTGCCTAGCAGAGCTGAGGACAGATAGCGCAGCGAGATCATCAGTCTTTATACATGTATGTTTAAAGGAGGACACATTAAGAGCTGCTTTGCTTTCTTTAGAGATGACCACTCATTCCATTCCGCCACTTGCTCAAACTTAATTAAAAAATCTGACCAATCATCATTATCCCCATTAAACTTATCTGGCTCCTTTTCCTTGTGCATAATTTGACGAGCAGGATATTGTTCCTGTGGCATATAATTTGGGTCACAAGGTCCCATTCTACCATAAACATTTCTGCCTAGAGCTGCCTCGTAAGGGCTGAAGAGCTACGAGGCTCTGTTGACGTGTACGGCATGGGAGCTAAGGGAATCTCCCTCAAACTCGACCTACCAGGATAACCTTTCTATAATAAACTGTATCGGACACATGCCTACGAGAGATATCCCCTTCAGAAGCTAATCCGGTAAACCCTACTCCAGACCCAGCCACGCAGGTTCAGAGACACAACTACCCGGGTCGTCTTTCCGAAAGTAACCTGCATCAAAATACCTACTATTTCTAACCGTACTATCAGGGATAGATTCAGGATTGCACCACGTTACAGGAGCAGAACTTCTATTATATTGAGTCGCTTGCGGAACAAGTAAGTAACTTTTGATTTATTAATAGAAGTTTCATTTTGACCTCAATCCACGGAGAAGTTATCTGAACTTGCCAAAATATATAACAGAACGGGTTGTTACCGATTTGCACTTGAGCGCCGGAAATGACCGGTTCTTATGTAAACCGGAAGTCCAGGTTCGTGTACAGGATGTCAGGTTTCTCACGTGAACTGAAGTAAAAGGGAACACTTTTATTCAGTTTAAAATTCTTTATTTCATCAATTACAGAGAATCAATGACCGAAACGCCCATCCGAGACGATTCGTCGTCTTCTTAACCAGCTGAAATAAAAGATCTTGCACCAATCCCTTCAACTATGTCCCTTTACAGAACCAAAACGGAGCGTGTGCTTATGCCAAATATCGTAATAGCTCACAACTCTACAAATAAATAGAAACATAACGGCCGTACGCCTGCCTCAGACCGAACAATATTCGCACAAAGGGGAACAACAAATCTTACATCACCCAAGCGGAATCCTAAAATAACTAGGAACACATAACTTAACCCAACAAACAATTCTCCTATAGTTTGTAACGCCCGTCTTAGACCGTGCCTATCCTAAGCGGCGTAATTGATTCCACCTGTAGGCCTCGTCCTTTACTAAAAGACGGAAGCTTGTTATGATATGCTTGTCATTAAATACGGTATCCGTGGCTTATGTGAATCAATCTAATAGCCTCCCACTTCTTGTACAATAAAAAAACAAATTGATTGATCTTTACTTGTTGAATGTTATGATCATCTTAGCTAGCTATTAAATAGTTTATCAATAATGGAAACAATTTATTTTTCTTTATACCAATCAATTGACTTGATGTGACAACGTGATCTTTACCTTTCATCAAATTGAACGATACATATATACACAGAACTTTCCGACCTCTTCTTGTTTTGATCATTCATGATATCGACGTTTCAACTCTGTATCAACCTCTGCTAGGCACGGTTTTATTAAAACATCTTATTTATTCAATATGTTCACGCTATGCACGAATGATCTCTGCTAGTTTTGATAATATATTATATTGACGTTTCAACTCTGTATAAACTTTTGTTAAGGCACGATCTCATTAAACATCTTATTTATTCAATATGTCTTTTTACAGCTACACATGATCTGTGTATAACACTCGGCAGAACTTTGTGACTTCAAAGGAAATGTGCAGTGAAGTTAAAGATGCTATAATCTGATAAATAAACAATACCATATATGATGATCACACATGTCCCATTTTCTCTGATTGTCGTACGCTTTATAATCAATTATGCTGATCTTCTGTTATCTGTAGCGTTACATTGACTCCCACTTCTTTAGAAACGATTGGACTTTAATTTGTCTCATATAAATAACTGCACAAACCTGAAAGTCCTTGAGGATGATTTGGACAAATTATGGGAGGTTGGGATGGCCTAGTGGTCTAGAGTGCCGCTCTTCGACCTCTAGCTGGCCGGTCACCTCTGGCTTGCGGCTGTGGTTTCGAGCCCTGGTGTGAGCGTATGTGGCATGGAGATAGGGGCACCTTCTCAACCTCGTGGGTTTCCTCCGGGCACTGCGGTTTCCTCTCACTGCTAAAGACCCCTACGCGCAAGCGAATTATTGAAATAAAATTAAAAACCATGTTTGTCCCGAAATGACCTAGTTGTGTCGAGTGGACGTTAAACCCCATTTCTCTATCTCTTTTGGACGAATTAAAAAGCCCCTGTAAATACAATATTGTAATAGTTGAATTTCTACTAGGAATAGTAGAACGGAGTGGATCAAAACACAGATCCTATTTCGTTTCATTTTATAGTTCAAAATTTCGTTTTGTAGGCCATCGAAAGTAAAAACAAACAAAACGAAATTTAGATCTGCATTTTAATTTGATTGGTAAAATTCCACCAATCTTTGATTTCGGTTATGTACCTACATTTACTAGATAATTCTTCTCGCTGCTTTTTCTTGACAGCATTTCGTCGTGTCTATATTTCTTCAAAGTTAAACTTTCCGCTATTGTGTATTCTACGCTAGGCTAAAAAAAAAAGCCTATAGGTACTGTCGGATTACATTATAACTCGCCCTCCGCCGTCTAATGCGTTCGCGATTTTTTTAATCCGATGCATCGTAGCTAGGAGTTTACCTAGTTTAAATGTTTCTGAATTAAAAGTTAAATAATCAATATGGGTATATATTAACGGTGGATTAAGTTGTGTGAAGTTTGATATTTTCCGACAAAAGGAAAATAATTCACTGAACAGTAATAATTGAAGAAAAATTAACCAGCTCGAATTAGACCAGCTCGAAAGGCTCCTCATTCTCCAATATAAAATATCTCTCCTGGCTCACAAGCGGCTCTCCAACCGAGTAGTAAAATAATCAACTGATTCATTACATTTGGACAGCAGTTTTGGGTTGTTGGAAAATCGGGTCAATAAAAAAATCATTTCTAAGGCCTATGGAAACACTAGCCTTCAGCCATAAATCGGTCAGCGACAAATCAAATAGACTTCCCTCCCTTTAATAACAAAGAACACTTTATAGGAATACAGTATGTTTATTTAGGCTTCACGTACATAAATATCAGAAGGCATAGGAATTTATATACGATATCATTTTCACGTGGACGTATTATGCCATCGCCGCTGTCTGTCCGGACGTCCGCCCGTCCACAATTACAAGTCACAATTTTTTATCCGATTTTGACCAAACTCGAAATATAGGTCTATCTCCCAAAGATTACAGTTCCTTTCGATAATTGAGTTGGCATCAGCTACTTTTTTTATTTACATATAAAGAAATAAATAATAAAACATTATTTTCATTTGAAAATTTTGTCGTTCCTAAGAGGTCTATACGGCGCATCATCCACGACACCATGTGTTGTACTTAATGGCGAGCGGGAAATTTTACCTTTATATTAATTTATGAAATGTTTTGGATTATTAAAAATTAATATGACAGTGTGTTCAACCTTTCCTTTCAAATTGGGGGGGGGGGGGGCGTATGGTTAGCACGTAAGCGCTGTGTCATAAATCCTGTCATTGAGTCAACTGACGTGACAAGGAGTAGGGTCGCCTGTCCAACCTCGGGTTTTTCTCCGCGTCCTCCGGGTTTCCCACTGTTAAAGACCCCCACTCACAAGCGAATTATTGAAATAAAATTGAGTCAATATGTTAGTCCCGAAATGACATAGTGTGTTTCAAATGGACGTTAAACCCATTTCTCTCTCTCTGAATATTGCAGATGTAAGTCTGTCAGTACAATTTTGATCAATTGTGATGATAGAAGACATTGGAAGTGTGTGTGTGAGAGAGAAAGATACCTAGAAAGAGAGAAGAGAGAGAGAGGAGAGAGAGAGATGGGGTTTAAGACATAAACTAGGTCATTTCGGGACTGACACATGGCTCAATTTTATTTCAATAATTCGTTTGCGCGTAGGACTCTTTAGCAGTGAGAGGAAACCGGAGGACCCGTAGAACACCCACGAAATTGGACAAGCGAACCTCGTCCTTTGACTCTATGACAGAAGATATGATACGACACACACGCGCTAATCATTAGGCCATCTACCCCCTCACCTCCTTTAATCTTTAAGTTACACTTAATAATCAATAACTTAAAAACATGGTAAACATAGTGTAGCATCAAACAACGCAATAAAAAAAATGCATGTAATTAGCCTAATGAGTTTACTCTCTTCTGGGAGAAAGAACTCTTTGTTAGTATTTAATCAAACCGACAGTTCACGCCAGCTTTACAAAGCAATTGTCTCTTTCATCTCCATCAAAACCAAAAGTACGACACATTATGTATGGAAGCCTATTGCGGCCATTTCAGAATCTCGTCTTCTCGCCGCGAGAAGTCGAGGGCGAGAACACGAGAACACGAGAAGTCGAGGGCGAGAACACGAGAAGACGAGAAGTCGAGGGAGCGAGAAGTCGAGGGCGAGGGAGCGAGAGAGCGAGAAGACGAGGAAACAGGGCGAGAATACGAGGATCTCGCCCCGAGAACACGAGATTACTTTCACCTCGACTTCTCGTGTTCTCGTCCCTCGACTTCTCGCTCCCTCGTGTTCTCGCCTTTGAAAAACCTCGTGTTCTCGCTCCCTCGCCCTCGACTTCTCGCTCCCTCGACTTCTCGCCCTCGACTTCTCGCCCTCGACTTCTCGTGTTCTCGTGTTCTCGCCTTTGAAAAACCTCGACTTCTCGCTCCCTCGCTCCCTCGCCTTTGAGTCAATCTCGTCTTCTCGTGTTCTCGCTCCCTCGCTTCGTCACAATCTCGTCTTCTCGTGTTCTCGCTCCCTCGCCTCGGAAGTGCAGTTATTACGCATGTCCACTGACTACCGTATCGGCATTTGTATTTTGACATGGATTATAATAAACGAAAATGTTTGAAGTTCTAGAAAATGTAATAGTCCTAAACAAGTTTAATCTCTTCTTGCACAGATAGTATTGTATTCTGTAATTGATTTTAAGTCTTCAGTCAAATCTTTCTTTGCTCTCTAAAAATATTCATCGGGAGTTTTCACTTGATGCGTGGTTTTGTCAGTGCTGCAGGATGGAGAGCCTGACAAGGGAAAATGTATAGTTGTTCGAATGGGATTTTTAAAAACCAGGTCCGGAATCGAAATGAAGTTGGTTCTACGGTGGCTCACTGCGTAGGAGGTTTTCTCTCTAACTTAATCGAAGTTCATCGCGATTTTTCTGCCTATGTCCACCCTTGTCACTGGTGTAGAACAGAGAGCCTAGCAAGAGACAACGTATAATCGTTCGGATGAAATAAAAATAACCGAGGTGACGTGTCCGGAATCTAAATGAAATGAAATGAAATAAAATGGGGTCTAACGTCCTACTGTTCTGTTCCTAAATTGGGCTAATGACGACGGGCATACGATACAATAATACAGTGTGCTATCAAGGAAATTTTGCCCGGGCAGTGGCGCTAAGGCCTACTCTTATATCGAATTTAAACTTCCAAGTGATCTTTTATGTGCACGCCAATAGGTGTCCTTGACAGGCCCTACGTTTTGCATCACTGACAAGGAGAAATCACGCCCGAAATAAAATCTGGATGAACTTTCTCTTCCAATGCAGGGATCGAATACCAAGTGGTGTAAGTGGTGTAGGACGGGGGCCTGAGAAGGGACAAAGAATAGTTGTTCGGATGGAATACAAATAACCGAGATCCCGTGGCCGGAATACAAATGGAGCTACGATGGCTCAGTGAGTAGGATCGACGTTTGCTCTTTTACTTTATCAAAGTTTTTCAGGATTTTTCCGTCGGGTTTCTGCTTGTCAGTGGTATAGGATTGAAGACCTGGCAAGGGACAACGTATAGTCGTTTGAACGGTATTATATATAAAATACGAGGTTCTTTGTCCGAAATCGTAATGAAGTGGTGGCTACAATGGCTCAGTGTGTAGGACGTTTGCTCTCTCGCTTCATCGAAGCGCATCGGGCTAAATTTCTGGAGATGTCCTCCCATGTCAGTTGTGTAGGATGGAGGACGGAGGGCCTGGCAAGGGATAACGTGTAGTCGTTCGGTTTCGATTCGTCGTGTGGGGTTTTTCCGGTTTCTCCCACTGTCGCATACATTTCTTTTCCGATGCATTGCACAATACGTCAGCACTAGAATTACGCCTCGAACTACATTTGTCAAGTGTAACCATACTGGGGTGAAAAAATCAAATTCTAAGACAATATCAGAAACCAAAAATCAACGTCATAGGGTCACGGGTCAATAGCCATAATTAGACCATGGAATACCTTTTACGAGACGGAACACGTTGGTTTGTTTCCATTTGTCAGAGAGAATTTTTCTGAAAATATCACAGGTACATGGGGACAGGAACGCCCTTATTAGACTAAGGCACACCAGACCTATAATATAATAATACTAATAGAGTCTATGTGATTTTTCAAAGTTTTTGAGTTTCTGTTATTTTCTGAACATATTTTAAATTTTTGATCTTATTTTATCCATATTTGATGCTAAATAATATAATATTTACTATCAAACATGTAATTCATATTTAAAAAAAATACCATCTGATGTATAGATCAGGTGTGCCATAGTCTAATAAGGGCGTTCCTGTCCCAATGTACCTGTGGAAAATATGCCGGGATTACTGTATAATACCACATATTAAATGTTGCAGTGACACGATGAAAACGACTAATCCCAGGTCTGTGGAATAAATATGGTCAACAGTAGAGAAATAGCACCAATGATTGAAAGAATCTGTTATTTACTGGAAACAAGTATTTTTTATAAAAAAACTATTTCAGTAAAACAATATCCAAGAGAAATACATACTTAATACACATGAAAACGATTTTGGCAAAAATAAACAAACGCAATAATATAAATTTCCTCATACACAACAATACCATACACTACTAGTAAGAGAAATGAGGTTTAACGTCCACTCGACACAAATTTGGTCATTTCCGGACTAACATATGGTTTAATTTTATTTCAATAATTCGCTTGCGCGTATGGGTCTTTAGCAGTGGGAGGAAACTGGAGTGCCCGGAGGAAAACCCACAAGGTTGAGAAGGCAACCTATCTCCATGCCACATACGCTCACACAGGGATCGAAACCACAGCCGCAAGCCAGAGGTGACCGGCCAGCTAGAGGTTGAAGCGTGGCACTCTAAACCACTAGGCCATCCCAACCCCCCCACTACTAGTAAATGAAATGAAATGGGTTTTAACGTCCTACTCTTCTGCACCTAACCTGGGTTAATGGAAGACAAGCATATGCTATACAGTGTGCTATGAGGAAATTTTGCCCGGGCAGCACCGCTACAGCCTACACTTATATTGAATTCCAACTGCCAAGGGATCTTTTACGTGCACGCCAATGTGTACACTGGACCACGGTTTCCCATACCATCTTAACGACTAGACAGCTGTCCTTGTCAGGCCCCTCAGTTCTGCATCATTGACAAGGGGAAACCACACCGGTAAATTGAGATGAACTTTCTTGGCCAATGCAGGGATCTAACACACCACAAGTATTGATGAAAAATGTATATAATAATTATGATAATATCATTGTTCTGGAGAACGGTTTCTAATCTGCTGTTCAGATTGTTATATTCACAGAATACACACAGATCAGGTCTTGTGCCCATTTACACTGTACAAGATATATACCAGTAAATAAAAATAGATATAAGAGAAAAACAAATAGTTATCTTAATGATTCCAGTAAAATGAATTAGAAATGAAATGAAGTTTAACGTCCTACTGTTTTGTTCCTATACATGTACTGGGCTAATGAAAACAGGCATACACCATACAGTGTGCTATGAGGGAAATTTGGCCGGGTATTGCACTATTCCCTACTCTTCTTTCGAATTCCAACTGCCAAGGGATCTTTTTATGTGCACACCAATGTAAACAAAGGACCTCGGTTTTTCATCACATCCGGACGACTAGACAGCTGTAATTGTACCTTTTTACATGCACACCAATGTATACAAGAGACCGCAGTTTTTCGTCACATCCAAACGACTAGGCAGCTGTCCTTGTACCTTGTTAGACCCTCCTTTTGCACCACTGACAAGGAGAAACCACGTCGGAAATGAAACAGAATAAAAAAATAAAATGGGGTTTAACGTCCTACTGCTCTGTTCCTAAGCTACACTAATGAAGATGGGCATATGCTATACAGTGTGCTATCGAATTCCAACTGCCAAGGGGTCTTTTTACGTGCACACCAATGTATACAAGGGACCTCGGTTTTTCGGTACATCCAATCAACAAGACGGCTGTCCTTGTACCTTTTTACAGGCACACCAATGAATACAAGGGACCTCAGTTTTACGTAACATCCGAACGACTAGGGGGGTTGGGATGGCCTAGTGGTCTAGAGTGCCGCGCTTCGGCCTCTAGCTGGCTGGTCACCTCTGGCTTGCGGCTGTGGTTTCGATCCCTGGTGTAAGCGTATGTGGCATGGAGATAGGGGCGCCTTCTCAACCTCGTGGGTTTCCTCCGGTTTCCTCCCACTGCTAAAGACCCCTAGGCGCAAGCGAATCATTGAAATAAAATTGAACCATGTTAGTCCCGAAATGACCTAGTTTGTGTCGAGTGGACGTTAAACCCCATTTCTCTCTCTCTCTCCGAACGACTAGACAGCTGTCCTTGTACCTTGTTAGACCCTCCTTTTGCACCACTGACAAGGAGAAACCACGTCAGAAATGAAACAGAATAAAAAAATAAAATGGGGTTTAACGTCCTACTGCTCTGTTCCTAAGCTAGACTAATGAAGATGGGCATATGCTATACAGTGTGCTATCGAATTCCAACTGCCAAGGGGTCTTTTTACGTGCACACCAATGTATACAAGGGACCTCGGTTTTTCGTCACATCCAAACAACTAGATGGCTGTCATCGTACCTTTTTACATGCACACCAATGAATACAAGGGATCTCGGTTTTACGTGACATCCGAACAACTAGACAGCTGTCCTTGTACCTTGTTAGACCCTCCTTTTGCACCACTGACAAGGAGAAACCATGTCGGAAATGAAACAGAATAAAAAAATAAAATGCTGTTTAACGTCCTCCTGCTGTGTTCCTAAGCTTGACTAATGAAGATGGGCATATGCTATACAGTGTGCTATCATGGAAATTTTACCAGGGCAGCGGCGCTACGGCCTACTCTCATCACATCAGAACGACTAGACAGCTGTCCTTGTACCTCGTCAGTCACCCCCTCCCCACGGCCTGCACCACTGACAAGATAAACCACCTCGGAAATGAAATAGAATAAAAATAAAACAAAACCATACAATATTAATCAGCATAGTGACAAAATATAACATGAAAATTTATTGTCATATACAGTACATTTAATTAAAACATTTTTTAAAATATGTATTAAATGTATTTAAAAACTGCTTAAAAAATACATGTACATGAATACAGGTTTAAGCCTACTCATAAAAAATCACATAATTTCATAGATATCATCATCAGTATTAAAATCAATGTCACTGTCGAACAATTTACACAAATCCATACAAGAAAGTTTTCACTTGTAACAAGTACATCTATCTGTAATGCAGCCTGATTTGTATCCACAGTGAAAATTTTATTTGGTGCTTGATCTCTAGTTACCCTAACCCTGTCATTTTAAACAGTAGTGTTTAACAAAAGGGGGAAAAAATTTTGCAGCTACAGTAAGGCAACCCGGGGGGAATGCGCCAGAATAGGCCCCCGTTTTGATTGGTGGTGTAAGGGACAAAGCAACATTTTCATCCAGGGGACACATGCAAAGTCAATCTGGTGTGGAATTAATTCACACATATTTTTTTCATAAATAGGGCCTAACATGTGCTCTTGTACCAACTCATCTATTTTGGTTCTCTTTTTCTCCATAACATCTTGGGTATATTTCTTAAAGTACATGTACTGTGCATGGTGTTTCACCTCAATGGTGACAGTCTTCACCATATTAGTCCTTATTGGTCTGAGTGGTCTTGATTCGAGTAGTCCTTACTCCCCGGTGACTGCACGTTGTCAATAGTTGTCATGCATTTAGGAATATAAGAATATCTATCTTTATCAATCAACTTGTTAAATGATCCCCTTAACAAATTAACCAGACCAATTATTCTTTTTTTGTTGGTAAAATTTTAGCTGCTTGCTTCTAACATCACTTTCAAACTTGGAATCGTGATAATGTTTCATACACAGTTGTTTTTTTTTTTAAGTTGAAATGTGAGAACTCTGTATTATTAGTATACCCCAATGATTGAGAACTTTGTCTGCACATTCCTGGAGTTCTTTGTCTTACAAATCAGCATTTGTCTCCGGCACAAACCTGCCATTTCCATCTAATTCGATCCAATGGTTAGCCAATACCTAAAATTGTTCCCAGCTTGTCGCATTGAACGGTTTTAGCTTAGTGTTTTTAACAAAATATTCACAAGTATTCAGTTTTCGCTATCCTTCCGCCATATTTACTATCAACACAGAACGGTAACCTTTGACTCTACTCGACCTTCCATTATGTGTGTCGGATTGGCGAGCTATGTCACGTGATTTGTTAAAACCAAATCACCGCGGAATTCAAATACCATCGCACATTAAGTAAGCCTGTATTTATTTTACGGCTTCTGTCAAACGTCAAAGAATGGATAACAGAAAAGTCGCGTGACAATGAAGTAATACTAGAAGAATTAGATGATGTACCTTTTTTTACCCGAAACTTGCTAGGACGGAAAACAGAAGCAGGCTAGCTAGAAATTTCTCACCACGGCATATATATGTAGGCCTAAAGTGGAGAATTTTTTGCCTGGACGTATTTTTTCTATTTTTTTATACATTGTCTACCGTAAACAAAGAAGTACTTGTAGCCTACTTTATCTACTTTAATATATATATATTATAAATAAAATCTAAGTGTGTATGGGTGTGTTTATGTATGTTTGTATACTCCACCTACACATTATTATGTGTTATTAAATTAACCAGCATCACAACAGGAATGTTTTAGGTCAGTGAATTCGGGCCCAAGGCGAATTACGCTTCGTCGCCGCGATTAACCCCCACATATCTCGTATCAAATTGAAAAGAACGACCACGTACATGTATTTTAGGCCATCGAATCTGTCCTACAGGCAAATTTGGGCCACGAACGAATAAAACCTCGGGCGAATTTAGGTCCCGTGGGAATTTGAGCACTGGGCGAATATGGGCCCCTAGCAAATTTGGGCCATGGGCGAACTTGGACCCCGGGCGAATTTGGGCCCGTGTATAGGCGGGTAAACTACGAGTAGTTTATTTGATAATATTAGCATCATAGAAAGAAGCGGGTATCGAAACCGAGCCCCCCCCCCCCCCCACACACACACACACGCACGCCAATGTGTAGCCTATACGAGACCTCGCTGTTCCATGTCATCCGAGCGACATGCTGTCCTCAGGCCTTCCGTCCTACACTGATAAGAGGGTACCTCGCAAGAAAGGCTAGACTACGCATTGAGCCACCGCAGCTCCAACTTATTTCGAATCTGGACACATGACCTCGCTCTTTTAACCCAACCCTTCCTTCTCCACTGATATGGAAAAAACCCGCTAGAATATTTCCGATGAACTTTGATGAAATGAAATGAAATATGGTTTGACGTCCTACTGTTCTGCTCCGACTGTGCTATAAGGGAAATTGTGCTCTGAAAGCGGCACTTAGGTCTCCTCTTATATCGCATCCAGGCTGCCAAGGGATCTTTTACGTGTACGTCAATTTACAGATAAGGATTTTCATCCCATCCGAACAAATAGACAACTGTCCTTGCCAAACCCTCCGTCCTGCACCAATGCAATGACATGGGGAAACCACATCGGAAAACCCGATAAACTTGCTTGTCCAATGCAAGGATCGAACACGTGACCTTCAGTTTAGTGAGCCAGCGTCTTACCCACTTAGCTGCCGTGGCTCCAAACATTTACGTCCTACTCACTGAGCCACCGTAGCTCCCACTTCATTTTGATTCCGAACACGGGACATTGTTTTTCTATGCCACCCGAACGACTATACGTGGTCCCCTGTCAATTATTTCCTCCTACACCACTGAAGTAAGAGAGCAAACGTCCCACTCACTGACCCACCGTAGTTCCCACTTCAATTAGATTCCGGACACGAGGCCTCGGTTATTTTTATTCATTCCGAATGATTATACTTTGTCTCTTGCTAAGCTCTCCGTTCTACAGGACTTCGGTTATTTTTATGCCATCCGAACTATTATACTTTGTCTATTGCTAAGTTCTCCGTCCTACACCACTGACAATAGTGAACATCGCCAAAAATCACGAGGAACTTTGAAGAAGTTACAGAGCAAACGTCCTACCCAGTGAGCCCCCGTAGAACCAACTTCCTTGCGATTCCAGACACAGGACATCGTTTTTTAAAATCCCATTCGAACAACTATACATTGTCCCTTGTCAGGCTCTACATCCTGCAGCACTGACAAAACCACGCATCAAGTGAAAACACCCGATGAATATTTTTAGAGAGCAAAGAAAGATTTGACTGAAGACTTAAAATCAATTACAGAATACAATACTATCTGTGCAAGAAGAGATTTTAGCTTGTTTAGGACTATTACATTTTCTAGAACTTCAAACATTTTCGTTTATTATAATCCATGTCAAAATACAAATGCAAATACGGTAGTCAGTGGACATGCGTAATAACTGCACTTCCGAGGCGAGGGAGCGAGAACACGAGAAGACGAGATTGTGACGAAGCGAGGGAGCGAGAACACGAGAAGACGAGATTGACTCAAAGGCGAGGGAGCGAGGGAGCGAGAAGTCGAGGTTTTTCAAAGGCGAGAACACGAGAACACGAGAAGTCGAGGGCGAGAAGTCGAGGGCGAGAAGTCGAGGGCGAGGGAGCGAGAACACGAGGTTTTTCAAAGGCGAGAACACGAGGGAGCGAGAAGTCGAGGGACGAGAACACGAGAAGTCGAGGTGAAAGTAATCTCGTGTTCTCGGGGCGAGATCCTCGTATTCTCGCCCTGTTTCCTCGTCTTCTCGCTCTCTCGCTCCCTCGCCCTCGACTTCTCGCTCCCTCGACTTCTCGTCTTCTCGTGTTCTCGCCCTCGACTTCTCGTGTTCTCGTGTTCTCGCCCTCGACTTCTCGCGGCGAGGGGACGAGATTCTGAAATGGCCGCAATAGGCTTCCATACATTATGTCAGTAGCGCGTGTCTCCTCCACTGGCTCTCAAACACGCTGTGCAGCGACGTAGCATGGAATTAATCATTTGTGTCGTACTTGGTTTTGACCCCTCTGACTTTGTACCGCTGGTTACAGATTAAACATCCAAAAGTGTACAAATACGTTGTTATTGGTGTGTTCCCATTTGAATATTGTTCACAATAAGAAGCAAAATAGATAAGATATGTTTACAGGATCATTTTGTTATACGAAAAACTAAGTGATGCGTTTTCTATGGCGCTCAGTACTAGTATATATACAGAGTTGAAAAATCAATATCATATGTTATCAAAAACCAGTTGGTGTCAATAAGTTCTATACACTTAAATGATCGTTCGATTTGATGAAAGTTATAGAGCACATTGTCACACATAGCAGACCTTGTATTTGAAGGCATTTTAGATCAATTACGAAGATACGTTATATTTAATACAGAGGGTATATACCGCATGAATGAGCATCTAAATATCGCTATAATTATCAGACAATTCAGAGGAGATATGCGGCATGAATAAACATATGTGAAACAATACAACAAACAGAGTATATATGTAAGTGATACAATGTATTGAGCACAATTTTGGACATAATTCTATGAAATGAAATGGGGTTTAACGTCCTACTCTTATGCACCTAACCTGGGCTAATGGAAGACGGGCATACGCCATACAGTGTGCTATGAGGGTAATTTTGCTCGGGCAGCGGCGCTACGGCCTACTCTTATATCGATTCCAACTGCCAAGGGATCTTTTACGTGCACTCCAATGTATAGACGGGACCTCGGTTTTTCGTCCCATTCGAACGACTAGACAGCTGTCCTTGTCAGGCCCTCCTTCTGTATCACTGACAAGGGGAAATCACGCCGGAAAATCGAGATGAACTTTCTTGGCAAATGCAGGGATCGAACACCCGACCTCCAGACTAGCGAACCAGCGCCTTATCCACTTAGCCACCGTGATTCCCCTATGAAATAAAATGAGATTTCAACATCCTATGATTATGTCGTCTACAAGGTTTTTCAATATGGCGTCCTACAGATTAAATGGTTTAAGTCAACCGGTAAATTGTGTCTATTTGGTAGCTATGGTTCCGAAATGAAATAAAATTGTGTTTATTAAAGCAGCTATATGAAACAGATGTTTACACTGTATAGTGATGTACAGATACGCCACAACCTCAGATCCTCGAACGATAACACATTACTATCTGTGCCGAAATATAATAAGCTCCGTGGAAAATATTCCTTCCCTGTTATAATGGCGCAATTCTTTGGAATGATCTCCCAAAAATAATGCGGGAACTATCTACATTTACAGAATTTAAATCTGCTTTAAAAACTTATCTATTTAATAAAGTGTACTAGTAATGTGATCATAAATATACTCCAGAGATACTTTCAACATAATATACAGTGTGACTGAACAGCGCTTAGAAATGACCATTGGACATAATGTAGCGCTATACAAGACAATTATTATTATTATTATAAGTCTCTAACTCAATATCATCCAAAATCTTCAACATTGAAAACACGAATAATTTGTCTATTTAAATCAACACTGATGCTGTGATCTTACCGGAAAAAAGATGTGCTTTAGATATCCAATATTCAAGGCAAAATAAACATTTTACTTTTGGTACACGAATCGTGTACCATAATGCGTTTCAGCCCAAGTTGTAACAAGAGACTCGAGGGACGAGGCTAAACACATTGCTCTAAATCAAACGGCGTATGTAGACTGGAATAACCAGACGCTATAAATTTGCATTCGATTGAAACTTCTGGCTTATTTCAGCGAACATAACTGATTTGAAATTAGAGTAAAAACGGAAACAATTTAATGTAAATCAGTTTATATACATTCATATTACAGTATTATGTGCGTTGCGACCCACTGGCGGGGAATTTTGACCGGACAGCGTCTATACGGCCTACTCTTATTTCAAATTCCCACTGTCTAGGATTCGTTTAAGTGGACGCTAATGTGTACACCAGATCTTGGTTCCTCATACCACCTGAACGACTAGACAGTGCCCTCCTCCCTACACCACTGTCAAGGGGACACCACACCGGAAATATCCGAGGAACTTTTTCGATCAACACCAAGATCGAACACGTGACCCTTAGGTTAACCAGCGTTTTACTCACTGACCAATAGAGTAAACAGAACGGAGAGTAATGGTAAATGATAATGAAATGAAACGGGGTTTAACGTCCTAAGGTTCTGCATGGACTGTGCTAATAAAGACCGGAATAGTTCCGGTCTCACTGTGGGTTGATTAAGTAGTTCACAGTAACTTACGGAACTTGTGAAAAATAAAACAATGTCGAAAATGATGTAAAAACAATAGGTTGGCGCACTCGTTCTAGATTATCTTATGTAGAACAACTCCATTACAGGGGGCCGGGTGGGGGGTTTGCAGTTTACCCCTTTTAAAAAGGAATATTACCAGAAGTAACAATATCAACTAAGACTTAAATCCTCCAAGACTTCCTACTCTTTCTAGGGACATAGTGATTGAGTGGGTAAGACGCTGACTTGCTAGTCTGGACTTCGGGTTTTTGATCCCTACCTTTCATTTTCTGCTCGTTCTAAAGTAAAATGTGTCACTTCAAACAACCTGCACCAGTGCCTAATTTTAACCTATGGGACGGCAAGATCAGTGCGTGCTTTGGGCGACTCGAATCTCTCCAACAAGACTTATGTATTGTTAGCCCGTGTATCTTCAAATGCCGCAAAGCTTGGCGCTTTTGTGGATGCTAATATTTCATTGGCCATTTCTGGCTTTACTGTCCACCATGTTCCCAGGACACGATGTAAAGACATAGGTTTAGTAACACGTTCCAAATATAATTTTAATTCAGAAAGCATTGCTACAATAGATGCGTAATCAAGGTTTCAACAAACGGAAGTGACAAACGCAAAAGGACAACACGAGTTATCCTTCTATATAAGTGACTTAAGTGGCGATTGATAACAGATACACGGGCGAATTTCTGCTAACTAATAATTCCTACGAAGACCAAAAGTTGTTATATGAGACTGTGAGAGAATATCTGACAATTGAAAATTATTAGATACGAGAAAATAGACCTTTATTACCATGGTTTTGTTTATTCTATACTTAATAAAAACATGGTATTGCACGACCAAGCACACTTAAATGTCTATGTATCCATTTTATGGAATAGCCCGTCCGTTGACCTGATGGTCATAGAAATTCCAAATTCTATTAAATCTACACGTAAACATATAGTTTTAGAAAAGACATAATTTAACTGAGTGCCATTTTCCATAGTGCTATTCCTTTCACTTTTCTGTCTCATTTTAACTGTATAACTGGTGTAAAGCACTTTGAGATTTTATGTAAATCGCTATATTAAAAATAAATTATTTTTATTATATTTCTTCCATTGTTTCCGAACATCACTAATCATACTAATTGATTTAATTAAAGAATTTACGTAGATTTTTAAATTGTCAGATACGCTTTGAATCGTTGACAATGCTCAACTGTTCTGCAATTATATTTTATCTGGTTCTGATTGGTATTTGTGGCGCCCTAGCTCAGGCTCAGTGCAAGGCAACACAATGGCTGAAACCAGACACATGCCCAGAAAAAACTTTAACAGCAGCGGATGCTTATATTGTATTAAGGGCTGGTCATAAATTAAAATGTATGAAGGCTTGTAAAAGCTCAACAAAGGGTAATTGTTTGTCCGTGTCTTATGATTGAAGAAATAAACTATGCTATCAGTTTGATGATATCGGTGATAATTGTACTGGAAGAACTCGACACACAATATTATTACAAGGTAAGAATTTAGTATGAATAAAATAATAACATTAATTTGCAAACAATAACATTTTTAATTTTTGAGAGAGAGAGAGAGAGAGAGAGAGAGAGAGAGAGAGAGAGAGAGAGAGAGATGGGGTTCAACGTCCACTCGACCCAAACTAGGTCGTTTCGGGACGAACATATGGTTTAATTTTATTTCAATAATTTGCTCGCGAGTGGAGGTCTTTAGCAGAGGGAGAGGGAGACATGGGGTTTAACGTCCATTCGACACAAACTAGGTCATTTCGGGACTAACATATGGTATAATTTTATTTCAATAATTTGCTCGCGCGTAGGGGTCTTTAGCAGTGGGAGAAAACCGAAGTTCCCTAGAAAACCCAAGAGGTTAGACAGGCGACCCTACTCCTTGCCACGTAAAGTCGGGGATTAATTTTTTATATACACATGTATATACAGTATTATTATAAGGTAAAGTACAAACAATATTATTATAAGTTTTAATATGTAAACAGTATTATTATAAGGTGTAAATATATAACCTGTATTATTCAGTTTTCACATAAAATAGTTATTATAAGTTTTAATATATAAACAGTTATTATAAGTTTTCATGTAGTAATAGCATTATTATAAGTTTTAATATATTAATAGCATTATTATAAGTTTTAATATACAAACAGTATTATTAAAAGTTATAATGTAGTAATAACATTATTATAAGTTTTAATATATTAACAGCATTATTATAAGTTTTAATATAAAAACAGTGTTATTAAAAGTTTTAATATATAAATAGCATGATTGTAAGTTTAAATATATTAACACGATTATAAGGTAATGATTTTAATATAGTTTGTGCCGAGAGGACATTTTATAAATTGCTGGTTTTACCGTTCACTGCCCGACTTTTAAAACAGGAATTTCAATTGAAATGGCCGCTGTAAATTCTTAATACTAAGTCAATCGTTTAGGACTGTGTGTTTATCGACCACGATCAACTTCCTCATCATATATTCAAGAGTTTTCAAGGTTTCTGGAACATATTTGTATCGGTGATATAAATATTCATTTTGACTGTCCAAAGCGAGTTTTACAAATTCCTAATGTGCATCAATTTTTTCAACATTTTGGTACTGTCACTCATAAAAATGGTCATATATTAGACTGGGTCCGGACAAAAACTACAGTGGAAACATTAAATATATTAATCAAAATGATTTTCGGAATGACTTGTTGTGTTCATCTATGATCCCAAACCCTCATGCAGATGTTGAAGAGCCCACTGAGCTTTTGTCCCTAACGATAAACATGCCCCAGTCAACACTAAAACCATAATAACAGCCAAATCGCTTGATCCCTGATATTCTGAATCGATTAAACCGACAAAAAACAAATTAGAAGTAAACAGACAAATCTATGTTTTAAAGTGACAAAATGTCAATAAACTCTTAATATCCGAAAAGGTAAAGTATTGTTCTGAGGGGATATCCCCGAGTTCTGGAAATGCCAAGACTCTTTATTCGTTCATGTCTTCGTTATTTGGAAAACCCAGAGATGTCACATTACCTGATACCGAATCACAACCATTCGAAACTTGCTTGGTATTCCTGTCAAACAATCCATCACATCAAATTTTCCTACATATGACGGTAAAGCTTCATCCAATCTCAACACTCTCTCAGAGGATCAAATTCTAAAGATCATCAAGGACTCAAAGCCAACGTGTTGTTAACTTGATCTCTCGCCCAATAACTTATTGATGTTCTCCCAGTAATAACATCCGCCATTGACGGTAGTTTGATATCAGCTATCGCATTTTAAACACGGAGCACCAGTGGCTAAGTGGGTAAGACGCTGGTTCGCTAGCCCGGAGGTTGATTGGTCGATCCCTGCATTGGCCGAAAGCGTTCAATGGTGCTGGAAAGAGAGACTGACAAGAAAAGTCTAGTAGTTCGGATGAAACGAAAAGCCAAGGCCCCGCGTATACATTAGCGTGCACGTTAAAGATCCCTTGGCAGTTGGAATTCGATAAAGGAGTAAACTGTAGTCGCTGCCAGGGCAAAATTTCCCTCATAGCACACTGTATGGCAAATACCCGTCATCATTAGCCCGGGTAGGAGCAGGACCGTAGGAGGTTAAACCCCACTTCATTCGTTTTATAATTTTGTAGATATTTTCGTTTTATAATTTTGTAGATATTTTCGCTTTATAATTTTGTAGATATTTTCGCTTTATAAATTTGTAGATATTTTCGCTTTATAATTTTGTAGATATTTTCGCTCTTGGTGTTTAACATCCGCTCCCATCGAAGGATTATTAGGCATGGTGCACGCACGGGGTCTTTGTTGTGGGAGGAAACCTTAGTACCAGGAGTAAACTCATGAGGTTGAGAAGACGCCCCTATCTGAAAGCCACTTACGCTTACACCAGAGCTAAAAATCAAGACCGAAAGTCAGAAAGGAGTGGCCAGGTAGTGCCCGAAGCGAGACACTCTAAACCGCAAGGATATCCCTACCGCGCTGATAATTTGGTAGGGGAGATCAGTTTATATAAGCCCCGGTTTGTTTTCAGATTGTTGATAATATACAGTTTTCTTTGCAGGGTTTTTGAGTGTTGACCACTATGTGGGCGTGGAGTCACTTGTCCAGCCTCGTAGCAGGATGTCAACGGCTTTATAATTTCCAAAGAACCATACACCCTAGGGAATTATTTAAATACACATCTACCGTATATCAGTATTAATCCCGTGTAGATCCGAATGATAGTGGCAACGTGAGTCAGCACGCATCTGTCACATCGCCCCAACAGCCCTTAAAGAGCACCATCTAGCATTAGCAACGACTGCGCCTGTGGCCACTGGGATAAGATAGCAGTCGAAGCTGGTATTTTTTTCGCCAGCTTCACAATACTTACAAACTGGGGAATTTCCACGAATTATTATCATTCTGATACTCCTACCGTATATTGGGCTTGCGACTTTACAAGTGGGTATTTCGTTTCACCAATGTATTTCTTTGAACAAGAACGCATGATTTGGTAGGCGCAAAGCCCACTTGTAAAGAAGTCGAAACAACACCAATCGAGAAGTACAGACAAAAAACCCGCTGTATATGAGCACACAGTAAACTTTTCTCACGTCAAAGTGCTAAATAAACATCTTCATAATTATAACAAGAAATCCAGAAAAACTATAAGAAGCCATGCAAATCAAGAGATTTAAACATGAACTTAATAAAGACGTGGGATTATATCTTCCTAGGAGTTATGATATCTTAATTAATTCTAGTTTAATATCTTTGTAATGTTATTATTGTTCTTGTTTTATTAGCTCTTTGATGGTTTCATATTAGTTATTGTTTTTGTTACCGTGTTGTATATAATTTGATTTCCTGTTGTTATACTGTCATTACTTGATGAACCGTAGTGTAAAATAAACTCCTTTACTTGTTTTCAATATAAATATATAATTTGTATTTTAATATGATATTCAATTACTAAGTGTCATATGAGGACCCCATAGTATTACTGATCCATTTGGAAAGTTTTATTGGTATGCTAGACCCGCATTTATCTAGTTTAAATGAAGATTACTCCTCCTCTCTCTTTCTCTCTCTCTCTCTCTCTCTCTCTATCTCTCTCGCATACACAAATAAAATAAGTAACTGTATTTTAATTTTAACTATTTTTTTTAATTAAAGCCTATTGGGTGTTTGAATGGCGGAGCCAAGATATCACCAACCATGTGTAATTGTCCTGTTGGTGCTGGTTATCGTAACTGTAATAAATTACCAGCAGGTATGTTTCATAAGGTCCCAGATTACTTTCCACCTATAAAGTGCATGAACTGGGCTAAGGAAGACGGGCATACGCCATACAGACTGCTATGAAGGAAATTATGCCCGGACAGCGGCCTACTCTTATATCGAATTCTAATTGTCAAGGATCTTTTACGTACACGCTAATGCCATAATATTTGTGAATATGCCCATTCTCCACTTGCACGTAAATGTGAGTAGCGTAGCCCGTTCAACCTTATGATTTTTTTCCGGTCCTCTGATGTCCTCCTACTGCTAAAGACCCTTGGCTGATTGTTGAATCGTTGCGTCCTTGAAAAGTAAAGATACAGAAGCCCAAAAAAGAAGAAAAAAACAATTAAATGAAATGGGTTTAACGTCCCCAGTCCTACTGTTCTGCTCCGGACGCATTTATAAGGCAGTGTGACAACGGCTCTATGGCCTAATCTGATATTGAATTCCAACTGCCAAGGTATTTTTACGTGCACGCCAATGTGTACTCGGATGTTTCGTCCCTTTCCATGACTATACGTTGTCCCTTGCCCGGCCCTCTGTCCCGAATCCTTTCATTTTATTTCTAAGAATGGAATAACGAAATCTAATCGACACTTGCCGACATGGCTGGTATGACGAAAGTCTTTAGATGACATTACATTGCTGATATGACAGAAAACTTGAGACGATATTACATCGCTGATAATTGACAAGATATTTAACGAGCGATAACAGACACGCAGGCGAATTTCATTTCACTGACAATTCCATTGACGATGAAAAGTTATTATATGAGAAGGTTACAGGATATCTGACAATTCACAAAAAGAATTGGCTGTCAGTAGATGAAAGTCCGTGCATTACCATGTTTTATTGAGAGCTTGATGAATATAAACAGGGGAATGCACGGGATTTTCCCATTGTTTACGTTTTGTCTTATCTTGTTACAGCCAATTCTATTTTTGAATTGTGAGATATCCTCTCGTCGTCTTATAAAACAACTTTACATCTTCAATGGAATTATCAGTGAAATGAAATTCGCCTGCGTGTCTATTATCGCTCGTTAGTTCAGTCAGTTATATAGAAAGACAACTAGGGTTTATCATGTTTGACGTCACTTCCCGTATAGATAACAGTTTGTAACACATCTCCAGTAGCAATGATCCCTGTGTTAAAATCATATTTAGAATTATTTTACCAGTTCTATCACATATGTAATAATGAATGGCACCAATATTGTCCTTTAATTTGAGATACTCGTCTGAAGCCTTACTGCGAAACAAATCGCTTGGATGTATCGAGAGCTCAATCAAATAATATGGTGGAGTGGGCAAGCAGCACGCGTAATCCCGGAAATATATACATCAAAGAAATGATCGCTCCGCCAAGCCAGACCATACGGGGCGGCCTAGTCACCTCGTTCCTGAATAGCTTATTACATGTAGTAGGTTTTCAGAAAAGGCGATTTTCTTGATTGATGATTTTCATGCAATTGCAATGACTGCAATCTCATTAAGTAGTTAAGTGGTTTCAAAGTTGGTGACCGATCTACAAATTACAGAATAACATATTCCTCGTATTACGCTCCTAGTGCTATCAATTATCTCGGCGACGTTTTAAATGGGTCATCTTTCAGTACTTATGACAGAGATAACGACGATAATGATAACAGAAACTGTGCTCTCCAATATGCTGGGGGTGGTGATTTAATGGCCTCAACGATTGCTCCAGAAATTCGGTTACGTCATTCTTCACCTGTCCTACCTCGTATTGTGATCCAATGGCAACAAAGAAGTTCCCAGATAGCGAAAAGAAATCCCCAATTACTTTTTTTGAACTGTTGATGTACAATGGCTGATCCATTAGCGACCGGATGTTAGAATACTTGCCATGCACTATATATTCAGGAAGATGTTATTGTTGTGACAAACTAAACATTTAACGCTCGTCGGCATAATATTCTAAATGTACATTACCTTACACACGCAACAAATAAAAACTTCTATTTCACATCGTGGTCTGGTGGGGTGGGGTGGTGACCGAATGGTGAACGCGTGCGCGTTTCATTATACGGTCTGCCATTACGTCAAGTGGCGTGGTTTCGATTCCCTGCTTACACGTGACAGGGAATAGGGTCGCCCTTCCCAAACACGTGGTTTTTCTCCGGGACCTCCGGTTTCCTCCTACTTCTGAAGACCCTACGCGATAGCGAATTATTAAAATGAAACTGAACTATCTGTCTCGAAATGACATAGTTCGTATCGGGTGGACGTTACCCCCCCTCTCCCTCTCGGGGGTGGTGGTGGGGTGGGGGTGTATTCCCGAATGGTTAGCACGTGTGCGTTGTAACTTAAAGTCTGTAATTGAATCAACTGGTGTGGTTTCGAATCCCCGGTTGTACGTGACAAGGAGTAGGGTCGCCTGTCCAACTTCGTGGATTTTCTCCGGATCCTCCGGTGGTTTCCTCCTACTGCTAAAGACCTCACCGCTCAAGCGAATTATAGAAATAAAATTAAACCATATGTTAGTCCCGAAGTGACCTAGTTTGTGTCGAGTCTCTCTCTCCATAGCCATCTCCACATCTCCCGCTCAAAGCACATTATAGAAACATTTATTTCGCATTCGCATCAAAACCTCCATCGCCCAACCAAAACCTCGACACCACTGGCCGATAATCACGAAAAGATCAATTTAATGTGCCACATTTCCAGAATAACACTGTTAATTGTGATGCTGAATATGGGAAATTAAAATTAGGTTTGCATTAATATTCTAAGCAACTCTAATGAAATGGGAAATAGGACAAACGTTTATAAATACAACATAATCAATATTATCCAGTCTTAACTTATGTGTGAGCTTTCTTGTATGAGTGTGAGTGTGTGTGGGGGGGGGAGGGGTCGCCGTTTTGTGGCCCTAGGACCATTCGATAGTCCCTATGGCCTCATATGACATATTTCATATCACCCAATCTTAACTTATGTGTGAGCTTTCTTGTTTGTGGGGGGGGGGGCACCGTTTTGTAGCCCTAGGACCGATTCGATAGTCCCATTGCTAAACTTGATAATGTTTGATGGAACACACAATTGTGACCTAAAACGCAGAAATTCAGAAATAGGGCTGAACGTCAACTCGACAGGGTCCTTGCAGGTCTAACATATATTTTAATTGCTCGTAAGGGTCTTTAGCAGTGAGGGTAGTTGACTCTGTCACGTACAAGCTTATGATCGAAATCACGGCCACTTCAGTCGATGACCGATCTTATGATCTAAAGTTTTATACCACCCGCACTTTCCCCACCACTAACAACAAATATGAAGCAGAAAACATTTTTATAAAAAAAACAATAAACTACGCGAGACATAGTTTGGTTAAAGTGCAAGCTTTATACCACCCTCACTTTCCCCACCATCAACAACAAATATGAAGCAGAATACATTTTTATAAAAAAAGCAAAAAACTACGCGAGACATAGTTTGGTTAAAGTGTAAGCTTTATACCACCCGCACTTTCCCCACCATAACCACAAATATGAAGCAGAAAACATTTTTATAAAAAAAAAGCAATAAACTACGCGAGACATAGTTTGGTGAAAAATTCTTTTAATTGCTTTTAAGCAACATTGTGTTGTACACGAAAGACCATACAAAAGAGGGGAAGTGCAAGCGTGGTGCCGATATATAACCTCGTTTAGAATAAGCATACCAATAATTTTAATACTTAGCTTGATCTATAAATAAACATGTGACATGTACACATTTTAAAACGGTCAATTTATGGAGGTTTTTAATTATTGAGCTGTTTCGCATCTTTAAATGAACTGGACCCTGTTTCTCAGAATCTTAACTAAAAATAAAATCCACATTTTAGTAGATACTTCAATTTTGATTGGCTAAAGGCCCCCGCACACGAGCCGAAAACTGCGTACGCAAATGGCGCAGCGTCATTTTCGGCTCGTGTGCGGGGGTATTTTCGAGCGCATTTTGACGTTCGCCAAATATCTGTCATGTTTGATATTTTTTGACGCAGCGCCAACTGCGCTCTCGTGTGCGGGCAACTCAGCGCTATTTGCGTTTCATTCATCGTCAATGCGCATGCGTCATCACTACTGAAAAATGGCGGCACCCAGTGATTCGTCAGTGACGCAACTTTAGAGGATAAAATCGTCGATTTATGGCTGCCATTTTCGGATGAGTGGTGGTCACGTGAACTTACGCAAAATGCGCTCGTGTGCCGGGGCCTTAAGGACTAAAATCAATCTAATATTATCCAATCAAATTACGAAACATTTAGATTTTATCTTAGTTAACATTTTGTGAAACAGGCCACTGTTTCTGTCAATATATACTATTCAAAAAAAGTAGGGGATATTTGATTTTGGGGGCATAATACTAAAATATGCAAATGACTACAAAAAAAGTCACTATAGAACCTAACAGAAGAAACATTTCCAGTTGCATGTGACGCCCAAACGCACCAATAGCTACCGCATGGAATGCAGGTGATGCTTGGGATCACCATGGGGGTCCAACCCAAGATTTGCACGACTCTGACTTTGAATGTTACAGTCATTGTGGCATTGAATTCCAGGGTGGAAACATCAGTTTAATTGTTTTAGTGACCAGAAAACAAATTTTGATATGCGTCGGCTTACCCAAAATGAAAGGTTACGTGCCCTTGGCATGCTACAGATCGGCACAACACAGACGGTTGTGGCGCGGACGATGAATGTTTTTCAGTCTGTACAGGACAGACCACGCTCAGGTCGACCAAGGGCGACAACTCAAGCCCAGGATCGATTTATCCGTACCTTGGCCTTGAGAAATCGTGTCATCACAGCAAATCAGATCAGCGCTCGTCTTCAAACAGACACTGGTGTGAGAGTGAGTGGCCAGACGATTCGGAATCGACTGCATAGGGGTCACCTTCGCGCCCGACGTCCTCGCGTGATCCCTTGTTTGAGAGATCATCACATTCCGGCAAGACGTCGTTGGTGTAGGGATCGTCAACACTGGGATAATCGACGCTGGGGCAATGTGATGTTTTCAGATGAGTCAAGGTTCACTGTTGATTTTTTGGACAGCGCTTCCAAGACGTTAACGTCATCAGACATGATCGATTTGGGGGTGGTTCTGTTATGGTGTGGGGAGGCATCACTGTTGCTGGAAGAACGGCTTTACATGTTGTTGCAGGGCGTGTTACAGGCCAGTACTACCGGGACAACATCTTGGCAGTCCATGTTGTGCCGTTCGCACGACGTCATGGCCGCCGTTTCATCTTCCAGGTTGACAACGCAAGATGTCACAGGGCCAGGATCGTTACAGGTTACCTCCAACAACAGAACATCACCACATTACCTTGGCCAGCACCAATTAAAACAATTAAACTGATGTTTCCACCCTGGAATTCAATGCCACAATGACTGTAACATTCAAAGTCAGAGTCGTGCAAATCTTGGGTTGGACCCCCATGGTGATCCCAAGCATCACCTGCATTCCATCGAGCATGTCTGGGACATGCTTGGACAGAGGTTACGTCAACGTCAACAACGTCCTGCCAATGTCCAAGAACTTGCTGCTGCGTTGCAACAGGAATGGGACAATCTGGACCAAAATGACCTTAGAAGTCTCATTAGGAGTATGCCACGTCGGATCAATGCTTGTTTGGCAAACAGAGGAGGATTTACCCGTTACTGACTTTGTTGTGATGCTGTGGTAACTTTGCTGTTTGACCCCGGGTATCATTTTACCCTTATAATGGTTAGTCTGTGCCTTACTTAGTCTAACGATCATTTGGAATAAATCGATGAATGTGAACTTCATTTCATTTTGTCATTTGTTTCTTCGTCAGTTTCATTAGGTGACTTTAATAACACATAAAAATCAAATATCCCCTACTTTTTTTGAATAGTATATATAGTCCCTAAGAATATTTAGAATTTCATTATACTATCAAACAAAGTTTAACAAATTGAGTAATTTGGATTACAAATAACAAGCGTCTAAGTAAAAAAGGCTTTCACACCACAAACAGTATATTTACTAATACAAAAAACAAATAAAGATTTAAATATCCTCGAATATACACTATATATGATTTAAAACAAAGATGGCCAACCTACCACGCATGCACCAAATGTGGCGTATTGTATGTTTAAAAGTGGCGAATATGAAGATAAGAAGTGGTGTATTGTATCCATATGATAATAATAAAGTAAAATACCAAGTTTACTCATTATTTTAACTCAGAAATTTCTTTAAAGATAAGGAAACATTTATCTACTTTATCAGATATAGTTTTTATATTTAATAATTATATCAAGTTACAATGCTAATTATGTCTATAAATACATTTGTCCAAGTAGACAGAGATTCATGTGTTATATGGCGAATTTAAATTCGGATGTAAACGTAAATTGACGTATTGTGTATGTAAACGGTTGGCCATCTCTGATTTAAGAGATAGAAACATTATACACATGATATATGATTTAAAAGCCAGATATATAAGCAATCAGTACCATGATATACGATTTAAAACTCACTTATATCAACAATCAGTTGTGTCATATACGATTCGGAAGACATATACGAATCGTATATAAACAGCTTATTGCATGATATATGAAGTAAAAGCCAATCTGATTAAAATACAGATCTATATTTCGTTTCGTTTTTTTTATACTTTCGATGACCTTCACTACATGAAGATCTTACCGGTTGTAGCGATACGTCGCGTCAGAGGTGATGCGGTAGGCTTTGACTTTATGACGTCTGATATTTCATTAACCAATCAGCATAGATGTTTCTAGTGGATTATCCACTGTTCCGTGCAAAATACGCCAAAAGCTCGCCGTAACAGACTGTTTCATTGGCTAATCCCTCAGACCATCCAGGACACGTCAATGATAACAACTCTTCCAGATCCTAGTGTAGTAAAGACAAATAAAACGAAATTTTGAACTATAAAAAACGAAACGAAACATGATCTGTGTTTTAATCAGATTGAGTAGAAGTCAAATATATAAACAATCGATTACGTCATACACGATTTAAAAGTCATAAACGAATCGTGATATATTATTTAAAAGTTATAAGCGAAAGGTGGTATATGGTGTAACATATACATAAACACATTAGCCTGGAAACTTACATCATAGTGTGGTGGCATCTATCATATCTGAGTTAAACGTCATATGTATAGGATATTAACCTACCCGAGGTTGATATGATAGAGAACACGCGGGCGAAGCCCAAGGGTTCTCTATCATATCAATCCGAGGCACTCGGCAAACCTCGTAAGATTTCGGCCAATCTAAACTCGGCTGTATGATGAATTCCGCCATATTGGAACTACTTTAAAGGTCCCGGATGAAACATGGCTGCGCCCATTCCAAACACAAGTTGGCGACCTATTTGGCTAGCGACCTATTCGACCGATCCAGCTGTAAGATAATGACGAAATTACACTTCTATTCTGAGCTGAAGGAATGGATAAAAAATAATATATTCTACTTTCATTTGATAGACATAACGTTGGATTTTATTGGTTGATAAATAGAGACTGTTGTCTTTACTTTAAATAGGTTTCCAACGAAAATGTTGCAGCTCGATCGCTCGAATAGGTCGCTAGCCGAATAGGTTCCAAATTTGTGTAATAGCGTCAAGTTTTCCTGTTATATATACTACAGTTTAGTGATTTATACCATGCAACGTTTAAATGTACTATAGTTTGGTGATTTATACCATGCAACGTTTAAATGTACTACAGTTTGGTGGTATACACCATGTACACGATTTAATATACCACTGTTTGGTGATTTATATTATTAAAGATGCATACAGAAACACTATAATAATAGTTTATGTTATAGAAAAGTAGTTATGTTATAGATATACTTATTATATGTAATATTATACATATAATATTATATGTAAGGGAAATAAACGTTTAAATGTACTACAGTTTGGTGGTATACACCATGTACACGATTTAATATACCACTGTTTGGTGTTTTATATTATTAAAGATGCATACAGAAACACTATAATAATAGTTTATGTTATAGAAAATTAGTTATGTTATAGATATACTTATTATATGTAATATTATACATATAATATTATATGTAATATTATACATATAATATTATATGTAAGGGAAATAAAGATATAACTCGACGAACTATTATCAAATCTACCCCGCTGTATTAATCCAACAAATTAAAAATTTCATTTGCAACAATGGTCCTGTTCACCAAACCCTTCATTGGTTATCAGTCAGTGCTCGGATAGATATTTCGGGTCTTGTTTTGTTATTTTTATGTCCCGTCATATTAACCCTTGGTTCATGACAGGGACACCTTTGGGAGTAAAACAAAATGTGGGTAGTCACTCTGAATCATAGGCGGAAAGGGTAAAATTAAAGATGGTCGACCTATCTTCAATTTCACCCGTGTCTCCCATGATTCATGGGATAGGAGGGTTTTAATAATTTTCATACAAATTCAATACTCCAGCAAGAATATCATTAATATATATTCAGAGTTATTCGGTTTTTTTTTATACGTGACAACCTTGTAGGTTTTCTCATGGCCATTGTAATAATGTTAGTCTGGCGATGACCTACTCTGTGAAGTGTCTTTCTTTCTCGTTAAATCTGGTTTCTTGGTGCCCAGCGTTTTCAACTGTTCCACATCATACTTGTCCAGACTTGCCTGTTCCCAGAAGTCAACCTCTCCTGTAATCAATATGAGTGGTTATTAGTAATGTTTAAAGCACAGACATGGCGGTATATAAACTGTAAGAGTATGTATGGGGTTGGTGGGTAATGGTGGTGTGGCTCGGGGTGGGTGCTGCATCAACGTCTGGACTAGAAAATATTGTATTTGAAGAGTACATTTAGTTTACTTTATGTTGTAGAATATCAATATTGCCGTCAGACTTTGGGTGTTTTTGTATAATTTACAAGTTTTAGGGCAGCGATAATGTCTTACAGCATACCGTTTACCTTGCAAATTTAAAATGCGTTGGTGATATTATTAGATGCGCCCAGACAGTTTTAAATTTTGATCAGAAAAGTGTAATTATACATTCTTATAACTGGCCAAGCGTATATCGATTTTCGCCCTGAGGTGGTCCAAATTTAGATAAGCGAAGGTAAATTGGCTGAGGTACCTGCCCTCAAAATATGGTGTAAATCGTCCTTCTGGAAGGGGTCGAGCGTTGCGTTAATCCTCTTTAAAAAGGGCGAAATGGGAGAAAGTTGATTTTGGTATCCCCTGGAAAAAGCCCATAACTCAGCCCCTATGGGTATTGGGTTACCTATTATTCTATATCGAAATATTTTCAAATATTATATACATAAAATATCGACCATACAAATATACAATCAACTGAGTATCAGATTTATTTCATATATAGGTAAAGCACTGACAACAAGAACTAGGCTAACAAGAGTATGTCTGGTGGTTAAAATCGGGCAATGACATCATTGTCTGATAATCCAAAAAACGTAACCCCATGAGGTTAAAACGTGGTTAGTCGCTCTCCTATGTGCCCATGTAAGTACACAGTCTTGAAATCCAGGGTAGCATCTGTGCATTTGACCAATCCGATAAAGGAAGCACCTGGTCTATTTTCCTGGGCTCAATTCTGACCCATGCACGTAACCTCTTTATAAGAACATTCGCAGTTTAAGTTTCTTTATTCGAGAGATTCCAGGGGAAGTTCATACCGTGAGCTGTTCTGGCTCACAGGCCGGATACAGATATCATGATGAGGCGGTAGGAAATAGATACCATTCGGAGGTTGGGAGAACACCACAGCCTTCCCGGCTGAGAGGCGAGGAAATGCCACCTCAGAACACAAGCTAAGGATATTGAACTTATATTCAATAATATTGTAGTTTCCTGTACCTGTAACCACCGTAGTTTGCTGTATTTGTTATATAAAAAAAGTAACAAGATAAACGGGGTTTTAGACTTAAAATAGCATTATGCAAGAGCAAAATCTGCTTATTACAGGTCTTTCTTTAGACCTGAAATGTTATCTAAATAACCAATTAGACATTAATTAACATATCCAGACCATAATAAACTCTTGATGTCAAGGCTAGCCTTCGATGTTTGCGGATTAAAATCCTATATGCCGCTTAATGGCCGTTGATAATTAAATCAATCAAGTGGATAATCGAGACTATGTTGTTTGTATTAATGATTTGAGTAATGATGACCGAGACTATGTGAATATTTCAAACGCTTTTTTCTCGGCTAATAGTGGATCAATTTGACTGAAATCTTCAGCAAATTACCTTTACCCTATCTAGTTTTTAACTATTATAGTGAGAACTGCCATCTCTCCATCTTATCTCCCATAATGTAACTTTAATTGATCATTGGATATAAGTCCGAAGAAAACCCTAGAAGAAAATGTCACATCCGACACCGCAGTGTCACACAGTTATGAATCTATAATAATCTTTGAATGACTTACAGTATTCAACTACACTTTTATCTGAATGACACACATTATGTATCTTCTTTCCAAAGAGTTGAAAATACCTCAATACAGTTAAATATTTTCATAAATAATAAAAGATTCCTTCCTTACACATTCTTTTAAATGAACAAAAAGTTTATCTCTATAAAATATTCTTCATAAATTTTGTGGATGTAAACAACCCAGTTTGCATTTCCACTTGCCCCACTCAATGTTTGTTAATACCTGGGGGAAAACATATAGAAATTATTCAGATCTATTCCATTTAGTCTTGATCTGACAGCAAGTAATCTATAATAATGTCTGAATGAAATAAAGTACTAACTACCCATACCAATGTCTGAAAGACATACAGTATGTCAATATCAACATGTTTCTGATATTAATAGAAGAACAAGGATCAATACTCACCTTTATCAATCATTTCTAATAAATCTGATAAACCCAACTGTTGTTAAAACACTTTCTACAAGACATTGATAGGAATTGAGACTAAGAGTTAATGTAGTTGATAGTATCCGTGTCGCCTGTTTGATATCCTCTCTATCTATATACATGATAATCCGTCTACTGTCATCATCATCTATAACATCTTTATCTACCAGTAATTCTACCAGTGGTCTTAATTGGTCTTGATGACAAGTTACAAGATTATTATTATTATTATTATTATTATTATTATGGCACTTTTTTATAGCCCATCTTTCACATAAGTGCCCAGATGTGCTTTACAATAAAATAATTAAATAAATAAATAGATAATTCAAAATAAAAAATTGAAATACATAAATAAATTAAAATAAATAAATAAATAAATTAAAATAAATAAATAGATAAATTAAAATAAATAAATAAATTAAAAAAAATAAATCAAATTAAAATAAATCGAATTAAAATAAATCAAATTAAAATAAATTGAATTGAAATAAATCAAAGTAAAATAAATCGAATTACAATAAATCAAATTACAATAAATCAAATTAAAATAAGTCAAATTAAAATAAATCAAATTAAAATAAATAAATAAATCAAATTAAAAATTGTACAACACTTAAAAGACGTCTAAATGGTAGAAAATGAAATCATTGAAAATTTAAGAGGTGTTATAAAAGGCAATTTTAAAAAGATGCGTTTTGAGTTTTGATTTAAAAACAGTTAGAGAAGTACAACATCGTAATTGATGGGGCAGCTTGTTCCATAGTTTAGGTGCTTTAAATGAAAAGGCCTTTTCTCCGTAGGAAACTTGTTTAACATTACGTTCGATTAGTATGAACTTGTCTGCACTGGAACGGAGCTGTCTTATAGGTTTATAAAATTGGAGGAGATCAGATAAATATTTTGGTGCGATGTTGTTAATGCATTTAAAAGTTAAAAGTATAATTTTATAGTCAATTCGATAGGGCACAGGTAACCAGTGGAGTTTTACTAATATTTCAGTAATATGACAGTAGCGAGGTGCACGTGTAATGAGTCTGGCAGCAGAGTTTTGTAACGATTGAAGTTGGTTGAGAAGTTTCTGTGGAACACCAGTAAGCAGAGAGTTAAAAGTGTCAAGTCTAGCAGTGACAAGGGCTTGAACCAAGGTCTTGATTGTATCATCAGGCAAATAGTTTCTAATTTTACTTATGTTACGGAGATGATAATGTCCTATTTTACATATGTGTTTAATTTGAGATTCCATTGTCATGTGACTGTCAAATATAGCACCGATGTTTCGAGCGTAAGCGGAGGAGAAGATTGTGGCATCACCAACACGAATGTCGTTTGGTACATTAAAACTGGTCTGTGTTTTAGAGCCAATTATCATGTATTCTGTCTTTTCGTCGTTCAACTTGAGAAAATTTAACTTCATCCATTGTTTTATTTCGTCGACACAGAGCTCAACATTACACTTACTAACTTGGAGGCTATCAGGGTCTGCGGGTCTGAAACTCACATAGAGCTGGTTGTCATCTGCGTAGAGGTGGAATGAAAGACCGTATTTCTTGACGATCGAACCAAGTGGAGACGTGTAAAGGCTAAACAACACCGGTCCAAGCACAGAACCCTGTGGAACACCAAATTCTAGATCCTTAGTCGAAGAACTGGCATCTCTTACATTGACGGTCTGATTTCGGCCGGTTAGGTATGATCGTAAGAGTTTCAGCGCGTTACCGGAAATGCCAAAAGTTGTTTTAAGTCTTTCTAGAAGTATAGCGTGATCCACGGTGTCAAACGCAGCTGACAGATCGAGTAATATTAGTAGCACAGACTGATGGTCATCAATTGAAAGACAGATATCATTGTGTACTCTCAGAAGAGCCGTCTCGGTACTGTGGTGTTTGCGATACGCACTTTGGAAGGTCTCTAATAAATTGTTGTCACTAATGTGATCAACAATTTGATGGCAGATAACTTTCTCAAGTAACTTAGATACAAAACTTAAATTAGAGATTGGGCGGTAGTTTTTCAAAATGTTCTTATCAAGTGTTGGTTTCTTAATCAATGGCGTGACCAAAGCAGACTTAAAAATGTCCGGCACTACACCCTCTATTAATGCAGAATTAACAAGGTCTGTAACAACTGGTAATAGTTGAGGAAGACAATCCTTTAGGAACTGGGTGGGAATAGGGTCTAGTTTACAGCTTTTGGAAGCACATTTGAGAACAAGTTTGGAAACGTCGGATTCAGTTTGGAGGACAAAATCACTCAAAGAAGGGGGTGAAACAAGAATAGGTATACATATACTATCGGGAGTACTGCCGTGTTGACTTGGTTGTAGATTGTCACGTATGGTCTGAATCTTATAAGTAAAGTAGTCTGAAAATGTGTTTGCCAATTCAGATGAAGATTCACAATCAGGCAGGATACTTTGTCCGTAGTTATGGCTGAGCAAGGCATTAGACACGCGAAACAGCTCTTTAGCCTTATTGGAACTTGCATCAATCTTGTTCGTGTAGTAGGATTTCTTGGCAGATTTTACGAGGCCTTGAAAATTCAACTTCTGTTCTCTGTAGATATCCTTGTGAACGTGTAAGTTAGATTTGCGCCAGACCCTTTCAGCCTTGTTACGATCCCTCTTCCCCTGTAGAACTTCGTCATTAAACCATTCTGTATTTGGTCTGAGAATAAATGTTTTAGTCCGCTCAGGGAGCACCTTATCATAAGCACAATAGAGTGAAGAATAGTAGGCTAAAGCTTTACTGTTAACATCTGGAAGAGAACCAATGCTAGAGAAATCAGTGCTGTCAAGTTCTTTAATAAACTGATCTTTATTGAAATCTGACTGTTTTCGGAACGTTACAGTTTTTGTCACAGGATTACGGAGCCCCTTAAGTGCACGATTCCACTCTTATATAATTTTTTCGTACATGATTCCACTCTTATATAATTATTTCGTTTAAACGAAATATTAATTCGTTTAAACGAAATATTAATTCGTTTAAACGAAATATTAATTCGTTTAAACGAAATATTAATTCGTTTAAACGAAATATTAATTCGTTATAACGAAATAATTAATTCGTTATAACGAAATAATTAATTCGTTTAAACGAAATAATTAATTCGTTATAACGAAATAATTAATTCGTTATAACGAAATAATAATTCGTTTAAACGAAATATTATTTCGTTATAACGAAATATTATATCGTTATAACGAAATATTATTTCGTTTAAACGAATTAATATTTCGTTATAACGAATAAATTATTTCGTTATAACGAATTAATTATTTCGCTTAAACGAAATAATTATTTCGTTTTAACGAATTAGTTATTTCGTTTTAACGAATTAATTATTTCGTTTTAACGAATTAATTATTTCGTTTTAACGAATTAATTATTTCGTTATAACGAATTAACATTTCGTTATAACGAATTAATATTTCGTTATAACGAATTAATATTTCGTTATAACGAATTAATTATTTCGTTTTAACGAATTAATTATTTCGTTATAACGAATTAATTATTTCGTTATAACGAATTAATTATTTCGTTATAACGAATTAATATTTAGTTATAACGAATGAATTATTTCGTTTTAACGAATTAATTATTTCGTTATAACGAATTAATATTTCGTTATAACGAATTAATATTTCGCTATAACGAATTAATATTTCGTTATAACGAATTAATATTTCGTTTAAACGAATTAATTATTTCGTTTAAACGAATTAATTATTTCGTTTAAACGAATTAATCGTGTCGATTAATCGAATTAATCAATGTCGATTTAACACGTCGACTAACCCCAATGCTCCAAACAACGAAGTTGAAAAACAAATTTAAAAAAAAACAATCGTGATCTCTATCGTTATCGATATACGGGATATACACGTGGTTCATATTTATCTCAATAATTCGTTTGCGCGTAAGGATATGTAGCAGTGGGCCCGGGGAGAAACCACGAGGTTGGACAAGCGATCCTGCTGCTTGTCGCGTAGAGGCGGTTAATTGAAATAACGGCACTTGACCCAATAACAGACCTTATGTTTACACTGTTTTCGTACTGGGGATTATGTGATTGGTATGAACTCTATGAAGCATTGGTGACATAAAGATATGGCCCGGGTTCCCCCCCCCCCTATTCTGAGGATACACTTTAAATCAGTTTTTTTCTCTTCATAGGTTTTCGTAATGGGTATCATGTGATGGATATTGAGTCTATGAAGCATTGGTGGCATAAAGAGATGGCCCGGGTTCCTCCTCCCCCTATTGTGAGGATACACTTCAAATCAGTTTTTTTTTCTTCATATATTGGCGTGAAGCATTGGGGTTAATGAGAGAACGGATCCTATCGTTTCCGCTACCTACTTCTCCAGAGACCCAGTTCCCAAACATTATCCCCCTTACGAAAACCCTGTGAACCCTATAGTTTTTAACATATATTTTAGGGAATTAACCATTGGGTTCACAAGCTTTAGAGGTCGCTGGTACGTTCCCGGTGTTGGCGGAAAAAGTTCATCTGGTTTTTATCAGTGATGCAGGACGGAGGGCTTGACAAGGAGAACTGTCAAGAAAGTTCATCTGGTTTTTGTCAGTGGTGCAGGACGGAGGGCCTGAAAAGGAGAGCTGTCAAGTTCGGACTGGACGAACAAACGAAGTCCAGTGTACACCCAAATGCTCAAAACACCAAATTTGAAAATAAAAGATGTTAAAAAAAAACAAAAAACCAAAAAACTTTATCAATTTGCGGTAATCTTGGAACAGAGACACAAACTAGGTCATTTCGGGACTAACACGTGTAATCCGCTTTCGCGTAGGGGTATTTAGCAATGGGATGAAATTGAAGACCCACGAGGATGTACAAGCAGTCATACTTCTTGTCACGTACATGCAGTCAACCGATACAACGCCCCTTGACCCAATGGCGCACCACTAGACCACCCAACATTCATTTCGCTGGAACGGCAAGTCACGTAACACTAAAAAATCGATAGGGTGTATACCCTTATGAAGTGGGCTTAAACGTCCTACTGTTCTGCTTTGAGTTTCACTGGGCTATTGAAGATGGGCATACGCCAAATATTGTGCTTTGGGGGATGTTTTGCCCAAACAAAATCGCTACAGCCTAGACTTATATGAAATTGCAGCTGCCAAGGGATCTTTGTTGCGCACGCCAATCTGTACACGGGACCTCGAATTTTTCGTACCATCCAAAAGACTAGACAGTTGCCCTTGTCAGACCCTCCTTCCTGCATCACTCACAACTGGAAACCACGAAGAACACCCCAGATGAACTTTCTCCGCCAACACTGGGGCGAATAAGCGACCTCCTGGCTAGCGCGCTAGCGTCTTATCCACTTAGCCACCGTGGCTCCTACATACGCGTATAAACCAAACGGTTGATACCCCAAAACATATGTTAAAACATTTGCTGCTATCTGTTTAATAAGGTTTTCGTAATGGGGATCATGTTGGGGGACACGAGGCCTGACAGGGTCACTTGTCTAACCTCAAGGGTTCTTTCTGGGTCTACCTGCTAAATAGCATTACGCACAAGCGAATTAATGATATAAAAATGAACCATGTGTATATCCCGTATATCAATAACGATAGAGATCACGATTGGTTTTTATTAAGTTTTTTTTCAACTTCGTTGTTTGGAGCATTGGGGTTAGTCGACGTGTTCAATCGACATTGATTAATTCGATTAATCGAAAAGATTAATTCGTTTAAACGAAATAATTAATTCGTTTAAACGAAATATTAATTCGTTATAACGAAATATTAATTCGTTATAACGAAATATTAATTCGTTATAACGAAATATTAATTCGTTATAACGAAATATTAATTCGTTATAACGAAATAATTAATTCGTTAAAACGAAATAATTAATTCGTTATAACGAAATATTAATTCGTTATAACGAAATAATTAATTCGTTATAACGAAATAATTAATTCGTTATAACGAAATAATTAATTCGTTATAACGAAATAATTAATTCGTTAAAACGAAATAATTAATTCGTTAAAACGAAATAATCAATTCGTTAAAACGAAATATTAATTCGTTATAACGAAATATTAATTCGTAATAACGAAATGTTAATTCGTTATAACGAAATAATTAATTCGTTAAAACGAAATAATTAATTCGTTAAAACGAAATAACTAATTCGTTAAAACGAAATAATTATTTCGTTTAAACGAAATAATTAATTCGTTATAACGAAATAATTTATTCGTTATAACGAAATATTAATTCGTTTAAACGAAATAATATTTCGTTATAACGATATAATATTTCGTTATAACGATATAATATTTCGTTATAACGATATAATATTTCGTTATAACGAAATAATATTTCGTTATAACGAATTATTATTTCGTTATAACGAATTAATTATTTCGTTTAAACGAATTAATTATTTCGTTATAACGAATTAATTATTTCGTTATAACGAATTAATTATTTCGTTATAACGAATTAATATTTCGTTTAAACGAATTAATATTTCGTTTAAACGAATTAATATTTCGTTTTAACGAATTAATATTTCGTTTAAACGAATTAATATTTCGTTTAAACGAAATAATTATATAAGAGTGGAATCATGTACGAAAAAATTATATAAGAGTGGAATCGTGCACTTAAGGGGCTCCGTACAGGATCGTACGGAGCCCCTTAAGTGCACGATTCCACTCTTATATAATTTTTTCGTACATGATTCCACTCTTATATAATTATTTCGTTTAAACGAAATATTAATTCGTTTAAACGAAATATTAATTCGTTTAAACGAAATATTAATTCGTTTAAACGAAATATTAATTCGTTATAACGAAATAATTAATTCGTTATATCGAAATAACTAATTCGTTTAAACGAAATAATTAATTCGTTTTAACGAAATAATTAATTCGTTATAACGAAATAATAATTCGTTTAAACGAAATATTATTTCGTTATAACGAAATATTATATCGTTATAACGAAATATTATATCGTTATTACGAAATATTATTTCGTTTAAACGAATTAATATTTCGTTTAAACGAATTAATATTTCGTTATAACGAATTAATTATTTCGTTATAACGAATTAATTATTTCGTTTTAACGAATTAGTTATTTCGTTTTAACGAATTAATTATTTCGTTTTAACGAATTAATTATTTCGTTTTAACGAATTAATTATTTCGTTATAACGAATTAACATTTCGTTATAACGAATTAATATTTCGTTATAACGAATTAATTATTTCGTTTTAACGAATTAATTATTTCATTTTAACGAATTAATTATTTCGTTATAACGAATTAATTATTTCGTTATAACGAATTAATATTTCGTTTTAACGAATTAATTATTTCGTTATAACGAATTAATATTTCGTTATAACGAATTAATATTTCGTTATAACGAATTAATATTTCGTTTAAACGAATTAATATTTCGTTTAAAAGAATTAATATTTCGTTTAAACGAATTAATATTTCGTTTAAACGAATTAATCTTTTCGATTAATCGAATTAATCAATGTCGATTGAACACGTCGACTAACCCCAATGCTCCAAACAACGAAGTTGAAAAAAACTTTAAAAAAAAACAATCGTGATCTCTATCGTTATTGATATACGGGATATACACATGGTTCATTTTTATATCATTAATTCGCTTGTGCGTAATGCTATTTAGCAGGTAGACCCAGAAAGAACCCTTGAGGTTAGACAAGTGACCCTGTCAGGCCTCGTGTCCCCCAACATGATCCCCATTACGAAAACCTTGTTAAACAGATAGCAGCAAATGTTTTAACATATGTTTTGGGGTATCAACCGTTTGGTTTATAAGCGTATGCAGGAGCCACGGTGGCTAAGTGGATAAGACGCTAGCGCACTAGCCAGGAGGTCGCTTATTCGCCCCAGTGTTGGCGGAGAAAGTTCATCTGGGGTGTTCTTCGTGGTTTCCAGTTGTGAGTGATGCAGGAAGGAGGGTCTGACAAGGGCAACTGTCTAGTCTTTTGGATGGTACGAAAAATTCGAGGTCCCGTGTACAGATTGGCGTGCGCAACAAAGATCCCTTGGCAGCTGCAATTTCATATAAGTCTAGGCTGTAGCGATTTTGTTTGGGCAAAACATCCCCCAAAGCACAATATTTGGCGTATGCCCATCTTCAATAGCCCAGTCAAACTCAAAGCAGAACAGTAGGACGTTTAAGCCCATTTCATAAGGGTATACACCCTATCGATTTGTTAGTGTTACGTGACTTGCCGTTCCAGCGAAATGAATGTTGGGTGGTCTAGTGGTGCGCCATTGGGTCAAGGGGCGTTGTATCGGTTGACTGCATGTACGTGACAAGAAGTATGACTGCTTGTACATCCTCGTGGGTCTTCAGTTTCATCCCATTGCTAAATACCCCTACGCGAAAGCGGATTACATGTGTTAGTCCCGAAATGACCTAGTTTGTGTCTCTGTTCCAAGATTACCGACTCAAACCCACCGAAAATTGATAAAGTTTTTGGTTTTTTGGTTTTTTTTAACATCTTTTATTTTCAAATTTGGTGTTTTGAGCATTTGGGTGTACACTGGACTTCGTTTGTTCGTCCAGTCCGAACTTGACAGCTCTCCTTTTCAGGCCCTCCGTCCTGCACCACTGACAAAAACCAGATGAACTTTCTTGACAGCTCTCCTTGTAAAGCCCTCCGTCCTGCATCACTGATAAAAACCAGATGAACTTTTTCCGCCAACACCGGGAACGTACCAGCGACCTCTAAAGCTTGTGAACCCAATGGTTAATTCCCTAAAATATATGTTAAAAACTATAGGGTTCACAGGGTTTTCGTAAGGGGGATAATGTTTGGGAACTGGGTCTCTGGAGAAGTAGGTAGCGGAAACGATAGGATCCGTTCTCTCATTAACCCCAATGCTTCACACCAATATATGAAGAAAAAAAAACTGATTTAAAGTGTATCCTCACAATAGGGGGAGGAGGAACCCGGGCCATCTCTTTATGCCACCAATGCTTCATAGACTCAATATCCATCACATGATCCCCATTACGAAAACCTATGAAGAGAAAAAAACTGATTTAAAGTGTATCCTCAGAATAGGGGGAGGAGGAATCCGGGCCATATCTTTATGTCACCAATGCTTCATAGAGTTCATACCAATCACATAATCCCCAGTACGAAAACAGTGTAAACATGAGGTCTGTTATTGGGTCAAGTGCCGTCATTTCAATTAACCGCCTCTACGCGACAAGCAGCAGGATCGCTTGTCCAACCTCGTGGATTCTCCCCGGGCCCACTGCTACATATCCTTACGCGCAAACGAATTATTGAGATAAAAATGAACCACGTGTATATCCCGTATATCGATAACGATAGAGATCACGATTGTTTTTTTTAAATTTTTTCAACTTCGTTGTTTGGAGCATTGGGGTTAGTCGACGTGTTAAATCGACATTGATTAATTCGATTAATCGAAACGATTAATTCGTTTAAACGAAATAATTAATTCGTTTAAACGAAATAATTAATTCGTTTAAACGAAATAATTAATTCGTTTAAACGAAATAATTAATTCGTTTAAACGAAATAATTAATTCGTTTAAACGAAATAATTAATTCGTTTAAACGAAATATTAATTCGTTATAACGAAATATTAATTCGTTATAACGAAATATTAATTCGTTATAACGAAATAATTAATTCGTTATAACGAAATAATTAATTCGTTATAACGAAATAATTAATTCGTTATAACGAAATAATTAATTCGTTATAACGAAATAATTAATTCGTTATAACGAAATAATTAATTCGTTAAAACGAAATAATTAATTCGTTAAAACGAAATAATTAATTCGTTATAACGAAATAATTATTCGTTATAACGAAATGTTAATTCGTTATAACGAAATAATTAATTCGTTAAAACGAAATAATTAATTCGTTAAAACGAAATAACTAATTCGTTAAAACGAAATAGTTATTTCGTTTAAACGAAATAATTAATTCGTTATAACGAAATAATTAATTCGTTATAACGAAATATTAATTCGTTTAAACGATATAATATTTCGTTATAACGATATAATATTTCGTTATAACGATATAATATTTCGTTATAACGAAATAATATTTCGTTTAAACGAATTATTATTTCGTTATAACGAATTAATTATTTCGTTAAAACGAATTAATTATTTCGTTTAAACGAATTAATTATTTCGTTATAACGAATTAATTATTTCGTTATGACGAATTAATATTTCGTTATGACGAATTAATATTTCGTTTAAACGAATTAATATTTCGTTTAAACGAATTAATATTTCGTTTAAACGAATTAATATTTCGTTTAAACGAAATAATTATATAAGAGTGGAATCATGTACGAAAAAATTATATAAGAGTGGAATCGTGCACTTAAGGGGCTCAGTAGGATCTGGCTTTTTAATGTTTAAGTCCACAAAAACTGGAAAATGATCGGAGATGACGTCGTCAATGACGGTGAGATTACGGAATGAGATTTCGGAGTCACGGGTTAACACAAGATCGATGATGTGCCCTTTCGCATGTGTTGCTGTTTTGGCATGTTGAGTTAGAGAGTTGATGTTCAGAATATCTATAAAGCGTGTAGTGTTGGAATCATGTTGCTTATCAAAGTGAATATTGAAGTCACCCACGATAAGGATTTTACAGTTAGATTTAGAGAGTTCATTAAGCAGAATTTGAAAATCATCAAGAAATGTTTGGATAGGTAGGTGTGGTGGTCTGTATATAACAACAGATCTTATATGGTCAAGACTGTATTAATGTGCTCAAAAGACCTAAAACGTTTGGTTTTCTGTAAACATGCCTTGATGGAGGTTCTATGAAGAATTGCAACACCACCCCCTCGTGAACCTCTAGGTACGTGTTGAATGGAATAACCAGATGGAACCAGGGCTGCTAGAGTAACGTCATCATTATCATGGAGCCATGTTTCAGTCAGTGCTAGGATATCAATGTCTCTATCACAGATATACTGGTTTAATTGTTCAGCTTTATTACAGACAGATCTACTGTTCAGTAGGCATAGGTTTGTTTTACTTACAGAGAGCGCCTTGCTTGAAGTGTCTTTGGAAATCTGAATACAAACCAGATTCTTGGGGTTACTGGATCTTGTCTTGTTGCAGTTAGTATTTTCATGAATATCACGGGCAGTTAATCGAGTAGAAATATAGTGGGTTTCTTTACGCCTTGTTGGTTTGTTTCTCAGCAGATGTTTTGATGAATTTTTAATTTCATTATAGATCGTTTTAGATGTAGAGAATGACACAGTATCTTTAAGCAATAAGAGTTGAGAACGGTCATAACTCAGTGTTAGACCTGATGATTTGAGTTCACAATTGACTGACATGTTGAGAAGACTGAACAAAACAATAACACCAAGCTTTACCATGCTCCACTGATCACTATATGGTTCAGTTTAATGGATGGTTAAACACAGATATTCAGCTGAAAAATTTCTGTTCTATCCAAATATTCTACAAGTAAACATCCAAACAGCCACAAATTTTATCAAAAATGATGCACTGGTAAATGAGTCACGTTTTAGACATAAAATATCCAACTAAAAATATATAGTCTTGCAGAAAAAGTAAAAACTATCACAGAGCTATGAGGAGCAGCCTACACGCTCGACTCACACTTGATAATCTATGATCTGTTCAATCTTTCTATCAGTTGAAGCTGAAATGTAACAAATAGTTGTATAACAATTAGTGTCCTGTTTCCTATATTATTATGTTATTATAATATCAGTATGTTCGTAGTACGTATGATAACTAAAAAGACAGGAAATAGGGTTTAACGTCCTACTTGTCTGGGATTATTAACACGTAATACAAAGTACAAACTACATCTTTTAAAATATGCAAATATAAAGTATAACTACATCTTCTTTCAGTATTCAAATATAAAATATAACCATATATTCTTATAATGTTCAAATTATTTTATGTCACTACTACTCACTAACAATAGTATTCTAGAAAGAGGACACGCCACAGGGGATCACGTGGCTAAGTGGGTAAGACGCTGGCTCGCTAGCCTAGGTGGGGTGTTTAATCCCTGCATTGGCCAAGAAAGTTCATTCCGATTTTTCGACGTTTGGATGGGACGTAAAACCGTGGTCCCGTGTACATATTGGCGTGCACGTAAAAGATCCTTTTTAGGGATGGTGGTAATCGACCGGAAACCGCGGTGGAAAAGGTGGTGTTAGTTGAAACGACAGCCCAAGTAAATTTCTGTGTGAGATTATTGGTATTCGGACAATGAATTTGAATAGTTGATATGGTCAGAAGTCGCAGTGTGGATACCTCTGAACATATTGGGTTGAATAGGGCGGTATTGGGTAAACCGTTCTGTCACTTCACTGTTGTTAATCTTCTAAGAGTCCTAATGCACAAACATAAAACTGATTAAAAAAACTGAAAGAAATCCATTAACAACTACAGCCTACGACTGACTCACTGACAACCGCGGCTACTTTGTATTCGTAGTTTGGGGTGTCATTGCAACAGGTGTGTACCGATTATTTTTATAAAATAATTCGAGTGGCTGTCTCGGAATATAGAATTAGATGGACCGCTATCTTTCAGAGCAATGATCTAATCCCTGAGAATACAACTCTATCTTCTGTCCAAAATTTCTGCTACTTTCTGTTCAGCGCTGATGAGACAGTAATGAATCTATAATGATGTTTGAATGACTTACAGTATTCAACTACATGTAATACCCACACTATTGTCTGAATGACACACATGATGTATCTTCGTTTCAAAGAGTTGGAAATACCTCATTACAGTTAAATATTCCGATAAATATTATTATTGTATTGATACATTCTTTTAGGTGAACGAAAAGTTTATCTCTAAAAAATATTCTTCATAAATTTTGTGGATGTAAACAACCCAGTTAGCATTTCCACTTGCCCCAACCAAAGTTTGTTAATACCTGGGGAAACATATAGAAATTATTCAGATTAATTCTATTTAGTCTTGATCTGACAGCAAGTAATCTATAATAATGTCTGAATGAAATAAAGTACTAACTACCCATGCCAATGTCTGAAAGACATAAAGTATGTTAATATCAACATGTTTCTGATATTAATAGATGAACAAGGATCAATACTCACCTTTATCTAACATGGCTTCTACATCTGATAAACCCAACTGTTTAACACATTCTACAAGATATTGATATGAATTGGGACTAATACTTAATGTAGTTGATAGTATCCACGTCGCCAGTTTGATATCCTTTTTATCTATATACATGATAATCTGTCTACTGTCATCATCATCTATAACATCTTTATCTTTCAGTAATTGTACCAGTGGTCTTAGTTTGTCTGGATGATGTGTTGCAAGATAATCTATGATCTGTTCAACCTTTCTATCAGTTGACCCTGAAATGTAACAAATAGTTGTATAACAATTAGTGTCCTGTTTCCTATATTATTATGTTATTATAATATCAGTATGTTCGTAGTACGTATGATAACTAAAAAGACAGGAAATAGGGTTTAACGTCCTACTTGTCTGGGATTATTAACACGTAATACAAAGTACAAACTACATCTTCTGAAAAACCAATTCTTACCCTACAAAACACAATTACATGTTACCTACTATAATATACTCTATACCACACTATTATATTTATACTATCTTTAAATCTTTGAGTACAGGATATGAGAATCATGTAGTCTCTGGTGGTATGTTCATGGTAGATTTTCCTAATATTAGGCGGTATTCGAAAGTAATAGGTAACTCGTCCTGCCGCTTCCTTAGTTAGGGTGATCAACATACTCAAATGTATGTGTTAATAAACATTGAACCTACTTGTCAGCATGATGCATCTTAAATGGCAATTACTCGAATGAAAGTTATTCAGTCACGCGCTCGCTTGTACACCCAAAATAGACATTCAAGTAACAATATTCTTTCACGTAATTATCAAACTCAACCATCATTAATGTGTAACAGGGATATAGTCAAAGTTTTAAGAATTCGGAATATAATTGTGACCTCCATAGGGTCCACAAGGTAAAAAAACATGATTTTTCGTACAACCAGGGGCCATAATTCAGGGGCCATTTCAAATTTCATCAAAATCGGAATTAAAATTGTGACCTCTACAGGGTCCACAACCTTGATATATCATATTTCTACACTATTCGCGTATTAGCGATAGCCATTTTGTCCAGCAGTTTTGGTCTGATTTTTACGAAATTCGACCTCAACCTTCATTACAGTGTAACAGTGATATAATCAAACGTTTTTTAAAATCGGATAATAGTTGTGACAAGCTGAAAAGTCGATTTTTAGTACAATCAGGGGCCATAATTCAGGAAGTTACAATTCGATATGCGCAAATATAGAAAGGAAGCAAGATCTTTGGATTATAAACATGCATATAAAGTTTCATCAAAATCAGAATAAAACTGTGACCTCTGCATGGTCTACAACCTTGATATACCATATTTATAGTATTCGCGTAAAAGCAGCGGCCATTTTGTCCATCAGTTTTGGTCCGATTTTCATGAAATTCGAACTCATCCTTCAATACGGTGAAACAGTGATATAATCAAACTTCATTTTAAATCCGTTAATAATTGTGACCTCCAAAGGGACCACAAGCTAAAAAAGGAGATTTTTCGTACAATCACAGGCCATAATTCAGGAAGTTACGACCAGATATGTGCAAATATCGTCAGGAAACAAGATCTGTGAGTAATCAACATGCATTTAAAGCTTCGTCAAAATCGGATTTAAATTGTGACCTTTACAGGGTCCACAACCTTGATATACCATATTTTTTTTACACTATTCGCGTACAAACGGGGGCCATTTTGTTTGTCAATTTTGGTCCGATTTTCATGATATTCGAACTCAACCTAGATTACCCTGTAGCGGTGATATAATCAAACGTTTTTTTTAAATCAGGTAATAATTGTGACCTCCAGAGGGACCATAAGCTATTAAAGGCGATTTTTCGTACAATCAGGGGCCATACTTCAGGAAGTTACGATCCTATAGGGTCCACAACCTTGATATAACATATTTTCACACTATTTGCGTACAAACGGCGGCCATTTTGTACGTCAATTTTGGTTCGATTTTTACGAAACTCGAACTCAACCTTCATTACCATGTAACGGTGATATAAATATAATTGGATAATAATTTTGACCTCCAGAGGGACCACAAGCTAAAATGGGTGATTTTTCGGACAATCAGGGGTAATAATTCAGGAAGTTACGACCCGATGGGCGCAAATATCGACAGGAACCAAGATCTTAGGGTTATAAACATGCATGTAAAGTTTCATCAAAATCGGTTCAAAATCATGAAGCTAAAAACATGATTTTTCGTACAATCAGGGGCCATAATCCATGAAGTTTTGATTTTTCGTACAATTAGGGGCCATAATCCATGAAGTTTTGATACAATACATGCCAATATTTCAAGTTTCGTCAAAATCGGATAAGATAAGAATTGTGACCTATAGAGAGTCCACAAACAAATTGTGGACGGACGGACGTCTGGACGGACAGGGGCGTATAAAAATGTAATGTGGGCGTATAAAAATACTTGGTTCGAATTTGATTAAAACTTTGGCTGAAACTCGGCAATTTTATTTCTAATTTAGTTGGTTGTAATGCTTTGACCTGTGGTGTAGTTTCGTGCTTTTTCTACAGGAGATATATAAATTATTCAGATCAATTCTAATTGGTCTTGATCTGAGAGCAAGTAATCTATAATAATGTCTGAATGCCATAAAGTATTCAGCTGTATGTACTACCCACACCGATGTCTGAATGACATAAAGTATACCAATATCAACATGTCTATGATATTAATAGATGAACTAGGACCAATACTCTTAAATACTTTCTACTTGCACCTCTTATTCTATTTCGAAATATTTTTTAAAAAAAATATATATACATAAAATATCGTTTACACAAATATGCCATAAAGTATTCAGCTGTATGTACTACCCACACCGATGTCTGAATGACATAAAGTATACCAATATCAACATGTCTATGATATTAATAGATGAACTAGGATCAATACCCTTAAATACTTTCTACTTGCACCTCTTATTCTATTTCAAAATATTTTAAAAAAAAATATATACATAAAATATCGTTAACACAAATATACTAACATCTGAGTATCAGATGTACTTCCTATATAGGTTAAACACTGATAAACTTGGAGTAGCAAATAAATGGACAAACCTGATAAATGTACCATGACACAAGTTAATTAATAAAAATATTAACACTGACCTGGTATTATTGGAAATAACGGAGCTGATACAGGTATCCAATCGGGACCTATAAAACAAGGTATTACGAATATCAATTAATACATGTATACACAAAAATGTATTTGGGTACTTGCTGAGCAATTTTAGTTCCAATACGCTAAATTTATACCATTCACTAACCCTACTACATTATCGGTGAGAACGAGAAGTTGAGGTGGGTGTATGGGTGGGGTGGGGGGGCAAATGGGTTGAATCATAGCCATTCAGAAGTATATGAATTAATTTTTAGGGATGGCGGTTCAGAAAGTGGTGCTTGTTGAAACGACAGCCCAAGTAAATTTCTGTTTGAGATTATTGGTATTCGGGCAACGAATTTAAATAGTTGATATGATCAGAAATCGCAATGTGGATACCTCTGAACGTATTGGGTAGATTAGGATGGCATTGGGTAAATCGTTCTGTCGCTTCACTATTGTTAATCTTCTAAGAAGAGTCCTAATACACAAACATAAAACTGATAAAAAAAACTGATAGAAATCCATTAACAACTGCAGCCTAAGCCTTACTCACAGATTAACTGTGGCTACACATTGTATTCGTAGTTTGGGGTGTCATTGCAACACGATTTAATATACTACAGTTTGGTGATTTTTATTATTAAAGATGCATATAGAAACACTACAATAACAGTTTATAGGCCTATAATAGAAAATTAAATTAGTTATAATTAATAGAACATATAAATTATATGTAAGCCAAATAAAGATATAACTCGATAAAATGTTATCAGTTCTACCGTGGTGTGTTAATCCAACAAATTCAAGATTTAATTTGAAATAATGGTCATTAGTTCTTCATAAGTAAGTCCCGTTCCTCAAACCCTTTATTGGTTATCAGTCAATGCTTCGATAGACATTTCGGGTCTTGTTTTGTTATGTTTTGTCCCGTCATGTTAACCCTTGGTTCATGACAGGGACGCCTGTGGAGGTTAAACAAAATGTAGGTAGTCACCTGAATCATAGGTGGAAAGGGTAAAATTCAAGATGGTGGACCTATCGTCAATTTCACCCTTCCCTCACATTATTCACGGGATAGGAGGGTTTTAATAATTTTCATACAAATTCCATACACCAGCAAGAATATCATTAATATACATTCAGCGTTATTCGGGTTTTTTATACGTGAGAACCTTGTAGGTTTTCTCTAGGCCATTGTAATAATGTTAGTCTGGCGATGACCTACTTTTTGAGGTGTGGGCACTAAACCCGGTCGATATATTCTCCGTCTCTTGCTTTTTTAGGTTTTCTTTAAACCGCTTTAAATCTGTAACGTCTCCTGTAATCAATATGAATGGTCATTAGAAATGTTTAAGAGTATGTGTGGAGTTAGTGGGTGATTGTGGTGTGGCAGTGGTGGGTGCTGCATCAATGTTTCGGTGCCAAGAAGATTTCTGGACTAGAAAATATTGTATTTGAAGAGTACATTCAGTTTACTTTATGTTGTAGAACAACAGTACCGCCTTCAGACTTGGAGTGTTTAGGAATTTTTTAAGGCAGCAATACCGCCTTCAGACTTGGAGTGTTTTCGTACCGTTTATCTTACAAATTTGAAATACGTTGTTTGTATAGACGGTAGATTTATAGGATTTATGACCTAGGTAATGCATGGGGATATATACACCCATACACGTCAGTTAGGGTAACCTTTCTACAAATCTGTCATAAGGAGATCGACTTTAGATCACATCCTTAAGGACAGACCTATTTACCTGTATTTGAATATTTTTAAACAAAAATTTATGTCAATTCCAATATCCATATGGAGTTTATCTTCTATTAAGCCTTCAACTAAGTTACTTTAATTGTGTGCTGAAATTCATGTTGATATTTCATTAACCAAAGAATATAGGAATAATAATACGTCTTACTCACTGAACAAACGCGGCTACACTTTGTATTCGCGGTTAGGTGCGGCAGTGCAACAGATGCGTACTGATTACTTTTAAAATCATTGGAGTTAAATATGTTCATAAATAATGAAAATTCCTATATACATTTTAGATGAACGAAAGTGTTATTCGGGTTTTTTATACGTGAGAACCTTGTAGGTTTTCTCTAGGCCATTGTAATAATGTTAGTCTGGCGATGACCTACTTTTTGAGGTGTGGGCACTAAACCCGGTCGATACATGTATATTCTCCGTCTCTTGCTTTTTTAGGTTTTCTTTAAACCGCTTTAAATCTGTAACGTCTCCTGTAATCAATATGAATGGTCATTAGAAATGTTTAAGAGTATGTGTGGAGTTAGTGGGTGATTGTGGTGTGGCAGTGGTGGGTGCTGCATCAATGTTTCGGTGCCAAGAAGATTTCTGGACTAGAAAATATTGTATTTGAAGAGTACATTCAGTTTACTTTATGTTGTAGAACAACAGTACCGCCTTCAGACTTGGAGTGTTTAGGAATGTTTTAAGGCAGCAATACCGCCTTCAGACTTGGAGTGTTTTCGTACCGTTTATCTTACAAATTTGAAATACGTTGTTTGTATAGACGGTAGATTTATAGGATTTATGACCTAGGTAATGCATGGGGATATATACACCCATACACGTCAGTTAGGGTAACCTTTCTACAAATCTGTCATAAGGAGATCGACTTTAGATCACATCCTTAAGGACAGACCTATTTACCTGTATTTGAATATTTTTAAACAAAAATTTATGTCAATTCCAATATCCATATGGAGTTTATCTTCTATTAAGCCTTCAACTAAGTTACTTTAATTGTGTGCTGAAATTCATGTTGATATTTCATTAACCAAAGAATATAGGAATAATAATACGTCTTACTCACTGAACAAACGCGGCTACACTTTGTATTCGCAGTTAGGTGCGGCAGTGCAACAGATGCGTACTGATTACTTTTAAAATCATTGGAGTTAAATATGTTCATAAATAATGAAAATTCCTATATACATTTTAGATGAACGAAAGTGTTATCTCTTTAGAATATTCTTTATAAATTCTACTATGTGGATGTAAACAACTCAGTTAGCATTTCCAGTTGCTTCACCCAATGTTTGATAATAACGTGTGGAAACATATAGATATTATTCAGATCAATTATATTTAGTCTTGATATGACAGCTAGTAATCTATAATAATGTCCGAATGACATAAAGTATGTTAATATCAACATGTCTATGATATTAATAGAAGAACTAGGATCAATACTCGCCTTTATCTAACATGGCTTCTACATCTGATAAACCCAACTGTTTAACACTTTCTACAAGATATTGATATGAATTGGGACTAATACTGAAGCTACTTGTTAATATCCGTGCCGCCATCTTGATATAATCTCTATCTATATACATGGTAATCTGTTCACTGTCATCATCATCTATAACACCTTTATCTACCAGTAATTTTACCAGTTGTCTTAGTTTGTCTGGATGACGAGTTACAAGATTAGATATGATCTGTTCAATCTTTCTCTGATACCCTGAAATGTAACAAATAGTTGTATAACAATTAGTGTTCTGTTTTCTATATCATTATGTTATTATAATATCAGTATGTTCGTAGCATACTATTCAAAAAAAGTAGGGGATATTTGATTTTGGGGGCATAATACTAAAATATGCAAATGACTACGAAAAAAGTCACTATAGAACCTAACAGAAGAAATATTTCCAGTTACATGTGACGCCCAAACGCACCAATAGCTACCGCATGGAATGCAGGTGATGCTTGGGATCATCATGGGGTCCAACCAAAGATTTGCACGACTCTGACTTTGAATGTTACAGTCATTGTGGCATTGAATTCCAGGGTGGAAACATCAGTTTAATTGTTTTAGTGACCAGAAAACAAATTTTGATATGCGTCGGCTTACCCAAAATGAAAGGTTACGTGCCCTTGGCATGCTACAGATCGGCACAACACAGGCGGTTGTGGCGCGGACGATGAATGTTTCTCAGTCTGTCATAAGCAGGCTATGGTCCAGATACCGTGATACACAATCTGTACAGGTGACCACGCTCAGGTCGACCAAGGGCGACAACTCAAGCCCAGGATCGATTTATCCGTACCTTGGCCTTGAGAAATCGTGTCATCACAGCAAATCAGATCAGCGCTCGTCTTCAAACAGACACTGGTGTGAGAGTGAGTGGCCAGACGATTCGGAATCGACTGCATAGGGTCACCTTCGCGCCCGACATCCTCGCGTGATCCCTTGTTTGAGAGATCATCACATTCAGGCAAGACGTCGTTGGTGTAGGGATCGTCAACACTGGGATAATCGACGCTGGAGCAATGTGATGTTTTCAGATGAGTCAAGGTTCACTGTTGACTTTTTGGACAGACGTAGGAGGGTGTGGCGTCGTCGAAACGAGCGCTTCCAAGAAATTAACGTCATCAGACATGATCGATTTGGGGGTGGTTCTGTTATGGTGTGGGGAGGCATCACTGTTGCTGGAAGAACGGCTTTATATGTTGTTGCAGGGCGTGTTACAGGCCAGTACTACCGGGACAACATCTTGGCAGTCCATGTTGTGCCGTTCGCACGACGTCATGGCCGCCGTTTCATCTTCCAGGGTGACAACGCAAGATGTCACAGGGCCAGGATCGTTACAGGTTACCTCAAACAACAGAACATCACCACATTACCTTGGCCAGCACTGAGTCCCGACCTCTCCCCCATCGAGCATGTCTGGGACATGCTTGGACAGAGGTTACGTCAACGTCAACAACGTCCTGCCAATGTCCAAGAACTTGCTGCTGCGTTGCAACAGGAATGGGACAATCTGGACCAAAATGACCTTAGACGTCTCATTAGGAGTATGCCACGTCGGATCAATGCTTGTTTGGCAAACAGAGGAGGATTTACCCGTTACTGACTTTGTTGTGATGCTGTGGTAACTTTGCTGTTTGACCCCGGGTATCATTTTACCCCTATAATGGTCAGTCTGTGCCTCACTTAGTCTAACGATCATTTGGAATAAATCGATGAATGTGAACTTCATTTCATTTTGTCATTTGTTTCTTCGTCAGTTTCATTAGGTGACTTTAATAACACTTAAAAATCAAATATCCCCTACTTTTTTGAATAGTATATAATAATGTCTGAATGCCATAAAGTATTCAGCTGTATGTACTACCCACACCGATGTCTGAATGACATAAAGTATACCAATATCAACATGTCTATGATATTAATAGATGAACTAGGATCAATACTCTTAAATACTTTCTACTTGCACCTCTTATTCTATTTCGAAATATTTTTAAAAAAAATATATACATAAAATATCGTTAACAAAAATATACTAACATCTGAGTATCAGATGTACTTCCTATATAGGTTAAACACTGATAAACTTGGAGTAGCAAATAAATGGACAAACCTGATAAATGTACCATGACACAAGTTAATTAATAAAAATATTAACACTGACCTGGCACCATGCTTGGTATTATTGGAAATGACGGACCTGATACAGGTATCCAATCAGGACCTATAAAACAAGGTATTACGAATATCAATTAATACATGTATACACAAATAATGTATTTGGGTACTTGCTGAGCAATTTTAGTTCCAATACGCTAAATTTATACCATTCACTAACCCTACTACATTATCGGTGAGAACGAGAAGTTGAGGTGGGTAGGGGGGGCAAATGGGTTGAATCATAGCCATTCAGAAGTATATGAATTAATTTTTAGGGATGGCGGTTCAGAAAGTGGTGCTTGTTGAAACGACAGCCCAAGTAAATTTCTGTTTGAGATTATTGGTATCCGGGCAACGAATTTAAATAGTTGATATGATCAGAAATCGCAATGTGGATACCTCTGAACGTATTGGGTAGATTAGGATGGCATTGGGTAAATCGTTCTGTCGCTTCACTATTGTTAATCTTCTAAGAAGAGTCCTAATACACAAACATAAAACTGATAAAAAACTGATAGAAATCCATTAACAACTGCAGCCTAAGCCTTACTCACAGATCAACTGTGGCTACACATTGTATTCGTAGTTTGGGGTGTCATTGCAACACGATTTAATACACTACAGTTTGGTGATTTTTATTATTAAAGATGCATATAGAAACACTACAATAACAGTTTATAGGCCTATAATAGAAAATTAAATTAGTTATAATTAATAGAACATATAAATTATATGTAAGCCAAATAAAGATGTAACTCGATAAAATGTTATCAATTCTACCGTGGTGTGTTAATCCAACAAATTCAAGATTTAATTTGAAATAATGGTCATTAGTTCTTCATAAGTAAGTCCCGTTCCTCAAACCCTTTATTGGTTATCAGTCAGTGCTTCGATAGACATTTCGGGTCTTGTTTTGTTATGTTTTGTCCCGTCATGTTTACCCTTGGTTCATGACAGGAACGCCTGTGGAGGTTAAACAAAATGTAGGTAGTCACTCTGAATCATAGGTGGAAAGGGTAAAATTCAAGATGGTGGACCTATCGTCAATTTCACCCTTCCCTCCCATTATTCACGGGATAGGAGGGTTTTAATAATTTTCATACAAATTCCATACACCAGCAAGAATATCATTAATATACATTCAGCGTTATTCGTGTTTTTTATACGTGAGAACCTTGTAAGTTTTCTCGAGGCCATTGTAATAATGTTAGTCTGGCAATGACCCAATTTGTGAGGTGTGGACATTAAACCCGGTCGATATAGTCTTCGTCTCTTGCTTTTTTAGGTTTTCTTTAAACCGCTTTAAATCTGTAACGTCTCCTGTAATCAATATGAATGGTCATTAGAAATGTTTAAGAGTATGTGTGGAGTTAGTGGGTGATTGTGGTGTGTCAGTGGTGGGTGCTGCATCAACGTTTCGATGCCAAGAAGATTTCTGGACTAGAAAATATTGTATTTGAAGAGTACATTCAGTTTACTTTATGTTGTAGAACAGCAATACCGCCTTCAGACTTGGAGTGTTTTTGTATGTTTTAAGGCAGCAATACCGTCTCCAGACTTGAAGTGTTTTTGTACTGTTTATCTTTCAAATTTTAATTACGTTGTTTGTATAGATGGTAGATTTATAGGATTTATGACCTAGGTAATGCATGGGGATATATATACCCATACACGTCAGTTAAGGGTAACCTTTCCACAAATCGGTCATAAGGAGATCGACTTTAGATCAGATCCTTAAGGACAGACCTTATTTACCTGTATTTGGATATTAGGAAACACAAATTTATGTCAATTCCAATATCCATATTGGAGCTTATCTACTATCAAGCTTTGAACTAAGTTACTTTAATTGTGTGCTGAAATTCGTGTTGATTTTTTATTAACCAAAGAATATAGGAATATTAATATGTCTTACTCACTGAACAATCGCGGCTACACTTTGTATTCGCAGTTAGATGCGTCATTGCAACAGATGCGTACTGATTACTGTTTAAATCATTCGAGTTAAATATGTTCATAAATAATGAAAATAACTGTATACATTCTTTTAGATGAACGAATAATTATCTCTATAGAATATCCTTTATAAATTATACTATGTTGATGTCAACAAAACAGCATTTCCATTTGCTTCACTCAATGTTTGATAATAACATATAGATATTATTCAGAACAATTCTATTTAGTCTTGATCTGACAGTGTTTGACAATAGTGGGTGAGGGGGGGGGGCAATTCTATTTAGTCCTGATCTGACAGGAAGTAATCTATAATAATGTCTGAATGAAATAAAGTATTCAGCTGTATGTAATACCCACACTTATGTCTGAATGACATAAAGTATACCAATATCAACATGTTTAAGATACTAAAACCTAAAATAGGATCAATACTCACCTTTATCAACCTTGTCTACGACATCTGATAAACCCAACTCTTTTACACATTGTATAAACTCTTCATGGAAATCATGTCCATAAGTATAAGTTAATCCATTCCATAATATCTGTGTGGCCATCTTGGTATCATCTTTATCCATATACATGATAATCTCCTTACTGTCACCATCATGTAAAACACATCTATATTTCAGTAATTCTACCAGTTGTTTTAGTTTGTCTGGATGACAAGTTATAAGATAATATATGATCTGTTTAATCTTTCTACCAGTTGAACCTGAAATGTAACAAATAGATGTATAACAATTAGTGTTGTTCCGAGTCCTATATTATTATGTTACATTTTGATAAAATCATTATAATATCAGTATGTTCGTAGTATGTATGATAACTAAAAAGGCGGGAAATAGGGTTTAGCGTCCTACTTGACTGGGATTATTAACACGTAATATAAATTACAAACTATATCTTCTTTCAATATGCAAATATAAAGCAAAAACTATATCTTATTTCAATATACGAATATAAAGTACAACTATATCTTATTTCAGTATTCGAATATAAAGTACAACTATATCTTCTTTAAATGTTCAAATTATTTGTATCTCACTACTCCTCACTAACAATAATATTCTAGCCTTTGGGAATCACGTGGCTAAGTGGGTTAGACGCTGGCGCGCGATCATGGAGGTCGGGTGTTCGATCACTTATTTGCAGGACGTAGGGCCTAACAAGGACAACTGTCTTGACGTTCGGATGGGACGAAAAACCGAGGTCCTGTGTACATATTGGTGTGCACAGAAATGATCCCTTGGCCGTTGGAATTCGATATAAGAGTAGGCCGTTGTTCCGCTGTCAGAGAAAAAATTACCCTCATAACTCACTGTATGGCGTTTGCCCGTTTTCATTGGCCCAGTTTAGGACCAGAAAAGTAGGATGTTAAACCCCATTTCATTTCATTTCAGGACGAGCCATGCTGTATTTAAAGTCATTCATTTAATATCGGTTTAGCCTTGATTAGACGTGTGTGTGTGTGTGTGTGTGGGGGGGGGGTAATTAAGGATACAAACTATGACTACTATTGTTATATAATTTTGAATAAAAATTTAATGGTCGCCAAAAATGAAACAAAATATTACGTCTCACATATCGTGTACTCAAAGATTTAAAGATATGAAAATATAATAGTGTAGACGATTAAATATACTACAGTTTGGTGATTTATATTATCAAAGCTGCACATAGAAACACTATAGTTTATATAATAGAAAATTAGTTATAATTAATAGAACATATAAAATATATGTAAGCGAAATATAGATATAACTCGACAAAATGTTATCAATGCTACCCCGCTGTGTTAATCCAGCAAATCCAAAATAAGTAAGTACTGTTCCTCAAACCCTTCATTAGTTACCAGTCAGTGCTCAGATAGACATTTCGGATCTTGTTTTGTTATTTTTATGTCCGGTCATGTTAACCCTTGGTTCATGGCAGGGACACCTGTAGAGGTAAAACAAAATCTCGCTTGTTTAGGTATTTCTTGTTGTCTACACCCATCATTAAACCTAGTCTCTTAGTGTCCAGCGGTTTCATGATGTCAACTTCTCCTGGAATCAATATTAATGGTCATTAGTAATGTTTAAGTATATAAACTGTAAGAGTATGCGCGGGGTTGGTGGTGTGGCAGTGGTGGGTGCTGCATCAACGTTTTGATGCCAAGTATGTCACTTCTGGGTTAGAAAATATTGTATTTGAAGAGTACATTCAGTTTACTTTATGTTGTAGAACAGCAATACCGCCTTCAGACTTGGAGTGTTTTTTTTATGTTTTAAGGCAGCAATACCGCCTTCAGACTTGGAGTGTTTCTGTACCGTTTATCTTACAAATTTGAAATACGTTGTTTGTATAGACGGTAGATTTATAGGATTTATGACCTAGGTAATGCATGGGGATATATAGACCCATACACGTCAGTTAAGGATAACCTTTCTACAAACCTGTCATAAGGAGATCAACTTTAGATCACACCCTTAAGAACAGATCTAGTTACCTGTATTTGGATATTTGGAAACAAAAATGTATGTCAATTCCAATATCCATATGGAGCTTATCTATACTATTAAGCGTTGAACAAAGTTACTTTAATTGTGTGCTGAAATTCATGTTGATTTTTTATTAACCAAAGAATATAGGAATATTAATACGTCTTACTCACTGAACAAACGCGGATACACTTTGTAATCGCAGTTAGACGCGTCATTGCAACAGATGCGTACTGATTACTTTTAAAACCATTGGAGTTAAATATGTTCATAAATAATGACAATTTCTTTATACATTCTTTCAGATGAACGAAAATGTTATCTCTTTACAATATTCGTTATAAATTCTACTATGTGGATGTAAAAAACCCAGTTAGCATTTCCAGTTGCTTCACCCACTGTTTGATAATAACGTGTGGAAACATATAGATATTAATCAGATCAATTATATTTAGTCTTGATATGACAGCAAGTAATCTATAATAGTGTCTGAATGAAATAAAGTACTAACTACCCATACCAATGTCTGAATGACATAAAGTATGTCAATATCAACATGTCTATGATATTAATAAATGAACAAGGATCAATACTCGCCTTTATCAATCATGTCTACTAAATATGATAAACCCAACTCTTTAACACTCTCCCTAAAATACGGATGTGAATTGCTAGTTAAACTCTTTGATAATATCAATGTCGCCTCATCTATACTCCCTTCATCTATAGACATGACAATCTGCTCACTGTCACCAGCATCTATGACATCTTTATCTTTCAGTAATTCTACCAGTGGTCTTACTTTGTCTGGATGACAAGTTACAAGATAATCTATGATCTGTTCAATCTTTCTATCAGTTGAACCTAAAACGTAACAAATAGTTGTATAACAATTAGTGTTCTGTTTCCTATATTATTATGTTATTATAATATCAGTATGTTCGTATGTATGATAACTAAAAAGACAGGAAATAGGGTTTAACGTCCTACTTTCCTGGGATTATTAACACTTAATATAAAGTACAAACTATATCTTCTTTCAATATGCAAATATAAAGTAGAACTATATCTTCTTTCAATATGCAAATATAAAGTATAACTATATCTTCTTTCAATGTTCAAATTATTTTATCTCACTACTGCTCAGTAATAATAGTATTTTAGAAAGAGGACCAGGCATGGGGGATCACGTGGGTAAGACGCTGGCTCGCTAGCCTGAAGCTCGGGTGTTCGATCCCTGCATTGGCCAAGAAAGTTCATCCAGATTCTCCCGTGTTGTTTCCTCTTGTCAGTGATGCCTGACGGCCTGACAAGGACAGTTGTCTCGACGTTCGGATGGGACGAAAAACCGAGGTCCCGTGCACATATTAGCGTGCACAGAAAAGATCCCTTGGCCGTTGGAATTCGATATAAGAGTAGGCCATTGTTCCGCCGTCAGGGAAAAATTTCCCTCATAGCTCACTGTATGACGTATGCCCGTTTTCATTGGCCCAGTTTAGGACCAGAAAAGTAGGATGTTAAACCCCATTTCATTTCATTTCATTTCAGGACCAGCCATGTTGTTATGTATTTCAGGTCGTTCAATTAATATCGGTTTAGCCTTGATTTGACGTGTGTGTGTGTGTGGAGGGGGGGGGGAGGTTAATTAAGAATACAAACCATGACTACTATTGTTATATATTTTTGAATAAAAATTTAATGGTCGCCACATATGAAACTAGATATTACGTGACACATATCGTGTACTCAAAGATTTAAAGATATGAAAATATAATAGTGTGGTATAATACAGAATATATGGTAGGTAGCATTATCAGGTGGGGGAGGCTTGATAAAACATAACGATATATAAATATAATAGTGGGGGATAATATATGATAGGTATATATGATAGGTAGCATTATCGGGTGGGTGCTTGACAAAACATAGTCATGTAGTTATATTAGTCCTCATTTAGCCTGCTAGAAAGACCACATAATGAAACACGATATTACGTCTCCCATATCGTGTACTCAGAAAATTTAAAGATATGAAAAAATAATAGTGTGGTATAATACAGAATATATGGTAGGTAGCATTATCGGGTGGGGGAGGCTTGATAAAACATAACGATATATAAATATAATAGTGTGGTAGGTAGCATTATCAGGTGGGGGGTGGGGGAGGCTTGATAAAACATAGCCATGTAGTTACATTTTGTAGTACAGTGTAGGAATTGGGACAGCTATCGAGTAATACTACTATCAAGATCACCATAGAAATGCTGCCAATGTTTGAATTAACTCTATTAATTGTTGGTCAATTTCAGCCATTCTCTTGGTTGTTCACAAGAATGGTGTAGTTTTTGGTGGTATTTGGTAGACTTTTGTTATATTAGGTGGTATTGGGTAAATCGTCCTGCCGCTTCATTAGTTACGGTGGTCAACACGCTCAAAATGTGTGCTTATAAAAACTGAACCTACTTGTCAGTTACTCGAATGAAGTTATTCAGTTAAGGGGCTCGCTTGTACAGTGCAGGCAGCAATTGGTTCTAATTTGATCAAAACGTTGACAAAAACTCAGCGATTTTATTTCTAATTTAGTTGATTGTAACTAGTCAGTAGTCACCTCATGTAGTTTCGCGCTTTTTATACGCCCACATTTTCATGTGGACGTATTATGTCGTCGCCCCTGTCCGTCCGTCTGTCCGTCCGTCCGTCCGTCCACAATTTGTTTGTGGACTCTCTACAGGTCACAATTTTTATCCGATTTTGACGAAACTTGAAATATAGGTTTATCCCCATAAGATCTCGGCTGCTTTCGATATTGGCATGTATCGGATGGAAACTTCATGGATTATGGCCCCTGATTTTACGAAATATCATGTTTTTAGCTTGTGGACCCCATAGAGGTCACAATTTTGAACTGATTGTGATGAAACTTGACATGCATGTTTATAAACCCAAGATCTTGGTTCCTTTCGATATTTGCGCCCATCGGATCGTAACTTCCTGAATTATGGCCCCTCATTGTCCTAAAAATCGCCCTTTTTAGCTTGTGGTCCGTCTGGAGGTCCAAATTATTATCCGATTTAAAAAACCGTTCGATTATATCACCGTTACATGGTAATGAAGGTTGAGTTCGAATTTCGTGAAAATCTGACCAAAATTGACATACAAAATGGCCGCCGTTTGTACGCGAATAGTGTGAAAATATGTTATTTCAAGGTTGTGGACCCTATAGAGGTCACAATTTTGAACCGATTGTGATGAAACTTGACATGCATGTTTATAACCCTAAGATCTTGGTTCCTTTCGATATTTGCGCCAATCGGATCGTAACTTCCTGAATTATGGCCCCTGATTGTCCGAAAAATTGCCCTTTTTAGCTTGTGGTCCCTCTGGAGGTCAAAATTATTATCCGATTTAAAAAAACGTTTGATTATATCACCGTTTCATGGTAATGAAGGCTGATTTCGAATTTCGTGAAAATCGGACCAAAATTGACATACAAAATGGCCGCCGTTTATACGCGAATAGTGTTAAAATATGTTATTTCAGGGTTGTGGACCCTATAGAGGTCACAATTTTGAACCGATTGTGATGAAACTTGACATGTATGTTTATAAGCCAAAGATCTTGGTTCCTTTCTATATTTGCGACCATCGGATCGTAACTTCCTGAATTATGGCCCCTGATTGTCTGAAAAATCGCCATTTTTAGCTTGTGGTCCCTCTGGAGGTCAAAATGATCATCCGATTTAAAAAAAACCTTTTGATTATATCACCGTTACATGGTAATGAAGGTTGAGTTCAAATTTCGTGAAAATCGGATTCAAATGGACAGACAAAATGGCCCCCGTTTGTACGCGATTAGTGTGAAAAAATGTTATATCAAGGTTGTGGACCCTATAGAGGTCACAATTTTGAACCGATTTTGATGAAACTTGACATGCATGTTCATAACCCGAAGATCTTGGTTCCTTTCGATATTTGCGCCCATTGATTCGTAACTTCCTGAATTATGGCCCCTGATTGTACGAAAAATCACCCTTTTTAGCTTGTGGTCCCACTGGAGGTCAAAATTATTATCCGATTTAAAAAAACGTTTGATTATATCACCGTTACATGGTAATGAAGATTGAGTTCAAATTTTGTGAAAATCGGACCAAAATTGACAGACAAAATGGCCGCCGTTTGTACGCGATTAGTGTGAAAATATTTTATATCAAGGTTGTGGACCCTATAGAGGTCACAATTTTGAAACGATTTTGATGAAACTTGACATGCATGTTTATAACCCAAAGATCTTGGTTCCTTTCGATATTTGCGCCCACTGGATTGTAACTTCCTGAATTATGGCCCCTGATTGTCCGAAAAATGACCTATTTTAGCTTGTGGTCCCTCTGGAGGTCAGAATTATTATCCCATTTAAAAAACCGTTTGATTATATCACCGTTACATCATAATGAAGGTTAAGGTCGAATTTCGTGAAAATCGTACCAAAATTGACTGAAAAAATGGCCGCGCCGCTTTTACGCGAAGAGTGTAAAAATATGGTATATCAAGGTTGTGAACCCTGTAGAGGTCACAATCTTCATTCAATTTTGATGAAACTTGAAACACATGTTTACAACTTAACAATCTTAGTTCCTTTCGATATTTGTGCATATCGGATTGTAACTTCCTGAATTATGGCCCCTGATTGTACGAAAAATGACCCTTTTTTTTAGCTTGTGGTCCCTCTGCGGTCAGAATTATTATCCCATTTAAAAAAACCATTTGATTATATCACCGTTACATCGTAATGAAGGTTGAGGTTGAATTTCGTGAAAATCGAACCAGAATTGACAGCTGTTCTTGTCAGGCCATCCATCCTTCATCACTAACAAGGGGAAACCACGCCAGAAAATCTAGATGAACTTTGTCACCCAATGCAGGGATCAAACACCCAACCTCAAGGCTACCGAGCCAGCATCTTACCCACTTAGCAACATGATCCCCAGTCGAATTTGAAGCCTACTGAAATGCACCTTTATAACCCAAAGATCTTAATTCATTTCGATATTTGCACATATCAAATGCTCACTTTCGGTATTGCTTGTTCTCTATCAATCTCTCGAAAATGTGGGCGTATCCTGCCTGGCAGTGCCAGCCTATCTTTCTATTTTGTAATCTCAAGCTTGCGGAAAAATTTTGTGGTTAGTTGCCGTCTGCTCTAAATACCTGTCAAAATTTGGGGACAGGAAATTAACTGAATGAAATGTATTTTTCGCAGTCTTGGTCTTGGTTAACCAGAGTTGTATGATTAAAATTAAATTACTAGTCAAGAATTATTATGTATCATCCGGTAACCTCGGGTAAATGATAACCGCTCGACTTTCAGAGGTCGAACCGGAAATGGGTTTTATGGAATCATGTTGAGGGTCCTAGGGCAGGTACTTCCCATATTGATACCCGCAAACGTACGGATGATGTGAGCATGAGGTCACGCGTATATCGATTTACAGTCGAGGTGGTTCAAATTTAGATGAGCGATGGGAAATTGGCTGTGGTATAGCCTTGAAAACGTGGTGCAAATTGCCTCTCTAGAAGGAGTCGAGCGTTGCGATAATCCACCTAAAACAGGGCGAATGAAGGTATAAGTCGATTTGGGCATTTTGGTATCCCCTTGAAAAAGCCTTTGACTCAGTCCTTATGGGTAGTAGTTTAATAGCATTAGGACGTTAAAACCCATTGTATTTCATTGGTACATAATAGCCACACTGATCTGCAGTGAATATTCGCTAGGCCGCTACAATCACTGATAAGCTGATGACATCGACGCGACTTAATTAGTCCCCCATATTAACTTTTTTCTTTCGACAAATTAAATTCTAAAACATTCTTTGTATGTATTAGAAAAATAAGTAAAGACGTTTGAAGTATTTGTAGTTAAAAAGTATTTCCTATTTAGTATAAATAGATATTAAAATGAGCAAAAGGCATCATTTTGCCCGGAGCAGTTACGTCTCATGTAAACAATGCACGAGCCATTGGGCCAATGATTGAAGCCGCGTGGTGTCATTGCACGTGTTCAAGACAGTCATCTGTGACAGATAATTCGTAAGTAATTATCTGTGACACAGAATGATATATTGCGCGTACCAGTTGTTAAGTATAGTAAGTATAGGTTTATACTGAACAAAGAGTCATTATCAGCAATTGGTTATACTGTATACCTGTCGATATATTTGAATATTTGTCATCCATGATCAATCAACGACAGAATATTCCTTTTATATTTCTAGACTAGCTTTATATTGAATATATTTGTTACATACCTGCTCCCTTCTCCACTCTGTCTTTATCTTGATCGTCATCTTTAGTTAAGAGTTTCGTAATTTTATCTCGATAAAGTCTTTCGACTTCTGTAAATGATAATAAGTTCCATATATAATGTCAAGTGTGTGATTTATATAGCCGCCTCAACACGTGATTATAGGTTGTCGTGTACCAGCTAAAGGTCTACCATTGTAAGCGACAAGCAGTAGGGTTAATTGCTGTCCAACTCCAACCCCGAGGATTTTTTCCGATTCCCCTAGATTCCTCGCACTGCTAATAAATACCCTTATGCACAGGTTACCTATCTTGTGTGAGTGGTGGAGGGGTGAATGACCGAACGGTTAGCGCATGTGCGTTGTATCATAAGGTATGTCATTGGGTGAACTGGTGTGTTGCGATTGAAACAAAAAAATTGGAACCATATGTTAGCCCCGAAATGACTTTGCGTCGAGTGGACGTTAAACCCCATTTACGATTGCCAGGATTGCGACGGACATAGCACCAAGCAGCTTTTATCGCTATATCACCCCACAAAAAATCAGAGTCCAAGCTAGTTTGCTTGCCCATTGCAAAAGATTTGATTAAACAGAATCTGTTTTGCTTTCCGTTCTGTCATTTATTCAGTAACGCATATGAACAATATCATGCATTATATACATATATAATTTTCCAAAATAACTTCTCTAAACTGAATAAATGACAGAACGGAAAGCAAAATTGGGGTAAAAAAGCGCCACAAAGCCATAAAGAATGAATGGCTGCCCCACCCTTGGACTCTGATTAGTTTGGGTCAGAAATAGCGAGAGATGGTGGTGCGTTAGAGCTGGCAATGCTGACCACTAACAAGCTGAACTATCGAAATACCAGGCAGTGTTGACCCCCTAACAAACTAGGCAATTATACATAACTGATCGTTAGAGCAGGCAATGCTGACCCCTAACAAGCTAACCAATCGTAATATCAGGCAATGTTAACCCCTAATACGCTAAAAACAATCATAACATACTAATAGTAAGGGCAGGCAATGCTGACCCCTTATGTGTTAAACCATGATACCATAACTAATAGTTAGAGCAGGCAATGCTGACCCCTAAAAGCTAAACAATTTTAATATCAGACAATGTTGACCCCTAAAACAGTAAACAATTATAACATACTAATAATTAGAGCAGGCAATGCTGACCCCTAACAAAAAATACAATTTTTACTAATAATTAGAGCAGGCAATGCTGACCCCTAACACGCTAAACCATTATAACATAACTCTTATGTAATAATTAGCGCCGACACTTAAAAACATTATTGTAATATTATAGAGGGGTAGATTATAGGCAGTCACTTAGAATTGGCTAAATACACGTGGCAACCTTTTCAGATTAATATCCCTTGATATAATCTTTAGTTCATTGTTTTAAAATAAATTAATCACCCCCATAAATTAAGTTGGCTACCATGTTGAGAGAGTTATGTCTACCAATACTGTATTTCCCAAATGAAGCAGAACTAAAGGATTAACTAAAACAATGGATGCCAATTAGGCCTGAAGCACTCGGACCATGGCAGGTTTAAACCCCATGTGACCGCAACTGACTAATCAGGTGTCTTCGATGAGTTAATCCTTAACCTGCCTTTAAATACGAATGTTGGACTCAGCTTCTTCACAATACAGTATTGGAACTTAAACTCTCTTCTGTTTTAATTCAAGGTAAGCCACGTTATTCTGTTTTGCTGTCCTCATCCGCTAAAATGTTATTTACATATATATATTCTTACATGATTTTATTCTCCATTATATTTTATTTACTCAAACATTACTTCTTGTATATATGTTATTTCCCCTACGTTAGTTATCTTATATATTTATAAGTTTCGCTTGGTTTAATTATTTACTTATTAAGCATAGGTTACGGATCACATATTAGACAGCCGTAATGGTATTTTTTTATTTTACGTTTAAATGTTCGTTAAGCTTTTCACTTTATTTCAATACTTACTAACCATGGCAGCATATGGTTTATAAAATATATTCGTTAGTCAATGTTCAGTTTGAGCTTAAAAGTGTTTGCTGCACTTTAATATGCGCGCTAAATCGTATATACTTTTCATATATGAGCGTAAGTTGCATATGTAAGCTGTAAGAGCTAAATCAAACAAGCAAATGATTAACCAAATTTAGATGCAATTTATTTACGTCTATATGACACATCGGCAGCTACGCCACCTATCCGGAACACGTGTCGCCTCCTATAATTATACGTGTAACAAATAGTGCCTCTGCACAGCCAAGTGAGTTAGCTCTCCCCCCCCCCATTCCTTTTATAAATCATAGTTCATTTTTCTATTATCTTAAAATTGTATATTATATTGATTTTGTATTTTATTATGATTTGACAATACAGTATTGGAACTTAAACTCTCTTCTGTTTTAATTCAAGGAATGCATAAAACAAATTACTACGGCGTATGACAAGAACACGCCCCTTTAAAATTGGTGGAGTATTGCCTTTAAAGAGACCGTATGAATCAAGATAATCAAGAAACAGGAGCGACACCAGACAACTATAAAAACAAAATTTTAACACGAAGTGCTACCGCATCTACGTCATCAACGACGAGTACAAACACAGTGGTGCAAAGTGCATCACAATCATCAACACAAACCAACAGTAAAAACAGGACAATGAATCAAGTTCACTTTACCATTCCAACTTTTCATGGATTAAAGTCAGAAAACGCTACACTTTGGCTCAAAAATGTGGAATTGTATTGTTCTATGCAATCATTAGACGATGACCGCCAATTACCAACAATTATTTTACATCTCCGCGACGGTGCAAGACGGTGGTACGATAATCTTGAACCACGTGTGCAACATGACTTAAAACTGTTAAAAGAACAATTTCTTAAATCATATCAACCAAGTACATTTGTTGATATGAAAGTGAACGCCCAAACAAACGGTGAAACTTGTGAGATGTTTTTAAATCGTGTAGAAAAAAAGTATCACTACACAAATATGGACGAACGGGTAATCATGGGCTTAGCTATTGAAGGACTTCTACCCAACATTAAAAGTCACGTAGTGCTACAACAGCCATCCACGTGGCAAGAACTGAAAAGTGCGTGCTATCTCGTAGAAAGCACAATTCCTACGCAACCCAATGTATCTATGGTGACCCAGGACATTAATAAAGATATCATTGGCGCTATAGCAGAAGGCGTGGCCAAGAAACTAAAGCACGAAAATGAACAATTTACGCATCACCCTACTCAATATTATGAACAAAGTGATCAGGTACAAGTACCTGATAATCATTACGAAGTAAATTATACTTCACACCAGTACCGCCAACCAAATCGTCAGGTACATGATTTTACCGGACACCAGGGACAACACCAAACTAATTTCCATCTACCTCCAAGACAGAGCAATTACCATTCTAGAGGCAATGGTTACCAACAGAATTCATCATATCATCAACCTCATCGACATAATAATTACCAGTCTAGAACCAGTGGTTACCAAACAAATTCTTCATATCCATGCCGATATTGTGGTGAGTACTGTTCTCCTATTAAACCATGTGAAGGACCAAATTATTTCTGTACACACTGTAAACGTCCAGGCCATCATATCAATTTTTGTAATAATAAGAAAGCTGGTCGACGTCCATTTACGCGCCCATAGGATAAGGTGCCTGTCTCTAAGAATACTTGGAACAGGCATACCAACGAAAACGAAAAAGTAATTTCACTAATTGCACCTATTGACGATAACGTACTGCACATTAATATTAATAACATTGAAGTAAAGGGCATTTTAGATACTGGAGCACAAATTTCCTGTATTTCTCAACCTTTGATACATTCTTTGGGTTTAGGAAATCTCCCTATTGACAAATCGAATTATCACAAAGTAATAGGAGTTGGAGGTGAGAAACACATAATTACAGGCACAGTCATAATTCCGTTCAAAATAAGAGACATTACGTATACAAATACATTTTACATAATGCCATATTTACACCATCCTCTGATATTGGGTATGGAATTCATAAAAAAATGTAAACTTAAATGGAATTTCGAAAATGGCACTCTATTTCTTGAAGACAAGATTGACGATTCCATTGACGGTTCTAACGCCACGCCTGATCCCCATGAACAAAAGACAGAAAAACAATGCTTCATGGGTCTTGTAACGACGCAATCTCCCATTACAATTGGCGCCATGGGTGAAACTGAAATTCCTGTTCGGCTCACCAAAGCACCAAGAAATTGTCTGGCACTATTGGAACCGTCTTCAAGATTAAATAAGTTCAATTTAGCAGGAGCGAAATGCCTAACCAGAATTGATGATGGGAAATCTGTCTTCCGACTCCTTAATCCAACAGACAAACCAATTCAGCTGCCAAAGAACCAAGTCTTAGCCTATGCTACAGAAGTTCAGGATGGAGATATTCAAGACAACATAGATGATGAGAATTCTAAATCTACTTCGGACACACAGTTAACTGCTAAATCAGTGCCAAATTCTATTCCAAGTTCAGGTGAGATTCACTTTGATTTATCCGATTCAGACTTAAACCAAGGCCAAAAAGAAACTCTTCGGAAATTCCTACACGGACAGAGACACGTATTCGCCACTGATTTGCATGAGCTAGGCAAAACAGATATCTACAAACATTCCATTGACACAGGCGACGCGCCTCCCGTGAGAATGCAATTCTACAGACAGTCTCCTGAAATACGAGCAGAATGTTCACGACAAACCTCAGACATGTTGAAGTCAAACATCATTCGCAAAAGCAATTCCACCTGGAGGTCACTAGTGAAAAAGTCTAATGGTGAGTACAGATTTGCTGTGGATTATAGAAAACTTAACAACATCACAAGGAGTACCTTCTTTCCACTCATACGTCTTGACGATGTGATAGACTGTATAGGACAGGCCAAAGCCAACATATTCACTGTTCTCGATTGTGCTAGTGGCTTCTGGCAGATTGAAATGGACGAAAATTCCAAGCACAAAGCTGCCTTCATCACGACCGATGGTGTTTTCGAGTGGCAAAGAATGCCATTTGGGCTTAAAAACGCGCCAATGAGCTTCCAGATGGTAATGTCAGACATACTAAAAGAAATGAATTGGCAATATGTCTTGGTATACGTTGACGATATAATAGTTTTCTCCAAGAATTTTGACGAACACCTTCAGCACTTGCAAAGCGTCTTCAACAAACTGTCTAATGCAGGAATGACACTCAAACCTTCGAAATGCAAGTTTGCTGCAAAACGCGTAAAGTATCTTGGTCACCTATTCTCAGCACAAGGAATTGAAGTCGATCATTCAAAAACAGAAGCCATTCAAACTATTCCAGTTCCAAAATCCCAGTCAGATGTTCGTTCTTTCTTAGGCTTGTGTAACTATTATAGAAAATTCGTCAAGGATTACTCTAAGATAGCTAATCCTCTCAATCAGCTGCTCCAAAAAGACATTGAATTTCGGTGGTCTGACGACTGTCAAACGGCATTCCAGGCTCTAAAAATTAAATTAACGTCAGCACCTGTTCTTGCGTACCCAGATATGAATAAGCCTTTCATTCTTACAACAGATGCTTCAGGCTATGCCATCGGATTTATACTTGGTCAAATAGGGGACGATGGCTTAGAACGAGCTATTCATTACGGTGGAAGATCCCTTACTCAGCATGAAAAGAAGTGGTGTGTATCTGAACAAGAATGCCTTGCTGTTCTAGAAGGCATTAGAAATTTTAATTTCTATCTAACAAACACCAAGTTCACCGTCATCACTGACCACAAAGCCCTTACATCACTAAAGACCTTGAAAACAACGGGTAATAGTCGTTTAGTTCGATGGTCTTTAGAAATTCAAGGGTACGATTTTGAAATCGTTCACAAACCCGGTAAAAAGAACATCAATGCCGATGCGCTTTCTCGCAGAATTTACCCCGAGGAGACGGTGGAACAAGAAGAAGTTCAGATTCCCGAAATAAGCTGCGTTGCAGCAATTCCACATAAAAGGTATGAAACTACTTTTACCTATGAAGGGGACCTGGATGAACCTTTCGTAGGACATATTTCTACTTTTCAAGATCAGCTTTCAGACAACAAAATAGCAGACGATCAACGTCAATGCCCTGATTTTAAAAATATCATCGATTACATTGAAACCGGGTCAATTCCCCCAGAATTCTCAGAAGGCGAGGCAAAAGGTTTATCTGCTAAAGCTGGGCAGTACGATATCAAAAATGGAGTTCTGTATCATTTTTACCAACCAAGAAGAAAGAAGCCAAAACCAGAAGAAGACCTAATCTACCAGTTAGCCTTACCACGACACTTCCGTAAGCAGGCGATTAAGACATACCATGATTCAATGGCTGGCGGTTGTCACAGAGGACGAAATGGAACACACACCGCACTGACACAAAAATATTACTGGCCTAAGATGTACCAGACAGTCGAAGACTACGTTTCCAAATGCGAGACATGTCAGCGGATAAAGCCAGGTCGTCACCAACGTGTTCCCCTTACCCCAATGCCTGTTGAAGAACCGTTCTCTCGCCTTCATATTGATTTTATTGGGCCATTACCAACAAGCGAAGGTGGTTTCAAACATGCTCTTCTGATCGTTGATGCCTATACGGGTTGGACAGAATGCTTCGCCACAAAAACTCAAGATGCACCGGAAGTTGCACGCATTATATATACCGAAATATTCACACGGTATGGTTTTCCAAGAACTCTAGTAAGCGATCGCGGGGCAGCGTTCATGTCCAAACTCGTTGGCGCGGTCTGTGAACTGTTCCAGGTCAAGAAGGTTAGTACCAGCTCGTATCACCCTCAAACCAACGCCACCTGTGAACGTCGTAACGCGGATATTGAGAAATGTATACGAGCATATTGTAACGATCAACAGACTAACTGGCCGTCTATACTACCTTCCATCATGATGTCCTTTCGAGCAAGCTTATCACAAACGACTGAATTCTCTCCATTCCATCTTGTCTTTGGAAGGGAAATGGTTTTTCCATTCGATTTGGAGATGATACCTAAAGAGACAATAGGTAAAAACGCTGTATCGCACGTCAAGCAGCTACAGGAACACCTGAAAATTGCCCGTGAGATAGCTACCGAGAACACAAAGCGGCGACAAGACATTAATAAGATCTATCACGACAAACGAGCGAAGATTCCAACTTTTCAGATAGGAGACAAAGTTTGGCTTTCCAATGTCAAGAAGAAAAAGGGTCTTTCACCAAAACTTCAACCGAAGTACATTGGCCCATACTACATCGTTCTTGAGGGGCCTAATTTCACCTACAAGTTACGAAGTTGCGAAAATGACAAGGAGGAGCCTTCATTTACTAACGCAAGTCGGCTAAAACCCTTTCTTAGCGAAGATGATTCAACCGCAAACAAGTTAGTCCCATCGCAAGTCGACACACCCGCGACCAACGATTCACTTCCGTCGGACAAGCAGCTTACATCCGATGCACCACCTGTGTGTACTTCTGCCGATGAAAGCCAACAAATGATACATTCAAACAAGGACACACCTGCATTAGTAGACAACACCCCTGATGATAATTCGGTTTACGACGTATTAACCCAGGTAGACCCACCAACAGGTCAGAAACTGGACGTCACCAAGATACTGAGTTCTCACATGCACATGGGAAACAGGGAGTATCGTGTTAAAATCAAGGACCAAAGAGATTCGTGTTGGCTTTCTGCTGATAAAATTGACTCCGATATGATCCAGAGTTTCCACATCAAAAAGACCGTGGATGGTAAAGCCAGGAGACGAAAATTCCGAACTCGTTACTTTACAAAATCAAGTTAAATCTCGTAAAATTATATCTTTCTTTCTAATGATAGTTATACCAATTTGTTATAAGAGAGACCCTCCTCTCTGTTTCATAGTGCTGCGGATAAATGCAGAGTACCGTATTTACCCATTCTTGTTATTCATTGGATATAACTATCATCTTTCACTTTCGTATACTTACAGATTCATCCCGTACATGGATTCTTTTCATCATTGGACTAATTCTTCTTCCAACTCCTTTTGGCCTTATCTAACCCTCGACTATCCTAACCTCCAGTATATTAACAACATCACCAATACATCACACCCTGTAACTAACCGCGTAAGGATCTCCTTATCACAGGCGTATAAGTTGACGCGAATCTTAAGACAACAATTTAATGTCTACATATTGGTCGCGCATCAAAATTATCTATACGCCCTAGATCATAGTTCACAAAAACCCTATGTACAGTGATAACTTTGGGCATATGGTACCTTCACAGGGTTGAGAACGGTACTTCAATCTTAATTTACATTTCATTATTATTATTATATTTTCATGTATATGTTATTTTTTTTTTGAATTTTTGGTTATACTTGCTTAGCTTTTGAGGACAAAAGCAAAAACGAACACTGGGGATATTATAGAGGGGTAGATTATAGGCAGTCACTTAGAATTGGCTAAATACACGTGGCAACCTTTTCAGATTAATATCCCTTGATATAATCTTTAGTTCATTGTTTTAAAATAAATTAATCACCCCCATAAATTAAGTTGGCTACCATGTTGAGAGAGTTATGTCTACCAATACTGTATTTCCCAAATGAAGCAGAACTAAAGGATTAACTAAAACAATGGATGCCAATTAGGCCTGAAGCACTCGGACCATGGCAGGTTTAAACCCCATGTGACCGCAACTGACTAATCAGGTGTCTTCAATGAGTTAATCCTTAACCTGCCTTTAAATACGAATGTTGGACTCAGCTTCTTCACAATACAGTATTGGAACTTAAACTCTCTTCTGTTTTAATTCAAGGTAAGCCACGTTATTCTGTTTTGCTGTCCTCATCCGCTAAAATGTTATTTACATATATATATTCTTACATGATTTTATTCTCCATTATATTTTATTTACTCAAACATTACTTCTTGTATATATGTTATTTCCCCTACGTTAGTTATCTTATATATTTATAAGTTTCGCTTGGTTTAATTATTTACTTATTAAGCATAGGTTACGGATCACATATTAGACAGCCGTAATGGTATTTTTTTATTTTACGTTTAAATGTTCGTTAAGCTTTTCACTTTATTTCAATACTTACTAACCATGGCAGCATATGGTTTATAAAATATATTCGTTAGTCAATGTTCAGTTTGAGCTTAAAAGTGTTTGCTGCACTTTAATATGCGCGCTAAATCGTATATACTTTTCATATATGAGCGTAAGTTGCATATGTAAGCTGTAAGAGCTAAATCAAACAAGCAAATGATTAACCAAATTTAGATGCAATTTATTTACGTCTATATAACACATCGGCAGCTACGCCACCTATCCGGAACACGTGTCGCCTCCTATAATTATACGTGTAACAAATAGTGCCTCTGCACAGCCAAGTGAGTTAGCTCTCCCCCCCCCCATTCCTTTTATAAATCATAGTTCATTTTTCTATTATCTTAAAATTGTATATTATATTGATTTTGTATTTTATTATGATTTGACAATACAGTATTGGAACTTAAACTCTATTCTGTTTTAATTCAAGGAATGCATAAAACAAATTACTACGGCGTATGACAAGAACACGCCCCTTTAAAATATCATGACTATTAGCACAGACGATGCCGACACTGAACCGGGTTTAGCGCATGAATAGTACTAATTAATGGTAACGTTAGACCGACAATGTATGAATTCTTATGTAGTTTTTAAAAGCATCAGATTTCCATCTACCCATTCCCTGAATGACTGCCATTGGAACCCCTTGTGCTGCGGCACCACTGGCTGCCCCTATCCTAAAACTGTGACTCTTGTAAAATTTCGGATTTAAACCTATAAACTGCAAGATTGATTTCAGAGAAGACGAAATGAAATGCAATGGAATGAAATGTTGTTTAATGGCACGTCAGCTCCAACCGTGCTATATTGCGCCAAACATATGGTGAGATTTTGCGAGACAAACTAGAAACAATCACAATATTATCTATACATATACATAAATAAAAACAAATATCACAGTAAATATCAACTTTATGTATATATATTTAAAATATGAATGTGAAAATCAGCTTTTTAAAAAATCTAGCGCTTTACAATATAGCCCTGGTTGCAGGGGCGTAGCCGTGAAATATATATTGGGGGGGTCCACAATTTGGGGGGGGGGGGATACCCCCATAAATTTTGTTTAAAGTCTCAGTCCTCTGCGTAAACATTGTTTGGCATATTTTACGGGGTTAAACTAAAACATCACACCAATACAACGTTTATCATGTTTACAGACAGCGACACCGGTCTTCCCCGAGAGGCGAAGAAGCGTGGCTTACCCCCACCTAAGAAAATTTTGGAATGTTTGACGGCTGCAAACAGTTTTTTCTGCTATTTCAGCCCATGAACAAAGCAATTTCAAAGTGGTCTAATATAGCCTAATTAAGGAGGCTTGCTGACTCGAATTCCAATCAATCGTTTACACCCACGAAGACGGGACGTTTGGGAGAAAATTTTGAGAATTTAACTGCCACAAACGCGTGTTCCTGCTATACCAGCCGATAGCCTGTGAATTCAGCAACTTCGATTTGGTCCAATATAGCCTACCTGGCTGCCCAGAATTCCAAACAACCAATCAATCGTCGTGGGCTATGGGAGCCCCACCCTCCCGGAGAATAATTTGAAAATTGAACCACCGCAAATGCGTTTTCTGCTATTCTAGCCTGTGTGAGCAACTCCAAAAGTATTCAATGGTTTTGTAACCGAAATCCCACTCTGAATTCCAACCATCCAATCACACTGTTGCAGTTGCATTCAGTAATAATCGATGCCCAAAAAATGTCGCACAAAGTAGAGTGGCCCCAGACAAAATATTTTAATCAATAGTCAACTCAGTACAAATTCGTGGTATTCAATTAAAAGAAAAGTGAAATAAGTGTTTTATTAGGACTCGATGACAGTTAGGGAAGCAAAACTAGAAATGCCCGAAGGAGGTTTACGGGCTGCGACCAGTTTTCTTCGCTGACCTTGTATGGACCCTCCAAGAAAATTTTGGAATATTTGATGGCCGCAAACGCGTTTTACTGCTATTCCAGTCCTAAAATTAGTGTTCTATTAGATTTCGGGCACTTTATTTTGCCCAATTTTGGGGGGGTCCAAGTATATTCAGACCCCCCCAGGAAAACAATTGGGGGGGGGTCCGACCCCCCCCGGACCCCCCCCCCCCATGTGTGACGCCCATGCCTGGTTGGGCAAACAACTGGTGTAGTGATTGGCAACGGTAATGCCGTAATCTTGTATCTTTGAGATGCTTGCACTTAATCAAAATGCGCTTCACTGTCAAAGGAACATGACAGTGCTCACATTCTGGTTGAGGCTCTCGCTTTAAGATGAAAATATGTGTTAAGAAAGTATGACCTATGCGAGAGCGACACAAGACAACTTCATCTCTCCTGCTCGTATGATAGGAGCTTGGCCAGTCTCCTAAGCGAGGCTTGATGTGGTGAAGTTTATTTGTGTCTGCAAGATCCCAAGACCGTTGCCAGCGGTCATATATAAAACAGTTTATGGGCGATTTAAAATCTGTGAATGGTAAAAGGAATTTTGACACGGGAAGATCTAAAGCAGACTTAGCAGCTAAGTCTGTTTGATCATTCCCCTTAATATCAACATGAATGGGGAGCCAGCAAAGGACTATGTCCCTGCCGTTAAACTCGTTTGATAGTAGCAAACGATAAATGTCTGCTACTAATGGGTGTACAAGCTGTTTATTGTTAATTGCCTGTAAAGAGGACAAAGAATCAGCGAAAATAATATGTTTTGAAGATGGAGAGGATTGAATGAACTCCAGTGCCTGAAAGATGGCCTGGAGCTCAGCAGTAAAGATGGAAGCAGCTCGTGGAAGTCTGACAGAAATGATTCCAGATGGCGTGACGGTAGCCGAAACTACCCGATCACCATCTTTGGAACCATCTGTGTAAAAGGGAGCATAATCACCATATTTAGACTGCAACTCTCGAAAGAGAGACTGAAACACCGTGGAACTAGTATCTCTCTTTTTGTTTTTCGTTAGATCTAAATGGATCTTTGGAGACGATATAGTCCATGGTGGTGTATCAACTAAAGGGGTATTCGCAATACTGTCATGACTGATGCCAGCCTCTGACAGAAGGGGTTGAATACGAATACCGAATGGTGGAATTAGGTTAGTTTTCAGAGAAGACGAAACGTAAGGATAAGAAATTGGGCTACAATCGGGGAATTGAAAGAGAGGACCCCCGGTATGGTTAGATCTGTCCAGATATGATTTAAGCGAAACCACAGGACAGTATATGTCATTAAGCCATGAAATGAAAATAGTTTTAGGATGTAAATCGCTGTGCTTATAAGTTGAAATAACAATAAATGCACCCGATAAAGTTCCCTTATCCCAAACAAAAGTAACATCGGACAGTTGTACTATTTTATTTTTATGTAAATGATTTTTGTACGCAATTTCACCTATACGTAAAAATGCATAAAATGCTAATAGAAACATAGCGGACAATAATGATTGTTTAAAAGAGTATTTGATCACAAGCGGTAAGGCTTTAAGCAGGTCAACCAAAATAGCATGTGTAATAGGTAAACGCCTGTCAATTGCTCCTTTCCTCTTTTGAACTCCTTTTAGAATTTTTTTATTATGAATGAACTTGTAGGATCTGCATGTTGATGCATCTTATGAACAAAACTTATGGCTGATAAATGAGCTGCTATGGTTGAAGGACTATAATTGGCTAGAAACAGATGTGCATAAACGATGAAGAAAAGCACGACCCGGAATTATAACCGAACACGCAAAGTTAAGCAACCCCAACAGAGATTGAAGTTCACGAAGAGTTATAAATCGTTTCTTCTTATAAAATTGCAACATAACAGAAATTTTTCTGAGTTTGTCTAAAGGTAAACGTGATTCCATTAAATTTGAATCGATTTCAATGCCAAAAAATGTTAACACTGTTGTCGGCAAATGTGCTCTGAGAAGGCTGTCAAGGATGTCAGACAATGGTCAGATCCTGCCTTGCCCACGAAAAAGAAATCATCAAGTAAATGGCAAATGTTGTAACGATTGGTAATCTTATGGAGGATCCACTGGAGTGCTCTTGAAAAGATTTCAAATAATTGGCAAGACAATGAGCATCCCATAGGTAAACATGTATCATAAGAGAAGAGCCCCTTCCATTGGAATCCAAGGAGGTGGTGTTCAGACGGATGGACAGGGGGCAAGCGGAAAGCGTCTTCGATATCGCATTTTGCCATCAAGCAATTATAGCCATGTTGCTGGACCAGGTCAATTGCTGTTTCTATATTCTGATAGGAAACATGTGTAAATTCAACCGGAATTTGGGAGTTAACGGAATTACCCCTGGGATATGATAAATCGTGGAAAAGCCTTAAAACTACCTGGCTCCTTTTTGGGTACCAACCCGAGTGGAGAGCAAACAAACAATGGCATGCTTGAAAATGGACCACGATAACGACCTTTTTGGACTTCCTTCTGAATTTTGACATCAATGATATGTGCATGCTTATGTGAATTTTTATGTTTTCTGATAATTTTTGTGAATTCGACCTATCTAAATAATTTGGAACCTCAAGCCTATAAACCCTACTGTAAATCCATTAACTAAGATCTCCTTGGCGTCAGAACTATAACCAGACAGTAATTTGAATAATTATCCAATTGTTGTTGATAGGTTTGAGATTCTTGATTTGCAGGACATTGCGATGTGTTGCTGACTACAAATGGGACATTCATGCTTATATTTGCAGTTTGTTTGCAAACAGGTTCCCTTGTAATGAAAGGACCAGCAATACCCTTTCGGGAATGATTCCGTTCGAGTGTGGGATTTAGAGAACCCGGTGTTGGAGACTTCACTGTTTTTTGTATGGAGCCCCCTTGAGTAACATTGCGTTTAAACGTAGGGAAAACAGCCTTCCGCCACAACTCACCATGAATAGTTGCCCAGTCGGACTTTATAAGTGATCATACTTTACGGAATTTTCATCATAAGATTTTGCAGATTGGAATCCAAACCCTGACGCCATGTTTCTTATATTATTGCCATACTTAATTAAAGACATGATATGTTGAGGAAATTTCTTGTAATAAATTATAATGAAAATGTCGAATGCATTACACCATTGTGGTAAGGTCCAAATCTCCTTGAGTTTTGTACCTGAGCTAATTTTAACATTGTATCCTATTGTATGCAAGACCACTGAATCATTATCTTTTTGAGAATTGGATAGATATACTATTCAAAAAAAGTAGGGGATATTTGATTTTGGGGGCATAATACTAAAATATGCAAATGACTACGAAAAAGGTCACTATAGAACATAACACAAGAAACATTTCCAGTTACATGTGACGCCCAAACGCACCAATACCCACCGCATGGAATGCAGGTGATGCTTGGGATCATCATGGGGGTCCAACCCAAGATTTGCACGACTCTGACTTTGAATGTTACAGTCATTGTGGCATTGAATTCCAGGGTGGAAACATCAGTTTAATTGTTTTAGTGACCAGAAAACAAATTTTGATATGCGTCGGCTTACCCATAATGAAAGGTTACGTGCCCTTGGCATGCTACAGATCGGCACAACACAGGCGGTTGTGGCGCGGACGATGAATGTTTCTCAGTCTGTCATAAGCAGGCTATGGTCCAGATACCGTGATACTCAATCTGTACAGGACAGACCACGCTCAGGTCGACCAAGGGCAACAACTCAAGCCCAGGATCGATTTATTCGTACCTTGGCCTTGAGAAATCGTGTCATCACAGCAAATCAGATCAGCGCTCGTCTTCAAACAGACACTGGTGTGGGAGTGAGTGGCCAGACGATTCGGAATCGACTGCATAGGGGTCACCTTCGCGCCCGACGTCCTCGCGTGATCCCTTGTTTGAGAGATCATCACATTCAGGCAAGACGTCGTTGGTGTAGGGATCGTCAACACTGGGATAATCGACGCTGGAGCAATGTGATGTTTTCAGATGAGTCAAGGTTCACTGTTGATTTTTTGGACAGACGTAGGAGGGTGTGGCGTCGTCGAAACGAGCGCTTCCAAGGCGTTAACGTCATCAGACATGATCGATTTGGGGGTGGTTCTGTTATGGTGTGGGCAGGCATCACTGTTGCTGGAAGAACGGCTTTACATGTTGTTGCAGGCCGTGTTACAGGCCAGTACTACCGGGACAACATCTTGGCAGTCCATGTTGTGCCCTTCGCACGACGTCATGGCCGCCGTTTCATCTTCCAGGATGACAACGCAAGATGTCACAGGGCCAGGATCGTTACAGGTTACCTCCAACAACAGAACATCACCACATTACCTTGGCCAGCAGTGAGTCCCGACCTCTCCCCCATCGAGCATGTCTGGGACATGCTTGGACAGAGGTTACGTCAACGTCAACAACGTCCTGCCAATGTCCAAGAACTTGCTGCTGCGTTGCAACAGGAATGGGACAATCTGGACCAAAATGACCTTAGACGTCTTATTAGGAGTATGCCACGTCGGATCAATGCTTGTTTGGCAAACAGAGGAGGATTTACCCGTTACTGACTTTGTTGTGATGCTGTGGTAACTTTGCTCTTTGACCCCGGGTATCATTTTACCCTTATAATGGTCAGTCTGTGCCTTACTTAGTCTAACGATCATTTGGAATAAATCGATGAATGTGAACTTCATTTCATTTTGTCATTTGTTTCTTCGTCAGTTTCATTAGGTGACTTTAATAACACTTAAAAATCAAATATCCCCTACTTTTTTTGAATAGTATATATTAGCGAGCTAAAATCAACAAACTGGTCTGACCACATTTGTCCCTTCACACGGTCTGGAATATCGTAATCCAGTGGTAACGAATGCTTGATTGTTATAGGTAAAGAATTAAGATTAATGCCAGTACCTTGATCGTGAATGACATGTGAATTGTCTTCTGCAATGATCTGTGGCACTGATGTCGAAGTGGTTGTTCCGGATTCCAAGGCCGGGGAGACCAACTGGTTACCTGACAATAATAGGCGTTCTGACTGCATTTCAGAAAAAAGTGCCGAAGCTATCTGGTCAGCATCCATGGACGAGGGTGTTGAAGCATTTGAATTACTAGACTGAATTTATGTTGATGGAACTGTCCCATTTGAGAATGACTGTCCCTCATCTGTAGATGACACTGCACGAGCATGAATGTTTGTTTTGCTGGATCGTGAAGCTCGGACAGGTATAACATAGTCATCAGACAGACGAGAAGAGGCTGTGGTGGAGCGTGAACTACGACGTTTGGAGCCTGTTTTTGGCATTGTGATCGGTGATCTGTATGAACAAACAGTAACTGATAAGCTACTCGGCAACTGTCATGTACCAGAGTAGGCAATGCTCACCCCCAGCATCATCACAGTGTTGGACACACAATTACAAAATCAATCTAATGTCATTTGAATGACATTGGAAATTTTGGATGAAAAATTGAAAAACATTCATATACTGCACAAAGAATATAAAATAAAGTGCCAAATTAATTGTTGACAAAGACATTCATACGCTGCACAAATTTTAGTGTACAAATGTCGAAATAGGACAACAAATGAAGAAGTAAGAATTAAGGACTTTGAATTAAGAATTAAGAACACTGAATAAAGAGCTGTTTGGTCTTCCATAAATCAGACGTGTGGGAGGGGGGGGGGGTAATTAAGAATACAAACCATGACTACTATTGTTATATATTTTTGAATAAAAATTTAATGGTCGTCACATATGAAACAAGATATAACGTCTCACATATTGTGTACTCAAAAATTTGACGATATGAAAATATAATAGTTTGGTGTAATATACAGAATATATGGTAGGTAGCATTATCGGGTGTGGGGGGGGGCTTGATAAAACATAGCCATGTAGTTATATTTTGTATTGTAGTACAATGTAGGACTTGGGGAAAGCTATCGAGTACTACTACTATCAAGATTACCATAGAAATGCTGCTAATTTTTGAATTAACTCTATTAATTGTTGGTCAAATTCAGCCATTCTCTTGGTTGTTCACAAGAATGGTGTAGTTTTTGGTGGTATTTGGTAGACTTTTGTTATATTAGGTGGTATTGGGTAAATCGTCCTGCCGCTTCATTAGTTATGGTGGTCAACACGCTCAAAATGTGTGCTAATAAAAACTGAACCTACTTGTCAGTTACTCGAATGAAGTTATTCAGTTAAAGGGGTTAAAGGGCTCGCTTGTACAGTGCAGGCAGCAATTGGTTCTAATTTGATCAAAACGTTGACAAAAACTCAGCGATTTTATTAGGGTTTCACACTGCGTAGCTTGTGTGAAACACTATTGTTTTTGTTAAAATTATTAGGGTTTCACACTGCGTAGCTTGTGTGAAACACTATTGTTTTTGTTAAAATTATTATTCTTATTATTAAGCTTTCATATTACATATGAAAGCTTATTGTTTCTGTTAAAGTTATTATTAAGCTTTCATATGTATTACATATGAAAGCTTATTGTTTCTGTTAAAGTTATTATTATTATTTTTTTTTTTTGTGTGTTTTCTGCAAATCGGATTTCTCAGAATCTATCCATAGGATCTTTCTGAAATTTTGACCTACCCCCCCAAAAATGGGGTGCGAACCTTGATTAAATGTATTTTCAAAACGTTTTACGAATCCGAAATCACCGAATTTTACGAACGAATGCATTTGACCTACAATGCTGTAACTTTGTGACTATTTGATCTATTTTACTAATTCTTTTTTCTTTGAGTATCCTAAGACATTTACTTCAAATCTGCAATTTCGGATTTTCGAATTTCGAAAATTCGTCGCTGTGATTTCGAACCGGAAGTTTACACAAACTCGACGACTTCTTTAGTAGTTGTACGATTTTCATGAAATTTAATATGTAAGTAGACCTTAATGATGCGACAAGAAAAATGACTTTAGAAATTTTCTAACTTATCTCCCCTTGGTGAAATTAAGGATCAAAGTTTTCAAAAAAATCGTCGAAATATAGGTCAGAATGACCTAGTTTTTTTTTTTGATACTAGACAAGGAATTACTGATTCGTACACAAAATATGGAGTTTGTCGATCGAACCGGAAGTGCCACCATCTTTAAACGTGAAAAATCAATAAGGCTTTTTTGCTATTTTACTTACAGACTCGGGAGTTATATTTTCTGAATCCTTGCAGGAAGGCCTAAAAAATGTCGCGAATAGAATTCTGATTTAGGTCAACCGGGTGTCACCATTTTGAATTGAAAATGAAAAATAGAAGCAATTTGAAGGGCCGAGACTTTGGAGCACAATAACTCTCATTCTAATTAAGCTAGAATGTTCAAACTTGTTGTAAGCGTTCAATAGGTCAATGTTATGATTGAGGTCAAAGATGAGCATTTTCTGCTTGGGGTAAGCAGAGATAAGCATGCTGATTTGTTGATTCTTTAGGGCACGATAACTTCGGTTATAATGAAGGGAGGGCGGTGAAACTTTTGTCAATAGAGAGTCTAATAGCTAGCCTGTTGAGTGAAATCATTGTATCATTTTTTTTAAATATCAGGGATAGCCGAAAAAAAGAGATTGAAAATCCAAAAAGTCGTATTTTTACAATTTGGAGCATGTTTAGAGGTCTTTCTCGTAAAGTCAACATACTATTTTTTGGGAACTTCTTCTACAAAGAGTCTTATTGGTAGTCTTTTATATGAAACCATCGATCAACAGTCCAACATATCAGGAGTAGAAGAACAAAAGGATCGAACATTGAAAACGGCACCCTTTCATTGTTAAGCGAAACATGCAGTGTGGGTGACTACAATCTACGCATTTAGTCATCGTATAGAGTTTATTCAACAGTATCGAATTCCAACTGCTTAGGGATATTTTACGTGCATTCCAATGTGTACACGGGACCTTGGTTTTTCGTCCCATCCGAATGACTAGACAGCTGTGCTTGTCAGGCCCTCCGTTCTGCCTCACTGACAAGGGGAACCACGCCGGGAAATCGAGATGAACTTTTTCCGTGCAGAACTTTCAATTCAGGCAAAACGTTTATTGCATACGATTAAGCTGGTCAGTTGGAGCTTATTTTCAAAAGTTTTGTAATAATCGGTTGGTAATTAAAGTACCGTGCACATTAAACTGTTAAAACAGAAAATTTCTCCCGGTTGAAATGTTTCTTGCTATAAGTCAGCAATTTTCCGAATTCAGGGAGGCTGGATGGCTCAATGGTTAGCATGTGCTCGCTGTATCGTAACGTTTATCATTGAGTCAACGGGCGTCGTTTCGATCTCCCGGTTGCACGTGACATGGTGTATGATGTCCAACCTCGTGGGTTTTCTCCGTGTTCTTCGGTTTCCTCCCAACGGCTAAAGACCAGTACGTGCAAGGGGAGTTTTTAAATAAAATTAAAAAACATATGTTAGTCCCGAAATGACCTAGTTTGTGTCGAATGGACGTTAGGCCGCATTTCTCTCTTTCTCTTTTTAAAGTTTTGTAATAATCGGTTGGTAATCAAAGGTACTGTTAAAGTGATAAAACAGAAAATTTGGCCCGGTTGTAATGTTTCTCACTTTAAAGTCAGCAATTTGTCGATTTTAAGGGGCAAACGTTTATTGCGAACGATTAAGCTGGTCAGTTGGAGCTTATTTTCAAAAGTTTTGTAATAATCGGTTGGTAATTAAAGTACCGTGCACATTAAACTGTTAAAACAGAAATTTTCGCCCGGTTGAAATGTTTCTTGCTATAAGTCAGCAATTTTCCGAATTCAGGGAGGCTGGATGGCTGAATGGTTAGCATGTGCTCGCTGTATCGTAACGTTTGTCATTGAGTCAACGGGCGTCGTTTCGATCTCCCGGTTGCACGTGACATTGTGTATGATGTCCAACCTCGTGGGTTTTCTCCGTGTTCTTCGGTTTCCTCCCAACGGCTAAAGACCAGTACGTGCAAGGGGAGTTTTTCAATAAAATTAAAAAACATATGTTAGTCCCGAAATGACCTAGTTTGTGTCGAATGGACTTTAGGCCGCATTTCTCTCTTTCTCTTTTTAAAGTTTTGTAATAATCGGTTGGTAATCAAAGGAACTGTTAAAGTGATAAAACAGAAAATTTGGCCCGGTTGTAATGTTTCTCACTTTAAAGTCAGCAATTTGTCGATTTTAAGGGGCAAACGTTTATTGCGAACGATTAAGCTGGTCAGGGGGAGCTTATTTTAAAAAGTTTTGTAATATTCGGTTGATAACTAAAGGTACCGTGCAAATTAAACTGTTAAAATAGAAAATTTGGCCCGGTTGAAATGTTTCTCGCTGTAGGTCAGCAATTTGCCGAATTTAGGGAGGTTGCGTGGCTGAATGGTTAGCACGTGCGCTCTGTATCATAACGTCTGTCATTGAGTCAACTGGCCTTGTTTCGATTTCTTGGTTGTACGTGAAAAGGAGTATGGTCGCCTTACCAACCTCGTAGGCCGTAACGCCGCTGCCCGGGTAAAATTTCCCTCATTGCACACTTTATGGCGTATGCCCGTCTTCATTAGCCCATTGTAGGAGCAGAACAGTAGGACGTTAAACCCCATTCAATTTCATTTCATTTTCTCTATGTTGCTTATTTATTATAGTGGATAAATATTTTTCTGGTTCTAGCAATTATTTAATTTCTGCATAGAAATCTCTGGCCAGTTTTTTTTTTATTGCAGAGTGCCATTCTTGTATATTGCAGTCTATGACCCTTTGTTTAAAACATGCTTAAGAAGTCGTCACGATTTCCTACTTATAACCAAACATATTGGAAACCATAATTATATAACATATCTTGGAAGCCCGATTACAGCTATACAAGTTTCAGTTATTTCCCTTTAGTTTAAAGATTATTTTTTTGCCCGGGTGCAATGTTTCTCACTACATTTAAATTTGTAACTTTGTGAGTTTTTGACCGATTTTGATATTATGTCTTTATAATTTTCCAAATCTACATATTTAACGTACATATTCAAACAGTTGAGTTCAACCTGATCCAAAAAGTTTTAGTTTTGTTCAAAGTTATCTCATTTAATTTTTCGATGTTTTCTTACCATTTTCATTTCATTTTTCTGAAAGTTTTGAAATCGGAAGTCATCCCGATTACAGCAACACAAGTATCAGTTATTTCCCTTTAGTTTTCAGATTACTCAATGTTTCATACTATATTTAGACTTGTAACTTCGCGAGTTTTTGACCAATTTTGATAGTTTGTTATTCTTATCCTTTTATTTGAGATACTTGATATAATCGATGACACGTGACGATGAATATGAAAGCTTTCATATCTGCATGGGACAGTAGCAGATCTAGTTATTATTATTTTTTTTTTTTGTGTATTTTCTGCAAATCGGATTCCTCAGAATCTAATCATAGGATCTTTCTGAAACTTTGACCTACCCCCCAAAATTGGGGTGCGAACCTTGATTAAATATATTTTCAAAACGTTTTACGAATCCGAAATCACCGAATTTTACGAACGAATGCCTTTGACCTACAATGCTGTAACTTTGTGATTATTTGAGCTATTTAATTAATTCTTTTTTCTATGAGTACCTTGAGACATTTACTTCAAATCTGCAATTTCGGATTTTCGAATTTCGAAAATTCGTCGCTGTGATTTTGAACCGGAAGTTTAGACCAACTCGACAACTTCTTTAGTAGTTGTACGATTTTCATGAAATTTAATATGTAAGTAAACCTCAATGATGCGACTTGAAAAATGACTTTAGAAATTTTCTAAATTATCTCCCCTTGGAGAAATTGAGGATCGAAATTTTCAAAAAAATCGACGAAATATAGGTCAAATCATCTTGAATTTTTTTTAGATACTAGCTACGAGACCACTGATTCGTACACTAAAAATGGAGTTTGTAGCTCAACCCGGAAGTGCCACCATCTTGAAATGTAAAAACCTCAAACGCCATTTTGCTATTTTACATACAGACACGGGGGTTATATTTTCTGAATCCTTGAAGGGATGGCTATAAAATGTTGGCAGTAGAATTTTGATTTAAGTCAATGGATAGTCACCATATTGAATTGAATATCAGAAATAGTGAAAAATGGATATTAACGGGCATGTAAATTATCAGAATAAACCGTAGTTTGTTGAATTCATTTCCTATCTTTGAAATTAATACATTTGGGGATAGCCTGGCTTATTGTCGAATTTTTGGCATTTGAAAATTGCAAAATTTCAAATTTCGCCTTTGATGTTTTCCGTGCCGAAAAAGTTGTTTTCGCATGAAAAACTCCGATTAACAGCTTGAAAATAATCAAATAGATCGCAGTTTCGCGATTTCGTCTCAAATCTGGGAAATCAATACATTTTTGGTTAGCCTCTTTTAAAAAATGGGTGGTGGCCTTGGAATCAATATATTTTCAAAACGTTTTGCGAATCCAAAATCACCGTAAACAACTGATGAAAAAATTGACTTTGACAGCTGTGTTACTTCGTGATTTTGTGATCTATTTTACTTTTCTGGTTAGCCTCCTTTCAAAAATGGGTGGTGGCCTTGAAATCAATATATTTTCAAAACGTTTTGCGAATCCAAAATCACCGAAAATAACCGATGAAAAAATTGAGCTTTGATGGAAACTATATAGAAAAATAAAAGGAAACATCAACATTATATAGGTCTTGCACACATAGGCTTAGAACTTTGCAGCCAGTCATCATATTAATTGAAATTGAATAGGTTTGATTTGATATAATTATTTGTTTTCTATTTTAAAACTATCTAAAAAAATATTTGTAATCATTTATGTTATTGATTTAGATTAATACTGTTTATATTGTGTACATTTTAACACCTTCATCGATTAATAATGGTTTGCATAGTCATCGTATAGAGCTTATTCAACAGTATCGAATTCCAACTGCTTAGGGATATTTTACGTGCACTCCAATGTGTACACGGGACCTTGGTTTTTCGTCCCACCTAATGACCTAGTTTGTGTCGAATGGACGTTAAGCCGCATTTATCTCTTTCTCTTTTATTTTTAAAGTTTTGTAATAATCGGTTGTACTGTACTGTAAAAGTGATAAAACAGAAAATTTCGCCCGGTAGTAATGTTTCTCACTTTAAAGTCAGCAATTTGCTCATTTTAGGGGGCAAACGTTTATTGCGAACGATTAAGCTGGTCAGGGGGAGCTTATTTTTAAAAGTTTTGTAATATTCGGTTGATAATTAAAGGTACCGTGCAAATTAAACTGTTAAAATAGAAAATTTCGCCAGGTTGAAATGTTTCTCGCAGTAGGTCAGCAATTTGCCAAATTTAGGGAGGTTGCGTGGCTGAATGGTAAGCACCTGCGCACTGTATAGTAACGTCTGTCATTGAGTCAACTGGCGTTGTTTCGATTGAAATGCCCGGTTGAACTGTTTCTCGCTATAAGTCAGCAATTTACCGATTTTAGGGAGCCTGAATGGCTGAATGGTTAGCATGTGCGCGCTGTATCGTAACGTCTGTCATTGAGTCAACCGGCATCGTTTCGATTTCCAGGTTGCACGTGACATGGAGTATGGTGTCCAACCTCGTGGGTTTTCTCCGTGTCCTTCGGTTTCCTCCCACGGCTGATTTCAGATTATTGTTATGCCTGGGTGCAATGTTTCATACTATATTTAGACTTGTAACTTCGCGAGTTTTTGACCAATTTCGATAATTTTTTCTTCTTATCCTTTTATTTAGGATACTTGATACAATCAATGACACGTGACGATGAATATGAAAGCTTTCATATCTGCATGGGACAGTAGCAGATCTAGTTATTATTATTATTATTATTATTATTATTCAGATTCCAATTTGAATAGATCTCGGCAACTACGTGTCGCATCGTTACGATTTCTTCGGTTTTACTGGGAAAGTGGGTGTGACTTAGAGGATAAAGCTATTTTGAACGTTCTGCGACAATGCGAAATGTCCGAAATCACCGAAGTTATCGTTTTTGAAAATATTGCAGTAATTTTAACAATAATCATTGGATTTTAACTTTCGATACATTTTGGCATAGCCTGAGACAGGGCACATAGCTACGCTACTTTCGATTTGTGATTTTCGGCAAATCTTCGAAGATATTAGGCGCCAAATTTCGAAAATTTTTTAGTCGTATTGTGCACAGAATTAAAGAGTCATCTGACTAGTGCAAAAATGTTAAAAAATTTTGTCTCAGTAATTTACCTTGGCCGCCATTGGCTAATTCAGTTTTTCAGTCCTAGATTAATTTTTTATTGTTCGATTTGTATAAAACAAAGTTCATATGCTTCGTTGTATCAATTGTCATTTTTTTTATTACCGAAAGTGTTATCTGTCGGCACCGGAAGTGGCATAATTTTACCAAAAACTACAATTTTGACAGTTATTTTCCTTCTTCGAAAACAAATATTATTTTTTGGAAAAATTATTTGACTCAAAGAGTGTGCCCTTTCAAGGCGCAAAAAATGTAGGAAGCAGTTTTTTTAATTTCGATTTCATTTTCGAGCAAATTCGATTAAGAGGCTAAAAATGGTGTAAAATTGGCCTATTTACAACCTATTCAGGCTTTTCAGATTTTAAAATATTTCTTCGTAACTTTTATAAACTTGTAGCTATAATCCATACGAAGAAAATGTATGTTAAAATTCGTTTGTAATATAAGCAGTTACCAAGAAATGGGCAGTTCTGTACAAGTCACTGTTTTCGTTATTTTGCCTGTAAAATAGTCAATTATGATTGGATTTTTATAAAAGTGACATCATTTGATTCAAAAAGCACGTAGCGTCATATCAAGTTGATTACAATTTAAAATTGACACCGGAAGTGACATCATTTGGTCAAAAAATGCATTTTAAACTTTTTTAAATCAATGTTTTATTCAACCAAGAATAACTTAATATGTATTAATAATTTTAACTTTTGGTTTAAATTCACATATAAACAAAACTCATATGGTCATATAGATATCATAAAATGGTTTCTAACTTGTTCGGTTGCCGAGAAATAGACGGTTTTCTACAGGTCACTTTTGAAGGTTTCGGGGCCATAAAAGGGTCAATTATTATTCGATTTTCATAAGCGTCACACCATGTTATACCTAATGCCATTTGGGATTTCATACAAGTAATTTAAGATTTTCATTATCACCGGAAGTAACGTCATTTTGGCAAAAACTGTATTTTTAGCCTTCAAAACAGATATTTTATTCAAATGAGTCTGTTTTGAAATCTTTTTCAAATTATGGTATTTGATGTCAATCAACAAATAGAATGAACCCATACGATCATACAGATACCACAAAATGGTTTCTAACTTGTACGGTTGCCGAGAAATAGCCGATTTTTTACAAGTCACTTTTCAAGTTTTTTGGTCTTTAAAAGTGGCAATTATTATTCAATTTACATAAAATTTTCACTATATGATATCATATGCCATTTCTGATTTCATAAGACTAATTGAACATTTTCATTAACACAGGAAGTAATTTAATTTTGTCAAGATCATTTACAAGTAACAAATGTATAAAATGAATTGATATTGCTGGATTTGGTTGATTCTGCGTCCATTTTATTTGTGTGCAATGTTAATTTGGAAACCTGTTTAGTGGTTTCGTTGGTACCAGAAGCGACATATGTTCAAGGGTGACTTGGCACCGGAAGTGACATGTTTAAGGGTAACGTGGCACCAGTGAAACCCGTCATTCCTGCATGCAGGTCTAGTTAGGGTTTCACACTGCGTAGCTTGTGTGAAACACTATTGTTTTTGTTAAAATTATTATTCTTATTATTATTCTTATTATTATTCCAATTCCACTTTGACTATATCTCAGCAACTACTTGTCGCATCGTTACGATTTCTTCGGTTTTACTGGGAAAGTGGGTGTGACTTAGAGGATAAAGCTATTTGGAACGTTCTGCGAAAATGCGAAATGTCCGAAATCACCGAAGTTATCGTTTTTGAAAATATTGCAGTAATTTTAACAATAATCATTGGATTTTAACTTTCGATACATTTTGGCATAGCCTGAGACAGGGCACATAGCTACGCTACTTTCGATTTTTGATTTTCGGCAAATCTTCGAAGATATTAGGCGCCAAATTTCGAAAATTTAAAATTTTACAAAAAACTTTTTTATTTATGAATATTTTTTAGTCGTATTGTGCACAGAATTAAAGAGTCATCTGACTAGCGCAAAAATGTTAAAAAATTTTGTCTCAGTAATTCACCTTGGCCGCCATTGGCTAATTCAGTTTTTCAGTCCTAGATTAATTTTTTATTGTTCGATTTGTATAAAACAAAGTTCATATGCTTCGTTGTATCAATTGTCATTTTTTTTATTACCAAAAGTGTTATCTGTCGGCACCGGAAGTGGCATAATTTTACCAAAAACTACAATTTTGACAGTTATTTTCCTTCTTCGAAAACAAAAATTATTTTTTTCAAATATTATTTGACTCAAAGAGTGTGCCCTTTCAAGGCGCAAAAAATGTAGAAAGCAGTTTTTTTAATTTCGATTTCATTTTCGAGCAAATTGGATTAAGAGGCTAAAAATGGTGTAAAATTGACCTATTTACAACCTATTCAGGCTTTTCAGATTTTAAAATATTTCTTCATAACTTTTATAAACTTGTAGCTATAATCCATACGAAGAAAATGTATGTTAAAATTCGTTTGTAATATAAACAGTTACCAAGAAATGGGCAGTTCTGTACAAGTCACTGTTTCCGTTATTTTGCCTGTAAAATAGTCAATTATTATTGGATTTTTATAAAAGTGACATCATTTGATTGAAAAAGCACGTAGCGTCATATCAAGTTGATTACAATTTAAAATTGACACCGGAAGTGACATCATTTGGTCAAAAAATGCATTTTAAACTTTTTAAATCAATGTTTTATTCAACCAAGAATAACTTAATATGTATTAATAATTTTAACTTTTGGTTTAAATTCACATATAAACAAAACTCATATGGTCATATAGATATCATAAAATGGTTTCTAACTTGTTCGGTTGCCGAGAAATAGACGGTTTTCTACAGGTCACTTTTGAAGGTTTCGGGGCCATAAAAGGGTCAATTATTATTCGATTTTCATAAACGTCACACCATGTTATACCTAATGCCATTTGGGATTTCATACAAGTAATTTAAGATTTTCATTATCACCGGAAGTAACGTCATTTTGGCAAAAACTATATTTTTAGCTTCCAAAACAGATATTTTATTCAAATGAGTCTGTTTTAAAATCTTTTTCAAATTATGGTATTTGATGCAAATCAACAAATAGAATGAACCCATACGATCATACAGATACCACAAAATGGTTTCTAACTTGTACGGTTGCAGAGAAATAGCCGATTTTCTACAAGTCACTTTTCAAGTTTTTTGGTCTTGAAAAGTGGCAATTATTATTCGATTTACATAAAATTTTCACTATATGATATCGTATGCCATTTCTGATTTCATAAGACTAATTGAACATTTGCATTAACAACGGGAGTAATTTAATTTTGTCAAGATCATTTACAAGTAACAAATGTATAAAATGAATTGATATTGCTGGATTTGGTTGATTCTGCGTCCATTTTATCTGTGTGCAATGTTAATTTGGAAACCTGTTTAGTGGTTTCGCTGGTACCGGAAGTGACATATGTTCAAGGGTAACTTGGCACCGGAAGTGACATGTTTAAGGGTAACGTGGCACCAGTGAAACCCGTCATTCCTGCATGCAGGTCTAGTTATTAGGGTTTCACACTGCGAAGCTTGTGTGAAACACTATTGTTTTTGTTAAAATTATTATTCTTATTATTATTATTCTTCTTTTGTTTTGAGTAGATCTCAGCAACTGCTTGTCGCATCGTTACGATTTCTTCAGTTTTACTGGGAAAGTGGGTGTGACTTAGAGGATAAAGCTATTTTGAACGTTCTGCGACAATGCGAAATGTCCGAAATCACCGAAGTTATCGTTTTTTAAAATATTGCAGTAATTTTAACAATAATCATGGGATTTTAACTTTCGGTACGTTTTGGCATAGCCGGAGACATGGCACATAGCTACGCTACTTTCGATTTTTGATTTTCGGCAAATCTTCGAAGATATTAGGCGCCAAATTTTGAAAATTTAAAATTTTACAAAAAACTTTTTTATTTATGAATTTTTTTTAGTCGTGTTGTACACAGAATTAAAGAGTCATCTGACTTGCGCAAAAATGTTAAAAATTTTTGTCTCAGTAATTTTCCTTGGCCGCCATTGGCTAATTCAGTTTTTCAGTCCTAGATTATTTTTTTATTGTTCGATTTGTATAAAACAAAGTTCATATGCTTCGTTGTCTCAATTGTCATTTTTTTTGTTACCAATAGTGTTATCTGTCGGCACCGGAAGTGGCATAATTTTACCAAAAACTACAATTTTGACAGTTATTTTCCTTCTTCGAAGACAAATATTATTTTTTTGAAAAATGATATGACTCAAAGAGTGTGTCCTTTCAAGGCGCAAAAAATGGCGGAAGCAGTTTTTTTAATTTCTATTTCATTTTCTAGCAAATTGGATTAAGAGGTGAAAAAGGGCGTAAAATTGACCTATTTACAACCCATTCAGGCTTTTCAGATTTTAAAATATTTTTACATAACTCTTATAGTCTTGTAGCTATAATCAATACGAAGAGAATGTATGTGAAAATTAGTTTGTAATATAAGCAGTTGCCAAGAAATGGGCAGTTCTGCATAAGTCACTGTTTTCTTTATTTTGCGTGTAATAAAGTCAATTATTATTGGATTTTTATAAAAGTGACATCATTTGATTCAAAAAGCATGTAGCGTCATATCAAGTTGATTACAATTTAAAATTGACACCGGAAGTGACGTCATTTTGTCAAAAACTGCATTTTTAACCTTTTTAAATCAATGATTTATTCAACCAAGAATTACTTAATATGTATTAATAATTTTAACTTTTGGTTTAAATTCACATATAAACACAACTCATATGATCATATAGATATCATAAAATTGTTTCTAACTTGTTCGGTTGCCGAGAAATAGACGGTTTTCTACAGGTCACTTTTGAAGGATTTGGGGCCATAAAAGAGTCAATTATTATTTGATTTTCATAAACGTTACACCATGTTATACCTAATGCCATTTGGGATTTCATACAAGTAATGTAAGATTTTCATTATCACCGGAAGTAATGTCATTTTGGCAAAAACTGTATTTTTAGCCTTCAAAACAGATATTTTATTCAAATGAGTCTGTTTTGAAATCTTTTTCAAATTATGGCATTTGATGTCAATCAACAAATAGAATGAACCCATACGATCATACAGATACCACAAAATGGTTTCTAACTTGTACGGTTGCCGAGAAATAGCCGATTTTCTACAAGTCACTTTTCAAGTTTTTTGGTCTTTAAAAGTGGCAATTATTATTCGATTTACATAAAATTATCACTGTATGATAGATATCGTATGCCATTTCTGATTTCATAAGACTAATTGAACATTTTCATTAACACCGGGAGTAATTTAATTTTGTCAAGATCATTTACAAGTAACAAATGTATAAAATGAATTGATATTGCTGGATTTGGTTGATTCTGCGTCCATTTTATTTGTGTGCAATGTTAATTCGCAAACCTGTTTAGTGGTTTCGTTGGTACCAGAAGCGACATATGTTCAAGGGTAACTTGGCACCGGTAGTGACATGTTTAAGGGTAAGGTGGCACCAGTGAAACCCGTCATTCCTGCATGCAGGTCTAGTTAGGCTTTCAGACTTTGTCTGAAAGACTATTGTTTTTACTAAAATTATTATTTATTATTATTATTTTATTTTTCGGGGGAGCCTATTTCTCAGTGTCTGTAACAGATACAGATCTGGGACATAATTTTCTATCAGGAAACCATATGGTGGCTATCCCTTCCACTGTATTTGAAACTTCTGCGCAGACCGGAAGTGGTCGAATTTCGTGCGGTGCCAAAAAATTAAAAAACGGCCGTAGATTCGTTAATTTTGTATCTATTTTCATACAAATTACATTTTTGGAAACCCTGAGTCTTTTCTCGGACGATAGCAGTTGAAAATTTTGCAATTTCGAAACTTCGCCGTTGACTTCTAGCGTTTGAAAAATGAAAATATGTTGTTTAAGACACATTTTTTGTTATTTTTCAAAATTTTAAAATTTGACCTACATTTTTGGATACCTGACGGCAATCCGATTCCAGTAATATAAGTTTCATTCAGAGTTATCGCCCTTTATTTTTCGATTTTTTTCGAATTTTCTTCACATTTTGTGAGCTTAAGTTTCGTTTTACGGCCAGATCGACGTTTCTGAAATTCCTAGAAAATGAAGTAATATGGTCAAACCACCGTTTAAAGCAATTTCAACAACAATCCGTAAACCGGAAGTAGTAGAAATAATATGCGATATTTTGAAAAAAAAGTGAAAAATGGGTGTTTTGGGTTAAAACACGATTTTTCCGTCCGATATCAACGGATTAAACGAATTAAGGTATCATTTGGTCGGGCGGTGATTGGACCACTGAATGATACCCAATTCGTACGGATACGATTAGCAGGAAGCAAAATATGGCACGCTGAAAATCAAGTATTTTCTGATTTTTAGCATTTTTGGACGCCTGTATCTCGAAAACTTAACCGCAACTTTTTTTTAAATTTTTTCTATCGAGAGTCCTTTCGGAGGTTTTGTGCATGAAGCCATCCAATAAGACTTTGAAATATCTGGAATAGGTGAAATAACGGACTGAAAATCGAAAAAAGTCGAAAAATCGTGAAATTTTGGAAAATGCTCTACTATTTTGTTATTTTAAGAGATTTTCAAAAAAAGATTGTATATTCAGATAGCAGACCTAATTACGATTCTAACGATGTATAATATGTATGTAGTTATTGAAATTTAATTTTCGATATTTTAATTTTTTTGCATTGTTGGCACTTTTGAACATAGGATTTCTCAGGGGCATTTTATCTGATCAGATAATGTAATATGTCATTACAGAGCCCTGTGGCTATTTTAGTGCCCAAACCGGCTATTAAAACTATTCCGACAATAATAGCCATACCGGAAGTATTCAAAAAATGAAAAAAAAATGTTAAAAACATTGTCGCACTTGCGAAAAACTTGATTTCTCCCTTAGGTAATAGCGGACCAAAAGAACTAAAGTGTCGCTGGATAGCCCTATTAATGGACCATCATATGGTGTCTAAATAATACGATTTCGATTATAAGGAAATAATTTATTGTATGCCAAAAATCTAGTATTTTCTGATTTTTTAACATTCTGAGACGCCCTTTTCTCGAAAACAACGCCGCAGATTTTTCTTAAACTTTTCTTACTCAAAGTCCTATCGGTTGTCTATATAGTGAATCCAAAATGAAAAGCAATGAAATAATATAAGAGGTTCAAAAATGGCCCCAAACTTTGAAAAAAATTGAAAAATCGTTAAATTTTTGTAAACGCTCTTTAATTTATCTTTTTTTCCAAAACTACTCAATGGATGTTTCTGACACTTCTGGTACAGAAAGTTAAGTATCCAAATAACTTCATAAAGCTGTCACGACAATGATCGTAAAACCGGAAGTAGTCGAAAAAATGTCCGATATTTTGAAAAAATTTTATGATTATTTTTTGATGGTATTTTACACATTTGATGCCTTATTTCATTTATGACTTCTATCAACTAAGTTAACATTTTCAATATCACCGGAAGTAATGTAATTTTTGCAAAAAACGTATTTTTAGCCTTCAAAACAAACATTTTTTTGAAGGGATTTATATTTATTATTTGTTTAACTTTATAACGTCTGACTCTAATGGGCAGTAAGATTGAATCAATACCATCATATTGATATCAACAAAAAGGCTTCTAGCATGTTCCCTTGTCGAAAAATAGCCAATTTTCCAAGGGTCTTTTTTAATTATTTTACCTTCTTAATTTCAGTTTATGGGTTATAGGTTAATTTTTCATTGCCCGATATGTATTAAACAAATTTTGTATGTTGCAAATTTTCGACTTATTTTTCACCTATAAAAATTTATTTCGGCACCGGAAGTGACGTAATTTTGCCATAATTTACAATTTTGACCGGTCTTTTCGCCAGCAAATATTACTATTACATATGATAGAGGGTGTCACTGAAGCAAAACAACTAAAGTATAGTTCGGTGGCTCAATGGGTTGGCTATGGTATAATAAACTTCCTGTATGATTCCTGAAAGCCGGTTCAGTGCTGCTTGCAGGTCTAGTTCTTATTATTATTATTCTTCTTTTGTTTTGAGTAGATCTCAGCAACTGCTTGTCGCATCGTTACGATTTCTTCAGTTTTACTGGGAAAGTGGGTGCGACTTAGAGGATAAAGCTATTTTGAACGTTCTGCGACAATGCGAAATGTCCGAAATCACCGAAGTTATCGTTTTTTAAAATATTGCAGTAATTTTAACAATAATCATGGGATTTTAACTTTCGATACATTTTGGCATAGCCGGAGACATGGCACATAGCTACGCTACTTTCGATTTTTGATTTTCGACAAATCTTCGAAGATATTAGGCGCCAAATTTTGAAAATTTAATATTTTACAAAAAATTTTTTTATTTATGAATATTTTTTAGTCGTGTTGCACACAGAATTAAAGAGTCATCTGACCTGCGCAAAAATGTTAATTTTTTTTGTCTCAGTAATTTTCCTTGGCCGCCATTGGCTAATTCAGTTTTTCAGTCCTAGATTATTTTTTTATTGTCCGATTTGTATAAAACAAAGTTGATATGCTTCGTTGTCTCAATTGTCATTTTTTTTGTTACCAATAGTGTTATCTGTCGGCACCGGAAGTGGCATAATTTTACCAAAAACCTAAATTTTGACAGTTATTTTCCTTCTTCGAAAACAAATATTATTTTTTTGAAAAATTATATGACTCAAAGAGTGTGTCCTTTCAAGGCGCAAAAAATGGCGGAAGCAGTTTTTTAAATTTCTATTTCATTTTCTAGCAAATTGGATTAAGAGATGAAAAAAGGCGTAAAATTGACCGATTTACAACCCATTCAGGCTTTTCAGATTTTAAAATATTTTTACATAACTCTTATAGACTTGCAGCTATAATCAATACGAAGACAATGTATGTGAAAATTAGTTTGTAATATAAGCAGTTGCCAGGAAATGGGCAGTTCTGCATAAGTCACTGTTTTCTTTATTTTGCGTGTAATAAAGTCAATTATTATTGGATTTTTATAAAAGTGACATCATTTGATTCAAAAAGCATGTAGCGTCATATCAAGTTGATTACAATTTAAAATTGACACCGGAAGTGACGTCATTTTGTCAAAAACTGCATTTTAAACTTTTTAAATCAATGAATTATTCAACCAAGAATTACTTAATATGTATTAATAATTTTAACTTTTGGTTTAAATTCACATATAAACACAACTCATATGGTCATATAGATATCATAAAATTGTTTCTAACTTGTTCGGTTGCCGAGAAATAGACGGTTTTCTACAGGTCACTTTTGAAGGATTTGGGGCCATAAAAGAGTGAATTATTATTCGATTTTCATAAACGTTACACCATGTTATACCTAATGCCATTTGGGATTTCATACAAGTAATGTAAGATTTTCATTATCACCGGAAGTAATGTCTTTTTGGCAAAAACTGTATTTTTAGCCTTCAAAACAGATATTTTATTCAAATGAGTCTGTTTTGAAATCTTTTTCAAATTATGGTATTTGATGTCAATCAAAAAATAGAATGAAGCCATACGATCATACAGATACCACAAAATGGTTTCTAACTTGTACGGTTGCCGAGAAATAGCCGATTTTCTACAAGTCACTTTTCAAGTTTTTTGGTCTTTAAAAGTGGCAATTTACTCGATTTACATAAAATTTTCACTGTATGATATCGTATGCCATTTCTGATTTCATAAGACTAATTGAACATTTTCATTAACACCGGGAGTAATTTAATTTTGTCAAGATCATTTACAAGTAACAAATGTATAAAATGAATTGATATTGCTGGATTTGGTTGATTCTGCGTCCATTTTATTTGTGTGCAATGTTAATTTGGAAACCTGTTTAGTGGTTTCGTTGGTACAAGAAGCGACATATGTTCAAGGGTAACTTGGCACCGGAAGTGACATGTTTAAGGGTAAGGTGGCACCAGTGAAACCCGTCATTCCTGCATGCAGGTCTAGTTCTTATTATTATTATTATTATTATTATTCAGATTCCAATTTGAATAGATCTCAGCAACTAATTGTCGCATCGTTATGATTTCTCCGGTTTTACTGGGAAAGTGGGTGTGACTTAGAGGATAAAGCTATTTTGAACGTTCTGTGACAATGCGAAATGTCCGAAATCACCGAAGTTAGCGTTTTTAAAAATATTGCAATAATTTTAACAATAATCATGGGATTTTAACTTTCGATACATTTTGGCATAGCCGGAGACATGGCACATAGCTACGCTACTTTCGATTTTTGATTTTTGTCAAATCTTCGAAGATATTAGGCGCCAAATTTCGAAAATTTAAAATTTTACAAAAAACTTTTTTAGTTATAAATATTTTTTAGTCGTGTTGTGCACAGAATTAAAGAGTCATCTGACTAGCGCAAAAATGTTAAAAAAATTTGTCTCAGTAATTTTCCTTGGCTGCCATTGGCTAATTCAGTTTTTCAGTCCTAGATTAATTTTTTATTGTTCGATTTGTATAAAACAAAGTTCATATGCTTCGTTGTCTCAATTGTCATTTTTTTTATTACCGAAAGTGTTATCTGTCGGCACCGGAAGTGGCATAATTTTACCAAAAACTACAATTTTGACAGTTAGGTACCATTTTTCGAAAACAAATATTATTTTTTTGAAAAATTATATGACTCAAAGAGTGTGTCCTTTAAAGGCGCAAAAAATGTCGGAAGCAGTTTTTTTAATTTCTTTTTCATTTTCTAGCAAATTGGATTAAGAGGTGAAAAAGGCGTAAAATTGACCTATTTACAACTCATTCAGGCTTTTCAGATTTTAAAATATCTTTACGTAACTTTTATAAACTTGTAGCTATCATCCATACGAAAAGAATATACGTGAAAATTAGTTTGTAATATAAGCAGTTGCCGAGAAATAGGCAATTTTGCATGAGTCACTTTTCACGTAATTTTGGCTGTAAAAGAATCAATTATTATTCGATTTTCAATTTTCTTTCGCCATTGGATGCCTAATGCCATAGTGGACTATTTCAAACCATTTTACCTCTTACGCTGCCACCGGAAATGACGTCATTTGCTCAAAACTTAAATTTTAGCCTTTAAAAACAATATTTTATTCAAATGAGTCGTACTTGTTATTTTTTTTCAAATTATGATATTTGATTCTATTGATCAAATAGATTGAACCCATACGATCATACAGATACCACAAAATGGTTTCTAACTTGTACGGTTGCAGAGAAATGGGCGATTTTCCTTAAGTCACTTTTCAAGGTTTTTGGTCTATAAAAGTGTCAGTTATTCTTCGATTTTCATAAAATTTTCACCATATGATATCTTGTCATTGATGATTTCATAGAACTAATTTAACATTTTCAGTATCACCGGAAGTAACGTCATTTTGGCAAAAACTGTATTTTTAGCCTTCAAAACAGATATTTTTTTCAAATGAGTCTGATTTGTAATATATTTCAAATTATGATATTTGATTCCAATCAACAAATGGATTGAACCCATACGATCATATAGATACCAAAAGATAGTTTTTATCGTGTACGGTTGCCGAGAAATAGACGATTTTCTACAAGTCACTTTTCAAGGTTTTTGGTCTATAAAAGTGGCAATTATCATTCGATTTACATACAATTTTCGCCATATGATACCTTATGCCATTTCTGATTTCATAAAACTAATTGAACATTTTCATTATCACCGGAAGTAATGAAATTTTGCCAGGATCACTTACAAGTAACATATATATAAAATGAATTGATATTGCTGGAATTGGTTGATTCTTCGTCCATTTTATTTGATGTTTACAATGCTTATGTGGAAACCAGTTTGATGGTTTCATTGGTATCGGAAGTGACATATGTTTAAGGGTAACGTGGCACCGAAAGTGACGTGGCACCAGTGAAACCCGTCATTCCTGCATGCAGGTCTAGTTAGGCTTTCAGACTTTCGTCTGAAAGCCTATTGAGATTACTAAAATTATTATTAAGCTTTCATATTTCATATGAAAGCTTATTGTTTCTGTTAAGATTATTAAGCTTTCATATTACATATGAAAGCTTATTGTTTCTGTTAAAGTTATTATTATTATTATTTTTTTTTTTTTTGTGTATTTTCTGCAAATCGGATTTCTCAGAATCTAACCATAGGATCTTTCTGAAACTTTGACCTACCCCCCAAAATTGGGGTGCGAACCTTGATTAAATATATTTTCAAAACGTTTTACGAATCCGAAATCACCGAATTTTACGAACGAATGCCTTTGACCTACAATGCTGTAACTTTGTGACTATTTGACCTATTTAACTAATTCTTTTTTCTATGAGTACCTTGAGACATTTACTTCAAATCTGCAATTTCGGATTCGTCGCTGTGATTACTGTGATTATTTGAGCTATTTAATTAATTCTTTTTTCTATGAGTACCTTGAGACATTTACTTCAAATCTGCAATTTCGGATTTTCGAATTTCGAAAATTCGTCGCTGTGATTTCGAACCGGAAGTTTAGACCAACTCGACAACTTCTTTAGTAGTTGTACGATTTTCATGAAATTTAATATGTAAGTAAACCCCAATGATGCGACTTGAAAAATGACTTTAGAAATTTTCTAAATTATCTCCCCTTGGAGAAATTGAGGATCGAAATTTTCAAAAAAATCGACGAAATATAGGTCAAATCATCTTGAGTTTTTTTTTAGATACTAGCTACGAGACCACTGATTCGTACACAAAAAATGGAGTTTGTAGCTCAACCCGGAAGTGCCACCATCTTGAAATGTAAAAACGTCAAACGCCATTTTGCTATTTTACATACAGACACGGGGGTTATATTTTCTGAATCCTTGAAGGGGATGGCTATAAAATGTTGGCAGTAGAATTTTGATTTAAGTCAATGGATAGTCACCATATTGAATTGAATATCAGAAATAGTGAAAAATGGATATTAACGGGCATGTAAATTATCAGAATAAACCGTAGTTTGTTGAATTCATTTCCTATCTTTGAAATTAATACATTTGGGGATAGCCTGGCTCATTGTCGAATTTTTGGCATTTGAAAATTGCAAAATTTCAAATTTCGCCTTTGATGTTTTCCGTGCCGACAAAGTTGTTTTCGCGTGAAAAACTCCGATTAATAGCTTGAAAATAATCAAATAGATCGCAGTTTCGCGATTTCGTCTCAAATCTGGGAAATCAATACATTTTTGGTTAGCCTCTTTTAAAAAATGGGTGGTGGCCTTGGAATCAATATATTTTCAAAACGTTTTGCGAATCCAAAATCACCGAAAACAACTGATGAAAAAATTGACCTTGACAGCTGTGTTACTTCGTGATTTTGTGATCTATTTTACTTTTCTGGTTAGCCTCCTTTCAAAAATGGGTGGTGGCCTTGAAATCAATATATTTTCAAAACGTTTTGCGAATCCAAAATCACCGAAAATAACTGATGAAAAAATTGAGCTTTGATGGAAACTATATAGAAAAATAAAAGGAAACATCAACATTATATAGGTCTTGCACACATAGGCTTAGAACTTTGCAGCCAGTCATCATATTAATTGAAATTGAATAGGTTTGATTTGATATAATTATTTGTTTTCTATTTTAAAACTATCTAAAAAAATATTTGTAATCATTTATGTTATTGATTTAGATTAATACTGTTTATATTGTGTACATTTTAACACCTTCATCGATTAATAATGGTTTGCATAGTCATCGTATAGAGCTTATTCAACAGTATCGAATTCCAACTGCTTAGGGATATTTTACGTGCACTCCAATGTGTACACGGGACCTTGGTTTTTCGTCCCACCTATATGTTAGTCCCGAAATGACCTAGTTTGTGTCGAATGGATGTTAAGCCGCATTTATCTCTTTCTCTTTTATTTTTAAAGTTTTGTAATAATCGGTTGTACTGTACTGTAAAAGTTATAAAACAGAAAATTTCGCCCGGTAGTAATGTTTCTCACTTTAAAGTCAGCAATTTGCTCATTTTAGGGGGCAAACGTTTATTGCGAACGATTAAGCTGGTCAGGGGGGGCTTATTTTTAAAAGTTTTGTAATATTCGGTTGATAATTAAAGGTACCGTGCAAATTAAACTGTTAAAATAGAAAATTTGGCCCGGTTGAAATGTTTCTCCTTGTAGGTCAGCAATTTGCCAAATTTAGGGAGGTTGCGTGGCTGAATGGTTAGCATCTGTGCACTGTATAGTAACGTCTGTCATTGAGTCAACTGGCGTTGTTTCGATTGAAATGCCCGGTTGAACTGTTTCTTGCTCTAAGTCAGCAATTTACCGATTTTAGGGAGCCTGAATGGCTGAATGGTTAGCATGTGCGCGCTGTATCGTAACGTCTGTCATTGAGTCAATCGGCATCGTTTCGATTTCCAGGTTGCACGTGACATGGAGTATGGTGTCCAACCTCGTGGGTTTTCTCCGTGTCCTTCGGTTTCCTCCCACGGCTGATTTCAGATTATTGTTATGCCTGGGTGCAATGTTTCATACTATATTTAGACTTGTAACTTCGCGAGTTTTTGACCAATTTCGATAATTTTTTCTTCTTATCCTTTTATTTAGGATACTTGATACAATCAATGACACGTGACGATGAATATGAAAGCTTTCATATCTGCATGGGACAGTAGCAGATCTAGTTATTAAGCTTTCATATTTCATATGAAAGCTTATTGTTTCTGTTAAGATTATTAAGCTTTCATATTTCATATGAAAGCTTATTAGGGTTTCACACTGCGTAGCTTGTGTGAAACACTATTGTTTTTGTTAAAATTATTATTCTTATTATTATTATTATTAGGGTTTCACACTGCGTAGCTTGTGTGAAACACTATTGTTTTTGTTAAAATTATTATTAGGCTTTCAGACTTTCGTCTGAAAGCCTATTGAGATTACTAAAATTATTATTATTATTAAGCTTTCATATTACATATGAAAGCTTATTGTTTCTGTTAAGATTATTAAGCTTTCATATTACATATGAAAGCTTATTGTTTCTGTTAAGATTATTATTGTTATTTTTTTTTTGTGTTTTATCCACAAATCGGATTTCTCAGAATCTAACCACAGTATCTTTATGAAACTTTTACCTACCCCCCCAAAAATGGGTGGTAGCTGTTGATTAAATATATTTTCAAAACGTTTTACGAATCCGAAATCACCGAAATTTGCGAACGACAAAATGGACATTGCATAGTCGTAACTTTTTTGTTTTTTGACCGATTTTACTAAATCTTTTTTCTTTGAATACCTTGAAAAAAATCATTTTCATCAGCTGTTTCACATTTTCGAATTTAGAAAATTCGTCGCTGTGATTTCGAACCGGAAGTTTAGACCAATTTGACAACTTCTTTAATAGTTGTGCGATTTTCATTCAATTTAGTATATAAGTAGATCCTACCGATGTGACTTCAAAAATATAATTAGAAATTTTCTAAATTATCTCCCCTTGGTGAAATTAAGGATCAAAATTTTCAAAAAAATCGTCGAAATATAGGTCAGAATGACCTAATTTTTTTTTTTGATACTAGACAAGGAAGTACTGATTCGTACACAAAATATGGAGTTTGTCGATCGAACCGGAAGTGCCACCATCTTTAAACGTGAAAAATCACTAAGGCTTTTTTGCTATTTTACTTAGAGACTCGGGAGATATATTTTCTGAATCCTTGTAGGAAGGCCTAAAAAATGTCGCGAATAGAATTTTGATTTAGGTCAACCGGGAGTCACCATTTTGAATTGAAAATGAAAAATAGAAGCAATTTGAAGGGCCGAGACTTTGGAGCACAATAACTCTCATTCTAATTAAGCAAGAATGTTCAAACTTGGTGTAGACGTTCACTAGGTCAATGTTATGATGGAGTTCAAAGATGAGCATTTTCTGCTTAGGGTAAGCAGAGATAAGCATGTTGATTTGTTGATTCTTTAGGGCACGATAACTTCGGTTATAATGAAGGGAGGGCGGTGAAACTTTTGTCAATAGTGTAGCAATATAGACAAGGAATGGGGAGATAAGATATAGTTTTATGTTTCTAACATATTCACATATATGCAGGTGTGTACCGAAATCAACTAACATTTGATTGACATATTGGTATATGAAAATGGGTTATAGAAACAAAACATAGCTGGTTCTACTTGTCAACAACATGATAACAGATATCTCATGCGCAATTTCTAGAGTAAATTTCCATAACCATATAAGGGTGAGTTTTGACGTCATTGGGCTCAATTAACCAATCTCTCTAATTATTTACATCATGTTTGACCAATTAGACAATTGAATGTCCAAAACCAGTTGATACAAAATTATGATACTTGCGCGAATTCGTCAGACGACATTTAGGTTCCAGACTTCGATTGGGTTCCAGAGGGTTACCATCTAAGAGTCCTAGACACCGCGAGGTGTCTAGGTTGAGAAGAGTTTAGTTAGCTTTGACTGTAATTGTAATATGCTTGTATGTATACCTATGCTACATAAAAGGTAAAAACGAACTGTTGCATTGTTATAACTGAAGAAGACAAACGTCTTAAGAAACCAGTAAGAAGAAACACACAACGTGAAAGAGAAGCAAAGACGATCCAAGATCAATCCTAGACGATCACAAGGCTAACGGTAATATGTAGCAAAAACAAGATGCATGGGTCATACGTAGGATGTGGCGACCGGACCTACAACACACGCTCTCCACGTCAGACAAAAAGGCCCATGGTGCTACAATAGAGAGTCTAATAGCTAGCCTGTTGTGTGAAATCATTGTATCATTTTTTTTAAATATCAGGGATAGCCGAAAAAAAGAGATTGAAAATCCCAAAAGTCGTATTTTTACAATTTGGAGCATGTTTAGAGGTCTTTCTCGTAAAGTCAACATAATATTGGTTGGGAACTTCTTCTACAAAGAGTCTTATTGGTAGTCTTTTATATGAAACCATCGATCAACAGTCCAACATATCAGGAGTAGAAGAACAAAAGGATCGAACATTGAAAGCGGTACCCTTTCATTGTTAAGCGAAACATGCAGTGTGGGTGACTACAATCTACACATTTAGTCATCGTATAGAGCTTATTCAACAGTATCGAATTCCAACTGCTTAGGGATATTTTACGCCCACTCCAATGTGTACACGGGACCGTGGTTTTCGTCCCATCCGAACTAGACAGCTGTGCTTGTCAGGCCCTCCGTTCTGCCACACTGACAAGGGGGAACCACGCCGGGAAATCGAGATGAACTTCCTACGTGCAGAACTTTCAATTCAAGCCAAACTTTTATTGCATACGATTAAGCTGGTCAGTTGGAGCTTATTTTCAAAAGTTTTGTAATAATCGGTTGGTAATTAAAGTACCGTGCACATTAAACTGTTAAAACAGAAAATTTCGCCCGGTTGAAATGTTTCTTGCTATAAGTCAGCAATTTTCCGAATTCAGGGAGGCTGAATGGCTGAATGGTTAGCATGTGCGCGCTGTATCGTAACGTCTGTCATTGAGTCAATGGGCGTCGTTTCGATCTCCAGGTTGCACGTGACATGGAATATGATGTCCAACCCCGTTGATTGCGAACGATTAAGCTGTTCAGGGGGAGCTTATTTTTAAAAGTTTTGTAATATTCGGTTGATAACTAAAGGTACCGTGCAAATTAAACTGTTAAAATAGAAAATTTGGCCCGGTTGAAATGTTTCTCGCTGTAGGTCAGCTAGAATGTTCAAACTTGGTGTAGACGTTCACTAGGTCATTGTCTTGATCGAGTTCACAGCAGAAATAACAGTGAAACGATCAACGAACTCATAGCAGAAATAACAGTGCAAAACTTAACGAATTCATAGCATAAATAGCAGAAATGAAATGGGGTTTTACGTCCTACTCTTCTGCACCTGACCTGGGCTAATGGAAGACGGGCATACGCCATACAGTGTGCTTTGAGGGAATTTTTGCCCGGGCAGCGGCGCTACGGCCTACTCTTATATCGAATTCCAACTGCCAAAGGATCTTTTACGTGCACTCCAATGTGTACACGGGACCTCGGTTTTTCGTCCCATCCGAACGACTAGGCAGCTGTCCTTATCAGGCCATCCTTCTGCATCACTGACAAGAGGAAACCACGCCGGAAAATCGAGATGAACTTTCTCGGCCAATGCAAGGATCGAACACCCGACCTCCAGGCTAACGAGCCAGCGCCTTGCCCACTTAGCAACCGTGATTCCCATAAATAGCAATGAAACGATCAACGAATTTATAGCAGTAATAACACTTCAACAATTAACGAATTCGTAGCAGAAATATCAATGAAACGTTCAACGAAATCATAGCCGAAATAAGAGTGAAACAATCAACGAATTAATAGTAGACGAGTTCATAGTAGAAAAAACAGTGAAACAATGAACGAATCATAGCAGAAACCAGAAGGTTATCAATACACCGTGAAATTTGAAACCTAAATGGCCCGTCTAGGAACAATATCTACATGCCCGTAAAAGACTACTTAACAGTTGGAATTCGAAAGAAAAGACCGCAACGACGCTGTCCGATCAAAATTTAGTTAATTCAGTCGGCGCGCAGAAAGATAGGTCGTTCAAACCATTTCTGTTCAGTTCATTCCATTTCCTTAAATCTATGAAAGTTGTGTGAATTGGGAATCGCGTATTACTCAACAGTTTCAGGGGAGAGAAGCCGTCGTTGACATTGGAAATCAATTTTTGATATCGACTGTGTATGATTGCTACTATAGATCGATTGTGATTCAGGTTCTAATCAGTTTGGATTGAAGAATCGGGGTGGTATATGCTGACAATCAAACCACGTGATGTAAATAATTAGCCATGTGGTGTGAATTGGTCCACAGCAGACTGTTCAGTGTGAGTGAATTTACGCGACGGCTTTGTGTACTAAACGTTAAAAAAACATAAATTCGTGTTTATAATATCCTAACAAACAGTCCATTTCATAAGATTTTTGGCCCAAGGACGGGACGTGAATACAATACATCAGTAAACTTATGCCAAATCTGTATGCTTTCTATAGAGCCCAGTGAGCGTGTTGAACCAACTATGTCACTTCCGGTTTTAATAAAAATTAATTTCTCGTTCACAAAAACTTTTTTACTTTTTTTACAGTGGGGATTCTTTCTGAATATATTTTTCAGATTTATGGAAACCTTGTTGAAAATCGTTGGTCTTCCCCTTTAACAGTGGGGGGAAACCGCAGGTCCCGGGGTAAACCCAGGAGATAGGACAGGCGAGATTGTAGGTTAGGGTTAGGGTAAGCGCTAAGGTTAGGTCTTGGGTTAGGATTAGGATTAGCGATATCCCTATTTACATCTCGTGACCTTTGACAAAACGTAATGAAGACAGGATGTGACGTATATATGCACATTGAGGTTATCAAGCTATAGACCGGACTAGTAGTAAGCTATAAAACGGATAAATAACAAGAGTTTATATGTATATTATTTTATTAAATTTATATATATCTTAACTCTCTGATTTACGTATATACATTATGCATGAACAGTAGAAACTATATACTAGTATTTATAAGTATTAAAGCTATGGTAATATTATGCTAACCGCAACAGCATCCTTGATAGTTATTGTAAGAAGGATAACGGTTGTAGTTGTTGTATCCGTTACCGTATCCGTTGTTATTGTAGTTGTTATATCCCTTCCCATATTCGTTGTTATTGTGGCCATTGTTGTAACCGTTGTTGTAATTGTAGGGGCCGTTGTAACTATTGTATCCTTTATTATTGTATTGGTTGTACTTGTATGGTCCGTTGTTGTATCGGTTGTATGGCCCGTTGTACGTTGTAGTTGTATGATTGTTTGTAAGCTCCAATCTTTCCATGTCCAACAAGTCCGTTTGTAATTATACCGTGTCCGATACCGTAACCAACGATGTCATGCCCAATGCCGTTACCAATCGTTCCATGTCTAATAAGTCCGATTCCGTTTCCAATGATACCATGTCCGATACCGTTACCAACGATACCATGACCAATTCCGTTTCCAACAATACCGTGTCCGATACCGTTACCAACGATGCCATGTCCAATGCCGTTACCAATCTGTCCATGTCCAATAAGTCCGATTCCGTTTCCAATGATACCATGTCCGATACCGTTACCAACGATACCATGACCAATTCCGTTTCCAACAATACCGTTTCCGATACCGTTACCAACAACACCATGACCAATTCCGTTACCAATAACACCGACTTTGCGAGGGTTTATTTATAACCAAAAACTTGACAATCAAGAAATTTTACTGTGCCGCCATTATTTTTTTCATGATCGAGTTTTGGCGTTACCAGGCAAATCACAAATAATGTTCCACTCTGGGTAATAATTTACACTTTTTATAATTTACCGTTCTGGCCCTATGAATATAAAACTGCCTTTAATACAATGTCAAGGGCGATAAGCAATAATACAACGGTGACGATGCAATACCATGTTCAACCCTCGGTAATTTCTACCAGTTTTAAATTTAAAGATGGACCTATGGGTATGAATGCCAAGTGCGATAAGCAATCATATAAAAATTTAGTATGTAATGAAACTTATTAGTGCTATACCAAATTAGATATCAGGTTTCTTGTCTAGAAAGTTCAAGTATATCCCATCTGGGTCACGATCCTTGTCACTACATACCGCTAATTGGAAGTATTGAAGATTATTTAGTCAACAAGTTAAATTTACTCTCTGTAGATTGTTACAATGTTTTATTGTATTAGCCCAGTCTGTACAGAACAGAAGGGCGAAAAAGTAAGTCCCATTTAAGATTTCAGGGACCAGGTATACTTATCTTAAAACTTCAAAGATTTGAAATCTTATACGGAGTAGGGCAAAAGTCCTACTTCATACACCGACTGGACCAATGAAGACAAACATATAGATTTTGCCCGGACATCTACATTACGATATACTCTATCAAGGAATCTTTTACGTGCACGCCAATGTGTACACTGAACATTGCTTTTCGTACCATCCTGACAATTAGACACTATTCCCTGTCAGGCCGGGCAGACCTACTGTCCTGTACAGCTAACAAGGGCAGTCAAGCCTGTACAATTGACTTTCTGGTCAAACCCCGGGAGTGAGAGAGAGAGAGAGAAATGGGATTTAACGTCCACTCAACACAACCAGGTCATTTCGGGACTAACATATGGTTTCAATTTTATTTCAATAATTCGCATCCGCGTAGGGGTCTTTAGAGGTGGGAGGAAACCGGAGTGCCCGGAGGAAACCCACGAGGTTGAGAAGACCCCCCTATCTCCATGCCACATACGCTCACACTGGGGCTCGAAACCACAGCCGCAAGCCAGAGGTGACCGGCCAGCTAGAGGTCGAAGCGCGGCACTCTAGACCACTACCCCCCCCCCCCCCGCGGAGAGAGCCCAAGACCTACTGGTTAGTTAATCAGTGTCTCACATCACTGAGCCACCATCATGATCCCCATACATTAAAAACATGGAGTTCGAAGATGAGCATTTTATGCTTAGGGTAAGCAGAGATAAGCAATTAGATTGGTTGATGATTTCGGACATTTTCACTTCAGTCAGATTGATGAAACTTGGTGTATAGTTTCATTACATCAATACCTTGAATACGTTCGACAATGAGCATTGTCTGTCCTGGATAAGCAGAGCGATGACCAATTTGATTGGTCGAGAATTTGAAACAAAATAACTCTCCTTCTAATTGGGGCAGAATGTTCAATCTTCGTGAAGGCGTTCATTAGGTCAGTGCCATGAAGGAGTGCGAAGATGAGCATTGTCTGCTTACAGTAAGCAGAGATAAGCAATCTGATTGGTTGATTCTTTGGGACACGATAACTTTGGTTATAATGAAGTGAGAGTGACAAAATTCCAAATATAGATTCATTATGTCATTACCTTGACTAAGTTTGATGTTGAGAATTTCTGCGTAGATTTAGGAGCAATAAGCAATTTGACTGATCACATTGGAACATAACACCTCTAATGTGAACCGGTGGAATTGTTTCTCGTTATAACTCGATGAGTTTTTGGCGGATTTCATTAATTCGTTTTCCTTTTTAAGATTCCTTATATAACTCATGAGATGCGACAGAAATTGACCGTGAATATGAAAGCTTTAATATCTGCTTAGCAGATCTAGTTATTATTTTTTTTTTTGTGTTTTATCCACAAATCGGATTTCTCAGAATCTAACCACAGTATCTTTATGAAACTTTTACCTACCCCCCAAAAATGGGTGGTAGCTGTTGATTAAATATATTTTCAAAACGTTTTACGAATCCGAAATCACCGAAATTTACGAACGACAAAATGGACATTGCATAGTCGTAACTTTATTGTTTTTTGACCGATTTTACTAATTCTTTTTTCTTTGAATACCTTGAAAAAAATCATTTTCATCTGCAGTTTCACATTTTCGAATTTCGAAAATTCGTCGCTGTGATTTCGAACCGGAAGTTTAGACCAATTTGACAACTTCTTTAATAGTTGTACGATTTTCATGAAATTTAGTATACAAGTAGATCTTACCGATGTGACTTCAAAAATATAATTAGAAATTTTCTAAATTATCTCCCCTTGGTGAAATTAAGGATCAAAGTTTTCAAAAAAATCGTCGAAATATAGGTCAGAATGACCTGAAAATTTTTTTCGATACTCGACAGGTAATTACTGATTCCTACACAAAATATGGAGTTTGTCGATCAAACCGGAAATGCCACCATCTTGAAACATGAAAAATCCCTAAGGCTTTTTTGCTATCTTACTTACAGACACGGGAGTTATATTTTCTGAATCCTTGAAGGATGGCCCAAAAATCGTAGGGAGCAGAATTTTGATTTCGGTCATGTGATGGTCACAATTTTGAATTGAAAATGAAAAATAGAAGCAATTTGAAAGGCCCGGATTTCGGAACACAATAACTCTCCTTCTAATTAAGCTAGAATGTTCAAACTTGGTGTAGACGTTCACTAGGTCAATGTTATGATTGAGTTCAAAGATGAGCATTTTTTGCTTAGGGTAAGCCGAGATAGGCATGCTGATTTGTTGATTCTTTAGTGCACGATAACTTCGGTTATAATGAAGGGAGGGCGGTGAAACTTTTGTCAATAGAGAGTCTAATGGGTAGCCTGTTGTGTGAAATGATTGTATCATTTTTTTTAAATATCAGGGATAGCCGAAAAAAAGAGATTGAAAATCCAAAAAGTCGTATTTTTACAATTTGGAGCATGTTTAGAGGTCTTTCTCGTAAAGTCAACATACTATTTTTTGGGAACTTCTTCTACAAAGAGTCTTATTGGTAGTCTTTTATATGAAACCATCGATCAACAGTCCAACATATCAGGAGTAGAAGAACAAAAGGATCGAACATTGAAAACGGCACCCTTTCATTGTTGAGCGAAACATGAAGTGTGGGTGACTACAATCTACGCATTTAGTCATCGTATAGAGCTTATTCAACAGTATCGAATTCCAAATGCTTAGGGATATTTTACGTGCACTCCAATGTGTACACGGGACCTTGGTTTTTCGTCCCATCCGAAGGACTAGACAGCTGTACTTGTCAGGCCGTCCGTTCTGCCTTACTGACAAGGGAACCACGCCGGGAAATCGAGATGAACTTTCTCTGTACAGAACTTTCAATTCAGGCAAAACGTTTATTGCATACGATTAAGCTGGTCAGTTGGAGCTTATATTCAAAAGTTTTGTAATAATCGGTTGGTAATTAAAGTACCGTGCACATTAAACTGTTAAAACAGAAAATTTCGCCCGGTTGAAACGTTTCTTGCTATAAGTCAGCAATTTTCCGAATTCAGGGAGGCTGGGTGGCTGAATGGTTAGCATGTGCTCGCTGTATCGTAACCTTTGTCATTGAGTCAACGGGCGTCGTTTCGATCTCCAGGTTGCACGTGACATGGTGTATGATGTCCAACCTCGTGGGTTTTCTCCGTGTTCTTCGGTTTCCTCCCAACGGCTAAAGACCAGTACGTGCAAGGGGAGTTTTTAAATAAAATTAAAAAACATATGTTAGTCCCGAAATGACCTAGTTTGTGTCGAATGGACGTTAGGCCGCATTTCTCTCTTTCTCTTTTTAAAGTTTTGTAATAATCGGTTGGTAATCAAAGGTACTGTTAAAGTGATAAAACAGAAAATTTGGCCCGGTTGTAATGTTTCTCACTTTAAATTCAGCAATTTGTCGATTTTAAGGGGCAAACGTTTATTGCGAACGATTAAGCTGGTCAGGGGGAGCTTATTTTTAAAAGTTTTGTAATATTCGGTTGATAACTAAAGGTACCGTGCAAATTAAACTGTTAAAATAGAAAATTTGGCCCGGTTGAAATGTTTCTCGCTGTAGGTCAGCAATTTGCCGATTTTAGGGAGGTTGCGTGGCTGAATGGTTAGCACGTGCGCTCTGTATCATAACGTCTGTCATTGAGTCAACTGGCCTTGTTTCGATTTCTTGGTTGTACGTGACAAGGAGTATGGGCGCCTTACCAACCTCGTAGGCCGTAACGCCGCTGACCGGGTAAAATTTCCCTCATTGCACACTTTATGGCGTATGCCCGTCTTCATTAGCCCATTGTAGGAGCAGAACAGTAGGACGTTAAACCCCATTCAATTTCATTTCATTTTCTCTATGTTGCTTATTTATTATAGTGGATAAATATTTTTCTGGTTCTAGTAATTATTTAATTTCTGCATAGAAATCTCTGGCCAGTTTTTTTTATTGCAGAGTGCCATTCTTGTATATTGCAGTCTATGATCCTTTGTTTAAAACATGCTTAAGAAGTCGTCACGATTTCCTACTTATAACCAAACATATTGGAAACCATAATTATATAACATATCTTGGAAGCCCGATTACAGCTATACAAGTTTCAGTTATTTCCCTTTAGTTTAAAGATTATTTTTTGCCCGGGTGCTATGTTTCTCACTACATTTAAATTTGTAACTTTGTGAGTTTTTGACCGATTTTGATATTATGTCTTTATAATTTTCCAAATCTACATATTTAACGTACATATTCAAATAGTTGAGTTCAACCTGATTCAAAAAGTTTTAGTTTTGTTCAAAGTTATCTCATTCATCCCGATTACAGCAACACAAGTATCAGTTATTTCCCTTTAGTTTTCAGATTACTCAATGTTTCATACTATGTTTAGACTTGTAACTTCGCGAGTTTTTGACCAATTTTGATAGTTTGTTATTCTTATCCTTTTATTTGAGATACTTGATATAATCGATGACACGTGACGATGAATATGAAAGCTTTCATATCTGCATGGGACAGTAGCAGATCTAGTTTTTTTTTGTGTTTTATCCACAAATCGGATTTCTCAGAATCCAACCACAGTATCTTTATGAAACTTTTACCTATCCCCCCAAAAATGGGTGGTAGCTGTTGATTAAATATATTTTCAAAACGTTTTACGAATCCGAAATCACCGAATTTTACGAACGAAAAAACTGACAATGCATAGTCGTAACTTTGTTATTTTTTGACCGATTTTACTAATTCTTTTTTCTTTGAATACCTTGAAAAAAATCATTTTCATCTGCAGTTTCACATTTTCGAATTTCGAAAATTCGTCGCTGTGATTTCGAACCGGAAGTTTAGACCAATTTGACAACTTCTTTAATAGTTGTATGATTTTCATGAAATTTAGTATACAAGTAGATCTTACCGATGTGACTTCAAAAATATAATTAGAAATTTTCTAAATTATCTCCCCTTGGTGAAATTAAGGATCAAAGTTTTCAAAAAAATCGTCGAAATATAGGTCAGAATGACCTAATTTTTTTTTTCGATACTAGACAAGGAATTTCTGGAGTTTGTCGATCGAACCGGAAGTGCCACCATCTTTAAACGTGAAAAATCCCTAAGGTTTTTTTGCTATCTTCCTTACAGACACGGGAGTTATATTTTCTGAATCCTTGAAGGATGGCCCAAAAATCGTAGGGAGCAGAATTTTGATTTCGGTCATGTGATGGTCACAATTTTGAATTGAAAATGAAAAATAGAAGCAATTTGAAAGGCCCGGATTTCGAAACACAATAACTCTCCTTCTAATTAAGCTAGAATGTTCAAACTTGGTGTAGACGTTCACTAGGTCAATGTTATGATTGAGTTCAAAGATGAGCATTTTTTGCTTAGGGTAAGCCGAGATAGGCATGCTGATTTGTTGATTCTTTAGTGCACGATAACTTCGGTTATAATGAAGGGAGGGCGGTGAAACTTTTGTCAATAGAGAGTCTAATGGGTAGCCTGTTGTGTGAAATGATTGTATCATTTTTTTTAAATATCAGGGATAGCCGAAAAAAAGAGATTGAAAATCCAAAAAGTCGTATTTTTACAATTTGGAGCATGTTTAGAGGTCTTTCTCGTAAAGTCAACATACTATTTTTTGGGAACTTCTTCTACAAAGAGTCTTATTGGTAGTCTTTTATATGAAACCATCGATCAACAGTCCAACATATCAGGAGTAGAAGAACAAAAGGATCGAACATTGAAAACGGCACCCTTTCATTGTTGAGCGAAACATGAAGTGTGGGTGACTACAATCTACGCATTTAGTCATCGTATAGAGCTTATTCAACAGTATCGAATTCCAAATGCTTAGGGATATTTTACGTGCACTCCAATGTGTACACGGGACCTTGGTTTTTCGTCCCATCCGAAGGACTAGACAGCTGTACTTGTCAGGCCGTCCGTTCTGCCTTACTGACAAGGGAACCACGCCGGGAAATCGAGATGAACTTTCTCTGTACAGAACTTTCAATTCAGGCAAAACGTTTATTGCATACGATTAAGCTGGTCAGTTGGAGCTTATATTCAAAAGTTTTGTAATAATCGGTTGGTAATTAAAGTACCGTGCACATTAAACTGTTAAAACAGAAAATTTCGCCCGGTTGAAATGTTTCTTGCTATAAGTCAGCAATTTTCCGAATTCAGGGAGGCTGGGTGGCTGAATGGTTAGCATGTGCTCGCTGTATCGTAACCTTTGTCATTGAGTCAACGGGCGTCGTTTCGATCTCCAGGTTGCACGTGACATGGTGTATGATGTCCAACCTCGTGGGTTTTCTCCGTGTTCTTCGGTTTCCTCCCAACGGCTAAAGACCAGTACGTGCAAGGGGAGTTTTTAAATAAAATTAAAAAACATATGTTAGTCCCGAAATGACCTAGTTTGTGTCGAATGGACGTTAGGCCGCATTTCTCTCTTTCTCTTTTTAAAGTTTTGTAATAATCGGTTGGTAATCAAAGGTACTGTTAAAGTGATAAAACAGAAAATTTGGCCCGGTTGTAATGTTTCTCACTTTAAATTCAGCAATTTGTCGATTTTAAGGGGCAAACGTTTATTGCGAACGATTAAGCTGGTCAGGGGGAGCTTATTTTTAAAAGTTTTGTAATATTCGGTTGATAACTAAAGGTACCGTGCAAATTAAACTGTTAAAATAGAAAATTTGGCCCGGTTGAAATGTTTCTCGCTGTAGGTCAGCAATTTGCCGATTTTAGGGAGGTTGCGTGGCTGAATGGTTAGCACGTGCGCTCTGTATCATAACGTCTGTCATTGAGTCAACTGGCCTTGTTTCGATTTCTTGGTTGTACGTGACAAGGAGTATGGGCGCCTTACCAACCTCGTAGGCCGTAACGCCGCTGACCGGGTAAAATTTCCCTCATTGCACACTTTATGGCGTATGCCCGTCTTCATTAGCCCATTGTAGGAGCAGAACAGTAGGACGTTAAACCCCATTCAATTTCATTTCATTTTCTCTATGTTGCTTATTTATTATAGTGGATAAATATTTTTCTGGTTCTAGTAATTATTTAATTTCTGCATAGAAATCTCTGGCCAGTTTTTTTTATTGCAGAGTGCCATTCTTGTATATTGCAGTCTATGATCCTTTGTTTAAAACATGCTTAAGAAGTCGTCACGATTTCCTACTTATAACCAAACATATTGGAAACCATAATTATATAACATATCTTGGAAGCCCGATTACAGCTATACAAGTTTCAGTTATTTCCCTTTAGTTTAAAGATTATTTTTTGCCCGGGTGCTATGTTTCTCACTACATTTAAATTTGTAACTTTGTGAGTTTTTGACCGATTTTGATATTATGTCTTTATAATTTTCCAAATCTACATATTTAACGTACATATTCAAATAGTTGAGTTCAACCTGATTCAAAAAGTTTTAGTTTTGTTCAAAGTTATCTCATTCATCCCGATTACAGCAACACAAGTATCAGTTATTTCCCTTTAGTTTTCAGATTACTCAATGTTTCATACTATGTTTAGACTTGTAACTTCGCGAGTTTTTGACCAATTTTGATAGTTTGTTATTCTTATCCTTTTATTTGAGATACTTGATATAATCGATGACACGTGACGATGAATATGAAAGCTTTCATATCTGCATGGGACAGTAGCAGATCTAGTTTTTTTTTTGTGTTTTATCCACAAATCGGATTTCTCAGAATCCAACCACAGTATCTTTATGAAACTTTTACCTATCCCCCCAAAAATGGGTGGTAGCTGTTGATTAAATATATTTTCAAAACGTTTTACGAATCCGAAATCACCGAATTTTACGAACGAAAAAACTGACAATGCATAGTCGTAACTTTGTTATTTTTTGACCGATTTTACTAATTCTTTTTTCTTTGAATACCTTGAAAAAAAATCATTTTCATCTGCAGTTTCACATTTTCGAATTTCGAAAATTCGTCGCTGTGATTTCGAACCGGAAGTTTAGACCAATTTGACAACTTCTTTAATAGTTGTATGATTTTCATGAAATTTAGTATACAAGTAGATCTTACCGATGTGACTTCAAAAATATAATTAGAAATTTTCTAAATTATCTCCCCTTGGTGAAATTAAGGATCAAAGTTTTCAAAAAAATCGTCGAAATATAGGTCAGAATGACCTAATTTTTTTTTTCGATACTAGACAAGGAATTTCTGGAAGTGCCACAATCTTTAAACGTGAAAAATCCCTAAGGCTTTTTTGCTATCTTCCTTACAGACACGGGAGTTATATTTTCTGAATCCTTGAAGGATGGCCCAAAAATCGTAGGGAGCAGAATTTTGATTTAGGTTAACTGATGGTTGCCATTTTGAATTGAAAATGAAAAATAGAAGCAATTTGAAAGGCCCGGACTTCGGAACACAATAACTCTCTTTCTAATTATGCTAGAATGTTCAAACTTGGTGTAGACGTTCACTAGGTCAATGTTATGATTGAGTTCAAAGATGAGCATTTTCTGCTTAGGGTAAGCAGAGATAAGCATGCTGATTTGTTGATTCTTTAGGGCACGATAACTTCGGTTATAATGAAGGGAGGGCGGTGAAACTTTTGTCAATAGAGAGTCTAATAGGTAGCCTGTTGTGTGAAATGATTGTATCATTTTTTTTAAATATCAGGGATAGCCGAAAAAAAGAGATTGAAAATCCAAAATGTCGTATTTTTACAATTTGGAGCATGTTTAGAGGTCTTTCTCGTAAAGTCAACATACTATTTTTTGGGAACTTCTTCTACAAAGAGTCTTATTGGTAGTCTTTTATATGAAACCATCGATCAACAGTCCAACATATCAGGAGTAGAAGAACAAAAGGATCGAACATTGAAAACGGCACCCTTTCATTGTTGAGCGAAACATGCAGTGTGGGTGACTACAATCTACGCAATTAGTCATCGTATAGTGCTTATTCAACAGTATCGGATTCCAACTGCTTAGGGATATTTTACGTGCACTCCAATGTGTACACGGGACCTTGGTTTTTCGTCCCATCCGAAGGACTAGACAGCTGTGCTTGTCAGGCCCTCCGTTCTGCCTTACTGACAAGGGAACCACGCCGGGAAATCGAGATGAACTTTCTCTGTGCAGAACTTTCAATTCAGGCAAAACGTTTATTGCATACGATTAAGCTGGTCAGTTGGAGCTTATTTTCAAAAGTTTTGTAATAATCGGTTGGTAATTAAAGTACCGTGCACATTAAACTGTTAAAACAGAAATTTTCGCCCGGTTGAAATGTTTCTTGCTATAAGTCAGCAATTTTCCGAATTCAGGGAGGCTGGATGGCTGAATGGTTAGCATGTGCTCGCTGTATCGTAACCTTTGTCATTGAGTCAACGGGCGTCGTTTCGATCTCCAGGTTGCACGTGACATGGTGTATGATGTCCAACCTCGTGGGTTTTCTCCGTGTTCTTCGGTTTCCTCCCAACGGCTAAAGACCAGTACGTGCAAGGGGAGTTTTTAAATAAAATTAAAAAACATATGTTAGTCCCGAAATGACCTAGTTTGTGTCGAATGGACGTTAGGCCGCATTTCTCTCTTTCTCTTTTTAAAGTTTTGTAATAATCGGTTTGTAATCAAAGGTACTGTTAAAGTGATAACACAGAAAATTTGGCCCGGTTGTAAAGTTTCTCACTTTAAATTCAGCAATTTGTCGATTTTAAGGGGCAAACGTTTATTGCGAACGATTAAGCTGGTCAGGGGGAGCTTATTTTTAAAAGTTTTGTAATATTCGGTTGATAACTAAAGGTACCATGCAAATTAAACTGTTAAAATAGAAAATTTGGCCCGGTTGAAATGTTTCTCGCTGTAGGTCAGCAATTTGCCGATTTTAGGGAGGTTGCGTGGCTGAGTGGTTAGCACGTGCGCTCTGTATCATAACGTCTGTCATTGAGTCAACTGTCCTTGTTTCGATTTCTTGGTTGTACGTGACAAGGAGTATGGTCGCCTTACCAACCTCGTAGGCCGTAACGCCGCTGCCCGGGTAAAATTTCCCTCATTGCACACTTTATGGCGTATGCCCGTCTTCATTAGCCCATTGTAGGAGCAGAACAGTAGGACGTTAAACCCCATTCAATTTCATTTCATTTTCCCTGTGTTGCTTATTTATTACAGTGGTTAAATATTTTTCTGGTTCTAGCAATTATTTAATTTCTGCATATAAATCTCTGGCCAGTTTTTTTTATTGCAGAGTGCCATTCTTGTATATTGCAGTCTATGACCCTTTGTTTAAAACTTGATATAATCGATGACACGTGACGATGAATATGAAAGCTTTCATATCTGCATGGGACAGTAGCAGATCTAGTTATTATTAAGCTTTCATATTTCATATGAAAGCTTATTGTTTCTGTTAAGATTATTAAGCTTTCATATTTCATATGAAAGCTTATTGTTTCTGTTAAGATTATTATTATTTTTTTTTTTTGTGTTTTTCCTGCAAATCGGATTTCACAGAATCTATCCATAGGATGTTTCTGAAACTTTGACCTACCCCCCCCCCAAAAATGGGTGGTGGCTGTTGATTAAATATATTTTCAAAACGTTTTGCGAATTCGAAATCACCGAATTTTACGAACGAAAAAACTGACAATGCATAGTCGTAACTTTGCTATTTTTTGACCGATTTTACTAATTCTTTTTTCTTTGAATACCTTGAAAAAAATCATTTTCATCTGCAGTTTCACATTTTCGAATTTCGAAAATTCGTCGCTGTGATTTCGAACCGGAAGTTTAGACCAATTTGACAACTTCTTTAATAGTTGTACGATTTTCATGAAATTTAGTATATAAGTAGATCTTACCAATGTGACATCAAAAATATAATGAGAAATTTTCTAAATTATCCCCCCTTGGTGAAATTAAGGATCAAAGCTTTTAAAAAAATCGTCGAAATATAGGTCAGAATGACCTGAAATTTTTTTTCGATACTCGACAAGTAATTACTGATTCCTACACAAAATATGGAGTTTGTCGATCGAACCGGAAATGCCACCATCTTGAAACATGAAAAATCCCTAAGGCTTTTTTGCTATCTTACTTACAGACACGGGAGTTATATTTTCTGAATCCTTGAAGGATGGCCCAAAAATCGTAGGGAGCAGAATTTTGATTTAGGTCAACTGATGGTTGCCATTTTGAAGTGAATATGAAAAGTAGTAGCAATTTGAAGGGCCGAGATTTTGAAACACAATAACTCTCCTTCTAATTGAGCTAGAATGTTCAATCTTGGTGTAGACGTTCACTAGGTCAATGTCATGATTGTGTGCAAAGATGAGCTTTTTCTGCTTAGGGTAAGCAGAGATAAGCATGCTGATTTGTTGATTCTTTAGGGCACAATAACTTCGGTTATAATGAAGGGAGGGTGATGAAACTCTTGTCAATCGAGAGTCTAATAGGTAGCCTGTTGTGTGAAATCATTGTATCATTTTTTTAAATATCAGGGGTAGCAGAAAAAAGAGATCGAAAATCCAAAAAGTCGTATTTTTACGATTTGGAGCATATTAAAAGGTCCCTTTCTCTAAAGTCAACATAATATTTTTGGGGAACTTCTTCTACAAAGAGTCTTATCGGTAGTCTTTTATATGAAACCATCGATCAACAGTCCAAAATATCAGGAGTAGTAGAATAAAAGGATCGAAAATTGAAAACCGCACCCTTTCATTGTTAAGCAAAACATGCAGTCTCGGTGGCTACAATCTGCACATTTAGTCATCGTATAGAGCTTATTCAACAATATCGAATTCCAACTGCGAAGGGATTTTTTACGTGCACTCCAATGTGTACACGGCGGATGGGGGGACGCGCCAGAATATCGAGATGAACTTTCTCGGCCAATGCAGGGATCGAACACCCGACCTCCTGGCTAGCAGGCCAACGCCTTAGCCACATAGCGTGGACACCCATCGTACATTTCATCCGTCAAATCAAAGCATTTCATTGCATTAGACCTATAATTAATTATTCTTAATTTAAAACTTTATTTAATATTAGTCTGGCATTATTAAATCCTAATTTTATTGGTCTTATTTAAAATTAAACTTTCATTTAACTATGAACAACCCTTAACGTGTCTCTTTAAAACAATTAAATACTCTAAAACAAAAAACAAAAAAAAAATCAATAAGCGGGTCAATTCAGGTAAGTATCACTACGGGTTCTGTCCACCTTCTCTCGTCTACGGCCATATCACGTTGAAAACACCAGTTCTCGTCCGATCACTGAAGTTAAGCAACGTCGGGCCCGGTTAATACTTGGATGGGTGACCGCCTGGGAACACCGGGTGCTGTAGACGCCTTTTTGCCCTGATTCTTCGTGAAAAAATCAATTTTCCGCCAATCAGACCACAGCGCGCACTCTTTTGCACCACTCCAGCTCTCCGCTCGGCCCGTCTCCCCAGGGAAAAGGACACAAAAAGAATTTGAGTAAGCACAAGTATGGGTTCTGTCCACCTTCTCTCGTCTACGACCACACCACGTTAAAAAAAAACAGTTCTCGTCCGATCACTGAAGTTAAGCAACGTCGGGCCCGGTCAGTACTTGGATGGGTGACCGCCTGGGAACACCGGGTGCTGTAGACGCCTTTTTAAAACCGACACCCCCCCCCCAAAAAAAAAAAATTATCAATAAGCGGGTCAATTCAGGTAAGTATAACTACGGGTTCTGTCCACCTTCTCTCGTCTACGGCCACACCACGTTGAAAACACCAGTTCTCGTCCGATCACAGAAGTGATCTCTTTTGCACCACTCCAGCTCTCCGCTCGGCCCGTCTCCCCAGCTAAAAAGACACAAAAAGAATTTGAGTAAGCACAAGTATGGGTTCTGTCCACCTTCTCTCGTCTACGGCCACACCACGTTGAAAACACCAGTTCTCGTCCGATCACTGAAGTTAAGCAACGTCGGGCCCGGTCAGTACTTGGATGGGTGACCGTCTGGGAACACCGGGTGCTGTAGACGCCTTTTTAAAACCGACAAAAACCCCCCAAAAAATCAATAAGCGGATCAATTCAGTTAAGTATAACTACGAGTTCTGTCCACCTTCTCTCGTCTACGGCCACACCACGTTGAAAACACCAGTTCTCGTCCGATCACTGAAGATAAGCAACGTCGGGCCCGGTCTGTACTTGGATGGGTGACCGCCTGGGAACACCGGGTGCTGCAGACGCCTTTTTAAAACCGACCCCCCCCCCCAAAAAAAAAAAATCAATAAGCGGGTCAATTCAGGTAAGTATAACTACGGGTTTTGTCCACCTTCTCTCGTCTACGGCCACACCACGTTGAAAACACCAGTTCTCGTCCGATCACTGAAGTTAAGCAACGTTGGGCCCGGTTAGTACTTGGATGGGTGACCGCCTGGGAACACCGGGTGCTGTAGACGCCTTTTTAAAACCGACAAAAACCGCCCCAAAAATCAATAAGCGAGTCAATTCAGGTAAGTATAACTACGGGTTCTGTCCACCCTCTCTCGTCTAGGGCCATACCACGTTGAAAACACCAGTTCTCGTCCGATCACTGAAGTTAAGCAACGTCGGGCCCGGTCAGTACTTGGATGGGTGACCGCCTGGGAACACCGGGTGCTGTAGACGCCTTTTTAAAACCGACAAAAAACCAAAAAAAATCAATGAGCGAGTCAATTCAGGTAAGTATATCTACGGGTTCTGTTCACCTTCTCTCGTCTACGGCCACACCACGTTGAAAACACCAGTTCTCGTCCGATCACTGAAGTTAAGCAACGTCGGGCCCGGTCAGTACTTGGATGGGTGACCGCCTGGGAACACTGGGTGCTGTAGACGCCTTTTTAAAACCGACAAAAACCCCCCAAAAAATCAATAAGCGGGTCAATTCAAGTAAGTATAACTACGGGTTCTGTCCACCTTCTCTCGTTCACGGCCATACCATGTTGAAAACACCAGTTCTCGTCCGATCACTGAAGTTAAGCAACGTCGGGCCCGTTTAGTACTTGGATGGGTGACCGCCTGGGAACACCGGGTGCTGTAGACGCCTTTTTGCCCTAAACTCATTAATTTACCATTTTGTTGTGAGCGGCTTGTTATTCTTCCTATATGACTTTCATTTTCTCATCCGTCTCATTACAGTAATACAAGTTTCGGTTATTTCCCTTTAGTTTTCAGATTATGGTTATGTCTGGGTGCAATGTTTCATACTATATTTAGACTTGTAATTTTGCGAGTTTTTGACCAATTTTGATAATTTTTTCTTCTTATCCTTTTATTTAGGATACTTGATACAATCAATGACACGTGACGATGAATATGAAAGCTTTCATATCTGCATGGGACAGTAGCAGATCTAGTTATTATTTTTTTTTTGTGTTTTTCCTGCAAATCGGATTTCACAGAATCTATCCATAGGATGTTTCTGAAACTTTGACCTACCCCCCCAAAAACGGGTGGTGGCTGTTGATTAAATATATTTTCAAAACGTTTTGCGAATTCGAAATCACCGAATTTTACGAACGAAAAAACTGACAATGCATAGTCGTAACTTTGCTATTTTTTGACCGATTTTACTAATTCTTTTTTCTTTGAATACCTTGAAAAAAATCATTTTCATCTGCAGTTTCACATTTTCGAATTTCGAAAATTCGTCGCTGTGATTTCGAACCGGAAGTTTAGACCAATTTGACAACTTCTTTAATAATTGTACGATTTTCATGAAATTTAGTATATAAGTAGATCTTACCAATGTGACTTCAAAAATATAATGAGAAATTTTCTAAATTATCCCCCCTTGGTGAAATTAAGGATCAAAGTTTTTAAAAAAATCGTCGAAATATAGGTCAGAATGACCTGAAAATTTTTTTCGATACTCGACAAGTAATTACTGATTCCTACACAAAATATGGAGTTTGTCGATCGAACCGGAAATGCCACCATCTTGAAACATGAAAAATCCCTAAGGCTTTTTTGCTATCTTACTTACAGACACGGGAGTTATATTTTCTGAATCCTTGAAGGATGACCCAAAAATCGTAGGGAGCAGAATTTTGATTTAGGTCAACTGATGGTTGCCATTTTGAAGTGAATATGAAAAGTAGTAGCAATTTGAAGGGCCGAGATTTTGAAACACAATAACTCTCCTTCTAATTGAGCTAGAATGTTCAATCTTGGTGTAGATGTTCACTAGGTCAATGTCATGATTGAGTGCAAAGATGAGCTTTTTCTGCATAGGGTAAGCAGAGATAAGCATGCTGATTTGTTGATTCTTTAGGGCACAATAACTTCGGTTATAATGAAGGGAGGGTGATGAAACTCTTGTCAATCGAGAGTCTAATAGGTAGCCTGTTGTGTGAAATCATTGTATCATTTTTTTTAAATATCAGGGGTAGCAGAAAAAAGAGATCGAAAATCCAAAAAGTCGTATTTTTACGATTTGGAGCATTTTAAAAGGTCCCTTTCTCTAAAGTCAACATAATATTTTTGGGGAACTTCTTCTACAAAGAGTCTTATCGGTAGTCTTTTATATGAAACCATCGATCAACAGTCCAAAATAACAGGAGTAGTAGAATAAAAGGATCGAAAATTGAAAACCGCACCCTTTCATTGTTAAGCAAAACATGCAGTGTCGGTGGCTACAATCTGCACATTTAGTCATCGTATAGAGCTTATTCAACAATATCGAATTCCAACTGCGAAGGGATTGTTTACGTGCACTCCAATGTGTACACGGCGGATGGGGGGACGCGCCAGAATATCGAGATGAACTTTCTCGGCCAATGCAGGGATCGAACACCCGACCTCCTGGCTAGCAGGCCAACGCCTTAGCCACATAGTGTGGACACCCATCGTACATTTCATCCGTCAAATCAAAGCATTTCATTGCATTAGACCTATAATTAATCATTCTTAATTTAAAACTTTATTTAATATTAGTCTGGCATTATTAAATCCTAATTTTATTGGTCTTATTTAAAATTAAACTTTCATTTAACTATGAACAACCCTTAACGTGTCTCTTTAAAACAATTAAATACTCTAAAACAAAAAACAAAAAAAAAATCAATAAGCGGGTCAATTCAGGTAAGTATAACTACGGGTTCTGTCCACCTTCTCTCGTCTACGGCCATACCACGTTGAAAACACCAGTTCTCGTCCGATCACTGAAGTTAAGCAACGTCGGGCCCGGTTAGTACTTGGATGGGTGACCGCCCCGGAACACCGGGTGCTGTAGACGCGATTTTGCCCTGATTCTTCGTGAAAAAATCAATTTTCCGCCAATCAGACCACAGCGCGCACTCTTTTGCACCACTCCAGCTCTCCGCTCGGCCCGTCTCCCCAGGGAAAAAGACACAAAAAGAATTTGAGTAAGCACAAGTATGGGTTCTGTCCACCTTCTCTCGTCTACGACCACACCACGTTAAAAAAAAACAGTTCTCGTCCGATCACTGAAGTTAAGCAACGTCGGGCCCGGTCAGTACTTGGATGGGTGACCGTCTGGGAACACCGGGTGCTGTAGACGCCTTTTTAAAACCGACAAAAAACCCCCAAAAAATCAATAAGCGGATCAATTCAGTTAAGTATAACTACGAGTTCTGTCCACCTTCTCTCGTCTACGGCCACACCACGTTGAAAACACCAGTTCTCGTCCGATCACTGAAGTTAAGCAACGTCGGGCCCGGTCTGTACTTGGATGGGTGACCGCCTGGGAACACCGGGTGCTGTAGACGCCTTTTTAAAACCGACCCCCCCCCCCCCAAAAAAAATCAATAAGTGGGTCAATTCAGGTAAGTATAACTACGGGTTTTGTCCACCTTCTCTCGTCTACGGCCACACCACGTTGAAAACACCAGTTCTTGTCCGATCACTGAAGTTAAGCAACGTTGGGCCCGGTTAGTACTTGGATGGGTGACCGCCTGGGAACACCGGGTGCTGTAGACGCCTTTTTAAAACCGACAAAAACCGCCCCAAAAATCAATAAGCGGGTCAATTCAGGTAAGTATAACTACGGGTTCTGCCCACCCTCTCTCGTCTAGGGCCATACCACGTTGAAAACACCAGTTCTCGTCCGATCACTGAAGTTAAGCAACGTCGGGCCCGGTCAGTACTTGCATGGGTGACCGCCTGGGAACACCGGGTGCTGTAGACGCCTTTTTAAAACCGACAAAAAACAAAAAAAAATCAATGAGCGAGTCAATTCAGGTAAGTATAACTACGGGTTCTGTTCACCTTCTCTCGTCTACGGCCACACCACGTTGAAAACACCAGTTCTCGTCCGATCACTGAAGTTAAGCAACGTCGGGCCCGGTCAGTACTTGGATGGGTGACCGCCTGGGAACACTGGGTGCTGTAGACGCCTTTTTAAAACCGACAAAACCCCCTAAAAAAATCAATAAGCGGGTCAATTCAAGTAAGTATAACTACGGGTTCTGTCCAGCTTCTCTCGTCCACGGCCGTACCATGTTGAAAACACCAGTTCTCGTCCGATCACTGAAGTTAAGCAACGTCGGGCCCGGTCTGTACTTGGATGGGTGACCGCCTGGGAACACCGGGTGCTGTAGACGCCTTTTTAAAACCGACAAAAAACAAAAAAAAATCAATGAGCGAGTCAATTCAGGTAAGTATAACTACGGGTTCTGTTCACCTTCTCTCGTCTACGGCCACACCACGTTGAAAACACCAGTTCTCGTCCGATCACTGAAGTTAAGCAACGTCGGGCCCGGTCAGTACTTGGATGGGTGACCGCCTGGGAACACTGGGTGCTGTAGACGCCTTTTTAAAACCGACAAAACCCTTCAAAAAAATCAATAAGCGGGTCAATTCAAGTAAGTATAACTACGGGTTCTGTCCACCTTCTCTCGTCCACGGCCATACCATGTTGAAAACACCAGTTCTCGTCCGATCACTGAAGTTAAGCAACGTCGGGCCCGGTTAGTACTTGGATGGGTGACCGCCTGGGAACACCGGGTGCTGTAGACGCCTTTTTGCCCTAAACTCATTAATTTACCATTTTGTTGTGAGCGGCTTGTTATTCTTCCTATATGACATATTGCACGTGTCTGATTTCAAAGGGGGGTTGGGCGGCTGAATGGTTAGCACGCGCGCCTGTCATTGAGTTAACTAGCGTGTTTTCGAATGCCCGGTTGTGCGTGACAAGGAGTAAGGTCGACTGTCCAACCTGCCATTTTTAATTTTTTTCCGGCGATTTTCATTTCATTTTCTCATCCGTCTCATTACAGTAATACAAGTTTCGGTTATTTCCCTTTAGTTTTCAGATTATGGTTATGCCTGGGTGCAATGTTTCATACTATATTTAGACTTGTAATTTTGCGAGTTTTTGACCAATTTTGATAATTTTTTCTTCTTATCCTTTTATTTAGGATACTTGATACAATCAATGACACGTGACGATGAATATGAAAGCTTTCATATCTGCATGGGACAGTAGCAGATCTAGTTATTATTATTATTATTTACCGCGAGGGCCTAGATCTCCATGATCGAAAACAGATATCGATCTGGAATTAGCTTTTCTATCGGGAAACCATGTGGTGGCTACTTGATAAAATATTTTTGAAATTTCTGCGCATACCGGAAGTGACCGAACTTTGTACTTTCTCTAAAAAATTGAAAATCGGCCATAGTTTCGTCAATTCTTTATCCATTTTCAAACAAATTACATTTTTGGAATCCCTGAATCTTTTCTGAGACAATGGCTATCTCACATTTTTCAATTTCGAACATTCGTCTATGATTTTTATCGTTCGAAAATTGAAAACATGTTGTTTACGAGACAATTTTTGTTATTTTTCAAAATTTTCAAATTTGACCTATATTTTTGGATACCTGAAGTCCATCCGATTCCAGTAATATAAGTTTCATTCAGAGTTATCGCCCTTTATTTTTCGATTTTTTTCGAATTTTCTTCCCATTTTGTGAGCTCGGGTTTCGTTTTATGGCAGAATTGACGTTTCTGAAACTTCTGGAACATGAAGTTATAGTCCAATACCAACTTATAAAGCAATTTCGACAAGAATCCTTAAACCGGAAGTGGTCGAAATAATGTGCAATATTTTGAAAAAAATGCAAAAAATGGATATTTTTGGGGAAAACGCTATTTCTCCGTTCGATATCAATGGATTAAACGAATGAAGGTACCGTTTGATGGCACGGTTGTTGGACTATCATATGATACCCCATTCATACGGATACTATGAACAGACAGCAAAATATGGCACGCTGAAAATCGAGTATTTTCTGATTTGGAGCGTTTTTGGACGCCTGTATCTCGGAAACTTAACCTGCAATTTTTTTTAAATTTTTTCTATCGAGAGTCCTTTTGGAGGTATTTTGCATGAAGCCATCCAATAAGACTTTGAAATGTCTGGAATAGGATAAAAAAGGGACTGAAAATCGAAAAAAGTCGAAAAATCGTGAAATTTTGGAAAATGCTCTACTATTTTTTTATTTTAAGAGATTTTTAAAAAAAGGTTGTATATTCAGATAGCTGACTTAATTACGATTCTAACGATGTATAATATGTATGTAATTATCAAAATTTAATTTTCGATATTATAAATTTTTTGCATTTTTGACACTTTTGAACATAGGATTTCTCAGGGGCATTTTATCTGATCAGATAATGTAATATATCATTACAGATCCCTGTGGCTATTTTAGTGCCCAAACCGGCTATTAAAACTATTCCGACAATAATAACCATACCGGAAGTATTCAAAAAATGAAAAAAAAGAGTAAAAACATTGTCGCACTTGCGAAAAACTTGATTTCTCTCTTAGGTAATAGCGGACCAAAAGAACTAAAGTGTCGCTGGATAGCCCTATTAATGGACCATCATATGGTATCTAAATAATACGATTTCGATGGTAAGGAAATAAATTATTGTATGCCAAAAATCTAGTATTTTCCAATTTTTTAACATTCTGAGACGCCCTTTTCTCGAAAACGACGCCTACGATTTTTCTTAAACTTTTCTTACTCAAAGTCCTATCGGTTGTCTATATAGGGAATCCAAAATGAAAAGCATTGAAATAATATAAGTGGTCGAAAAATGGCCTCAAACTTTGAAAAAAACTGAAAAATCGTTAAATTTTTGGAAACGCTCTTTAATTTATCTTTTTTTCCAAAACTACTCAATGGATGTTTCTGACACTTCTGGTACAGAAAGTTAAGTATCCAAAGAACTTCGTAAAGCTATCACAACAACGATCGTAATGCCGGAAGTAGTCGAAAAAATGGCCGATATTTTGAAAAAAAATTTTTTTTTTACGAAAACCTTTTTTATTTATGAATATTTTTTGATGATATTTTACACGGGGTTAAAATATCACCGTACTTGAGCAGAAATGAGAAAAAAAATTGTCTCGGTAATTTGCGTTAGCCGCCATCGGCTAATTTAGTTTTTCGTGCCCAGAAAAATTATTTATTGTTCGATTTGTATAAAACAAAGTTCATATGCACCGTGGTCCCAATTCCAATTTTTTTTGTTACGGTGAAATTTTTCTGTCGGCAACGGAAGTGACGTAATATTAACAAAAACTACAATTTTGACAGTTCGGTACCACTTTTTGAAAGCAAATATTATTTTTTTTCAAAACTGATATAACTAAAAGGATGCACCCTGCAAAGGTGCACAAAATCCTTAGCTCATATTTTTAAATTTCAATTTCAATTTCGGGCAATTTCGAATAAAATGTAAAATAAAGTGTAAAATTCAGTTATTTACAATTCATTCAGCGTCTTCATATTTTGAAATATTTATTTGTAATTTTCATAAACTCGTAACAATAATCCAGACGAAGAGAATGTATGCGAAAATTAGTTTGTAATATGAGCAGTTGCCGAGAAATATGCAATTTTGCATGCATCACTTTTCACGTTATTTTGCCTATAAAAGAGTGAATTATTATTCGATTTGCAATATTTTTTTTCCATTTGATGCCTAATGCCAATTTGGACTAGGTCAAGCCAATTTTACATTTTCACTGTGACCGGAAATGACGTCATTTGGGCAAAAACTGTATTTCTAACCTAAAAAACAAATATTTTATTCAAATGAGTCTGCCTTATAATACTTTTAAAATTATGATATTTGATTCCCATCAACGAATAGAATGAAGCCATACGACCATACAGATACCACAAAATGGTTTCTAACTTGTACGGTTACAGAGAAATAAGCGATCTTCTATAAGTCACTTTTCAAGGTTTTTGGTCTGTAAAAGTGTCAATTATTGTTCGATTTTTATAATTCATTTACCATTTGATGCCTTATGCCATTTATGACTTCTATGAACCAAGATAAAATTTTCAATATCACCGGAAGTAATATAATTTTTGCAAAAAACGTATTTTTAGCCTTCAAAACAAACATTTTTTTGAAGGGATTTAAATTTATTATTCGTTTAACTTTATAACGTCTGACTCTAATGGGCAGTAAGACTGAATCAATACCATCATATTGATATCAAGAAAAGGCTTCTAGCATGTTCCCTTGTCGAATAATCATCAATTTTCCGAGGGTCACTTTTAAGTTTTTTACCTTCTTAATTTCAGTTTATGGGTTATAGGTTAATTATTTATTGCCCGATATCTATAAAAAAAAGTTTGCATTTTGTATGTTGCGAATTTTCGACTTATTTTTCACCTATAAAAATTTCTTTCGGCACCGGAAGTGACGTAATTTTGCCATAATTTACAATTTTGACCGGTCTTTTCGCCAGCAAATATTACTTTTACATATTATAGAGGGTGTCACTGAAGCAAAACAACTAATGTATAGTTTGGTAGCTCAATGGATCGGCTATGGTATAATAAACTTCCTGTATGATTCCTGAAAGCCGGTTCAGTGCTGCTTGCAGGTCTAGTTAAGCTTTCATATGTATATATGAAAGCTTATTGTTTCTGTTAAGATTAATATTATTATTAAGCTTTCATATTACATATGAAAGCTTATTGTTTCTGTTAAGATTATTATTATTTTTTTTTTGTGTATTTTCTGCAAATCGGATTTCTCAGAATCTAACCATGAGATCTTTCTAAAACTTTGACCTACCCCCCCCAAAAATGGGGTGCGAACGTTGTTTAAATATATTTTCAAAACGTTTTACGAATCCGAAATCACCGAATTTTACGAACGAAAAAACTGGCAATGCATAGTCGTAACTTTGTTATTTAATGACCGATTTTACTAATTCTTTTTTCTTTGAATACCTTGAAAAAAATCATTTTCATCTGCAGTTTCACATTTTCGAATTTCGAAAATTCGTCGCTGTGATTTCGAACCGGAAGTTTAGACCAATTTGACAACTTCTTTAATAGTTGTACGATTTTCATGAAATTTAGTATACAAGTAGATCTTACCGATGTGACTTCAAAAATATAATTAGAAATTTTCTAAATTATCTCCCCTTGGTGAAATTAAGGATCAAAGTTTTCAAAAAAATCGTCGAAATATAGGTCAGAATGACCTAATTTTTTTTTCGATACTAGACAAGGAATTACTGATTCGTACACAAAATATGGAGTTTGTCGATCGAACCGGAAGTGCCACCATCTTTAAACGTGAAAAATCAAAAAGGCTTTTTTGCTATTTTACTTACAGACTCGGGAGTTATATTTTCGGAATCCTTGAAGGAATGCCTAAAAATCTATCGGATCAGAATTTTGATTTCGGTCATGTGATGGTCACAATTTTGAATTGAAAATGAAAAATAGAAGCAATTTGAAAGGCCCGGACTTCGGAACACAATAACTCTCCTTCTAATTAAGCTAGAATGTTCAAACTTGATGTAGACGTTCACTAGGTCAATGTTATGATTGAGTTCAAAGATGAGCATTTTCTGCTTAGGGTAAGCAGAGATAAGCATGCTGATTTGTTGATTCTTTAGGACACGATAACTTCGGTTATAATGAAGGGAGGGCGGTGAAACTTTTGTCAATAGAGAGTCTAATAGGTAGCCTGTTGTGTGAAATGATTGTATCATTTTTTTTAAATATCAGGGATAGCCGAAAAAAGGAGATTGAAAATCCAAAAAGTCGTATTTTTACAATTTGGAGCATGTTTAGAGGTCTTTCTCGTAAAGTCAACATACTATTTTTTGGGAACTTCTTCTACAAAGAGTCTTATTGGTAGTCTTTTATATGAAACCATCGATCAACAGTCCAACATATCAGGAGTAGAAGAACAAAAGGATCGAACATTGAAAACGGCACCCTTTCATTGTTGAGCGAAACATGAAGTGTGGGTGACTACAATCTACGCATTTAGTCATCGTATAGAGCTTATTCAACAGTATCGAATTCCAACTGCTTAGGGATATTTTACGTGCACTCCAATGTGTACACGGGACCTTGGTTTTTCGTCCCATCCGAAGGACTAGACAGCTGTGCTTGTCAGGCCCTCCGTTCTGCCTTACTGACAAGGAAACCACGCCGGGAAATCGAGATGAACTTTCTCTGTGCAGAACTTTCAATTCAGGCAAAACGTTTATTGCATACGATTAAGCTGGTCAGTTGGAGCTTATTTTCAAAAGTTTTGTAATAATCGGTTGGTAATTAAAGTACCGTGCACATTAAACTGTTAAAACAGAAAATTTCGCCCGGTTGAAATGTTTCTTGCTATAAGTCAGCAATTTTCCGAATTCAGGGAGGCTGGATGGCTGAATGGTTAGCATGTGCTCGCTGTATCGTAACCTTTGTCATTGAGTCAACGGGCGTCGTTTCGATCCCCAGGTTGCACGTGACATGGTGTATGATGTCCAACCTCGTGGGTTTTCTCCGTGTTCTTCGGTTTCCTCCCAACGGCTAAAGACCAGTACGTGCAAGGGGAGTTTTTAAATAAAATTAAAAAAACATATGTTAGTCCCGAAATGACCTAGTTTGTGTCGAATGGACGTTAGGCCGCATTTCTCTCTTTCTCTTTTTAAAGTTTTTTAATAATCGGTTGGTAATCAAAGGTACTGTTAAAGTGATAAAACAGAAAATTTGGCCCGGTTGTAATGTTTCTAACTTTAAATTCAGCAATTTGTCGATTTTAAGGGGCAAACGTTTATTGCGAACGATTAAGCTGGTCAGGGGGAGCTTATTTTTAAAAGTTTTGTAATATTCGGTTGATAACTAAAGGTACCGTGCAAATTAAACTGTTAAAATAGAAAATTTGGCCCGGTTGAAATGTTTCTCGCTGTAGGTCAGCAATTTGCCGATTTTAGGGAGGTTGCGTGGCTGAATGGTTAGCACGTGCGCTCTGTATCATAACGTCTGCCATTGAGTCAACTGTCCTTGTTTCGATTTCTTGGTTGTACGTGACAAGGAGTATGGTCGCCTTACCAACCTCGTAGGCCGTAACGCCGCTGCCCGGGTAAAATTTCCCTCATTGCACACTTTATGGCGTATGCCCGTCTTCATTAGCCCATTGTAGGAGCAGAACAGTAGGACGTTAAACCCCATTCAATTTCATTTCATTTTCTCTATGTTGCTTATTTATTATAGTGGATAAATATTTTTCTGGTTCTAGCAATTATTTAATTTCTGCATAGAAATCTCTGGCCAGTTTTTTTTTATTGCAGAGTGCCATTCTTGTATATTTCAGTCTATGACCCTTTGTTTAAAACATGCTTAAGAAGTCGTCACGATTTCCTACTTATAACCAAACATATTGGAAACCATAATTATATAACATATCTTGGAAGCCCGATTACAGCTATACAAGTTTCAGTTATTTCCCTTTAGTTTAAAGATTATTTTTTTGCTCGGGTGCAATGTTTCTCACTACATTTAAATTTGTAACTTTGTGAGTTTTTGACCGATTTTGATATTATGTCTTTATAATTTTCCAAATCTACATATTTAACGTACATATTCAAACAGTTGAGTTCAACCTGATTCAAAAAGTTTTAGTTTTGTTCAAAGTTATCTCATTCATCCCGATTACAGCAACACAAGTATCAGTTATTTCCCTTTAGTTTTCAGATTACTCAATGTTTCATACTATATTTAGACTTGTAACTTCGCGAGTTTTTGACCAATTTTGATAGTTTGTTATTCTTATCCTTTTATTTGAGATACTTGATATAATCGATGACACGTGACGATGAATATGAAAGCTTTCATATCTGCATGGGACAGTAGCAGATCTAGTTATTTTTTTTTTTTGTGTTTTATTCACAAATCGGATTTCTCAGAATCTAACCATAGGATCGTTCTGAAACTTTTACCTATCCCCCCAAAAATGGGTGGTGGCTGTTGATTAAATATATTTTCAAAACGTTTTACGTATCCGAAATCACCGAATTTTACGAACGAATGCATTTGACCTACAATGCTGTAACTTTGTGACTATTTGACCTATTTTACTAAATCTTTTTTCTTTGAGTACCTTGAGACAATTACTATAAATCTGCAGTTTCAGATTTTCGAATTTCGAAAATTCGTCCCTGTGATTTCGAACCGGAAGTTTAGACCAATTTGACAACTTCTTTAATAGTTGTACGATTTTCATGAAATTTAGTATCTAAGTAGATCTTACCGATGTGACTTCAAAAATATAATTAGAAATTTTCTAAATTATCTCCCCTTGACGAAATTAAGGATCAAAATTTTCAAAAAAATCGTCGAAATATAGGTCAGAATGACCTGATTTTTTTTTTGGATACTAGATAAGTAATTACTGATTTGTACACAAAATATGGAGTTTGTCGATTGAACAGGAAGTGCCGCCATATTTAAAAGTGAAAAATCAATAAGGCTTTTTTGCTATTTTACTTACAGACTCGGGAGTTATATTTTCTGAATCCTTGATGGAAGGCCTAAAAAATGTCGCGAATAGAATTTTGATTTCGGTCACGTGATGGTCACCATTTTGAATTGAAAATGAAAAATAGAAGCAATTTGAAGGGTCGGGACTTTGGAACACAATTACTCTCCTTCTAATTAAGCTAGAATGTTCAAACTTGGTGTAGACGTTCACTAGGTCAATGTTATGATTGAGTTTAAAGATGAGCATTTTCTGCTTAGGGTAAGCAGAGATAAGCATGCTAATTTGTTGATTCTTTAGGGCACGATAACTTCGGTTATAATGAAGGGAGGGCGGTGAAACTTTTGTCAATAGAGAGTCTAATAGCTAGCCTGTTGTGTGAAATCATTGTATTATTTTTTCTAAATATCAGGGATAGCCGAAAAAAAGAGATTGAAAATCCAAAAAGTCGTATTTTTACAATTTGGAGCATGTTTAGAGGTCTTTCTCGTAAAGTCAACATAATATTTTTTGGGAACTTCTTCTACAAAGAGTCTTATTGGTAGTCTTTTATATGAAACCATCGATCAACAGTCCAACATATCAGGAGTAGAAGAACAAAAGGATCGAACATTGAAAACGGCACCCTTTCATTGTTAAGCGAAACATGCAGTGTGGGCGACTACAATCTACACATTTAGTCATCGTATAGAGCTTATTCAACAGTATCGAATTCCCGCTGCTTAGGGATATTTTACGTGCACTCCAATGTGTACACGAGACCTTGGTTTTTCGTCCCATCCGAATGACTAGACAGCTGTGCTTGTCAGGCCCTCCGTTCTGTCTCACTGACAAGGGGAACCACGCCGGGAAATCGAGATGAACTTTCTCCGTGCAGAACTTTCAATTCAGGTGAAAACGTTTATTGCATACGATTAAGCTGGTCAGTTGGAGCTTATTTTCAAAAGTTTTGTAATAATCGGTTGGTAATTAAAGCACCGTGCACATTAAACTGTTACAACAGAAAATTTCGCCCGGTTGAAATGTTTCTTGCTATAAGTCAGCAATTTTCTGAATTCAGGGAGGCTGAATGGCTGAATGGTTAGCATGTGCGCACTGTATCGTAACGTCTGTCATTGAGTCAACGGGCGTCGTTTCGATCTCCAGGTTGCACGTGACATGAAGTATGATGTCCAACCTCGTGGGTTTTCTCCGTGTCCTTCGGTTTCCTCCCAACGGCTAAAGACCTGTAAGCGCAAGGGGAGTTTTTAAATAAAATTAAAAACATATGTTAGTCCCGAAATGACCTAGTTTGTGTCGAATGGACATTAGGCCGCATTTCTCTCTTTCTCTTTTATTTTTAAAGTTTTGTAATAATCGGTTGGTAATCAAAGGTACTGTAAAAGTGATAAAACAGAAAATTTCGCCCGGTTGTAATGTTTCTCACTTTAAAGTCAGCAATTTGCCGATTTTAAGGGGCAAACGTTTATTGCGAACGCTTAAGCTGGTCAGGGGGAGCTTATTTTTAAAAGTTTTGTAATATTCGGTTGATAACTAAAGGTACCGTGCAAATTAAACTGTTACAATAGAAAATTTGGCCCGGTTGAAATGTTTCTCGCTGTAGGTCAGCAATTTGCCGATTTTAGGGAGGTTGCGTGGCTGAATGGTTAGCACGTGCGCTCTGTATCATAACGTCTGTCATTGAGTCAACTGGCGTTGTTTCGATTTCTTGGTTGTACGTGACAAGGAGTATGGTCGCCTGTCCAACCTCGTAGGCCGTAACCGCCGCTGCCCGGGTAAAATTTCCCTCATTGCACACTTTATGGCATATGCCCGTCTTCATTAGCCCATTTTAGGAGCAGAACAGTCGGACGTTAAACCCCATTCAATTTCATTTCATTTTCTCTATGTTGCTTATTTATTATAGTGGATAAATATTTTTCTGGTTCTAGCAATTATTTAATTTCTGCATAGAAATCTTGCTTTGGCCAGTTTTTTTATTGCAGAGTGCCATTCTTGTTTAAACAAACATGCTTAAGAAGTCGTCACGATTTCCTACTTATAACCAAACATATTGCAAATATTAGTCTGGCATTATTAAATCCTAATTTTATTGGTCTTATTTAAAATTAAACTTTCATTTAACTATGAACAACCCTTAACGTGTCTCTTTAAAACTATTAAGTACTCTAAAACAGTAGCTCAACCTTTTGACCTAAACTCATTAATTTACCATTTTGTTGTGAGCGACTTCTTATTCTTCCTATATGACATATTGCACGTGTCTGATTTCAAAGGGGGGTTGGGTGGCTGAATGGTTAGCACGCGCGCCTGTCATTGAGTTAACTAGCGTGTTTTCGAATGCCCGGTTGTACGTGACAAGGAGTAAGGTCGCCTGTCCAACCTGCCATTTTTATTTTTTTTTCCCGCCATTTTCATTTCATTTTCTCATCCGTCTCATTACAGTAATACAAGTTTCAGTTATTTCCCTTTAGTTTTCAGATTATTGTTATGCCTGGGTGCAATGTTTCATACTATATTTAGACTTGTAACTTCGCGAGTTTTTGACCAATTTTAATAATTTTTTCTTCTTATCCTTTTATTTAGGATACTTGATACAATCAATGACACGTGACGATGAATATGAAAGCTTTCATATCTGCATGGGACAGTAGCAGATCTAGTTAAGCTTTCATATTACATATGAAAGCTTATTGTTTCTGTTAAGATTATTATTGTTATTTTTTTTTTGTGTTTTGTCCACAAATCGGATTTCTCAGAATCTAACCATAGGATCGTTCTGAAACTTTTACCTATCCCCCCAAAAATGGGTGGTGGCTGTTGATTAAATATATTTTCAAAACGTTTTACGAATCCGAAATCACCGAATTTTACGAACGAAAAAACTGACAATGCATAGTCGTAACTTTGTTATTTTTTGACCGATTTTACTAATTCTTTTTTCTTTGAATACCTTGAAAAAAATCATTTTCATCTGCAGTTTCGCATTTTCCAATTTCGAAAATTCGTCGCTGTGATTTCGAACCGGAAGTTTAGACCAATTTGAGAACTTCTTTAATAGTTGTACGATTTTCATGAAATTTAGTGTATAAGTAGATGTTACCGATGTGACTTCAAAAATATAATTATAAATTTTCTAAATTATCTCCCCTTGACGAAATTAAGGATCAAAGTTTTCAAAAAAATCGTCGAAATATATGTCAGAATGACCTAATTTTTTTCTTTGATACTAGACAAGTAATTACTGATTCGTACACAAAATATGGAGTTTGTCGATCGAACCGGAAGTGCCACCATCTTTAAACGAGAAAAATCAAAAAGGCTTTTTTGCTATTTTACTTACAGACTCGGGAGTTATATTTTCAGAATCCTTGAAGGAATGCCTAAAAATCTGTCGGATCCGAATTTTGATTTCGGTCACGTGATGGTCACCATTTTGAATTGAATATGAAAAATATAAGCAATTTGAAGGGCCGGGACTTTGGAATACAATAACTCTCCTTCTAATTAAGCTAGAATGTTCAAACTTCTTGTAGACTTTCACTAGGTCAATGTCATGATTGAGTTCAAAGATGAGCATTTTCTGCTTAGGGTAAGCAGAGATAAGCATGCTGATTTGTTGATTCTTTAGGGCACGATAACTTCGGTTATAATGAAGGGAGGGCGGAGAAACTTTTGTCAATAGAGAGTCTAATAGCTAGCCTGTTGTTTGAAATCATTGTATCATTTTTTTTAAATATCAGGGATAGCCGAAAAAAAGAGATTGAAAATCCAAAAAGTCGTATTTTTACAATTTGGAGCATGTTTAGAGGTCTTTCTCGTAAAGTCAACATAATATTTTTTGGGAACTTCTTCTACAAAGAGTCTTATTGGTAGTCTTTTATATGAAACCATCGATCAACAGTCCAACATATCAGGAGTAGAAGAACAAAAGGATCGAAAATTGAAAACGGCACCCTTTCATTGTTAAGTGAAACATGCAGTGTGGGTGACTACAATCTACACATTTAGTCATCGTATAGAGCTTATTCAACAGTATCGAATTCCAGCTGCTTAGGGATATTTTACGTGCACTCCAATGTGTACACGGGACCTTGGTTTTTCGTCCCATCCGAACGACTAGACAGCTGTGCTTGTCAGGCCCTCCGTTCTCCCTCACTGACAACGGGGAACCACGCCGGGAAATCAAGATGAACTTTCTCCGTGCAGAACTTTCAATTCAGGCCAAACGTTTATTGCATACGATTAAGCTGGTCAGTTGGAGCTTATTTTCAAAAGTTTTGTAATAATCGGTTGGTAATTAAAGTACCGTGCACATTAAACTGTTAAAACAGAAAATTTCGCCCGGTTGAAATGTTTCTTGCTATAAGTCAGCAATTTTCCGAATTCAGGGAGGCTGAATGGTTAGCATGTGCGCGCTCTATCGTAACGTCTGTCATTGAGTCAATGGGCGTCGTTTCGATCTCCAGGTTGCACGTGACATGAAGTATGATGTCCAACCTCGTGGGTTTTCTCCGTGTTCTTCGGTTTCCTCCCAACGGCTAAAGACCAGTAAGCGCAAGGGGAGTTTTTAAATAAAATTAAAAAACATATGTTAGTCACGAAATGACCTAGTTTGTGTCGAATGGGCATTAGGCCGCATTTCTCTCTTTCTCTTTTATTTTTAAAGTTTTGTAATAATCGGTTGGTAATCAAAGGTACTGTACAAGTGATAAAACAGAAAATTTCGCCCGGTTGTAATGTTTCTCACTTTAAAGTCAGCAATTTGCCGATTTTAAGGGGCAAACGTTTATTGCGAACGCTTAAGCTAGTCAGGGGGAGCTTATATTTAAAAGTTTTGTAATATTCGGTTGATAACTAAAGGTACCGTGCAAATTAAACTGTTAAAATAGAAAATTTGGCCCGGTTGAAATGTTTCTCACTGTAGGTCAGCAATTTGCCGATTTTAGGGAGGTTGCGTGGCTGAATGGTTAGCACGTGCGCTCTGTATCATAACGTCTGTCATTGAGTCAACTGGCGTTGTTTCGATTTCTTGGTTGTACGTGACAAGGAGTATGGTCGCCTGTCCAACCTCGTAGGCCGCAACGCCGCTGCCCGGGTAAAATTTCCCTCATTGCACACTTTATGGCATATGCCCGTCTTCATTAGCCCATTTTAGGAGCAGAACAGTAGGACGTTAAACCCCATTGAATTTCATTTCATTTTGTCTATGTTGCTTATTTATTATAGTGGATAAATATTTTTCTGGTTCTAGCAATTATTTAATTTCTGCATAGAAATCTTGCTTTGGCCAGTTTTTTTATTGCAGAGTGCCATTCTTGTAAAATTCAGTCTATGATCTTTTGTATAAAACATGCTTAAGAAGTCGTCACGATTTCCTACTTAAAACCAAACATATTGGAAATATTAGTCTGGCATTATTAAATCCTAATTTTATTGGTCTTATTTAAAATTAAACTTTCATTTAACTATGAACAACCCATAACGTGTCTCTTTAAAACAAATAAATACTCTAAAACAGTAGCTCAACCCTTTGACCTAAACTCATTAATTTACGATTTTGTTGTGAGCGACTTGTTATTCTCTCTATATGACATATTGCACGTGTCTGATTTCAAAGGGGTGGGGTGGCTGAATGGTTAGCACGCGCGCCTGTCATTGAGTTAACTAGCGTGTTTTCGAATGCCCGGTTGTACGTGACAAGGAGAAAGGTCGCCTGTCCAACCTGCCATTTTTAATTTTTTTTCCCGCCATTTTCATTTCATTTTCTCATCCGTCTCATTACAGTAATACAAGTTTCAGTTATTTCCCTTTAGTTTTTAGATTATTGTTATGCCTGGGTGCAATGTTTCATACTATATTTATACTTGTAACTTCGCGAGTTTTTGACCAATTTTGATAATTTTTTCTTCTTATCCTTTTATTTAGGATACTTGATACAATCAATGACACGTGACGATGAATATGAAAGCTTTCATATCTGCATGGGACAGTAGCAGATCTAGTTATTATTATTATTATTTACCGCGAGGGCCTAGATCTCCATGATCAAAAACAGATATCGATCTGGAATTAGCTTTTCTATCGGGAACCCATGTGGTGGCTACTTGATAAAATATATTTGAAATTTTTGCGCATACCGGAAGTGACCGAACTTTGTACTTTCTCTAAAAATTGAAAATCGGCCATAGTTTCGTCAATTCTTTATCCATTTTCAAACAAATTACATTTTTGGAATCCCTGAATCTTTTCTGAGACAATGGCTATCTCACATTTTTCAATTTCGAACATTCGTCTATGATTTTTATCGTTCGAAAATTGAAAACATGTTGTTTACGAGACAATTTTTGTTATTTTTCAAAATTTTCAAATTTGACCTACATTTTTGGATACCTGAAGTCCATCCGATTCCAGTAATATAAGTTTCATTCAGAGTTATCGCCCTTTATTTTTCGATTTTTTTCGAATTTTCTTCCCATTTTGTGAGCTCGGGTTTCGTTTTATGGCAGAATTGACGTTTCTGAAACTTCTGGAACATGAAGTTATAGTCCAATACCAACTTATAAAGCAATTTCGACAAGAATCCTTAAACCGGAAGTGGTCGAAATAATGTGCAATATTTTGAAAAAAATGCAAAAAATGGATATTTTTGGGGAAAACGCTATTTCTCCGTCCGATATCAATGGATTAAACGAATGAAGGTACCGTTTGATGGCACGATTGTTGGACTATCATATGATACCCCATTCATACGGATACTATGAACAGACAGCAAAATATGGCACGCTGAAAATCAAGTATTTTCTGATTTGGAGCGTTTTTGGACGCCTGTATCTCGAAAACTTAACCTGCAATTTTTTTTAAATTTTTTCTATCGAGAGTCCTTTTGGAGGTATTTTGCATGAAGCCATCCAATAAGACTTTGAAATGTCTGGAATAGGATAAAAAAGGGACTGAAAATCGAAAAAAGTCGAAAAATCGTGAAATTTTGGAAAATGCTCTACTATTTTTTTATTTTAAGAGATTTTTAAAAAAGGGTTGTATATTCAGATAGCTGACCTAATTACAATTCTAACGATGTATAATATGTATGTAATTATTAAAATTTAATTTTCGATATTTTAAATTTTTTGCATTTTTGACACTTTTGAACATAGGATTTCTCAGGGGCATTTTATCTGATCAGATAATGTAATATATCATTACAGAGCCCTGTGGCGATTTTAGTGCCCAAACCGGCTATTAAAACTATTCCGACAATAATAACCATACCGGAAGTATTCAAAAAATGAAAAAAAAAGAGTAAAAACATTGTCGCACTTGCGAAAAACTTGATTTCTCTCTTAGGTAATAGCGGACCAAAAGAACTAAAGTGTCGCTGGATAGTCCTATTAATGGACCATCATATGGTATCTAAATAATACGATTTCGATGGTAAGGAAATAAATTATTGTATGCCAAAAATCTAGTATTTTCCAATTTTTTAACATTCTGAGACGCCCTTTTCTCGAAAACGACGCCTACGATTTTTCTTAAACTTTTCTTACTCAAAGTCCTATCGGTTGTCTATATAGGGAATCCAAAATGAAAAGCATTGAAATAATATAAGTGGTCGAAAAATGGCCTCAAACTTTGAAAAAAATTGAAAAATCGTTAAATTTTTGGAAACGCTCTTTAATTTATCTTTTTTTCCAAAACTACTCAATGGATGTTTCTGACACTTCTGGTACAGAAAGTTAAGTATCCAAAGAACTTCGTAAAGCTATTACAACAACGATCGTTAAACCGGAAGTAGTCGAAAAAATGTCCGATATTTTGAAAATAAATAATTTTTTTACGAAAACCTTTTTTATTTATGAATATTTTTTGATGATATTTTACACAGGGTTAAAATATCATCGTACTTGAGCAGAAATGAGAAAAAAAATTGTCTCAGTAATTTGCGTTAGCCGCCATCGGCTAATTTAGTTTTTCATACCCAGAAAAATTATTTATTGTTCGATTTGTATAAAACAAAGTTCATATGCTCCGTGGTCCCAGTTGTAATTTTTTTCGTTACGGTGAAATTTTTCAGTCGGCAACGGAAGTGATGTAATATTAACAAAAACTACAATTTTGACAGTTCGGTACCACTTTTTGAAAGCAAATATTATTTTTTTTCAAAATTGATATAACTAAAAGGATGCACCCTGCAAAGGCGCACAAAATCCTTAGCTCATATTTTTTAATTTCAATTTCATTTTCGGGCAATTTCGAATAAAATGTAAAATAAAGTGTAAAATTCAGTTATTTACAATTCATTCAGCGTCTTCATATTTTGAAATATTTTTTGTAATTTTCATAAACTCGTAGCAATAATCCAGACGAAGAGAATGTATGCGAAAATTAGTTTGTAATATGAGCAGTTGCCGAGAAATATGCAATTTTGCATGCACCACTTTTCACGTTTTTTTGCCTATAAAAGAGTGAATTATTATTCGATTTGCAATATTTTTTTTCCATTTGATGCCTAATGCCAATTTGGACTAGGTCAAGCCAATTTTACATTTTCACTGTGAACTGAAATGACGTCATTTAGGCAAAAACTGTATTTTTAACCTAAAAAACTAATATTTTATTCAAATGAGTCTGCCTTATAATACTTTTAAAATTATGATATTTGAATCCCATCAACGAATAGAATGAAGCCATACGACCATACAGATACCACAAAATGGTTTCTAACTTGTACGGTTACAGAGAAATAGGCAATCTTCTATAAGTCACTTTTCAAGGTTTTTGGTCTATAAAAGTGTCAATTATTATTCGATTTTTATAATTTTTTTACCATTCGATGCCTTATTCTATTTATGACTTCTATGAACCAAGTTAACATTTTCAATATCACCGGAAGTAATGTAATTTTAGCCTTCAAAACAAACATTTTTTTGAAGTGATTGATATTTATTATTCGTTTAACTTTATAACGTCTGACTCTAATGGGCAGTAAGATTGAATCAATACCATCATATTGATATCAAGAAAAGGCTTCTAGCATGTTCCCTTGTCGAATAATAACCAATTTTCCCAGGGTCACTTTTAAGTTTTTTACCTTCTTAATTTCAGTTTATGGGTTATAGGTTAATTATTTATTGCCCGATATGTATAAAACAAAGTTTGTATTTTGTATGTTGCGAATTTTTGACTTATTTTTCATCTATAAAAATTTCTTACGGCACCGGAAGTGACGTAATTTTGCCATAATTTACAATTTTGAACGGTCTTTTCGCCAGCAAATATTACTTTTACATATGATAGAGGGTGCCACTGAAGCAAAACAACTAAAGTATAGTTTGGTAGCTCAATGGATCGGCTATGGTATAATAAACTTCCTGTATGATTCCTGAAAGCCGGTTCAGTGCTGCTTGCAGGTCTAGTTCTTATTATTATTATTATTCAGATTCCAATTTGAATAGATCTCAGCAACTACGTGTCGCATCGTTACGATTTCTTCGGTTTTACTGGGAAAGTGGGTGTGACTTAGAGGATAAAGCTATTTTGAACGTTCTGCGACAATGCGAAATGTCCGAAATCACCGAAGTTATCGTTTTTGAAAATATTGCAGTAATTTTAACAATAATCATTGGATTTTAACTTTCGATACATTTTGGCATAGCCTGAGACAGGGCACATAGCTACGCTACTTTCGATTTTTGATTTTCGGCAAATCTTCGAAGGCGCCAAATTTCGAAAATTTAAAATTTTACAAAAAACTTTTTTATTTATGAATATTTTTTAGTCGTATTGTGCACAGAATTAAAGAGTCATCTGACTAGTGCAAAAATGTTAAACATTTTTGTCTCAGTAATTTTCCTTGGCCGCCATTGGCTAATTCAGTTTTTCAGTCCTAGATTAATTTTTTATTGTTCGATTTGTATAAAACAAAGTTCATATGCTTGTATCAATTGTCATTTTTTTTATTACCGAAAGTGTTATCTGTCGGCACCGGAAGTGGCATAATTTTACCAAAAACTACAATTTTGACAGTTATTTTCCTTCTTCGAAAACAAATATTATTTTTTGGAAAAATTATTTGACTCAAAGAGTGTACCCTTTCAAGGCGCAAAAAATGTAGGAAGCAGTTTTTTTAATTTCGATTTCATTTTCGAGCAAATTCGATTAAGGGGCTAAAAATGGTGTAAAATTGACCTATTTACAACCTATTCAGGCTTTTCAGATTTTAAAATATTTCTTCGTAACTTTTATAAACTTGTAGCTATAATCCATACGAAGAAAATGTATGTTAAAATTCGTTTGTAATATAAGCAGTTACTAAGAAATGGGCAGTTCTGTACAAGTCACTGTTTTCGTTATTTTGCCTGTAAAATAGTCAATTATGATTGGATTTTTATAAAAGTGACATCATTTGATTCAAAAAGCATGTAGCGTCATATCAAGTTGATTACAATTTAAAATTGACACCGAAAGTGACATCATTTGGTCAAAAACTGCATTTTAACTTTTGGTTTAAATTCACATATAAACAAAACTCATATGGTCATATAAATATCATAAAATTGTTTCTAACTTGTTCGGTTGCCGAGAAATAGACGGTTTTCTACAGGCCACTTTTGAAGGTTTCGGGGCCATAAAAGTGTCAATTATTATTCGATTTTCATAAACGTTACACCATGTTATACCTAATGCCATTTGGGATTTCATACAAGTAATTTAAGATTTTCATTATCAGCGGAAGTAACGTCATTTTGGCAAAAACTGTATTTTTAGCCTTCAAAACAGATATTTTATTCAAATGAGTCTGTTTAGAAATCTTTTTCAAATTATGATATTTGATGCCAATCAGCAAATAGAATGAACCCATAGGATCATACAGATACCACAAAATGGTTCCTAACTTGTACGGTTGCCGAGAAATAGCCGATTTTCTACAAGTCACTTTTCAAGTTTTTTGGTCTTTAAAAGTGTCAATTATTATTCAATTTACAAAAAAAATTTCACTATATGATATCTATGTCATTTCTGATTTCATAAAACTAATTGAACATTTTCATTAACCCCGGAAGTAATGTAATTTTGTCAAGATCATTTACAAGTAACAAATGTATAAAATGAATGGATATTGCTGGATTTGGTTGATTCTGCGTCCATTTTATTTGATGTGAGCAATGTTTATTTGGAAACCTGTTTAGTGGTTTCGTTGGTACCGGAAGTGACATATGTTCAAGGGTAACGTGGCACCGGAAGTGACATGTTCAAGGGCAACGTGGCACCAGTGAAACCCGTCATTCCTGCATGCAGGTCTAGTTATTATTATTATTATTATTCAGATTCCAATTTGAATAGATCTCAGCAACTACGTGTCGCATCGTTACGATTTCTTCGGTTTTACTGGGAAAGTGGGTGTGACTTAGAGGATAAAGCTATTTTGAACGTTCTGCGACAATGCGAAATGTCCGAAATCACCGAAGTTATCGTTTTTGAAAATATTGCAGTAATTTTAACAATAATCATTGGATTTTAACTTTCGATACATTTTGGCATAGCCTGAGACAGGGCACATAGCTACGCTACTTTCGATTTTTGATTTTCGGCAAATCTTCGAAGATATTAGGTGCCAAATTTCGAAAATTTAAAATTTTACAAAAAACTTTTTTATTTATGAATATTTTTTAGTCGTATTGTGCACAGAATTAAAGAGTCATCTGACTAGTGCAAAAATGTTAAAAAATTTTGTCTCAGTAATTTACCTTGGCCGCCATTGGTTAATTCAGTTTTTCAGTCCTAGATTAATTTTTTATTGTTCGATTTGTATAAAACAAAGTTCATATGCTTCGTTGTATCAATTGTCATTTTTTTTATTACCAAAAGTGTTATCTGTCGGCACCGGAAGTGGCATAATTTTACCAAAAACTACAATTTTGACAGTTATTTTCCTTCTTCGAAAACAAATATTATTTTTGGGAAAAATTATTTGACTCAAAGAGTGTGCCCTTTCAAGGCGCAAAAAATGTAGGAAGCAGTTTTTTTAATTTCGATTTCATTTTCGAGCAAATTGGATTAAGAGGCTAAAAATGGTGTAAAATTGGCCTACTTACAACCTATTCAGGCTTTTCAGATTTTAAAATATTTCTTCGTAACTTTTATAAACTTGTAGCTATAATCCATACGAAGAAAATGTATGTTAAAATTCGTTTGTAATATAAGCGGTTACCAAGAAATGGGCAGTTCGGTACAAGTCACTGTTTTCGTTATTTTGCCTGTAAAATAGTCAATTATGATTGGATTTTTATAAAAGTGACATCATTTGATTCAAAAAGCACGTAGCGTCATATCAAGTTTAAAATTGACACCGGAAGTGACATCATTTGGTCAAAAAATGCATTTTAAACTTTTTTAAATCAATGTTTTATTCAACCACGAATAACTTAATATGTATTAATAATTTTAACTTTTGGTTTAAATTCACATATAAACAAAACTCATATGGTCATATAGATATCATAAAATGGTTTCTAACTTGTTCGGTTGCCGAGAAATAGACGGTTTTCTACAGGTCACTTTTGAAGGTTTCGGGGCCATAAAAAGGTCAATTATTATTCGATTTTCATAAAAGTCACACCATGTTATACCTAATGCCATTTGGGATTTCATACAAGTAATTTAAGATTTTCATTATCACCGGAAGTAACGTCATTTTGGCAAAAACTGTATTTTTAGCCTTCAAAACAGATATTTTATTCAAATGAGTCTGTTTAGAAATCTTTTTCAAATTATGATATTTGATGCCAATCAGCAAATAGAATGAACCCATACGATCATACAGATACCACAAAATCGTTTCTAACTTGTACGGTTGCCGAGAAATAGCCGATTTTCTACAAGTCACTTTTCAAGTTTTTTGGTCTTTAAAAGTGGCAATTATTATTCGATTTACATAAAATTTTCACTATATGATATCGTATGCCATTTCTGATTTCATAAGACTAATTGAACATTTGCATTAACACCGGGAGTAATTTAATTTTGTCAAGATCATTTACAAGTAACAAATGTATAAAATGAATTGATATTGCTGGATTTTGTTGATTCTGCGTCCATTTTATTTGTGTGCAATGTTAATTTGGAAACCTGTTTAGTGGTTTCGCTGGTACCGGAAGTGACATATGTTCAAGGGTAACTTGGCACCGGAAGTGACATGCTTAAGAGTAACTTGGCAACAGTGAAACCCGTCATTCCTGCATGCAGGTCTAGTTTCTAATTTAGTTGATTGTAACTAGTCAGTAGTCACCTCATGTAGTTTCGCGCTTTTTCTATTTTGTAATCTCAAGCTTGCGGAAAAATCTTGAGGTTAGTTGCCGTCTGCTTTAAATACCTGTCAAAATTTGGGGTCAGGAAATTAACTGAATGAAATGTATTTTTCTTAGTCTTGATTAACCAGAGTTGTATGATTAAAATTAAATAACTAGTCAAGAATTATTATGTATGATTCGGTAACCTCGGGAAAATGTCAACCGCTTGGCCTGCAGAGGTCGGAACCGGAAGTGACTGTTATGGAATCCTGCGGAGGGTCCAAGGGCAGGTACTTCCCTGTGAACTTCATATTGATACCCGCAAACATACGGATGCTGTGAGCATGCGGTCACGCGTATATAGATAAGCGAAGGGAAATGGGCTGTGGTATTGCTCTGAAAATGTGGTGTAAATTGCCTCTCTAGAAAGGGGTCGAGCGTTGCGATAATCCACCTAAAAAAGGCGAAATAGGTAAAAGTTGATTTGGGCATTTTAGTATCACCTGGAAAAAGCCCTTAACTCAGCCCCTATGGATAGTAGGTCAATACTATTTGGAGGGTTATTACACCCCCCCCCCCCGAAATATTTTCTACTTGCACCTCTTATAGCCCTTTCCGGAAAGGTGAAATCTGCCCGCGGCGCGATTACGTCCCTTGCATTGTTTGACATAATACTACTTCCGGAGGGCATTGTCTAGATCGATCGATAACAAACAGAAAGCATAACAATGACGACAAACAAAGAGAATGATTCAGCAGTGCAGAAAGAGTTGGATTTTGATAAGTTGGATGTTAGCGACATAAAATCATATCTTCGTGATCATGGACAATATGTGTCGGGAGTTAAATCGGAGTTGATTAAACGCGCAAAAGGAACAAATATTCTTGGAAAACGACCGTTACATGAATTGAATTTAGAGGACGAGAATGTAGAAAAGCGAAGGAACCTTGAAAGATTTGTTTCACGATTAGGAGAAATATTACCACACCCGTCGTCCCTTAAACACGGTTGGAATGACGATTGTGAAAAAATACCGGATTTTTCAAACGCAGAACTTTACAATTATCTTGTGTTAAGTCAAGGTCGGACAAACGACAACTGAAAGCAAAGGTGTTTTATGAGGATAGACATGTTCATTCAGTACAATATCATGAAATAGATTCAGCAATCACTCACTGTTTCGTACGCGCCAAAGTCATCCCATCCATGCCTACCCTTGATACAAAGAAGAAGCCAGATTATGTGGTTTGGATAAGTATGTCTAAAGTTACGGGGCATGTTCATGCAGCTGGGTGTGAATGTAGTGCTGGGTAAGTACATGAAAATGTGTTTTCTATTTTGTAATATATTGCGATGTGAACTAGGGAGAAAAAGTGCCCCCAGTGTCTGATTCCAACCCACGACCCCCACAGCACAAGTTTGGTGCTCAACCAGTACCAATTTAGTTAACCAGGCAGCCAGGGCCAGGTCAATCACCACACTGGATCACTGTTCAAATAATTCAATAAATTTCACTATATCTTACATAATGTGTTAGCATTTAACAATCTAAAATTGTTTCATCTTTTTCAGTGAAGGAGAATCCTGTAACCATATAGCAGCAGTACTCCATGGGTTAATTGACATTACCCAAAAAGAAAAAAGAAGGTCTTCACGCGTCTACATCAAACAAGTGTAAATGGAATGAGCCGCGCAAACGAAAACTTAGTCCCAAAAAATCTCAGGACATAACATTTAAAAAGTACAAATGGACTCAAGAGGTTCAAGATTCGAAAATAGAAAATACACCAGAAGAAACTGTTTTAACTGTGACACCAATTAATGTTAATAACTTTGCTAGCAAATTAAGGCGATGTGCACCACATGCTGCATGGTTATTAACAAGACCAGACACAGTTACAAAAGATGCAAAACAGGTGTTGCCCGAAATACACAACATAACGTTTAATTATGCAGACAATGTAAATCTAGATTCTGACAAATGCCAAAATTTCTTTAAAACATATCGTAACAGTCAATGTTTGTCTGTTGATGATTGCAAAAAAACAGAAAATATTACTCGTGGACAATTGAAGAATAAGTTTTGGAAGAAAGCCCGTGATGGTCGTGTGACATCTTCAAACTTTGGTGCCATATGCAAATTTAGAAACTCAACTGAACCAGAAAGTTTAATAAAAACAGTCATGGGTTATAATAGTTTCTCCAGCACAAGTGTGAAATGGGGACGTGACCATGAACCAGCAGCTAGACGGAAGTATGCACTGGTGAAAAAGGCTGCTGGTCACAACATATCTGTGAGTGATACAGGACTATATATTCCGAATGACTACCCATTTCTTGGTGCGAGTCCGGATGGGTTAGTGACAGAAAATGAGCAAAACGGTGTTCTGGAGGTTAAGTGTCCATTCAAATGGAGATTTTCCAAAATTGTTGATGCCTCCAAAGATTCCTAATTCTGTTGCGAAATCAAAAAGGACAAAATTATGCTTAAACGTAAGCATAATTACTATTACCAAGTGCAAGCCCAGATGGCGCTTACAAAGTCAAGATGGTGTGACTTTGTGATTTGGACACTATCCGACATACACATTGAGCGGATTTCGTTTGATGAACAATTTTGGCAAGAATGTCAGCTTAAAGGGACAATAACACTCTTGCTGGCTTGGCAGCTCTAGAAAATAAATAATAGTCTTATTCTAAGTACCAGATGTTTATGTGTCCTACCTGTTGTGTAAATTATCCATTACATCATATTTTACTTGTCCAGAGGGTTCGAAAATATTTTAAAATCCAAGTCACATTCGAAAAGGTTTACGTTAACCTTTTCAAATCATGTAGTTGAATTTTTCCAATTTTTTAAATTAGGTGTGTTACGATGAAATTTGTATCATCAATTTATTTGAATATTGTAAAATAATGCAATTTGTTGACCAGAATGAAGATTGGGACATATTATTCAATTACAACAAGAGTGTTATTGGGGCTTTAAAGTTATCAGTTTTTATGAGAAGTTCGTTTTCCCTGAACTTTTCGCAGGTCGTGTGCAAAGAGGAAAACATTTATATGCCTGTCTTCATTAGGCCAGGAGAAGCAGGACATTATACCCCATTTCATTTTAAATCTTCTTTATCATGCAAATAAATAAAAAAATAATAATTGTACATATATGTTTTAATTTTGTTTTATGATTATAAATATAGATAACAAAGTAAACAATATGAACTGAAACACATGTTTTTGTCTTAATTTTGCATTACAGTTCATGTATTTGATCATAATCTTATAAGGCTAACATGTACATTATTACAACCATGATTAGATTATGGGTCGTCATGTACAAGTGGAACTTGCATATTTGAAAGATCTACACAAATTTTGAGTATCTTAGACACGCTTTTCGACAGTGTTATTGGGATTACACCACCAAGAAGCCGGAAATTTTTCACACGTTCCATCGCCCTCTCAACATCAATGCGCAAATTCGCAATTCTTCTGGTTTCGTCAACTTCTCTCCTCGAAAATCGGTGAGTTTTGAAAGGGGGAATAATCATGTCTATACCTAAGGTCGTAGTCAAGTCAGAAATTAAAAATCCTTTATCCGTCATTATAGCATCCCCTTTCTCGCACAACTCTAAGATGCCACACTGTTTTGTGATTTGTTTGTCGCTGATGTTTCCAGACCACAAGTCTGACACAAATTTAATGATTCCAGCTGGACTAATGCCCAACTGGGCTTTATAAGTCATGCATGTATGAGACTTGTAACTAGAAAACATCAGCGACTTATTGGATAGCGACTGGGGTGTCTCTGTATAGAACTCAGTACAGTCTATGATAACACGACAGTTGGGATATTTCTTACTGAATTTTTTTGGCATAAATGTGTTTTCGGCTTGGCCAGTCAATTAAAAAAGAAAGTTTTAAATGCAAATAGTCCATCCATCTTTCACAAATTACACCACATGTTGATTTGGAAATAAAAAATCGGTCCGCTAAGTCTCCTAGCAACAACCCTAGTCTTAACCGCATGAGTACCATAAAAATTCATCAATTAAACGAAGACTTCTGTGTCGCCCCATTCCAGAATTTGATGCCACCCTTTTAGTTTATTCACACGCATCATCAATTTCTTTAAACAATGCATAGAACACTTGCTGATTTGGGACACCTGTGTAAAATATACACTTTTCATCAGATTTAATGTCCTCAGTTGTCACTGATGGTTTGTTACATTGAGAACCCACATTTACGAATGTTCTCACTGGCACAGACTGATGTTTTGTCGAACAGTCACAAAACTTTGTGGCATACGTTTCATCTTCTTCAGTTTGTGTTGAGGTATCCCTTTGGGTTGTACTTAGGGTTTGCGTTGACATATTAGCACACGATTTTTCTATGTTTGTTTGACAGTCTTTATTTAAATTGCCAGATATTTCTTCAATCTTAACTGGCCCAAAGTAATCATGAAATATCACGGATGTTTGCTCCGAAGAAAGGCTACTTTTAAGGTTAACTGCTTCGCAGCGATGTTTAGGTATCTCCAACCTAGGATATTCCTGATCAATGACAGTAGGACTTGGAGTGCTGCTTTCCATCTAAAATGAGAAAGGAATGCATAACAATAAATTCATTTCTACATGAAATATAATATAAATTTCCAATTCAGTGGTTCAGAAATCTGATACAAAAATAACCAAAACATACTCAGCATGCTCAAAATATTGAAATGTTCAACAAATCTTAAAAATGCAGCACAAGATGTTTTGAGTCAGGGATGAGGAATATAAGTCACTATTTTATTATTTTTTTTTAAAGGACATTTATTAAAACGTTCTTTGGGAGAAAAGAACCTTGATGCGAAAATATACATGTATATTTAAAAAAAAGGTGGCCTACCCGTGGCCGTAGTCGCGGCGTAGATCTACCCCATCCATTTTTTTTATTTTTTTTTTTACTTTCACCAGTGTTTAAGAATTCCATTTTACAAAATATGTTTTTAAAAAAATGAGTTGTTTAAGCAATTATATGTACAAAATGCTTACCGTAGTTGTCTTGAAACATCTTTGGCCAAACACCGACGGAACGACATTTTTCTCAAACTGCCCCGCTACAAAGTGCTTAGTTACTTTAATGTAACGATAACTATAGCTGGTACAGTCTAAGACCGTTGACGCAAGTTCAAATAGGTTAAAACACACAATTGTCATTACAGTTTGTATTAAAATAAGTAATCCTATAATGCAAAATGTGGTAATGCGTTTAACATTTTCTTAGCGGCGTTTCTTGTAATGTACAGGCAGCCATGACGCAGGCCAGTTGAAATCTCGCCAAATAGCGCGACGCCTTAACTCCGCCCATAGCTTTCCATATAAGGCAATGCCTACTATACGTTGACCAGCTCAAATACTATAAGAGAATCTCGGCTGAAATGTCAATGACAGGAATCATGTGTCTTTGAAATCGAACCTTTAAACTTGTCCAACATGTATGGATGTTGCAACTGTGGAAAGCCTTTCGCAAGAAGCAAGCCAGCTACTAAAAGGTCTTTATTCACAAAAGTTATGGGTAAAGATTAATAAATCAATCTATCATAAAAAGAGAAAACAAAAATCAATACACATAAAAATTGAAAGTTTTTTTTAAACATATTTAGTCATTAAATTAATTATCAAAAATTAATTCATTAAACCCAATTTAATTCATTCATTCATTAATTCATATTTGTTAACTTTTGACGAAAAATTCTTACCTCATCTAAAACTAATGGGATCATGATAAATGTTAAAGATTTGCCAAATCCCGTTGGTAAGACGCCCATTACATCCTTTTTTTGAACAATAAAATCTATTATCAGTTTTTGTTCAGGTTTGAGCGAAAAGTTTATGCCCATCCTCCCCAACAAATGGTCTATTATTGTTTCTGACATTTTTTCCCACGCTAAGGTCATTAGCATATAATTATGGTCATATGCCATATGTGGAAAGGGGCGTATGATCACGTGAGTTGGATTGCGCATGCTCTATTTGTCTGGGCGGCCATTATAATTTCACGAAGCGTTTGGATTTTATCAAATCATATAATTATGCGGTAAGACTTCACCTACACCAATATGACTGACATTTAGTATGTCAATATCAACATGTCTATGATATTAATAGATGAATATTGTCTGTTCCAGGTGATACTTCAACTCGAAAAATGTTTGCCATGCCTTCAATTTTTAATAAAAATGGCTAAAACTTTGTGACATACCTGGAATTGTCATCCCTTTGATTTCTGTCCTTCGAATAAATGACTAAAAGTCCGATACAATCCAGTATTCTTTTGTAAATTTCACATATTTCGACGTTGTCACTTTCTTAGAACATAAACATTACGACTGCGCGTGCGTTAAATGGGACACTTGCATATCGCATTAGGTTAGATAGGTACTTTATAAATTTGGTGCATTCGGTTAGAAATGCCTAGTGAAGGAGAAATCGGCCGTCTGTTTCGCGACAACAATACATATTAGGGTTTCACACTTTGAAGCTTCTATGAAACAATTTTGTTTTTGTTTTGTTTTGTTTTTTTTATTTGTAAACAACATTTTATTTCATTTGAAAATGGATTGGAGACTGGGCCTATGGTGTTCAGACTGATACGTTTTTTTTTCTGTTTCCACCTTGCTCATTTCGCACAAAAATTCTCACTGAATAATTTGGAGTGACTTAAAGATTAAAGCTATTTTGGTGTGAAAGGTTAGCCTTTGTTTAAATTTGAATAAATATGTCGGGTAAAATGATTCCGAATTTTGGTTTTTGAGACATAAGAGCTCTGCTTGAGAGCAACGTGCTTTTTACCCTTTCGGAACACTTTTGGGGGTTAAAATCTCGCTGCTGATGTAAATAGGCAGAGCAAGACTGGTGCCAATTTTCGAATTTTGTTTTCCTGCAATTTAGATCTTAAGGCTAAAACATAACTATTTTCAAAGGCATATGTAAGAGCAAACTAAAATCCAGAGTTCATTTTAAATTTTTGACATGTCCGGGGAAATAGGCCGGTTTGTGGGAATCACTTTTCAACTGTTTATGCCCATAAAGGAGAGAGAGAGAAAAAAAAATGGGGTTTAACGTCCACTCGACACAAACTAGGTCATTTTGAGACTAACATATGGTTTCAAATTTTATTTCAATATTTCGCTTGCGCGTCGGGGTCTTTTGCAGCGGGAGGAAATCGGAGTGCCCGGAGGAAACCCACGAGGTTGAGAAGGCGCCCTTATCTCCATGCCACATACGCTCACACCAGGGCTCGAAACCACAACCGCAAGCCAGAGGTGACCGGCCAGCTAGAGGTCCAAGCGCGGCATTCTAGACCACTAGGCCATCCCAACCCCCCGCCCATAAAGGAATAAATGCTTTGATTTTCATAAAGAAATAAATTGCAATAATCTGTGAATATTCCCTAGATGTAACCAATTCGTCACTGAAAATGACGTCATTCTGGCAAACTGTTTACCATAATTGGATATATTTGAGCTGACCAGTTAGCGACCATCCACAATCTATATGGTAATGACTTGCTGTAAGTGAATTTCTTTTCAAGATGCAGTATGTAAGAGCTACATTCGCATATTGCAGGTTTCCCTTTCCCTATCGGATGGTCGTGTTTTTTAATGGAGTGAAGTGGATAATCGAGAATATTTATATTATCGTAAAATGGTAGCAATGAAAATCGAGACAGCGATTTACTTATCAATAATCTCATCATTTATAGCTTCGCTCAAAAATATGCAATTTCGACTGAATTCATTATCAATTTTCAAACTAGCTTATATCGATATCAAAAAATTTCAACCTTTTAGCCATTTTAATCAAAATTTGAAGAAATAACAAGCAAATTTCGAGTTGCAGTATTACATGGAACAGACAGTTGGACCATTACTCACCTTTATCAATCATGTATTCTACATCTGATAAATCCAACATTCTAAGACATCCTATCAGATACGGATATGAACGGGGATCAGGAGTATAATTTAATATTTCTGATAACATCCATGCCACCTGTTTGATATCATGTCTATCTATATACATGGTAATCCGTCTAATGTCATCATCATCTATAACATCTTTATCTTTCAGTAATTGTACCAGTGGTCTTAATTTGTCTGGATGACAAGTTACAAGATGAACTTTCTCGGCCAATGTAGGGATCAAACATCCGACCCCTAGACTAGCGAGCCAGCGCCTTACCCAGGTTATTGGGATTTTTCCTTGTTCAGGACATGGGGGGGCTGGCAAAGAACGAGGTGTATTCATTAGGATGGGACGAACAACACATCTCCCGTGTACAAATTACCATGTAAATGATCCCTTGAATTGGAATTACATGGTCGGCCGTACCACCGCAGTCTGGGCACAATTTCCCACACTATATGGCGTATACCCGTTCTCATTAGCCCAGTCGAACTACAATATTAGGACGTTATAAGCGCCATTGGCTTCATGGCGTTGGTACATAATATATATTGCAAGTACTTGTTGTTAAGTATAGTAAGTATGGGTTTATACTGCATACCTGTCGATATATATTTGAACATTTGTCATCCATGATCAATCACCGACAAATATTGGTTTTGTATTTTGTATCTCAGTTTTATATTGAATATATTTGTAACATACCTGCTTCAGTTTCCACCCTGACTTTATCTTGATCATCATCTACAGGTGATACTGTCAAGGCTTTACCTTGATGAAGTCGTTCTTTATCTTGATAGTCATCTATTGGTACTATCGTCATTTCTTTTTCTTCTAGTTTAAGTATTTCGTCATCTGCCCAGTCTATGCTTTCTTCACTATCGTCATCTGCCCAGTCTATGCTTTCTTCACTATCTGTTTCGTACCGATCAAGTTGTTCATTTAAGCTATCGTCATTTGTAGGTAATATTGTCACGTCATTCTCTTTTTTTTCAAGTCGTTCGCCATCTGCTCGGTCTATGTCTACATTGCTAACGGTTGCCTGCTGACCAAGTTGTTCCTGTAAGCTGCTAATAATCAGTTCTTTATCTTGAAGCGTATCTGTATATTTTTTAGCTAAATGTTCTTTGTATGTCTCCACTTCTTGAGAGTTGGCCGATGTGGCTCTTAAAGATGCATTTTCCAGCCGTAGCTCATTTATTTCTAACTTCAAGGTTTCGATTTCATTCTCAAGGACAATAATTCTTGTCTGGGTCATCGATTCCCTTTCGGAAGCGAGTTCCTCATCTACAAAACATATTCGTTTAAAAGCATGCATTGAGAATTATTAATATCAGGTCGAAAGAAACAAGAATAATTATATAATATATTTTAGATCTAAGATTAGTAAGCTAGTTCAAATATAAGCATGTCTTCTACCATGAATCAATCATTAGAATTGGGTTTAACGTCCCACTTTCAAGGGTTGTTTTACGAATTCTAGCCTCCTGCACAAGGTTTAAAGTGGTATTTTGCTATATTTTACATACACCACATAAGGCAGACGATAATCTGTCAATTTTGAAATTGCTTGTAAGAATTTGCGCTAAGAGATTATCGGTGGCACTATCACTGGCTACAGAGATTTATATGACTACTATCTTATCTGATAATGGAATTTCCTAACCTCATTTGAGTCTATCGCAAAGGGGCAATGGGACAATATAAATTCCGATAAGCTTCTGGTCTTTAGTATTTATCCAATAAAGACATCTATTGATTAATGAAAGAATTACCCGTTATTTGACGAAAATAAAATTCGTCCGGTTTAACTGGATCAGTATCAATAAAACCACTTTTTACCAAGTCTTCTAGCGGTCGTCTTAAATCTTCCTCATTATTGTAACCGAGAGATATGAGATGAAATGTTACTTCAACACAACCTTTCCTGAACAAAACAATCAATAGCTTTTTTATAATAACACCCCAACACAACCGACCAGTTTAAAAGTCAATTGTAAACATTACAAATAATTGTAACATGCTTCAGCGTAAACCCTGGTCAGTTAGACACTGTCTATTGGACAATAACACCCCCCTGTTTTAGTAATGTCTTTTAAAATCCTAATGATCTCAGGACATGCCTATTGGACAATAACACCCCTCTAAATGCGAAACAGGAAGTGTTTATCTCCTAAATATTGTTTAAACTAAAACTCAGTTATATGTAGTTTGTGTGTGTGTGTGGGGGGGGGGGGGTAACCAAAGGGGTGATAATAGAGTTCGTTATCTCGTAAAACAATATTCACAAACTGTAGGATATTATGTGCGCAAGGTTTTCGGCAAAGGTAAGGTAACTCTGGTATGGACAGTAGCGGAACGCTCATCATCGAACCGTGGATGACGTTCGCACTGCAGTTTTGTGACGAAAACAAGAAAGACTTGTGATATGGATGCTATCCCAGCAGCTGAAGTGCCACATGCCAATGTATACGTTTTATTAGTCCTTTACAAAAGTTTAACTCAACCCCTTCACAGTTGTCTCTTTCATAAAATGACATGGGTATATTAAGTGCATTCAAATGCATTCACTTTCGCCAAAACAATATGACACGAACAGGGAATCGAAGTCTTTAGATTACGAAGGGTAATATTTTTAGAATGTATAGCAGGGCAGTATAGTTATTTTTAAACTGAAGAACAGTTTTATATGTATTATTAGACTGCGTCCGGACATAAACGGAGAAGTTTATGATCATTTATGATCGTAAAATACAATCCTTATTTCGATTTATATGTAAGAACTTTGAGTTTCACGGCTTTCTCAAGATTTCATAAATCTGAACAAAAATAGGAATATTCATCTGAAATGTGCGATCGGCAGATACCTTTTACAGAACTATTTAAACGTAGCAAAAACTAGTCGTGCATCACATTCATACGACTTCATAAATGGGAAGATGTCTTCTTTATAACATACATTTTACATTTCAATAGAATTCTTCTTAAAGATCAAATAACAATATGCAAACAAGAAGTGTAAAACGTTTACAAAACCAATATATTATCGAACCAAATCGTTGGGTATAAAATATATTTCCATATTTGACTTTATTGTGCTCGTAATCACGGTGTTAACAGTTAATTTGGTGAATTAGTTTTAACTTACTCTAATTTCTTTACCACCACATATTGTTGTCCTGGGTAGTCATCATATACATCTTCAATATTCTTTTCACATCTTCTTACAAATTCTCTATATTTAGGACCGGTGTTGTCTATTAATTCATAGAACTTCTGTCCTTTGTATTTGATTCTAACCACACATATTACTAAAATAAAACAATCTTTTCTCGATATCCCGTATATTATTGTTTAAGGTCAAACTTTCTGATCCACCCGGGCTAATGATGACGGGTATATCTAGAGTGATAAAAGAGAAATTATTCCAAAAGAGCGACACCACGTCCTACTCTTATATCCAATCCCAACCATCAATTAGTTTTTTTGCGAGCGTGCACACCAATTTGTACACGGGGCCGACGTTTATCGTCCTATACGAATGACTATAATTGTCGGCGAACGACAGATTAGCAAGCGAACGTCTTACTCACCGAGCCAAGGTGGCTTCACATTAAAAACTACGCTTCACGGCACAAATAATGAGTTGACACTAATATGTACTGCTTAACAATTCACCCAAGGGAAGGTTGCTCAGTGAGTATGGTGATGGTTCAGTGCTAGTTCTTGGCACAACGAGCCTGACATGGAACAGTATACCCTACATCATCCACCACACCTACCAAAATATTTAATGCATGACAGTGGGATTGGCATCCACACTAAATAGTATTTTAGATGGGACGTAAAGCCGGTACCCCTTGTATACTCTTGCGTGTACGTAAACGAAGCCTTGACAGTTGAAATTCCAGTTAAAAGTAGGCTGCAGTTCCGCTTGTCATGCAAAAATCCTCTCGTAGCAAACTGGGTGATGTATACATACCCGTCTTCATAAACCCCATTGGTACAGAAATGTAGGACGTTAACTCCATTTCAAAACATTTAATCAGGTGACTGGCACCATCCATATTTATATAATAATAAAATGGTTGGGTTTATGAATAATGATAACCACAATGTTTTCTAGTAACGATTAACTCGCATATACTGTATTCGTGAATAATAATTCCCTCGTTCAGGCTGCATTTATGAGTTTCGGCTACCTCACAAATGCTGCATTCATGAATTACGATTACCTTGTAAATACTGTATTTTTGAAGAACGGTTACCTCGTAAAAACCGTATATATGAATTATATTACCACGTAAAATTTTTTGGAGCATTGAGCTGTTGTAACTCTAAATTCTTGTGCTTGTTTATTATGCATTGTATTCCAGTAAAAATTATGAATAACCTTTCATATCATAATTATGAAACTTGTTTAACTTACCGCAGTCTGGTTCCAATTGTTTTATAACCCCTGTATATTTACATCTTTCTAGAGCCACTAAAAACTTAACATATGAATTCTTTCCTTTTTTATACAATTTTCCCAACATCTTTAGCATACAGTTTGTTCTGCCTTTTTTTTCTAAATACTCTAACAAATATACAAAATCGTCCTCGTCGAAAACAAATAAAGAATGAAGTTTAATAATAAGTTCTTTGGGATCTATGTTGTGTGAAAGGCATTCCATATTCCTTTGAATTTTCCGCCGGTCCTTTTTCTGCATACGTCCGTTGCTATAAATCACAGGTATGATATCTATAATCGATTCCTCCTTACTGGCATCATCATCGCCTTTAACATCCTCATCGTCATGGCCTACAAATAAAATTATAAAAAAAATATATTATCAAAAGTAAATAATGAAATATATGATGAAAAATGAATATTTGGAAAATGTCATTAAATTACGTTAATCTGAACCAAGTTATGAGTGTTTGACGTTTGACAAGGTGTAGCATAGATGGTTTATTGTCAGAGCAACGGTATTTGACAAGGTTATCCTTGAATTTTCGAATCTAGAGGTGTTCTAATCCATGTATATGGACTAGCGAGTTTATTATAACCGTATAAATACCTATATAATAGTTTATATAATATTTGAAATCAAATGAAATGAAATGGAGTTGTATGGCACGTCAGCTCCAACAGGATTATGACGAGACAAGTGAACACAAATATCACATAAATATTAAGTCCTTTATGTATATAAATAGTTAAAAACAAAAATAAGGGATATATATATGTATACAATTAAAATTTATGATAAAAGTTTGTCTCTTTTAAAAAGTTTAACAATTTTCCATATAGCTCCGGTTGTGTATAATATTTGAAGCCAGAATAAAGACCTGCAACAGACTGTTTTCGCTCGTTCATAATACATCTCATGTAGTTAAGATGGTCGGGCGGGCGAATGGGTTAACTCGTGCGCTGTAGATCTTAAGGTCTGACAATGACTCGCGCGCGGTGTTTCGGTTCAATCTCTGTGCGTGACAAGGAGTATGGGGTTTCTTTGGATTCGGAGACCTATACGCGTAACCGAATAATTGCAATAAAATTGAACAATGTGTTAGTGGTGAAATGACATAGTTTGTGTCGAGATAAGTTTGTACATTTTTTGTCTTTGTATTTTCTTCATTTAATGAGCGTTCACGGATGTGGCTTTCTATTTGACACTCATTTATTTGAAACTTCATGGTTTCGAATTAATTTTCAGTTTTAATAACCCTTTGCCGGGTCATCGTTTCCCTTATATAAATTCAAAGGCCATTTTTAACAAGTAGCAAAAACGACAGACGGTGCTTAATAGATTCTGCAACTTACGATTGACAGCAAACTATCGCCTTTAAGCAGACATCCATCGTCAAACACTCTTCTTCGATTCGGGCCCCGGCAGTTAACAAAAATTCCCTTGTCAATGATGCAGAACGGAGTGCCTGACAAGGACAGCTGAATAGTCATTCGGATGGGACGAAAAACAACGAGGTCCCGTATACACGTTAGCGTGCACGTAAAAGACCTCTTGGCCGTAGCGCCGCTGCCCGGGCAAAATTTCCCTCATAGCACACTGTATGACGCATGCCCGTCTCTCATTAGCCCAGGTTAGGTGCAGGAGAGTAGGACGTTAAACCCCATTTCATTTCATTTCTCATCTCATTTCATTTAATTTATCAAAATCGGATAAAGTTCCGGCCTGTAGACGGTTCAGAAAGACACGAACAGACGGACATAGGTAACGGCATAATACATCTACATGGAAATGTGGTCGAATTAAAATCCCACTAATCGTTACAATTGTAGACTTCACACAAAAATGACAATAACAAAGTTGACCATTAACGCCTCTCATATAGAGCTCAAGAGATTAGTCTTCAGTACGCAGATACTAATGACGTATTACGTAATTATTCGCACGAGGTCTTTGGTAAGCCTTTGATGTTGCAAACTCGCTAGTCTAGTTCCAGTTGAAATTTACAGTTTTGGTAGGACACAATTTGGTATGTAAACTAAAGTTATCTTGAAAAGATAGATAAAACGCCCCTCTTTAGTTTGCCTAAACATTCGTGCCAACTAAGTCATATATTTAAGTACATTTGTAGATTTATTAGTATGATATTTGCATGCTGCCCACAGGTAGCAAATTGGCAGCCATATTACTTCATACCCGCCATAGTGATAGTAGTAGCAAATCATTTATGAAATGATGAGTTTGCCTGTCTGTTATTTCGTATGAAAACGAATTTGTATTGATAATTGATCGATGTAACCATGATTTACGTCTAAGCTGTGTCTGTGAAGTGTATAGTAATTAATGTAAACCTTGTTGTTAGTCTATTATTTGACAGTACGCAAAAAGGCCTAAATTTTAGGGACAGTCTAGTCCACGACAGATTAAGTTAAGATTTTTAGATGTTGATGTGTGTTCTTATTGTTGCTTTTGTCTCGTTGCAGCTAATATGTTTGTACACTTGTAAGTGTCTTCCAGGCACCAGACAATATTGAAGTTATAATGTCATAATTTAGAACTTGAAGAATGTCTTTGCTGATGTGATGTTAAAATGATGTTATTCTGAGTCTGCAGATCAGATCTATATCTTATTGACCTGTCATATTATGAGATGGATGTTCTGAAATATTATCGTCATTAAACATTGTCATAGAGTAATGTTGTTCTGATGTTTGGAAACTTATTCAGCAAACCTACCGCAATTTTAGTAGTCGCAGTATGTCTAGTTAGCCGCAGCTACAACAATGGATCAATTTTATAAAAGAAAAGTCAACTATTTTGGAAAATTCCGACCAATTTTAAATTGTAAGTGACTAACGTTATTTTCATAAAGAATGACCCTAAACGAATACCTAAGCAAATTTCAATGCTTCTATCCATATTTGAATGATTATTACAGTTATCGACCTCACTAGAGCAATTGCACTATACAACGAAACTACCCTCATATCCATGAGGAAAGTGTCGTTGTACAGTGCAATTGCTGATACGCCATCGACATTTTGACACATGTCATAATCAAATTCTCCTAGCAAAAAATTAAACGGCAACCCGTACCAAATTTTCAAAAGAATAAGAAGTCTGCCAAATACGACCTCCGTATGCGTATAAAGTTTGGTACCAACAGAATGTCGAGCAAAAAGCTACATCCGGTATCATCATTTTCGATAAAATGGAAAGTCAATGTACAGATCTTCCAATGTTATTGAAATAGCTTAAACGAACCGTAAATAATGAAAAAAGAACAAAGCTTGGTTTAATTCAAAGTGTACTCAAAAGAAAATGAAACATGGTTAAAGAAAAATGTCACATGATTAAAGGAGTTTGCAACATTAAAGGGACATGTTACATGATTAAAGGAAAGTTTCACACGATTGAAGAAAGGGGCAAGATCATGATTAAGGAAATGTCACATGATTAAAGGAAAATGTCACATGATTAAAGATCTGTCTAATCCGTATTACCGATCAACCATTACACAGATCTTTAAGTTAATATTATTCAATTGTATATTTAACCAATTCTATCATGTCTGCCAAATCTGTTGACACTGGTGTTGATTTTTTAAAAAGGACCAAGAAAAATAGAAGTATAAACGACGCAAGAGTTGTGTTGGGGTGTATTGGCCACAAGATGGCCTGGATTGTTTATGACAATCAGAAGGGCTAATTAAAACCAGCCATCTTTCATTCCACTCCATCCCAGAATTCCATCTAGGATCAAAGTCTTTTATTAATAAAAAAAAGTAACTCTATTAACACAAAAGAACTCAAGAAGGTTTCAGACCACTATTCCTTAATAATAATATGAATAAGTAGGTTCAGTAAAGGAGTATATGACAATATGAATAAGTAGGTTCAGTAAAGGAGTATATGACAATATGAATAAGTAGGTTTAGTAAAGGAGTATATGAATAAGTAGGTTTAGTAAAGGAGTATATGACATCCCCCTGTCTCAAACAAAAACTCCGGTAAGGAATTAAAATTTAGAAATGGAACGTTAACTTATACCATGAAGCAAAAGTATAGCATACAATGTTTGCCTCCAGAATATGATGAAATACCTGTATATTGTTGGGCGAGGTGATAAAGGAAAGAATGCTGACTTTAGATCTAAGCAACTTATAACATTAGGCTTAGCATGACCAATCCTCTTTAAGGTGTCAGATAATAGGGGAAATGGATGGTTAAGGCGTTTGATTTTTGAATTAAGATACCTGAAATCAACAACAACACGCTTTTCATTAGTACCTTTCTTAGGTAGAATGAGAACTGGTGATGTATACGACTGGTGACCAACAGCTAAAATTCCTAGTTTGACAAGCTTCCCTAATTCCTGATCCACAATCTTTTTCTCAACTTCTGTTTTTGGATAAGGGCGAATGTAGAAAGGGCGAGTGTCGTTTACTTCTATATCAACTTGTATGTCAGGGCATTTTCCAATTTCACCATAAAGACTGAAAGCTTCCCGATTTTGACATAACATATCGTAGAATTTGTCTTTTTCAGAAAGATCGAGTAGACTTTTGGACAAATCAATTTGTGACTTGAAAACAGACTTAATATTACTTGATGATGTAACATTATTTTGATCAAACTCAGAAGAAAAGTTAATATTATCATAACTTACAATATCTCGAAGGGATATAAATGAAATTGGTCGAGTAGGTCTGATGTGTAAAGTTTTAGAACTTGTGTTATGAATTGGTATTATGGCTTTATTTCTTTCAAGCTTAACCAAAATTGTTGAAGGACACATATCAGAAATATGGCTGCCACAATACATGACAAATTCACGATTCCTAAACAAAGGAGGGACTTTACCATGAACAGTGATGTATCGACAATGTTTAGGTCTGACATATACACTATGAGCAGTTAAAAAAGGAATGGTTGTAGCTTTACAATGAAATACATTATCACGAAAACTAAGACTTCCATTCAAATCAGCTAAAGTTTCTTGACCAATGATTATATCAATTCCGATTAAATCAGCAGCAATAAAAGCTTGAAGGGTAAACTTTACATTTTGAATGAAAACATCAAACTTAAAAGAATATTTACACAATAGTAGATTGCCATTACCAAGTCTAAAACGAAGCGGATTGGATAATAAATGTACAGGCAAACCACTTAAATAGGGTGAAGATTGTATAAGTAAAGACGAAATGATTGACCTTGATGCACCACTATCAATTAATAATAAAGATGAATGACCATCTGAAAACTCTCCTTTGCAATAATTTCGTTTTGAAAGTTGAATAGAAACAGAAGTAAAATGATTCTGTTTACCGGAAGTAGAATGAATAGGTTTGGTTTCATTAGATTTAGGGAATTCATTCCGAGCAGTAGAATAAATTCCCTCTATTGAAAATCCTGTTGTTGACTTTTAGCAGAAAGATGTTTCTGACGGAGAAAACAGGATCTCCATGTATGATTTGGTTTCAAGCAGTAGTCACAAAATATAGGTCTGTTAGTTGACTGACTAGAATTATAGACATATTTAGAATTGTTATTTGTGTTTGAGGAATATCCATGTTGACTAGGCGAACGAGAATAATCACGTCTTGATCTATATTGACTAGGTGAACGATAATAATCATGTCTTGACCTATATTGACTAGGTGAAAAAGAATAATCACGTCTTGAATTTGAATAATCACGTCTTGATCTAACTTCAGGGTTGTTGGTATGCGATTTGGGACTAGGTGAATAAGGACGTCGTCTGGGTGAAAGTGATTGCTCCCGGGCACAAGAAGAATGACTAGAATTTGGATGATTTGATCTGTGTCTCGCATGATCATCAGATGCTACATGCAACTTAAGGTCATCTAGTTCTTTTCGTAATGAAGAAAGATCATCTGTGTCAGATGTATAGAAAGACACCTCCTTAGGATTTGCGATTTTGTCAGGGTTATTTATGTCAAAGAAACACTGAACTTTAGTTGTAATGTCAGTCAAATTATTTGTGTCATTCATTGACATGGCAACGACTTGTTGACAGTTCATAGGGAGGATTGAAATAAATTTATGTTTAAGTTGGGTGCGACCAACTCCAAGTTGAGTAGCTAATTTTTCCAAGCGCTCTAAATTTTCTGCAGGAGTGATAGCAGTGTCATAGGTGAATGATGAATAGTTTTGATGCAAACCAAATGAAGATTTATTTTCGGAAAATCTATTTATGAATTGTGTGCGTAAATCTTCCCGACTTGTGAATATTTTGTCCTCTATCCACAATCTTGCGGTTCCCTTTAAAGACTGTTTAAAAAGATTTATCATCTTATTGATAGCAATAAGTGTCTGAGGATTCATCACCTCATCAGAGTACTCAAGATAATCTTCGAAAGATAAAAAATGGGCAGTAGCCAGATCCCTATTTAATACGGACCCATCAAATCTCTCGAATGACAGAGGTCTCTTACGTTCAACGACCTCGTTACGTCGGTTAGCCATAATTGTATGCAAATTGAGCAAAATAGTGAAAAAAGGTTTACAATTTTGTCTAAACATTGAATATGACTGACCCTGATTAATTCGTTCCACCACAGTATGAGCAAATTCTAATTATCAAAATTATTGTGATTAACAAATCATGACAATGAAGAAAAAAATAATGCATCTTGTAAACATGGAAAACATCAATGAGCAAAACAAATTATCTAACTAGTTAAGATCATGAAATACATGTAATAGCAAAACAAATATTTAAGGTCATGAAACAATAACACATTCACACAACCATTCAGCATAAGTCACACAAATAATGGTATCAGAAAACGTTTATAAATTGACTAAGATATTGCCAAATTAATTCGAAAGTTGTAAATTGGAATTTACTTATAGGCCAAAATTAATAGATTTCTAAAGCCTTCTTTCACAATTTTATTTCAAGAGAAAAAAATAATTGTCTGTTTTATGATAAAAAATAATTAATTTATAAATGAAGCTTTATTGAAACTTCACAAGACAGCAAACTTGAGTTGAAAAAGTGTCACTTGTAGCCAAGTTGTAGGTTACCACACAAGTCACAAAACAGCAAACTTGATTTGAAAGATTTTCACTGTGCAACACTGTGTCAGTCTGTACTGCAGACTCTGTAGGCTACATTAATTAGCTGGCTTTAATTTCACACATTAGAGTTTATAATGATATCAGCATCAGGCCTCACTACAGCCAAATCTGTTGAATGACTAATTTCACACAAATGGAGTTTATCAGGCCTCACTAAGTCAACTTCTGATGTATTTGTAGTTCTCAGAATAAAGCAGTTTCCCAAAATCTGTTAACTGGTGGGAGAATGTGCTCCACAAATTAAAGTCTAAATCTCAAAAACATGTGCTCCTCACATCACAATTCAGTTCTCAACAGCAAATCAGAAATATCACTTAAAAACTAGTTCTTTGGATGCTACATACTAGAAATGGGAGTTTTGCATCTCCACCATGTGGTGTTGGGGTGTATTGGCCACAAGATGGCCTGGATTGTTTATGACAATCAGAAGGGCTAATTAAAACCAGCCATCTTTCATTCCACTCCATCCCAGAATTCCATCTAGGATCAAAGTCTTTTATTAATAAAAAAAAAGTAACTCTATTAACACAAAAGAACTCAAGAAGGTTTCAGACCACTATTCCTTAATAATAATATGAACTAGACTTGCTTGCAAGGCTGGAGGCTTTCACCTTACCCAAGGCAGCACCCCTTAAAACACACACACACACACACTTAAACAACTCAGACATTGACACTTTCTGTGCATGCGTATTACGATAGAAGGAAAGTGAAAAATATAGTTGAACAATTTACAACATTATGAACTTGGATCGGTAGAATAGAAATCTAAATACGCAATCAAAAACGCAAAAAATCTAAAAAAATTACAATTTTAATACATTTTCAAATTTTCAGGAAAAAAAGAGAAGTGCGTGGTGTTGCAATTCGACCTATATCGCATCCGCAATATCTCCGGCTCTATAAAAATATAACTTTTTCGAAAATCGGTTGTGAATTGAGATTATTAGGACCTATTTTCATTTATGCACGTTAAAGATTTACTTCACTTCAGGTCTGTACATAACTTTCGCCATACTTCTAAGTACTTACTGCTTAAAACATAGGAAAAATCATTATTCAGAACTCTATCTGCTTTAGTTTCAGAGATCTACACGAGAATGAAAAAAAAAACCAGTTTTTCGAATGGGACAAAAAAAAAGATCGTGTCAGATCATAACCAAAACCAAGAATCATACCTTTCAACATCAACTCTTCAACATTTGTCCAGAGGGGTGCCTTCCTTATGAATAGTTTCGGTAAATAGCGTCATTTTCGCTGGTATCATATGATGGCGTCATGTGGACAAAAAACCTGGGATAATAATTTCAGGAGTAACTGTTATTGACTAAAATGAATTATTTTCACTCTAGAAGCAGCATTACCAGATATTGGTTACCAGTAAAACACCATTAGTTCAAATATTGCCTCTTTCAAAAAAAGCTCTCTATATAATGCTTTATACGTAGGCAAAACGTTGCGATTATGACCAACTCGGACTTTTGTCAATGTCACACCAATGTGTACACGGGACTTTGGTATCACGTCCATATCAACTACTCAAATATGCAACTGGTTCAAAAATTGATTAAATATTCAATGAAATATCTACAATTTTCTGATTTCGTGCACGTTAAAGATTTGAACGTCACTACATGTAACATATAAAAATTTAATATTTATTACAGATAGAGTCCATGCTCAAACTGGTTATCTCAACTGAGAACGACATGGTTATCTCAATTCGACCTTTATCCCATCCGCAATATCCCCGGCTGTACAAAAATAAAAAAAATTCGAAAATCGGTTGGGAATTGACATAATTAGAACCGATTTTCATTCGTGCACGTTAAAGATTTACATCACTTGCGGTCTGGTTCACAACTTTCGCAATAGTTCTAAGTACTAAATGTTTAAAACATAGGAAAAATCAATATTCAAAACTTTATCTGTTTTAGTTTCAGAGATCTACACGAGTATAAAAACAAAACCGAGTTTTCCGATTGGGACAAAAAACTATCGTAAGTGTCAAATAATAACCCAAACCCAGAATCATACATTCAACATTAACTTTTCAGCATTTATTTAGAAGAGTGCCTTCCTTATAAATAGCTTCAACGGAGAGGTTTATTTTCACTGGTATCAAATGATGACGTCATGGAGACAAAAATCCTGCGATATTAATTTCAGGGGTAACTATTATTTACTAAAACGAATTATTTTCACTCTAGAAGCACCAGTAACAGATATTGGTTTCTATTAAAACACCCTTAGTTCAAATATTGCCAGTTTTAAAAAAAGCTCTCTATATATGCTTTATACGTATGCAAAACGTTCCATTTATAACCAATTCGGACTTTTGTCGATGTCACATCAATGTGTTACACGGGACTATGGAATCGCGTTTTCATATCAGCTACTCAAACATGTAACTGGTTCAAAAACTGATTGAATATTCAATGAAATATCGTCAATTTTCTGATTTCGTGCACGTTAAAGATTTGACGTCACTGTCACCAACATACAAAATTTCGATATTTATTACAAACAGAGTCCATGCTCAAACTACATCACACTTTCTATGACCGGTGCAATATTCGTACTTCTGCACGATACTACTGCAAGATACAACAGCAACCTCTTAAATATTGGATTTGCTTATAAACAGCGCGAGTCGTCGATTTATGTCGAGATGATTACGGTTATGAGGTAATTTTGACAAAGAAGAAACAATATTAATTCAAAGAATAATTATTACACGCAGCAATCAACTATTTCTGTTACAGGGCCATTAAAACCATATTTTGAATAGAAGTAAACACTCAAAGTTGAAATGCTTTTAGCTCAAATATCGTCACTGTGAGAGAAAAGGGGGCTTTTGAATATGCTCTAAACGTATGTAATACGTACAGATTGTATCAACTCTTACTGCATGTTTCGCTTAACAATGAAAGGTGACGTTTTCAATTTTCGATCCCTTTGTTCTCATACTCCTGATATTTTTAACTGTTGCGCAATGGTTTCATACCTAAGACTACCGATCAAACTCTCTGTAGAAGAGGTTCCAAAAAAAAAAATTACGTTGACTTTTCAAGACAAAGACGTCTAAAAATGCTCCAAATGGTAAAAATACGACGTTTTGGATTTTCTATCTCGTTTTTCGACTACTCAAGACATTTAGAGAAATTGTACAATGGTTTCACACAATATACCACCTATAAGACTCTCGAATGAGAAAGTTTAGAAAAAATCGTAGGCGGCGTTTTCGAGAAAAACGCGTCTAAAGTTGATCGAAATAGCAAAATACCTTAATTTTCAAACTCAGATAACTTTTTTTATTTTTTGATAGAAACTTGTCGCTATAGTACCATGTTGTAGATAATTCACGTGGCTATCAAACCATATAATACTTTAACTACTCGGAAAACAACCAATCGATACATCTTATTTGGCGCACAGGCACCCATTTTTCTGAATTTTGTCAAACTTTGGATACCTTTCTTGACCACTTCCGGTGATTAGAGGATTTTCATTTATAGCTCATGGACTGGTTTGGACCTTCGACTATATATTCACTAAGTTTCAGAAAAATCGTAGGCGCCGTTTTAAAAAAATAAGAACTCTACGATTTGACCAAAATGCGAAAAAAAGTGAAAAATCAAAGTTAACATTTCAGAATAAAACTTATATTTTTGGAATCGGATTGATGTCAGCTATCCAAAAATATAAGTCATTATTCAAAATTCCCCAAAATAAAAATTTTGGAAATTTTTGATAATTATCCGATTTTCACCAAAAAAAATGAAAGCGATATAGTTTCCAAATTTGATGTTTGTGAACTGCTATCTTCTTAGAAATGTCTCAAGCTATCCAAAAATGTAAATATCAGAGAAATCGGTTGACAATTACCAAAATTACGGCCGATTTTCAATTTTCGTGCACGTTAAAGATTTAACGCATTTCCGCTATGCGCACGAATTTCGTTTTACATTTAAGCACTAACTACCACCCAGTTTCCCGAGAGAAAATCAAACTTCAGACCTCTATCTCTTATAGTTGCTGAGAAATAGGCAAAATGGAAAAAAAAGAATAATAACTAGATCTGCTACTGTCCCATGCAGATATGAAAGCTTTCATATTCATCGTCACGTGTCATTTATTGTATCAAGTATCCTAAATAAAAGGATAAGAAGAAAAAATTATCAAAATTGGTCAAAAACTCTCGAAGTTACAAGTCTAAATATAGTATGAAACATTGCACCCAGGCATAACAATAATCTGAAAACTAAAGGGATATAACTGAAATTTGTATTACTGTAATGAGACGGATGAGAAAATGAAATGAAAATGGCAGGTTGGACAGGCGACCTTACTCCTTGTCACGTACAACCGGGCATTTGAAAACACGCTAGTTAACTCAATGACAGGCGCGCGTGCTAACTATTCAGCCACCCAACCCCCCTTTGAAATCAGACACGTGCAATATGTCATATAGGAAGAATAAGAAGTCGCTCACAAGAAAATGGTAAATTAATGAGTTTAGGTCAAAAGATTGAGCTACTGTTTTAGAGTATTTAATAGTTTTAAAGAGACACGTTAAGGGTTGTTCATAGTTAAATGAAAGTTTAATTTTAAATAAGACCAATAAAATTAGGATTTAATAATGCTAGACTAATATTTCCAATATGTTTGGTTATAAGTAGGAAATCGTGACGACTTCTTAAGCATGTTTTAAACAAAGGATCATAGACTGAATTATACAAGAATGGCACTCTGCAATAAAAAAACTGGCCAAAGCAAGATTTCTATGCAGAAATTAAATAATTGCTAGAACCAGAAAAATATTTATCCACTATAATAAATAAGCAACATAGAGAAAATGAAATGAAATTGAATGGGGTTTAACGTCCTACTGTTCGGCTCCTAAAATGGGCTAATGAAGACGGGCATATGCCATAAAGTGTGCAATGAGGGAAATTTTACCCGGGCAGCGGCGTTACGGCCTACGAAGTTGGACAGGCGAACATACTCCTTGTCACGTACAACCAAGAAATCGAAACAACGCCAGTTGACTCAAAGACAGACGTTATTCAGCCACGCAACCTCCCTAAAATCGGCAAATTGCTGACCTGCAGCGAGAAACAGTTCAACCGGGCCAAATTTTCTATTTTAACAGTTTAATTTGCACGGTACCTTTAGTTATCAACCGAATATTACAAAACTTTTAAAAATAAGCTCCCCTTGACCAACTTAATCGTTCGCAATAAACGTTTGCCCCTTAAAATCGGCAAATTGCTGACTTTAAAGTGAGAAACATTACAACCGGGCGAAATGTTCTGTTTTATCACTTTTACAGTGCCTTTGATTACCAACCGTTTATTACAAAACTTTAAAAATAAAAGAGAAAGAGAGAAATGCGGCCTAATGTCCATTAGACACAAACTAGGTCATTTCGTGACTAACATATGTTTTTTAATTTTATTTAAAAACTCCCCTTGCGCTTACTGGTCTTTAGCCGTTGGGAGGAAACCGAAGGACACGGAGAAAACCCACGAGGTTGGACATCATACTCCATGTCACGTGCAACCTGGAGATCGAAACGACGCCCGTTGACTCAATGACAGACGTTACGATACAGCGCGCACATGCTAACCATTCAGCCATTCAGCCTCCCTGAATTCGGAAAATTGCTGACTTATAGCAAGAAACATTTCAACCGGGCGAAATTTTCTGTTTTAACAGTTTAATGTGCACGGTACTTTAATTACCAACCGATTATTACTAAACTTTTGAAAATATGCTCCAACTGACCAGCTTAATCGTATGCAATAAACGTTTGGCCTGAATTGAAAGTTCTGCACGGAAAAAGTTCATCTTGATTTCCCGGCGTGGTTCCCCGTTGTCAGTGAGGCAGAACGGAGGGCCTGACAAGCACAGCTGTCTAGTCGTTCGGATGGGACGAAAAAAAAATATCCCTAAGCAGTTGGAATTCGATACTGTTGAATAAGCTGTATACGATGACTAAATGTGTAGATTGTAGTCACCCACACTGCATGTGTCGCTTAACAATGAAAGGATGCCGTTTTCAATGTTCGATCCTTTTGTTCTTCTACTCCTGATATGTTGGATTGTTGATCGATGGTTTTATATGAAAGACTACCAATAAGACTCTTTGTAGAAGAAGTTCCCAAAAAATATTAAGTTGACTTTACGAGAAAGACCTCTAAACATGCTCCAAATTATAAAAATACGACTTTTTGGATTTTCAATCTCTTTTTTTCGCCTATCCCTGATATTTAAAATAAATGATACAATGATTTCACACAACAGACTAGCTATTGGACTCTCTATTGACAAAAGTTTCACAGCCCTCCCTTCATTATAACCGAAGTTATCGTGCCCTAAAGAATCAACAAATCAGCATGCCCATCTCTGCTTACCCTAAGCAGAAAATGCTCATCTTTGGACTCAATCATGACATTGTCCTAGTGAACGTCTACACCAAGTTTGAACATTCTAGCTCAATTAGAAGGAGAGTTATTGTGTTTCAAAGTCTCGGCCCTTCAAATTGCTACTACTTTTCATTTTCAATTCAAAATGGTGACCATCACGTGACCGAAATCGAAATTCTGCTCCCTACGATTTTTGGGCCATCCTTCAAGGATTCAGAAAATATAACTCCCGTGTCTGTAAGTAAAATAGCAAAAAAGCCTTAGGGATTTTTCATGTTTCAAGATGGTGGCACTTCCGGTTCGATCGACAAACTCCATATTTTGTGTAGGAATCAGTAATTACTTGTCGAGTATCGAAAATTTTTTTTAGGTCATTCTGACCTATATTTCGACGATTTTTTTGAAAACTTTGATCCTTAATTTCACCAAGGGGAGATAATGTAGAAAATTTATAATTATATTTTTGAAGTCACATCGGTAAGATCTACTTGTATACTAAATTTCATGAAAATCGTACAACTATTAAAGAAGTTGTCAAATTGGTCTAAACTTCCGGTTCGAAATCACAGCGACGAATTTTCGAAATTCGAAAATGTGAAACTGCAGATGAAAACGATTTTTTTCAAGGTATTCAAAGAAGAAAGAATTAGTAAAATCGGTCAAAAAATAACAAAGATACGACTATGCATTGTCAGTTTTTTCGTTCGTAAAATTCGGTGATTTCGGATTCGTAAAACGTTTTGAAAATACATTTAATCAAGGTTCGCACCCCATTTTTGGGGGGGTAGGTCAAAATTTCAGAAAGATCCTATGGATAGATTCTGAGAAATCCGATTTGCAGAAAACACACACAAAAAAAAAATAATAATAATAATAACTTTAACAGAAACAATAAGCTTTCATATGTAATACATATGAAAGCTTAACTAGATCTGCTACTGTCCCATGCAGATATGAAAGCTTTCATATTCACAGTCACTTCCTGTCACATGTCATGGGTCATATAAATAATCCGAACAAGAAAAAATAAATCATTAAAATCGGTCACAATCTAGCGAAATTAATGTGATTTTTCACTCGTAAACAACTTTGTCCGCACGAAAAACATCAAAGACGAAATTCGAATTTTTGAAATATTCAAATACCAAAAATTCGACCCTATCCCGGCTATCCTGAAATGTATTAAATTTTAGACATAGGAGACGCATTGAACATACTATGCCCTATTGTGTTTGTTTATAAGTCCGTAAATGTCGATTTTTCACTATGTTTCATATTCACTTCAAAATGGCGACCATCAGCTGACCTAAATCAAAATTCTGCTCTGAACGTTTTTTAGGTTTTCCTTCAAGGATTCAGAAAATGTAACTCCCATGTCTGTAAGTGCAATATCGCAAAAGTTCTATTGTTTTTTTTTACGTTTCAAGATGGTGGCACTTCCGGTTCGATCGACAAACTCCATGTTTTGTGTACGAATCAGTAATTACTTGTCTATAATCGAAAAAAAATTAGGTCATTCCATGACTTTATTTCGACGATTTTTTTTAAAAATTTGATTCTTAATTTCACCAAGGGGAGATAATTTAGAAAATTTTAAAAGTCATTTTTCAAGTCGCATCAGTAATGTCTACTTACATACTAAATTTCATGAAAATCGTACTACTATTAAAGAAGTTGTCAAGTTGGTCTCAACTTCCGGTTCGAAATCACAGCGACGAATTTTCGAATATTACAAAACTTTTAAAAATAAGCTCCCCCTGACCAGCTTAATCGTTTGCAATAAACGTTTTCCCCTTAAAATCGGCAAATTGCTGACTTTAAATTGAGAAACATTACAACCGGGCGAAATTTTCTGTTTTATCACTTTTGCAGTACCATTGATTACCTACCGATTATTACAAAACTTTAAAAATAAAAGAGAAAGACAAATGCGGCTGAACATCCATTCGACACAAACGAGGTCATTTCGGGACTAACATGTCTTTTAATTTTATTTAAAAACTTCCCTTGCGCGTACGGGTCTTTAGCCGTGGGAGGAAACCGAAGGACACGGCGAAAACCCACGAGGTTGGACACCATACTCCATGTCACGTGCAACATGGAAATCGAAACGACGCCGGTTGACTCAATGACAGACGTTACGATACAGCGCGCATATGCTAAACATTCAGCCATTCAGCCTCCCTAAAATCGGGAAATTGCTGACTTATAGCAAGAAACATTTCAACCGGGCATTTCAATCGAAACAACGCCAGTTGACCCAATGACAGACGTTAGGATACAAAGCGCAGGTGCTAACCATTAAGCCACGCAACCTCCCTAAATTTGGCAAATTGCTGACCTACAGCGAGAAACATTTCAACCGGGCGAAATTTTATGTTTTAACTGTTTAATTTGCACGGCACCTTTAATTATCAACCGAATATTACAAAACTTTTTAAAATAAGCTCCCCCTGATCAGCTTAATCGTTCGCAATAAACTTTTGCCCCCTAAAATCGGCAAATTGCCAACTTTAAAGTGAGAAACATTACAACCGGGCGAAATTTTCTGTTTTATCACTTTTACAGTACCTTTGATTACCAACCGATTATTACAAAACTTTAAAAATAAAAGAGAAGGAGAGATATGAGGCTTAACGTCCATTCCACACAAACTAAGTCATTTCGGGACTAACATATGTTTTTTAATTTTATTTAAAAACTTCCCTTGCGCGTACAGGTCTTTAGCCGTGGGAGGAAACCGAAGGACATGAAGAAAACCAACGAGGTTGGACACCATATTCCATGTCACGTGCAACCTGTAAATGGAAAGAAAGAGAGAGAGAAATGGTGTTTAACGTCCACTCGACACAAACTAGGTCATTTTGGGACTAACATATGGTTTCAATTCTATTTCAATAATTCACTTGCGCGTAGGGGTCTTTAGCAGTGGGAGGAAACCGGAGTGCCCGGAGGAAACCCACGAGGTTGAAAAGGCGCCCCTATTTCCGTGCCACATACGCTCACACCAGGGATCGAAACCACAGCCGCAAGCCAGAGGTGACCGGCCAGCTAGAGGTCGAAGCGCGGCACTCTAGACCACTAGGCCATCCCAACCCCCCTGTAAATCGAAACGACGCCGGTTGACTCAATGACAGACGTTACGATACAGCGCGCATATGCTAACCATTCAGCCTCTCTTAAATCGGGAAATTGCTGACTTATAGCAAGAAACATTTGAACCGGGCGAAATTTTCTGTTTTAACAGTTTAATTTGCACGGTACTTTAATTACCAACCGATTATTACAAAACTTTTGAAAATAAGCTCCAACTGACCAGCTTAATCGTATGCAATAAACGTTTGGCCGGAATTGAAAGTTCTGCACCGAGAAAGTTCATCTCGATTTCCCGGCGTGGTTCCCCCTTGTCAGTGAGGCAGAACGGAGGGCCTGACAAGGACAGCTGTCTAGTCGTTCGGATGGACGAAAAACCAAGGTCCCGTGTACACATTGGAGTGCACGTAAAATATCCCTAAGCAGTTGGAATTCGATACTGTTGAATAAGCTCTATACGATGACTATGCCAACCATTATTAATTGATGAATGTGTTAAAATGTACAAAATATACACAGTATTAATCTAAATCAATAACATAAATGATTACAATTTTTTTTTAGATAGTTTTGAAATAGAAAACAAATAATTATATCAAATCAAACCTATTCAATTTCAATTAATATGAGGACTGGCTGCAAAGTTCTAAGCCTATGTGTGCAAGACCTATATAATGTTGATGTTTCCTTTTATTTTTCTATATAGTTTCCATCAAGGTCAATTTTTTCATCAGTTGTTTTCTGTGATTTTGGATTCGCAAAACGTTTTGAAAATATATTGATTCCAAGGCCACCACCCATTTTTGAAAGGAGGCTAACCAGAAATGTATTGATTTCCCAGATTTGAGACGAAATCGCGAAACTGCGATCTATTTGATTATTTTCAAGCTGTTAATCGGAGTTATTCACGCGAAAACAACTTTGTCGGCACGGAAAACATCAAAGGCGAAATTTGAAATTTTGAAATTTGCAAATACCAAAAATTCTACAATGAGCCAGGCTATCCCCAAATGTATTAATTTCAAAGATAGGAAACGAATTCAACAAACTACGGTCTATTCTGATAATTTACATGCCCGTTAATGTCCATTTTTCACTATTTCTGATATTCAATTCAATATGGTGACTATCCATTGACTTAAATCAAAATTCTACTGCCAACATTTTATAGCCATCCCTTCAAGGATTCAGAAAATATAACCCCCGTGTCTGTATGTAAAATAGCAAAATGGCGTTTGAGGTTTTTCATTTCAAGATGGTGGCACTTCCGGGTTGAGCTACAAACTCCATTTTTTGAGTACGAATCAGTGGTCTCGTAGCTAGTAACCACAATAAAATTCAAGATGATTTGACCTATATTTCGTCGATTTTTTTGAAAATTTCGATCCTCAATTTCTCCAAGGGGAGATAATTTAGAAAATTTCTAAAGTATTTTTTCAAGTCGCATCATTAAGGTTTACTTACATATTAAATTTCATGAAAATCGTACAACTACTAAAGAAGTTGTCGAGTTGGTCTAAACTTCCGGTTCGAAATCACAGCGACGAATTTTCGAAATTCGAAAATCCGAAATTGCAGATTTGAAGTAAATGTCCCAAAGTACTCATAGAAAAAAGAATTAATTAAATAGGTCAAATAGTCACAAAGTTACAGCATTGTAGGTCAAAAGCATTCGTTCGTAAAATTCGGTGATTTCGGATTCGAAAAACGTTTTGAAAATATATTTAATCAAGGTTCGCACCCCATTTTTGGGGGGTAGGTCAAAGTTTCAGAAAGATCCTAACTGTCTAGTCGTTCGGATTGGACGAAAAAAAAAATATCCTTAAGCAGTTGGAATTCGATACTGTTGAATAAGCTGTATACGATGACTAAATGTGTAGATTGTAGTCACCCACACTGCATGTTTCGCTTAACAATGAAAGGGTGCCGTTTTCAATGTTCGATCCTTTTGTTCTTCTACTCCTGATATGTTGGATTGTTGATCGATGGTTTTATATAAAAGACTACCAATAAGACTCTTTGTAGAAGAAGTTCCCAAAAAATATTAAGTTGACTTTACGAGAAAGACCTCTAAACATGCTCCAAATTGTAAAAATACGACTTTTTGGATTTTCAATCTCTTTTTTTCGCCTATCCCTGATATTTAAAATAAATGATACAATGATTTCACACAACAGGCTAGCTATTAGACTCTCTATTGACAAAAGTTTCACAGCCCTCCCTTCATTATAACCGAAGTTATCGTGCCCTAAAGAATCAACAAATCAGCATGCCTATCTCTGCTTACCCTAGGCAGAAAATGCTCATCTTTGAACTCAATCATGACATTGACCTAGTGAACGTCTACACCAAGTTTGAACATTCTAGCTCAATTAGAAGGAGAGTTATTGTGTTTCAAAGTCTCGGCCCTTCAAATTGCTACTACTTTTCATTTTCAATTCAAAATGGTGACCATCACGTGACCGAAATCAAAATTCTGCTCCCTACGATTTTTGGGCCATCCTTCAAGGATTCAGAAAATATAACTCCCGTGTCTGTAAGTAAAATAGCAAAAAAGCCTTAGGGATTTTTCATGTTTCAAGATGGTGGCACTTCCGGTTCGATCGACAAACTCCATATTTTGTGTAGGAATCAGTAATTACTTGTCGAGTATCGAAAATTTTTTTTAGGTCATTCTGACCTATATTTCGACGATTTTTTTGAAAACTTTGATCCTTAATTTCACCAAGGGGAGATAATTTAGAAAATTTCTAATTATATTTTTGAAGTCACATCGGTAAGATCTACTTGTATGCTAAATTTCATGAAAATCGTACAACTATTAAAGAAGTTGTCAAATTGGTCTAAACTTCCGGTTCGAAATCACAGCGACGAATTTTCGAAATTCGAAAATGTGAAACTGCAGATGAAAACGATTTTTTTCAAGGTATTCAAAGAAAAAAGAATTAGTAAAATCGGTCAAAAAATAACAAAGTTACGACTATGCATTGTCAGTTTTTTTGTTCGTAAAATTCGGTGATTTCGGATTCGTAAAACGTTTTGAAAATATATTTAAACAACGTTCGCACCCCATTTTTGGGGGGGTAGGTCAAAGTTTCAGAAAGATCCCATGGTTAGATTCTGAGAAATCCGATTTGCAGAAAATACACACAAAAAAAAAATAACTAGATCTGCTACTGTCCCATGCAGATATGAAAGCTTTCATATTCATCGTCACGTGTCATTGATTGTATCAAGTATCCTAAATAAAAGGATAAGAAGAAAAAATTATCAAAATTGGTCAAAAACTCGCGAAGTTACAAATCTAAATATAGTATGAAACATTGCACCCAGTCATAACAATAATCTGAAATCAGCCGTGGGAGGAAACCGAGGGACACGGAGAAAACCCACGAGGTTGGACACCATACTCCATGTCACGTGCAACCTGGAAATCGAAACGATGCCGGTTGACTCAATGACAGACGTTACGATACAGCGCGCACATGCTAACCATACAGCCATTCAGGCTCCCTAAAATCGATAAATTGCTGACTTATAGCAAGAAACATTTCAACCGGGCATTTCAATCGAAACAACGCCAGTTGACTCAATGACAGACGTTACGATACAGGGCGCAGGTGCTAACCATTTAGCCACGCAACCTCCCTAAATTTGGCAAATTGCTGACCTACAAGGAGAAACATTTCAACCGGGCGAAATTTTCTATTTTAACAGTTTAATTTGCACGGTACCTTTAATTATCAACCGAATATTACAAAACTTTTAAAAATAAGCTCCCCCTGACCAGCTTAATCGTTCGCAATAAACGTTTGCCCCCTAAAATGAGCAAATTGGTGACTTTAAAGTGAGAAACATTACTACCGGGCGAAATTTTCTGTTTTATAACTTTTACAGTACAGTACAGTACAACCGATTATTACAAAACTTTAAAAATAAAAGAGAAAGAGATAAATGCGGCTTAACGTCCATTCGACACAAACTAACATATAGATGGGACGAAAACCCAAGGTCCGGTGTACACATTGGAGTGCACGTAAAATATCCCTAAGCAGTTGGAATTCGATACTGTTGATTAATCTCTATACGATGACTATGCAAATCATTATTAATCGATGAAGGTGTTAAAATGTACACAATATAAACAGTATTAATCTAAATCAATAACATAAATGATTACAAATATTTTTTTTAGATAGTTTTAAAATAGAAAAGAAATAATTATATCAAATCAAACCTATTCAATTTCAATTAATATGAGGACTGGCTGCAAAGTTCTAAGCCTATGTGTGCAAGACCTATATATTGTTGATGTTTCCTTTTATTTTTCTATATAGTTTCCATCAAAGCTCAATTTTTTCATCAGTTATTTACGGTGATTTTGGATTCGCAAAACGTTTTGAAAATATATTGATTCCAAGGCCACCACCCATTTTTGAAAGGAGGCTAACCAGAAAAGTAAAATAGATCACAAAATCACGAAGTAACACAGCTGTCAAGGTCAATTTTTTCATCAGTTGTTTTCGGTGATTTTGGATTCGCAAAACGTTTTGAAAATATATTGATTCCAAGGCCACCACCCATTTTTGAAAGGAGGCTAACCAGAAATGTATTGATTTCCCAGATTTGAGATGAAATCGCGAAACTGCGATCCATTTGATTATTTTCAAGCTGTTAATCGGAGTTATTCACGCGAAAACAACTTTGTCGGCACGGAAAACATCAAAGGCGAAATTTGAAATTTTGAAATTTGCAAATACCAAAAATTCGACAATGAGCCAGGCTATCCCCAAATGTATTAATTTCAAAGATAAGAAACGAATTCAACAAACTACGGTCTGTTCTGATAATTTACATGCCCGTTAATGTCCATTTTTCACTATTTCTGATATTCAATTCAATATGGTGACTATCCATTGACTTAAATCAAAATTCTACTGCCAACATTTTATAGCCATCCCTTCAAGGATTCAGAAAATATAACCCCCGTGTCTGTATGTAAAATAGCAAAATGGCGTTTGAGGTTTTTACATTTCAAGATGGTGGCACTTCCGGATTGAGCTACAAACTCCATTTTTTGTCTACGAATCAGTGATCTCGTAGCTAGTACCTAAAAAAAAATTCAAGATGATTTGACCTATATTTCGTCGATTTGTTTGAAAATTTCGATCCTCAATTTCTCCAAGGGGAGATAATTTAGAAAATTTTTAAAGTATTTTTTCAAGTCGCATCATTAAGGTTTACTTACATATCAAATTTCATGAAAATCGTACAACTACTAAAGAAGTTGTCGAGTTGGTCTAAACTTCCGGTTCGAAATCACAGCGACGAATTTTCGAAATTCGAAAATCCGAAATTGCAGATTTGAAGTAAATGTCTCAAAGTACTCATAGAAAAACGAATTAATTAAATAGGTCAAATAGTCACAAAGTTACAGCATTGTAGGTCAAAAGCATTCGTTCGTAAAATTCGGTGATTTCGGATTCGAAAAACGTTTTGAAAATATATTTAATCAAGGTTCGCACCCCATTTTTGGGGGGGTAGGTCAAAGTTTCAGAAAGATCCTATGGTTAGATTCTGAGAAATCCGATTTGCAGAAAATACACAAAAAAAAAAAATAATAATAATAATAATAACTTTAACAGAAACAATAAGCTTTCATATGTAATATGAAAGCTTAATAATAATCTTAACAGAAACAATAAGCTTTCATATGAAATATGAAAGCTTAACTAGATCTGCTACTGTCCCATGCAGATATGAAAGCTTTCATATTCATCGTCACGTGTCATTGATTGTATCAAGTATTCTAAATAAAAGGATAAGAAGAAAAAATTATCAAAATTGGTCAAAAACTCGTAAAATTACAAGTCTAGTATGAAACATTGCACCCAGGCATAACAATAATCTGAAAACTAAAGGGAAATAACCGAAATTTGTATTGCTGTAATGAGACGGATGAGAAAATGAATTGAAAATTGCCGGAAAAAAATTAAAAATGGCAGGTTGGACAGGCGACCTTACTCCTTGTCGCGTACAACCAGGCATTCGAAAACACGCTAGTTAACTCAGTGACAGGCGCGCGTGCTAACCATTCAGCCGCCCAACCCCCCTTTGAAATCAGAAACGTGCAATATGTCATATAGGAAGAACAACAAGCCGCTCACAACAAAATGGTAAATTAATGAGTTTAGGGCAAAAAGGCGTCTACAGCACCCGGTGTTCCCAGGCGGTCACCCATCCAAGTACCTACCGGTCCCGACGTTGCTTAACTTCAGTGATCGGACTAGAACTGGTGTTTTCAACCTCGTGTGGCCGTAGACGAGAGAAGGTGGACCACACCCGTAGTTATACTTACCTGAATTGACCCGCTTATTGATTTTTTTTTTGTTTTTTGTCGGCTTTAAAAAGGCGTCTACAGCACCCGGTGTTCCCAGGCGGTCACCCATCCAAGTACTGACAGGGCCCGACGTTGCTTAACTTCAGTGATCGGACGAGAACTGGTGTTTTCAACGTGGTATGGCCGTAGACGAGAGGGGTGGGCAGAACCCGTAGTTATACTTACCTGAATTGACCCGCTTATTGATTTTTCGGGCCGATTTTGTCGGTTTTAAAAAGGCGTCTACAGCACCCGGTGTTCTCAGGCGGTCACCCATCCAAGTACTGACCGGGCCCGACGTTGCTTAACTTCAGTGATCGGACGAGAACTGGTGTTTTCAACGTGGTATGGCCGTAGACGAGAGTGGGTGGACAGAACCCGATGTTATACTTACCTGAATTGACCCGCTTATTGACTTTTTTTTGTTTTTCGTCGGTTTTAAAAAGGCCTCTACAGCACCCGGTGTTCCCAGGCGGTCACCCATCCAAGTACTGACCGGGCCCGACGTTGCTTAACTTCAGTGATCGGACGACAACTGGCGTTTTCAACTTGGTGTGGCCGTAGACGAGAAAAGGTGGACAGAACCCGTAGTTATACTTACCTGAATTGACCCGCTTATTGATTTTTTTTTTTGGGGGGGGGGGGTGTCGGTTTTAAAAAGGCGTCTTCAGCACCCGGTGTTCCCAGGCGGACACCCATCCAAGTACTAACCGGTCCCGACGTTGTTTAACTTCAGTGATCTGACGAGAACTGGTGTTTTCAACGTGGCGTGGCCGTAGACGAGAGAAGGTGGACAGAACCCGTAGTTATACTTTTCCTGAATTGACCTGCTTATTGATCTTTTTTTTTTTTGGGGGGGGGGGGTTTAAAAAGGCGTCTACAGCACCCGGTGTTCCCAGGCGGTCACCCATCCAAGTACTGACCGGGCCCGACGTTGCTTAACTTCAGTGATCGGACGAGAACTGGTGGTTTCAACGTGGTGTGGTCCTAGACGAGAGAAGGTGGACAGAACCCGTAGTTATACTTACCTGAATTGACCCGCTTATTGATTTTTTTTTTGGGAGGGGGGGGTGTCGGTTTTAAAAAGGCGTCTACAGCACCCGGTGTTCCCAGGCTGTCACCCATCCAAGTACTGACTGGGCCCGACGTTGCTTAACTTCAGTGATCGGACGAGAACTGGTGTTTTCAACTTGGTGTGGCCTAGACGAGAGAAGGTGGACAGAACCCATGCTTGTGCTTACTCAAATTCTTTTTGTGTCTTTTTCCCTGGGGAGACGGGCCGAGCGGAGAGCTGGAGTGGTGCAAAAGAGTGCGCGCTGTGGTCTGATTGGCGGAAAATTGATTTTTTCACGAAGAATCAGGGCAAAAAGGCGTCTATAGCACCCGGTGTTCCCAGGCGGTCACCCATCCAAGTACTAACCGGGCCCGACATTGCTTAACTTCAGTTATCGGACGAGAACTGGTGTTTTCAACGTGGTATGGCCGTAGACGAGAGAAGGTGGACAGACCCGTAGTTATACTTACCTGAATTGACCCGCTAATTGATTTTTGTTTTTTTTGTTTTTTATATTTAATTGTTTTAAAGAGATTTAATAATGCCAGACTAATATTAAAATAAAGTTTTAAATTAAGAATAATTAATTATTGGTCTAATGCAATGAAATGATTTGATTTGACGGATGAAATGTACGATGGGTGTTCACACTATGTGGCTAAGGCGTTGGCTTGCTAGCCAGGAGGTCGGGTGTTCGATCCCTGCATTGGCCGAGAAAGTTCATCTCGATTTTCTGACGTGTCCCCCCACCCACCGTGTACACATTGGAGTGCACGTAAAAGATCCCTTAGCAGTTGGAATTCGATATTGTTGAATAAGCTCTATACGATGACTAAATGTGCAGATCGAGCCACCCACATTGCATGTTTTGCTTAACAATGAAAGGGTGCCGTTTTCGATTTTCGATCCTTTTATTCTTCTACTCCTGATATTTTGGACTGTTGATCGATGGTTTCATATAAAAAACTTGCGATAAGACTCTTTCTAGAAGAAGTTCCCAAAAAATATTATGTTGACTTTACGAGAAAGACCTCTAAACCTGCTCCAAATTGTAAAAATACGACTTTTTCGATTTTCAATCTCTTTTTTTCGGCTATCCCTGATATTTAAAAAAAATGATACAATGATTTCACACAACAGGCTAGCTATTAGACTCTCGATTGACAAGAGTTTCACCACCCTCCCTTCATTATAACCGAAGTTATTGTGCCCTAAAGAATCAATTCATCAGCATGCTTATCTCTGCTTACCCTAGGCAGAAAATGCTCATCTTTGCACTCAATCCTGACATTGACCTAGTGAACGTCTACACCAAGATTGAACATTCTAGCTCAATTAGGAGGAGAGTTATTTTGTTTCAAAGTCTCGGCCCTTCAAATTGCTACTACTTTTCATATTCACTTCAAAATGGCAACCATCAGTTGACCTTAAACCAAATTCTGCTCCCTACGATTTTTGGGCCATCCTTCAAGGATTCAGAAAATATAACTCCCGTGTCTGTAAGTAAAATAGCAAAAAAGCCTTAGGGATTTTTCATGTTTCAAGATGGTGGCACTTCCGGTTCGATTGACAAACTCCATATTTTGTGTAGGAATCAGTAATTATTTGTCGAGTACCGAAAAAAAAATTTAGGTCATTCTGACCTATATTTCGACGATTTTTTTAAAAACTTTAATCCTTAATTTCACCAAGGGGAGACAATTTAGAAAATTTCTCATGATATTTTCGAAGTCACATCGGTAAGATCTACTTATACACTAAATTTCATGAAAATCGTACAACTATTAAAGAAGTTGTCAAATTGGTCTAAACTTCCGGTTCGAAATCACAGCGACGAATTTTCGAAATTCGAAAATGTGAAATTGCAGATGAAAATGATATTTTTCAAGGTATTCAAAGAAAAAAGAATTAGTAAAATCGGTCAAAAAATAGCAAAGTTACGACTATGCATTGTCAGTTTTTTCGTTCGTAAAATTCGGTGATTTCGAATTCGCAAAACGTTTTGAAAATATATTTAATCAACAGCCACCACCCATTTTTGGGGGGTAGGTCAAAGTTTCAGAAACATCCTATGGTTAGATTCTGTGAAATCCGATTTGCAGGAAAAACACAAAAAAAAAAATAACTAGATCTGCTACTGTCCCATGCAGATATGAAAGCTTTCATATTCATCGTCACGTGTCATCGATTATATCAAGTATCTCAAATAAAAGGATAAGAATAACAAACTATCAAAATTGGTCAAAAACTCGCGAAGTTACAAGTCTAAATATAGTATGAAACATTGAGTAATCTGAAAACTAAAGGGAAATAACTGATACTTGTGTTGCTGTAATCGGGATGACTTCCGATTTCAAAACTTTCTGAAAAATGAAATGAAAATGGTAAGAAAACATCGAAAAATTAAATGAGATAACTTTGAACAAAACTAAAACTTTTTGAATCAGGTTGAACTCAACTGTTTGAATATGTACGTTAAATATGTAGATTTGGAAAATTATAAAGACATAATATCAAAATCGGTCAAAAACTCACAAAGTTACAAATTTAAATGTAGTGAGAAACATTGCACCCGGGCAAAAAAATAATCTTTAAACTAAAGGGAAATAACTGAAACTTGTATAGCTGTAATCGGGCTTCCAAGATATGTTATATAATTATGGTTTCCAATATGTTTGGTTATAAGTAGGAAATCGTGACGACTTCTTAAGCATGTTTTAAACAAAGGGTCATAGACTGCAATATACAAGAATGGCACTCTGCAATAAAAAAAACTGGCCAGAGATTTCTATGCAGAAATTAAATAATTGCTAGGACCAGAAAAATATTTATCCACTATAATAAATAAGCAACATAGAGAAAATGAAATGAAATTGAATGGGGTTTAACGTCCTACTGTTCTGCTCCTACAATGGGCTAATGAAGACGGGCATACGCCATAAAGTGTGCAATGAGGGAAATTTTACCCGGGCAGCGGCGTTACGGCCTACGAGGTTGGTAAGGCGACCATACTCCTTGTCACGTACAACCAAGAAATCGAAACAAGGCCAGTTGACTCAATCGGCAAATTGCTGACCTACAGCGAGAAACATTTCAACCGGGCCAAATTTTCTATTTTAACAGTTTAATTTGCACGGTACCTTTAGTTATCAACAGAATATTACAAAACTTTTAAAAATAAGCTCCCCCTGACTAGCTTAAGCGTTCGCAATAAACGTTTGCCCCTTAAAATCGACAAATTGCTGACTCTAAAGAGAGAAACATTACAACCGGGCCAAATTTTCTGTTTTATCACTTTAACAGTACCTTTGATTACCAACCGATTATTACAAAACTTTAAAAAGAGAAAGAGAGAAATGCGGCCTAACGTCCATTCGACACAAACTAGGTCATTTCGGGACTAACATATGTTTTTTAATTTTATTTAAAAACTCCCCTTGCACGTACTGGTCTTTAGCCGTTGGGAGAAAACCGAAGAACACGGAGAAAACCCACGAGGTTGGACATCATACACCATGTCACGTGCAACCTGGAGATCGAAACGACGCCCGTTGACTCAATGACAAACGTTACGATACAGCGAGCACATGCTAACCATTCAGCCATCCAGCCTCCCTGCATTCGGAAAATTGCTGACTTATAGCAAGAAACATTTCAACCGTGCGAAATTTTCTGTTTTAAAAGTTTAATGTGCACGGTACTTTAATTACCAACCGATTATTACAAAACTTTTGAAAATAAGTTCCAACTGACCAGCTTAATCGTATGCAATAAACGTTTTGCCTGAATTGAAAGTTCTGCACGGAAAAAGTTCATCTCGATTTCCCGGCGTGGTTCCCCTTGTCAGTGAGGCAGAACGGAGGGCCTGACAAACACAGCTGTCTAGTCCTTCGGATGGGACGAAAAACCAAGGTCCCGTGTACACATTGGAGTGCACGTAAAATATCCCTAAGCAGTTGGAATTCGATACTGTTGAATAAACTCTATACGATGACTAAATGCGTAGATTGTAGTCACCCACACTGCATGTTTCGCTTAACAATGAAAGGGTGCCGTTTTCAATGTTCGATCCTTTTGTTCTTCTACTCCTGATATGTTGGACTGTTTATCGATGATTTCATATAAAAGACTACCAATAAGACTCTTTGTAGAAGAAGTTCCCAAAAAATAGTATGTTGACTTTACGAGAAAGACCTCTAAACATGCTCCAAATTGTAAAAATACGACTTTTTGGATTTTCAATCTCTTTTTTTCGGCTATCCCTGATATTTAAAAAAAATGATACAATGATTTCACACAACAGGCTAGCTATTAGACTCTCTATTGACAAAAGTTTCACCGCCCTCCCTTCATTATAACCGAAGTTATCGTGCCCTAAAGAATCAACAAATCAGCATGCTTATCTCTGCTTACCCTAAGCAGAAAATGCTCATCTTTGAACTCAATCATAACATTGACCTAGTGAACGTCTACAACAAGTTTGAACATTCTAGCTTAATTAGAATGAGAGTTATTGTGCTCCAAAGTCTCGGTCCTTCAAATTGCTTCTATTTTTCATTTTCAATTCAAAATGGTGACTCCCGGTTGACGTAAATCAGAATTCTATTCGCGACATTTTTTAGGCCTTCTATCAAGGATTCAGAAAATATAACTCCCGAGTCTGTAAGTAAAATAGCAAAAAAGCCTTATTGATTTTTCACGTTTAAAGATGGTGGCACTTCCGGTTCGATCGACAAACTCCATATTTTGTGTACGAATCAGTAATTCCTTGTCTAGTATCGAAAAAAAAAACTAGGTCATTCTGACCTATATTTCGACGATTTTTTTGAAAACTTTGATCCTTAATTTCACCAAGGGGAGATAAGTTAGAAAATTTCTAAAGTCATTTTTTATGTCGCATCATTAAGGTCTACTTACATATTAAATTTCATGAAAATCGTACAACTACTAAAGAAGGTGTCGAGTTGGTGTAAACTTCCGGTTCGAAATCACAGCAACGAATTTTCGAAATTCGAAAATCCGAAATTGCAGATTTGAAGTAAATGTCTTAGGATACTCAAAGAAAAAAGAATTAGTAAAATAGATCAAATAGTCACAAAGTTACAGCATTGTAGGTCAAATGCATTCGTTCGTAAAATTCGGTGATTTCGGATTCGTAAAACGTTTTGAAAATACATTTAATCAAGGTTCGCACCCCATTTTTGGGGGGGTAGGTCAAAATTTCAGAAAGATCCTATGGATAGATTCTGAGAAATCCGATTTGCAGAAAACACACAAAAAAAAAAAATAATAATAATAACTTTAACAGAAACAATAAGCTTTCATATGTAATACATATGAAAGCTTAATAATAATCTTAACAGAAACAATAAGCTTTCATATGAAATATGAAAGCTTAATAACTAGATCTGCTACTGTCCCATGCAGATATGAAAGCTTTCATATTCATCGTCACGTGTCATTGATTGTATCAAGTATCCTAAATAAAAGGATAAGAAGAAAAAATTATCAAAATTGGTCAAAAACTCTCGAAGTTACAAGTCTAAATATAGTATGAAACATTGCACCCAGGCATAACAATAATCTGAAAACTAAAGGGAAATAACTGAAACTTGTATTACTGTAATGAGACGGATGAGAAAATGAAATGAAAATGGCGGGAAAAACAAATTAAAAATGGCAGGTTGGACAGGCGACCTTACTCCTTGTCACGTACAACCGGGCATTTGAAAACACGCTAGTTAACTCAATGACAGGCGCGCGTGCTAACCATTCAGCCACCCAACCCCCCTTTGAAATCAGACACGTACAATATGTCATATAGGAAGAATAAGAAGTCGCTCACAAGAAAATGGTAAATTAATGAGTTTAGGTCAAAAGATTGAGCTACTGTTTTAGAGTATTTAATAGTTTTAAAGAGACACGTTAAGGGTTGTTCATAGTTAAATGAAAGTTTAATTTTAAATAAGACCAATAAAATTAGGATTTAATAATGCTAGACTAATATTTCCAATATGTTTGGTTATAAGTAGGAAATCGTGACGACTTCTTAAGCATGTTTTAAACAAAGGATCATAGACTGAATTATACAAGAATGGCACTCTGCAATAAAAAAACTGGCCAAAGCAAGATTTCTATGCAGAAATTAAATAACTGCTAGAACCAGAAAAATATTTATCCACTATAATAAATAAGCAACATAGAGAAAATGAAATGAAATTGAATGGGGTTTAACGTCCTACTGTTCTGCTCCTAAAATGGGCTAATGAAGACGGGCATATGCCATAAAGTGTGCAATGAGGGACATTTTACCCGGGCAGCGGCGTTACGGCCTACGAAGTTGGACAGGCGAACATACTCCTTGTCACGTACAACCAAGAAATCGAAACAACGCCAGTTGACTCAAAGACAGACGTTATTCAGCCACGCAACCTCCCTAAAATCGGCAAATTGCTGACCTGCAGCGAGAAACAGTTCAACCGGGCCAAATTTTCTATTTTAACAGTTTAATTTGCACGGTACCTTTAGTTATCAACCGAATATTACAAAACTTTTAAAAATAAGCTCCCCTTGACCAGCTTAATCGTTCGCAATAAACGTTTGCCCCTTAAAATCGGCAAATTGCTGACTTTAAAGTGAGAAATATTACAACCGGGCGAAATTTTCTGTTTTATCACTTTTACAGTACCTTTGATTACCAACCGTTTATTACAAAACTTTAAAAATAAAAGAGAAAGAGAGAAATGCGGCCTAATGTTCATTAGACACAAACTAGGTCATTTCGTGACTAACATATGTTTTTTAATTTTATTTAAAAACTCCCCTTGCGCTTACTGGTCTTTAGCCGTTGGGAGGAAACCGAAGGACACGGAGAAAACCCACGAGGTTGGACATCATACTCCATGTCACGTGCAACCTGGAGATCGAAACGACGCCCGTTGACTCAATGACAGACGTTACGATACAGCGCGCACATGCTAACCATTCAGCCATTCAGCCTCCCTGAATTCGGAAAATTGCTGACTTATAGCAAGAAACATTTCAACCGGGCGAAATTTTCTGTTTTAACAGTTTAATGTGCACGGTACTTTAATTACCAACCGATTATTACTAAACTTTTGAAAATATGCTCCAACTGACCAGCTTAATCGTATGCAATAAACGTTTGGCCTGAATTGAAAGTTCTGCACGGAAAAAGTTCATCTTGATTTCCCGGCGTGGTTCCCCGTTGTCAGTGAGGCAGAACGGAGGGCCTGACAAGCACAGCTGTCTAGTCGTTCGGATGGGACGAAAAAAAAAATATCCCTAAGCAGTTGGAATTCGATACTGTTGAATAAGCTGTATACGATGAATAAATGTGTAGATTGTAGTCACCCACACTGCATGTGTCGCTTAACAATGAAAGGATGCCGTTTTCAATGTTCGATCCTTTTGTTCTTCTACTCCTGATATGTTGGATTGTTGATCGATGGTTTTATATGAAAGACTACCAATAAGACTCTTTGTAGAAGAAGTTCCCAAAAAATATTAAGTTGACTTTACGAGAAAGACCTCTAAACATGCTCCAAATTGTAAAAATACGACTTTTTGGATTTTCAATCTCTTTTTTCGCCTATCCCTGATATTTAAAATAAATGATACAATGATTTCACACAACAGGCTAGCTATTGGACTCTCTATTGACAAACGTTTCACAGCCCTCCCTTCATTATAACCGAAGTTATCGTGCCCTAAAGAATCAACAAATCAGCATGCCCATCTCTGCTTACCCTAGGCAGAAAATGCTCATCTTTGAACTCAATCATGACATTGTCCTAGTGAACGTCTACACCAAGTTTGAACATTCTAGCTCAATTAGAAGGAGAGTTATTGTGTTTCAAAGTCTCGGCCCTTCAAATTGCTACTACTTTTCATTTTCAATTCAAAATGGTGACCATCACGTGACCGAAATCAAAATTCTGCTCCCTACGATTTTTGGGCCATCCTTCAAGGATTCAGAAAATATAACTCCCGTGTCTGTAAGTAAAATAGCAAAAAAGCCTTAGGGATTTTTCATGTTTCAAGATGGTGGCACTTCCGGTTCGATCGACAAACTCCATATTTTGTGTAGGAATCAGTAATTACTTGTCAAGTATCGAAAAAATTTTTTAGGTCATTCTGACCTATATTTCGACGATTTTTTTGAAAACTTTGATCCTTAATGTCACCAAGGGGAGATAATTTAGAAAATTTCTAATTATATTTTTGAAGTCACATCGGTAAGATCTACTTGTATACTAAATTTCATGAAAATCGTACAACTATTAAAGAAGTTGTCAAATTGGTCTAAACTTCCGGTTCGAAATCACAGCGACGAATTTTCGAAATTCGAAAATGTGAAACTGCAGATGAAAACGATTTTTTTCAAGGTATTCAAAGAAAAAAGAATTATTAAAATCGGTCAAAAAATAACAAAGTTACGACTATGCATTGTCAGTTTTTTCGTTCGTAAAATTCGGTGATTTCGGATTCGTAAAACGTTTTGAAAATACATTTAATCAAGGTTCGCACCCCATTTTTGGGGGGGTAGGTCAAAATTTCAGAAAGATCCTATGGATAGATTCTGAGAAATCCGATTTGCAGAAAACACACAAAAAAAAAAATAATAATAACTAGATCTGCTACTGTCCCATGCAGATATGAAAGCTTTCATATTCATCGCCACGTGTCATTGATTGCATCAAGTATCCTAAATAAAAGGATAAGAAGAAAAAATTATCAAAATTCGTCAAAAACTCGCAAAATTACAAGTCTAAATATAGTATGAAACATTGCACCCAGGCATAACAATAATCTGAAAACTAAAGGGAAATAACCGAAACTTGTATTACTGTAATGAGACGGATGAGAAAATGAAATGAAAATTGTCGGAAAAAAATTAAAAATGATAGGTTGGACAGGCGACCTTACTCCTTGTCACGTACAACCGAGCATTCGAAAACACGCTAGTTAACTCAATGACTGGCGCGCGTGCTAACCATTCAGCCGCCCAACCCCCCTTTGAAATCAGACACGTACAAGCCACTCACAACAAAATGGTAAATTAATGAGTTTAGGGCAAAAAGGCGTCTACAGCACCCGGTGTTCCCAGGCGGTCACCCATCCTAGTACTAACCGGGCCCGACGTTGCTTAACTTGAGTGATCGGACGAGAACTGGTGTTTTCAACATGGTATGACCGTAGACGAGAGAAGGTGGACAGAACCCGTAGTTATACATACTTGAATTGACCCGCTTATTGATTTTTGGGGGGGGGGTTGTCGGTTTTAAAAAGGCGTCTACAGCACCCGGTGTTCCCAGGCGGTCATCCATCCAAGTACTGACCGGGCCCGACGTTGCTTAACTTCAGTGATCGGAAGAGAACTGGTGTTTTCAACGTGGTGTGGCCGTAGACGAGAGAAGGTGGACAGAACTCGTAGTTATACTTACCTGAATTGACCCGCTTATTGATTTTTTTTTGTTTTTTGTCTGTTTTAAAAAGGCGCCTACAGCACCCGATGTTCCCAGGCGGTCACCCATCCAAGTACTGACTGGGCCCGACGTTGCTTAACTTCAGTGATCGGACGAGAACTGGTGTTTTCAACGTGGTATGGCCGTAGACGAGAGTGGGTGGACAGAACCCGTAGTTATACTTACCGGAATTGACCCGCTTATTGATTTTTGGGGCGGTTTTTGTCGGTTTTAAAAAGGCGTCTATAGCACCCGGTGTTCCCAGGCGGTCACCCATCCAAGTACTAACCGGGCCCGACGTTGCTTAACTTCAGTGATCGGACAAGAACTGGTGTTTTCAACGTGGTGTGGCCGTAGACGAGAGAAGGTGGGCAGAACCCGTAGTTATACTTACCTGAATTGACCCGCTTATTGATTTTTTTTTTTGTGGGGGGGGGGGAGGTGTCGGTTTTAAAAAGGCGTCTACAGCACCCGGTGTTCCCAGGCGGTCACCCATCCAAGTACTGACCGGGCCCGACGTTGCTTAACTTCAGTGATCGGACGAGAACTGGTGTTTTCAACGTGGTGTGGCCGTAGACGATAGAACGAGGACAGAACCCGTAGTTATACTTACCTGAATTGACCCGCTTATTGATTTTTTTTTTTTTTTTTTTGGGGGGGGGGCGGTTTTAAAAAGGCGTTTACAGCACCCGGTGTTCCCAGGCGGTCACCCATCCAAGTACTGACCGGGCCCGACGTTGCTTAACTTCAGTGATCGGACGAGAACTGGTGTTTTCAACGTGGTGTGGCCGTAGACGAGAGAAGGTGGACAGAACCCATACTTGTGCTTACTCAAATTCTTGTTGTGTCTTATTCCCTGGGGAGACGGGCCGAGTGCAGAGCTGGAGTGGTGCAAAAGAGTGCGCGCTGTGGTCTGATTGGCGGAAAATTGATTTTTTCACGAAGAATCAGGGCAAAAAGGCGTCTACAGCACCCGGTGTTCCCAGGCGGTCACCCATCCAAGTACTAACCGGGCCCGACGTTGCTTAACTTCAGTGATCGGACGAGAACTGGTGTTTTCAACGTGGTATGGCCGTAGATGAGAGAAGGTGGACAGAACCCGTAGTTATACTTACCTGAATTGACCCGCTTATTGATTTTTTGTTTTGTTTTTTGTTTTAGAGTATTTAATTGTTTTAAAGAGACACGTTAAGGGTTGTTCATAGTTAAATTAAAGTTTAATTTTAAATAAGACCAATAAAATTAGGATTTAATAATGCCAGACTAATATTAAATAAAGTTTTAAATTAAGAATAATTAATTATTGGTCTAATGCAATGAAATGCTTTGATTTGACGGATGAAATGTACAATGGGTGTTCACACTATGTGGCTAAGGCGTTGGCCTGCTAGCCAGGAGGTCGGGTGTTCGATCCCTGCATTGGCCGAGAAAGTTCATCTCGATATTCTGGCGTGTCCCCCCATCCGCCGTGTACACATTGGAGTGCACGTAAAAGATCCCTTAGCAGTTGGAATTCTATATTGTTGAATAAGCTCTATACGATGACTAAATGTGCAGATTGTAGCCACCCACACTGCATGTTTTGCTTAACAATGAAAGGGTGCGGTTTTCAATTTTCGATCCTTTTATTCTACTACTCCTGATATTTTGGACTGTTGATCTATGGTTTCATATAAAAGACTACCGATAAGACTCTTCGTAGAAGAAGTTCCCCCAAAATATTATGTTGACTTTAGAGAAAAGGACCTTTAAAAATGCTCCAAATCGTAAAAATACGACTTTTTGGATTTTCGATCTCTTTTTTCTGCTACCCCTGATATTTAAAAAAAAATGATACAATGATTTCACACAACGGGCTAGCTATTAGACTCTCGATTGACAAGAGTTTCATCACCCTCCCTTCATTATAACCGAAGTTATTGTGCCCTAAAGAATCAACAAATCAGCATGCTTATCTCTGCTTACCCTAGGCAGAAAATGTTCATCTTTGCACTCAATCATGACATTGACCTAGTGAACGTCTACACCAAGATTGAACATTCTAGCTCAATTAGAAGGAGAGTTATTGTGTTTCAAAGTCTCGGCCCTTCAAATTGCTACTACTTTTCATATTCACTTCAAAATGGCAACCATCAGTTGACCTAAATCAAAATTCTGCTCCCTACGATTTTCGGGCCATCCTTCAAGGATTCAGAAAATATAACTCCCGTGTCTGTAAGTAAGATAGCAAAAAAGCCTTAGGGATTTTTCATGTTTCAAGATGGTGGCATTTCCGGTTAGATCGACAAACTCCATATTTTGTGTAGGAATCAGTAATTACCTGTCGAGTATCGAAAAAAATTTTCAGGTCATTCTGACCTATATTTCGACGATTTTTTTTAAAACTTCGATCCTTAATTTCACCAAGGGGAGATAATTTAGAAAATTTCTCATTATAATTTTGAAGTCACATTCGTAAGATCTACTTAAATACTAAATTTCATGAAAATCGTACAACTATTAAAGAAGTTGTCAAATTGGTCTAAACTTCCGGTTCGAAATCACAGCGACGAATTTTCGAAATTCGAAAATGTGAAACTGCAGATGAAAATGATTTTTTTCAAGGTATTCAAAGAAAAAAGAATTAGTAAAATCGGTCAAAAAATAGCAAAGTTACGACTATGCATTGTCAGTTTTTTCGTTCGTAAAATTCGGTGATTTCGAATTCGCAAAACGTTTTGAAAATATATTTAATCAACAGCCACCACCCATTTTTGGGGAGGTAGGTCAAAGTTTCAGAAACATCCTATGGATAGATTCTGTGAAATCCGATTTGCAGGAGAAACACAAAAAAAAAAAATAACTAGATCTGCTACTGTCCCATGCAGATATGAAAGCTTTCATATTCATCGTCACGTGTCATCGATTATATCAAGTATCTCAAATAAAAGGATACGAATAACAAACTATCAAAATTGGTCAAAAACTCGCGAAGTTACAAGTCTAAATATAGTATGAAACATTGCATAATCTGAAAACTAAAGGGAAATAACTGATACCTGTGTTGCTGTAATCGGGATGACTTCCGACTTCAAAACTTTAAGAAAAATGAAATGAAAATGGTAAGAAAACATCGAAAAATTAAATGAGATAACTTTGAACAAAACTAAAACTTTTTGAATCAGGTTGAACTCAACTGTTTGAATATGTGCGTTAAATATGTAGATTTGGAAAATTATAAAGACATAATTATCAAAATCGGTCAAAAACTCACAAAGTTACAAAATTAAATGTAGTGAGAAACATTGCACCCGGGCAAAAAAATAATCTTTAAACTAAAGGGAAACTTGTATAGCTGTAATCGGGCTTCGAAATTAGAGATATGTTATATAATTAGGTTTCAAATATGTTTGGTTATAAGTAGGAAATCGTGACGACTTCTTAAGCATGTTTTAAACAAAGGATCATAGACTGCAATATACAAGAATGGCACTCTGCAATAAAAGAACTGGCCAAAGCAAGATTTCTATGCAGAAATTAAATAATTACTAGAACCAGAAAAATATTTATCCACTATAATAAATAAGCAACATAGACAAAATGAAATGAAATTGAATGGGGTTTAACGTCCTACTGTTCTGCTCCTAAAATGGGCTAATGAAGACGGGCATACGCCATAAAGTGTCCAATGAGGGAAATTTTACCCGGCCAGCGGCGTACGGAATACGAGGCTGGACAGGCGATCATACTCCTTGTCACGTACAACCAAGAAATAGAAACAATAGAAGTTGACTCAATGACAGACGTTATGATATAGAGCGCACGTGCTAACCATTCAGCCACGCAACCTCCCTAAAATCTGCAAATTGCTGACCTACAGCGAGAAACATTTCAACCGGGTCAAATTTTCTATTTTAACAGTTTAATTTGCACGGTACCTTTAGTTATCAACCGAATATTACAAAACTTTTAAAAATAAGCTCCCTCTGACCAGCTTAATCGTTCGCAATAAACGTTTGCCCCTTAAAATCGGCAAATTGCTGACTTTAAAGTGAGAAACATTACAACCGGGCGAAATTTTCTGTTTTATCACTTTTACAGTACCTTTGATTACCAACCGATTATTACAAAACTTTAAAAATAAAAGAGAAAGAGAGAAATGCGGCCTAACGTCCATTCGACACAAACTAGGCCATTTCGGGACTAACGTATGTTTCTTAATTTTATTTAAAAACTCCCCTTGCGCGTACTGGTCTTTAGCCGTTGGGAGGAAACCGAAGAACACGGAGAAAACCCACGAGGTTGGACATCATACACCATGTCACGTGCAACCTGGAGATCGAAACGACGCCCGTTGACTCAATGACAGATGTTACGATACAGCGCGCACATGCTAACCATTCAGCCATTCAGCCTCCCTGAATTCGGAAAATTGCTGACTTATAGCAAGAAACATTTCAACCGGGCGAAATTTTCTGTTTTAACAGTTTAATGTGCACGATACATTAATTACCAACCGATTTTTACAAAACCTTTGAAAATAAGCTCAAACTGACCAGCTTAATCGTATGCAATAAAAGTTTTGCCTGAATTGAAAGTTCTGCACGGAGAAAGTTCATCTCGATTTCCCGGCGTGGTTCCCCTTGTCAGTGAGGCAGAACGGAGGGCCTGACAAGCACAGCTGTCTAGTCGTTCGGATGGGACGAAAAACCAACCCCGTGTACACATTGGAGTGCACGTAAAATATCCCTAAGCAGTTGGAATTCGATACTGTTGAATAAGCTCTATACGATGACTAAATGTGTAGATTGTAGTCACCCACACTGCATGTTTCGCTTAACAATGAAAGGGTGCCGTTTTCAATGTTCGATCCTTTTGTTCTTCTACTCCTGATATGTTGGACTGTTGATCGATGGTTTCATATAAAAGACTACCAATAAGACTCTTTGTAGAAGAAGTTCCCAACCAATATTATGTTGACTTTACGAGAAAGACCTCTAAACATGCTCCAAATTGTAAAAATACGACTTTTTGGATTTTCGATCTCTTTTTTTCGGCTATCCCTGATATTTAAAAAAAAATGATACAATGATTTCACACAACAGGCTAGCTATTAGACTCTCTATTGACAAAAGTTTCACCGCCCTCCCTTCATTATAACCGAAGTTATCGTGCCCTAAAGAATCAACAAATCAACATGCTTATCTCTGCTTACCCTAAGCAGAAAATGCTCATCTTTGAACTCCATCATAACATTGACCTAGTGAACGTTTACACCAAGTTTGAACATTCTAGCTTAATTAGAATGAGAGTTATTGTGCTCCAAAGTCTCGGCCCTTCAAATTGATTCTATTTTTCATTTTCAATTCAAAATGGTGACTCCCGGTTGACCTAAATCAAAATTCTATTCGCGACATTTTTTAGGCCTTCCTACAAGGATTCAGAAAATATAACTCCCGAGTCTGTAAGTAAAATAGCAAAAAAGCCTTAGTGATTTTTCACGTTTAAAGATGGTGGCACTTCCGGTTCGATCGACAAACTCCATATTTTGTGTACGAATCAGTAATTCCTTGTCTAGTATCAAAAAAAAAAATTAGGTCATTCTGACCTATATTTCGGCGATTTTTTTGAAAATTTTGATCCTTAATTTCACCAAGGGGAGATAATTTAGAAAATTTCTAATTATATTTTTGAAGTCACATCGGTAGGATCTACTTATATACTAAATTGAATGAAAATCGCACAACTATTAAAGAAGTTGTCAAATTGGTCTAAACTTCCGGTTCGAAATCACAGCGACGAATTTTCGAAATTCGAAAATGTGAAACTGCTGATGAAAATGATTTTTTTCAAGGTATTCAAAGAAAAAAGATTTAGTAAAATCGGTCAAAAAACAATAAAGTTACGACTATGCAATGTCCATTTTGTCGTTCGTAAATTTCGGTGATTTCGGATTCGTAAAACGTTTTGAAAATATATTTAATCAACAGCTACCACCCGTTTTTGGGGGGGTAGGTAAAAGTTTCATAAAGATACTGTGGTTAGATTCTGAGAAATCCGATTTGTGGATAAAACACAAAAAAAAAATAACAACTAGATCTGCTACTGTCCCATGCAGATATGAAAGCTTTCATATTCATCGTCACGTGTCATCGATTATATCAAGTATGTCAAATAAAAGGATAAAAATAACAAACTATCAAAATTGGTCAAAAACTCGCGAAGTTACAAGTCTAAATATAGTATGAAACATTGAGTAATCTGAAAACTAAAGGGAAATAACTGATACTTGTGTTGCTGTAATCGTGATGACTTCCGATTTCAAAACTTTCAGAAAAATGAAATGAAAATGGTAAGAAAACATCGAAAAATTAAATGAGATAACTTTGAACAAAACTAAAACTTTTTGAATCAGGTTGAACTCAACTGTTTGAATATGTACGTTAAATATGTAGATTTGGAAAATTATAAAGACATAATATCAAAATCGGTCAAAAACTCACAAAGTTACAAATTTTAAATGTAGTGAGAAACATTGCACCCGGGCAAAAAAATAATCTTTAAACTAAAGGGAAATAACTGAAACTTGTATAGCTGTAATCGGGCTTCCAAGATATGTTATATAATTATGGTTTCCAATATGTTTGGTCATAAGTAGGAAATCGTGACGACTTCTTAAGCATGTTTTAAACAAAGGGTCATAGACTGCAATATACAAGAATGGCACTCTGCAATAAAAAAAAAACTGGCCAGAGATTTCTATGCAGAAATTAAATAATTGCTAGAACCAGAAAAATATTTATCCACTATAATAAATAAGCAACATAGAGAAAATGAAATAAAATTGAATGGGGTTTAACGTCATACTGTTCTGCTCCTACAATGGGCTAATGAAGACGGGCATACGCCATAAAGTGTGCAATGAGGGAAATTTTACCCGGGCAGCGGCGTTACGGCCTACGAGGTTGGTAAGGCGACCATACTCCTTGTCACGTACAACCAAGAAATCGAAACAAGGCCAGTTGACTCAATGACAGACGTTATGATACAGAGCGCACGTGCTAACCATTCAGCCACGCAACCTCCCTAAAATCGGCAAATTGCTGACCTACAGCGAGAAACATTTCAACCGGGCCAAATTTTCTATTTTAACAGTTTAATTTGCACGGTACCTTTAGTTATCAACCGAATATTACAAAACTTTTAAAAATAAGCTCCCCCTGACCAGCTTAATCGTTCGCAATAAATGTTTGCCCCTTAAAATCGACAAATTGCTGACTTTAAAGTGAGAAACATTACAACCGGGCCAAATTTTCTGTTTTATCACTTTAACAGTACCTTTGATTACCAACCGATTATTACAAAACTTTAAAAAGAGAAAGAGAGAAATGCGGCCTAACGCCCATTCGACACAAACTAGGTCATTTCGGGACTAACATATGTTTTTTAATTTTACTTAAAAACTCCCCTTGCATGTACTGGTCTTTAGCCGTTGGGAGGAAACCGAAGAACACAGAGAAAACCCACGAGGTTGGACATCATACACCATGTCACGTGCAACCTGGAGATCGAAACGACGCCCGTTGACTCAATGACAAACGTTACGATACAGCGAGCACATGCTAACCATTCAGCCATCCAGCCTCCCTGAATTCGGAAAATTGCTGACTTATAGCAAGAAACATTTCAACCGGGCGAAATTTTCTGTTTTAACAGTTTAATGTGCACGGTACTTTAATTACCAACCGATTATTACAAAACTTTTGAAAATAAGCTCCAACTGACCAGCTTAATCGTATGCAATAGACGGTTTGCCTGATTTGAAAGTTCTGCACGGAAAAAGTTCATCTCGATTTCCCGGCGTGGTTCCCCTTGTCAGTGAGGCAGAACGGAGGGCCTGACAAGCACAGCTGTCTAGTCTTTCGGAGTGCACGTAAAATATCCCTAAGCAGTTGGAATTCGATACTGTTGAATAAACTCTATACGATGACTAAATGCGTAGATTGTAGCCACCCACACTGCATGTTTCGCTTAACAATGAAAGGGTGCCGTTTTCAATGTTCGATCCTTTTGTTCTTCTACTCCTGATATGTTGGACTGTTGATCGATGGTTTCATATAAAAGACTACCAATAAGACTCTTTGTAGAAGAAGTTCCCAAAAAATAGTATGTTGACTTTACGAGAAAGACCTCTAAACATGCTCCAAATTGTAAAAATACGACTTTTTGGATTTTCAATCTCTTTTTTTCGGCTATCCCTGATATTTAAAAAAAATGATACAATCATTTCACACGACAGGCTAGCTATTAGACTCTCTATTGACAAAAGTTTCACCGCCCTCGCTTCATTATAACCGAAGTTATCGTGCCCTAAAGAATCAACAAATCAGCATGCTTATCTCTGCTTACCCTAAGCAGAAAATGCTCATCTTTGAACTCAATCATAACATTGACCTAGTGAACGTCTACAACAAGTTTGAATATTCTAGCTTAATTAGAATGAGAGTTATTGTGCTCCAAAGTCTCGGCCCTTCAAATTGCTTCTATTTTTCATTTTCAATTCAAAATGGTGACTCCCGGTTGACCTAAATCAGAATTCTATTCGCGACATTTTTTAGGCCTTCCTACAAGGATTCAGAAAATATAACTCCCGAGTCTGTAAGTAAAATAGCAAAAAAGCCTTAGTGATTTTTCACGTTTAAAGATGGTGGCACTTCCGGTTCGAACGACAAACTCCATATTTTGTGTACGAATCAGTAATTCCTTGTCTAGTATCGAAAAAAAGAACTAGGTCATTCTGGCCTATATTTCGACGATTTTTTTGAAAACTTTGATCCTTAATTTCACCAAGGGGAGATAAGTTAGAAAATTTCTAAAGTCATTTTTCAAGTCGCATCATTAAGGTCTACTTACATATTAAATTTCATGAAAATCGTACAACTACTAAAGAAGTTGTCGAGTTGGTGTAAACTTCCGGTTCGAAATCACAGCGACGAATTTTCGAAATTCGAAAATCCGAAATTGCAGATTTGAAGTAAATGTCTTAGGATACTCAAAGAAAAAAAAAATAGTAAAATAGATCAAATAGTCACAAAGTTACAACATTGTAGGTCAAATGCATTCGTTCGTAAAATTCGGTGATTTCGGATTCGTAAAACGTTTTGAAAATACATTTAATCAAGGTTCGCACCCCATTTTTGGGGGGGTAGGTCAAAATTTCAGAAAGATCCTATGGATAGATTCTGAGAAATCCGATTTGCAGAAAACACACAAAAAAAAAATAATAATAACTAGATCTGCTACTGTCCCATGCAGATATGAAAGCTTTCATATTCATCGTCACGTGTCATTGATTGTATCAAGTATCCTAAATAAAAGGATAAGAAGAAAAAATTATCAAAATTAGTCAAAAACTCTCGAAGTTACAAGTCTAAATATAGTATGAAACATTGCACCCAGGCATAACAATAATCTGAAAACTAAAGGGAAATAACTGAAACTTGTATTACTGTAATGAGACGGATGAGAAAATGAAATGAAAATGGCGGGAAAAACAAATTAAAAATGGCAGGTTGGACAGGCGACCTTACTCCTTGTCACGTACAACCGGGCATTTGAAAACACGCTAGTTAACTCAATGACAGGCGCGCGTGCTAACCATTCAGCCACCCAACCCCCCTTTGAAATCAGACACGTGCAATATTTCATATAGGAAGAATAAGAAGTCGCTCACAAGAAAATGGTAAATTAATGAGTTTAGGTCAAAAGGTTGAGCTACTGTTTTAGAGTATTTAATAGTTTTAAAGAGACACGTTAAGGGTTGTTCATAGTTAAATGAAAGTTTAATTTTAAATAAGACCAATAAAATTAGGATTTAATAATGCCAGACTAATATTTCCAATATATTTGGTTATAAGTAGGAAATCGTGACGACTTCTTAAGCATGTTTTAAACAAAGGATCATAGACTGAATTATACAAGAATGGCACTCTGCAATAAAAAAACTGGCCAAAGCAAGATTTCTATTCAGAAATTAAATAATTGCTAGAACCAGAAAAATATTTATCCACTATAATAAATAAGCAACATAGAGAAAATGAAATGAAATTGAATGGGGTTTAACGTCCTACTGTTCAGCTCCTAAAATGGGCTAATGAAGACGGGCATATGCCATAAAGTGTGCAATGAGGGAAATTTTACCCGGGCAGCGGCGTTACGGCCTACGAAGTTGGACAGGCGAACATACTCCTTGTCACGTACAACCAAGAAATCGAAACAACGCCAGTTGACTCAAAGACAGACGTTATTCAGCCACGCAACCTCCCTAAAATCGGCAAATTGCTGACCTGCAGCGAGAAACAGTTCAACCGGGCCAAATTTTCTATTTTAACAGTTTAATTTGCACGGTACCTTTAGTTATCAACCGAATATTACAAAACTTTTAAAAATAAGCTCCCCTTGACCAGCTTAATCGTTCGCAATAAACGTTTGCCCCTTAAAATCGGCAAATTGCTGACTTTAAAGTGAGAAACATTACAACCGGGCGAAATTTTCTGTTTTATCACTTTTACAGTACCTTTGATTACCAACCGTTTATTACAAAACTTTAAAAATAAAAGAGAAAGAGAGAAATGCGGCCTAATGTCCATTAGACACAAACTAGGTCATTTCGTGACTAACATATGTTTTTTAATTTTATTTAAAAACTCCCCTTGCGCTTACTGGTCTTTAGCCGTTGGGAGGAAACCGAAGGACACGGAGAAAACCCACGAGGTTGGACATCATACTCCATGTCACGTGCAACCTGGAGATCGAAACGACGCCCGTTGACTCAATGACAGACGTTACGATACAGCGCGCACATGCTAACCATTCAGCCATTCAGCCTCCCTGAATTCGGAAAATTGCTGACTTATAGCAAGAAACATTTCAACCGGGCGAAATTTTCTGTTTTAACAGTTTAATGTGCACGGTACTTTAATTACCAACCGATTATTACTAAACTTTTGAAAATATGCTCCAACTGACCAGCTTAATCGTATGCAATAAACGTTTGGCCTGAATTGAAAGTTCTGCACGGAAATAGTTCATCTTGATTTCCCGGCGTGGTTCCCCGTTGTCAGTGAGGCAGAACGGAGGGCCTGACAAGCACAGCTGTCTAGTCGTTCGGATGGGACGAAAAAAAAAATATCCCTAAGCAGTTGGAATTCGATACTGTTGAATAAGCTGTATACGATGACTAAATGTGTAGATTGTAGTCACCCACACTGCATGTTTCGCTTAACAATGAAAGGATGCCGTTTTCAATGTTCGATCCTTTTGTTCTTCTACTCCTGATATGTTGGATTGTTGATCGATGGTTTTATATAAAAGACTACCAATAAGACTCTTTGTAGAAGAAGTTCCCAAAAAATATTAAGTTGACTTTACGAGAAAGACCTCTAAACATGCTCCAAATTGTAAAAATACGACTTTTTGGATTTTCAATCTCTTTTTTTCGCCTATCCCTGATATTTAAAATAAATGATACAATGATTTCACACAACAGGCTAGCTATTGGACTCTTTATTGACAAAAGTTTCACAACCCTCCCTTCATTATAACCGAAGTTATCGTGCCCTAAAGAATCAAAAATCAGCATGCCTATCTCTGCTTACCCTAGGCAGAAAATGCTCATCTTTGAACTCAATCATGACATTGACCTAGTGAACGTCTACACCAAGTTTGAACATTCTAGCTCAATTAGAAGGAGAGTTATTGTGTTTCAAAGTCTCGGCCCTTCAAATTGCTACTACTTTTCATTTTCAATTCAAAATGGTGACCATCACGTGACCGAAATCAAAATTCTGCTTCCTACGATTTTTGGGCCATCCTTCAAGGATTCAGAAAATATAACTCCCGTGTCTGTAAGTAAAATAGCAAAAAAGCCTTAGGGATTTTTCATGTTTCAAGATGGTGGCGCTTCCGGTTCGATCGACAAACTCCATATTTTGTGTAGGAATCAGTAATTACTTGTCGAGTATCGAAAAATGTTTTTAGGTCATTCTGACCTATATTTCGACGATTTTTTTGAAAACTTTGATCCTTAATTTCACCAAGGGGAGATAATTTAGAAAATTTCTAATTATATTTTTGAAGTCACATCGGTAAGATCTACTTGTATACTAAATTTCATGAAAATCGTACAACTATTAAAGAAGTTGTCAAATTGGTCTAAACTTCCGGTTCGAAATCACAGCGACGAATTTTCGAAATTCGAAAATGTGAATCTGCAGATGAAAACGATTTTTTTCAAGGTATTCAAAGAAAAAAGAATTAGTAAAATCGGTCAAAAAATAAGAAAGTTACGACTATGCATTGTCAGTTTTTTCGTTCGTAAAATTCGGTGATTTCGGATTCGTAAAACGTTTTGAAAATATATTTAATCAACGTTCGCACCCCATTTTTGGGGGGGTAGGTCAAAGTTTCAGAAAGATCCCATGGTTAGATTCTGAGAAATCCGATTTGCAGAAAATACACAAAAAAAAAAATAATAATAATCTTAACAGAAACAATAAGCTTTCATATGTAATATGAAAGCTTAATAATAACTTTAACAGAAACAATAAGCTTTCATATGTAATACATATGAAAGCTTAATAATAACTTAAACAGAAACAATAAGCTTTCATATGTAATACATATGAAAGCTTAACTAGATCTGCTACTGTCCCATGCAGATATGAAAGCTTTCATATTCATCGTCACGTGTCATTGATTGTATCAAGTATCCTAAATAAAAGGATAAGAAGAAAAAATTATCAAAATTGGTCAAAAACTCTCGAAGTTACAAGTCAAAATATAGTATGAAACATTGCACCCAGGCATAACAATAATCTGAAAACTAAAGGGAAATAACTGAAACTTGTATTACTGTAATGAGACGGATGAGAAAATGAAATGAAAATGGCGGGAAAAACAAATTAAAAATGGCAGGATGGACAGGCGACCTTACTCATTGTCACGTACAACCGGGCATTTGAAAACACGCTAGTTAACTCAATGACAGGCGCGCGTGCTAACCATTCAGCCACCCAACCCCCCTTTGAAATCAGACACGTGCAATATGTCATATAGGAAGAATAAGAAGTCGCTCACAAGAAAATGGTAAATTAATGAGTTTAGGTCAAAAGGTTGAGCTACTGTTTTAGAGTATTTAATAGTTTTAAAGAGACACGTTAAGGGTTGTTCAAAGTTAAATGAAAGTTTAATTTTAAATAAGACCAATAAAATTAGGATTTAATAATGCCAGACTAATATTTCCAATATGTTTGGTTATAAGTAGGAAATCGTGACGACTTCTTAAGCATGTTTTAAACAAAGGATCATAGACTGAATTATACAAGAATGGCACTCTGCAATAAAAAAACTGGCCAAAGCAAGATTTCTATGCAGAAATTAAATAATTGCTAGAACCAGAAAAATATTTATCCACTATAATAAATAAGCAACATAGAGAAAATGAAATGAAATTGAATGGGGTTTAACGTCCTACTGTTCTGCTCCTAAAATGGGCTAATGAAGACGGGCATATGCCATAAAGTGTGCAATGAGGGAAATTTTACCCGGGCAGCGGCGTTACGGCCTACGAAGTTGGACAGGCGAACATACTCCTTGTCACGTACAACCAAGAAATCGAAACAACGCCAGTTGACTCAAAGACAGACGTTATTCAGCCACGCAACCTCCCTAAAATCGGCAAATTGCTGACCTGCAGCGAGAAACAGTTCAACCGGGCCAAATTTTCTATTTTAACAGTTTAATTTGCACGGTACCTTTAGTTATCAACCGAATATTACAAAACTTTTAAAAATAAGCTCCCCTTGACCAGCTTAATCGTTCGCAATAAACGTTTGCCCCTTAAAATCGGCAAATTGCTGACTTTAAAGTGAGAAACATTACAACCGGGCGAAATTTTCTGCTTTATCACTTTTACAGTACCTTTGATTACCAACCGTTTATTACAAAACTTTAAAAATAAAAGAGAAAGAGAGAAATGCGGCCTAATGTCCATTAGACACAAACTAGGTCATTTCGTGACTAACATATGTTTTTTAATTTTATTTAAAAACTCCCCTTGCGCTTACTGGTCTTTAGCCGTTGGGAGGAAACCGAAGGACACGGAGAAAACCCACGAGGTTGGACATCATACTCCATGTCACGTGCAACCTGGAGATCGAAACGACGCCCGTTGACTCAATGACAGACGTTACGATACAGCGCGCACATGCTAACCATTCAGCCATTCAGCCTCCCTGAATTCGGAAAATTGCTGACTTATAGCAAGAAACATTTCAACCGGGCGAAATTTTCTGTTTTAACAGTTTAATGTGCACGGTACTTTAATTACCAACCGATTATTACTAAACTTTTGAAAATATGCTCCAACTGACCAGCTTAATCGTATGCAATAAACGTTTGGCCTGAATTGAAAGTTCTGCACGGAAAAAGTTCATCTTGATTTCCCGGCGTGGTTCCCCGTTGTCAGCGAGGCAGAACGGAGGGCCTGACAAGCACAGCTGTCTAGTCGTTCGGATGGGACGAAAACAAAAATATCCCTAAGCAGTTGGAATTCGATACTGTTGAATAAGCTGTATACGATGACTAAATGTGTAGATTGTAGTCACCCACACTGCATGTTTCGCTTAACAATGAAAGGATGCCGTTTTCAATGTTCGATCCTTTTGTTCTTCTACTCCTGATATGTTGGATTGTTGATCGATGGTTTTATATAAAAGACTACCAATAAGACTCTTTGTAGAAGAAGTTCCCAAAAAATATTAAGTTGACTTTACGAGAAAGACCTCTAAACATGCTCCAAATTGTAAAAATACGACTTTTTGGATTTTCAATCTCTTTTTTTCGCCTATCCCTGATATTTAAAATAAATGATACAATGATTTCACACAACAGGCTAGCTATTGGACTCTCTATTGACAAAAGTTTCACAGCCCTCCCTTCATTATAACCGAAGTTATCGTGCCCTAAAGAATCAACAAATCAGCATGCCTATCTCTGCTTACCCTAAACAGAAAATGCTCATCTTTGAACTCAATCATGACATTGACCTAGTGAACGTCTACACCAAGATTGAACATTCTTGCTCAATTAGAAGGAGAGTTATTGTGTTTCAAAGTCTCGGCCCTTCAAATTGCTACTACTTTTCATTTTCAATTCAAAATGGTGACCATCACGTGACCGAAATCAAAATTCTGCTCCCTACGATTTTTGGGCCATCCTTCAAGGATTCAGAAAATATAACTCCCGTGTCTGTAAGTAAAATAGCAAAAAAGCCTTAGGGATTTTTCATGTTTCAAGATGGTGGCACTTCCGGTTCGATCGACAAACTCCATATTTTGTGTAGGAATCAGTAATTACTTGTCGAGTATCGAAAATTTTTTTTAGGTCATTCTGACCTATATTTCGACGATTTTTTTGAAAATTTTGATCCTTAATTTCACCATGGGGAGATAATTTAGAAAATTTCTAATTATATTTTTGAAGTCACATCGGTAAGATCTACTTGTATACTAAATTTCATGAAAATCGTACAACTATTAAAGAAGTTGTCAAATTGGTCTAAACTTCCGGTTCGAAATCACAGCGACGAATTTTCGAAATTCGAAAATGTGAAACTGCAGATGAAAACGATTTTTTTCAAGGTATTCAAAGAAAAAAGAATTAGTAAAATCGGTCAAAAAAAAACAAAGTTACGACTATGCATTGTCAGTTTTTTCGTTCGTAAAATTCGGTGATTTTGGATTCGTAAAACGTTTTGAAAATATATTTAATCAACGTTCGCACCCCATTTTTGGGGGGGTAGGTCAAAGTTTCAGAAAGATCCCATGGTTAGATTCTGAGAAATCCGATTTGCAGAAAATACACAAAAAAAAAAAATAACTAGATCTGCTACTGTCCCATGCAGATATGAAAGCTTTCATATTCATCGCCACGTGTCATTGATTGTATCAAGTATCCTAAATAAAAGGATAAGAAGAAAAAATTATCAAAATTCGTCAAAAACTCGCAAAATTACAAGTCTAAATATAGTATGAAACATTGCACCCAGGCATAACAATAATCTGAAAACTAAAGGGAAATAACCGAAACTTGTATTACTGTAATGAGACGGATGAGAAAATGAAATGAAAATTGCCGGAAAAAAATTAAAAATGACAGGTTGGATAGGCGACCTTACTCCTTGTCACGTACAACCGAGCATTCGAAAACACGCTAGTTAACTCAATGACAGGCGCGCGTGCTAACCATTCAGCCGCCCAACCCCCCTTTGAAATCAGACACGTACAAGCCACTCACAACAAAATGGTAAATTAATGAGTTTAGGGCAAAAAGGCGTCTACAGCACCCGGTGTTCCCAGGCGGTCACCCATCCTAGTACTAACCGGGCCCGACGTTGCTTAACTTGAGTGATCGGACGAGAACTGGTGTTTTCAACATGGTATGACCGTAGACGAGAGAAGGTGGACAGAACCCGTAGTTATACATACTTGCATTGACCCGCTTATTGATTTTTTGAGGGGGTTTTGTCGGTTTTAAAAAGGCGTCTACAGCACCCGGTGTTCCCAGGCGGTCACCCATCCAAGTACTGACCGGGCCCGACGTTGCTTAACTTCAGTGATCGGACGAGAACTGGTGTTTTCAACGTGGTGTGGCCGTAGACGAGAGAAGGTGGACAGAACGCGTAGTTATACTTACATGAATTGACACGCTTATTGATTTTTTGGGGGTTTTTTGTCGGTTTTAAAATGGCGCCTACAGCACCCGATGTTCCCAGGCGGTCACCCATCCAAGTACTGACCGGGCCCGACGTTGCTTAACTTCAGTGATCGGACGAGAACTGGTGTTTTCAACGTGGTATGGCCGTAGACGAGAGGGGTGGACAGAACTCGTAGTTATACTTAGAGGAATTGACCCGCTTATTGATTTTTGGGGCGGTTTTTGTCGGTTTTAAAAAGGCGTCTATTGCACCCGGTGTTCCCAGGCGGTCACCCATCCAAGTACTAACCGGGCCCGACGTTGCTTAACTTCAGTGATCGGACAAGAACTGGTGTTTTCAACGTGGTGTGGCCGTAGACGAGAGAAGGTGGGCAGAACCCGTAGTTATACTTACCTGAATTGACCCGCTTATTGATTTTTTTTTGTGGGGGAGGGGGGAGTTGTCGGTTTTAAAAGGGCGTCTACAGCACCCGGTGTTCCCAGGCGGTCACCCATCCAAGTACTGACCGGGCCCGACGTTGCTTAACTTCAGTGATCGGACGAGAACTGGTGTTTTCAACGTGGTGTGGCCGTAGACGAGAGAACGTGGACAGAACCCGTAGTTATACTTACCTGAATTGACCCGCTTATTGATTTTTTTTTTGGGGGGGGGGGTGGATGACGGTTTTAAAAAGGCGTCTACAGCACCCGGTGTTCCCAGGCGGTCACCCATCCAAGTACTGACCGGGCCCGACGTTGCTTAACTTCAGTGATCGGACGAAAACTGGTGTTTTCAACGTGGTGTGGCCGTAGACGAGAGAAGGTGGACAGAACCCATACTTGTGCTTACTCAAATTCTTTTTGTGTCTTATTCCCTGGGGAGACGGGCCGAGCGCAGAGCTGGAGTGGTGCAAAACAGTGCGCGCTGTGGTCTGATTGGCGGAAAATTGATTTTTTCACGAAGAATCAGGGCAAAAAGGCGTCTACAGCACCCGGTGTTCCCAGGCGGTCACCCATCCAAGTACTAACCGGGCCCGACGTTGCTTAACTTCAGTGATCGGACGAGAACTGGTGCTTTCAACGTGGTATGGCCGTAGACGAGAGAAGCTGGACAGAACCCGTAGTTATACTTACCTGAATTGACCCGCTTATTGATTTTTTGTTTTGTTTTTTGTTTTAGAGTATTTAATTGTTTTAAAGAGACACGTTAAGGGTTGTTCATAGTTAAATTAAAGTTTAATTTTAAATAAGACCAATAAAATTAGGATTTAATAATGCCAGACTAATATTAAATAAAGTTTTAAATTAAGAATAATTAATTATTGGTCTAATGCAATGAAATGCTTAGATTTGACGGATGAAATGTACGATGGGTGTTCACACTATGTGGCTAAGGCGTTGGCCTGCTAGCCAGGAGGTCGGGTGTTCGATCCCTGCATTGGCCGAGAAAGTTCATCTCGATATTCTGGCGTGTCCCCCCATCCGCCGTGTACACATTGGAGTGCACGTAAAAGATACCTTAGCAGTTGGAATTCTATATTGTTGAATAAGCTCTATACGATGACTAAATGTGCAGATTGTAGCCACCCACACTGCATGTTTTGCTTAACAATGAAAGGGTGCGGTTTTCAATTTTCGATCCTTTTATTCTACTACTCCTGATATTTTGGACTGTTGATCTATGGTTTCATATAAAAGACTACCGATAAGACTCTTTGTAGAAGAAGTTCCCCCAAAATATTATGTTGACTTTAAGAGAAAAGGACCTAAAAATGCTCCAAATCGTAAAAATACGACTTTTTGGATTTTCGATCTCTTTTTTCTGCTACCCCTGATATTTAAAAAAATGATACAATGATTTCACACAACGGGCTAGCTATTAGACTCTCGATTGACAAGAGTTTCATCACCCTCCCTTCATTATAACCGAAGTTATTGTGCCCTAAAGAATCAACAAATCAGCATGCTTATCTCTGCTTACCCTAGGCAGAAAATGTTCATCTTTGCACTCAATCATGACATTGACCTAGTGAACGTCTACACCAAGATTGAACATTCTAGCTCAATTAGAAGGAGAGTTATTGTGTTTCAAAGTCCCGGCCCTTCAAATTGCTACTACTTTTCATATTCACTTCAAAATGGCAACCATCAGGTGACCTAAATCAAAATTCTGCTCCCTACGATTTTTGGGCCATCCTTCAAGGATTCAGAAAATATAACTCCCGTGTCTGTAAGTAAGATAGCAAAAAAGCCTTAGGGATTTTTCATGTTTCAAGATGGTGGCATTTCCGGTTTGATCGACAAACTCCATATTTTGTGTAGGAATCAGTAATTACCTGCCGAGTATCGAAAAAAATTTTCAGGTCATTCTGACCTATATTTCGACGATTTTTTTTAAAAATTTGATCCTTAATTTCACCAAGGGGAGATAATTTAGAAAATTTCTCATTATAATTTTGAAGTCACATCGGTAGGATCTACTTAAATACTAAATTTCATGAAAATCGTACAACTATTAAAGAAGTTGTCAAATTGGTCTAAACTTCCGGTTCGAAATCACAGCGACGAATTTTCGAAATTCGAAAATGTGAAACTGCAGATGAAAATGATTTTTTTCAAGGTATTCAAAGAAAAAAGAATTAGTAAAATCGGTCAAAAAATAGCAAAGTTACGACTATGCATTGTCAGTTTTTTCGTTCGTAAAATTCGGTGATTTCGAATTCGCAAAACGTTTTGAAAATATATTTAATCAACAGCCACCACCCATTTTTGGGGGGGTAGGTCAAAGTTTCAGAAACATCCTATGGATAGATTCTGTGAAATCCGATTTGCAGGAGAAACACAAAAAAAAAAAAATAATAACTAGATCTGCTACTGTCCCATGCAGATATGAAAGCTTTCATATTCATCGTCACGTGTCATTGATTGTATCAAGTATCCTAAATAAAAGGATAAGAAGAAAAAATTATCAAAATTGGTCAAAAACTCTCGAAGTTACAAGTCTAAATATAGTATGAAACATTGCACCCAGGCATAACAATAATCTGAAAACTAAAGGGAAATAACTGAAACTTGTATTACTGTAATGAGACGGATGAGAAGATGAAATGAAAATGGCGGGAAAAACAAATTAAAAATGGCAGGTTGGACAGGCGACCTTACTCCTTGTCACGTACAACCGGGCATTTGAAAACACGCTAGTTAACTCAATGACAGGCGCGCGTGCTAACCATTCAGCCACCCAACCCCCCTTTGAAATCAGACACGTGCAATATGTCATATAGGAAGAATAAGAAGTCGCTCACAAGAAAATGGTAAATTAATGAGTTTAGGTCAAAAGGTTGAGCTACTGTTTTAGAGTATTTAATAGTTTTAAAGAGACACTTTAAGGGTGAGTTTAATTTTAAATAAGACCAATAAAATTAGGATTTAATAATGCCAGACTAATATTTCCAATATGTTTGATTATAAGTAGGAAATCGTGACGACTTCTTAAGCATGTTTTAAACAAAGGATCATAGACTGAATTATACAAGAATGGCACTCTGCAATAAAAAAACTGGCCAAAGCAAGATTTCTATGCAGAAATTAAATAATTGCTAGAACCAGAAAAATATTTATCCACTATAATAAATAAGCAACATAGAGAAAATGAAATGAAATTGAATGGGGTTTAACGTCCTACTGTTCTGCTCCTAAAATGGGCTAATGAAGACGGGCATATGCCATAAAGTGTGCAATGAGGGAAATTTTACCCGGGCAGCGGCGTTACGGCCTACGAAGTTGGACAGGCGAACATACTCCTTGTCACGTACAACCAAGAAATCGAAACAACGCCAGTTGACTCAAAGACAGACGTTATTCAGCCACGCAACCTCCCTAAAATCGGCAAATTGCTGATCTGCAGCGAGAAACAGTTCAACCGGGCCAAATTTTCTATTTTAACAGTTTAATTTGCACGGTACCTTTAGTTATCAACCGAATATTACAAAACTTTTAAAAATAAGCTCCCCTTGACCAGCTTAATCGTTCGCAATAAACGTTTGCCCCTTAAAATCGGCAAATTGCTGACTTTAAAGTGAGAAACATTACAACCGGGCGAAATTTTCTGTTTTATCACTTTTACAGTACCTTTGAATACCAACCGTTTATTACAAAACTTTAAAAATAAAAGAGAAAGAGAGAAATGCGGTCTAATGTCCATTAGACACAAACTAGGTCATTTCGTGACTAACATATGTTTTTTAATTTTATTTAAAAACTCCCCTTGCGCTTCCTGTCTTTAGCCGTTGGGAGGAAACCGAAGGACACGGAGAAAACCCACGAGGTTGGACATCATACTCCATGTCACGTGCAACCTGGAGATCGAAACGACGCCCGTTGACTCAATGACAGACGTTACGATGCAGAAATTAAATAATTACAGTAGAACTTGTATTAAGCAAGCACCCAAGGGAAATTTTAAAATGCTTGCTTAATGGAGGTGCCCTTTGACTAGAGGTATCCAATATTGCCCCAACCAGTACCACAAAAAATAAAGATATAGATTGCATATATTTTTTTATTCACATAGTATAACAATAACAATACATGTACTTTTTATCTAGTTGTAAATTCAAAGTAGTCGCGTATACATGTTTGTTTAGTAATACTGGATCGCTGGCCCCCAATATTTCTTTTACTTTCATCATAGCGTCTAAAAGCGTTTCAAAATGCCGTGAATTTGAGTATTTCCCACCCCAACTATTTTAGCGATTACGCGACCACTTAATAAAATCTCGGTGCTTTTTGTGCTGACATAAATTAATTACGCTTGGGTGCATTGGGAGCGAACATCAATACTTGCATCGATAAATTTGACCGTCGCTGAATCTTGCGCCGGACGAAAATACTTTACTCAAATCTCGAACATACTTCTGTAAACTCGTCATTTTGTACCAACCTTCGATACTATTGTCTACCATTGTGATGCATTCGATGTTTATCCATTTTTGTGAAGCAAATCGATGAATTAATTTTTATATTATCAAAAAAGCACACGAACAAAAATCCATCGCTGATTTGATCACCGGTACACAGGGGGTGTAACTCTGTATGTAATATTATAGGGGGCGCTAAAACGTCTGTTTAACAACAAAGTTGCAATGGAAAAGAGATACTAGATGATCGTAACAAAACTCGGTACTTTCATTTTATTCAATCAGTATCAAATAATGTATCAGGTTAGTCGTTTAATAAAACAAAAGATTAATAAACAGATAATCCCGGGTTGATTGTTATTTTTACATTTCTTTTTATCTGATCAGTGGGGGTCCAGTTAATTAACTACTACACACGGGATTAGCGGGAGTGTTGCAAAGAAAGAACGACAATGGCTGTTGAATGGGCGATGTTTTGTTAGAGGAGTGACCGTTGAAACAATAGAATTTTTACGGAGGGAATTAATCGTGGTGCCCGTTGCACGCGTTGAACAGGTGCGTGTTTAGTAGAGGTTAAATTACTTAAAAATCGCTCGGGGGGATTTTTTGGTGCTCGTTGAAGCAAGTGTTCGCTGATTAGGAGTGCACGCCCGAGCAAGTTCTACTGTACTAGAACCAGAAAAATATTTATCCACTATAATAAATAAGCAACATAGACAAAATGAAATGAAATTGAATGGGGTTTAACGTCCTACTGTTCTGCTCCTAAAATGGGCTAATGAAGACGGGCATACGCCATAAAGTGTGCAATGAGGGAAATTTTACCCGGGCAGCGGCGTTACGGCCTACGAGGTTGGACAGGCGACCATACTCCTTGTCACGTACAACCAAGAAATCGAAACAACGCCAGTTGACTCAATGACAGACGTTATGATACAGAGCGCACGTGCTAACCATTCAGTCACGCAACCTCCCTAAAATCGGCAAATTGCTGACCTACAGATAGAAACATTTCAACCGGGCGAAATCTTCCATTTTATTAGTTTAATTTGCACGGTACCTTTAGTTATCAACCGAATATTACAAAAGTTTTAAAAATAAGCTCCCCCTGACCAGCTAAATCGTTCGCAATAAACGTTTTCCCCTTAAAATCGGCAATGTGAGAAACATTACAACCGGGCGAAATTTTCTGTTTTATCACTTTTACAGTATCTTTGATTACCAACCGATTATTACAAAACTTTAAAAATAAAAAAGAAAGAAAGAAATGCGGCTTAACGTCCATTCGACACAAACTAGGTCATTTCGGGACTAACATATGTTTTTTAATTTTATTTAAAAACTCCCCTTGCGCGTACTGGTCTTTAGCTGTTGGCAGGAAACCGAAGGACACGGAGAAAACACACGAGGTTGGACACCATACTCCATGTCACGTGCAATCTCGAAATCGAAACGACGCCCGTTGACTGAATGACAGACGTTACGATACAGCGCGCACATGCTAACCATTAAGCCATTCAGCCTCCCTTAAAAATAAGCTCCCCCTGACCAGCTTAATTGTTCGCAATAAACGTTTGCCCTCTAAAATCGGCAAATTGCTGACTTTAAAGTGAGAAACATTACAACCGGGCGAAATTTTGTGTTTTATCACTTTTACAGTACCTTTGATTACCAACCGATTATTACAAAACTTTAAAAATAAAAGAGAAAGAGAGAAATGCGGCTCAATGTCCATTCGACACAAACTAGGTCATTTCGGGACTAACATATGTTTTTTAATTTTATTTATAAACTTCCCTTGCGCGTACGGGTCTTTAGCCATGGGCGGAAACCGAAGGACACGGAGAAAACCCACGAGGTTGGACACCATACTCCATGTCACGTGCAACTTGGAAATCGAAACGACGCCGGTTGACTCAATGACAGACGTTACGATACAAAGCGCGTATGCTAACCATTCAGCCTCCCTAAAATCGGGAAATTGCTGACTTATAGCAAGAAACATTTCAACCGGGCGAAATTTTCTGTTTTAACAGTTTAATTCACACGGTATTTTAATTACCAACCGATCATTACAAAACTTTTGAAAATAAGCTCCAACTGACCAGCTTAATCGTATGCAATAAACGTTTGGCCTGAATTGAAAGTTCTGCAACGAGAAAGTTCATCTCGATTTTCCGGCGTGGTTCCCCCTTGTCAGTGAGGCAGAGCAGAGGGCCTGACAAGGACAGCTGTCTAGTCGTTCGGATGGGACGAAAAACCAAGGTCGCGTGTACACATTGGAGTGCACGTAAAATATCCCTAAGCAGTTGGAATTCGATACTGTTGAATAAGCTCTATACGATGACTAAATGTGCAGATTGTAGTCACCCACACTGCATGTTTCGCTTAACAATGAAAGGGTGCCGTTTTCAATGTTTGATCCTTTTATTCTTCTACTCCAGATATTTTGGACTGTTGATCGAAGTTTTCATATAAAAGACTACCGATAAGACTCTTCGTAGAAGAAGTTCCCAAAAAATATTATGTTGACTTTAAGAGAAAAGAACCTTTAAAGATGCTCCAAATCGTAAACATACGCCTTTTTGGATTTTCGATCTCTTTTTTTCTGCTATCCCTGATATTTAAAAAAAAAGATACAACGATTCCACACAACAGGCCAGCTATTACACTCTCGATTAACAAGAGTTTCACCGCCCTCCCTTCATTATAACCGAAGTTATCTTGTCCTAAAGAATCAACAAATCAGCATGCTTATCTCTGCTTACCCTAGGCAGAAAATGCTCATCTTTAAACTCAATCCTGACATTGACATAGTGAACGTCTACACCAAGATTGAACATTCTAGCTCAATTAGAAGGAGAGTTATTTCAGCCTCCCTGAATTCGGAAAATTGCTGACTTATAGCAAGAAACATTTCAACCGGGCGAAATTTTCTGTTTTAACAGTTTAATGTGCACGGTACTTTAATTACCAACCGATTATTACAAAACTTTTGAAAATAAGCTCCAACTGACCAGCTTAATCGTATGCAATAAAAGTTTGGCTTGAATTGAAAGTTCTGCACGTAGGAAGTTCATCTCGGTTTCCCGGCGTGGTTCCCCCTTGTCAGTGTGGCAGAACGGAGGGCCTGACAAGCACAGCTGTCTAGTTCGGATGGGACGAAAAGCACGGTCCCATGTACACATTGGAGTGCACGTAAAATATCCCTAAGCAGTTGGAATTCGATACTGTTGAATAAGCTCTATACGATGACTAAATGTGTAGATTGTAGTCACCCACACTGCATGTTTCGCTTAACAATGAAAGGGTGCCGTTTTCAATGTTCGATCCTTTTGTTCTTCTACTCCTGATATGTTGGATGGTTTCATATAAAAGACTACCAATAAGACTCTTTGTAGAAGAAGTTCCCAACCAATATTATGTTGACTTTACGAGAAAGACCTCTAAACATGCTCCAAATTGTAAAAATACGACTTTTTGGATTTTCAATCTCTTTTTTTCGGCTATCCCTGATATTTAAAAAAAAATGATACAATGATTTCACACAACAGGCTAGCTATTAGACTCTCTATTGAGAAAAGTTTCACCGCCCTCCCTTCATTATAACCGAAGTTATCGTGCCCTAAAAAATCAACAAATTAACATGCTTATCTCTGCTTACCCTAAGCAGAAAATGCTCATCTTTGAACTCCATCATAACATTGACCTAGTGAACGTTTACACCAAGTTTGAACATTCTAGCTTAATTAGAATGAGAGTTATTGTGCTCCAAAGTCTCGGCCCTTCAAATTGCTTCTATTTTTCATTTTCAATTCAAAATGGTGACTCCCGGTTGACCTAAATCAAAATTCTATTCGCGACATTTTTTAGGCCTTCCTACAAGGATTCAGAAAATATAACTCTCGAGTCTGTAAGTAAAATAGCAAAAAAGCCTTAGTGATTTTTCACGTTTAAAGATGGTGGCACTTCCGGTTCGATCGACAAACTCCATATTTTGTGTACGAATCAGTAATTCCTTGTCTAGTATCAAAAAAAAAATTAGGTCATTCTGACCTATATTTCGGCGATTTTTTTGAAAATTTTGATCCTTAATTTCACCAAGGGGAGATAATTTAGAAAATTTCTAATTATATTTTTGAAGTCACATCGGTAGGATCTACTTATATACTAAATTGAATGAAAATCGCACAACTATTAAAGAAGTTGTCAAATTGGTCTAAACTTCCGGTTCGAAATCACAGCGACGAATTTTCGAAATTCGAAAATGTGAAACTGCTGATGAAAATGATTTTTTTCAAGGTATTCAAAGAAAAAAGATTTAGTAAAATCGGTCAAAAAACAATAAAGTTACGACTATGCAATGTCCATTTTGTCGTTCGTAAATTTCGGTGATTTCGGATTCGTAAAACGTTTTGAAAATATATTTAATCAACAGCTACCACCCATTTTTGGGGGGGTAGGTAAAAGTTTCATAAAGATACTGTGGTTAGATTCTGAGAAATCCGATTTGTGGATAAAACACAAAAAAAAAATAACAATAATAATCTTAACAGAAACAATAAGCTTTCATATGTAATATGAAAGCTTAATAATCTTAACAGAAACAATAAGCTTTCATATGTAATATGAAAGCTTAATAATAATCTTAGTAATAACAATAGTCTTTCACCATTGAAAATGGTGAAAGCCTAATAAGTAGGTTCAGTAAAGGAGTATATGACAATATGAATAAGTAGGTTCAGTAAAGGAGTATATGACAATATATGAATAAGTAGGTTTAGTAAAGGAGTATATGACAGTATTCAAGAAACCAAAATGCTAGCGTGACAAAGATGGAAGGCCCACAACTGGAAATGTTAACAACTGTAGAAAATACGGAATGATCGAGTTTGAGACATGTTTTTAAACTTGTGGGATCAATTTTAACCTTTGGTTAAAGTATACATAGCTAGCGGGGTATAATTGAATGTTTGGTTGAAGTATAATATAGAACAGGTTGGGTATAAGGTAAGCTAAAGTTTGATTATCCCACGTGGGATAATGATAAAGCAGACCATGACAAACCTCACCTTCTTTCAGAGATGTCTGACCAGACTCTGCTTCCGCCTCTACAGACGGTTGATTGTTCACATGGGATTCATGTATTTCTTTAGAGAGTTTTTCATTTACTTCCTCTAGGTGTTTTATTCTTTCCAATGCCGCTGCATATTTTTCTTCGGAGACAAGCCCAACAGTTTGTTGTTTGACCGCCATGTTTGACGTCATTTGCGACAATTCCAGACTGTCACAGGTGCCTATTTCCTGTGTTCTGTTTACACTAGAATCAAATCCCAACATCCCCTTGTGTGTTCCGTTTAGTTCGTCATCTTTCTTTGAATTATCTAACGTAACATCTGTCGCATCCTCTACTACATTACATGGTTCAACATCTAATGGGAGAGGTTCAGACTGATGACCCTCTATTGGTGCATCAGTTTTTGGCACTATTGATAGGTGTTTTGTTTTATCTATTACATCTTGAAGGTGCCCCCGGTCCTCTAATTGACTATATATCACTGGTGAATCGAGAGACATCATAACTTTAAGAGTATGTTGCGAAATATTATCAATAGTGTCTTTAGTTTCGTTCATCTCAGGTGGTTTCAGTTTCCTACATTCGGGTGTTGTTGATCTATTTTGGGGATATCGCACTGAGGATAATCAGATAATCTAGTCAACCTGAAATAAAACAAAAGATGATGAATAAATGAATAGACAAAAAGATATCGTAATAAAATAACGTTTGGAATAGAACGATCTTTAGATCAACCTGTCAATTCTCTACAGGTCGCAACCATACAACAGGTTTTGTTCAATTTCTCCAGGGGGAGAGGGATGGCCTAGTGGTCTAGAGTGCGGCGCTTCGACCTCTATCTGGCCGGTCACCTCTGCCTTGCGGCTGTGGTTTCGATCCCTGGTGTGAGCGTATGTGGCATGGAGATAGGGGCGCCTTCTCAACCTCGTGGTGTTTTCTCCGGGCACTCCGGTTTCCTCCCACTGCTAAAGACCCCCACGCGCAAGCGAATTATTGAAATAAAATGAAACCATATGACATAGTTTGTGTCGAGTGGGCGTTAAACCCATCTCTCTCTCTCACACTCTCTCAATTTCTCCATGACTAATCAATTCAATAAGAGGATTGTACCTATTCATGTTGGCCCGTCCAATCCCCAAGAGGCAGAGCCACCTGATCCAGGGCAAACTCTTGTCAAAATGGCGTCCTTTCGATCAGGATTGAAGTCTTAGTTAAAATTGAGAAATGTATGTTCTGATTAAATGGAACGAAATGGAAAAAAACTTTTGTTTTAAATTTTATTATTATTATGGGTGCGTAGTAATGTGAAAAAAAACCCTGTCGATTTTGGTGGAAGATCCGATACTTTTTAACAAAGAAACGACATCGAACGTAGAGAAATGTGGTTGTTCTCACTTTACTGCAACAGTATTCAATTATTTGCTGTAGGCCTAACCTAAAAGGTCAACCCCTTTCGATTTCGACGTCGCTCAGAAATCATTTCACGAGATACGTAACAGAATGTAGGGAAATGATGAGATTTTTGAGTACGACGCACTCTATTGGCCAGACTGGATATTTTTCGTTCCAGTAAATAAGAACGTATTATTTCAGATTTTAAACGAAGCCTCCAGTCCCGATCATAAAGGCAAATTTCTGGCGTTTCGCTATATTGGCAATTTGGCAAAACGGACCCACCACAACTTAATATCGAGCATAAATGCAACGATTGCTACCCAAAGAATGACTATACGTTTGAAGTCTAGTCACAAAATTCATATGGGGAATTCCCCATATTACATGTCACCCATAAATATCTAAAGATTATATAAGTAAGAATAGTAGAAATTATTTTAAATAATACCACTGCCGCCGGAACGCAATTCACACAGGGGCAGGGGCTTGCTGATTTAAACCACATAACAGTCCCCACGTAGGTGTTTGATACAGAACGGTTGTTGTATTACTGTGACAATACTATTGTGTGTCCCATGGTAAATAATAAACGGATTTCTACGATTATGAACAAACTACTCTACTTAGGTTATTATAAACTTACCTATGTGTTTAAAATCACCTCCGGTTAAATATAATTCATTGCACAATTAAACATCCCAACGGAAAAAAGAGGTTTTCTCTTGAAAATTCAATGTTTTTGCTTGTATTTTCGTCTGTGTTCATCACAACATTACACACGTGACGTTATGGGCTAAACCATCGTAATTATGTTGAAGGGGGTAATTTATGATAACCACGTGTGTTGTAATCAAAACAGCACACTGCCTTTTCGATCGTTTGAGTTTGGGCAGGAAAATAGCAACTGGAAACAATGACATTAATTTTAAACCATTTGATTGTCAGTCTACTAAATTTTATTTACCGATTATACGAATACTCGTAAATACATGTATAATATTGCTTTTCACCCCGTAATTTCACCCGTGTATATTATATATATTTTTATAAAACACATTACAGCCCAGTCAATCATAATTTTAATTGATCATATTTCGTATGAAAAAGACCACCGCTTCTCAATAATTTCCATATTTTATTCACGTTCCGACTGTTCATATCATTAATGTTCCTGATTAAATTACTTGTTTTTGTTCATTCGACAGATACTGAAATCGAAACATTCTTGATACGAACAGTTCGGGATGTCTAAACATCGTTTATCGTCTTTATAAAAATGTATTTAAAACAAAAAATCACACGACAGATTGTGTGTAGGCCTATTATTTGGTTTTGTGTGTTAATTATGCAGACCGCGGGGAAAATTCGTGCAAGTTTCGCGGCACTAAATTTAACCATCTGTGTAGCATACAATAACTCATATGACATGGTACCTTTTACGGCAATATAATTCCAAGCGTTAATTAGCTGGGACATGATCGCGATCTACGAAATGCCATCGGAAAATTCAATTCTCCGCGGATTTCAAAATCTTATGGATAAACAACCTTGTGAATTTCACGATTATAAAATTCTAACACTTCATCATCAGGAAATATTAAAAATATTCAACGGTGATATTCAAGGCCAGTAAAACAAATGTAATTCAAAAGAAAAAAATTCCCCCAGAACTCTCTAACCAAATAATTAATACAAGGCGGAAACAAAATATCGGACTATGGGCGTATTTATGTTTGCAAACGCTCAAACTCATTACTGGGTCTCAGAGCAAAAGCTTATTCATACATGTCGCGTTCGATTATTTGCTCCGTGCTTACTCGGCCAGGATCCTCGAGTACGTTTCGACATGCGCAGTGGGAATGGGTAATCAAACGGCGCGGCACTTTCTTCGGATATCAAAATGGAAGATGAACGCCACTAAACAATTAATTGTGCTCAATAATCTGATGAATAACAACGAGCAGACAATAATCCATCAACAAACTTTAGACTTTTTCATTGGTATCTCATTGGAATTATCAAATTCTGAGAAGCGAAATAAAGTCCATATTATGCAGAACATACTTTAAATCACATTTTCGTTCAACCAATGTAACCTTTCGTTAGCTTTGTTAACGAGCTCCATAGTTTACAAGAATTGTAGTTAGAAGGGCAAGGTTATGATCGCACAGAGACCTGTGTTAAACCTGGTAGCGAATGAAGCGTGATATAAATGATTGTAATACTGATACCTGCTCAACATGATCGTTGTTATTGCACGGAAAACCCAGCCAACTTCTCTATATGATTTCTACTAAAACTAGCGTAAACCAGCAAAAGTGTGCAACAACACTGCAAATGTCTATTTATTGCAGAGTTACGCCCCAGTGAGTTTAGCAGAGGTAAAACAATCTGCGAAAAGAACAAAGGAAGATCTCCTGTCCGTGTTACAATTGCCCATTACCCCACAAACGTGAAGAAATTTATTACGGATTTGCTAAATATTGTAAATTTCCCGGATTGGAATAAGTAACCCGAACGCATTCGCGGTGGCTAGAGTAAGCGCGGCGCCAGTAATCGAACGCATCAACACAAAAATAGCCTTGCTTTGACCCCCTCATACGAAATGATCTATTCCGATAATTGACGTAATAAGCTTCCATTTTTTATTTCTCGGTGTCAAAGTTTGTAATCAGTTGAATTTTACAAGAGAGAACTTTTTTATTCGTTGGTATATTTAGTTGTATAATGGATTTTATTTAACCGGAGGTGATTTTAAACACATAGGTAAGTTTATAATAACTTAAGTAGAGTAGTTTGTTCATAATCGTAGAAATCCGTTTATTATTTACCATGGGACACACAATAGTTTCATTTAGTTAGTGTTGTTTTATTTATAGTCTGTCAACGCCTAAATAGCCGAGACTAATAACAGCTATATTTAGATTTAGGTCACTGTATTTATATATGGTCACAGATCACTAATGATTTCCCCATTGACTTTATAATAATAATAATAAAAATCGTTTTCTATAGCGCTGAACATTCAGTCAGCCTGACTGCTCTGTGGAGCTTTACAATGAAAAGAAAACAAAAACATACACGTATTTACAAATAAACAAAATATTACAAAGGAATAGTTAATTGTTACAATATACAAATGGAAAGTGAAGCATTTATTGTTCAAAAGTTTGGTATAAAAACAGGGTTTTTAGACGTCTTTTAAATATAGCTAAGTTTGGACTTCCGGGGGTAGTTTGTTCCATTCTTTTGGTGCTGCGTACGCAAAAGCTCTCTCACCAAATTTTGAATTTTGTACTGGACATGCAAGTTGGTTTTTATGAGATGAACGTAAGGAACGAGAAGGTAGATATTGTTTATTCAAATCGGATAAATAGGATGGTGCCAAAGGATCGTTTAAACAGTTGAAAGTGATTGTGTTAATTTTGAACATGATGCGTTGATTAACTGGTACCCAATGTAACTGTTTTAGAACAGGTGTAATATGGTCAAATGATTTGGTGAGAGATACAATTCGAGCTGCTTTATTCTGGATTTTCTGTAGCTGACTTACAAGATTTTTTGAAGAGAATAAAATAATGAATTACAATAATCTAAGGATGACATTACAAAAGCATTTATTAACAATTTAGTGGCATCGAGGTCAATTTAGGATCGAATTTTGCCAATGTTATACAATAGATACATGGGTTTTCATATCGAAAGAAGAGTCAAAGACCACACCAAGATTCCTGACACAGTTGGTTGGGGTTATTGTTGTGCTTCCAATAGTCACATGGTTGATGTCAATGTTCTTTTCATTCCCGATTATTATATTTTCTGTTTTGTCATCGTTCAATTTCACAAAATTGCAGTGCATCCAGGTTCTAATGTTAATTCTCGTCTCTTAGACCGCCTCTATGTTTTTCCCAATTTTTTGTTGGGTAGAAGGCGTTGTGCCATATATGGAGCAACATGTGGCAAACTCTGTCAAAAAGCACGTATAGGTTTTTCATGAAAAACTTGAGATACGCAAGCTGGAAGTTGTCTTCGATCCTACATTTCAACGTAACCAACCTCTCAACTCTTGTATTCTTCTGTCTCAAAATCAGGAATTTCCACCAAACCGGCAAACCCTTTTCTTCGATTCTACACAAGTCAAAAAAAATTGCCATGCAAAAGGGGGAAAGGGAAAGGTGAGAGCAAGACTAAAAATAACTTTCGCATTACATTGGTAGGAATATTTGGTGAGGTGTCCATTTAATGAGAGGCTGAATATTTAGTATGTCAACTTTATCATAAATCACATTGTTACCATCTATTATATAATGAAAAATTTATATTGTTTACATTGCATAATTTGTTTACTTAAGGTGCGTATGGTTAATAATTTTGCATGACCTGGGAATGAAATCTCAGAATCAATGTCTTCCTGTCGAGACGGCCAGGCGAACGTGATTTCCCGCACTAGTAACCAGAGTCAGTTGTTCCCACTGAGATATCCGTCTCTAGGGCCGAAGTGAAGCTTTAGTTATTACACCTACAGTTCTTGATTAACTGGTAGCCAATGTAACTGTTTTAGAACAGGTGTAATATGGTCAAATGATTTGGTGAGAGATACAATTCGAGCGCACAACCTTTTAGACGCGTCCGTACTTTAGCTGCTTGAAGTTAATGAACAGCATAGGTTTAAGCTATTAAATCTACAAATGGCGGACGTCTAGGTAATACATAATTTTGATCACAGAGATAGGTTTACCTTTCGGCCAGTTTAAATGTCACGTGATGTATCCTTCCGTCGGTCGCTTCACAAAGATCCACGATGGCAGCTCAAACTCGCGTTTCCTTAGTCTCTATCATCCAGAAAAATATTCTACGAATATTAGTCTGGATGCGCTGTCAACATTTGAGAATAATAGGTCAGGGGCTAGATTATCCGGTCTTTAACATTATCAAAAAAGCGCCTAACGGAGGTAACTCGTACTAAAACAAGATGTTCGCGCCAATGAAATTAATTTAAGAATGCCATTTCAAAAAATCCTTTTGATTTCATGCCGGTTCAATATCCAACACTCTTATTTTTTTATAATGTAAAATTTCTCCCTTCATGGGCCATATCTTTGTTTTTTAAATTAATCCTATGAATGCAGGAATTATGGGATTTATTGCGGGAAGGTACACAACTCTTACTTGGCTCAACCACATTAAAAACCAAATTACCGGTTACGCATGGGCAACGTCCCAGACCCTCTCCGTACGTTGACGACTATGAGGTTCCGGATGACCGAGACTAGCTTCTATTGCATGGATTATTGCTTTGTGTCAGCATCCCAGTAATGAATCCGTTTGCCTGTTACAAGCCGAGCATGAAAGTTATCGGGATCAGCATTGTAGATGTTCAAGAGCTTAAGACCTGATTCAACTTTTTGGTGTCGATCTTGTGCATTTAACTTTCGTGGCGCCCATCTTGCAGACACCTTGGACACGTGCAGGTGCTCATGAATTAAAGTTGAAACACTTCCTTGAAAAAATGCCACTCTGAAGATATCGCGTCCACCTTTATTCTACGACTGGACATGATTAAGCCCTGGACCCATACAACCTTATCATCTGTAATGGCTTCAACGGCCCTTCCTGACCGTGGGTTATCATCCAAGGAGCTGCGACCCCGCTTAAACTTAGCTTACCATTTTGAAACAGTAGAATATTAAGGGGCTTCCCGCCCATACACAATGGGCATGCGTTTATGCATTTCGGTGGCATTCGCCTCTTCTTCCCTTCTTTTGCGAGAAATTTGATACCCACAAGATGCTCAGTTTTAGAACTTTCCATGATTACAGGAGGTTACCTGTGTTCAACAGGCTGTAAATAACCGGGAAGGGTTGTTTATGTCTGCAAACTGTTAATTTTAGTGTACAAATGTCGAAATACGACAACAAATGAAGAAATAACAATTAAGAACTAAGAATGAAGAACATTGAAAAAAGAGCTGTTTGGTCTTCCATACACTTCACTAAAACACGGTGTCTTACATACAGTCTTTTTGTCATCAATATGAAACAGAAGTAAGATATATTTTACTTACCATGGATAAAAAAACACAACTAAAACAGAAACGTCTACAAATGGCGAAGCGCTAGGTAATAATGACGCTCGGTTAGGAATCCTATATTCAGCTATTGTGTTAGGTTTAGACGGGTCATTTAATTATATGTACACTGAAAAAAAAACTTGTGTTGAAACAACACAAACTTGTGTTGTTTTCAACACAAGTTAGGTGTTACTATTTAACAACACAAACTTGTGTTAAATGTTGAGACAACACAAGACTTGTGTTAAAATTTATCAAACAACACAAACTTGTGTGAAAAGCTACACAATACTTGTGATAGAATGTTTGAAAATTGTGTTGAAATTTCTGAAACTTGTGTTGAAATATTTGAAACTTGTGTTGTAATTTTTGAGACTTGTGTTGAAATTTTTGAAACTTCTGTGGTTTCATACAAACTTGTGTATAACCACCCAATTTGTATTCATTATAGCAAACTTTCCCATGCAGTACCCCCTCCCCCTTTTACTCTGTTTAACTTAACCTGTAATGTTTGATTAATGAGGTAACAATAATATTTTTGTTTAATTGTTATTTATTCAAACATGATGGGGAAAAAAAAATAAATATACATTTGAATGTTAACAGAAAAAACAGAAAAATAATTATTATACTAACATGATATATAATGACCCCCCCACACACACACACACCTTTCCCAATCACAAAATATACAATAGTTATTTAAGTTTTTTTTTTTTTACACTAAAACAAGAAATGAGAATATAAAGATATGTACATGTACACAGTATTTCTACCCTAAACCTCAAAAATATATAATTCAAAAATATCTAAATTTAATAACATCCAAACCAATCACTAATGAGATTAATTATGCACTAATATGAGTTTTTTTTACATAAATTACATAATTTTAAAGAAAGTTGCAAATACATGTATTAAATAATATGTACATAAGCAAGGGGGGCATAATGGTTCAGTGAGTATAAACGTTGGCCGAGAAATTTCAACTAGATGTCAGTAGTGAACGACAAAGCAAAGTATAATTGGGTACAAGCCCGGAATCCCCCCCCCCCGCCCACATTGCGTTCACTTTGAAGGACCCTAGACAATTGAATTATTTGACTAAATAACAAGACCTTCTGATCCAATGTGTGTGTGTTAACCATTAGCGCCCCCTCCCCGGGTACCCTTGACATTTGTTATAAGAGTAGGTTAGTTGTAGGACAGAATCACTCTAATAACACAGAAAGGTAGAAAAGGAAAGTCACCTTAATGCAGGTCAAGGCTTTTTGTAATTCTGGGTATATTTGATCTACATTTGGTTTCTAGATAATGCCTGTTAAATACTTTATGATTTCTGACCATATTCTAAGTGAGTTAGTTATATGTCACTTTACCTTCTATACGATACATAAATTTCTAAAGAGAATTAATGTATTAGTCGACTTAAATTGGCTCAACAGTTATAAGATGAAAGCTTTAATTTAATTACATTGTATGTTAAGTTTTAGTTAGCTTTGTCACAGATGAGACGAGATGAAAAAATGGAATGAAATGGGGTTTAGCTTCCTACTGATCAGCTCCCACTTGGCCAATGAAGTTCGGCATATGCCATACAGTGTGCTAAGGGGAAAATATTGCCAGGTACCGCGACCCTAAGGTCTACTCTTATATCAAATGTTAGTTACATTTTCCTGTTTATCAAGCTCTGTGAGAAAATTTTCCACAATATGAGTAGCTATTTCCATCTCTCTTAATCTTTCTTCTCCCATAAATGCATCCTTGCATCTTAATTTCGTATGCATTAGAGACTTACCAATCTGATGATATGTTGAATTTCTCCCAGAGAAGAAAAACCTTGTTTATTTATTCATGTATGTCTGTTTCTAAATATATATGTACCATGGCACCAGAAATGTCTTTGAAACTTCATTCTGTACAAACTAGATGGCTTGCTTTCACTTTTAACTGTAGTTCTTCGTTGTCAATTATGTCATATTATTCTTTATCATCTGGAATAAGCAGAAGAGAACTTTTCTACAACTCTTGTTCTCGGTGCATCAAAGTGATCAAATGTGATTATTTATTATAAGCTGTTTGCTTCATGCACTGCTAATTTGTGTAAACTACAATTATAGTAGACACATCAACCAACTGTAGAATAAAGTTGTTGTGGTCATTACTTAATAAAGCAAGTAGTGATATTTTAGTTATTATGCATTTAGGTAAAATCAACATACCAAGCATTATTTCTTGACTTTTGTCATATCTTCTGTATAGTTCCCTTGTTTGGTTTGTAATGAAACTGTTCTCGGCTCCTGGATAAAAATATATAATTGCTGAAAATGGATAATAGCAACTGAAAATCTAGTCATTTGTTGTATATCGCAAGCACCTTGACAAATTGACATGTTTATCAATTAGTTCCACCAAGGCAGTTGGGAATACAATATTGCAAACAGTAGTTTAATATATTATTTATATTTTAGCGCTTTTCAACAGACATAATCTAGTCTAACGCTAATTTTAATATATTCTGCAGAACGCGGACATACCAGATTATTTTTAGTTCATCGTGTTAAAAAGCCCACGTCGTACACCCTGCTTGTCGTTCGACAGTCTAACTATTGAATGTCATTCACTGCATTTTATGGTTTAATGAAATAAATAGCAATAAATACTGTTATAAATTTCCAAGAGTTCATTTCACAAAGATTACAAACGTCGTGATATAGCTTTTTACATCACGTGACTTATCCACACGACCGGTGGTACTGTTAGAATTATCCCTGTTTCCTTCTTGACTTTTCAAGGGAATCGTTTAATTTCTGATTAAAATATATTTCATATAGGCATAAATATGAATAATGCTTAGTATATTGTGACTTGTGAGGTATCGGTAGACTTGTGAGATATCGGTAAACTGATTATCAATGTCCCAAATGACGTGTAATCCTGCAACCTACATCCTAAACAACATTGGCGGGTGTATTTGACAGATAATTATTAATTTCATTTCAAAGCTGGTCTGACAATGGTTGTTATGGTCATTCACTTGTTATCAGACTGGTTGCCAGGACCATTCAGTTATTATCAGACTTGTTGCTATGACCATTCAGTTATTATCAGATTGGTTGCTATGACCATTCAGTTATTGCCAGACTGGTTGGATTACTGGTTGCTATGACAATTCAGTTATTATCAGATAAGACTGGTTGCTATCACCATTCAGTTAAATTCCAAGACTGGTTGAAAAAGGTAATACAAATGCTCACACTTCTAATCATAAATATCAGGATTTCGTCTCCGAATTTAAGTTGATACGGGGGAACACATGGAGGGCAAAGGGGTGTCGCCTAATTCAGTTTTATAGCTGCCTCCAAATACAGTGATCATTTTCATTTAGTCAGATTCATTCTTTTCCTTATTCAATATCACATGTAAACAAACCAACCATTGACGTCATATATAGATAGACCGCCTATTCGCCAGAATCGCGTGGTAGAGACGCTGCGACTTCCGTTGAGGGAAGAAACCAATATGGCTGCCATCTGTACGACAGTGTTTTGAGTTTTGGAATAATAGAAAATCAAAACTACCACTGCAAAACTGACAAACTGTGCCCGAAATAAATATTTGAAAGTGCGTAAGTAAATTTTTTTATCGATATTATTAGTTTTCAGTAAATATTTCGTTCGTATAATAAGCATTTTATCGTTAGGCCTTGCCGTAAGTTGGAACGGTGACAGTGCAATGACATGGGCCGTACCGTGGCGCTATAAAACTTATTTTATTACCAATTCAAAACAAGATAAATTTAAGAAATAAAGAACAATTAATTTTAAGTGACCCCGCTAAGGCCTACAACATATATATTCATGTTTAGCAGCATTATTATTTATCAATCATTGTTTCTTTATTTACCCAGCCAGTCGTGTTCCAATACCATTTTAATTATTTTACAAATTTAATATTTGTTTTGCAAGAAAAAAACCCTGTCGATTATAACTTTTTTTTGTATTATAATAGGATAATTAAGATAACTTTATTTAAAAGGGGCTGAACCTAAAATATATATGTAATTATATTATACTCAATAGATCTAGGCCCATATGATGATAATGATAGTAATATTAATAGACCCAAATTAATGAAATAAAAAAGAAACTTTACATCATTTTCATTAACTTCATTAGAGTAGCTAAGTCTCTAACTCAATATCATCCAAAGTCTTCAACATTGAAAACACAAATTATTTGTCAGTTCAAATCAACATTGATGTTGTGATCTTACCATGAAAAGATGGGCTTCTGATATGCAATATATAAGACAAAATAAAAAATTTACCATTGGTATACGAATCGTGTACCATAATACATTTCAGGCCATTTTTAACTAGGGACTTGAAGAACGAGGCTAGACGGTGAAGCATATTCTTTTTTGCAGAGCACACACAAAAAAATACCATGTAGACTGGAATAACCAGACGCTAGTGTTTGACTTTCGATTAAGATTATAAACCAATTCCCAATAAAAATTTCTACTTTAATAAAAAAAAAAAAAAAAAGGTCTAGGCATTTTGTCAATTCAAAGTACTATTTATAAAGATATGCATTAAAACTTCAATAAAAGCGATTTGTATATATTTGATCAGAAAGAGGGTTTAGGATAAATTTAAATTAGCTTTCTTCAAAATGTAAATTTAGGTACAATAAAGGGTTGACACACAGGCCCTGGAAATATGATCTCCTCTCGTACTGCTTGATATTTTTTATGTAAGTGATGATACATCTTTAAACCCTGTACTACTTTCTTTGTATTTGTAGGTCTCATAAGATGAAATGTTATCTGCTACATCCAGCCATGAATAACATAACAAGTTTTTCAAAAGAAGACTTTATGTCACACAGAAAATGATATTTTACTGTTATTTAACTAAAAGATTCAAACATATCGACTCACAAGAGAAACGAAATGGAGTTTAACATTCTGCTGTTCTGCCCGGGCTGTGCAATGTGTACATTGGGGCTTGGTTTTCCGTCCCATCTAAATGACTCGAAAAGTTCAGCCCTCTGTAGGCCTACTGCACCACTGACAAGGGGAACCACGCCGGAAAATCCAGATGAATTTTCTCGGCCAACACCGAGAGCAAACCAGCAACTCATATAACAGACAAAAAGTGTTCAAGAATGAATAAAGAAATTATTTTTATGAATATGATTCTTTTTTGTTGATATTTTTTTGATGAATATTGTTCTATAACGTTCTAACAAAGACAGTGTGGTCTACTCGTTCAGATGGAGAATAAAACATACGTCCAGTCAGTTCCAGTTGTAGAAAATGCAGGGCCCAATTTGGAAGGCCTTAACTTAAAGGATATGAATACATTGCAAGATATGAATAACTTTACCTAGGTCTATATATTCATTCATATATGAAAGAAAAGTTGAAGATAACTACTCTTAGGTATTGAATACACAAAAATATAAAAGTTTTTGAAAAAAGAACTACATTATTTGTTGTATTAACTAAATGTTGATTATCTGAAGAGCTTAATAAAATAAGCGAAAGTACTAGTAATCGACAAATAATGTAGTTCTTTTTTCAAAAACTTTTATATTTTTGTGTATTCATTCATATATATGAAAATAGCCACCTGACATCCAGATTACGTGGAAATTGTTTCAAGTTGGTGAGTTCCAGGACCCAATTTGAAACGTGACGTTGAATTGGGGGTGGGGGGTGGAATGATTAGCGTGTGCGGCACTACAACCTACTCTTATATCGAATTCCAACTGCTAAGGGATCTTTTACTTGCATGCCAGCATGTGCACAGGACCTCAGTTTTTTGTCCCACCCAAATGACTAGACAGCTGTCCTTGTCAGGCCCTCCGTCCTGCATCATTGACTAAAAGTAAATGAGGCAAAATAATCATAAGTTAGAATCATCCACAGAGGCTTACCTGTACATTCAGAAATCATGTGATTACAATTTAAGAATATTCTTATTTTGAAAAGATAAGTCAATGAGGCAAAAAAATCATAAGTGTGAGGTAATTTATCAGACAAGCAATAAAACTTGTATTGCCAGTATTATACAGGGGCCATGTGTGTAAGTGCCTTGTATCATAAGGTCTGTCATTGAGTGAACTGGGGTGGTTTTTGATTCCTTGGTTGTACATGACAAGGTGTAGGGTCGGCTATCAAACCTTGAGGGGTCGTCCGGTTTCCTCCCACTGCAAATGAACCGTATGTGCAAGTGAATTATTGAAAAAATTATCATCACACCAATACCTAGACTAAGGGGGATCACGTGGCTAAGTGGGTAAGACACTGACTGGCTAGCCTGGAGGTCGGGTGTTCGATCCCTGCATTGGCAGAGATAGTTCGTCCAGATTTTTCGGCGTGGTTTCGCCTTGTCAGTGGTGCAGGACGGGTGGCCTGACAAGGACAGCTGTCTAGTCATTCGGATGGTGCAAAAAACAGGTCCTATGTACACACAGACGTACGTACACGTAAAAAAATCTCTTGGCAGTTGGAATTTGATATAAGAGTAGGTCGTAGCGCTGCTGCCCGGGCAAATTTTCCCTCATAGCACACTGTATGGTGTATGCCGGTGTTCATTAGCCCAGGTTAGGAGCAGAACAGTAGGACGTTAAACCCCATTTCATTTCATTATTACCTTGACTAAGTTCGATGATGAGCAATTTGAACTTTGATACATGGCGAAAATAAGCAATTAAAAAATGTCAAGTGTGCCATCTACTAATTACTCTTTTTATTAGGGACGTCAGCCTCATTGTTGGTTTGTTCATATTAAAATACATTTTCATTATTACTTTTTATCTATTTTGATAAATCATACCAAATTTCTTGTCTAAGTATAACTGAGTCAAGGGCCAAATGAGAAATTTTTAAATGAACTATCAGGTTTAAGTATAAAAGCTTTAATAATGAAGTAAATAAAATGACCTACATGTTTTTAATTATTTCATATGCTTACGAAGGTAGCTATAGAATAGAATAAAATATTGATAACAAAAATTTCCAACATAAAAAAATGGGTGTAGCAATTTCAAAATCCCCCCACCACCACAATACCGGCTAGTTTGTGTAATTTTTAAAATATATAAAAATTGAAGTAAAAAATATGATCTTTGCATTTTTAATTATTACACTTAAGAAAGTTGTGACACAATTTCCAGCAGTCATTTAAATTATGATTTTGACAAAAAAAAAATTAAATTCCATAATTGGACCCTAAAACTTCCAAATTTTTTCTTCAAGAACATCTGTATTGACATACCTTTTAAAAATATAAATAATGAAGTAAAAAAATATGATCTTCATGTTTATAATTTTTCATATACTTATGAAAGTTGTTGTAGAAGTTCCAATAGCTCTCTCAATTACTACTATTACAAAAAAAAAATAGAATAAAATATAGGCCTATGGGTGCCAAATTTTCAAGATTGAAATATGGGCGTGGCAGTTTTAAAATTTGATTTAAACAAAAACTACTAACTCTAAAATTTCAAACTAAACATTTTTGTAAATCGCAGGGCATAGCCTTTTAGAGCGCAAGTTTTTAAAGCAATGAATTTTATTTTTCAATATTAAATTATTGATTTATTGTATTCTAAAAATACTTTTTACAAGCGCTATCGTCACTGTATCGGTCTGTATTTCCCTATGAAATAAATGTTTAACGCTTTATAATTCCCCAAAAACTATACAAAAATAAAGCTACGGTTTCAATTAAATAAATTAATGTATTGGGTTTGTCGATAGGACCCTAAATTCCACCAAAAACTGATTGACTTTCACCATCAGTTTGCCGTTTGTTTACATTGGTTTTCGCGGCTTCTGCCCTGAAGGGAAATCTCGCGCTGTGTGTCATGGCGGCCCTGGCCAATCATAAGGCGTGAGCGGTCTATCTATATATGACCTCAATGAAACCAACAGTGAGGCTGATGTCCCCCGCCGAAATCGCAAAATAAATAGATGACACATATTAATTAATCGCACATTTATTTTTTTCAAACGTATCGAGCAATCAAACTGTACACGAATTGTCATCCAAAAGTGTTTTATAAAGAAAAATGCTAAAACCGACGAGAAATATGAAAATGTACCCTAGTTAGGGGGACCCTAAAGGCAGAAAAAAGGGCCCCTCTGGCCAAGGGAAAGGGCCCTCGTGTCCGAGTCAATCGTTTCTATACACTGTTACTGTCGAATTCATTACTGAATGAGAATGCAGTCATTGTATTGGCATAAAAATCATCAATCAAGATGAACCTAAGTTATCTTGTCCCAAAGTATCAACCAATCAAATTGCTTATCTCTGCCTACCCTAAGAAAAAATGCTCATCTTCGAACTCCGTCAAGGCATTGACCTAATAAGCATACACACCAATTTTGAACATTTTAACTCTATTCGAAGGAGAGTTATTGTGTTCCAAAGTCTCGGCAAATCAAATTGCTTATCGCTCTGCTTACCCTGAGTAGAAAATGCTCATTATCGATCTTAGTCAAGGTATTACTGTAATGAAACTATACACCAAGTTTCATCACTCTAACTTAATTAGAACTAAAGTTATCGTGTCCCAAAGCATCAACCAATCAAATTGCTTATCTCTGCTTACCTTAAGCGGAAAATGTTCATCTTCGAACTCCATCAAGGCATTGACCTAATAAGCATATACACCAAGATTGAACATTTTAACTCAATTAGAAGGAGAGTTATTGTGTTCCAAAATCTCGACCAATCAAATTGCGTATCGCTCTGCTTACCCTGAGCAGAAAGTGCTCATGATCGAACTTAGTCAAGGTATTACAGTAATGAAACTATACACCAGGTTTCATCACTCTCACTTAATTAGAACAAAAGTTATCGTGTCCCAAAGCATCAACCAATCAAATTGCTTATCTCTGCTTACCCTAAGCGGAAAATGCTCATCTTCGAACTCCATCAAGGCATTGACCTGATAAGCATATACACCAAGTTTGAACATTTTAACTCAATTAGAAGAAGAGTTATTGTGTTCCAAAGTCTCGACCAATCAAATTGCGTATCGCTCTGCTTATCCGGAGCAGAAAATGCTCATTATCGAACTTAGTCAAGGTATTACTGTAATGAAACTATACACCAAGTTTCATCACTCTCACTTAATTAGAACAAAAGTTATCGTGTCCCAAAGCATCAACCAATCAAATTGCTTATCTCTGCTTACCCTAAGCGGAAAATGCTCATCTTCGAACTCCATCAAGGCATTGACCTAATAAATACATACACCAAGTTTGAACATTCTAGCTCACTTAGGAAGAGAGTTATTTTAATAGTCCCCCAACTTTCTTCGAAAGGCGGGAGACAAAAAATGTTAACATCTACTGTTTTATCAGATAATTAAATATAGTTAAACATTATTTAACATCAACTGTTTATCAAACGATTAAATATACTATTCAAAAAAAGTAGGGGATATTTGATTTTGGGGGCATAATACTAAAATATGCAAATGACTACGAAAAAAGTCACTATAGAACCTAACAGAAGAAACATTTCCAGTTACATGTGACGCCCAAACGCACCAATAGCTACCGCATGGAATGCAGGTGATGCTTGGGATCATCATGGGGGTCCAACCCAAGATTTGCACGACTCTGACTTTGAATGTTACAGTCATTGTGGCATTGAATTCCAGGGTGGAAACATCAGTTTAATTGTTTTAGTGACCAGAAAACAAATTTTGATATGCGTCGGCTTACCCAAAATGAAAGGTTACGTGCCCTTGGCATGCTACAGATCGGCACAACACAGGCGGTTGTGGCGCGGACGATGAATGTTTCTCAGTCTGTCATAAGCAGGCTATGGTCCAGATACCGTGATACACAATCTGTACAGGACAGACCACGCTCAGGTCGACCAAGGGCGACAACTCAAGCCCAGGATCGATTTATCCGTACCTTGGCCTTGAGAAATCGTGTCATCACAGCAAATCAGATCAGCGCTCGTCTTCAAACAGACACTGGTGTGAGAGTGAGTGGCCAGACGATTCGGAATCGACTGCATAGGGGTCAACTTCGCGCCCGACGTCCTCGCGTGATCCCTTGTTTGAGAGATCATCACATTCAGGCAAGATGTCGTTTGTGTAGGGATCGTCAAAACTGGGATAATCGACGCTGGAGCAATGTGATGTTTTCAGATGAGTCAAGGTTCGCTGTTGATTTTTTTGACAGACGTAGGAGGGTGTGGCGTCGTCGAAACGAGCGCTTCCAAGACGTTAACGTCATCAGACATGATCGATTTGGGGGTGGTTCTGTTATGGTGTGGGGAGGCATCACTGTTGCTGGAAGAACGGCTTTACATGTTGTTGCAGGGCGTGTTACAGGCCAGTACTACCGGGACAACATCTTGGCAGTCCATGGTGTGCCGTTCGCACGACGTCATGGCCGCCGTTTCATCGTCCAGGATGACAACGCAAGATGTCACAGGGCCAGGATCGTTACAGGCTACCTCCAACAACAGAACATCACCACATTACCTTGGCCAGCACTGAGTCCCGACCTCTCCCCCATCGAGCATGTCTGGGACATGCTTGGACAGAGGTTACGTCAACGTCAACAACGTCCTGCCAATGTCCAGGAACTTGCTGCTGCGTTGCAACAGGAATAGGACAATCTGGACCAAAATGACCATAGACGTCTCATTAGGAGTATGCCACGTCGGATCAAAGCTTTTTTGGCAAACAGAGGAGGATTTACCCGTTACTGACTTTGTTGTGATGCTGTGGTAACTTTGCTGTTTGACCCCGGGTATCATTTTACCCTTATAATGGTCAGTCTGTGCCTTACTTAGTCTAACGATCATTTGGAATAAATCGATGAATGTGAACTTCATTTCATTTTGTCATTTGTTTCTTCGTCAGTTTCATTAGGTGACTTTAATAACAATTAAAAATCAAATATCCCCTACTTTTTTTGAATAGTATATATATAGTAAAATATTATTTAACATTAACTGTTTATCAGATGATTAAATAATATTTAACATCAACTGTTTATCATGTATCTATAAGAAAACATGTTCGCACAACGTAACGGTGACTTTCATAGAAATAGCTAAACAAACAATTTCTTTACATTTTATTATATTCATAAGAACTGATCTAATTGTATAAAAGGTAATATAGAAAATGCGGGTAAATGTATTGTGTATTTAAAATAAGCCATTAAATTGATTTTTAATCTGACAAGTTACCTCTACTGTTTGGTATCATGGAGTTACTCTATAGATATCAATAGATAGTAATATGAATTTATTCTATTGAAAGTTAAAATGAATAGTTGTTATTTTTCTAAGAGTCTTATTATTATTCTATTATTCTACAGAAAACCTTTTTAAAAGTCGATTATATTGGTGTCTTGTACAGGGTGTTTTGTAATATGCGTTACAATTTCAAACACGGGAATATATGTTATTTGGCAACGAACAAACATGTTTTTGTATCACAGACAGCAACCAGTGTTGTGGTGGTCTGACTGTTTACTAAGTATTGTGGAGTGTATATATCCGTATGGTACTTACATAGCCTTTAACTGATTGGCAACCTCTGAGAAAAAAATTTCCACAGCCATTTCCAACTGTCCCTTTGGCGGTTGGTTACTGAAATAAATATGCTAGATAGTAGTTGACTTGAATCAACTTGACAGTTTTGATTTGATTATATTCACAATAATCCATGATCAGTTAAAACGTCTAAAATACAAGCCCAAAACCATAATCATACGCTATAATCATATGCTGATACGCTCACATTTTTGTTCTGTACACGCCCCATGAATGTTGTTTTTAGAGAATCCTATATATTTTGTAGTAAGATTTTTATACGCCCACATTTTCATGTGGACGTATTATGTCGTCGCCCCTGTCCGTTCGTCTACAATTGTTTGTGGACTCTCTACAAGTCACAATTCTTACCCGATTTTGACGAAACTTGAAATATATGTTTATCCCCAAAAGATCTCGGCTGCTTTCGATATTGGCATGTATCGGATCAAAACTTCATGGATTATGGCCCCTGATTGTACGAAAAATCACGTTTCTAGCTTGTGGACCCTATAGAGGTCACAATTTTGAACCGATTTTGATGAAACTTGACATGCATGTTTATAACCCAAAGATCTGGGTTCCTTTCGATATTTGCGCCTATCGGAACGTAATTTCCTGAATTATGGCCCCTGATTGTCCGAAAAATCACCTTTTTTAGCTTGTGGTACCTCTGGAGGTCACAATTATTATGCGATTTAAAAAACCGTTCGATTAAATCACCGTTACACCCTAAGGAAGGTTGAGTTCGAATTTCGGGAAAATCGGACCAAAATTGCCATACAAAATGGCCGCCGTTTGTACGCAAATACTGTTAAAAAATGGTATATCAGTGTTGTGGACCCTGTAGAGGTCACAATTTTAATTCGATTTTGATGACACTTGAAATTCATGGTTATAACCCAAAGATCTTGGTTCCTTTCGATATTTGCGCATATCGGATCGTAACTTCTTGAATTATGGCCCCTGATTATACGCAAAATCGCCTTTTTTTAGGTTGTGATCCCTCTGGAGGTCACAATTATTATCCGATTTATAAAAACGTTTGATTATATTACCGCTACACCGTAAGGAAGGTTGAGTTCGAATTTCGGGAAAATCGGACCAAAATTGTCATACAAAATGGCCGCCGTTTGTACACGAATACTGTTAAAAAATGGTATATCATGGTTGTGGACCCTGTATAGGTCACAATTTTAATTCGATTTTGATGAAACTTGAAATGCATGGTTATAACCCAAAGATCTTGGTTCCTTTCGTTATTTGCGCATATCGGATCGTAACTTCCTGAATTATGGCCCCTGATTGTCCGAAAAATCGCCTATGGTCCCTCTGGAGGTCACAGTTATTATCCGATTTAAAAAAACGTTTGACTCTATCACCGTTACAGTAACGGTTACACCCTACGGAAGGTTGAGTTCGAATTTCGAGAAAATCGGACCATAACTGCCAGACAAAATGGCCGCCGTTTGTACACATTTCTAGGTTGTGTACCGTCACACCATAATCATTGTCAGCTTCGAATTTCATGAATATCAGACTGGAACTGACCAACAAAATGGCTGCTCCCAATACAGTATGAAATACAGGACTTAATGATGTAGGAAAAATCACAGGGCGTATCCTGTCTGGCAGTGCCAGCCTATCTTTAAGTTTATACTTCCTTTATGCAGAATATCATATTTGTAATGTCATACTTTTATCTTTTTTCTAACTTTTATTCAATCAATAGCAACCTTAGTCAGAAGATACAGTATTAATTGTGGGATAATTATAGGGGAAAATGATAATAATATAAAAAAATGTTACCAGTCGTTCTTTGCACATGTATTACGGCATTGACTGACAAAAAAATAATCTATAAAAAAAAGGTGCAGGCTGTTTCGTAACCTGGCTGTTTCGTACCTCAGATTGATTCGTACCTCGTTTCGTACCTCAGATTGATTCGTACCTTTTCCTACGTGTTGTTGAAATAAAGTTGAAACACGATTCGTACCGTTTTCTACATTGTTGAAATAAAGTTGGAACATGATTCGTACCTCTGATTGATTCATATCTTTTCTTACGTGTTGTTGAAATAATGTTGAAACACGACGACTTAATAATATCCAACCACTACGAAAATTTATAAAACAAAGATGGCTGCTTGTTGCGCGAATTTTTTAAAAATTGCTGCTGAACCAGAATTAGAACCCCAAATTGCTTTGTACTTTTTTTAAATATGTTGAAAGAAATTTAAAAATATAAGTTGGCAAAAAAAAACAAACACTGCGATCTGCCTTTGTTGTTTATAATCTGGTGTTGATTACTGAACTCATTAAGCGAGTGAGTTGTGATTCTTGACGATAATTGATTGGCGATGTTAAAGCGGTTAAAAAGAGATTGAAAAATATTTAATCTGTTGTTCATTCTGCTGGGCGAGTAGTGATTGATCGTCAGTGAAGTAAGACGTGTATTGTTTCGCTCTTCGGATCAGTCAGCCATGACGAAATAAAATAGTTTTTTTATAAAGAGATGGCCACTGAAGAAATGTTACATATTGTTGATCAAACGGACGATTCACACTATGGTGAAAATCAAGCTATGATAAATATGATGGAATTACTAAAAACTATAAATGCCAGGATGAGAAATATTGAAATAAGACTAGCGACAATGGATCATATTGAAAACATGTTAACTCATCTTACAAACAAAGTTACCAATATGGAAAGTGATATTGACATCTTGAAGACAAGGAATACCGAAATTATTCAAGTGACAACAACACTGAATAACAGATATAAAGAAATAGCTGATAAAACTGAGACAAATCGAGTGATTATTTCTCATTGTAATAACAAGATTGAAACATGTTCCCAACAGTCTCAAGATACAAACACCACTGTGAGCTCTGTCAAATCTGAGATTGAGAAATTAAACCAAACGGTCATTGATTTACAATGTCGTTCAATGAAGAACAATCTGATTTTCAATAATCTTCAAGAAAGTGCTGATGAAGACACAGAATTCAAATGAAGAGAATTTCTGTACCGTGAATTAGAAATAAATTACAGAATCGAATTTGGCAACGTGCATCGTTTTGGCAGAAGCAACGCCGGTCGCCCACGCCCAATAGTTGCAAGATTCATGTACCACAAGGATCTGGATTACGTGAAAAGCAATGCATATAAGCTTAAAGGAAAACCGTATGGTATAAACGAACAGTTCCCCGCATCAGTGGAAGATAGTAGAAAAGCCCTTTATCCTGTGATGAAAAACTTCAAACAAACGGACATAAAACAAAAATGATTAGGGACAAATTATTTGTTGATGGCAGGCTGTACGAGGGTGGAGAAGACGTAAATAAAACCACAGATCAAGAAAATGTACTGGTAGCTAGACCATGGGAATATAAAAATCGGCCAGATGAAGCACGGAAACGCCAATTAAGTTCACCCAATACTGAGCAGCCTTCAAGTAAAAGATAGGAAAACGTGGGGAGTATAATCAGTGTGATATCTTGGAATGTTGGTAAAGGTCTATGCGAAAAACGTAAAGATAGTTCCTTTGTTGATATTGTAGAATTCCAACCAACTTGGTTGCCGAGTTATGTCCGCAATTGAAACTTAATTCAATTACCTGGTTATTATTCTGTACTTGCTGTCGCTTTGTAGACAAAAAAAACTTCAAGAAGAACTCGTCTGCAGACGGTCAATCTGTTTATATACCAGCGTAGTAATACGGGAACTTGGTTGTGTAGTTTGGCCAGGTTTGGTCTGCTATAGTCCCGGCTATTGAACGGGCCCCGTTCAATAGTTACCGTATGTGTTACGGTCAGCAGCAAAAATACTACATTCCTCTTCCATTTTTTTTTAAAGACTAGGTACCATTAAACTAAAAACAAAACCTTATAAAACAAATTCCCCAATAGCTATAAAAACAAATGACAACTTGCTCTCACAGAATCACACCGGTAGCGGTATACATGTACACCGTAACATTCAGCTAATCACACCCTTTCAACCCGACGGTTACAAAACCGTCTTATAAGCGCATAATCTCTTTATCCCAGTCTTCTGGCTCTACCGGAGTGGACACCGGAGCAGCCCCGGACCTAGAACACAGGAAGTATTTAAAGCTTGCTCGCTGACGGGGATGCAGTTGGTTGAGCAGGATCACAAGGCAGCGCCAATACAAAAGGCAGACAGGAGAGTCCATGGGTACCAAGGTGTAGCATTCTTTCTCGGGCCAGTGCTTGATCTTGCATACAGCTCTGAGTGTGGGGAACGTTTCTGGTCTCAAAGAACCCTGCCTAACTAGACGCCGGTTTTTCATTAGGAAAGCCAAATCAAAGGGTGAGCCCCCAACCATGTAACAAAGGTGGTCCAAGGCCTTGACTTGCTGGCTAAGTACCTCCGGGTCCAGAGTAGTTTCCTCGGAGAAATAGTACGGTAGGTGTTCCTTAAAACAATGGTTTTTAATCTTCCTGTCGACTTTGTGACATCCATCTAAAGGACAGGTTTGGCATCGGTTCTGTGTTCTGTGCCGGCGATTCTCTGGCATCATCCAATCCCTGGGTCCATAGGGTCTCCATGGTATAGGATAGCTGGGTTCTGTTCTTAAGGCTCCGACCGTACCACGGGTTGGGTCTACAGGTGTGTTCCGGAATGAAAAATCCCCATCCCCTATAGGAACTAGATACCCTCCCTCTGGGTTAACCCTGCGTTCTCGGCGATCCAACCGGTGTAGTCTGCTGCGGGCCCCAAATGTCGGCCAATTACTCCTCTGGGAAGCATCCATCTTCTATAAAAAATAAGCACTAACACTGCCTTTACCGTTAAATACAGTAAAGACAGTAATTGAATTAATTAAAAACCACCCCTCCCTTATTTCGACATTATGTCGACTCACCGGTTTATAGACAGTTCGGACAATAATATTCCTTATCGTCCCAATCCGAATCCGGATCTATATTGACGCAACGGTAGTGAAACCAATCATCACATCGGTCACAACATATCATTGGACTGCCATCATCCGGTTCTTTGCAAATACAGTAAACGTCAGAGTCCCGGTTATCGACCGGGATGGTCATGTTAGATTCCGATCTCCTACGGAAACTCAATATCCACGGTGGCAATTCCCTATCATGGCAAAACTTTATACGGTCGTGATTTAAAACCGTTTCGCCCTTACGTGTTTTGATGCGGAACAAATATGGTGTGATTACCTGCGTTATAACCCCTGGGCCCTTCCACGTAGGTGATAATTTGCGGCTTTTACCCTTTTTAGTAGCGGTGTCCAGGACATAAACTGGGTCATTTAATTGATACTTATTAACATTCGCGCGCAAATCATAATCTCTTTTCATGCGTTCCTGGCTCGTATTCAGTTTATCGCGGGCTAATTTATGCGTTTCAATTAAAGCCTGTTCGAGTTTTGACACGAACGAATCTACGTCACCAGCGTTTTGAACGGGTGAACTATACATAAGGTCAGCGGGGTGATTGATTTCCCGTCCTAACATAAGTTTATTAGCCGTATAACCTGTTTGCCTATTAACGCTAGATCGTAAAGCACTCGCGAGTTGCGGCAAATAAATATCCCAATCATTTTGACAACCGTCTATATAACACTTAACGGCTTCTATCAAACTGCGGTTGTATCTCTCAGCCTGTCCGTTCGAACTAGGCCTATAGGGTGTGGTACGGCCCTTATGTATTTGTAATACTTGGCACAATGCAGTGAACAAATGACTTTCAAAATTTCTCCCCTGATCCGTGAAAACCTGAAACGGACAACCAAACCGTGAAAAGAATTCATTAACTGCTGCTTTGGCAGTAATTTCCGCGGTTTGCGACGGCAGAGGGATACATTCAACCCATTTTGAAAATTGGTCAACCATCATCAAGATGTGCTCGTTACCCGCCTGTGTCACGGGTAATGGCCCCAAGAAATCTATGTGCACTCTTTCCATCGGTGAACCAGCATGATATCTATTCAATTTATAACGGGCCTTTGCCTGCGTATTTTTATTAATATTACACGTACTACAAGACGAAACATAGGCGCGAACATACTCCGTCATGCCATACCAATAAAATTGTTGCTTGATACGGTCCTTCGTTCTCTGAATACCCTGGTGACCCGACGATGGAATGTCGTGACATAGTCGACAAATTTCAATCTTTAATTCTTCCGGTACAACCAACCGGGTATCTGACAAATTACTAGGACGTTTTACGCGTAGAATGCCATTATCCAAAAGAAATAAATTACGGTTAATCCAATAATGTTTTACCGCCGGATTTTTTAACGTTAAATCGCTTTCCTCCGGTTCCATTCCCGTTTTCAGCCAAGCCAGAATGATCTCAAAATCTTGGTCATTAAATTGAGCAGTTTTAATCTTCTCCGCAGAATAGTCAATTAGGGAAATTCCCTCGCCTGCTACGTCATCCTCCACGTCATCAATAGTTACAACGTTTATTCGGGGGTCGTTCGGATACCCTGTAACTGTTATACTAACGGGGTCATCACTGGTATTTTTGTCTAACAGTAAATTGCGCTTTATACCGGACTTAAATGGCAACGGTATTACATCATCGACATTTGTGGCGAACTCGATCCAATTTTTATGAGCCCTTTGACAATAGCGACAACCGCCACACGGTAAATCTGTTAATTCGACGTCAATGTTAAAATCGTCGCATGGTTTATCTTTTAGTTTCATGCGGCTTAAAGCATCGGCGTTAACATGCAAATTCGCTTTACGGTGTACGACCGTCATGTAATATTGGCCTAATTCCTCTAGCCAACGGGCGAGTTGTCCAGTCGGGTGTTTGAAGCGTAATAGCCAGGTTAAACTGGCATGGTCAGTTCTCACCATAAAGGGTTTTCCCAGCAAATAATGTCGAAATTGTCTGGTGAACCGCACAATTGCCAAAAGTTCTTGCCTTGTTGTACAGTAACGGCGCTGCTCGGGCGAAAGGGAAAAACTGCTATAAGCGATAACTCTTTCTTGGCCATTTTGTATCTGGGATAACTCAGCCGCGACGGCATTCATGCTAGCATCACAGTCAAGAATGAAAGTATCATTTTCCGTAGGCAACGCTAACACCGGAGTCGTTACAAGCAAATGTTTAAGCTGATCAAATGCGAGCTGTTGTTTATCACCCCACTTAAATGCTTTTTTACCGGTAATGGCATATAACGGTATAGCGATTCTAGCAAAATCTTTGATAAAGGTTCTATGATAATTTGCAAAGCCAAGGAAGGACTCGACTTCTTTAGTACAAGTGGGAACCATCCATTTCTCGACGGTTTTGGTTAAATTATTACCCGCTTTTAGACCATTTTGACTAACCATACGGCCTAGGAATTCGACTTCCTGCTGAAACAATTCGCATTTTTTAGGCTTCAATTTCATGCCATATCGCCGGAAGCGATCCAATACTAATCTTAAATTTATTAAATGGTCATCCACATTTTTACCCATGACCATCGTATCGTCCAAAAAAGCCAAGGCTATATTCCAACTCAGACCATTGAGAACTAAACTTATACTCCTAGAATACCCGGACACAGCTCCGGTCAACCCGAAAGGCAGTTTTGTGAATTCGAATAGACCGTATTTCGTGATAAAAGCAGTTTTTTTCCTATCTTCTTCCTTAAGGGGGATTTGCCAGTACGCGGAATTTGCATCTAGTTTAGAAAACCATTTATTCCCAGACAATGCATCCATACATTCGTCAACGAGGGGTAGGGGGAATACGTCCTTAGTCGTAACCGCGTTTAATTTCCGGTAATCTATACACCATCGAACCGTCCCATCCCTTTCACGGACCAAGACAGGAGGAGATGCCCAATCAGAGCTTGACGATTGAATGACTCTCGCATCCAACATTTTCTCTAAATGCTCCTCTTCCTCCCCCGCAAAACAGACGGGCGCACGTCTTATAGGCTGTTCAATTGGCTTAGCGTCATTTGTTTCGATGACGCACTCCATTGCGGCAAAACTCCCTAGATCAAACTGATGCCTCGCAAAAACTTCCCGACACTCGATCAACAAACTCTCAAGCCTTAACTGATCTGCCTCCGACAACAATTTCCTCGAACGATCAAACAAATCGACTAAATGCTCGGGTACTTTGTCAGAACCCAACGCACCCCATTGGTCAACATCCGGTGGTGACGGATCAACTATGTCATTTTCTCCAATTTCAACGGCCTTAGCTATGGATTCATTCATCTCTAGTACCACCCTGTCATCGGACGGATTGATCAAACAAATGCGTGGGAATTCTGTTTCAATGTGCGAGTGTATCGAACGCGCAATTAACAACTTCGGGTGCTTTAATGGCTCCACCATATATCTCGACAAACTTTTATTTATATTACACCGAACACGAGCTACGGACATCGGTGGAACTACTATTGTCTTAGCCACCGATAAATCGGCATTCTGGAATTGCTCGTCAAAGTTCCCATAGAACAAGTTAAAGACATCGTCACCAATTTTCATCCGGTCATTTAACATGTCTATATGCACTCTATTCGCCCGCATAAAATCGAGACCTAATAGCATATCGTCCTCGATAGGAGCTACGTATAAATGATCTAACTCAACTCGAAAAGATCCTAAGTCTAAATTAGCCGGCCCGACAATGAATCCGGGGAAGTTTAACTGACGACCTGCAGTATGTAACTGTACATCTTTAATTTTCGGCGGTTTATCCCTTAACTCTTCATATCGGCGATCCGAAAGTATCGTTACTTGACTACCCGTATCTAGAATAGGCGACATTTGTTGACCTTGTACCTTTAAATCAAGCTTATACATAGAATCTGAATGTACCCTACGGATAGACGTCGATAATTCGCACGTTTCCCCGACTTTCGCGGAATCGATTGAGTCGATTCTTGTATCGACACCAGTCAAGCCGGTATCCTGGAACTTTTGATCACACCCCGGGGTGGTGATATACGCAAGGGAACCGTCCGCGCGGGTAGCGGTTCCAAACCCGATATTCGTCGCACGATTATTCGACCCGTTCGACGTCTTATCCCTTAAAGGCGGATTACTCAACTCAATTTGGACCGAACGCTCGCCTATTCGATCGATCTGTTCGAGTTTAAAGATTCCTCTCCGTCATTGCCAACAAAACCCACACGCCGTTGATCAGTAGTGTCCTTTACGGGTAGAGGGGTACTATGTTTAGGTCCTTGACTGGGACAATCCCGCTTCCAGTGGCCCGTTTTACCACAGTTAAAACAAGACGGATCACGTGGTGGCGTACGTGATCGAGATCTAGGCCGTTGCACAAAGTTGGCAAGTTTATTAAACCGTACTGTTAAATCGTCAAATTTCCCAACTAAAGTGTTTAAAGTAGTCTCTAGTTTAATAGAACGGTTTTCAACACATTGAATACGAGTTTCCATTCCTTCGGACTTAGGCGAAACCGTCTCTTTAAATTGAGGTGTATTTACCGCTCGTACACGAGTAGACTCGTACTCTCTATTAGGACTACGCATCTCACGACGGCCTGAACGACCAAAGATAGCAATACTGTTATGCTTGTACCATTTTATTGCCTGAATTGCCCCTTCAAGTGTTTTCGGGCGAGCATTACATGCATATTGTCCAGCCTCTTTATCATAAGATCCTTGGCAAAACCGAAGAATTACTTGACTCGTTACATGTTCGTCGGTACAATCCGTAAAGGCACGGGAAGCCACTGACAAAACTCTATCTGCCCAATCGTTTAACTTTTCGTCGCAAGATTGCCGCAAATTCTGAAATTGAATCATAGACGTTTCGGGCAAATCCTGATTACCGAATCTACGGTCTAGCTTAGCCATTAATTCAAAAAACGTCATATTAATATATCTAGTCGAAACTATGGAGTAATACTCGCTGGCTTTGCCTTCCAGGCAAAAGCATAGTTGATCTCGACACTCCTGGTCGGTCCAAGTATTTATAGTTGCAAACCGCGTAAACTTATTTGCGAAAGCTTGCCAGTTAGAATTGCCATCGTAGGACAGTGATTTAGGCGCCAAGGAAAAACGACGTTGTCTTTGGACTGGTGGCAAATTACCCCTACCTCCGTTCTGAGTTGCACCGGACTGTGGCGATGTCGCGTCATCAGAAAAATCGAAACGACAAAATAAAGATGCCGACAAATCCATAACCTCTGGAATTTGCATCAATTCTTCCTTATCGAGTTTCCCACAGGCATCGCGGGTCCCCAACATTTTATCTGTTGCCTCGGGGGTTACACCCAGACTCAATAATTCAGCACGGGTACACGTGTTGACGTTTACCGTACAAGACATATTGTCCCTTTAATCAGTCAATACTACTTATAAACCTATAAAAATATTCGCTATGCAATACGGAATTTATTCACCCGACAATAAATGCATTAATTAATTAGCCACGGGTAGTGAACAAGTGAATAACCCTATATATGACTGCTCTTGAAAAGACGGTGTGCAGTTAGCACGTGCAGTCAAGTGTTAGGCCCCCACAACGCACGTGGACTGCTACTGTGTAAATTTATCAACAATGTGTTAATGAGTTGTATCCGGAAATGCGAACACACGCTCACAAATACAACCCTTCACACTTAAAATTGCCAAAATACAATTAGATAAAGGAATCGTTAACTTTTTTTTTTTTTCCGAATATCCTAATTCCCTCTCTCCCTCTATATTTTGGACGAATAATTTAAATAAATGTCACAATTAATTTAAATGTTTAACCGTACTACCAATGTAGAATTCCAACCAACTTGGTTGCCGAGTTATGTCCGCAATTGAAACTTAATTCAATTACCTGGTTATTATTCTGTACTTGCTGTCGCTTTGTAGACAAAAAAAACTTCAAGAAGAACTCGTCTGCAGACGGTCAATCTGTTTATATACCAGCGTAGTAATACGGGAACTTGGTTGTGTAGTTTGGCCAGGTTTGGTCTGCTATAGTCCCGGCTATTGAACGGGCCCCGTTCAATAGTTACCGTATGTGTTACGGTCAGCAGCAAAAATACTACAATATGATATCTACATGTGACGTTGTCTGTTTATATGAGTGTTGGATAAATACGGATGATCAAATAGAAATCCCCGACTACCATGCGTATAAATTTGTGAGGGACTTTGGTAAAGGTGGTGGAATAGTTATTTTCGTTAAAAATAGAACCGACAAGCTCTGTTCAATTGTGGATAATGTTTTTGATACTATCATTGTCCTAGAAATTAGTAGCCAACAGGAGGTCGTTTTTATTTGTGCATGTTATTTTCCACCGTACAATAGTATTTTTTATAATAAATATGATGTTGATTTATTTATCTGTCTAGAAGATATTATTAATAAGTATATAGATAAAGGCATTATACTAACTAGCGGCGATTTTAATGCCAGAACAGCTAAGTTGGAAGATTTTATCAGTGAAGATGGTTTAAGTATTGATGTTACAAATAAGTTGTCAGACTTGTGCCAGTATATTCCAGATACACCAATGGTCTTACGCAATAATATTGATACGGTTATAAATCAATTTGGACGTAAATTAATTAACTTATGTAAAAATACAGGTTTAAGAATTTTAAATGGTAGAATAAATAACGATCTAGATGGAAATTTTACATTTAACAGCAGTGAAGGCTCTAGCCTAATTGATTACTTATTAATGAATTATAAATATCTTAATTTTATTACAGATTTCACATGTTGCGATTTCAATGAATACTCAGATCATTGCCCAATTGTGTTTAGTTTTATACACGCATGTTCTGGTAATACACCTGGTTCAGATATCAGTAAAAGAAAAATTCGAAGACAGATCATTAATTGGGAAGAAATTAAAATAGAAAATCTTATTAGTGACGTTAGTTCAATTAAATCCAGCTTGATACGTGCATGTAAAATAGGGGAGCTTAATCAGGCTTGCATAGATAAAAGTGTTGATAGTTTCTCGCAAACCCTTTCTAATCTGATGCGAAAGTATACAAAGCAAATTGTAATCACCAAAGGTAAACAGAAGCGAGTTAAAATAGACAAACCATGGTTCAATGATTCTTGTTTAATAAGATACAGAGACTACAAATCCGCGCTACACGCGTTTAATGTTGACAAAAATAATGAAAACCGTTCACTCCTTAATCGAACAAAGGGATATTACAAAAAACTGGAACGACGGTTAAAACATGATTATAAAAGCCATCAGGGAAACTTAGTACAACTCGTTAAAAAAAAAACCCGAAGCTATTTTATAAGCTGTTTAAAAAACAAAAATCGGTTACTACAACATTAGAGATTGATGATTTTCACAGACATTTTAAGAATTTAGCATCCAATTGCCCTACTGTAGACGAAAGTATTATAAATTATATTAAAACGTATGACTTAAATCCACAATTTTGTAAAAGCGAATTAGACACTGTTATAACAGAGACTGAAATACGAGAATGTATACAAAAACTAAAGCTGAATAAAGCGTCGTCTGGCGATAATATCCAAAATGAACTCCTAATACACTGTAAAGACGTTCTGGTGCCCTGCCTAATTGAAATCTTTAATAATGTTCTCAATTCGGGAGCCTTTCCTTCAACGTGGGCCATAGGAAACTTGGTGCCAGTCTACAAGAAAGGGGACGCTAATGACCCAAATAACTACAGGGGAATATCTATTGTTTCGTGTCTAGGAAAACTGTTTTTTTTTAAATCGGATAATAATTGTGACCTCCAGAGGTACGACAAGCTAAAAAAGGTGATTTTTCGGACAATCAGGGGCCATAATTCAGGAAATTACGTTCCGATAGGCGCAAATATCAAAAGGAACCAAGTCTTTGGGTTATAAACATGCATGTCAAGTTTCATCAAAATCGGTTGAAAATTGTGACCTCTATAGGGTCCACAAGCTAGAAACGTGATTTTTCGTACAATCAGGGGCCATAATCCATGAAGTTTTGATCCGATACATGCCAATATCGGAAGCAGCCGAGATCTTTTGGGGATAAACATATATTTCAAGTTTCGTCAAAATCGGGTAAGAATTGTGACCTGTAGAGAGTCCACAAACAATTGTGGACGGACGGACGGACGGACGGACAGGGGCGACGACATAATACATCCACATGAAAATGTGGGCGTATAAAAAATGAAATTGCCGTTTTAAATATTTGGACTTCTAGTGATAATCGTGTAAAATTTCAAAAAAATCTAGATGGATAAAGTACATAAGATTACGGAATTAACCTACCTTTTCTCCCCCATGCTTTGTCCGTCATTTTAGAAATACATGCGTTACTTCCGGAGGCGGTGTCCCATGGCTGTAGAAGTCGGCAAACATCGGATCGGCCATTCAGTGCAGCTGAACTGATCGTCGGTATTATATTGTAATCCAATAGTAGTAGCCGTCTGACTGTTTGACGTCTGCTTCCACAGAAAGAGTGTGTGAAATAGCTTTATTTAACGTCCGCTTCCACCGAGGGTGATATCGCACAGAAAGATTTAACAAAGTATATTTAACTTAGAAAAGATACATTTGGTAATGATTTTTTAATTGGTGCATGAAAGAATAAATTTCATTGGTTATTTTTTAGTTAACCAATAATATTTAATTTCAATTTTAACAACCAATGAAATTAAATGAGACTTTAACTAATTTCTCCCACGCAGACTGAATCAACTGAAAAAACACCAATGTACTAAAATCCCATTTACATTAAATATTACTTTGATCTACCAGTTTATAGGGCCAATAAAAATCCGCAACTTGCAGACATGTTAACTACAGACATCTTAACACCAATTAACATCCAATTAATTCTGTCAAGCCATTGTCTGTGCAACAAATATCGAACTAAATAGTGGATATTGTCTTAATAATCTTTTGTTAAGTAACTAAAACATTTAAAAAACGAAAACAAAGAAATAAGATAAGTTGACATAATTCGACCTCTTTATTTTAGTTTTCGTTTATAAAACAGTGCCTTTTCAGTCGAAAATTTAATGATACGTTAGAATTTTCTTCACAAAACTTCAAAAAAGTTTGCTCTGAATATACACAATACCTAGTGGTTATTATGCAGTTTTATATTTCACGACATACCTGTAATTAATAATAGATTAAAACAACACATTACTTGTGTTAATTATATGAAAACACACAAGATTTTATAAATCTACACAAGTTTGTGTTAATGCAATGCAAAGCAACACAAACTTGTGTAGATTAGTTTTAACACAAGTACTTGTGTTGAGATCCAACACAAGTTTATTTTCAGTGCATATCTGAATTCTGTGGCGCTCTTTTCCATTCTACACCCCCGTTGTCTTATACTGTAACCCTCATATTCACGATTATAGTGAACTACCAGTTTGTAGTACCACTGGTGTGTGGGTCGCGGGGCGTCAGATTGTACAGATGTTATGTCTCGAGATTCTGTTCCATTGATTGACATTTCTGGTCCTGTCATCCACAAGAATTTCTCAAAGCAATGATTTCAAATGCCAGGATATTGAATCAATTTTTCAAAATTGTCCCAAATTACTTTGTGTTATAGGCATATAGGCACAATCATCATATATGACATAAACTACATGTAAGTGAACTTAAATAAAACTGCTTTCCGGCGAGACAACGATCGGCGAACAACTATATAATTCTACAATACTATCTACACGTATGTTATAGCAGGTATTTTGATTGTGGCTGACCGCCCCTTCCCGACCCCCATATTCCTTAGAAAACTCGCACCTGTGGTGCTCGGCTCCTGATTGCGTCACTCGTACTGGTGGTGGGGTGGGGCAGGCGCATGTGCATCAATCGGTCGCATTTTGGCTAAACACCCCCCCCCCCAACAAAATCGTTATGTACGCCCCTGCATCCAACCCCGCTAAACGTTATCGACTTTATCGTGTTGATATTTATTGATATCAAAAAAGACTCGTATGAGATTCTCTACTTAAATAACTACACTTCCTTCGGAACGAAAATACGTCATTGATTTATTGTCCTTCAGGCTGTACATTACACTATAAACACAGACTAGAGAGATACCCCACTGTGTTTAGAGATACACCACACTATAAACTATGAAAAAAACACAGGTTAGAGCTATACCCCACTATATACTACACTATAAATATAGTTTAGATAGATACCTCACTGTACAATTACCTACAGACATAGGTTCTATATATCCCCATAGAGAAACCTCACTCTACACTACCCTACAGACATAGGTGAGAGATATATCTCCATAGGTTAGAGAGACACCCCACAGTCTCTATGTCATCAACATGAAACAGAAATAAGACATATTCTACTTACCATGAATAAAAAACCACAAAAAAGGTCTACAAATGGCGGAACTCTAGGTAATAATGACGTAAATGAAAGCCCTATTTTCGGTTTAATACCAGACCCGGATGTAAATTTTACACACTGCACACTCGGTTAGAAATCATAAATTCAGCTATTGTCATATTGTGTTAGGTTTAAGAATTAAGATGGGTCACTTATATGATTACTGTATATTTGTACATACATGTATATAACACCACAGTACGTATATAGATCATTATATGTATACATATTATACTGTATGCTTCCAATATTATGGATTCGCAGCGGAGAATTGGGGGCCTGTAGGAATTGAAGACCCTGTAGGTTTTCCCCCCGGGTTTTTTTTTTTGGGGGGGGGGGGATTTCTATAAGAAAATATTGTAGTGTTTTATTGCATTTTCTGTAGGAAATTCTGCAGTTATATATAGGAGAGAATACTGTAGCATTCCATAGTTTTCTGTAGAAATGTGTACTATAGCATGATTTTTTCGAAATTGATAAACTTATTTTTTCTCCCGTGGATTAATTGATGATTCACCAGTCGGAACCATGCTAAGTTTTCATCGTGGTATAACTGAAATATAGGAAAAATAATAGTTAAAGGAACTATCGATTTCAACGTGAATCTCAAAGATAAAAGTCAGTGTACGTATGAAATTTAATCGCCAAAATATAGAAGAATGGTGTATTTACCTTGTCTCAAAAGTTCAGCTGAGTCATTGGGTCGTTTGGACGTGAACGTCAAAACCGCTTAACCAGACACGTAACTCATTTAAGAATGGGGTCAATGTTGTCGTTGTTTGACCTGATAATCGACTCCCGTTCATTGACAGGTCTATATAGTGAATGACCCATGTGTTGTACTTGATAACGAAAGGTAAATTTCACCTACACATTATTTTTATTTTAAAAGACCGGTTTTACGTAGACACCGCATAATACACACCATGAAAGGGTTGCGTCCTGTAATCGCGTACAAAGGAATAACCATCTTTCCGAGATCCCGTAAAAATTCTCTATGATCATATGCAAAACCTAAAACTTTCTTAACTTCCTAAGTACTAGTAGGTACTTGAGATGCATTTAGCAATTGATTTATGATAAAACACTAGAACACTTATTATGGATACAGCCACTTGGTTTATTATACTGCACGTCGTTTCCAAGCAAATACCTAATGTACAAACTCATTAGGGTATGATTATAATGATTTAATTATCACTTTGAGTTAACCTAACGTTATTGTCAATACAATTACTAAAATACTTACTCTATGTAGACTTATATTCGTGTATTGGTGACCATTACTCTATGAGACATATATCTTGTATTGGTGACCACTACTATATGTCGACTTATATTCGTGTATTGGTAATCATTACTCTATGTCGACTTATATTCGTGTATTGGTGACAATTACTCTATGTAGATTTATATTCTTGTATTGGTGACCGTAACTTTAAATGATCTGGTCGTAGGTTCTGAGAAGATACACGCCTTGGTCACGATTAAGGGTCGGGGTATGTCGGCGTATCTGGGTGGCCTCGTTCAAGGTTTGTGTTGGTCAATCCGTTTATTTAGGATAACTCGTGTTTCCCGTACGTATGACTCAACACAGCCTTTGGGTTACCCGGGTTTTATTAATTATTTTCTGCAATACTGCTTGTGGGTATCCATTAAGTTCAACGAATACTCTCTGTAGGTACTGGATTTCATCCCGGTGGTTGGATCTACTGCACAGGTTTTTGGCTGTCTTCACAAGGGCTGATATGGTGGCTGTTTTAGTGCTGTATGGGTGGTTTGATTGAAAATGGATGTAGTAGTCTGTGTGTCTAGGTTTGCGGTAAACACTGGATGTGGTGGTTTGCTTCAGTCTTCATAGTGAAGTGTTTGGGTGGTTTAACAGATCGATTTGTCTTGGTCTTCCAGTATAACAAACGTATCATCAAATGTTCTTGTCAATAAGATTGGTTTAATAGGGAAACTGTGTAATGCGGATTCTCCCAAGACTGGCAAATAAATTTGAGCAGTGATGAGGGGTGGGGGGCTTCCCCTTTACAGGCCATAAATCTGTTCGTAGAAATTTTCCCCGCAATGGAAGTACAGACACTCTCTCAGTAGCATGATGACGTCATCTGTGGTGAGGATTGGGTGGATCGGTTCATCTAATTCATCAAGTCGTTTCCTCGGGACGTTTAAAGCTTCGGTTCTTAGGACGTTGGTGAACAAATCCATGACATCCTATGATATCACCTTTCCATGTCACTCTGGTTAGGTTGTTTTGCGTTTCATACAAAATTCTGCAGTCTTTGATGAAGGAGACTGCGTGCTTGCCTACAAAGGTGAGTTGTATGGATCTGTAACTATACTCATGGTTGTAAACACTAGCACTTAAGACTGGCATTTGTGTCGTGTATAATAAAGCATGTAGTATTGTTTGTGCTGTGTATAATCACACTGATCGGCAGTGAATATTCGCTAGGCCGCTACAATCACTGATAAAGATGACATCGACGTGACTTAATGAGTCCCCGGTATTAACCTTTTTCTTCCGACAAAATAAATTCTAAAAATATTTTTTGAAATGAAATGAAATAGGGTTTTATGGCACATCAGCTCCAACCGGACCATATTGCGCCAAACATGGTGAATATTATGAGACTAACCAAATGATATCACATAAGGTATTTATGTACACAAATAAAAACAAATATCACAGTATATTAAATAATTAAAAATAAAAGTCAACTTCATGTACATAAATAGTTAAAAGTGAAAAAATAAGGTGAATTGTCTATTTACAATTAAAACTGGCGATAAAAATTTGTCTCTTTTAAAAAGTCTAGTTGGGCAAATAATTGATTTAATGATTGGCAACGGTAATAATTAGACCTGATGTCCTTAAGAAACTTGCACTCAATCAGAATGTGCTTAACTGTCAAAGAAACATGACAATGATGACATTCTGGTTGAGGCTCTCGCTTTAAGATGAAAATGTGTGTGTTGGTTCTGTAAGAGTTTGGCCAATTTCCTAAGAGAGGCTTAATGTGATGAAGTTTGTTAGTGTCTGCAAGATCCCACGACCGTTGCCAACGGCCATAAATGAAATTGTTTATGGAATCTTTAAAATCTCTAAATGGTATTAAATAGTGTGATTGGGGAAGATCTAAAGCAGCTTTGGCAACAAAATCTGCTTGATCATTCCCCCTTATATCAACGTGACTGGGGAGCCAGCAAAAGACAACGTCTTTACTGTTCAGCTCGTAAGATAGTAGCAGACGATAAACATCTGCCACTAATGGGTGTTCAAGCTGTTTACTGTTAATTGCTTGAAGCGAGGACAGAGAATCAGTAAAGATGATATACTTTAAATATGAAGAGGATTTAATGAACTCCAGGGCCTGAAGAATGGCCTGAAGCTCAGCTGTAAATATTGAAGCAGCAGGTGGAAGACACACAGAAAGTCTCAGATGGCGTCACAGTAGCTGAAGCTACCCGATCACCATCTTTATAACCATCTGTTTAAATAGGAGCATAATCACCATACTTAACTCTCTAAACAGAGATTGGAACACCGTAGAGCTAGTATCTCTCTTTTTATGTTGAGTAAGATCTAAATCGATCTTTGGAGGAGATATAGCCCACGGCGGAGTCCTAAAGACCGGGGTATTCGCAATACTGTCCTCAGACAAAAGGGGTTGTATGCGAATACCGAATGATGGAACAACATTCGTTAATACCAGATACAGATGCTCATGAAGATGTCTAAATATGGTGTTAAATGAAATGTGATTGGGAAGTGATGCAATTTTCGTAGCATACTGCAGGGCCAGTTTATCATGTCTGTTGTGAAATGAGGGCTCATGCGCCTCGACGTATAAACTGTCCACTGGAGATGTACGAAATGCTCCTAAACTGATTCTAAGTCCCTGGTTGTGTATGGTGTCAAGCTCTTTCAGATATGATTTGCGAGCAGACCCATACACTGTACACCCATAATCGAGTTTTGATCTTATTAATGCTCGATATAATCTGAGCAAGACCTTACGTTCTGCTTCCCAGTCAGTATTTGACAAGACTCTCAATATGTTGAGGGCTTTCAGACATTTCTTTTTAAGGTTTTTAATGTGGGGGATAAATGATGATTTCTTATCAAATATCAGCCCCAGAAATTTGGTTTCATCCACAGGCGATTGCCATCCAAGAAGAGTTCTGGATCTGGATGTAAACCTCGTTTCTGACAGAAATGCATGCAGACAGTCTTGGATTTCGAAAAACGAAATCCATTTTCGGTTGCCCATTGTTGAAGTGAATTCAAACAAAGCTGCAACTTACGTTCGATTATCCGCATGTCTGTAGAACCATAGCACATCTGAAAGTCATCAACATAAAGAACGCCATTTGTAACTGGTTTAAGGCACGCTGGGATCGTATTAATTTTTATAGCAAGGAGATAAAATGCTTCCCTGGGGAAATCCCATAGGAAATGGGTCAGAGAATATTGATCCCAGTCGTACCTTAAATGACCTATCTTCGAGGACATTTTTAATGAAGATAGGTAAGCGACCTCGTAGGCCGAGGTTATGGAGGTCGCGCATGATACCGTGTTTCCACGTGGTATCATATGCTTTCTCCAGATCGAAAAAAATTGCAACTAAATGTTGCTTCTGGATGAAAGCGCCCCTGACGAACGTTTCAAATCGAACGAGATGATCAAGAGTCCTCCTTTGGGACCGAAATCCACATTGGAGGTCTGTAATGAGGTTGTTGGACTCAAGGTACCAAACAAGCCTTCGATTGATCAATCTCTCCATGGTTTTGCAAATACAGCTAGTTAAAGCGATCGGGCGATAATTGGTAGGATTCGTATGATCTTTACCCGGTTTAGAGATGGGAATTATAGTGACCTCATGCCACGAAGGCGGGAACTTCCCATTAACCCAAATCCGGTTAAAAAGATCCAATAAAATTAAGAGGGTTGGGAAAGGTAAATGTTTTAGAATTTGGTAGTGTATTTCATCTGGACCAGTTGCAGTATCCCGAGCTCGCTTTAGCGAATCCCGAAGCTCTGCAATGGAAAATGTATCATTATAGCATTCATCATTGCGGGACTTGAAATGAAGTCGCCTTTTCTCCTGTTGTTGTCTAACGCCTCGAAAGGCATCGGAGGAGAAATTGGATGATGAATTACATGAAAATGTACTGGCCAGAGAATTAGCAATATCAGGAAATGTTGTTAAGGTGGTATCATCAACATTGAGATGGTTAACTGATAATGCACTACGTTTACCTTTAATCCAACGAAATCTATCCCATACCGACTTAGATGTGGTAGGGGAATTGATCCTGGAGACATAACCTTGCCACGAAGATTTCTTTGCTTGGCGTATGGTTCTACGGGCCTTAGCGGTATGCCGCAATATTCTCCATGGAAGGATGGTTCTTTAATCGACTCCGGATAGGACCACTCTCTTTCAGAGCGGATTTGCAATCGTCGTTAAACCATGGTTTATTGAAACGTTTTGGTTCAGTCGTGGTTTTTGGAATCGCCTGCTCAGCTACATCTTGAAGAATTGTAGTAAATAAGGCCATAGGCTCATCAGCATCTTCTAACCCTTTTGCATCAAAGGAGAAGAGACACAAAGATTCAAATAGAGTCCAATCAGCCTTATGCAACTTCCACCTCTATAATGATAATAATAATAATGTCCTAAAATCCAACCGAAGCTGCTCTTTGGAAACATTATGGTCAGTTAAAAGAAAACACTAGTTAAAAGGAGTATGCGATCAACAAATTAAAAGAAAACGTTTCTAAAAAGATGGGTTTTAAGATTCCTTTTAAAACTGTCAATTGATGCACAGTACTTGAGTTCTATGGGAAAATCATTTGAATTCCACAGTTCTACTGCCGCAAAAGCAAAGGAGTGTCTACCGAAAGAAGAGTTTGCAGTTACTGATTTAATAAGGTACTTAGATTCAGAACGAAGATTTCTGGTAGGGTGGTAGGGTTGAATTAATTCTTTAATATATAGAGGAGAGTCATCACATGACAAAGCACAGAAAGTCAGCATGAGAATTTTAAAATCAATTCTGGTCTTAATCGGTAGCCAGTGGAGTTCTTTCAAAACAGGAGTAATATTGGTGTATAATTTAGTTCTTGTAACAATTCTTGCAGCTTTGTTTTGAATCTTCTGTAGTCGATTAATTTGATATGCTGGTAAGTTGTACAGTAACGAGTTGCAGTAGTCGAGACGTGAAGTCACCAAAGAGTTGATTAAAAGTTTTGTAGAGTCAATATCGAGGAAATTGCGGATCCGTCCAATTTTGTGAAGTTGGAAGTTGGAAGCTTTACAGATTGAGGAGATGTGAGCATTCGTGTTCATATTCTTATCAAAAATTACACCAAGATTTCGAACGCTATTAACTGGGTTAACAACAAAATTACCGATAGAGATATTACTAACAGATTTTTTGGATAAAAGATGATTAGAACCGATTTGCACGAACTGTTTTTTCATCATTGAGCTTTAAGAAGTTCTTTTTCATCCAGCACTTAATAGCATCAATGCACGATTCAAGTTTAGACACTCACAGAGATTCATTTTCGGGTTTAATTAAATTGTAGAGGTGAGTATCATCAGCATAGATATGATAATTCAGATTGAATGATTTCAAAATATGACTTAACATTATTGATGACAACAGATTGGAAACGGGATGTGAGATATGACTGGAATCAATTCAGCACACAACCCTCAAGTCCGAAAATGTCTTGAAGCCGTTCTAACAGTAGAGACTGGTCGATTGTGTCGAAGGCGGCACTTAAATCAAGAAGAACCAGTAACACAACATTTTTATTGTCAAGACTAGTAAGGATATAATTATTCACACGAGTTAATGCTGTTCCTGTACTATGTTTGCTTCTGTATGCTGATTGGAAGGGTTCGTTAAGATTATGTAACTTCAGATGGACTTTGAAACGTGCTGCTACAACCTTTTCAATAAGTTTGGAGATGAACGACAGGTTTGAGACAGGTCTGTAGTTTTTATACGCCCACATTTTCATGTGGACGTATATTGTCGTCACCCCTGTTCGTCCGTCCGTCCACAATTGTTTGTGAACAGTCTACAGGTCACAATTTTTATCCGATTTCAATGAAACTTAAAATATAAGTTTATCACCCTAATAGTAAGTGCAGGAGGACCGCACTACACGAAAAACAAAAACCTATAAGATTAACCTGCGGAAAATATCAAATCAAGTGAATGGATCCGGGGGCCAGCCGTAAGCGTCCACTGCGCTGTACAGTCCCGGGCCTATTATGGAACAGGCTTCACTAAAAATGATTTGAAAAAAAAAGAGGTAACGGAAATAATGCGACCGATCTTGACAATGGTCGTCTCTTCAATGGCGATAGTCTGCCAGTTGACGTCAGATGTTAGAACGTCAAACAATTTCAACAATAAGGGCGATAATCCGGATAGAATCTCGGAAAACGCTAAAATAATAAGTGTAGTGAGCAAACAGGAGCAAAACCCGACAACGAGAACATTCTGCAGTACGAAGGGCTAAAACTCTACTCTAATAGTAAGTGCAGGAGGACCGCACTACACGAAAAACAAAAACCTATAAGATTAACCTGCGGAAAATATCAAATCAAGTGAATGGATCCGGGGGCCAGCCGTAAGCGTCCACTGCGCTGTACAGTCCCGGGCCTATTATGGAACAGGCTTCACTAAAAATGATTTGAAAAAAAAGAGGTAACGGAAATAATGCGACCGATCTTGACAATGGTCGTCTCTTCAATGGCGATAGTCCGCCAGTTGACGTCAGATGTTAGAACGTCAAACAATTTCAACAATAAGGGCGATAATCCGGATAGAATCTCGGAAAACGCTAAAATAATAAGTGTAGTGAGCAAACAGGAGCAAAACCCGACAACGAGAACATTCTGCAGTACGAAGGGCTAAAACTCGACTCTAATAGTAAGTGCAGGAGGACCGCACTACACGAAAAACAAAAACCTATAAGATTAACCTGCGGAAAATATCAAATCAAGTGAATGGATCCGGGGGCCAGCCGTAAGCGTCCACTGCGCTGTACAGTCCCGGGCCTATTATGGAACAGGCTTCACTAAAAATGATTTGAAAAAAAGAGGTAACGGAAATAATGCGACCGATCTTGACAATGGTCGTCTCTTCAATGGCGATAGTCTGCCAGTTGACGTCAGATGTTAGAACGTCAAACAATTTCAACAATAAGGGCGATAATCCGGATAGAATCTCGGAAAACGCTAAAATAATAAGTGTAGTGAACAAACAGGAGCAAAACCCGACAACGAGAACATTCTGCAGTACGAAGGGCTAAAACTCTACTCTAATAGTAAGTGCAGGAGGACCGCACTACACGAAAAACAAAAACCTATAAGATTAACCTGCGGAAAATATCAAATCAAGTGAATGGATCCGGGGGCCAGCCGTAAGCGTCCACTGCGCTGTACAGTCCCGGGCCTATTATGGAACAGGCTTCACTAAAAATGATTTGAAAAAAAAGGAGGTAACGGAAATAATGCGACCGATCTTGACAATGGTCGTCTCTTCAATGGCGATAGTCTGCCAGTTGACGTCAGATGTTAGAACGTCAAACAATTTCAACAATAAGGTCTCGGTTCCTTTCGATATTGGCATGTATCGGACTGTAACTTCATGGGTTATGGCCCCTGATTGTACGAAAAATCACGTTTTTGAGCTTGTAAACAGTGTAGAGGTCACAATTGTGAACCGATTTGGTTGAAACTGAAAATGCAAGTTTATAACCCAAAGATCTTGGTTCCTTTCGATATTTGCGCCAATCGGTTCGTAACTTCCTGAATTATGGCCCCTGATTGTCCGAAAAATCGCCCTTTTTAGCTTGTGTTCCCTATGGAGGTCCAAATTGTTATCCGATTTAAAAAACCGTTGGATTATATCACCGTTCCATGGTTATGAAGGTGGAGTTCGAATTTCGTGAAAATCGGACCAAAATTGACGTACAAAATGGCTGCCGTTTGTACTCGAATAGTGTGAAAATATGTTATATCAAGGATGTGGACCTTATAGAGGTCACAATTTTGAACCGATTTTGATGAAACTTGACATGTATCTTTATAACTCACAGATCTTGGTTTCTTACGATATTTGCGCCCATCGGATCATAACTTCCTGAATTATATCCCCGGATTGTCCGAAAATCGCCTTTGTTAGCTTTTGGTCCCTCTGGAGGTCAAAATTATTATCCGATTTAAAAAAACGTTTGATTATATCACAGTTACATGGTAATGAAGAGAGAGTTTGAATTTCGTGAAAATCGGACTAGAATTGACGGACAAAATGGCCGCCGTTTGTACACGAATAGTGTGAAAATATATTATATCAAGGTTGTGGACCCTATAGAGGTCACAATTTTGAACCGATTTTGATGAAACTTGACATGTATATTTATAACCCAAAGATCTTGGTTCCTTTTGATATTTGCGCCCATCGGATCATAACTTCCTGAATTATGTCCCCTGATTGTCCGAAAAATCACTTTTGTTAGCTTGTGGTCCCCCTGGAGGTCAAAATTATTATCCGATTTAAAAAACCGTTTGATTTTATCACGGTTTCATGGTAATGAAGAGAGAATTCGAATTTTGTGAAAATCGGACCAGAGTTGACGGATAAAATGGCCGCCGTCTGTACGCGAATTGTGTGAAAATATGTTATATCAAGGTTGTGGACCCTATAGAGGTCACAATTTTGAACTGATTTGGATGAAACTTGAAATGCATGTTTATAACCTAATGATCTTGGTTCCATTGCATATTTGCCTATCGTAACTTCCTGCATTTTGGCCCCTGATTGTACGAAAAATCACCCTTTTTAGCTTGTGGTCCCTCTGGAGGTCACAATTATTATCTGATTTAAAAAAACGTTTGATTATATCACAGTTACATCGTAGTTATGGGTGAGTTTGAATTATGATTTTCTGATGATTACTTAAAATGCAACAACTCTTGTTGACTGCCCGGACGATTTGGCTGCTGTATGGGCGTATGTTTCGTTGCCTGGCAACCTATTTTTCAAGACATTGTGATCTAATGTACTCTTCTTGAGAAGTGGAAAGACCAATGCTTCTTTCAACACATCAGGAAAGTTTCCAGTAGATAGGGATGTATTCACAATGCTATAAAGAATAGGACAAAGTTCTGTAGGACAGCTTTTAACAAGATGGGTTGGGAATATATCTAGCTCACAAGAAGGGTTCTTTAGGGTTTTTGTTATTTTCTTGTATACGGTTGAAAACAAAAGTCTGTTTGGTCTGATTGATGAGGGTGTTTGTATCATTACGAGCCTTTGCATATATTTGTCTGTCAATATCAAGCTTACTCTTGCGCCAGACCTTTTCCGCCTTCCGACGTGCCTGTTTGCTTTCGCGAACAGAGTCATTGTACCATTTACGATTTGGTCTGATGGTGAGTGTTTTTCTGACAATTGGTGCATGGCTATCAATAATGTTTTGAAGCTCTGTATTATAGATTTGAAGTTGATCCGAAATATCACAGAAATTGCCAATCTTATTTAGGGCACCGTCATTTAAGATATCAGATTTCAAGTTGGATAAGTTGATATCTCTCAGTTTACGATATGATACAGTCTTCTGCAGTGATTTAGGTTTTGTCTTTCGACCGGAGAGGGTCCATTATTATCTATCAAGATCGGAAAGTGGTCACTGCCACACAGATCTTCATTTACTCTCCATGTATAATCCTGAAATAGGACCGGAGAGCAAATGGTTAGATCAAGGGAAGAAAAAGAAGCTGTGGCAGGATGTAGATAAGTAGGCGAGTCATCATTTAGTAAACACAAATTATTAATGTAAATGAAGTCCGCTATTTGTTTACCTCTGTTGTTGTCATCTGGACTACCCTAGAGTGAATGATGACCATTGAAATCTCCCGTAATAATAAACGGAAGAGGAAGCTGTGCAACAAGGTCATCAAGATCTCTGGGATTAAGATGTAAACTTGGTGGAAGATATACAGAACAGAGTGTTATAGGAATATGCAAAGTCACCCTAACTGCAACTGCCTTTGAGGGATATCTCCATTAAGATATCCCCATTAAGAATAACAGAAACATCCCCATGAGCTCTACCATCACCAACCGAGTGATGATGGTAACTAACAAAATGTCTAAAAGACAAAGTGTCAGAATTCCTTAAGAAGGTTTCTTGTAAACAAATAGCTAAAGGATTGTACTTTTGGATTAATAGTTGGACTTCATTAAATTTGGTTTTAAACCACGACAATTCTATTGAATAATGGAGTTTAACATTGTCAGGGAAATTTAATTTTTGGCGGTTTACCGTGTGAGTCCTTATGAACATCCACTACGGTAGTACCGTCCATCAGATCATCCCCATATTTATTAAAGAGAGTGATAGGATTATTTGAACCCTTTTTACCCCTCTCTTTCAACTTTTAAAATTTTTTGTTGTCTCTTGGTTAGCACCGTTGACAACTGAGTACCCTTAAACTACACCGCTGACCCAGGGGACCTGGAATCAACAGTGTCAGCTTTAGAGCAAACTAAGGGTTGAGCCCCCTTGCCATTTTGGGTGGGAGTATTGGGAATAATCTCAATGACTCCAGATGTAGGCAAGGGAGATGTACCCTCGTCGTCAGGAATGATATCAGTGCTTCGAGTCGGGTACTCCCGCGATTGCCAAGGGCTCGAGACCCCTTTACAATGATCTGATGTAATATTTCTAGGCTTTGTAACTTGATCAGGCCAGGTTATGTCTGTCTGAACAGATGCAGATTTCGTAGATGCTTTAACAACACTCGAAAAAGATTTCCCTTGTGGTGCAATGGGAAAGAGTGAAGTAAGCTCTACTTGTTTCCTAGCATCGAAGTATGATATTTTTCTTTCAGACATAATCTGTTGAATTCGTTTCTCTTTCTGCCAAATGGGACATTCGCAAGAGTAAGCAAAGTGCTTACCCTTGCAGTTGACACAACAAAATTCCGCCTGGCAGGTAGCGCTCTCATGGCCATCATGACCACATCGAGCGCAGGTGTCTTTACCTCTACAGACGGTCTTGCTGTGACCAAACTTTTGGCATTTGTAGCAGCGAAGAGGGTTTGAAATATACGAATCAACAGGAATGTTTAAATAACTTGCCTTGAGAGTCTTTGGAATGTCGGGACGATTGAAAGTGAGGATATAGGTACTTGTTGGAATTACCTTATCCCCTCGGCGTATACTAATTCTTTTAACATGAGAGACGCCTTGAGGTGAAAGGTATTCTACCATTTCATCCTCACTGCTGCCTTCAAGATGTAATTACACCTATACTTGAATTAAGTGACCTATGTGGTGACACCTTGATAGGAATGTCTGCCAAGGACGTTGAGTGGAGTAACATGGTTGCATGCTGCTCCTTGGCACATTTTATCAAGAGTGTTCCATTTTTAAGTATTTTGATAGCTTTAGGTTCACCGACTAGGCCGGCTATACCCTTAACTATTGAAAATGGCGAAACTTTAGATAGGTCGGTAGAGGGACTCTCAATCAAGAGAAACCTCGGCCATGCCTTTGTAATTTTTCTTTTTAAATTAAATAAACCAGAAACGTCCTCTGTACTATGACGTTTCTGTTTATTATTTCCTATTATTGGGGTGGGTGGGACTGGGGAATCCATGAAAGTTATATTTTTATATTCACCCCTCGTCGTCCTCCAGGTTACTTCCCTGCCTACCAGGGGGAGCACTAGCACGGATAACCGATGCGTGGCCTCAAGGCTCGACGAGGGGTATACTCAAGCCAGCAGTAAAAAATACTTTCTAACCCGATTGACCCAAGCCGCCGCTCTGTAGAATGTACTAAGGACACAAAGGTAAGTAGTTTGCTGAGTGAATAAACAACAGAGCATTAAACTGGAAGGTGTACATTCTACATAGCTAAAACGACCAAAGCCGATTGATCAGAGTGGGCCACCCTGACCTCCCGTCTAGGTGCACCATGGGCCAAAGTAATGTGTTGCAAAGAAAGGTCTCGCAAGCCAAATCCCCACTCAATTACCAGGATTCCACTCCCCACCAACACGGGTCGCAACGCGCGGCAAATACGTTGCCCCATTACAGGGATCCTTTTAGTCGCCTTTTACGACACGCAGGACATACGAAGGGTATATTCTTATCACCCCCTACACCCCAGGGGGGGACATTTTTTTGAAGTATAAGAAAAATAAATAAAGACGTTTGAAGAATCTGTAGTTAAAAAATATTTCCTATTTAGTGTAAATGGATATTAAAATGAGTAAAAGGCATCATTTTGCCCGAAGCAGTTACGTGTTACGTAAACAATGCACGAGCCATTGAGCATATTACTGACGCCGCGTGATGTCAATGCACGTGTTGAAAACAGTCATCTGTGACAGAGATAATTCGTAAGTAATTCTCTGTGAAACAGATTGGTGTATAATAGTATGTACTTCAATATCTATATCAGGAAGTTTCAAAGAGGCATCCCGACATGCTACATAGAATCTGATAACTGATGGTTACATTTTTGAGAGTATGGATATTTGTTTTTAGGCGTGGTCGTGCAGACTTTAGAGCGAGGTTCATTTACATGGCCGGAACAAAGATCAATCCTTGTAAAATATAATTTTCAAAAACTCGAACCACAAATTTGATGGGGTTTTCCACAAGTCAGATCGCTCTAAAGTCTTCCCCATGGGGTCATAAGTTACATGGCTAAAACTTAAAATAGAAATGGATCAGTGCATAGACAAAGTGATTTTCGAAAATCTAACCTTTAATGTTAGAGCCTTTTCTAAAATCAGGATGACCTTTATAACTTAGCCCCACCCGTTTCCCTATATAAAAAGCTTATAATAATGTAATATCAATGATACCTTTTTGAACCGCGGCAGAATTCAAATAACTAACACAAAAGTGAACAAACAAACCCAATTACGTGCACCAAGAGTAGGCCATAGCGCCCCTGTCCGTACAAAATCCCCAGACATTGCACACTTCATGACGTTTTCCTTTCTTCATTAGCATAGTCAGTGCATAATAGCAGGGTGTTAAACTTTATTTTGCTCGGACATCGGCACTACAGCCTGCTCTTATATCGAATTTCAACTGTCAGGGGATCTTTTACGTACACTAGACAATGGGCCACCATATAGTAAACAGCGCCACCTGATACCATAATGAGAGTTAGAATTATGACTTATCAAAACGGGTTAAAAGGGAGTCATAATTTTAACGCACATTAGGCTAACAGGTAGTGCTGTGCACTATATGGTGGTTCATTGGGGACATGTAAAATATCGCTCTTTTTATTACCCGTTAGACATGGCGACATTTTTATGTCAAAAATACTAAAATACTTTACGTACAAAGGCAAATTATTGTACATATTTTTCAGATGAATAAATAGGCTACTTTTTCGTGCATTTGCCCCAATACGGCCTTCTCGATTGATTTAGCCTCCTTTTTTTGCATTATTCGTTCTCAATATTTTTGTGAGAAGTAATAGGCTATTTTCATCTCTAAAGATATATAATATATGTTACGTACAAAAGTAAATTATTCTTATATTATTTAAATAATATAGAAATACAGCAGTAGAACAAAGCTATTTTGTGTTTGTTTTGGTTTATAAACAATATTTTACTTTATTTGAGATTGGATTGAGACACTGGAAATGATAATTCAGCTATAAGATTAGGGCAAAGTCACCCCGCCCACTCCACACACACACCTCACCCACCCACCATCCTAAATTCGTCTGGCCTTTATCCAATTAGTTATGACACCAAACTTTGGGATGAGATTAATAAGATCAATTCAAGCGACGAGTCGTTCGCCCAATGCCCAAAGCGACCCTCTACCTCATAAGACAACCCGATGATTTGGAAATTAAACATACATTATGCAAGAGCAGAATCTGCATAACGAATTGTCGATGCCACCTTTAGCCTGCGATGTTTACTGTATAACGATCCGATCTACTGCTCAACGCTGATTCATGATTAAATCAAAAAATAAAATGGATAATCGAGATTATGTGGGTTTTTTTTTATCATACCGACTTTAGTAATGATGATCGAGGCTAAGCGCAAAATTCAATCGCTAAATTCTCGGTTAAGAGTGAAACTGAAATTTTCAGCAAATTCCCTTTATTTATCTTTAGATTAAATGAAATCGAGTTTAACGTTCCGTCGTTCAGCATCAAGGCGGGAATATTATTTCAAATTCCAACTTCCACGGTTCATTTACGTGCACGCCATTAGAACGACTAGACATTGTTCCTTTTCAGGAACCGAGGGGTTACGTGGGTAAATGGGTAAGACGCTAGCCTGAAGGTCGGGTGTTCGATCCCTACATTGGCTGAAAAAGTTCATCTAAATTTTCCTGAGTGTTTTCCTCTTGTCAGTGATTCAGAACGTAGCATCTGAGAAGGACAACTGTATAGTCGTTCGTATGGGACGAAAAACCGAGGTCCCGTGTATACATAGGCGTATGCCCGTCTTCCATTAGCCCAGGTAAGGTGCAGAAGAGTAGGACGTTAAACCCTATTTCATTTGTCAGGAACCTCGTCTAGCACCACTGTAAAGGGTAAATCACACTGGAAAACCCGAGGGACTTTCCCTTCCAACACCGGAAGCGAACCCACCGAGCCACCGAGGATCATGAATTTGGAAGCTTGACCCGATAAAAAGCTAAAATAATATAAAAAAAATATACTTATGTGCGTAAAATATTTCATAAATTTGAGGGGAAAAATGATTACCTATTTTATATTTATTTATTCACTCCCGTGCATGACGTAATTAGTTCTTACTATATATTTTATTGTTCCTTTAAAAACAAAATATACAAAATCACGACAGAGAATCCTTTTTATATATTTTAAACATATATAGAATAGTTTATGGTTTTGATCTATGTCGGGTTATGAAAAGGGCGAGATTTTGCATGTCCCCAATCAGCCTTCTTACCATTGTAAACAGCGCCGTCTGTGACCAAAATGAGCTTAGAATTATTACATCTTTACCGCGTAATATTTGTGAAATGTCAAAATGTTAACGAAACTAAACAGACTACAATAAATTAAAAGTAAAAATAGATAAAAAAAAACCAAAAAACAAAATACGTATTCGAACTGCAATATATGTAAGAAATAAGTCATATAAATTAGCATTTTTACATGCGTAAATAGCCAAATTAACATTTGTTAGTAAGAACTTACATGCATAGAAGTAAGCATATTAGCATACGCATTACTAGGTTAGGAGTTAGAATTATGGGGGAAATTCCGCTCCATACAACCAGGCTAGACGTGGTCCGATAGTCACAATGTGATTGCAGTTGGAATTATGATAGAAGTGCTTCTGTCATATGTGATATTTATAATTATGTTGAATAAAGATTTTGTCTATGTATTTTAAATTTTACATTTATTTCCAATTAAAATCCGAATTCGACCGTGACATAACGCGTTTATAGCGACAGAACAGTGTTTGTTAATAGGCTATATAAAATAATTTCTATTAAAATCCGAATTCGACCGTGGCATATAACGCGTTTTGGGCGACAGAACGGTGTTTTTTTTATATAAAATAATTCCAAATTCTGTTTCTACAGCGCAAGTATGTAAAATATATTACCATTATTTAATTATATTGGCAATGTAGATATATGTGCCTAATGTGCTACAGAAAAACCTAGGAACTCAATAGTAAAATCAATGGATAAACTAGGGTTTAATATTCATTCATTACGTTTTCCTTTGCTTTCTCAAATAAGATCATGACGGATGTTAATAATTCATGTGCAAGAAATTTTAAAGGAGTATGATAGTGTCCGAAGAACCCCTAGATATTGGGACCTTTTCAGTAAAATGTGTGCTTTGTTTCTTACAGTCAATACATCTCATAAAATACTCTTTAGATAGAGTTTCTTTTATTTTCTTTTATAATACTATACTCGTTTCTATTGAGTTGTTTAGCTGAAGTAACCCGTGACAACAACATATTGAGACGACTACATAACAGAATAAGACGATTCAATGTTTAATAACACAATGATAATTTCCATTTAATTGCCAGCCCTTTCACAATATTTGAATGAAATATCCCGCACGGGGTGTTAATCTGTTTTCAGTTTCTATTCCAATTCATAAAACATTTAATACACGTCTTGACGTTATTCATTAGTTACAATTTATTGCGTTATTCGTGTATTGTAAATAATACAGTTCAAGAGATCAAAATATTTCTATTTTATACATTCAACATTACAGGTAGGCCTAAATGTATTTTCAAATACGTGTATAAACATATTAATAGGCTGGTAGGAGAACTTCGCATTTACGTGAGCTGGGGATAAAAATGTAAGACAAAATGATTCTTACTTTTTATTGAAGCTATTGGGTAAAAAAGTTACAGGCGTTCTAGTTTTCGTGCCCGTTCGACTAATAAAATCCATTTTTGTGGAATATTTTCTAACTTTTAGTCATGTTGGGAATAGTCCGGTGGCTGCAGGGGGGAATCGCCACCCGAGCTGTGAATTTATGAGACCAAGTTTTTCTAGACCAGTTGTTTGTGTAGATTCCGAGTCTGGGTGGTGATCGGGCGTTTGAGGGTGCGTTTTCGAGATATAGGAGGCCAAATGTCTACAATGTGTGTGTGTGGGTGTGGGTGTGTGTGTGTGTGTGTGGAGTGGGGGTATCATTATGTTGATATATTATATTAATAAAACATAAATTTCTAGGACTGCCAACCTTTTAATAAGTGTTTATGATGCACCTGGACAACTGTTTTGATTTGTGGACAGGTGTGGTAGAGATAGCAGGTGTGCGTGTTTGGTGGGGTGGGGATAACATCACGTTGATTTAAATCATGATTGTCGAAGAGCTTGATGAAACATCTGTGAAATTAGGTTTATGAGATTCCCATTGTGTGGAGGTGAACACCGGGGTGGGTGTCCGAGTGGAAGGGGGGGGGGGCAATATGTATTTTTGTGGACAGAAATCATTTCGTTCATAATTGAGCCTAAAGTTGTATTTCGTTAGCGATTTCGTACATGTAAATTAAAAACACACTAACTCAAATATATGTTTAGTTATTAGTTTATTCTTAGTCTTCATCAGAAGATTTAAATTCAAAAGTTCATATGAGCGTGATAAATATTTTCATGGTTGATCGCCCACAGCTCGTATATTCTTTGGATATGCTTCTGAAACCAATTCACATTGTAAATCTTCATTCCAGTCATGCAGCAAAAGACCACATATACGGCAAGTTGGTAATAAAGAAAGGTCTGTCATTTTTTCATCCAGAAAATCTTTTTTCTGGCGACATATACTGATCTAAGTTGTCTTTCGCGATATTTTCTCCCCTTTTGCCCGTCTCATTATCGATCAAAATTTGTATATTGGGATCATCGTTTGCGAAGAGAATGATTGGGATGTCTTTTTCGCCCGAGCAAGAACGCCGGTAAGATATGTTGGTGTCCTCGTGGTTGGTTGTCAGTTCTAGGATTTTCTTGACACTTTCAATACTAATCTCGACATTTTTTGATCCAATCAAGATTAGTATTGAAAGTGTCGACAATATCTCGGTTGGAATGACGTAATTGCTGGTTTAGAAAAAAAATTGTACCCTGCACGGCGAAAACCGACTACATCAGTGATGAAAAATAACGAAATTTTCTTTCTTTATTACCATCTGAGTAGTTTTTTGCTGCACATTAAACGCAATAATTATGTTGTATCAATACCGAGACATCCTGCAAAACCAATGATCGAACAAGATGACCCTGCGATAAAAGGCTGGAGTGAAGATTTACAATCTGAATGTGTATCTGAAGCACATCCAATGGATATATTAATGCCATCTGTTGATCAGCCACCAAGAAGACATCTATCCCGCTCATATTATAAGAATACTCTAATATCTAAACATGTGTTAATGTACATTTCCAGATCTCTCGAAAAGTTCTATTATAATTTAATGTTTTGAATGACCATATTGGTACTGAACACTCCCCCCCCCCCCTCCCTCATACAATGGTAATCTTATACACATAGAGATGTGCAGTGGAAATAAAAAGTGATGTTATTACAAAACTCTAAGACAATCATTATTTAAATCAACGTGAACTCAATTCCCGCCAATTTTACCCCCACACACGCACACCTACTACCCCCACTCCACAAATCAAACAGTTGTCCAGGGGCATCATAAACACTTATTTATGGTTTTTTAATATATAAAATGATCATTATTTATGTCAACATTATGATCCACCCGCTCCACACACCCGCATACCTAGATCTGCTATCCCACCACACCTCCCCATAAATCAAAACAGTTGTCCAGGGGCATCATAAACACTTATCTAAAGATGGGCAGTCCCAGAAATTTATGTTTTATTAATATATTATGTCAACATAGTGACCCCTCGCCCCCACAAACACCCATTGTAGACATTTGATCCCCTATATCTCGAAAACGCCCCCTCAAAAGCCTGATCACCACCAAGATTCGGAATCTACACAAAAAAACTCGCTTAGAAAAACTTGGTCTTATAAATTCACAGATCGGGTGGCGATCCCCCCCCCCCCGTTCAGCCACCGGCCTAGAATATATGTGTCCATAACCGCCCACCCCAATAGTTAAGCCAGATCAGTACATTTACTAACTGCATGAACTTTGTTGCATAATGTTCAGCATCGTCAGCTGCATCAAAAGTGCCAACTGTCAGATATCGTCAGAGGTGGGGTAAACTCACCAGGCGTTCCTAATCGTCCCACCCCACCCCACTAGCTCGTTTACCAACCACATGAAACATGTTGAAAAATGTTCAGCAAATTCAATGTATTAAAAAAGACCACCTACAGACAAGATGACTGCCCGAGGGTAGTACTGTGTCTTGGTGGTGACTATTATGTTGATTTTCTAACATTGTGCTTTAAGTACTGGACTTATTTTTGGTGTACTACTTCTTAAGGACTATAACTTTGGAAAGCAGTAATTTGAGTTTTAAAAACAGTAAATCAATTGACATCTTTAAACGGAACCTGAAGACCTACATTTTCACTATAGTGTTTTCCTAGTTTTTATTTTCAGTTTTTTAAGTGCTATAGTTTTAGCTGAAACTAGTCTTGTATATGTGCTATTTTACTTTGTATAAAACTGTAACCAAAGAGTAACATTTTTTGTTGGATAATTGGATATTATTATTATTATATTATTATTATATTATTATTATGTAGACAGTTTTAGTTTTAAATGTAATTTTAAGTGAACACTTATTATGATCACCTTCACCAAACAACAACTTTTATCCCTCTAATCAAAACTTCAGTTAGACTGCATTTTTTAGTGAGTTCCCTGAGTTAAACCTACCCAAAGTTTACATCTCACACCAAGAGTAAGAATCACATATAAAATTAAAGACAGAGAAACAATCGAGGATTTGACCCGACCAATTTGAGACAAGTGAAATTTAAATCATCTCAAAATGTTAAATGTGACAATATAAACACAAAAAACCTGATTTATGTTGAAAGGCAGAAGACAAATAATTCATTAAAATGTGACAATAAATTTCAAGTGTGTCTATTTAATGCAAGGTCAGTTAGGAATAAATCTCAGGAACTTAACCAATACGTTTGTGACTACAATTTGGACATTCTTGCTATACGGAAACATGGTTATGGTTGCTTCAATCACTGATCTTGTACCAAATGGATGTTCCATCTTTCATCAGCCAAGACCAACATGCGGAAGAGGGGTTGCTCTGATTTCCAAGTCCAGTCTTGGTGTTACAGTTCAGAAACCGACTAAGTTTAAAACTTTTGAATATCTTCACACATTAATATCTGTTAAGAACGAAACATTATCTGTTATTGTCATTTATCGTCCACCTAGCAGAGATGCTGAAAGTGTTTCGAATAATCTCATCTCTGATCGTTTTCCAGTTAATTTTAATCTCAGTATTCAGACGCCTCCACTTCAAACTAAAACATCGACTTTTAGAAACTTCAGAATGCTAGCTTTGTCTCAATTTCTCAAATAGAAAGTGTCAATGAAAACGCCAGTGCTTATAGTAGTATAATAGTAGATGTTCTTGATCAAATTCTACCACTCAAGTCCAAAACTATTAATATCCGACCAAACAATGCTTGGATTACTTATGAGTTACGTGAACTAAAGAAGTCCAAAATAAAGGCGGAAAAAACTTGGTATAAGACCCAACTTCATGTTCACAAATAAATCATATTTTTCTAATAGAATTGAAAACAGTCAAAATAAGCAACGTGGATTATTTAAAATATCAAAATCTCTTCTTGATCATACGCATGGTCAAACAATTCTACCAGAATCTGATGATCAATTTGAACTCGCATGTAAACTTTCAAACTATTTTTCGGAAGAAAATTCAAAGAATCCGTTCAGAATTAAAACCAACGGTATTAGCAGACGGTGAAAATCACAATTGTGATTCTCAAATCCCTCCGACTTTGTGTAGGTTTCGAACTGCCAGTGACAGAAATCTTGAAAGAAACTACAGACCAGTGTTTAATTTAAGTTTTATATCAAAGCTTTTAGAACGTTCTATTTCAAAACAGTTAGTCTCATCAAAGTGATCATGATTTATTGGAAAAGTTCCAAAGCGCCTACAGAAAATACAATAGCACTGGAACAGCTCTCATTCGTGTACCCAACGACATCAGCGTATCTGTAGATAAGTGTGAATGTGTTTTACTTCCACTACTGGAGTTATCGGCTTAGTAAAGTTGATTCTGATCCTTCAATTCGTGTGTGTAAAACTGTTATGTCCCCATCACTAACTGCAAGAAACATAGGAGCAATCTTTGACTCACATTTTACAATGGAAAATCACGTTATTAATATTTGTAAGAATGGGTATAATAATCTCCGCGATATCAGTAGAATACGTAAATATTTATCTGTTGATGTCACTAGAACTTTAAGTCAGTCTCTTGTTATTTCACGTCTTGATTGTTTGAACTCCCTGTTAACTGATCTACCGATTAAGCTACTAAACTACAAATTCTGCAGCACGTCTGGTTACTGGTGTAGGTTATCATGAGCACATAACTCCAATTCTCTACACCCTTCATTGGCTTCCTGTATCATTCCGAATTGATTTTAAAATATTGTTAATCAAATATAAATGTCTTAATGGTTTCGCACCTCCATACTTATCTGAAATGATACAAATCCGCACTTCAGTGAGAAACACAAGGTCTTCTAGGGATGATCTACTGTTGGTACAACTTCAAGTGATACGTTAAAATTAAAATTATATACGGACGCAGCAGCTTCTTTGGGCTTTGGCGCTGTTTATAAAAATAAATGGTGCTATGGTAAATTCCCAACTTTTCTAAATTCGTACACTATTACAGTTTTAGAATTTTACCCAACTAGCAAGGATCCATGCCTTATTAAGATGGTTAGGTCGTTTGTTTTAATTGTCTCGGTTTGAATCTCGTCTTCAGAGCTAAGTATATCAGAGGTAAATTTAATATTTATGTCGATTCTCTGTCTCGGTTGCAGGTAGAGAAATTCAATCACTCTCTCTCTGAAAGCCGGATGTTTACCCACTCCAATTCCACCGGGTTACTCTCCAGATGTAACACTATAGACTTAGTGTTCTGTTTAATATAGAATTCTTTACCTACATGATGTATGGCGAAAACTAGGGTGATGAAGTAGCTTGCATTATTCTACTACTATCTTAGACTAACTCGCAGACAGATATGTCAGTATCCATTTCTGGAAAGTAGGGTACTATCGTCCAGTCCTCACGTGCACAGATTAGTACAATTAACTAGAATAGTGTTGACGTAAAACGGTGCCTTTACGAAACACTTACCCATAAATGGTAATTGTCCCGCCCTAATAGCTGGCACAGTACACATTCTATATAGGAGAGAGTTTGTTTGATTTACGCGCAGACATCATTCGAAAGCTCCAAGGGGAAGTAAATACCGGGAGCTGCCCGGCTTCCAGGCTGGACGCAGACAACATTCGAGAGAGCCAAGGGGAAGTTCGCCCCGGGAGCTTACAGGCCACACGCAGACGCCATTCGAGAGATCCAAGGGGAAGATAGTACCGTGAGCTGCGCGGGCTAAGAGCCTAGAGTTTAGACTTATCCTAGCATAAAGCCGTGAACATTATATAGAACTATCAAGACGTACGTGACTCTTGCCACGTTTAAGCCGTTAGATAGTAAGGATATTAAACTCAGACCATGGATATTTTAATAACTCCCAAAGTAACTATCATAGATGTTGTAGTTTCCTGTATGTAACCTCTGTAGTTGGCTGTATCCGATATAAAAACATATTTAACGTAAAAGGTGTTCCAGAGTTCAGTTAATTGAAGATCGGAATAATTGACCATATTTTAAACAACGTGAAGTCCGAAGAAAAGCTCTACACGTCATTGTCTCATCTGTGACACCGTAATGTCACAGGCTGCTATTTATAGTCCGTGACCAGGATAGTCACGACATTATCCTAACCGTAGTGTCACACAGAGAACTTTTCCCAGTTATTGGAGGATTACTAACTGCTGCTCTGTCGCCAGCTACACAACTAGTTTATAATCGCACGTGGTCTGAATTTTCAGTTTTCGCATTTGCCGTTACACTGTAATTTAAATTCCCTAAACACAGAATTATTAACATCTCACATTGTCTTGTTTATTTCCTTTTTACTCAAAAAGGGGTTTCTCCAACAACTATTCGAACCTATTTATCAGCTATTTCTTACGTTCAAAAAATCAATTTTGATCGAGATCCAACGTCTCATTTTCACATAAAAAAGATGTTGCTGGGGGCTTATCGTCTGTCACCCTCGTTTGATAATAGATTACCAATTACTGTCGATATTTTGAATAAACTTATTCAGGCTGTTAAGGTTATTTGTACTTCTGAATACGAAATAATTTTATTTACTGCAATGTTTCTTTTTGCTTTCAATGCTTTTACACGAGTAGGTGAAATTTGTTTGGCTGGAACCTATCGTAATTCTTTACAGTTAAACGATGTTCATATTGAAAGAAGCAAATCGTCAATGACTGTTAATGTATGCTTTAGTAATTTTAAACATAGATTGAGAGAGAGAGAGAGAGAGAAATGGGGTTTAACGTCCACTCAACACAAAGTAGGTCATTTCGGGACTAACACATTTTTAAAAAATTTTATTTCAATAATTCGCTTGCGCGTAGGGGTCTTTAGCAGTGGGAGGAAACCCCCAAACATAGATTGTCTAGATTGTCTTTTGGTCATGGACCCACTTTCGTATCGGCTGCTCTAAGTTTGTCTGAGTACTTGAAAGCCAGAGGAAATATCACAGGTCCACTCTTTATTATTAATACAACTCCAATACCAAGAAGTTATTTTGATAAGAAACTGTTTTCTAGTTTAAGATTTTGTAAACTTAACCCAGAGGTTTATAAAGGCCACAGTTTTAGGATTGGGGCTGCAATACATGCCTCGGAAATAGACATTTCAGACGCCAAAATCCGTGCTTTGGATCGTTGGCACACTAATGCCGTTAAAAAGTATGCAAGAACATACAATGTTAAGGACTGATGGGTGTTATGTGCGAGGCAGGACTACGATTCGCTTGCTTCTTGGAATATCTAGTTAAAGATCAGACTTACTTTGTATGTTGATTTTATCATTACAGTATGTCTGCTTGGGCCGACATAATTTAATTTAAAAATGAGGATAGATTTTTAAGGGTTGCAGCTTGGAAGGGTAGTTGTTTTAAAGTTCCAATTTCATATTTTCTAAGACAGTCAAAACATAATTATTTCTATGTCTTTTTCTCAAAAGGTTGTCAACTCACTATTATACGATCATGGGCAAAATTTCATAGGCATTAAAATGACTAACACAGGCTGACTGAGGAAATAATAGCACAATTACCTCCCTTGTTTTCCCATTCCTCTCCATGGACGACCATCTTCTTTATATTCGCACCACGGCCTACTCTTACATCGAATTCCAACTAAGTAAGTAATTATGAATGTGCAAGGACATAACTTGCGGATTCAAAACGCCGCAGAAACATATTTTCCACAACTGGAATTATGTATTAAGTCCCGTATTTTGACATTTTAAAACCTCGCCACCGGCCCCACACCCTCTCGCTAGTACAGGCTACTTAATCGTTGTGCCAAATAAATAATGAATATACATGAAGACTACTTAAAGAGAGGAAAGAGTAGGCTATACATTGTACATGAACTTGCTTTTCACTGGTATATGTCACATGATATCGTATTATTACTCGGGTTTTGACACTGCATACTCCCGTCTCCGTAATCATGGTAATATAGTTTAGTATCATCCAAATTGAATCGTGTATATTTTTAAAGGTAAATAAAAAATTTTTATAGTGTGCAGAACGCTGTCGTGTGCTGGCTTACTGTATATCAGATTGATCTCGGCCTCGTTTCCATATATGATTATAAGTCACGTGATATCTACATTTGTATACCCCCGTAGATGACGCTCTGCGTAAGATGATATATACAAAGCGTAAACGACAAATGAGAAGTGGCAGAGCGCAAATGTAATGAGGAAAATGTCTATTGTACACACGTCAAAAACAGAATTTTCCAATGAAACATTTGTCATTTGACACGTTGCATTTAACGTTTTACATTTAACTTTGGCATTAGAGGTATTTTGACATAATCATTACCGGTATTAAGACTTTGTACATTGTACTTTTTACAAGTAATCAATGGAAAAGACATTTTAGCAGAGCATTTAATATTGGCAGCGGTAGCCTTCCATACAAACAGGCTTAAAGAGAGTAATTGGCTGTGAATTATAACAAACGTATCATCACTTTTTCTAGCCCAAACGATTGGTTTGATAGGGGAACTGTGTACAAGTAGACTTCGCATATAACGGACACCTCGGGACCGTAAAAAAATAGTCTGTTATAAACGGTGTCCATTATACAAAAAAACCTGCTATCCATGGTGAAGATAATTGCTACACTAAGAACAAGAGGTCGCAATCACCAGTCGTATGCCTATTAACAGCATGGCACGCTTCAGAATGCTGCAGGATTTCCACACGTTGATTTCCAATTTCCTCTGGATTTTTAGCAAAGAGTCCTGTTATCACTAAAATATTGTAACACGATCTCGATGTCACATGGAACTCTTCGTCTACCATATTAGGCATGACTTACTGTAAAATGTGTAAAATGGTTGATTTTGGCGCGAAGTAGCTGAACATGGTCACGTACGCCCATAACAGACATGCCGAAAGCATGCCGCACGTGAAGGTGAAATTGACTATGCTTTTTTACAAGTTACTAAACTACCAATTCAATATTAATAATTTACCATTTTACAAAATGTAAAGAAGAAAACAATGAACTCTATTTAATTCACGATCAAAATGTGATGTTACCGTTTACCTGACATAACAACCAGGAGGCTTTCTATTCGCCCCCCCCCCCACCCTAGGCATATTTTGCGCACTTAAAGAAGACATGGGTTTTTTTTTTATCTTAGCTGTACCGTCTTGTGTCGCTTCTGTTGTTTTTTGTCGATACGATTTCCGATATCCGTCTTAAAATATTACGTACTGATGTACGGGAGATGTTGAACTAGTGTAAAGATTCTTACTTAAGAAAAAGTGAACCATAACATTGTGCTTACTTTAAGAATTTTCTAGGAACCGAGCCCTGGTCAAATGAGGATAGATAAAATACATATTGACAAATAGTTAAAATGGCGACACAGCCGTCGTTGATGAAAACAACGATGACGAGCATACTGTTTTAATTGAATTGGAGCCTTGGCAAAAAAATATTTAAGATCGAAATGCGTAAATTTCACGAAATGTCCGTAAAAGACTTAAGGCAAACTTTAGAAGTCGCATTAAAAGATAATTTTCACAATTCGGTTGAAAGTAGACCGGATACACGACGTTATAAGGGTACAGCAAACGAAAGCGGCAACACCATCACAGTTTCCGTGAAATTTCTAAGTCGTCTGAAAGCGAAATTCCATTGACGCAAAAAATGTTTTCAAACAACCTAAACGTTTTAAGCCAAATGAAATAATGAAAGGCATTTTTAGAGTAGTTCGTCTATTTATAGCAATTCTCGGTCTCTTTTCTGCCCTTATGCGTACCTTGTCTGTCTAGAATAGACGAAGATGCCAGGTTCTGGTAAATATTCATGATTTTGAGGCGGAAGGATAACGTTGTTATCAGGTTGATATGTACGGCAACTATACTATTCAAAAAAAGTAGGGGATATTTGATTTTGGGGGCATACTACTAAAATATGCAAATGACTACGAAAAAAGTCACTATAGAACCTAACAGAAGAAACATTTCCAGTTACATGTGACGCCCAAACGCACCAATAGCTACCGCATGGAATGCAGGTGATGCTTGGGATCATCATGGGGGTCCAACCCAAGACTTGCACGACTCTGACTTTGAATGTTACAGTCATTGTGGCATTGAATTCCAGGGTGGAAACATCAGTTTAATTGTTTTAGTGACGAGAAAACAAATTTTGATATGCGTCGGCTTACCCAAAATGAAAGGTTACGTGCCCTTGGCATGCTACAGATCGGCACAACACAGGCGGTTGTGGCGCGGACGATGAATGTTTCTCAGTCTGTCATAAGCAGGCTATGGTCCAGATACCGCGATACACAATCTGTACAGGACAGACCACGCTCAGGTCGACCAAGGGCGACAACTCAAGCCCAGGATCGATTTATCCGTACCTTGGCCTTGAGAAATCGTGTCATCACAGCAAATCAGATCAGCGCTCGTCTTCAAACAGACACTGGTGTGAGAGTGAGTGGCCAGACGATTCGGAATCGACTGCATAGGGGTCACCTTCGCGCCCGACGTCCTCGCGTGATCCCTTGTTTGAGAGATCATCACATTCAGGCAAGACGTCGTTTGTGTAGGGATCGTCAAAACTGGGATAATCGACGCTGGAGCAATGTGATGTTTTCAGATGAGTCAAGGTTCGCTGTTGATTTTTTGGACAGACGTAGGAGGGTGTGGCGTCGTCGAAACGAGCGCTTCCAAGACGTTAACGTCATCAGACATGATCGATTTGGGGGTGGTTCTGTTGTGGTGTGGGGAGGCATCACAGTTGCTGGAAGAACGGCTTTACATGTTGTTGCAGGGCGTGTTACAGGCCAGTACTACCGGGACAACATCTTGGCAGTCCATGTTGTGCCGTTCGCACGACGTCATGGCCGCCGTTTCATCTTCCAGGATGACAACGCAAGATGTCACAGGGCCAGGATCGTTACAGGTTACCTCCAACAACAGAACATCACCACATTACCTTGGCCAGCACTGAGTCCCGACCTCTCCCCCATCGAGCATGTCTGGGACATGCTTGGACAGAGGTTACGTAACGTCAACAACGTCCTGCCATGTGTCCAAGAACTTGCTGCTGCGTTGCAACAGGAATGAGACAATCTGGACCAAAATGACCTTAGACGTCTCATTAGGAGTATGCCACGTCGGATCAATGCTTGTTTGGCAAACAGAGGAGGATTTACCCGTTACTGACTTTGTTGTGCTGCTGTGGTAACTTTGCTGTTTGACCCCGGGTATCATTTTACCCTTATAATGGTCAGTCTGTGCCTTACTTAGTCTAACGATCATCTGCAATAAATCGATGAATGTGAACTTCATTTCATTTTGTCATTTGTTTCTTCGTCAGTTTCATTAGGCGATCTTAATAACACTTAAAAATCAAATATCCCCTACTTTTTTTGAATAGTATAGTTTCATGTTTTTAGTATGCTTCCATTTTATGTATCTCAAAATTTTGGTCGTCAACCTCATAAAAATTTTAGTGCATAGACATGACAATTTTCCCCCCGGTCTGTAGTGAAAAGTATTAAGCTCAACGGACATTTGGGGAAAAGTTAAAAGGGGCAAAGAGGCCAGAATTAACACTGTAGTCAATGGGGAAATTAATCCCATATGACATCCACTAGATTGGTCACACACTTACTTTACTGTTCAGGAGCTTATTTTACTGTTAACAAAGAAATAGCACAATTTACTTGTTTAACCAATGGGTTAAGTTCGGCACCAAGACAATTTACTAAGATAACAAAAATGCTATTTTCATATTTAAGAAAATGGAGACATTTAAATACTTCCTTTATCGATAATTGTTTTTGAGTTGGAGACTCTTTACAAGACTGTAGAACTAATGTTACAGATCTGTTCACTATTCACCTTGATGAATCAGTGATGGAATCAAGGCAATCAATTATTTACCTAGGTTTTGTTTTAAATTCTGCCCAATTGACCATAAAATTCACACAGGCAACAACATTGCATTTAAAACTAGCTTGTACTGAATTATTTGGAGAAAATACATTTACAATAAGCAAGTTACTGTGTGTTCCAAGCGACACTACAACTCGAAAATAGCCTACTATTTCTTCAATTTTTAATTAAAATGGTTAAAACTTTCTTCGTCGAGCCTTAACGCCTATACGTTCTATAAAATCCTTTATTCTCTTGTAAATTTCACATTTTTCGACACTAGAACATAAACATTACCACTGCGTTTGCGTAAGTTGGATCACTCATATATCATGTAGGGGTATCAGGGTATTCACCAAATCGGGTGCATTCGGTTAATACTAGTTGGATGCGGGAGGATTCGCCCGTTTGTCTTGCAGCAGTGCGTGTCTGTTTGTGCGTGCGTGTGTACGTATAGCTTGATCTGAAATTAGTTAGCGTGCGGTAGAAAGTAAAGGGATGACAATTCCAAGTAGATCGTAAAGATTTAACCATTTAAATTAAAAACTGAAGAAATAGCAAGCAATTTTGGAGTCATAATGTCGCCTGGAACAGACAGTAACTCGAGTGATAGGCTATATGCTTTCTACTTTCCTAGCAGTACCTTATTCTCAGTTATATTACAGGAAATGTGACAATTATAAAGCCAGGGGCCTGTTTCACGAAATTTTAACTAAGATACAATCCAAATTTTAGTAATGTGATTGGATAATATCTGATTGATTTTAGTGCTTAGCCAATCAAAATTGAAGAATCTACTAAAATTTGGATTTTATCTTTAGTTAAAATTTCGTGAAACTGGCCCCAGAGTTCTTAAATAAAATAAAGGCAATTTTGACGCCCGTGCGTAGCATCCCTTTGGTTGCAAATCGGATATCAGCTGGTGAAAAGTCGTTGATTTCTAGTAATCCCTCAATAACCCTAAAATCTAATGCCAACGATGGTCATTGGTCAGATAATGAAGAAACTTGTCATATTAATGAACGTGAGTTATTAGCAGAAAGTCAGGCCCGGTCGAGTGTTGGGGGCTGCCAATAATTTGGGCGCGAGCAATTTCAGTCCACCCCGGGTCCATTGTATCAATGGCATAATAGGTAATTAGAAAAACGACAGGATAGAGTTTTATTTATATTCTTATCCATCAAATAATTCACCGCTATCAGTTTTGACTACTTAAAACAAGGTTTCAAAACAAGCTAAAGACATCATGCCATCCTCATGGAGAAAAAGTACAGAAAAAAAGTATAACACATACATCAAAAGATGGGTACAGTGTTGAGTGGGAAATTGATCCCTTTCTCCACCTTTAGAAGTTGTTATAGAGTTTTTATACCCCTAATTTCCATGTGGACGTATATTGTTGTCGCCCCTGTTCGTCCGTCCGTCCACAATTGTTTGTTAACAGTCTACAGGTCACAATTTTTATCCGATTTCAACGAAACTTAAAATATATGTTTATCACCCTGAGATCTCGGTTCCTTTCGATATTGGCATGTATCGGACTTTAACTTCATGGGTGATGTCCTCTGATTGTACGAAAAATCACGTTTTTAGCTTGTGAACAGTGTAGAGGTCACAATTTCGAACCGATTTAGATGAAAGTTGCAATGCATGGTTATAACCCACAGATCTTGGTTCCTTTCGATATTTGCGCCCATCGGATCGTAACTTCCTGAATTATGGCCCCTGATGAAACTTGAAATGCGTGTTTATCACCAAAAGATCGCGGTCTCTGTCTATTTTCGGGCACGTTGGACCATAACTTCCTGAATTATGGCCCCTGATAGTACGAAAAATCATGTTTTTTACCTATGGAGGTCACAATTTCATTCCGAATTAAAAGACCGTTTGACTATATCCCCGTAACACATTGAGTAAGAATTTCTTGAAAATCGTTAATTGAACAGCTAAATCCATAATATTAAATGTTTTTTTATACTTAACGTTAGCATTGGGCAGAATAGTTATTTTCATAACTGTTTTTTTTTTGGGGGGGGGGGGGGGCGCTACGTCTTCTCCTCCACAGTTATTGATCCCTTTTAAAGGCAACTAGTATGAAACTAACGCTTTTTTCACATCTCGGTTCTAAGGCTATTTTAGAATCCTTACCGTCTATTTTTCACGGAGATTCCTCTTTGATCACCAAAAGGAATCATTTCCTGTCACATCTGACACAAAGTTATAATAATCCAACACTATTTTCATGTAGAATTGTGCTCTAAGAAAAGTACACAACTTTCATTCAAACCCAGGCGCCATTTTTAACTGACGTCTGCGCAGACCGGTTCATAGCTGCTCTCAGCCAGTATTCCAAATTTAGGAATGGAATTTTTACCGGGCCTATGTTTCGTTGCCTCGCAACCTATTTTTAACTAATCTATACAATCAAAAACTCAAATACAGTGATATTAATATAGATAGATCTGCGCTGTCTACAATAATATATTGATAATATACCGGTTGGAACAAAAACATGAAATGAAATACGTAGAAGAATGTATAACTTCATGTACACCGCATATAAATCCATGTATAAATTAGAAAGACAGATGTTTAAAAGAGAAAAGAGTACCGCTAAAATTATAAAATCTTTATTTTATAAATCACCCGTGCACTAATCTTATATAATCATATTGTTTATATTTTAATTCTAAAATGAATAAGGCAAGCTTTGTGATATAATTTAATTGGTCCGAGTGGTCTTTTGGGTTGGTCGCGCATTGCATCTTGGGGTTTGTAATCTCACTAAACATGGCGGCTAAAGAAGACGTTTTGCAGTTAAACAAAAGAAAATGTAAACATCCGAGTGGTGGATATGGTAGCCATAGTAGGTCCTACGCCGGGTGTTTTAATGTTAAGGATAATTGCGGGATTAAAATTCTTCAACTCTCCTGAAGAAAGAGTCAAGTCTACGCCGCGTCGTCTGCTATGAGTACGATACGAGTCATCGTCGAGTGCTAGGCCTAGCACAGCGTTTTACTCTATGGCCCTAGTGCTTTAAATATATATAAAAAAATATCTGAGCCATAAAAACATAATAGATTATAATAACAGCAATATATATCATCAAAAATGTTATTTTGTAAGAGTACATATTTGGTGAAAGATGTTTTCATATTTGATTGGTTACTTGGCATTATATTGCATGTTATGATATAAATTAATATAGGCCTATAGGGGCCTATTCCAATGTAAAGTGGAATATCTATACTCTTAGTCTTATGATAAGCAAAATCAAATCAAATCAATGTGCTATTGATATATAGCTAGAGACAAGGAAGAAATTTAATTTACCGTCCACATGACACAAACTACTAGGTAATTTTGGGACTAACATGGTTCAGTTTTATTTCAATAATTCACTTACGAGTATGTACTAGTGAGAGGGTCTGGGGGACCCAGACAAAACCCACGAGGTTGTACAATATCCGGTAATTTAAATTATGCTTCCATGTAACCAAACCAAATCATAGCATTCTTTATTGCTATCTAGTATTTTCGTAATTTTAGAATTACATGTAGTTGAGGTTTTTAAAGGATCAAATTTTAAATTGTAAGCCTTACCCATTAAGTCTGTGCAATCTGCACATGTTCTTTTTTACATTCCATAATTACTGAATAAAATATATTTAGATTCATATGTTGTCATTAAAAGAAAATGAAAAGCTACTATCTATATTTTCTGATGAATTGTATTCTGGTAAATAGATATCATGAACAAGTCTATTTTTTTCTAAGATTGTGTATCGAAATATGCGATTCTTTGTAGGCCTGCAATTACTTGTGGCAAACAAAGTGTTAAGTTTATGGTATCTGTAATATACCTTTCCAAATTTCATAACAAAATTACTATTTGGCTTAATTAGCAGTTGCAGTAAGACTTTAATAAAACAGTAAGCCTAATACATTTATGTTATTCAAAATCACATTTCCCTCTTTTACTGGAGGCCTTAATCCGACCACCTATAAATTCCATAATAGAACACAAATTAAATTTTCCATTTCTAAATAATTCCATTACAGTACACAATATAAATTAAATTTTCTATTCCTAAATGAAATAAAAGTAAGTCTGAACACAGATCAGACCTAATGTCACGGATATCTAGATCACACTTCAGATTGATAATAATTTAATATATTCTTGTGCAATGGTGTAAAATGGACATTTTCACAGTATTTGGGGGGGGAGGGGGTAGCATGGGGCCTCTAAAGGCTGTCAAAACAGTACATGGCACCCAGAGCAATATGCAAAATATTCATCCTCAAGTTGTTTTTGGCTTATAATTGTTTGTAAAAAGAGAAACCAATCAACTCAAATATGTTTATTGAAAAATGTAATACTATTTAAAATAGAATTTTAATATCTTTAATTTTTTTTTTAATTTTTTAAAAATGAAAGCCTGCATTAATAGATCTTTAAAGCACACAGTGAGTCAACGTTTAAACCAAACGTAATTTATCTTGGAAACAACCAGCGGCTCAAATCTGTTTGTTCGAAAGTGTTAGGCCTATAGGCCTATTTGAAATTCAATTTTAATATTCTTAAATTATTTTATATTTTAATGAAAGCTTACTTTATTAATCTTACATAAATAAGAGAAAAACACAGTAATACGCTCTAGAAGACAAAGGTAATTTTCTTTGGGGGAAAAAGTTTTTATCCAAAAAGGGCGTGACATTTTCAAATGGGCCATTTTAAGGGTTATGGAAATAACATTTCAAATCTAGGAATCGAAACAACAAGTATTTGGTGGATTAGTTTTAAAAGTTAATTAAAAAAAAATATTAAAATCGACAATAATTTACGGCCTTATAGATATTACACAATGACATATGTCATAGAAGCGTCCTGCCATATTAAAATACGTTTAAGTGATTGTAACATAAACCTGTTGCTATCAACACTCGGCTTATGTCATTGTGTAACTTGTTGTTGGCATGTCTTATCTTTCATTGTCATTGTGTAACTTGTTGTTGGCATGTCTTATCCAACTTTCTTTGTCTGATAAACTATATTGAATGTTAAACCTGATATGATGCATGATATATTAGACAGGTGTCTAATGAGCTCCTTTTTTTGAATACTTTTATAAACTCGGAACAGAAACGAATCGATAGTGAGACCCAGTCAGGGCTAGGAGTTAGGTCCGGTCAGGACTGAGCGAAGGCCATGGGCGCCTTGGCACGAGACGAGACGAGAGCTTCTGGAGTTAACACACTCGTGCTAAGCCAAGCTAATTAAGTCATGACTCCTTCCATATAGTTAGTTCTACGGTTGTTTACATTATGATGTTTGTACCTAACATTGTAAGAAGCAGAATAAAAGTATTATTAGAATTATATACGTACCAGTGTTGTCATCCACAAGTATGTTTAAAGAACCAAATACTGTCACATAAACCAAATCGTAAACCGACACAATTGCCGCCTTTCACTTCATATACACTCCGGGCCGTACCACGCTACTCTCAGTTTAGGCATGTTTTAAAAATATGAATCATGTTTTATAAATTCCCGAAACACACACACAACTAACATATGCTTGTATGTGATAATTCTAAGTACTTTTGTTACCGAAAGTACTATAGATATCATAACGTTGAGCGAATTGAGAGTGCGTGTTTATTACAGACAATTCCCAAGATGCATTGCGTGTTTCTGTGGGTAGTAATGGGAGTTGCCAGTTGGGTGACGCTAAATGCTATTAAGTTGGTGATGGTGTGTGTTTTTAAACTTTAAAATATGGTTATTGTGTATTGCATGAGCGGAAAATATTTACTTCTTTACCCCTCTTTCAATATTTTACTGTCCCTGGTACATTCATGATTACATGATTTAGAAGACGTAAAACGTACTCGTTCGTTTGAGCAAAGAAAACATAATTTCTGAAAATAGACGACTTTCAATTTAAAATGGGGTATTTCTAATATTACGTGTCTGTCATAAATAGCTGTTTTTATTTCGGAAGATTTTATTACTAGGAATAGTAGAAACAATTTTAAATAACACCACTCCAGTCGGAACGACATTGTTATGGGGGTGAGGGAGGGCCGATTGTCAAAGTAGCCAACCAAAATGGGATTCACAGGTAGTTTTATGGTTCAAAGGGTTGTTACATTATGCGATACGTCAGTCATTTAATATTCGTCACGCTGAACACTACACTATAAACATGGGGATGGATGGCTGAATTATTAGCACGTGCGCGCTGTATCATAAAGTCTGTCATTGAGTCAACTGGCGTGACAATGAGTAAGTTCGCCTGTACAGCCTCGTGGGTTTTCTCCGAATCCTCCGGTTTCCTCCAACTGCTAAAGAATCTTACGCGCAAGCGAATTATTGAAATAAAATTTAACCATATGTTAGTCCCGAAATTACATAGTTTGTGTCGAGTGGACTTTAAATCCCATTTCTCTCTCTCTTACGGGTTAGAGAGATATCTCACTATATACTACACTATAAATATAGGTTTGAGAAATATACCTCACTGTATACCACACAGGTGAGAGATATACCCCACTGTCTTACAGTCTTTATGTCATCAACATGAAACAGAGGTAAGATATGTTTTACTTACCATGGATAAAAAACACAACTAAAATAGAGACGAAACGTCTACAAATGGCGGAGCTCTATGTAACAATGAAGTAAATGAAATACTTCCCTATGATCAATAAGCCCTACATGTATTTTCGGTTGAATACCAGACCCGGATGTACATTTTACATATGACCACAGATTACTAAAGATTTCCCCATTGACTTTAATGTTAATTCTCGTCTCTTAGACCGACTTTAACTTTTTCTCATATTTTCGTTGAGTAGAATGCTTTCTGCCTCTCTTGCCCAAATGCACGTAGCAGGTTCACCATGGCAATATGCAAACATAAAAATCACAAAACAGTTGCATTGATTGTAATATTAGAGATCTATACTGAAACATGTATCCCTGCTCCCTCAACATGTCACTGACTGAATCAATCTATGTCTTACCACCCCTCACTAACATTTGTACATATAAACAAAAATCGAACATTAAGCTGACATTTACACATCTACACCAGTTTTGTACCAGGGTGTGGTCTCATTGGCCTGACATGTCTCAGTGTTCTAAGTTTGATTTTAAACAAATAAAGGTTAGAAATCCTTAAAATGTACAAAATAACTATTTATTGGTGAAAAATAACATTCCTAGCTGTAATTCAACCACAAATTCCAATTACTACCATTAAATTGTCAACACAGGTGCAAATATTAAATCTCTCAAAAAACATTAATTTGTACTCTGTTAACGGAATGATGGAGTGGAATATTGCCTTCTACATGAAGGAAATGCAAGAATTTAATGTTTCAAAGAAGAACAAAATGCTTGCTCTGGGTAAAATAGTGGCAAACTGAGCCAACCCCTATTTTGAACATTTGGTACAAACCCATCTGCTGCACATTAACTCAGTGTTACCATTGCATTTTTTGATTTTGTGTAGGAAAACTGGAGCTATTTCTAAACCTGACAAACTTATAGATTTTGACTCTTTTGAGTACCCCATAAACATTGCAATATGGGCCCAAGGGATACCACAAGGTCCCCATACGGGACCCATATTATCGTCCCACACCCAAATGCACGCAAATACACTTTATTTTCATAAATATTAATATCGCAGAGACAAGCCAAATGATATAATGGTTACCTCTTTCTTATAATGATAATCTGACCTTATAGTGTGTGTATCTGGGGCCAATGTGGGGATCTATATGGGATTTCCCACATTTAGATAACTATTTTTTCTTAATACTTGTGGCCAATGTGGTGTCCTTATGGGATTACCCATGTGTGTATCTGTGGATAATATGGTATCTGAATATAACTTTTGAGTATCTTGTACCAACATGGTATCCGTATAGGATTACTTATTTGTGTATTTATAAGTTCATTATGGAATCCATACTTTTAGTTGTGTATATATTAATATCACAGAGACGAGCTAAATGATATATGCTACTTCTTCCTTACATCGATTATTTGACCTTATAGTGTGCGTGTCTGTGGCCTATATGGGATTACCCACATTAACAACACTGTTTTGTATACATGGGGCCAATATGGTGTCCATATGGTGTTACCCATGTGTATATCTGGCGCAAATATCTGGGACCAATTTTGTATCCATATGGGATTATCTATTTGTGTATGTATAAGTTCATTATTGAATACATACTTTAGTTTTGTGAACCAATCTGCACAAAAAGATTACAATATTATGTGCACCAGATGTGACAAAGTAATTTATACATTGAACTTTGCTAGATTTGACATTATATTATATTGGAAGTTTTCAACTATATACAACTTCTGCTCATGTGTTCAATGTGTTATTTACGGGCAACACACGATTGACCTCTGCTCGTTTTGACAAAACGCACGATCTCATTAAATATCTTATTTATTCATATGTTATTTATAACCTACACATGATCTATGTGTTTAACACTCAGCAGAACTTTACGACTTTAATGGAAAGATGCAGTGCAGTTATAGAAACTATAACCTCAATTCCAAATAAGTTAATCTGTCATGTATCATTATTCTTAATGGTTGTATGCTTTATAAAGCCAGAATTTACTGACAGTAAGTCAGACTTGAATAGAGCTCCTTCCGATCTATGTCTATTCCATGTTCTCAATAAAAAATCAACCAACTATGCTGATGGTCTGTTATCTGTAGTGTTACACAGAAGTCTGTGTAGTATGGGTATGATATAAGCACATTCATATTTATAATGTAAATGGGTTCAATATGGTATCCATATGGGATTACCCACCTCTGTATCTCGGGCCAATATATATATATATATATGGCATTAGCGCACATATATAATAATACATATGTCTGGGTCCAATATGGTATCCATATAGGATTGGCGACACTTGTGTCCGCTTCAACTTGGAATACCCATTGCATTTAGTAAATATTAATAAGTATTCAGAAAATTAAAATCATAATATTATTAAAGTGTTTATTTTAAGAAATACATACTTCACTCCACCAATCAAAATAAATGTCAGTCTTAGTAGAGCTTTAAAGCAAAGGAATTGCTAATACATTATTCTTTAAAAGAAAAAAGTCAAAGAAATCGGGACCGGTTTTTACTAAAGTTTATTATATGAATACAGGCTGGCTGATAGGTATCATGCTAGTTAGATTTTAATTACTATTGCAGATTATGTACTCAAATTATATAATAACTAATTAACCATACTGCAGAGGTCATCAAGTCAACCGTGAATATCTATCAGCAAGTCATTCTTAATAACCAATTTAGTTTGTTTAGTCAGTGGTTTAATTTTTGGATTCTGAAATGCAGAAGAGTGTGTATAGCTGCTCGAAGTTAGTAACAACAATAAACTGACGAAAATGGTACACATCTCTGCAATCGAGTCAATTCACATGACGTCACACAAATTGGCCGCTGCAATTTTGGTGGCCATCCATATGGAACGGAATTTCCCTCATAATTCTAACTCCTAACCTAGTAATGCGTATGTTAATATGCTTAATTCTATTCATGTAAGTTCTTACTAACAAATGTTAAATTGGCTATATACACATGTAAATATGCTAATTTATATGACTTACTTCTTAAATATTGCAGTTTGAATTTGTATTTTGTTCCCTCTCCATTATTGCTTTTAATTTATTGTAGTCTGTTAAGTGTCGTTAACATTTTGACATTTCACAAATGTTGCGCGGTAAAGCTGTCATAATTCTAAGCTCATTTTGGTAACGGATGGCGGTGTTTACAATTGTATGGTGGCTAATTGGGAACATGTAAAATTGACCCGATAAATAAATAGGCTATTTTATCCTGCATTTTCACAAATAATGCACTATAAATTGTTTTGTTCTATTTGTTTTCTAAAAGAATAACATATAGCAAGACCTCATTACTTCATGTATGAAAGTGAATAAATAAATATAAATCGGTCATGCTTAGTTTAGCTTATCTCGTCCTCTCAAAACTATGAAATGTTATACGCAAACAATTTATGATATTATTGAAGTCATCTATATCGGGCCAGGCTTCCAAATTATCGGGAGCCGCGGTGCCTCGGGAAGTAAGTCACTGGCTCGGTAACTAGGAGGTCCCGGGTTTCCGGCGTGATTTCCACCTGTTAGTGCCTGACAAGGAACTGTGTCTTCGTGGGACGAAAACCCAATTACGTACACCAAGAGTAGGCCATAGCGCCCCTGTCCGTACAAAATCCCCAGACATTGCACACTTCATGACGTTTACCTTTCTTCATTAGCACAGTCAGTACATAATAGCAGGGAGTTAAACTTTATTTCATTTCCAAATCACCGGTTTTGTGTCTGGAGGTAGGAGGGATTTTGAGGATAGGGCGAACGATTTACCGCCCATATTGATCCCATTCTATGGTGTCGTAACTAAACGAATTTAAAACTGGTATAGTTCTACATTATTTATTACACCCTCTCAAATTTATATATTATGCTCCCGTTGAGGGGTTCCGGGGAAATTGCCGCCGTGCATCCCCTTTTATATTTTAATGTTTCCAAATGAAATGGAGTTGAACGTCCTACTGTTCTGTTCCGAACTTAGCTAATACGCCATACAGTGTGCTATGAGGGACATTTTGCTCGGACAGCGGTAAGAACATATCCGAAGAACTCGATTAGGTTCAATTCTGGCACGTTTCCCCGAAGATATTATAATTTTGATTAGCTATAATATACTATTCAAAAAAGTAGGGGATATTTGATTTTTAAGTGTTATTAAAGTCACCTAATGAAATTGACGAAGAAACAAATGACAAAATGAAATGAAGTTCACATTCATCGATTTATTCCAAATGATCGTTAGATTAAGTAAGGCACAGACTGACCATTATAAGGGTAAAATGATACCCGGGGTCAAACAGCAAAGTTACCACAGCATCACAACAAAGTCAGTAACGGGTAAATCCTCCTCTGTTTGCCAAACAAGCATTGATCCGACGTGGCATACTCCTAATGAGACGTCTAAGGTCATTTGGGTCCAGATTGTCCCATTCCTGTTGCAACGCAGCAGCAAGTTCTTGGAAATTGGCAGGACGTTGTTGACGTTGGCGTAACCTCAGTCCAAGCATGTCCCAGACATGCTCGATGGGGGAGAGGTCGGGACTCAGTGCTGGCCAAGGTCAGTGCTGGCCAAGGTAATGTGGCGATGTTCTGTTGTTGGAGGTAACCTGTAACGATCCTGTGTTCGATCCCTACATTGGCCGAACAAGTTCATCTAAATTTTCCTGGGTGTTTTCCTCTTGTCAGTGATTCAGAACGTAGCATCTGACAAGGACAACTGTATAGTCGTTCGTATGGGACGAAAAACCGAGGTCCCGTGTATACATTGGCGTATGCCCGTCTTCCATTAGCCCAGGTAAGGTGCAGAAGAGTAGGACGTTAAACCCCATTTCATTTGTCAGGAACCTCGTCTAGCACCACTGTAAAGGGTAAATCACGCTGGAAAACCAGAGGGACTTTCCCTTCTAACACCGGGAGCGAACCCACCGAGGATCATGAATTTGGAAGCTTGACCCCATAAAAAGCTAAAATAATATAAAAAAAAATATACTAAAGCGTAAAATATTTCATAAATTTGAGGTGAAAAATGATTACCTATTTATATTTATTTATTCACTCCCGTGCATGACGTAATTAATTCTTACATATATTTTATTGTTCCTTTAGAAACAAAATATACCAAATCAATCGATTAAGCAGTGTTATGGTAAATGCACGACAGAGAATCCTATTTATATATTTTAAACATATATAGAATATTTTATGGTTTTGAGCTGTGTCGGGTTATGAAAAGGGCGAGATTTTGCATGTCCCCAATCATACCAAAATGAGCTTAGAATTATTACATATTTACCGCATAACATTTGTGAAATGTCAAAATACATGTCATAAAGTGCTCTTTAGGTAGAGTTTCTTTTATAATACTATACTCGTTTCTATTGAGTTGTTCAGCTGAAGTAACCCGTGACAACAACATATTGAGACGACTACATAACAGAATAAGACGATTCAATGTTTAATAACTCAACGATAATTTCCATTTAATTGCCAGCCCTTTCACAATATTTGAATGAAATATCCCGCACGGGGTGTTAATCTGTTTTCAGTTACTATTCCAATTCATAAAACATTTAACAACGTCTTGACGTTATTCATTAGTTACAATTTATTGCGTTATTCGTGTATTGTAAATAATACAGTTCAAGAGATCAAAATATTTCTATTTTATACATTCAACATTACACGTAGGCCTAAATGTATTTTCAAATACGTGTATAAACATATTAATAGACTGGTAGGAGAACTTCGCATTAACGTGAGCTGGGGATAAAAATGTGAGACAAAATGATTCTTACTTTTTATTAAAGCTATTGGGTAAAAAAGTTACAGGCGTTCTAGTTTTCCTGCCCGTTCGACTAATAAAATCCATTTTAGTAGAATATTTGCTAACTTTTAGTCATGTTGGGAATAGTCCGGTGGCTGAAGGGGGGGAATCGCCACCCGAGCTGTGAATTTATGAGACCAAGTTTTTCTAGACCAGTTTTTTGTGTAGATTCCGAGTCTGGGTGGTGATCGGGCGTTTGAGGGGGCGTTTTTGAGATGTAGGAGGCCAAATGTCTGCAATGGGTGTGTGTTTGTGGAGTGGGGGTATCATTATGTTGATATAATATATTAATAAAACATAAATTTCTAGGACTGCCTATCTTTAAATAAGTGTTTATGATGCACCTGGACAATTGTTTTGATTTGTAGACAGGTGTGCGTGTTTGGAGGGGTGGGGATAAAATCATGTTGATTTAAATCATGATTGTCGAAGAGCTTGATGAAACATCCCATTGTGTGGAGGTGGACACCGGGGTTGGTGTCCGAGTGGAAGGGGGGGGGCAATATGTATTTTTGTGGACAGAAATCATTTCGTTCATAATTGAGCTTAAAGTTGCGCCTCGTACATGTAAATTAAAAACACAGTAACTCAAATATATGTTTAGTTTTTTGATTATTCTTAGTCTTCATCAGAAGATTTAAAATCAAAAGTTCATATGAGCGTGATAAATATTTTCTTGGTTGCTCGCCCACAGCTCGCATATTCTTTGGAAATGCTTCCGAAACCAATCCACATTGTAAATCTTCATTCCAGCCATGCAGCGAAAGACCACGTATACGGCAAGGTGGTAATAAGAAAAGGTCTGTTATTTTTTCACCCCAAAAAAAAACTTTTTTCCGGCGACATCTACTGATGTAAGTCGTCTTTCGCGATATTTTCTCCCCTTTTGCCCGTCTCATTATCGATCAAAATTTGTATATTGGGATCATCGTTTGCGAAGAGAATGATTGGGATGTCTTTTTCGCCCGAGCAAGAACGCCGGTAAGATATGTTGGTGTCCTCGTGGTTGGTTGTCAGTTCTAGGATATTATTGACACTTTCAATACTAATCTCGACATTTTTTGATCCAATCAAGATTAGTATTGAAAGTGTCGAGAATATTTCGGCTGGAATGACGTAATTGCTGGTTTAGAAAACCGACTACATCAGTGATGAAAAATAACAAAATTTTCTTTCTTTATCACCATCTGAGTAGTATTTTGCTGCACATTAAACGCAATAATTATGTTGTATCAATATAGAGACATCCTGCAAAACCAATGATCGAACAAGATGACCCTGCGATACAAGGCTGGAGTGAAGATTTACAATGTGAATGTGTATCTGAAGCACATCCAATGGATATATTAATGCCATCTGTTGATCAGCCACCAAGAAGACATCTATCCCGCTCATATTATAAGAATACTCTAATATCTAAACATGTGTTAATTTCCAGATCTCTCGAAAAGTTCTATTATAATTTAATGTTTTGAATGACGATATTGGTACTGAACACCCCCCCCCTCTCATACAATGGTAATCTTATACACATAGAGATGTGCAGTGGAAATAAAAAGTAATGTTTTTACAAAGCTCTAAGACAATCATCATTTAAATCAACGTGAACTCATTTCCCGCCAATTTATGTTTTATTAATATATTATGTCAACAAAGTGACCCCTCGCCCCCACAAACACCCATTGTAGTCATTTGATCCCCTTATATCTCGACAACGACCCCTCAAAAGCCTGATCGCCATCAAGATTCGGAATCTACACAAAAAACTCGCCTAGAAAAACTTGGTCTTACAAATTCACAGCTCGGGTGGCGATCCCCCCCCCCTTCAGCCATCGGCCTAGAATATATGTGTCCATAATCGCCCACCCCAATAGTTAAGCCAGATCAGTACATTTACTAACTGCATGAACGTTGTTGCATAATGTTCAGCATCGTCATGTGTATCAAAAGTGCGAACTGTCAGATATCGTCAGAGGTGGGGTAAACTCGCCAGCCGTTCTTAATCGTCCCACCCCACCCCACAAGCTCGTTTACCAACCACATGAAACATGTTGAAAAATGTTCAGCAAATTCAATAACACTCTTGTTGTAACTGAAAAATATGTCCCAATCTTCATTCTGGTCAACAAATCGTATTATTTTACAATATTCCAATTAAATGATGATATAAATTTGATCTTAACACACCTATTTTAAAAAATTCAACCAATTGATTTGTAAAGTCTAACGTAAACCTCTTCAAATGTGACTTGGATTTTAAAATATTTTCGAACCCTCTGGACAAGTAAAATAGGTTGTAATGGATAATTTACACAACAGGTAGGACATTTAAACATCTAGCACTTAGAATAAGGGTGTTACTTATTTTCTGGAGCTACCAAGCCAGCAAGAATGTTACTGTCCCTTTAAATGCTATAGTTTTAGCTGAAACTAGTGTTGTATATGTGCTATTTTACTTTGTACAAAACGTAACCAAAGAGTAACATTTTTGTTGGATAATTGGATATTATTATATTATTATTATATAGACAGTTTTAGTTTTAAATGTAATTTTAAGTGAACACTTATTATGATCACCTACACCAAACAACAACTTTTATCCCAGCATTGTTTAGTGAGTTCCCTGAGTTAAACCTACCCAAAGTTTACATCTCACACCAAGAGTAAGAATCACATATAAAACTAAAGACAGAGAAACAATCGAAGAGTTGACCCGACCAAATTGAGACAAGTGAAATTTAAATCATCTCAAAATGTTAAATGTGACGATATAAACACGAAAAACCTGATTTATGTTGAAAGGCAGAAGACAAATAATTCATTAAAATGTGACAATAAATTTCAAGTGTGTCTATTTAATGCAAGGTCAGTTAGGAATAAATCTCAGGAACTTAACCAATACGTTTGTGACTACAATTTGGACATTCTTGCTATAACGGAAACATGGTTATTGGCAAATGCAGACACTGCTTCTATCACTGATCTTGTACCAAATGGATATTCCATCTTTCATCAGCCAAGACCAACATGCGGAAGAGGGTTTGCTCTGATTTCCAAGTCCAGTCTTGGTGTTACAGTTCAGAAACCGACTAAGTTTAAAACTTTTGAATATCTTCACACAATACTATCTGTTAAGAACGAAACATTATCTGTTATTGTCATTTATCGTCCACCTAGCAGAGATGCTGAAAGTGTGTCGAATAATCTCATCTCTGATCATTTTCCAGTTAATTTTAATCTCCGTATTCAGAAGCCCCCACTTCAAACTAAAACATTGACTTTTAGAAACCCCAGAATGCTAACTTTGTCTCAATTTCTCAACTAGAAAGTGTCAATGAAAACGCCAGTGCTTATACATAGTAGTATAATAGCAGATATTCTTGATCAAATTCTACCACTCAAGTCCAAAACTATTAATATCCGACCAAACAATGCTTGGTTTACTGATGAGTTACGTGAACTAAAGAAGTCCCAAATAAAGGCGGAAAAAACTTGGTATAAGACCCAACTTCATGTTCACAAATAAATCTTTAAATAAAAGACTGCAAGAAATCATATTTTTCTAATAGAATTAAAAACAGTCAAAATAAGCAACGTGGATTATTTAAAATATCAAAATCTCTTCTTGATCATACGCATGGTCAAAGAATTCTACCAGAAGCTGATGATCAATTTGAACTCGCATTTAAATGTTCAAACTATTTTTCGGAGAAAATTCAAAGAATCCGTTCAGAATTAAAACCTACGGTATTAGCAGACGGTGAAAATCACAATTTTGATTCTCAAATCACTCCGACTTTGTGTAGGTTTCGAACTGTCAGTGACAGAAATCTTGAAAGAAATTACAGACCAGTTTTTATTTTAATTATTATATCAAAGCTTTTAGAACGTTCTATTTCAAAACAGTTCTTGTCTTATAAATATGATCATGATTTATTGGAAAAGTTCCAAAGCGCCTACCGAAAATACAATAGCACTGGAACAGCTCTCATTCGTGTACCCAACGACATCAGCGTATCTGTAGATAAGAGTGAATGTGTTTTACTTCTACTACTGGAGTTATCGGCAGCTTTCGACTTTGTTGAGCATCTAATACTCGTAAATCGACTACAGAATGTGTTTGGACTCAAAGAAAATGCTCTTGAACTTATTACTTCGTATCTAACAAACCGACATCAAACAGTTATAGTTGGTGATCACGCTTCACCCAAAACCATCCTTACTAGTGGAGTTTCGCCAGGATCAGTTCTGGGACCGATACTGTTTAGTCTTTTTGCTTCATCCCTTGGAGAGATAGTACGAAAGCATTGGGCTGTGTTTTCAATTATACGCTGACGATACTCAGATTTATCTATCATTCAAACACTCTGTTGATAATCATCTCAAAACTTGAACAGTGCATAGATGTCATTAAAAATTGGATGACTTTCTTAAGTTAAACGATGGCAAAACTGAATATCTACAAATTGGTTCTAGAAATGTGCTTAGTAAAGTTGATTCTGATCCTTCAATTCGTGTGTGTAAAACTGTTATGTCCCCATCACTAACTGCAAGAAACATAGGAGCAATCTTTTACTCAGATTTTACAATGGAAAATCACGTTATGAATATTTGTAAGAATGGGTATTATAATCTCCGCGATATCAGTAGAATACGTAAATATTTATCTGTTGATGCCATTAGAATTTTAATTCAGTCTCTTGTTATTTCACGTCTTGATTGTTTGAACTCCCTGTTAACTGATCTACCGATTAAGATACTTTCTAAACTACAAAAACTGCAGAATTCTGCAGCACTTTTGGTTACTGGTGTGGGTTATCATGAGCATATAACTCAAATTCTCTACACCCTTCATTGGCTTCCTGTATCATTCCGAATTGATTTTAAAATATTGTTAATCAAATATAAATGTCTAAATGGTTTCGCACCTCCATACTTATCTGAATTGATACAAATCCGCACTTAGGATAGTGCGGCTGGTGAGGACAAAGTAAAGTACTCAATGCTCAAACATCTGCCTAGAAATGCCAAAAGGATACTACTAAACTTCTTCAACACATCCTGGCTGGCGGGAGAGGTACCTAAAGAATGGCGGAAAGCCAACGTCATCCCTCTCCCAAAACCAGGTAAAGAGAGAACAAAAGCAGAGTCCTATCGACCAGTAAGCTTGACATCCACACTGTGCAAAACCTTGGAAACAATGGTTAACATCCGACTACAGTTCTATCTGGAGAGCAACCGACTGATAGACGAAAATCAAAGCGGGTTCAGGAAAGGGCGTTCAACAATGGACCACTTGGTGAGACTACAGCAAGTCATGTCGCAGGCACTCCTCTCTGGGAACCTGTTATGTGCCGTGTTCGTAGATTTAACTAAGGCTTTCGATTTAGTCTGGCTAGACGGACTGCTCTTCAAGTTAGGACGTATTGGTATAACGGGCATAATGTTTCGGTGGATCAAAAGCTTTCTGAGCGATAGAAGGATACAGGTGAATGTTGGCAGATTCCTGAGTGCCGAGCAAACATTAGAAAATGGCACGCCTCAGGGGTCGGTTATCAGTCCCACTCTCTTCAATATCATGATCAACGACATACAGAAATCGTCCTACCTCGACGCCAAAACTGAGTTAGCTAAATTTGCTGATGATAGTACCATATGGAGGACAGGGAGGCATTTTTGTGAACTACAAAAGAATATGCAAAAGGCCTTAGACAAATTCATGGCATGGGCAAACGACTGGGGATTTAAAGTTTCGGAGAAGAAAACGGTCGGCATGCTTGTAAGCAGGGATAGTGGGATAAACAGAATGACTCTGTGTATGAACGGGAAAACCATCGAATTCAAAGACCAAACCAAGTTCCTTGGCGTAATCTTTGACCGAAGGCTGACCTGGAAACCACACATCGACGAGACTGTAGATAGATGCACCAAAATCCTAAACTTAATGAGGAAAATAACGGGCAGCACATGGGGGGCCAACAGAGTTACACTAATGATGGTGTATCGTGCTCTAATACGATCTGTATTAGACTACGGCTCTCTGGCCTTCATGAACTGCGCGCCATTACTCTTAAGGAAGCTTGACACCACCCAACACAAAGCTCTGTGTGTTGCGACTGGCGTAGGGCAAGGGACTAGGAGAGAGGCACTACTGCAGGAAGCCGGGGAGTTGCCCCTATCCCTAAGAAGAAAAGAACTAGCGACAAGGTACTGGGCTAAGATCTCGCAACTGGGCGCAAGATCTCCGACTTTTGTCAGTCTACAAAAGACAAGATATGTGAGAGATCCAAGAAAGAAAAGCTTTGGCCAAGGTATCAGGGAAACAATCAAGGAACTGCGACTGGGGGAGCTCGTGATAAATAAACACGACCCCCAGCGATCGCCCCTTGGACGCTCCCTATACCGCCGGTCAATCTAGATCTGTTACAGAAAACCGACAAGAAAAACAACCCCACTGCCGCACGAGCTTTATCGGTAGAACACCTGGAAGACAACTGGCCGTCCAATGACTGGGACCATGTGTATACGGATGGCTCAAGCAACCCTGAAAGGGGCACCAGCTCGTTTGGAATATACCTGCCAAACGGGGAACAGGGAATAAGCAGGAAACTGCCCAATAACTGTTCGGTGTACACTGCAGAGCTTGTGGCCATTCGTGACGCTATATCATGGATTTCCCACCAAAAGACTAGTAAGTTCGTCATTCCAAGCGACTCCCTGAGCAGTCTGATTTCAATCCAAACTGACAACTCGGACTCAAGACCAGAAGTCATTTTGGAAATCAGGCAGCTGTACCAGAGGGTCTTAGAGAAGGGAAGCAAAGTAGAGCTCGTGTGGATTCCGTCACATGTCAACATTAGAGGAAACGAGGAGGCAGATCGACTCGCAAACGAAGGTCTCAAGGATACAGCACCACTCCGCACCATAGACTACAGCACCACGGAAATCTACAGTATGGTTAAAAGACAGGTCAATTCAATCTGGGAATTAAAACTTGTTGAACTTGACACATACAGATTCCGACTGGATGACAAGATCAACACGAAGACAGCAATCAATCACCCTAGAAGAGATATATGCAGATTTATATCGAAACTAAGGGTGAGAGAGCGGCTGCGAGACCACAAACACCAAGTCATCGTCTGTGAGTGCGGGGAAGAATGTACCACCAACCATGTCCTGGTAGACTGTGAGGTATACAAGGAGGAGAGAAGGGAACTAGTAAGAACAATGGAGACCAACAACATACCATTCACCACTAAGAACCTACTCTTCCCTAGACCAGATCTGAAACTGCAAATCTTCGAACAAATCCACGCCCTAATGGAGACAGTAGGACTAAGTAGAATAGTGAAGTAAGAGGGGGTCATGATTAGACGGGCCCGGCATCTAAACACTAAACTACATATGGGATTGATACCAAACTGGCAGAATAGTGGAGTAAGGGAGGGTCACGATCAGACGGACTCGGCATCTAAACACTATTCCGTCAAAAAACAGACACCAAACCTACAGAATAGGAAAGTGGAGTAAGGGGAGGTCACGATAAGACGGGCCTGGCACCTAAACACAAATCCTACGAAGATGACATGTACCAAACTAAGCAGGATAGTGGAGTAAGGGGGAGTTTCGGTCAGACGTACTCGGCACCTAAACACTATTCCGTAAATAAAAATGATACCAAACCCATAGAGTGGGATAGTGGAGTAAGGGGAGGCCACGATAAGACGGGCCTGGCACCTAAACACTAACCCCAAACGATGACACCAACCAACCCAGAAGCAAACGAGATCATCTACCAAATGATATGTTTATTAAATAAAGGGAAGAACTTCCCACTAAACCCAATCCATGGCTTAAAGCTAAATGGAAAGATTGCAAAATCATATTCTAAAAAACAGGAATCAGCTTCGGCTCTCCTAAGTCTTGTCTGTGATATCACTTATGTGGAAGCAGACGTTAAACACCTAGTAGTAGTAGTAGTAGTAGTAGTAGTAGTAGAAACACAAGGTCTTCTAGGAATGATCTACTGTTGGTACAACTTCAAGTGATACGTTGTCAAGTGATAAGTTAAAAATATATACGGACACAGCAGCTTCTTTGGTCTTTGGAGCTGTTTATAAAAATAAATGGTGCTATGTTAAATTCCCAACTTTTCTAAATTCGTACACTATTACAGTTTTAGAATTTTACCTAATTTTGTTAGCACTGGAATTATGGGGTTTTCTTTGGTGTAATCATTCTATTAGATTGTTTACTGACAATAAAGCTTTGGTTAGTATTATTAATCGCCAAACTAGCAAGGATCCATGCCTTATTAAGATGGTTAGGTGGTTTGTTTTAAAATGTCTCAGTTTGAATCTCGTCTTCAGAGCTAAGTATATCAGAGGTAAATTTAATGTTTATGTCGATTCTCTTTCTCGGTTGCAGGAAGAGAAAATCAATCACTCTCTCTGAAAGCCGGATGTTTACCCACTCCAATTCCACCGGATTAATCTCCAGAGAACCTTTCCCAGTTATTGGAGGATTACTAACTGCCAGCTACACAACTAGTTTATAATCGCGCGTGGTCTGAATTTTTAGTTTTCGCATTTGCCATTAATTTAAATTCCCTTAACACAGAATTATTAACATCTCACATTGTCTTGTTTATTTCCTTTTTATTCAAAAAGGGGTTTTCTCCAACAACTATTCGAACCTATTTATCTGCTATTTCTTACGTTCTAAAAATCAATTTTGATCGAGATCCAACGTCTCATTTTCACATAAAAAAGATGTTGCTGGGGCTTATCGTCTGTCACCCTCGTTTGATAGTAGATTACCAATTACTGACGATATTTTGAATAAACTTATTCAGGCTGTTAAGGTTATTTGTACTTTTATTTACTGCAATGTTTCTTTTGCTTTCAATGCTTTTACACGAGTAGGTGCAATTTGTTTGGCTTGAACCTATCGTAATATTCTACAGTTAAACGATGTTCATATTGAAAGAAGCAAATCATCAATGACTGTTAATGTATGCTTTAGTAATTTTAAACATAGATTGAGAGAGAAATGGGGTTTAACGTCCACTCAACACAAACTAGGTCATTTCGAGACTAACACATTTTGTTAAAAATTTCATTTCAATAATTCGCTTGCGCGTAGGGGTCTTTAGAAGTGGGAGGAAACCGGAGTGCCCGGAGGAAACCTACGAGGTCGAGAAGGCGCCCCTATCGCCATGCCACATACGCTCACACCAGGGCTCGAAACCACAGCCGCAAGCCATAGGTGACCGGCCAGCTAGAGGTCGAAACGCGGCACTCTACACCACTAGGCCATCCCAACCCCCAAACATAGATTGTCTAGATTGTCTTTTGGTCATGGACCCACTTTCGTATCGGCGGCTCTAAGTTTGTCTGAGTATTTGAAAGCCAGAGGAAATATCACAGGTCCACTCTTTATTATTAATACAAATCCAATACCAAGAAGTTATTTTGATAAGAAACTGTTTTCTAGTTTAAGATTTTGTAAACTTAACCCAGAGGTTTATAAAGGCCACAGTTTTAGGATTGGGGCTGCAATACATGCCTCGGAAATAGACATTTCAGACGCCAAAATCCGTGCTTTGGATCGTTGGCACACAAATGCCTTTAGAAAGTATGTAAGAACATACAATGACAAGGACTGGTGGGTGTTATGTGCCAGGCAGGACTATGATTCGCTTGATTCTTTGAGTATCTAGTTAAAGATCAGACTTACTTTGTATGTTGATTTTATCATTACAGTATGTCTGCTTGGGCCGACATAATTTAATTTAAAAATGAGGATAGATTTTTAAGGGTTGCAGCTTGGAAGGGTAGTTGTTTTAAAGTTCCAATTTCACATTTTCTAAGACAGTCAAAACATAATTATTTCTATGTCTTTTTCTCAAAAGGTTGTCAACTCACTATTATACGATCATGGACAAAATTTCATAGGCATTAAAATGACTGACACAGACTGACTGAGGAAATAATATCACAATTACCTCCCTTGTTTTCCCATTCCTCTCCATAGACGGCCATCTTCTTTATATTCTCACCTGTGCGACACTACGGCCCACTCTTACATCGAATTCCAACTAAGTAAGTAAGTAAGGCGACCCTATTCCTTTTCAGTATTTTCACGTACAACCGGGGATTCGAAACCACGCCAGTTGACTCAATGACAGGCTTTATAATACAGCGCGTACGTGCTAACCGTTAGGCCATTCAACCCCTCCCCCACTCGGATTAGGGACATGTGCATCAGTCGGACGCATTTTTGCTACCCTCCCCCCAACAAAATCTTTATTTTCGCACCTGAGCGAAATTCTTACATCGAATTCCAACTAAGTAAGTAATTATGAATGTGCAAGGACATAACTGGCGGATTCAAAACGCCGCAGAAACATATTTTCCACAACTGGAATTATGTATTAAGTCCCGTATTTTAACATTTTAAAACCTCGCCACCGGCCCCACACCCTCTCGCTAGTACAGGTTACTTAATCGTTGTGCAAAATAAATAATGAATATACATGAAGACTACTTAAAGAGAGGAAAGAGTAGGCTATACATTGTACATGAACTTGCTTTTCACTGGTATATGTCACATGATATCGTATTATGACTCGGGTTTTGACACTGCATACCCCCGTCTCCGTAATCATGGTAATATATGTAGTTTAGTATCATCCAAATTGAATAGTGTATATTTTTAAAGGTAAATAATTTTATAGTGTGCAGAACGCTGTCGTGTGCCGGTTTACTGTATATTAGATTGATCTTGGCCGCGTTTCCATATACGATTATAAGTCACGTGATATCTACATTTGTATACCCCCGTAGATGACGCTCTGCGTAAGATGATATATACAAAGCGTAAACGACAAATGAGAAGTGGCAGAGCGCAAATGTAATGTGGAAAATGTCTATTGTACACACGTCAAAAACAGAATTTTCCAATGAAACATTTGTCATTTGACACGTTGCATTTAACGTTTTACATTTAACTTTGGCATTAGAGGTATTTTGACATAATCATTACCGGTATTAAGACTTTGTACGTTGTACTTTTTACACGTAATCAATGGAAAAGACATTTTAGCAAAGCATTTAATATTTGCAGCGGTAGCCTTCCATACAAACAGGCTTAAAGAGAGTAATTGGCTGTGAATTATAACAAACGTATCATCAATTTTTCTAGCCCAAACGATTGGTTTGATAGGGGAACTGTGTACAAGTAGACTTCGCATATAACGGACACCCCGGGACCGTAAAAAAATAGTCTGTTATAAACGGTGTCCATTATACAAAAAAAAAACTGCTATCCATGGTGAAGATAATTGCAACACTAAGAACAAGAGGTCGCAATCACCAGTCGTATGCCTATTAACAGCATGGCACGCTTCAGAATGCTGCAGGATTTCCACACGTTGATTTCCAATTTCCTCTGGATTTTTAGCAAAGAGTCCTGTTATCACTAAAATATTGTAACACGATCTCGATGTCACATGGAACTCTTCGTCTACCATATTAGGCATGACTTACTATGAAATGTGTGAAATGGTTGATTTTGGCGCGAAATAGCTGAAAATGGTCACGTACGCCCATAACAGACATGCTGAAAGCATGCCGCACGTGAAGGTGAAATTAACTATGCTTTTTTACAAGTTACTAAACTACCAATTCAATGTTAATAATTTACCATTTTACAAAATGTAAAGAAGAAAACAATGAACTCTATTTAATTCACGATCAAAATGTGATGTTACAGTTTACCTGACATAACAGCCAGGAGGCTTTCTATGCGCCCCACCCCACCCTAGGCATATTTTGCCGCACTTAAAGAAGACATGGTTTTTATCTTAGCTGTACCGTCTTGTGTCGCTTCTGTTGTTTTTTTGTCGATACGATTTCCGATATCCGTCTTAAAATATTACGTACTGATGTACGGGAGATGTTGAACTAGTGAATTGTAATCTATTGCCAGTAATATTGGATTTTTGATTAGCAGTTAAAGCAGTAGGGGTAAGTCAGAATGCCGGAATGTTTTACACGGCCCAACCAATACAATTTTTGGATAGATGATTAACTGATTCAAGAATTTTGTAAACGTGACAACACTAAAAATCTGGGAAAAGTATTCGGGTCACCGATAATTAAATCAGTAATATCAACATTTAGTTCAGCTTATTCGAGAGTCCGTTATAAAAATGGACTTTTACATCGATTTGTCGATTAGGGACCAATGAAAATCGTCTGTTTTAAACGAGTGTCCATTTTAGAGTGTCCGCTATAATAGACGTTGAAAATAAGAAATTTCTATTACAAAAATCGAGACCAAACTGTTGTGTCCGTTATAAGCGATTGTCCGTTGTATGCGCGTCCGTTATATGCGGAGTCGACTGTAATCCTGATTCGTCCAAGACTGGCAATTGGAAGTACGTCGACTCAAGGCACTCTTCCATTAACATGATGACGTCATCTGTGGTGAGGCTTGGGTGGATCGGTTCATCTAATTCATCAAGTCGTTTCCTCAAGACATTTAAAGCTTCGGTTCTTGGGACGTTGGTGAACAAATCCACGACATCTTAAATCACCTTTCCATGTCACTCTGTTTAGGTTGTTGCCTACAAAATTCTGCAGTCTTTGATGAAGGAGTCTGCGTACTTGCCTAGGAAGGCGAGTTGTTTGGAACTGTAACTATACTCATGGTTCTAAACAATTGCGAGAGAGAGAGAGAGAGAGAGCGAGAAATATGGTTTAACGTCCTCTCGACAAAACTAGGTCATTTCGAGCCTAACACCTGGTTTAATTTTATTTCAATAATTCGCTTGCGCGTAGAATAAACGATTAGTCAGATATTTTAATTTTACTTATCGGTATATCGATGATGTTCTATCACTGATTAATCCTAAATTTAGTGATTATGTAGAATTCATATATCCTGATGAGCTTGAAATTAAAAATACTACTGACAGTGACAATTACGCTTCCTATTTGGATCTGCGTCTCGATTTTGACAATTGCCATAGGCTGAGTGTTAAATTGTATGATAAACGTGATGACTTTGACTTTCCGATTGTTAACTTTCCATTTATTAGTAGTAACATTCCTGTATCACCAGCTTATGGAGTATTTGTGGCTCATCTAATTCGTTACGCGAGAGCTTGTTCTTTTTATTCTGATTTTTTAAGTAGATCGAGACATTTGTCAACTAAGCTTCAACTTCAAGGATACTTGTGCATTAAACTTATAAAATCCTTTAAAATGTTTTATGGCCGTCATATTGACTTGATTGGTAAACATGTCTCTCTCAGCTATTATTCTAGATATATTTAATTGACGCGTATCCTATTTACTATCTGTCTGATTATGTCTACTACATCGTTAGCACTGTTCATCACGCTATCTTACCGAGCTTTCGACTAATAGTTTGGATGCAGCCATGGCGGGTGTGGCGCCAGGCAGGGTAAGCTTACTCTTCCGGACACCTGTTACCACTGATTGTTGTGTACCTTGTACACGATGAACAGTCCATTTGCTGATTACACTATTTTGTCTATAACGTTTTTTAGGACTGTTGGTTTGGATTGTTCGTACTTGGTTTTTATTTTATATTACATTTTTATAAGCTTTATATAGAGGGGATCGGGTGGGGCTAAGTTATAAAGACCCAACATTAATGGTTAGATTTTCGAAAATCACTTTGTCCGTGTACTGATCCATATTTATGTTAAGTTTCAGCCATGTAACCGATGACCTCATCGGACAGGCTTTAGATCGATCTGACTAGGGGAATGTCCCTTTAAATTTGTGATTAAATTTTTTGAGAATTATATTTTACAAGGACAGATCTTTGTTTCTTGTAAAGTTTGGCCATGTAACTGTAGCTGCTCGACCACGCCTTACTTGGAAAATATAATTCTCAAAAATCTAACCATCATTTATCAGATTCTATACAGCATGTCGGGATGCCCCTTTAAAACTTCCTGAATGACACATTATTATACACGACACAAATAACAAAATGCGTACGTGCAATATTATTGCCAGGGGGTGGGGGGTGGTTAGCACGTGCGCGCTGTATCGTAAAGCCTGTCATTGAGAGTCAACTGGCGTGGTTTCGAATCCCTGGTTGTAGGTGACAACGAGTAGGGTTGCTTGGCCAACCTTGTGGGTTTTCTCCGGGTCCTCCGGTTTCCTCCCACTGCTAAAGAACCTTACGCTCAAGCGAATTATTGAAATACGCTCAAGCGAATTATTGAAATAAAATTAAACCATATGTTAGTCCCGAAATGACCTAGTTTGTGTCTAGTAGACGTTAAACCCCATTTCTTTTTCTTTCTGTCCATCCGTCTTTTTAAACCGGAATTTCATTTGAAAATGGCCGTTTAGGACTGTGTGTGTTTATCGGCCACCGTCTAGTTCTTCGTTCTTAATGCTGGAGATTCCAAGGCGCATATTTGTATCAAGAGAGGGCAATGTTTGCTTCTCGGTGACACAAATATCCATTTTGACTGTCCTAAGAGAGTTTTACAAATCCCTAATGTGCATCAATTTCTTCAACATTTTGATATACTGTCACTCATACAAATGGGCATGTTTAAGAGTGGGTCCTGACAGAAACTGCAGACATGATAAACAAGAAATTTGAGATTGTCGATAAGCTATTCCTGGATCTTGATGTTACAAAACCGCCGAAAAAATGTCCAAACCATACAGTGTGGCAACATTAAAAATATCTACCAATCAAAATGATTTTCGGAATGACTTGTTATGTTCATCTATGATCACAAACACTCATTTTGTTATCTCCTAATCCTTGTTTTACTGTATATATTGATCTCCTAATCCTTGTTTTACTGTATATATTGATCTCCTAATCCTTGTTTTACTGTATTAGCTTGATAACGTTGAGAGAATACTCTTCGAAACGTCGCCTAAATAAATTAAGTAGCTGTTATTGTGTATTACTCATGTAGATGTTGAACCTCCTGGATAACCATGCTCCATTAAGCACTAAAACCGTAACAGCCAAATCTCTATAATCCTGATATTCTGAATCAATTAGACTGACAAAAAGTGAAAGGAGTCCGGCAGCGCGGTGCTGGGGAAAACAAAATTAGAAGTTAACAGACAAATCTATGTTTAAAAGTAAAAATGTCAATAAACTCTTAATATCAGAAAAGGTAAAGTATTGTTCTCAGAGGATATCTTTGAGTTCCGGAAATGCCAAGACTCTTATTCGTTCATGTCTTCTTTATTTGGAAAAGCCAGATATGTCACACTACCTGATACTGGTGACGTTTCTGATGTAGCAAACAGTTTCAGTGATTATTTCCTCGAATAAATCACAACCATTCGAAACTTGCTTGGTATTCCTGTCAAACAACCCATCACATCTAATTTTCCTACATACGACAGTAAAGCTTTTTCCAATCTCAACAACACTCTCTCAGAGATATTTTCGTAGGGGAGACCAGTTTATATAAGCCCCGACTTGTTTTCAGATTGTTGATAATATACATGTTTTTTGTAGGGATTTGGGTGTTGACCACGATGTGGGCGTGGAGTCACTTGTACAGCTTCGCAGGATGTCAACGACTTAATTTCTAAAGGTCCTTGCTCCCTAGGGAATTATTTAAATACACATCTACCGTTTATCAGTATTAATCCTTTGTGGATTCGAATGATAGTGTAAAACGTTGATTAGCACGCATCTGCTACATCGCCCCAACTGTCCTTTAAGAGTACCATCTGCGCCTGCGCCTGTAGCCACTGGGATAAGTTAGCAGTCGAGGTTGGTGGTTTTTCGCCAGTTTCACAATGCTTATAAACTGGGAAGGGCCACCAATTATTATTATCATTCTGATACTCCTACCGTTTATTGGGCTTGCCACTGTTTGTCGTGTATTTTGTACACGGGGAGCAGTCCATTTGCTGATTACACTACCTCGTACTGTGATCCAATGGCAACAAAGAAGTTCCCAGATAGCGAAAAGAAATCCCCAATTACTTTTTTTGAAATGTGGATGTACAATGGCTGATCCATTAGCAACCGGATGTTAGAATCCTTGCCACAGATCTGTAGTATCCATGCACTATATATTCAGGAAGATGTTGTTGTTGTGACAAACTAAACATTTAACGCTCGTCGGCATGATGTTCTAAATGTACATTACCTTACACATTCAACCAATAAAAAATTCTATTTCACATCGAGGTGACATGGGGTGGTGACCGAATGGTGAACGCGTGCGCGTTTGATTATACGGTCTGCCATTGAATCAAGTGGCGAGGTTTCGATACCCTGCTTACACGTGACAAGGAATAGGGTCGCCTTTCCCAAGGTTTTTCTCCGGGACCTCCGGTTTCCTCCTACTTCTGAAGACCCCTACGCGATAGCGAATTATTAAAATAAAACTGAACTATCTGTCCCGAAATGACATAGTTCATATCGGATGGACGTTAACACCCCTCACCCCTATTCCTCTCTCTCTCTCGGTGCGGGGGAGTGCATTGCCGAATGGTTAGCACGCGCGCGTTGTAACTTAAAGTCTGTCATTGAGTCAACTGGCGTGGTTTCGAATTCCCGGTTGTACGTGACAAGGACTAGGGTCGTCTGTCCAACGTTGTGGGTTTTCTCCGGGTCCTTCGGTAGTTTCCTCCTACTGCTCAAGACCCCTACGCTCAAGCGAAATATTGAAATAAAATTAAACCATATGTTAGTCCCAAAGTGACCTAGTTTGTGTCGAGTCTCTCTCTCTATCCATAGCCATCTCCCGCTCAAAGCACATTATAGAAACATTTATCTCGCATTCGCATCAAAACCTCCGTTGCCCCACCAAAACCTCGACACCACTGGCCGATGAACACGAAAAGATCAATTTAATGTGCCACATTTCCAGAATAACACTGTTAATTGTGATGATGAATATGGGAAATTAAAATTAGGTTTGCATAAATATTCTAAGCAACTCGAATGAAATGTGAACTAGGACAAACGTTTATAAATACAACATGATCAATATCATCCAGTCTAAACTTATGTGTGAGCTTTCTTATATGTGTGTTTTTGTGTGTGTGTGGTGTGGGGGGGGGGGCGTTTTGTGGTCCTAGAACCATTCGATAGTCCCTATGACTCATTCAACATATTTCATATCTACCAGTCTAAACTTATGTGTGAGCTTTCTTGTTTGCGGGGGTCACCGTTTTGTAGCCCTAGGACCGATTCGATAGTCCCAAGGGCCTCATTGGCTAAACTTAATAATGTTTGATGGAACACACAATTGTGACCTAAAACACAGCAATTCAGAAATAGGAGTGAACGTCAACTCGACAGGGTCCTTGCCGGTCTAACAAGTATTTTACCTGAGAACCCTAAAAACTACAAAGGTTGGTAGTTGACCCTGCCGCGTACAAGCTTGGGATAGAAATCACGGCAACTTCAGTCGATGACAGATCGTATATCTAAAGTGCAATCTTTACACATTCCCGCACTTTCCCACCACCACCACCAAATATTAAACAGAAATCATTTTTGTACAGAAGCAATACGAGAGACATAGTTTGGTTAAAAAATTCTTTTAATTTGCTTTTAAGCAACATTGAGCAATACACGGAAGATGATACAAAAGAGGAAAGGACAAGCGTGGTGCCGATATATAGCCTCGTTTAGAATAGTCATACAAATAAATATAATATTTAGCTTAATCAATAAAATGGTCAATTTGTGGAGGTTTTTAGTTATTGAGCGGTTTCGCATTTGTACATGAACTGGACCCTGTCTCTCGGAATCTTAACTAAAGATAAAATCCAAATTTTAGTAGATACTTCAATTTTGATTGGCTAAGCACTAAAATCAATCTAATAATGCAATCAAATTACGAAAAATTTGAATTTTTATCTTAGCTAAAATTTTGTGAAACAGGCCACCGTTTCTTTAATGTCAATCTGTATTTGAATATTTAGAATTGCATTACTATCAAACAAAGTTTAACAAATTGAGTAATTTGGATTACAAATAACAAATATCTAAATAAAAATAGCTATCATACCACAAACAGTATATTTACTAATACAAAAAACAAATAAAGATTTAAATATCCTCGAATATACATTACATATGATTTAAAACAAAGATAGCCAACCTCCCACGTATGCACCAAATGTGGCGTATTGGATGATTAAAAGTGTCGAATAGGAAAATAAGAAGACTAAGTGGTGTATTGTATCCAAATGGTAAAAATAAATTAAAACAGCAAGTCTACTCATTATTTTTAGAGATGTTATTATTTAAACTCAGAAATTTCATCAAAGACAAGGAAACATTTATCTACTTTATCAGATATAGTTTTTATATTTAATAATTATATCAAGTAAAAATGTCTATAAACATATTTGTCCAATTAGACAGAGATTCATGCGTTATATGGCGAATTTGAATTCGGGAGAAAACTAAATTGACGTATTGTATGTAAACGGTTGGCCATCTCTGAATTAAGAGATAGAAACATTATACACATGACGATTTAAAAGCCAGATATATAAGCAATCTGCACCATGATATACGATTTAAAACTCATTTATATAAACAATCAATTGCGTCATATACGATGTCAAAGACATATACGGATCGTATATAAACAGCCTATTCCATGCTATATGACGTAAAAGGCCAATCCCATTAAAATGCAGATCTATATTTCGTTTCGTTTTTTTTTTTTTAATACTTTCGATGACCTTCACTACATGAAGATCTTACCGGTTGTAGCGATAGGTCGCTTCAGAGGTGATGCGGTAGGCTTTCACTCTATGACGTCTTATATTTCATTAACCAATCAGCATAGATGTTTCTAGTGGATTATCCACAGTTCCATGTAAAACGCACCTAAAGCTCAACGTAACAGACTGTTTCATTGGCTAGTCCCTGCGACCATCCAGGACACGTCAATGATAACAACTCTTCCAGATTCTAGTGTAGTAAAGACAAGTAAAACAAAATTTGCTAATCCCTCAGATCATCCAGGAAACGTCAATGATAACAACTCTTCCAGATCCTAGTGTAGTAAAGACAAGTAAAACGAAATTTTGAACTATAAAAAAACGAAACAAAACATGATCTGTGTTTTAATCAGGTTGAGTAAAAGACAAATAAATAAACAATTAATTACGTCATATACGATTTAAAAGTGATAAACGAATCGTGATATATGATTTAAAAGTCATAAAAGAATCGTGATATATGATTTAAAGTGATAAAAGTATCGTGATATATGATTTAAAAGCAAAACATGTATAAATATATAATCGGTTCCATGATATATGATATAAAACCAACATATATAAACATGATTTAAAACCAACAGCTATAAACAACAGGTTTAATGATTTAGAAAACTATATAATAGAAAGTTTAAAGTGTGTCGGTATCTAAGATATACGGTAACCTCGTATACATGAATACTATCGTCTGGGGTATCTACTATATATATAATCCATTGCATCCTTGGATCATCTGCTACACCTATTATCGTATACTATTTATTATAGTTTGGTGGTATGCAACATACAATGATCCCATGCTGCACGGATTGTGCCCGTAACTCCGATAACGGACGACGCGGTAGGCCAACGCCACCTAGCCTATGTTACTCCCAGGTCCGAGCTACCCCCAAAAACCACATTTCAACCTCGGGACAGACCTAGTGTAGCCGTCACCCATGAACAGACAGACAAACAAACAGACGAGAGTCAGTTGTATAGATGATTTAAAAGACTCATTTACTACCGGTGTAAGCTGTTATTGATAGTCCATTGGCCAATCACGCTATTTTACCGAGATTGTGTCTAATAGGTTGGACGCAGCTATGGCGGGTGTGGCGCCAGGCAGGGTAAGCTTACTCTTCCGGACACCTGTTACCACTGTGTGTCGTGTATTTTGTACACAAGGAGCAGACCATTTGCCAATTACACTAGTTTGTCTATAACGTTTTTTAAGGACTTTGAATTCTGTCTGGTTTGGATTGTTCGTACTTGGTTTTAGTTTATTTATATGATGTCAGCCACTTACACAATAGTTCGGTTGTATATGCGATATCTGATTCGTACGCCATATACATAAACACATTAGGCTGGACACTTACATCATAGTGTGGTGGCATCTATCATATCTGATTTAAACATCATATATAATTTATAATGGTGTATTCCCATGGTTTATTACCAATCAATTTGGTGGTATACACCATGTACACGATTAAATATAGCACAGTTTGGTGGTATACACCATGTACACGATTAAATATACCACCACAGTTTGGTGGTATACACCATGTACACGATTAAATATACCAGAATTAAATATAGAGAATTAGTTACAATAAATAGGACAGTTTGGTGGTAAATACCATGTACACGATTTAATATACTACAGTTTGGTGATTTTTATTATTACAGATGCATATAGAAACACTGCAATAACAGTTTATATAATAGAAAATTAAATTAGTTATAATTAATAGAACATATAAATTATATGTAAGTCAGATAAAGATATAACTCGATAAAATGTTATCAATTCTACCGCGGTGTGTTAATCCAACAAATTCAAGATTTAATTTGAAATAGTGGTCATTAGTTCTTCATAAGTAAGTCCCGTTCCTCAAACCCTTTATTGGTTATCAGTCAGTGCTTCGATAGACATTTCGGATCTTGTTTTGTTATTTTTATGTCCCGTCATATTAACCCTTGGTTCATGACAGGGACACCTGTGGGAGTAACACAAAATGTAGGTAGTCACTCTGAATCATTGGTGGAAAGGGTAAAAATTCAAGATGGTGGACCTATCGTCATTTTCACCCGTGTCTCCCATGATTCATGGGATAAGAAAGTTTTAATAATTTTCATACAAATTCCATACACCAGCAAGAATATCATTAATACACATTCAGAGCTATTCGGGTTTTTTTATACGTGAGAACCTTGTAGGTTTTCTATTGGTCATTTTAATAATGTTAGTCTGACTACGTCCTAATTTGTGAGGTGTGGGCACTTAACTCCGTTGATCCCTTCTTGTCTCGCTTCTTGTTTTCATCCCCATTAAACCCCTTTTCTTAGTGCCCAGCCGTGTCGAGGTGCCAGCGTCTCCTGTAATCAATATGAATGGTCATTAGTAATATTTGTAACATCGTAATCACAGTATATAAACTGTAAGAGTATGTATGGGGTTGGTGGGTGATGAAGGTGTGCTCGGGGTGGGTGCAGCATCAACGTTTCCATGCCAAGTATGACACTTCTGGACTAGAAAATATTGTATTTGAAGAGTACATTCAGTTTACTTTATGTTGTAGAACAGCAATACCGCCTTCAGACTTCGAGTGTTTTCGTACCGTTTATCTTACAAATTTGAAATGCGTTGTTTGTATAGATGGTAGATTAATAGGATTTATGACCTAGGTAATGCATGGGGATATATACACCCATACACGTCAGTTAAGGTAACCTTTCTACAAATCTGTCATAAGGAGATCGACTTTAGATCACATCCTTAAGGACAGACCTATTTACCTGTATTTGGATATTGGGAAACACAAATTTATGTCAATTAAAATATCCATATTGGACCTTATCTACTATCACGCTTTGAACTAAGTTACTTTAATTGTGTGCTGAAATTCATGTTGATATTTTATTAACCAAAGAATATAGGAATATTAATATGTCTTACTCACTGAACAATCGCGGCTACACTTTGTATTCGCAGTTAGATGCGTCATTGCAACAGATGCTACTGATTTCTTTTTAAATCATTCGAGTTAAATATGTTCATAAGTAATGAAAATTTCTTTAAACATTCTTTTAGATGAACGAATAATTATCTCTATAGAATATTCTTTATAAATTCTACTATGTTGATGTCAACAAAACAGCATTTCCATTTGCTTCACTCAATGTTTGATAATAACATATAGATATTATTCAGATCAATTCTATTTTGTCTTGATCTGACAGTGTTTGACAATAGCGGGGGGGGGCAAATTCTATTTAGTCTTGATCTGAGAGCAAGTAATCTATAAAAATGTCTGAATGAAATAAAGTATTCAGCTGTATGTAATACCCACACTAATGTCTGAATGACATAAAGTATACCAATATCAACATGTTTTATGAAATTAATAGATGAACTAGGATTAATACTCACCTTTATCAATCATGTCTAATGCATCTGATAAACCCAACTCTTTAACACATTCTACAAAACACTGATATGAATGGGGACTAGAAATTAATCTACTTGTTAAAATCTGTGTCGCCATCTTGATATCATCATTATCTATATACATGATAATCTGCTCACTGTCATCATCATCTATAACATCTTTATCTTTCAGTAATTCTACCAGTGGTCTTACTTTGTCTGGATGACGAGTTAAAAGATGACCTGTGGTCTGACTAATCTTTCTCTGATACTCAACAGTAAACGCTGAAATGTAACAAATAGTTGTATAACAATTAGAGCATTATTATGTTATTATAATATCAGTATGTTGGTAGTATGTATGATAACTAAAAAGACAGGAAATGGGGTTTAACGTCCTACTTGTCTGGGATTATTAACACGTAATATAAAGTACAAACTATATCTTCTTTCAATATACGAATATAAAGTACAAACTACATCTTCTTTCAGTATTCAAATATAAAGTATAACTATCTCTTCTATTAATGTTCAGATTATTTTTATCTCACTACTCCTCACTAACAATAGTATTCTAGCCATTGGGAATCACGTGGTTAAGTGGGTTAGACGCTGGCGCGCGATCATGGAGGTCGGATGTTCGATCTCTGCATTGGCCGAGTAAGTTCATCCAGATTTCCCTGCGTTGTTTCCCCTTGTCAGTGATGCAGGAAAAACCGAGGAGGTCCCGTGTACAGATTGGGGTGCACAGAAAAGATTCCTTGGCCGTTGGAATTCGATATAAGTGTAGGCCGTTGTTCCGCCTTCAGGGAAAAATTTCCCACATAACTCACTGTATGACGTATGCCCATTTTCATTGGCCCAGTTTAGAACCAGAAAAGTAGGATGTTAAACCAGATTTCATTTCATTTCAGGACGAGTCATGTTGTTATGTATTTCAAGTCATTCAACGTATGTGTGTGTGTGTGTGTGTGTGTGTGTGTGTGTGTGTGGGTGTGGGTGTGTGTGTGTGTGCGGGGGGGGGGGGTGTAATTAAGAATACAAACCATGACTAATATTGTTATATATTTTTGAATACAAATTTAATGGTCGCCAAATATGAAACAAAATATTACGTCTCACATATCGTGTACTCAAAAATTTAAAGATATATAAATATAATAGTGTGGTATAATACAGAATATATGGTAGGTAGCATTATCGGGTGAGGGGTGCTTGATAAAACATAACGATATATAAATATAATACAGAATATATGGTAGGTAGCATTATCGGGAGGGGGGGGGCTTGATAAAATATAGCCATGTAGTTATAATTTGTAGTACAGTGTAAGAATCCAGATTACCATAGAAATGCTGCTAATTTTTGAATGTTGGTCAAATTCAGTCATTCTCATGGTTTTTCACAATAATTGTGTAGTTTTGGTGGTATTAGGTAGACTTTCGTAATATTAGGTGGTATTGGGTAAGTCGTCCTGCCGCGTCATTAGTTACGATGGTCAACATGCTCAAAATGTGTGCTAATAAAAACTGAACCTTCAGTGCAGGCAGCAAACATTCGCCCAAAATAGACATTTACGAAACGATATCCTTTCACTTATTTATCAATAACGTCATGAAAAATATTTCCTCTTTACGATTTTTAAGAATACTTGGTTCTAATTTGATCAAAATGTTGGCAAAAACTCAGCGATTTATTTCTATTATAGTTTAATTTATTGTAACTAGTCCGTAGTCACCTCATGTAGTTTCGTGCTTTTTCTATTTTATAATCTCAAGCTTGCGGAAAAAATCTTGTGGTTAGTTGCCGTCTGCTCTAAATACCTGTCAAAATTTGGGGACAAGAAATTAACTGAATGAAATGTATTTTTCGTAGTCTTGATTAAACAGAGTTGTATGATCAAAATTAAATAACTAGTCAAGAATTATTATGTATGATTCGGTAACCTCGGGAAAATGACAACCGCTTGAATTTCAGAGGTGGAACCGGAATCCTGTGGAGGTGTTATGGAATCCTCTCGAGAGTCCTAGGACAAGTACACGCAAACGTACGGATGCTGTGAGCATGCGGTCACGCGTATATCGATTTTCAGCCGAGGTGGTTCTGTGAGCGAAGGGAAATTGGCTGTGGTATTGCCTTGAAAATGTGTTGTAAATTGCCTTTCTAGAAGGGGATCTAAAACAGGGCGAAATAGGTATAAGTCGATTTGTGGGTATTTTGGTATTCCCTTGAAAAAGCCTGTAACTCTCTATGGGTAGTAGTTCAATACTATTTGGAGGGTTTTTACAACCCCCACCCCCACCGAAATACTTTTATCTTATTTCAATATGCAAATATAAAGTAGAATTGTATCTTCTTTTAATGTTCAAATATAAAGTATAACTATATCTTCTTTAAATGTTCAAACTATTTTATGTCACTGCTGCTCACTAATAATAGTATTCTAGGAAGAGGACACGTGGCTAAGTTGATAAGACGCTGTCTCGCTAGACTGGAGGTCGGGTGTTCGATCCCTGCATTGGCCAAGAAAGTTCATCCAGATTTTTCAGCGTGGTTTCTCCTTGTCAGTGATGCAGGAAGGAGGGCCTGACAAGGACAGCTGTCTCGACGTTCGGATGGGAAGAAAAACCGAGGTCCCGTGTACATATTGACGTGCACAGAAAAGATCCCTTGGCCGTTGGAATTTGATATAAGAGTAGGCCATTGTTTCGCCGTCAGGGAAAAATTTCCCTCATAACTCACTGTATGGCGTATGCCCATTTTCATTGGCCCAGTTTAGAACCAGAAAAGTAAGATGTTAAACCAGATTTCACTTCATTTCATGACGAGCCATGTTGTTATGTATTTCAGGTCGTTCAATTAATATCCGTTTAGCCTTGATTAGACGTATTTGTGTTGGGTGGGGGTGGGGGTAATAATACAAACCATGACTACTATTATAATATATTTTTAAATAAAAATTTCATGGTCGTATTCCAAGCAGAGGCCATCATTCGTTTTGTGTATAATCGGATATAGTCGTTCGGATATATTCTGCTACATATGAAACAAGATATTACGTCTCAAATATCCTGTACTCAAACATTTAAAGATATGTAAATATAATAGTGTGGTATTATACAGAATATATGGTAGGTAGCATTATCAGGTTGGGGGAGGGGAGGCTTGACAAAACATAGCCATGTAGTTATATCTTGTAGTACAGTGTAGTTATATTTTGTAGACAGCTATCGAGTAATACTACTATTAAGATCAGGGGCGTACATAACGATTTCGTTTGGGGGGGGGGGTGTTTAGCCAAAATGCTAATAAAAACTGAACCTTCAGTGCAGGCAGCAAACATTCGCCCCAAATAGACATTTACGAAACGATATCCTTTCACTTATTTATCAATAACGTCATGAAAAATATTTCTTCTTTACGATTTTTAAAAATACTTGGTTCTAATTTGATCAAAACTTTGGCTGAAACTTGGCGATTTTATTTCTCATTTAGTTGATTGTAACGAGTAACCTTGTGTAGTTTCGTGCTTTTTCTATTAAGTAAACTCAAGCTTGCGGTCAAAACTTGTGGTTAGTTGCTGTCTGGTTGAGTTCAAAAGTTACGTTTTAGCCAGCTCTAAATACATGTTAAAATTTTGGGACAGGAAATTAACTGAATGAAATGAATTTTGCGTAGTTTTGATTAACCAGAGTTGTATGGTTAAAATTAAATTACTGGTCTTGAATTATTATGTATGATTCGGTAACCTCGGACAAAATGACAACCGCTTGACTTAGGTGTTATGAAGGCCGCAAACGCAGTTTCCTGCAATTACAACCCATAAAATAAGTGTTTTATTAGATTTCGGGCACTTTATTTTACCAAGTAGATGAAATAAAAACTTTTTTTCACTTTACTCGTCTGCCCGAAAAGTCAGCTTGCCCGAAAGTTAGGGGGTGGGGGCAGCTTCCCCCTGGTTCGTACTCCTATGTTTTTCGTAGTCTTGATTAACCAGAGTTGTATGGTTAAAATTAAATTACTGGTCTTGAATTATTATGTATGATTCGGTAACCTCGGGAAAATGACAACCGCTTGACATGCAGAGGTCAGAACCGGAAGTGAGTGTTATGGAATCCTGCGGAGGTTCCTAGGGCAGGTACCTCTCCGTGAACTTCATATTGATACTTGCGAACATGCGGATGCTGTGAGCATGCGGTCACGCGTATATATATAAGCGAAGGGAAATGCGATAATCCACTTAAAACAGGTCGAAATAGGTAAAAGTCGATCTGGGCATTTTAGTATACCCTGGAAAAAACCGTAACTTAGCCCCTACGGGTAGTAGGTCAATACTTTTTGGAGGGTTATTACAACACCTCTCACCCCGAAATGCTTAAATACTTTCTACATGCACCTCTTATTCTATTTCAAAATATTTTCTTAAAAAAATATATACATAAAATATCGTTAACACAAATATACTAACATCTGAGTATCAGATGTACTTCCTATATAGGTTAAACACTGATAAACTTGAAGTAGCAAATAAATAGACAAACCTGATAAATGTACCATGACACAAGTTAATTAATAAAAATATTAACACTGACCTGGCACAATGCTTGGTAAAATTGGAGATGGCGGATCTAATACATGTATAGAATCGGGGCCTATAAAACAAGGTATTACGAATATCAATTAATACATGTATACACAAATAATGTATTTGGGTACTTGCTGAGCAATTTTAGTTCCAATACGCTAAATTTATACCATTCACTAACTCTGCTATATTATCGGTGAGGACGAGAGGTTGGGGTCGGGTATATGGAAAGGGGGGGGGGCGGGGAAATGGGTTGAATCGTAGCCATTCAGAAGTATATGAATTATTTTTTAGGGATGGCGGTTCAAAAGGTGGTGCTTGTTGAAACGACAGCCCAAGTAACTTTCTGTTTGAGATTTGGTATTCGGGCAACGAATTTAAATAGTTGATATGATCAGAAGTCGCAATGTGGATACCTCTGAACTTATTAGGTAGAATAGTATGGCATTGGGTAAATCGTTCTGTCGCTTCACTATCGTTAATCTTCTAAGAAGAGTCCTAATGCACAAACATAAAACTGATAAAAAAAAACTGATAGAAATCCATTAACAACTGCAGCCTAAGCCTTTATACTCACAGATCAAATGTGGCTACACATTGTATTTAAAATAATACAGTTTGGTGATTTTTATTATTAAAGATGCATATATAAACACTACAATAACAGTTTATATAATAGAAAATTAAATTAGTTATAATTAATAGAACATATAAATTATATGTAAGACAGATAAAGATATAACTCGATAAAATGTTATCAATTCTACCGCGGTGTGTTAATCCAACAAATTCAAGATTTAATTTGAAATAATGGTCATTAGTTCTTCATAAGTAAGTTCCGTTCTTCAAATCCTTTATTGGTTTTCAGTCAGTGCTTCGATAGACATTTCGGGTCTTGTTTTGTTTTGTTTTGTCCAGTCATATTAACCCTCGGTTCATGATAGGGACACATGTGAAGGTAAAACAAAATGTAGTTAGTCACTCTGAATCATAGGTGGAAAGGGTAAAATTCAAGGTGGTGGACCTATCGTCAATTTCACCCTTCCCTCCCATTATTCATGGGATAAGAAAGTTTTAATAATTTTCATACAAATTCCATACACCAGCAAGAATATCATTAATATACATTCAGAGTTATTTGGGATTTTTATACGTGAGAACCTTGTAGGTTTTCTCTTGGTCATTATAATAATGTTAGTCTGGCGATGACCTACTTTGTGAAGTGTGGGCACTAAACCCGGTCGATATATTCTTCGTCTTTTGCTTTTTTAGGTCTTTCTTGTGTTCTTCAGTCCCCATTAAACCTGGTCTCTTGGTGCTCAGCGGTTTCAATATGTCAACGTCTCCTGTAATCAATATGAAAGGTCATTAGTAATGTCTAAGAGTATGTGTGGAGTTAGTGGGTGATGGTGGTGTGGCAGTGGTGGGTGCTGCATCAACGTTTCCATGCCAAGTATGTCACTTCTGGACTAGAAAATATTGTATTTGAAGAGTACATTCAGTTTACTTTATGTTGTAGAAGAGCAATACCGAATTCAGACTTGGAGTGTTTTGGCACCGTTTATCGTACAAATTTGAAATAAGTTTTTTGTATAGACGGTAGATTTATAGGATTTATGACCTAGGTAATGCTTGGGGGAATATAGACTTATACGCGTCAGTTAAGGGTAACCTTTCCACAAATCTGTCACAAGGAGATCGACTTTAGATCACATCCTTAAGGACAGACTTTATTTACCTGTATATGGACATTTGGAAACACAAATTTATGTCAATTCCAATATCCATATGGAGCTTATCTACTATTAAGCTTTGAACTAAGTTACTTTAATTGTGTGCTGAAATTCATGTTGATATTTTATTAACCAAAGAATATAAGAATATTAATATGTCTTACTCACTGAACAATCGCGGCTACACTTCGCAGTTAGATGCAACCATTAATGAAACTGTCCTGTTCATTTCCAATACATGCGTAAAAGTAGCCGTGTATCAGAACTTTCGAAAAGGAGTACTGTTCATTTCTGATACACGGATACTTTTAAACCGTTTAAGAAACTTATCAAGCAATAAGAAGCGGATGTTTAGTCCGACCCAGATCGCAATGATAACTACTTGTTTCGTACTGCACTATGCTAAGGTACATGAGACAACTAATCAAAATCATAGTAACAAAACAAACCGGTAGGAACTACGTGGCAGTGCAAAAATATATGCAATGACATAAAATCAACATAACAACATATTACAAAAAACAACTCTTACACATATCAATTGGCATCTATTCCATAATTTGGTTTGACTTATTATGCAAAACATATAAATGAGAATATTGAATAATTATTTTAACTAATTGTGATTCTCTTGCTAGACACTTCCCAAGCCTTGAAAATAAGCAGGATATAAAAAAAACGCCTAGAAAGTTATAAATTTCATTACAATTAAATTTCAACGGACGAACTATGCGCCGATGCATACTTTCACCAGGAATGACCCACGTTTCGAATTTCCTTTACACTACATTTAATATCATCGCAGTCCTCTACGCCATAGACAAATTGTTTTGACGACGTGGTCTAAAAAAACACGTGGCTTTTTCACGCTCGGGGTTTCACAACAAGGCGCACGTGTAAATACTACCATGAAATCACAGGCACTTGAAGGGATTAAAATAAATTAAAATAAAACTTCTTACTATTGCTTGACTAAATACAAAGAATACAAGGTAAATCAGACGCCATCTTTGTTTTGACTGATTTACCTTGGTCGTCTGATATCATCTCACAATACTCACTAGTTCTAACACTTCATGTCATTTTTATTGCTAACGAGACTTTATTTGATTATTATTCACCTTCCGATGTAATTAAATTGGTCATTTAACACTGTTATTGGTAACAAATCAAACTTGAACCGCTATTATTTATCGACGATCAACTTCCCAAGACCGGAAGTAGCCCGAAATAGCTCGAAATAGGTCAATGACGTCGGCTTGGGGAAGCCGTTGGTTTTGATTGGTCAAGGCATGTTACTAAAAATAAAATTGACTGTCACAGCTGACCGCGAATTATGAATGCCAGAATGACGGCTGAATATTGTCATTGGTATGTAACATGCTTAGGATAATTTAATCTATGAAAAATAAAATAGATTTAATAAATATATACACATTGCTGACATGTTTAATACATTTTTCAAAGTAACTACCTACATTACTTTGAAGATGGTATTAAACATGTGAGCAATAAAATAATTATCTAGAATGGGCAAATTTACTTTATTTTATGCATATTAACTACTTCAAATGGAATCTTCTAACTACTTCTTCATATGTATGTATATATATATATATATGAAGAAGTAGTTAGAAGATTCCATTTGAAGTAGTTAATATGCATAAAATAAAGTAAATTTGCCCATTCTAGATAATTATTTTATATATATATACCTAATAAAGGAGGTATCTATAATTAAACAATTTTATTTCTGTTCCTTGCAAAGCCATATGAGCAAATTTCTTTTGCAGATAGATAAAGCGATAAAAAATCAAGGCAAAATAAAAGGCCCAAAATAAAGTCCCCCCTTCCCACCCATATCAGATAGCAACTTTATTTCTTAAATCATAAAGAACACTTTTTTCATATCTGGATACTGATACCATATAATGGTATAGACTTCCAGCCCATTCTTTTGTTTTCTATGCCTATGCCACAAACCGGACACCTCAGGTCTATGCTATTTTTGGAGAATCAATAATTATATGTTTCATCAATTTTTGGCTTATGAATTTAAAACATTTCAAATCAGTCTAAACACCTGTGGCTAGTGCCACTCTACAGTACTCACTCTGCTTTATGCCATCATTTTTTTCTTTGGGTGCACAAATTGACAGACTGCAACTACACATCTTCTGCAAGTCTTTGATTATCAGTTTGTTAGAACAGTGCACAGTTGGGTTAAAACTGGATATCCATCCAGATCGTTCCAAAATGACAATAAGCATTTGTAAATTATTTGGTTTGGGGAAATGAATTAAAGAGGGGTTTTCGGTGCTACTTTCATGCACCATCCAAGCTTATAAAGACAGTCATACGACATGCAGTACTATTCGTGAATCTTTGCTCGAACTGGGATGCTTCGGCCTACTCTTACTAGATTTCCAAATGTCAAACGTTCTTTAAGGTATACACCAACGTATACACAACACCTCATTTTTTTTCGTCTCATGTGAACAACTAGATGCTGTGGCTTGCCAGGCTCTTCATGCTGCACCACTGACAATGGGCAAAACAGACCAGATATTATTGTATGTCAATAAAAAGAAAACATCAAATTATATTTTTCGTTAATTCCACATGACATAACATTTATTATACCAGTATATACATTATAGAATAAGATTAAACTTTTAAATGACCCGAAACAATTTGATTGCTTTATTTATTGTAAAAAAATTGAAGATATTCAAAATGTGATTATAAATTTGCAATTTTTATGAAAATACCATTTACATTTTATATATAATAAGATTCCCAAAATGTCTCTTTTTTTTAAAAAAAACATTTAGGTTATATAAGCATTATGTTGAGAATGAAGATTCGTTAATACCATTAACAGAAGTTGTACAAGATTTTGATGAAAACTTTGAGAGTACTTCAAGACAGTGTATAGGGAACTACATGAAAAAGACTTTTCCTCAAGTTAAAGTCCTGAAAAGAAGGGAACCTGGAAACTGGGGAAAGCGGTACTATGTGTTTAAAGGAATTGCTAAAAGAACTGAATTTTCAGAGCAAGTCTCTTATCTGAATTTATACCACCAGATTTTTTTATATTAAGAAAAACGGCATTGTGCATTACTATTGGAAAAGAAACAGGCCTATTATGCAACAGTAATAAAGTGTACATGGAACTTTACATTGACCACAATGGTTTGCTAAATATTTCTGTGGGGGGTACAAGGGTTAAAAACATGTTTTCATTTGAAACACTTCAGTTCAACACAAATTCAATACAGTCTTTGTTTTCCATGCTAAAAATAGTTAGATTTTGTGAAGGTTTACCATCAAAGTTACTTGCCACAGATAAAAAAGAGAACGCTATAATCCAAACAAATGCTAAAAATTCAGCAGTGTGCTATTCAACAACTTGCCTAAAAGTTCTACCATTAAAAAACAAACAATACATGCAATCATTGTAAAAATCTTTCAAAAGTAAAATCAAGTACATCAACGACAGAAATTGAAAATCCACCTGAAGTGACTGAATCCCCGTTAGATGCAAATGCAACCTCTAAAACTCAATATTCACCAGTTCAAATTGTTGAATTTTTAAAAGTCAATGCACCATATCTTAGTAACGGTCACGTTGATATAATCAAGTCTCAATTAAAAAATTCACAGTGTAATGATGTTCACGCCAGGAAGTGGGATCCTAGCATTATTCAATTAGCATTATCTGTATGGACACGAAGTCCGAGAGCATACGAACAGTTAGCTAAAACCGGAAATTTAATTCTACCATCCGAAGTTACACTAAGCCGCTACAAAAACTCTGTTGAACAGAAAGCCGGAGTCAATAATGACATGCTACAATGGATGTTCATGCAGGCACAACATGATCAGTTATTGTCAGAAGGGTTCTATGGGGGTTTAATCCTGGACGAAATGGCGATTCAAGAAGACATACAAATTGCAACGAGAGGCGGAACTTCAAAACTGGTTGGATTCTCTAATCTGGGTCTGGAGGCAGAAAACATATCCTCTGGTAAAAGTCAAACACAACTAGCTAATCATGTGCTGCAATTTATGTTTCATGGATTGACAGGCTTTAGGTTTCTAGTAGCCCATTATCTGACTAACCAAGCTAGTGGTCCTCCAATCTATTCTGTTTTCTGGGATGTTGTTCAGGCCTTGGAGACATGGGGATTCCATGTAATATATACATGTCTTGATGGAGCTTCAAACAATCGCTCTTTTATTAAAATGCACTTTCCAGAACCATCACTTGATATGTCAGTTTTGAATCCATTCAGCAATCGTTTTCCTCTTGTGTTTTTGGCTGATCCATCTCATCTGATAAAAAAAATAAGAAACAATATTCTAAAAAGTGGAAGTGACAAATGGCACACCAGATTGCTTACTATAGACAATTCTGAAATAACCTGGAAAACATTCATTGCCGCTTATGAATGGGATAAAGCGCATGGTCTGTCCATACATCACAAACTTACTCACCAACACTTATATCCCAATCAAGCTGAAAAGATGCGCAACCATTTGGCAGAAGAATGCCTTGATAAAGACATGCTCCATCTCTTTAGAAAATTTCAAGAGAGTCGAACTCATCCCGAAAGTGCAGCCAAATGTGATGGTCCCATAAAATTGCTAGAAAAAACCAGCATAATTATTGAATTTTTTCAAGACAGACGCCCCATTGATGACACTGGGGATCCTCGACTCCAACAATTGTCAACAGTTTTATCTTTTTTCAAGGATTGGGAAAAAGATACCCCAGCATCAAAGTTGATGTCACATGAAACCAGGGAAGATGTTCAATTTTTGATTCTTGGTTTCAATGCCTTGGTCAGTATTGTTACAAACGGAATTAAGCATAAGTTAACACCTTTGTTTATTAATAGTGATATTCTTGAAAACAATTTTTCACAACAAAGGGGTATGCATCATGGTGGTGGAACCAACCCTAATTATTACCAGTATTGTTATGTAACCAATGGCATAACACTTTGCCAAAAAATAATATCAAAGAAAGCAAATGCGTCAAGAAGGAAGAGTAATGGCCCGGGTGAATCAACCTTGCCTTTTAAGCAACTGTGCAAAGAACTCAATATGTAAAATAAAAACCATACAGGTAAGTGTTAATTGATTAAATAAATAGAAGATAGCCACGCTATGTCTCAACAGCAGCTTATCTGAAAAGGAAAACTTGGACATTGACAATATTTGATAAAAAATATCTTTTATGCCTTCAAGAAATCTAAAATCTATCATGTTCACAAGGTTAACAAAATACATAAAAATCTGTGTATTCTTATTAGTTGACAGTTGTACCGGATGATGACCACAACGCTTCGCACTACCATCAAAACTAGAGTCTATCATGTTCACAACTTAATTATTGACCGACGGACTGGGTGATGAAATAAACCCACACCGAAATGTGGGTCTATAAAAAAGTAACATAAAAAAATGGAGACATCCTTACCACATTTCTTCACATTTAGCACACACATTTTCATCAATCTCATCAATACTGTTTCTTTCTCTTTCCCTTTCCTTTATAAGATTGGCTACCTTAAATCAGAAAAATATTGTTCAGACAGATAATTCATGTGCTCTTTTATTGAGTTAGCATGTTATTTAAAGGCACTGTAAACTGAGTACTTATAAATGCTCATTCTTAAGTCCTCGGGTAATCAAGAAGTTTTTTGGAGGCGGGGGTAGTAGTTTGAGTTTTTCATCTTTTGTACATGACAAGGAGTAAATTTGCTGGTCTCATCTAATATGTTTTTTGTGATAAGTTAGACCTAGTATTCCTCATACATTTACTACATGCAAAACAAAGACTACACAAATGAATTCTCATCAACTACTATTCAAAGTGGGTAAGACGCTGGCTGACTTGCCTGGAGCTCCGGTGTTCGATCCCTGCAGGTTTCCTCTTGTTAGTGATGGAGGATGGAGGGCCCTTGACATGGACAGTTGTCTAGTCTTTCGGATGGAACGAAAAACTGAGGTCCCGTGTTCACATTGGTGTGCACGTAAAAGATCTCTTGGCAGTTGGAATTTGATATAAGAGTAGGCTGTAGTGCTGCTGCCTGGGCAAAATTTCCCTCAAAGCACACTTATGGCGTTTGCCTGTATTGATTAGCCCAGGTAAGGAGCAGAACAGTAGGACATTAAACCCCATTTCATTTCATTAATATTCAATTTGGTACATTAGTAAAATGTAGTGTTAATATTAAAAATCACTGAGAGTGTATTTTACCTCTTCTTGTTGCCTTGTCTTGATCGCTTTTTAAATCACTTATGGTACTTGTACTAGGGCCTGCCATAATTCCACTACTTGTAGCTTGTAAATTGTCTTGTAAATTAATAGTAGGGCCAGGAATCGTAGACATATCAATGATTTGCTCTGGATTTGGCATATGATCAGAATTTAGAACCTTTTCTCTTAAAATTTCCATTAGGACCTCTTTTTTGTCCTGGATTTTTAGCTTCAAGTTGTAGCTTTTTCCAAGAAGAACAAAGTCTTTTTTAGTAAAGCTTGCTAATATATTGTCTGGAGTTTCTATCATCATTAATTTTAATTTTAAGTGAAATCCCTCTTTATTTTTTGACTGATCTTCTCTCAGTGAAGCTATTGAGATGACACTTGACTTACTGGATTTTTTTTTACTGGCCAGAACCTGTTTTCTATGTTCCATGGTTTTGTGTTTTCCCATGTCTTCAATCAATTTCCGTCGATATTCTGCATCCGTGACGTTTAGATAAGATGTTATGATTTCACTGTATAAGCTTTTTATTGCAATACACCCTTCAATAATATCTGATACGACACAGTTGCAATCACCATCAAATGTGTTTTCAGCATACAGTGTTGTTTGAATATTTCGAAATAGAAATACCCAAGAATGGTATAGATTATAATCATTAAGAACAGTTTTGTGGACATGTTCCAGTAAATTTTCCCTGTGTTTTTCTAATTGTGATTTTCTATATAAAGGAATACGACAAATTTCCAGTTTCTGAAAAAATTCAAAGGCCTCATCGGATATATTAGTCAGTCCACATGACAGGTTTTGCTTCCTAAAGGTTGCCAGTGTACTCTGAGGATATGCTGTATTTTCTACGTCAGCTTGTGAGACTGTCAAAGATTGCAGCAAATCAACTTTGACCTTTACTGTTCTGTCTAATATAACTCCGGACGACTGTAGCTCTGTTCGAACAAGATTTGAATTGTGGTATTTTACTTTTGCTACTGAACGACCACCAACATATCTTATTTTACCCTGGGCGTAAACTGTAATTTTAGGTATCTGGCCTGGTATATCATCATCATCACCTCCCGCTCTTGCTGTAACTGTAGCAACCAGTTTTCGTACTTCCATAGAAATACTCCCACACAATAGATGATTTACTGTTTTGTTAGAAAACAGGTTGGTACACAATGATATATATTGAGAAGTTTGAAGGAAACTGTGATAAGCAGAATAGAATTTGGTCCACTCTTTTAAAGACTCTTTTTCACAATGAAGGCTTTTTAGTTCCTCTATTCTTTGAAAAAGTGTATCAATGAAAACTGAGTATTTTCCAAAATTTGATTGGAGGTAAGCTATGTCTGAATTAATCATCTTCTGTTGTGGAGTAATCGCTTTTGGGACAAACAGCTTCTCTAAGATTGAGTTCTTTTCTTGCAGGTGCATTTGACATCCAGGCTGTTCATCACCGTCATCCTACAATGTATTTTTCCATAATCAGTACAGCATTTCATATTAAATCAATTAAAAATGAATAGATATAATCAAAAAAGAAAACCCAAAATATTCATATTTTCTGTTATGCTGAATTTTTAGGTTAACAGGTCATTGCCAAATGTGGTGTCTGTCCTTGAAATAATATCACTTTTGATATCATATCATTTTTAGTGCAATGACAACAACAATATCGCCTTGTGTGTAAATTTGGTTGAAAAATATCAACTTGTCTTACAAAGACATTGCATTCAACACAGCTCGGGTAATTGTTGATTCCTGTTTAGTATATCGAGTTTGTGTTCAAAGTTTGTCTCTGTTTTGGAATTATGTTACAACAGACACTAATAGATCTTGGGTGGAATAAACAACTTACTCTTTCTATTCTCTTTTCAAACTCATCTATCAACTGCAGATCATTCTCATCAAAATCAGATTCATCCGACTCAACACCAAGATATAAACTGCTAGTAAAATCTTCTCCAATGTCTTCTTCAATAAATACCTGGGGCCTATTTCACGAAATTTTAACTAAGATAAGATCACAATTTTAGTAATTTGATTTGATAATATTAGATTGATTTTAGTGCTTAGCCAATCAAAATTGAAGTATCTACTAAAATTGGATTGATGCTGTAGTGCCATAATAGAGTATAAGGTTATTACCACCGAGATAGTTTAGGATATCTTTTCTCGAACATTTATCATGATATGTTTGTATGTTTCCATGACTGTCATATAATTAAGTTGATTCATTTGAGATGACATGGCTTTATAGATTTCACAAATTATTTATACTACCGCTACAAGGCATGATCTATTTTTTACAACTCATTCCCATATATACATAATCGGTAGTATTTATTTAGGTAAAATATAATGCAACATGAATTTTTCGTACACACAATGTACCGTCAATGCAAGGCCAGTCAAAATCTAACATGGAGATAGTCACACAATATCTATGAATTTCTCAAATGATAGATATATGCAGGGATCGAACACCCGATCTTCAGGCTAGCGAGCCAGCGCCTTACCCTGATTACCTGACAAATTTACAAGATGTACATGTATTGAAATGTATGTAATTCTACATGTATATTACATGTAAGTAACGTATGAATCAATAATAAATATATGTTTACTTGGATTTTTGTGAAACAATAAAATGCAAGGTAAATTATATTTACCTTTGTACAACAACAAGACTGATCTTCGTAAACTTGAACCTCTCCTTGTTCATAAAATTCACCCACTACCTTTCTGTGAAGTTTACTGCACGAAGGCGTATAATTCTGGACGCACAATCCCTCAGTGTTAACAGACCGTCCAATGGCAACACCTACTTGTCCAGGTTGGTTAATGTTCTTGCAGTTGACTATAAGGCGTGGTAATGTCAGTCCTTGAGATTTATGAACTGTCATTGAAAATGATAATGATATTGGGTATTGAACTCTCGAAGCAACAATTTTACAATACACTGCATCATAAATGGTGAAAGATGACATTGTTAATTTAATAATGCTCTCTTGAAATTTAACGGTTGGTCCATCAGTCTCCAATTTAACTATATTACCAAGAAGACCATTTACTAGATCTGCTGTTAAATTTTGAGAAGCATCACTGGTACATGTAATTTTAGGCCGAGTATTTTCTTGGCTTTGATCTTTTTCAGAAATTTAGGATCACCTTGATCTTGAGATGTATAGACTGTGACATCACCAGGAATTTGTAACAACATGGTAGCATTATAACAATCCACTCCAAAATTTGTGCCATATAATACACATGGTTCATTGCCCGGGGGTAATGGTCGAGATAAAGTTTCCATTAGATTGTTTGTTTCAGGACTTGGGATCCCACGTTCTAGTTCATTGATTGCAGTTATCAACTTGGTGTCTGACTGACGTAAAACTTTTGTTAATTGAACAGTATGTGCTATGACTTGTTTCCATATTTCAGATGTAAAAACATGATGACCCGGATCATTACAAAAACTGTTGGGAACAGGAGATAACTGGTAGAAGTCTCCAAAACAAACAACTTGCAGATTACCAAAGTAGGGGCTAGGATCTTTAATATGTCTACAAACATATTCCAGCTGAAAAATAAAGATTTGTTTTGTTAATAATAAACAGATATATAAAAGTCATGCTAAAATGTGGTTGTCATTTGATGCAAGCATAAAACAATAGTTATGTCGGTCTACCCCATATGTTTATCTTAAAATACTGTGAGCAAAAAAAAAATAATATATTACCAACAAAGCACACCTAGACAGATTCCGAATGACACAGAGCTCCATGTTACAAAGAGAGAGAGAGAGAGAGAAATTGGGTTTAACGTCCACTCAACACAAACTAGGTCATTTTGGGACTAACATATGGTTTAATTTTATTTCAATAATTTGCTTGCGCGTAGGGGTCTTTAGCAGTGGGAGGAAACCGGAGTGCCCGGAGGAAACCCAAGAGATTGAGAAGGCGCCCTTATCTCCATGCCACATACGCTCACACTAGGGCTCGAAAACCACAGCCACAAGAGTTCGAAGCGCAGCACTCTAGACCACTAGCCCCCCCCCCCCCATGTTACAAATGCCTGGTTAAAGTGCCCTAATTATTTATATAAATAGAAAATATAAATCAAATATGGGGCTTAACATTTAACTTTTATGTTCTTTCTGGGGGACAAGCATGCCATGCAGTCTATGAGGGAAATTTTGACAAGAATGCCAGGGGCGGATCAAGGAATTTTAAAATGGGGGGGCACCACAAAATGAGGGCACTGACCGCGGAGACGGGGCATGCCGCTGAAAGGGGATTTTTTTGGGGGGTGGGGGTGTCCCCCAAGAAAATTATGTGTCATTTCCTTGCATCTGTAGCCATTCCAAATCTGCTTATGACTGCAAAGCCATATATCAAATTCATACTGTCAAGAGTTCATTTACGCACATGCCAACATGTACAGGGGTCCTCAGTTTTTTGTCACATTAAAATGCCTAGAGGTTATTCCTAGTCAGGCCCTCTGTTGGCAAAAATAGAAAAATTAAAATGGAATAACGGCTAGCTAACCTGTTCAAATATTCTTTTGCTAATCATACTGATTTCATCAATGATGAGAACATCTGTGTTTTTTATCCTGTAATAAGCAGTGCTCTTTAAATCTGTCTGTAGTAGTTTAAGAATTTCTTTATTTGAGTGTCTGCCATCGTCTAGCCCTGCCCAGTGATGTAACGTTGAGCCACTCTCTTTCTGAAATTGTCTGGCTGCAATGCCAGTGCTTGCCGTGACAGCTACTTTTTTGTGACAGCTAATGAGTCTGCGGTATGCTTCCTTTACGAGAACGCTCTTGCCAGTACCTGCCTGGCCCGTGACAACAACATTGTGGCCCGTTTTTATAACCTTTAAAGCCTCGCTTTGCTCTAGAGTTAAAACCAGAGACATTTTTTTTATTTTCACCGGACACTCGTGGTTTTGTTTACATGCATTCTAGACCACCCAGTCTCTAAACAAATCTAGTATGGATACGACAATGTTAACAAATGAAGCGACTGGATGATCTAGACTTACTACCAAAAACAAAAGGGAATTCCTTTGACCTTTTATCGGATTACTTCCGGTCTTGGGAAGTTGATCGTCGATAAATAATAGCGGTTCAAGTTTGATTTGTTACCAATAACAGTGTTAAATGACCAATTTAATTACATCGGAAGGTGAATAATAATCAAATAAAGTCTCGTTAGCAATAAAAATGACATGAAGTGTTAGAACTAGTGAGTATTGTGAGATGATATCAGACGACCAAGGTAAATCAGTCAAAACAAAGATGGCGTCTGATTTACCTTGTATTCTTTGTATTTAGTCAAGCAATAGTAAGAAGTTTTATTGTCCCCCGCCTTTCGAAGAAAGTTGGGGGACTATTAAAATGGGTTCGTCCGTCTGTCTGTCTGTCTGTCTGTCCGTCTGTCTGTCCGTCTGTCTGTCCGTCCGTCACACTTTTTGGGACACAATAACTCTCTTCCTAATTGAGCTAGAATGTTCAAACTTGGTGTATGTGTTTATTAGGTCAATGCCTTGATGGAGTTCGAAGATGAGCATTTTCCGCTTAGGGTAAGCAGAGATAAGCAATTTGATTGGTTGATGCTTTGGGACACGATAACTTTAGTTCTAATTAAGTGAGATTGATGAAACTTGGTGTATAGTTTCATTATAGTAATACCTCGACTAAGTTCGATAATGAGCATTTTCTGCTCAGGGTAAGCAGAGCTATACGCAATTTGATTGGTCGAGAATTTGGAACACAATAACTCTCCTTCTAATTGAGTTAAAATGTTCAAACTTGGTGTATATGCTTATTAGGTCAATGCCTTGATGGAGTTGGAAGATGAGCATTTTTTGCGTAGGGTAAGCAGAGATAAGCAATTTGATTGGTTGATGCTTTGGGACACAATAACTTTAGTTCTAATTAAGTGAGAGTGATGAAACTTGGTGTATAGTTTCATTATAGTAATACCTTGACTAAGTTCGATAATGAGCATTTTCGGCTCAGGGTAAGCAGAGCGATACGCAATTTGATTGGTCGAGACTTTGGAACACAATAACTCTCCTTCTAATTTAGTTAAAATGTTCAAACTTGGTGTATATGCTTATTAGGTCAATGCCTTGATGGAGTTCGAAGATGAGCATTTTCCGCCTAGGGTAGACAGAGATAAGCAATTAGATTGGTTGATGCTTTGAGACACGATAACTTTAGTTCTAATTAAGTGAGAGTGATGAAACTTGGTGTATAGTTTCATTACAGTAATACCTTGACTATGATCGATAATGAGCATTTTCTGCTCAGGGTAAGCAGAGCGATAAGCAATTTGATTTGCCGAGACTTTGGAACACAATAACTCTCCTTCGAATTGAGTTAAAATGTTAAAAATTGGTGTGTATGCTTATTAGGTCAATGCCTTGATGGAGTTCGAAGATGAGCATTTTCTTCTTACGGTAGGCAGAGATAAGCAATTTTTGGATGACACTTCGTGTTCAGTTTGATTGGTCGATACGTTTGAAAAAAAATAAATGTGCGATTAATTAATATGTGTCATCTATTTATTTTGGCATTTCGGCGGGGGACATCAGCCTCACTGTTGGCTTGTTTTAATTTATTTTAATCCCTTCAAGTGCCTGTGCATGAAATGTAACGTGAGGCACAGAAAGGGATAAATAAGAGCTGAAATTATTTGTCACTTTCCGGTTGAAACGACTCGATAATAAATACTATTTTTCACATTTTGCTTCACAATACTCGATAGAAATGTGATGTAAGTAACTTATTAGCCCCTTTCCTCGGTGTATCGGTGAATATCAGGGTCCGTATTCAAAGGATATCTTAAGTCTAAGATAGTCACTTAACTACGTAGCTGACCTAAAATTTATATTTTTCGTCGTCAACTTTGATGCTGTAGTGCCATAATAGAGTATAAGGTTATTACCACCGAGATAGTTTAGGATATCTTTTCTCGAACATTTATCATGATATGTTTGTATGTTTCCATGACTGTCATATAATTAAGTTGAATTCATTTGAGATGACATGGCTTTATAGATTTCACAAATTATTTATACTACCGCTACAAGGCATGATCTATTTTTTACAACTCATTCCCATATATACATAATCGGTAGTATTTATTTAGGTAAAATATAATGCAACATGAATTTTTCGTACACACAATGTACCGTCAATGCAAGGCCAGTCAAAATCTAACATGGAGATAGTCACACAATATCTATGAATTTCTCAAATGATAGATATATGAACAAAACTGTATAATTTGTCCAGTCTAACTTAGGCAAGGGTCATTGTGTATTGCTAATAATATGTTGTTTTCTATTCGCGATATATTGTTAAATAAATTAAAGTTTACATTATCCATCATTATACTACCACTATTTATTGTAATCTATTGGAATATATATATATATATTTTTTTTTTAAAAAAAAAACGTCTATGAAAACATCTGTTTCGGCAAAATATGCACACTATCATAATTTATCCTAAATTATAATCATACTATTTTCATGGGTTACAATATAATATTTCGACAAACATTTTCGTGGTGATGTACACTAAGAATTTAATAGAGTATAGTAATGCTCTTAAGGGGGCATAACTTGCTTGCAATGTTAGAAATTCTTGATTTTTGGCAGTGGAGAGTATTCCATAAATTGAAAATTCATGCTTTTTGGCGAATATGAGTATTCCATAATTTATGTGTGCAGTTAAGTTTTCACATAGCCAAGTATATGAAAAATGCAACCTTTGAATACCGATTTAAGGTTAGACACTTGGTTAAGTGGAAAAATTAAGTATTTTTACTTAACTTTTAGAAAACCTTTGAATACGGAACTAGGACAGTTTTGGTCGTGAGCCGCCTCGGCTGAGCCCCCGACCAAAACTGTCCTGATATTCACCGATACACCTCGGAAAGTGTGCTAATAACTATTATATACATAAAATATCGATCACACAAATATACAATCAACTGAGTATGGGATTTATTTCCTATATAGGTAAAACACTGATAAACTTGAATTAGCAAATAAATAAATTAACCTGTTAAATTTACAATAACACAAATTAACCTGACCACCTCCTTGCTCGTGATGAAGATGGTGAAGTTAATCGACGTGATTTTCGAGCTGGTGACTGACTGGCGTCTATAAAACAAGGTATTACAAATAATAATTAATATACACAATTAATGTATTTAGTAATTTGTTGATCAATTTGTACCATTCATCAACTTGATAAAATATAGCCATGTATTTATATTTTGTGGTACAGTGTAAGAATTGGGACAGCTATCGAGTACTACTACTATCCAAATTACCATAGAAATGCTGCTAATTTTTATACGTCCACATTCATAATGTGAACGTATTATGCCGTCGCCCCTGTCTGTGTGTGTGTGTGTGTGTGTGTGTGTGTGTGTGTGTGTGTGTGTGTGTGTGTGTGTGTGTGTGTGTGTGCGTTTGTATATGGTGTATATCGAGGACACACATCTGAATACACACCTTCTAATCGCGGACCTCTGTCAAACCGAGGACGTCCTCGGTTCAACCGAGGACTTTTTGAACTGAAACCAGGACTGCCACGATGTTCAGAAGCCTGGATTTGATATCCCCTTTAATTTTAAGGTCGATCTGAGATGTTCCGCGTTAGGCGGTATTCTACAGTTAGGGTGTATCTGTCGTGTGTGTGATCTCAAAAGGCAAAAATATGATTGTGTGTATCAAGTCCGCAGTTAGTGTTTATTGTACAGCGAGTGTATCAAGTCCTCGGTTAACCGATTTCGGCCATACACATCATATATGGTCACGTGGGATAAATATGTTTTAATCCTGCTATATCTTAAATTTATAACCATTTTCAACCCGTGCGATATTTAAAAAATCTAGCCATCTAGTCATTACATTATTTCTGTCTGAAATTTCGAAATTTTTATCTGGCTAAACATACAATAAGATTATTGCCGCAATAATAAGCGTAAATTTAAAAAAAACAACAAGAGCAATTGAAATATTAGTAAGTCACGGAATTTGAAATAGTGACACCTGTTAGGGCGTATTAAGACAGTCACAATTGTCTAATATAATGTGTAGATACCTCTGGACAATTTTTGCCTTGCGGATGTACTACAGAAAAAAAATGGTGAACCTCGGGAGGCTTACTCAACAGGAGACCACAGGAGAACTGCCAGGAAAACAGGCCGGGAAGGCATCAACGGAGCTTTCCAGATCCACAAGGTAACTCCGGGGATGATTGCCTTGTTTCAGGAACAGGGTTAGGCATCGGGAACAGGTTTGTCGGTGTCCCAGGTGAGCTCCTGGGGCATAGCTAGCCTTGTGGAGAACTGCGAAATGTTTTAATGCTTGCATTGTCAGACCGGGGGCATTCCCGGATCCTTTCAGACCCACAAGGAAACTCCGGGGCATCAGCGAAGCATGTGAGATGTCTTGCCTAAGTGTCAGGGGACTTTTGAGGATATTTAAATCGGGTGCCTCTGGAATAGTATTTTGCGAAACACTTACCGACAAGAGAGAAGCCACAACCTAGCGTCTGAAGTAAAACAAGAGCGACCTGGTGAAACGGTAAAGTTTCGATGGTTAGGGTTCCGTCATCTCTCGCACAGAGGAGAAAGAGACCGAAGATACTGTAATGATGCTTCAGCAGGTTCACCTTCGGAAACCTTGTCACGACTTTTACTTCATCTAAATGATTTAAGCTCGAACGCCTTTCCGATCCCGTCCGAAGACAGGCCCAGTCTAACGGCCTCGCTTAGTCATTCTATCGGAGGTAGCGACCCGCGGTGTGTACAAAAGGTGTGTACTCGGAATTCCTCGTTCACGGAGTTGCAAGCCCCGATCCCCAGCACGAAGACCATTGGCACGGTTAACCCGTTGTAGGCGAGACTGCCCCCGAAGGAACAATCCCAACCTCCCCTCTCGGGGCGGGTTCCTCGTCTGACCAAACCAAGACCATAGGTACTTGCGCTTTCCTCTTCTCCCCACCTGGTACGCTCGCCCCTCCGTTCCTCTCGAACCCTTCGTAGCTCTCCGGCGAAACTGAAAGCAAAAGCGACGTCACCAAGTCGATCGGACCCCCCCCCCGGAAAAGAGCATGCCCACTTATTCCAACGACGAAATATTCAGGCTAGGGGTTTTAGCCTGGCTTTAGCACTCTTAATGTTTTCAAGGTAGACAGAAAATGCGGCGGGTTCTCTCCCGCGAAGGAGAAAAACGAGGTAGGACCGACACAGGCTATTGGAACTGGAATTACTGCGGCTGCTCGCACAAGGCTTGCCCTCCAATAGCTCCTCGCACACTCTTTTAAATTGCGCTCATGTCTCCTGCGGCGATCACGAAATGGCCGCACCACGTTATTTTTCATAAGTGGCGCGCCTGCTGCCCTCCTTGGAGGTGGTAGCCGTTTCGCAGGCTTCCTCTCCGGATTCGAACCCTGATTCCGCGTTACCCGTCAACACCGTGGTAGGCAGGTCGCCGTCCATTACCAATTGATGGGACAGACACTTCATGACAAGGACGTCGGGGGCCCGGAAAGACCCCGCGATTGACACAGTTATTCGGATTTCAACACTTGTCGCTTCGCCCCGTCGCTACTTTTAACGGTGGCTTCACAGGCTAGGGCGATCTGGTATAGAGAATAAATGCCGTTCCCCTCGTCGAGAAACGAAAATGAGCCGTGTGCAGTTTCGGCTCGCTTCCCGAAAGGAACAAGCCTGAACGTAGACTTCCATGGCTTAAGCTTTGAGACAAGCATATGATCACTGGCAGGATCAACCATATAGCCTTCACGAGTTCGAGAGAGAACCACGAGTAAACGCCCCCAGTCGCAGGCACCCGTCTCCCTTTGCCCTACTCCCCCGAAAGGAAGGTGAGCGAGATGGGAAGGAGGCGAAAGAGCGGGAGGACAGTAGCCAGGACTGAACATCGCCGGCCTCGTTCGCTGAGCAACCCCAGACGAAGAGGGAGACCAGAAGACCGCAAAGTCGTCCGGCAATTCGCTCGCTTGAGCTACGTTGAGACGAGACAACCTTACAACCTTGAATCGTACGAAGACGGGACGAGAGATGGGGGGGGGCGGGAGGACAGTAGCCAGGACTGAACATCACCGGCCTCGTTCGCTGAGCAACCCCAGACGAAGAGGGAGACCAGAAGACCGCAAAGTCGTCCGGCGATTCGCTCGCGCGAGCTAGGTTGAGACGGGACGGGCAAGAGACCATCTCGAGCACGCCGCGGGCCGAGAATCGGGGGAAGGTGTAAGCGAACACCGGGACGTTTCGGGTCTGCCGGGAGGAAGGGAGAAATAATCTCCGCCGACCGCCGCGAGCTGTGACCGGGCGCCGAGGGGTCGTCGTCCCCGGGTCGGCCTCGCCGACTGTCTCCTTACAACCTTGAATCGTACGAGGACGGGACGAGAGATCGGGCTAAACGATCCCCGCCTTCCGACCGCTTCGCTGCTTGCGAGAGGGAACCGGGTATATTTCAATGTATAAGGTTGACATTTGAAATGTCAACATGAATTTTCAAATGTCAACTTGACTTTTCAAATGTCAACTTGACTTTTCAAATGTCAACTTGGCTTTTCAAATGTCAACTTGACTTTTCAAATGTCAGTTGACTTTTCAAATGCCAACATGACTTTTCAAATGTCAACTTGACTTTTCAAATGTCAACTTGGCTTTTCAATTGTCAACTTGACTTTTCAAATGTCAACTTGACTTTTCAAATGTCAACTTGACTTTTCAAATGTCAACTTGACTTTTCAAATGTCAACTTGACTTTTCAAGAAAAATTAGTTTTACCTAACCTTTTACCCGAAGGGCGATCCTCAGACGTTAACTGTTTCTTACAAATCAAGTTAGTGCCTTTGAAATTCATGGTCATATCTTGAAAATTCACATGTATGTCTTTAAAAGTAAGTAACAGCTTGTTGATAATTAAATGAGGATCCGTTTTGGGATTATCGTTTGTTGTAATATTACATTATACAACAAAGGAGCATTAGAGAGTTTGTACACACCGCATTGGTATACACTTCTAAAGTCCTCGGATGTGAGTGTGTGTGTACTCGGTTGTTAGTTTTCACCATACACAAAGTCCCCATTTGTCGGTATTAAAACATAATGTGCGTCCTCGGTTGGTCACATTAATAAATAACTGTTATATCGCGGTATTATGCACCGAACATCAATTATAAAAGGTTAATTTGTCTTGTTATCCCATGTGTGGTCAAAGGGGGGACACAAATTTAGTTATTTAAAGGTTTAAGACCACAGTGAATTTCACGTCCAGAGGTCCTCGATTGGTTACATACACTCTGTAAGACCTCAGTCAGATTAGTTTAGAAAATTACAAGTTTTAAATGTCTGAATCAATAAAAAATGTTTCTTCATTGGGCTGCTCCTGTGGTCAAAGGGAGCCTGTTCTCGGATATAGAGTGTTGAACCAACTCAATTTATATTATTGGCATACACCTGTAACGTCCTCGGATGTGAGTGTGTATGTACTCGGTTGCTGGTGTTCACCATACACAAAGTCCCCATTTGACGGTATTAAAACATAATGTGCGTCCTCGGTTGATCACATTGATAAATAAATGACTGTTCTACCGCGATATTGTGCCATACATCAAGTTTTAACAGTTATATTGAATTTCTCCCATGTGTGGTCAAAGGGGAGACAAAAATGTAGTTATTTACAGGTTAAAGACCACAATAAGTGTCAAGTCCACAGTATGGTAGTATATAGAGCAAAATGACCTCGTTTGGCGGCGTTCTCAACACACACCATGTGTGTCCTCGATTAGGTGTATCTAGCATAGGGACAAGTTCGGCCGTATTTCCCCAAATATTCGCAAACTCCCGTGTGTCCGCATTTCTTCCGTAAAAAGTCAAATTCAAAAAATATATGAATTTATGTATAATTTATACCTTTTCATAATCCTTTGATGTAATAGAGTTCAGAAATAATGGTGTTTTTCAGCTACATGTTAGGACGTATTAAGACAGTCACAATTGTCTAATATAATGTGTAGATACCTCTGGACAATTTTTGCCTTGCGGATGTACTACAGAAAAAAAAATGGTGAACCTCGGGAGGCTTACTCAACGGGAGACCACAGGAGAACTGCCAGGAAAACAGGCCGGGAAGGCATCAATGGAGCTTTCCAGATCCAAAAGGAAACTCCGGGATGATTGCCTTGTTTCAGGAACAGGGTTAGGCGTCGGGAACAGGTTTGTCGGTGTCCCAGGTGAGCTCCTGGGGCATAGCTAGCCTTGTGGAGAACTGCGAAATGTTTTAATGCTTGCATTGTCAGACCGGGGGCATTCCCGGATCCTTTCAGACCCACAGGGAAACTCCGGGGCATCAGCGAAGCATGTGAGATGTCTTACCTAAGTGTCAGGGGACTTTTGAGGATATTTAAATCGGGTGCCTCTGGAATAGTATTTTGCGAAACACGTACCGACAAGAGAGAAGCCACAACCTAGCGTCTGAAGTAAAACAAGAGCGACCTGGTGAAACGGTAAATTTTCGATGGTTAGGGTTCCGTCATCTCTCGCACAGAGGAGAAAGAGACCGAAGATACGGTAATGATGCTTCAGCAGGTTCACCTTCGGAAACCTTGTCACGACTTTTACTTCATCTAAATGATTTAAGCTCGAACGCCTTTCCGAGCCCGTCCGAAGACAGGCCCAGTCTAACGGCCTCGCTTAGTCATTCTATCGGAGGTAGCGACCCGCGGTGTGTACAAAAGGCAGGAACTTAATCGGCGCCGGCTGATGACGGGCGCTTACTCGGAATTCCTCGTTCACGGAGTTGCAAGCCCCGATCCCCAGCACGAAGACCATTGGCACGGTTAACCCGTTGTAGGCGAGACTGCCCCCGAAGGAACAATCCCAACCTCCCCTCTCGGGGCGGGTTCCTCGTCTGACCAAACCAAGACCATAGGTACTTGCGCTTTCCTCTTCTCCCCACCTGGTACGCTCGCCCCTCCGTTCCTCTCGAACCCTACGTAGCTCTCCGGCGAAACTGAAAGCAAAAGCGACGTCACCAAGTCGACCGGACCACCCTCCGGAAAAGAGCATGCCCACTTATTCCAACGACGAAATATTCAGGCTAGGGGTTTTAGCCTGGCTTTAGCACTCTTAATGTTTTCAAGGTAGACAGAAAATGCGGCGGGTTCTCTCCTGCGAAGGAGAAAAACGAGGTAGGACCGACACAGGCTATTGGAACTGGAATTACTGCGGCTGCTCGCACAGGCTTGCCCTCCAATAGCTCCTCGCACACTCTTTTAAATTGCGCTCATTTCTCCTGCGGCGATCACGAAATGGCCGCACCACGTTATTTTTCATAGGTGGCGCGCCTGCTGCCCTCCTTGGAGGTGGTAGCCGTTTCGCAGGCTTCCTCTCCGGATTCGAACCCTGATTCCGCGTTACCCGTCAACACCGTGGTAGGCAGGTCGCCGTCCATTACCAATTGATGGGACAGACGTCGGGGGCCCGGAAAGACACCGCGATTGGTACAGTTATTCGGATTTCAACACTTGTCGCTTCGCCCCGTCGCTACTTTTAACGGTAGCTTCACAGGCTAGGGCGATCTGGTATAGAGAATAAATGCCGTTCCCCTCGTCGAGAAACGAAAATGAGCCGTATGCAGTTTCGGCTCGCTTCCCGAAAGAACAAGCCTGAACGTAGACTTCCATGGCTTAAGCTATGAGACAAGCATATGGTCACTTGCAGGATCAACCATATAGTCTTCACGAGTTCGAGAGAGAACCACGAGTAAACGCCCCCAGTCGCAGGCACCCGTCTCCCTTTGCCCTACTCCCCCGAAAGGAAGGTGAGCAAGATGGGAGGGGGGCGAAAGAGCGGGAGGACAGTAGCAAGGACTGAACATCGCCGGCCTCGTTCGCTGAGCAACCCCAGACGAAGAGGGAGACCAGAAGACCGCAAAGTCGTCCGGCAATTCGCTCGCTTGAGCTACGTTGAGACGAGACAACCTTACAACCTTGAATCGTACGAAGACTGGACGAGAGATGGGGGGGGGGGTGAAAGAGTGGGAGGACAGTAGCCAGGACTGAACATCACCGGCCTCGTTCGCTGAGCAACCCCAGACGAAAAGGGAGACCAGAAGACCGCAAAGTCGCTCGGCGATTCGCTCGCGCGAGCTAGGTTAAGACGAGACGGGCTACGGGACGGGCAAGAGACCATCTCGAGCACGCCGCGGGCCGAGAATCGGGGGTAGGTGTAAGCGAACACCGGGCGCCGAGGGGTCGTCGTCCCCGGGTCGGCCTCGCCGACTGTCTCCTTACAACCTTGAATCGTACGAGGACGGGACGAGAGATCGGGCTAAACGATCCCAGCCTTCCGACCACTTCGCTGCTTGCGAGAGGGAACCGGGTATATTTCAATGTATAAGGTTGACTTTTGAAATGTCAACTTGAATTTTCAAATGTCAACTTGATTTTTCAAATGCCAACTTGGCTTTTCAAATGTCAACTTGACTTTTCAAATGTCAGTTGACTTTTCAAATGCCAACATGACTTTTCAAATGTCAACTTGACTTTTCAAATGTCAACTTGACTTTTCAAATGTCAACTTGACTTTTCAAATGTCAACTTGACTTTTCAAATGTCAACTTGACTTTTCAAATGTCAACTTGACTTTTCAAGAAAAATTAGTTTTACCTAACCTTTTACCCGAAGGGCGATCCTCAGACGTAAAGTGTTTCTTACAAATCAAGTTAGTGCCTTTGAAATTCATGGTCATGTCTTGAAAATTCACATTTATGTCTTTAAAAGTAAGTAACAGCTTGTTGATAATTAAATGAGGATCCGTTTTGGGATTATCGTTTGTTGTAATATTACATTATACAACAAAGGAGCATTAGAGAGTTTGTACACACCGCATTGGTATACACTTCTAAAGTCCTCGGATGTAAGTGTGTGTGTACTCGGTTGTTAGTTTTCACCATACACAAAGTCCCCATTTGTCGGTATTAAAACATAATGTGCGTCCTCGGTTGGTCACATTAATAAATAACTGTTATATCGCGGTATTATGCACCGAACATCAATTATAAAAGGTAAATTTGTCTTGTTATCCCATGTGTGGTCAAAGGGGGGGACAAAAATTTAGTTATTTAAAGGTTTAAGACCACAGTGAGTTTCACGTCCAGAGGTCCTCGATTGGTTACATACACTCTGTAAGACCTCAGTCAGATTAGTTTAGAAAATTACAAGTTTTAAATGTCAGAATCAATAAAAAATGTTTTTTCATTGGGCTGCTCCTGTGGTCAAAGGGGACCTGCTCTCGGATATAGAGTGTTGAACCAACTCAATTTATATTATTGGCATACACCTGGAACGTCCTCGGATGTGAGTGTGTATGTACTCGGTTGCTGGTGTTCACCATACAAAGTCCCCATTTGACGGTATTAAACATAATGTGCGTCCTCGGTTGATCACATTGATATATAAATTACTGTTCTACCGCGATATTGTGCCATACATCAAGTTTTAACAGTTATATTGAATTTCTCCCATGTGTGGTCAAAGGGGAGACAAAAATGTAGTTATTTACAGGTTAAAGACCACAATAAGTGTCAAGTCCACAGTATGGTAGTATAGAGCAAAATGACCTCGTATGGCGGCGTTCTCAACACACACCATGTGTGTCCTCGATTAGGTGTATCTAGCATAGGGACTCGTTCGGCCGTATTTCCCCAAATATTCGCAAACTCCCGTGTGTCCGCATTTCTTCCGTAAAAAGTCAAATTCAAAAAATATATGAATTTATGTATAATTTATACCTTTTCATAATCCTTTGATGTAATAGAGTTCAGAAATAATGGTGTTTTTCAGCTACATGCAGTATTTATCAAGACCTCGATTAGGAGGATCCAGTCAAAGTCCTCGATTTACACCATATACATGTATGTGTGTATGTGTGTGTGTGTGTCTGTGGTTCGCCTACAGGCCGCAATTCTTCATGGATTTTCTTCAAACTTGGTATACTTATTCCTTATACCCCAAGGAAGATCCCTATTGTTTTTGGGGCATGCCCGACCCCCAGGGGCCGAGCCACGCCCATTTCTAGTATTTGTTTGTTTGTCGTCTACAGGCCACATTTCTTAACTTATAATTTTGAAACTTAGCATACACATTCTTTGTACCCTAAGGAACATCCCTATCATTTGGGGTGTATGCCCCACCCCCAGGGGCAGAGCCACGCCCATTTTCTTTTCGTGTGTCTTTGTGTCGCCTACAGGGCGCAATTCTTACTGGATTTTCTTCAAACTTGGTATACGTATTTCTTATACCCTAAGGAAGATCTCTATTGTTTTTGGTGCATGCCCGACCCCCAGGGACAGAGCCACGCCCATTTCTAGTATGTATTTGTTTGTCGCGTACAGGCCACATTTCTTAACTTATAATTTTGAAACTTAGCATACACATTCTTTGTACCCTAAGGAACATCCCTATCATTTGGGGTGCATGCCCAACCCCCTGGGCCAGAGCCACACCCATTTTCTTATCGTGTGTATTTGTGTCGCCTACAGGCCGCAATTCTTATTGGATTTTCTTTAAAACTTTGTATACTTACTCTTTATACTCTAAGGATGATCCCTATCGTTTGGGGTGCATGCCCAACCCCCCAGGGGCAGAGTCACGCCCATTTTCTTTTTGTGTGTCTCTGTGTCGCCTAGAAGCCGCAATTCCAACTGTATTTTCTTAAAACTTTGTCTACTTACCCTAAGGATGATCCGTATTGTTTTTTGGTGCATGCCCGACCCCCAACGGCAGAGCCACGCCCATTCCTTGTATTTATTTGTTTGTCGTCTACAAGCCACATTTCTTAACGTATCATCTTGAAACTTTGAATGATTATGCTTTGTACCCTAAGGAACATTTCTATCATTTGGGGTGCATGCCCAACCCCCAGGGGCAGAGTCACGCCCATTTTCTTTTTGTGTGTCGCCTACAGGCCACAATTCTTAATCGGTCATCTTGAAACTTAAAATACTTATTCCTTATACCCTAAGGATGACCCCTTTTGTTTTGGGTGCATGCCCGACCCCCATGGGACAGCAACACCCATTTGGTTTATGTATTCCTTATAGCCTGAGGGCGTCCACTATTGATTTTGATGAAAGCCACGCCCACTTTTTGCCTTTAGTGTTGGGAAGGCACAATTCTGAATGGATTATCTTGGTATGGTTATTCCTTATACTCTAAGGACGGCAACTATTAATGTTGGTGCACGACCCTCAACGCTAAACAAACCAAACGCCTAGCCTTCTTGACAAAGTTCCATATCAATCAAAGTAGGAATGTGGACGTATATTGTAGCGTTAGCGTTATGTTTGAATTTTTGAATGTTGGTCAAATTCAGCCATTCTCATGGTTTTTCACAATAATTGTGTAGTTTTGGTGGTATTAGGTAGACTTTCGTAATATTAGGTGGTATTGGGTAAGTCGTCCTGCAGCTTCATTAGTTACGATGGTCATAATGCTCAAAATGTGTGCTAATAAAAACTGAACCTACAGTGCAGGCAGCAAACATTCGTCCAAAATAGACATTTACAAAAAGATATCTTTTCACTTATTTATCAATAACGTCATGAAAAATATTTCCTCTTTACGATTTCTAAAAATACTTTGATCAAAATTTGATCAAAACTTTGGCTAAAACTCGACGATTTTATTTCTAATTTTGTTGATTGTAATAAGCACTAAAAAGTTTTTAAGTTTTTTTAACAGGAAAATCATGGCAGAAAAGTTGCCATTTTTTCTCGTAATTTTACATTAGTATGTATTTTAACAATGCAATGTTAAGCGTGTCTTACAATTGTAGGTTAAAAAACATATGCCTGTAATTTTACAAACGCTGTGTAAAATGATATAACATATCATATTGTTAAATAACAGTAGATTTGTTTTTAAACTTGAAGTTGGTGATTTAACCGTTGTATGTTATGCTTCCCTTACAGTTGCGGGTTAAATAACATATACGCTGTAATTTAACATACGTTGAATAAAGTAGACCTGTATTTTAACAGGTTGTTGTTATTTTAACTGCACCGTGAGAAATAATTCTTTTAGAAACCAGAAAAAGTGCTGGCAGTAGGTTAATCAGTATTTTTTCTATGTTTTTTTTTTTAAATCTGTTTATTCTTTGACAGAGAAAATCTGGTAAACCATCTGCCAGAACTTTTTTGGGTTTCTAACAGAATTATTCCATGTTAAAATAGAGCTTCTGCAAGAAGATTTTCTGTTTTTTAACATAATTTTTGTGGTTAAATATAAAACAAAATCATTGTAAAAAATAATTTATTTTCTGTAAATCAATTTTTCTGTCATGAACGTACAAAATAAAATATCAAAAATTAACAGAAATTAAGGGCAAGGGATCGTAAATGGCTTCACATTTTGTGTTCTGAAGGCCAGGTTTACTATTTTCTGTCGTCTCTTCCATTTCTTACAAATTTTGTTACCTTGAACCTGAAGCAAAATGATAAAGCACATACAGGAATGAAATCAAAATGGCAGCGGAGATAACTCTTTAGGGCTGAAGGTTCTTTAACATGTACGGCCAGTAGCACACATGGCCCCAGTTGTTAGCGCCAGCAGAACAAATTAGAACTTGCACCATTGACACGAAGGCCAAGTTGCAAAACAAGCTTTCTTTGCTAATGGTTAATAATCCAGCATCATATTCTCTGAACCATCGCGTTTCTTACACTTTAATATTGTTTACATGGTCGAGTTCAAATTCACAATAAAACATACACCATAGCCACTATGTGTAGGCCTTATAAAAGATCATAGATACTAAACATAAAAAAGCAACAAACTTAATAGACAGTGCAGAAGCTGTGTCTTTAAATCCAATAACATACTCAGTCTCGTCTTATGCTGTAGATTTGCCTTCGCACATACATCATTATTAGGAAGACTTACCTGCACATCTTATTGTTGGATTTCCACTGTTCTTATCCTGCATCGTCAATGCACATTCAAACAGTCACCGACATTCGTTAAATCTGCGACGCGCATGCGTTAACCCTATCCATGAGTATAACTATGTGAATTAACAGAATTTTGCCGTTAATATACCACATTTTCTGTAATATTACAGAAATGCAACTAAAATCACAGCCTTATATGACAAATATTTTAGACGAGTGTCAAACATGTCAGAGACACCCCAGCCTTTCTGATATCGGTCTAAAGCCAGTCAAGTCTCAATAAAAGAGAATATAAAATGAACTACAGATTTTGATAATAAAATTGAAAAAATTATTTTCACGTCTTAGTAGGATAGTAGTGATACTTTCAAAGTAAGCAGCTGGTCAAGCATAGAATTCCAAATAACTAAACTCAAAAAAAATTAAAAAAAAAAAAAAATGATACTTGTGAATAGGAATGGACAAGAGCGACCGGAACACTGCAAACGTTGAGAGACGTTCGGATAGAAACCGGGGTCGCCGCGAATATATAAATATCGGACAAACAAAGTGACAAATTAAAATATTTATTTAAAAAAAATTAACATTGAAATTGCTCAAACGATCGACAGAGTAATTACTAGATGGTGTATCGATTTGTAAATTAACTTAAATATTCTGTTAAAATGCACAATCTGTTAGATTACATACCTTTTTGCTAATTTAACTTTAATATGTTGTTAAAATACACAATCTCGGATGTTAAAAGTTAAATTTTTACATAAATGTTTATAAACACAGTTTTTACGTAATTTTACATTTGATAGTTTTCTAACAGGTAAGTTTGTAAAATTTTACAGTAATTTCATGTTTTTATACATATAATTTTTACAGTGAGTCACCTCGTGTAGTTTCGTGCTTTTTCTATTTTGTATTCTCAAGCTTGCGATAAAATGTTGTGGTTAGTTGCCGTTTGCGCGAGATCAAAAGGTTACGTTTTTGCATCTCGAAATACCTGTCAAAATTTTGGGACAAAAAAGTAACGGAATGAAATGTGTTTTTCGTAGTCTTGATTAACCAGAGTTGTATGATTAAAATTAAATTACTAGTCAAGTATTATTATGTCTGATTCGGTAACCCCGGGAAAATGGCAACCGCTTGGCCTGTGGAGGTTGGAACCGGAAGTGAGTGTTATTGAATCCTATGGAGGGTCCTAGGGCAGGTACCTCCCCGTGAACTTCATATTGATACCCGCTAACGTACGTATGCTGTGAGCATGCGGTCACGCGTATATCGATTTTCGGCCGAGGTGGTCCAAATTTAGATGAGCGAAGGGAAATGGGCTGTGGTATTGCTCTGAAAATGGGGTGTAAATTGTCTCTCAAGAAGCGGTCGAGCGTTACGATAATCTACCTAAAACAGGGCGAATAAAGGTATAAGTCGATTTGGGCATTTGGTGGTATGCCCTTGAAAAAGCCTGTGACTCAGTCCCTATGGGTAGTAGTTCAATACTATTTGGAGGGTTATACCGAAATATTTTCAAATATCATATATACATAAAATATCGATCACACAAATATACAATCAACTGAGTATGGGATTTATTTCCTATATAGGTAAAACACTGATAAACTTGAATTAGCAAATAAATAAATTTACCATAACACAAATTAACACTAACCTGGCTGCGCAATTACTTGACAACACACTGAAGTTAATTGATCTGATTTTCGGGCTAGTGACTGACTGGCGTCTATAAAACAAGGTATTACAAATAATAATTAATATACACAATTAATGTATTTAGTAATTTGTTGGTCAATTTGTACCATTCATCAACTCTGCTATGTTATCGGTGAGGACAAGTAGTTAGGGTTTGTGTGTGTGTGGGCGGGGGGTGAGGCAATATCTATGAATTTCTCAAATGATAGATATATGAACAAAACTGTATAATTTGTCCAGTCTAACTTAGGCAAGGGTCATTGTGTATTGCTAATAATATGTTGTTTTCTATTCGCGATATATTGTTAAATAAATTAAAGTTTACATTATCCATCATTATACTACCACTATTTATTGTAATCTATTGGAATATATATATATATATATTTTTTTAAAAAAAAAACGTCTATGAAAACATCTGTTTCGGCAAAATATGCACACTATCATAATTTATCCTAAATTATAATCATACTATTTTCATGGGTTACAATATAATATTTCGACAAACATTTTCGTGGTGATGTACACTAAGAATTTAATAGAGTATAGTAATGCTCTTAAGGGGGCATAACTTGCTTGCAATGTTAGAAATTCTTGATTTTTGGCAGTGGAGAGTATTCCATAAATTGAAAATTCATGCTTTTTGGCGAATATGAGTATTCCATAATTTATGTGTGCAGTTAAGTTTTCACATAGCCACATATGAAAAATGCAACCTTTGAATACCGATTTAAGGTTAGACACTTGGTTAAGTGGAAAAATTAAGTATTTTTACTTAACTTTTAGAAAACCTTTGAATACGGAACTAGGACAGTTTTGGTCGTGAGCCGCCTCGGCTGAGCCCCCGACCAAAACTGTCCTGATATTCACCGATACACCTCGGAAAGTGTGCTAATAACTATTATATACATAAAATATCGATCACACAAATATACAATCAACTGAGTATGGGATTTATTTCCTCTATAGGTAAAACACTGATAAACTTGAATTAGCAAATAAATAAATTAACCTGTTAAATTTACAATAACACAAATTAACACTAACCTGACCACCTCCTTGCTCGTGATGAAGATGGTGAAGTTAATCGACGTGATTTTCGGGCTGGTGACTGACTGGCGTCTATAAAACAAGGTATTACAAATAATAATTAATATACACAATTAATGTATTTAGTAATTTGTTGATCAATTTGTACCATTCATCAACTTGATAAAATATAGCCATGTATTTATATTTTGTGGTACAGTGTAAGAATTGGGACAGCTATCGAGTACTACTACTATCCAAATTACCATAGAAATGCTGCTAATTTTTGAATTTTTGAATGTTGGTCAAATTCAGCCATTCTCATGGTTTTTCACAATAATTGTGTAGTTTTGGTGGTATTAGGTAGACTTTCGTAATATTAGGTGGTATTGGGTAAGTCGTCCTGCAGCTTCATTAGTTACGATGGTCATAATGCTCAAAATGTGTGCTAATAAAAACTGAACCTACAGTGCAGGCAGCAAACATTCGTCCAAAATAGACATTTACAAAAAGATATCTTTTCACTTATTTATCAATAACGTCATGAAAAATATTTCCTCTTTACGATTTCTAAAAATACTTTGATCAAAATTTGATCAAAACTTTGGCTAAAACTCGACGATTTTATTTCTAATTTAGTTGATTGTAATAAGCACTGTGAAAAGTTTTTAAGTTTTTTTAACAGGAAAATCATGGCAGAAAAGTTGCCATTTTTTCTCGTAATTTTACATTAGTATGTATTTTAACAATGCAATGTTAAGCGTGTCTTACAATTGTAGGTTAAAAAACATATGCCTGTAATTTTACAAACGCCGTGTAAAATGATATAACATATCATATTGTTAAATAACAGTAGATTTGTTTTTAAACTTGAAGTTGGTGATTTAACCGTTGTATGTTATGCTTCCCTTGCAGCGGGTTAAATAACATATACGCTGTAATTTAACATACGTTGAATAAAGTAGATCTGTATTTTAACAGGTTGTTGTTATTTTAACTGCACCGTGAGAAATAATTCTTTTAGAAAGCAGAAAAAGTGCTGGCAGTAGGTTAATCAGTATTTTTTCTATGTTTTTTTTAAATCTGTTTATTCTTTGACAGAGAAAATCTGGTAAACCATCTGCCAGAACTTTTTTGGGTTTCTAACAGAATTATTCCATGTTAAAATAGAGCTTCTGCAAGAAGATTTTCTGTTTTTTAACATAATTTTTGTGGTAAAATATAAAACAAAATCATTGTAAAAAATAGGTTGCCAGGCAACGAAACACACGCCCACACAGCAGCTAAATCGTCCGGGCAGTCAACAAGAGTTGTCGCATATTAAGTAATTATCAGAAAATCATTAGAATTTGTTTGGTTTTTATAAAGTTCTGCTCCATGCTAATGTAAAGTATACGAATCATTTAATATTATGGAATAAGCTGTCACCTCCACTGGATACGAAACATTTAATATTATGGCGACTTTTCGTACAATCAGGGGCCATAATTCAGGGAGTTACGATCAAATATGTCCAAATATCGAAAGGAACCAAGATCTTTATGTTATAAACATGTATTTCAAGTTTCATCAAAATCAGTTCAAAATTGTGACCTCTATAGGGTCCACAACCTTAATATAACATATTTTCACACTATTCGCGTACAAACAGTGGCCATTTTGTCCGTCAATTTTGGTCCAATTTTCACGAAATTCCACATCATCTTTTACAACAATGTAACGGTGATATAATCAAACATTTTTTTAAATCGGATAATAATTTTGACCTACAGAGGGGCCACAAGCTAAAAAAGGCAATTTTTCGGTCAATCACGGGACATAATTCAGGAAGTTACGATCAGATGGGCACAAATATAGAAAGGACCCAAGATCTTTGGGTTATAAACATACATGTCAAGTTTCATCAAAATCTGTTCAAAATTGTGACCTCTATAGCTTGATATAACATTTTTTCACACTATTCGCGCACAAACGGCGGCCATTTTGTCTGTCAATTTTGGTCCGATTTTCACGAAATGCGATCTCAACCCCCATTACCATGTAACGGTGGTATAATCAAACGTTTTTTTTTAAATCGGATAACAATTTTGACCTCCAGAGGGACCACATGCTAAAAAGGGTGATTTTTGGACAATCAGGGGCCATAATTAAGGAAGTTACGATCCGATGGGTGCAAATATTGAAAGAAACCAAGACCTTTGGGTTATAAACATACATGTCAAGTTTCATGAAAATCGGTTCAAAATTGTGACCTCTATAGGGTCCACAACCTTGATATAACATTTTTTCACACTATTCGCGTACAAACGGTGGCCATTTTGTCTGTCAATTTTGGTCCGATTTTCACGAAATTCGAACTCAACCCCCAAAACTATGTAACGGTGATATAATCAAACGTTTTTTTGAATCGGATAACAATTTTGACCTCCACAGGGAACACAAGCTAAAAAGTGTGATTTTTCGGACAATCAGGGGCCATAATTCAGGAAGTTACGATCTGACATGCGCAAATATCGAAAGGAACCAAGATCTTTCGGTTATAAACATGCATTTCAAGTTTCATGAAAATCGGTTCAAAATTGTAACCTCTATAGGGTCCACAACCTTGATATAACATATTTTCACACTATTCGCGTACAAACGGCGGCCATTTTGTCTGTCAATTTTGGTCCGATTTTCACGAAATTCGAACTCAACCCCCATAACTATGTAACGGTGATATAATCAAACGTTTTTTTGAATCGGATAACAATTTTGACCTCCACAGGGAACACAAGCTAAAAAGTGTGATTTTTCTGACAATCAGGGGCCATAATTCAGGAAGTTACGATCCGATATGCGCAAATATCGAAAGGAACCAAAATCCTTCGGTTATAAACATGCATTTCAAGTTTCATGAAAATCAGTTCAAAATTGTGACCTCTATAGGGTCCACAACCTTGATATAACATATTTTCACACTATTCGCGTACAAACGGCGGCCATTTTGTCTGTCAATTTTGGTCCGATTTTCACGACCTTCGAACTTAACCCCCATAACTATGTAACGGTGATATAATCAAACAGTTTTTTGAATCGGATTACAATTTTGACCTCCACAGGGAACACAAGCTAAAAAGGGTGATTTTTCGGACAATCAGGGGCCATAATTCAGGAAGTTACGATTCGATATGCGCAAATATCGAAAGGAACCAAGATCTTTTGGTTATAAACATGCATTTCATCGAAATCGGATCAAAATTGTGACCTCTACACTGTTCACAAGCTAAAAACGTGATTTTTCGTACAATCAGGGGCCATAACCCATGAAGTTACAGTCCGATACATGCCAATATCGAAAGGAACCGAGATCTTAGGGTGATAAACCTATATTTTAAGTTTCATTGAAATCGGATAAAAATTGTGACCTGTAGACTGTTCACAAACAATTGTGGACGGACGGACGGACGGACGGACGGACGGACGGACAGGGGCGACGACAATATACGTCCACATAAAAATGTGGGCGTATAAAAATAATTTATTTTCTGTAAATCTAATTTTTCTGTCATGAACGTACAAAATAAAATATCAAAAATTAACAGAAATTAAGGGCAAGGGATCGTAAATGGCTTCACATTTTGTGTTCTGAAGGCCAGGTTTACTACTTTCTGTCGTCTCTTCCATTTCTTACAAATTTTGTTACCTTGAACCTGAAACAAAATGATAAAGCACATACAGGAATGAAATCAAAATGGCAGCGGAGATAACTCTTTAGGGCTGAAGGTTCTTTAACATGTACGGCCAGTAACACACATGGCCCCAGTTGTTAGCGCCAGCAGAACAAATTAAAACTTGCACCATTGACACGAAGGTCAAGTTGCAAAACAAGCTTTCTTTGCTAATGGTTAATAATCCAGCATCATATTCTCTGAACCATCGCGTTTCTTACACTTTAATATTGTTTACATGGTCGAGTTCAAATTCACAATAAAACATACACCATGGCCACTATGTGTAGGCCTTATTATAGATCATAGATACTAAACATAAAAAAGCAACAAACTTAATAGACAGTGCAGAAGCTGTGTCTTTAAATCCAATAACATACTCAGTCTCGTCTTATGCTGTAGATTTGCCTTCGCACATACATCATTATTAGGAAGACTTACCTTCACATCTTATTGTTGGATTTCCACTGTTCTTATCCTGCATCGTCAATGCACATTCAAACAGTCACCGACATTCGTTAAATCTGCGACGCGCATGCGTTAACCCTATCCATGAGTATAACTATGTGAATTAACAGAATTTTGCCGTTAATATACCACATTTTCTGTAATATTACAGAAATGCAACTAAAATCACAGCCTTATATGACAAATATTTTAGACGAGTGTCAAACATGTCAGAGACACCCCAGCCTTTCTGATATCGGTCTAAAGCCAGTCAAGTCTCAATAAAAGAGAATATAAAATGAACTACAGATTTTGATAATAAAATTGAAAAAATTATTTTCATGTCTTAGTAGGATAGTAGTGATACTTTCAAAGTAAGCAGCTGGTCAAGCATAGAATTCCAAATAACTAAACTCAAAAAAAAATTAAAAAAAAAAAAAAATGATACTTGTTAATAGGAATGGACAAGAGCGACCGGAACACTGCAAACGTTGAGAGACGTTCGGATAGAAACCGGGGTCGCCGCGAATATATAAATATAGGACAAACAAAGTGACAAATTAAAATATTTATTTAAAAAAAATTAACATTGAAATTGCTCAAACGATCGACAGAGTAATTACTAGATTGTGTATCGATTTGTAAATTAACTTAAATATTCTGTTAAAATGCACAATCTGTTAGATTACATACCTTTTTGCTAATTTAACTTTAATATGTTGTTAAAATACACAATCTCGGATGTTAAAAGTTAAATTTTTACATAAATTTTCATAAACACAGTTTTTACGTAATTTTACATTTGATAGTTTTCTAACAGGTAAGTTTGTAAAATTTTACAGTAATTTCATGTTTTTATACATATAATTTTTACAGTGAGTCACCTCGTGTAGTTTCGTGCTTTTTCTATTTTGTAATCTCAAGCTTGCGATAAAATGTTGTGGTTAGTTGCCGTTTGCGCGAGATCAAAAGGTTACGTTTTTGCATCTCGAAATACCTGTCAAAATTTTGGGACAAAATGAAATGTGTTTTTCGTAGTCTTGATTAACCAGAGTTGTATGATTAAAATTAAATTACTAGTCAAGTATTATTATGTCTGATTCGGTAACCCCGGGAAAATGGCAACCGCTTGGCCTGTGGAGGTTGGAACCGGAAGTGAGTGTTATTGAATCCTATGGAGGGTCCTAGGGCAGGTACCTCCCCGTGAACTTCATATTGATACCCGCTAACGTACGTATGCTGTGAGCATGCGGTCACGCGTATATCGATTTTCGGCCGAGGTGGTCCAAATTTAGATGAGCGAAGGGAAATGGGCTGTGGTATTGCTCTGAAAATGGGGTGTAAATTGTCTCTCAAGAAGCGGTCGAGCGTTACGATAATCTACCTAAAACAGGGCGAATAAAGGTATAAGTCGATTTGGGCATTTGGTGGTATGCCCTTGAAAAAGCCTGTGACTCAGTCCCTATGGGTAGTAGTTCAATACTATTTGGAGGGTTATAACCCCCCAATACCTTTTACCACTCATTCTATACCGAAATATTTTCAAATATCATATTATACATAAAATATCGATCACACAAATATACAATCAACCGAGTATGGGATTTATTTCCTATATAGGTAAAACACCGATAAACTTGAATTAGCAAATAAATAAATTAACCTGTTAAATTTACAATAACACAAATTAACACTAACCTGGCCGCGCTCTTAATTGACACGCTGAAAATAATTGACGTGACTGACTGGCGTCTATAAAACAAGGTATTACAAATAATAATTAATATACACAATTAATATATATAGTAATTTGTTGGTCAATTTGTACCATTCATCAACTCTGCTATGTTATCGGTGAGGACAAGTAGTTAGGGTTTGTGTGTGTGTGGGCGGGGGTGAGGCAAATTCGTTTTGTCCTAATTTGCCTTGAATCTGTGAATTGTTTTTTGGCTTCATTAACCCAGTCGAATTAGAGCATTAGGACGTTAAACCCTATTTTATTTCATTGGTACATTCATATATATTGCGATAACTAACCGTTTATATATATAGTATGTAGGTTAATACTGGACGAGAGAGGGAAATGGGGTTTACGTCCACTCGACACAAACTAGGTCATTTCGGGGCTAGCATATGGTTGAATTTCATTTCAATAATTAGCTTGTTCGTAGGGCTCTTTAGCAATAGGAGGAAATCGGAGGACCCGGAGAAACCCACGAGGTTGGACAGTCGATTAGTGTGCTTCTGTTTCCTATATTATTATGTTATTATCATATCAGTATGTTCGTAGTATGTATGACAACTAAAAAGACAGAAAATGGAGTTTTACGTCCTACTTGTCTTGGATTATTAACACATAATATTAAGTACAAACAACATCTTCTTAAAAAAAATGCAAATATACTCAGCCAAATTAAAAACTTGACATTCGGGATTTTTGGGACTAGATTTTTATTATTTGGTTTAAGGCAACTATTTTAGTGTTATGTTGTGCACAGACGACTTGAAATCAACAGAAAGCAAGAATACGTCTCACCGAAAGTCCTTGACATTGATAACGTTCGTGATGTCACAGTATCCCCAAAAATAAAATTCACAGACTTGGAGAACAATCGGAATAAAGTATTTAGTAACGGTTGTGGCCTCCTCTAGCGTCTCGTACTGTCACACAACGTATTCTCATTGATATCAGAACATTAGTAAACACTAACCGAGGAAGACGTCGCCACTGCTCAGCAAGAGCATGTTAAAGGTCCTGCAACGTCAGTGGTGGATTCACTTGCTGACGTACACGTCGACCCAGTTCGTCCCAGATGTGTTCAATGGGATTAAGGTCGGGGCTAAGCGACGGCCAATCCAGGACTTGGACACCGGTATTTCTTAAAAAAAACTCTGGGTAGCAATTGCCGAATGGGGTCGAGCATTGTCTTGTTGAAACGTTAGTCCAGGCCCATGTCTCTGCATAAACGGAAGAAGAACAGGTTGCAAAATCTGATACCAGTACTGGAGACCATTTAAGTTCCCTTGGACAACAACAAGAGGAGAGCGTCCATGTGCACAAAAAGAACCCCAAACCATGACGCTGCCGCCACCAAATCGGTCAACTTCTCTGACGCATACTTGAGCGTAACGTTCACCTCGTCTGCGGTACACTCGGACCCTGCCATCGCAAACCTCAAAGTGAATCGAGATTCGTCACTAAGGACAACCGAATTCCACTCTCTTTGAGTAAATCTTATGTGTCCTGTGGCCCACACAAGTCAGTTACGGCGACGAAGAGGTGTCAATATTGGTCCATTATAGGGCCTCCGAGTTCGAAGACCAGCAGTCTGCAAGCGATTTCGAACAGTGTGTGCAGTTACCCTTCCACCAATCATCTCTCGACTTGTGGAGGTTGCAGTGACAAATCTGTTTCTAAGATGACGTAATCGTATAGCTTGATCTTCCTGGAGTGGCGTCACATGTGGCGCTCCAGCCCTTGGGCGGTCGGCAATAGTTCCAGTTTGAAGCACTCTCATTCTAAGATTAATTATTGTCTGAGGTGAACAATTAAAGGCTCTTGCAATAGTGACCACAGACTGGCCAGCATAGAGCCTACCTATAGCACGTAGACGTTCTACTTTTGGGCAGTGTGAAGTTGACTCGTTTTTCGTTATTCATTATTCACCAATAACGAATAACGAGGTGACTTACCTCATTATTGGCGAATAACGATGCATATTGTTATTGAAGCGGTGAATAACGAATAACGAACTGTTTGTTATTCGTTTTTCATCTGGTTATTCGGGATTGACTTATAAGGTATCTTTAATGAAGATATTTCCGGATTTAATTCTAAACAAGCATTAGACAACAACAGAATAATGGACTCCAAAGTATCCCCTAGCAGTAGGAAACATATTAAATGGCGTATAGTCGGTAAATAAACCAGATTGTTGTTCAAGAAGCGAATAACGAATAACGAACTGTTTGTTATTCGTTATTTATCTCGTTATTCGGGATTCACATATAATGTACCTTTAATGAAGATATTTCAGGATTTAATTCTAAACGATCATTAGACAACAACAGAATAATCGACTGCAAAGTATCCCGTAGCAGTAGAAAACATATTAAGTGGTGTATAGTCAGTAAATAAACCAGATTGTTATTCAAGCCGTGAATAACGAATAACGATCTGTTTGCTATTCGTTATTCACCTCGTTATTTGGGATTCGCATATAATGTATCTTTAGTGAAGATATTTCATTATTTAATTCTAAAAGATCATTAGACAACAATAAAATAATGGATTGCAAAGTATCCCCTAGCAGTAGAAAATATATTAAATGAAGTATAGTCGGTAAATAAACCAGATTGTTATTCAAGCCGCGAATAACGAATAACGAACTGTTTGTTATTCGTTATTCATCTCGTTATTCGGAATTCACATATAATGTACCTTTAATGAAGATATTTCAGTATTTAATTCTAAACGATCATTAGACAACAGTAAAATAATGGATTACAGAATATCCCCTAGCAGTAGAAAACATATTAATTGAAGTATAGACGGCAAATAAACCAGATTGTTATTCAAGCGGTGAATAACGAATAACGAACTGTTTGTTATTCGTTTTTCACCTCGTTATTCGGGATTCACTTATAAGGTATCTTTAATGAAGATATTTCAGGATTTAAGTCTAAACCATCATTAGACAACAACAGAATAATGGATTGCAAAGTATCCCTTAGCAGTAGAAAACATATTAATTGAAGTATAGACGGTAAATAAACCAGATTGTTATTCAAGCCGCGAATAACGAATAGTTTGGTATTCGTCATTCATGTCGTTATTCGTGATTCACATATAAGGTATCTTTAATGAAGATATTTCAGCATTTAATTCTAAACGATCATTAGACAACAACAGAATAATGGACTGCAAAGTATCCCCTAGCAGCAGAAAACATATTAAATGGCGTGTAGTCGGTAAATAAACCAGATTGTTATTCAAGCCGTGAATAACGAATAACGAACTGTTTGTTATTCGTTTTTCACCTCGTTATTCGGGATTGACTTATAAGGTATCTTTAATGAAGATATTTCAGGATTTAATTCTAAACGATCATTAGATAACAACAGAATAATGGACAGCGAGTATCCCTTAGCAGTAGAAAACATATTAATTGAAGTATAGTCTGTAAATAAACCAGATAGTTATTCAAGCGGTGAATAACGAATAAGGAACTGTTTGTTATTCGTTTTTCAACTCGTTATTCGGGAATGACTTATAAAGTATATTTAATGAAGATATATCAGAATTTAATTCCAAACGATCATTAGATAACAACAGAATAATGGACTCCAAGGTATCCCCTAGCAGTAGAAAACATATTAATTGAAGTATAGTCTGTAAATAAACCAGATAGTTATTCAAGCGGTGAATAACGAAAAAGGAACTGTTTGTTATTCGTTTTTCACCTCGTTATTCGGGAATGACTTATAAAGTATATTTAATGAAGATATATCAGAATTTGATTCCAAACGATCATTAGATAACACCACAATAATGGACTCCGAGGTATCCCCTAGCAGTAGAAAACATGTTAATTGGTGTATAGTCGGTTAATAAACCAGATTGTTACTCAAGCCGCGAATAACGAATAACGAACTGTTTGTTATTCGTTATTCATCTCGTTATTTGGGATTCACATATAATGCATCATTAATGAAGATATTTCAGTATTTAATTCTAAACGATCATTAAACAACAATAGAATAATGGATTGCAAAGTAACCCCTAGCAGTAAAAAACATATTAAATGGCGTCTAGTCCGTAAATAAACCAGTTTGTTATTCAGGCGGTGAATAACGAATAACGAACTGTTTGTTATTCGTTTTCACCTCGTTATTCGGGATTTTGTTATTAAGGTAGCGAATAACGAGCTATTTGTTATTCGTGATTCACCAATAACGAATGACTTACCTCGTTATTTGCGAATAACGAGGCAAGTCACCTCGTTATTCGTTATTCGTTATTCAACTTTATATTCGGGATTCCAATATGCAGCTAGCCATGATTCGATTCAACTTCACACTGCCCTACTTTTGAAAGGCGCGGCACTTTCTAACAAAGATGAAAATACCAATTTTAATTTGTTTTTCCAGTTCAAGTTACGTGTGCGTGTTCAGTTTAAGCAAACTTGCATCGATTAACCTCACGAGTTTGTGTTTGCACGTGTTTTTCAGGTTTTTCATCTTTTTATGCTCAAAAGTCACATGATCCACGTGACTTTACAATTGATGAAATTAAAGGCTTCTTACTACTTACTATCGTTAGAAACACTTTAAAATTTATTTGACTTACCAGAAAAAAAATTTGTTGAAATTCACCAGTGTCAAGTTTTTTAATTTGGCTGAGTATATAAAATAGAACTATATCTTATTTCCGTATTCAAATATAAAGTATATCTATATCCTCTTGTTAAAATACACAATCTCGGATGTTAAAAGTTAAATTTTTACATAAATGTTTATAAACACAGTTTTTACGTAATTTTACATTTGATAGTTTTCTAACAGGTAAGTTTGTAAAATTTTACAGTAATTTCATGTTTTTATACATATAATTTTTACAGTGAGTCACCTCGTGTAGTTTCATGCTTTTTCTATTTTGTATTCTCAAGCTTGCGATAAAATGTTGTGGTTAGTTGCCGTTTGCGCGAGATCAAAAGGTTACGTTTTTGCATCTCGAAATACCTGTCAAAATTTTGGGACAAAAAAGTAACGGAATGAAATGTGTTTTTCGTAGTCTTGATTAACCAGAGTTGTATGATTAAAATTAAATTACTAGTCAAGTATTATTATGTCTGATTCGGTAACCCCGGGAAAATGGCAACCGCTTGGCCTGTGGAGGTTGGAACCGGAAGTGAGTGTTATTGAATCCTATGGAGGGTCCTAGGGCAGGTACCTCCCCGTGAACTTCATATTGATACCCGCTAACGTACGTATGCTGTGAGCATGCGGTCACGCGTATATCGATTTTCGGCCGAGGTGGTCCAAATTTAGATGAGCGAAGGGAAATGGGCTGTGGTATTGCTCTGAAAATGGGGTGTAAATTGTCTCTCAAGAAGCGGTCGAGCGTTACGATAATCTACCTAAAACAGGGCGAATAAAGGTATAAGTCGATTTGGGCATTTGGTGGTATGCCCTTGAAAAAGCCTGTGACTCAGTCCCTATGGGTAGTAGTTCAATACTATTTGGAGGGTTATAACCCCCCAATACCTTTTACCACTCATTCTATACCGAAATATTTTCAAATATCATATTATACATAAAATATCGATCACACAAATATACAATCAACCGAGTATGGGATTTATTTCCTATATAGGTAAAACACCGATAAACTTGAATTAGCAAATAAATAAATTAACCTGTTAAATTTACAATAACACAAATTAACACTAACCTGGCCGCGCTCTTAATTGACACGCTGAAAATAATTGACGTGACTGACTGGCGTCTATAAAACAAGGTATTACAAATAATAATTAATATACACAATTAATATATATAGTAATTTGTTGGTCAATTTGTACCATTCATCAACTCTGCTATGTTATCGGTGAGGACAAGTAGTTAGGGTTTGTGTGTGTGTGGGCGGGGGTGAGGCAAATTCGTTTTGTCCTAATTTGCCTTGAATCTGTGAATTGTTTTTTGGCTTCATTAACCCAGTCGAATTAGAGCATTAGGACGTTAAACCCTATTTTATTTCATTGGTACATTCATATATATTGCGATAACTAACCGTTTATATATATAGTATGTAGGTTAATACTGGACGAGAGAGGGAAATGGGGTTTACGTCCACTCGACACAAACTAGCATATGGTTGAATTTCATTTCAATAATTAGCTTGTTCGTAGGGCTCTTTAGCAATAGGAGGAAATCGGAGGACCCGGAGAAACCCACGAGGTTGGACAGTCGATTAGTGTGCTTCTGTTTCCTATATTATTATGTTATTATCATATCAGTATGTTCGTAGTATGTATGACAACTAAAAAGACAGAAAATGGAGTTTTACGTCCTACTTGTCTTGGATTATTAACACATAATATTAAGTACAAACAACATCTTCTTAAAAAAAATGCAAATATACTCAGCCAAATTAAAAACTTGACATTCGGGATTTTTGGGACTAGATTTTTATTATTTGGTTTAAGGCAACTATTTTAGTGTTATGTTGTGCACAGATGACTTGACATCAACAGAAAGCAAGAATACGTCTCACCGAAAGTCCTTGACATTGATAACGTTCGTGATGTCACAGTATCCCCAAAAATAAAATTCACAGACTTGGAGAACAATCGGAATAAAGTATTTAGTAACGGTTGTGGCCTCCTCTAGCGTCTCGTACTGTCACACAACGTATTCTCATTGATATCAGAACATTAGTAAACACTAACCGAGGAAGACGTCGCCACTGCTCAGCAAGAGCATGTTAAAGGTCCTGCAACGTCAGTGGTGGATTCACTTGCTGACGTACACGTCGACCCAGTTCGTCCCAGATGTGTTCAATGGGATTAAGGTCGGGGCTAAGCGACGGCCAATCCAGGACTTGGACACCGGTATTTCTTAAAAAAAACTCTGGGTAGCAATTGCCGAATGGGGTCGAGCATTGTCTTGTTGAAACGTTAGTCCAGGCCCATGTCTCTGCATAAACGGAAGAAGAACAGGTTGCAAAATCTGATACCAGTACTGGAGACCATTTAAGTTCCCTTGGACAACAACAAGAGGAGAGCGTCCATGTGCACAAAAAGAACCCCAAACCATGACGCTGCCGCCACCAAATCGGTCAACTTCTCTGACGCATACTTGAGCGTAACGTTCACCTCGTCTGCGGTACACTCGGACCCTGCCATCGCAAACCTCAAAGTGAATCGAGATTCGTCACTAAGGACAACCGAATTCCACTCTCTTTGAGTAAATCTTATGTGTCCTGTGGCCCACACAAGTCGGTTACGGCGACGAAGAGGTGTCAATATTGGTCCATTATAGGGCCTCCGAGTTCGAAGACCAGCAGTCTGCAAGCGATTTCGAACAGTGTGTGCAGTTACCCTTCCACCAATCATCTCTCGACTTGTGGAGGTTGCAGTGACAAATCTGTTTCTAAGATGACGTAATCGTATAGCTTGATCTTCCTGGAGTGGCGTCACATGTGGCGCTCCAGCCCTTGGGCGGTCGGCAATAGTTCCAGTTTGAAGCACTCTCATTCTAAGATTAATTATTGTCTGAGGTGAACAATTAAAGGCTCTTGCAATAGTGACCACAGACTGGCCAGCATAGAGCCTACCTATAGCACGTAGACGTTCTACTTTTGGGCAGTGTGAAGTTGAATCGTTTTTCGTTATTCATTATTCACCAATAACGAATAACGAGGTGACTTACCTCGTTATTGGCGAATAACGATGCATATTGTTATTGAAGCGGTGAATAACGAATAACGAACTGTTTGTTATTCGTTTTTCATCTGGTTATTCGGGATTGACTTATAAGGTATCTCTAATGAAGATATTTCCGGATTTAATTCTAAACAAGCATTAGACAACAACAGAATAATGGACTCCAAAGTATCCCCTAGCAGTAGGAAACATATTAAATGGCGTATAGTCGGTAAATAAACCAGATTGTTGTTCAAGAAGCGAATAACGAATAACGAACTGTTTGTTATTCGTTATTTATCTCGTTATTCGGGATTCACATATAACGTACCTTTAATGAAGATATTTCAGGATTTAATTCTAAACGATCATTAGACAACAACAGAATAATCGACTGCAAAGTATCCCGTAGCAGTAGAAAACATATTAAGTGGTGTATAGTCAGTAAATAAACCAGATTGTTATTCAAGCCGTGAATAACGAATAACGATCTGTTTGCTATTCGTTATTCACCTCGTTATTTGGGATTGGCATATAATGTATCTTTAGTGAAGATATTTCATTATTTAATTCTAAAAGATCATTAGACAACAATAAAATAATGGATTGCAAAGTATCCCCTAGCAGTAGAAAATATATTAAATGAAGTATAGTCGGTAAATAAACCAGATTGTTATTCAAGCCGCGAATAACGAATAACGAACTGTTTGTTATTCGTTATTCATCTCGTTATTCGGAATTCACATATAATGTACCTTTAATGAAGATATTTCAGTATTTAATTCAAAACGATCATTAGACAACAGTAAAATAATGGATTACAGAATATCCCCTAGCAGTAGAAAACATATTAATTGAAGTATAGACGGCAAATAAACCAGATTGTTATTCAAGCGGTGAATAACGAATAACGAACTGTTTGTTATTCGTTTTTCACCTCGTTATTCGGGATTCACTTATAAGGTATCTTTAATGAAGATATTTCAGGATTTAAGTCTAAACCATCATTAGACAACAACAGAATAATGGATTGCAAAGTATCCCTTAGCAGTAGAAAACATATTAATTGAAGTATAGACGCTAAATAAACCAGATTGTTATTCAAGCCGCGAATAACGAATAGTTTGGTTTTCGTCATTCATCTCGTTATTCGTGATTCACATATAAGGTATCTTTAATGAAGATATTTCAGCATTTAATTCTAAACGATCATTAGACAACAACAGAATAATGGACTGCAAAGTATCCCCTAGCAGTAGAAAACATATTAAATGGCGTGTAGTCGGTAAATAAACCAGATTGTTATTCAAGCCGTGAATAACGAATAACGAACTGTTTGTTATTCGTTTTTCACCTCGTTATTCGGGATTGACTTATAAGGTATCTTTAATGAAGATATTTCAGGATTTAATTCTAAACGATCATTAGATAACAACAGAATAATGGACAGCAAGTATCCCTTAGCAGTAGAAAACATATTAATTGAAGTATAGTCTGTAAATAAACCAGATAGTTATTCAAGCGGTGAATAACGAATAAGGAACTGTTTGTTATTCGTTTTTCACCTCGTTATTCGGGAATGACTTATAAAGTATATTTAATGAAGATATATCAGAATTTAATTCCAAACGATCATTAGATAACAACAGAATAATGGACTCCAAGGTATCCCCTAGCAGTAGAAAACATATTAATTGAAGTATAGTCTGTAAATAAACCAGATAGTTATTCAAGCGGTGAATAACGAATAAGGAACTGTTTGTTATTCGTTTTTCACCTCGTTATTCGGGAATGACTTATAAAGTATATTTAATGAAGATATATCAGAATTTAATTCCAAACGATCATTAGATAACACCACAATAATGGACTCCAAGGTATCCCCTAGCAGTAGAAAACATGTTAATTGGTGTATAGTCGGTTAATAAACCAGATTGTTACTCAAGCCGCGAATAACGAATAACGAACTGTTTGTTATTCGTTATTCATCTCGTTATTTGGGATTCACATATAATGCATCATTAATGAAGATATTTCAGTATTTAATTCTAAACGATCATTAAACAACAATAGAATAATGGATTGCAAAGTAACCCCTAGCAGTAAAAAACATATTAAATGGCGTCTAGTCCGTAAATAAACCAGTTTGTTATTCAGGCGGTAAATAACGAATAACGAACTGTTTGTTATTCGTTTTCACCTCGTTATTCGGGATTTTGTTATTAAGGTAGCGAATAACGAGCTATTTGTTATTCGTTATTCACCAATAACGAATAACGAAGTGACTTACCTCGTTATTTGCGAATAACGAGGCAAGTCACCTCGTTATTCGTTATTCAACTTTATATTCGGGATTCCAATATGCAGCTAGCCATGATTCGATTCAACTTCACACTGCCCTACTTTTGAAAGGCGCGGCATTTTCTAACAAAGATGAAAATACCAATTTTAATTTGTTTTTCCAGTTCAAGTTACGTGTGCGTGTTCAGTTTAAGCAAACTTGCATCGATTAACCTCACGAGTTTGTGTTTGCACGTGTTTTTCAGGTTTTTCATCTTTTTATGCTCAAAAGTCACATGATCCACGTGACTTTACAATTGATGAAATTAAAGGCTTCTTACTACTTACTATCGTTAGAAACACTTTAAAATTTATTTGAAAAAAAATTTGTTGAAATTCACCAGTGTCAAGTTTTTTAATTTGGCTGAGTATATAAAATAGAACTATATCTTATTTCCGTATTCAAATATAAAGTATATCTATATCCTCTTTTATCTCTAGAAAGAGGACAAGCCACGTGGGATCACGTGGCTAAGTGGGTAAGACGCTGTCTCGCTAGACTGGAGGTCGGGTGTTCGATCCCTGCATTGGCAGTTCATCCAGATTTTCTAACGTGGTTTTCCCCTTGTCAGTGATGCAGGGCGGAGGGCCTGACAAGGACAGCTGTCTCGACGTTCGGTGGGACGAAAAACCGAGTTTCCGTGTACATATTGGCATGCACGTAAAAGATCCCTTGACAGTTGGAATTCGATATAAGAGTAGGCCGTAGTGCATCGGTCCTTGGCAGTTGAAATTCGATATAAGAGTTGGCCGTAGCGTCGCTGTCCAGGCAAAATTTCCCTCATATCACACTGTATGGTGTATGCAGATACCTCCCGATGAACTTCATATCCGCAGAAGTACTGATGCTGTGAACATGCAGTCACCATACTCCTCGCAGTGTTTATCCCACTATACACTGCTTTAGTGAGAGCAATTTCTGTTGAAAATTATGACTGGGCAATAGTCCGATTAACAACCAATAGCTATCTGCGTAACAAAATCGTTAAAGTTTAAACAAAGCTCCACATTGGACCAAATATGTTTACAAAACGTTACGTCATGGCTCCCGATTTTAATATGCCCAATTAACCAGTACATAGCAGAATATTACAGGAAAATTAAGTGCGTGACAAACGAGGTGATCAACAAGAATAAAATGTAAACAATACTGTATGAAGACGATGAATACTTTCACCGTTTTAATATATTAAATCGCGGTCAAAAGTTTAGGGAAGACGCCATATTAAACGAGGAGCTGTCATGTTGCTGTACATGGGACAGATTTGATTGAACGGGGAGAATACACACACTCCCCTAAAAGCTCAAGTATAAGAAGCCAATCAAGCATTATAGGCAGAGAGGAATTTCTCGGGCCATTGCTTCAGGAATATGGCAGTCAAGTGTATATCGATTTTCGACCGAATTTGGCCTATTTTCGCTCTGCAAAAAGGGTCCGTACTCAGTCCCTATGGGCCCGATGTGGTCAAAATTTAGATAAACGATGGGAAATGGGCTGTGGTATTGCCTTGAGAATGTGGTAAACATTGCCTCTCTATTGTCGAGGGCCTGTTAAATAATGCTCTGAGAGCAGAATTAGAGTCATCTTGGGGTAAGCCCGTTTCATCTGATCATGCAATTGCAAATTAAAGTTCTGAATTTACTTGAAAATAACCTCAAATTAACTCTCCATTGACCACATGAGACTATATGAAAAAAAGTGTAGCATGCAATATCACTGCCATTAATTTTCTGACAATAAATGGTTAACACACAGCTACTAGAGTAATACAAACTGAGGACATCAGAGTCAGAACAATTCGCCACGGCAACATTGGCATTCCCCCACCTCCACCCCTCCCCCCAAAAGAGAAACAATCGAAGGCCGTAATTAAGAGTCATTCCACGAGAAAACCATGCAATATCATGCAGATATTCGAAGGTGGGGGTCGGCCGTTTTAGTTCATATTCACAGGGTTTGGTCGACCCGTCGAGCCTACTCCCCAGCCAAAATCACTGATTTCAGAAATCAACCGTTTTCGAGATTCAGGCCTTTTATGTTTTTCGGCCGTTTTTTGCCAGATTTTAGGTATTTTTTCGCGCACTACTACCGCTGTTACATGACCCTGGAGGACAAGGTTTGGGTTGCTTATGACAGTCGGGGTCTTGCACTACCACATTGTCATGGTCATCCGGTTCAAGTTCATTTTCCAAAGGTGTCCGGATACTTCACAAGATACGTATCTAGAGATGGAGCAGGGTTTGCGATAAAAATTAAAATCAATTTATTTGCAGCTTGACCAGTTCTAACAACATAAGAAATAAATTTGTTGTCAGCTAACTTGCAACAGCACGAAAATTCGTGTCGAAAGTTAGCAAAAACTTCACTTTTGATTGGAATACATCGGCGGATTATTCAGGTACCGTATCGCCTATATTGTTATTCAGAGGGTCAACATATCAACTCCGCCTCCCCTCCAACCGGCTTTGCCAAAATATTCACTCCCCGTATGATTTTGGTATTAAGTCTGCAAATCCAAGATGGCGTCTCCCCGAGAATATGGATTTTCGCAAATTTTCGATCTAAAGCGTCAAAGTTATGAAAAACGGTCGAGTTAGAGCAGATAAAAATAGATGCACCTCGATATTTTTCATATTTAATTCCCGTATGGTACAAAATAACGTATCTTTGTTTATTCGACAGCAAATGAATGCAGAATTTCCCAAATAAGAATAGTTTTGCAATGTCAGAACATCATTTTCTTCGTTATAAAATGTCTAAAAAGTATTCAAAATCCGCCCGTAATAAAAATAGGAGTACCTCGCTATTTTTGTACATCTATATTCTCGTGTGGACGCCCCTGTCCGCCTATCCGTCCACATTTTCGTGTGGACGTGTATTGTCGTCACCCCTGTCCGTTCGTCAGTCCGTCCACATTTTGTTTACGGCCACTCTATGGGTCATATTTTTATCCACTTTCTGTAATATTTGAAATAATTATAGGTTTATCTCCCTAATATCTCGGTTCCTTTCAATATTGGCATGTATCGGATCGTAACTTCATGAACTATGGCCCCTGATTTTACGAAAAATCATGTTTTAGATTGTGGACTATGGAGTTCACAATTTTTGATGAAACTTAAAAGGAGCGTTTATAACTCAAAGAGCTCGGCTCCATCCGATATTCCTGGATATCGGATATTAACTTCCTGGTTTATGGCCCATGATTGTACAAAAATGGTGTTTTTAGCTTGTAGCCCGCCCAGAGATCACAATTTTCATTCGATTTTTAAAAACGTTTTTATATATCCCCTTTACACGCTAATGATTGCGGAGTTCGAATTTCGTGAAAATCAAACTGAAACTGCCAGACAAAATGGCCGCTTCTCGTACGCAAATAGTGTAAAAGTATGTAATTCCAAGATTTTATCAGATTTTGATGAATCTTCAAAAGTATGTTTGTATCCCAAATGTTACGGAATGAGAGAGTTCACGCTGACCTATCACTGGCCGTGCTTATAGCATAAAATCTATCAACGACAGCTGGTTCGTTGTGTAGTTCTTTACATGTATATGATATATTAAATATCAATTAATATATGTATATGCATGCTTTGATTGACTTTATACGACATCTAAGTTTAGTATAAATTAGCTGTGGTTGTTGAGACAAATGAGTGGAGCTTGGGAGCTCACTATAAAAGGGTCTCTCTGTCTCAAGAAGATTGGGAGCAAAGACGAACAGGGACAGAGAAGAGAGACGCACAGATAGGCTTATGGACTCACCCGCTGTCTTGGCAGAGAGGCGGAATGGTAGACTTAATATAATTATGTACCGTTCTGATGCGTTCCTTATATAGTTTAAGTACCTGTATTGCTGCTGTAGTTACGTAGATGTGTTGTAATTCTGTTCCGATGTAAATAAACCATATATTTATGAAACTGGTCTCTGTAATCACTAAGATAGTGTTACACAAAGATCTCGGTTTCTTTCGATATTTGGGCATATCACAATGTAACTTCACAATGTAACATCCTGGAATATAACATTGAATGTACGTAAAATCACGTTTTTTGCTTGTAGCTCCTTTCTTTTCCACTTTGATGAAACTTTTATATATTCTTTTATATCACAAAGTTGATTCCTTTTGATTTTGTCGCATGTCGGATTGTAACAAACTGGATGATGGCCCCTGATGGTACAAAAAATCGCTTTTTATATAGCTTGTTCTTTGTCCATCTCTTGCAAAATGTGGGTGTATCTTGTATGGCGACCGCTTATTCATATTTAATTCCGGTATGGTATTCAAATTTGTGTCAGTAATATTCCTACAAGGACAGCTGTCTAGTCGTTCGGATGGAACGGCAAACCGAGTCCCGTGTACACATTGGCGTGGACGTAGCGATCCCTTGACAGTTGGAATTCGATATAAGAGTAAGCCGTAGTGTCTTCATTAGCCCAGTTCGGAACAGAACAGTAAGATATTAATTCCATTTCATTTTTTTTTTGTAACATTCCTACAAAATTAAGTGCTTTCATAATACGATAGAAAGAAAGCTTGTCGACCCGTGTCTGCTTTAATCAAATTCAGGCCAGTAATATTTCTCAAAAATGTACTCGTTTATACGGTAGCAAACGAAAAAAAGCTTCCGAAATAAGAATTGCTTGTGGTGATGTCAAATCATTTTCGTAAAATGTTATTTTAAAATTACATTGATAGTTAAATTACTTGTAAGGTAGATTAAGCCGGTAAACAAGGTAGGTGTATAAACGGTATAACACGATAAATACGCTGACCAACTAATTATCTAATCAATCCAGCCTAATATCAGGTTGCATGGTACTTATACACTCAATATACATATTAATTTTGAAAAATCCGAATATTATTCAATATGTCGATGTCCAATTGGTGAATATTGATGTTCAATTGGTCATATTCCTGGCCTGACATCTGGAAAATATCGTAGGACATGTCCAGAAAGTACGGGCGAAATCCAGACACTTAAGAAACCGAAATATGACGCGAAAAATGACGAATTTCGTAACTTTCGACACAAATTTTCATACTGTTGTGGGTGAGTTGACAACGATTTTATTTTTTACGTTGTTAGAACTGGTCAAGCTACAAATAAAACGATTTACATTTTGATCGCAAGCCCTGCTCCAGTGGAGTTATCGCAATTTGAAAAAAGGGTATAATTCAGGTATCTCTAGACACGTATCGTGTTACCTATTAAAAATGAACTTGAACCGGATGACCAAGATATTGTGGTAGTGCAAGACCCCGACTATCACGAACAACCCAAACCTAGTTCTCCAGGGTCATGTAACAGCTTTCCCTTCAAGGCCTCAGGTGTCCGCCGTCATCCGCTCCATGGTGGGGAATATAATGGACCTCAATGTAGAACTTACTTAACTCGAAAAATGAAGTCGCTAGAAGTCATAGTTGGACCAGCCGGACAAAAAGTCGTTGACGTATTCAAAGCGTTCAATGAAGTGAGGATCAAATGTTTCGGAAAGATGCTCGACAGCAATTACAAGGACTAAATCCACAAGTTTGAGTCAACGTACAAAGACATGCGGATCCCAATCACCAGCAAGTGTCACGCACTCATTGATCATGTAGTTCAATTCTTCGATAGACAACAGACATGTCAGGGAAATGGAAAGGGGAAGGGATTCGATAGTGAACAAGCCTCTGTGGTCACGAGGTAGTTACAAACGAGACATGAACCACGCGGACTATACTCTGTTTTCAGTGCGTCGTAACATACTGTTCTTGACATCGGTAAAGTGCAAGATGGGTGTTTTTATGTAAATTCAGAGAATAATTAGGATCATTCATATGGAATCTGAGTATCCTTTTTATTTGGTTTTTTTCTCTCACGAATTTGGGGCTCGTCCACCGAAGGGGTCTATAGAAAATTTTCATTCAATCGTTTTTTGGTATATCCCTATGAGTAGTCTTGCCACATGTGATCATTAATTTTTGTTCCCTTTTGACCCTGTCGACATTTCAGCATACCAGTGTGTTGTCACGTAGTGCAGTTAAACTTTCAATCGCAATCAAAAATCAATCCGCCATTTTATACCGACGTAACGAAATGATCGAGTGATTGTGTGTACACGTTTAAAACAGCTCTATCGAGGACATTCTTCAAGACAAGTACATATTCAAATGAACGAGGACGTAGATTTTCAAGAGAATACACACCATAATTTTTTCAGGCTATTACACCATACACACTGCATGTACTGTACCGTCAACCGAGGAAAGAACTAGAATTACAAGATTTTTAGATATATCTATATTTAGGCTCCCCAAAGCACCTTCAGCAAGTCAGTTCTAACCGAGGACGTCCTCGTTCCGACCCAAGTCCTCAATTACGCACGCACACACACACACCCGAAATACTTTCGACTTGCACCTCTTATTCTATATCGAAATATTTTCAAATATTATATACATAAAATATCGATCATACAAATATACAATCAACTGAGTATAGGATTTATTTCATATATAGGTAAAGCACTGATAAACTTGAATTAGTAAATAAATAAACAAACCTGATAAATTTACAATAACACAAATTAACACTAACCTGGCAAAATGCGTATTTGTGGTAAAGGTGATAGATTTAGTCTTCTGTCTGGTGACTGACTGCCCCCTATAAAACAAGGTATTACGAATACACAATTAATGTATTTAGCAATTTAGTTTCAATACGCTAAATTTATACAATTCACCAACTCTGCTAAGTTATCGGCGAGGACGAGCGGTTAGGGTGTATGTGGGGCGTGGGAAAAATTCGTTTTGTCCTAATTTGGGTTGAATCTGCGAATCTAACTCATTAGTGACACCGAATACTGGTGATGACTTGAGTAGTGTTATGACTCAGTTCTTGTCACTGTAACGATTCATTTATGACGAAGTACAAACTTTAACCAATAAAATCGAGAAGTTGCAAGAAGATAGAAAGTGTGAGTTAACTGATATCAAATCAATGCTCAAAACTATTAAACATGAAAACACTCGTCTGAAAATGGAAAACGCTGTTCTCAAGAAACAAAACGAAGAATCTTGTACAATAATAGAAGATATGAAAATAAAAAATAAAGAATCTCATGAAGAATTATTTGTACTAACACGGGAAAAGGAGGCATTACAGACTCAAATGAATGGAGGAAGTACGAAAGGAACACACAAACAGTATAGAGAAGGGAGAAGTACATAGTAACAATATCATGCACGAATCAAATACAAAGATGGAAAATAAAGAGAGACGGGACGAAGATACTAACCAAGAAAACAAAGAAAGAGTTAATGCTACAGTAAATCAGAGATGATTGAGATAATGAATAGTGAAAATTCAAGTGCTTACAAAGATGGGTTGATAGGAGTGCCAAAAGTAACGAAAGTGGTATTGTCAAGGGTATATGCAGACCGCTCCGAGGATGAAACCATGGATAAAATATGGAACTACTGTGACAAAGTAATTTTTACATAGAACTTTGCTAGATTTGACATTATATTATATTGGACGTTTTCAATTGTGTTTGTTATGTCCTTTTGGTACATAACTCATGGGTGATGAAGGAATGTGACAAAGTAATTTTTACATAGAACTTTGCTAGATTTGACATTATATTATATTGGACGTTTTCAACTATAAACAACTTCTGCTAATGTATTCAATATGTTATTTACGGGCAACACACGAATGACCTCTGCTCGTTTTGACAAAAGGCACGATCTCATTAAATATCTTATTTATTTATATGTTATTTATAACCTACACATGATCTATGTGTTTAACACTCGGCAGAACTTCGCGACATTAAAGGAAAGATGCAGTGCAGTTATAGAAACTATACTCTCAATTCCAAATAAGTTAATCTGTCATGTATCATTATTCTCAATGGCCGTATGCTTTATAAAGCCAGAATTAACTGACAGTAAGTCAGACTTGAATAGAGCTCCTTCCGATCTATGTCTATTCCATGTTCTAAATAAAAGATCTACCAACTATGCTGATGGTCTGTTATCTGTAGTATTACACTACGCCAAGAAACGGAAAGTAGAAATAAGTTATATAAAAGTGCTAAAATATAGAGAAAACTTTGGATCCTGGCCAACGTATACACTTCAGTTAATTTTGTACGATGTGGATCTCGAATGTGTGTTAAATTCGAACTTCTGGCCGGATCAAATTTTATGCAGAAAATGGATAACCAGGAGCGGATCGGGACAACAATACTCGAGGTAACTTTTAATTACATGTTTAAATGGCGACGGAATACCTCCGTATTTTACACTGGAATATGAGAGGGATCATGTATGGTACACCGTTTCTATTGGATTGTCTCGAAACACAGGATATCGTTTTTATAAATGAACACTGGTTACTGCCAGAACAATTATTATACCTAGATAATATACATGAAAGGTTTGATGGAATTTAATGATAGTGATAGTCAAATACCTATAGATATTGCAAGAAGAACATGTGTGCCTGGATTTGGCGGTGTCGGTGTTCTGTACAGAAAAGAGTTATCAATCGAAATCAGACATAGTCAATGTAGTGATAGAATACTAGTTTTAGAAGTGCGTCATGAAACCGCTCACATATTACTCATAACCGCGTTGTTGCCATCAACTAATCAAAGTATGGAGGAATATAGAAATGTTTTAAATGATGTGCAGGCAGTTTATGATGCCTATTCGTCAGATTTTATCGTTATAGTTACTGGAATTTTAATGGTCAAATCAGTCGTCAGTTTGGTGCCAAAAACCCCGAAAGGGCTAACCAGAGAGGTAAAGAGTTAGAAAAATTTATCAAAGAAAATATGCTTATATCTGTGAACTCACAGGACTCGTATGTGCTGGTCCAGACTGTACATACTACTCTCACAACGGGTCAACGTGTTCTTTGATTGATCATGTTCTTGTTCCGGAGTGTCATAGCCAGGTTATTAATAGATGTTCAATAGTGGATGATCATCCCTTGAATATATCAGATCACCACCCAGTTGCGTTTGTCATGGACTTAAATGTTCATAGAACTGTAGACAGTCGGAAACCGTTGAGACCACTATGTATCAACTGGGGTAAGGCTTCAGAAATATAATTAATATGCTACAAAAATTGTCTATTATCAAAACTGTGTGACCTTGAAGTAGAATGTAACACAATAGAGGATATTAATAGTGCCATCATCGATCTTGTATGTATCTTGCACGAAGCAGCATTCCTGAATCTACCTCAAAAGAGATTTAGAAAGTACCCCAAACCCTACTGGAAGTATCTAAATGTAAAGCAATTACATGATAAAATGCGGATGAATCGTGCGAACAGGGTAGCCGCCTGTAGACCGAGGGGCATGCAGTTTGAATCCTTCAGGAGATACAAAGCATCTAAAGACGAATTCCGGAAAGAGATAGACTTAGCTAAAGAACGTTGCGAAAATGAACATGCGAAGTCGATAAAGGGACATTTTATAACGCGACAAAATCTGTGAGAAGGGGTAATTGGAGGATTTCAGAAATAAAACATGGCGATAAAATCCTACACGGATCATATGAAAAATGTGCCGCGTGGAAAGAACATTTTGAAAAATTAGCCTATCCTACAGAAAGTGAACAGTTTAACGACGCGTTTCGTATGAAAATTGAAGACAAATTCAAAACTCTTTGTGAAACCACATATCCATTCACGGATAAGGACGAAACACTACCGATAACAGAAACTGAAGTGATAAAAGCTATCAAACGGATGAAGAACGGTAAGGCGTTCGGTCATGACTCGATTACTGCTGAACATATGAAGTATGGAAGAGCATCTGTGTCAAAATATCTGTGTAGAATATATAACGGTATTCTGCAACTTGAAGAGTATCCACATGTATTCAAACGACTGACAGTGGTACTTCTATTTAAAGGAGGAAAACGGGACAAAATGGATACAAATAACTATAGGGACCATTCTATTGCTTCGCAGTTACAGAAAGTATTCGAAAAAATATTATTTGACAGACTCTATCCTATTTTCAAACAAAATAAATTCCCACATGAGTTACAACAACAATTTAGGCCAAAATGTAGCAGTCTCACTGCTGCATTTACAATGAAGGAGACTATAAGCTATTATATTGAAAATAACTCGTGCATATATGCAGCATATCTGGACAACGAGAAAGCCTTTAATGGAGTCTGGATTACCGGACTACTATATAAACTATTTAATATTGGTGTAAGAGGTAGATACTGGAGGATTATCAAAAGCTCATATCAGGATATAGTAAGTAGCGTATTCTTCAATGGTGTCTACTCTGAGTCATACCAAATCAAACAAGGTGTTGGTCAAGGACGAACTTTAAGCTCATGGATGTTTCTTGCTATGATCAACGATTTAATACCTGAACTCATCTCGCTCGGTAAAGGCGCTGTGGTTAATGACTCGCATATTCCATGTATTCTCATCGCGGATGATACATCTTTGATCTCGCCGACGCTAAGTGGTCTCAGAGCAATGCTAGATAATGTGGGTGAATACGCATCGAAATGGAGGTTTAAATACAACGCAAGTAAAAGCTGTTTTATGATATTCGGTGGAAAGAAACAGCAGTATGGAAATAAAAGCTTTAATATATCTCTTAATGGGACAGCGCTAAAAGGAGTGTTCAATAGATATTGACTGTAACCTTCGCATTAGGAATGCAGTATCGTCGAGGTGTAAAAAGGGTCTAACTGTTGTAAACTCTCTCGCCCCAGTTGGATTTACTAGCAGTGGTATGAGTCCATCTCACGCGATTAAGATATGGCAGAAAGTTGTCATACCGATAATACTATACGGTAGTGAATTGTGGTCTGAAATGACGAAACAATCAATCTGTGAGTTAGAGATAACTCAGAGATATGCGGCTCGCAGAATCCAAGGACTTGATCGACGCAGTTCTAAAGAAGCTACTACAGTATTACTTGGACTGTTACGAATGTCAACGCGAATAGAAAGATCAAAATTAACACTATTAAATAAATTTTTGTATGAAACAGAAGAATTTATATGGAAAAAAGTTTTTGACTTCCGTATTTGTCAATTCATGGTCGGTAACACCAAACGAAAAGGATTTGTAGCTGATATATTTCCTGTTCTCGAGAAATACCAACTTGAACATGTCACTAGCAATTACTTGGACAGAATAGGAGTGGTTAGCAAACCTGTGTGGAAGAAATTAATCGACAAAAGACTTCGAGATGCAACAAATAACCTCGGAGGGAGATCTGACAAGAATTGGTAACATTCATCAAGACGTAACATTGTGTAATTTATGGAAAATATGTAACCAAAATAGACAATATAGACATTGTATTAATATCATAATTAGGCTGGCCATCTTAAAAACTGATGGAGACGTCATGTGTAAACTGTGTAACAAAATGTGTGATGATATGACAAAACATTTTATGCTGAACTGTGTTAAGCTATTTAAAGAAAGAGATAGTCTGTATGAGAACATTTTAAATGAGATATCAATTTATTTAATGATCTGTGGAACAGTGATGAAGATATCCTAATAGAAACCCTACTAGGATCCCGAACAGACCTTATGCGCCCTGATCAGATGTCAGTTACGGAATGGAAAAGTTTTACGTGTATAGTCAGTAAAGGACTAAGTGAAATGTGGACTCACGTGACGAACTGTTTAATTGAAGTGTAAATAGACTGATGTTTTATATTTAACAACCTTTCTTGCTTTATATATATATATATTTTTTTTCTATTCTTATGTAATTTCATCTTTGAGGAAATAAAGATAATCAATCAATCAATCAATCACTACATGTACTGTACCGTCAACCGAGGAAAGAACTAGAATTACAAGATTTTTAGATATATCTATATTTAGGCTCCCATAAGCACATTCAGCAAGTCAGTTCTAACCGAGGACGTCCTCGTTTCGACCCAAATCCTCAATTACGCACGCACACACACACACCCGAAACACTTTCGTCTTGCACCTCTTATTCTATATCGAAATATTTTCAAATATTATATACATAAAATATCGATCATACAAATATACAATCAACTGAGTATAGGATTTATTTCATATATAGGTAAAACACTGATAAACTTGAATTAGCAAATAAATAAATTAACCTGTTAAATTTACCATAACACAAATTAACACTAACCTGGCCACCTAAATGCTCGTGATGAAGATGGTGAGGTTATTTGATGTAATTTTCGGGTTGGTGACTGACTGCCGTCTATAAAACAAGGTATTACGAATAATAATTAATATACACAATTAATGTATTTAGTAATTTGTTGATCATTTGTACCATTCATCAACTTGATAAAATATAGCCATGTATTTATATTTTGTAGTACAGTGTAAGAATTGGGACAGCTATCGAGTACTACTACTATCCAAATTACCATAGAAATGCTGCTAATTTTTGAATTTTTGAATGTTGGTCAAATTCAGCCATTCTCTTGGTTTTTCACAATAATTGTGTAGTTTTGGTGGTATTAGGTAGACTTTCGTAATATTAGTGGTATTGGGTAAATCGTCCTGCCGCTTCATTAGTTACGATGGTCAACATGCTCAAAATGTGTGCTAATAAAAACTGAACCTACAGTGCAGGCAGCAAACATTCGTCCAATATAGACATGGTTGTTCACAAGAATGGTGTAGTATTTGGTAGACTTTTGTAATATTAGGTGGTATTGGGTAAATCGTCCTGCCGCGTCATTAGTTACGGTGGTCAACATGCTCAAAATGTGTGCTAATAAAAACTGAACCTACAGTGCAGGCAGCAAACATTCGCCCAAAATAGACATTTACGAAACGATATAATTTCACTTATTTATCAATAAAGTCGTGAAAAGTATTTCTTCTTTACGATTTCTTAAAATACTTGGTTCTAATTTGATCAAAACTTTGGCTAAAACTCGACGATTTATTTCTAATTTAGTTGATTGTAATAAGTCACCTCCTGTAGTTTCGGGCTTTTTCAATTTAGTAATCTCAAGCTTGCGGTAAAATCACGTGGTTAGTTGTTATCTGCGCGATAAGGTTAAGTTTTAGCCAGCTCTAAATACCTGTCAAAATCGTGGGAACTGGATGAAATGTATTTTTCGTAGTCTTGAATGATTAAAATTAAATAACTGGTCTTGAATTATTATGTATGATTCGGTAACCTCGGGAAAATGGCAACCGCTTGAGTTGCAGAGGTCGGAACCGGAAGTGAGTGTTATGGAATCCTGCGGAAGGTCCAAGGGCAGGTATTTCCCCGTGAACTTCATATTGATACCCACAAACATACATATGCTGTGAGCATGCGGTCACGCGTATATATACATGTATAAGCGAAGGGCAATGGGCTGTGGAATCCCGAGGAAGGTCTAGGGCAGGTACCTTCCAGTGAATTTCATATTGATACCCGTAAACGTACGAATGCTGTGAGCATGCGGCCACGCGTATATAGATAAGCGAAGGGAAATGGGCTGTGGTATTGCTCTAAAATTGTGGTGTAAATTGCCTCTCAGGAAGGGGTCGAGCGTTGCGATAATCCACCTAAAACAGGGCGAAATAGGTAAAGTCGATTTGGGCATTTTAGTATCACCTGAAAAAATATCGTAACTCAGCCCCTATGGGTAGTAGGTCAATGCTTTTTGGAGGGTTATTACACCCCCCCTCCCCGAAATATTTTCTACTTGCACCTCTTATTCTATATCGAAATATTTTCAAATATTATATACATAAAATATCGATCACATCACACAAATATACAATCAACTGAGTATCAGCTTTATTTCATATATAGGTAAAGCCGTGATAAACTTGAATAAGTAAATAAATAGATTTAACCTGATAAATTTACAATAACACAAATTAACACTAACCTGACCACATGTTTATTGGTGATAAAGGTGATGGGGGGGGGGGCTGGGAAAAAATCGTTTTGTCCTAATTTGGCTTGAATCTGTGAATTGTTATTTGGCTTCATTAACCCAGTCGAATTAGAGCATTAGGACGTTAAACCCCCATTTATTTCATTGGTACATTCATATATATTGTGATAACTAGTCGTTAAGTATACTATGTAGGTTAATACTGGTAATGGGGTTTAACGTCCACTCGACACAAACTAGGTCATTTCGGGGCATATGGTTGAATTTCATTTCAATAATTAGCTTGTGCGTAGGGATCTTTAGCAATAGGAGGAAACCGGAGGACCCGGAGAAACCCACGAGGTTGGACAGGCGATTAGTGTTCTTCTGTTTCCTATATTATTATGTTACATTTTGATAAAAATATTATCATATCAGTATGTTCGTAGTATGTATGACAACTAAAAAGACAGAAAATGGGGTTTAACGTCCTACTTGTCTGGGATTATTAACACGTAATATAAAGTACAAACTACATCTTCTTAAAAAAATGCAAATATACTCAGCCAAATTAAAAACTTGACACTCGGGATTTTTGGGACTAAATTTTTAATATTTGGTTTAAGGCAACTATTTTAGTGTTATGTTGTGCACAAACGACTTGACATCAACAGAAAGCAAGAATACGTCTCACCGAAAGTCCTTGACATTGATAACGTTCGTGATGTCACAGTACCCCCCAAAATAAAATTCACAGACTTGGAGAACAATCGGAATAAAGTGTTTAGTAACGGTTGTGGCCTCCTCTAGCATCTCGTACTGCCACACAACGTCTTCTCGTGGATCTCGGAGTATTAGTAAACACTAACCGAGGAAGACGTCGCCACTGCTCAGCAAGAGCGTGTTGAAGGTCCTGCAACGTCAGTGGTGGATTCACTTGCTGACGTACACGTCGACCCAGTTCGTCCCAGATGTGTTCAATGGGATTAAGGTCGGGACTAAGCGACGGCCAATCCAGGACTTGGACAGCGGTATTTCTTAAAAAAAACTCTGGGTAGCAATTGCCGAATGGGGTCGAGCATTGTCTTGTTGAAACGTTAGTCCAGGCCCATGTCTCTGCATAAACGGAAGAAGAACAGGTTGCAAAATCTGATACCTGTACTGGAGACCATTTAAGTTCCCTTGGACAACAACAAGAGGAGAGCGTCCATGTGCACAAAAAGAACCCTAAACCATGACGCTGCCGCGACCAAATCGGTCAGCTTCTCTGACGCATACTTGAGCGTAACGTTCACCTCGTCTGCGGTACACTCGGACCCTGCCATCGGCAAACCTCAAAGTGAATCGAGATTCGTCACTAAGGACAGCCGAATTCCATTCTCTTTGAGTAAATCTTATGTGTCTTGTGGCCCACACAAGTCGGTTACGGCGACGAAGAGGTGTCAATATTGGTCCATTATAGGGCCTCCGAGTTCGAAGACCAGCAGTCTGCAAGCGATTTCGAACAGTGTGTGCAGTTACCCTTCCACCAATCATCTCTCGACTTGTGGAGGTTGCAGTGACAAATCTGTTTCTAAGATGACGTAATCATATAGCTTGATCTTCCTGGAGTGGCGTCACATGTGGCGCTCCAGCCCTTGGGCGGTCGGCAATAGTTCCAGTTTGAAGCACTCTCATTCTAAGATTAATTATTTTCTGAGGTGAACAATTAAAGGCTCTTGCAATAGTGACCACAGACTGGCCAGCATAGAGCCTACCTATAGCACGTAGACGTTCTACTTTTGGGCAGTGTGAAGTTGAATCGTTTTTCGTTATTCATTATTCACCAATAACGAATAACGAGGTGACTTACCTCGTTATTGGCGAATAACGATGCATATTGTTATTGAAGCGGTGAATAACGAATAACGAACTGTTTGTTATTCGTTTTTCATCTGGTTATTCGGGATTGACTTATAAGGTATCTTTAATGAAGATATTTCAGGATTTAATTCTAAACAAGCATTAGACAACAACAGAATAATGGACTCCAAAGTATCCCCTAGCAGTAGGAAACATATTAAATGGCATATAGTCGGTAAATAAACCAGATTGTTGTTCAAGAAGCGAATAACGAATAACGAACTGTTTGTTATTCGTTATTTATCTCGTTATTCGGGATTCACATATAATGTACCTTTAATGAAGATATTTCAGGATTTAATTCTAAACGATCATTAGACAACAACAGAATAATCGACTGCAAAGTATCCCGTAGCAGTAGAAAACATATTAAGTGGTGTATAGTCAGTAAATAAACCAGATTGTTATTCAAGCCGTGAATAACGAATAACGATCTGTTTGCTATTCGTTATTCACCTCGTTATTTGGGATTCGCATATAATGTATCTTTAGTGAAGATATTTCATTATTTAATTCTAAAAGATCATTAGACAACAATAAAATAATGGATTGCAAAGTATCCCCTACCAATAGAAAATATATTAAATGAAGTATAGTCGGTAAATAAACCAGATTGTTATTCAAGCCACGAATAACGAATAACGAACTGTTTGTTATTCGTTATTCATCTCGTTATTCGGAATTCACATATAATGTACCTTTAATGAAGATATTTCATTATTTAATTCTAAACGATCATTAGACAACTGTAAAATAATGGATTACAGAATATCCCCTAGCAGTAGAAAACATATTAATTGAAGTATAGACGGTAAATAAACCAGATTGTTATTCAAGCGGTGAATAACGAATAACGAACTGTTTGTTATTCGTTTTTCACCTCGTTATTCGGGATTCACTTATAAGGTATCTTTAATGAAGATATTTCAGGATTTAAGTCTAAACCATCATTAGACAACAACAGAATAATGGATTGCAAAGTATCCCTTAGCAGTAGAAAACATATTAATTGAAGTATAGACGGTAAATAAACCAGATTGTTATTCAAGCCGCGAATAACGAATAACGAACAGTTTGCTATTCGTCATTCATCTCGTTATTCGTGATTCACATATAAGGTATCTTTAATGAAGATATTTCAGCATTTAATTCTAAACGATCATTAGACAACAACAGAATAATGGACTGCAAAGTATCCCCTAGCAGTAGAAAACATATTAAATGGCGTGTAGTCGGTAAATAAACCAGATTGTTATTCAAGCCTTGAACAACGAATAACGAACTGTTTGTTATTCGTTTTTCAAATCGTTATTCGGAATTGACTGATAAGGTATCTTTAATGAAGACATTTCAGGATTTAATTCTAAAATATCATTAGACAACAACAGAATAATGGACTGCAAAGTATCGCCTAGCAGTAGAAAACATATTAAATATCGTATCGTCGGTAAATAAAGCAGATTGTTATTCATGCCGTGAATAACGAATAACGAACTGTTTGTTATTCGTTTTTCATCTCGTTATTCGGGATTCACATATAAGATATCTTTAATGGAGATATTTCAGGATTTAATTCTAAACAATCATTAGACAACAACAGAATAATGGACTGCAAAGTATCCCCTAGCAGTAGGAAACGAATAACAATAACATATCGAACTGTTTGTTATTCGTTATTCATCTCGTTATTCGGGATTGACTTATAAGGTATCTTTAATGAAGATATTTCAGGATATAATTCTAAACGATCATTAGAAAACAACAGAATAATGGATAGCAAGTATCCTTTAGCAGTAGAAAACATATTAATTGAAGTATAGTCTGTAAATAAACCAGATAGTTATTCAAGCGGTGAATAACGAATAAGGAACTGTTTGTTATTCGTTTTTCACCTCGTTATTCGGGAATGACTTATAAAGTATATAATTTAATGAAGATATATCAGAATGTAATTCCAAACGATCATTAGATAACAACAGAATAATGGACTCCAAGGTATCCCCTAGCAGTAGAAAACATATTAATTGAAGTATAGTCTGTAAATAAACCAGATAGTTATTCAAGCGGTGAATAACGAATAAGGAACAGTTTGTTATTCGTTTTTCACCTCGTTATTCGGGAATGACTTATAAAGTATATTTAATGAAGATATATCAGAATTTAATTCCAAACGATCATTAGATAACACCAGAATAATGGACTCCAAGGTATCCCCTAGCAGTAGAAAACATATTATATTGGTGTATAGTCGGTTAATAAACCAGATTGTTACTCAAGCCGCGAATAACGAATAACGAACTGTTTGTTATTTGGGATTCACATATAATGCATCATTAATGAAGATATTTCAGCATTTAATTCTAAACGATCATTAGACAACAACAGAATAATGGACTCCAAGGTATCCCCTAGCAGTAGAAACATATTAAATGGCGTCTAGTCCGTGAGAGAGAGAGAGAGAAATGGGGTTTAACGTCCACTCGACACAACTAGGTCATTTTGGGACTAACATATGGTTTAATTTTATTTCAATAATCCTCTTGCGCGTAGGGGTCTTTAGCAGTGGGAGGAAACCGGAGTGCCCGGAGGAAACCCACGAGGTTGAGAAGGCGCCCCTATCTCCATGCCACATACGCTCACACCTGGGCTCGAAACCACAGCCGCACGCCAGAGGTGACCGGCCACCTAGAGGTCGAAGCGCGGCACTCTAGACCACTAGGCCATCCCAACCCCCCCGTCTAGTCCGTGAATAAACCAGTTTGTTATTCAGGCGGTGAATAACGAATAACGAACTGTTTGTTATTCGTTTTCACCTCGTTATACGGGATTTTGTTATTAAGGTAGCGAATAACGAGCTATTTGTTATTCGTTATTCACCAATAACGAATAACGAGGTGACTTACCTCGTTATTTGCGAATAACGAGGCAAGTCACCTCGTTATTCGTTATTCAACTTTATATTCGGGATTCCAATATGCAGCTAGCCATGATTCGATTCAACTTCACACTGCCCTACTTTTGAAAGGCGCGGCATTTTCTAACAAAGATGAAAATACCAATTTTAATTTGTTTTTCCAGTTCAAGTTACGTGTGCGTGTTCAGTTTAAGCAAACTTGCATCGATTAACCTCACGAGTTTGTGTTTGCACGTGTTTTTCAGGTTTTTCATCTTTTTATGCTCAAAAGTCACATGATCCACGTGACTTTACAATTTATGAAATTAAAGGCTTCTTACTACTTACTATCGTTAGAAACACTTTAAAATTTATTTGACTTACCAGAAATAATATAATAAAATAGAACTATATCTTATTTCCGTATTCAAATATAAAGTATATATATATCCTCTTTTATCTCTAGAAAGAGGACAAGCCACGTGGGATCACGTGGCTAAGTGGGTAAGACGCTGTCTCGCTAGACTGGAGGTCGGGTGTTCGATCCCTGCATTGGCAGTTCATCCAGATTTTCTAACGTGGTTTTCCCCTTGTCAGTGATGCAGGGCGGAGGGCCTGACAAGGACAGCTGTCTCGACGTTCGGGTGGGACGAAAAACCGAGTTTCCGTGTACATATTGGCATGTCCGTGAAAGATCCCTTGACAGTTGGAATTCGATATAAGTGTAGGCCGTAGTGCATCGGTCCTTGGCAGTTGGAATTCGATATAAGAGTTGGCCGTAGCGCCGCTGTCCAGGCAAAATTTCCCTCATATCACACTGTATGGCGTATGCAGATTCCTCCCGATGAACTTCATATCCGCAGAAGTACTGATGCTGTGAACATGCAGTCACCATACTCCTCGCAGTGTTTATCCGACTATACACTGCTTTAGTGAGAGCAAATTCTGTTGAAAATTATGACTGGGCAATAGTCCGATTAACAACCAATAGCTATCTGCGTAACAAAATCGTTAAATTTTAAACAAAGCTCCACATTGGACCAAATATGTTTACAAAACGTTACGTCATAGCTCCCGATTTAAATATGCCCAATTAACCAGTACATAGCAGAATATTACAGGAAAATTAAGTGCGTGACAAACGAGGTGATCAACAAGAATAAAATGTAAACAATACTGTATGAAGACGATGAATACTTTCACCGTTTTAATATATTAAATCGCGGTCAAAAGTTTTAGGGAAGACGCCATATTAAACGAGGATCTGTCATGTTGCTGTACATGGGACAGATTTGATTGAACGGGGAGAATACACACACTCCCCTAAAATCTCAAGTATAAGAAGTCAATCAAGCATTATAGGCAGAGAGGAATTTCTCGGGCCATTGCTTCAGGAATATGGCAGTCACGTGTATATCGATTTTCGACCGAATTTGGCCTATTTTCGCTCTGCAAAAAGGGTCCGTACTCAGTCCCTATGGGCCCGATGTGGTCAAAATTTAGATAAACGATGGGAAATGGGCTGTGGTATTGCCTTGAGAATGTGGTAAACATTGCCTCTCTATTGCCGAGGGCCTGTTAAGTAATGCTCTGAGAGCAGAATTATAGTCATCTTGGGGTAAGCCCGTTTCATCTGATCATGAAATTGCAAATTAAAGTTCTGAATTTACTTGAAAATAACCTCAAATTAACTCTCCATTGACCACATGAGACTATATGAAAAAAAGTGTAGCATGCAATATCACTGCCATTAATTTTTTGGCAATAAATGGTTAACACACAGCTACTAGAGTAATACAAACTGAAGACATCAGAGTCAGAACAATTCGCCACGGCAACATTGGCATTCCCCCACCTCCACCCCTCCCCCCAAAAGAGAAACAATCGAAGGCTGTAATTTTAATTAAAATAGATAATCGGATGGAAGTTCATTAGTACAGTGTGTGTCGGATTGCTACAGATACATGACACTTTGGTTCTTTTATTAACAACTGTGGACGTTATCTGTCCTCGGTAGGTGGGGCCGATGTCAGATTTTATTAAACACATGTACATTAAACAGCGGTCCCCTAATCGAGGACATTATTTATCAAATGGTTGGGCTGGTCTGTTCTCGGCTTTCTGTGTAACAATATCATGTCTAGACTGCCAATAATGTAGCTGAATTTATTAAATTATGATTGTAATACCGGATACATTCCCTTTGACATTGCCACACATGGACACACAACTGTTCGAATGATAGCAAATGAGGACAAAAGGGAGTGTGTGTAGGATTAAAATAAATCGAGGACATATCGATTCATGTATTACTAATCGTAAGCGTGATCTGCCTACCTGAAAAGCCACATTTTGTACCCCATTTGAAAATCACGTTCTCTGATGACTGGTCAATATTATAAATTACAAAATTAAATATCATAAGTAAAAGTGGGGCTACTGTCTGATAACACTGATCACACTGGCACTAAACATCGGCCCCCCTCACCGCTGACTGGTCTGTTGCCAGGTTTATTTATTCCAACAACAAATTCGGAGTTTCATCAGTATAGCCGAAACCTTACTTAACCTGACAGTTGAAAAATATATTAAAGACGCGAGTGTGTCAAATTATTACAGATAGAGGACATTTTGGTTCTTTTATTAACAACTGAGGAATTTATCTGTCCTCGGTAGGTGGGGCCGATGTCAGATGTTATTCAACACATTTAAATTAAACAACAATCTAAAATGGTAACAAAATATTGGCTTTGACATATCAATAGAATTGTAACCAGGTACGTCAAGTAAATTTGTTGGTCCTTCACTTGTGATTATTGATACAATAATAATAATATGTCCTCGATTGATGGGACCGATGTAAGATGCCACTTAACACCCCCCCCCCCCACCGTAATCGAGAGCATTATCTATGCTCGGGTATGTAGAAACGACCATTTGTGGGCACATAGAGAGGATGACAGCTTTCCCTTCAAGGCCTTAGGTGTCCGCCGTCATCCGCTCCATGGTGGGGAATATAATGGACCTCAATGTAGAACTTACTTAACTCGAAAAATGAAGTCGCTAGAAGTCATAGTTGGACCAGCCGGACAAAAAGTCGTTGACGTATTCAAAGCGTTCAATGAAGTGAGGATCAAATGTTTCGGAAAGATGCTCGACAGCAATTACAAGGACTAAATCCACAAGTTTGAGTCAACGTACAAAGACATGCGGATCCCAATCACCAGCAAGTGTCACGCACTCATTGATCATGTAGTTCAATTCTTCGATAGACAACAGACATGTCAGGGAAATGGAAAGGGGAAGGGATTCGATAGTGAACAAGCCTCTGTGGTCACGAGGTAGTTACAAACGAGACATGAACCACGCGGACTATACTCTGTGAAATGTTTTCAGTGCGTCGTAACATACTGTTCTTGACATCGGTAAAGTGCAAGATGGGTGTTTTTATGTAAATTCAGAGAATAATTAGAATCATTCATATGGAATCTGAGTATCCTTTTTATTTAGTTTTTTTCTCTCACGAATTTGGGGCTCGTCCACCGAAGGGGTCTATAGAAAATTTTCATTCAATCGTTTTTTGGTATATCCCTATGAGTAGTCTTGCCACATGTGATCATTAATTTTTGTTCCCTTTTGACCCTGCCGACATTTCAGCATACCTGTGTGTTGTCACGTAGTGCAGTTAAACTTTCAATCGCAATCAAAAATCAATCCGCCATTTTATACCGACGTAATGTAATGATCGAGTGATTGTGTGTACACGTTTAAAACAGCTCTATCGAGGACATTGCTCAAGACAAGTACATATTCAAATGAACGAGGACGTAGATTTTCAAGAGAATACACACCATAATTTTTTCAGGCTATCACACCATACACACTACATGTACTGTACCGTCAACCGAGGAAAGAACTAGAATTACAAGATTTTTAGATATATCTATATTTAGGCTCCCCAAAGCACCTTCAGCAAGTCAGTTCTAACCGAGGACGTCCTCGTTCCGACCCAAGTCCTCAATTACGCACGCACACACACACACCCGAAATACTTTCGACTTGCACCTCTTATTCTATATCGAAATATTTTCAAATATTATATACATAAAATATCGATCATACAAATATACAATCAACTGAGTATAGGATTTATTTCATATATAGGTAAAGCACTGATAAAGTTGAATTAGTAAATAAATAAACAAACCTGATAAATTTACAATAACACAAATTAACACTAACCTGGCCAAATGCGTCTTTGTGGTGAAGGTAGTGATAGATTTAGTCTTCTGTCTGGTGACTGACTGCCCCCTATAAAACAAGGTATTACGAATACACAATTAATGTATTTAGCAATTTAGTTTCAATACGCTAAATTTATACCATTCACCAACTCTGCTAAGTTATCGGCGAGGACGAGCGGTTAGGGTGTATGTGGGGCGTGGGAAAAATTCGTTTTGTCCTAATTTGGGTTGAATCTGCGAATCTAACTCATTAGTGACACCGAATACTGTTGATGACTTGAGTAGTGTTATGACTCAGTTCTTGTCACTGTAACGATTCATTTATGACGAAGTACAAACTTTAACCAATAAAATCGAGAAGTTGCAAGAAGATAGAAAGTGTGAGTTAACTGATATCAAATCAATGCTCAAAACTATTAAACATGAAAACACTCGTCTGAAAATGGAAAACGCTGTTCTCAAGAAACAGAACGAAGAATCTTGTACAATAATAGAAGATATGAAAATAAAAAATAAAGAATCTCATGAAGAATTATTTGTACTAACACGGGAAAAGGAGGCATTACAGACTCAAATGAATGGAGGAAGTACGAAAGGAACACACAAACAGTATAGAGAAGGGAGAAGTACATAGTAACAATATCATGCACGAATCAAATACAAAGATGGAAAATAAAGAGAGACGGGACGAAGATACTAACCAAGAAAACAAAGAAAGAGTTAATGCTACAGTAAATCAGAGATGATTGAGATAATGAATAGTGAAAATTCAAGTGCTTACAAAGATGGGTTGATAGGAGTGCCAAAAGTAACGAAAGTGGTATTGTCAAGGGTATATGCAGACCGCTCCGAGGATGAAACCATGGATAACATATGGAACTACTGTGACAAAGTAATTTTCACATAGAACTTTGCTAGATTTGACATTATATTATATTGGACGTTTTCAATTGTGTTTGTTATGTCCTTTTGGTACATAACTCATGGGTGATGAAGGAATGTGACAAAGTAATTTTTACATAGAACTTTGCTAGATTTGACATTATATTATATTGGACGTTTTCAACTATAAACAACTTCTGCTAATGTATTCAATATGTTATTTACGGGCAACACACGAATGACCTCTGCTCGTTTTGACAAAAGGCACGATCTCATTAAATATCTTATTTATTTATATGTTATTTATAACCTACACATGATCTATGTGTTTAACACTCGGCAGAACTTCGCAACATTAAAGGAAAGATGCAGTGCAGTTATAGAAACTATACTCTCAATTCCAAATAAGTTAATCTGTCATGTATCATTATTCTCAATGGCCGTATGCTTTATAAAGCCAGAATTAACTGACAGTAAGTCAGACTTGAATAGAGCTCCTTCCGATCTATGTCTATTCCATGTTCTAAATAAAAGATCTACCAACTATGCTGATGGTCTGTTATCTGTAGTATTACACTATGCCAAGAAACGGAAAGTAGAAATAAGTTATATAAAAGTGCTAAAATATAGAGAAAACTTTGGATCCTGGCCAACGTATACACTTCAGTTAATTTTGTACGATGTGGATCTCGAATGTGTGTTAAATTCGAACTTCTGGCCGGATCAAATTTTATGCAGAAAATGGATAACCAGGAGCGGATCGGGACAACAATACTCGAGGTAACTTTTAATTACATGTTTAAATGGCGACGGAATACCTCCGTATTTTACACTGGAATATGAGAGGGATCATGTATGGTACACCGTTTCTATTGGATTGTCTCGAAACACAGGATATCGTTTTTATAAATGAACACTGGTTACTGCCAGAACAATTATTATACCTAGATAATATACATGAAAGGTTTGATGGAATTTAATGATAGTGATAGTCAAATACCTATAGATATTGCAAGCAGAACATGTGTGCCTGGATTTGGCGGTGTCGGTGTTCTGTACAGAAAAGAGTTATCAATCGAAATCAGACATAGTCAATGTAGTGATAGAATACTAGTTTTAGAAGTGCGTCATGAAACCGCTCACATATTACTCATAACCGCGTTGTTGCCATCAACTAATCAAAGTATGGAGGAATATAGAAATGTTTTAAATGATGTGCAGGCAGTTTATGATGCCTATTCGTCAGATTTTATCGTTATAGTTACTGGAATTTTAATGGTCAAATCAGTCGTCAGTTTGGTGCCAAAAACCCCGAAAGGGCTAACCAGAGAGGTAAAGAGTTAGAAAAATTTATCAAAGAAAATATGCTTATATCTGTGAACTCACAGGACTCGTATGTGCTGGTCCAGACTGTACATACTACTCTCACAACGGGTCAACGTGTTCTTTGATTGATCATGTTCTTGTTCCGGAGTGTCATAGCCAGGTTATTAATAGATGTTCAATAGTGGATGATCATCCCTTGAATATATCAGATCACCACCCAGTTGCGTTTGTCATGGACTTAAATGTTCATAGAACTGTAGACAGTCGGAAACCGTTGAGACCACTATGTATCAACTGGGGTAAGGCTTCAGAAATATAATTAATATGCTACAAAAATTGTCTATTATCAAAACTGTGTGACCTTGAAGTAGAATGTAACACAATAGAGGATATTAATAGTGCCATCATCGATCTTGTATGTATCTTGCACGAAGCAGCATTCCTGAATCTACCTCAAAAGAGATTTAGAAAGTACCTCAAACCCTACTGGAAGTATCTAAATGTAAAGCAATTACATGATAAAATGCGGATGAATCGTGCGAACAGGGTAGCCGCCTGTAGACCGAGGGGCATGCAGTTTGAATCCTACAGGAGATACAAAGCATCTAAAGACGAATTCCGGAAAGAGATAGACTTAGCTAAAGAACGTTGCGAAAATGAACATGCGACGTCGATAAAGGGACATTTTATAACGCGACAAAATCTGTGAGAAGGGGTAATTGGAGGATTTCAGAAATAAAACATGGCGATAAAATCCTACACGGATCATATGAAAAATGTGCCGCGTGGAAAGAACATTTTGAAAAATTAGCCTATCCTACAGAAAGTGAACAGTTTAACGACGCGTTTCGTATGAAAATTGAAGACAAATTCAAAACTCTTTGTGAAACCACATATACATTCACGGATAAGGACGAAACACTACCGATAACAGAAACTGAAGTGATAAACGCTATATCAAACGGATGAAGAACGGTAAGGCGTTCGGTCATGACTCGATTGCTGCTGAACATATGAAGTATGGAAGAGCATCTGTGTCAAAATATCTGTGTAGAATATATAACGGTATTCTGCAACTTGAAGAGTATCCACATGTATTCAAACGACTGACAGTGGTACCTCTATTTAAAGGAGGAAAACGGGACAAAATGGATAAAAATAACTATAGGGACCATTCTATTGCTTCGCGGTTACAGAAAGTATTCGAAAAAATATTATTTGACACACTCTATCCTATTTTCAAACAAAATAAATTCCCACATGAGTTACAACAACAATTTAGGCCAAAATGTAGCAGTCTCACTGCTGCATTTACAATGAAGGAGACTATAAGCTATTATATTGAAAATAACTCGTGCATATATGCAGCATATCTGGACAACGAGAGAGCCTTTAATGGAGTCTGGATTACCGGACTACTATATAAACTATTTAATATTGGTGTAAGAGGTAGATACTGGAGGATTATCAAAAGCTCATATCAGGATATAGTAAGTAGCGTATTCTTCAATGGTGTCTACTCTGAGTCATACCAAATCAAACAAGGTGTTGGTCAAGGACGAACTTTAAGCTCATGGATGTTTCTTGCTATGATCAACGATTTAATACCTGAACTCATCTCGCTAGGTAAAGGCGCTGTGGTTAATGACTCGCATATTCCATGTATTCTCATAGCGGATGATACATCTTTGATCTCGCCGACGCTAAGTGGTCTCAGAGCAATGCTAGATAATGTGGGTGAATACGCATCGAAATGGAGGTTTAAATACAACGCAAGTAAAAGCTGTTTTATGATATTCGGTGGAAAGAAACAGCAGTATGGAAATAAAAGCTTTAATATATCTCTTAATGGGACAGCGCTAAAAGGGGTGTTCAATGTGAAGTATGCTGGGATAGATATTGACTGTAACCTTCGCATTAGGAATGCAGTATCGTCGAGGTGTAAAAAGGGTCTAACTGTTGTAAACTCTCTCGCCCCAGTTGGATTTACTAGCAGTGGTATGAGTCCATCTCACGCGATTAAGATATGACAGAAAGTTGTCATACCAATAATACTATACGGTAGTGAATTGTGGTCTGAAATGACGAAACAATCAATCTGTGAGTTAGAGATAACTCAGAGATATGCGGCTCGCAGAATCCAAGGACTTGATCGACGCAGTTCTAAAGAAGCTACTACAGTATTACTTGGACTGTTACGAATGTCAACGCGAATAGAAAGATCAAAATTAACACTATTAAATAAATTATTGTATGAAACAGAAGAAGTTATATGGAAAAATTTGTCAATTCATGGTCGGTAACACCAAACGAAAAGGATTTGTAGCTGATATATTTCCTGTTCTCGAGAAATACCAACTTGAACATGTCACTAGCAATTACTTGGACAGAATAGGAGTGGTTAGCAAACCTGTGTGGAAGAAATTAATCGACAAAACACTTCGAGATGCAAAAAATAACCTCGGAGGGAGATCTGACAAGAATTGGTAACATTCATCAAGACGTAACATTGTGTGATTTATGGAAAATATGTAACCAAAATAGACAATATAGACATTGTATTAATATCATAATTAGGCTGGCCATCTTAAAGCTCCAATAGCATTTTTTTAAGTTATATTTTTAAAATGTATCAAAAAAAAGCCCAAAAATAGATTGAACCTATAAACAGTCCTACCTTGTTAAAGAATAATCCTATTAATCCTATAATTCAGTACTGCCAGTTGAGAAATTGGCAAAAATATCATTTTCAACTTCAAATTCAAACGTTTGAAGATGGCTGTCCATGGAGAGGAATGGGAAAACAAGGGAGGTAATTGAGTAACTATTTCCTCAATCACCCTGTGTCACCCTTTATAATGCCCAAAAAATTTTGCCCAGGACCGTATAATAGTGAGTTGACAACCTTTTGAGCAAAAGACATAGAAATAATTATGTTTTGACTTTCTTAGAAAATGTGAAATTGGAACTTTAAAAACTGATGGAGACGTCATGTGTAAACTGTGTAACAAAATGTGTGATGATATGACAAAACATTTTATGCTGAACTGTGTTAAGCTATTTAAAGAAAGAGATAGTCTGTATGAGAACATTTTAAATGAGATATCAATTTATTTAATGATCTGTGGAACAGTGATGAAGATATCCTAATAGAAACCCTACTAGGATCCCGAACAGACCTTATGCGCCCTGATCAGATGTCAGTTACGGAATGGAAAAGTTTTACGTGTATAGTCAGTAAAGGACTAAGTGAAATGTGGACTCACGTGACGAACTGTTTAATTGAAGTGTAAATAGACTGATGTTTTATATTTAACAACCTTTCTTGCTTTATATATATATATATTTTTTTCTATTCTTATGTAATCTCATCTTTGAGGAAATAAAGATAATCAATCAATCACTACATGTACTGTACCGTCAATCGAGGAAAGAACTAGAATTACAAGATTTTTTAGATATATCTATATTTAGGCTCCCATAAGCACATTCAGCAAGTCAGTTCTAACCGAGGACGTCCTCGTTTCGACCCAAGTCCTCAATTACGCACGCACACACACACACCCGAAACACTTTCGTCTTGCACCTCTTATTCTATATCGAAATATTTTCAAATATTATATACATAAAATATCGATCATACAAATATACAATCAACTGAGTATAGGATTTATTTCATATATAGGTAAAGCACTGATAAAGTTGAATTAGTAAATAAATAGACAAACCTGATAAATTTACAATAACACAAAAAAACACTAACCTAGCCACATGCTTGTTGGTGATAGATTATATAGATGTGATATTCTTTCTGGTGACTGACTGCCGCCTATTAAACAAGGTATTACGAATAATAATTAATATACACAATTAATGTATTTGGTTATTTGTTGATCAATTTTAATTTCAATACGCTAAATTTATACCATTCATCAACTCTGCTACATTATCGGTGGCGACGAGAGGTAGGTGTGTGTGTTGGAGGGGGGGGGGGCAAATTCGTTTTGAATCATAGTCATTCGGAGGTCTGTGAATTATTTTCTTTAGCTTCATAAATCCAGTCGAATGAGAGCATTAGGACGTTAAACCCCATTATATTTCATTGGTACATTCATATATATTGCGCAAACTAGTCGTTAAGTATAGGATGTAGAGTTATTATTAACCATTGGTTATACTGTATACTTGTCGACAGATTTGAATATTTGTCATCCATGATCAATCACCGACAAATATTCGGTTGGTATTTCTTGGCTAGCTTCCTATTGAATATATTGGTAATATACCTGCTTCCTTTTCCACCCTATCTGTATGTTGATCGTCATCTTTAGTTAAGAGTGTCACTTGTTTGTCTTGTAAAAATGGTTCGGCATCTGTAAATAACAATCAGTTGCATATATAATGTTTAGTGTGTAATTTATATAGCCGCCTCAACACGTGATTATAGGTTGTCGTGTACCGGCTTAAGGTCTGCCATTGTAAGCGACAAGCTTATAACTCCAACCCCGAGGATTATCTCCGATTCCTCTAGATTCCTGTCTGGTTTTTATTAAGTTCTGCCCATGCTAACGTTTAGTATACGAAACATTTAACGTGCAACAGGGATATAGTCAAACGGTTTTTTAATTCAGAATAAAATTGTGACCTCCATAGTATCCACAAGGTAAAAAAACATGATTTTTTGTACAATCAGGGGCTATAATTCAGGAAGTTACAATTTGATAAGCGTAAATATCGAAAGGAACCGAGACATGTATTTCAAGTTTCATCAAAATCGAATTAAAATTGTGACCTCTATAGGGCCCACAACCTTGATATACCATATTTTTTTTACACAATTCGCGTACAAACTGCGACCATTTTGTTTGTCAATTTTGGTCCGATTTTCACGAAATTCAAACTCAACTTAGATTACCCTGTAACGTTGATATAATCAAACGTTTTTTTTTAAATCAGGCAATAATTGTGACTTCCAGAGGGACCACAACCTAATAAAGGAGATTTTTAGTACAATCAGGGGCCATAATTCAGGAAGTTACGAACCGATATGCGCAAATATGCAATGGAGCCACGATCTTTAGATTATAAACATATATTTTAAGTTTCATCAAAATCGAATCAAAATTGTGACCCCCATAGGGTCCACAACCTTGATATAACATACTTTCACACTATTCGCGTACAAACGGCAGCCATTTTGTCCGTCAATTTTGGTACGATTTTCACAAAATTTGAACTCATACTTCATTACCATGTCACGGATATTTAATCAAATGGTCTTTTAAATCGGATAATAATTTGACCTCCAGAGGGACGACAAGCTAAAAAGGGCAATTTTTCGGACAATCAGAGGCCATAATTCGTCGAACTTCTGGCGAACCGGCGAATCTGCAATTTTGACGAATCTGAGATTTTTACGGGAAACCGTACGATTTATCAATCTTCACATTCGGTCAAATTGACAAATCCGATGCATTGTAAGTTTTGTAAATACAGTGATGAAAGACTGGTGAATATGCGAATGATCTTATTTTAAATTCCTCGCCAAATGGCCATTCGCCACTTTGTCAGATATTTATTAAGTAATTTCTGCTCCCAATAAAGGCGAATATGATATCATTTTCAAGGTCAGTATCACCACCTGCAACAAACAATGTTTTAAATTATTAACTATTTATTAGTATATTACTAAAGGGGGGCTTCCAATTAATTTGATAATCTTTTCCTTAAAATAATCAGTATTCTAAGGAGAGATATACAACCCGAAGTCCAATAAAATTAATAGAAGAGCTCCTTTAATTTTTTTATTTTTTACAAAACGACGACATTACAAAATGAGCAAGGCCACTCGATCTTAGAAGGGACACTCAGGCCTGTATGCTGGTCACAAAGGTGAGTTTTTAAGCTATAAATATACATCATAATGCGAAAGCAAATAATATTTTTCTATCAATAATATTATGGTCGCTTAATTTTTCGCACAGACATATAAAATAAGAATGACCAAGTTACATATTGTGTGTGGATGGGGTAAATGAATCCTACATGCATGAAAAAGAAAATATCCCTACTTACAGTGTTTGAACATTTTTTTAAAAACATGAATTTATGATATAATTTCAGAAATTTACTTGAAATGGACGTTCTTGTAAAATGGGATGCGGATGGTTCCAAAAATGTAGTTAGTATTGAAGAAATACAAGTTATAGACGGATGTAAAGTTAAGAAAGGTGGCCGGGTAAGGATGTGGTGGCAACCCGACCATAAATTTTGGAATGACATCGTGATAGCGTTTGAAAATGAATCAGATAGTGATGACGGTGATATCCCATTGTCCCACATCATGAAACAAGCACGTAATCTTGGTGAAGATGAATTTCAAGAATATGATAATGACCGGGACGAAGATTATGTACCATCCGCTTCGTCTGATTCAGAAATTGAACAAGGTGTATTTGAAGCAGGCATGTATGCTGCTAAGAACCAGTCTGAAGAGTTCGGTGTTGATGGGATTGCCAGAGAAGAAAATAATGAAGAAAACGAGGCACCCACATCCATAAAGCTAAAAAAAGGCCTTGATTAGACGTGTGTGTGTGCGGGGGGGGGGGGTAATTAAGAAAACAAACCATGACTACTATTCTTATATATTTTTGAATAAAAATTTAATGGACGTATTTCAAGCAGAAGGCCATCATTTTTATTGTGTATAGTAATTGGATATAGTCGTTCGGATATTTTCTGCCACATATGAAACACACATCCTGTACCCAAACATTTAAAGATAGGTAAATATAAGAGTGTGGTATAATACAGAATATATGGTAGGTTGGTAGGTAGCATTATCGGGTGGGGGGAGGCTTGATAAAACATAACCATGTAGTTATATTTTGTAGTACAGTGTAGTTATATTTTGTAGACAGCTATCGAGTAATACTACTATTAAGATTACCTTAGAAATGCAGGCAGCAAACATTCGCCCAAAATAGACATTTACGAAACGATATCCTTTCACTTATTTATCAATAACGTCATGAAAAATATTTCTTCTTTACGATTTTATAAATACTTGGTTCTAATTTGATAAAAACTTTGGCTAAAACTCGACGATTTATTTCTAATTTAGTTGATTGTAATAAGTCACCTCGTGTAGTTTCGTGCTTTTTCTATTTTGTAATCTCAAGCTTGCGATAAAATGTTGTGGTTAGTTGACGTTTGCGCGAGATCAAAAGGTTACGTTTTTGCATCTCGAAATACCTGTCAAAATTTTGGGACAAAAAATTAACGGAATGAAATGTGTTTTTCGTAGTCTTGATTAACCAGAGTTGTATGATTAAAATTAAATTACTAGTCAAGTATTATTATGTATGATTCGGTAACCCCGGAAAAATGGCAACAGCTTGGCCTGTGGAGGTTGGAACCGGAAGTGAGTGTTATTGAATCCTGTGGAGGGTCCTAGGGCAGGTACCTCCCCGTGAACTTCATATTGATACCCGCAAACGTACGTATGCTGTGAGCATGCGGTCACGCGTATATCGATTTTCGGCCAAGGTGGTCCAAATTTAGATGAGCGAAGGGAAATGGGCTGTGGTATTGCTCTGAAAATGGGGTGTAAATTGCCTCTCTAGAAGCGGTCGAGCGTTACGATAATCTACCTAAAACAGGGCGAATAAAGGTATAAGTCGATTTGGGCATTTGGTGGTATTGTTACACAATTGGGGGGGGGGGATATATAATTGCATACCCTCACGAAATCAATTAGCAATCTTATCACAGGGCTAGCAGACAGATCGCAGGTGGTCAAAAGATGGCAGTAAACATGATAAGTCTAACATACAGACAAAGGTCGTTAGGAAGTCATTAATCACCACAGCTGTCCCGAGTTACGCAAGATCTTGAATAGTAAAGCAATCTGCACGGGAAGCTTAATCTGTTATTATATAATGACCAGCTGCCAATCCCGGCCATAATATAATCTGAAATATAATACCTGGAATTAGTTGATTGGCCAATAACTATATGTCCGTCCAGGTTATTGACCCACCCCGACCGGATACTGACCAATCAGGTTACGATGCATGGGTGTGGTATCAAGAAAACAAGGCTGGACATGGATTCGGCCCAGGAATTAAAAGATTAGACAAACCGTTTTGGGATCAGGCAGGTCCAGGAGGCCATTCTAGGCGGGCGCCTAGTTAAGGTACCTCAGGAGTACTATAGTCAGGTCTAGGAGTCGGAGACGAGACGAGAGCTTCTGGAGTTAGCACACTCATGCTAAGCCAAGCTAAGACATTCGCCTCCCTCCATTTAAGTTAGTTCTACGGTCGTTTACATCACGATATTTGTACCTATTGTAAGAAGCTGAATAAAACTATTATTAGATGTATATACCAGTGTTGTCATCCAAGAACTTGATTTAAAAGAACGGAATACTGTCACAGTATCCCCTTGAAAAAGCCTGTGACTGAGTCCCTATGGGTAGTAGTTCAATACTATTTGGAGGGTTATAACCCCCCAATACCTTTTACCACTCATTCTATACCGAGATATTTTCAAATATCATATATACATAAAATATCGATCACACAAATATACAATCAACTGAGTATGGGATTTATTTCCTATATAGGTAAAACACTGATAAACTTGAATTAGCACATAAATAAATTAACCTGCTAAATTTACCATAACACAAATTAACACTAACCTGGCCACCTAAATGCTCGTGATGAAGATGGTGAGGTTATTTGATGTAATTTTCGGGTTGGTGACTGACTGCCGTCTATAAAACAAGGTATTACGAATAATAATTAATATACACAATTAATGTATTTAGTAATTTGTTGATCATTTGTACCATTCATCAACTTGATAAAATATAGCCATGTATTTATATTTTGTAGTACAGTGTAAGAATTGGGACAGCTATCGAGTACTACTACTATCCAAATTACCATAGAAATGCTGCTAATTTTTGAATTTTTGAATGTTGGTCAAATTCAGTCATTCTCTTGGTTTTTCACAATAATTGTGTAGTTTTGGTGGTATTTGGTAGACTTTTGTAATATTAGGTGGTATTGGGTAAATCGTCCTGCCGCGTCATTAGTTACGATGGTCAGTCATCAAGCTCAAAATGTGTGCTAATAAAAATTGAACCTATAGTGCAGGCAGCAAACATTCGCCCAAAATAGACATTTACGAAACGATATATATTTCTTCTTTACGATTTCTTAAAATACTTGGTTCTAATTTGATCAAAACGTTGGCTAAAACTCGACGATTTATTTCTAATTTAGTTGATTGTAATAAGTCACCTCCTGTAGTTTCGGGCTTTTTCAATTTAGTAATCTCAAGCTTGCGGTAAAATCACGTGGTTAGTTGTCATCCGCGCGATAAGGTTAAGTTTTAGCCAGCTCTAAATACCTGTCAAAATCTTGGGAACTTGATGGAATGTATTTTTCGTAGTCTTGAATGATTAAAATTAAATAACTGGTCTTGAATTATTATGTATGATTCGGTAACCTCGGGAAAATGGCAACCGCTTGAGTTGCAGAGGTCGGAACCGGAAGTGAGTGTTATGGAATCCTGCGGAAGGTCCATGGGCAGGTATTTCCCCGTGAACTTCACATTGATACCCACAAACATACATATGCTGTGAGCATGCGGTCACGCCTATATATACATGTATAAGCGAAGGGCAATGGGCTGTGGAATCCCGAGGAAGGTCTAGGGCAGGTACCTCCCAGTGAATTTCATATTGATACCCGTAAACGTACGAATGCTGTGAGCATGCGGCCACACGTATATAGATAAGCGAAGGGAAATGGGCTGTGGTATTGCTCTAGAATTGTGGTGTAAATTGCCTCTCAGGAAGGGGTCGAGCGTTGCGATAATCCACCTAAAACAGGGCGAAATAGGTAAAGTCGATTTGGGCATTTTAGTATCACCTGGAAAAATATCGTAACTCAGCCCCTATGGGTAGTAGGTCAATGCTTTTTGGAGGGTTATTACACTGGAAATGGGGTTTAACGTCCACTCGACACAAACTAGGTCATTTCGGGGCATATGGTTGAATTTCATTTCAATAATTAGCTTGTGCGTAGGGATCTTTAGCAATAGGAGGAAACCGGAGGACCCGGAGAAACCCACGAGGTTGGACAGGCGATTAGTGTTCTTCTGTTTCCTATATTATTATGTTACATTTTGATAAAAATATTATCATATCAGTATGTTCGTAGTATGTATGACAAATAAAAAGACAGAAAATGGGGTTTAACGTCCTACTTGTCTGGGATTATTAACACGTAATATAAAGTACAAACTACATCTTCTTAAAAAAATGCAAATATACTCAGCCAAATTAAAAACTTGACACTCGGGTTTTTTGGGACTAAATTTTTAATATTTGGTTTAAGGCAACTATTTTAGTGTTATGTTGTGCACAGACGACTTGACATCAACAGAAAGCAAGAATACGTCTCACCGAAAGTCCTTGACATTGATAACGTTCGTGATGTCACAGGAGAACAATCGGAATAAAGTGTTTAGTAACGGTTGTGGCCTCCTCTAGCATCTCGTACTGCCACACAACGTCTTCTCGTGGATCTCGGAGTATTAGTAAACACTAACCGAGGAAGACGTCGCCACTGCTCAGCAAGAGCGTGTTGAAGGTCCTGCAACGTCAGTGGTGGATTCACTTGCTGACGTACACGTCGACCCAGTTCGTCCCAGATGTGTTCAATGGGATTAAGGTCGGGACTAAGCGACGGCCAATCCAGGACTTGGACACCGGTATTTCTTAAAAAAAACTCTGGGTAGCAATTGCCGAATGGGGTCGAGCATTGTCTTGTTGAAACGTTAGTCCAGGCCCATGTCTCTGCATAAACGGAAGAAGAACAGGTTGCAAAATCTGATACCTGTACTGGAGACCATTTAAGTTCCCTTGGACAACAACAAGAGGAGAGCGTCCATGTGCACAAAAAGAACCCCAAACCATGACGCTGCCGCCACCAAATCGGTCAACTTCTCTGACGCATACTTGAGCGTAACGTTCACCTCGTCTGCGGTACACTCGGAGCCTGCCATCGGCAAACCTCAAGGTGAATCGAGATTCGTCACTAAGGACAACCGAATTCCACTCTCTTTGATTAAATCTTATGTGTCTTGTGGCCCACACAAGTCGGTTACGGCGACGAAGAGGTGTCAATATTGGTCCATTATAGAGCCTCCGAGTTCGAAGACCAGCAGTCTGCAAGCGATTTCGAACAGTGTGTGCAGTTACCCTTCCACCAATCATCTCTCGACTTGTGGAGGTTGCAGTGACAAATCTGTTTCTAAGATGACGTTATCGTATAGCTTGATCTTCCTGGAGTGGCGTCACATGTGGCGCTCCAGCCCTTGGGCGGTTGGCAATAGTTCCAGTTTGAAGCACTCTCATTCTAAGATTAATTATTGTCTGAGGTGAACAATTAAAGGCTCTTGCAATACTGACCACAGACTGACCAGCATAGAGCCTACCTATAGCACGTAGACGTTCTACTTTTGGGCAGGGTGAAGTTGAATCGTTTTTCGTTATTCATTATTCACCAATAACGAATAACGAGGTGACTTACCTCGTTATTGGCGAATAACGATGCATATTGTTATTGAAGCGGTGAATAACGAATAACGAACTGTTTGTTATTCGTTTTTCATCTGGTTATTCGGGATTGACTTATAAGGTATCTTTAATGAAGATATTTCAGGATTTAATTCTAAACAAGCATTAGACAACAACAGAATAATGGACTCCAAAGTATCCCCTAGCAGTAGGAAACATATTAAATGGCGTATAGTCGGTAAATAAACCAGATTGTTATTCAAGAAGCGAATAACGAACTGTTTGTTATTCGTTATTTATCTCGTTATTCGGGATTCACATATAATGTACCTTTAATGAAGATATTTCAGGATTTAATTCTAAACGATCATTAGACAACAACAGAATAATCGACTGCAAAGTATCCCGTAGCAGTAGAAAACATATTAAGTGGTGTATAGTCAGTAAATAAACCAGATTGTTATTCAAGCCGTGAATAACGAATAACGATCTGTTTGCTATTCGTTATTCACCTCGTTATTTGGGATTCACATATAATGTATCTTTAGTGAAGATATTTCAATATTTAATTCTAAAAGATCATTAGACAACAATAAAATAATGGATTGCAAAGTATCCCCTAGCAGTAGAAAATATATTAAATGAAGTATAGTCGGTAAATAAACCAGATTGTTATTCAAGCCGCGAATAACGTATAGTCGGTAAATAAACCAGATTGTTATTCAAGCCGCGAATAACGAATAACGAACTGTTTGTTATTCGTTATTTATCTCGTTATTCGGAATTCACATATAATGTACCTTTAATGAAGATATTTCAGTATTTAATTCTAAACGATCATTAGACAATAGTAAAATAATGGATTACAGAATATCCCCTAGCAGTAGAAAACATATTAATTGAAGTATAGACGGTAAATAAACCAGATTGTTATTCAAGCGGTGAATAACGAATAACGAACTGTTTGCTATTCGTTTTTCACCTCGTTATTCGGGATTCACTTATAAGGTATCTTTAATGAAGATATTTCAGGATTTAAGTCTAAACCATCATTAGACAACAACAGAATAATGGATTGCAAAGTATCCCTTAGCAGTAGAAAACATATTAAGTGAAGTATAGTCGGTAAATAAAACAGATTGTTATTCGTCATTCATCTCGTCGGTAAATAAAACAGTTTGCTATTCGTCATTCATCTCGTTATTCGAGATTCACATATAAGGTATCTTTAATGAAGATATTTCAGCATTTAATTCTAAACGATCATTAGACAACAACAGAATAATGGACTGCAAAGTATCCCCTAGCAGTAGAAAACATATTAAATGGCGTGTAGTCGGTAAATAAACCAGAGTGTTAATCAAGCCGTGAATAACGAATAACGAACTGTTTGTTATTCGTTTTTCACCTCGTTATTCGGAATTGACTGATAAGGTATCTTTAATGAAGACATTTCAGGATTTAATTCTAAAATATCATTAGACAACAACAGAATAATGGACTGCAAACTATCTCCTAGCAGTAGAAAACATTAAATATCGTATCGTCGGTAAATAAAGCAGATTGTTATTCAAGCCGTGAATAACGAATAACGAACTGTTTGTTATTCGTTATTCATCTCGTTATTCGGGATTGACTTATAAGGTATCTTTAATGAAGATATTTCAGGATTTAATTCTAAACGATCATTAGACAACAACAGAATAATGGATAGCAAGTATCCCTTAGCAATAGAAAACATATTAATTGAAGTATAGTCTGTAAATAAACCAGATAGTTATTCAAGCGGTGAATAACGAATAAGGAATTGTTTGTTATTCGTTTTTCACGTCGTTATTCGGGAATGACTTATAAAGTATATTTAATGAAGATATATCAGAATTTAATTCCAAACGATCATTAGATAACAACAGAATAATGGACTCCAAGGTATCCTCTAGCAGTAGAAAACATATTAATTGAAGTATAGTCTGTAAACAAACCAGATAGTTATTCAAGCGGTGAATAACGAATAAGGAACTGTTTGTTATTCGTTTTTCACCTCGTTATTCGGGAATGACTTATAAAGTATATTTAATGAAGATATATCAGAATTTAATTCCAAACGATCATTAGATAACAACAGAATAATGGACTCCAAGGTATCCCCTAGCAGTAGAAAACATATTAATTGAAGTATAGTCTGTAAATAAACCAGATCGTTATTCAAGCGGTGAATAACGAATAAGGAACAGTTTGTTATTCGTTTTTCACCTCGTTATTTGGGATTCACATATAATGCATCATTAATGAAGATATTTCAGCATTTAATTCTAAACGATCATTAGACAACAACAGAATAATGGACTCCAAGGTATTCCCTAGCAGTAGAAACATATTAAATGGCGTCTAGTCCGTGAATAAACCAGTTTGTTATTCAGGCGGTGAATAACGAATAACGAACTGTTTGTTATTCGTTTTCACCTCGTTATTCGGGATTTTGTTATTAAGGTAGCGAATAACGAGCTATTTGTTATTCGTTATTCACCAATAACGAATAACGAGGTGACTTACCTCGTTATTTGCGAATAACGAGGCAAGTCACCTCGTTATTCGTTATTCAACTTTATATTCGGTATTCCAATATACAGCTAGCCATGATCCGATTCAACTTCACACTGCCCTACTTTTGAAAGGCGCGGCATTTTCTAACAAAGATGAAAATACCAATTTTAATTTGTTTTTCCAGTTCAAGTTACGTGTGCGTGTTCAGTTTAAGCAAACTTGCATCGATTAACCTCACGAGTTTGTGTTTGCACGTGTTTTTCAGGTTTTTCATCTTTTTATGCTCAAAAGTCACATGATCCACGTGACTTTACAATTTATGAAATTAAAGGCTTCTTACTACTTACTATCGTTAGAAACACTTTAAAATTTATTTGACTTACCAGAAAAAAAATTTGTTGAAATTCACTAGTGTCAAGTTTTTTAATTTGGCTGAGTATATAAAATAGAACTATATCTTATTTCCGTATTCAAATATAAAGTATATCTATATCCTCTTTTATCTCTAGAAAGAGGACAAGCCACGTGGGATCACGTGGCTAAGTGGGTAAGACGCTGTCTCGCTAGACTGGAGGTCGGGTGTTCGATCCCTGCATTGGCAGTTCATCCAGATTTTCTAACGTGGTTTTCCCCTTGTCAGTGATGCAGGGCGAAGGACCTGACAAGGACAGCTGTCTCGACGTTCGGGTGGGACGAAAAACCGAGTTTCCGTGTACATATTGGCATGCCTGTAAAAGATCCCTTGACAGTTGGAATTCGATATAAGAGTAGGCCGTAGTGCATCGGTCTTTGGCAGTTGGAATTCGATATAAGAGTTGGCCGTAGCGTCGCTGTCCAGGCAAAATTTCCCTCATATCACACTGTATGGCGTATGCAGATACCTCCCGATGAACTTCATATCCGCAGAAGTACTGATGCTGTGAACATGCAGTCACCATACTTCTCGCAGTGTTTATCCCACTATACACTGCTTTAGTGGGAGCAATTTCTGTTGAAAATTATGACTGGGCAATAGTCCGATTAACAACCAATAGCTATCTGCGTAACAAAATCGTTAAATTTTAAACAAAGCTCCACATTGGACCAAATATGTTTACAAAACGTTACGTCATAGCTCCCGATTTTAATATGCCCAATTAACCAGTACATAGCAGAATATTACAGGAAAATTAAGTGCGTGACAAACGAGGTGATCAACAAGAATAAAATGTAAACAATACTGTATGAAGACGATGAATACTTTCACCGTTTTAATATATTAAATCACGGTCAAAAGTTTTAGGGAAGACCCCATATTAAACGAAGAGCTGTCATGTTGCTGTACATGGGATAGATTTGATTGAACAGGGAGAATACACACACTCCCCTAAAAGCTCAAGTATAAGAAGCCAATCCAGCAATAGTCAGAGAGGAATTTCTCGGGCCATTGCTTCAGGAATATGGCAGTCACGTGTATATCGATTTTCGACCGAATTTGGCCTATTTTCGCTCTGCAAAAAGGGTCCGTACTCAGCCCCTATGGGCCCGAGGTGGTCCAAATGTAGATTAGCTACATTATCGGTGGCGACGAGAGGTAATTTTTTGTCATAAGCTGGGGTGAATCATAGCCATTCAGGTGTGGTGCCCATCAAATGGACCGAAACCAGACCGGCTGTTCTAGACAAAACATTTAGCGTAGAATACGATGCCGATTCGTAATCAGTCCGCCGTTGGGGCATTTTTGAGATATTTTGGGCCAAGTGTCAAATGAGTTCATCTGCCCTGAAAATGGATGCACAGCCATACTTGTATCATGACAATAAGCTGAAAACGATCGAAAGTAATCACCTTTCAATCAAAATGTAAACGTGTTAAATTCACCTTTGTTCTTTGTTACCCCGGAGGTAAAAAGGTCAAAGTGTTCCGTTTTAGCTCTAAGAAAACTTAAAGCAATAAATGAATTATAAGATTATCTTCATTGAATATTCTTTATAAGCTACATAAAGTAATTTTAATTACTATGGTTTATGGGGGTTTTCAGAAAATAAAAATGAATAAAATCTAATTATAATAAATTAAAAAAAACAATTAAAAAAACAAACTCAACAACAGCGAGGAAGCTGGACCAAGGATACACGAGCGGATGCTAGATCTGTTCGCGGTGGCTAGAGCAGTTTTCCAAACAACCAAGCTCTTCGCCACACAGATCCCCACTTCTTCCCAATTACGACAAGACAACCAGATCGCCTACCAAAACATCAACAGCTTCAACACATTGATTTCCACTGTGCCATCACCAAACGCCACCACACTACCAAACTTCAAGGGCAAAGTAGAATTGAAAGGAAACGATGCCATCCACTGGAGCCCAGACACAGCCAAAAAGATCATCAACCACTGGATGGACAATTTAAACTAGAATCAGGGTAAAAGAATGAGAAGCCGTCTTTAGGACAGACCGTTGTCAATTTGAGCGACAGACTTCTCAGCCCCCTAGAACTTAGCATACTTGAAAAAGGCCTTAAGTTTATTCCAACCCCCACGATAAAATCCATAGACCCCATTTTTCAGGCAACCAATCGATTTCAAAGAACTCTTTCGTTGACTCATTTTTTGGGGGACAAACAGCCCTCCTAAACACCTTCGACCAAATAAACATAGAAATATTATCCCTTCAACCACAATCACAAATACCAAATCTCAGTCGAGCCACAAAAACAGCATTAAACACCATCAAAAAAGACAAAAGCATAATAATTAAAAAAAGCGACAAAGGCTCGAGTTGCGTCATCATGAATCGCACAGACTATATCTTAGAGGCGGAAAAACAATTAAGTCATCCTAAACATTGTACTAAATTAGACCACCCCATCTTTAAGGACACCGCAACTTTAATAAACAACACCTTACATGAATTGCCAGACAGGGAATACATAACAGGGAAACAATACGATTATCTATCCGCTAAATCTGACTGCCGACAAAGACATCTCTATACACTACCAAAGATACAATCCAAAAACAGAATGGTTTATACCTAATAAATTACCCAAGGGACGCCCAATAATATCAGACTGTGGCAGCGAATCATACAACGTATCACACTATATAGATCATTTCTTACTGCCCCTAGCATGTCAACACGCTTCCTACTTTAAAGACACCAACGACTTTATTGACAAAATCAAACAGTTAAGAGTCCCTGAGCAAATCATGTACATGAACATCGATAATGTATTGAAGCAGTTAGGAAAGCATTCTTAGGAACCGACAAGCATCCAGGCCAGACGAAGAAATCCTCAAATTACTCGACATATGTCTGAGGAGGAATGACTTCACATTCAACAACCAAGTATACCTCCAGTCCTCAGGAACTGCGAGTTACGCAAACATCTTCATGGCAGAGTGGGAAAGGGACGTTTTGATAATTCATTATATTTTTCTGGACATTTTCATTTCAAGATTTTAACTTCAAGACTTTTTGAAACGTAGAAAATATTTTTCATAAGGGTTCAAATTCCAGAATTTTTTCAGATACTTTCAGAAACCAATGAAATTATTTTTTAATCTTAATATTTAATGATATATAAAAGTTACCGATAAAACGCCGAAAATGAAACAAAGTCAATTTTTTATTTAAAACGTTGATTTTGTGCATGAATTGTTTTATTAGAATGTTGCGTTCGTGTCTAAAATGTAGTTATATTTTGTAGTACAGTGTAGTTATATTTTGTAGACAGCTATCGAGTAATACTACTATCAAGATTATCATAGAAATGCTGCTAATGTTTGAATTAACTCTATTAATTGTTGGTGAAATTCAGCCATTCTCGAGCTTTTTCACAAGAATGGTGTAGTAATTTGAGGTAATTTATAGACTTTTGTAATATTAGGTGGTATTGAGTAAATAATCCTGCCGCCTCATTAGTTACCGTGGTCAACATGCTCCAAATGTCTGCCAATAAAAACTGAACCTACAGTGCAGGCAGCAAACATTCGCCCAAAATAGACATTTACGAAACGATATCCTTTCACTTATTTATCTATAACGTCATGAAAAATATTTCTTCTTTACAATTCTTAAAAATAATTGGTTCTATTGATCAAAACTTTGGCTAAAACTCGGCGATTTTATTTCTAATTTAGTTGATTGTAACAAGTAATCTCATGTAGTTTCGTGCTTTTCTATTTAGTAATCTCAAGCTTGCGGTAAAATCTTGTGATTAGTTGCCGTCTGCTTTAAATGCCTGTCAAGATTTGGGGAAAGGAAATTAACTGAATGAAATGTATTTTTCGTAGTCTTGATTAACCAGAGTTGTATGATTAAAATTAAATTACTAGTCAAGTATTATTATGTATGATTCGGTAACCCCGGGAAAATGGCAACCGCTTGGCCTGTGGAGGTTGGAACCGGAAGTGAGTGTTATTGAATCCTGTGGAGGGTCATAGGGCAGGTACCTCCCCGTGAACTTCATATTGATACCCGCAAACGTACGTATGCTGTGAGCATGCGGTCACGCGTATATCGATTTTCGGCCGAGGTGGTCCAAATTTAGATGAGCGAAGGGAAATGGGCTGTGGTATTGCTCTGAAAATGGGGTGTAAATTGTCTCTCAAGAAGCGGTCGAGCGTTACGATAATCTACCTAAAACAGGGCGAATAAAGGTATAAGTCGATTTGGGCATTTGGTGGTATGCCCTTGAAAAAGCCTGTGACTCAGTCCCTATGGGTAGTAGTTCAATACTATTTGGAGGGTTATAACCCCCCAATACCTTTTACCACTCATTCTATACCGAAATATTTTCAAATATCATATATACATAAAATATCGATCACACAAATATACAATCAACTGAGTATGGGATTTATTTCCTATATAGGTAAAACACTGATAAACTTGAATTAGCAAATAAATAAATTTACCATAACACAAATTAACACTAACCTGGCTGCGCAATTACTTGACAACACACTGAAGTTAATTGATCTGATTTTCGGGCTAGTGACTGACTGGCGTCTATAAAACAAGGTATTACAAATAATAATTAATATACACAATTAATGTATTTAGTAATTTGTTGGTCAATTTGTACCATTCATCAACTCTGCTATGTTATCGGTGAGGACAAGTAGTTAGGGTTTGTGTGTGTGTGGGCGGGGGGTGAGGCAATATCTATGAATTTCTCAAATGATAGATATATGAACAAAACTGTATAATTTGTCCAGTCTAACTTAGGCAAGGGTCATTGTGTATTGCTAATAATATGTTGTTTTCTATTCGCGATATATTGTTAAATAAATTAAAGTTTACATTATCCATCATTATACTACCACTATTTATTGTAATCTATTGGAATATATATATATATATTTTTTTTTAAAAAAAAAACGTCTATGAAAACATCTGTTTCGGCAAAATATGCACACTATCATAATTTATCCTAAATTATAATCATACTATTTTCATGGGTTACAATATAATATTTCGACAAACATTTTCGTGGTGATGTACACTAAGAATTTAATAGAGTATAGTAATGCTCTTAAGGGGGCATAACTTGCTTGCAATGTTAGAAATTCTTGATTTTTGGCAGTGGAGAGTATTCCATAAATTGAAAATTCATGCTTTTTGGCGAATATGAGTATTCCATAATTTATGTGTGCAGTTAAGTTTTCACATAGCCACATATGAAAAATGCAACCTTTGAATACCGATTTAAGGTTAGACACTTGGTTAAGTGGAAAAATTAAGTATTTTTACTTAACTTTTAGAAAACCTTTGAATACGGAACTAGGACAGTTTTGGTCGTGAGCCGCCTCGGCTGAGCCCCCGACCAAAACTGTCCTGATATTCACCGATACACCTCGGAAAGTGTGCTAATAACTATTATATACATAAAATATCGATCACACAAATATACAATCAACTGAGTATGGGATTTATTTCCTCTATAGGTAAAACACTGATAAACTTGAATTAGCAAATAAATAAATTAACCTGTTAAATTTACAATAACACAAATTAACACTAACCTGACCACCTCCTTGCTCGTGATGAAGATGGTGAAGTTAATCGACGTGATTTTCGGGCTGGTGACTGACTGGCGTCTATAAAACAAGGTATTACAAATAATAATTAATATACACAATTAATGTATTTAGTAATTTGTTGATCAATTTGTACCATTCATCAACTTGATAAAATATAGCCATGTATTTATATTTTGTGGTACAGTGTAAGAATTGGGACAGCTATCGAGTACTACTACTATCCAAATTACCATAGAAATGCTGCTAATTTTTGAATTTTTGAATGTTGGTCAAATTCAGCCATTCTCATGGTTTTTCACAATAATTGTGTAGTTTTGGTGGTATTAGGTAGACTTTCGTAATATTAGGTGGTATTGGGTAAGTCGTCCTGCAGCTTCATTAGTTACGATGGTCATAATGCTCAAAATGTGTGCTAATAAAAACTGAACCTACAGTGCAGGCAGCAAACATTCGTCCAAAATAGACATTTACAAAAAGATATCTTTTCACTTATTTATCAATAACGTCATGAAAAATATTTCCTCTTTACGATTTCTAAAAATACTTTGATCAAAATTTGATCAAAACTTTGGCTAAAACTCGACGATTTTATTTCTAATTTAGTTGATTGTAATAAGCACTGTGAAAAGTTTTTAAGTTTTTTTAACAGGAAAATCATGGCAGAAAAGTTGCCATTTTTTCTCGTAATTTTACATTAGTATGTATTTTAACAATGCAATGTTAAGCGTGTCTTACAATTGTAGGTTAAAAAACATATGCCTGTAATTTTACAAACGCTGTGTAAAATGATATAACATATCATATTGTTAAATAACAGTAGATTTGTTTTTAAACTTGAAGTTGGTGATTTAACCGTTGTATGTTATGCTTCCCTTACAGTTGCGGGTTAAATAACATATACGCTGTAATTTAACATACGTTGAATAAAGTAGACCTGTATTTTAACAGGTTGTTGTTATTTTAACTGCACCGTGAGAAATAATTCTTTTAGAAACCAGAAAAAGTGCTGGCAGTAGGTTAATCAGTATTTTTTCTATGTTTTTTTTTAAATCTGTTTATTCTTTGACAGAGAAAATCTGGTAAACCATCTGCCAGAACTTTTTTGGGTTTCTAACAGAATTATTCCATGTTAAAATAGAGCTTCTGCAAGAAGATTTTCTGTTTTTAACATAATTTTTGTGGTTAAATATAAAACAAAATCATTGTAAAAAATAATTTATTTTCTGTAAATCTAATTTTTCTGTCATGAACGTACAAAATAAAATATCAAAAATTAACAGAAATTAAGGGCAAGGGATCGTAAATGGCTTCACATTTTGTGTTCTGAAGGCCAGGTTTACTATTTTCTGTCGTCTCTTCCATTTCTTACAAATTTTGTTACCTTGAACCTGAAACAAAATGATAAAGCACATACAGGAATGAAATCAAAATGGCAGCGGAGATAACTCTTTAGGGTTGAAGGTTCTTTAACATGTACGGCCAGTAGCACACATGGCCCCAGTTGTTAGCGCCAGCAGAACAAATTAGAACTTGCACCATTGACACGAAGGCCAAGTTGCAAAACAAGCTTTCTTTGCTAATGGTTAATAATCCAGCATCATATTCTCTGAACCATCGCGTTTCTTACACTTTAATATTGTTTACATGGTCGAGTTCAAATTCACAATAAAACATTCACCATAGCCACTATGTGTAGGCCTTATTATAGATCATAGATACTAAACATAAAAAAGCAACAAACTTAATAGACAGTGCAGAAGCTGTGTCTTTAAATCCAATAACATACTCAGTCTCGTCTTATGCTGTAGATTTGCCTTCGCACATACATCATTATTAGGAAGACTTACCTGCACATCTTATTGTTGGATTTCCACTGTTCTTATCCTGCATCGTCAATGCACATTCAAACAGTCACCGACATTCGTTAAATCTGCGACGCGCATGCGTTAACCCTATCCATGAGTATAACTATGTGAATTAACAGAATTTTGCCGTTAATATACCACATTTTCTGTAATATTACAGAAATGCAACTAAAATCACAGCCTTATATGACAAATATTTTAGACGAGTGAAAAACATGTCAGAGACACCCCAGCCTTTCTGATATCGGTCTAAAGCCAGTCAAGTCTCAATAAAAGAGAATATAAAATGAACTACAGATTTTGATAATAAAATTGAAAAAATTATTTTCACGTCTTAGTAGGATAGTAGTGATACTTTCAAAGTAAGCAGCTGGTCAAGCATAGAATTCCAAATAACTAAACTCAAAAAAAATTAAAAAAAAAAAAAAATGATACTTGTGAATAGGAATGGACAAGAGCGACCGGAACACTGCAAACGTTGAGAGACGTTCGGATAGAAACCGGGGTCGCCGCGAATATATAAATATCGGACAAACAAAGTGGCAAATTAAAATATTTATTTAAAAAAAATTAACATTGAAATTGCTCAAACGATCGACAGAGTAATTACTAGATTGTGTATCGATTTGTAAATTAACTTAAATATTCTGTTAAAATGCACAATCTGTTAGATTACATACCTTTTTGCTAATTTAACTTTAATATGTTTTTAAAATACACAATCTCGGATGTTAAAAGTTAAATTTTTACATAAATGTTTATAAACACAGTTTTTACGTAATTTTACATTTGATAGTTTTCTAACAGGTAAGTTTGTAAAATTTTACAGTAATTTCATGTTTTTATACATATACTCTTCAAAAAAAGAAACGCACAACCCATTTTTCATCATTTTTTTATTTGACTGAGGTCTTTGTTTCGGCAAATGTTACTTGTTTTTAATGCCATTATGTAAGGATAAAAGAAATTCATTATTGATTTTAAAGGTAGGGTCACAAATTGTGACTGGTCATCCTTTTTGTTGAAATTTTTTATCGCTTGATTGCACCAAGAAACATGAATTTAACCGCTTCGCGAGCTTTTCGCATGGAACCTAAATCTAAGGTCTTTAAAATCCCGGGGTTCTCGGTTTCCAAATCAGTTGGGCATGTAAACACTCAAAGAACCAAGTGATCCCACATCTGGACGAAGACCAACGCAACAACGCTATTCGTCGATTACAAGCAGGTGAATCCAAGACAGATGTAGCCAGACTGCTGAATGTTTGCCTTAGTTCCATTTCTAGCCTTTGGGATAGGTACCGACAGCGGAGTTCAACACGTGCACGCCCTAGCCCAGGCCAAACAAGAGTGGCCCCACCTGTCCTGGATCGTCACTTCCGGTTACGTAATTGGCCTAAATGGTTTTCAACAGTGACCTCTACCGCAGCAGCAATTCCCGGACGGCGTAGAATCTCGTACCAAACAGTAGGCAAACGCCTACGTGAAAACGAATAACGAGGTAGACGTCCCCGTTAGAGCTTCTGTTTTGAAATACGCCGACACCATGAAATCCAACTTTAATGGGTTCAGGCACTGAGGGTATGGCCACAGCAACACTGGATAGCAGTTTGGTACAGCAACGTGTCGTTGTTCTTGTTGCAACAAGGCGATAGCAGAGCAAGGATGTACTGACGACGAAATGTAACTTTACGTTTCTTTTTTGGGAGAGTATATAATTTTTACAGTGAGTCACCTCGTGTAGTTTCGTGCTTTTTCTATTTTGTAATCTCAAGCTTGCGATAAAATGTTGTGGTTAGTTGACGTTTGCGCGAGATCAAAAGGTTACGTTTTTGCATCTCGAAATACCTGTCAAAATTTTGGGACAAAAAAGTAACGGAATGAAATGTGTTTTTCGTAGTCTTGATTAACCAGAGTTGTATGATTAAAATTAAATTACTAGTCAAGTATTATTATGTCTGATTCGGTAACCCCGGGAAAATGACAACCGCTTGGCCTGTGGAGGTTGGAACCGGAAGTGAGTGTTATTGAATCCTATGGAGGGTCCTAGGGCAGGTACCTCCCCGTGAACTTCATATTGATACCCGCTAACGTACGTATGCTGTGAGCATGCGGTCACGCGTATATCGATTTTCGGCCGAGGTGGTCCAAATTTAGATGAGCGAAGGGAAATGGGCTGTGGTATTGCTCTGAAAATGGGGTGTAAATTGTCTCTCAAGAAGCGGTCGAGCGTTACGATAATCTACCTAAAACAGGGCGAATAAAGGTATAAGTCGATTTGGGCATTTGGTGGTATGCCCTTGAAAAAGCCTGTGACTCAGTCCCTATGGATAGTAGTTCAATACTATTTGGAGGGTTATAACCCCCCAATACCTTTTACCACTCATTCTATACCGAAATATTTTCAAATATCATATATACATAAAATATCGATCACACAAATATACAATCAACTGAGTATGGGATTTATTTCCTATATAGGTAAAACACTGATAAACTTGAATTAGCAAATAAATAAATTTACCATAACACAAATTAACACTAACCTGGCTGCGCAATTACTTTACAATACACTGAAGTTAATTGATCTGATTTTCGGGCTAGTGACTGACTGGCGTCTATAAAACAAGGTATTACAAATAATAATTAATATACACAATTAATGTATTTAGTAATTTGTTGGTCAATTTGTACCATTCATCAACTCTGCTATGTTATCGGTGAGGACAAGTAGTTAGGGTTTGTGTGTGTGTGGGCGGGGGGTGAGGCAAATTCGTTTTGTCCTAATTTGCCTTGAATCTGTGAATTGTTTTTTGGCTTCATTAACCCAGTCGAATTAGAGCATTAGGACGTTAAACCCTATTTTATTTCATTGGTACATTCATATATATTGCGATAACTAACCGTTTATATATATAGTATGTAGGTTAATACTGGACGAGAGAGGGAAATGGGGTTTACGTCCACTCGACACAAACTAGGTCATTTCGGGGCTAGCATATGGTTGAATTTCATTTCAATAATTAGCTTGTTCGTAGGGCTCTTTAGCAATAGGAGGAAATCGGAGGACCCGGAGAAACCCACGAGGTTGGACAGTCGATTAGTGTGCTTCTGTTTCCTATATTATTATGTTATATATCAGTATGTTCGTAGTATGTATGACAACTAAAAAGACAGAAAATGGAGTTTTACGTCCTACTTGTCTTGGATTATTAACACATAATATTAAGTACAAACAACATCTTCTTAAAAAAAATGCAAATATACTCAGCCAAATTAAAAACTTGACATTCGGGATTTTTGGGACTAGATTTTTATTATTTGGTTTAAGGCAACTATTTTAGTGTTATGTTGTGCACAGACGACTTGACATCAACAGAAAGCAAGAATACGTCTCACCGAAAGTCCTTGACATTGATAACGTTCGTGATGTCACAGTACCCCCAAAAATAAAATTCACAGACTTGGAGAACAATCGGAATAAAGTATTTAGTAACGGTTGTGGCCTCCTCTAGCGTCTCGTACTGCCACACAACGTATTCTCATTGATATCAGAACATTAGTAAACACTAACCGAGGAAGACGTCGCCACTGCTCAGCAAGAGCATGTTAAAGGTCCTGCAACGTCAGTGGTGGATTCACTTGCTGACGTACACGTCGACCCAGTTCGTCCCAGATGTGTTCAATGGGATTAAGGTCGGGGCTAAGCGACGGCCAATCCAGGACTTGGACACCGGTATTTCTTAAAAAAAACTCTGGGTAGCAATTGCCGAATGGGGTCGAGCATTGTCTTGTTGAAACGTTAGTCCAGGCCCATGTCTCTGCATAAACGGAAGAAGAACAGGTTGCAAAATCTGATACCTGTACTGGAGACCATTTAAGTTCCCTTGGACAACAACAAGAGGAGAGCGTCCATGTGCACAAAAAGAACCCCAAACCATGACGCTGCCGCCACCAAATCGGCCAACTTCTCTGACGCATACTTGAGCGTAACGTTCACCTCGTCTGCGGTACACTCGGACCCTGCCATCGGCAAACCTCAAAGTGAATCGAGATTCGTCACTAAGGACAACCGAATTCCACTCTCTTTGAGTAAATCTTATGTGTCCTGTGGCCCACACAAGTCGGTTACGGCGACGAAGAGGTGTCAATATTGGTCCATTATAGGGCCTCCGAGTTCGAAGACCAGCAGTCTGCAAGCCATTTCGAACAGTGTGTGCAGTTACCCTTCCACCAATCATCTCTCGACTTGTGGCGGTTGCAGTGACAAATCTGTTTCTAAGACGACGTAATCGTACAGCTTGATCTTCCTGGAGTGGCGTCACATGTGGCGCTCCAGCCCTTATGTGGTCGGCAATAGTTCCAGTTTGAAGCACTCTCATTCTAAGATTAATTATTGTCTGAGGTGAACAATTAAAGGCTCTTGCAATAGTGACCACAAACTGGCCAGCATAGAGCCTACCTATAGCACGTAGACGTTCTACTTTTGGGCAGTGTGAAGTTGAATCGTTTTTCGTTATTCATTATTCACCAATAACGAATAACGAGGTGACTTACCTCGTTATTGGCGAATAACGATGCATAATGTTATTGAAGCGGTGAATAACGAATAACGAACTGTTCTTTACGATTTCTAAAAATACTTTGATCAAAATTTGATCAAAACTTTGGCTAAAACTCGACGATTTTATTTCTAATTTAGTTGATTGTAATAAGCACTGTAAAAAGTTTTTAAGTTTTTTTAACAGGAAAATCATGGCAGAAAAGTTGCCATTTTTTCTCGTAATTTTACATTAGTATGTACATGTATTTTAACAATGCAATGTTAAGCGTGTCTTACAATTGTAGGTTAAAAACATATGCCTGTAATTTTACAAACGCCGTGTAAAATGATATAACATATCATATTGTTAAATAACAGTAGATTTGTTTTTAAACTTGAAGTTGGTGATTTAACCGTTGTATGTTATGCTTCCCTTGCAGCGGGTTAAATAACATATACGCTGTAATTTAACATACGTTGAATAAAGTAGACCTGTATTTTAACAGGTTGTTGTTATTTTAACTGCACCGTGAGAAATAATTCTTTTAGAAAGCAGAAAAAGTGCTGGCAGTAGGTTAATCAGTATTTTTTCTATGTTTTTTTTAAATCTGTTTATTCTTTGACAGAGAAAATCTGGTAAACCATCTGCCAGAACTTTTTTGGGTTTCTAACAGAATTATTCCATGTTAAAATAGAGCTTCTGCAAGAAGATTTTCTGTTTTTTAACATAATTTTTGTGGTAAAATATAAAACAAAATCATTGTAAAAAATAGGTTGCCAGGCAACGAAACACACGCCCACACAGCAGCTAAATCGTCCGGGCAGTCAACAAGAGTTGTCGCATATTAAGTAATTATCAGAAAATCATTAGAATTTGTTTGGTTTTTATAAAGTTCTGCTCCATGCTAATGTAAAGTATACGAATCATTTAATATTATGGAATAAGCTGTCACCTCCACTGGATACGAAACATTTAATATTATGGCGACTTTTCGTACAATCAGGGGCCATAATTCAGGGAGTTACGATCAAATATGTCCAAATATCGAAAGGAACCAAGATCTTTATGTTATAAACATGTATTTCAAGTTTCATCAAAATCAGTTCAAAATTGTGACCTCTATAGGGTCCACAACCTTAATATAACATATTTTCACACTATTCGCGTACAAACAGTGGCCATTTTGTCCGTCAATTTTGGTCCAATTTTCACGAAATTCCACATCATCTTTTACAACAATGTAACGGTGATATAATCAAACATTTTTTTAAATCGGATAATAATTTTGACCTACAGAGGGGCCACAAGCTAAAAAAGGCAATTTTTCGGTCAATCACGGGACATAATTCAGGAAGTTACGATCAGATGGGCACAAATATAGAAAGGACCCAAGATCTTTGGGTTATAAACATACATGTCAAGTTTCATCAAAATCTGTTCAAAATTGTGACCTCTATAGCTTGATATAACATTTTTTCACACTATTCGCGCACAAACGGCGGCCATTTTGTCTGTCAATTTTGGTCCGATTTTCACGAAATGCGATCTCAACCCCCATTACCATGTAACGGTGGTATAATCAAACGTTTTTTTTTAAATCGGATAACAATTTTGACCTCCAGAGGGACCACATGCTAAAAAGGGTGATTTTTGGACAATCAGGGGCCATAATTAAGGAAGTTACGATCCGATGGGTGCAAATATTGAAAGAAACCAAGACCTTTGGGTTATAAACATACATGTCAAGTTTCATGAAAATCGGTTCAAAATTGTGACCTCTATAGGGTCCACAACCTTGATATAACATTTTTTCACACTATTCGCGTACAAACGGTGGCCATTTTGTCTGTCAATTTTGGTCCGATTTTCACGAAATTCGAACTCAACCCCCAAAACTATGTAACGGTGATATAATCAAACGTTTTTTTGAATCGGATAACAATTTTGACCTCCACAGGGAACACAAGCTAAAAAGTGTGATTTTTCGGACAATCAGGGGCCATAATTCAGGAAGTTACGATCTGACATGCGCAAATATCGAAAGGAACCAAGATCTTTCGGTTATAAACATGCATTTCAAGTTTCATGAAAATCGGTTCAAAATTGTAACCTCTATAGGGTCCACAACCTTGATATAACATATTTTCACACTATTCGCGTACAAACGGCGGCCATTTTGTCTGTCAATTTTGGTCCGATTTTCACGAAATTCGAACTCAACCCCCATAACTATGTAACGGTGATATAATCAAACGTTTTTTTGAATCGGATAACAATTTTGACCTCCACAGGGAACACAAGCTAAAAAGTGTGATTTTTCTGACAATCAGGGGCCATAATTCAGGAAGTTACGATCCGATATGCGCAAATATCGAAAGGAACCAAAATCCTTCGGTTATAAACATGCATTTCAAGTTTCATGAAAATCAGTTCAAAATTGTGACCTCTATAGGGTCCACAACCTTGATATAACATATTTTCACACTATTCGCGTACAAACGGCGGCCATTTTGTCTGTCAATTTTGGTCCGATTTTCACGACCTTCGAACTTAACCCCCATAACTATGTAACGGTGATATAATCAAACAGTTTTTTGAATCGGATTACAATTTTGACCTCCACAGGGAACACAAGCTAAAAAGGGTGATTTTTCGGACAATCAGGGGCCATAATTCAGGAAGTTACGATTCGATATGCGCAAATATCGAAAGGAACCAAGATCTTTTGGTTATAAACATGCATTTCATCGAAATCGGATCAAAATTGTGACCTCTACACTGTTCACAAGCTAAAAACGTGATTTTTCGTACAATCAGGGGCCATAACCCATGAAGTTACAGTCCGATACATGCCAATATCGAAAGGAACCGAGATCTTAGGGTGATAAACCTATATTTTAAGTTTCATTGAAATCGGATAAAAATTGTGACCTGTAGACTGTTCACAAACAATTGTGGACGGACGGACGGACGGACGGACGGACGGACGGACGGACGGACAGGGGCGACGACAATATACGTCCACATAAAAATGTGGGCGTATAAAAATAATTTATTTTCTGTAAATCTAATTTTTCTGTCATGAACGTACAAAATAAAATATCAAAAATTAACAGAAATTAAGGGCAAGGGATCGTAAATGGCTTCACATTTTGTGTTCTGAAGGCCAGGTTTACTACTTTCTGTCGTCTCTTCCATTTCTTACAAATTTTGTTACCTTGAACCTGAAACAAAATGATAAAGCACATACAGGAATGAAATCAAAATGGCAGCGGAGATAACTCTTTAGGGCTGAAGGTTCTTTAACATGTACGGCCAGTAACACACATGGCCCCAGTTGTTAGCGCCAGCAGAACAAATTAAAACTTGCACCATTGACACGAAGGTCAAGTTGCAAAACAAGCTTTCTTTGCTAATGGTTAATAATCCAGCATCATATTCTCTGAACCATCGCGTTTCTTACACTTTAATATTGTTTACATGGTCGAGTTCAAATTCACAATAAAACATACACCATGGCCACTATGTGTAGGCCTTATTATAGATCATAGATACTAAACATAAAAAAGCAACAAACTTAATAGACAGTGCAGAAGCTGTGTCTTTAAATCCAATAACATACTCAGTCTCGTCTTATGCTGTAGATTTGCCTTCGCACATACATCATTATTAGGAAGACTTACCTTCACATCTTATTGTTGGATTTCCACTGTTCTTATCCTGCATCGTCAATGCACATTCAAACAGTCACCGACATTCGTTAAATCTGCGACGCGCATGCGTTAACCCTATCCATGAGTATAACTATGTGAATTAACAGAATTTTGCCGTTAATATACCACATTTTCTGTAATATTACAGAAATGCAACTAAAATCACAGCCTTATATGACAAATATTTTAGACGAGTGTCAAACATGTCAGAGACACCCCAGCCTTTCTGATATCGGTCTAAAGCCAGTCAAGTCTCAATAAAAGAGAACATAAAATGAACTACAGATTTTGATAATAAAATTGAAAAAATTATTTTCATGTCTTAGTAGGATAGTAGTGATACTTTCAAAGTAAGCAGCTGGTCAAGCATAGAATTCCAAATAACTAAACTCAAAAAAAAATTAAAAAAAAAAAAAAATGATACTTGTTAATAGGAATGGACAAGAGCGACCGGAACACTGCAAACGTTGAGAGACGTTCGGATAGAAACCGGGGTCGCCGCGAATATATAAATATAGGACAAACAAAGTGACAAATTAAAATATTTATTTAAAAAAAATTAACATTGAAATTGCTCAAACGATCGACAGAGTAATTACTAGATTGTGTATCGATTTGTAAATTAACTTAAATATTCTGTTAAAATGCACAATCTGTTTGATTACATACCTTTTTGCTAATTTAACTTTAATATGTTGTTAAAATACACAATCTCGGATGTTAAAAGTTAAATTTTTACATAAATTTTCATAAACACAGTTTTTACGTAATTTTACATTTGATAGTTTTCTAACAGGTAAGTTTGTAAAATTTTACAGTAATTTCATGTTTTTATACATATAATTTTTACAGTGAGTCACCTCGTGTAGTTTCGTGCTTTTTCTATTTTGTAATCTCAAGCTTGCGATAAAATGTTGTGGTTAGTTGCCGTTTGCGCGAGATCAAAAGGTTACGTTTTTGCATCTCGAAATACCTGTCAAAATTTTGGGACAAAATGAAATGTGTTTTTCGTAGTCTTGATTAACCAGAGTTGTATGATTAAAATTAAATTACTAGTCAAGTATTATTATGTCTGATTCGGTAACCCCGGGAAAATGGCAACCGCTTGGCCTGTGGAGGTTGGAACCGGAAGTGAGTGTTATTGAATCCTATGGAGGGTCCTAGGGCAGGTACCTCCCCGTGAACTTCATATTGATACCCGCTAACGTACGTATGCTGTGAGCATGCGGTCACGCGTATATCGATTTTCGGCCGAGGTGGTCCAAATTTAGATGAGCGAAGGGAAATGGGCTGTGGTATTGCTCTGAAAATGGGGTGTAAATTGTCTCTCAAGAAGCGGTCGAGCGTTACGATAATCTACCTAAAACAGGGCGAATAAAGGTATAAGTCGATTTGGGCATTTGGTGGTATGCCCTTGAAAAAGCCTGTGACTCAGTCCCTATGGGTAGTAGTTCAATACTATTTGGAGGGTTATAACCCCCCAATACCTTTTACCACTCATTCTATACCGAAATATTTTCAAATATCATATTATACATAAAATATCGATCACACAAATATACAATCAACCGAGTATGGGATTTATTTCCTATATAGGTAAAACACCGATAAACTTGAATTAGCAAATAAATAAATTAACCTGTTAAATTTACAATAACACAAATTAACACTAACCTGGCCGCGCTCTTAATTGACACGCTGAAAATAATTGACGTGACTGACTGGCGTCTATAAAACAAGGTATTACAAATAATAATTAATATACACAATTAATATATATAGTAATTTGTTGGTCAATTTGTACCATTCATCAACTCTGCTATGTTATCGGTGAGGACAAGTAGTTAGGGTTTGTGTGTGTGTGGGCGGGGGTGAGGCAAATTCGTTTTGTCCTAATTTGCCTTGAATCTGTGAATTGTTTTTTGGCTTCATTAACCCAGTCGAATTAGAGCATTAGGACGTTAAACCCTATTTTATTTCATTGGTACATTCATATATATTGCGATAACTAACCGTTTATATATATAGTATGTAGGTTAATACTGGACGAGAGAGGGAAATGGGGTTTACGTCCACTCGACACAAACTAGGTCATTTCGGGGCTAGCATATGGTTGAATTTCATTTCAATAATTAGCTTGTTCGTAGGGCTCTTTAGCAATAGGAGGAAATCGGAGGACCCGGAGAAACCCACGAGGTTGGACAGTCGATTAGTGTGCTTCTGTTTCCTATATTATTATGTTATTATCATATCAGTATGTTCGTAGTATGTATGACAACTAAAAAGACAGAAAATGGAGTTTTACGTCCTACTTGTCTTGGATTATTAACACATAATATTAAGTACAAACAACATCTTCTTAAAAAAAATGCAAATATACTCAGCCAAATTAAAAACTTGACATTCGGGATTTTTGGGACTAGATTTTTATTATTTGGTTTAAGGCAACTATTTTAGAGTTATGTTGTGCACAGACGACTTGAAATCAACAGAAAGCAAGAATACGTCTCACCGAAAGTCCTTGACATTGATAACGTTCGTGATGTCACAGTATCCCCAAAAATAAAATTCACAGACTTGGAGAACAATCGGAATAAAGTATTTAGTAACGGTTGTGGCCTCCTCTAGCGTCTCGTACTGTCACACAACGTATTCTCATTGATATCAGAACATTAGTAAACACTAACCGAGGAAGACGTCGCCACTGCTCAGCAAGAGCATGTTAAAGGTCCTGCAACGTCAGTGGTGGATTCACTTGCTGACGTACACGTCGACCCAGTTCGTCCCAGATGTGTTCAATGGGATTAAGGTCGGGGCTAAGCGACGGCCAATCCAGGACTTGGACACCGGTATTTCTTAAAAAAAACTCTGGGTAGCAATTGCCGAATGGGGTCGAGCATTGTCTTGTTGAAACGTTAGTCCAGGCCCATGTCTCTGCATAAACGGAAGAAGAACAGGTTGCAAAATCTGATACCAGTACTGGAGACCATTTAAGTTCCCTTGGACAACAACAAGAGGAGAGCGTCCATGTGCACAAAAAGAACCCCAAACCATGACGCTGCCGCCACCAAATCGGTCAACTTCTCTGACGCATACTTGAGCGTAACGTTCACCTCGTCTGCGGTACACTCGGACCCTGCCATCGCAAACCTCAAAGTGAATCGAGATTCGTCACTAAGGACAACCGAATTCCACTCTCTTTGAGTAAATCTTATGTGTCCTGTGGCCCACACAAGTCAGTTACGGCGACGAAGAGGTGTCAATATTGGTCCATTATAGGGCCTCCGAGTTCGAAGACCAGCAGTCTGCAAGCGATTTCGAACAGTGTGTGCAGTTACCCTTCCACCAATCATCTCTCGACTTGTGGAGGTTGCAGTGACAAATCTGTTTCTAAGATGACGTAATCGTATAGCTTGATCTTCCTGGAGTGGCGTCACATGTGGCGCTCCAGCCCTTGGGCGGTCGGCAATAGTTCCAGTTTGAAGCACTCTCATTCTAAGATTAATTATTGTCTGAGGTGAACAATTAAAGGCTCTTGCAATAGTGACCACAGACTGGCCAGCATAGAGCCTACCTATAGCACGTAGACGTTCTACTTTTGGGCAGTGTGAAGTTGACTCGTTTTTCGTTATTCATTATTCACCAATAACGAATAACGAGGTGACTTACCTCGTTATTGGCGAATAACGATGCATATTGTTATTGAAGCGGTGAATAACGAATAACGAACTGTTTGTTATTCGTTTTTCATCTGGTTATTCGGGATTGACTTATAAGGTATCTTTAATGAAGATATTTCAGGATTTAATTCTAAACAAGCATTAGACAACAACAGAATAATGGACTCCAAAGTATCCCCTAGCAGTAGGAAACATATTAAATGGCGTATAGTCGGTAAATAAACCAGATTGTTGTTCAAGAAGCGAATAACGAATAACGAACTGTTTGTTATTCGTTATTTATCTCGTTATTCGGGATTCACATATAATGTACCTTTAATGAAGATATTTCAGGATTTAATTCTAAACGATCATTAGACAACAACAGAATAATCGACTGCAAAGTATCCCGTAGCAGTAGAAAACATATTAAGTGGTGTATAGTCAGTAAATAAACCAGATTGTTATTCAAGCCGTGAATAACGAATAACGATCTGTTTGCTATTCGTTATTCACCTCGTTATTTGGGATTCGCATATAATGTATCTTTAGTGAAGATATTTCATTATTTAATTCTAAAAGATCATTAGACAACAATAAAATAATGGATTGCAAAGTATCCCCTAGCAGTAGAAAATATATTAAATGAAGTATAGTCGGTAAATAAACCAGATTGTTATTCAAGCCGCGAATAACGAATAACGAACTGTTTGTTATTCGTTATTCATCTCGTTATTCGGAATTCACATATAATGTACCTTTAATGAAGATATTTCAGTATTTAATTCTAAACGATCATTAGACAACAGTAAAATAATGGATTACAGAATATCCCCTAGCAGTAGAAAACATATTAATTGAAGTATAGACGGCAAATAAACCAGATTGTTATTCAAGCGGTGAATAACGAATAACGAACTGTTTGTTATTCGTTTTTCACCTCGTTATTCGGGATTCACTTATAAGGTATCTTTAATGAAGATATTTCAGGATTTAAGTCTAAACCATCATTAGACAACAACAGAATAATGGATTGCAAAGTATCCCTTAGCAGTAGAAAACATATTAATTGAAGTATAGACGGTAAATAAACCAGATTGTTATTCAAGCCGCGAATAACGAATAGTTTGGTATTCGTCATTCATGTCGTTATTCGTGATTCACATATAAGGTATCTTTAATGAAGATATTTCAGCATTTAATTCTAAACGATCATTAGACAACAACAGAATAATGGACTGCAAAGTATCCCCTAGCAGCAGAAAACATATTAAATGGCGTGTAGTCGGTAAATAAACCAGATTGTTATTCAAGCCGTGAATAACGAATAACGAACTGTTTGTTATTCGTTTTTCACCTCGTTATTCGGGATTGACTTATAAGGTATCTTTAATGAAGATATTTCAGGATTTAATTCTAAACGATCATTAGATAACAACAGAATAATGGACAGCGAGTATCCCTTAGCAGTAGAAAACATATTAATTGAAGTATAGTCTGTAAATAAACCAGATAGTTATTCAAGCGGTGAATAACGAATAAGGAACTGTTTGTTATTCGTTTTTCAACTCGTTATTCGGGAATGACTTATAAAGTATATTTAATGAAGATATATCAGAATTTAATTCCAAACGATCATTAGATAACAACAGAATAATGGACTCCAAGGTATCCCCTAGCAGTAGAAAACATATTAATTGAAGTATAGTCTGTAAATAAACCAGATAGTTATTCAAGCGGTGAATAACGAAAAAGGAACTGTTTGTTATTCGTTTTTCACCTCGTTATTCGGGAATGACTTATAAAGTATATTTAATGAAGATATATCAGAATTTAATTCCAAACGATCATTAGATAACACCACAATAATGGACTCCGAGGTATCCCCTAGCAGTAGAAAACATGTTAATTGGTGTATAGTCGGTTAATAAACCAGATTGTTACTCAAGCCGCGAATAACGAATAACGAACTGTTTGTTATTCGTTATTCATCTCGTTATTTGGGATTCACATATAATGCATCATTAATGAAGATATTTCAGTATTTAATTCTAAACGATCATTAAACAACAATAGAATAATGGATTGCAAAGTAACCCCTAGCAGTAAAAAACATATTAAATGGCGTCTAGTCCGTAAATAAACCAGTTTGTTATTCAGGCGGTGAATAACGAATAACGAACTGTTTGTTATTCGTTTTCACCTCGTTATTCGGGATTTTGTTATTAAGGTAGCGAATAACGAGCTATTTGTTATTCGTGATTCACCAATAACGAATGACTTACCTCGTTATTTGCGAATAACGAGGCAAGTCACCTCGTTATTCGTTATTCGTTATTCAACTTTATATTCGGGATTCCAATATGCAGCTAGCCATGATTCGATTCAACTTCACACTGCCCTACTTTTGAAAGGCGCGGCACTTTCTAACAAAGATGAAAATACCAATTTTAATTTGTTTTTCCAGTTCAAGTTACGTGTGCGTGTTCAGTTTAAGCAAACTTGCATCGATTAACCTCACGAGTTTGTGTTTGCACGTGTTTTTCAGGTTTTTCATCTTTTTATGCTCAAAAGTCACATGATCCACGTGACTTTACAATTGATGAAATTAAAGGCTTCTTACTACTTACTATCGTTAGAAACACTTTAAAATTTATTTGACTTACCAGAAAAAAAATTTGTTGAAATTCACCAGTGTCAAGTTTTTTAATTTGGCTGAGTATATAAAATAGAACTATATCTTATTTCCGTATTCAAATATAAAGTATATCTATATCCTCTTGTTAAAATACACAATCTCGGATGTTAAAAGTTAAATTTTTACATAAATGTTTATAAACACAGTTTTTACGTAATTTTACATTTGATAGTTTTCTAACAGGTAAGTTTGTAAAATTTTACAGTAATTTCATGTTTTTATACATATAATTTTTACAGTGAGTCACCTCGTGTAGTTTCATGCTTTTTCTATTTTGTATTCTCAAGCTTGCGATAAAATGTTGTGGTTAGTTGCCGTTTGCGCGAGATCAAAAGGTTACGTTTTTGCATCTCGAAATACCTGTCAAAATTTTGGGACAAAAAAGTAACGGAATGAAATGTGTTTTTCGTAGTCTTGATTAACCAGAGTTGTATGATTAAAATTAAATTACTAGTCAAGTATTATTATGTCTGATTCGGTAACCCCGGGAAAATGGCAACCGCTTGGCCTGTGGAGGTTGGAACCGGAAGTGAGTGTTATTGAATCCTATGGAGGGTCCTAGGGCAGGTACCTCCCCGTGAACTTCATATTGATACCCGCTAACGTACGTATGCTGTGAGCATGCGGTCACGCGTATATCGATTTTCGGCCGAGGTGGTCCAAATTTAGATGAGCGAAGGGAAATGGGCTGTGGTATTGCTCTGAAAATGGGGTGTAAATTGTCTCTCAAGAAGCGGTCGAGCGTTACGATAATCTACCTAAAACAGGGCGAATAAAGGTATAAGTCGATTTGGGCATTTGGTGGTATGCCCTTGAAAAAGCCTGTGACTCAGTCCCTATGGGTAGTAGTTCAATACTATTTGGAGGGTTATAACCCCCCAATACCTTTTACCACTCATTCTATACCGAAATATTTTCAAATATCATATTATACATAAAATATCGATCACACAAATATACAATCAACCGAGTATGGGATTTATTTCCTATATAGGTAAAACACCGATAAACTTGAATTAGCAAATAAATAAATTAACCTGTTAAATTTACAATAACACAAATTAACACTAACCTGGCCGCGCTCTTAATTGACACGCTGAAAATAATTGACGTGACTGACTGGCGTCTATAAAACAAGGTATTACAAATAATAATTAATATACACAATTAATATATATAGTAATTTGTTGGTCAATTTGTACCATTCATCAACTCTGCTATGTTATCGGTGAGGACAAGTAGTTAGGGTTTGTGTGTGTGTGGGCGGGGGTGAGGCAAATTCGTTTTGTCCTAATTTGCCTTGAATCTGTGAATTGTTTTTTGGCTTCATTAACCCAGTCGAATTAGAGCATTAGGACGTTAAACCCTATTTTATTTCATTGGTACATTCATATATATTGCGATAACTAACCGTTTATATATATAGTATGTAGGTTAATACTGGACGAGAGAGGGAAATGGGGTTTACGTCCACTCGACACAAACTAGCATATGGTTGAATTTCATTTCAATAATTAGCTTGTTCGTAGGGCTCTTTAGCAATAGGAGGAAATCGGAGGACCCGGAGAAACCCACGAGGTTGGACAGTCGATTAGTGTGCTTCTGTTTCCTATATTATTATGTTATTATCATATCAGTATGTTCGTAGTATGTATGACAACTAAAAAGACAGAAAATGGAGTTTTACGTCCTACTTGTCTTGGATTATTAACACATAATATTAAGTACAAACAACATCTTCTTAAAAAAAATGCAAATATACTCAGCCAAATTAAAAACTTGACATTCGGGATTTTTGGGACTAGATTTTTATTATTTGGTTTAAGGCAACTATTTTAGTGTTATGTTGTGCACAGATGACTTGACATCAACAGAAAGCAAGAATACGTCTCACCGAAAGTCCTTGACATTGATAACGTTCGTGATGTCACAGTATCCCCAAAAATAAAATTCACAGACTTGGAGAACAATCGGAATAAAGTATTTAGTAACGGTTGTGGCCTCCTCTAGCGTCTCGTACTGCCACACAACGTATTCTCATTGATATCAGAACATTAGTAAACACTAACCGAGGAAGACGTCGCCACTGCTCAGCAAGAGCATGTTAAAGGTCCTGCAACGTCAGTGGTGGATTCACTTGCTGACGTACACGTCGACCCAGTTCGTCCCAGATGTGTTCAATGGGATTAAGGTCGGGGCTAAGCGACGGCCAATCCAGGACTTGGACACCGGTATTTCTTAAAAAAAACTCTGGGTAGCAATTGCCGAATGGGGTCGAGCATTGTCTTGTTGAAACGTTAGTCCAGGCCCATGTCTCTGCATAAACGGAAGAAGAACAGGTTGCAAAATCTGATACCAGTACTGGAGACCATTTAAGTTCCCTTGGACAACAACAAGAGGAGAGCGTCCATGTGCACAAAAAGAACCCCAAACCATGACGCTGCCGCCACCAAATCGGTCAACTTCTCTGACGCATACTTGAGCGTAACGTTCACCTCGTCTGCGGTACACTCGGACCCTGCCATCGCAAACCTCAAAGTGAATCGAGATTCGTCACTAAGGACAACCGAATTCCACTCTCTTTGAATAAATCTTATGTGTCCTGTGGCCCACACAAGTCGGTTACGGCGACGAAGAGGTGTCAATATTGGTCCATTATAGGGCCTCCGAGTTCGAAGACCAGCAGTCTGCAAGCGATTTCGAACAGTGTGTGCAGTTACCCTTCCACCAATCATCTCTCGACTTGTGGAGGTTGCAGTGACAAATCTGTTTCTAAGATGACGTAATCGTATAGCTTGATCTTCCTGGAGTGGCGTCACATGTGGCGCTCCAGCCCTTGGGCGGTCGGCAATAGTTCCAGTTTGAAGCACTCTCATTCTAAGATTAATTATTGTCTGAGGTGAACAATTAAAGGCTCTTGCAATAGTGACCACAGACTGGCCAGCATAGAGCCTACCTATAGCACGTAGACGTTCTACTTTTGGGCAGTGTGAAGTTGAATCGTTTTTCGTTATTCATTATTCACCAATAACGAATAACGAGGTGACTTACCTCGTTATTGGCGAATAACGATGCATATTGTTATTGAAGCGGTGAATAACGAATAACGAACTGTTTGTTATTCGTTTTTCATCTGGTTATTCGGGATTGACTTATAAGGTATCTCTAATGAAGATATTTCCGGATTTAATTCTAAACAAGCATTAGACAACAACAGAATAATGGACTCCAAAGTATCCCCTAGCAGTAGGAAACATATTAAATGGCGTATAGTCGGTAAATAAACCAGATTGTTGTTCAAGAAGCGAATAACGAATAACGAACTGTTTGTTATTCGTTATTTATCTCGTTATTCGGGATTCACATATAACGTACCTTTAATGAAGATATTTCAGGATTTAATTCTAAACGATCATTAGACAACAACAGAATAATCGACTGCAAAGTATCCCGTAGCAGTAGAAAACATATTAAGTGGTGTATAGTCAGTAAATAAACCAGATTGTTATTCAAGCCGTGAATAACGAATAACGATCTGTTTGCTATTCGTTATTCACCTCGTTATTTGGGATTGGCATATAATGTATCTTTAGTGAAGATATTTCATTATTTAATTCTAAAAGATCATTAGACAACAATAAAATAATGGATTGCAAAGTATCCCCTAGCAGTAGAAAATATATTAAATGAAGTATAGTCGGTAAATAAACCAGATTGTTATTCAAGCCGCGAATAACGAATAACGAACTGTTTGTTATTCGTTATTCATCTCGTTATTCGGAATTCACATATAATGTACCTTTAATGAAGATATTTCAGTATTTAATTCAAAACGATCATTAGACAACAGTAAAATAATGGATTACAGAATATCCCCTAGCAGTAGAAAACATATTAATTGAAGTATAGACGGCAAATAAACCAGATTGTTATTCAAGCGGTGAATAACGAATAACGAACTGTTTGTTATTCGTTTTTCACCTCGTTATTCGGGATTCACTTATAAGGTATCTTTAATGAAGATATTTCAGGATTTAAGTCTAAACCATCATTAGACAACAACAGAATAATGGATTGCAAAGTATCCCTTAGCAGTAGAAAACATATTAATTGAAGTATAGACGCTAAATAAACCAGATTGTTATTCAAGCCGCGAATAACGAATAGTTTGGTATTCGTCATTCATCTCGTTATTCGTGATTCACATATAAGGTATCTTTAATGAAGATATTTCAGCATTTAATTCTAAACGATCATTAGACAACAACAGAATAATGGACTGCAAAGTATCCCCTAGCAGTAGAAAACATATTAAATGGCGTGTAGTCGGTAAATAAACCAGATTGTTATTCAAGCCGTGAATAACGAATAACGAACTGTTTGTTATTCGTTTTTCACCTCGTTATTCGGGATTGACTTATAAGGTATCTTTAATGAAGATATTTCAGGATTTAATTCTAAACGATCATTAGATAACAACAGAATAATGGACAGCAAGTATCCCTTAGCAGTAGAAAACATATTAATTGAAGTATAGTCTGTAAATAAACCAGATAGTTATTCAAGCGGTGAATAACGAATAAGGAACTGTTTGTTATTCGTTTTTCACCTCGTTATTCGGGAATGACTTATAAAGTATATTTAATGAAGATATATCAGAATTTAATTCCAAACGATCATTAGATAACAACAGAATAATGGACTCCAAGGTATCCCCTAGCAGTAGAAAACATATTAATTGAAGTATAGTCTGTAAATAAACCAGATAGTTATTCAAGCGGTGAATAACGAATAAGGAACTGTTTGTTATTCGTTTTTCACCTCGTTATTCGGGAATGACTTATAAAGTATATTTAATGAAGATATATCAGAATTTAATTCCAAACGATCATTAGATAACACCACAATAATGGACTCCAAGGTATCCCCTAGCAGTAGAAAACATGTTAATTGGTGTATAGTCGGTTAATAAACCAGATTGTTACTCAAGCCGCGAATAACGAATAACGAACTGTTTGTTATTCGTTATTCATCTCGTTATTTGGGATTCACATATAATGCATCATTAATGAAGATATTTCAGTATTTAATTCTAAACGATCATTAAACAACAATAGAATAATGGATTGCAAAGTAACCCCTAGCAGTAAAAAACATATTAAATGGCGTCTAGTCCGTAAATAAACCAGTTTGTTATTCAGGCGGTGAATAACGAATAACGAACTGTTTGTTATTCGTTTTCACCTCGTTATTCGGGATTTTGTTATTAAGGTAGCGAATAACGAGCTATTTGTTATTCGTGATTCACCAATAACGAATGACTTACCTCGTTATTTGCGAATAACGAGGCAAGTCACCTCGTTATTCGTTATTCGTTATTCAACTTTATATTCGGGATTCCAATATGCAGCTAGCCATGATTCGATTCAACTTCCCATGCCCTACTTTTGAAAGGCGCGGCATTTTCTAACAAAGATGAAAATACCAATTTTAATTTGTTTTTCCAGTTCAAGTTACGTGTGCGTGTTCAGTTTAAGCAAACTTGCATCGATTAACCTCACGAGTTTGTGTTTGCACGTGTTTTTCAGGTTTTTCATCTTTTTATGCTCAAAAGTCACATGATCCACGTGACTTTACAATTGATGAAATTAAAGGCTTCTTACTACTTACTATCGTTAGAAACACTTTAAAATTTATTTGAAAAAAAATTTGTTGAAATTCACCAGTGTCAAGTTTTTTAATTTGGCTGAGTATATAAAATAGAACTATATCTTATTTCCGTATTCAAATATAAAGTATATCTATATCCTCTTTTATCTCTAGAAAGAGGACAAGCCACGTGGGATCACGTGGCTAAGTGGGTAAGACGCTGTCTCGCTAGACTGGAGGTCGGGTGTTCGATCCCTGCATTGGCAGTTCATCCAGATTTTCTAACGTGGTTTTCCCCTTGTCAGTGATGCAGGGCGGAGGGCCTGACAAGGACAGCTGTCTCGACGTTCGGTGGGACGAAAAACCGAGTTTCCGTGTACATATTGGCATGCACGTAAAAGATCCCTTGACAGTTGGAATTCGATATAAGAGTAGGCCGTAGTGCATCGGTCCTTGGCAGTTGAAATTCGATATAAGAGTTGGCCGTAGCGTCGCTGTCCAGGCAAAATTTCCCTCATATCACACTGTATGGTGTATGCAGATACCTCCCGATGAACTTCATATCCGCAGAAGTACTGATGCTGTGAACATGCAGTCACCATACTCCTCGCAGTGTTTATCCCACTATACACTGCTTTAGTGAGAGCAATTTCTGTTGAAAATTATGACTGGGCAATAGTCCGATTAACAACCAATAGCTATCTGCGTAACAAAATCGTTAAATTTTAAACAAAGCTCCACATTGGACCAAATATGTTTACAAAACGTTACGTCATGGCTCCCGATTTTAATATGCCCAATTAACCAGTACATAGCAGAATATTACAGGAAAATTAAGTGCGTGACAAACGAGGTGATCAACAAGAATAAAATGTAAACAATACTGTATGAAGACGATGAATACTTTCACCGTTTTAATATATTAAATCGCGGTCAAAAGTTTAGGGAAGACGCCATATTAAACGAGGAGCTGTCATGTTGCTGTACATGGGACAGATTTGATTGAACGGGGAGAATACACACACTCCCCTAAAAGCTCAAGTATAAGAAGCCAATCAAGCATTATAGGCAGAGAGGAATTTCTCGGGCCATTGCTTCAGGAATATGGCAGTCAAGTGTATATCGATTTTCGACCGAATTTGGCCTATTTTCGCTCTGCAAAAAGGGTCCGTACTCAGTCCCTATGGGCCCGATGTGGTCAAAATTTAGATAAACGATGGGAAATGGGCTGTGGTATTGCCTTGAGAATGTGGTAAACATTGCCTCTCTATTGTCGAGGGCCTGTTAAATAATGCTCTGAGAGCAGAATTAGAGTCATCTTGGGGTAAGCCCGTTTCATCTGATCATGCAATTGCAAATTAAAGTTCTGAATTTACTTGAAAATAACCTCAAATTAACTCTCCATTGACCACATGAGACTATATGAAAAAAAGTGTAGCATGCAATATCACTGCCATTAATTTTCTGACAATAAATGGTTAACACACAGCTACTAGAGTAATACAAACTGAGGACATCAGAGTCAGAACAATTCGCCACGGCAACATTGGCATTCCCCCACCTCCACCCCTCCCCCCAAAAGAGAAACAATCGAAGGCCGTAATTAAGAGTCATTCCACGAGAAAACCATGCAATATCATGCAGATATTCGAAGGTGGGGGTCGGCCGTTTTAGTTCATATTCACAGGGTTTGGTCGACCCGTCGAGCCTACTCCCCAGCCAAAATCACTGATTTCAGAAATCAACCGTTTTCGAGATTCAGGCCTTTTATGTTTTTCGGCCGTTTTTTGCCAGATTTTAGGTATTTTTTCGCGCACTACTACCGCTGTTACATGACCCTGGAGGACAAGGTTTGGGTTGCTTATGACAGTCGGGGTCTTGCACTACCACATTGTCATGGTCATCCGGTTCAAGTTCATTTTCCAAAGGTGTCCGGATACTTCACAAGATACGTATCTAGAGATGGAGCAGGGTTTGCGATAAAAATTAAAATCAATTTATTTGCAGCTTGACCAGTTCTAACAACATAAGAAATAAATTTGTTGTCAGCTAACTTGCAACAGCACGAAAATTCGTGTCGAAAGTTAGCAAAAACTTCACTTTTGATTGGAATACATCGGCGGATTATTCAGGTACCGTATCGCCTATATTGTTATTCAGAGGGTCAACATATCAACTCCGCCTCCCCTCCAACCGGCTTTGCCAAAATATTCACTCCCCGTATGATTTTGGTATTAAGTCTGCAAATCCAAGATGGCGTCTCCCCGAGAATATGGATTTTCGCAAATTTTCGATCTAAAGCGTCAAAGTTATGAAAAACGGTCGAGTTAGAGCAGATAAAAATAGATGCACCTCGATATTTTTCATATTTAATTCCCGTATGGTACAAAATAACGTATCTTTGTTTATTCGACAGCAAATGAATGCAGAATTTCCCAAATAAGAATAGTTTTGCAATGTCAGAACATCATTTTCTTCGTTATAAAATGTCTAAAAAGTATTCAAAATCCGCCCGTAATAAAAATAGGAGTACCTCGCTATTTTTGTACATCTATATTCTCGTGTGGACGCCCCTGTCCGCCTATCCGTCCACATTTTCGTGTGGACGTGTATTGTCGTCACCCCTGTCCGTTCGTCAGTCCGTCCACATTTTGTTTACGGCCACTCTATGGGTCATATTTTTATCCACTTTCTGTAATATTTGAAATAATTATAGGTTTATCTCCCTAATATCTCGGTTCCTTTCAATATTGGCATGTATCGGATCGTAACTTCATGAACTATGGCCCCTGATTTTACGAAAAATCATGTTTTAGATTGTGGACTATGGAGTTCACAATTTTTGATGAAACTTAAAAGGAGCGTTTATAACTCAAAGAGCTCGGCTCCATCCGATATTCCTGGATATCGGATATTAACTTCCTGGTTTATGGCCCATGATTGTACAAAAATGGTGTTTTTAGCTTGTAGCCCGCCCAGAGATCACAATTTTCATTCGATTTTTAAAAACGTTTTTATATATCCCCTTTACACGCTAATGATTGCGGAGTTCGAATTTCGTGAAAATCAAACTGAAACTGCCAGACAAAATGGCCGCTTCTCGTACGCAAATAGTGTAAAAGTATGTAATTCCAAGATTTTATCAGATTTTGATGAATCTTCAAAAGTATGTTTGTATCCCAAATGTTACGGAATGAGAGAGTTCACGCTGACCTATCACTGGCCGTGCTTATAGCATAAAATCTATCAACGACAGCTGGTTCGTTGTGTAGTTCTTTACATGTATATGATATATTAAATATCAATTAATATATGTATATGCATGCTTTGATTGACTTTATACGACATCTAAGTTTAGTATAAATTAGCTGTGGTTGTTGAGACAAATGAGTGGAGCTTGGGAGCTCACTATAAAAGGGTCTCTCTGTCTCAAGAAGATTGGGAGCAAAGACGAACAGGGACAGAGAAGAGAGACGCACAGATAGGCTTATGGACTCACCCGCTGTCTTGGCAGAGAGGCGGAATGGTAGACTTAATATAATTATGTACCGTTCTGATGCGTTCCTTATATAGTTTAAGTACCTGTATTGCTGCTGTAGTTACGTAGATGTGTTGTAATTCTGTTCCGATGTAAATAAACCATATATTTATGAAACTGGTCTCTGTAATCACTAAGATAGTGTTACACAAAGATCTCGGTTTCTTTCGATATTTGGGCATATCACAATGTAACTTCACAATGTAACATCCTGGAATATAACATTGAATGTACGTAAAATCACGTTTTTTGCTTGTAGCTCCTTTCTTTTCCACTTTGATGAAACTTTTATATATTCTTTTATATCACAAAGTTGATTCCTTTTGATTTTGTCGCATGTCGGATTGTAACAAACTGGATGATGGCCCCTGATGGTACAAAAAATCGCTTTTTATATAGCTTGTTCTTTGTCCATCTCTTGCAAAATGTGGGTGTATCTTGTATGGCGACCGCTTATTCATATTTAATTCCGGTATGGTATTCAAATTTGTGTCAGTAATATTCCTACAAGGACAGCTGTCTAGTCGTTCGGATGGAACGGCAAACCGAGTCCCGTGTACACATTGGCGTGGACGTAGCGATCCCTTGACAGTTGGAATTCGATATAAGAGTAAGCCGTAGTGTCTTCATTAGCCCAGTTCGGAACAGAACAGTAAGATATTAATTCCATTTCATTTTTTTTTTGTAACATTCCTACAAAATTAAGTGCTTTCATAATACGATAGAAAGAAAGCTTGTCGACCCGTGTCTGCTTTAATCAAATTCAGGCCAGTAATATTTCTCAAAAATGTACTCGTTTATACGGTAGCAAACGAAAAAAAGCTTCCGAAATAAGAATTGCTTGTGGTGATGTCAAATCATTTTCGTAAAATGTTATTTTAAAATTACATTGATAGTTAAATTACTTGTAAGGTAGATTAAGCCGGTAAACAAGGTAGGTGTATAAACGGTATAACACGATAAATACGCTGACCAACTAATTATCTAATCAATCCAGCCTAATATCAGGTTGCATGGTACTTATACACTCAATATACATATTAATTTTGAAAAATCCGAATATTATTCAATATGTCGATGTCCAATTGGTGAATATTGATGTTCAATTGGTCATATTCCTGGCCTGACATCTGGAAAATATCGTAGGACATGTCCAGAAAGTACGGGCGAAATCCAGACACTTAAGAAACCGAAATATGACGCGAAAAATGACGAATTTCGTAACTTTCGACACAAATTTTCATACTGTTGTGGGTGAGTTGACAACGATTTTATTTTTTACGTTGTTAGAACTGGTCAAGCTACAAATAAAACGATTTACATTTTGATCGCAAGCCCTGCTCCAGTGGAGTTATCGCAATTTGAAAAAAGGGTATAATTCAGGTATCTCTAGACACGTATCGTGTTACCTATTAAAAATGAACTTGAACCGGATGACCAAGATATTGTGGTAGTGCAAGACCCCGACTATCACGAACAACCCAAACCTAGTTCTCCAGGGTCATGTAACAGCTTTCCCTTCAAGGCCTCAGGTGTCCGCCGTCATCCGCTCCATGGTGGGGAATATAATGGACCTCAATGTAGAACTTACTTAACTCGAAAAATGAAGTCGCTAGAAGTCATAGTTGGACCAGCCGGACAAAAAGTCGTTGACGTATTCAAAGCGTTCAATGAAGTGAGGATCAAATGTTTCGGAAAGATGCTCGACAGCAATTACAAGGACTAAATCCACAAGTTTGAGTCAACGTACAAAGACATGCGGATCCCAATCACCAGCAAGTGTCACGCACTCATTGATCATGTAGTTCAATTCTTCGATAGACAACAGACATGTCAGGGAAATGGAAAGGGGAAGGGATTCGATAGTGAACAAGCCTCTGTGGTCACGAGGTAGTTACAAACGAGACATGAACCACGCGGACTATACTCTGTTTTCAGTGCGTCGTAACATACTGTTCTTGACATCGGTAAAGTGCAAGATGGGTGTTTTTATGTAAATTCAGAGAATAATTAGGATCATTCATATGGAATCTGAGTATCCTTTTTATTTGGTTTTTTTCTCTCACGAATTTGGGGCTCGTCCACCGAAGGGGTCTATAGAAAATTTTCATTCAATCGTTTTTTGGTATATCCCTATGAGTAGTCTTGCCACATGTGATCATTAATTTTTGTTCCCTTTTGACCCTGTCGACATTTCAGCATACCAGTGTGTTGTCACGTAGTGCAGTTAAACTTTCAATCGCAATCAAAAATCAATCCGCCATTTTATACCGACGTAACGAAATGATCGAGTGATTGTGTGTACACGTTTAAAACAGCTCTATCGAGGACATTCTTCAAGACAAGTACATATTCAAATGAACGAGGACGTAGATTTTCAAGAGAATACACACCATAATTTTTTCAGGCTATTACACCATACACACTGCATGTACTGTACCGTCAACCGAGGAAAGAACTAGAATTACAAGATTTTTAGATATATCTATATTTAGGCTCCCCAAAGCACCTTCAGCAAGTCAGTTCTAACCGAGGACGTCCTCGTTCCGACCCAAGTCCTCAATTACGCACGCACACACACACACCCGAAATACTTTCGACTTGCACCTCTTATTCTATATCGAAATATTTTCAAATATTATATACATAAAATATCGATCATACAAATATACAATCAACTGAGTATAGGATTTATTTCATATATAGGTAAAGCACTGATAAACTTGAATTAGTAAATAAATAAACAAACCTGATAAATTTACAATAACACAAATTAACACTAACCTGGCAAAATGCGTATTTGTGGTAAAGGTGATAGATTTAGTCTTCTGTCTGGTGACTGACTGCCCCCTATAAAACAAGGTATTACGAATACACAATTAATGTATTTAGCAATTTAGTTTCAATACGCTAAATTTATACAATTCACCAACTCTGCTAAGTTATCGGCGAGGACGAGCGGTTAGGGTGTATGTGGGGCGTGGGAAAAATTCGTTTTGTCCTAATTTGGGTTGAATCTGCGAATCTAACTCATTAGTGACACCGAATACTGGTGATGACTTGAGTAGTGTTATGACTCAGTTCTTGTCACTGTAACGATTCATTTATGACGAAGTACAAACTTTAACCAATAAAATCGAGAAGTTGCAAGAAGATAGAAAGTGTGAGTTAACTGATATCAAATCAATGCTCAAAACTATTAAACATGAAAACACTCGTCTGAAAATGGAAAACGCTGTTCTCAAGAAACAAAACGAAGAATCTTGTACAATAATAGAAGATATGAAAATAAAAAATAAAGAATCTCATGAAGAATTATTTGTACTAACACGGGAAAAGGAGGCATTACAGACTCAAATGAATGGAGGAAGTACGAAAGGAACACACAAACAGTATAGAGAAGGGAGAAGTACATAGTAACAATATCATGCACGAATCAAATACAAAGATGGAAAATAAAGAGAGACGGGACGAAGATACTAACCAAGAAAACAAAGAAAGAGTTAATGCTACAGTAAATCAGAGATGATTGAGATAATGAATAGTGAAAATTCAAGTGCTTACAAAGATGGGTTGATAGGAGTGCCAAAAGTAACGAAAGTGGTATTGTCAAGGGTATATGCAGACCGCTCCGAGGATGAAACCATGGATAAAATATGGAACTACTGTGACAAAGTAATTTTTACATAGAACTTTGCTAGATTTGACATTATATTATATTGGACGTTTTCAATTGTGTTTGTTATGTCCTTTTGGTACATAACTCATGGGTGATGAAGGAATGTGACAAAGTAATTTTTACATAGAACTTTGCTAGATTTGACATTATATTATATTGGACGTTTTCAACTATAAACAACTTCTGCTAATGTATTCAATATGTTATTTACGGGCAACACACGAATGACCTCTGCTCGTTTTGACAAAAGGCACGATCTCATTAAATATCTTATTTATTTATATGTTATTTATAACCTACACATGATCTATGTGTTTAACACTCGGCAGAACTTCGCGACATTAAAGGAAAGATGCAGTGCAGTTATAGAAACTATACTCTCAATTCCAAATAAGTTAATCTGTCATGTATCATTATTCTCAATGGCCGTATGCTTTATAAAGCCAGAATTAACTGACAGTAAGTCAGACTTGAATAGAGCTCCTTCCGATCTATGTCTATTCCATGTTCTAAATAAAAGATCTACCAACTATGCTGATGGTCTGTTATCTGTAGTATTACACTACGCCAAGAAACGGAAAGTAGAAATAAGTTATATAAAAGTGCTAAAATATAGAGAAAACTTTGGATCCTGGCCAACGTATACACTTCAGTTAATTTTGTACGATGTGGATCTCGAATGTGTGTTAAATTCGAACTTCTGGCCGGATCAAATTTTATGCAGAAAATGGATAACCAGGAGCGGATCGGGACAACAATACTCGAGGTAACTTTTAATTACATGTTTAAATGGCGACGGAATACCTCCGTATTTTACACTGGAATATGAGAGGGATCATGTATGGTACACTGTTTCTATTGGATTGTCTCGAAACACAGGATATCGTTTTTATAAATGAACACTGGTTACTGCCAGAACAATTATTATACCTAGATAATATACATGAAAGGTTTGATGGAATTTAATGATAGTGATAGTCAAATACCTATAGATATTGCAAGAAGAACATGTGTGCCTGGATTTGGCGGTGTCGGTGTTCTGTACAGAAAAGAGTTATCAATCGAAATCAGACATAGTCAATGTAGTGATAGAATACTAGTTTTAGAAGTGCGTCATGAAACCGCTCACATATTACTCATAACCGCGTTGTTGCCATCAACTAATCAAAGTATGGAGGAATATAGAAATGTTTTAAATGATGTGCAGGCAGTTTATGATGCCTATTCGTCAGATTTTATCGTTATAGTTACTGGAATTTTAATGGTCAAATCAGTCGTCAGTTTGGTGCCAAAAACCCCGAAAGGGCTAACCAGAGAGGTAAAGAGTTAGAAAAATTTATCAAAGAAAATATGCTTATATCTGTGAACTCACAGGACTCGTATGTGCTGGTCCAGACTGTACATACTACTCTCACAACGGGTCAACGTGTTCTTTGATTGATCATGTTCTTGTTCCGGAGTGTCATAGCCAGGTTATTAATAGATGTTCAATAGTGGATGATCATCCCTTGAATATATCAGATCACCACCCAGTTGCGTTTGTCATGGACTTAAATGTTCATAGAACTGTAGACAGTCGGAAACCGTTGAGACCACTATGTATCAACTGGGGTAAGGCTTCAGAAATATAATTAATATGCTACAAAAATTGTCTATTATCAAAACTGTGTGACCTTGAAGTAGAATGTAACACAATAGAGGATATTAATAGTGCCATCATCGATCTTGTATGTATCTTGCACGAAGCAGCATTCCTGAATCTACCTCAAAAGAGATTTAGAAAGTACCCCAAACCCTACTGGAAGTATCTAAATGTAAAGCAATTACATGATAAAATGCGGATGAATCGTGCGAACAGGGTAGCCGCCTGTAGACCGAGGGGCATGCAGTTTGAATCCTTCAGGAGATACAAAGCATCTAAAGACGAATTCCGGAAAGAGATAGACTTAGCTAAAGAACGTTGCGAAAATGAACATGCGAAGTCGATAAAGGGACATTTTATAACGCGACAAAATCTGTGAGAAGGGGTAATTGGAGGATTTCAGAAATAAAACATGGCGATAAAATCCTACACGGATCATATGAAAAATGTGCCGCGTGGAAAGAACATTTTGAAAAATTAGCCTATCCTACAGAAAGTGAACAGTTTAACGACGCGTTTCGTATGAAAATTGAAGACAAATTCAAAACTCTTTGTGAAACCACATATCCATTCACGGATAAGGACGAAACACTACCGATAACAGAAACTGAAGTGATAAAAGCTATCAAACGGATGAAGAACGGTAAGGCGTTCGGTCATGACTCGATTACTGCTGAACATATGAAGTATGGAAGAGCATCTGTGTCAAAATATCTGTGTAGAATATATAACGGTATTCTGCAACTTGAAGAGTATCCACATGTATTCAAACGACTGACAGTGGTACTTCTATTTAAAGGAGGAAAACGGGACAAAATGGATACAAATAACTATAGGGACCATTCTATTGCTTCGCAGTTACAGAAAGTATTCGAAAAAATATTATTTGACAGACTCTATCCTATTTTCAAACAAAATAAATTCCCACATGAGTTACAACAACAATTTAGGCCAAAATGTAGCAGTCTCACTGCTGCATTTACAATGAAGGAGACTATAAGCTATTATATTGAAAATAACTCGTGCATATATGCAGCATATCTGGACAACGAGAAAGCCTTTAATGGAGTCTGGATTACCGGACTACTATATAAACTATTTAATATTGGTGTAAGAGGTAGATACTGGAGGATTATCAAAAGCTCATATCAGGATATAGTAAGTAGCGTATTCTTCAATGGTGTCTACTCTGAGTCATACCAAATCAAACAAGGTGTTGGTCAAGGACGAACTTTAAGCTCATGGATGTTTCTTGCTATGATCAACGATTTAATACCTGAACTCATCTCGCTCGGTAAAGGCGCTGTGGTTAATGACTCGCATATTCCATGTATTCTCATCGCGGATGATACATCTTTGATCTCGCCGACGCTAAGTGGTCTCAGAGCAATGCTAGATAATGTGGGTGAATACGCATCGAAATGGAGGTTTAAATACAACGCAAGTAAAAGCTGTTTTATGATATTCGGTGGAAAGAAACAGCAGTATGGAAATAAAAGCTTTAATATATCTCTTAATGGGACAGCGCTAAAAGGAGTGTTCAATAGATATTGACTGTAACCTTCGCATTAGGAATGCAGTATCGTCGAGGTGTAAAAAGGGTCTAACTGTTGTAAACTCTCTCGCCCCAGTTGGATTTACTAGCAGTGGTATGAGTCCATCTCACGCGATTAAGATATGGCAGAAAGTTGTCATACCGATAATACTATACGGTAGTGAATTGTGGTCTGAAATGACGAAACAATCAATCTGTGAGTTAGAGATAACTCAGAGATATGCGGCTCGCAGAATCCAAGGACTTGATCGACGCAGTTCTAAAGAAGCTACTACAGTATTACTTGGACTGTTACGAATGTCAACGCGAATAGAAAGATCAAAATTAACACTATTAAATAAATTTTTGTATGAAACAGAAGAATTTATATGGAAAAAAGTTTTTGACTTCCGTATTTGTCAATTCATGGTCGGTAACACCAAACGAAAAGGATTTGTAGCTGATATATTTCCTGTTCTCGAGAAATACCAACTTGAACATGTCACTAGCAATTACTTGGACAGAATAGGAGTGGTTAGCAAACCTGTGTGGAAGAAATTAATCGACAAAAGACTTCGAGATGCAAAAAATAACCTCGGAGGGAGATCTGACAAGAATTGGTAACATTCATCAAGACGTAACATTGTGTAATTTATGGAAAATATGTAACCAAAATAGACAATATAGACATTGTATTAATATCATAATTAGGCTGGCCATCTTAAAAACTGATGGAGACGTCATGTGTAAACTGTGTAACAAAATGTGTGATGATATGACAAAACATTTTATGCTGAACTGTGTTAAGCTATTTAAAGAAAGAGATAGTCTGTATGAGAACATTTTAAATGAGATATCAATTTATTTAATGATCTGTGGAACAGTGATGAAGATATCCTAATAGAAACCCTACTAGGATCCCGAACAGACCTTATGCGCCCTGATCAGATGTCAGTTACGGAATGGAAAAGTTTTACGTGTATAGTCAGTAAAGGACTAAGTGAAATGTGGACTCACGTGACGAACTGTTTAATTGAAGTGTAAATAGACTGATGTTTTATATTTAACAACCTTTCTTGCTTTATATATATATATATTTTTTTTCTATTCTTATGTAATTTCATCTTTGAGGAAATAAAGATAATCAATCAATCAATCAATCACTACATGTACTGTACCGTCAACCGAGGAAAGAACTAGAATTACAAGATTTTTAGATATATCTATATTTAGGCTCCCATAAGCACATTCAGCAAGTCAGTTCTAACCGAGGACGTCCTCGTTTCGACCCAAATCCTCAATTACGCACGCACACACACACACCCGAAACACTTTCGTCTTGCACCTCTTATTCTATATCGAAATATTTTCAAATATTATATACATAAAATATCGATCATACAAATATACAATCAACTGAGTATAGGATTTATTTCATATATAGGTAAAACACTGATAAACTTGAATTAGCAAATAAATAAATTAACCTGTTAAATTTACCATAACACAAATTAACACTAACCTGGCCACCTAAATGCTCGTGATGAAGATGGTGAGGTTATTTGATGTAATTTTCGGGTTGGTGACTGACTGCCGTCTATAAAACAAGGTATTACGAATAATAATTAATATACACAATTAATGTATTTAGTAATTTGTTGATCATTTGTACCATTCATCAACTTGATAAAATATAGCCATGTATTTATATTTTGTAGTACAGTGTAAGAATTGGGACAGCTATCGAGTACTACTACTATCCAAATTACCATAGAAATGCTGCTAATTTTTGAATTTTTGAATGTTGGTCAAATTCAGCCATTCTCTTGGTTTTTCACAATAATTGTGTAGTTTTGGTGGTATTAGGTAGACTTTCGTAATATTAGTGGTATTGGGTAAATCGTCCTGCCGCTTCATTAGTTACGATGGTCAACATGCTCAAAATGTGTGCTAATAAAAACTGAACCTACAGTGCAGGCAGCAAACATTCGTCCAATATAGACATGGTTGTTCACAAGAATGGTGTAGTATTTGGTAGACTTTTGTAATATTAGGTGGTATTGGGTAAATCGTCCTGCCGCGTCATTAGTTACGGTGGTCAACATGCTCAAAATGTGTGCTAATAAAAACTGAACCTACAGTGCAGGCAGCAAACATTCGCCCAAAATAGACATTTACGAAACGATATAATTTCACTTATTTATCAATAAAGTCGTGAAAAGTATTTCTTCTTTACGATTTCTTAAAATACTTGGTTCTAATTTGATCAAAACTTTGGCTAAAACTCGACGATTTATTTCTAATTTAGTTGATTGTAATAAGTCACCTCCTGTAGTTTCGGGCTTTTTCAATTTAGTAATCTCAAGCTTGCGGTAAAATCACGTGGTTAGTTGTTATCTGCGCGATAAGGTTAAGTTTTAGCCAGCTCTAAATACCTGTCAAAATCGTGGGAACTGGATGAAATGTATTTTTCGTAGTCTTGAATGATTAAAATTAAATAACTGGTCTTGAATTATTATGTATGATTCGGTAACCTCGGGAAAATGGCAACCGCTTGAGTTGCAGAGGTCGGAACCGGAAGTGAGTGTTATGGAATCCTGCGGAAGGTCCAAGGGCAGGTATTTCCCCGTGAACTTCATATTGATACCCACAAACATACATATGCTGTGAGCATGCGGTCACGCGTATATATACATGTATAAGCGAAGGGCAATGGGCTGTGGAATCCCGAGGAAGGTCTAGGGCAGGTACCTTCCAGTGAATTTCATATTGATACCCGTAAACGTACGAATGCTGTGAGCATGCGGCCACGCGTATATAGATAAGCGAAGGGAAATGGGCTGTGGTATTGCTCTAAAATTGTGGTGTAAATTGCCTCTCAGGAAGGGGTCGAGCGTTGCGATAATCCACCTAAAACAGGGCGAAATAGGTAAAGTCGATTTGGGCATTTTAGTATCACCTGAAAAAATATCGTAACTCAGCCCCTATGGGTAGTAGGTCAATGCTTTTTGGAGGGTTATTACACCCCCCCTCCCCGAAATATTTTCTACTTGCACCTCTTATTCTATATCGAAATATTTTCAAATATTATATACATAAAATATCGATCACATCACACAAATATACAATCAACTGAGTATCAGCTTTATTTCATATATAGGTAAAGCCGTGATAAACTTGAATAAGTAAATAAATAGATTTAACCTGATAAATTTACAATAACACAAATTAACACTAACCTGACCACATGTTTATTGGTGATAAAGGTGATGGGGGGGGGGGGGCTGGGAAAAAATCGTTTTGTCCTAATTTGGCTTGAATCTGTGAATTGTTATTTGGCTTCATTAACCCAGTCGAATTAGAGCATTAGGACGTTAAACCCCCATTTATTTCATTGGTACATTCATATATATTGTGATAACTAGTCGTTAAGTATACTATGTAGGTTAATACTGGTAATGGGGTTTAACGTCCACTCGACACAAACTAGGTCATTTCGGGGCATATGGTTGAATTTCATTTCAATAATTAGCTTGTGCGTAGGGATCTTTAGCAATAGGAGGAAACCGGAGGACCCGGAGAAACCCACGAGGTTGGACAGGCGATTAGTGTTCTTCTGTTTCCTATATTATTATGTTACATTTTGATAAAAATATTATCATATCAGTATGTTCGTAGTATGTATGACAACTAAAAAGACAGAAAATGGGGTTTAACGTCCTACTTGTCTGGGATTATTAACACGTAATATAAAGTACAAACTACATCTTCTTAAAAAAAATGCAAATATACTCAGCCAAATTAAAAACTTGACACTCGGGATTTTTGGGACTAAATTTTTAATATTTGGTTTAAGGCAACTATTTTAGTGTTATGTTGTGCACAAACGACTTGACATCAACAGAAAGCAAGAATACGTCTCACCGAAAGTCCTTGACATTGATAACGTTCGTGATGTCACAGTACCCCCCAAAATAAAATTCACAGACTTGGAGAACAATCGGAATAAAGTGTTTAGTAACGGTTGTGGCCTCCTCTAGCATCTCGTACTGCCACACAACGTCTTCTCGTGGATCTCGGAGTATTAGTAAACACTAACCGAGGAAGACGTCGCCACTGCTCAGCAAGAGCGTGTTGAAGGTCCTGCAACGTCAGTGGTGGATTCACTTGCTGACGTACACGTCGACCCAGTTCGTCCCAGATGTGTTCAATGGGATTAAGGTCGGGACTAAGCGACGGCCAATCCAGGACTTGGACAGCGGTATTTCTTAAAAAAAACTCTGGGTAGCAATTGCCGAATGGGGTCGAGCATTGTCTTGTTGAAACGTTAGTCCAGGCCCATGTCTCTGCATAAACGGAAGAAGAACAGGTTGCAAAATCTGATACCTGTACTGGAGACCATTTAAGTTCCCTTGGACAACAACAAGAGGAGAGCGTCCATGTGCACAAAAAGAACCCTAAACCATGACGCTGCCGCCACCAAATCGGTCAGCTTCTCTGACGCATACTTGAGCGTAACGTTCACCTCGTCTGCGGTACACTCGGACCCTGCCATCGGCAAACCTCAAAGTGAATCGAGATTCGTCACTAAGGACAGCCGAATTCCATTCTCTTTGAGTAAATCTTATGTGTCTTGTGGCCCACACAAGTCGGTTACGGCGACGAAGAGGTGTCAATATTGGTCCATTATAGGGCCTCCGAGTTCGAAGACCAGCAGTCTGCAAGCGATTTCGAACAGTGTGTGCAGTTACCCTTCCACCAATCATCTCTCGACTTGTGGAGGTTGCAGTGACAAATCTGTTTCTAAGATGACGTAATCATATAGCTTGATCTTCCTGGAGTGGCGTCACATGTGGCGCTCCAGCCCTTGGGCGGTCGGCAATAGTTCCAGTTTGAAGCACTCTCATTCTAAGATTAATTATTTTCTGAGGTGAACAATTAAAGGCTCTTGCAATAGTGACCACAGACTGGCCAGCATAGAGCCTACCTATAGCACGTAGACGTTCTACTTTTGGGCAGTGTGAAGTTGAATCGTTTTTCGTTATTCATTATTCACCAATAACGAATAACGAGGTGACTTACCTCGTTATTGGCGAATAACGATGCATATTGTTATTGAAGCGGTGAATAACGAATAACGAACTGTTTGTTATTCGTTTTTCATCTGGTTATTCGGGATTGACTTATAAGGTATCTTTAATGAAGATATTTCAGGATTTAATTCTAAACAAGCATTAGACAACAACAGAATAATGGACTCCAAAGTATCCCCTAGCAGTAGGAAACATATTAAATGGCATATAGTCGGTAAATAAACCAGATTGTTGTTCAAGAAGCGAATAACGAATAACGAACTGTTTGTTATTCGTTATTTATCTCGTTATTCGGGATTCACATATAATGTACCTTTAATGAAGATATTTCAGGATTTAATTCTAAACGATCATTAGACAACAACAGAATAATCGACTGCAAAGTATCCCGTAGCAGTAGAAAACATATTAAGTGGTGTATAGTCAGTAAATAAACCAGATTGTTATTCAAGCCGTGAATAACGAATAACGATCTGTTTGCTATTCGTTATTCACCTCGTTATTTGGGATTCGCATATAATGTATCTTTAGTGAAGATATTTCATTATTTAATTCTAAAAGATCATTAGACAACAATAAAATAATGGATTGCAAAGTATCCCCTACCAATAGAAAATATATTAAATGAAGTATAGTCGGTAAATAAACCAGATTGTTATTCAAGCCACGAATAACGAATAACGAACTGTTTGTTATTCGTTATTCATCTCGTTATTCGGAATTCACATATAATGTACCTTTAATGAAGATATTTCATTATTTAATTCTAAACGATCATTAGACAACTGTAAAATAATGGATTACAGAATATCCCCTAGCAGTAGAAAACATATTAATTGAAGTATAGACGGTAAATAAACCAGATTGTTATTCAAGCGGTGAATAACGAATAACGAACTGTTTGTTATTCGTTTTTCACCTCGTTATTCGGGATTCACTTATAAGGTATCTTTAATGAAGATATTTCAGGATTTAAGTCTAAACCATCATTAGACAACAACAGAATAATGGATTGCAAAGTATCCCTTAGCAGTAGAAAACATATTAATTGAAGTATAGACGGTAAATAAACCAGATTGTTATTCAAGCCGCGAATAACGAATAACGAACAGTTTGCTATTCGTCATTCATCTCGTTATTCGTGATTCACATATAAGGTATCTTTAATGAAGATATTTCAGCATTTAATTCTAAACGATCATTAGACAACAACAGAATAATGGACTGCAAAGTATCCCCTAGCAGTAGAAAACATATTAAATGGCGTGTAGTCGGTAAATAAACCAGATTGTTATTCAAGCCTTGAACAACGAATAACGAACTGTTTGTTATTCGTTTTTCAAATCGTTATTCGGAATTGACTGATAAGGTATCTTTAATGAAGACATTTCAGGATTTAATTCTAAAATATCATTAGACAACAACAGAATAATGGACTGCAAAGTATCGCCTAGCAGTAGAAAACATATTAAATATCGTATCGTCGGTAAATAAAGCAGATTGTTATTCATGCCGTGAATAACGAATAACGAACTGTTTGTTATTCGTTTTTCATCTCGTTATTCGGGATTCACATATAAGATATCTTTAATGGAGATATTTCAGGATTTAATTCTAAACAATCATTAGACAACAACAGAATAATGGACTGCAAAGTATCCCCTAGCAGTAGGAAACGAATAACAATAACATATCGAACTGTTTGTTATTCGTTATTCATCTCGTTATTCGGGATTGACTTATAAGGTATCTTTAATGAAGATATTTCAGGATATAATTCTAAACGATCATTAGAAAACAACAGAATAATGGATAGCAAGTATCCTTTAGCAGTAGAAAACATATTAATTGAAGTATAGTCTGTAAATAAACCAGATAGTTATTCAAGCGGTGAATAACGAATAAGGAACTGTTTGTTATTCGTTTTTCACCTCGTTATTCGGGAATGACTTATAAAGTATATAATTTAATGAAGATATATCAGAATGTAATTCCAAACGATCATTAGATAACAACAGAATAATGGACTCCAAGGTATCCCCTAGCAGTAGAAAACATATTAATTGAAGTATAGTCTGTAAATAAACCAGATAGTTATTCAAGCGGTGAATAACGAATAAGGAACAGTTTGTTATTCGTTTTTCACCTCGTTATTCGGGAATGACTTATAAAGTATATTTAATGAAGATATATCAGAATTTAATTCCAAACGATCATTAGATAACACCAGAATAATGGACTCCAAGGTATCCCCTAGCAGTAGAAAACATATTATATTGGTGTATAGTCGGTTAATAAACCAGATTGTTACTCAAGCCGCGAATAACGAATAACGAACTGTTTGTTATTTGGGATTCACATATAATGCATCATTAATGAAGATATTTCAGCATTTAATTCTAAACGATCATTAGACAACAACAGAATAATGGACTCCAAGGTATCCCCTAGCAGTAGAAACATATTAAATGGCGTCTAGTCCGTGAATAAACCAGTTTGTTATTCAGGCGGTGAATAACGAATAACGAACTGTTTGTTATTCGTTTTCACCTCGTTATACGGGATTTTGTTATTAAGGTAGCGAATAACGAGCTATTTGTTATTCGTTATTCACCAATAACGAATAACGAGGTGACTTACCTCGTTATTTGCGAATAACGAGGCAAGTCACCTCGTTATTCGTTATTCAACTTTATATTCGGGATTCCAATATGCAGCTAGCCATGATTCGATTCAACTTCACACTGCCCTACTTTTGAAAGGCGCGGCATTTTCTAACAAAGATGAAAATACCAATTTTAATTTGTTTTTCCAGTTCAAGTTACGTGTGCGTGTTCAGTTTAAGCAAACTTGCATCGATTAACCTCACGAGTTTGTGTTTGCACGTGTTTTTCAGGTTTTTCATCTTTTTATGCTCAAAAGTCACATGATCCACGTGACTTTACAATTTATGAAATTAAAGGCTTCTTACTACTTACTATCGTTAGAAACACTTTAAAATTTATTTGACTTACCAGAAATAATATAATAAAATAGAACTATATCTTATTTCCGTATTCAAATATAAAGTATATATATATCCTCTTTTATCTCTAGAAAGAGGACAAGCCACGTGGGATCACGTGGCTAAGTGGGTAAGACGCTGTCTCGCTAGACTGGAGGTCGGGTGTTCGATCCCTGCATTGGCAGTTCATCCAGATTTTCTAACGTGGTTTTCCCCTTGTCAGTGATGCAGGGCGGAGGGCCTGACAAGGACAGCTGTCTCGACGTTCGGGTGGGACGAAAAACCGAGTTTCCGTGTACATATTGGCATGTCCGTGAAAGATCCCTTGACAGTTGGAATTCGATATAAGTGTAGGCCGTAGTGCATCGGTCCTTGGCAGTTGGAATTCGATATAAGAGTTGGCCGTAGCGCCGCTGTCCAGGCAAAATTTCCCTCATATCACACTGTATGGCGTATGCAGATTCCTCCCGATGAACTTCATATCCGCAGAAGTACTGATGCTGTGAACATGCAGTCACCATACTCCTCGCAGTGTTTATCCGACTATACACTGCTTTAGTGAGAGCAAATTCTGTTGAAAATTATGACTGGGCAATAGTCCGATTAACAACCAATAGCTATCTGCGTAACAAAATCGTTAAATTTTAAACAAAGCTCCACATTGGACCAAATATGTTTACAAAACGTTACGTCATAGCTCCCGATTTAAATATGCCCAATTAACCAGTACATAGCAGAATATTACAGGAAAATTAAGTGCGTGACAAACGAGGTGATCAACAAGAATAAAATGTAAACAATACTGTATGAAGACGATGAATACTTTCACCGTTTTAATATATTAAATCGCGGTCAAAAGTTTTAGGGAAGACGCCATATTAAACGAGGATCTGTCATGTTGCTGTACATGGGACAGATTTGATTGAACGGGGAGAATACACACACTCCCCTAAAATCTCAAGTATAAGAAGTCAATCAAGCATTATAGGCAGAGAGGAATTTCTCGGGCCATTGCTTCAGGAATATGGCAGTCACGTGTATATCGATTTTCGACCGAATTTGGCCTATTTTCGCTCTGCAAAAAGGGTCCGTACTCAGTCCCTATGGGCCCGATGTGGTCAAAATTTAGATAAACGATGGGAAATGGGCTGTGGTATTGCCTTGAGAATGTGGTAAACATTGCCTCTCTATTGCCGAGGGCCTGTTAAGTAATGCTCTGAGAGCAGAATTATAGTCATCTTGGGGTAAGCCCGTTTCATCTGATCATGAAATTGCAAATTAAAGTTCTGAATTTACTTGAAAATAACCTCAAATTAACTCTCCATTGACCACATGAGACTATATGAAAAAAAGTGTAGCATGCAATATCACTGCCATTAATTTTTTGGCAATAAATGGTTAACACACAGCTACTAGAGTAATACAAACTGAAGACATCAGAGTCAGAACAATTCGCCACGGCAACATTGGCATTCCCCCACCTCCACCCCTCCCCCCAAAAGAGAAACAATCGAAGGCTGTAATTTTAATTAAAATAGATAATCGGATGGAAGTTCATTAGTACAGTGTGTGTCGGATTGCTACAGATACATGACACTTTGGTTCTTTTATTAACAACTGTGGACGTTATCTGTCCTCGGTAGGTGGGGCCGATGTCAGATTTTATTAAACACATGTACATTAAACAGCGGTCCCCTAATCGAGGACATTATTTATCAAATGGTTGGGCTGGTCTGTTCTCGGCTTTCTGTGTAACAATATCATGTCTAGACTGCCAATAATGTAGCTGAATTTATTAAATTATGATTGTAATACCGGATACATTCCCTTTGACATTGCCACACATGGACACACAACTGTTCGAATGATAGCAAATGAGGACAAAAGGGAGTGTGTGTAGGATTAAAATAAATCGAGGACATATCGATTCATGTATTACTAATCGTAAGCGTGATCTGCCTACCTGAAAAGCCACATTTTGTACCCCATTTGAAAATCACGTTCTCTGATGACTGGTCAATATTATAAATTACAAAATTAAATATCATAAGTAAAAGTGGGGCTACTGTCTGATAACACTGATCACACTGGCACTAAACATCGGCCCCCCTCACCGCTGACTGGTCTGTTGCCAGGTTTATTTATTCCAACAACAAATTCGGAGTTTCATCAGTATAGCCGAAACCTTACTTAACCTGACAGTTGAAAAATATATTAAAGACGCGAGTGTGTCAAATTATTACAGATAGAGGACATTTTGGTTCTTTTATTAACAACTGAGGAATTTATCTGTCCTCGGTAGGTGGGGCCGATGTCAGATGTTATTCAACACATTTAAATTAAACAACAATCTAAAATGGTAACAAAATATTGGCTTTGACATATCAATAGAATTGTAACCAGGTACGTCAAGTAAATTTGTTGGTCCTTCACTTGTGATTATTTGATACAATAATAATAATATGTCCTCGATTGATGGGACCGATGTAAGATGCCACTTAACACCCCCCCCCCCCACCGTAATCGAGAGCATTATCTATGCTCGGGTATGTAGAAACGACCATTTGTGGGCACATAGAGAGGATGACAGCTTTCCCTTCAAGGCCTTAGGTGTCCGCCGTCATCCGCTCCATGGTGGGGAATATAATGGACCTCAATGTAGAACTTACTTAACTCGAAAAATGAAGTCGCTAGAAGTCATAGTTGGACCAGCCGGACAAAAAGTCGTTGACGTATTCAAAGCGTTCAATGAAGTGAGGATCAAATGTTTCGGAAAGATGCTCGACAGCAATTACAAGGACTAAATCCATAAGTTTGAGTCAACGTACAAAGACATGCGGATCCCAATCACCAGCAAGTGTCACGCACTCATTGATCATGTAGTTCAATTCTTCGATAGACAACAGACATGTCAGGGAAATGGAAAGGGGAAGGGATTCGATAGTGAACAAGCCTCTGTGGTCACGAGGTAGTTACAAACGAGACATGAACCACGCGGACTATACTCTGTGAAATGTTTTCAGTGCGTCGTAACATACTGTTCTTGACATCGGTAAAGTGCAAGATGGGTGTTTTTATGTAAATTCAGAGAATAATTAGAATCATTCATATGGAATCTGAGTATCCTTTTTATTTAGTTTTTTTCTCTCACGAATTTGGGGCTCGTCCACCGAAGGGGTCTATAGAAAATTTTCATTCAATCGTTTTTTGGTATATCCCTATGAGTAGTCTTGCCACATGTGATCATTAATTTTTGTTCCCTTTTGACCCTGCCGACATTTCAGCATACCTGTGTGTTGTCACGTAGTGCAGTTAAACTTTCAATCGCAATCAAAAATCAATCCGCCATTTTATACCGACGTAATGTAATGATCGAGTGATTGTGTGTACACGTTTAAAACAGCTCTATCGAGGACATTGCTCAAGACAAGTACATATTCAAATGAACGAGGACGTAGATTTTCAAGAGAATACACACCATAATTTTTTCAGGCTATCACACCATACACACTACATGTACTGTACCGTCAACCGAGGAAAGAACTAGAATTACAAGATTTTTAGATATATCTATATTTAGGCTCCCCAAAGCACCTTCAGCAAGTCAGTTCTAACCGAGGACGTCCTCGTTCCGACCCAAGTCCTCAATTACGCACGCACACATACACACCCGAAATACTTTCGACTTGCACCTCTTATTCTATATCGAAATATTTTCAAATATTATATACATAAAATATCGATCATACAAATATACAATCAACTGAGTATAGGATTTATTTCATATATAGGTAAAGCACTGATAAAGTTGAATTAGTAAATAAATAAACAAACCTGATAAATTTACAATAACACAAATTAACACTAACCTGGCCAAATGCGTCTTTGTGGTGAAGGTAGTGATAGATTTAGTCTTCTGTCTGGTGACTGACTGCCCCCTATAAAACAAGGTATTACGAATACACAATTAATGTATTTAGCAATTTAGTTTCAATACGCTAAATTTATACCATTCACCAACTCTGCTAAGTTATCGGCGAGGACGAGCGGTTAGGGTGTATGTGGGGCGTGGGAAAAATTCGTTTTGTCCTAATTTGGGTTGAATCTGCGAATCTAACTCATTAGTGACACCGAATACTGTTGATGACTTGAGTAGTGTTATGACTCAGTTCTTGTCACTGTAACGATTCATTTATGACGAAGTACAAACTTTAACCAATAAAATCGAGAAGTTGCAAGAAGATAGAAAGTGTGAGTTAACTGATATCAAATCAATGCTCAAAACTATTAAACATGAAAACACTCGTCTGAAAATGGAAAACGCTGTTCTCAAGAAACAAAACGAAGAATCTTGTACAATAATAGAAGATATGAAAATAAAAAATAAAGAATCTCATGAAGAATTATTTGTACTAACACGGGAAAAGGAGGCATTACAGACTCAAATGAATGGAGGAAGTACGAAAGGAACACACAAACAGTATAGAGAAGGGAGAAGTACATAGTAACAATATCATGCACGAATCAAATACAAAGATGGAAAATAAAGAGAGACGGGACGAAGATACTAACCAAGAAAACAAAGAAAGAGTTAATGCTACAGTAAATCAGAGATGATTGAGATAATGAATAGTGAAAATTCAAGTGCTTACAAAGATGGGTTGATAGGAGTGCCAAAAGTAACGAAAGTGGTATTGTCAAGGGTATATGCAGACCGCTCCGAGGATGAAACCATGGATAACATATGGAACTACTGTGACAAAGTAATTTTCACATAGAACTTTGCTAGATTTGACATTATATTATATTGGACGTTTTCAATTGTGTTTGTTATGTCCTTTTGGTACATAACTCATGGGTGATGAAGGAATGTGACAAAGTAATTTTTACATAGAACTTTGCTAGATTTGACATTATATTATATTGGACGTTTTCAACTATAAACAACTTCTGCTAATGTATTCAATATGTTATTTACGGGCAACACACGAATGACCTCTGCTCGTTTTGACAAAAGGCACGATCTCATTAAATATCTTATTTATTTATATGTTATTTATAACCTACACATGATCTATGTGTTTAACACTCGGCAGAACTTCGCGACATTAAAGGAAAGATGCAGTGCAGTTATAGAAACTATACTCTCAATTCCAAATAAGTTAATCTGTCATGTATCATTATTCTCAATGGCCGTATGCTTTATAAAGCCAGAATTAACTGACAGTAAGTCAGACTTGAATAGAGCTCCTTCCGATCTATGTCTATTCCATGTTCTAAATAAAAGATCTACCAACTATGCTGATGGTCTGTTATCTGTAGTATTACACTATGCCAAGAAACGGAAAGTAGAAATAAGTTATATAAAAGTGCTAAAATATAGAGAAAACTTTGGATCCTGGCCAACGTATACACTTCAGTTAATTTTGTACGATGTGGATCTCGAATGTGTGTTAAATTCGAACTTCTGGCCGGATCAAATTTTATGCAGAAAATGGATAACCAGGAGCGGATCGGGACAACAATACTCGAGGTAACTTTTAATTACATGTTTAAATGGCGACGGAATACCTCCGTATTTTACACTGGAATATGAGAGGGATCATGTATGGTACACCGTTTCTATTGGATTGTCTCGAAACACAGGATATCGTTTTTATAAATGAACACTGGTTACTGCCAGAACAATTATTATACCTAGATAATATACATGAAAGGTTTGATGGAATTTAATGATAGTGATAGTCAAATACCTATAGATATTGCAAGCAGAACATGTGTGCCTGGATTTGGCGGTGTCGGTGTTCTGTACAGAAAAGAGTTATCAATCGAAATCAGACATAGTCAATGTAGTGATAGAATACTAGTTTTAGAAGTGCGTCATGAAACCGCTCACATATTACTCATAACCGCGTTGTTGCCATCAACTAATCAAAGTATGGAGGAATATAGAAATGTTTTAAATGATGTGCAGGCAGTTTATGATGCCTATTCGTCAGATTTTATCGTTATAGTTACTGGAATTTTAATGGTCAAATCAGTCGTCAGTTTGGTGCCAAAAACCCCGAAAGGGCTAACCAGAGAGGTAAAGAGTTAGAAAAATTTATCAAAGAAAATATGCTTATATCTGTGAACTCACAGGACTCGTATGTGCTGGTCCAGACTGTACATACTACTCTCACAACGGGTCAACGTGTTCTTTGATTGATCATGTTCTTGTTCCGGAGTGTCATAGCCAGGTTATTAATAGATGTTCAATAGTGGATGATCATCCCTTGAATATATCAGATCACCACCCAGTTGCGTTTGTCATGGACTTAAATGTTCATAGAACTGTAGACAGTCGGAAACCGTTGAGACCACTATGTATCAACTGGGGTAAGGCTTCAGAAATATAATTAATATGCTACAAAAATTGTCTATTATCAAAACTGTGTGACCTTGAAGTAGAATGTAACACAATAGAGGATATTAATAGTGCCATCATCGATCTTGTATGTATCTTGCACGAAGCAGCATTCCTGAATCTACCTCAAAAGAGATTTAGAAAGTACCTCAAACCCTACTGGAAGTATCTAAATGTAAAGCAATTACATGATAAAATGCGGATGAATCGTGCGAACAGGGTAGCCGCCTGTAGACCGAGGGGCATGCAGTTTGAATCCTACAGGAGATACAAAGCATCTAAAGACGAATTCCGGAAAGAGATAGACTTAGCTAAAGAACGTTGCGAAAATGAACATGCGACGTCGATAAAGGGACATTTTATAACGCGACAAAATCTGTGAGAAGGGGTAATTGGAGGATTTCAGAAATAAAACATGGCGATAAAATCCTACACGGATCATATGAAAAATGTGCCGCGTGGAAAGAACATTTTGAAAAATTAGCCTATCCTACAGAAAGTGAACAGTTTAACGACGCGTTTCGTATGAAAATTGAAGACAAATTCAAAACTCTTTGTGAAACCACATATACATTCACGGATAAGGACGAAACACTACCGATAACAGAAACTGAAGTGATAAACGCTATATCAAACGGATGAAGAACGGTAAGGCGTTCGGTCATGACTCGATTGCTGCTGAACATATGAAGTATGGAAGAGCATCTGTGTCAAAATATCTGTGTAGAATATATAACGGTATTCTGCAACTTGAAGAGTATCCACATGTATTCAAACGACTGACAGTGGTACCTCTATTTAAAGGAGGAAAACGGGACAAAATGGATAAAAATAACTATAGGGACCATTCTATTGCTTCGCGGTTACAGAAAGTATTCGAAAAAATATTATTTGACACACTCTATCCTATTTTCAAACAAAATAAATTCCCACATGAGTTACAACAACAATTTAGGCCAAAATGTAGCAGTCTCACTGCTGCATTTACAATGAAGGAGACTATAAGCTATTATATTGAAAATAACTCGTGCATATATGCAGCATATCTGGACAACGAGAGAGCCTTTAATGGAGTCTGGATTACCGGACTACTATATAAACTATTTAATATTGGTGTAAGAGGTAGATACTGGAGGATTATCAAAAGCTCATATCAGGATATAGTAAGTAGCGTATTCTTCAATGGTGTCTACTCTGAGTCATACCAAATCAAACAAGGTGTTGGTCAAGGACGAACTTTAAGCTCATGGATGTTTCTTGCTATGATCAACGATTTAATACCTGAACTCATCTCGCTAGGTAAAGGCGCTGTGGTTAATGACTCGCATATTCCATGTATTCTCATAGCGGATGATACATCTTTGATCTCGCCGACGCTAAGTGGTCTCAGAGCAATGCTAGATAATGTGGGTGAATACGCATCGAAATGGAGGTTTAAATACAACGCAAGTAAAAGCTGTTTTATGATATTCGGTGGAAAGAAACAGCAGTATGGAAATAAAAGCTTTAATATATCTCTTAATGGGACAGCGCTAAAAGGGGTGTTCAATGTGAAGTATGCTGGGATAGATATTGACTGTAACCTTCGCATTAGGAATGCAGTATCGTCGAGGTGTAAAAAGGGTCTAACTGTTGTAAACTCTCTCGCCCCAGTTGGATTTACTAGCAGTGGTATGAGTCCATCTCACGCGATTAAGATATGACAGAAAGTTGTCATACCAATAATACTATACGGTAGTGAATTGTGGTCTGAAATGACGAAACAATCAATCTGTGAGTTAGAGATAACTCAGAGATATGCGGCTCGCAGAATCCAAGGACTTGATCGACGCAGTTCTAAAGAAGCTACTACAGTATTACTTGGACTGTTACGAATGTCAACGCGAATAGAAAGATCAAAATTAACACTATTAAATAAATTATTGTATGAAACAGAAGAAGTTATATGGAAAAATTTGTCAATTCATGGTCGGTAACACCAAACGAAAAGGATTTGTAGCTGATATATTTCCTGTTCTCGAGAAATACCAACTTGAACATGTCACTAGCAATTACTTGGACAGAATAGGAGTGGTTAGCAAACCTGTGTGGAAGAAATTAATCGACAAAACACTTCGAGATGCAAAAAATAACCTCGGAGGGAGATCTGACAAGAATTGGTAACATTCATCAAGACGTAACATTGTGTGATTTATGGAAAATATGTAACCAAAATAGACAATATAGACATTGTATTAATATCATAATTAGGCTGGCCATCTTAAAGCTCCAATAGCATTTTTTTAAGTTATATTTTTAAAATGTATCAAAAAAAAGCCCAAAAATAGATTGAACCTATAAACAGTCCTACCTTGTTAAAGAATAATCCTATTAATCCTATAATTCAGTACTGCCAGTTGAGAAATTGGCAAAAATATCATTTTCAACTTCAAATTCAAACGTTTGAAGATGGCTGTCCATGGAGAGGAATGGGAAAACAAGGGAGGTAATTGAGTAACTATTTCCTCAATCACCCTGTGTCACCCTTTATAATGCCCAAAAAATTTTGCCCAGGACCGTATAATAGTGAGTTGACAACCTTTTGAGCAAAAGACATAGAAATAATTATGTTTTGACTTTCTTAGAAAATGTGAAATTGGAACTTTAAAAACTGATGGAGACGTCATGTGTAAACTGTGTAACAAAATGTGTGATGATATGACAAAACATTTTATGCTGAACTGTGTTAAGCTATTTAAAGAAAGAGATAGTCTGTATGAGAACATTTTAAATGAGATATCAATTTATTTAATGATCTGTGGAACAGTGATGAAGATATCCTAATAGAAACCCTACTAGGATCCCGAACAGACCTTATGCGCCCTGATCAGATGTCAGTTACGGAATGGAAAAGTTTTACGTGTATAGTCAGTAAAGGACTAAGTGAAATGTGGACTCACGTGACGAACTGTTTAATTGAAGTGTAAATAGACTGATGTTTTATATTTAACAACCTTTCTTGCTTTATATATATATATATTTTTTTCTATTCTTATGTAATCTCATCTTTGAGGAAATAAAGATAATCAATCAATCACTACATGTACTGTACCGTCAATCGAGGAAAGAACTAGAATTACAAGATTTTTTAGATATATCTATATTTAGGCTCCCATAAGCACATTCAGCAAGTCAGTTCTAACCGAGGACGTCCTCGTTTCGACCCAAGTCCTCAATTACGCACGCACACACACACACCCGAAACACTTTCGTCTTGCACCTCTTATTCTATATCGAAATATTTTCAAATATTATATACATAAAATATCGATCATACAAATATACAATCAACTGAGTATAGGATTTATTTCATATATAGGTAAAGCACTGATAAAGTTGAATTAGTAAATAAATAGACAAACCTGATAAATTTACAATAACACAAAAAAACACTAACCTAGCCACATGCTTGTTGGTGATAGATTATATAGATGTGATATTCTTTCTGGTGACTGACTGCCGCCTATTAAACAAGGTATTACGAATAATAATTAATATACACAATTAATGTATTTGGTTATTTGTTGATCAATTTTAATTTCAATACGCTAAATTTATACCATTCATCAACTCTGCTACATTATCGGTGGCGACGAGAGGTAGGTGTGTGTGTTGGGGGGGGGGGGGCAAATTCGTTTTGAATCATAGTCATTCGGAGGTCTGTGAATTATTTTCTTTAGCTTCATAAATCCAGTCGAATGAGAGCATTAGGACGTTAAACCCCATTATATTTCATTGGTACATTCATATATATTGCGCAAACTAGTCGTTAAGTATAGGATGTAGAGTTATTATTAACCATTGGTTATACTGTATACTTGTCGACAGATTTGAATATTTGTCATCCATGATCAATCACCGACAAATATTCGGTTGGTATTTCTTGGCTAGCTTCCTATTGAATATATTGGTAATATACCTGCTTCCTTTTCCACCCTATCTGTATGTTGATCGTCATCTTTAGTTAAGAGTGTCACTTGTTTGTCTTGTAAAAATGGTTCGGCATCTGTAAATAACAATCAGTTGCATATATAATGTTTAGTGTGTAATTTATATAGCCGCCTCAACACGTGATTATAGGTTGTCGTGTACCGGCTTAAGGTCTGCCATTGTAAGCGACAAGCTTATAACTCCAACCCCGAGGATTATCTCCGATTCCTCTAGATTCCTGTCTGGTTTTTATTAAGTTCTGCCCATGCTAACGTTTAGTATACGAAACATTTAACGTGCAACAGGGATATAGTCAAACGGTTTTTTAATTCAGAATAAAATTGTGACCTCCATAGTATCCACAAGGTAAAAAAACATGATTTTTTGTACAATCAGGGGCTATAATTCAGGAAGTTACAATTTGATAAGCGTAAATATCGAAAGGAACCGAGACATGTATTTCAAGTTTCATCAAAATCGAATTAAAATTGTGACCTCTATAGGGCCCACAACCTTGATATACCATATTTTTTTTACACAATTCGCGTACAAACTGCGACCATTTTGTTTGTCAATTTTGGTCCGATTTTCACGAAATTCAAACTCAACTTAGATTACCCTGTAACGTTGATATAATCAAACGTTTTTTTTTAAATCAGGCAATAATTGTGACTTCCAGAGGGACCACAACCTAATAAAGGAGATTTTTAGTACAATCAGGGGCCATAATTCAGGAAGTTACGAACCGATATGCGCAAATATGCAATGGAGCCACGATCTTTAGATTATAAACATATATTTTAAGTTTCATCAAAATCGAATCAAAATTGTGACCCCCATAGGGTCCACAACCTTGATATAACATACTTTCACACTATTCGCGTACAAACGGCAGCCATTTTGTCCGTCAATTTTGGTACGATTTTCACAAAATTTGAACTCATACTTCATTACCATGTCACGGATATTTAATCAAATGGTCTTTTAAATCGGATAATAATTTGACCTCCAGAGGGACGACAAGCTAAAAAGGGCAATTTTTCGGACAATCAGAGGCCATAATTCGTCGAACTTCTGGCGAACCGGCGAATCTGCAATTTTGACGAATCTGAGATTTTTACGGGAAACCGTACGATTTATCAATCTTCACATTCGGTCAAATTGACAAATCCGATGCATTGTAAGTTTTGTAAATACAGTGATGAAAGACTGGTGAATATGCGAATGATCTTATTTTAAATTCCTCGCCAAATGGCCATTCGCCACTTTGTCAGATATTTATTAAGTAATTTCTGCTCCCAATAAAGGCGAATATGATATCATTTTCAAGGTCAGTATCACCACCTGCAACAAACAATGTTTTAAATTATTAACTATTTATTAGTATATTACTAAAGGGGGGCTTCCAATTAATTTGATAATCTTTTCCTTAAAATAATCAGTATTCTAAGGAGAGATATACAACCCGAAGTCCAATAAAATTAATAGAAGAGCTCCTTTAATTTTTTTATTTTTTACAAAACGACGACATTACAAAATGAGCAAGGCCACTCGATCTTAGAAGGGACACTCAGGCCTGTATGCTGGTCACAAAGGTGAGTTTTTAAGCTATAAATATACATCATAATGCGAAAGCAAATAATATTTTTCTATCAATAATATTATGGTCGCTTAATTTTTCGCACAGACATATAAAATAAGAATGACCAAGTTACATATTGTGTGTGGATGGGGTAAATGAATCCTACATGCATGAAAAAGAAAATATCCCTACTTACAGTGTTTGAACATTTTTTTAAAAACATGAATTTATGATATAATTTCAGAAATTTACTTGAAATGGACGTTCTTGTAAAATGGGATGCGGATGGTTCCAAAAATGTAGTTAGTATTGAAGAAATACAAGTTATAGACGGATGTAAAGTTAAGAAAGGTGGCCGGGTAAGGATGTGGTGGCAACCCGACCATAAATTTTGGAATGACATCGTGATAGCGTTTGAAAATGAATCAGATAGTGATGACGGTGATATCCCATTGTCCCACATCATGAAACAAGCACGTAATCTTGGTGAAGATGAATTTCAAGAATATGATAATGACCGGGACGAAGATTATGTACCATCCGCTTCGTCTGATTCAGAAATTGAACAAGGTGTATTTGAAGCAGGCATGTATGCTGCTAAGAACCAGTCTGAAGAGTTCGGTGTTGATGGGATTGCCAGAGAAGAAAATAATGAAGAAAACGAGGCACCCACATCCATAAAGCTAAAAAAAGGCCTTGATTAGACGTGTGTGTGTGCGGGGGGGGGGGGTAATTAAGAAAACAAACCATGACTACTATTCTTATATATTTTTGAATAAAAATTTAATGGACGTATTTCAAGCAGAAGGCCATCATTTTTATTGTGTATAGTAATTGGATATAGTCGTTCGGATATTTTCTGCCACATATGAAACACACATCCTGTACCCAAACATTTAAAGATAGGTAAATATAAGAGTGTGGTATAATACAGAATATATGGTAGGTTGGTAGGTAGCATTATCGGGTGGGGGGAGGCTTGATAAAACATAACCATGTAGTTATATTTTGTAGTACAGTGTAGTTATATTTTGTAGACAGCTATCGAGTAATACTACTATTAAGATTACCTTAGAAATGCAGGCAGCAAACATTCGCCCAAAATAGACATTTACGAAACGATATCCTTTCACTTATTTATCAATAACGTCATGAAAAATATTTCTTCTTTACGATTTTATAAATACTTGGTTCTAATTTGATAAAAACTTTGGCTAAAACTCGACGATTTATTTCTAATTTAGTTGATTGTAATAAGTCACCTCGTGTAGTTTCGTGCTTTTTCTATTTTGTAATCTCAAGCTTGCGATAAAATGTTGTGGTTAGTTGACGTTTGCGCGAGATCAAAAGGTTACGTTTTTGCATCTCGAAATACCTGTCAAAATTTTGGGACAAAAAATTAACGGAATGAAATGTGTTTTTCGTAGTCTTGATTAACCAGAGTTGTATGATTAAAATTAAATTACTAGTCAAGTATTATTATGTATGATTCGGTAACCCCGGAAAAATGGCAACAGCTTGGCCTGTGGAGGTTGGAACCGGAAGTGAGTGTTATTGAATCCTGTGGAGGGTCCTAGGGCAGGTACCTCCCCGTGAACTTCATATTGATACCCGCAAACGTACGTATGCTGTGAGCATGCGGTCACGCGTATATCGATTTTCGGCCAAGGTGGTCCAAATTTAGATGAGCGAAGGGAAATGGGCTGTGGTATTGCTCTGAAAATGGGGTGTAAATTGCCTCTCTAGAAGCGGTCGAGCGTTACGATAATCTACCTAAAACAGGGCGAATAAAGGTATAAGTCGATTTGGGCATTTGGTGGTATTGTTACACAATTGGGGGGGGGGGGATATATAATTGCATACCCTCACGAAATCAATTAGCAATCTTATCACAGGGCTAGCAGACAGATCGCAGGTGGTCAAAAGATGGCAGTAAACATGATAAGTCTAACATACAGACAAAGGTCGTTAGGAAGTCATTAATCACCACAGCTGTCCCGAGTTACGCAAGATCTTGAATAGTAAAGCAATCTGCACGGGAAGCTTAATCTGTTATTATATAATGACCAGCTGCCAATCCCGGCCATAATATAATCTGAAATATAATACCTGGAATTAGTTGATTGGCCAATAACTATATGTCCGTCCAGGTTATTGACCCACCCCGACCGGATACTGACCAATCAGGTTACGATGCATGGGTGTGGTATCAAGAAAACAAGGCTGGACATGGATTCGGCCCAGGAATTAAAAGATTAGACAAACCGTTTTGGGATCAGGCAGGTCCAGGAGGCCATTCTAGGCGGGCGCCTAGTTAAGGTACCTCAGGAGTACTATAGTCAGGTCTAGGAGTCGGAGACGAGACGAGAGCTTCTGGAGTTAGCACACTCATGCTAAGCCAAGCTAAGACATTCGCCTCCCTCCATTTAAGTTAGTTCTACGGTCGTTTACATCACGATATTTGTACCTATTGTAAGAAGCTGAATAAAACTATTATTAGATGTATATACCAGTGTTGTCATCCAAGAACTTGATTTAAAAGAACGGAATACTGTCACAGTATCCCCTTGAAAAAGCCTGTGACTGAGTCCCTATGGGTAGTAGTTCAATACTATTTGGAGGGTTATAACCCCCCAATACCTTTTACCACTCATTCTATACCGAGATATTTTCAAATATCATATATACATAAAATATCGATCACACAAATATACAATCAACTGAGTATGGGATTTATTTCCTATATAGGTAAAACACTGATAAACTTGAATTAGCACATAAATAAATTAACCTGCTAAATTTACCATAACACAAATTAACACTAACCTGGCCACCTAAATGCTCGTGATGAAGATGGTGAGGTTATTTGATGTAATTTTCGGGTTGGTGACTGACTGCCGTCTATAAAACAAGGTATTACGAATAATAATTAATATACACAATTAATGTATTTAGTAATTTGTTGATCATTTGTACCATTCATCAACTTGATAAAATATAGCCATGTATTTATATTTTGTAGTACAGTGTAAGAATTGGGACAGCTATCGAGTACTACTACTATCCAAATTACCATAGAAATGCTGCTAATTTTTGAATTTTTGAATGTTGGTCAAATTCAGTCATTCTCTTGGTTTTTCACAATAATTGTGTAGTTTTGGTGGTATTTGGTAGACTTTTGTAATATTAGGTGGTATTGGGTAAATCGTCCTGCCGCGTCATTAGTTACGATGGTCAGTCATCAAGCTCAAAATGTGTGCTAATAAAAATTGAACCTATAGTGCAGGCAGCAAACATTCGCCCAAAATAGACATTTACGAAACGATATATATTTCTTCTTTACGATTTCTTAAAATACTTGGTTCTAATTTGATCAAAACGTTGGCTAAAACTCGACGATTTATTTCTAATTTAGTTGATTGTAATAAGTCACCTCCTGTAGTTTCGGGCTTTTTCAATTTAGTAATCTCAAGCTTGCGGTAAAATCACGTGGTTAGTTGTCATCCGCGCGATAAGGTTAAGTTTTAGCCAGCTCTAAATACCTGTCAAAATCTTGGGAACTTGATGGAATGTATTTTTCGTAGTCTTGAATGATTAAAATTAAATAACTGGTCTTGAATTATTATGTATGATTCGGTAACCTCGGGAAAATGGCAACCGCTTGAGTTGCAGAGGTCGGAACCGGAAGTGAGTGTTATGGAATCCTGCGGAAGGTCCATGGGCAGGTATTTCCCCGTGAACTTCACATTGATACCCACAAACATACATATGCTGTGAGCATGCGGTCACGCCTATATATACATGTATAAGCGAAGGGCAATGGGCTGTGGAATCCCGAGGAAGGTCTAGGGCAGGTACCTCCCAGTGAATTTCATATTGATACCCGTAAACGTACGAATGCTGTGAGCATGCGGCCACACGTATATAGATAAGCGAAGGGAAATGGGCTGTGGTATTGCTCTAGAATTGTGGTGTAAATTGCCTCTCAGGAAGGGGTCGAGCGTTGCGATAATCCACCTAAAACAGGGCGAAATAGGTAAAGTCGATTTGGGCATTTTAGTATCACCTGGAAAAATATCGTAACTCAGCCCCTATGGGTAGTAGGTCAATGCTTTTTGGAGGGTTATTACACTGGAAATGGGGTTTAACGTCCACTCGACACAAACTAGGTCATTTCGGGGCATATGGTTGAATTTCATTTCAATAATTAGCTTGTGCGTAGGGATCTTTAGCAATAGGAGGAAACCGGAGGACCCGGAGAAACCCACGAGGTTGGACAGGCGATTAGTGTTCTTCTGTTTCCTATATTATTATGTTACATTTTGATAAAAATATTATCATATCAGTATGTTCGTAGTATGTATGACAAATAAAAAGACAGAAAATGGGGTTTAACGTCCTACTTGTCTGGGATTATTAACACGTAATATAAAGTACAAACTACATCTTCTTAAAAAAATGCAAATATACTCAGCCAAATTAAAAACTTGACACTCGGGTTTTTTGGGACTAAATTTTTAATATTTGGTTTAAGGCAACTATTTTAGTGTTATGTTGTGCACAGACGACTTGACATCAACAGAAAGCAAGAATACGTCTCACCGAAAGTCCTTGACATTGATAACGTTCGTGATGTCACAGGAGAACAATCGGAATAAAGTGTTTAGTAACGGTTGTGGCCTCCTCTAGCATCTCGTACTGCCACACAACGTCTTCTCGTGGATCTCGGAGTATTAGTAAACACTAACCGAGGAAGACGTCGCCACTGCTCAGCAAGAGCGTGTTGAAGGTCCTGCAACGTCAGTGGTGGATTCACTTGCTGACGTACACGTCGACCCAGTTCGTCCCAGATGTGTTCAATGGGATTAAGGTCGGGACTAAGCGACGGCCAATCCAGGACTTGGACACCGGTATTTCTTAAAAAAAACTCTGGGTAGCAATTGCCGAATGGGGTCGAGCATTGTCTTGTTGAAACGTTAGTCCAGGCCCATGTCTCTGCATAAACGGAAGAAGAACAGGTTGCAAAATCTGATACCTGTACTGGAGACCATTTAAGTTCCCTTGGACAACAACAAGAGGAGAGCGTCCATGTGCACAAAAAGAACCCCAAACCATGACGCTGCCGCCACCAAATCGGTCAACTTCTCTGACGCATACTTGAGCGTAACGTTCACCTCGTCTGCGGTACACTCGGAGCCTGCCATCGGCAAACCTCAAGGTGAATCGAGATTCGTCACTAAGGACAACCGAATTCCACTCTCTTTGATTAAATCTTATGTGTCTTGTGGCCCACACAAGTCGGTTACGGCGACGAAGAGGTGTCAATATTGGTCCATTATAGAGCCTCCGAGTTCGAAGACCAGCAGTCTGCAAGCGATTTCGAACAGTGTGTGCAGTTACCCTTCCACCAATCATCTCTCGACTTGTGGAGGTTGCAGTGACAAATCTGTTTCTAAGATGACGTTATCGTATAGCTTGATCTTCCTGGAGTGGCGTCACATGTGGCGCTCCAGCCCTTGGGCGGTTGGCAATAGTTCCAGTTTGAAGCACTCTCATTCTAAGATTAATTATTGTCTGAGGTGAACAATTAAAGGCTCTTGCAATACTGACCACAGACTGACCAGCATAGAGCCTACCTATAGCACGTAGACGTTCTACTTTTGGGCAGGGTGAAGTTGAATCGTTTTTCGTTATTCATTATTCACCAATAACGAATAACGAGGTGACTTACCTCGTTATTGGCGAATAACGATGCATATTGTTATTGAAGCGGTGAATAACGAATAACGAACTGTTTGTTATTCGTTTTTCATCTGGTTATTCGGGATTGACTTATAAGGTATCTTTAATGAAGATATTTCAGGATTTAATTCTAAACAAGCATTAGACAACAACAGAATAATGGACTCCAAAGTATCCCCTAGCAGTAGGAAACATATTAAATGGCGTATAGTCGGTAAATAAACCAGATTGTTATTCAAGAAGCGAATAACGAACTGTTTGTTATTCGTTATTTATCTCGTTATTCGGGATTCACATATAATGTACCTTTAATGAAGATATTTCAGGATTTAATTCTAAACGATCATTAGACAACAACAGAATAATCGACTGCAAAGTATCCCGTAGCAGTAGAAAACATATTAAGTGGTGTATAGTCAGTAAATAAACCAGATTGTTATTCAAGCCGTGAATAACGAATAACGATCTGTTTGCTATTCGTTATTCACCTCGTTATTTGGGATTCACATATAATGTATCTTTAGTGAAGATATTTCAATATTTAATTCTAAAAGATCATTAGACAACAATAAAATAATGGATTGCAAAGTATCCCCTAGCAGTAGAAAATATATTAAATGAAGTATAGTCGGTAAATAAACCAGATTGTTATTCAAGCCGCGAATAACGTATAGTCGGTAAATAAACCAGATTGTTATTCAAGCCGCGAATAACGAATAACGAACTGTTTGTTATTCGTTATTCATCTCGTTATTCGGAATTCACATATAATGTACCTTTAATGAAGATATTTCAGTATTTAATTCTAAACGATCATTAGACAATAGTAAAATAATGGATTACAGAATATCCCCTAGCAGTAGAAAACATATTAATTGAAGTATAGACGGTAAATAAACCAGATTGTTATTCAAGCGGTGAATAACGAATAACGAACTGTTTGCTATTCGTTTTTCACCTCGTTATTCGGGATTCACTTATAAGGTATCTTTAATGAAGATATTTCAGGATTTAAGTCTAAACCATCATTAGACAACAACAGAATAATGGATTGCAAAGTATCCCTTAGCAGTAGAAAACATATTAAGTGAAGTATAGTCGGTAAATAAAACAGATTGTTATTCGTCATTCATCTCGTCGGTAAATAAAACAGTTTGCTATTCGTCATTCATCTCGTTATTCGAGATTCACATATAAGGTATCTTTAATGAAGATATTTCAGCATTTAATTCTAAACGATCATTAGACAACAACAGAATAATGGACTGCAAAGTATCCCCTAGCAGTAGAAAACATATTAAATGGCGTGTAGTCGGTAAATAAACCAGAGTGTTAATCAAGCCGTGAATAACGAATAACGAACTGTTTGTTATTCGTTTTTCACCTCGTTATTCGGAATTGACTGATAAGGTATCTTTAATGAAGACATTTCAGGATTTAATTCTAAAATATCATTAGACAACAACAGAATAATGGACTGCAAACTATCTCCTAGCAGTAGAAAACATTAAATATCGTATCGTCGGTAAATAAAGCAGATTGTTATTCAAGCCGTGAATAACGAATAACGAACTGTTTGTTATTCGTTATTCATCTCGTTATTCGGGATTGACTTATAAGGTATCTTTAATGAAGATATTTCAGGATTTAATTCTAAACGATCATTAGACAACAACAGAATAATGGATAGCAAGTATCCCTTAGCAATAGAAAACATATTAATTGAAGTATAGTCTGTAAATAAACCAGATAGTTATTCAAGCGGTGAATAACGAATAAGGAATTGTTTGTTATTCGTTTTTCACGTCGTTATTCGGGAATGACTTATAAAGTATATTTAATGAAGATATATCAGAATTTAATTCCAAACGATCATTAGATAACAACAGAATAATGGACTCCAAGGTATCCTCTAGCAGTAGAAAACATATTAATTGAAGTATAGTCTGTAAATAAACCAGATAGTTATTCAAGCGGTGAATAACGAATAAGGAACTGTTTGTTATTCGTTTTTCACCTCGTTATTCGGGAATGACTTATAAAGTATATTTAATGAAGATATATCAGAATTTAATTCCAAACGATCATTAGATAACAACAGAATAATGGACTCCAAGGTATCCCCTAGCAGTAGAAAACATATTAATTGAAGTATAGTCTGTAAATAAACCAGATCGTTATTCAAGCGGTGAATAACGAATAAGGAACAGTTTGTTATTCGTTTTTCACCTCGTTATTTGGGATTCACATATAATGCATCATTAATGAAGATATTTCAGCATTTAATTCTAAACGATCATTAGACAACAACAGAATAATGGACTCCAAGGTATTCCCTAGCAGTAGAAACATATTAAATGGCGTCTAGTCCGTGAATAAACCAGTTTGTTATTCAGGCGGTGAATAACGAATAACGAACTGTTTGTTATTCGTTTTCACCTCGTTATTCGGGATTTTGTTATTAAGGTAGCGAATAACGAGCTATTTGTTATTCGTTATTCACCAATAACGAATAACGAGGTGACTTACCTCGTTATTTGCGAATAACGAGGCAAGTCACCTCGTTATTCGTTATTCAACTTTATATTCGGTATTCCAATATACAGCTAGCCATGATCCGATTCAACTTCACACTGCCCTACTTTTGAAAGGCGCGGCATTTTCTAACAAAGATGAAAATACCAATTTTAATTTGTTTTTCCAGTTCAAGTTACGTGTGCGTGTTCAGTTTAAGCAAACTTGCATCGATTAACCTCACGAGTTTGTGTTTGCACGTGTTTTTCAGGTTTTTCATCTTTTTATGCTCAAAAGTCACATGATCCACGTGACTTTACAATTTATGAAATTAAAGGCTTCTTACTACTTACTATCGTTAGAAACACTTTAAAATTTATTTGACTTACCAGAAAAAAAATTTGTTGAAATTCACTAGTGTCAAGTTTTTTAATTTGGCTGAGTATATAAAATAGAACTATATCTTATTTCCGTATTCAAATATAAAGTATATCTATATCCTCTTTTATCTCTAGAAAGAGGACAAGCCACGTGGGATCACGTGGCTAAGTGGGTAAGACGCTGTCTCGCTAGACTGGAGGTCGGGTGTTCGATCCCTGCATTGGCAGTTCATCCAGATTTTCTAACGTGGTTTTCCCCTTGTCAGTGATGCAGGGCGAAGGACCTGACAAGGACAGCTGTCTCGACGTTCGGGTGGGACGAAAAACCGAGTTTCCGTGTACATATTGGCATGCCTGTAAAAGATCCCTTGACAGTTGGAATTCGATATAAGAGTAGGCCGTAGTGCATCGGTCTTTGGCAGTTGGAATTCGATATAAGAGTTGGCCGTAGCGTCGCTGTCCAGGCAAAATTTCCCTCATATCACACTGTATGGCGTATGCAGATACCTCCCGATGAACTTCATATCCGCAGAAGTACTGATGCTGTGAACATGCAGTCACCATACTTCTCGCAGTGTTTATCCCACTATACACTGCTTTAGTGGGAGCAATTTCTGTTGAAAATTATGACTGGGCAATAGTCCGATTAACAACCAATAGCTATCTGCGTAACAAAATCGTTAAATTTTAAACAAAGCTCCACATTGGACCAAATATGTTTACAAAACGTTACGTCATAGCTCCCGATTTTAATATGCCCAATTAACCAGTACATAGCAGAATATTACAGGAAAATTAAGTGCGTGACAAACGAGGTGATCAACAAGAATAAAATGTAAACAATACTGTATGAAGACGATGAATACTTTCACCGTTTTAATATATTAAATCACGGTCAAAAGTTTTAGGGAAGACCCCATATTAAACGAAGAGCTGTCATGTTGCTGTACATGGGATAGATTTGATTGAACAGGGAGAATACACACACTCCCCTAAAAGCTCAAGTATAAGAAGCCAATCCAGCAATAGTCAGAGAGGAATTTCTCGGGCCATTGCTTCAGGAATATGGCAGTCACGTGTATATCGATTTTCGACCGAATTTGGCCTATTTTCGCTCTGCAAAAAGGGTCCGTACTCAGCCCCTATGGGCCCGAGGTGGTCCAAATGTAGATTAGCTACATTATCGGTGGCGACGAGAGGTAATTTTTTGTCATAAGCTGGGGTGAATCATAGCCATTCAGGTGTGGTGCCCATCAAATGGACCGAAACCAGACCGGCTGTTCTAGACAAAACATTTAGCGTAGAATACGATGCCGATTCGTAATCAGTCCGCCGTTGGGGCATTTTTGAGATATTTTGGGCCAAGTGTCAAATGAGTTCATCTGCCCTGAAAATGGATGCACAGCCATACTTGTATCATGACAATAAGCTGAAAACGATCGAAAGTAATCACCTTTCAATCAAAATGTAAACGTGTTAAATTCACCTTTGTTCTTTGTTACCCCGGAGGTAAAAAGGTCAAAGTGTTCCGTTTTAGCTCTAAGAAAACTTAAAGCAATAAATGAATTATAAGATTATCTTCATTGAATATTCTTTATAAGCTACATAAAGTAATTTTAATTACTATGGTTTATGGGGGTTTTCAGAAAATAAAAATGAATAAAATCTAATTATAATAAATTAAAAAAAAACAATTAAAAAAACAAACTCAACAACAGCGAGGAAGCTGGACCAAGGATACACGAGCGGATGCTAGATCTGTTCGCGGTGGCTAGAGCAGTTTTCCAAACAACCAAGCTCTTCGCCACACAGATCCCCACTTCTTCCCAATTACGACAAGACAACCAGATCGCCTACCAAAACATCAACAGCTTCAACACATTGATTTCCACTGTGCCATCACCAAACGCCACCACACTACCAAACTTCAAGGGCAAAGTAGAATTGAAAGGAAACGATGCCATCCACTGGAGCCCAGACACAGCCAAAAAGATCATCAACCACTGGATGGACAATTTAAACTAGAATCAGGGTAAAAGAATGAGAAGCCGTCTTTAGGACAGACCGTTGTCAATTTGAGCGACAGACTTCTCAGCCCCCTAGAACTTAGCATACTTGAAAAAGGCCTTAAGTTTATTCCAACCCCCACGATAAAATCCATAGACCCCATTTTTCAGGCAACCAATCGATTTCAAAGAACTCTTTCGTTGACTCATTTTTTGGGGGACAAACAGCCCTCCTAAACACCTTCGACCAAATAAACATAGAAATATTATCCCTTCAACCACAAATACCAAATCTCAGTCGAGCCACAAAAACAGCATTAAACACCATCAAAAAAGACAAAAGCATAATAATTAAAAAAAGCGACAAAGGCTCGAGTTGCGTCATCATGAATCGCACAGACTATATCTTAGAGGCGGAAAAACAATTAAGTCATCCTAAACATTGTACTAAATTAGACCACCCCATCTTTAAGGACACCGCAACTTTAATAAACAACACCTTACATGAATTGCCAGACAGGGAATACATAACAGGGAAACAATACGATTATCTATCCGCTAAATCTGACTGCCGACAAAGACATCTCTATACACTACCAAAGATACAATCCAAAAACAGAATGGTTTATACCTAATAAATTACCCAAGGGACGCCCAATAATATCAGACTGTGGCAGCGAATCATACAACGTATCACACTATATAGATCATTTCTTACTGCCCCTAGCATGTCAACACGCTTCCTACTTTAAAGACACCAACGACTTTATTGACAAAATCAAACAGTTAAGAGTCCCTGAGCAAATCATGTACATGAACATCGATAATGTATTGAAGCAGTTAGGAAAGCATTCTTAGGAACCGACAAGCATCCAGGCCAGACGAAGAAATCCTCAAATTACTCGACATATGTCTGAGGAGGAATGACTTCACATTCAACAACCAAGTATACCTCCAGTCCTCAGGAACTGCGAGTTACGCAAACATCTTCATGGCAGAGTGGGAAAGGGACGTTTTGATAATTCATTATATTTTTCTGGACATTTTCATTTCAAGATTTTAACTTCAAGACTTTTTGAAACGTAGAAAATATTTTTCATAAGGGTTCAAATTCCAGAATTTTTTCAGATACTTTCAGAAACCAATGAAATTATTTTTTAATCTTAATATTTAATGATATATAAAAGTTACCGATAAAACGCCGAAAATGAAACAAAGTCAATTTTTTATTTAAAACGTTGATTTTGTGCATGAATTGTTTTATTAGAATGTTGCGTTCGTGTCTAAAATGTAGTTATATTTTGTAGTACAGTGTAGTTATATTTTGTAGACAGCTATCGAGTAATACTACTATCAAGATTATCATAGAAATGCTGCTAATGTTTGAATTAACTCTATTAATTGTTGGTGAAATTCAGCCATTCTCGAGCTTTTTCACAAGAATGGTGTAGTAATTTGAGGTAATTTATAGACTTTTGTAATATTAGGTGGTATTGAGTAAATAATCCTGCCGCCTCATTAGTTACCGTGGTCAACATGCTCCAAATGTCTGCCAATAAAAACTGAACCTACAGTGCAGGCAGCAAACATTCGCCCAAAATAGACATTTACGAAACGATATCCTTTCACTTATTTATCTATAACGTCATGAAAAATATTTCTTCTTTACAATTCTTAAAAATAATTGGTTCTATTGATCAAAACTTTGGCTAAAACTCGGCGATTTTATTTCTAATTTAGTTGATTGTAACAAGTAATCTCATGTAGTTTCGTGCTTTTCTATTTAGTAATCTCAAGCTTGCGGTAAAATCTTGTGATTAGTTGCCGTCTGCTTTAAATGCCTGTCAAGATTTGGGGAAAGGAAATTAACTGAATGAAATGTATTTTTCGTAGTCTTGATTAACCAGAGTTGTATGATTAAAATTAAATTACTAGTCAAGTATTATTATGTATGATTCGGTAACCCCGGGAAAATGGCAACCGCTTGGCCTGTGGAGGTTGGAACCGGAAGTGAGTGTTATTGAATCCTGTGGAGGGTCATAGGGCAGGTACCTCCCCGTGAACTTCATATTGATACCCGCAAACGTACGTATGCTGTGAGCATGCGGTCACGCGTATATCGATTTTCGGCCGAGGTGGTCCAAATTTAGATGAGCGAAGGGAAATGGGCTGTGGTATTGCTCTGAAAATGGGGTGTAAATTGCCTCTCTAGAAGCGGTCGAGCGTTACGATAATCTACCTAAAACAGGGCGAATAAAGGTATAAGTCGATTTGGGCATTTGGTGGTATCCCCTTGAAAACGCCTGTGACTCAGTCCCTATGGGTAGTAGTTCAATACTATATGGAGGGTTATACCCCCCCCCCAATACTTTTTACCACTCATTCTATACCGAAATATTTTCAAATATTATATACATAAAATATCGATCACACAAATATACAATCAGCTGAGTATGGGATTTATTTCCTATGTAGGTAAAACACTGATAAACTTAATCTTAATATTTAATGATATATAAAAGTTACCGATAAAACGCCGAAGATGAAACATAAAGTCAATTTTTTATTTAAAATGTTGATTTTGTGCATGAATTGTTTTATTAGAATGTTGCGTTCGTGTCTAAAATGTAGTTATATTTTGTAGTACAGTGTAGTTATATTTTGTAGACAGCTATCGAGTAATACTATTATCAAGATTACCATAGAAATGCTGCTAATGTTTGAATTAACTCTATTAATTGTTGGTGAAATTCAGCCATTCTCGAGCTTTTTCACAAGAATGGTGTAGTAATTTGAGGTAATTTATAGACTTTTGTAATATTAGGTGGTATTGAGTAAATAATCATGCCGCCTCATTAGTTACCGTAGTCAACATGCTCCAAATGTGTGCTAATAAAAACTGAACCTACAGTGCAGGCAGCAAACATTCGCCCAAAATAGACATTTACGAAACGATATCCTTTCACTTATTTATCAACAACGTCATGAAAAATATTTCTTCTTTACAATTCTTAAAAATAATTGGTTCTATTGATCAAAACTTTGGCTAAAACTCGGCGATTTTATTTCTAATTTAGTTGATTGTAACAAGTAATCTCATGTAGTTTCGTGCTTTTCTATTTAGTAATCTCAAGCTTGCGGTAAAATCTTGTGATTAGTTGCCGTCTGCTTTAAATGTCTGTCAAAATTTGGGGAAAGGAAATTAACTGAATGAAATGTATTTTTCGTAGTCTTGATTAACCATAGAGTTGTACGGTTAAAATTAAATTACTGGTCTTGAATTATTATGTATGATTCGGTAACCCCGGGAAAATGGCAACCGCTTGGCCTGTGGAGGTTGGAACCGGAAGTGAGTGTTATTGAATCCTGTGGAGGGTCCTAGGGCAGGTACCTCCCCGTGAACTTCATATTGATACCCGCAAACGTACGTATGCTGTGAGCATGTGGTCACGCGTATATCGAATTTCGGCCGAGGTGGCAGGGGCGTGGTGAGGGCAATTATTGAGAAGAAATTATGAGTAACAAAAAAGATTTTGGCACAAAAACCCTTTTACTGACCGCGGAGCTGTGGCCGGCGAAGCCGGCCACCGCGAACGCCGAAGGCTCGAGCCCGCGGCGGGGGGTCCGGGGGGCCCTCCCCCGGGAAAATTTCGAAAATTAGAAGCCCAGAAACGCAATCTCCAGCAATCCGAGACAAGAAATACGGTAATAAAATATTGTTATTTTCTCTTGGAGATTCCATTCTTTCCAAGAGAAAATCACTTGACTCTTTCAAAATTTTTTTAATTGGGTCAGATGAAACAATTTTTCCACTTACAAATGTTTTTCATTTTTTGAGTAATTTGATTGTGATTTTGGCGCAAAAACTTTTTGGCGCATGAGTATGGCTACTCATGAACTCATTCTCACCACGCCCCTGCGAGGTGGTCCAAATTTAGATGAGCGAAGGGAAATGGGCTGTGGTATTGCTCTGAAAATGGGGTGTAAATTGTCTCTCTAGAAAAGGTCGAGCGTTACGATAATCTACCTAAAACAGGGCGAATAAAGGTATAAGTCGATTTGGGCATTTGGTGGTATCCCCTTGAAAAAGCCTGTGACTCAGTCCCTATGGGTAGTAGTTCAATACTATTTGGAGGGTTATAACCCCCCCCCCCAATACTTTTTACCACTCATTCTATACCGAAATATTTTCAAAAATTATATACATAAAATATCGATCACACAAATATACAATCAACTGAGTATGGGATTTATTTCCTATATAGGTAAAACACTGATAAACTTGAATTAGCAAATAAATAAATTAACCTGTTAAATTTACCATAACACAAATTAACACTAACCTGGCCACAATCTTCTTGGTGGTGACTGACTGCCACCTATAAAACAAAGTATTACGGACATCAATTAATATATACACAATTAATGTATTTAGTAATTTGTTGATCAATTTGTACCATTCATCAACTATGCTATGTTATCGGTGAGGACAAGTAGTTAGGGTTTGTGTGTGTGGGCGGGGGGTGAGGCAAATTCGTTTTGTCCTAATTTGCCTTGAATCTGTGAATTGTTTTTTGGCTTCGTTAACCCAGTCGAATTAGAGCATTAGGACGCTAAACCCTATTTTATTTCATTGGTACATTCATATATATATATATTGCGCAATCTAGTCGTTAAGTATAGGATGTAGGTTAATACTGGACGAGAGAGGGAAATGGGGTTTACGTCCACTCGACACAAACTAGGCCATTTCGGGGCTAGCATTTCAATAATTCGCTTGCGCGTAGGGGTCTTTAGCAGTAGGAGGAAACCGGAGTACGCGGAGAAAACCCACGAGATTGGACAAGCGACTCTACTCCTTGTCACGTACAACTGGGTATTCAAAACCACGCCAGTTGACTCAATGACAGGCTTTATGATACAACGCGCAAGTGCTAACCATTTGGCGATCCAAACCCCCTAATACTGAACGAAGAGTTATTATCAACAATTGGTTATACTGTTTACCTGTCGATATATTTGAATATTTGTCATCCATGATCAATCAAAAACAAATATTCCTTTTGTATTTCTAGACTAGCTTTATATTAGATACTTTTGTAACGTACCTGCTTCCTTTACAGCTCTGACTTTATTATGATCATCATCTACAGATATTATTTTCAAGGCTTTACCTTGATGAAGTCGTTCTTTATCTTGATAGTCATCTATTGGTACTATTGTTATTTCTTTATCTAGTTCAAGTTTTTCGTCATCTGTCCAGTATATGGTTTCTTCGCTATCTGTTTCGCACCGATCAAGTTGTTTATTTACGCTATCGCCATTTGTAGGTAATATTGTCACGTCATTCTCTTTTTTTTCAAGTCGTTCGCCATCTGCTCGGTCTATGTCTACATTGCTAACGGTTGCCTGCTGACCAAGTTGTTCCTGTAAGCTGCTAATAATCAGTTCTTTATCCTGAAGCGTATCTGTATATTTTTTAGCTAAATGTTCTTTGTATGTCTCCACTTCTTGAGAGTTGGCCGACGTGGCTCTTAAAGCGGCATTTTCCAGCCGTAGCTCATTTATTTCTAACTTCAAGGCTTCGATTTCCTTCTCAAGAACAATAATTCTTCTCTGGGTCATCGATTCCCTTTCAGAAGCGAGTTCCTCAGCTACAAAAATTATTCGTTTAAAAGCATGCATTGAGAATTATTAATATCAGGTCGAAAGACACAAGAATAATATATTTTAGATCTAAGATTAGTAAGCTAGTTCAAATATAAGCATGTCTTCTACGATGAATCAATCATTAGAATTGGGTTTAACGTCCCACTTTTGTGCACCAACCCGTATATTAAAGACGGGTATCCGCCATATGGTGTACTATTTTGTTCCAGACAAAAATTCAATTCTAACTCTCAAGGGTTGTTTTACGAATTCTAGCCGCCTGCACAAGGTTTAAAGTGGTATTTTGCTATATTTTACATACACCACATAAGGCAGACGATAATCTGTCAATTTTGGAATTGCTTGTAAGAGTTTGCGCTAAGAGATTATTGGTGGCACTATCACTGGCTACAGAGATTTATATGACTACTATCTTATCTGATAAATGAATTTTCTAACCTCAATCGGACAATATAAATCCCGATAAGTTTCTGGTTTTTAGTATTTATCCATTAAAGACATCTATTGATTAATGAAAGAATTACCCGTTATTTGACGAAAATAAAATTCGTCCGGTTTAACTGGATCAGTATCAATAAAACCACTTTTTACCAAGTCTTCTAGCGGTCGTCTTAAATTTTCCTCATTATTGTAACCCAGAGATATGAGATGAAATGTTACTTCAACACAACCTTTCCTGAACAAAACAATCAATAGCTTTTTTATAATAACACCCAACACAACCGATCAGTTTAAAAAACAATTTTAAACATTACAAATAAATATTCTTTAAACTAAAACTCAGTTATATGTAGTGGGGGGAGGTAACCAAAGGGGTGATAACTCGAATAGAGTTCGTTATCTCGTAAAACAATATTTACGAACTGCAGGATATTATGTTCACAGGGTTTTCGGCAAAGGTAAGGTAACTCTGGTATGGACAGTAGCGGGACGCTCATCATCGAACCCGTAACTGTGGATGACGTTTGCGCTGCAGTTTTGTGACCCAAACAAGAAAGACTTGTGATATGGATGCTATCCCAGCAGCTGAAGTGCCACATGCCAATTTATATGTTTTATTAGTCCTTTACAAAAATTTAACTCACCCCCCCCCCCTCACAGTTGTCTTTTTCATAAAATGACATGGGTATATTAAATGCATATAAGAAAAAAATAGCAGTAAAATGTCAAATGCATTCACTTTCGCCAAAACAATATGACACGAACAGGGAATCGAAGTCTTTAGATTACGAAGGGTAATATTTTTAAAATGTATAGCAGGGCAGTATAGTTATTTTTAGACTGTGAAGAACAGTTTTATATGTATTATTAGACTGCGTCCGGACATAAAGGGAGACGTTTATAATCATTTATGATCGTAAATGACAATCCTTATTTCGATTTATATGTAAGAACTTTGACTTTGAGTTTCACGGCTTTCTCAAGATTTCATAAATCTGAACAACAATAGGAATATTCATCTGAAATGTGCGATCGGCAGATACCTTGTACAGAACTATTTAAACGTAGCAAAAACTAGTCGTGCATCACATTCATACGATTTCATAAATGGGGAGATGTCTTCTTTATAACATACATTTTACATTTCAATAGAATTCTTCTTAAAAGATCAAATAACAATATGCAAACAAGAAGTGTAAAACGTTTACAAGAAATTGTTGGTTATAAAATATTCGATATTGAATTTGGTGAAGTAGTTTTAACTTACGCTAATTTCTTTACCACAACAAATTGTTGTCCTGGGTGGTCATCATATACATCTCCAATATTCTTTTCACATCTTCTTACAAATTCTCTATATTTAGGACTCGTGTTGTCTATTAATTCATAGTACTTCTGTCCACTGTATTTGATTCTACCCTCACATATTACTAAAATAAAACAATGTTTTCTTGGTATCCGATACATTATTGTTTTAGGTCCTGTAAGATTCTGATCCACCCCGTCCTGCACAACTGAACAGGAGGAATCGCATCTGAAAATTCCGATGATCTTTGCCGGCCAACGATTTCAGATTAGCGAACCAACGCCTTACTCACTGAACCACCGTGGATTCATAATAAAAATACGCTTCATGGCAACACTAACGAGTGGCATCATATATTTTGTCAACGTTGACAGTTGACACTAATATTTACGGCTAAACAAATCAACCAAGTGATGGTTGCACAGTGGGTATGGGATGGTTCCTGAAGATTGTTCAGTGTTAGCCTCATCCACAACAGCCACCAAAATATTTAATGCAGGACAGAGTGCTTTGCAAGGACACTAAATAGTCGTTCGGATCCCGACATAAACTGATTTCAACACTGGTTTAATAATAATCCTCTATTTAGAATACCTTAGAATTATATCTTGTAAATACTGTGTATAAGAATTGCGATTACCTCGTAAATACTGTATATAAGAAGAAGGATGACCTGTGCTTGTTTATTATGGAGTGTATTCTCAGTAAAGAATTATCCTAATTACTGTTGGTCCCGAAATGACCTAGTGTGTGTCGAGTGGCCGTTAAACCACATCTCTCTCTCTCTCTCCCTCTCTCTCTCTCTCCCCCTAATTACTGTGGTTAATAATAACCTCGTTTACATCACAATTATAAAACCTGTTTAACTTACCACAATCTGGTTCCAAAATTTTTATAACCCATGTACGGTTACATCTTTCTAGGGCCACCAAAAAGAGAATATACGCATTCGGTCCCTTTCTGTACAATTTCATCAACATCTGTAACGCACCTAAACTTCTGCCCTTTTTTTCTGCATAGTCTAATAAAAATACAAATTCGTCTTCGTCGAAAACCAACAAGGAATGAAGTTCAATAATAAGTTCTCTGGGTTCTATGTTTAACCAAAGGGATCTCATATTCCTTTGAATTTTCAACTGGTCATTCTTATTCATACGTTCGTTGCTATAAATCGAAGGTATGATATCTACAACCGATTCCTCCTTACTGTCACCAGCATCGTCGTTGACGTCATCATCTACAACTACAATTATAAAGAAATATATTATTATGTGTAGCATAGATGGTTTACTGTCAGAGCAACGGTATTTGACAAGGTTATCCTTGAATTTTCGAATTTAGAGGTGTTCTAAATCATGTATACGGTCTAGCGAGTTTATTATAACCTTATAAATGCCTACATAATAGTTTATATAATATTTGAAATCAAATCAAATGACATGTAGTTTTATGACACGTCAGCTCCAACCGGGCTATATGGTGCCAAACATGTGTTGATTATAGCGAGACAAATTAAATATCACATAAATATATTTATATACATAAATAAAAACAAGTATCACAGGCAATAATGTTATTAAAAATAAATATGCCGAGACAAACTGATTTCAACACTGGCATGGTTTAATAACATTTTAAAGTGGACATATAATGGACCTGAAAATTTTCCGATATGGGTAGTCCATGGTTACTGTATTCATTACCGCCTGACTGATTCCTTAATCCCCCTAATTAAATAACACAGTTGACTACGAAATAATTTGTTTTGTAATTTAGATTGCTCACGACAGCAATTTTAATACTGTGTTTTAAAGTGACTTTTTGATAGAGTACCCCTACCATCGTGTGCAGTCCAAAAGACACGAGATACATTTTGCTCAGAAGAGTATTGTGGTTCTAATTCCTCGAGAGCGCGACTCGGCGGCGAAGCCACGCATCGGCTGTTTCGAGGAACGGTCGCCCTGATCGTCTCTTTTCCCGCTTCTCTCTCCAACTCCGAGACTGGCACTCAGTCGGCCCAGGGAATTCCCAACGAGACTCTGCCGCGAGGCCACGGCAGTCCAGCTCATCCCTTCCCTCGCTTTTCTCTCCTACTCAGAGACGTGCATTCCGTTGACCCAAAGAATTCCAGGCTCGGGACGGGCAGGCACTGGAATTCCTCGAGAGGGCGACTCGGCCGTGAAGCTATATACTGTCGGCGCAGGGGCGGATCAAGGAATTTTGAAAAGGGGGGGGGGCGCCGCAAAATGAGGGCACTTACTGCGGAGACGGGGCACGCCATCCGTCATTTCCTTGCATCTGTAGACATTCCAAGAGCTATTTGACTGATATTTTCGTCTAAGTAAAACGTTCGGAGAGGACATATTTGGGTCTGAAAAAAGACACTTTCAGCAGTAAAAAAGGCACTTTCAGCAGTAAAAGAGGGCACTGTCGAAAATTAGAGGGGGGGGGGAGGGGCGCCCCTGCGGCGTGTGTATTCATTAACGCCTGGCTGATTCTTTAATCCCCTTAATAAAATAAAACAATTGACTACGGAATAATTTGTTTGTAATTCATTTTAATTTAGGATCCAATTTAGACCTAGAACTTCACTTTACAACCCATATTAATAGTCTTTCCTACAGACTGTCTAGTTTCTTAGTTCTGGTTTACATGTTCCTCAAGCGATTTTAATACCCTCTACCATCGTGCATGGAACCGTGCATGGTGATAAGACTCCCAACGTTGATTGGCTGAGAAATGAGGGCAATCTATTGTTATGCATATAGTCATCGGAAAATGCCATATTCGCTGTGAATTTCAAATGGCGTTACGATAAAAGTTGTTCTTTGTGTATAGAAATGGTTATTATTGTTATATAAAGTTAATAATGAAAATATCGACAAATGACTGGCACCATTTGTATTTATGTACTTATAGATAAAAGGTTGGGATATCATGTATTACTAGGTTATCCAAATTACCGGTAAATACGCTAATTGCATTTGTCGTCTTCATTTGTCACACGGCCTATTCAAGCAAAGGACGCTGAATGGATCTACGACATGATATGGTATTTTAAAATAACTCTAAAATATTCCAATCGCAAATGTCTAAACCATAAGTTTAAGTTTATTACATTTAATATAGCGCTCATTACTGCAATGTATGCATTCAATGGCACTTTACAATTACAATAAATAATTTAGTATGTACAAGAATATAAATATAGCATATTAATAATTAATTAATTTGTGAAGGTCCTTTGAAAAAGATATGTTTTAAGTGATTTTTTAAAGCTTTCCTGAGAAGTAGAGTTCTTTAAGCTGTCGGATAGATCATTCCATAGCCGTGGACCGGCAACACTGAAAGACCTATCCGCAAATGTTTTTCTTTTTGTTGCTGGGACGTATAGTGACTGGCTGTTTGACAAACGTGTCGAATATCGGTTGGGATTGGGTTTAAGTAAATCTACTAAGAACTGGGGAGCAAGGTTATTTAAGCGCTTATATACTAAAAGCAATAGTTTATATTCTGCACGAGCATGTATGGGTAAAAAGTGATGTTCTTTCAGAGCATATGTTGAACTTGAATATTTTGACTGTGAGGTTTTGTATTCTTTGAAACGGTAACAAGGTATTTTTTGGTAGATTGACATCAGTAGTCCAGCTAGTAGTCCAGGTGTGAAAAAACTAAAGCATTAGCAAGTTTTAAGCGAGAATTTCTGTCAAGGTAGCGGTTTATTTTCTTGATATTAAATAGTGATATCGCTGGGGTTCGAGATTTTATTGCGATATGTTTTTTTAGATTAAGGTTTTCGTCCATTGAAACACCGAGAATTTTAACACTGTTTGATCGTGTGACAGATACATCTCCAACTTTGATCTCTGTTGTTGTACATTTTTGTAGGAGTTTCTTACTACCAAAAACTATAAATTCTGATTTATAGTCAATCATATTAAGCCGATTGCTGAGCATCCAATGTTTAATGTCATCCATCGTGGACGACAACCGCGAGATCGTTTCTAATTCCAATGAAATCTCGCCAGCTTTAAAACTGCCGTAGATGTTATGATCATCGGCATACCCAACGAGATTAAGGTCATCCTTGACACTGTACTGCAAGATACTGGAATAGCATGTGAAGAAACCTGGACCGTTTATACTACCTTGAGGAACAGAAAAATTTATATCGACTGATGTTGTATAAGTTTGATTGATGTTAACACTAAAGCTTCTACCAGAGAGATACGAAGCTATCCAATCGTGTGCGGTTTCACACACGCCAAAGCACTTTTGAAGGATTTTAAGCAGCAGTTCATGGTTGACGGTATCAAACGCGGCACTAAGATCTATGGCGACAAAAGGGGATAATAACTGATGTTCCATGTTATGTAAGATGTCGTTATATTTTTTAAGGATTAATGTTTCTGTACTAAAGTTTTTACGATATGCGCTCTGGTATGATGGTGGGAGTCGACGACTGTCCATGTGCTTGGTAAAGCTGATCAGGGACGCTTTTTCGACCAATTTGGACAAAAAGGAAAGGTTGCTAACTGGACGGTAGTTCTTTTTGATGTTGTCTAAAGTTTTCTTCTTTTAAAGTGGTTTTATGATAGCTCTTTTCCAGTCTGAATGGAACACGCCCAACGAGAGGGAAGTATTGATAAGTTTACGGATTAATGGTGCGAATATATCGCGGTGTTCTTTAACCAGGCATGGTGGTAACGGATCCAAACTGCATGTAGATGGTTTTGCGTTTTGAATGAACTTTTCTACAGTTTCAGTGTCCATTTTAATGAATGAAGCAAACGGGCGTACATCTATAGATTGAGGAATGTATACTGGATACCCATCCAAATCTTGACAGATGGTGTCATAACAATGTAAGACAATAATTTGGGGATTATGATTAGGGAAGTCACGTGGTGATTGGACCGCCAATAAACGCTTGTCAACTAATAGTGATTATTGATAGTGTTATATTGTATTACAGGCAGTGATATATTGTATATGTAGTGCATGTGACGTCACCAGCCCATCAACCGGAATAAGGTTGTAATTGAAATTTGAAAACCGTTTTTGGCCCGCAGATATTTAAAGCTTAATGACTGAATTAATTTTAATTAGATTAGTTTGAACTTGCCGTAAAATGGATTTAATAACTGTTATCTATACGCACGGAGAAACTTTTTGGGCCATTATGTGGTCCTTAACATATGTATACAATCAAAATTTATGATAAAAGTTTGTACATAATACATTATCCATATGAGGAAAGTGTCGTCGTACAGTGCAATTGCTGATACGCAATCGACATTTTGACCCAAGTCATAATAAATTCTCCTAGCAACAAATTAAACGACAACCACTACCAAATTTTCATGAGAATAAGAAGTCTGCCAAATACGACCTCCGTATGCGTATAAGGTTTGGTACCAACAGAATGTCGAGCAAAAAGCTACATCCGGTATCATCATTTTCGATAAAATGGAAAGTCAATGTACAGATCTTCCAATGTAATTGAAATAGCTTAAACGAACAGTAAATAACGAAAAAACAACAAAGTTAGGTTTAATTCAAAGTGTACTCAAAAGAAAATGAAACATGGTTAAAGAAAAATGTCACATGATTAAAGGAGTTTGCAACATTAAAGGAACACGTTACGTGATTAAAGGAAAGTTTCATACGATTGAAGAAAGGGGCAAGATGATAATTAAAGGAAATGTCACAGGATTGAAGGAAATGTCACAGGATTAAAGGAAAATGTCATATGTTTATTTGATCTGCTGGATTGTAAAAACTAATAAGAAATCAATGGTTGCTATAATTGTTGGGGCTTTTCTTAAAATGTATAATATGCTTTTTACCTTACAAATAGCTACACCACTGCGAGAAGAGCTTCAAAAGTGCTTTAAATTTTGCAATGGGTGAAAAAAACAATCTCTAATCTTTGTTACCGACCAACCATTCCACATATCTTTAAGTTAATATTATATAATTGAATATTAAACCAATTCTATCATGTCTGACAAATCTGTTGACACTGGTGTTGATTTTCTTAAAGGACCAAGAAAAAAAGGAGTACCAAAGACGCACGAGTTGTATTTCAAGAAACCAAAATGCTAGCATGACGACGATGGAAGGCCCACAATTGGAAATGTTAACAACTGTAGAAAATACGGAATGATCGAGTTTGAGACATGTTTTTAAGCTTGTGGGATCAATTTTAACCTTTGGTTAAAGTATACATAGCTCGCGGGGTATAATTGAATATATGGTAGAAGTTAAATATAGAACACGTTGGGTATAAGGTAAGCTAAAATTTGATTATCCCACGTGGGATAATGATAAAGCAGACCATGACAAACCTCACCTTCTTTCCAAGATGTCTGACCAGACTCCGCTACCGCCTTAACAGACTGTTCATTGTTTACACGGGATTCCTGTATTTCTTTAGAGAGTTTTTCATTTGATTCCTGTAGGTTTTTTATTGTCTCCAAAGCCGCAGCATATTTTTCTTCTGAGACAAGCCCACCAGTTTGTTGTTCGACCGCCATGTTTGACGTTATTTGCGACAATTCCAGACTGTCACAGGTGCCTATTTCCTGTGTTCTGTTTACACTAGAATCAAATCCCAACATTCCCTTGTGTGTTCCGTTTAGTTCGTCATCTTTCTTAACATCTGTCACATCCTCTACTACATTACATGGTTCAACATCTAATGGGAGAGGTTCAGACTGGTGACCCTCTATTGGTGCATCAGTTTTTGGCACTATTGATAGGTGTTTTGTTTTATCTATTACACCTTGAAGGTGCCCCCGGTCCTCTGATTGACTATATATCACTTTAAGAGTATGTTGCGAAATATTATCAATAGTCTTTAGTTTCGTTCATCTCAGGTGGTTTCAGTTTCCTACAATCGTGTGTTGTTGATCTATTTTGGGGATATCGTACAGAGGATAATCAGATAATCTAGTCAACCTGAAATAAAACAAAAGATGATGAATGAATGAATAGATAAAAAGATATCGTAACAAAATAACATTTGGAATAGAACGATCTTTAGATCAACCTGTCAATTCTCTACAGGTCGCAACCATATAACAGGTTTTGTTCAATTTCTCCAGAGGGAGAGGGATGGCCTAGTGGTCTAGAGTGCGGCGCTTCGACCTCTATCTGGCCGGTCACCTCTGCCTTGCAGCTGCGGTTTCGATCCCTGGTGTGAGCGTATGTGGCATGGAGATAGGGGCGCCTTCTCAACCTCGTGGTGTTTTCTCCGGGCACTCCGGTTTCCTCCCACTGCTAAAGACCCCCACGCGCAAGTGAATTATTGAAATAAAATGAAACCATATGACATAGTTTGTGTCGAGTGGACGTTAAACCCATGTCTCTCTCACACTCTCTCAATTTCTCCATGACTAATCAATTCAATAAGAGGATTGTACCTATTCATGTTGGCCCGTCCAATCCCCAAGAGGCAGAGCCACCTGATCCAGGGCAAACTCTTGTCAAAATGGCGTCTTTTTGATCAGGATTGACGTCTTAGTTAAAATTCAGAAATGTATGTTCTGATTAAATGGAACGAAATGGAAAAAAACCTTTTGTTTTAAATTTCAACTTCTTGTTAGAAAGATTGGGTGTAATTTTATTACCCTGTCGATTTTGGTGAAAGATACGATACTTTTTAACAAAGAAACGACATCGAACGTGGAGAAATGTGGTTGTTCTGACTTTACTGCAACAGTATTCAATTTTTTGCTGTAGGCCTAACCTAAAAGGTCAACCCCTTTCGATTTCGACGTCGCTCAGAAATCATTTCACGAGATACGTAACGGAATGTAGGGAAATGATGAGATTTTTGAGTACGACGCACTCTATTGGCCAGACTGGATATTTTTCGTTTCAGTAAATAAGAACGTATTATTTCAGATTTTAAACGAAGCCTCCAGTCCCGATCATAAAGGCAAATTTCTGGCTTTTCGCTATATTGGCAATTTGGCAAAACGGACCCACCACAACTTAATATCGAGCATAAATACAACGATTGCTACCCAAAGAAGGACTATACGTTTGAAGTCTAGTCACAAAATTCATATGGGGAATTCCCCATATTACATGTCACTCATAAATATCTAAAGATTATATAAGTAGGAATAGTAGAAATTATTTTAAATAATACCACTGCCGCCGGAACGCAATTCACACAGGGGCAGGGGCTTGCTGATTTAAACCACATAACAGTCCCCACGTAGGTGTTTGATACAGAACTGTTGTTGTATTACTGTGACAATACTAGTTTCATTTAGTTAGTGTTGTTTTATTTATAGCCTGTCAACGCCTAAACAGTCGAGTGTAATAACAGCTATGTTTAGATTTAGGTCACTGTATTTATATATGGCCACAGATCACTAATGATTTCCCCATTGACTTTGTAATAATAATAATAATAATAATAATAATAAAAATCGTTTTCTATAGCGCTGAACATTCAGTCCGCCTGACTGCTCTGTGGAGCTTTACAATGAAAAGAAAACAAAAACATACACGTATTTACAAATAAACAAAATATTACAAAGGGATAGTTAATTGTTACAATATACAAATGGAAAGTGAAGCATTTATTGTTCAAAAGTTTGGTATGAAAACAGGGTTTTTAGACGTCGTTTAAATATAGCTAAGTTTGGACTATTTTGGACTTCCAGGGGTAGTTTGTTCCATTCTGTTGGTGCTGCGTACGCAAAAGCTCTCTCACCAAATTTTGAATTTTGTACTGGACATGCAAGTTGGTTTTTATGAGATGAACGCAAGGAACGAGAAGGTACATATTGTTTATTCAAATCGGATAAATAGGATGGTGCCAAAGGATCGTTTAAACAGTTGAAAGTGATTGTGTTAATTTTGAACATGATGCGTTGATTAACTGGTAGCCAATGTAACTGTTTTAGAACAGGTGTAATATGGTCAAATGATTTGGTGAGAGATACAATTCGAGCTGCTTTATTCTGGATTTTCTGTAGCTGACTTACAAGATTTTTTGAAAGAGAATAAAATAATGAATTACAATAATCTAAGGATGACATAACAAAAGCATTTAAGGGTGACATAACAAAAGCATTTATTAACATTTTAGTGGCATCGAGGTCAATTTAGGATCGAATTTTGCCAATGTTATACAATGGATCCATGGGTTTTCATATCGAAAGAAGAGTCAAAGACCACACCAAGATTCCTGACACAGTTGGTTGGGGTTATTGTTGTGCTTCCAATAGTCACATGGTTGATGTCAATGTTCTTTTTATTCCCGATTATTATATTTTCTGTTTTGTCATCGTTCAATTTCACAAAATGTTAATTCTCGTCTCTTAGACCGCCTCTATCTTTTTCCCATTTTTTTGTATGGTAGGACGCGTTGTGCCATATATGGAGCAACATGTGGCGAACTCTGTCAAAAAGCACGTATGGGTTTTTCATGAAAAACTTGAGATACGCAAGCTGGAAGTGTGACACTACGGTGTCACAGATGAGACAATGACGTCTAGAGCTTTTCTTCGGACTTCACGTTGTTTAAAATATGGTCATAAATTCCAATCTTCAATTAACTGAACTCTGGAACACCTTTTACGTTAAATATGTTTTTATATCGAATACAGCCAACTACAGAGGTAACATACAGGGAACTACAACATCTATGATAGTTACTTTGGGAGTTCTTAATATATCCATGGTCTGAATTTAATATCCTTACTAACTCAGACCTAACGGCTTAAACGTGGCAAGAGTCACGTACGTCTTGATAGTTCTACATAATGTTCATGGCTTTATGCTAGGATAATTTTTTAGTCTGAACTCTAGGCTCTTAGCCCGCGCAGCTCACAGTACTATCTTCCCCTTGGATCTCTCGAATGGTGTCTGCGTGTGGCCTGTAAGCCGGGCCAGCTCCCGGGGTGAACTTCCCCTTGGCTGTCTCGAATGGTCTGCGTCCAGCCTGGAAGCCGGGCAGCTCCCGGTATGTACTTCCCCTTGGAGCTTTCGAATGATACCTGAGCGTAAATCAAACAGACTCTCTCCTATATAGAATGTATATTATCTGTCTGCGAGTTAGTCCAAGATAGTAGTATAATAATGCAAGCTACTTCATTACCCTAGTTTTCGGTATACATCATGTAGGTAAAGAATTCTATATTAAACAGAACACTAAGTCTTTAGTGTTACAGAAGTAGATACAAGTTGTCTTCGATCCTACATTTCAACGTAAACAACCTCTCAACTCTTGTATTCTTCTGTCTCAAAATCAGGAATTTCCACCAAACTCTTTTCTTCGATTCTACACAAGTAAAAAAAAATGCCATGCAAAAGGGGGAAAGGGAAAGGTGAGAGTAAGAATAAAAATAACTTTCGCCTTACATTGGTAGGAATATTTGGTGAGGTGTCCATATAGTGAGGGACTGAATATTTTGTATGTCAACTTTATCATAAATCACATTGTTACCATCTATTATATAATGTAAAATTTATATTGTTTACATTGCATAATTTGTTTACTTAAGGAGCGTATGGTTAATAATTTTGCATGACCTCGGAATGAAATCTCAGAATCAATGCATTCCTGTCGAGACGGCCAGGCGAACGTGATTTCCCGCACTAGTAACCTGAGTCAGTTGTTCCCACTGGGATATCCGTCTCTAGGGCCTAAGTAAAGCTTTAGTTATTGCACCTACAGTTCTTGAGAGATGCTCTTTGAGCGCACAACCTTTTAGATGCGTCCGTACTTTAGCTACTTGAATTTAACGAACAGCATAGCTTTAAGCTATTAAATCTACAAATGGCGGACGTCTAGGCAATACATAATTTTGATCACAGAGATAGGTTTACCTTTCGGCCAGTTTAAATGTCACGTGATGTATCCTTCCGTCGGTTGCTTCACAAAGATCCACGAATATTCTACGAATATTAGTCTGCGCTGTCAACATTTGAGAATGATAGGTCAGGGGCTAGATTATCCAGTCTTTAACATTATCATAAAAAGCGTCTAACGGAGGTAACTCGTACTAAAACAAGATGTTCGCGCCAATGAAATTAATTTAAGAATGCCATTTCAAAAAATTTCAACTCTTACTTGGCTCAACAACATTAAAAACCAAACTACCAGTTACACATGGGCAACGTCCCAGACCCTCTGTGCGTTGAAGACTAGGAGGTTCTGGGTGACCGAGACTAGCTTCTATTGAATGGATTATTGCTTGATGAACCGGTTTCATTGCCTGTAACAAGCCGGGCATGAAAGTTATCGGGATTACTATTATAGATGTTCAAGAGCTCAAGACTGGATTCAAGTCTCTGGTTTTCGATCTTGTGCATTTAAGTTTCGTGGCACCCATCTTGCAAACACCCTGGACACGTGCAAGTTCGCATGAATTATAGTGGAAACACTTCCTTGAAAAAATGCCACACTCTGAAGATATCTCGTCTACCTTTATTCTACGATCGGACATGATTAAACCCTGGCCGCCCCCGCCCCCCATTTTGGGCACCAAATGCTGGGAAAATTTGGGCACACAATTGTACTTTGTAAAAGTTGTATAAAAAAATATTGTGTTCTTGAATGTGTCCAATTTAACAGCGAATTTCAATTCAGTGTCTATTGTTAGGCAATTAAATAGAAATCTTAAGACTCGAACCCTCTATTGTTTGGAGTACAGTAAGCCACGAGTTACAGTTACATAAACAACTGTTTTTAGTTGATTATATGACAAGTAAATAAAATTGATGATTTAGAAATTAAGAACTAATTCATCACAAAAGAGATATTGTAGAACCTGTCATGGGCCTTCAAATAAAAATTGAACTATCTTTTATTTGATAAAAACTCCTCAGAATCACTTAAAATGCATATCTATTCATACGCGATTTTGTAAAAAAAAAAAACAAAACAAAAAAACACAGACTCCCTCAGCAGCATCAGGGGGTACATTACACCCCCAGAGAATCTAGGCGCCCCGAGAAATGACGCCCCTCATAAACTTTGACAACCACTCAATTATAAAATAATACACGTAATCAGCCGCCTATGTAATAATATTTACCATATAAAATATAAAGAGTGGTCGAAAAGGGGGTTTCCAGCAGCGTTTTTTTTTTCAACATTTTTTGAGGGTAGAACCCAGACGTGGGTGCCACCCGATAGGCGAAATACCCCTCCTATCACCCCTTTCTGGGTCAGCGGCTGTCCAACAACAAGACATTATAGTGAGTTCGTTTTGGTCCCCCTATCCATATTTGATAAGGCCTTATCGGTCTTTGGGGGCGCCACCGCCACCAAATGACATTATTAGAGATTCTCGTTCTGTCGCCCTATGCACGTGTCCTTATTGGTGTTTCGGCTAGTTCTAGTTTAGAGGACCAGAATTTTCTTATTCTGGTGTGTTTAACATCAAAATAGCGACACCAAAATTGACACATGGGATTGTGGCTCCAAGAGCATCGAAAACGGGTTTGCGGCAGTCAAAATTTCAAAATTTTCGGGGGAGCGGGGGGATGTCTGTTTGTCGCCGCTCATTAACCCGGGCATTATATTGACGCCCCTTCCACCACCCTGCTGCACTCCTATTTTCAAAATCCTTGTATCGGACATATATAGTCGGTACTCGGTCCGTTAGTTTTTGGGCACCAACCACCACCGCCCCACCCCCCAGTCAAAAATATCCCCGTACGCCTATGCCCGTGCAACCTTATCATCTGTAATGGCTTCATTGGCCCTTCCTGACCGTTGGTCATCGTCCAAGAAGCTGCAACCCCACTTAAACTTAGCTTACTATTTTGAAACAGTAGAATATTGAGGGGCTTCCCACCCATACACAATGGGCATGGGTTTATGCATTTCGGCGGCATTCGCCCCGTCTTTCGTGAGATACCCTCACGATGCTCAGTTACGGAAGCCCATAAGGGTCAATCAAATGAAAAAAAATATATTCTGACTATCTTGTAACTACAAGATAGCCATTTCTTTATAACTATCTTTTAACTACAAGACAGCATAACTAGTTTATTTTAAGGTCCTTCCACACTGAGAGAGAGGGAGAGAGAGAGAGGGGGGGGGGGGGGGGGTTAACGTCCACTTGACACAAAATAGGTCATTTCAGGACTAACATGTGGTTTAATTTTATTTCAATAATTCGTTTGCGCGTAGGGGTCTTTTTCCTTACTGTCTATAATTCAAAATTTAAACAAGCTTTCAGGCAAATTTAAATAGCGTCCCGTGGCTTCAAAGAGCGCAGTAAGATTATGCATTATGATATAAATATGTAGTTGGTGAAAGAATGAAGTCAGTGGTATTTATGGGAGCATGAAATCGGTGTATGGCGACCTTAAAATTGTTACCCATGGGCTTCTCGCTATCCTGTAATTACAAGATAGTCAGATTTTTTTTTTCATTTGATTGACCCTTATGGGTTTCCGTAGTTTTAGAACTTTTCATGATTACTGGAGGTTACCTGTGTTCAACAGGCTGTAAATAACCGGGAAGGGTTGTTTATGTCTGCAAACTGTTAATTTTAGTGTACAAATATCTAAATACGACAACAAATGAAGAAATAACAATTAATAAGGACTATGAATTAAGAACTAAGAATAAAGAACATTGAAAAAAGAGCTGTTTAGTGTTCCATATACTTCACTATACCCCGGTGTCTTACCGTCTTTATGTCATCAATATGAAACAGAAATCAGATATAATTTACTTACCCTGAATAAAAATCACAAATAAAATAGACAGAAGATACGTCTACAAATGGCGGAGCTCTAGGTAATAATGACGTAAATGAAATACTTCTCTATTAAATCAAAAAGCCCTATTTTCGGTTTAATACCAGACCCGGATGTAAATTTTACACACTGCACGATCGATTTGAAATCATAGTCAGGTGTTACGTTTAAATGGGTCATTTAATATGATTGCTGTATAATATGTGTGCATATATAACACCACAGTGCGTATAGATTATTGTATGTGTACAAATTATACTATATGCTCATAGGCGTACGAGGCAGGGGGGTCGAGGGTCACCGCCCCCCCCCCCAATATTTGCATGAAAAAAAAAAATAGAAATATGAAAAGAGCTCAGAATTGTGAGATCGGTCATTAGCCGAGGAATTTTTGAAAATGGGGTGAGGGTAGGGGTATGGCCTTGTCGGGGAAGGCTATGGTCTTGTTGGGAATAAATGCTCAGTTTGTCGGGAAGCGTCGCGCCGTCTGTTGGGTTTTGAATATTTTTAATAATATGGAAGCGGAAAGAATGATGAACACGTACGCCATCTGAATAGAACTAGCACGTAGCCTACACATGACCTTTCTCAGTTCTTGAGTACTGTGTTCCTGTATACTGGCATCCAACGTCATGCACCGGACGAGCCCAGTGATAGAAGTGAGCAGCTGAAAATTTTCTTTAATAATAATTGATAAGTTTGTAATAATATTGTACCTTGTAGTCACATATAATATACATGTACGATGGCTCATAGGGCCGTAAATAATTCGTTATTGGGCCCTTTTCTTTGGAAATAAATATTCATAGGTGAATGTAAGGTGCCACTGGCAAGAATTATACAAAGATAATGTTCTCAACAACGCTTATAATATATGGTCATTCATATATTAAAAGTAGATAAAGTATATACAAGTCTTCTATACATCTGAGATCTGGATAAAAAATGTGAAATCTCATAAAATGAAAAATGTGATAAAAGTAAATCGTTCGACTTGTTCTTGTTTTCGTAATAATAGAGCTTGTATTTTAAAGACGACTTTTTACCAGTTTTTATGCTGCAACTGACATAATTTACTACCCACTCCAAATTACTAGAAAGTATTCGAAATGCCTAGAAATCGCGTCAACGGCCGTCTGGTTTTCAAAATTTTCTAGGGGGAGGCGGCCAGCCCCCCCCCCTTCCCCGTCGGATGCTTCGCGCCTTCGGCGCTCGTACGTTCGGATACTTTTCGATACGGTCAACATGATTACTACGACTGGCCTCACTATATGATAAAACCTGATAGGATCCCCACGATTACCTCGTGATAAGAACCACGATGTCAATCGTAGTCCGAATCGTGATAGTGGCCACGGGAACCTAGCATATAACATCTTTTTGATCAAGATTCAAGGATTAGTCAAAATTATGGAATGCACATTTGTAACACTATTGTAAGTGATGACAGCAATCATTTTCATAAATATATGATTTATTTACATCGGAACAGAATACAACACATCTACATAACTACATAACAGCAATACGGGTACTAAAACTATATGAGCTCTACCATTCCGTCTCTCTGTCAAGGCAGCTTCCAAGCTCAAAGGATTTGTTTTAACAACCTCGGCTAATTTATACTAAACTTAGATGTCGTATAAAGTTTATTAAACCATGCATATACATATATTATTGATATTAAATATATCATATAAAGAACAACACAATGAATCAGCTGTCATTGATAGATTTTATACTATAAGCACGGTCAGTGATAGCTCAGCGTATTGAACTCTCTCACTCCGTAACACATTCTCGTTTATTGTTAAAGTGGTATTTGTTAAAGTTAAATTTTTAAAATGTATTTTAAAAAGCCTTAAAATAGATGGTATCTATAAATGGTCCTACCTTGCAATTGTTAAAGAATAATCCTTTAATCCTATAATTCACTATTGCCAGTTGAGAAATTGGCAAAAATATCATTTTCAACTTCGAATTCAAACGTTGGAAGATCGATATTGCATTTGGGGGTGGGGTTAGAAAAACAAGGGGGGTAAATGTGTTATTATTTCCGGTGTTAGTGATTTATAAGAGTGGGAAATAATGCCTATGATCGTATAATAGTGAGTTGACAACCTATTGAGCAAAAGACATAGAAATAATTATGTTTTGACTTTTTTTTAGAAAATATGAAATTCTTGCTTTAAGCGTTAAACCACAAGGCCTCCCTCCCGATCTTGTTAGAACGATTGAGGGTATATTTATAGTAGAGAATCCCTATCGACTTTGGTAAGGTCCAATACGTTCTCACCACGAAACGGCACCAACCGAAGCGAAATGTGCTTGTTAACGCACTACAGGCCACAGTGTTCGTTGATTTTTTTTTTTTTCATTTTAATTTGCTACGTCAATCTCAATTGGTCAATCATTATCAATTTTGACGTCTATCAGATTTTTTGTCATGGGATAAGGCATCGAAAATAGCGACAGCATGAGATTTTTCGAGTCCCATGCACGCTCTGGTTACATTTTATTCGCGGATTTTTTCAATTCTAATTTGTAGAACTACTGTTGGTTTTGACGTTGATCGGATACTGGTCCATTCCAGTAAATCAGAACGTACATTTCAGATTTTTAACGAAGCCTTTAATCCCGATCAAAAAGACGCATTTTTGGCATTTCGCCGAATCGGCAATTTGGCAAAATAAACCTTCTGCAACTGAAAATCGAAATTAAATCAGTCCAGTCACACAATTCATATCGGGGTTTACAAATTCTCAAAATAGCGAATCAAAATGAGGCATTCCCGATATTACATGTTTGCCATAAATATCTAATCAAAATGGGTTATTCCCAATATTACGTCTGTCATAAATAGCTGTTTTATATCCAAATATTGTAAATTTATATAGTAGTAGAAACAATTTTATCACCCAACATTACATTCTACAGTAAATATCGCTTGTGTGATAAATTAGGATATATCGCTTTACATGACTCTGACTGGTCAATCAAAAAGTAGCTACTTTTTTTTTTATTCTCAAGAACAATTCATTTTTTCTTTATTAAAGGTAACTTCTTTCTTATTAAGAAAGGAACTATTTTTATTCAATTTATCTTGATGGAAGCAATGGGTCAATATAAAGGACTTTGCAATGGTTAAATTGTTGTCAAACAAATGATGTAACACTACGCCTTAAGATAAATATAAAATAATAAAATAAAATAAAGTACGAACAATCCAAATTATTTGACAAAATTCGAAGTCCTAAAACACGTTATAGGCAAAATAGTGTAATCAGCAAATGGACTGTTCATCGTGTACAAGATACACAACAAACAGGATTTGGAGGGGAAATATATCAGCAAGTGGTAGGTATCCCCATGGGCACCAACTGTGCACCTTTGCTTGCTGATTTATTTCTCTATTCGTATGTAGCCGAATACATACAGGCGCTAGTTAAAACAAATAAACGATTAGTTAGACATTTTAATTTTACTTATCGGTATATCGATGATGTTATATCACTGAATAATCCTAAATTTAGTGATTATGTAGAATTCATATATCCTGATGGGCTCGAAATTAAAAATACTACTGACAGTGACAATTACGCTTCCTACTTGGATCTGCGTATCGATTTTGACAATTGCCATAGACTGAGTGTTAAATTGTATGATAAACGAGATGACTTTGACTTCCCGATTATTAACTTTCCTTTTATTAGTAGTAACATTTCTGTATCACCAGCTTATGGAGTGTTTGTGTCTCAGCTAAAACGTTACGTGAGAGCTTGTTCTTTTTATTCTGATTTTTTTAAGTAGATCGAGAAATTTGTCATCTAAGCTTAAACTACAAAGATACTTGCGCACTAAACTTTAAAAAGTTTTATGGTCGTCATATTGACTTGATTGGTAAATATAACATGTCTCTCTAAGCTGTTATTCTAGATATATTTAATTGACGCGTATCCTATTTACTATCCTCTGATTATGTCTACTTCATCTGACTTTGGACTGTTGATTACAGATTAAACATCCATAAGTGTACAAATGTGTTGTTAATGATGTGTTCCGATTTGAATATTGTTCAGAATAAGAAGCAAAATAAATAAGATATGTTTACAGGATCATTTTGTTATACGAAAAACTAAGTGATGCGTTTTCTATGGCGCTCAGTATAGATTAAAAGACACTGTGAATAATATCTTGCAATCGAGCTTTTAATTTACTATGGGGAATTTTAGTGTACAAAGTAGAAAAGTCAGAAGTTTGAATAGATGAGATCGAAGCAAGCGATCTAGATTGAAAACCAGTGGGAGTAAACCGAAGGACCCAGAGAAAACCCACGAGGATGGACAGGCGACCCTACTCCTGGTAAAGTACAACCGGGGATTCGAAACCACGCCAGTTGACTCAATGTCAGGCCTTATGATACAGCACGCATATGCTAACCATTCGGCCATCCAACCAGGGGCGTCCCCCCCCCCTCAACCAAGAAAAAAAATAGTCGCTCGCTAAATCTGTGCAGTCGGTCGCAAAATAGGAATAGTCGGTATCAATATAAGTGCTCACTGCAGACGTCACGCTACTCACGCAAAACTTTAGCATAAAATAACCTTGTCAACTTAACATGTTTGAAAATACGTTGTGTTTAACGCTTATTCTGTTGTGAGTGTTGGTCTAACGACAAAATTTTACTCGGGGAGAAAAATAGTCGGTTACAAATTAAGTTCAGTCATTGCAGTTGGTCTTAAAAACGTGTTTTAGTTTTATTCTGGTGTGAGTATGTTGGTCTAACAACAAAATTTTACCCAGGGGGGAAATTGGCGGTCTCAAAATAAGTTTAGTCACTGCAGTCTGTCTCAAAACAAACCAGAATAGATCTCAAATACTATGTATTTGCGTGAATCTGTGAGCTTATTTTGTTGTATATCGGTCTAACAACCAAATTTCACCCAGGGAGAAAAATAGTCGGTCTCAAAATAAGCGCAGTCACTGCTGTCGGTCTCAAAAACAATGCCAGAATAGAACCCAAATAATATGTATTTGAGTGAATCCGTCACACAAAACTAAAGTATAAAATAACCGTCTGCTTGTGCATAAATCGGTCGCATTTTGGCTAAACACCCCCTCCCCCCAAACAAAATCGTTATGTACGCCCCTGCATCCACCCCCCCCCCAAAAAAAAATAACCCCAAGGTTATTTCATGTCCTTCTCGCTGTACATTAAACTATAAACACAGGCTAGAGAGATACCCCACTGTATACTAGACAGGTTAGAGCATACACAGTTTAAACAAAAGTTGATCATACAATTATAACATCCGGAGTGATTTTTTTATGGATGTACAATGTGACATAATACGTCTATAACATTAAAAGATGGTCGGTAAAATGAAAATCAGTATAGTATATATCTAAAACCAAAATTATCTAAACTAGCTTGGAAAGTAACCAAACTATTAGCATAATAAACATATTATGTATATATGTTACGCGCAATCTTCACCCCCCCCCCCCGCGCAGATTGCAATCTGCGTTGTCGTGTTGCGCAGATTGCACTCCGCGCGCGCAGATTGCACCTCGCGCGCGCAGATTACAATTTGCGCTGATGAAGCTGGTGCGCAGATTGCCCACGTTGCGCTGATTACCCCTCGATGTTTTTCGAGATGTTAGTTGTCTGTCAGACGTATATATATTTGCCCACGTTGCGCTGATTACCCCTCGATGTTTTTCGAAATGTTAGTTGTCTGTCAGACGTAAATATATATATGACCTGCCCCCTGTCGGCTTTGTAGTGAATAATTTTTAAAATCACAACATAATTAGCGTGTGTGCATAGAAAATAAGATTTAATTTGAAATTCTGTCAGCAGTATCTCATAATCGGTGCTGACCACGTAACTGAATGTAAAAAAAAATATTTGCTGTAGTTTGACGTAACTACATATGGTTACAATTTATGTGTTCACAATTAATAGAAAAAAAAGATTTTGAAAATATTCACTGATTCAACTTGGTCATCGTTTTATTCTTTCTATTATTCATTTTCCATCAAGAGGACATTTTTTTTATAAAAATGGCTGACTAAATTACTACGTGCACCAAACAACGATAATTTTTCATTGGTTAGGGGGGCCTAAACGCGGGTAAATTTAGAGTAGCTATTGGCTAACAACACGCATAAACAACTTTATTTGCATATTGCATACATAATATTTATTGTGTTTTGTGTAGGATGGCATGCAGCCCTAAAGAAGACGATAACCTCGCATGTACAATGATGTAATTAATATCCGCTTAGTCGTAAAATGCGTAATAAACTTGACCAAAAAAATCAAAAAAAAATCTAGTTCGGGTCATGAGCACGGATCACTCGTCCACTTCCTCAAATGCATACGGCCAATTACGGGTCTGGTAATAAACTTGCCGTATCTTTCTTATATGATACTATCGAGAATATACTATAATATATCGAAGTGTTTGTAAGTATCGATTTCTGGCATCGGTTGGTAAACCTTACAGTTCTTACACGTACATAAAAATGGCTTTATGTAAAAGAAACTTATTGTACGACGGTATTTTCACACAAAAAAAAAACAAACCCAAAAACACACAATGGCCTAAGATTGGTTCCAGTCTACGAATAAGGCCGCCGTCGCTTGGAATATACAGTAATAAATGTCCGTCATTTAGATTATATTCTTTGAATGACTACCACCATATTACAGACGTGTAATTACACCACCGTCGCATGGAATATACAACAATCATTGCAAGAACGAACGAAATGATCTGCACCTGTAATCTCCGATTTCTGTTATACGTACGCTATATAGTATTATCATTGTGCACATAATATGGATTAATCTAGCTGGAAATACACCTGTGGACCACCGATAATGTAAGACAATTTTTCACGAATATAATTATTTTTGACTTGCGTATATATTATTACAATTCTGTGCTACCCTACTCGACACTATGCAAAAAACACGATAAGTTGCTCCTTGAGGCTGTCGACTTGAAAATAATTCCAACCAATAATACTATAAATAGTATGCAATATGCAAATAAGGTTGTTTATGCGTGCTGTTAGCCAATAGCTACTGTAAATTTCACCGCATTTTTACGACTCTAACCAATGAAAAATTATCGCTGTTTGGTGCACGTCATTTTTATTTAAAAAAATCCTCTTGTTGGAATATGAGTAACAGAAAGAATAAAACGATGACCAAGTTGAACAAGTAAATTTTTCTATAAATTGTAATTACAACCATATATCGTAATCACATAGGCGGCTCTCGAGTCGGTAAAGTGGTAATTTGGCGTAAAATCTGAACGCCTTGTGTTATAAAACACTCGGTTCATTTCTCGCAAATTTAATTAAAATGACTCATAATACTAAGGCAGTGATCCATGGTGATTACCGATTAAGATTAAGCGGATTATTATCATCGCAGTAACTCATTAAATTGCCCGGACAAAGTTCAATTCGCGCGCGCAGATTGCTCATCGAAAATTAGACGGAGATTCACGCATGCGCAGGGGTAATCTGCGCATGGAGGGCAATCTGCGCCTAACATATACAACGTAAAAAAACACAGGTTAGAGATAGATACCCCACTATATACTACACTACATTCACATCCCCATAGGTTAGAGAGATACCCCACAGTCTTTCTGCCATCAATATGAAACAGAAATAAGACATATTTTACTTACCATGAATAAAAAAACACAAAATAAAATAGACAGAAGATACGTCTACAAATGGCGGAGCGCTATGTAATAATGGCGTAAATAAAATACTTCCCTATTAAATCAAAAAGCCCTATTTTCGGTTTAATACCAGACCCGGGTGTAAATTTTACGCACTGGACGCTCGATTAGAAATCATAAAGTCCGTAGGTTTAAGAATTAAAATGGGTCACTTATATGATTACTGTATATTTGTACATATATAACACCACGGTACGTATATAGATCATTGTATGGGTACATAGTACACTGTATGCTTTAAATATTATGGATTCGTAGCGGAGAATTGTTGTCAAAAGGACGTGTCGTCGTAGCAGTTGCCTCGTTGATATCAATTTGTCCGAATTCTTAACAAAAGTCCGACAGAGTACATGTCTAAAGGATAAATTTCTATAGTATTGTGCAGAGTTTGGAAGGCTTGTAGGAATTGAAGACCCTGTAGATTTTCCCACAGTTTTTTATTTGTTTTTTTTTTGTTGGGGGGGGGGGTTCTATAAGAAAATATTGTAGTGCTTTAGTGCATTTTCTGTAGGAAATTCTGCAGTTATATAGGAGAGAATAGTGTAGCACTCCGTAGTTTTCTGTAGGAATGTGTACTATAGCATGATTTCTTCGAAATTGATAAACTTATTTGTTTCTACCGTTAATTAATTGATGATTCACCAGTCGGAACCATGCTAAGATTTCATCGTGGTATCACTGAAATACAGGAAAAATAATAGTAAAGGGAACTATCGATTTCATCGCGAATCTCAAAAATAATAGTCCGGGTACGTATGAAATTTAAGCGCCAAAATATAGAAGAATGGTGTATTTACCTTGTCACAAAAGTTCAGCTCAAAATATTCTTGTGTTAGTGACCATTACTCTATGTAGACTTATATTCTTGTATTGGTGACCATTACTCTATGTAGACTTGTATTCTGGTATTGGTGACCGTAACTTTAAATGATCTGGTCGTAGGCTCTGAGAAGATACACGCCTTGGTCACGATTAAGGGTCGGGGTATGTCGGCGTATCTGGATGGCCTCGTTCAAGGTTTGTGTTGGTCCATCCGTTTATTTAAGGTAACTCGTGTTTCCCGTACTACGTATGACTCAACATAGCCTTTGGGTTAACCGGTGGGGGTCAAATTGTCATTAGGATGTCCCTGTTGCTTGTCCTTTTGATGGAGTTTACTCCAATCCCTGGATGCTGGTGTAATATTCTCCATATTTGGTATGATACCTTGCCGTTAAACGTGATATACGTACAGGTTATTTGGGAGGTGGCGGGGGTTTTGGGTCATCTGACTGGGTTTTATTAATTATTTTCTGCACTACTGCTTGTGAGTATCCATTAAGTTCAACGAATACTCCCTGTAGGTACTGGATTTCATCCTGGTGGTTGGATCTACTGCACAGTTTTTTGGCTCTCTTCACAAGGGCTGATATGGTGACTGTTTTAGTGCTGTATGAGTGGTTTGATTGAAAATGAATGTACTAGTCTGTGTGTCGAGGTTTACGGTAAACACTGGATGTGGTGGTTTGCTCCTGTCTTCATAGTCAAGTGTTTGGGTGGTTTAACAGATCAATTTGCCTTGGTCTTCCAGTATAACAAACGTATCATCAAATTTTCTTGCCAATAAGATTGGTTTGATAGGGGAACTGTGTAATGCGGATTCTCCCAAGACTGGCAAATAAATTTGAGCAGTGATGAGGGGTGGGGTGGGGGCTTCCCATGGACAGGCCATCAATCTGTTCGTAGAAATTTTCCTCGCAATGGAAGTACAGACACTCTCTCAGTAGCATGATGAAGTCATCTGTGGTGAGGATTGGGTGGATCGGTTCATCTAATTCATCAAGTCGTTTCCTCGGGACGTTTAAAGCTTCGGTTCTTAGTTTTTTTTGTGAACAAATCCATGACATCCTATGATATCACCTTTCCATGTCACTCTGTTTTTTTTTTTTTGCGTTTCATGCAAAATTCTGCAGTCTTTGATGAAGGAGACTGCGTGCTTGCTTACAAAGGTGAGTTGTATGGATCTGTAACTATACTCATGGTTGTAAACACTAGCACCAAGACTCTGGCATTTGTGTCGTGTATAATAAAGCATTTAGTATTGTTTGTGCTGTGTATAATCACACTGATCCCACAGTGAATATTCGCGAGGCCGCTACAATCACTGATAAAGATGGCATCGACGTGACTTAATGAGTCACCTGTATTAACTTTTTTCTTCCGACAAAATAAATTCCCAAACATTTTTTTGAAGTGTAAGAAAAATAAATAAAGACGTTTGAAGTATCTGTAGTTAACAAATATTTCCTATTTAGTGTAAATGGCTATTAAAATGAGTGAAAGGCATCATTTTGCCCGAAGCAGTTACGTGTTACGTAAACGTAAATATATTGCACCACATTTTTGTTAACTAATCATTATTTGCTTGATAACAATACCTGTATGTGTATTGAAACGTAGCATGTCAAAAAACAACCCGCGGCATGAAATTAAATGGGAAAACAGGGAAATTCTAGCCAGGAACTTGACAGTGTGGAAAAACAGAGTTCTCAGAGAAGCCCTAGAAATTCAAAAACATACGCCCAAATTAAACAGAGACACAGGACATTTTCTCCCTAATCTATGGGTAGATTTACGTAATCCTTAATCACTGTGTAGTTCATGTATTCACCCACCCCACCCAAACTTGTTTTTTACTTTCTTATTTTTCCTGCTAATTGGTTTTTCATTGTTATTTTTATATTAAATCTTGTTAATTGTGGTTTATCTTCTATAAACGGTTTCTACTTGTTATCTTTGATATGTTTAATTAATTGGTGTTATCTGCATTAATGGTTTCTACTAGTTGTCTATATTATTACATCTTTCATCTTGGTTAATTAAGTTGTTATTGTTTTATCTGCTAAATGTCCATCAATATATTGCACCACATTTTTGTTAACTAATCATTATTTTCTTGATAACGATACCTGTATGTGTATTGAAACGTAGCATGTCAACAAATTCAGAAGTAGTATATCCATATAGTGTGTTTATTTTTAGTGAGATCTCTTTCTATATGTCTTATAAGGATTAATGCACGAGCCAATGAGTGACGCCGCGTGATGTGAATGCACGTGTTAAAGACAGTCATCTGTGACAGAGATAATTCGTAAGTAATTCTCTGTGAAACAGATTGGTGTATAATAGTGTGTACTTCAATATCTATATCAGGAAGTTTCAAAGAGGCATCCCGGCATAGAATCTGATAACTGATGGTTACATTTTTGAGAATTTCATTTTCTAAGTATGGATGTTTGTTTCGAGGCGTGGTCGTGCAGACTTTAGAGCGAAGTTCAGTTACTTGGCCGGAACAACGATCAATACTTGTAAAATATAATTTTCAAAAACTCGAACCACAAAATTGATGGGGTTTTCCACAAGTCAGATCGTTCTAAAGTCTACCCGATGGGGTCATAAGTTACATGGCTGAAACTTGAAATAGAAATGGATCAGTGCTTAGACAAAGTGATTTTCGAAAATCTAACCTTTAATATTAGAGCCTTTTCTAAAATCAGGATGACCTTTATAACTTAGCCCCACCCGAATCCCTATATATAAAGCTTATAATAATGTAATATCAATGATACCTTTTTGAACCGCGGCAGAATTCAAAATACTAACACAAAAGTGAAATGTTATTGGACATGTGAAATCCTCAAATGCGGAATGGTAGAGCTGTTGCAAAAAGAGTAAGCCTGAGATGCCCAATTCACTGCGCTAATTATAGCTAAATGAATAGATAATCAGGACCGGTATTATATTTATGTCTTCAAACATTCTGTTTTTCCTTTCTGGTACATCACAACCCCCATTCAGCAATTATTCAGAATGTTATTCAACATTATATAACATAGTGAAAAACACAAACAAATATTTCAAAAACATTTTGGAATGCTGTAAAATTTGAAAATTTGTTTTGATCTGTATGAATAATGAATATTCTCCTCATGGATTGTAGAAAATATTACTGACAGTTGGCATTCGCATTCTCAGTTCGGCTCTCTGGCCTAGATTAATGACAAAAAGTTTTTTTCTGATATTTATGTCATCAACATGAAACATGGGTAAGATATATTTTACTTACCATGGATAAAAATACATAACTAAAATAGAGAAGAAACGTCTACAAATGGCGGAGCTCTATGTAACAATGGCGTAAATGAAATACTTCCCTATAATCAATAAGCCCTACATGTATTTTTGGTTGAATACCAGACCAGGATGTACTAAAGATTTCCCCATTGACTTTAATGTTAATTGTCGTCTTTTAGACCGACTTTAACTTTTTCCCAAATTTTCGTTGAGTCGAATGCTTTCTGCCTCTCTTGCCCAAATGCATGTATCAGGTTCACCATGACGATATGCACACAGAAAAATAACAAATCAGTTGCATTGATTGTAATATTAGAGATCTATAATGAAACATGTATCCCCACCCTCTAAACATGTCACTGACTGAATCAATTTATGTTTTACCACCCCTCACTAACATATGTACATATAAACTAAAATAAACTAAAATCGAACATCAAGCTGACATTTACACATCTACACCAGTTTTGCACCAGGGTGTGGTCTCATTGGACTGACTTGTCTCAGGGTACTAAGTTACTTAGTTTGATTTTAAACAAATAAAGGGTAGAAATCCATGAAATGTACAAAATAACTATTTATTGGTGAAAAATGAATTCAACCGCAATTTCAAATTACTATCATTTAATTGTCAACACAGGTGCAATTAAATCTCTCAAAAAACATTAATAAAAAAAAGGTGGGGTGGGGCATTTATAGCCTATTTTAACGAAATGATGGTGTAAAAAATGTCGAGAAAGACTGGAATATTGCTTTCTACATGAAGGAAATGCAAGAATTAAATGTTTCAAAGAAGAAAAAAATGCTTGCTTTGGGTACAATAGTGGCAAAATTGAGCCAACCCCTGTTTTGAACATTTGGTACAAATCCATCTGCTGCACATTATTAACTCACACATAGCAGACCTTGTATGTGAAAAGGCCATTTTAGATCCATTACACTAGAACATCTTTGGCTTTTTACGAAGATATGTTATATTTAATACCGAGGGGATATACGGCATGAATGAGCATCACAATCTCGCTATAATTATCAGACAATTAAGAGAAGATATGCTGCATGAATAAACATGTTATGTTAAACGATACAACAAACATAATTTCGAAATGAAATAAAATTGTGTTTATTAAGCGTTTAAGTTGGCGCTAATGTGTACACGAGACCTTAGTTTCCCATCCCACTTGCACGACTAGACAGTGTTCTTGACATACTCTTCGTCCTACACCACTGTCACGGGAAAAACTCCGCCGGAAATATCCAACGAACTTTTTCGGTCAACACCAAGATCGAACACGTGACCTTTAGGTTAGCCAGCGTTTTACTCACTGACCAATAAAGTAAACAGAACGGAAAGTAACGCTAAATGATAATGAAATGAAAAGGTTTAACGTCCTAAGGGTCTGCTTTGACTATGCTAATTAAAACGGGGAAGTAACGGAAAATTGTGACGAATTTGTAAATGTCAGAACAAGTGTAATAATTTAAATGATTGCATCTGGGAATAGTTCCGGTCTCACTGTGTGTTGATTAAGTAGTTCACTGTAACTTGTGAAAAATAGAACAATGTCTAAAATGACGTAAAAGCAATGTTGGCACACTCGTTCTAGATTATCTTATGTAGAACAACTCCATTACAGGGGCGTTTGTTGGGGCTTTACAATTAACCCCTTTTAAAGGGGATATTACAAAAAGTAACAATATCAACTTAGACATATATCCTTCAAGACTTCCTACTCCTTCTGGGGACACATTGACAGGGTGGGTAAGACGCTGGCTCGCTAGTCTGCCTTTCACTTTCTACTCGTTTTACCGTAAAATGTGTCACTTCAAACAACCTACATTAGTGTTTGAAGTGACACATTTTACAAACAACCTACATTAGTGTTTGTTTTTAACCTATTGGACGGCAAGATCGGTGCTTTGTATGACTCGATTCTGTCCAACCTGACTGATGTATTTTTAGCCTGTGTGTCTTGGAGTGCCGCAAAGAATAGAGCTTTTGTGGATGCTAATATTTCATTGGCTAGTTCTGGCTTTACTGTGCACCATGTTCCCAGGACACGACGTAAAGACATAAGATTAGCTTAATCCTTATATCAAATATGAAAATGTTCAAAGATACAAGTGGGTCATTTTAATCTATGGAAGTCGTTGACGTCAATATCCACATATAGTGCCCTTGATAGACAGAATAGTGTCATCCCAATCCTGCTGGACGTGTCCACTGCATTCGACACCATAGACCAAGACATTCTTGTTAAAGGTCAATATTGGTGTCAGTCGTGATAGAACTGGTTTAACACGTTCCAAATATATTTTAACTCAGAGATCATTGCTACGATATGTGCGTTTTTTTTGAGGTCGCAAACAATTTTTAGCTCCATATATTTTCGCGTGAAAACAGAACAAAAATAGTTTAGGTTGGAAATCGTAATTTACAGTACTGATATGAAATTAGTCCTTGTGGGCATTTTTCTGTCTCATTTTAACTATATAACTGGTGTAAACATTTTGAGATTTTATGTAAATCGCTATATTAAAGATAAATTATTATTATATTATTTCTCCCAGGTGTTTCCGTACATCACTAATCATACTTATTAATTTACTGTTAAAAATACGCTTTAAATCGTTGAAAATGCATATCTGTTCTGCAGTTATAGTTATATTTTATATGGTTCTGATTGGTATTTGTTGCGCCCAAGCTCACGCTCAAAGCAACACAATGGCTGAAACTAGACACATGTCCAGAAAAAACTTTAACAGCAGCGGATGCTTATAATGTATTAAGTGCTGGTCATAAATTAAAATGCATGAAGGTATTTGTTGCGCCCAAGCTCAAGCTCAATGCAAAGCAACACAATGGCTGAAACTAGACACATGTCCAGAAAAAACTTTAACAGCAGCGGATGCTTATAATGTATTAAGTGCTGGTCATAAATTAAAATGCATGAAGGACTGTAACACAACAGTGGGCAATTGTTTGTCCGTGACCTATGATAGAAGAAACTATCACTTTGACGATATCGGTGATAGTTGTACTAATTTGGTGGAGGAAACCCATACACAATATTACTACAAGGTAAGAATTTAATATGAATAAAATAATAACATAAATTTGTAAACAGTAACATTTTTAATTTTTTTATATATAAACAGTGTTATTATAACGTAAAGTTTTAATATATAAGCTGTATTATTATACGGTAAAGTAATAATATTTGTAAATTGTGCTATTTTAATATTAGAAATATAGGTAAAATACGTAAATTTGTAACTGTAGAGGCCACTCAGTCACTTTTTAATTCTCTTGTCACTTCTCGATTAGATAACTTTAATTCACTTTTAGTTGGTATACCGTTAAAGCTTATACATAGATTACAAAAAGTACAGAATACTACAGCTAGACTTGTTACTTTAACTAAGAAATGTGACCACATAACTCCTGTTTTATATAATTTACATTGGTTACCTGTTAAATATCGAATTGATTTTTATACGCCCACATTTTCATGTGAAAGTATTATGTCGTCGCCCCTGTCTGTCCGGACACAATTTGTTTGTGGACTCTCTACCGGTCACAATTCTTATCCGATTTTGACGAAACTTGAAATATAGGTTTATCCCCATAAGATCTCTGTTCCTTTCGATATTGGCATGTATCGGATCGGAACTTCATGGATTATGGCCCCTGATTGTACAAAATATAAATGTTTTTAGCTTGTGGACCCTATAGAGGTCACAATTGTGAACCGATTGTGATGAAACTTGACATGCATGTCTAGAACCCCAAATTCTTGGTTCCTTTCGATATTTGCACCCATCGGATCGTGACTTCCTGAATTATGGCCCCTGATTGTCCGAAAAATCTTCCTTTTTAGCTTGTGGTCCCTCTGGAGGTCAACATTATTATCCGATTTAAAAAAAAAACGTTTGATTATATCACCGTTACATGGTAATGAAGGATGAGTTCAAATTTCGTGAAAATCGGACCAAAATTGACAAACAAAATGGCCGCCGTTTGTACGCGAATAGTGTGAAAATATGTTATATCAAGGTTGTGTACCCTATAGAGGTCACAATTCTGAACCGATTTTGATGAAACTTGACATGTATGTTCATAACCCAAAGATCTTGGTTCCATCGGATCGTAACTTCCTGAATTATGGCCCCTTATTGTCCGAAAAATTGCCCTTTTTAGCTTGTGGTCCCTCTGGAGTTCAAAATTATTTTCCGATCAAAAATACCGTTTGATTATATCACCGTTACATGGTAAAGAAGGCTGAGTTCGAATTTCGTGAAAATCGAACCAAAATTGACGGGCAAAATGGCCGCCGTTTGTACGCGAATAGTGTGAAAATATGTTATATCAAGGTTGTGGACCCTATATAGGTCACAATTTTGAACCGATTTTGATAAAACTTGACATGCATGTTTATAACCCGAAGATCTTGCGCTCATTGATGCGTAACCTCCTGAATTATGGCCCCTGATTGTACGAAAAATCACCCTTTTTAGCTTGTGGTCCCTCTGGAAGTCACAATTATTTTCCGATTTAAAAAATCCTTTGATCATATCACCGTTTCACCTTAAGGAAGGTTTGAGTTCAAATTTCGGGAAAATCGAACCAAAATTTTGACAGACAAAATGGCCGCCGTTTGTACGCGAATACCTGTTTAAAAATGGTATATCATGGTTGTGGACCCTGTACAGGTCACAATTTTAATTTGATTTTGATGAAACTTGAAATGCATGGTTATAACCCGAAGATCTTGGTTCCTTTCGGTATTTGCGCATATCGGATCGTAACTTCCTGAATTATTCAGAATTTCGTGAAAATCGTACCAAAATTGCCGGACGAAATCGTCGCCGTTTGTACGCGAATAGTCTAAAGATATGGTATATCATGGTTGTGGACTCTCTACAGGTCACAATTCTTATCCGATTTTGCCGAAAAGTCACATTTCTAGGTTGTATACCGTCACACCATAATCATTGTCGGCTTCGAATTTCATGAATATCAGATGGAACTGACCAAAAAACCCCGAAGATCTTGGTTCCTTTCGCTATTTGCGCTCATTGATGCGTAACTTCCTGAATTATGGCCCCTGATTGTACGAAAAATCACCCCTTTTAGCTTGTGGTCCCTCTGGAAGTCACAATTATTTTCCGATTTAAAAAAAGTTTGATTATATCACCGTTTTACCTTAAGGAAGGTTTGAGTTCAAATTTCGGGAAAATCGGACCAAAATTTTGACAGACAAAATGGCCGCCGTTTGTACGCGAATACTGTTAAAAAATGGTATATCATGGTTGTGGACCCTGTATAGGTCACAATTTTAATTTGATTTTGATGAAACTTGAAATGCATGGTTATAACCCAAAGATCTTGGTTCCTTTCGGTATTTGCGCATATCGGATCGTAACTTCCTGAATTATTCAGAATTTCGTGAAAATCGTACCAAAATTGCCGGACGAAATGGTCGCCGTTTGTACGCGAATAGTGTAAAGATATGGTATATCATGGTTGTGGACTCTCTACAGGTCACAATTCTTATCCGATTTTGCCGAAAAGTCACATTTCTAGGTTGTGTACCGTCACACCTAATCATTGTCGGCTTCGAATTTCATGAATATCAGACTGGAACTGACCAAAAAAATGGCTGCTCCCAAATAGTATGAAATACAGCACTTAATGATGTAGGAAAAATCACTTTCGGTATTGCTTGTTCTCTATCCATCACTCGAAAATGTGGGCGTATCCTGCCTGGCAGTGCCAGCCTATCTTTTGATTATTGCGTTGGTGTGTACTTGAAAGAACACCGGCATTTGGAATTCAATTGTTGCTGCCTCTCGGGCAAAATATTCTTCCGCCTACAATTTTTCCGAGTTTTGTGTTTTCAATCGAGTCAAATCATAAAACTCGGAAAAAGAAAAAGTTGGAAAATTATCAAAAAAAATTTTTTTTTTTAAATGGCGAAAGTAGTTGTAGTATACATCTATTTAATAAGTTGGACATAATCTGTAACTTTCCAGTTACATTTTAACCAAAATAATGCAATATGGCAGTTATAATCGAATATCAATAAATCGTGTGATAATGGCAACATATGATATAACTTGAACATATTATAATGTCAATAGATATTGTCCCTATGTTAAAGCCAAGTGTTCTGATCATGAAGTTTGGTTTTGTGCTTAGTATAATTGATTTATAATGATGCATATAAATAATGTAAAAATGACACGAACTGAATTTGTTATTGATTAAAGCGGTAATTTCATATTTTTGAGTTATATTTTTAAAGTAGAGCCTTAAAATAGATGGTAACTGTAAACAGTCTTACCTTGATAAAGAATAATCCGTTAATTCACTTTGTCAGTTGCGATATTGGCAAAAATGTCATTTTCCCCTTCAAACGTTTGATGATAGCTATTGCATTGGGAGTGGTAGAAAAATAGGGGAGGTAATTGTGTTATTTCCGATGTTAGTGATTTATAAGAGTGGGAAATAATGCCAGATATATAAGCAATCAGCACCATGATATACGATTTAAAGCTCATGCATATAAACAATCAATTGCGTCATATACGATTTAAAAGACATATAGGAATCGTATATAAGCAGCCTATTCCATGATATAGGAATCTTATATAAACAGCCTATTCCATGATATAAGAATCGTATATAAACAGCCTATTCCATGATATACGAAGTAAAAGCCAATCTGATTAAAATACACATCTATATTTCGTTTCGTTTTTTTTATACTTTCGATAGCCTACACTACTTGACGAACTGACCGCTTTTTAATACTTTCGATAGCCTACACTACTTGACGAACTGACCGCTTTTTAATACTTTCGATAGCCTACACTACTTGACGAACTGACCGCTTTTTAATACTTTCGATAGCCTACACTACTTGACGAACTGACCGCTTTTTAATACTTTCGATAGCCTATACTACATGACGAACTGACCGTTTTTTAATACTTTCGATAGCCTATACTACATGACGAACTGACCGCTTTTTAATACTTTCGATAGCCTATACTACATGACGAACTGACCGCTTTTTAATACTTTCGATAGCCTATACTACATGACGATCTGACCGCTTGTAGCGATAGGTCGCGTCAGAGGTGATGAGAGGGACTTTTGACCCTATGACGTCAGATATTTGATTAACCAATCAACATTGATATTTCTAGTGGATTATCCACAGTTCCGTGTAAAACGCACCGAAAGCTCACCGTAACATACCGTTTTATTGGCTAGTCCCTCCGACCATCCAGGACACGTCAATGATAACAGCTCTTCCAGATTCTAGTGTAGTAAAGACAAGTAAAACAAAATTTTGAACCATAAAAACTAAACGAATTAGGATCTGTGTTTTAACCAGATTGGAATAACAGGTATAGAAATATAAGTAAAACGAAATTTTGAACTATAAAAAAACGAAACGAAACATGATCTGTGTTTTAATCAGGTTGAGTAAAGTCAAATATATAAACAATTAATTACGTCATATACGATTTAAAAGTGATAAACGAATCGTGATATATAATTTAAAAGTGATAAAAGAATCTTGATATATGATTTAAAGTGATAAAAGTATCGTGATATATGATTTAAAAGCAAAACATGCATAATTAAATAATCGGTTTCGTGATATATGATATAAAACCAACATATATAAACATGATTTAAAACCAACAGCAATAAACAACAGGTTTAATGATTTAGAAAACTATATAATAGAAACTTTATAGTGTGTCGGTATCTAAGATATATGATCCAGATATAAACCTCGTATACATGAATACTATAGTCTGGGGGTATCTACTATATATATAATCCATTAAAGCCTTGGGTCATCTGCTACACCTATTATCGTATACTATTTATTATAGTTTGGTGGTATGCAACATATAATGACCCCACGCTGCACGGATTGTGTCCGGCTTGTGCCCGTAACTACGATAACGGACGACGCAGTAGGCCAACGCCACCTAGCCTATGTTACTCCTAGGTCCGAGCTACCCCCCAAAACCACATTTCAACCTCGGGACAGACCAATTGTAGCCGTCACAGACAGACAAACAAACAGACGAGAGTCAGTAGTATAGATGATTTAAGACTCATTTACTACCGGTGTAAGCTGTCATTGATTGTCCATTGGCCAATCACGCTATTTTACCGAGATTTTGTCTAATAGATGTGATGCAGCTATGGCCGGTGTGACGCCAGGTAGGGCAGGTAGGGTGAGCTTACTCTTTCGGACACCTGTTACCACTGTTTATCGTGTATTTTGTACACGGGGAGCAGTCCATTTGCTGATTACACTATTTTGCCTATAACTTTTTTTTAGGACTTTGAATTCTGTCTGGTTTGGATTGTTCGCACTTGGTTTTATTTTATTTATAAGATGTCAGCCACTTACACAATAGTTCGGTTGTATATGCGATATCTGATTCGTACGCCATATACATAAACACGTTAGCCTGGACGCTTACATCATAGTGTGGTGGCATCTATCATATCTGATTTAAACATCATATATAATTTATAATGGTGTATTCCCATGATTTATTACCAATCAATTTGGTGGTATACACCATGTACACGATTAAATATAGCACAGTTTGGTGGTATACACCATGTACACGATTAAATATACCACCACAGTTTGGTGGTATACACCATGTACACGATAACATATACCACCACAGTTTAGTGGTATACACCATGTACACGATAAAATATACCACCACAGTTTGGTGGTATACACCATGTACACGATTAAATATACTACAGTTTGTACACAATTTAATATACTACAGTTTGGTGGTATACACCATGTACACGATTAAATATACCACCACAGTTTGGTGGTATACACCATGTACACGATTAAATATACTACAGTTTGTACACAATTTAATATACTACAGTTTGGTGGTAAACACCATGTACACGATTAAATATACCACCACAGTTTGGTGGTATACACCATGTACACAATTTAATATACTACAGTTTGGTGATATAGGACATATAAATAGGACAGTTTGGTGGTAAACACTATGTACACGATTTAATATACTACAGTTTGGTGATTTATATTATTAAAGATGCATAAAGAAACACTATAATAATAGTTTATATAATAGAAAATTAAATTAGTTATAATTAATAGAACATATAAATTATATGTAAGCCAGATAAAGATATAACTCGATAAAATGTTATCAATTCTATCGCGGTGTGTTAATCCAACAAATTCAAGATTTAATTTGAAATAATGGTCATTAGTTCTTCATAAGTAAGTCCTGTTCCTCAAACCCTTTATTGGTTATCAGTCAGTGCTTCGATAGACATTTCGGGTCTTGTTTTGTTATGTTTTGTCCCGTCATGTTAACCCTTGGTTCATAACCGGGACGCCTGTGGAGGTAAAACAAAATGTAGGTAGTCACCTGAATCATAGGTGGAAAGGATAAAATTCAAGATGATGGACCTATCGTCAATTTCACCCGTGTCTCCCATGATTCATGGGTTAGGAGAGTTTTAATAATTTTCATACAAATTCCATACACCAGCAAGAATATCATTAATATACATTCAGAGTTATTCGGGGTTTTTTATACGTGAGAACCTTGTAGGTTTTCTCTTGGCCATTGTAATAATATTAGTCTGGCGATGACCTACTTTGTGAGGTGTGGGCACTTAACCCGGTCGATATATTCTTCGTCTCTTGCTTTTTTAGGTCTTTTTTGTGTTTTTCAAACTGCATTAAACCTGACTTCTTAGTTTCCAGCCGTGTCAAGATATCAACCTCTCCTGTAATCAATATGAATGGTCATTAGTAATGTCTAAGAGTATGTGTAGATTTGGAGGTGATGGTGGTGTGGCAGTGGTGGGTGCTGCATCAACGTTTCGATGTCAAGAAGATAATTTCTGGACTAGAAAATATTGTATTTGAAGAGTACATTCTGTTTTCTTTATGTTTTAGAAGAGCAATACCGCCTTCAGACTTGGGGTGTTTTGGTATGTTTTAAGGCACCAATACCGCCTTCAGACTTGGAATGTTTTGGTACCGTTTATCTTACAAATTTGAAATACGTTGTTTGAACAGACGGTAGATTTATAGGATTTATGACCTAGGTAATGCATGGGGATATATACACCCATACACGTCAGTTATGGTAACCTTTCTACAAATCTGTCATAAGGAGATCGACTTTATATCACATCCTTAAGGACAGACCTATTTACCTGTATTTGAATATTTTGAAACAAAAATTTATGTCAATTCCAATATCCATATGCAGCTTATCTAGATGAACGAAAGTGTTATCTCTTTAGAATATTCTTTATAAATTCTACTATGTGGATATAAACAACCCAGTTAGCATATAGATATTATTCAGATCAATTATATATTTAGTCCTGATCTGACAGCAAGTAATCTATAATAATGTCTGAATGAAATAAAGTATTCAGCTGTATGTAATACCCACACTAATGTCTGAATGACATAAAGTATGTCAATATCAACATGTCTATGATATAAATAGATAAACTAGGATCAATACTCCCCTTTATCAATCATGTCTACTACATATGAAAAACCCAACTGTTTAGTACTTTCTATAAGACATTGATATGAATTGGGACGAAAAGTATAAGTTAATGTGGCTGATAACATCCGTGCGGCATGGTTGATATCATGTCTATCTGTATGCATGGTAATCCGTCTAATTTCATCATCATCTATAACATCTTTATCTTTCAGTAATTGTACCAGTGGTCTTAGTTTGTGTGGATGATCAGTTATAAGATAATCTATGATCTGTTTAATCCCTCCCAGATACCTAACAAATGAAGCTGAAATGTAACAAATAGTTGTATAACAATTAGTGTACTGTTTCCTATATTATTATGTTATTATAATATCAGTACGTTCGTAGTATGTATGATAACTAAAAAGACAGGAAATAGGGTTTAACGTCCTACTTGTCTGGGATTATTAACACGTAATACAAAATACAAACTATATCTTCTTTCAATATACAAATATAAAGTACAACTATATTATCTTATTTCTGTATTCAAATATAAAGTATAACTATATCTTCTTTTAATGTTTAAATTATTTTATCTCACTAATCCTCACTAGTAATAGTATTCTGATCAATACTCGCCTTTTTCTAACATGTCTTCTACATCTGATAAACCCAACTGTTTAATACTTTCTTTAAGATGCGGATATGAATTGGGACGAGGAGTTAATATAGCTGATAATCTCAATGTCGCCTTATCTATACTTCCTTCATCTACAGACATGACAATCTGCTCACTGTCACCAGCAACTATAACACCTTTATCTTTCAGTAATTCTAACAGTGGTCTTACTTTGTCTGGATGATGAGTTACAAGATAAAACATGATCTGTTTAATCTCTCCATGATACTCAACAGTTGAACCTGAAATGTTACAAATAGTTGTATAACAATTAGTGTACTGTTACCTATATTATTATGTTACTATAGTATCAGTATGTTTGTAGTATGTATGATAACTAAAAAGACAAGAAATAGGGTTTAACATCCTACTTGTCTGGGATTATTAACACGTAATATAAAATACAAACTATATCTTCTTTCAATATACAAATATAAAGTACAACTATATTATCTTATTTCAGTATTCAAATATAAAGTATAACTATATCTTCTTTTAATGTTTAAATTATTTTATCTCACTACTCCTCACTAATAATAGTATTCTAGAAAGAGGATAAGCCACGGGGGATAACGTGGCTAAGTGGGTAAGACGCTGTCTCGCTAGACTGGAGGTCGGGTGTTTGATCCCTGCATTGATAAAACATAACGATATATAAATATAATAGCGGGGGATAATACAGAATATATAGTAGGTAGCATTATCGGTTGGTGGGGGGGGGGCTTGATAAAACATAACATATATAAATATAATAATGTGGTATAATACAGAACATATGATAGGTAGCATTATCGGGTGAGGGGGGGACTTGATAAAACATAGCCATGTAGTTATATTTTGTAGTACAGTGTAGTTATATTTTGTAGACAGCTATCGAGTAATACTACTATTAAGATTACCTTAGAAATGCAGGCAGCAAACATTCGCCCAAAATAGACATTTACGAAACGATATCCTTTCACTTATTTATCAATAACGTCATGAAAAATATTTCCTCTTTACGATTTTTAAAAATAATTGGTTCTAATTTGATAAAAACTTTGGCTAAAACTCGGCGATTTTTTTTCTAATTTAGTTGATTGTAACAAGTAATCTCATGTAGTTTCGTGCTTTTTTCTATTTAGTATTTTCAAGCTTGCCTTATAATCTTGTGATTAGTTGCCGTCTGCTTTAAATGCCTGTCACAATTTGGGGAAAGGAAATTAACTTAATGAAATGTATTTTTCGTAGTCTTGATTAACCATAGAGTTGTACGGTTAAAATTAAATTACTGGTCTTGAATTATTATGTATGATTCGGTAACCTCGGGAAAATGACAACCGCTTGACTTGCAGAGGTCGGAACCGGACGTGAGTGTTATGGAATCCTGCGGAGGGTACCTCCCAGTGAACTTCATATTGATAAAAGCAAACGTACGGATGCTGTGTGCATGCGGTCCCGCGTATATCGGTTTTTGGCCGAGGAGGTCCAAATTAAGATGAACGAAGGGATATGGGCTGTGATATTGCTCTAAAAATGTGGTGTAAATTGCATTTCTGGAAGGGGTCGGGCGTTGCCATAATCCACCTAAAACTGGGCGAAATAGGTAAAAGTAGATTTGAGCATTTTAGTATCCCCTTGAAAAAGCCCGTAACTCAGTCATTATGGGTAGTAGTTGAATACTATTTGGAGGGTTATTACCCCTCCCCCAAGAAATACTTTCATTTCGGGACTAACATATGGTTTAATTTTTTATTTCAATAATTTGCTTGCGCGTAGGGGTCTTTAGCAGTGGGAGGAAACCGGAGTACCCGGAGAAAACCCACGAGGTTGAACAGGCGACCCTGCCGAAGATTTGAAACCACGCCAGTTGACTCAATGGCAGGCCGTATGATTCGACATAAGAGTAGGCCGTAGTGCCGCTGTCCTTGGCAGTTGGAATTCGATATAAGAGTAGGCCGTATTGCCGCTGTCCGGGTAAAATTTCCCTCATAGCACACTGTATGGTGTATGCCCTACTCCTTGCCACGTACAAACGGAGATTTGAAACCACGCCAGTTGACTCAATGGCAGGCCGAATGATTCGACATAAGAGTAGGCCATAGTGTCGCTGTTCTTGGCAGTTGGAATTCGATATAAGAGTAGGCCGTAGTGCCGCTGTCCGGGTAAAATTTCCCTCATAGCACAATGTATGGTGTATGCCCGTCTTCATTAGCCCAGTTTTAGGGGCAGAACAGTAGGACGTTCAACCCTATTTCACTTCATTTCAGGACCAGCAATGTTGTTATTTATTTCAAGTCATTCAATTAATATCCGTTTAGCCTTGATTAAGCGTGTTTGGGGGTGGGGGTGTGTAATTAAGGAAACAAACCATGACTACTATAGTTATATATTTTTGAATAAAAATTTAATGGTCTTATTCCAAGCAGAAGGCCATTTTTTGTTTTGTGTATAGTAATCGGATATGGTCGTTCGATATTTTCTGCCACATATGAAGCAAGATATTACGACACACATATCCTGTACTCAAAGATTTCAAGATACTATAAATATAATAGTGTGGTATAGAGTATATTATAGTAGGTAACATGTAACTGGTTTTTCACAAGAATCATGTAGTCTCTGGTGGTATGTGGTTGATTTTCCTAATATTAGGCGGTATTCGAAAGTAATAGGTAACTCGTCCTGCCGCTTTATTAGTTAGGGTGATCAACATACTCAAATGTATGTGTTAATAAACATTGAACCTACTTGTCAGCATGATGCATCTTAAATGGCAATTACTTGAAAAAGGTTATTCAGTCACGTGCTCGCTTGTACACCCAAAATAGACATTCAGTTAACAATATTCTTTCATGTATTTATCAAACTCAACCATGCATCATTAATGTGTAACAGGGATATAGTCAAAGTTTTTAAAATTCGGAATAAAATTGTGACCTCCATTGGGTCCACAAGGTGAAAAACATGATTTTTCGTACAACCTGGGGCCATAATTCAGGGGCCTTTTCAAATTTCATCACAATCGGAATTAAAATTGTGACCTCTACAGGGTCCACAACCTTGATATATCATATTTCTACACTATTCGAGTATTAGCGACAGCCATTTTGTCCAGCAGTTGTGGTCTGATTTTTACAAAATTCGACCACAACCTTCATTACAGTGTAACAGTGATATAATCAAACGTTTTTTTAAAATCGGATAATAGTTGTGATCTCCAGAGGGACCACAAGCTAAAGGGCGATTTTTAGTACAATCAGGGGCCATAATTCAGGAAGTTACAATTCGATATGCGCAAATATCGAAAGGAGCCAAGATCTTTGAATTATAAACATGCATTTAAAGTTTCATCAAAATCTGATTAAAATTGTGACCTCTGCAGGCGAGTACCGACTATATTTCCGATCCGAATGCTGCTAAGGGTGTCTGTGTTTTTATTTAACCAAATCACGTATGAATAAATATGCATTTTAAGTGATTCTAAGGAGTTTTTACCAAATAAAAAAAAGTTTAATTTTTATTTGAAGGCTCATGACAGGTTCTACAATATCTCTTTTGCGATGAATAAGTTCTTAATTTCTAAATCATCAATAAAAGAGAACTAAATTTTATTTACTAGTAATATACATAACTAGAAACAGTTGTTTATGTAAAAGTAAATCGTGGCTTACTGTACTGCAAACAAAAGAGGGTTCGAGTCATAAGATTTCTACTTAATTGCCTAACTATAGACACTCTGAATTTAAATTCGCTGTTAAATTGGACACATTCAAGAACACAATATTTTTCTATACAACTTTTACAAAGTACAATTGTGTGCACAAATTTTCACAGCATTTGGTGCCCAAAATGTGGGGGGGGGCGACCTAGCCCCCACCCCCACCCCCCAGCTCGTACGCCTATGCCTCTGCATGGTCCACGACCTTGATACACCATATTTTTATAGTATTCGCGTACAAGTAGCGGCTATTTTGTCCGTCAATTTTGGTCCGATTTTCACGAAATTTGAACTCAACCTTCATTACCATGTAACGGTGACATAAATATAATTGGATAATAATTTTGACCTCCACAGGGACCACAAGCTAAAAGATAGGCTGGCACTGCCAGGCAGGATACGCCCACATTTTTGAGAGATGGATAGAGAACAAGCCATACCGAAAGTGTTTTTTCCTACATCATGAAGTCCTGTATTTTATACTGTATTGGGAGCAGCCATTTTGTTGGTCAGTTCCAGTCTGATATTCATGAAATTCGAAGCCGACAATGATTTTGGTGTGACGGTACACAACCTAGAAATGTGACTTTTCGTCAAAATCGGATAAGAATTTGTGACCTGTAGAGAGTCCACAACCATGATATACCATATTTTTACACTATTCGCGTACAAACGGCCACCATTTCGTCCGGCAATTTAGGTACGATTTTCACGAAATTCGAATTCAACCTTCCTTACGGTGCAACAGTAATATAATCAGAGTTTTGTTTTTTAAATCAGATAATAATTGTTCGAGAGATAGACAGAGAACAAGCAATATCGAAAGTGATTTTTCCTACAATCAAAGGCCATAATTCATTAAGTTACAATTTGATATGCGCAAATATCGTAAAGAATAAAGATCTTTAGGTTATAAACAAGCAATTCAGGTTTCATCAAAATCGAATTAAAATTGTGACCTCTACAGGGTCCACAACTTTGATATACCATATTTTTACACTGTTCGCGTACAAACCGCGGCCATTTTTTTCTGGCAATTATGGTCCGATTTTCTCGAAATTCGAACTCAACCTTCCGTAGGGTGTAACGGTGATATAGTCAAACGTTTTTTTTTTAAATCGGATAATAATTGTGACCTCCAGAGGGACCATGGGCGATTTTTGGGACAATCAGGGGCCATAATTCAGTAAGTTGCGATCAGATATGTGCAAATAACGAAAGGAACCAAGATCTTTGGGTTATAACCATGCATTTCAAGTTTCATAAAAATCAAATTAAAATTGTGACCTCTACAGGGTCAACAACCATGATATATAATTTTTTAACAGTATTCGCGTACAAACGGCGGCCATTTTGTAAGGTAATTTTGGTTCGATTTTCCCGAAATTCGAACTCAACCTTCCTTACGGTGTAACGGTAATATAATCAAACGTTTTTTTTTCAATCGGATAATAATTGTGACCTCCAGAGGGACCACAAACTAAGAAACGGCGATTTTGCGTGTAATCAGGGGCCATAATTCAGGAAGTTACAATCCGATATGCGCAAATATGGAATGGAACCAAGATAATTAGGTTATACACATGTATTTCAAGTTTCATCAAAATCGAATTAAAATTGTGACCTCTCTATACAGAGTCCACAACGTTGATATAACATATTTTCACATTATTCGCGTACAAACGGCGGCCATTTTGTCCGTCAATTTTGGTAGCGGTGATATAAGTTTTTCGACTTCGACCTAGTGCCCCATGGCTGAACGATGATATTCTTGAAGCCAAGAGGATTCGTACTAAAGCTGAGCTGAGGAATTCTGGATTGTCGGTTCACAGCGATATATACAAGAGTACGAAACTTAAAGTTACCCGTTTAATTGAAGATTCTAAAAATGATTTTTATGTGAATAAAATCGAGAATAGTGAAAATAACCAAAAAGATCTTTATAAAGTGGTAAATACCCTGTTAGATAATAACCATGGTGTAAAGATTTTACCTACAGTTGACAATGACGATCTACCAACGCGTTTCTCGGACTACTTTGAATCTAAAATGCTAAAATCAGAAATAACATGGTGACTAACCCGAATTACACGAACCCTGTCAGTAATGACAACACAACTTGTGTCCTGGACTGTTTTAAACCCCTTCCTGTTTCTGAAATAACCACTGTAATACGTACTATGGCAACTAAATCATGTTCACTTGATGTTATTCCAACATGGCTTCTCAAAAAACACCTGACTGAATTACTACCAGCAATCTGTGATATTATTAATACCTCAATTACTACTGGTTGCTTTCCAGATATTTATAAACATGCCCTTGTTACCCCCCTCATAAACAAATCTTCCCTAGATCCGAATATAGACAAAAATTATAGACCTGTTTCTAATTTAAGTTTCATCTCAAAAGTTCTCGAGAAATGTATAGCAACTCAACTTATCGACTACATATCTGCTAATAATCTTTTAAGTACTCATCAAAGCGCATATCGTAAATACCATAGTACAGAAACAGCACTACTTAAAGTTCAAAACGATATCTTAATGTCCATTGATCAACAAAATTGCATTCTTTTAATACTTCTTGACCTGTCTGCCGCATTTGATACCATCGACCATACTGTTTTATTCAACCTTTTATCCATTGATTTTAAAATTACTGATCTAGCTTTAGATTTATTAAAATCATATTTAATCAATAGGTCACAATCTGTCATCGTACATAATAAAACATCATCTCACAAAGGTCTTCGGTATGGAGTGCCGCAGGGGTCAGTGTTAGGTCCAATTTTATTTAGCATTTATACTACTCCGCTATCCCAAATTGTTCGCAGGCATGGTCTGGAATTCCATTTGTATGCAGACGATACTCAACTATATTTGTCTTTTAAACCTACTGTAAATAATAGTTTTAATTTCTGTAAGGCCAAACTCGAATGTTGTGTTGAAGAAATTCGGTGTTGGATGAGTAATAATTTTCTTAAATTGAATGAAGATATAACTGAATATATTCTGTTAGGTTCAAATAATCTTATTAGCAAAGTCAATCACAACGTATCTTTATCTATAGGATCCCATGAAATATCACCAGTCCTGTCTGCTAGAAATATTGGAGTTATATTTGATAAATACGTAACCATGGAGCCTCATGTAAATAATATTTGTAAATTATGTTATTTTAATATTCGCCAAATAGCCCGCATCCGGAAGAATCTCCCCACTTCATCTTTCAAAACTCTTGTTCATTCTCTCATCACCTCTCGCTTGGATCAGTGTAACTCTTTACTGGTTGGCACTCCTTTACGCATCACTAACAAATTACAAAAAGTTCAAAATTCAGCAGCAAGGCTCATCACCGGAAGTAAATATGACGACCACATAACCCCCATTTTACAGAAACTCCATTGGTTACCGATTATTTTTAGAATTGAATTTAAAATCCTCCTTTTAACTTTTAAATGTATAAATGATATGTCACCTTCTTATTTATCTTCACTTTTAGAAATGTACACACCGAGTCGCACTCTCCGCTCTTCATCTGATCATTTTTTACTTGTAAATAAATCAGCAAGACTTTTATCTTTCGGAGATCGATCTTTTACCGTCCAGGCACCCAAATTATGGAATTCTTTACCTTTTAATATAAGATGCTGCACAAATTTAATCTCTTTTAAGTCACTTCTTAAAACATTTTTGTTTAAGAAAGCCTTTAACTTATGATTTTTTTTAAAACCCATTTGTGATATCATATTTTATTTTAAGTTACCCTGTTATGTTTTACCTCTATAGTTTTTGTATAAGTATATTTATTTTTATTACATGTTTTATTGTACAGCGCATCTGAGCACGTTTTGTGGAAGATAGCGCTATATAAATGTAAATAATAATAATAATAATAATAAATATAATCAGGTAATAATTGCGACCTCCAGTGGGACCACAAGCTAAAAAGGGTGATTTTTCGGACAATCAGGGGTAATAATTCAGGAAGTTACTACCCGATGGGCGCAAATATCGCAAGGAACCAAGATCTTAGGGTTATAAACATGCATGTCAAGTTTCAACAAAATCGGTTCAAAATTGCTACCTGTATAGGGTCCACAAGATAAAAACATGATTTTTCGTACAATCAGGGGCCATAATCCTTGAAGTTTGGATCCAATACATGTAAATATTTCAAGTTTCGTCAAAATCGGATAAGAATTGTGACCTATAGAGAGTCCACAAACAAATTGTGTCCGGACGGACAGACGGACGTCCGGACGGACAGGGGCGACGGCATAATACGTCCACATGAAAATGTGGGCGTATAAAAATACTTGGTTCGAATTTGATTAAAACTTTGGCTGAAACTCGGCAATTTTATTTCTAATTTAGTTGATTGTAACGCTTTGCAGTGTGGTGTAGTTTCGTGCTTTTTCTATTGGGGATATATAAATTATTCAGATCAATTCTATTTAGTCTTGATCTGACAGTGTTTGACAATACTGGGGGGGATTCTATTTAGTCCTGATCTGACAGCAAGTAATCTATAATAATGTCTGAATGAAATAAAGTATTCAGCTGTATGTAATACCCACACTAATGTCTGAATGACATAAAGTATGTCAATATCAACATGTCTATGATATTAATAGATAAACTAGGATCAATACCCACCTTTATCAATCATGTCTACTACATCTGATAAACCTAATTGTTCATTACTTTCTTTAAGATAGTAAAATGAACTGAGACCATAAGTACAAGTTAGTGTGGCTGATAACATCCGTGCCGCATGTTTGATACCACCTCTATATATATACATGGTAATCTGTCTACTGTCATCATCACCTATAACACCTTTACCTTCCAGTAATTGTACCAGTGGTTTTAGTTCGTTTGGATGATGAGTTACAATATAATCTATGATCTGTTTAATCCCTCCCAGACACCTAACAAATGAATCTGAAATGTAACAAATAGTTGTATAACAATTAGTGTTCTGTTACCTATATTATTATGTTATTCATAGGCGTACGGGGAAATTTTTGACTGTTGGGGCGGTGGTGGTTGGTGCCCCAAAAATATAGTTAGGTTCTTATGTTACACAATAATAATCATAGGCATACGGACTCAATGACAGTTAGGGGGCCAGAACCCAAATTGCCCGAAACATTTTCGGGTTTACAGACGCCCCCCCCCTCCCCCTCAAGAAAATTTTGGAATATTGACGGCTGTTTTCCTTCTATTTCAACCGGTGAAAAAAGCAACTTCAAAGTGATCAAATTTAGCATAATTAGGGTAACTTCAATTTGGTCAAATACAGTCCACCTGCTGACCCGAATTCTAAAAACAATCAATCGTCGCGGAGTATGGGGGCCTCACCCTCTGGAGAAAAATTTGAAAATTTAACCACCGCAAATGCGTTTTCTGCTATTCTAGCCCATGTCAGTAACTCCAAAAGTATCCAATGGTTTTGTAACCGAAATCCCAGGGTGGGACGATTTACCCAATACTACCCAATTCTACCCAATACTACCCAATACCACCCAGTACCACCTCAATATCACCACATACTACCCAATACTACAACATAGCACTGCAAAATGTGTCTATCAATTGAGTTTTTTCAAAAATAATTAGTTATACCGTGGGAATTGTACTTCAAATGCGATTACAAATGTCTGGCTGTTCCATTTGCCTCCCTAAATCACCTAAAACAAGCAAAAACTGACCCAATACTATCAAACACTTATCACATACTACCCACTATCATCAAATAACAACTTAATATTGTCAAATAGCGAAACATTAGTTTAATTACTGCGACGAATATTCGATAATTCGCAGAGAATGGAAATGGATATGCAGTTATCTCCCTTTACAACCGATAAATAGATTTTAGATTGCTATGCAGATTAATCACCTTCTTTTGTGTTGCAGATGATTTCCAAGTCGACGAAATTAAAATAAGAAAAACAAGTTTTTTATTGTGTATATTTTAATCATTGTGTGTAATTAACTACTGAATTATATAAAATGACTAGCAGTCTATAAATAACTATTTCAACCCCTGGGTAACGTCAGGGGGTGGCAATAACAGGCAGTTATTACAGATGTCCCCGCTTCAGTTAATGTTTTTCATTCCATTATCAAGGGACCATATTATGCAATATTACATTTATATAAGGCATAACTTAATAAATACATATACATACATTTAAACATGGAAAAAATATTAACATAATGCATCATTTAATCAATACATATACATACATGTAAAAATGGGGAAAAATGTGAACATAAATTTATAAAATTAACAAAGATTTATCACATAGTATATAATAAGAATTGAAATTACGAGTCGTTTGACTACCTTTTATAAACAGTATTTATTAAATATAAACAACTCGTAAAATATACTGCCAAACCCAAACGTTAGAGACACGAATGTGCTACCCGGCGGGGTAACGAGTGGTTTGGCAGTTGATTTTATTATCTTTAAAATGATATATATAAAATGTAATAAAGGGAATGTGACTTTGTATACCTTGTTATCAACGCTAAATACGTTATTCTATTACATTTATATTAAAGAAAATTTGCCCGGAGAATATTTTTATTTGGTTGTTGGTTCTAATACTCATAAAATGGTTCCAAACATTCATTTATAACGATAAACATCCAAAAGGAATATTCTCCCGCCAGATTCATTTAGGGAAAATTAACCGCAAAACGTTGGTTATCAAACCGTAAAAAATGACAATTAACTAGTAAACATTATCTATATGTTTAACAATGATAACACTGTATATAGACGGATTGATAATCATAGCCGGTGTATTTGCATCAACACCACATTATGAATAGTCTATATACAACATAAAGAGGCTAAAACCAATATTGACAAAAGAAAATCGTCAAGTATATTAGTTTAATCGAGAGATAAAATAAATAAAGCAGAACTTGATTACCCAATCAACAATCTTAACCCCCGTTGATTAATTGTTAAGTAAGGTGGTGTATATACGAGTAGAGCATTATACATTTGTAATAAACAAATTACCTTTATTTTCAAATGACAGTAAATTTGCAATAACTTGTAAACTGACATGAAAAAATAAATATAAAACATGAGCAGTTGTTTTTTGTTTGTTACTTATTAAAGGACATATCTCATGACGATACCTGAGGGGTTGAAATAGTTATTTTTGACTGCTAGCCATCTTATGTAATAATACAGTAGTTAATTATATACAATAATTAAAATATACACAACAAAAAACTTGTATTTCTTATTTTAATTTCGTCGACTTGGAAATCATCTGCAACACAAAAGAAGATGAATAATCTGCATAGCAATCTAAAATCTATTTATCGGTTGTAAAGGGAGATAACTGCATATCCATTTCCATTCTCTGCGAATTATCGAATATTCGTCGCAGTAATTAAACTAATGTTTCGCTATTTGACAATATTAAGTTGTTATTTGATGATAGTGGGTAGTATGTGATAAGAGTTTGATAGTATTGGGTCAGTTTTTGCTTGTTTTAGGTGATATGGGGAGGCAAATGGAACAGCCAGACATCGGTAATCGCATTTGAAGTACAATTCCCACGGTATGACTAATTATTTTTGAAAAAATTCAATTGATATACGCATTTTGCAGTATTATGTTGTAGTGTTGGGTAGTATGTGGTGATATTGAGGTGGTACTGGGGTGGTATTGGGTAGTATTGGGTAGAATTGGGTAGTATTGGGTAAATCGTCCCGCCGGAAATCCCACTCCGAATTCCAACCATCCAACCAGACTAATCGATGCCCGAAAACTGTCGCACAAAGTAGAATGGCTCCAGACAAACTGTTTTAATCCATAGTCGACTCAGTACAAATTCGTGGTTGTCAATTAAAAGAAAAGTAAAATTAGTGTTTTAGGGCTCAAGGACAGTTAGGGAAGCAAACTAAACAGAAATTCGGGTTTACAGACAGCTGCGCCTGTTTTTTTTTTCGATAGGCGAAGAAGCGGAGTTGACCTTGATAGACCTCCCAAGAAAATTTTGGAATATTTGACGAAACGCGTTTTACTGCTATTCCAGTCCGTAAAATTAGTGTTTTATTAGATTTCGGGCTAAGTAGGTGAAATTTTTTTTCACACTTTATCTGCCTGCCCGAAAAGTCAGCTTGCCCGAAAGTTAGGTGGTCAATGTTGATTTAAATTGACAAATTATTCGTGTTTTCAATGTTGAAGATTTTGGATGATATTGAGTTAGGGACTTAGCTACTTTAATATTATTAATACAAAATATAGGTTCACGTACATTGTACCATGCCTGTAGGATGGAAACGAAGTGTGCAGATTTTTTTACAAAGCTAACGGACCGAGTGCCATAGGCGTACGGGGAAATTTTTGACTGGGCGGGCGGTGGTGGTTGGTGCCCCAAAAATATAGTTAGGTTCTTAGTATGTTACACAATAATAATCATAGGCATACGGACTCAATGACAGTTAGGGGGGCAGAACCCAAATTGCCCGAAAAATGTGGTGCCCAAAATGGGGGGGGGGCGGCCGCCTATGCTCGTACGCCTATGCTAGAAACAGTTGTTTATGTAACTGTAAATCGTGGCTTACTGTACTGCAAACAAAAGAGGGTTCGAGTCATAAGATTTCTATTTAATTGCCTAACTATAGACACTCTGAATTTAAATTCGCTGTTAAATTGGACACATTCAAGAACACAATATTTTTTTATACAACTTTTACAAAGTACAATTGTGTGCCCAAATTTTCCCAGCATTTGGTGCCCAAAATGGGGGTGCACCCCCCCCCCCAGCTCGTACGCCTATGATGTTATTATAATATCAGTATGTTAGTATGTATGATAACTAAAAAGACAGGAAATAGGATTTAACGTCCTACTTGTCTGGGATTATTAACACGTAATATAAAATACAAACTACATCTTCTTTCAATATACAAATATAAAGTACAACTATATTATCTTATTTCAGTATAACTATATCTTCTTTTAATGTTTAAATAATTTTATCTCACTACTCCTCACTAATAATAGTATTCTAGAAAGAGGATAAGCCACGGGGGGTAACGTGGCTAAGTGGGTAAGACGCGGTCTCGCTAGACTGGAGGTCGGGTGTTTGATCCCTGCATTGGCCAAGAAAGTTCATCCAGATTTCCCGCGTGGTTTCCCCATCAGTGATGCAGGACGGAGGGCCTGACAAGGATAGCTGTCTCAACGTTCGGATGGGAAGAAAAACCGAGGTCACGTGTACATATTGGCGTGCACAGAACAGATCCCTTGGCCGTTGGAATTCGATATAAGAGTAGGCCGTTGTTCCGACTTCAGGGGAAAATTTCCGTCATAACTCACTGTATGGCGTATGCCCATTTTCATTGGCCTAGTTTAGGACCAGAAAAGTAGGATGTTAAACCAGATTTCATTTCATTTCAGGACGAGCCATGTTGTATTTCATATCGTTCAATTAATATCCGTTTAGCCTTGATTAGACGTGTGTGTGTGTGTGCGGGGGGGGGGGAGGTAAGTAAGAAAACAAACATGACTACTATTCTTATATATTTTTGAATAAAAATTTAATGGACGTATTTCAAGCAGAAGGCCATCATTTTTATTGTGTATAGTAATTGGATATAGTCGTTCGGATATTTTCTGCCACATATGAAACACACATCCTGTACTCAAACATTTAAAGATAGGTAAATATAAGAGTGTGGTATAATACAGAATATATGGTAGGTTGGTAGGTAGCATTATCGGGTGGGGGGAGGCTTGATAAAACATAACCATGTAGTTATATTTTGTAGTACAGTATAGGAATTGGGACAGCTATCAAGTAATACTATCAATATTACCATAAAAATGCCGCTAATTTTTGCATTAACTCTTTTAATTGTTGGTCAAATTCAGCCATTCTCTTGGTTGTTCACAAGAATGGTGTAGTATTTGGTAGACTTTTGTAATATTAGGTGGTATTGGGTAAATAGTCCTGCCGCGTCATTAGTTACGGTGGTCAACATGCTCAAAATTTGTGCTAATAAAAACTGAACCTACAGTGCAGGCAGCAAACATTCGCCCAAAATAGACATTTACGAAACGATATCCTTTCACTTATTTATCAATAACGTCATGAAAAATATTTCTTCTTTACGAACTTGCTGGTTCTAATTTGATCAACACTTTGGCTGAAACTTGGCGATTTTATTTCTAATTTAGTTGATTGTAACGAGTAACCTTGTTTAGTTTCGTGCTTTTTCTATTAAGTAATCTCAAGCTTGCGGTAAAATCTTGTGGTTAGTTGCTGTCTGGTTGAGTTCAAAAGTTACGTTTTAGCCAGCTCTAAATACATGTTAATATTTTGGGACAGGAAATTAACTGAATGAAATGAATTTTTCGTAGTCTTGATTAACCAGAGTTGTATAGTTAAAATTAAATTACTGGTCTTGAATTATTATGTATGATTCGGTAACCTCGGAAAAATGACAACCGCTTGACATGCAGAGGTCAGAATCGGACGTGGGTGTTATGGAATCCTGCGGAGGTTCCTAGGGAAGGTACTTCCCCGTGAACTTCATATTGATACCCGCGAACATGCGGATGCTGTGAGCATGCGGTCACGCGTATATATATAAGCGAAGGGAAATGGGCTGTGGTTTTGCTCTGAAAATGTGGTGGAAGGGGTCGGGCGTTGCGATAATCCACTTAAAACAGGTCGAAATAGGTAAAAGTCGATTTGGGCATTTTAGTATCCCCTGGAAAAAGCCGGTAATTCAGCCCCTACTTGTAGTAGGTCAATACTTTTTGGAGGGTTAATACATAAAATGTCGTTAACACAAATATACTAACATCTGAGTATCCGATGTACTTTCTATATAGGTTAAACACTGATAAACTTGAAGTAGCAAATAAATAGACAAACCTGATAAATTTACCATAACACAAGTTATTTAATAAAAACATTAACACTGACCTGGCACGATTCTTGATATTATTGGATGTATATATCTGCGACCTATAAAATAAGGTATTACGAATATCAATTAATACATGTTTACACAAATAATGTATTAGGGCACTTGCTGAGCAATTTTAGTTCCAATACGCTAAATTTATACCATTCACCAACCCTACTACATTATCGGTGAGGACGAGAAGTTGAGGTGGGTGTATGGGGGGGGGGGGCAAATGGGTTGAATCATAGCCATTCAGAAGTATATGAATTATTTTTTAGGGATGGTGGTTCAAAAGGCGGTGCTTGTTGAAACGACAGCCCAAGTAAATTTCTGTGTGAGATTATTGGTACTCGGACAATGAATCTAAATAGTTAATATGATCAGAAGTCGCAATGTGGATACCTCTGAACGTATTGGGTAGAATAGGGCGGTATTGGGTAAATCGTTCTGCAGCTTCATTGTCGTCAATCTTAAAAGACTCATAATGCACAAACATAAAACTGATTTAAACTAACTGAAAGAAATCCATTTACAACTGCAGCCTACGACTTACTCACTGATCAACTGCGGCTACACATTGTATTCTGCAACACAAAAGAAGGTGATTAATCTGCATAGCAATCTAAAATCTATTTATCGGGTGTAAAGGGAGGTAACTGCATATCCATTTCCATTCTCTGCGAATTGTCGAATATTCGTCGCACTAATTAAACTAATGTTTTGCTATTTGACAATATTAAGTTGTTATTTGATGATAGTGGGTAGTATGTGATAAGTGTTTGATAGTATTGGGTCAGTTTTTGCTTGTTCTAGGTGATATAGCAGGCGCGGATCCAGAGGGGGGCGCACCCGGCGCACGCCCCCTCTATTTTTTTGAGGTGGCGAACAATTTTTAGCTCCGTGTATTCTCGCGAGAAAGTAGAACAATAATAGTTTAGGTTGGAAATAGTAAGTTACAGTACTGGTATGAAATTAGTCCTTGTGGACATTTTTTTCCACTCAAAAATCACAGTGCCAGGCTTCGCACTCCCTAATGTTTGCAGCACGCCCCCTCTTTCGGAAAATCCTGGATCCGCCGCTGTATAGGGAGGCAAATGGAACAGCCAGACATCTGTAATCGCATTTGAAGTACAATTCCCACGGTATAACTAATTATTTTTGAAAAAATTCAATTGATATACACATTTTGCAGTGTTATGTTGTAGTATTGGGTAGTATGTGGTGATATTGAGGTGGTACTGGGGTGGTATTGGGTAGTATTGGGTAGTATTGGGTAGTATTGGGTAAATCGTCCCACCCTAAAAATACGTCCCCTCCTATCAAATTACAATTTCGCAGCCATGACACCCTCACTGTAGGTCAACGTCCACATTCAGGGATGTCGGTCATACAAGAAGAAACGAAATGTACAGGCTTTACATTGTACAGGCTTTCACCCGGATTGACACCCCGTCGTTTAGCAGTGAAAAGTTGTCCAGTAAAATTGACTGTTCTCTGATTTTTTTCGACATTGATTCAATTTGACAGCCCCTGGACTATACCAACACCAATATGATTGACATTAAGTATGTCAATATAAACATGTCTATGATATTAATAGATGAACTATTGTCTGTTCCAGGTGATACTTCAACTCGAAAAATGCTTGCCATGTCTTCAATTTTTAATAAAAATAGCTAAAACTTTGTGACATACCTGGAATTGTCATCCCTTTGATTTCTCCCCTTAGAATAAATGACTCAAAGTCCGACACAATCCAGTATTCTTTTGTAAATTTCACATATTTCGACGTTGTCATTTTCTTAGAACATAAACATTACGACTGTGCGTACGTTAAATGGGACACTTGCATATCGCATTAGGGTAGATAGGTACTTTATAAATTTGGTGTATTCGGTTAGAAATGCCTAGTGAAGGAGAATTCGGCCGTCTGTTTCGCGACAACAATACATATTAGGGTTTCACACTTTGAAGCTTCTATGAAACAATTTTGTTTTTGTTTTGTTTTGTTTTTTTATTTGTAAACAACAATGGATTGGAGAACAGACTGGGCCTATGATGTTCAGATTGATATGGTTTTTTTCTGTTTCCACCTTGCTCATTTCGCACAAAAATTCTCACTGAATAATTTGGAGTGACTTAAAGATTAAAGCTATTTTGAAAAGTCGGCACATGTCAGAACCATGCGAACTCCCCGAGATAAGTAATTGGTGTGAAAGGTTAGCCTTTGTTTAAATTTGAATAGATATGTCGGGTAAAATGATTCCGAATTTTGTTTTTTGAGACATAAGAGCTCTGTTTGAGAGCAACGTGCTTTTTACCCTTTCGGAAGACTTTTTGGGGGTTAAAATCTCGCTGCTCGCAAGACTGAGGCCAATTTTCGAATTTCGTTTTCCTGCAATTTAGATCTTAAGGCTAAAACATAACTATTTTCAAAGGCATATGTAAGAGCAAACGAAAATCCAGAGTTCATTTTAAATTTTTGATATGTCCGGGGAAAAAGGCCGGTTTGTGGGAATCACTTTTCAACTGTTTATGCCCATAAAGGAATAAATGCTTTGATTTTCATAAAGAAATAAATCGCAATAATCTGTGAATATTCCTTAGATGTAACCAATTGGTCACTGAAAATGACGTCATTCTGGCAAACTGTTTACCATAGTTGGATATATTTGACCTGACCAGTTAGCGACCATCCACAATCTACATGGTAATGACTTGCTGTAAGTGAATTTCTTTTCAAGATGCAGTGTGTAAGAGCTACATTCGCATATTGCAGGTCTTCCCTTTTAGGCCCTAAATGTTTTTTTTAATTATTAATTAGACATTAAATTATTAATTAGACATTTATTCTCGCGACCAGTAAGCTCGGCCAACACAATCAACTCGGTAAAGTATCGGATGGTCGTGTTTTTTAATGGAGTGAAGTGGATAATCGAGAATATTTATATTATCGTAAAATGGTAGCAATGAAAATCGAGACATTTATTGCTTCGCTCAAAAATATGCAATTCGACTGAATGCATTATCAATTTTCAAACTAGCTTATATCGATATCAAAAAATTTCAACCTTCGGACGGAAGGCAATTAAATATTCAAGTTAGTGGGACAAACAACCGTGGTCTGAGATTCAGTAAATAACTCTTTCAAAAGAGTTATATTGTCTACTGGACCGAAACAACCAACCACCTACACATCCAAGTAGGGTGAAACGACTTAAAGCAAACCAACCACCCCTTGTTCACTTAGGCTCGTCCAGATAACTAGGCCAAACATGGCTGTTCCCAGAAGTAAGATATCAACAAACCACGATAAAGCTTGATCCGAACGTAGTTCTTACAAGACAGAAAGCAATGGGATGACTATTTCACGAAGTTTTAGCCATTTTAATCAAAATTTGAAGAAATAACAAGCAATTTTCGAGTTGTAGTATTACATGGAACAGACAGTTGGACCAATACTCACCTATATCAATCATGTATTCTACATCTGATAAATCCAACATTCTAAGACATCCTATCAGATATGGATATGAACGGGGATCAGGAGTATAAGTTAATATAGTTGATAATGTCCATGCCGCCTGTCTGATATCATGATAATCTATATACATGATAATCTTTTCACTGTCATCATCATCTATAACATCTTTATCTTTCAGTAAATGTACCAGTGATCTTAATGTGTCTGGACGACAAGTTTCAAGATAATCTATGATCTGTCTAATCTTTCTCTGATACTCAACTAGCATTTCACCCGATGAGCCTGAAATGTAACAAATGGTTGTATAACATTATTATATTATTATGTTTATTATCTACTAAATGATGATGTTACATTTTGATAAAGTTATTATAATATCAGTATGTTCATAATGTATGATAAATGAAATGAAATGGGGTTTAACGTCCTACTTGTCTATACCAGTCGGGATAATTTACACTAATACAAAGTACAAATTCTGTTAGCATTCAAATAATTTGATATTGGTAACACACACCAATAAAAGTATTCAATAAACACGACAAACCACCTTGTCTTATTTTTGACGCCATTCAATTAATATTCGTGTAGTCTTGATTAGACAGCGCGGGGTGAATAAATGGGAAAGACACCACGATTATAGTTTTGAACTAAAAAGGAATGGTCGCATTCAAGGCAGAAGGACCATTGATCAAATGCATGAAATTTCATCGATGAAACAAAGCAATACGATTTACATATACTATACACAAACAATTTAAGGGTATAAAACAGAGAATATAGTTGGCTATTTGTTGATAACTTTTTGTTACAATCCGCGGAGGATTGGGGGCGAGGCGGTAATTGCATGGGTTCGCAATCTGGGGTGATCGAAGAGAAACAATTCAAGGATAATGTAATATTTGTGAAACGTTGTGTCATACCGGTGTGATTCATGCTCGGTGATGTGTTACAAGAAATCTCAATGAGCAACTATGTAACTTATCATTTTCGTGCAAGGTAGTAAGGATACATTATCAACAACTGATGAGAATGTATACATGTCTACATAATTAAATATTTGTCTTCCATTATCAGTCGTCGAAGTAAGCAATACCAGGAACAACTACAAAGTACAATTAGTGCAAAGAATGTCGCACATCTCACAACTACAACACTTCAAAACAGCAATAAACAATACTGAAAACCTTACCACACAACTTAGGCTCAGCTCTCATTCATAGAAAAAAAATCTTATAGTTAAATATTTCCATCAATATTAAGGGTTTCTTGGTACATTCTTTAAATGAAAAATATGGTTATCCTCATTGAATAATCTTTAACCCTTGTGGGTGCACGTGGTGAGAATCACATAGCAGGTAACAAGGGATCCGTATGGACCCCAGTTGTAATTCAAAGTTTTTACGTACAGATGTATTTGAATTTAAAAGCAGCGGTTAAGTTTTTATTTGCATTTATATTTGACAACTGAAAAACAACTAAATTATTATACAAAAACATTTAAGTGATATTTTGAACAGATTTAATAATACTCACAAAATTGCTACTTTGTGTACTATGTTATAACGAGGTTAAATGGCGATTCACGCTTGATACAAAAACCATAGAATTTTTGGAATTCATCATTTAATTTTTGGTTTTTGTAACATGCAGATGTTGAAAGAGAGAATAGTCTGGCATACGCAATAAGGTATCAGGCAGCAAACACATTAGCAAAATTCCTACTGCGAGTTGTAAGTTTGGGGTCCGATTGGACCCCTTGTGCCCTACAAGCGTTGGGCCTGTTTGGCTTGTAACATAACTCTTCATGTGGGAAGCAGATGAATACCGATCTATTCGCTATGTTTAAAAATAGGTTGCCAGGCAACGAAACATACGCCCACACAGCAGCCAAATCGTCCGGGCAGTCAACAAGAGTTGTCGCATATTAAGGAATTATCAGAAAATCATTAGAATTTGTTTGGTTTTTATAATCAAACATTTTTTTTATAAATCAGATAATAATTGTGACCTCCAGAGGCACAACAAGCTAAAAAGGGCCATTTTTTTGGACAATCAGGGGCCATAATTCAGGAAGTTACGATCCGATGGGCGCAAATATCGAAAGGAACCAAGATCTTTGGGTTATAAACATACATGTCAAGTTTCATCAAAATTGGTTCAAAATTGTGACCTCTATAAGGTCCACAACCTTGATATAACATATTTTCACACTATTCGCGTACAAACGGCGGCCATTTTGTCCGTCAATTTTGGTCCGATTTTCACGAAATTCGAATTCAACCTTCATAACCATGGAACGGTGATATAATCAAACGTTTTTTTAAATCGGATAACAATTTTGACCTCCAGAGGGACCACAAGCTAAAAAGGGCGATTTTTTGGACAATCAGGGGCCATAATTCAGGAAGTTACGATCCGATGGGCGCAAATATCGAAAGGAACCAAGATCTTTGGGTTATAAACATACATGTCAAGTTTCATCAAAATTGTGACCTCTATAAGGTCCACAACCTTGATATAACATATTTTCACACTATTCGCGTACAAACGGCGGCCATTTTGTCCGTCAATTTTGGTCCGATTTTCACGAAATTCGAATATAACCTTCATAACCATGGAACGGTAATATAATCAAACGTTTTTTAAAATCGGATGACAATTTTGACCTCCAGAGGGACCACAAGCTAAAAAGGGCGATTTTTCGGACAATCAGGGGCCATAATTCAGGAAGTTAGGAACCGATGGGCGCAAATATCGAAAGGAACCAAGATCTTTCGGTTATAAACATACATGTCAAGTTTCATCGAAATCGGTTCAAAATTGTGACCTCTATAAGGTCCACAACCTTGATATAACATATTTTCACACTATTCGCGTAGAAATGGCGGCCATTTTGTCCGTCAATTTTGGTCCGATTTTCACGAAATTCGAACTCAACCTTTATAACCATAGAACGGTGATATAATCAAACGTTTTTTTAAATCGGATAACAATTTTGACCTCCAGAGGTATCACAATCTAAAAAGGGCGATTTTTCGGACAATCAGGGGCCATAATTCAGGAAGTTCTGATCCGATTGGCGCAAATATCGAAAGGAACCAAGATCTTTGGGTTATAAACATGTATTTCAAGTTTCATCCAAATCGGTTCAAAATTGTGACCTTTACACTGTTCACAACCTTGATATAACATATTTTCACACTATTCGCGTACAAATGGCGGCCATTTTGTCCGTCAATTTTGGTCCGATTTTCACGAAATTCGAACTCGACCTTCATAACCATGGAACGGTGATATAATCAAACGGTTTTTTATTTTTAAATCGCATAACAATTTTGACCTCCAGAGGGACCACAAGCTAAAAAGGGCGATTTTTCGGACAATCAGGGGCCATAATTCAGGAAGTTACGATCCAATTGGCGCAAATATCGAAAGGAACCAAGATCTTTGGTTTATGAACATGCATTTCAAGTTTCATCCAAATCGGTTCAAAATTGTGACCTCTACACTGTTCACAAGCTAAAAAACGTGATTTTTCGTACAATCAGGGGCCATAAACCATGAAGTTACGGTCCGATACATGCCAATATCGAAAGGAACCGAGATCTTAGGGTGATAAACCTATATTTAAAGTTTCATTGAAATCGGATAAAAATTGTGACCTGTAGACTGTTCACAAACAATTGTGGACGGACGGACGGACGGACGGACGAACAGGGGCGACGACAATATACGTCCACATGAAAATGTGGGCGTATAAAAATATATTGGAGACAAAGTCACTAAATTTCAGAAAGCAGTGCCCAGTAGTTATTACAAAACACTATAAAACAAGTGCATGGGGTCCACTGAGACCCCACGTGCACCGACAAGGGTTAAAACACGTGTCCCATACAATATTTTATAATAACGGAGGAAACGTATACAAAACATTCAGATAAAATTATATTTATTGTTGATCTGCAATATTCAAATTATTCAGCTATATGTACTACCCACACAAAGAACATGTATTCCATATTTTAATAAAACATAAAATAGGATCAATACTCACCTTTATCAAACATGTCTACCACATCTGATAAACCTAACTCTTTCACACAACCGATAACATACTGATAGTAATTGGAATCAGGATTAGAAGTTACTCGCTTTGATAATCTCTCTACCACATACTTGCTATTATCTATATCAAAACATCTGATAAGCAGTTTACTCTCATCAATATCTATAACAAGTTTATCTTTCAGTAATTGTACCAGTGGTCTTAATTTGTCTGGATAAAAAGTTGCAAGATAAACTAAGATCTGTTCAATCTTCCCCTGATCCCCAGCTGACTTGCTCTGTTCAATCTCTTTCTTACCAACAGATGAACCTGAAATGTAACAAATGGTTGTAGAACAGTGTTATATTATTATCTACTAAATGATGATGTTTTATTTTGGAAAAGTTACTGTTACAGTATTGACTAAACTGCTAAAGTCACTTTAAATCTATTTGTTACAGTAAATGTCTCAATACTTTGAGTTATGTGCCCCTTATGGCTGCAACTGGGTTATTCTTTACTCTGAGTGGAAAGTGATATTTCTCTTGATTTTTCAAAGTGTGACATCTGAAAGCTGTGTATAGATTACATAAGTTTAAAGAGTTAACAAATGGGGTGATTTCTATAAGTATTCTTTGGATTATCATGTTTTCATGTTTTTGGACAGTAAACTTGCGTTCAATGTTTTTGCTATTTTTACCATCTGATCTGTCAGTATTTATACTTATCTGAACTGTAATAAGTTTTGTGAACTGTCAAGACGAACCACTAGTTCGATTAATACGAGACACTCTGAACCTTCAACTAAGATATTTAATTTTGATACCTTGAAAGAATTTAATATTTTGAGACCATTTAGAGGTACTAGGGGTGGCAAATCAAAAATGACACTAATAAAAAAACACTAAATAATCTAGAATCTTCTCGGTGTTCTGCAACCGAGCCAGCAGCTAATGATGCTAAGTCTTTAAAGATATTCCTGCTTAATAGTCAGTCATTCCTAAACAAAACCATAAACTTGCAGATTAAATTCTAGATGAGGGACTTGGTGTCTTGTTTCTGACAGAAACCTGGTTAAAGGAATCTGGACACAATGCTAAAATTTCTGAGCTAACACCGAAAGGTTATGAGCTCCACCAAAAGATGAAAATATTAGGCACCTAACCAGGGCTAATGGAAGACGGGCATACGCCATACAGACTGCTATGAGGGAAATTTTGCCCAGGCAGCGGCGGTACAGCCTACTCTTATATCGAATTCCAACTGCCAAGGGATTTTACCTGCACGCCAATGTCCACACGGAACCTCGATTTTTCGTCCCATCCGAACGACTAGACAGTTATCCTTGTCAGGCCCTCAGTTCTGCATCACTGACAGAGGGAAATCACGCCGGAAAATCGAGATGAACGTTCTCGGTCAATGCAGTGATCGAACATCCGACCTCTAGGCTAGCGACCCAGCGCCTTGCCCACTTAGCCACCAGTGGATACGACGTTTACTCGCTAATCTGTAGGTCTCGAGTTCGGTTATTGGGATTTTTCCTTGTTCAGGACATGGGGGGCTGGCAAGGAACGAGGTATATTCATTAGGATGGGGCGAACAACACATCTCCCGTGTACAAATTACCATGTAAATGATCCCTTGAATTGGAATTACATGGTCGGCCGTACCACCACAGTCTGGGCACAATTTCCCATACTATATGGCGTATACCCGTTCTCATTAGCTCAGTCGAACTACAGCATTAGGACGTTATAAACGCCATTGGCTTCATGGCGTTGGTACATAATATATATTGCACGTAGTAGTTGTTAAGTATAGTAAGTATAGGTTTATACTGAACGAAGAGTCATTATCAACAATTGGTTATACTGCATACCTGTCGATATATATTTGAATATTTGTCATCCATGATCAATCCTCGACAAATATTCCTTTTGTATTTCTAGACTAGCTTTATATTGAATATATTTGTAACATACCTGCTTCCGTTTCCACCCTGACTTTATCTTGATCATCATCTACAGGTGATACTGTCAAGGCTTGACCTTGATGAGGTCGTTCTTTATCTTGATTGTCATCTATTGGTACTATCGTCATTTCTTTTTCTAGTTAAGTCTTTCGTCATCTGTCCGGTCTATGCTTTCTTCACTATCTGTTTCGTACCGATCAAGTTGTTCATTTAAGCTATCGTCATTTGTAGGTAATATTGTCACGTCATTCTCTTTTTTTTCAAGTCGTTCGCCATCTGCTCGGTCTATGTCTACATTGCTAACGGTTGCCTGATGACCAAGTTGTTCCTGTAAGCTGCTAATAATCAGTTCTTTATCTTGAAGCGTATCTGTATATTTTTTAGCTAAATGTTCTTTGTATGTCTTCACTTCTTGAGCGTTGGCCGAAGTGGCTCTTAAAGCGGCATTTTCCAGCCGTAGCTCATTTATTTCTAACTTCAAGGTTTCGATTTCCTTCTCAAGAACAATAATTCTTCTCTGGGTCATCGATTCCCTTTCAGAAGCGAGTTCCTCAGCTACAAAACATATTCGTTTAAAAGCATGCATTGAGTATTATTAATATCAGGTCGAAATAGACAAGAATAATATATTTTAGATCAAAGATTAGTAAAGCTAGTTCAAATATAAGCTGTCTGCTACGATGAATCAATGATTAGAATTGGGTTTAACGTCCCACTTCTGTGCACCAACCCGTATATTAAAGACGGGTATCCGCCAAATGGTGTACTATGTGGTATTTTGTGCCAGACAAAAATTCAAGGTTTCGATTTCCTTCTCAAGAACAATAATTCTTCTCTGGGTCATCGATTCCCTTTCAGAAGCGAGTTCCTCAGCTACAAAACATATTCGTTTAAAAGCATGCATTGAGTATTATTAATATCAGGTCGAAATAGACAAGAATAATATATTTTAGATCAAAGATTAGTAAAGCTAGTTCAAATATAAGCTGTCTGCTACGATGAATCAATGATTAGAATTGGGTTTAACGTCCCACTTCTGTGCACCAACCCGTATATTAAAGACGGGTATCCGCCAAATGGTGTACTATGTGGTATTTTGTGCCAGACAAAAATTCAATTCTAACTCTTAAGGGTTGTTTTACGAATTCTAGCCGCCTGCACAAGGTTTAAAGTGGTATTTAGCTATATTTTACATACACCACATAAGGCAGACGATAATTTGTCAATTTTGGAATTGCTTGTAAGAGTTTGCGCTAAAAGATTATTGGTGGCACTATCACTGGCTACAGAGATTTATATGACTACTATCTTATCTGATAATGGAATTTCCTAACCTCATTTGAGTCTATTGCAAAAGCGCAATCGGACAATATAAATCCCGATAAGTTTCTGGTCTTATCCAATAAATACATCTTTTGATTAATGAAAGAATTACCCGTTATTTGACGAAAATAAAATTCGTCCGGTTTAACTGGAGCAGTATCAATAAAACCACTTTTTACCATATCTTCTAGCGGTCGTCTTAAATTGTCCTCATTATTGTAACCCAGAGATATGAGATGAAATGTGGCAGTGTGAAGTTAGCTCGATTTTCGTTTTTCGTTTTTCAATATTGGTGAATATCGAAAAACGAGCTACTCGTTTTTCGATATTGGCGAATAACGAAAAACAACTAGCTCGTTATTCGATATTGGCGAATGTTGAAAAACGAGCTACTTGTTTTTCGACATTCAAATTTGAATCTCAAAAAAGTAGATTTGATGGATGTGTAGCTAAAGAAAGTCTCCAAAACACATCTGATTAAATCGGTGATCTAAAATGAAATAGATATCAAAAATGTGGATGTCTGAGCAGTAGATACACATAAAAAATGCCCTTTCTCCTTGTTTTTTGATATTGGCGAATCTCGAAAAACGAGCTACTCGTTTTTCGATATTCAAGCTTGAATCTCAAAAAAGCAGACTTGATGGATGTATTACTATAGAATGTCCCCAAAACACTTTATTATTAAATACGTTTTCTAAAACAAACTAAAAATGTCGTTAATAAGGGTGCCTGAGCAGTGGATTCACATAAAAACTGTTCTTTCTCGCTGTATTTTGATATTGGCGAATCTCGAAAAACGAGCTACTCGTTTTTCGATATTCAAATTTGAATATCAAAAAAGCAGATTTGATAGATTTGATGAATGTATAGCTACAGAATTTCTCCAAAACACATTTTTTTAAATCAGTGATCTAAAACGTACTAAAATACCATAACTGGGGATGCCCGAGCAGTGGATTCGCGAAAAACTGATCTTTCTCCATATTTTTTAATATTCGCCAAAATCAAAAAAACAAGGAGAAAGAGCAGTTTTTATGTGAATTCACTGCTCCGGCATCCTCAATTACGATGCCTTTAGTACGTTATAGATCACTAATTTAATCAAATGTGTCATGGAGACATTCTGTAGATAAACATCCATCAAATCTGCTTTTTTGATATTCAAGTTTGAATATCGAATAACGAGTAGCTCGTTTTTCGAGATTCGCTAATATCAAAAAACAAGGTGAAAGAGCAGTTTTTATGTGAATCCACTGCTCGGGCATCCCCAATTATGATGTATTTAGTTCGCTTTAGATCACTCATTTAATAAAATGTGTCAATTTAGACATTCTGTAGATAAACATCCATCAAATCTGCTTTTTTGATATTCAAGTTTGAATATCGAAGTGGCTCGTTTTTCGAGATTCGCCAATATCAAAAAAACAACGAGAAAAAAAGTTTTTATGTGAATCCACTGCTCAGGCATCCTCAATTATGATATTTGTAGTTCGTTTTAGATCATTGATTTAATAAAATGTGTTTTGGAGAAATTCTGTAGATATACATCCTTGAAATCTGCTTTTTTAATATTCAAGTTTGAATATCGAATAACGAGTAGCTCGTTTTTCGAGATTCGCCAATATCAAATAACAAGGAGAAAGAGCAGTTTTTATGTGAATCCACTGCTCGGGCATCCCCAATTATGATGTATTTAGTTCGTTTTAGATCACTTAATTAATAAAATGTGTCAATTTAGACATTCTGTATATAAACATCCATCAAATCTGCTTTTTTGATATTCAAGTTTGAATATCGAAAAACGAGTGGCTCGTTTTTCGAGATTCGCCAATATCAAAAAACAAGGAGAAAGAGCAGTTTTTATGTGAATCCACTGCTCGGTTATTCCCGATTATGATGTATTTAGTACGTTTTAGATCACTCATTTAATAAAATGTATCAATTTAGACATTCTGTATATAAACATCCATCAAATCTGCTTTTTTGATATTCAAGTTTGAATATCGAATAACGAGTAGCTCGTTTTTCGAGATTCGCCAATATCAAAAAACAAGGTGAAAGAGCAGTTTTTATGTGAATCCACTGCTCGGGCATCCCCAATTATGATGTATTTAGTTCGTTTTAGATCACTCATTTAATAAAATGTGTCAATTTAGACATTCTGTAGATAAACATCCATCAAATCTGATTTTTTGATATTCAAGTTTGAATATCGAAAAACAAGTGGCTCGTTTTTCGAGATTCGCCAATATCAAAAAACAAGGAGAAAGAGCAGTTTTTATATGAATCCACTGCTCAGGCATCCTGAATTATGATATCTTTAGTTCGTTTTAGATCATTGATTTAATAAAATGTGTTTTGGAGAAATTCTGTAGATATACATCCTTCAAATCTTCTTTTTTAATATTCAAGTTTGAATATCGAATAACGAGTAGCTCGTTTTTCGAGATTCGCCAATATCAAATAACAAGGAGAAAGAGCAGTTTTTATGTGAATCCACTGCTCGGGCATCCCCAATTATGATGTATTTAGTTCGTTTTAGATCACTTATTTAATAAAATGTGTCAATTTAGACATTCTGTATATAAACATCCATCAAATCTGTTTTTTTGATATTCAAGTTTGAATATCGAAAAACGAGTGGCTCGTTTTTCGAGATTCGCCAATATCAAAAAACAAGGAGAAAGAGCAGTTTTTATGTGAATCAACTGCTCGGTTATTCCCAATTATGATGTATTTAGTTCGTTTTAGATCACTCATTTAATAAAATGTATCAATTTAGACATTCTGTATATAAACATCCATCAAATCTGCTTTTTTGATATTCAAGTTTGAATATCGAATAACGAGTAGCTCGTTTTTCGAGATTCGCCAATATCAAAAAACAAGGTGAAAGAGCAGTTTTTATGTGAATCCACTGCTCGGGCATCACCAATTATGATGTATTTAGTTCGTTTTAGATCACTCATTTAATAAAATGTGTCAATTTAGACATTCTGTAGATAAACATCCATCAAATCTGCTTTTTTGATATTCAAGTTGGAATATCGAAAAACAAGTGGCCCGTTTTTCGAGATTCGCCAATATAAAAAAACAATGAGAAAAAGCAGTTTTTATATGAATCCACTGCTCAGGCATCCTCAATTATGATATCTTTAGTTCGTTTTAGATCATTGATTTAATAAAATGTGTTTTGGAGAAATTCTGTAGATATACATCCTTCAAATCTTCTTTTTTAATATTCAAGTTTGAATATCGAATAACGAGTAGCTCGTTTTTCGAGATTCACCAATATCAAAAAACAAGGAGAAAGAGCAGTTTTTATGTGAATCCACTGCTCGGGCATCCCCAATTATGATGTATTTAGCTCGTTTGAGATCACTCATTTAATAAAATGTGTCAATTTAGACATTCTGTATATAAACATCCATCAAATCTGCTTTTTTGTTATTCAAGTTTGAATATCGAATAACGAGTAGCTCGTTTTTCGAGATTCGCCAATATCAAAAAACAAGGCGAAAGAGCAGTTTTTATGTGAATCCACTGCTCGGTTATTCCCAATTATGATGTATTTAGTTCGTTTTAGATCACTCATTTAATAAAATGTATCAATTTAGACATTCTGTATATAAACATCCATCAAATCTGCTTTTTTGATATTCAAGTTTGAATATCGAATAACGAGTAGCTCGTTTTTCGAGATTCGCCAATATCAAAAAACAAGGTGAAAGAGCAGTTTTTATGTGAATCCACTGCTCGGGCATCCCCAATTATGATGTATTTAGTTCGTTTTAGATCACTCATTTAATAAAATGTGTCAATTTAGACATTCGGTAGATAAACATCCATCAAATCTGCTTTTTTGATATTCAAGTTTGAATATCGAAAAACAAGCGGCTCGTTTTTCGAGATTCGCCAATATCAAAAAACAAGGAGAAAGAGTAGTTTTTATATGAATCCACTGCTCAGGCATCCTCAATTATGATATCTTTAGTTCATTTTAGATCATTGATTTAATAAAATGTGTTTTGGAGAAATTCTGTAGATATACATCCTTCAAATCTTCTTTTTTAATATTCAAGTTTGAATTTAATAAAATGTGTCAATTTAGACATTCTGTATATAAACATCCATCAAATCTGCTTTTTTGTTTTTCAAGTTTGAATATCGAATAAGGAGTAGCTCGTTTTTCGAGATTCGCCAATATCAAAAAACAAGGTGAAAGAGCAGTTTTTATATGAATCCACTGCTCAGGCATCCTCAATTATGATATTTGTAGTTCGTTTTAGATCATTGATTTAATAAAATGTGTTTTGGAGAAATTCTGTAGATATACATCCTTCAAATCTGCTTTTTTAATATTCAAGTTTGAATTTAATAAAATGTGTCAATTTAGACATTCTGTATATAAACATCCATCAAATCTGCTTTTTTGTTTTTCAAGTTTGAATATCGAATAACGAGTAGCTCGTTTTTCGAGATTCGCCAATATCAAAAAACAAGGTGAAAGAGCAGTTTTTATATGAATCCACTGCTCAGGCATCCTCAATTATGATATTTGTAGTTCGTTTTGGATCATTGATTTAATAAAATGTGTTTTGGAGAAATTCTGTAGATATACATCCTTCAAATCTGCTTTTTTAATATTCAAGTTTGAATATCGAATAACGAGTAGCTCGTTTTTCGAGATTCGCCAATATCAAAAAACAAGGAGAAAGAGCAGTTTTTATGTGAATCCACTGCTCGGTTATTCCCAATTATGATGTATTTAGTTCGTTTTAGATCACTCATTTAATAAAATGTGTCAATTTAGACATTCGGTAGATAAACATCCATCAAATCTGCTTTTTTGATATTCAAGTTTGAATATCGAAAAACAAGTGGCTCGTTTTTCGAGATTCGCCAATATCAAAAAACAAGGAGAAAGAGCAGTTTTTATATGAATCCACTGCTCAGGCATCCTCAATTATGATATCTTTAGTTCGTTTTAGATCATTGATTTAATAAAATGTGTTTTGGAGAAATTCTGTAGATATACATCCTTCAAATCTTCTTTTTTAATATTCAAGTTTGAATATCGAATAACGAGTAGCTCGTTTTTCGAGATTCACCAATATCAAAAAACAAGGAGAAAGAGCAGTTTTTATGTGAATCCACTGCTCGGGCATCCCCAATTATGATGTATTTATCTCGTTTGAGATCACTCATTTAATAAAATGCGTCAATTTAGACATTCTGTATATAAACATCCATCAAATCTGCTTTTTTGTTATTCAAGTTTGAATATCGAATAACGAGTAGCTCGTTTTTCGAGATTCGCCAATATCAAAAAACAAGGAGAAAGAGCAGTTTTTATGTGAATCCACTGCTCGGTTATTCCCAATTATGATGTATTTAGTTCGTTTTAGATCACTCATTTAATAAAATGTATCAATTTAGACATTCTGTATATAAACATCCATCAAATCTGCTTTTTTGATATTCAAGTTTGAATATCGAATAACGAGTAGCTCGTTTTTCGAGATTCGCCAATATCAAAAAACAAGGTGAAAGAGCAGTTTTTATGTGAATCCACTGCTCGGGCATCCCCAATTATGATGTATTTAGTTCGTTTTAGATCACTCATTTAATAAAATGTCTCAATTTAGACATTCGGTAGATAAACATCCATCAAATCTGCTTTTTTGATATTCAAGTTTGAATATCGAAAAACAAGCGGCTCGTTTTTCGAGATTCGCCAATATCAAAAAACAAGGAGAAAGAGCAGTTTTTATATGAATCCACTGCTCAGGCATCCTCAATTATGATATCTTTAGTTCATTTTAGATCATTGATTTAATAAAATGTGTTTTGGAGAAATTCTGTAGATATACATCCTTCAAATCTTCTTTTTTAATATTCAAGTTTGAATATCGAATAACGAGTAGCTCGTTTTTCGAGATTCGCCAATATCAAAAAACAAGGAGAAAGAGCAGTTTTTATGTGAATCCACTGCTCGGGCATCCCCAATTATGATGTATTTAGTTCGTTTGAGATCACTCATTTAATAAAATGTGTCAATTTAGACATTCTGTATATAAACATCCATCAAATCTGCTTTTTTGTTTTTCAAGTTTGAATATCGAATAACGAGTAGCTCGTTTTTCGAGATTCGCCAATATCAAAAAACAAGGTGAAAGAGCAGTTTTTATATGAATCCACTGCTCAGGCATCCCCAATTATGATGTATTTAGTTCGTTTTAGATCAATCATTTAATAAAATGTGTCAATTTAGACATTGTGTAGATAAACATCCATCAAATCTGCTTTTTTGATATTCAAGTTTGAATATCGAAAAACGAGTGGCTCGTTTTTCGAGATTCGCCAATATCAAAAAACAAGGAGAAAGAGCAGTTTTTATGTGAATCCACTGCTCGGGCATCCCCAATTATGATGTATTTAGTTCGTTTTAGATCACTCATTTAATAAAATGTGTCAATTTAGACATTCTGTAGATAAACATCCATCAAATCTGCTTTTTTGATATTCAAGTTTGAATATCGAAAAACAAGTGGCTCGTTTTTCGAGATTCGCCAATATCAAAAAACAAGGAGAAAGAGGAGTTTTTATATGAATCCACTGCTCAGGCATCCCGAATTATGATATTTTTAGTTCGTTTTAGATCATTGATTTAATAAAATGTGTTTTGGAGAAATTCTGTAGATATACATCCTTCAAATCTTCTTTTTTAATATTCAAGTTTGAATATCGAATAACGAGTAGCTCGTTTTTCGAGATTCGCCAATATCAAATAACAAGGAGAAAGAGCAGTTTTTATGTGAATCCACTGCTCGGGCATCCCCAATTATGATGTATTTAGTTCGTTTTAGATCACTTATTTAATAAAATGTGTCAATTTAGACATTCTGTATATAAACATCCATCAAATCTGCTTTTTTGATATTCAAGTTTGAATATCGAAAAACAAGTGGCTCGTTTTTCGAGATTCGCCAATATCAAAAAACAAGGAGAAAGAGCAGTTTTTATGTGAATCCACTGCTCGGTTATTCCCAATTATGATGTATTTAGTTCGTTTTATATCACTCATTTAATAAAATGTATCAATTTAGACATTCTGTACATAAACATCCATCAAATCTGCTTTTTTGATATTCAAGTTTGAATATCGAATAACGAGTAGCTCGTTTTTCGAGATTCGCCAATATCAAAAAACAAGGTGAATGAGCAGTTTTCTGCAGATGCAGAAAGGGCATCCCAAATTATGATGTATTTAGTTCGTTTTATATCACTCATTTAATAAAATGTGTCAATTTAGACATTCTGTAGATAAACATCCATCAAATCTGCTTTTTTGATATTCAAGTTTGAATATCGAAAAACAAGTGGCTCGTTTTTCGAGATTCGCCAATATAAAAAAAACAAGGAGAAAGAGCAGTTTTTATATGAAACCACTGCTCAGGCATCCTCAATTATGATATCTTTAGTTCGTTTTAGATCAGTGATTTAATAAAATGTGTTTTGGAGAAATTCTGTAGATATACATCCTTCAAATCTTCTTTTTTAATATTCAAGTTTGAATATCGAATAACGAGTAGCCAATATCAAAAACCAAGGAGAAAGAGCAGTTTTTATGTGAATCCACTGCTCGGGCATCCCAAATTATGATGTATTTAGTTCGTTTTAGATCACTCATTTAATAAAATGTGTCAATTTAGACATTCTGTATATAAACATCCATCAAATCTGCTTTTTTGATATTCAAGTATGAATATCGAAAAACGAGTGGCTCGTTTTTCGAGATTCGCCAATATCAAAAAACATGGAGAAAGAAAAGTTTTTATGTGAATCCATTGCTCAGGCAGGCGTCCTCAATTATGATATTTTTAGTTCGTTTTAGAAAACGTATTTAATAAAATGTGTTTTGGAGACATTCTGAAGATATTCATCCATCAAATCTGCTTTTTTTGTTATTCAAGTTTGAATATCGAAAAACGAGTGGCCCCTTTTTCGAGATTCGCCAATATCAAAAAACAAGGAGAAAGAGCAGTTTTTATATGAATCCACTGCTCAGGCATCCTGAATTATGATATCTTTAGTTCGTTTTAGATCACTCATTTAATCAAATGTGTCATAAAGACATTCTGTACATAAATATCCATCAAATCTGCTTTTTTGATATTCAAGTTTGAATATCGAAAAACGAGTGGCTCGTTTTTCGAGATTTGCCAATATCAAAAAACAACGAGAAAGAAAAGTTTTTATGTGAATCCACTGCTCAGGCATCCTCAATTATGATATTTTTAGTTCATTTTAGATCATTGATTTAATAAAATGTGTTTTGGAGAAATTCTGTAGATATACATCCTTCAAATCTGCTTTTTTAATATTCAAGTTTGAATATCGAATAACGAGTAGCTCGTTTTTCGAGATTCGCCAATATCAAAAAACAAAGAGAAAGAAAAGTTTTTATGTGAATCCACTGTTCAGGCATCCGCAATTATGATATTTTTAGTTCGTTTTAGATCATTGATTTAATAAAATGTGTTTTGGAGAAATTCTGTAGATATACATCCTTCAAATCTGCCTTTTTGATATTCAAGTTTGAATATCGAAAAACGAGTGGCTCGTTTTTCGAGATTCGCCAATATCAAAAAAACAACGAGAAAAAAAGTTTTTATGTGAATCCACTGCTCAGGCGTCCTCAATTATGATATTTGTAGTTCATTTTAGATCATTGATTTAATAAAATGTGTTTTGGAGAAATTCTGTAGATATACATCCTTCAAATCTGCTTTTTTAATATTCAAGTTTGAATATCGAATAACGAGTAGCTCTTTTTTCGAGATTCGCCAATATCAAATAACAAGGAGAAAGAGCAGTTTTTATGTGAATCCACTGCTCGGGCATCCCCAATTATGATGTATTTAGTTCGTTTTAGATCACTTATTTAATAAAATGTGTCAATTTAGACATTCTGTATATAAACATCCATCAAATCTGCTTTTTTGATATTCAAGTTTGAATATCGAAAAACGAGTGGCTCGTTTTTCGAGATTCGCCAATATCAAAAAACAAGGAGAAAGAGCAGTTTTTATGTGAATGCACTGCTCAGGCATCATCAATTATGATGCCTTTAGTACGTTTTAGATCACTAATTTAATCAAATGTGTCATGGAGACATTCTGTAGATAAACACCCATCAAATCTGTTTTTTTGATATTCAAGTTCGAATATCGAAAAACGAGTGGCTCGTTTTTCGAGATTCGCCAATATAAAAAAACAACGAGAAAGAAAAGTTTTTATGTGAATCCACTGCTCAGGCATCCTCAATTATGATATCTTTAGTTCGTTTTAGATCATTGATTTAATAAAATTTGTTTTGGAGACATTCTGTAGATATACATCCTTCAAATCTGCTTTTTTTAATATTCAAGTTTGAATATCGGAAAACGAGAAGCTCGTTTTTCGAGATTCACCAATATCAAAAAACAAGGAGAAAGAGCAGTTTTTATATGAATCCACTGCTCAGGCATCCTGAATTATGGTATCTTTAGTTCTTTTTAGAAAACGTATTTAATAAAATGTGTTTTGGAGACATTCTACAGATACAACCATCAAATCTACTTTTTTGAGATTCAAGTTTGAATGTCGAAAAACAAGTAGCTCGTTTTTCAACATTCGCCAATATCGAATAACGAGCTAGTTGTTTTTCGTTATTCCCCAATATCGAAAAACGAGTAGCTCGTTTTTCGATATTCACCAATATTGAAAAACGAAAAACGAAAATCGAGCTAACTTCACACTGCCCATGCGCTATACAGTTTATTATGAGGGAAATTTTGCCGGCACAGCACTATGACTATGGCCTACTCTTATATCGAATTCCAACTGCCAAGGGGTCTTTTTACGTGAACACCAATGTACAAACCGCTTACAAAAATACATATCATATGTACATGTATACAATTTCAGGCCTTTTCATAAAAAATCACATAATTTCATCAATACCATTTTGCTGTCACTTTCATATTCGAACAATTTTCACAAATCCATACTAGAAAGCTTTCACTTTTAACAAATACAACTATCTGTAGTCTAATGCAGTCTGATATGCATCCGCAGTGAAAATATCGTTTGGTTCTTGATCTCTAAAGTCAACCTAACCCTGTCATTTTTTACAGTTGAGTTTAACAAGAAGGGCATAAATTTCCGCAGCTACAGTAAGGCAACCAGGGGGGAATGCGCCAGAATATGCCCCCTATATTTCTTATAAAGTACTGCGCATGGTATTTCACCTCAACGGTGACAGTCTGAAGTGACAGTCTTTACCATAGTGGTCTTCTGTCTTGGTCTGAGTAGTCCTTGGTCATGTATTTAGGAATAGGAGAATATCTTCATCAACTTGCATTTGCAATAAAATGGGAAAATGTTAAGATATGATCCCCTCAACAAATTAACCAGACATATTATTCTTTTTCTTATTTCGCTGGTAAAATATTAGCTGCTCTAAACATAACTTTATTCATACACAGTTGTTTTTTTTTTACGTTGGTAACGTACGTACGTGGAATGTGAGAAGTCTGTATTGTTAGTATACCCCAATGAGTCTTGTCTGCACATTCCTAGAACTAGAATTCTTTGTCCAACAAATCAAATCAATATAGCATTTTGTCTCCAGTCCAGTACAAGCCTGCCGTTTCCTTCTAATTTGATCCACTGGTTAGCACATTCCCTAAATTTTTCCCAGTTTCTCGCAGTAAACGGTTTTAGATCGGTGTTTTTAAACAAACTCTACACGGAGTATGTACAGCTCTAGTTATTCTTCCGGTTTTTTACTATCGAAACGTAAACATACCGGTGACCTTTCACTCTACACGACCCGTTGACCCTTCGTAGTGTGTGTCTGATTGGCGAGCTGTGTCACGTGATCTATTAAAACCAAATCACCGCGAAATTCAAATACCATCGCACATTGATAAGTAAGCCCATATTTATTTTACGTTTTCTGTCAAACGTCAAAGAGTTGATAAAAGAAAAGTTGTGTGGAAATACAAAGTAATACTAGGAGAATTAGATGATGTAGTTTGTTTTCCGCCTGAAAATGGTCGGGATGGAGAAACAGAAGCAAGCTTGCTAGAAATTTCACAGCGTTTGAACACAGTGTTTTATTTATAGTGAGTCTGTATGTTTGATAGTAGAAAGTGTTTTAGAAGTGTTTTCCTTTTTCAGTTCCTGTTGTTTTAGTGTCGTTTGATTATTAGACTAACAGTGTGCGGGTAACATATTTACATCATTTAATTGTATTTTTGATAATACTGTAAGTATAAAATGAATGAAATGAAGAGTCCAGGGGAAGAACGACCTAAGTCACTTTTTCCACGAAACAGTATTAATGGTAGCAAATTGTATAAGCTTTCTGGGAAACAATCAATTACAGGTAAAAACGATCGAACCACGGCCCTTCTGAAATGGCCTTCCAGCGACTCTTTATTTAACCTTAATTTGAAGTCAGTTGTACTGGTAATTATGGTTTGTGTTAAACATCATTTTGAAGTTGTAATTAAACCCACTTGTTGTTCTGTTCGCGTCAAACACTCTTGTCCAAAAGTCTGTTTTGCGTTTTACGCGAAAAGACAAAAATGTTACTTAGATCGTTCTTCCCTCGTACCCTTCAAATGTTTTAAAGAGTACCTTACTGCTCCAACAAGGGAAATGCTGTCCGGACAGCAAGTGGAATCCCAACTGTCAGGAATTGTTTTACATGCATGCCAATGTGTACATAGAACTTTTTTTAGCACCACACTGGAAAATAATGAGGAACTATCTCGTCCAACACGTCATAAGCTTGTGCCTTAAAGCAAGGCAATATATCCTTCCGTCTGTTCTCTATCATTAGCTGTTAATCACAGATTAGCTTTGCCTAATAAACAATCGCTGCTAGATAAAGTAGCTGATTGTAGATGCCATAATAGTTATTAAGGCTGCAAAGAAGGCATTTTGTATAAATGCCATTGTTTAGGACATATTTGTAGATGTTTTACATTGCTGCCTATTTGTCTAAATCCTTTTCTGTAACTGTTTTATTTATGTCTTTTTCTATTTATGTATCTTTTAATTGTGTACAGCGCATATGGGCACTTTACAGTGGAAGCTATGCGCTTTATATTTTTTTCAATAATAATAATAATATAATAATAAATAGAGGACTAAAGGTGCCGTGTTACAAAATAAAAAGGAGAGGGGTGGATGGCCTTATGTATCATAAGGTCTGTTATTGAGTCAACTGGTGTTGTTTGGATTCCCTGATTGTATGTGACAAGGAGTAGTGTCGCATGCCCAACCTCGCGGGTTTTCTCTCGGTCCTCCAGTTTCCTCTCGAAACTAAAGACCCCAATGCGCATTATTGAAATTAAACTGTAGACAACATGTTAGTGCCGAAATGACCTACTTTGTGGCAATTGTGGGAGTCACGGTGGCTGGGTAACAACATAATACGAAAACACTGAAATGTGGCTGTAGAGAAAATAAATACTTAACCAGGTCTAATTTGTTCTGTTCTCTTTCTTGTATTTTACTTATATTACTGGCTATTGTGTGTAAATGATGTACATCTCGTAAACTGGTTCCAATTTCAACTATTTCTTGGGAGATTTTCAAGAATGTCTGAGTGATTTCATGAACAAGCTGGCGGTACAATGGAAAATTGAACAATGGTGCACTATTTAAATACGCTTGAAAACCTCTGAAATCAAGAGAAAAAAAAAACAAATTCTTTCATAGACAAACATACTTTTATCTTCTTTAAAATACACACCAAGTCTTCACTGGCCTGGGGGATCACGGTGGCTATGTGAGTAAGACGCTGGCTCACTAGCCTGGAGTTCATCCAGATTTTCCAGCGTGGTTTCCCCTTGCCAGTGATGCAGGACGGAGGGCCTGACAAGGACATCTGTTTAGTCATTCGGATGGGATAGAAAACCGAGGTCCTCTGTACACATTGGCATGCACGTAAAAGATCCCTTGGCAGTTGGAATTCGATATAAGAGTGGGCCGTAGCGTCGCTGCCCGGGCAAAATTTCCTTCATAGCACACTGTATGGCGTATGCCCGTCTTCATTAACCCAGTTTAGGTGCAGAAAGTACATGTAGGACATTAAACCCCATTTCATTTCATTAGCTCAATACAATGTCGGTGCAAAAAAGTAGAAAGTTAAAGCACAATTTCATTCATTCATTGATTAAAGTCTTTAATAAATGTCTTAGTTAGTTTATAAAACATTTCAGACCTAAAGAAAGACCTGCAATAGCTACATTTAGCTCTTGTATAATGTATGCCTAGTTGTCGATAACTGAATTAAAAAAACATTATTATTACTATGTTAAAAGTGTGGTGATCACCAATCTTAAAGGGACAATAACACTCTTGCTGGCTTGGCAGCTCTAGAAAATAAATAATAGTCTTATTCTAAGGACTAGATGTTTATGTGTCCTACCTGTTGTGTAAATTATCCATTACATCATATTTTACTTGTCCAGAGAGTTCGAAAATATTTCAAAATCCAAGTCCCATTTGAAAAGGTTTACGTTAACCTTTTCAAAGCATGTAGTTGAATTTTTCCAATTTTTTAAATTAGGTGTGTTAAGATGAAATTTACGGTGGCTGATAAGGGACATGAAAAATAATATAATTTGATTTTTTTAATATTCACCCAAGTCAATTTTAATATAATTTGTTTTTTATAATTTTCACCCAAGTCAATTTTAATTTCCACCCACGTCAAATTTAATATAATTTGTTTTTTATAATTTTCACCCAAGTCAATTTTAATATAATTTGTTTTTTATAATTTCCATCCAAGTCAATTTTAATTTAATTTGTTTTTTATAATTTTCACCCAAGTCAATTTTAATTTCCACCCAAGTCATTTGTAATATAATTTTTTTTTATAATTTTCACCCAAGTCAATTTTAATATAATTTCGATTCTGTTGAATTTCCACCCAGCGCGTGATGACATCGGAGAACGCTAGATCGGATATAATGACGTCATATGTGGATTGTTGGTTAGGGTAAGGGTTAGGGTTTTTTGTCCCTGGCTCACGTTTTGTGATCGAGAGATAGTGTTTGTTAGCGTTGCTGGTTCATTTTTCTCCAGGTCACTGTGAGCGGGAGCATAGTCTCAAGATCCCCCCCCCCCCACATTTCATTAAAAAATTGTGTGTTAGCCAAAACGAGACTCCCGGTCAGCTCAAATTGGAGTTTTGTACCATTGGGGTCCGGGGATGATCAGGGCAAGTTTTGAGGGATATGGAGTTGTATTCCCAAGGGGTCGGGGAGGGCATGCGCAATTTTTTTTTTACCTTTGGTCACCTACTCGCATTGTACTCTCTTTGTGTTTTTTTTTATCAAAAAATTCGAACGACAATTTTTTCTGAACTCTCGGGCCATGTCCCTCCCAAAAATCGAGTTTGCACGCCCCATAGGAACCGATGTATGGCCTTTGAAGTAATCCGGATGATTTGGAAAGCCATGTTTGGGACGTCCCTCCGCCCCGGTGGTAGTTCTCAGTGACTTGGAATTCTAATAAATGGAGGATAATACGCCTGGTTACTGATCCGAAAGAAAAGAATGGATTCTGATTTATAGGGGCCGAGATATAGGGCCCCAAACATGGCCCCTCGTTTCAGGCAATCGCTCAAACTTTGCCAATTTGGACCAAAAAACACCCGATTTCGTTCTGTAAACACCCAGATGCACCCATTGGGAGGTTCCGAGGATGGAAATTCTTGAAGTATATCGACGCCGGGGAGTCGCCCGGGGCCGTCACATTTCAGCCTCGGCGACCGGTAGTGGGGGAAATCGTGATTTTTTGCATCAAAATGCCTGAAAGGCCCCCTTTGCCTGACCGCAGCTTAATACATTGTTATGACAGAATTTTTTTCAAAAATGGTCCTATCTCTTCGAAACTTCGGCTACCTCCCCCGCCCTCCATTTCCACCTTGGGGCATCCAAAAATGGTCTCAAAATTAAAATCGAACATCTAGTTCCATCTACTGTATATTTTTTTTAACTTTATGTACCCCCGGGAAAATGGCCACTGCTCACTCCCCATGGGTCGGGATCAACATTTTCTTTTTGGGAAATGTGTTTGGTCGAAAGATGGGTGCTTGGGTGGAATAGCTGCCCTGAAAATTTGGTGTCAATTGGCCCTCGAGAAGGGTCAGGCGTAGCAATAATCCACATGAAAAATGGGCAAAAACAGAAAAAAAATCGATTTTGTCATTTCGGTGTCCCTTAGAAAAAGCCCTTAACTCAGACCCTATGGGCAGTGGGTCCATAAAATTTGGAGGGCGTCCGCCACAAATGAGCAGGATCGACCAAGGGGTTCCGATTTTATTTAAGGTCTCACGTAAAAGTTGAATTAAGGGTAGGAAGGTGTCGGATCAGAACTCTACTCGACCTGATCCCCCCCCCACCCGATCTCCTTCCAAAACTTTTGTCATTTTTAGAGGATTCAGGGGTTTAGCCTGAATTCATAGGCCAAGGTGGGATGGGGGATAGGCTACCCCTGCTTAAACCCCATATTCCCGTTTCTACCCTCCGCCGAGACATGTTTTTCTCAAGGTCACGTTTTTCTAAACCCTGCCCCTCCCCGTGGACCCAGGGGCCTCAAATTTGGCATGAGGGTAGGCCTTGGTAATGCCTTCTAACACTCTGGGGGTTTGGACCCCCAAGTCCGAACCCTTAAACCTTTTTTGACGAGCAGGCTGTGGAGGAAACGGAGAACTGGGGAGATATGATCAAATTTCCTGGTTGATGACGTCACGCGCTGGGTGGAAATTCAACAGAATCGAAATTATATTACAAATGACTTGGGTGATAATTAGAATTGACTTGGGTGAAAATTAAAATTGACTTGGGTGGAAATTAAAATTGACTTGGGTGAAAATTATAAAAAACAAATTATATTACAAATGACTTGGGTGGAAATTAAAATTGACTTGGGTGAAAATTATAAAAAACAAATTAAATTAAAATTGACTTGGGTGAAAATTATAAAAAACAAATTATATTAAAATCGACTTGCGTGGAAATTATAAAAAACAAATTAAATTAAAATTGACTTGGGTGGAAATTATAAAAAACAAATTATATTAAAATTGACCTGGGTGAAAATTAAAATCGACTTGGGTGAAAATTATAAAAAACAAATTATATTAAAATTGACTTGGGTGAATATTAAAAAAATCAAATTATATTATTTTTCATGTCCCTTATCAGCCACCGTAGAAATTTGTATCATCAATTAATTTAAATATTGTAAAATAATACAATTTGTTGACCAGAATAAAGATTGGGACATATTATTCAATGACAACAAGAGTGTTATTGGGGCTTTAAACCACACCAGTATGTCTTTCAATGATATGCAAACCACTTACTCTTCAAACATTTTATAAGTTTGAACTCTTTCTGTTTGTAGCTCGTAGAAACGTTTCAGGAGTGATTTTGGATCACCAACATTTCTTGATATATCAGAGACTTCCATATCCATATTTTTCATTTGAAGAATTATCTTTTTAACGTTTTGAAATGGTAGTAAAACAGTATTTTAATCAAATGAAACTAATGTAACATACAAACATTCAGCCACCATCATCCCTTCCCCGAATATAAGAGAATATTATTGAGAAAGTTAGTTTAAAGCGATGATTTCATATTTTCAAAGAAAGTCAAAACATAATTATTTCTATGTCTTTTGCTCAATAGGTCGTCAACTCACTATTATATGATCATAGGCATTATTCCCCACACTAATAAATCATTGATAGAGGAAATAATAACAAAATTACCTCCCTTGTTTTTCCATCCCCCCCCCTCCTATGGAAATGGTATAGCTATCTTCAAACATTAGAATTTGAAGTTGAAACGGATATATTTGCCAGATTCTCAACTAGCAATAGTGAATTATTGGATTAATAGGATTTTTCTTTAACAAGATAGGACTGTTTATGGATACAATCTATTTTACGGCTTTATTTTAATACATTTTAAAAATATAACTTAAAAATATGAAATTAGATGCTGGCTCGCTAGCCCGGAGGTCGGGTGTTCGTAGCTACGAGAACGTAACTAAAAACGTTGAGATATAGTTCCAAGTGGCAAACTCATTTTCTTTATTAATGCGTGTACCATCTTTAAAATAAGATAATTTTATACTATTTGTACATGTACTTATTTCACATACACAGCCTAGTCTACTGAAACAACAATCATTTATCTGCAAATAATTAAATCAAGCTTTGCTTTTATGTGTTAACGACGTTTAATTTAAAATGTCGGAAAAAACAATCTACTATCGCCTTGATTTAAAAAGAGAGGATTTGCACTCGTGTCAGATAGGATTATCTGCTTAATTGTAGTTGGATGTGGCAGATAAGTTATAAATAACAATAATTAATTGTTGTTTTGATGAAAAAAAATTGTTATTTCTGCTTACTTTTAGCGAGTGTGATTCCCGTTCGGCTTTTCTACATGGAACTAAATAGGACCATCCCATCTCTTATCGAAACACGGGGGGTGGAGAGATGAGGTTTGTTATCTTACTTCTAGGGTGTTCGATCCCTGTTGACCGAGAAAGTTCAACCAGATTTTCCGGTGTGGTCAGTGCATGATGCAGGACGGAGGGCCTGACAAGGACAGCTGTCTAGTCGTTCGGATGGGACAAAAAACGAGGTCCCGTGTAGCCTACACATGGCATTATTGTACTGTTGTAAGAATATAACTCAACATAATAAATAGGAAATATCAAAAACCTACTTTACTTATTTCAACCCAGTAGACCTACATGTATCGACCTGCGATGGCCTAAGGCCGACAATGGTTTATCAGCTGTCTCCACTTTATATCACTCAAATACAGTATCTGACCCAACACACTTGATTCTGGTACTGGCTAGTAATCCACAACAATACTTTTACTTCAACATATCAACCATAGACACAGAGTATTCTTACTCTGTGCTAATCCAACAAGTTAGATGTTACTCTTTGATATTCTGACGACGTAACATCTAACATCCGAACAGTCAAAAGCTCGAGGCAAAAGTTGATAACTAGCTTACTTCGTTCAGCGGACGGCAAAATTCACAATTTTCAGTTATCTGCACTGCTAACACATTAAACTTACATATCATAACCATCTGTGTTCCGAAAAAAAAAATTTGTTGTCTATTTTAAGAGATTTCACAAAAATCTTCGCCCACAACCAACACAACACATTGAAAAAGGAAATGACCTACATAGGTGAAAGGTGAAATCTGGGTTGGTGCACATTACGAACGAATTCTTTAAACGAAACGAAATCATGAGACGAATTTGAAGGCGATCATTTTAAATTTATTTTCAGTGATGTTCCGATTATCGGTTTCGCCATTCAGTAGACTAATCGGCCGATGAGTGGCCTACCAAAAGAAATTTTGCCGATATGTGCGTAGCCGATATCTGTTCAAAAAGACTCGGCAGTCAAATACCTTTTCGTAAAATATTATTTAGATTGCGAATAAATCACTCTCTCTTACTTAAACTCGCACTCGACCCGTTTATTTTAGTTGCCGTGTGTGTGATACAAGACCCAATGCTTTATAATTATTCATATTTTCAAAGATAGAAAAGGCGGGAAAATGTCACGTGACATTGACAAAGACAGAGGCTATCATATCTATAATATCAACCGTTAGCGATGAAACATTCTACGAATGCCGACAAATTTAAGGATTTTAAATTATATTGTATTCAACATTTTATAAATAATAATCGCAATCATATAGCCTATGCTAGAAATTACCACGGCATAACGGCAATTGTCGTAAAAAAAAGTAAAAGCTGAAAGCAAACACGGACTGCTACGGTAATAAAAATAGCCTAAATTGCACTGTTGTCAACGTGTACACAAATCAAAAAGTTGTGCCTTTTCTATGTAGACGCATGAAATGCATATATGTAATAACTTTTCAATATCATACAGTCGTTCAGGGGATTTGGGATTAGGTCAATAATTCAGAGATGTAAGATTTAGTTGTAAATGTCCCGTCCTACCGTTATATATAATTAGTTTTTTCATAAGAATGCTTACTTTCTAAAATAGGTTATGGCAGAGCCGTGGGAAATTTGACGAATGAATTTTAGTTATAGCTGACATGATGGCCACCGTTATGAACACGAATAACTAAAAGGAAAGGAAACTAAATTTCGGTGATTTTATTACTCGTAAGAGGAATCTGTATAATTTATACTTTGACAGTACCACTAAACACAATTAGGGCCAGATTAATTGACACGATATATATAAAAATTGCACGTCCCGTGACGGAAAATGTCAACAGTTTGCTTTAAATAAGTTAGGCAGTGGTGCCTTGTCAGCTTATTTTAGCTACGGTTTTTTTAAATTTTTGTTTTTGAAAAGTCCTAATTTCAAGCACTGATCTAGACCTACTAAATAATCAAGCAACACAGTTCTCAATTGACGTTGTTTATTTTCAACTACGCATGAAGAGCGACCTAATTATTCCTTCAATAAACATCGACTTCTATCCCAATATAAAATCTCTACAAAAACAGTACATTGTCATAATGCAATCCATAGAAATATTGTAGAAAATGCATTTCGTTTCGTGTTAAACAGGGGTCCTCAAATTTTAATGGGGAGGATATGACGTCAAACGGATGTCAAACTATCCTAACATGGCGACTACATGAAATATTTTTGAATGTGATATTGGATAAACCTGTTTCAATGAACCTCGTGTGTGTGTCAGTAAGTGTTATTGTTGTTCAGAGATGGATCACACAATAAGGTAGGACATGCATTTAGAATTTATCGACTGACGCCTTTCAGCTCGTGGCTATTTGATGGGCAAATAATTCAGTCGCACATCGCTTAAAGAGAATATAGCTTGTGGAATCTAGAGGTTACGTGTGAACGAAACCTCTAGACACTCTGGAGTAACTCTGTGCCAGATGCTTCCGTGTTATTGTTCAGTTTATGCAAGGGAGATAAATCTATTTTAATGCCCATGGATTCAGACTAATAATTCTCTTCACATTAACTCAATCTATGACTTTAATCTACAGAGATCAACTAATTAAAATATTGAACAGGGAGAGGACATTTTTATCTTTTTTTTAGGCCTGACCAAAGGAATCTATACGCTTTGACATCCGTCCACCTCACAACATGAATACTAATCAAAACCTATCAAAAAATGTAAATTCAAAAACTGTTATTCAAATTTTTTACACAAAATCAAGGAATAGTCATGGAATCAGGGGAAATAATTAGTAGTCTGGTTTTTGTCTCTACTCCACTATATACCAAATGAACTATAAAGTACATGTCCTGAGGGTGGGAGATAGGCTCTGCATAGAGTATATTGTTTTCTCCTACATTCATCTGGTTATAGGATAAGAGAGAAAGAGATTATTAACCTCCAACACAACCTAGGTCAAAACTAGGTTAGTTGACTCAATGACAGACTTAGTGATACAACGCCCCACACTAACCATTCGGCCAACCAACCCCACTAACATGGAACAAACGTATATGTGAGTAGCATTTCCGCCTCATTCCACTTTGATCTTAAACATGTATGCACCTAGAACAGAAATATTGTCTCAGGGCTTCCGATCTCCCAGATCTCCCAGACCTCACCGTGTCTCAGATCTTCTCATCTCCCGGATCTCACGTCTCTCTATCTGTATTAAGGACTAGTAGACACTAGACCGTCCATCCTCCAGCATCAAATCGAGATATCCAAGGTTACTTGCTCAGCCATCACTGGGATAGAACCTGGGACCATTCAATTAATGAACTAGCACCTTACACACCGAGCCAATGTGGCTTCTAAATATGTCAGGCCCTGGTGTTGGTGTTCTCCCTTGGTCCCTGGGGCATTTCAGGGGTGGGGCGTTGGTGTTCTCCCTTGGTCCCTGAGACATTTTTTGGAAATTGCTGTATCCTAGTCACTTTCTGGTATATCTGCGGGAATATTCCTGCCAAAAACCTACTCTTGGCCACTGAAATAGACATGGCTGTAGGACAGTACTAAGGCAAGTGGGTGTGGGGGTGGAGGCGGACTGGACCCTACTCATTTGGTGTCTATACAGGAGAGAGTCTAGGAGGGAGTCTATCTACATTCAAAAGAATAAATTTCCATCAGAAATGGCCTCAGATACAAGGAAATCTGAGCCAATTACTGCTTATAAGTGACCTGTATACTCCAGTCCAATTACTAAATGCCACTGAAACAATTTATCAATCAATTTTGTTGATCAGCCGTAGAAACTGGTCAGCGAACTGGTCAGCGAACAGCAACCGGTCCCTGGATCACTCTCTGAGAGAGAGAGAGAGAGTGAGAGAGAGAAATGGGGTTTAACCTCCACTGACACAAACTAGGTCATTTCAGGACTAACACAGGCTTTATGATACAGCAAACACGTACACGTGCTAACCATTCGGCCGTCTACACCCCACCCTCCAGGACCACTGTCTGTAGATTAATAAATAAATAAAACTGGTCTGAAATAATGATCTAATTTTAATTAGCACAATATTTACAGAACTCTGTTATTCTATTCTCAATATTATAAAAAATATACTATTTACTTATATTTCACTATTGCTTATGCAAAAACAATTCTGATTGGTTTAAATTGCACTTTTTTTCAACAAATCAAACCAATTACAATGGACATATAAAAGAGTCATGAATCTTCCAGAATTAATGAAATCTTGGAGGCACTACAGGTACAGTTTTAACAATAACATTTTTTTTTAAGTTAAAACAGCTTTCAAAGAATAATACATTTCCTTTCAATGGAGAGTGAGAGAGAGAAGATAAATTTGGGACTAACATATGGTTTAATTATATTTCAATAATTCGCATGTGTGTAGGGGTCTTTAGCAGTGGGAGGAAACCAGATGATCCGAAGAAAACCCACGTACAACCAGGGATTCGAAACAACGCCAGTTGACTCAATGACAGGCTTTATAATATAGTGCGCTAACCATTCGGCCACCCCCCCTTCCCTCTATTAATGGTGGCAAGCATGCTGACTTCAACGAGTTAAACCTTTTAATCTAATAGTCTCATCATTTGTTCATTTTATCAGAAAATTATTAAATCTAGCAGATGTCCTAATCAATTTAAATATCTGCCATCTTTGGTTTGAGGAGTTGGTTATTGGCTTGTCATGATAACCGATCCCTATATAAATATTTGATGCCGAAATAAAGAACTGTAATGGGCAGTTACAGTGTTTGAATTCTAACCCCCCACCCCCACCGGAGCTCCCATCCAGGTCCTGTAATGTCACAGAGAGAGTGTTAAGAGTTATCCCCCATGCCCATCTGTGGTGCCTAAATATGTGTCTGGAAATACATGACACTGCCATAATTCTATATTGAGCATAGTATAATTATCTCCCATTGATGCATAGAACACAATATAAACAATAGAATATATAAATAAAAAACAACAAAGATTCATAATTTACAGTGTATAGTTACACAAGCATACACAATTCTCGAAGACTGTTTGTGTTAAGCAAAACTGGCTTGAATTATTTTGAAGAACTTTGTGCTGCAAATATCATTTATCAACAAACAATCATCGTGACAGCCATTATGCACAATATGATTTACAATAAAGCCAATTTCAGCATTCAATGAATGCCCAAAAACCAAAAAAGAATCTGTGAAGTCCAACAAATAATCTTTATATTAAGGCTTACGCGTATTTATATTTTTCCTCAAAATTTGACCAAAATGCCCACAGAAAATGCAGGAAACAACAAAGCTTGACACTATGACAGAATTTATCATCTAAAGCACTAGCTATTCTTTTCTTTTAGTGATTGACATTTATGCAAATATATGACTTATTTTTACAAAAAAAGATGATCAAATTTTTTTTTTTCATTGGCCTTAGTAACTATAAGAACAGTTTTAATAAGTCCCCATCAGACTTTCAGTATAAATGCTACTTATACGCCTCCAGACTATATCTCCCATAGCAACTATTGATGATTAAATGTGACTATTCCCCCCCCCCCACTCCCCGGATTAAATAGTCATAAGGGTTGAAATGGTTCAATTTAATTTCAATACTTTGCTAGCACATACGGCTGCTTAGCGATGGGAGGACTACACTGGACCCCGAGAAAACCAAAGTGGTTTGACAGGCGACTGTAATCTTTGTTACGTACAAACCAAGAAACCCAAACCACAAGTCCGATGACAACCTATTTCTACGGTAGTTATTCAAAAACAACCTGCGCCCCCCCCCCCCCCTTAATAAGAATAGCAACCTTGAAAGTGGATGCTATCTACTTATAATATGAACAGACTACTGGCAGTAAGGTAATAACACAAAAATATCTGAATATAATTAATGCCATTGATAATAAAATAATAAACATCATTAGAATGCTGGTTATATAACAACTCTTCCAGATCCTGGTGTAGTAAAGAAAAGTAAAACAAAATTTTAAACTATAAAAAATGAAATGAAATAGTAACTGTGTTTTAATCAGATTGAGTCAGTATCTACATGTACCAATGTTAAAGAATTCATACTGGCCTGCATGTAAGTGATCAAATAAGAACATAAAACAACTAAGATACTAAATTCATTCTTTCTGTATTCAACAACTTAGTTCCCTTGAATTACTAAATTAATTCCTTTTCTATTCAACAACTTAGTTCCCTTGAATTAGTAAATTAATTAAAATTAATTAAAACATTGATTACAAGAATATTAAATAAAAATTGAAAACCAAACTGAATATATTAAATTCTTCATCTTACTGTCTCTCAAATCAGAATTATAACAAAGATAAGAAAGAGCAATTTTAATAAAGTTAAAACTGTTGGAGCTGGTTTATAGCAAAATCAGAAATAAAACGCCTGTAGCAAGCAAGACATGTTCGATTAATTCTGGTTATTATTAAACATATTTTATTGACAAGTATCAAAAGGATTGAGCACAAGTTTCAAAAACTTAGAAAAGCCCTTTCCATACATACAAATAATAGTCAAAATTTAATATAAACAAGATTGCGAAATAGTATATACAATAATAAATAATTTATAATTAATATATGTAATATCAGATGAATTATATCATAAAGCTCTATATAAAAAATAAGTGAAGAGGTGATGAAGAGAATATATAATTATATTTAAAATTGTATCCCAATATCACTGTTATACATTTTTTTCATTATATTTAAAACATTGAAAAATAAAGTTTAATAAATGGGATATAATTGAACTGATTCATGTATAAAATGATTTGCTTAATAATTCTAAACAGTCGGTTAAATTATGCTCTCTTATTACCCTTATGAACGAAATTTTGTAAAAAGTGCAAGGGAACAGTTATCCACCAAAAAATTGCTAACAATATATACTAAGAAGTAATTAATATTATTAAGTTTTATTTAAATCGATTTGAAAGTTTGATATATTTTTGAACTCCAAGGAAAAGGTTTGTATTCATCTCAATTGACAATTCTGAATTGCCGAACAATAGGGTATCTATATTTATTACAGAATAATTTGACAATGTATTTAATAGCTCGGCACGAATTACATCATATAAGTGACATTTCAAAAAATAGTGTTCAGCATTTTCTATAGATTTGCCACAAGAGCATGTGGGATCATTTACAACGTTTATTTTATACAAATCATTTTGCAACGAACTACACCCATGCCGTATTCTAGTGTGAATAATATTTTCATGTCTATTACCTTTACAGAAGTAGATTGGCGCTTTATGTATTAAGGAACGCAATTTTTGTTTGTATAGATATTTGAAGGATTTAATGTTGGTTGATTGCTTTAAGGGGTCCTCTAATAATTCCCAATCACGAATTGTTGTAGGGAAGTACGAAGTTTGGTGTAATGTTGTTCTACAATAAGGATTTCTATATTCGCTGATTTTTCTTAAATTGTATTGTTGAGGTGTTTGTTGGTAATATTCTAAAATGTCATATGAATATGATGGGTTTTTCTGATTTCTAATTTGAAAAAATGTAGTTAGTCGCTTTTGTGTACGTCTGTCTGATAATTTATTCCATCCGGTTTCAAAATAGAGCGCTTCACGAGAACAAGTTTTAGTTAGTCCAGTGACAATCCTGGCAGCTTCTAGCTGTACCTTTTCGAGTTTTTCGGTATTGGAAGCGTTACACCCATCCCACACTTCACATGCGTATTCCAGTTTTGGCCTTATGAATATCAAATAAACGTTATTTAAAGTTTGTCTATTAAAGGAGAATTTTAGTTTACGCAAAATATTTAATAGTTTTGAGGTGGACGTGATAATAGTTTCTATATGGATGGTCCATTTGGCGTCATTTGAAAGGGTAAGGCCCAAGTGTTTGTGACATTTAACCACTTCAAGTGCTTGATTATTGAATACCAGATTTGGATAATTTTCTTTATTTTTAGAACTAAATAAAATAGCTTTTGTTTTGTTTGGATTAAAGTTTATAAGCCAATTATTCGCCCAAATGTTGAGATTTGTCAGATCGTAGTTTAGGGACTGTTCTATCTCTGTAACTGTCTGTTTGTTACATCCGAGTGCCGTATCGTCTGCAAATAATCTAGCCACATTGTGAAGCACATCTTGTACATCATTGATATAAGTCAAAAACAAAAAGGGACCCAGAACTGATCCCTGTGGAACTCCTGATTGAAGAGTAATTTCTGATGACACAGACCCATTTACAAATACCCGTTGAGTCCGGTCTTGGACATAACTTGACAACCATGTAATTAACATGCCTGAAACCCCATATTGACTTAATTTGTGTATCAAAGCGGGTAAGAATACGCGGTCAAACGCTTTAAATATATCGCAAAAAACATAACAGGAATATAGTTGCTTACCAATTGCAGATGAGATATCATGGTACACTTCTAAAAGTTGAAGAACAGTAGAGTAGTTCGGTCGAAATCCTGATTGGTATTTGTACAGGAGATTGTTTTGATGGAAGTAGTTAAAGAGGTGTTTGAAAACTACCTTTTCTAATAATTTACTCAAATTACTTAAAAGGCTTATAGGTCGGTAGTTTGAAGCTAGAGAGCTGTCTCCTTTTTTATAGAAAGGTAGGACATTTGCTTTTTTCCAAATTAATGGGAAAACGCCTGATTTTAACGATTTATTAAAGATATATTTTAATGGTATACATATTGAGGTTTTCGTATATTTTAGTAACTTGTTGCTAATATTATCAAATCCATTGGCTTTTTTTAATTTCAGTGTATTTATAAGATCTGCGATTTCCTTTTCTTCGGCTAGAGGAATATCAAGAAGACAATTTGTTCGCTTATTGAATTTTGGTAGTTCACCTTGCTGACTATTATCTGAGATTGATCCGAAATAGTTATTTAGTAATTCAGCTTTATCAAAATTTGAATGAGCAATTCTTCCATTGGGGTCTAATAGTGGAGGAATATCATTTGATACATTTTGGCCTAATACTTTCCTTAGATTATTCCAGTAAATCTGGCTATTTGTCTCGGTAGAATTCAGAGAATTTGTGATTTTTTCTTTGTATTTTGCTTTCAACGCTTTTTTAAAATTATTTACTTTATTTCTTTGAACTTTATATTTTCTTAAATCGCACCCATTTTGTGTTTTCAAAGCTTTTTTGTGTAACCTGTTTCTGATTCTTATCGCTCTACGTATTTCTGTGTTGAACCATGGTTTGTCAGTTAGTCTTATAGTTATTGATTTCTTTGGTATGCACAATGTAATATAGCTATTAAGAATTTCATAAAATTTTGAACATATTACGTTTATATCTGAACCTACAAAGGTACTCTCCCAATCGTGTTCTTTGATAAGAGTATTTAACCTATTATAATTACCATCCTTATATACAAATATCTCCCGTTTAAAATTCCTGAGAGTTGTCACTGGGACATCTAATAAAGCATAAACACCCTTATGATCGGATATATCAGGAGTGACATTAATCGTTTCACTGGAACTAATCTGAATTTCATCATTTACTAAAATTACATCTAATAAGGTTGATGACGTCAGAGTAAAGCGTGTAGGTTCATCAATAACATTTCTGAGATTATTTAAAGATAAAACATCCCGTAGCTTGCAGCGCGGTGCTAGCAAGTCATCATTTAGATCACCTAAAATTACAACCTTAAGCGTGGTTTGATAGGCTTGTTCAATGGATCTTTCGAACAATGACCAGAATTCGAATGTACTGTTTGGCGGGCGGTAAAATAAAGCAACAAGTAAAACGGTGTTTGGAAATTTGCATTCCACCCAAATACTCTCTATACCTGTAGCCTCAAAATCATCACGCCGTTGGCAATAAATGTTTTTTTTAACATATAGTAATAAACCGCCACCATGCGACGTCCGATCCTTCCGGTACGGAGAATGGAAACCGTCCCATTGCAGAGATGAATCCAACACGTAATTATCAAGATGAGTCTCAGTGAAACTACAAATATGGTAATCATTGACATCGTCGAATATTGTTTCAAGTTTGTGTCTTATACTACGTGCATTTAAGTGATAGACTGATAGGTTTTCATTTGAATCTTGATTTGAAGGTCCAGGATTTTTATGAACGTCTCCTGATTTAAGAACTAATAAGACTAGAACAGTACTTAACAGAAATAAATTATCAAGTTCACATAAAACTAATAATGTAATTCGACGTTGCGATTTCTCAGATGCCTCGTGTTTTACTGTGTAGTAAATGTCAACTATTACAATAGTGATGAAAATATAACGAATGTTGCACTTGCGCCAGTATTTCACGAGGGGACTGAGAAATCATCAAATAGCTAGATCTTGAGTATTTAGTCGTTAGTTTTGGTGGATATAGAGACTCGAGGAGGTGATGTAAATAAATAGTAAACAAATAAAACATATATATAGACAAATAAAGAAAATAAAAATGAATAACGCTAAGTAAATAAGAACATACATAAAAAAATGACATAACACAGGACAGATATTACCCTCGTATGAAGATATAACGGTGACTCCACATAAGTCACGTCCATTTTGATGGTCAATGTAGACTAATAATGCTCGAACAAGATAATTAAGATCATATTAACTTGCAGTATGGATGACGGATTGGGAACATTAAAAATACGCCTTTCGTTGCTGTTACGTATGCTTGAAGCTAAATGTTGTACTATTTCAAATAGCTCAAGGAAATAGTTTATATTTGCATATGTCATATGGCATATGTAGGTATATAATCAACATCACAAATTTGTCATTTGCCCATTACTGTAAAACTGGGGAATTTAAATTATACAGGTAATAATGTAGCTCTACATGGTAGATAATGTTTGGTAAATAAGTTATCGGCTTGATTTAGGTGAAAGTGGGGGGAGAGGGAATCTCCTTTCACAGGAGCTATCGGAAATCATCATCAGGCTACAATCCAACGCACATAGATTTTAGAAGTATGCCTCGAATATATTTGGGATTGAAGATTTGTGTTTTCAAATCAATTAGATGATGGTCGAAATAACTCGAAAGATGATAGCGCCCTCGGGAGATACTCTACATTCAAGAAACCTTTTTGTTTTACTTTTTTTCTCGCACAAATGACGAATTTGAATAGATAATTTGGTAAGTATACGTGTAACATGGTTGTTTAGCATTACATATTTCCGCTTAACTTTCACCACATCGTCAAGTAGATAATCTTACAAAACTGGCCAATTATGGTAGCTATATATAGGGTAAATATTAATTTCATATACAGGGTAAAAAGTATTTACATGTTTCATCATATGTACGTATCTAATCTTTTCTACTAAGGTGTGAGGTACATTTTATATTTATTACAGCTGACCAATTGACATTGGACATGTGGTAGTTATGCAAGTTTCAACATATAGTAAAAGTAGTCATGCCATTGTACTTCACTTTATGCAACAGTTTTAGCTAATCCTTTCTATAAAAATGATCAATGATAAAGGTTAAGTGGTAGGTATAAAGTGTAAGTTGTTAATTCTTATTTAAGTTAATCTTTCTATTAGGAAGGTCAATTGATATATTCAATATGGTTTGCATACAAGATAGCTCGTTTATACATGTTATATTTCACCAATCTTATAAGGGAAACTTTCTATAAAAATGATTAACAGGTATAGGTAAAGTATGTGTGTGGGGTGAGGAGGGTGGGGAGGGGCGAAGGGAGGTTGTAGTACTTAATTGTTAGTTCTTGTTATATTTCATCAGATAATCCTGCAAATCTTAATATAAAATTTATCAACTGTTATAGGTAAGGTGGGCGGGGGATGGGGATACATGTATACAACATAAGTTTTTAATTCATATTATACAATAAGACCATATATTCCAACAATGGTTTTCTATAAAAATGATCAACTGATATCGATAATGTGGTAGGTATGCAGGGTAAGTTGTTGATGTTTATACAAGTTGTCTGTTTACCATAAGTGCAAGTTACACTTGCCATAAAATGAACAGTTGATGTAGGTTAGGTAGTGAGTTTACAGATTAAGTCGTTTGGGTATAATTATTCTAACTGATAACCATGTCTTCAATTAAAAATGGGAATTTTGTATAAGTAGTACAAGAATGTAATGGTAAAGACATGGTATTCAGAGTAATTTTCACTACATATTCAAACAAACTTTTTAACAGAAATGATTAATTGATATAGGTTAAGTATTGGTACGTACCATTTAAAGTTGAACTCCGGTTACAAAAATACCGAAATGATGAAATAAAAAAAAGTTAACGCCCTCAAGCCGCCATATTTGTTTCCAATTTGTGAAATAAGTATGGCGGACATTGAGGCTTATGACCTGAACAGGTTAGCCGATCTCACTTCCAGTTTGTTTATTGTCAGCTAGCTATACACATCCGGCATTATTCTCTCGCACGCTTCACTGATTGTTCTATTTTTCCTAACACAGTATACCAAATTATTGAAGATTGCAAAATGTCTGATCAGGTAAGACTGTAAATAATTATATGATCTGCGTCTACTACAATATCAATTTCTTCAGCCTTGGTAAAATAGAAACAAAATATAACTGTCAAACACTCCCCGGTGAGAGCCGCCCCCAAAACTGTACTTATGTCTCTTGTTCGTTTTCGTGACCAATATTCAACATGGAGTAGACTATAGTTTGTACAGGTGATTTGTTTTGTTTGAAAATTGTAGGTTGGGGTAAGCCATCTTTTTGCATCTTTTGTTTTAGAGTAAAGCTTAGGCTATATTGTAGTAGACGCTGTTCATATAATTATTTACAGTCTTACCTGATCAGACATTTTGCAATCTTCAATAATTTGGTATACTGCGTTGGGAAAAATAGAACAATCAGTGAAGCGTGCGAGAGAATAACGCCGGATGTGTATAGCTAGCTGACAATAAACAAACTGGAAGTGAGATCGGCTAACCTTTCCAGGTCATAAGCCTCAATGTCCGCCATATTTATTTCACAAATTGGAATCAAGTATGGCGGCTTGAGGGCGTTAACTTTTTTTTATTTAATCATTTCGGTATTTTTGTAACCGGAGTTCAGCTTTAATGGGGACACACAAAATATAAAGTAATATGACTTGTGTCATTTAAATGGTGGGTCGATCGAGGTTGTGTTTTTATTTCTAAAGTAATGAGTTGATTTCCAGGTTTACTGTTACACGTGTGGATAACCGTTGTAACAAAGACTGTGATCACTGTATAGAAAAGAAATGAAGACATGTAGGTCAGGACACTGTGACAATCAGTTCAGTCAGTCTTCTTATCACTTAATTTCCTAATTAACTGATCATCTAATTCTGGAACTAACTCCACTCTACAAACATTATTATTATGTCCCTGTGCTTTAACATTTCCATTTGAGAACCATGATGACTTTACGAGTGGGTGATTTTGAAGTTTATCTAAGAGTCTAATGTTCTCCACTGTCATATCTTCAACGATAGAAACACCTGATTTGGCCAGTTTTCGTCTGTTTGACACAACCAATTGTCGCTCGTCCCTTCTCAAAAATCTGACGATAATTCCCCTGGGTTTCACCGATTTTGGAATAGATCCACCACTTGAAGCACGGGGAAAAGGACCGACACGATGAGCTGCCTCAATCGAGATTGGTTTATCAATTTTTAGCTTAACTTTGATTAAGTTGGAGACAATTTCAACACAGTCTTCATTTGGCGTTTCTTTAACCCCAAATACTCGCAAATGGACTTTCCTTGTATATTGTTCTAAGTTGTTTAATCTGTTTGCTAATAATTTACACTCACGTTCCTTCGCTTTTATATTAGCCTCTATTTCCTCGAACCGTTCGTGGAAATTATCAACGTCAAGTCCTATGCTTCTTTGTGTTAGCTCAACCTCAGATAGTCTTTCATCGAATGCATGGGACTGATCCCTGACATATGATAGAAGAGTTTGTTCAATTCCAGCAACTGCAGTTTGTACAGCTTGTTCAATGACTTGGTGAAAGGCTTTACTATCAAAAAATGTGTTGTCAGCTGTACCTGGTTGATTTAGTGATGACTCTTCATTGATTATTGGCTCACTCGATTGTTCACCGGATATTTTCGCAGTTTTAGGTTGTAGTGGAGATTCCTGGCTAGAAGTACTTGACATACTGTGACGATAATTTTTACCATAATCATTTGTCCTAGATGATAACTTGATCCTAGTTTCTTTGGTTTTTATTGGTAGTGAGCTCTTAGTCACAGTGTGTCGATCGTCCGCCATGTTTAGACAATGACTGAGTCTCAATATCTCCCCCGATATGTAACTTACACAAATGTAGGGGCCACGGGTTTCAAATTCACACAAATAATGGTCTTAATATTGCACAGAAACATACAGAACCTATCGATTAGAACATATTTGACCGTAGTTCCTTCATACGAGGATAAAATAAATTTTTACTCAGACCGAATTTTCAAGCGTCCTCTCACATCCGCCATCTTGTCATCTAACTCTGGTTAAAATGAAAGCTCTGTAATATTTTAGAGAAATAATTACAAACTATTTCTATTTTATAATAATTACAATAATATAACAACACATTAAAACAAATAATACCAGTTCCCTAGGGAACGCTGTAATATGTATGTACAATATCAAAAAAAACCTACAAAAAAGCACATAAAAATTTCATTATATTTCTGGATTCTATCAACAAAACTGCTTCTGGGATTATGATCAAAAGGTACAGCACTTTTCTCTTCAAATAGAAGGTATCAATTGAGAATTTCAGGCATGCATCAACTGAATATGATACTCAACCAATCACTATAGCTGAAACATTAGATTCGGGTCATAACAATCAATCGCCATAGCTGAAACATTTAATTCTGCTCATAATGACCAATCACCACAGCTGAAACGTTTGATTCTTCTCAAGCTGAACAGTGGCAGGACTAAATTCTCTGTCACTCGTTTGTAATTCTATTGTTCCAAAATGGCAATCAAGCTCCACCCAAGTAATGCCTCTCAAGTTTTGGGGCTAACGATTGAGGCAATATGTTCTTACTTTTTCTTAATTAATTGGGAAAACAACAAAATCAACAAATTTTGTTCTCTTTCAGTTTCTGTTTCCTTCGTTCCTGGGGCCTAACGGCTGCTTCCAAGGAGAAAGATATTGCAGGCAAGTTTCCATACCTCTTATCAATAATCCCAGAAGTGATTCATATAACAACAAAAAATTAACAACAAATTATGCCTATATTAGGACACTTCCTGTTTGAAATGTGTGGTTCGTGAGGATGTTGTCTGCTGTTGAGACATCTTGTAAGATTCGGGGACCGGTGAAATCCGGGGAGAACAGTTACTCGTTCCATGATGGCCATTTGGAATGTGATGACTCTCATTTGTCATATTCAAGGCGATTGGTTCGTTGTTGTTGTTGCTAAGGACAACCGGAGGCGGAGTTTGCGAATGAGACTGAATTAAGCATGCCTGCATCTGTGGGTCCATGGTAGGACTGTGTCCCATGGGATAGCCGTTCCTGGATGGTTCGTGTTTAAATGTAGCGCTTCCGTGTTCTGTAACAGTTCACCTTGGGATGTGACAGTACCAAGGGCATCTGGGAAGGCACTTGTTGACAACATTGGATTGGACATCGCGTCTTGAGATTGAACTTGTGAGTTATTTTCACTGCTGTTGGCCCCTGAAAGTACAGGAAATAAAATAAAACCAAGTACGAACAATCCAAACAATTAGACAGAATTCGAAGTCCTAAAAATGTTATTAGGCAAAATAGTGTAATCAGCAAATGGACTGCTCCCCGTGTAGAAAATACACGACAAACATACATAACTACAATTTTAGATGAAAGAAATGAGTTTAACTAAATCCTTTTGGAACGAACACATGGTACAAGATGAAGCATTCTACTTTTCATGATCAACCAGGCAAATGAAAACGGACAGTATGTTACAAGCAGTGGCATTTTTGCCTACCCGTCTCTAAAATCAACCTGCAAGCCAATGTTTACACAGGCTGACCTCTGACCTCTGGTTTCTTTACTGGACTATCCCCAGACATCAACCATGACAAGTGAGAAATGAAATGATATGGGCTTTAAGGTCCCTACTGTTCTGCTCTGATCTAGCTAATACAGTGTGCTATGAGGGAAATTGTGCCTGAACAGCGGCACTATGGCCTACTCTTAAATCGAGGGAGCGTTTACGAGCATGCAAATGTGTACATGGGACCTTGGTGTTTCTTTCCATCTGAACGACTAGACAACTGTCTTTGTCAGGCCTCCATCCTGCATCACTGACAAGGGGGAACCATGCCAGACAATCCCGATCACAAGTGAAAACCGGCGGGTAGTCTATTACAAATTGATTGTTACTTACCCCCTAATAACATTTCTTGAAGTAGGTTATCAATTTTGGCCATTCCGAATAGCTTGGCAAACTGAATTTGTTCAATCATCTGCCATGTAATACTCTGTAAGGCTGGAAGTAGAAAAAGGATTTCACCGAAGCGGCCCCTAGAATCATATTGTCGATCGTTAATATAGTCCTCAAGGTTCATATGAACCTGATATCTAAATGTTTTTATTCTTTGCTTGTCATTTAATCCTCGTGCATCTGAAAAACACAAACAGAAATTTTTTAAAAGTTGCCAAGCAACAAAACATACGCCCCCGACAGCTAAATTGTCTGAGCAATCCACAAAGTTTTTTGCATATTGTTCTCTTTTCTAGATAATGGGAGCATTTACAAGACATTAATAACTGAACAGACCAATTATGAGAAATAATTAAAATTTTAATTTCCCAGTGATAAGATTTCTTTTATAAAACAAGTACATGATAAGTTAGATGGTTCGAGGTATTACAAACAGGGGTATCATGAACATAAACACTTTAAATTTGAAATCTAGCCTCTAGAGCTCGTGCACTGTAGAATATGTGTACAATCATATGAGCACATTTCATCAAATTTTTTGTTAGAGAACAGTAAGACATCAAACCCCTGTTCATGATGAGACATTAAACCCCATTTCATTATGGGACCTTCTTTGATTGGCATTTAGTAATTGAATATATTAACACAAGGTACAATTTTATGGATACACAATTACTGAGTTTGATACTAAGCGACGTTTCGACGAGGATGCTCTCGTCTTTATCAAGCAATGATATCATAAAGACGAGAGAGCAACCTTGTCGAAACGTCGCTTAGTATCAAACTCAGTAATTGTGTATCCATAAAATTGTACCTTGTGTCATTATGGGACGTCAAACCCTATTTCATTGCATTTCAATTGAAATGTACCTGGATCGAAGAAGACAATGGCTTTAATGCAGGCGAATTCTGTATCATCAATCTGTATCTCCCGTAACGGTTGAACTAATTCATCTAATATTCTACCCGCTATACGACCAATATCCATATCTGCGGCTGTTCGTGGTATCACAGCATCATTACCTAATAACAGTACTTCATTGACTTCAAGGGATCTTTTAGCCAAACCCAGCACAAGATGTTCTACTGCGTGAGCTCGTAATAAAGCCACCTGAAAAAGTTTAAATCATTTGTAATATTTTGCCAGGATAAATACACCTGATAAGGTAGGTATACCCCTTTCCTAATATTACATTAAATTGACCAGTCTTTACTTAGACAGAAATTAATTTGTTAAATGAACAAGCGACCAGATTGAAGACTTGAACAAACAGAAACATACAAACAGGAACGGCAAGACTGATCTGATCATGAAGAAATAGTTCACAACCGCTAGCAAACATCCAAACAAAAACAACAATTAAACTTACAAACAAACAGCAACAAACAAACAGCAACAAACAAACAGAAAAAGACTAACAGTAACAACACTGATCTGATCATGCATAGGTAGTTCAAAGACACTAGCAAACATCCAAACAACAATTAAACAACCATAAACAATTAAAAACAAAACAAGAACAACGTACTAACCTGATCATCGAGTGGTAGTTCACAGAAACTTGGTATACATTTAGCCCATTCTACTAGTATCAGTAACTGTTGTTTCATAGATTCACAAACATCGTTCGCCTGAGCTATCTTCCGTGCTGATAAATCATGATATGTTATTGGAGCTGATATCTGGTAGATAAAACAAGAGTTAAAATATGTTAAAATAAAATTCTATCAGAAACAGGAAGGATAAAAAAAAACTACATCATCTCCTCTCCTTTGATGGACAAACATGGAAATAAGGCACCTGTTCAGACATCTACAGATACTGACATTCTCCAACACAAATCCAGTAGATATGGTACAAGGGTTAATCAGCGAAATGGATGTATGAGATGTGTTGTTGACGTTTGGGAAAGTAGACGAGGGAGTGTAGGGAGTGATGGTTAGATGTATTATGAATGGTTAGAGTGGCTGTGGTGTTACGGTGAAATACTATGCCGCCACCGTAACACCACAGCTTTATGATTTGTTAGACAGGAGTGATGTAATAAGTGCGACAATAATAAATAACATATTTCTGATTTTATTGTCGTCTTTTCCCACTTGCACTGGTTGTACGCCATTTTGAAACTAGCTGACGAAGACAGCTCGGGCGGCGATTGCTCGACTCCGGGCTGCTCTGTCAGTATCTAACAAACGCATTTAGTTCGCGTACAACTTTTAACGAGAGTTGCCAGGCAACGAAACATACGCCCACAGCAGCTAAATCGTCCGGGCAGTAAACAAGGGTTGTCGCATATTTTACTTTTTTCGGTATTGAAACATTTATAATACACTAAAATATGATTATTAAAGTCAATCGGTTATTAACTTTAGCCTCTAGAGGGTCCACAAGATTTTTTGAAGTGATCAAGGGCCATAACTCTGACAGTAATTATCGGAAATTGCTGAAAATCAATGGGCTTCTTCGTCACATGACCTAAACTCTGTGTATAAATTTAAAGTCAATCGGGTATTAACTTTGGCCTCTAGAGCATTCACAAGAATTTACGAAGTGATCAAGGGCCATAACTCTGACAGTAATTATCGGAAATTGCTAAAAATCAATAGGATTCTTCGCTTCATGACCTTAAACACTGTGTATAAATTTAAAGTGAATCGGATATTAACTTTGGCCTCTAGAACATCCACAAGATTTTTTGAAGTGATCAAGGGCCATAACTCTGACAGTAATTATCGGAAATCTCTGAAAATCAATAGGCTTCTTCGTCTCATGACCTTAAACACCGTGTATAAATTTAAAGTTAATCGGTTATTAACTTTAGCCTCTAGAGCGTCCACAAGATTTTTTGAAGTGATCAAGGGCCATAACTCTGACAGTAATTATCGGAAATTGCTAAAAATAAATAGGCTTCTTTGTCTCATGACCTTAAAGACCGTGTATAAATTTAAAGTCAATTGGATATTAACTTTAGCCTCTGGATCGTCCACAAGCAATTGTGGACGCCGGACCGACGGACGGACGGACAGCACTTACTACACTCGTCACTAGGCTTCCTATACATATTATAATATTCAATTTACACCCTTTTTAATTAACACACCTTGCCTAGAGTTATAATCCGAATGTTATTTTTTTTTATAGACATTCGTAGGTATTTACCTTGTTTGCTAGATTTTTATACGGCAAACGTATAAAACCTTGACCTATTACTCAGTGATAAGCTTCCGCTGCAAAAAGAGTTCTCGCCTTTTATTATGAGTATCATATGCGGCAGGTTAGTTTGCTTCTAAAATCGCTGTTCTCCGTTCCAAAAAATACAAAAGTAATTTTCTACCAGACAACCATGGTTCTATTCACCGAGACTAGATAATTTCTCTCGGTCTAAGGATATTATCGCTATGAATAAGTTCATACACTGTTGAGAAAATAATACCGTTGGTTTGCTTTGCAACAAATGGAGCACGCATCAACTCTGTACTGAAAATTCTTTGCGTAATAAATATGAACGGTCTTCAGACATTCGGTTTATAATTAGCGATACACAGGTACAGTGGCAAGTGTTATGCTTCACAGAATAATAACTCAAAAGTACCTACGCGCGAAATCCCAGATTTTGGTACATGTAAAACAAAAAAAATAGTGCCCGTGCGCGTGCCAGTAATAGCAAAACTAAGAGTTCGCGCATAAAAAATGCACGAACGTACCAGGCGCGATGTCATTCAGGCCTTGTCAGTTACAATTTCTCTTGCACCTTTCACTTTGTCAATAAAAAGTAGGAAGAAATAAAAATGGCCTGTAAGATGTTTATTACTTCAAGCAACATGCTGAAGTCTGTAAATACATGTACTGTATGGCATCGATCAGTGATGTCAAACACCCGACATTTTCAGGCACAAATTCAGGTCTTGTCAGCCACAGATTGTAATTTTTTCTGTTGTTTTATTTTTATGTATAATATATGCAGAGCACAAAGTTAAAAATGTGTATTTGATTGACATTTCATCTGGTACCATTAAAACCTGAAGTTTTATATTTTTACCTGACGTGACAACATTTCTGCGTTTAATAAAGTACTGCAGGCCAACGCTCCGGTAGATGTCATATCTTCATAGCTTGTTCGTCTAACACTTATTCTATCGCGCTCATTCTGTACAGCTATAAACAACAAATATAAACAGGTATATTATTCAGAGAGAGAGAGAGAGAGAGAGAGAGAGAGAGAGAGAGAGAGCGTAGCCAGTTCAGAAAATTTGGGGGGGCTACTAGATTTTTTGGAAGGGCTGAGGATGTGGCCGGCTAAGAACACTCCTAAGAAATCATTATTGTTGGCAAAATATTTGGGGGGAGGGGGCTACGGGCCGGAGAGAGAGAGAGGGGGGGATATTTAACTGCTACTTGACACAAACTAGGTCATTTCAATAATTATCTTGTGCGTAAGGGCCTTTAGCAGTGGGGGTGAAACCGGAAGACCCGGAGAAAACCCACTGGGTTTGACAGGCGACCCTACTCCACGCCACATTCAAGTGAGGATTCAAAACCACACCACTCGACTCAATGGCAGACCCTGTGATCCATCGCGCACGCGTTAAACCACTACTTAAAGAGGGAGATTGGTTTATAATTACTACAATCGTTTGGGGCACTTTTTGTTTTAATACAGCGACAACATTTTCTTAAACTTTTTGGTAAATTATGTAGATTTAATGATAGTTGAAAAAGGTTTTTTCAATTTACTGGGGGGGGGGGGTGGCCTAGTGGTCTAGAGTGGGACGCTTCGACCTCTAGCTGGCCGATCACCTCTGGCTAGCGGCAGTGGTTTCGAGCCCTGGTGTGAGCGTATGTGGCATGGAGATAGGGGCACCTTCTCAACCTCGTGGGTTTCCTCCGGGCAGTCCGGTTTCCTACCACTGCTAAAGACCCTACGCGCAAGCGAATTATTGAAATAAAATTAAACCATATGTCCCCGAAATGACCTAGTTTGTGTTGAGTGGACGTTAAACCCCATTTCTCTCTCTCTCTCTCTCAATTTACTGGTTTATTATTTTAAAAGGGATCAGACTCTGAAACTCCTGGTTAAAGAGAGATACACCATACTCACAGATCCACTATGGCCCCACCTTCATTGTAGATGGAATTAAATATGAATATTTTTGCACAATGACCATTTTTTAATCTTCAACATTTACTTACCTTCTTTTTTCATGCCAGCTCTGAAACATTTCTGTAACCGGCAATATCGGCACTGATTCCTTTTGTCTTTATCAACGATACAGTTACGATTGAATCGGCAGGTGTAGATGTGACTCTTTCGTACCGATCTTCTGAAAAAACCTTTACACCCATCACAGCTGGAGGCGCCGTAATGTTTTCCTGTTGCACGATCTCCGCAGATGGCACAGAACTGACTGACACCCTGACCAGTAGAATTGGTTGGACTTGTTGATGGTAAACCTTGAACTGTCGTTAAACATGGCACACTTAAATCAGGTGAATCTGGAAATATATAATATTTAAAACATTAGATTTGAGAGAAAAAGTATTACAGGAGCGAGAGAGAGAGAGAAATGGTGTTTGACGTCTACTCGACACAAACTAGGTTATTTCAGGACTAACATATGGTTTAATTTTATTTCAATATATCGCTTGCGCGTAGGGTCTTTAGCCATAAATATGGATAATCGAGACTTTATTTATTATCATTACAGTGGTAACAATGACAATCGAGACTACAATGTTTTTAATATGAGGTTTCTCGTCCCCGAATGAGAGAGAGAGAGAGAGAAATGGGGTTTAACGTCCACTTGACACAACTAGGTCATTTCAGGACTAACACATGTTTTTTAATTTTATTTCAATAATTCGCTTGCGCGTAGGGGTCTTTAGTAGTGGGAGGAAACCGGGGTGCCCGGAGGAAACCCACGAGGTTGAGAAGGCGCCCCTATCTCCATGCCACATACGCTCACACCAGGGCTCGAAACCACAACCGCAAGCCAGAGGTGACCGGCCAGCTAGAGGTCGAAGCGCGGCACTCTAGACCACTAGGCCATCCCAACCCCCTATCCCCGAATGAAATAATTTAACTGAAATTTTCAGCATATACCCTTTATATTATCTATTTTAAACCAATCTAGCGAGGACTGCCAACGCTGTATCTATTCTCCCATAACGAATCTTTAACGCTGATGTGTAATTGATTATTTCACATTTAATATAGAAAACCAAATCAAATACTAAGGCTAGTTAACCCCCCTGCTTGGATTCATTCGGGATTTACATATGAAGAGTACAGGGGAAGAATGATCTAAGTCACATTTTTGTCTTTTCGCATAAAAGGCAAAACAAACTTTTGGACAAGAATGCTCGACACGAACAGAACAGCAAGTGGGTTTAATTACAACTTCAAAACTATGTTTAAAGGGCCAATCCCGATAATTTTTTTTTTTGGGGGGGGGGGAATAAAACTGCTTAATTTCGTGTTAAAATCCCTTAAAACCCACTACCCAAGTAACTCGATATTTGTGATACGCTTGCAAATAACTTAAACCCGACAGTCCTCATCTGGAAATGGAGACCGTTGTGTTATACACCGTCTGGATAAAACCAGACTTTTTTCTATAAAAATAACGTGAAGGTGAAATTTACCCTTTGTTATCAAGTACAGCACATGGTTCCTTCACTGTATTAACCTCTCAAGAAACAGAAATCGATTATGAAAAATTGACCCGAAATCTTAAAAAGGTTACGTGTCCGGATAAGCAGTTTTGACGTCCACGTCCAAACGACTCAATATATTGAGCTGAAATTTTGAGACACGGTAAATACACTGGGTACGACGGACGTATTTGTCCGGGGGGGGATTTAAGAAGGGCCTTGATTCGTTGTGACTCCGATCGTTTTTACCTGAAATTGATTGTTCCACCGAAAACTTATACAATTTGCTACCAGATGGCGACATTAACTGGGATTGAAAAAGTGACGTAGATTGTTTTTCCCCTGTTCTCTTCATGTCTATCAATTGTCAATACCGAACAGAATTTAAAGATAGATTATGGGAAATTAGATAAAGAGCTGGTAGTTATCACTATAATAGTAAAACCAGTAGACATGGTACAAGGGTTAATCAGCGAAATGGATGTATGAGATGTGTTGTTGACGTTTGGGAAAGTAGACGAGGGAGTGTAGGGAGTGATGGTTAGATGTATTATGAATGGTTAGTGTGGCTGTGGTGTTACGGTGAAATACTATGCCGCCACCGTAACACCACAGCTTTATGATTTGTTAGACAGGAGTGATGTAATAAGTGCGACAATAATAAATAACATATTTCTGATTTTATTGTCGTCTTTTCCCACTTGCACTGGTTGTACGCCATTTTGAAACTAGCTGACGAAGACAGCTCGGGCGGCGATTGCTCGACTCCGGGCTGCTCTGTCAGTATCTAACAAACGCATTTAGTTCGCGTACAACTTTTAACGAGAGTTGCCAGGCAACGAAACATACGCCCACAGCAGCTAAATCGTCCGGGCAGTAAACAAGGGTTGTCGCATATTTTACTTTTTTCGGTATTGAAACATTTATAATACACTAAAATATGATTATTAAAGTCAATCGGTTATTAACTTTAGCCTCTAGAGGGTCCACAAGATTTTTTGAAGTGATCAAGGGCCATAACTCTGACAGTAATTATCGGAAATTGCTGAAAATCAATGGGCTTCTTCGTCACATGACCTAAACTCTGTGTATAAATTTAAAGTCAATCGGATATTAACTTTGGCCTCTAGAGCATTCACAAGAATTTACGAAGTGATCAAGGGCCATAACTCTGACAGTAATTATCGGAAATTGCTAAAAATCAATAGGATTCTTCGCTTCATGACCTTAAACACTGTGTATAAATTTAAAGTGAATCGGATATTAACTTTGGCCTCTAGAACATCCACAAGATTTTTTGAACTGATCAAGGGCCATAACTCTGACAGTAATTATCGGAAATCACTGAAAATCAATAGGCTTATTCGTCTTATGACCTTAAACACTGTGTATAAATTTAAAGTCAATCGGATATTAACTTTGGCCTCTAGAGCATCCACAAGAATTTTTGAAGTGATCAAGGGCCATAACTCAAACAGCAATTATCGGAAAGGCTTCTTCGTCTCATGACCTTAAACACCGTGTATAAATTTAAAGTTAATCGGTTATTAACTTTAGCCTCTAGAGCGTCCACAAGATTTTTTGAAGTGATCAAGGGCCATAACTCTGACAGTAATTATCGGAAATTGCTAAAAATCAATAGGCTTCTTTGTCTCATGACCTTAAACACCGTGTATAAATTTAAAGTCAATTGGATATTAACTTTAGCCTCTGGATCGTCCACAAGCAATTACTACACTCGTCACTAGGCTTCCTATACATATTATAATATTCAATTTACACCCTTTTTAATTAACACACCTTGTCTAGAGTTATAATCCGAATGTTATTTTTTTTTTATCGACATTCGTAGGTATTTACCTTGTTTGCTAGATTTTTATACGGCAAACGTATAAAACCTTGACCTATTACTCAGTGATAAGCTTCCGCTGCAAAAAGAGTTCTCGCCTTTTATTATGAGTATCATGTGCGGCAGGTTAGTTTGCTTCTAAAATCGCTGTTCTCCGTTCCAAAAAATACAAAAGTAATTTTCTACCAGACAACCATGGTTCTATTCACCGAGACTAGATAATTTCTCTCGGTGTAAGGATATTATCGCTATGAATAAGTTCATACACTGATGAGAAAATAATACCGTTGGTTTGCTTTGCAACAAATGGAGCGCGCATCAACTCTGTACTGAAAATTCTTTGCGTAATAAATATGAACGGTCTTCAGACATTCGGTTTATAATTAGCGATACACAGGTACAGTGGCAAGTGTTATGCTTCACAGAATAATAACTCAAAAGTACCTACGCGCGAAATCCCAGATTTTGGTTCATGTAAAACAAAAAAAATAGTGCCCGTGCGCGTGCCAGTAATAGAAAAACTAAGAGTTCGCGCATAAAAATGCACGAACGTACCAGGCGCGATGTCATCCAGATAATGTAAAAACAATTTGCTGAAAATTTGAGAAACTCTGAACCGAGATTTTAGCAATTGAATTTTCGGACATCATTACTAAAGTTGGTACGATAAAAAAAACCAGTGTCGATTATCCATTTCATGATTAAATCGTGAATGAAAGATGAGCTGCACAGTCTCTATTCAGAGACTTTCTGGTTTTAGAAATGTTTCTCAACTGGAAATTCATTTTGCATACGATACTGTTTATTTGAGGTCTGTTGAAGAGGTGTTTTTCAAAGATATGGCACAAGTTCTTTGCATTATCATTTCGTCCAATTGCCGGTAAATATAGTAGGCTAGCGATGCGATCGAGAGTTGATTATGACCTGGAGAAGTTAATCAATATCTAATTAATAATTAAGACCTGCAATAGGCAGATTTAGCTCTTGCATAATGTATCTTTAACTATTATAATAAATAAAGCCTGGGATTCAAATTTGTTGAAAATACAATACATCAAGTGAACCGAGAGTTAATTATGGCCTTGTCCTGTTTGAAGCCTAAAAAAGACCCACAACAGGTCGATTTAGTTCTTACATATAATACCACAGAATTATTAAAACCAGTATTGAATTTAACTAGTAACAAAAGCCACTGGACGTGATAATATTGGATCCAACATTTAAGGATTGTCTGCGTATATGATGTGTAGTAGTTCGACATACATCATTAGTCTTTGTATTTCTCGGAAACATGTTCCGAGAGAGAGAGAGAGAGAGAGAGAGAGAGAGAGATGGGGTTTAACGTCCACTCAACACAACCAGGTCATTTCGGGACTAAATACGGTTTTTTTAAATTTTTTATTTCAATAGTTCTCTTGCGCGTAGGGGTCTTTAGCCGTGGGAGGAAACCGGAGTTCCCGGAGGAAACCGACGAGGTTGAGAAGGCGACCCTACCTCCATGCCACATACGCTCACACCAGGGATCGAAACCACAGCCGCAAGCCAGAGGTGACCGGCCAGCTAAAGGTCGAAGCGCGGCACTGTAGACCACTAGGCCATCCCAACACCCCAAAACATGTTCCCTTACATCATCCTGAACAAGTCACTGATAACAACTCTTTCGGTTCTTAGTGTACTAAGGCCAAGTAAAAGAAATTTAACGTTAAAAACGAAACGAAATAGCTCTGTATTTTAAACAGATTGTTCTGGTTTTCGCTCAGATCATAAATGTGCTACTGTATCGATCTAACCTAAGTCCTTCTCCTTTTCCTAATATTCCTAATTGATTTTCTACTCCATATTGGATTAGCCTACGTCATTCAGATGTGTATGCTGATGACAGTACCCCGCATTGTTCACAAACAAAGATATCACATCCATCCCCAGTAATCTTCAAAATGATGTTCACTTGGTTGCTAAATTCTGTAAAAACAATGGGATGGTAATCAATCCAAGGAAAACAAAATCAATGCTGATTTCATCAAAAACAAAAAGAAATCAGAACAACCTACATTTATCACGTAGTCGTGAGAACATTGAAACGTTAAACATACATTGTGCAAGAGCTAAATCTGCTTATTACAAGTCTTTCTTTAGACCTGAAATGTTTTCTAAATTATTAATTAGACAAACATTAACATATCCAGACTATAATCAACTCTTGATGGCATCGCTAGCCTGCAATCTTTGGTGGATTATGATCCGAATTACTGCATTAACTTTTCTTCCCAATCTAATTATTAAATGGACAATCGAGACTATGCTTTTTACCGTACCGACTTTAGTTAGATGATCGAAGCAAGTGGGAAATTTCACTTGCTTAATTTTCAGTTCATAGTGGATCAATTTGACTAAAATATTTTCAGCAAATTGTCTTTACATTATCCAGTTTTTAACTATTATAGTGAGAACTACCAAATCGTTATCTAATCTCCCAGGATGTATCTTTAACTACCTTAAATCGGAAACACAGATATCACAAAATCATGGATAAATTTTTTATCTTACGAGACACGAATTTTGTTATATAATTGTCACATACAACCAATATTTGACTACTGCTCTGTTATATGGGCATGGGCGTCACACATGGGGGGGGGGGGGGTCCGGGGGGGTCGCCCCCCCCAATTGTTTTCCTAAGGGGGGGGGGTCTGAATATACTTGGATTTCCTCAAAATTTGGCAAAATAAAGTGCCCGAAATCTAATAAAACACTAATATTAGGACTGGAATAGCAGTAAAACGCGTTTGCGGCCATCAAATATTCCAAAATTTTCTTGGGGGTCCATACAAGGTCAGCCCCGCTTCTTCGCCCTGCGAAGAAAACAAACTGGCCGCAGCCCGTAAACCTGCTTCGGGCATTTCTAGTTTTGCTTCCCTAACTTCCTAATAAAACAACAATTTCACTTTTCTTTTAATTGAATACCACGAATTTGTACTGAGTTGACTATTGATTTAAACATTTTGTCTGGGGCCACTCTACTTTGTGCGACATTTTTCGGGCATCGATTATTACTTGTGAATGCAACTGCAACAGTGTGATTGGATGGTTGGAGTTCAGAGTGGGATTTCGGTTACAAAACCATTGGATACTTTTGGAGTTGCTCACACAGGCTAGGATAGCAGAAAACGCATTTGCGGTGGTTAAATTTTCAAAATTTTCTCCGGGAGGGTGAGGCTCCCGTAGCCCGCGACGATTGATTGGTTGTTTGGAATTCTGGGCAGCCAGGTAGGCTATATTGAACCAAATTGAAGTTGCTGTATTCACAGGTTACAGACTGGAAAAGCAGGAAAACGCATTTGTGGCAGTTAAATTCTCAAAATTTTCTCCCAACGGTCCCGTCTTCATGGGTGTAATCGATTGATTGGAATTCGAGTCAGCAAGCCACCTTAATTAGGTAATATTAGATCACTTTGAAATTGCTTTGTTCATGGGGGTAAGCCACACTTCTTCGTCTCTCGGGGAAGACCAGTGCCGCTGTCTATAAACATGATAAACGTTGTATTGGTGTGACGTTTTAGTTAAACCCCGTAAAATATGCCAAACAATGTTTACAGAAGACTGAGACTTTAAACAAAATTTATGGGGGTATCCCCCCCCACTATTGCGGACCTCCCCAATACATATTTCACGGCTACGCCCCTGTATATGGGGAAATACTATTGCATTCTATCTTATTATGTTAATAAATTATTTACTCTTTCTGTAGTTTACAGGTTATGTATATAACAAGCCTTAAATTTATTCATTTATTTTTATTTATTTAATTTATTCAAAATCATTTATCTGCTTAGATCATAACTAAAATAATGTAATTAGTTTTTGTCTGTATCATATATAATTCGTCATTGTACATATATTATACACCCAAACCAGAAGGAAGCAAACTTGCCTTGTTTTTGTATCCTATTATTAAAACTTTTTATATTGTGTAATATTTTCGAAATAAATACTTTCTCGCGTTTATCGTTACGAAATAATGTGACAAAGTTGTCTATAACTTTAATCAAATTGAACGATCATTTAGTGGCATACAACTTATTGACCTGAGGTGGTTTTGATAATATATGATAGTGCATATACTTCTGTTAAGACACGAACTGGCTATGATCTAATTTTAATGCGTGTAATTAATTCCATATGTCATTTACAAACTACGTATGATCTGTATACAAGCTCCGCATGATATTAAAGGAATATTCACTGGTCAGTAAGCATACCATGGCGTGGTAAATAGACAATTGCATGTATGATCATGAGTCTTATCTATTTTCCCTATGGCCAGAGGCTGTGTAACCAGGAGTTTGCTAACAGACAGACGAACGGAGACGAGTAGCGGGGGCGAGACGAGAGGAGCAGTGATCGACGAATGTACTTACCCGGGCTTAACCGCTGCCGTGTCAGGAGGGCGGAATGGTTGTCTTACCGATGTAGTTTAGTTCCTATTGTGTTTATATTTTGTTCCGATGTAAATAAATAATATATTTACTAAACTGGTCTACTGCTATCACTAAGATATAGGGACTAAAACTAGTAATTCGATGTCATGGTTCTGAAAGGTCTTAAGTGTCAAAAATTGTTAGATTTTGTTTTTGAGATATGAGAGGAAAACCTATTTCAATCCCAATAACGCAATAATGATAGCAACATTTTAATAGCAATGTTTTTATGAAAGTTACGACCTTACAGTTCTGAAATTTTGCATAGAGAAGGCTCTAAATGTGATTAGTCATTATATGCAAAACAGCTATTTGGGTCATAAGTGGCACTTACAACCTTCCAGAACTATGGCATCGAATTATTTCCCCTTATTTCATGATGGACTTAGATATAGGGACTAAGACTAGTAATTTTTCCCTTATTTTTTTCTCCCCTCTTCCTGCATTTTTGGGTCCACTTTTTGGTCTAGAATTGGAGAAAAGGGATCAAATTTTCAATTTCATAGCAGTTTTGGATGATTGTGATGATACTACAGCGGGGGGATAAGGGGTGTAAAGTGTCTTTCTGCCGAGCAATCATTGTGTCGGAAGTGAGATTTTCACCTCAGTCAACTTCAAATCCCTGTAGCAAAAAAATCTAAACGGTGAACCCCCTTCAAATTTATGATGAGGAGATTGCCAAATGTGGTCCCCATTGTGCCTATAAAGATTGTAACCAACGGAACGTTGAGCAAAAAGCTACAGTCTGTGATGTTACAGGCATTTAACATTGAAGTCAATGGGCAAATAACTACTAGTCTGAGTGGGGGGGGGCCTAGTGGTCTAGAGGGCCGCGCTTCGACCTCTAGATGGCCGGTCACCTCTGGCTTGCGGCTGTGGTTTCGAGCCCCGGTGTGAGCGTATGTGGCATGGAGATAGGGGCGCCTTCTCATTCTCGTGGGTTTCCTCCGGACACTCCGGTCTCCTCCCACTGCTAAAGACCCCTACGTGCAAGCGAATTATTGAAATAAAATTAAACCATATGTTAGTCCCGAAATGACCTAGTTGTGTCGAGTGGACGTTAAACCCCATTTCTCTCTCTCTGTCTCCCCCATAGCGCTTTTTTAAGTTATGTGCCCTTGGTTTGAAATAAGTCGCGCTGAGCCAGTCTACCGACCGTTACCCGCCTCGTTATCCGAAACATTACAGATTAAGCTATACCAAATCTAGTAGCTTGCGAATAGGGCAACTCAACAATGGTATTCCATTTTTGTACCTAACCAAAAGATACTGCGGTATAGTTAATAATAGATAGAACAAATTGTAAAACAAAACGAACATGATTTTCCAAAGTTGCTGTAACAACCAAAAACTAAATAATAGATAATAATAGATTTATTTACATGTTCAATAGTTGATAATTGGGTTGAAAAGTTCTGATGGCAATTTATAGCACAATAGTGCATACACCGGATAGTCTGGAATATCACACTCGGTGGAAACCAAAGAACGAACGATACTCCGGATTATGCATGCGTCTCGCCTGTAACCACTCCGGGAACTTGTCTTTTGAGTACTTTAATTAACTTGTAATCGTTTAAAGGAGCTAAGTCACTAATATTTGGGACCTAGAAATGGAATTAATACAAATGGGTCACAACGCATATAATAATGTAATACGAATGTATATAAACTGATTTACATTCAAGCGTTTCCGTTTTTACACTAATTTGAAATCAGTTATTTTCAGACGTCTCAATCCAATGACAATCTCTAGCGCCTGGTTATTCCACTTTACACCGGAAATACCCATTGCGCATGCTCTCCAGATAGGAATATGAGGTTGCCGTTCGAATCCCATGTTACAAATGGTGCTGAAACTTATTATGGTACAATGTTTATTTTGTCTTAAATATTGTATATCAGAAGCCCATTTATATTGACAAATATCAATGTCGAAGACTTTGGATGATAGAGACTTAGCTACTTTAAACAATTGAAATGTTTTCATGTACAAACCTTTTAAACAGTACAAACCGGAAATACAGCTGATTTAATGTCCGGTTGTAAGGCTTCGTTAATCTCCACATACAAACCATTTTTATTACATCCACCGCAAGATCCACCACACCTTCCGTGAACAACCTGATTACCTTCTGTAAAATTAGTGTAATCTATCTTCTTTGGACTGTCACCAGTAAGCGTCCAAGTTGCTCCTGCTTGAATGACGAACCCTGTATTTCTGAGATCAATGACAAAAGTTCCAAGAGAAGGGCAGACCGGGTTTATAAAATTGGTGCAATCTTTCGCCATAGCGTATTTGGTAAAGTGTGTAAAATTTGCAAAAGTAGATCTCAATCTAACAAGTCTTAAGGTCAACGTATCCAAAGAAACTTTATGGAAAAGCGTTTCGCCCAGACTTTTGGTCAATATCTCCGAGGCACTAAATGTTGTTACATTGCAGGTTGCGTTGTTTACGTATTTATAAACTGAATTAGAGGCTGTATTTGGATAGTGAAGGGTAATGTAGGCCGTTGGATCAATGCTGTTTAATTCATGACAATATATTTTCATCTTTTTCATTTGACCACCGACTTGATGAAATAACCAATAGTCGCCGTCTTCATAGGAACTGTTACACTGTCGCAGTTCGTCACAACCACGTGGGTACGGCAAACAGATAAAACTAGACCACACTCCATCACTTTGACAAACGACTGAGGAGTTAGAATAATATCCCTGCATACAGCCATTTTCCAGTGTATAACCGACAGGGTACACAAGCTGGTCTAGAGTTAAAACAGGTTCCAATTCTGATGTTGTGTAACATCCAACAATATCACAGGTGGAAGGTCCAATGGAGCTTGAGACGCACAGAGTATTGTTGGGGCAAGTATGGCCATTACACGACTCGAGCAATTCATCAGTCCACTCAAATCTATCAGTTGAGATGAATCCGTTAACTGTTTCAAGGTGGTACTGAGAAACAGTTCTTTCGTACAAGTAACATTTTCCCGTGTCAAGTTCAAAACTAACTGAATTGCAAACTGAACTTTTCATGCACGTTTGGACACATTTCAAAAGGTATAAATTTTCAAATGATATAAAACTTTGGTTAGCTATACGTCTATGCTCTTGAATAAGTGGGAAGTTTTTAATCCGTGAGCAGGTTTTTTCTAGTGCATGGATGGAAACCAGTCGAAGGACACATACAAATATAATCACCGAATACATTTCAAATCTCTCGTACAACAACAGACTTTAACTTCACCGAATACAGAATATATTCGTACTTGCGTGTAGGCAACAGCTCCTCTTTGAAAATAACTTCTGAAGTATCGCGAGGTTGTTGGTTTCTTTTTTTCAAGTACATCTCATATATTATTGATGAGTAGTAATCGATTAATTGATCTAAAAAATGGAAAATTTTATGCATAGATAACAGTCTATTATCGACGCACAGATTCGGCTCAACCCCCTTCCTTTCCAGAAATTGAACTATATCGACCAAAATTAAACTATTGTGGTTATCAATGATTTACGAGATGAAAGTATTTCAGTTATATAAATTATTAATGATTTACGAGGTAAAACTATTGTAGTAATATAACTACTCAGCTTGGTTTAAAACAAGAAAGGGTTTGAGATGCCTTAATGACATCTGGACGATAGTTCCACTATTTGGGCACATTCACGGAGAACTTTGATCTTGGGCAACACAACTAACAAAATCTTTTTATCTCCCAACGATTTCGGTTCCTTTTGATACTGGCATGTATCGGACCATAACTTAATAATAATAATAATCGTTTTCTATAGCGCTGAACATTCAGTCAGTCTGACTGCTCCGTGGCGCTTTACAATGAAGATATGTTGTATAAAAACAAATCGGATAAATAGGATGGCACCAAAGGATCGTTTAAACAGTTGGAAATGATTGTGTTAATCTTGAAAATGTAACTGTTCGAGAACAGGTGTAATATGGTCAGTTGATTTGGCGAGCTTGCTGTATTCTGGATCTTCTGTAGCTGACATACAAGAGTTTTAGGGAGTTAATATAATAATGTATATTCAATCTAAATAGTAAAAAGTAATATTTTAGAATGAATGTCTTATTTGGTGTTTGTTTTATCTTTCAGTGTTTCGATCTTTGTACTGTAACATGACCTGTTGTTACCGATCTTATGCAAACCGGATGTCCAGGTTCGTGTACAGAATGTCAGCTTTCTCACGTGAACTGAAGAAAAAGAGAACACTTTTATTGAGTTTCAAATTTTTATTTCGTAAATTACAAAATATTAATGACCGAGTCGTGCATCCGAGTCGATTCGTCTACTTCTCACCAATGGTAAATCCGCTGAAATGAAAGGTCTTGCGTCAAGACCTTCAACTATGTCCCTTACATTACCCAAACGGAACCCTTTAAATAACTAGAAACTCACAACTTAGTCCAACAAATAATTCTCGTATAGTTTGGAACGCCCGTCGTTCCACGTACTTATCCTCAGCGGCGTAATTGATTACGCCTGTATTACTAAAAGATGAAACACTACTCTGGAGGTCTTGCTTGCCCCTAACGGAATAATTGAGTACTTCTGCAGAACTTGCCAGCCACCAGAGAGAGAGTCTCCCCCGTTCGACTTTGACCGCCCTTAGGAGTTGTCGAACTTCAGGCGAGAATAAGGTGAGTCATTGTTATCTCAATGATCTATAAAATACGACCCCCCAACCGAACGCCCAACCGAAACAGGGACGTCAGACAAAAGAGATCCCACAAATCACCGAACAAATTCCAATTCATCTAGCTCGTTCGCAGGGAGTAGTCAAGGGTTTCCCAGCTTCATTCTTTAGCTGGAGATTTCCGTTTCCTGTCTGCACCATTTTAAATTCGCAGTCCCTGTGGTTTGTGTTGGACCACAATGCCAGGGAGGGATGCGGGACCAATTCCCCACGCGCCAGAGCCGCCTCCTCTCTCAGATTTCTTGCGGGCGGCAGGTAATCCTCCGGATTTATAAAGTTCTTGTTAGGCATCTCCCTAATTTGTAATGAGGCCTTGCCGTCATGGTTCGCCAGATTATGTCTGTTCCCTCTCCACGAACTCGATAAATATTGCCGACACATACCGCATTTTATCACTTTGTAAGTCCGATTATGAATGTTACACTCAGCCACAGGGCACACAATTCCACCCTCTGCAAAGGCCCCCCTGGGTTGACCTTGAAATTTTCGTAGCTCCCTGGTATCCACGCGTATTTCCATGATTTTCCTGAAATTATATAACCTATCCTAAAGGCTTCACTCCAGAAGCTCCAGAAGATGAGAGAGGGAAAAATAAAAATATAATCATGAACCTCAATGACAGTAATAATGACAATAACGAAATGATAACTCCATATCAGCAAATACATCAATTCAAACAAACATATTTCAACCGTTTCCGAACTATCTTAAATTTCTACTAATTACATTAATGAATTTTTTAAAATTATTTCCAGAAGGCGAATACGGCACTTTCGGTTTTACCACCGACTTGTGCGAGTTCGAACCAGGGGTAGCGTTTCCTCCACTATCAAATCACCCTGCTCAACTTCGGACAGAGATTCTACCTCATCTTGTGCACCTAGTAACCAACTTTCAGGGGCGTTAACTCCTGAATAATTTTTCAATTGATTTATAACATGCACTGAAACTCTATGTCTTGCTTCTGATTTTTGGATGATGTAGCTACAACCCGTCCACCCCAGCGAGATTGTTATCACGGCCGCTGGAGGATACAATCTCTAGACCCAGGTTCCTATATGTCAAAACATTTTAAATCTTTATCATAATTTTGTTTTTGCCTTACCCAAAGACTGATACTTGTAAGCGAATGCCGACCTCATCGCATCTTGGAGCCACTCTGCATATTCAATGGGACAAACATCATCTTCCGCTTGAGGAGTACCAAACATTAAATCAATAGGACGTGCAATTTCAATGCCCAACATAAGAAAATTAGGAGTACATTGAGTGGATGCCTGAATACTGCTACGATATGCTATCATTAAATATGGAAGAAAATTATCCTAGTCATTGCAGAAAAACCTACAAGGTCCGATTAAACCTCTCGACGAATCCATAAGATTGGGGATGGTACGGGGTAGTGCGAGTTTTATGAATATCTAATAGTTTACATATCTCAGCGAACGGTTGGTACTCAAATTCCATTCCTTGATCGGTATGAATCTGAGTCGGACAACCAAACCTGCAGACTACTTCGGAAACCAACCACCAGAGCAGTGTGATTGGGAATAGCGAAAGATTCCACCCATTTGGTGAAATAATCACCCACCACCATCATATACTCGTTTCCACCCACAGTCACAAGAAGAGGGCGAAAATATCGATTGCTATGCATTGCATGGGACCATATACCGAAACTGTCTGAGAGGAGCCTATCCAATTCTGGTCTGGGTTTACACCTCGCACACATGTCGCCTGTCTCACACCAGCGTCTTATCGATTTGGTCGTGCCAGGCCAATATAATCGCCTCTTAATGCTGTAGCCAATTAGGATCCGCGGTACCCGATAATCCTTCATTTTCACCCACGCTATGAATAGTCTTTTTAATTTCCCTATGACGGTGCCGAAGCCTGACGAAGCGGAAAATTTGTACTTGCCTGCATGAAACTCCCAGCATCCATCCCTACTTGCGTTTGATCGTCCCAATGTTTATTTCCAGATTGAAAGGAGCAGTCCCCACAAGCTTCATTAATGCATATATGCAGTTTCCCTTTACGGAATTCAACGGGGAAATCATAGGTTTGAAACGAGGTCAACCACCTCGCCAACATACCTTCTGGATGCTTAAAATTCTGGCGCCATTTCAAAGATGCATGATCCGTTCGTAGCATAAAGTGTCGGCTATATAAAAAATAATGGAAATGTTTAATGAAAACTACAACTGCTAGCAACTCCCGCTTTGACACACAATAGTTCATCTGTGTCTGACTAAGCGTATGGCTAGCGTAAACAATGGCCCTTTCCTGGTCCCCTAGTTTTTGAGACAACACAGTCCCTAAAGCTACACCACTGGCATCCGTATCGAGAAAAAATTCATCAGTTTCATTGGGAAATGTGAGTTAAGGCAAAGTTATTAACTTTTCTTTAAGGCTATAAAATGCCTGTGTACAATCATTATCCCACTTAAATTTTGCGTTTTTCCTAGTTAAACGATTTATAGGATAAGCAACTGAAGCAAACTTTTGAATGAATTTCTGATAATATCCTACCAGAACTAAACACAGTTTCAGCTCCGTACTATTTTCAGACGACTGTAGTTTTCTTGGGATCACATTCAATGCCCACGGCGGATACCTTACGTGTCCAAGAAAAGTGACCTGATTCTTTAAAAAAGCACATTTAGACTGTTTCAACTTCAGATTTGCATCCCGTAACCGGAAGAAAACCATTTTCAAATTTTCCAGGAGTGTCTGAAAGGTAGGTCCAAAGTTTATTATATCATCAATATAACATAAACATTTCTTTCATTGTAATCCCTTCAACACTAATTCCATCAAACTCTGAAATGGTATAGGTGCACTGGTCCTTTAACTCATACAACCCACAATGAGTGATAAAAGGCGTTTTCCCCGATCCGACTCAGCCAGCTTTACCTGCCAATAACCACAAGCCAAATCAAATGTACTGAATAACTTGGACCCACCTATACTTTCCAAAGTTCGACTGATTTGAGGCAAAGAATATGAATTCTTTCGAGTAACATGATTTATGTTAAGGAAATCCACACAAAACCGATAGGTTCCATCCTCTATTAACCAAACAAATGTTTTCAAACATTTTTTCTATTTCCTTCTCAATTACCTACCTTTTGGGAGGTAACTTAATTGGATGTGTCTCCCAAGTGTCTATAGTGTGTTCGGTCAGATTTGTTTGGCCTAATATCCCGTCTGGACCAATAAATATATCTTGCACGGCAATGATTTGTTCCAACTGTTCCACCTCAGCTGGGATTAAATTGTTGGAGGCATCACTTACTTATGTTTTTAAATATTCCGGCAACACTTGTGTCACCTCGATCCCTAACCTCCTCTGCCTGACCCAGCTAACATCCTCACACCAAATCGATGAGCTTGTTATTCAGTTTTAGGATAACACGCGGCTAATGATTTGGCCAACAAAAATTTCTTGTTGGATACCATGAAACCCATGCCTAAAATACCATCCATACCTACCTCAACAACTAGATACGGGTGAATATATTTCTGACCATCAGTTTCCACCTCCAACTCTATTACCTCTTTTGGTTGCAATGGATGTCCACCCGCTGTTTTTAATACCACATCAGTTTCCCGTAAAACAGGTGGGTGCAAACTCATCCTATTATACCCTACCGTCGATATTAATGAGAGCGCTGATCCAGCATCAAGCAGCATTTTCTGCAATCGTATGCCTGGAATATTCATCGAGACACATGCACAAAATGTGTTACTTTTCCCAACGATCCCCGGTTGATTTTCCTTAATACTATCCCGAGTGTCTTTTCAAGATTCCCGATCATGTTTAATTCTATTTATTATTCCGGTGATGCTATCCAAATCTTTTTTAGTGCAACTGGACAATTTACATTTATTTTCAGACTGCCTAGCAGAGCTGAGGACAGATAGCGCAGCGAGATCATCAGTCCTTATACATGTATGTTTAAAGGAGGACACATTAAGAGCTGCTTTGCTTTCTTTAGAGATGACCACTCATTCCATTCCGCCACTTGCTCAAACTTAATTAAAAAATCTGACCAATCATCATTATCCCCATTAAACTTATCTGGCTTCTTTTCCTTGTGCATAATTTGACGAGCAGGATATTGTTCCTGTGGCATATAATTTGGGTCACAAGGTCCCATTCTACCATAAACATTTCTGCCTAGAGCTGCCTCGTAAGGGCTGAAGAGCTACAAGGCTCTGTTGACGTGTACGGCATGGGAGCTAAGGGAATCTCCCTCAAACTCGACCTACCAGGATAACCTTTCTATAATAAACTGTATCGGACACATGCCTACGAGAGATATCCTCTTCAGAAGCTAATTCGGTAAACCCTACTCCATACCCAGCCACGCAGGTTCAGAGACACAACTACCCGAGTCGTCTTTCCGAAAGTAACCTGCATCAAAATACCTACTATTTCTAACCGTACTATCAGGGATAGATTCAGGATTGCACCACGTTACAGGAGTAGAACTTCTATTATATTGAGTCGCTTGCGGAACAAGTAAGTAACTTGTGATTTATTAATAGAAGTTTCATTTTGACCTCAATCCACGGAGAAGTTATCTGAGCTTGCCAAAATATATAACAGAACGGGTTGTTACCGATTTGCACTTGAGCGCCGGAAATGACCGGCTCTTATGTAAACCGGAAGTCCAGGTTCGTGTACAGGATGTCAGGTTTCTCACGTGAACTGAAGTAAAAGGGAACACTTTTATTCAGTTTAAAATTCTTTATTTCATCAATTACAGAGAATCAATGACCGAAACGCCCATCCGAGACGATTCATCGTCTTCTTAACCAGCTGAAATAAAAGATCTTGCACCAATCCCTCAACTATGTCCCTTTACAGAACCAAAACGAAGCGTGTGCTTATGCCAAATATCGTAATAACTTCCGAACGAAATCCCAAGGATCAACTTAAAACTCAGTAGAAATTATAATCAATGTTTACCATCTATCAATATTCGTACAAAGGGATGTAACAAAGCTTGGAATGAAATGGGGTTTAACGAACTACACTTCTGCACCTAACCTGGGCTAATGGAAGACGGGCATTCGCCATATGGTTTGCTATGAGGGAAATTTTGCCCGGGCAGCGGCGTTACGGCCTTCTCTTATATCGAATTCCAATGCAGGGATCGAACACCAGACCTCCAGGCTAGCGATTCCGTGTCTTACTCACTCAGCCACGTGATCCCCCGCAACAAAGCTTACATCACCCAAACGGAACCCTCAAATTAGAAACTCGTAACTCTATATGTACAACAGAATATAAACACCATATTCGCACAAAGGGGAACAACAAATCCTAAAATAACTAGGAACACATAACTTAACCCAACAAACAATTCTCCTATAGTTTGGAACGCCCGTCTTAGATCGTGCCTATCCTAAGCGGCGTAATTGATTCCACCTGTAGGCCTCGTCCTTTACTAAAAGACGGAAGCTTGTCATAATATTCTTGTCATTAAATACGGTATCCGTGGCTTATGTGAATCAATCTAATAGCCTCCCACTTCTTGTACAATAAAAAAAACAAATTGATTGATCTTTACTTGTTGAATGTTATCATCATCTTAGCTAGCTATTAAATAGTTTATCAATAATGGAAACAATTTATTTTTCTTTATACCAATCAATTGACTTGATCTGACAACGTGATCTTTACCTTTCATCAAATTGAACGATACATATATACACAGAACTTTCCGACCTCTTCTTGTTTTGATCATTCATGATATCGACGTTTCAACTCTGTATCAACCTCTGCTAGGCACGGTTTTATTAAAACATCTTATTTATTCAATATGTTCACGCTATGCACGAATGACCTCTGCTAGTTTTGATAATATATTATATTGACGTTTCAACTCTGTATAAACTTTTGTTAAGGCACGATCTCATTAAACATCTTATTTATTCAATATGTCTTTTTACAAGCTACACATTGTTATGTATTGATTGTAGATTATTACCGTACCTTTAGGATTAAGGTAAAACAAGTTGTAGTCGGGACTGAGGTAACTTTAGCCCGGCAGTTCGATTTATTCAAATCTAGAATAAAGACGTGTTTTAGAACCACCTTGGTGTTATATATATAATCCCAATCCAATACACAATAATTGGCGACGAGGATCAAAGATGGCAACTTTTGGTAAAATAGAGCAGTTTAGTGGTAATAAAGATGAATGGGACCAGTATATTGAACGCCTTGAACAGTATTTGGTGGCAAATAATCTTGTTGAAATTGAACTGAATAGGGATGAAACGAACGCATCTGCAGTCAATGCACGTGCACAGAAAAGGCGTGCTATACTGTTGAGTGTTATTGGGCCGTCTACTTACTCAGTTCTACGTAACCAAATATCACCAAATAAACCGGCAAGTAAGACATTTGATGAAATAATTGATATATTAAAAAATTATTTTTCTCCAACGCCCTCTGAGACTGTGCAGCGTTTTAAATTCCATACGTATCACAGACGACAGGGAGAATCAATAGCTGACTACGTTTCAGAATTACGCCGACTTGCTGAAAATTGTAACTTTGGTGACAATCTGAACAATATGCTTAGGGATAGACTTGTATGTGGGGTGGCGGATGAACGGATACAAAGAAGGCTTTTGTTAGAAACGGAGCTAACTTTTGAAACTGCATACAACATTGCCTTAGCCCAAGAATATGCTACACGTGACGCTAGTGTTTTACAAGGTGCAAATTCCTCAAATGACGCAGTATCATCTGTACATAGGATTGGTGGACATAAATCGTTCTCTAAAGACAAAAAGACACCCAATCAAGACAGCAGTAATATAAGTGTACGTCGTAAACCCTGTTTTCGTTGTGGTGGAAGTAATCATACGTCTGACAGATGCCATTTTAAAGAGGCTGAGTGTAATTTCTGTCATAAGATAGGACATATTGCGAAGGTTTGCTTATCCAGACGTATCAGACAGTCGCGTAAATCTGGAAAACATCCAAATTTTAAAGCGAATGCGATTAGTGCAGACTCTGACACCGATGTGTTATTTACTTTAAATTCTCTAACTGGTAGTGCCCCTTTAAACGTTAAGGTTGTTATAGACGGCAAACCCGTTAAATTTCAGTTAGATACCGGTGCAGGTGTAATGGTTATGAACAAACATGATTTTGAAGAACTATATGGAAATTCCCGATTGTGTCGGTCGTATATTAAACTTAGTTCGTATACCGGAAATAAAATAAACGTTCTCGGTGAGAAAATGGTAAATGCTGAAACTAATGGACAGAAATCTCTTCTACCACTGATTGTAGTTGAGGGAAATGGCCCACCTTTGTTAGGCAGATCATGGCTACAAGAGTTTAAACTAAACTGGAACGAAATCATGACATTGTCAACAATTCAATCTTCTCCTAGTTTAACAAGTTTATTGGATGAATTTGATGAGTTATTTTCAGACAAAGTAGGACTCTTGAATGATTATAAAATTCATTTAGACATTGTAGACGATGCAACTCCAGTGTTTTGTAAAGCAAGATCTGTACCATTTGCTATGAAAAGGAAAATAGAAGAGGAGCTACAGCGGCTTGAAAGTGATGGTCTGATTCGGAAAGTGACATATTCAGAATGGGCAGCACCAGTGGTTCCAGTGATCAAACCTAATGGAAGCTTGCGACTGTGTGGTGACTATAAACTTACAATTAATAAAGTGGCTAAGCTTGATCGCTACCCTCTCCCTTTAATAAACGATATTTTTTCTAATTTAGCAGGTGGAAAATATTTCACAAAGTTAGATTTGTCACAGGCATATCACCAAATAGCTTTGGATGACGTGTCGAGAGGCTTAACAACAATAAATACGCACTGTGGTCTTTATGAGTACTTACGCTTACCTTTTGGCGTCAGCTCCGCCGTGAGTTTATTCCAGAGAGCTATTGAAACTGTTTTAAAGGGATTAGTTGGACAAAGTGCGTATCTTGATGATATTATAGTAACTGGTTGTAATGAAGAGGAACATTTAGAAAATCTCCGTGCTGTTTTATCGCGTTTAAAATCATGCGGTTTAAAACTTAGGAAAGACAAATGTAAGTTTTTGTTGACTGAAGTAGAATATTTAGGATTTAAAGTGACGGCTGATGGAATTCATCCTACTGAATCCAAAGTGAAAGCTATTAAAGAAGCAAAAGCACCTTCTAACGTATCACAGTTGCGATCATTCGTTGGCATGGTGAACTATTATTCCCGGTTTCAACCACATCTTTCACACCATATGGCTCCACTTTATGATCTATTAAAGGTTGATAAGAAATAGACTTGGAATAATAAACATGAACTCATATTTCAGAAAATAAAATCTATGATGTCTGATGAAATAGTTCTTGCTCATTATAATCCTGATGCCGAGTTAGTACTCTCCTGTGATGCCTCGCCGTTTGGAATTGGAACTGTTTTACAGCAACGAGAGAGAGATGGTAAACTTAAACCCATATCGTTTGCATCACGAAGCCTTTCCGCTGCAGAGAAAAACTACGCCCAGATTGAGAGGGAAGCCTTATCAATAGTATTTGGCGTACAAAAATTTAGGCAATATTTGCTTGGTAGAAAATTCACGTTACTTACTGACCACAAACCATTGGTTAAGTTATTCGGAGAAAATAACGGAATTCCTCAACTGGCCGCGGCCCGTATAAAACGTTGGGCTCTGATCTTATCTGCATACCGTTATGAAGTGAAATATGTTACTTCGAAAGATAATCTGTGCGCGGATTACTTATCACGCATGCCGTTAGAAGATGATCGAAGTGATTTTGACTGTCATAACGACGAAGTTTTGTTTGTAACAACCTCTGTGTTGAAGGAGGTTCCTTTAACGTCAAAAGTTATCGCCGCAGAAACCCGAAATGACACAACTCTATCAAAAGTTTTACAACTGTCCCGAGACGGCTGGCCTAATCATTGTAATGTTGATGAACTAAAACCCTATTTTATCAGAAAGACAGAACTGTCAATCGAACAAGACTGTGTTTTATGGGGAAGTAGAGTTATAGTCCCTGTTAATTTGCGACCGACGCTTTTGTTAGATTTGCATAGTGAACATTTGGGAACTGTCCGTATGAAAGCTGTTGCGAGACAGTATTTCTGGTGGCCGAAAATTAATGAAGAAATAGAAAACATCACTAAACATTGTAAAATGTGTCAAGAAAACGCGCCTATGCCTGCGCCCCCGGACGTCGCATCGTGGAATTGGCCCTCGGGTCCGTGGAAGAGATTACATCTAGATTTCGCCGGCCCATTTTTAGGCTAATATTTTCTGATTGCCGTTGATTCTTATTCGAAATGGTTAGAGGTCATTCAAATGAAATCTATCACCACGACATCAACTGTTAACGAACTTAGGAAGCTATTTTCTACATTCGGTACTCCCGAACACATAGTAACCGATAATGGTACTCAATTTACTAGTAGTGAGTTCTTCGAGTTTTTATCCGCGAATGATATTAAACATACGCGTACAGCTCCAGCACACCCTGCGACGAACGGTATGGCTGAACGATATGTAGGTTACTTTAAGAAACAAATGAAGAAAATGGCGGACAACCGAGGATCACTAGAAGAAAAAGTTTGTCGGTTTTTGTTGTCTTACAGAACAACACCACATTCAGCGACTGGTGAAAGCCCGTGTTATCTGTTGATGCATCGACAACTTCGTACAAGGTTTTCGAGCCTTAGACCTTCTTTGAATTTTAGAAAGGAGTGTGATGTATATGATCGTAATAATGTTTTCTCCCCATTGTTTAAAGTTGGTGACCCTGTTTATGTTTTAAATTTGAGATCTGGTCCGCACTGGTTACCTGGTATCATTATTGATGTAAAGCAACGTTCGTACGATGTTCAAGTTTACCAACAGGTTTGGAAAAGACACGAGGATCAACTTCGCAAACGTTCTCTTGAATTAAAGGATAAACCGTCGGAATTATTAGATCCGACATTTACGTCAAATAAGTTGGGTCGTCAGTTTAATTCTAAATCACCCCCTGTTATTCCCGACGGACTGTTAAGAGACATTCCAACTCGTCAAACTAATAAAACTGATATTAATAAACCAATCTTGTCTGAAGTTCAGGATCCTCCAGATCAACCAATCGTTACAGAACGTCGATATCCAGAACGTGTAAGACGAGTTCCAGATCGTTATCAATAAACTTTTCTTAGATAATAGTAATTAACGCTATTTTCAAATTTTCTTAAGAGAGAGATAATTGTTATGTATTGATTGTAGATTATTACCGTACCTTTAGGATTAAGGTAAAACAAGTTGTAGTCGGGACTGAGGTAACTTTAGCCCGGCAGTTCGATTTATTCAAATCTAGAATAAAGACGTGTTTTAGAACCACCTTGGTGTTATATATATAATCCCAATCCAATACACTCGGCAGAACTTTGTGACTTCAAAGGAAATGTGCAATGAAGTTACAGGTGCTATAATCTGATAAATAAACAATACCATATATGATGATCACTCATGTCCCGTTTTCTCTGATTGTCGTACGCTTTATAATCAATTATGCTGATCTTCTGTTATCTGTAGCGTTACATTGACTCACACATCTTTAGAAACGATTGGACTTTAATTTGTCTCATACAAATAACTGTACAACGACAAACCTGAAAGTCCTTGGGGATGATTTGGACGAATTATCGGGGGGGGGGGGGCTGGCTTAGTGGTCTAGAGTGCCGCGCTTCGACCTCTAACTGGCCGGTCACCTCTGGCTTGCGGCTGTGGTTTCGAGCCCTGATGTGAGCGTATGTGGCATGGAGATAGGGCGCCTTCTCAACCTCGTGGGTTTCCTCCGGGCACTCCGGTTTCCTCTCACTGCTAAAGACCCCTGCGCGCAAGCGAATTATTGAAATAAAATTAAAAACCATATGTTAGTTCCGAAATGACCTAGTTGTGTCGAGTGGACGTTAAACCCCATTTCTCTTTCTCTCTTGGACGAATTAGAAAGCCCCTGTAAATATACTATTCAAAAAAAGTAGGGGATATTTGATTTTTAAGTGTTATTAAAGTCACCTAATGAAACTGACGAAGAAACAAATGACAAAATGAAATGAAGTTCACATTCATCGATTTATTCCAAATGATCGTTAGACTAAGTAAGGCACAGACTGACCATTATAAGGGTAAAATGATACCCGGGGACAAACAGCAAAGTTACCACAGCATCACAACAAAGTCAGTAACGGGTAAATCCTCCTCTGTTTGCCAAACAAGCATTGATCCGACGTGGCATACTCCTAATGAGACGTCTAAGGTCATTTTGGTCCAGATTGTCCCATTCCTGTTGCAACGCAGCAGCAAGTTCTTGGACATTGGCAGGACGTTGTTGACGTTGACGTAACCTCTGTCCAAGCATGTCCCAGACATGCTCGATGGGGGAGAGGTCGGGACTCAGTGCTGGCCAAGGTAATGTGGTGATGTTCTGTTGTTGGAGGTAACCTGTAACGATCCTGGCCCTGTGACATCTTGCGTTGTCATCCTGGAAGATGAAACGGCGGCCATGACGTCGTGCGAACGGCACAACATGGACTGCCAAGATGTTGTCCCGGTAGTACTGGCCTGTAACACGCCCTGTAACAACATGTAAAGCCGCTCTTCCAGCAACAGTGGTGCCTCCCCACACCATAACAGAACCACCCCCAAATCGATCATGTCTGATGACGTTAACGTCTTGGAAGCGCTCGTTTCGACGACGCCACACCCTCCTACGTCTGTCCAAAAAATCAACAGTGAACCTTGACTCATCTGAAAACATCACATTGCTCCAGCGTCAATTATCCCGGTGTTGACGATCCCTACACCAACGACGTCTTGCCTGAATGTGATGATCTCTCAAACAAGGGATCACGCGAGGACGTCGGGCGCGAAGGTGACCCCTATGCAGGCGATTCCGAATCGTCTGGCCACTCACTCTCACACCAGTGTCTGTTTGAAGACGAGCGCTGATCTGATTTGCTGTGATGACACGATTTCTCAAGGCCTAGGTACGGATAAATCGATCCTGGGCTTGAGTTGTCGCCCTTGGTCGACCTGAGCGTGGTCTGTCCTGTACAGATTGTGTATCACGGTATCTGGACCATAGCCTGCTTATGACAGACTGAGAAACATTCATCGTCCGCGCCACAACCGCCTGTGTTGTGCCGATCTGTAGCATGCCAGGGGCACGTAACCTTTCATTTTGGTTAAGCCAACGCATATCAAAATTTGTTTTCTGGTCACTAAAACAATTAAACTGATGTTTCCACCCTGGAATTCAATGCCACAATGACTGTAACATTCAAAGTCAGAGTCGTGCAAATCTTGGGTTGGACCCCCATGATGATCTCAAGCATCACCTGCATTCCATGCGGTAGCTATTGGTGCGTTTTGGCGTCACAGGTAACTGGAAATGTTTCTTCTGTTAGGTTCTATAGTGACTTTTTTCGTAGTCATTTGCATATTTTAGTATTATGCCCCCAAAATCAAATATCCCCTACTTTTTTTGAATAGTATACAATATTGTAATAGTTGAATTTCTAATAGGAATAGTAGAACGGAATGGATCAAAACACAGATCCTATTTCGTTTCATTTTATAGTTTAAAATTTCGTTTTACTTGTAGGCCATTGATTGAAAGTAAAAACAAACGAAACGAAATTTAGATCATTTTAATTTTATTGGTAAAATTCCACCAATCTTTGATTTCGGTTATGTACCTACATTCACTAGATAATGCTTCTCGCTGCCTTTTCTTGACAGCATTTCGTCGTGTCTATATTTCTTCAAAGTTAAACTTTCCGCTATTGTGTATTCTACGCTAGGCTAAAAAAAAGCCTATAGGTACTGTCGGATTACATTATAACTCGCCCTCCGCCGTCTAATGTGTTCGCGATATTTTTTTAATCCGATGCATCGTAGCTAGGAGTTTAAATGTTTCTGAAATAAAAGTTAAATAATCAATATGGGTATATATTAACGGTGGATTAAGTTGTGTAGTTTGATATTTTCCGACAAAAGGCAAATAATTCACTGAACAGTAATAATTGAAGAAAAATGAACCAGCTCGAATTGGACATAACCTGGGAAGGCTGCGGAAGGCCCCTCATTCTCCAACATAAAATATCTCTCCTGGCTCACAAGCGTCTCTCCAACCGAGTATTAAAATAATCAACTGATTCATTACATTTGGACAGCAGATTTGGGTTGTTGGAAAATCTGGCCAATAAAAAAATCATTTCTAAGGCCTATGGGCACCCTAGCCTTCAGCCATAAATCGGTCAGCGACAAATCAAATAGACTTCCCTCCCTTTAATAACAAAGAACACTTTATAGGAAAACAGTATGTTTATTTAGGCTTCACGTACATAAATATCAGAAGGCATAGGAATTTATATACGATCACATTTTCAAGTGGACGTATTATGCCATCGCCGCTGTCTGACCGGACGTCCGCCCGTCCACAATAAATTACAGGTCACAATATTTTATCCGATTTTGACCAAACTCGAAATATAGGTCTATCTTCCAAAGATCACAGTTCCTTTCGAAAATTGAGTTGGCATCAGCTACCTTTTTATACGTCCACATTCATAATGTGAAGGTATTGTGCCGTCGCCCCTGTCTGTGTGTGTGTGTGTGTGTGGGTGTGTGTGTCTGTCTGTGGTTCGCCTACAGGGCGCAATTCTTCATGGATTTTCTTCAAACTTGGTATACTTATTCCTTATACCCCAAGGAAGATCCCTATTGTTTTTGGGGCATGCCCGACCCCAGGGGCAGAGCCACGCCCATTTCTAGTATTTGTTTGTTTGTTGAAACTTTGAAAAAAACATTCTTTGTAGCCTCTGGAAAATCCCTATCGTTTGGGGTGCATGCCCAACCCCCAATGGCAGAGCCACGCCCATTTTCTTTTCGTGTGTCTTTGTGTCGCCTACAGGGCGCAATTCTTACTGGATTTTCTTCAAACTTGGTATACTTATTCCTTATACCAAAAGTGAGATCCCTATTGTTTTTGGTGCATGCCCGATCCCCAGGGGCATAGCCACGCCCATTTCTAGTATTTGTTTGTTTGTCGTCTACAGGCCACATTTCTTAATTTATAATCTTGAAACTTTGCATACACATTCTTTGTACCCTAAGGAACATCCCTATCGTTTGGGGTGCATGCCCAACCCCCAGGGGCAGAGCCACGCCCATTTTCTTTTCGTGTGTCTTTGTGTCGCCTACAGGGCGCAATTCTTACTGGATTTTCTTCAAACTTTGTATACTTACTCTTTATACTCTAAGGATGATCCATATCGTTTTGGGGTGCATGTCCAACCCCCAGGGGCAGAGCCACGCCCATTTTTTTTTGTGTGTCCCCTACAGGCCGCAATTCTAACTGGATTTTCTTAAAACTTTGTATACTTACTCTTTACACCCTAAGGATGATCCGTATTGTTTTTTGGTGCATGCCCGACCCCCAATGACAGAGCCACGCCCATTCCTTGTATTTATTTGTTTGTCGTCTACAAGCCACATTTCTTAACATATCATCTTGAAACTTTGAATGCTTATTCTTTGCACCCTAAGGAACATTCTTATCATTTGGGGTGCATGCTCAACCCCCAGGGGCAGAGCCACGCCCATTTTCTTTTTGTGTGTCGCCTACAGGCCACAATTCTTAACCAGTCATCTTGTCGCCTACAGGGCGCAATTCTTACTGGATTTTCTGCAAACTTAGTATACTTACTCTTTATACTCTAAGGAGGATCCCTATCATTTGGGGTGCATGCCCAACTCCCAGGGGCAGAGCCACGCCCATTTTCTTTTTGTGTGTCTGTCGCCTACAGGCCGCAATTCTAACTGGATTTTCTTAAAACTTTGTATACTTACTCTTTACACCCTAAGGATGATCCCTATCGTTTTTTGGTGCATGCCCGACCCCCAATGGCAGAGCCACGCCCATTCCTTGTATTTTTTTGTTTGTCGTCTACAAGCCACATTTTTTAACATATCATCTTGAAACTTTGAATGCTTATTCTTTGTACCCTAAGGAACATTCCTATCATTTGGGGTGCATGCCCACCCCCCAGGGGCAGAGTCACGCCCATTTTCTTTTTGTGTGTCGCCTACAGGCCACAATTCTTAATCGGTCATCTTGAAACTTAAAATACTTATTCCTTATACCCTAAGGATGATCCCTTTTGTTTTGGGTGCATGTCCGACCCCCGTGGAACAGCAACACCCATTTCTTGTATTTGTTTGTCTGTCGTCTACAGGATGCATTTCTTAATGTATCATCTTGAAACTTTGAATACTTATTCTTGGTACGTTAAGGAAGATCCCTATTGTTTTTGGTGCATGCCCGACCCCCAGGGACAGTGCCACGCCCATTTTCTTTTTGTCTGTCTGTGTGTCACCTACAGGCCATAATTCTTAATCGATCGTCTTGAAAACTTTTTTTATACTTATTCCTTATACCGTAAGGCTGACCACTATTATTTTTGGTGCATGTCGGACCCCCTGGGACAGAGCCACGCCCAATGCTTTTGTGTCTTGTGTTCGCCTACAGGATGCAATTCTTAACAGATCCTTTTAAAATTTTACATACCTATTCCTTATACCCTAAAGATGACCTCTATTGTTTTTGGTGATTTCCTAACCCCCAGGGGCAGAGCCATGCCCATTTTTACTTCGTGTCTGTGTGTGTTGTCTACAGGCCACGATTCTTAATGGATCGTCTTTAAACTTGGGATATGTATTCCTTATAGCCTAAGGACGTCAACTGCATGTCCCGACTCCCACAGGCAAGACACGCCCAATTTTTGTGTTTGTCGTTTACAGGCCGCAATTCTGAATGAAGCAGCTTCGTACTTGGCTTATGTATTCCTTATTGCCTGAGATCGTCCACTATTGATTTTGATGAATGCCCCGACCCCCAGGGGCAGGGCCACGCCCACTTTTTGCCTTTAGCGTTAGGAAGGCACAATTCTGAATGGATTATCTTGGTATACTTATTCCTTATACTCTAAGGACGGCAACTATTGATGTTGAGGCACGACCCTCAACGCTAAACAAACCGAACGCCTAGCCTTCTTGACAAAGTACCATATCAATCAAAGCAGGAATGTGGACGTATATTGTAGCGTTAGCGTAATGTTTTTATTTACATATAAAGAAATAAATAATAAAACATTATTTTCATTTGAATATTTTGTCGTTCCTAAGAGGTCTATACGGCGCATCATCCATAATGGCGAGCGGGAAATTTTACCTTTATATTAATTTATGAAATGTTTTTGGATTATTAAAAATTGATATGACAGTGTGTTCAACCTTTCCTTTCAATTTGGGGGGTGGGGCTGGCCGTATGGTTAGCATGTAAGCGCTGTATCATAAATCCTGTCATTGAGTCAACGGACGTGACAAGGAGTAGGGTCGCCTGTCCAACCTCGTGTTTTTCTCCGCGTCCTCCGGGTTCCCACTGTTAAAGACCCCTACGAACAAGCGAATTATTGAAATAAAATTGAACCATATGTTAGTCCCGAAATGACCTAGTGTGTGTCAAATGGACGTTATACCCATTTCTCTCTCTCTCTGAATATTGCAGATGTAAGCCTGTCAGTACAATTTTGATCAATTGTGATGATAGAAGACATTGGAAGTGTGTGTGTGTGAGAGAGAAAAATACCTAGAGAGAGAGAAGAGAGAGAGAGGAGAGGGAGAGAGATGGGGTGTAAGACATAAACTATGTCATTTTGGGACAGACACATGGCTCAATTTTATTTCAATAATTCGTTTGCGCGTATGACTCTTTAGCAGTGAGAGGAAACCGGAGGACCCGTAGAACACCCACGAAATTGGACAAGCGAACCTCGTCCTTATCACGTACAACCGGAGAATCGAAACCTCGCGCCAGTTGACTCAATGACAGAAGATATGATACGACGCACACGCGCTAATCATTAGGCCATCTACCCCCTCCCCTCCTCTAATCTTTAAGTTACACTTAATAATCAATAATTTAAAAACATGGTAAACATAGTGTAGCATCAAACAACGCATAAAACAAATGCATGTAATTAGCCTATGAGTTTACTCTCTTCTGGGAGAAAGAACTCTTTGTTAGTATTTAATCAAACCGACAGTTCACGCCAGCTTTACAAAACAATTGTCTCTTTCATCTCCATCAAAACCAAAAGTACGACACAGATGTCAGTAGCGCGTGTCTCCTCCACTGGCTCTTACGCACGCTGTGCAGCGACGTAGCATGGAATTAACCATGTGTGTCGTACTTGGTTTTGACCCCTCTGACTCTGTACCGTTGGTTACAGATTAAACATCCATAAGTGTACAAATGTGTTGTTATTGATGTGTTCACATTTGAATATTGTTCACAATAAGAAGCAAAATAAATAAGATATGTTTACAGGATCATTTTGTTATACGAAAAACTAAGTGATGCGTTTTCTATGGCGCTTAGTATATATACAGAGTTGAAAAGTCAATTATCAAAAACCAGTTGGTGTCAATAAGTTCTATACACTTAAATGATCGTTCGATTTGATGAAAGTTATAGAGCACATTGTCACACATAGCAGACCTTGTATTTGAAGGCATTTTAGATCAATTACGAAGATATGTTATATTCAATACCGAGGGGATATACCGCATGAATGAGCATCTAAATATCGCTATAATTATCAGACAATTCAGAGGAGATATGCGGCATGAATAAGCATTATGTTAAACAATAAAACAAACAGAGTGTATATGTAAGTGATACAATGTATTGAGCACAATTTTGGACATAATTCTATGAAATGAAATGAAATGGAGTTTAACGTCCTACTCTTATGCACCTAACCTGGGCTAATGGAAGACGGGCATACGCCATACAGTGTGTTATGAGGGTAATTGGTCGGGCAGCGGCGCTACGGCCTACTCTTATATCGATTACACCTGCCAAGGGATCTTTTACGTGCACTCCAATGTATACACGGGACCTCGGTTTTTCGTCCCATTCGAACGACTAGGCAGCTGTCCTTGTCAGGCCCTCCTTCTGTATCACTGACGAGGGGAAATCACGCCGGAAAATCGAGATGAACTTTCTCGGCCAATGCAGGGATCGAACACCCGACCTCCAGGCTAACGAACAAGCGCCTTATCCACTTAGCCACCGTGATTCCCCTATGAAATGAAATGAGATTTTAACATCTTGTGATTATGTCGTCTACAAGGTTTTCCAATATGGCGTCCTACAGATTAAATGGTTTAAGTCAACCGGTAAATTGTGTCTATTTGGTAGCTATGGTTCCGAAATGAAGTAAAATTGTGTTTATTAAAGCAGCTATATGAAACAGATGTTTACACTGTATAGTGATGTACAGATACGCCACAACCTCAGATCCTCGAACGATAACACATTACTATCTGTGCCGAAATATAATAAGCTCCGTGGAAAATATTCCTCCCCTGTTAATGGCGCAATACTTTGGAATGATCTTCCAGAATTTAAATCTGCTTTAAAAACTTATCTATTTAATAAAGTGTACTAGTAATGTGATCATAAATATACTCCAGAGATACTTTCCACATAATATACAGTGTGGCTGAACAGCGCTTAGAAATGACCATTGGACATAATGTAGCGCTATACAAGACAATTATTATTATTATTATTATAAGTCTCTAACTCAATATCATCCAAAATCTTCAACATTGAAAACACGAATAATTTGTCTATTTAAATCAACACTGATGCTGTGATCTTACCGGAGAAAAGATGTGCTTTTGATATCCAATATTCAAGACAAAATAAACATTTTACTTTTGGTACACGAATCGTGTACCATAATGCGTTTCAGCCCAAGTTGTAACAAGAGACTCGAGGGACGAGGCTAAACACATTGCTCTAAATCAAACGGCGTATGTAGACTGGAATAACCAGACGCTATAAATTTGCATTCGATTGAAACTTCTGGCTTCTTTCACCGAAAATAACTGATTCGAAATTAGAGTAAAAACGGAAACAATTTAATGTAAATCAGTTTATATACATTCATATTACAGTATTATGTGCGTTGCGACCCACTGGCGGGGAATTTTGGCCGGACAGCGTCTCTACGGCCTACTCTTATTTCAAATTCCCACTGTCTAGGATTCGTTTAAGTGGACGCTAATGTGTACACCAGACCTTGGTTCCTCATACCACCTGAACGACTAGACAGTGCCCTCCTCCCTACACCACTGTCAAGGGGACACCACACCGGAAATATCCGAGGAACTTTTTCGATCAACACCAAGATCGAACACGTGACTCTTAGGTTAACCAGCGTTTTACTCACTGACCAATAGAGTAAACAGAACGGAAAGTAATGGTAAATGATAATGAAATGAAACGGGGTTTAACGTCCTAAGGTTCTGCATGGACTGTGCTAATAAAGACAGGAATAGTTCCGGTCTCACTGTGGGTTGATTAAGTAGTTCACAGTAACTTACGGAACTTGTGAAAAATAGAACAATGCCGAAAATGATGTAAAATCAATAGGTTGGCGCAGTCGTTCTAGATTATCTTATGTAGAACAACTCCATTACAGGGGGGCGGGTGGGGGTTTGCAGTTTACCCCTTTTAAAAAGGAATATTACCAGAAGTAACAATATCAACTAAATCCTCCAAGACTTCCTACTCTTTCTTGGGACATAGTGATTGAGTGGGTAAGACGCTGATTTGCTAGTCTGGACGCCGGGTTTTTGATCCCTACCTTTCATTTTCTACTCGTTCTAAAGTAAAATGTGTCACTTCAAACAACCTGCACCAGTGCTTAATTTTAACCTATGGGACGGCAAGATCAGTGCTTTGGGCGACTCGATTCTCTCCAACAAGACTTATGTATTGTAAGCCCGTGTATCTTGGAGTGTCGCAAAGAATGGCGCTTTTGTGGATGCTAATATTTCATTGGCCATTTCTGGCTTTACTGTCCACCATGTTCCCAGGACACGATGTAAAGACATAGGTTTAGGTTTACTCGTTATATCAAATATGAAAATTTTCAAAGATACAAGTGGATCATTTCAATCTATGGAAGTCGTTGACTACAATATCCACAGTGGTAGTGAAGTTTTGCATATAGTGCACTTGTTAGACAGAATAGTGTCATTCCAATCCTGCTGGACGTGCCTGCTGCATTCGACACCATAGACCGAGACATTCTTGTTAAAGGACAATATTTAGTAACACGTTCCAAATATAATTTTAATTCAGAGAGCATTGCTACAATAGATGCGTAATCAAGGTTTCAACAAACGGAAGTGACAAACGCAAAATGACAACACGAGTTATCCTTCTATATAAGTGACTTAAATGGCGATTGATAACAGATACACGGGCAAATTTCTGCTAACTAATAATTCCTACGAAGACCAAAAGTTGTTATATGAGACTGTGAGAGAATATCTGACAATTGAAAGTTACTAGATACGAGAAAATAGACCTTTATTACCATGGTTTTGTTTATTCTATACTTAATAAAAACATGGTATTGCACGGATTTTTTCTATATTTTTGCAGTTGGACTATGCCCTTCCAAACTACGACCAAGCACACTTAAATGTCTATGTATCCATTTTATGGAATAGCCCGTCCGTTGACCTGATGGTCATAGAAATTCTAAATTCTATTAAATCTGCATATAGTTTTAGAAAAGACATAATTTAACTGAGAGAGAGAGAGAGAGAGAGAGAGAGAGCGAGAGAGAGAGAGAGAGAGAGAGAGAGAGAGATGGGGTTCAACGTCCACTCGACCCAAACTAGGTCGTTTCGGGACGAACATATGGTTTAATTTTATTTCAATAATTTGCTCGCGAGTGGAGGTCTTTAGCAGTGGGAGAGAGAGACATGGGGTTTAACGTCCACTCGACACAAACTAGGTCATTTCGGGACTAACATATGGTATAATTTTATTTCAATAATTTGCTCGCGCGTAGGGGTCTTTAGAAGTGGGAGCAAACCGGAGTTCCCTAGAAAACCCACGAGGTCAGACAGGCGACCCTACTCCTTGCCACGTAAAGTCGGGGATTAATTTTTTATATATACATGTATATACAGTATTATTATAAGGTAAAGTACAAACAATATTATTATAGGTTTTAATATGTAAACAGTATTATTATAAGGTGTAAATATATAACCTGTATTATTCAGTTTTCACATATAATAGTTATTATAAGTTTTATTATAAGTTTTAATATATTAATAGCATTATTATAATATCTAATATACAAACAGTATTATTACACGTTTTAATGTAGTAATAACATTATTATTATAAGTTTTAATATATTAACAGCATTATTATAAGTTTTAATATACAAACCGTATTGTTAAAAGTTTTAATGTAGTAATAACATTATTATTATAAGTTTTAATATATTAACAGCATTATTATAAGTTTTAATATAGAAACAGTGTTATTAAAAGTTTTAATATATAAATAGCATAATTGTAAGTTTAAATATATTAACACGATTATAAGGTAATGATTTTAATATAGTTTGTGCCGAGAGGACATTTTATAAATTGTTGGTTTTACCGTTCACTGTCCGACTTTTAAAACAGGAATTTCAATTGAAAATGGCCGCTGTAAATTCTTAATACTAAGTCAATCGTTTAGGACTGTGTGTTTATCAACCACGATCAACTTCCTCATCATATATTCAAGAGTTTCCAAGGTTTCTGGAACATATTTGTATCGGTGATATAAATATTCATTTTTACTGTCCAAAGCGAGTTTTACAAATTCCTAATGTGCATCAATTTTTTCAACATTTAGATACTGTCACTCATAAAAATGGTCATATATTAGACTGGGTCCTGACAAAAACTACAGTGGAAACATTAAATATATTAATCAAAATGATTTTCGGAATGACTTGTTGTGTTCATCTATGATCACAAACCCTCATGCAGATGTTGAAGAGCCCACTGAGCTTTTGTCCCTAACGATAAACATGCCCCAGTCAACACTAAAACCATAATAACAGCCAAATCGCTTGATCCCTGATATTCTGAATCGATTAAACCGACAAAAAACAAATTAGAAGTCAACAGACAAATATATGTTTAAAAGTGACAAAATGTCAATAAACTCTTAATATCCGAAAAGGTAAAGTATTGTTCTGAGGGGATATCCCCGAGTTCTGGAAATGCCAAGACTCTTTATTCGTTCATGTCTTCGTTATTTGGAAAACCCAGAGATGTCACATTACCTGATACCGAATCACAACCATTCGAAACTTGCTTGGTATTCCTGTCAAACAATCCATCACATCAAATTTTCCTACATATGACGGTAAAGCTTTATCCAACATCAACACTCTCTCAGAGCATCAAATTCTAAAGATCATCAAGGACTCAAAGCCAACGTGTTGTTAACTTGATCTCTCGCCCAATAACTTAGTTCTCCTCCCAGTAATAACATCCGCCATTGACGGTAGTTTGATATCAGCTATCGCATTTTAAACACGGAGCCCCGGTGGCTAAGTGGGTAAGACGCTGGTTCGCTAATCTGGAGGTTGCGTGGTCGATCCCTTAGATCGTTCATCACGGATTGACAAGGAAAATCTAATTGTTCGGATGGAACGAAAAACCAAGGCCCCGAGTATACATTGGCATACACTTTAAAGATCCCTTGGCAGCTGAAATTCGATATAAGAGTAAACTCTAGTGCCGCTGCCCGAACAACATTTCTCTCATAGCACACTGTATGGCGCATGCCCGTCTTCATTAGCCCAGTCAGAGCAGAACAGTAGTAGGTTAAACCCCATTTCATTTCGTTTTATAATATTGTAGATATTTTCGCTATTGGTGTTTAACATCCGCTTCCATCGAAGATTTATTAGACATAGTGTGCACACGGGGTCTTTGTTGTGGGAGGAAACCTTAGTACCAGGAGTAAACTCACGAGGTTGAGAAGACGCCCCTATCTGAAAGCCACTTACGCTTACACCAAAGCTAAAAATGACGACCGAAAGTCAGAGAGGAGTGGCCAGGTAGTGCCCGAAGCGAGACACTCTAAACCGCAAGGATATCCCTACCCCGCTGATAATTTCGTAGGGGAGACCAGTTTATATAAGCACCGACTTGTTTTCAGATTGTTGATAATATACATGTTTTTTGTAGGGATTTGAGTGTTGACCACGATGTGGGCGTGGAGTCACTTCTACAGCTTCGCAGGATGTCAACGACTTAATTTCTAAAGGTCCATGCACCCTAAGGAATTATTTAAATACACATCTGCCGTATATCAGTATTAATCCTTTGTGGATTCGAATGGTAGTGTAAAACGTGGGTCAGCACGCATCTGCTACATCGCCCCAACAGCCCTTAAAGAGCACCATCTAGCATTAGCAACGACTGAGTCTGTAGCCACTGGGATAAGGTAGCAGTCGAAGTTGGTGGTTTTTCGCCAGTTTCACAATGCTTATAAACTGGGAAGGGCCACGAATTATTATTATCATTCTGATACTCCTACCGTTTATTGGGCTTGCCACTGTTTGTCGTGTATTTTGTACACGGGGAGCAGTCCATTTGCTGATTACACTACCTCGTACTGTGATCTAATGGCAACAAAGTAGTTCCCAGATAGCGAAAAGAAATCCCCAATTACTTTTATTGAACTGTGGATGTATAATGGCTGATCCATTAGCAACCGGATGTTAGAATACTTGCCATGCACTATATATTCAGGAAGATGTTATTGTTGTGACAAACTAAACATTTAACGCTTGTCGGCATAATATTCTAAATGTACATTACCATACACACTCAACCAATAAAAACTTCTATTTCACATCGTTGTGTGGTGGGGTGGGGTGATGACCGAATGGTGAACGTGTGCGCGTTTGATTATACGGTCTGCCATTACGTCAAGTGGCGTGGTTTCGATTCCCTGCTTACACGTGACAAGGAATAGGGTCGCCCTTCCCATACACGTGGTTTTTCTCCGGGACCTCCTACTTCTGAAGACCCTACGCGATAGCGAATTATTAAAATGAAACTGAACTATCTGTCTCGAAATGACATAGTTCGTATCGGGTGGACGTTACCCCCCCCCCTCTCTCTCTCTCTCTCGGGGGTGGGGTGGGGTGTATTCCCGAATGGTTAGCACGTGTGCGTTGTAACGTAAAGTCTGTAATTGAATCAACTGGTGTGGTTTCGAATCCCCGGTTGTACATGACAAGGAGTAGGGTCGCCTGTCCAACTTCGTGGATTTTCTCCGGGTCCTCCGGTGGTTTCCTCCTACTGCTAAAGACCTCACCGCTCAAGCGAATTATAGAAATGAAATTAAACCATATGTTAGTCCCGAAGTGACCTAGTTTGTGTCGAGTCTCTCTCTCTCCATAGCCATCCCCACATCTCCCGCTCAAAGCACATTATAGAAACATTTATTTCGCATTCGCATCAAAACCTCCATCGCTCAACCAAAACCTCGACACCACTGGCCGATAATCACGAAAAGATCAATTTAATGTGCCACATTTCCAGAATAACACTGTTCATTGTGATGCTGAATATGGGAAATTAAAATTAGGTTTGCATTAATATTCTAAGCAACTCTAATGAAATGTGAAATAGGACAAACGTTTATAAATACAACATAATCAATATCATCCAGTCTTAACTTATGTGTGAGCTTTCTTGTATGAGTGTGTGTGTGGGGGGGGGGGGAGGGGTCGCCGTTTTGTGGCCCTAGGACCATTCGATAGTCCCTATGGCCTCATATGACATATTTCATATTATCCAATCTTAACTTGTGTGTGAGCTTTCTTGTTTGTTGGGGGGGGGGGGGCACCGTTTTGTAGCCCTAGGACCGATTCGATAGTCCCATTGCTAAACTTGATAATGTTTGATGGAACACACAATTGTGACCTAAAACGCAGAAATTCAGAAATAGGGCTGAACGTCAACTCGACAGGGTCCTTGCAGGTCTAACATATATTTTAATTGCAGTGAGGGTAGTTGACTCTGTCACGTACAAGCTTATGATCGAAATCACGGCCACTTCAGTCGATGACCGATCTTATGATCTAAAGTTTTATACCACCCACACTTTCCCCACCACCAACAACAAATATGAAGCAGAAAACATTTTTATATAAAAAGCAATAAACTACGCGAGACATAGTTTGGTGAAAAATTCTTTTAATTGCTTTTAAGCAACATTGTGTTGTACACGAAAGACCATACAAAAGAGGGAAAGGATAAGCGTGGTGCCGATATATAACCTCGTTTAGAATAAGCATACCAGTAATTTTAATACTTAGCTTGATCTATAAATAAACATGTGACATGTACACATTTTAAAACGGTCAATTTATGGAGGTTTTTAATTATTGAGCTGTTTCGCTTCTTTAAATGAATTGGACCCTGTTTCTCGGAATCTTAACTAAAAATAAAATCCACATTTTAGTAGATACTTCAATTTTGATTGGCTAAAGGCCCCCGCACGCGAGCCGAAAAATGCGTACGCAAATGGCGCAGCGTCATTTTCGGCTCGTGTGCGGGGGTATTTTCGTGCGCATTTTGACGTTCGCCAAATATGTCATGTTTGATATTTTTTGACGCAGCGCCAACTGCGCTATCGTGTGCGGGCAACTCAGCGCTATTTGCGTTTAATTCGTCGTCAATGCGCATGCGTCATCACTACTGCAAAATGGCGGCACCCAGTGAGTTCGTCAGTGACGCAACTTTAGAGGATAAAATCGTCGATTTATGGCTGCCATTTTCGGATGAGTGGTGGTCACGTGAATGTACGCAAAATGCGCTCGTGTGCCGGGGCCTTAAGGACTAAAATCAATCTAATATTATCCAATCAAATTACGAAAAATTTAGATTTTATCTTAGTTAACATTTTGTGAAACAGGCCACTGTTTCTGTCAATATATATAAGAATATTTAGAATTTCATTATACTATCAAACAAAGTTTAACAAATTGAGTAATTTGGATTACAAATAACAAACGTCTAAGTAAAAAGGGCTTTCACACCACAAACAGTATATTTACTAAAACAAAAAAAATAAAGATTTAAATATCCTCGAATATACACTACATATGATTTAAAACAAAGATGGCCAACCTACTACGCATGCACCAGATGTGGCGTATTGTATGTTTAAAAGTGGCGAATATGAAGATAAGAAGACAGTGGTGTATTGTATCCATATGATAATAATAAAGTAAAATACCAAGTCTACTCATTATTTTAACTCAGAAATGTCTTTAAAGATAAGGAAACATTTATCTACTTTATCACATATAGTTTTTATATTTAATAATTATATCAAGTAACAATGCTAATTATGTCTATAAATATATTTGTCCAAGTAGACAGAAATTCATGCGTTATATGGCGAATTTGAATTCGGGTGTAAACGTAAATTGACGTATTGTATGTAAACGGTTGGCCATCTCTGATTTAAGAGATAGAACATGATATATTATGATTTAAAAGCCAGATATATAAGCAATCAGCACCATGATATACGATTTAAAACTCATTTATATAAAAAAAAACTTCTCTTTCTTTAGATTCATCTGGTTTTCTCTCTCCGACGTACTTTGTTCCGTAGTGCGCCCCAGCGGTTTCAAGATGTCACCGTCTCCTGTAATCAATATGAATGGCCATTAGCAATGTTTAAAACAAAGACATGGCAGTATATAAAATGTAAGAGTATGTGCGGTGATGGTGGTGTGCCAGTGGTGGGTACTGCATCAACGTTTCGATGCCAAGGTGATGATTTCTGGACTAGGAAATATTGTATTTGAAGAGTACATTCAGTTTATGTTGGAGTGTTTTTGTGTGTTTTATGACAGCGATATTGTCTTACCACAGCTTATCTACTATTAAGCCTTGAACTAAGTTACTTTAATTGTGTGCTGAAATTCATATTCATTTTTTTTATTAACCAAAGAATATAGGAATATTAATACGTCTTAAGCACTGGCCAAACGCGGCTACACTTTGTATTCGCAGTGAGGTGCGGCAGTGCAACAGATGCGTACTGATTATTTTTCAAAAATCATTCGAGTTAAATACGTTCATAAATAATGACAATTTCTTTATACATTCTTTCAGATGAACGAAAATGTTATCTCTATTAAATATTCTTTATGAATTCTACTATGTGGATGTATACAACCCAGTTCCAGTTGCCCCACCCAATGTTTGTTAATACCTGGGGGAAACATAGAAATTATTCAGATCAATTCCATTTAGTCTTGATCTGACAGCAAGTAATCTATAATAATGTCTGAATGAAATAAAGTACTAACTATCCATGCCAATGTCTGAAAGACATAAAGTATGTCAATATCAACATGTTTATGATATTAATAGATGAACAAGGGTCAATGCTCACCTTTATCAATCATGTCTAATACATCTGATAAACCCAACTGTTTAACACTTTCTACAAGACATTGATATGAATTGGGACGACGAGTTAATCTAGTTGATAGTTTCTGTGCCGTCATATTCATACCATCTATATCCTCGGTAATCCATATACGGCCATCATCATCTATAACATTTTTATTTTTCAGTAATTCTACCAGTTGTCCTAATTTGTGTGGATGATCAGTTACAAGATATTCTATGATCTGTTCAATCTTTCTTTCAGGTGAATCTGAAATGTAACAAATAGTTGTATAACAATTAGTGTACTGTTTCCTATATTATTATGTTACATTTTGATATAGTTATTATAATATCAGTATGTTCGTAGTATGTATGATAACTAAAAAAACAGGAAATAGGGTTTAACGTCCTACTTGTCTGGGATTATCAACACGTATTACAAAGTACAATCTACATCGTTTGTTCTCCTTTCTCGCGAGAATATATGGAGCTAAAAATTGTTCGCCACCTCAGAAAAATAGAGGGGGCGTGCGACGGGTGCGCCCCCTCTGGATCCGCGCCTGACAATAGTATTCTAGAAAGAGGAAAGCCACAGGGGATCACGCGGCTAAGTCGGTAAGATGCTTGCTCGCTAGCCTAGGTGGGGTGTTTAATCCCTGCATTGGCCAAGAAAGTTCATTCAGATTTTTCCGCGTTGTTTCCCCTTGTCAATGATGCAGGACGGAGGGGCTGACAAGGACAGCTGTCTCGACGTTTGGATGGGACGTAAAACAGTGGTTCCGTGTACATATTGGCGTGCACGTAAAAGATCCTTTTTAGGGATGGTGGTAATCGACCGAAAACCGCGGTGGAAAAGGTGGTGTTAGTTGAAACGACAGTCCAAGTAAATTTCTGTGTGAGATTATTGGTATTCGGACAATGAATTTGAATAGTTGATATGATCAGAAGTCGCAGTGTGGATACCTCTGAACATATTGGGTTGAATAGAGCGGTATTGGGTAAACCGTTCTGTCACTTCACTATTGTTAATCTTCTAAGAGTCCTAATGCACAAACATAAAACTGATTTAAAAAACTGAAAGAAATCCATTAACAACTACAGCCTACGACTTACTCACTGAACAACCGCGGCTACATTGTATTCGCAGTTTGGGGTGTCATTGCAACAGATGTGTACCGATTATTTTTATAAAATAATTCGAAAGGCTGTCTCGAAATATAGAATCAGATGCCCTTGTCAGTGATGCAGGACGGAGGGCCTGACAAGGACAGCCGTCTCGACGTGCGGATGTGACGAAAAATCGAGGTCCCGTGTACATATTGGCGTGCACGGAAAAGATTCTTTGACCGTTGAAATTCGATATCAGAGGAGGCCGTCAGGGAAATATTTCCCTCATAGCTCACTGTATGGCCTATGCCCGTTTTCATTAGCCCAGTTCAGGAGCAAAACATTAGGACGTTACACCCCATTTCATTTCATTTCAGGACGAGCCATGTTGTTATGTATTTCAAGTCATTCAATTAATATCGGTTTAGCCTTGATTAGACGTGTGTGTGTGCCTGTGTGTGTGTGTGTGTGTGTGGGGGGGGGTAATTAAGAATACAAACCATGACTACTATTGTTATATATTTTTGAATAAACATTTGATATGGTCTTATACCAATCAGAAGGCCATCATTTTATTGTGTATAATAATCGGATATGGTCGTTCGGATATTTTCTGCCACATATGAAACAAGGTATTACGACACACATATCCTGTACTCAAAGATTTGAAGATACTATAAATATAACAGTGTGGTATAGAGTATATAGTAGGTAACATGTAATTGTATTTTGTAGGGTAAGAATTGGTCTTTCACAAGAATCATTTAGTCTCTGGTGGTATGTGGTAGACTTTTCTAATATTAGGTGGTATTCGGTAGTATTAGATAGACGCTTCATTAGTTAGGTTGTTCAACATACTCAAATGTATGTGCTAATAAACACTGAACCTACTTGTCAGCAAGATGCATCTTAAATGGCAATTACTCGAATGAAAGTTATTCAATCACGCCTTCGGAAGTGAGTGTTATGGAATCCTGCGAAGGGTCCTAGGGCAGGTACCTCCCAGTGAACTTCATACTCATACCCGCTATATATATAGTACTGATGCTGTGAGCATGCAGTTACCATTAGTGTTTCGTTTGATTAGAGCTGATCCTACTATACACTGCTTTAGTGGAAGCAATTTCTGTTGCAAATTATGACAGGTCAATAGTCCTATTAACGACCAATAGCTAACTGCGTACAAAAATCGTTAAATTTTAAACAAAGCTCCAAATTGGACTAAATATGTTAACATAACGTTACGTCATGGCTCCCGATTTTAATATGCCAAATTAACCAGTGCATAGCAGAATATTGCATGAAAATTAATTGCGTGACAAACGAGGTGATCAACAAGAATAAAATGTAAACAATACCGTATGAAGACGATGAATACTTTCGCCCTTTTTTATACCTTAAATCACTGTCCAAAGTTTTAGGGAAGACCACATATTAAACGAAGTGCTGCCATGTTGCTGTACATGGGATAGGTTTGATTGAACGGGAAGAATACACACGCTCCCTCAAAAGTTCATGTATAAGAAGCCAATCCAGCAATACGCAGAGAGGAATTTCTCGGACCATTGCTTTAGGAATATTGCAGTCACACGTATGTCGATTTTTGACCGAATTTGGCCTATTTTCGCTCTGAAAAAGGGTCCGTACTCAGTCCCTATGGGCCCGATGTGGTCCAAATTTAGATAAACGATGAGAAATGGGCTGTGGTATTGCCTTGAGAATGTGGTAAACATTGCCTCTCTAGTAGTGATCAAGTGTTGCGATAATCCAACTAAAATAGGGCGAAATAGGTATAAGTCGATTTGGGCATTTTAGTATCCCCCGGAAAAAGCCCATAACTCAGCCCCTATGGTTAGTAGGTCAATACTTTTAGGAGGGTTATTACACACACACACACACACACACTTACATAAAGGTGTAAAACGAGGACAGCTGTATTAACCCCACATACCAAGGGCCTGTTAAATAATGCTCTGAGAGCAGAATTAGAGTCATCTTGGGGTAACCCCGTTTCATCTGATCATGAAATTGCAAATTAAAGTTCTGTATCTGTTTATTTTAGGTATGTGATTTTTTATAGAATAATGTAGGACACACACGTTAAAACAACGACACGCGTGTGCGTGCACACATGGAATATATCGAGGACACGGAGACAAGGCTTGTAATCGAGGTCACACCATTTGTGTGCAGAGGAATGCTACAAAACGAGGTCATTAGTTCTGGAGTTAACAATCGCGGACATCACAGATTTACATGAAAATAACCTCGAATTAACTCTCCATTGACCACATGAGACTATATGAAAAAATAGTGTAACATGCAATATCACTGCCATTTATTTTTTGACAATAAATGGTTAACACACAACTACTAGAGTAATACAAACTGAGGACATCAGAGTTAGAACAATTCGCCACGGCAACATTGACATTCCTCCACCTCCACCCCAACCCAAAGAGAAACAACCGAAGGCTGTTATTAATAGATAATCGGATGGAAGTTCATTAGTACAGTGTGTGTCGGATTGCTACAGATATATGACACTTTGGTTCTTTTATTAACAACTGTGGACGTTATCTGTCCTCGGTAGGTGGGCCCGATGTCAGATGTTATTAAACACATGTACATTAAACAGCGGTCCCCCCAATCGAGGACATTATTTATCAAATGTTTGGGCTGGTCTGTTCTCGGCTTTATGTGTAACAATATCATGTCTAGACTGCCAATAATGTAGTTGACTTTATTAAATTATGATTGTAATACCGGATACATTCCCTTTGACATTGCCACACATGTACACACAACTCACAGGCACTTGAAGGGATTAAAATAAAACTTCTTACTACTGCTTGACTATATATATATATAATATCATTCAAGGTATTACAGACGACATCTTTGTTGTGACTTTTTATGATATATTGTCTGCTGTCATCTCGCAATACTCACTAGTTCTAACACTTCATGTCATTTTTATTGCCAACGAGACTTTATTTGATCATTATTCACATTCAGATGTAATTAAATTGGTCCTTTCACAGCGTTATTAATAACAAATCAAACTCAAAAAGCTATCACTTGATCACCCAGTTCCTATGCACATATCGAGTAATGATAGGTTTATGAAGGGACTGGGTGATACAGACTTCTTTTGACCTTATTTCGGGTTACTTCCGGGCTCGCCAAGTTGAATATCGACAAGTGATAGCTTTTTAAGTTTGATTTGTTATTAATAAATTGTAGGATTAAAATAAATCGAGGACATATCGATTCATGTATTACTAATCGTAAGCGTGATCTGCCTACCTGAAAAGCCACATTTTGTCCCCCATTTGAATCAACTACGTTCTCTGATGACTGGTCAATATTATAAATTACAAAATTAAATATCATAAGTAAAAGTGGGGCTATTGTCTGATAACACTGATCACACTGGCACTAATCACCGCTGATTGGTCTGTTGCCAGGTTTATTCATTCCAACAACAAGTTCGGACTTTCATCAGTATAACCGAAATCTTACTTAACCTAACAGTTGCAAAATATATTAAAGACTTTGGTGTCACGCGCGTGTGTGTCAAATTATTACAGATAGAGGACATTTTGGTTCTTTTATTAACAACTGAGGACTTTATCTGTCCTCGGTAGGTGGGGCCGATGTCAGATGTTATTCAACACATTTAAATTAAACATCAATCTAAAATGGTAACAAAATATTGGCTTTGACATATCAATAGAATTGTAACCAGGTACTTCAAGTAAATGTGTTGGTCCTTCACTTGTGATTATTGATATTATACAATAATAATATGTCCTCGATTGATGGGGCCCATGTAACACACCAACATCCCCCCACCGTAATCGAGAGCATCATCTATGCTCGAATATGCAAAAACGACCATATGTGGGCACAAAGAGAGGATGACAGCTTTCCCTTTAAGGCCTTAGGTGTCCGCCGTCATCCGCTCCATGGTGGGGAATATAATGGACCTTAATGTAGAACTTAACTCGGAAAATAGAGTCGCTAGAAGTCATAGTTGGACCAGCCGGACAAAAAGTCGTTGACGTATTCAAAGCGTTCAATGAAGTGAGGATCAAATGTTTCGGAAAGATGCTCGACAGCAATTACAAGGACTAAATCCACAAGTTTGAGTCAACATACAAAGACTTGCGGATCCCAAACACCAGCAAGTGTCACGCACTCATTGATCATGTAGTTCAATTCTTCGATAGACAACAGACATATCAGGGAAATGGAAAGGGGTAGGGATTCTATAGTGAACACGCCTCTGTGGTCACGAGGTAGTTACAAACGAGACATGAACCACACGGACTGTACTCTGTGAAATTTTTTCAGTGCGTCGTAACATACTGTTCTAGACATCGGTAAAGTGCAAGATGGGTGTTTTTATGTAAATTCAGTGAATAATTAGAATCATTCATATGGAATCTGAGTATCCTTTTTATTTAGTTTTTTTTTCACTCATGAATTTGGGGCTCGTCCACCGAAGGGGTCTATAGAAAATTTTCATTCCATCCTTTTTATGGTATATCCCTATGAGTAGTCTTGCCACATGTGATCATTAATTCTTGTTCTTTTTTGACCCTGCCGACATTTCAACATACCTGTGTGTTGTCACGTAGTGGAGTTAACTTAAGAGGAATAAACTTTCAATCACAATCAAAAATCAATCCGCCATTTTATACCGACGTAACGTAATGATCACGTGATTGTGTGTACACGTTTAAAACAGCTCTATCGAGGACATTGCTCAAAACATGTACATATTCAAATGAACTACTACCTAGATTTTCAAGAGAATACACACCATAATTTTTTCAGGCTATCACACCATGCACACTACATGTACTGTACCGTCAACCGAGGAAAGAACTAGAATTACAAGATTTTTAGATATATCTATATTTAGGCTCCCCTAAGCACCTTCAGCAAGTCAGTTCTAACCCAGGACGTCCTCGTTTCGACCCAAGTCCTCAATTACGCACACACACACCCGAAATACTTTCGTCTTGCACTTCTTATTCTATATCGAAATATTTTCAAATATTATATACATAAAATATCGATCACACAAATATACAATCAACTGAGTATCAGATTTATTTCATATATAGGTAAAGCACTGATAAACTTGAATTAGTAAATAAATAAACAAACCTGATAAATTTACAATAACACAAATAAACACTAACCTGGCTGCATGCTTGATCGTAGGAAATATAGTGGACTAAATGGAGAGAGAGAGAGAGAGAGAGAGAGAGAGAGAGAGATGGGGTTTAACGTCCACTCAACACAACCAGGTCATTTCGGGACTAACATATGGTTTCAATTTTATTTCAATAATTCGCTTGCGCGTAGGGGTCTTTAGCCGTGGGAGGAAACCGGAGTGCCCGGAGGAAACCCACGAGGTTGAGAAGGCGCCCCTATCTCCATGCCACATACGCTCACACCAGGGCTCGAAACCACAGCCGCAAGCCAGAGGTGACCATCCAGCTAGAGGTCGAAGCGCGGCACTCTAGACCACTAGGCCATCCCAACCCCCCTGGACTAAATGGATGTGATATTCTGTCTGGTGACTGACTGCCCCCTATAAAACAAGGTATTACGAATAACAATTAATATACACAATTAATGTATCTAGCTACTTGTTAAGCAATTTTAGCTTCAATACGCTCAATTTATACCATTCATCAACTCTGCTACATTATCGGTGAGTACGAGTGGTTAGGGTGTGTGTGGGGTGGGGTGGGGCAAATTCGTTTGTCCTAATATGGGTTGAATCATAGCCATTCGGAGGTCTGTGAACTATTTTTTAGCTTCATAAACCAAGTCGAATTAGAGCATTAGGACGTTAAAACCCATTTCATTTCATTGGTACATAATATATATTGCCACACTGATCAACAGTGAATATTCGCTAGGCCCCTACAATCACATGACATCGACGCGACTTAATGAGTCCCCCGTATTAACTTTTTTCTTTCGACAAATTAAATTCTAAAACATTCTTTGTAGGTATTAGAAAAATAAGTAAAGACGTTTGAAGTATATGTAGTTAGAAAGTATTTCCTATTTGGTGTAAATAGGTATTAGAATGGGTAAAAGGCATCATTTTGCCCGGAGCAGTTACGTCTCATGTAAACAATGCACGAGCCATTGGGCCAATGATTGAAGCCGCGTGGTGTCATTGCACGTGTTCAAAAAGTCATCTGTGACAGAGATAATTCGTAAGTAATTCTCTGTGACACAGAATGATATATTGGGCGTACCAGTTGTTAAGTATAGTAAGTATAGGTTTATACTGAACAAAGAGTCATTATCAACAATTGGCTATACTGTATACCTGTCGATATATTTGAATATTTGTCATCCATGATCAATCAACGACAGAATATTCCTTTTGTATTTCTCGACTAGCTTTATATTGAATATATTTGTTACATACCTGCTCCCTTCTCCACTCTGTCTTTATCTTGATCGTCATCTTTAGTTAAGAGTGTCGTATTTTTATCTGGATCAAGTCTTTCGGCTTCTGTAAATGATAATAAGTTCCATATATAATGTCAAGTACGTGTGATTTATATAGCCGCCTCAACACGTGATTATAGGTTGTCGTATACCGGCTAAGGGTCTGCCATTGTAAGCGACAAGCAGTAGGGTTAATTGCTGTCCAACTCCAACCTCGAGGGTTATCTCCGATTCCTCTAGATTCCTTGCACTGCTAAAGACCCCTATGCGCAGGTTACCTATCTTGTGTGAGTGGTGGAGGGGTGAATGGCCGAACGGTTAGCGCATGTGCGTTGTATCATAAGGTATGTCATTGGGTGAACTGGTGTGTTGCGATTGAAACAAAAAAATTGGAACCATATGTTAGCCCCGAAATGACTTTGTGTCGAGTGGACGTTAAACCCCATTTACGATTGCCAGGATTTCGACGGACACAGCACCAAGCAGCTTTTATCGCTATATCGATCACCCCACAAAAAATCAGAGTCCAAGCTAGTTTGCTTGCCAATTGCAAAAGATTTGACAAAACAGGAATCTGTTTTGCTTTCCGTTCTGTCATTTATTCAGTAACGCATATGAACAATATCATGCATTATATACATATATAATTTTCCAAAATAACTTCTCTAAACTGAATAAATGACAGAACGGAAAGCAAAATTGGGGTAAAAAAGCGCCACAAAGCCATAAAGTATGAATGGCTGCCCCACCCTTGGCGAGTTAGAGCAGGCAATGCTGACCACTAACAAGCTGAACTATTGTAATATCAGGCAGTGTTGACCCCCTAACAAACTAAGCAATTATACATAACTGATCGTTACAGCAGGCAATTCTGACCTCTAACACGCTAAAAAATTATAACAACTAATAGTTAGAGCAGGCAATGCTGACCTCTAACAAACTAAACAATAATCATATCATAATAAAATAGTCAGAACAGACAATGCTGACCCCTAACAAGCTAACCAATCGTAATATCAGGCAATGTTGAACCCTAATACGCTAAAAACAATCATAACATACTAATAGTAAGGGCAGGCAATGCTGACCCCTTATGTGTTAAACCATGATAACATAACTAATAGTAAGAGCAGGCAATGCTGACCCCTGACAAGCTCAAAATTGTAACATCAGACAATGTTGACCCCTAATACGCTAATAAACAATTATAAAATACTAATAATTAGAGCAGGCAATGCTGACCCCTAACAAACAATACAATTTTTACTAATAATTAAGAGCGGGCAATGCTGACCCCTAACACGCTAAACCATTATAACATAACTCTTATGTAATAATTAGCGCCAACACTTAAAAACATTATTGTAATATCATGACTATTAGCGTAGACGATGCCGACACTGAACCGGGTTTAGCGCACGAATAGTACTAATTAATGGTAACGTTAGACCGACAATGTATGAATTCTTATGTAGTTTTTAAAAGCATCAGATTTCCATCTACCCATTCTCTGAATCACTGCCATTGGAACCCCCTGTGCTGCAGCACCACTGGCTGCCCCTATCCTAAAACTGTGACTCTTGTAAAATTTCGGATTTAAACCTATAAACTGCAAGATTGATTTCAGAGAAAATGAAATGAAATGTTGTTTAATGGCACGTCAGCTTCAACCGGGCTATATTGCGCCAAACATATGGTGAGATTTTGCGAGACAAACTAGAAAAAATCACAATATTATCTATACATATACATAAATAAAAACAAATATCACAGTAAATATCAATTAAAAATAAATATCAACTTTATGTATATATATTTAAAATATGAAAGTGAAAATCAGCTATATACAATTAAATTTTCGATAAAAATCTTACAATATAGCCCCGGTTGGGCAAACAACTGATGTATTGATTGGCAACGGTAATGCCGTAATTTTGTATCTTTAAGATGCTTGCACTCAATCAAAATGTGCTTCACTGTCAATGGAACATGACAGTGTTCACATTCGGGTTGAGGCTCTCGCTTTAAGATGGAAATATGTGTTAAGAAAGTATGACCTATGCGAGAGCGACACAAGACAAGTTCATCTCTCCTGCTCGTATGATAGGAGCTTGGCCAGTCTCCTAAGCGAGGCTTGATGTGGTGAAGTTTATTTGTGTCTGCAAGATCCCAAGACCGTTGCCAGCGGTCATATATAAAACAGTTTAAGGGCGATTTAAAATCTGTGAATGGTAAAAGGAATTTTGACATGGGAAGATCTAAAGCAGACTTAGCAGCTAAGTCTGCTTGATCATTCCCCTTAATATCAACATGACTGGGGAGCCAGCAAAGGACTATGTCCCTGCCGTTAAACGCGTTTGATAGTAGCAGACGATAAATGTCTACTACTAATGGGTGTACAAGCTGTTTATTGTTAATTGCCTGTAAAGAGGACAAAGAATCAGCGAAAATAATATGTTTTGAAGATGGAGAGGATTGAATGAACTTCAGTGCCTGAAAGATGGCCTGGAGCTCAGCAGTAAATATGGAAGCAGCTGGTGGAAGTCTGACAGAAATGATTCCAGATGGCGTGACGGTAGTCGAAGCTACCCGATCACCATCTTTGGAACCATCTGTGTAAAAGGGAGCATAATCACCATATTTAGACTGCAAATCACCATATTTAGACTGCAACTCTCGGAAGAGAGACTGAAACACTGTGGAACTAGTATCTCTCTTTTTGTTTTTCGTTAGATCTAAATCGATCTTTGGAGTCGATATAGTCCATGGTGGTGTATCAACCAAAGGGGTATTCGCAATACTGTCATGACTGATGCCAGCCTCTGACAGAAGGGGTTTAATACGAATACCGAATGGTGGAATTACGTTAGTTTTCAGAGAAGACGAAAAGTAAGGATAAGAAATTGGGCTACAATCAGGGAATTGAAAGAGAGGACCCCCGGTATGGTTAGATCTGTCCAGATATGATTTAAGCGAAACCACAGGACAGTATATGTCATTAAGCCATGAAATGAAAATAGTTTTAGGATGTAAATCGCTGTGCTTATAATTTGAAATAACAATAAATGCACCCGATAAAGTTCCCTTATCCCAAACAAAAGTAACATCGGACAGTTGTACAATTTTATTTTTATGTAGATGATTTTTGTACGCAATTTCACCTATACGTAAAAATGCATAAAATGCTAATATACTATTCAAAAAAAAAGTAGGGGATATTTTTTTTTAAGTGTTATTAAAGTCACCTAATGAAACAAATGACAAAATGAAATGAAGTTCACATTCATCGATTTATTCCAAATGATCGTTAGACTAAGTAAGGCACAGACTGACCATTATAAGGGTAAAATGATACCCGGGGTCAAACAGCAAAGTTACCACAGCATCACAACAAAGTCAGTAACGGGTAAATCCTCCTCTGTTTGCCAAACAAGCATTGATCCGACGTGGCATACACCTAATGAGACGTCTAAGGTCATTTTGGTCCAGATTGCCCCATTCCTGTTGCAACGCAGCAGCAAGTTCTTGGGCATTGGCAGGACGTTGTTGACGTTGACGTAACCTCTGTCCAAGCATGTCCCAGACATGCTCGATGGGGGAGAAGGTCGGGACTCAGTGCTGGCCAAGGTAATGTGGTTATGTTCTGTTGTTGGAGGTAACCTGTAACGATCCTAGCCCTGTGACATCTTGCGTTGTCATCCTGGAAGATGAAACGGCGGCCATGACGTCGTGCGAACGGCACAACATGGACTGCCAAGATGTTGTCCCGGTAGTACTGGCCTGTAACACGCCCTGCAACAACATGTAAAGCCGTTCTTCCAGCAACAGTGATGCCTCCCCACACCATAACAGAACCACCCCCAAATCGATCATGTCTGATGACGTTAACGTCTTGGAAGCGCTCGTTTCGACGACGTCACACCCTCCTACGTCTGTCCAAAAAATCAACAGTGAACCTTGACTCATCTGAAAACATCACATTGCTCCAGCGTCGATTATCCCAGTGTTGACGATCCCTACACCAACGACGTCTTGCCTGAACGTGATGATCTCTCAAACAAGGGATCACGCGAGGACGTCGGGCGCGAAGGTGACCCCTATGCAGTCGATTCCGAATCGTCTGGCCACTCACTCTCACACCAGTGTCTGTTTGAAGATGAGCGCTGATCTGATTTGCTGTGATGACACGATTTCTCAAGGCCAAGGTACGGATAAATCGATCCTGGGCTTGAGTTGTCGCCCTTGGTCGACCTGAGCGTGGTCTGTCCTGTACAGATTGTGTATCACGGTATCTGGATCATAGCCTGCTTATGACAGACTGAGAAACATTCATCGTCCGCGCCACAACCGCCTGTGTTGTGCCGATCTGTAGCATGCCAAGGGCACGTAACCTTTCATTTTGGGTAAGCCGACGCATATCAAAATTTGTTTTCTGGTCACTAAAACAATTAAACCCTGGAATTCAATGCCACAATGACTGTAACATTCAAAGTCAGAGTCGTGCAAATCTTGGGTTGGACCCCCATGATGATGCCAAGCATCATCTGCATTCCATGCGGTAGCTATTGGTGCGTTTGGGCGTCACATGTAACTGGAAATGTTTCTTCTGTTAGGTTCTATAGTGACTTTTTTCGTAGTCATTTGCATATTTTAGTATTATGCCCCCAAAATCAAATATCCCCTACTTTTTTTGAATAGTATAGAAACATAGCGGACAATAATGATTGTTTAAAAGAGTATTTGATCACAAGCGGTAAGGCTTTAAGCAGGTCAACCAAAATAGCATGTGTAATAGGTAAACGCCTGTCAATTGCTCCTTTCCTCTTTTGAACCCCTTTTAGAATTTTTTTTATTATGAATGAACTTGTAGGATCTGCATGTTGATGCATCTTATGAACAAAACTTATGGCTGATAAATGGGGTGCTATGGTTGAAGGACTATAATTGGCTAGAAACAGATGTACATAAACGATGAAGAAAAGCACGACCCGGAATTATAACCGAACACGCAAAGTTAAGCAACCCCAACAGAGATTGAAGTTCACGAAGAGTTATAAATCGTTTCTTCTTATAAAATTGCAACATAACAGAAATTTTTCTGAGTTTGTCTAAAGGTAAACGTGCTTCCATTAAATTTGAATCGATTTCAATGCCAAAAATTGTTAACACTGTTGTCGGCAAATGTGCTTTTTCATGCTTAATGGGTACGCCTAAGTGCGCACATAAATCTGAGAAGGCTGTCAAGGATGTCATACAATGGTCAGATCCTGCCTTGCCCACGAAAAAGAAATCATCAAGTAAATGGCAAATGTTGTAACGATTGGTAATCTTATGGAGGATCCACTGAAGTGCTCTTGAAAAGATTTCAAATAATTGGCAAGACCATGAGCATCCCATAGGTAAACATGTATCATAATAGAAGAGCCCCTTCCATTGGAATCCAAGGAGGTGGTGTTCAGACGGATGGATAGGGAGCAAGGGGAAAGCGTCTTCGATATCGCATTTTGCCATCAAGCAATTATAGCCATGTTGCTGGACCAGGTCAATTGCTGTTTCTATATTCTGATAGGAAACATGTGTAAATTCAACCGGAATTTGGGAGTTAACGGAATTACCCCTGGGATATGATAAATCGTGGAAAAGCCTTAAAACTACCTGGCTCCTTTTTGGGTACCAACCCGAGTGGAGAGCAAACAAACAATGGCATGCTTGAAAATTGACCACGATAACGACCTTTTTGTACTTCCTTCTGAATTTTGACATCAATGATATGTGCATGCTTATGTGAATTTTTATGATTTCTGAATAATTTTTGTGAATTCGACCTATCTAAATAATTTGGAACCCCAAGCCTATAAACCCTACTGTAAATCCATTAACTAAGATCTCCTTGGCTTCAGAACTATAACCAGACAGTAATTTGAATAATTATCCAATTGTTGTTGATAGGTTTGAGAATTCTTGATTTGCAGGACATTGCGATGTGTTGCTGACTACAAATGGGACATTCATGCTTATATTTGCAGTTTGTTTGCAAACAGGTTCCCTTGTAATGAAAGGACCAGCAATACCCTTTCGGGAATGATTCCGTTCGAGTGTGGGATTTAGAGAACCCGGTGTTGCAGACTTCACTGTTTTTTGTATGGAGCCCCCTTGAGTTTAAACGTAGGACAAACAGCCTTCCGCCACAACTCACCATCAATAGTTGCCCAGTCGGACTTTATAAGTGATCTTACTTTACGGAATTTTCATCATAAGATTTTGCAGATTGGAATCCAAACCCTGACGCCATGTTTCTTATATTATTGCCATACTTAATTAAAGACATGATATGTTGAGGAAATTTCTTGTAATAAATTATAATGAAAATGTCGAATGCATTACACCATTGTGGTAAGGTCCAAATCTCCTTGAGTTTTGTACCTGAGCTAATTTTAACATTGTATCCTATTGTATGCAAGACCACTGAATCATTATCGTTTTGAGAATTGGATAGATATATTAGCGAGCTAAAATCAACAAACTGGTCTGACCAAATTTGTCCCTTCAAACGGTCTGGAATATCGCAATCCAGTGGTAACGAATGCTTGATTGTTGTAGGTAAAGAATTAAGATTAATGCCAGTACCTTGACCGTGAATGACATGTGAATTGTCTTCTGCAATGATCTGTGGCACTGATGTCGAAGTGGTTGTTCCGGATTCCAAGGCCGGGGAGACCAACTGGTGCCCTGACAATAATAGGCGTTCTGACTGCATTTCAGAAAAAAGTGGCGAAGCTATCTGGTCAGCATCCATGGACGAGGGTGTTGAAGCATTTGAATTACTAGACTGAATTTATGTTGATGGAACTGTCCCATTTGAGAATGACTGTCCCTCATCTGTAGATGACACTGCACGAGCATGAATGTTTGTTTTGCTGGATCGTGAAGCTCGGACAGGTATGACATAGTCACCAGACAGACGAGAAGAGGTTTGTGGTGGAGCGTGAACTACGACGTTTGGAGCCTGTTTTTGGCATTGTGATCGGTGATCTGTATGAACAAACAGTAACTGATAAGCTACTCGGCAACTGTCATGTACCAGAGTAGGCAATGCTCACCCCCAGCATCATCACAGTGTTGGACACACAATTACAAAATCAATCTAATGTCATTTGAGTGACATTGGAAATTTTGGATGAAAAATTGAAAAACATTCATATACTGCACAAGGCAGAATATAAAATAAAGTGCCAAATTAATTTTTGACAAAGACATTCATACGCTGCACAAATTTTAGTGTACAAATGTCGAAATAGGACAACAAATGAAGAAGTAAGAATTAAGGACTTTGAATTAAGAATTAAGAACACTGAATAAAGAGCTGTTTGGTCTTCCATAAATCAGACGTGTGTGGGAGGGGGGGGGGGTAATTAAGAATACAAACCATGACTACTATTGTTATATATTTTTGAATAAAAATTTAATGGTCGTCACATATGAAACAAGATATAACGTCTCACATATTGTGTACTCAAAAATTTGAAGATATGAAAATATAATAGTTTGGTGTAATATACAGAATATATGGTAGGTAGCATTATCGGGTGTGGGGGGGGGGCTTGATAAAACATAGCCATGTAGTTATATTTTGTAGTACAGTGTAGGACTTGGGAAAGCTATCGAGTACTACTACTATCAAGATTACCATAGAAATGCTGCTAATTTTTGAATTAACTCTGTTAATTGTTGGTCAAATTCAGCCATTCTCTTGGTTGTTCACAAGAATGGTGTAGTTTTTGGTGGTATTTGGTAGACTTTTGTAATATTAGGTGGTATTGGGTAAATCGTCCTGCCGCTTCATTTGTTACGGTGCTCAACACGCTCAAAATGTGTGCTTATAAAAACTGAACCTACTTGTCAGTTACTCGAATGAAGTTATTCAGTTAAGGGGCTCGCTTGTACAGTGCAGGCAGCAATTGGTTCTAATCAGATCAAAACGTTGACAAAAACTCAGCGATTTTATTTCTAATTTAGTTGATTGTAACTAGACAGTAGTTACCTCATGTAGTTTAGTTTCGCGCTTTTTCTATTTTGTAATCTCAAGTTTGCGGAAAAATCTTGTGGTTAGTTGCCGTCTGCTCTAAATACCTGTCAAAATTTGGGGACAGGAAATTAACTGAATGAAATGTATTTTTCTTAGTCTTGATTAACCAGAGTTGTATGATTAAAATTAAATAACTAGTCAAGAATTATTATGTATGATCCGGTAACCTCGGGAAAATGATAACCGCTCGACTTTCAGAGGTCGAACCGGAAATGGGTGTTATGGAATCATGTTGAGGGTCCTAGGGCAGGTACTTTCCATATTGATACCCGCAAACGTACGGATGATGTGAGCATGAGGTCACGCGTATATCGATTTACAGTCGAGGTGGTTCAAATTTAGATGAGCGAAGGGAAATTGGCTGTGGTATAGCCTTGAAAACGTGGTGTAAATTGCCTCTCTAGAAGGGGTCGAGCGTTGTGATAATCCACCTAAAACAGGGCGAATAAAGGTATAAGTCGATTTGGGCATTTTGGTATCCCCTTGAAAAAGCCTTTGACTCAGTCCTTATGGGTAATAGTTTAATACTATTTGGAGGGTTATACCCCCCCCCGCCCCCGAAATACTTTTTACAACTCATTATATACCGAAATATTTTCAAAAATTCTATACATAAAATATCGATCACACAAATATACAATCAACTGAGTATCAGATTTATTTCATATATAGGTAAAGCACTGATAAACTTGAATTAGTAAATAAAAAAACAAACCTGATAAATTTACCATAACACAAATTAACACTAACCTGGCCACCAACTTGGTCGTGATGAAGATGATGAAGGTGTTACTAATTGGTATGATTTTCCCTCTGGTGACTGACTGCCGCCTATAAAACAAGGTATTACGAATAATAATTAATACACACAATTAATTAATGTATTTAGCTATTTGTTGAGCAATTTTAGTTTCAATACGCTCAATTTGTACCATTCATCAACTCCGCTACAGTATCGGTGAGTACGAGTGGTTAGGGTGTGTGTGGGGTGGGATCGGCAAATTCGTTTGTCCTAACTTGGGTTGAATCATAGCCATTCGGAGGTCTGTGAACTATTTTTTAGCTTCATAAACCCAGTCGAATTAGAGCATTAGGACGTTAAAACCCATTTATTTCATTGGTACATAATATATATTGCAACACTGATCTGCAGTGAATATTCGCTAGGCCGCTACAATCACTGTACTGATAAGGATGACATCGACGCGACTTAATTAGTCCCCCATATTAACTTTTTTCTTTCGACAAATTAAATTCTAAAACATTCTTTGTATGTATTAGAAAAATAAGTAAAGACGTTTAAAGTATTTGTAGTTAAAAAGTATTTCCTATTTAGTATAAACAGATATTAAAATGAGCAAAAGGCATCATTTTGCCCGGAGCAGTTACGTCTCATGTAAACAATGCACGAGCCATTGGGCCAATGATTGAAGCCGTGTGGTGTCATTGCACGTGTTCAAGACAGTCATCTGTGACAGATTAAGTCTTCCATGCGTCAAAATGGCGGCGTATCATTTGCCATTTTCTAATGTGGGCATATAAAATTAATAATCGTAGGGCACATATAATGTTACTAATACATGTAGATATACACACTGATGAAAGCATAAATAACTATCAATTGAAAACTATTTTATTTAAATTGTATATCAGTCAGCTATGATCAGTGTTCTTATGACAGGTTTATACATTTAATATATTTTTAACATACCTTCTCCTTTCTCCACCTTGTCTTTATCTTGATTGTCATCTATAGGTAATATTGTCAGGTCTGACTCTTTATCTTCTTCAGATCTTTCGTCATCTTGCTGGTCTATGTCTACATTGATATCTGTTGCCTGCTGATTAAGTTGATCCTGTAAGCTGCTAATAATTAGTTCTTTATCTTGAAGTGTATCTGTATATTTTTTAGCTAAATGTTCTTTGTATGTCTCCACTTCTTGAGAGTTGGCCGATGTGGCTCTCAATGCGGCATTTTCCTGCTGCAGCTCATTAATTTGTAACTTCAAGGTTTCGATTTCCTTCTCAAGGACAATATTTCTTCTCTGGGTGATTGATACCCTTTCGGAAGCGAGTTCTTCATCTACAAAACATATTCGTGTTAAAGCATGGATTGAGTATTATCAATATCAGGTGTGACCGTCATTTTGAACGATTGCAAACCATAGATTTTCCGAAAGAGACAACAATAACATATTATATATCTAAGATTAGTAAGGCAAGTTCAAATAGCTGATTGGTCCCATGTTTCTTCACCATCCGATATAATGAAGACGGGTCTACGCTATATGGTGTGCTAAGAGGGCAATTTATCCCAGACTACAATTGTATTGTAACCGCCAAGGGTTCTATTACGTATGGGAATACTTTATACTTTTGATCCTTAAACTACATGTTAAGATTCGTCTGGAGGGTCCACAACCTTATAAATATGTCCGATGTGCACCACTAATATTGAACTCTTCCAAGATCGTTTGATCCTTAACACGTTTGTCCCAAGAACATACATTTGTATAGGTCTACAAGCTAAAAACGCCATTTGTCGTACAACCAAGGGCAATAATCCACGAAATCACGGACCGTGCCAAAACTGAACCAATAGGAGATCTTTTGGAAATGAAAATATAATTTCAGTTTCACCAAAATCGGATAAAACTGTGAACGGACGCACGGAAATCCGGGCAGCGGTTACCGCATAAAACGTCCACACGAACAACCTTACGCGAAACTCTATAGAGACCAACCACTACCAGACAGATAGGATAATGAACCAAAAAGGACCGGGGGGTTGGGATGACCTAGTGGTCTACAGCGTCGCGCTTCGGTGTTTTTAATTCTTAGTTCTTAATTCATAGTCCTTAATTATTATTTCTTCATTTGTTGTCGTATTTCGACATTTGTACACTAAAATTAACATCAAAAATTTTAAAATACAAATCTCCAATTACAAATCTTGCACAACATTTCTCCAAAAACATTTCTCGAAATTCATCGAACTGGAACATATACTAGAGTTGCGGTCATGGAGCGATTTTTCGGTTTGTATATATATGCTTGCTCGATTCCCCGTTATGATATGGTGACTTGTTGTATGCCGGGTTGATTTTCGCTCATGTCGTCATGATCATAATGTTCCGGTCCGATGAATTTCTAGAAATGTTTTTGGAGAAATGTTTTGCAAGATTTATATTTGGAAATTGTTGTTCGAAATTTGTTTTTCGTTGTTTTTCTCTGATGAAATGTAAATGAGGGCTATTTTATGATTTTCTGGTAACAGTTTCACGGGAAACAGATTTATATTCTCTTCTATCCTAGTAAATAATTGTATTGAATCTGAATCCTTTCTTATCAAGTTTAAATGGTCTCACAAAAATTGGTAATATCCTGATAGTTTTGTGTCTAATTCCGGGGCAGTCTGGGTAGCTATTGGCCCTCGAACCATCTGGTTTCGTAGCGCTCGGGCAAGGAATGTTGGGTATGATTCAACTTTCCGCACCCCACTCATAGATGTTTTCCAATAGAGGCCCAGTCCGCTCCTAGTTGGATCAATATGTTTCTAGAATAAACTGCCCAAAAATAGATTGTGGTGAGTGTCGTGGAGAGTGTCACCTTTATGTTAGATGCCAATTATCATTCCTGATTCGGCTTCGATTAAATTATATCTAATATGAATGGAAACGCAAACATGGGAATTATGAGTATGCATTGTTTACTGACAGATGTATGTTTTTGTGTTCTGCTCGGACACAAAACGAGCGTGATGGAGTATGGTAGCTATATACCCTCCCTATCAATGCCAGGGGTGTGTGAGGGACGGGCATATTTTAAAATATAAGTCGATTTCTGTTCATTTTATACAGTGTCTTTAGAATTTTTCCAGTGAATAGATTTATTGAATAATTAAAGAATTACCTGTTATTTGACGGAAATAAAATTCGTCCGGTTTAACCGGATCGGTAGCAATGAAACCACTTTTTACCAAGTCTTCTAGTGGTCGTCTTAAATCTTCCTCATTATTGTAACCCAGAGATATGAGATGAAATGTTACTTCAACACAGCCTTTTCTGAACAAAACAATCAATTGCATATTTACAACGCCGGATTAACCATGGTGGGGGCCCTGGGGCCTGGAACATGTGGGGTGCCCCTGAGCACCGACCGCAAGGGGTCGGGAGGGGGATCTCCCCCCAGGAAATTTTCAGAAATTGAATGCCGGAAACGTGATTTCCTGGCATTACAGGCACTTGTGTCGGAGCCATTGAGAGTACCTCTCCATGAAAAAAAATAAAATTCTGCCACAAAATTAGCGCATTCTGGCGTTATTTCAGTGGACCAATCCATGCGAGTGCTATGAAAGAGCATTTCTAGAGGAGGGGGCTCTAGAGTCCGTTAAATCCGCCACTGTAAGTGAGCAGTGCTACATCAAACCTAATTTTGAAGTCGCTCAGTGATAAATAACGGGGTCACTTGATTCGGAATCGTATTATATCCCCCGCGACGATTTGATGAATGGAGGCCGTAACGTTACGACCATGACGGACTCGATTTTTGACGAGCGTCAAACACTGTAAGTACCAAATGGTAATACGAGATTTAATCAAGAAATCTGAATACTAGTATTTCGTGTGATCATAATGTGCATCTCATCAAATTCAGCTTATACCCACAACAAATATTAACAACAACAACTTCAGCTTATATACAATCGTACTTTAATATGAGTCAAAATTCGCGCTACTCGAAATGAGGGGACGAGTAATTTGTTCGAGCTATGATAATTCGAGTTAGACGATGTTCGGTCCGGTAGAAGATCTCGCGACAATAAAAGACCATGCGTTACACCCATCAACGGATTACACCAAATTCTCGGATGTCGATCGCGACACACCATGGATTGAGGGGGCCCAGGGACTTCCGATGGAGGGCCCTCGGAGCATCGGAGGGGCCCCGTCCTTTGTCCGACCATGCTCGAGGCGTGCATCTGAGATTTTTGTGGGGGCCTGTGCCCGTGGTGCCCTGTGGTTAATCCGAGGCGTGCATCTGAGATTTTTGTGGGGGCCCCCAAATGTAAGGGCTCTGGGGCCTGTGCCCGTGGTGTCCTGTGGTTAATCCAGCGTTGCATATTTATAATAACACCAAAAAAACGCGACAGACCATAGTTCAAAAGTCAGTTATGCAAAAGGGGTGATAACTCGAGTTTTGTGACCGAAAACAAGAAAGACTTGTCATCATATGGATGCTATCCCAGCGGCTGAAGTTGGAATGCCAATATATGTCTGTGTGTTTTTAAAGAAAAGTTTTATTAGCCTTTTACAAAGTTGAACTCAACCCCTCTACAATTGCCTTTTTCATGAACTGGGATGGGTAAATTAAGTGTCTCATTTCGTGCATATAAGAAAAGAATTAGGAGTAAAATGTCAAATTCGTTCACTTTCGCCAAGACAATACCGAAGTCTTTAGATTATGTAAGGCAATATCTTTAGATTGTGTGGCAGGACAGTATAGTTATTACACTGTGTAGGACGGTTGGATATGTATTTTTAGACTGCGTCCGGACATAATCGGGGAAGTTTATATGACATTTATGATCGTAAATTACAATCCTTATTTCGATTTATATGTAGAAACTTTGATTTGCATGGTCTTCTCAAGATTTCATAAATCTGAACAGAAATGGGAATATTCATCTGAAATCTGCGATCGGAAGATACCTTCAACGGAACTATTTAACCGTCGCGAAAACTAGTCGTAAATCACATTCATACGATTTCATAAATGGAAAGATGTCTTCTTCATAACATACATTTTACATTTCAATAGAATTCTTCTTAAATACCAAATAAACAATCACTGCAAATCGGGGCCGTATCTAGACCCCATTAAGCGGGGGGGGGGGGGGGACATTACCTTTCGGTAGCGGGGCGAACATTTTGAGGAAATTTTCGGAAAGGTCATTCTAACAGACTGCTGTCATCATCATGCTATGTAGTTACCTTGGCGTTTAATAAGCATTTTAAAATAAGTATTAAAACAAAAAAATAGTATTTTTAGGTTAATATAAGGAACTGTGTATACTTTAATGATTGTTAGCAATTTCTGAGCGGGGGGGGGGATCCCCCCCGCGCCCCCTGTAGATACGGGCCCGCTGCAAATATGCAAACAAGAAGTGTAAAACGTTTACAAGAACAATTTGATTATCGCATCAAATTGCTGGTTATAAAATATTCGATATTGAACTTTATTGTGTGATGGCTGCCTAGTGGTTTGCACTGTGTCTTGTCTGCTGAAAACTAGTTATTTTTTTAAACTTGTGATTATTTTATTGGGCTATAACTTGGCATATTACTTCTTAAATAGTGTATCTTTTATTTTACAAAATTGGATTTTAGAAATTCTGTGTAGTTTTTGTGTTATTAACATTTTTAGTTTTTAAATTTGGTGAAGTGAGTACTGGTGAGCTGAACACTGATCATGATCACTTATACCAAACATCAACTTTTAGCCTTGAATTGTAGTATAAACTGTGAAAACAATAGAGTGTCTACTGAGTTGTGCTTGTTTCCTGAGTTAATCTCTGACTATAAACCTATGTATTTTACCACCTTTAAACCTAAAATAAAAGGTTCAAACAAGCCAAGAAAGACTAAAACAGGTAGAGGAGTAAATGTGGCAAATCTAATTCAAGTAAGTAAGTTATCCTCCAATCCCTGTCCTATGGATTCCAATTTCAATTTCTGTCTTTTAAACTGTCAGTCCATTAGAAACAAAGCCAGTGAAATTCAAGAATTTATTTTGGATAATGACCTCGATATTTTTGTCTCTATCGAAACCTGGCTAAAAGATGATTGCAACATTACTCTAAACCAACTTCTTCCAACTAACTACTCTGCATTGACGACCAACCGTACTAGTAAGAGGGGAGGGGGTATAGCAGTCTTTTTCAAGTCCACCATTAAAGCATATAAGATTAAAATAGGTCCTTTTGTTAGCTGCGAAATACAACACACCAACATTAAACACCATAACGAATTATTTCATCTCATCTCATTGTATCGGCCTCCTAATTCTGCCTCTGTTGAGACTTTTTTCAACGATTTATCGGACATACTTCACGAAATTACATCATGTGCTGGAAAACTTTTGATATGTGGTGATATAAATCTACACCTAGATGTTGATTCCAAAACTACTACACAGTTTAACGATATTCTTGAATCTTTCGACCTAGTTCAACATGTCACTAAACCTACTCACAATAAAGGTCACATGTCGTTATTACCCGCAAATCTGACTCTTTGGTGTTCAACTTATCAGTAGACAACCATTTCATTTCTGATCATTTTTCAATCATGGCTGTTCTTACACTTCCAAAACCCAAATCACTGCAGAAGACTGTGTCATATCGTAAACTGAGAGATATCAACTTAACCAACTTGAAATCTGATATCTTAAATGACGGTGCTCTTAATAAGATTGGCAATTTCTGTGATATTTCGGATCAACTTCAAATCTATAATACAGAGCTTCGAAACATTATTGATAGCCATGCACCAATTGTCAGAAAAACACTCACCATCAGACCAAATCGTAAATGGTACAATGACTCTGTTCGCGAAAGCAAACAGGCACGTCGGAAGGCGGAAAAGGTCTGGCGCAAGAGTAAGCTTGAAATTGACAGACAAATATATGTAAAGGCTCGTAATGATACAAACATCCTCATCAATCAGACGAAACAGACTTTTGTTTTAAACCGTATACAAGAAAATAACAAAAACCCTAAAGAACTTAATAAAATTTTGAACACTATGATTAAAACTAGTGACAGTACCGTTCTACCAGAGCATCGTGACCCTAAGCTACTCGCTGAATCTTTCAGTCAGTTCTTCAACAATAAAATTGTTACCATACGTAGGGCACTTGACAATTGTTCTTTATCGGTATCTGATAATGATATTGACGTAAACTTCACTGGTTCACCACTATCAACCTTTCCAATAGCTGCTGTAGATGAAATCAAATCAATTATTTCTACATCCTCTTCCTCTTCTTGTGAGCTAGATGTTTTCCCAACCCATCTTGTTAAAAGCTGTTCTACAGAACTTTGTCCTATTCTTTGTAGCATTGTGAATACATCCTTATCTACTGGAAACTTTCCTGATGTGTTGAAAGAAGCATTGGTCTTTCCACTTCTCAAGAAGAGTACATTAGATCACAATGTCTTGAAAAACTACAGACCTGTCTCAAACCTGTCGTTCATCTCCAAACTTATTGAAAAGGTTGTAGCAGCACGTTTCAAAGCCCATCTGAAGTTACATAATCTTAACGAACCCTTCCAATCAGCATACAGAAGCAAACATAGTACAGAAACAGCATTAACTCGTGTGAATAATGATATCCTTACTAGCCTTGACAATAAAAATGTTGTGTTACTGGTTCTTCTTAATTTAAGTGCCGCCTTCGACACAATCGACCAGTCTCTCCTGTTAGAACGGCTTCACAACGTTTTCGGACTTGAGGGTAATGTGCTGAATTGGTTCCGGTCATATCTCACATCCCGTCACCAATCTGTTGTCATCAATAATGTTAAGTCTGCATCTGTAGAACTTAAATTCGGCGTGCCACAGGGATCGGTACTCGGACCGTTGCTCTTTACCGCTTATACCACTCCTCTGGGGCGTATTTTGAAATCATTCAATCTGAATTATCATATCTATGCGGATGATACTCAACTCTACATTTCAATTAAACCCGAAAATGAATCCCTGCGAGTGTCTAAACTTGAATCGTGCATTGATGCTATTAAGTGCTGGATGAAAAAGAACTTCTTAAAGCTCAATGATGAAAAAACAGAGTTCGTGCAAATCGGTTCTAATCATCTTTTATCCAAAATATCTGTTAGTAATATCTCTATCGGTAATTTTGTTGTTAACCCAGTTAATAGCGTTCGAAATCTTGGTGTAATTTTGGATAAGAATATGAACATGAATGCTCACATCTCCTCAATCTGTAAAGCTTCCAACTTCCAACTTCACAAAATTGGACGGATCCGCAATTTCCTCGACATTGACTCTACAAAACTTTTAATCAACTCTTTGGTGACCTCACGTCTCGACTACTGCAACTCGTTACTCTACAACTTACCAGCATATCAAATTAATCGACTACAGAAGATTCAAAACAAAGCTGCAAGAATTGTTACAAGAACTAAATTATACACCAATATTACTCCCGTTTTGAAAGAACTCCACTGGCTACCGATTAAGACCAGAATTGATTTTAAAATTCTCATGCTGACTTTCTGTGCTTTGTCATGTGATGACTCTCCTCTATATATTAAAGAATTAATTCAACCCTACCACCCTAAGAGAAATCTTCGTTCTGAATCTAAGTACCTTATTAAATCAGTAACTGCAAACTCTTCTTTCGGTAGACGCTCCTTTGCTTTTGCGGCAGCAGAACTGTGGAATTCAAATGATTTTCCCATAGAACTCAAGTACTGTGCATCAATTGACAGTTTTAAACGGAATCTTAAAACCCATCTTTTTAGAAACGTTTTCTTTTAATTGTTGATCGCATACTCCTTTTAACTAGTGTTTTCTTTTAACTGACCATAATGTTACCAAAGAGCAGCTTCGGTTGGATTTTAGGACATTATTATTATTATTATTATAAAGTAGTTTTTAACTTACTCTAATTTCTTTACCACCACAAATTGCTGTCCTGGGTAGTCATCATATACATCTTCAATATTCTTTTCACACCTTCTTACAAATTCTCCATATTTAGGACTGGTGTTGTCTATTAATTCATAGTACTTCTGTCCACTGTATTTGATTCTACCCTCACATATTACTAAAATAAAACAACGTTTTCTTGATATCCGATACATTATTGTTTTAGGTCCTGCACGTTTCTGATCCACCCCGTCCTGCACAACTGAACAAGGGGAATCGCATCTGAAAATTCAGATGATCTTTGCCGGCCAACGGTTTCAGATTAGCGAACCAACGTCTTACTCACTGAGCCACCGTGGCTTCATATTAAAAATACGCTTCACAGTGGGTATGGGGTGGTTTAATGTATTCATCAACAACAAATACTGCGTCAATACTGCATTTATGAATTACGATTACCTCGTCTTTACTGTATTTATGAATTACCGCGTTGTTACAGCGTGATGTCTGAGATGAACTGCGAAATGCAAGTGGTGTTCAGGTATCGGACTAGACCATAAGAAATCGTCTGCGACCCCACAACATTCGAACTCGACGACAAGCGGTTCGACCACCTCTTCTTCAACGTCATAGGAAAGCACGTCGTGACAGGTGCACACGTCATAGAGACTGGAGACGGCGACAATGGGGGCGGGTACTCTTCACTGATGAGTCCCGATTTGCATTACAGTTCAATGATGGCACAGACTTCGCGTCTATAGACGGCAAGGAGAAAGATTTGCTGATGCTAACGCCAGACAACGCCATCGCTTAGGAGGTAGTACGGTAATAATGTGGGCTGGAATTTCGGTACATCAGGTACAGAGACGAAATTTTACAGCCTTTTGTCATCCCAAGTCTTCGTCAAATTGGAGCAGGGTCTGTTCTTCAAGATGACAATGCTAGACCACATAGAGCACCAGCTGTTAATGATTTTCTCACCAAAAAGGGTATTGAACGAATGTATTGACCTGCATACTCCCCTTACTGTCACCAATTGAGCATGCATAGGATGAGTTGAGCAGACGTGTGAGAGATAATCATAGGCAACCTGATAATCTTCAAGAATTGGTGCAATTCCTTCAGATAGAGTGGCAGGCCATTCCCCAGATGATTTTTCGACGTCTGATCGACAGCATGCCTCGTCGTTGTGTCGACTGCTTACGAGCACGTGGTGGTTTAACTCGTTATTAACAAAGTTATCGAATTTGAGACAGTTTTGTTGGACCTCTTTATGCGCAAAATGGCGAATTTTCATCAGATCCTCAGAATAGTTGTGTATAAAAAGTGCATATGCTTTGCATAACAGACTCAACATTGAGACATATCGAACTCATTCTGACCAAAAGTGTTTTGATTTACTTGTTCCCTGTGTTTAATAAAATTTCAAACAAAAATAATTGGTTAACCCTTAACTTCTTTTGAGTAGTATAAGAATTACGATTATCTTGTAAATACTGCATATAAGAATTACGATTACCTTGTTAATACTTTTGACCTGTGCTTGTTTATTATGGAGTGTATTCCCAGTAAAGAATTATCATAATTACTGTGGTTAATAATAACCTCTTCACATCACAATAATAAAACCTGTTTAACTTACCACAATCTGGTTCCAAAGTTTTTATAACCCATGTATGGTTACATTTTTCTAGGGCCACTAAAAAGAGAATATATGAATTCGGCCCTTTTCTGTACAATTTCGTCAATATCTGTAACGCTCCCTTACTTCTGCCCTTTCTTTCTACATAATCTAACAAATCTACAAATTCGTCTTGGTCGAAAACAAATAAAGAATGAAGTTCAATAATAAGTTCTCTGGGTTCTATGTTTAACCAAAGGGATTTCATATGTTTTTGAATTTTCCATCGGTCATTTTCCCGCATACGTTCGTTGCTATAAATCGCAGGTATGATATCTTCAATCCATTCCTTCTTGCCGTCATCTACAACTAAAATTATAAAGAAACATATTATCAAAAGTAATGAAATATATGACGAAAAATGAATATTTTGAAAGGGTCATCAAATTACTTTAAAATCTGTTGGAGATATATAATCCTGTTGGAGCTGGCGTGCCATTAAACCATATTTCATTCATTCGTTCCTGACCAGGGGCCTGTTTCACGACATTTTAACTAAGATAAAACCCAAGTTTTATTAATTTGATTGGATAATGTTAGACGGATTTTAGTGCTTAGCCAATCAAAACTGAAGTAAGTATCTGCTAAAATTTGGATTTTATCTTAAATTAAAATTTCGAGAAATAGGTCCCATGATTTCGAAAAGGCGGGGAGTGTTGCAACTAGTATCTTATTGTGACTTTTTTGTCCCCCGCCTTTCGAAGAAAGTTGGGGGACTATTAAAATGGGTTCGTCCGTCCGTCTGTCTGTCTGTCTGTCCGTCTGTCCGTCACACTTTTTGGGACACAATAACTCTCTTCCTAATTGAGCTAGAATGTTCAAACTTGGTGTATGTGTTTATTAGGTCAATGCCTTGATGGAGTTCGAAGATGAGCATTTTCCGCTTAGGGTAAGCAGAGATAAGCAATTTGATTGGTTGATGCTTTGGGACACGATAACTTTAGTTCTAATTAAGTGAGAGTGATGAAACTTGGTGTATAGTTTCATTACAGTAATACCATGACTAAGATCGATAATGAGCATTTTCTGCTCAGGGTAAGCAGAGCGATAAGCAATTTGATTTGCCGAGACTTTGGAACACAATAACTCTCCTTCTAATTGGGTTAAAATGTTCAAACTTGGTGTATATGCTTATTAGGTCAATGCCTTGATGGAGTTCGAAGATGAGCATTTTCCGCTTAGGGTAAGCAGAGATAAGCAATTTGATTGGTTGATGCTTTGGGACACGATGACTTTAGTTCTAATTAAGTGAGAGTGATGAAACTTGGTGTATAGTTTCATTACAGTATTACCTTGACTAAGTTCGATAATGAGCATTTTCTGCTCAGGGTAAGCAGAGCGATACACAATTTGATTGGTCGAGACTTTAGAACACAATAACTCTCCTTCTAATTGATTTAAAATGTTCAAAATTGGTGTGTATGCTTATTAGGTCAATGCCTTGGTGGAGTTCGAAGATGAGCATTTTCTTCTTAGGGTAGGCAGAGATAAGCAATTTGATACTTTGGGACAAGATAACTTTATGCCAATACAATGCCTGCATTGTCATTCAGTAATGGATTCGGCAGTAACAGTGTATAGAAACGATTGGCTCGGACACGAGGGCCCTTTCCCTTGGCCAGAGGGGCCCTTTTGTCAAGCGTGGGGGCCCTTTTGTCTGCCTTTAGTAGGGTACATTTTCATTTTTCTCATCGGTTTTAGCATTTTTCTTTATAAAACACTTTTGGATGACACTTCGTGTACAGTTTGATTGCTCGATACGTTTGAAAAAAATAAATGTGCGATTAATTAATATGTGTCATCTATTTATTTTGGGATTTCGGCGGGGGACATCAGCCTCACTGTTGGCTTGTCATTAATTGATTCGAGAAGAGTTAACCTCAACAGTGTCTGTATCATTCTCATTCCCGTATTATATATTCGGTGATTGTCAGTCTGAACGCACGGACATGTTCGGCTGTTGACCGTTGTCATAAATAATTTTTACGTTCGTGCATAACACAAGCCACGAGAAACCTCACCTTCTTTCAGAGATGTCTGACCAGATGCTGCTACCGCCTCTACAGACTGCTTATTGTGCACTAGAGATTCGTCTGCGATTCCTTTTTCTTTGGAAAGTTTTTCAATTAGTTCTTTTTGGCGTTTAATTGTTTCCAATGCGGCAGCATGTTCTTCTACTGAGACAAGCCCACCAGTTTGTTGTTCGATCGCCATGTTTGACGTCATTTGCGACAATTCCGGACTGTTGCAGGTGCCTATTTCCTGTGTTCTGTTTACACTAGAATCAAATCCCAACGCCCCCTTGTGTGTCCCGTTTAGTTTGTCATCTTTCTTTGAATTATCTAACGTTACATCTGCCATATCCTCTACTACATTACATGGTTCAACATCTAATGGGAGAGGTTCATACTGGTGAACCTCAGTTGGTGTATCAGCTTTTGGTCCTATTGATAAGCGTTCTACGTCATCTATTATTGGTGAATCGACCGACATCATAACTTTAAGAGTATGTTGCGAGGTATTCCCAACAGACTATTCGCGAGTTTCTTGTATATCAGCTGATTTCAGTTTCTTTCATTTTGGGGATATCGTACAGATAATTTAGATAATCTAATCGGCCTGAAATAAAACAAATGATAATGAATAAATACATGTACACCAAATGACATGATTCTATAATTAGTAAATGTCAGGTCAGAGGCGGATTACCCAATAAGTAGTGTAGGCAGCTGCCTAGGGCCCTAGAAAAAAGGGCCCCAAAAATTTGGACGACCTTTTTAAATTTGAAGTGAATTCAGATGTGTTAAAGTCAATTCAGATATGTGAAAGTGAATTACAGAATATATTTCTCGTCTTTTAAGCAATAATAAATTAATTTTGTTTTCAATTTATCAAGCAATTGGCTGTTGCTGTGTTCCTCTGAGCATCAAAAGATTGTCACTGGCCGAATCACATGGTAATGTTTAACTAAGTTGTAGTGCTTGACATTATTCCATCAAGGCCACACGCCTTTATACCTCTGCATACGGTTTTGCTGTGACCGTACTTTTGGCATTTAAAACATCTCAAAGGATTACAAAAATGTAGGCATCAACAGGAATATTTGGATAACCTGCCTTGGTCGATTTCGGGATGTCGGGACGATTAAAAGTGAGGATGTATGTATTCGTGGAAACAATTTTGTCACCAGGTCGAACACTAATTACGTTTAACATGTGTGACATTTTGTGATGATAAATGTTCTACCATTTCTTCCTCACTGATGCCTTCAAGGTCCCGGCAGGAAATAACACCTTAAGATGAGTTGAGAGATGTAGAGTTACTTTGATAGAATAGGTATCAAGCATCTCCTTTGCTTTTGCGGCAGCAGAACTGTGGAATTCAAATGATTTTCCCATAGAACTCAAGTACTGTACATCAATTGACAGTTTTAAACGGAATCTTAAAACACATCTTTTTCGAAACGTTTTCTTTGAATTGTTGATCGCATATACTCCTTTTATCTAGTGTTTTCTTTTAACTGACCATAATGTTACTAAAGAGCAGCTTCAGTTGGATTTTAGGACATTATTATTATTGTTATTATTATTAAGTAGCATTGTTGCGTGTTGCTCTTTTGCACATTCTATCAACAGTGCTCCACTTTTAAGTTTCTTGATATTTTAGGCTCCCCGGACAAGCCGGTGGTGCCTTTCGATTCCAAGAAAGGAGATACTTTAGAGGTGCCAAGATCTAGATATCTTTGAAGGAATATCTGGATCTTCGTCTGTCTTTCTTCTTTTCAACGTTCAGTTGGGGATTTGGGGATCCATGGAATAATTTTTGGATATTCACACTTCGCCCCCCCCCCCAGGAGCGTTAGAAAGGGACGACTAGCACGGATGACCAGCGCATTGCCTCAGGGCTAGGCGAAGGGTATACTCAAGCAAGATGTATACAGGGCCGTATGTAAGATTGTAAAAGTAGGGGTGCAGTAGAGTGGTGGGGCGCCATAGCCTCCACGTAATTGATATACGAAAGTTTGGATCAGGGCGCCCTTAAAACCGACCGACTGATCAGTACCTTAAGAGCATCACTGTGTGATCATAATCAAGGGAATTATTTTTTTATTGAAAGATTGTCAAATTATTATATTTTTTTTGATGGGGCACCATTTCTCGACGCGCCTTATTTTTCTGGGGGTGCAATGTACCCCCTGCACCCCCGCTAGATACGGCCCTGGATGTATACAAGTGTATATCAAACTTGATTGACCCAGGCCACGCTTCAAAGAGGGCAGCTAGGACACAAAGGTTAAATAGCTTAGTTTAAAAACAGAACCAGGAAAACAAGCCAACAGTGAGGCTGATGTCCCCCGTCGAAATCCCAAAATGAATAGATGACACTTATTAATTAATCGCACATTTATTTTTTTCATGGAGCAATCAAACTATACACCAAGTCCCATCACTCTCTATCAGATAGAATGAAGATTATTTTGTCCCAAAGCTCAAAATGTTAATCATTGTACTTAGTCAAGACATTCACCTAATGAACATCTACATCAAGTTTAAACATTCTACCACAAATAAAAGCAGAGTTGCTGTGTTCCGAAGTCTTGACCAATCAAATTGCTTATCGCTTCTGAGCCTAAGCAGAAAATTCTCACTATCGAACTTAGTTAAAGTTACATTATTGGAAATAAGATAAAGAGATGGCAGTTCTCACTATAATAGTCAAAAACTAGATAGTGTAAAGGTAATTTGCTGAAAATTTCAGTCAAGTTGATCCACTATTAGCCGAAAAAAAAGCTTTGAAATATTCACATAGCCTCGGTCATCATTACTCAAATCATTAATATAAACAGCATAGTCACGATTATCCACTTGATTGATTTAATTATCAACGGCCATTAAGCGGCATATAGGATTTTAATCCGCCAACATCGAAGGCTAGCCTTGACATCAAGAGTTTATTATGGTCTGGATATGTTAATTAATGTCTAATTGATTATTTAGATAACATCTCAGGCCTAAAGAAAGACCTGTAATAAGCAGATTTTGCCCTTGCGTAATGCTATTTTAAATAATATCATGAACCCATATTCTGAGTTTCATCACTCACTTCATTATAACCAACGTTATTGTTCCCTAAAGCATCAACCAATCAGATTGCTTATCTCTGGTTACTGTAAGCAGAAAATGTTAATCATCGAACTCCATCAAGGCATTCACCTAATGAACGCCAACACCAAGTTTGAACATTCTAGCTCAGTTAGAAGGAGAGTCATTGTGTTCCAAAGTCTCGGCCAATCAAATTGCTTATCGCTCTGCTTATCCTGGGCAGAAAATGTTCATTATTAGTCGAGGTATTGATGTAATGAAACTATACACAAAGTTTCATCACCTTCACTTAATTAGAACTTTAGTTATCTTGTCCCAAAGTATCAACCAATCAAATTGCTTATCTCTGCCTACCCTAAGCAGAAAATGCTCATCTTCGAACTCACATCAAGGCATTGACCTAATAAGCACACACACACACCACGTTTGAACATTTTAACTCAATTAGAAGGAGAGTTATTGTGCTCAAGTCTCGACCAATCCAATTGCTTATTGGTCTGCTTACCCCAAGCCGAAAATGCTCATTATCGAACTTAGTCAAGGTATTGCTGTAATGAAACCATACACTAAGTTTCATCACTCTCACTTAACTAGAACTAAAGTTATCGTGTCCAAAAGCATCAACCAATCAAATCGCTTATCTCTGCTTACCCTAAGCGGAATATGCTCATTTTTCAACTCCATCAAGGCATTGACCAAATAAACACATACACCAAGTTTGAACATTCTAGTTCAATTAGGAAGAGAGTTATTGTGTCCAAAAAAGTGTGACGGACAGACAGACATACAGACGGACGAACCCATTTAATAGACCCCCAACTTTCTTCGAAAGGCGGAGAACAAAAAATGAAAAACAAATACCCTCTTTGATGCTGAAATGACCATAGCCGATTGATCAGAGAGGGACACTCTAAACCCCCCGTGTTGCAGAGAGAGGGCTCGCAAGCCAAATCTCCACTCAATTACCAGGATTCCTCTCTCCACCGACACGGGTCGCAAATGCACAGCAAACACGTTGTCCCATTACAGGGATCCTTTTAGTTGCCTTTTACGACACGCAGGACATACGAAGGGTATATTCTTATCACCCCCTACACTCCGGGGGGGGGGGGGAACCATTAGAAAATCACAGCTACTAGTATTTAATTGTGGGTCTTTTTCTAATCCTACCAAGGCCTCAGTGAATCCCGACATTAGTGCTATGTTTAACAAATTAACTGAGGAAATCAGCATTTTATCATTAACGCTTAAATATCATGGTGTAGCTACTCCAACTTCTCAACCATTTCCTAGAAACGCTGATTTTTTTCCTAGTTAGATTCAATTTATTAAGACATAACCTTTCAACTGATGTCCTTAATTCAAAAAATTAGATATATTGTCTAAAAATTAGATATATTGCCTTCAAAGCCAGTAGTGGAACAGTACTTAACTCTTTGTGGGAAAATGACTATAACAAAATTGTACATATATTGTTTGTTTTACAATGCATAATGTTGTTTGTAAAAGATTATGAATTATAATTGTTTGTTTTTAAACACATATTTCGGGCATTTAAAATTAGTATTAACAGGTTTATGACGAGAAGTAAAATGTTTTGTGATTGTTTAACTAGAACTAGGTTAACAGTATCGTATTTTGGAATTTAACCCAATAATAACAAGTTCTTTTTGTTTTGTCTATACGTGTATATTACACCAAATGTTAATGGGAAGGCCCGATATTGTGATGTAACGTAGAACCCAAATATTAATGGGAGAGTCCGATATTTACGAGAGGGATTTTGTTTGTGTTTTTTAGTACCCCAGATATTAATGGGATGCCCCGATATTAACGGGAGAGATTTTATTTGTGTTTTGTAGTACCCCAGATATTAATGGGATGCCCCGAAAGTTCGGGAGAGATTTTATTTATATTCAAGAGAAATTGTGTGGCTTTATATGTCAGCACTGAAAGTAGAGCGAATGTATTGTCCGTTATTAATTTTGATATATCTTATTTAATGTGAAATGTGTTCAGATCATTTTTTTTTTATCTTGAGGTAAAACAATATGACATCCTGTTATCGACACCCCTGGGGGTCTTGGTAGCATTCCTTATGTCATTATGTATCCCTAACTTGTTTTATTTCCCTGTGTGATAAGCAAACTCTACTGTATGTTAAACCTGATATGATACATTAGCTAGGTGTCTAAAAAGATCCTTTGACTTGAAGGGTTTATAAACCCAGAAGGGAAACGACATCGACAATCGAGTCTAGGCGCTAGAGGTGCAGGTCTCGAAGAGTTGTGTCGAGGTGAGAGCGTCTAGGAGTTGGCTCCCCCAATCAAAGTTAGTTCTGGGGTCGTTAAAATTTAGATGTTTGTACTTGATATGTAAGAAACAGAATAAATGTATTATTTGAAGTTACACCGTTGTCATCCAGAACCCGACTAAAAGACCTAATACTGTCACATCGTGTTGAGCTTCTCTGATATTGGCTGGTGAATAGCGGACATCGAAAAAGTTGAAAAGTCGTTGATTTCTAGTAATCACTCAATAACCCCATAAATCTGATGCCAACAAAATAGGGTTTGGGCATTTCTGGCAGTTCAGGTCAGACAACAAAGGCCACTTGTGGTCATTGGTCAGATAATGAACTAACTTGTTATATTAATGAACGCGAGTTATTACCAGAAAGTCATGCCCGGTGGAGTGGGGGGGGGGGGGCGGCTGCCAAAAATTGGCCGCAAGCACTCTTTCCCCCACGTTATTTCCTTTCCTCCATGTAACAATTCAATAAAACAAAAACAAACACGGATGGGAATTATGTAACAAACCCAATCGGACTATTGACACTCTGCAGGCTACAGTGTTCATTTTAATTTTGTAGGTCAAACGCAACTGGTTTTGACGTTGATCGACTACTGTAAATCAGAACGTACATTTCAGACTTTAAACGAAGCCTTTAATCGCGATCAAACTGACGCATTTCTCTGCAATTGCAATTTTGCAAAACCAATCTTCTGGAATTGATAACCGAAATTAAATGCCATTACCCATACCCTTTCAGTCTAGTCACACAAATCAGATCAGGGTTTATAAATTCTCAAAATGGTGAATCAAAATGGGGTATTCCCAATATTACGTGTCTGCCATAAATAGCAAATCAAAATGGGGTATTCCCAATACTATCATAAATAGCTGTTTTTATATCCCTGATGTCCCCCGCCGAAATCCCCAAATAAATAAATGACACATATTAATTAATCGCACATTTATTTTTTTCAAAAGTATGGAGCAATCAAACTATACACTAAGTTCTATGTTTAATCACTCTTGATCAGATATAATCAAGATTATCTTGTCCCAAAGCATCTACTACCAATGAAATTGATTAGCTCTGCTTAGCTTCGGCTCGAATGTTAATCATTTAACTCAGTCACGACATTCACCTGATGAACATTACATCAAGTTTAAAACATTCTACCGCAATTAAAAGCAGAGTTGTTATGTTACAAAGTCTTGACCAATCAAATTGCTTATCACTCCTTAGTCTGAGTATAAAATCTTCACTATCGAACTTAGTCAAGGTAATGACTATATTCTGGGTTTCATCGCCGTCACTTCATTATAACCAAAGTAATTGTGCCGTAAAGCATCAACCAATCAGATTGCTTATCTCTTTTTACTGTAAGCATAACATGTTCATCATCGAACTCCATCAAGGCATTCACCTAATGAACGCCTACGCCAAGTTTGAACTTTCTAGCGGAGTTAGAAGGAGAGTTATTGTGTTCCAAAGTCTTGGCCAATCAAATTGCTTATCGCTCTGCTTACCCTGAGCAGAAAATGTCCATTATCGAATTTAGTCAAGGTATTGATGTAATGAAATTATACACCAAGTTTCATCACTCTCACTTAAATAAAACTAAAGTTACCGTGTCCCAAAGCATCAACCAATCAAAGGGCTTACTTCTGCTTACCCTAAGCAGAAAATGCTCATCTTCGAACTCCTTCAAGACATTGACCTAATAAACACACACATCAAGTTTGAACATTTTAACTCAATTAGAAGGAGAGTTATTGTGTTCCAAAGTCTCGGCCAATCAAATTGCTCATCACTCTGCTTAACCTTATCAAACTTAGTCGAGGTATTGATGTAATGAAACTATACACCAAGTTTCATCACTCTCGCTTAATTAGAACTAAACTTATCATGTCCCAAAGCATCAACCAATCAAATTGCTTATCTCTGCTTACCCTAAGCGGAAAATGTTTATCTTCGAACTCCATCAAGGCATTGACCTAATAAACACCTAGCTCAATTAGAAAGAGAGTTATTGTGTCACAAAAAGTGTGACGGACAGACGGGCGAACCCATTTAATAGTCTCTTCGAAACACGGGGGCCAAATATTGTATTTATATGTTATGATTTGACGGATGAAATGTACGATGGGTGTCGACACTAAGTGGCTAAGGCGTTGGCCTGCTAGCCAAGAGGTCGGGTGTTCGATCCTTGCATTGGCCAAGAAAGTTCATGACGATTTTCTGGCGTGCCCCCCACCCCTTGTACACATTGGAGTGCACGTAAAAGATCCCTTAGCAGTTGGAATTCGATACTGTTGAATAAGCTCTATAAAATGACTAAATGTGCAGATTGTAGCCACCCACACTGCATGTTTTTCTTAACAATGAAAGGGTGCCGTTTTCAATTTTCGATCCTTTTATTCTTCTACTCCATATATTTTGGACTGTTGATCGATGGTTTCATATGAAAGACTATTGATAAGACTCTTTGTAGAAGAAGTTCCCCAAAAATATTATGTTGGCTTCAAGAGAAAGGGACCTTTAAAAATGCTCCAAATCGTAAAAATACGACTTTTTGAATTTTCGATCTCTTTTTTTCTGCTCTCCCTGATATTTTTAAAAAAATGATACAATGATTTCACACAACAGGCTAGCTATTAGACTCTCGATTGACAAGAGTTTCACCGCCCTCCCTTCATTATAACCAAAGTTAACGTGCCCTAAAGAATCAACAAATCAGCTTGCTTATCTCTGCTTACCCTAGACAGAAAATGCTCATCTTTGAACTCAATCATGACATTGACCTAGTTTACGTCTAGGACATTCTAGCTCAATTAGCAGGAGAGTTATTGTGTTCCAAAGTCTCGGCCCTTCAAATTGCTATTACTTTTCATATTCACTTCAAAATGGCGACCATCACTTGACCTAAATCAAAACTCTACTCCGAACGCTTTTTAGCCACTCCTTCAAGGATTCAGAAAATATACCTCACAAGTACAATATCGGAAAAGTTTTATTGCACTTTATGTTTCAAGATGGTGGAACTTCCGGTTCGATCCACAAACTCCATATTTTGTGTACAATTCAGTAATAACTTATCTAGTATCAAAAAAAAAATCAGGTCACTCTGACCTATATTTCGACGATTTTTTGGAAAAATTTGACCCTTAATTTCACCAAGGGGAGACATCTGAAGTTGCATTGGCAAGTTCTACTTACATTCTAAATTTCATAAAAATCGCAAAACTATTAAAGAAATTGTCAAGTTGGTCTCAACTTCCGGTTCGAAATCACAGCGACGAAGTTTCGAAATTGCAGATTTGAAGTAAATGTCTTAGGATACTCAAAGAAATTTTTTTTAGTAATATAGGTCAAATAGTCTCAAAGTTACAGCATTGTAGGTCAAATGCTTTCGTTCGTAAAATTTGGTGATTTCGGATTCGTAAAACGTTTTGAAAATATATTTAATCAAGGTTCGCGCCCCATTTTTGGGGGGTAGGTCAAAATTTCAGAAAGATCCTATGGATAGATTCTGAGAAATCCGATTTGCAGAAAACACACACAAAAAAATAATAACTAGATCTGCTAAGCAGATATTAAAGCTTTCATATTCACGGTCAGTTTCTGTCGCATCTCATGAGTTATATAAAGAATCTTAAAAAGAATTAATGAAATCCGCCAAAAACTCACCGAGTTATGACGAGAAACGATTCAACCGGTTCAAATTCTACCTTAATTAAAAACAGAGGTGTTATGTTCCAATGTGATCAGTCAAATTGCTTATTGCTCCTAAATCTACGCAGAAATTCTCAACATCAAACTTAGTCAAGGTAATGACATAATGAATCTATATTTGGAATTTTATCACTCTCACTTCATTATAACCAAAGTTATCGTGCCCCAAAGTAGTAACCACTCAGATTGCTTATCTCTGCTTACAGTAAGCAGACAATGCTCATCTTCGCACTCCATCATGGCATTGACCTAATGAACGCATTCACCAAGATTGAACATTCTGCCCCAATTAGAAGGAGAGTTATTTTGTTTCAAATTCTCGACCAATCAAGTTACTCATCGCTCTGCTTATCCATGGCAGACAATGCTCATTGTCGAACGTACTCAAGGTATTGATGTAATGAAACTATACACTAAGTTTCATCACTCTAACTTAATTAGAACTGAAGTGAAATTGTCCAAAATCATCAACCAATCAAATTGCTTATCTCTGCTTACCCTAAGCATAAAATGCTCATCTTCGAACTCCATCAAAGCATTGACCTAATAAAGACCTACGCCAAGTTTGAACATTCTAGCCGAATAACACTGAAAGTTATTGTGTTTCAATGTCTCGACCAATCAATTTGCGTATCGCTCTGCTTATCCTGAGCAGAAAATGCTCATTGTCGAACTTAGTCAAGGTAGTGATTTAATGAAACTATACACCAATTCTGATCAAGTAGATATTTAGGCATTCCTTCAAGGATTCCGAAAATATAACTCCTGAGTCTGTAAGTAAAATAGCAAAAAAGCCTTATAGATTTTTCACGTTTAAAGAAGGTGGCACTTCCGGTTCGATCGACAAACCCATATTTTGTGTACGAATCAGTAATTACTTGTCTAGTATCAAAAACATTTTTTTAGGTCATTCTGACCTATATTTCGACGATTTTTTTGAAAACTTTAATCCTTAATTTCACCAAGGGGAGATAATTTAGAAAATTTCCAAGGATATCATTGAAGTCGCATTGGCAAGATCTACTAACATTCTAAATTTCACGAAAATCGCACAACTATTAAAGAAGTTGTCAAATTGGTAATAACTTCCGGTTCAAAATGACAGCGACGAATTTACGAAATTCCAAAATCTGAAATTGCAGATTTGAAGTAAATGTTTCAAGATACTCAAAGAAAAAAGAATTAGTAAAATGGGTCAAATAATCTTAACCGAAACAATAAGCTTTAATAATCTTAACAGAAACAATAAGCTTTCATATGTAATATTAATCTTAACAGAAACAATAAGCTTTCATATGTAATACATATGAAAGCTTAATAATTTTAACAGAAATACATATGAAAGCTTAATAACCTTAACAGAAACAATAAGCTTTCATAATAATCTTAACAGAAACAATAAGCTTTCATATGTAATATGAAAGCTTAATAATGCCACTCCCGTCGTAACGAAATTGACCTGGGGATCATTAAGGGCTGATTGTCAACGTAGCGAGTCAAAATGGGGTTCGGTGGTTGGTTCCCGAGACGGAATTTATCTAATGAACACATAATTACCCTCATTAAGACACACAATTCATAGATAGTTTTATGGTTCAAAAAGGTTGTTATAAGATAAGATAAGATTTTATTGCATCGAAACGTCCATTTAGGACAGCATACAATATAAACATGAACATTTGATAACAATTATAATTGCACTTCGCAAATCATTTAATATTCGTCACGCTGTACATTACACTATACACACAGGTTAGAGCGATACCTCAGTGCACGCTTCACTATTAACATGGGTTAGACAGATACCTCAGTGTCTTACAGTCTTTGTGCCATCAACATGAAACAGAAATAAGACATATTTTTACTTACCATGAATAAAAAAAAAGAAAAGAAACGTCTACAAATGGCGGAGCTCTAGATAATAATGACGTAAATATAATACTTCCCTGTAATCAAAAAGACCTAATTTCGGTTTAACACTAGATCCGGATGTAAATTTTATACACTGCACGCTCGGTTAGAAATCTTATAGTCAGCTATAGGTTTAAGAATTAAAATGGGTGACTTATATGTATACTTATATGATTACTGTATATTTGTACATACATGTATATAACACCACAGTACGTATATAGATCATTATATGTATACATATTATACTGTATGCTTCCAATATTATGGATTCGCAGCGGAGAATTGCTGTCAAAAGGACGTGGCGTTGTAGCGCTTGTCTCGTTGATATCATTTTGTACGCATTCTTTACAAAAGTCCGATAGAGTACATGTCTAAAGGATAAAATTCTATAGTATTGTACAGAGTTTGGGGGCCTGTAGGAATTGAAGACCCTGTAGGTTTTCCCACGGGTTTTTTTTTGGGGGGGGGGGATTTCTAAAAGAAAATATTGTAGTGCTTATTGCATTTTCGGTAGGAAATTCTGCAGTTATATATAGGAGAGAATACTGTAGCATTCCGTAGTTTTCTGTAGGAATGTGTACTATAGCATGTTTTCTTGATAAACTTATTGTTTCTACCGTGGATTAATTGATTTTTCACCAGTCGGAACCTTGCTAAGTTTTCATCTTGGTATAACTGAAATACAGGAAAAATAATAGCAAAGGGAACTATCGATTTCATCGCGAATCTCAAAAATAATAGTCCGGGTACGTACGAAATTTAAACGCCAAAATATAGAAGAACGGTGTATTTACCTTGTCTCAAAAGTTCAGCTCAAAATATTCTTGTGTTAGTGACCATTACTCTATGTAGACTTATATTCTTGTATTGGTGACCATTACTCTATGTAGACTTGTATTCTTGTATTGGTGACCATTACTCTATGTAGACTTGTATTCTTGTATTGGTGACCATTACTCTATGTAGACTTGTATTCTTGTATTGGTGACCATTACTCTATGTAGACTTGTATTCTGGTATTGGTGACCATTACTCTGTGTAGACTTGTATTGGTGATCGTAACTTTAAATGACCTGGTCGTAGGCTCTGAGAAGATACACGCCTTGGTCACGATTAAGGGTCGGCGTATGTCGCGTATCTGGATGGCCTCATTCAAGGTTTGTGTTGGTCCATCCGTTTATTTAAGATAACTCGTGTTCCCGTACTACGTATGACTCAACACAGCCTTTGGGTTAACCGATAGTGGTCAAATTGTCACTAGGATGTCCCTGTTGCTTGACCTTTTGATGGAGTTTACTCCAATCCCTGGATGCTGGTGTAATATTCTCCATATTTGGTATGATACCTTGCCGTTAAATGTGATATACGTACAGGTTATTTGGGGGGTGGCGGGGGTTTTGGGTCATCTGACTGGGGTTTATTAATTATTTTCTGCACTACTGCTTGTGGGTATCCATTAAGTTCAACGAATACTCCCTGTAGGTACTGGATTTCATCCTGGTGGTTGGATCTACTGCACAGGTCTTTGGCTCTCTTCACAAGGGCTGATATGGTGGCTGTGTTAGTGCTGTAGGCGTGGTTTGATTGAAAATGGATGTACTAGTCTGTGTGTCTAGGTTTGCGGTAAACACTGGATGTGGTGGTTTGTTCCAGTCACCATAGTGAAGTAAGTGAAGTGTTTGTGTGGTTTAACAGATCGATTGGGTCGCCTTGGTCTTCCAGTATAACAAAAGTATCACCAATCTCTCTGGCCAAAAAGATTGGTTTGATAGGGGAACTGTGTAATGCGGATTCTTCCTAGACTGACATATAAATTTGAGAAATCAGTGGTGGGGGGTGGGGGCTTCCCATGGACAGTGTCATGAATCTGTGCCTGCAATGGAAGTACATCAATTCACGGCACTTTCTCATTAGCATGGTTGTAAACTCTAACACTTAAGAATTTGGTATTTGTGGCGTGTATAATAAAGTATTTAGTATTATGTGTGATGTGTATAATAGTATGTACTTCAATATCTATATCAGGAAGTTTTGGTTCGATTTTTGAGAATTATATTTTCCAAGTACGGATATTTGTTTTAGGGCGTGGTCGAGCAGATTTTAGAGCGAGCTTCAGTTACATGGCCGAAACTTACCAGAAACAAAGATCTATCATTGTGAAATATAATTTTCAAAAACTCTAACCAGAAATATGATGGGGCTCTCCCCAAGTTAGGTCGCTCTAAAGTCTATCCGATGGGGGCCAAGTTACATGGCTGAAACTAACATAAAAATTGATCAGTGCATAGACAAAGTGATTTTCAAAAATCTAACCATAAATGTGGGGTCTTTCCTTAAATCATCCCTTTATAACTCCACCCGATTCCCTATATATAAAGCTTATAATAATGTAATATCAATGATACCTTTTTGAACCGCGGCAGAATTCAAAATACAAATACAACAGTAGAACAAATGTTGTTAGCTATGTGAAATCCTCAAATGCGAAATGGTATCGGGTATTGCAAGACGAGTAAGCATAAGATTTCCAATTCACTGCACTAATTATAGCTAGTTGACTCGTCGTTCAGCTGGGACCAAAAACCTAGGATGATGTGCACGTAAATGAATCATTTATGTCTGATATCTAAAGGGTTTTCTCCAGGATCCCGAACACTCACCTTCAACACCACACGAAACACACACTCGACTGCTAAAAACCCACCCGACTGCTAAAAACCCACTCCACTGTTAAACACCCACTGGACTGCTAAACGCCCAATTTAAGTAAACATAGGTCGAGAAAATGGCTACTGTATCTACATGTATATAATTCAATATATAAAATGAACATATGCAACAAACCCTTTCAATAAAAATGCCATGTCTTTTCAATACTTTATTAATAATAATAATATTAATAATAATACTAATAATTTAGCTCTCATTGTATTAATAATAATACTAATAATTTAGCTCTCAAGATATAAGCACAGCTAATGTTAACAAGTAATAAGCAGTCGCAAAAAGATGAGTTTTTAATTTCTTCTTAATAAGCTATGTGATTGTGAATTCTTTAAGGTCAAGGGTAATGAATTCCGCAGGTTTGGTACAGTGTATGAGAATCATCTATAACCGAATGTCTTACGTCTATACCCCCCTGGGGTGTAGGGGTGATCAGAATATACCCTTCGTGTGTCCTGCGTGTTTTAAGAGGCGACTAAAAGGATCCCTGTAATGGGGCAACGTGTTTGCCGTGCGTTGCTACCCGTCTCGGTGGAGAGTGGAATCCTGGTAATTGAGTGGTGATTTGGCTTGCGAGCCCTTTCTCTGCAACACATTACTTTGGCCCATGGTTCACCCAGACGGGAGGTCAGAGTGGCCCACTCTCATCAATCGGCTTTGGTCGTTTTTAGCTCTGCAGAATGTACAATCCTAATTCCAATGCTTTGTTGTCTTTTTCACTCAGCAAATATATCTTTGTGTCCTTAGTACATTTTCCAGAGCGACGGTTTGGGTCAATCGGGTTGGAGTAGCATTTTTACTTTCTGGCTTGAGTATACCTCTCGTCGAGTCCTGAGGCCGTGCACTGGATATCCGTGCCAGTCCTGCCCCTGGTAGGCAGGGCAGTAACCTGGGGGACGACGGGAGGTGAATTAAAAAAAAATACTATTCATGGATTCCCCAATCCCCCCACCCCAATAATAAAAGACCATAAAAATAAGCAGAAACGTCTGAGTTTAGAGGACGTTTCAAACATATTTAATAATAATAATAAAATGTCAAAGTCTTGGCCGGGGTTCCTCTTAATTGAGAGTCCCTCGAAAGACCTTTCAAAAGTGTCACCATTTTTGATAACCAAGGGCATAGCCAGCTATCACAAAACTTAAGAACGGAACACTCTTAATAGAATGTGCCAAAGGACAGCATGCTACCATGCTTCTTAAATCATCATCGTTGACAGACATTCCTATTAAGGTGTCTCCCCATAGGTCTTTAAATTGTAGTAGAGGTGTAATACGTTGCCAGGACCTTGAAGGCAGCAGTGAGGAAGAAATGGTAGAATACCTTTCTTCTCCCGGCCCATCCACACACACGCCCATTGTAAACATTTGACCCCCCTATATCTCAAAAACGCCCCCTCAAACGCCTGATCACCACCCAGATTCGGAATAAAAACTAAAAACTGGTCTAGAAAAACTTGGTCTCATAAATTCACAGCTCGGGTGGCGCCCCCCCCCCATTCAGCCACCGGACTAACATAGTTACAAGCATTATGATCAATTCATTCTCTCTAACCCGCTCCCATGCAGACTGGACGAGTCTGCTGATGGTAATTCCTACATTTTCTCCGTACAAGAACAACATGGCTGTTCGACGTAGCACGCACATTCTATTAACTATATATTCTCAGATTCACAGTCATTTATTATACTTATGACTAATTATGATGTCATTAATCATGTGATTAGACACTCATGTAAAATATGAAATGACAACTTTTCCCATCACGCGCTTTTAGACCAGATACATCTATCCTTGAACTTTGACCCCTTTTCCTGTTATTGTCACAATTTTCATAAACATAGCCACGAAATGACCTGGTTTGTGTCGAGTGGACGTTAATTTCCGTTTTAAATAGAGTTATACCATAACTAATATTACTGACAATAGTGAATACACATTAAACATGTGTATTTATCAAATTATAAATCAAATCCTCTCGTGCACTTATATTCGTCCAATACCATTTCGCATAAATTATCAAATAGTATTGCTGATGCTGTCAAGATCAAACCAGCGCATGTGCTGCATCTTTTGTGATCAAATTGTGGATTCGATGTATCGACCTCAAATGAAAGAAGCACGTCTTGTAAGATCTTTCAGGTTATCAACCAATTTGACTGTGGAGTTCGCGATTGTTCTTGACTTTTGACTGATGATCAGAAGTTGTTGTTTGGTGGCACATAACATGACTTCTGTCTTAACGTTTGAACGACATTTAGTAATTGAACACGTTAAAATAAACACAATAATAGTTCTATTGATAATAATTACTGTATTTCTATTAAAGCTACGTTTCAACAATGATTCTCTTGTCGTTATCAAGCACAATACTGATACAGACAGAAGGTATAAAATATATATGTACTATGTACAATCTAAACATTCAATAAAACCATGTAGTTAGGTGGACAGTGACCCTTGATTATAATTAGAAACCATATGCAATAATATAAATGAAAACCACTTATCCCTGGATGTACCAAACAACATAGCGAGGCCACTTAACTGGCTCTGGACATTCCAAATTCACAATATATACTATTCAAAAAAAGTAGGGGATATTTGATTTTGGGGGCATAATACTAAAATATGCAAATGACTACGAAAAAAGTCACTATAGAACCTAACAGAAGAAACATTTCCAGTTACATGTGACGCCCAAACGCACCAATAGCTACCGCATGGAATGCAGGTGATGCTTGGGATCATCATGGGGGTCCAACCCAAGATTTGCACGACTCTGACTTTGAATGTTACAGTCATTGTGGCATTGAATTCCAGGGTGAAAACATCAGTTTAATTGTTTTAGTGACCAGAAAACAAATTTTGATATGCGTCGGCTTACCCAAAATGAAAGGTTACGTGCCCTTGGCATGCTACAGATCGGCACAACACAGGCGGTTGTGGCGCAGACGATGAGTGTTTCTCAGTCTGTCATAAGCAGGCTATGGTCCAGATACCGTGATACACAATCTGTACAGGACAGACCACGCTCAGGTCGACCAAGGGCGACAACTCAAGCCCAGGATCGATTTATCCGTACCTTGGCCTTGAGAAATCGTGTCATCACAGCAAATCAGATCAGCGCTCGTCTTCAAACAGACACTGGTGTGAGAGTGAGTGGCCAGACGATTCGGAATCGACTGCATAGGGGTCACCTTCGCGCCCGACGTCCTCGCGTGATCCCTTGTTTGAGAGATCATCACATTCAGGCAAGACGTCGTTGGTGTAGGGATCGTCAACACTGGGATAATCGACGCTGGAGCAATGTGATGTTTTCAGATGAGTCAAGGTTCACTGTTGATTTTTTGGACAGACGTAGGAGGGTGTGGCGTCGTCGAAACGAGCGCTTCCAAGACGCTAACGTCATCAGACATGATCGATTTGGGGGTGGTTCTGTTATGGTGTGGGGAGGCATCACTGTTGCTGGAAGAACGGCTTTACATGTTGTTGCAGGGCGTGTTACAGGCCAGTACTACCGGGACAACATCTTGGCAGTCCATGTTGTGCCGTTCGCACGACGTCATGGCCGCCGTTTCATCTTCCCGGATGACAACGCAAGATGTCACAGGGCCATGATCGTTACAGGTTACCTCCAACAACAGAACATCACCACATTACCTTGGCCAGCACTGAGTCCCGACCTCTCCCCCATTGAGCATGTCTGGGACATGCTTGGACAGAGGTTACGTCAACGTCAACAACGTCCTGCCAATGTCCAAGAACTTGTTGCTGCGTTGCAACAGGAATGGGACAATCTGGACCAAAATGACCTTAGACGTCTCATTAGGAGTATGCCACGTCGGATCAATGCTTGTTTGGCAAACAGAGGAGGATTTACCCGTTACTGACTTTGTTCTGATGCTGTGGTAACTTTGCTGTTTGACCCCGGGTATCATTTTACACTTATAATGGTCAGTCTGTGCCTTACTTAGTCTAACGATCATTTGGAATAAATCGATGAATGTGAACTTCATTTCATTTTGTCATTTGTTTCTTCGCCAGTTTCATTAGGTGACTTTAATAACACTTAAAAATCAAATATCCCCTACTTTTTTTGAATAGTATATTTTGGAAGGAGTACAGATGAGTCGATGTTGTCGAATGCAGCATATAAATCCAGCATTACGCAAGGCATCAGCTATAACCATGATGTCATTTACAACCTTTAACAGGGCAGTCCCTACTTCACCCGAAAAGATCCATGGCTTACCGATGGGAAGCCCTTTATCACCATTAATCTCAGAAATCTAGTCAACACAATTCGAAGAACGCGCGCTAGAATCATCTCCAATAACACCTATTTGTTATTTCCGTAAGGTCGATGATACCTTCGCCATCCTTGAGGAAGAAGATGACCCATCAGTTCTCGTTGACCATTTCAACAACCGGCACACGAGGATTACGTTCACTACGGAGAGAGAGGTCGACCAATCGCTTCCCTTCCTAGATGTTCATGTCCATAGAAGTAACCATGCTATTAAAACCAGTGTGTACCGTAAACCTACCCATACGGATCAATACATCAACTTTAAAGATACATTATGGGAGATTTTTTATAAGGAGTTAGCTATTCTTGCTATAACAGTTCAAACATAGATGATGAAAGAAGAATATATTGAAAATTTCAGTCAAATTATTCTGAACATAGTTATCACCACTGTTATTTTTGACTAGAAATGGTTTGATTGACAGACGTTAACTCCACCTACATAATCTCGATTATCAAGTAATGTTCTCAATGACTGTGGTAGGCCTACATTTAGCCCATTTGGTTTGAGATGGGGCTGCAATTCAACTCGTATTACATTTATTTTCTACTACAAATTAGAATTAAAACTTTTAATATATAGATAAGAAGAGAAAGTCGGCAACAGAATTTAAAAGGAATGGACCAAATCAATGAGGCAGTATTGTAAATAATTGTACTATATATTATTATTACATAGCCGACTTCTTCCGTTGCCTGCGTGTATTCTTGTACTTTAGGTGGACCTAGGTAACTCCCGAAGCAGGCGAATATAGATGGGGCTGCAATTCAGCTGGTTGATGTTAGTTGCGATGTTTATCAATTTCCATAATTTCACTGTAAACGCAAGTAACAAAAGAGCGACAGTGTGTTGACCTAATTACCTCGCTCAACAGCGGCCACGCTTCATACACTCTATCATTAATAGCCTTGATCTAATGGTATGACGTCAAGTATAACTGTAAATCTCCTCTCACGACGCCATTTATAATTAAATCGATCAATGAAATCCTGTTTCAATCCAAGCTCAATCCACTCCATCCGAGAATCTACATAGTTGATTTTAAGCTTGTTGTTAAAATAAAGATCTAATTTATCATTTCTATGACATCTGACGCCTAAATAAAGACTTGCAATAATCAGATATAGCTCTTGCATAATGTATGTTTAACTCTACACATCCAACCAATGTCAAAGCATCTGTCGTTTCCTGATTAGTCTGACAAGCCCACAATATATGTGAACCAGAATATCTCAATGCAGAACTTGACCACCTCCGACACGCCTTTTGTACCTTCAACAACTACCCTGTTACTTTGAACCAGCAAAAAAGATAACCCAAAACCTGTGAAAACAGACATCCTAATGTTATTGCCCTTTTATGGTAAACTATCTTATCGAGTTAGCAGAAGACAGTGAATATTGAAACAACATTTACCACATCCGCAGCCTTAAAACAGATACTCAAGGCAAATGGGAAACTACTACCGACCAACCCAATTCAACCCAAAGGAGTAGTCTGCGACAGATCATACATGGGAGAAACGAAGATTCATTAGACAAACGGATTGCAGAATACAAGTCTAGAGTCAAAAAGGTTTATTCCCACGAAGTTATTGACAGTAACGGATTAAAAGAGGTCGTTTTCGACGACTTCGCTGGAATCCAGCTCCTAGGGATTAAAATGGATTTAAAACGTAACAATCGTGTTATAGATTGTTATAATAAGAATTTACACTTTCATAATCCCCAATGTAACTAATTAACCAACATTTTAGCATCATTTTTGGCATAATAAATAAAAACATAACTATACTAGAACAAAGCTTAATTTAATTTTGCCAAATAAGAAATAAAAACATAACTATATTATGACAAATTTCGAAAAATAAGAAATTAAAAACATAACTCTACTATAACAAAAATTAATAGAAATAAAAACATAAGGCGGAACATTCGTAAGTATGTGAATACATGGGCGTTTATCTGGCAGGAAGGAAAAAATTCCATGGGAAAAAGTTGGCCATTAATGCTGTCGTGTTGGTAAAATATCCTGGGAGTTATACCCCCGTAAGACCGGGGTTGCGTCCTTACTACGCTTCTACGCGGCACTCTAGACTACTAGGCCATCCCAACCCCCTAATTCGTATGATACTGCAGGCCGTATGATACAGCGCGCGCACGTTAACCATTCGGCCATGATTCCAATATAATTATCACCTGTCACGATTGAAGACCGTTATATACCATGACAGGGGAATGAAATGAAATGTTGTTTTCTGCACTAACCACGGTGTAAGGGTTTCCGGAGTTCTTGGTATTCCTGCGCCTTTTTGATGCATCACCCATACTTAAAATCATGACGCAATAACTGTTCACTTGTCACTGATTGATTAAAGCGGTAATTTCACATTTTTAAATTATATTTTTAAAATATATTAAAATAAAGCCTTTAAATGATGGCAACTATTAACAGTCCTATCTTGTCAAAGAATAATTCTATAATTCACTATTATCAGTTGAGAAATTGGCAAATATGTCATTTTCAACTTCAAACGTTTGAAGATAGCTATTTCACGGGGAATTATTTCCCGTGTTGGTGATTTGTAAGACTGGGAAATAATGCCTATGATCGTATAATAGTGAGTTCACAACCTATTGAGCAAAAACACATAGAAATATAACCTACCAGTCTACCAAATTAACCGTCTACAAAAAAATCTAAACAAAAAGCAGCTAGAATTGTAACTCGTACTAAAACAAGAACTCATATTACTCCTATACTAAAAGACCTCCATTGGATCCCTGTGAAATCTAGAATCGAGTTCAAAATTCTTTCATTGGCATATTGTGTTTTATCATGTGAGGATTGTCCAGCATACATTAAAGAACTAACGCAACGTTACCAGCCCACTCCATCGCTTCTTTCGGAACACCAATTTCTTTTAAATGCTGTGAAAACGAAAACAACGTACGGTATACGCTCTGTCTCTTTGGCCTCAGCTGAACTTTGGAATTGCAATAACTTTCCCATTGCTCTAAAAAAACAGTAGATCTATTGACATCTTTAAACGGAACCTGAAGACCTACATTTTCACTATAGTGTTTTCCTAGTTTTTATTTTCAGTTTTTAAGTGCTATAGTTTTAGCTGAAACTAGTGTTGTATATGTGTTATTTTACTTTGTACAAACTGTAACCAAAGAGCGGATATTATTATTATTAATAATGTTTTGACTTTCTTAGAAAATATGAAATGTTTGTTCATTAGGGTACATCTAGACCGGGCACTGGATGTATTGATCGTTTGGGTAGAACGCAGATCTCTATCCCGACTGGGCACTACATAGATATATTATAGGGTGTAACGAAGAACCCTATCTCTACTGGGCACAACAAAGAAGGATTGTGGATTAAGATAAATAAAATAAAACCCAATACGAACACTCCAAACCATTAGTCAAAATTCGGAAAGAATCCCCAATGTTCGAAGACCCCTATATCGACCGGAAGCACGGCATAAAATTCCATAATTCACAGTTGACTAACTTATGGTTCAATTTTAGTGCAATAATTCGCTTATTGAGAGAAAACGAAAGGACCTGGGGTAACCCCACGAAGTTGAACAGGCGACCTTATCCTCGTCACGGACACGCGGGTAATAGCAACCAGGTTAATTGATGTAACGCACATGCGTTAAAATATTCGGCAGCTCAATCCCACATAACCCAATCTGGTTAAAACACAGATTCTATTTCGTTTCGTTTTATTATAGTTTAAAGTTTTGTTTTACTTGTCTTTACCCAGGATCTGGAAGAGTTGTTGTATTACACGCATTCTGGTTGAAGTGAGGGATTGGCCAATGAAATGGCATGTAACGGCGAGTTTGTGGGTATTGTTCCTTTTATATTGGTAGTAATGACAGATATTGGCTGTCACATGTAACAATAGAAATAAATGATTTAATAAATCTATTCTTCCTGAAACTATTAATAAATAATAGTAGTCTATTCAATCATAATGTTGGAATTGGATCACTCAGTAGTTGTAAAGCAAAAAAAAAGTGCAACACTATATTTTACTGAACTCTAAACAACAATTGAAAAAATCGTAACAAATATCATTTTACAATCATATGCTTACTGTGGGTATTCTACTAGAAAAATAAACACTGATTAGGAAATAAAATGTCCGACGCCAAAGGGTCAAAAGCCTCCCTTTGACCCCTGACACAACCTTCCACTACCATCAGTCAGATCTTTTTTTTTTATTTTAACACTATTTATTCAATAAATATAATATAAAAATACAATATATAAATCTGGGACCTGAAAACAAACCGAAGATTAGTCTATATAATGTTTTATGGATAAATAGAGAAAAAGAATGTTTTTGTTTGTAAGTTTGATCTATACCGACATGTGGATATTTGACAGATGTTTTTTTAAATTTTATTCGGACATGTTGCACAAGCTAAAAAGGAATATACACTTTAGAACATTTATTTGATTAAAATTAGCCGCCAATAACATTTCTAGGTTTTATATTTTACTACAATGTAAACATCCACAAAAATAAACAAAACTAAATTATAATATGATACTACATATTACACCGTGATAGGTAAGAACATTGACGTTAATATTATATCGTTTTCCGACATAAATCGAACGTTAAAAAATTTTCATTTTCATCCAATAGATGTGATACCCTGTGTATTCCTACTGCATACCATTTGTTATAGAAGATAGTTTTGTTGTTTATCTTTATGTCAGGGTCCTGATTCACGAAACCTTAACTAAAAATAAAATCCAAATTTTAGTAGATACTTCAGTTTTGATTGGCTAAGCACTAAAATCAATCTAATATTATCCAATCAAATAACTAAAGTTTGGATTTTATCTTAGTTTAAATTTCGTGAATAAGGCCCCGGATCTACATATAATGGAGGCCATCGAAAATGTAAAAAAAGAAACCATTGCATGTAAGCATACAAATGGTAGTTACTGTTTCCATGAGTCATTGTAACGATGGGATTAAATTGATAGTCTTCTCAATAGGCTGGACAACCTCTTAAAAGTGCACAACCATTCGACCTTAATGAATAAGTGTTAACAGGGTTTCGTCAATCAAAGCGAGTAATAATCCAGCAATGTATAATAATATGAATTCTTTTTGCGTATTAAAAACGGATTAAACCACTTAAACGCCTTTCACCTGTCATTCAATAGTTTCAATCAAAATACAACTGACGAGTTATCTCCCCTTGGCATGCCAATAGGTTTAAAGGAACACTATTTTTGTCCAATGTCGGAAAACGGTCCCGATGTCTGTGGAATAATGGAATAAAACAGGCTAAAGTCCTACTTTTCTGCACCTACCGGGCTAGTGAAGACAAACCTTTGAAATAAATAATCTCGAACGGCACCATTGGACAACGAGTCTCAAAAGGTACGACATGCAGTCGTTTTGAAAAAAATATTTTCTACTCGATTTTCCATTTTTACCCTTTGCTAGGCTTGCCCCGCCTTCACGACTTTCCGGGAAGTGTTTTAGGAGACACCCTACCACCATAGCTGTAAACGGATGTATAGCCCAAAAAGAAAAAGTAGACGAGGAGCACTGTTTGAATAAACCTTTAAACTTATTCGTGGCTAGTTTGTCTACGATACTACCCTTGTTGGAAGCCAGTAGTAACCTTCATACTACTGACAGTTGTTAACGACAAATGCGCTCAAAACATTTTAAAAAAGACAGTCAAACATTCTAAAAAAGACAATCAGTCATGTTGTAAGTGTAAATACACCCCACCCCGTCGAGTTTACGTCCCATCCGAAGGATAAGACGCTTTTCCTCCGACAAGCATCACGGGTAAGGAGAACACACACTGAAAAATACGGCAGAGTTGTTCCCGGGACACCCCCCCCCCCCCGACTCCTCTTTTTAAAGTATTTAATGTAGAACTGTGCCAAAACATAGTGTTAAATTGATCTATAGAAAGACTGGATTATGATAAATGAAGGTTTCGCGTGATTTCCGTTGTTCAAGTCACGTTGTAAATAGATTAAGGAATACGTTTGATCTATTTTCACACATAAATCTTCAATACGTGTAGTGAATATACGATTTTTTTAAAAACTAACTCTATCGTAATCTGGGACAAATGTACTACTACAATATAGTCTTTGCTGTACCATATTGTATCTTTAATTATTTGATTCACACTTTCTGTAGAGTAAAATCATATTTACTTAAATGAATTTGTGTGGTGTATTAATATATAAAAAGCAGTGGTATTTTGGTTAAAAAAAACACCTTACCATTGTTAAAATATCCATCAAAATACTAACTTGTTTATGATGTGTTTGGTAGAAGAAATCAGGTAATGTTCTCCTCCAGGTCTTTGGAAAATTAACGCCAAGGTCCGTTTATAACATCCAGAAATTAGGGGAGTTATAAAAGAAGGTGTTGAGCGAAATTAATCAGAGCCCACCCAGACTTTCCGAGCAGCTATCAAGCCAAGCAGTTTTAATAATAAATCTGTAGAAACGAACTAACCTGTAGTTTTATTTACAATCACAAAGGAAACACAACAAGGAAGTCCCATATTAATTACGCCGCAATGCTGATGTGACCCGGTACGCCTCCAATTCGCGGATGTTTCGGGTTTTCTTTTTATTTTCTAGCATACTGCCATTTTAAACCATAAAATTAGTCGAGATGATACTTGGTGTAAGGGTTTCTGCCGGTATTGGGGTTAAATTGCGCAGCCGGTTCGGGGTCCAACGGTGCCGGTCTCGATTTTTTTATATCCGGTCTAGTGTTTATCTACGCCGGTGTGGAATACAGGGGCGCCGGTCCGGGATCCATCAGTGACGGACCGGTATGGGGTACAGAAGTTCTAGTTTTTTAGTTGGCCACACCTCGTCTTTGATTAGCACCCATTTAACAACCACTGTGGATTGATAGGCTAAGCGAAAGGGACGATGGAGGGATTTGTGTCCCAACCCAAACCCTCTCAAATGGAATTAACTAGTTAACATATCTACAATGTTCAGATTTTGATCTGCCTTACTTTGTAAGCATATTGCGCGAAGGGGGTGGATGGCCGAATGGTTAGCACTTGCGCGTTGCATCAGAAGCTCTGTCATTGAGTCAACTCGCGTGGTTGTACGTCACAGCCCAGCCAGTGTATGTTAACACCAACCCATCCTCGTTATCCCCAGTGGTCTCATTCCGTTCCAACCCCACCCCTCCACCCCTGCTCTCTCTCTCGCTCTCTCTCTCTCTCTCTCTCTCTCTCTCTCTCTCTCTCTCTCTCTCTCTCTCTCTCCCTCGCTCTCTCCTATGATATATAATTATCAATGATACTATGATATAAATAGCTCGTTTGTTATCAACGGCTTAATCAGGCCCATTAAATAGTATACTCCATTCAAAGGCTTAATACCGTCTATATAGACGACAATAATACGCTTTCCTGTTTCTAAATATTGTCATAAACTGTACCATACGGACGAACAATAGGAAATCGTAACATTATTACGATCGTCGAGGACATTTGGGGTCAGGGGCGTTTTAAGGTTAATCATGGCGGAGGCTATATTATTTTGAGGGCCCTCTTTCGCGGGAGGGGGGGGGGGTGGCCTGCCCCGGACCACCAGAGGTCGAGCAATTTTGCAAAATAGAAAACATTTTGGTGCATTCTGGCATATTCCCCAGGCCCCTCAAGGCAGGTTTAATCTGAGGGCCTGGACATAATTCTGAGATTTATTAATTATCCAATTTATTGTCTCACCTATGACCTGGCTTGTCTAGAGTCAGTCGTACGAATGAGGTGGGCTTATTGTGCAAGCAGCACGTGTAATCCTGGAAATATATTCAGTAAAGAAATGATCGCTCCGCCAAGCCACAATGGGCGGCCTAGCCATGTCTTTCCTGAATAGCTTATTAGGTGAAAGGTGATTTCTTCATTGATGATTTCGACAGTATAGATTGACTCAGACTCGGGGGCCCTTTCCCTTGGCCAGAGGGGCCCTTTTGTCATTTTTCTCATCGGTTTCAGTATTTTTCTCCCGTTTTGTTTTTTCAACTTTTGTTATTTTTTTCGCGAGGAGACTGGCGCCTCCAGTGCCTCAGCTATAAAACGCCTTTGTTTGGGTAATATGAAATGAAGTGGTATAACAATCTACTTTTCTGCTCCGACTGGGCTAATGAAGACAGACGCGCCATGCAATTATGCCCAGACAGTCGTGCTACCCGCTGCTCTTATATCGATATTCCAACTGCCTTTCGGCCTGCAGCACTGACAGAGAGAAATCACGCCGCAAAATCCAGAAGAACTTTTTTGGCCAATATATGGAGCGTATACCTGGAACTTACAGGCCAGCGTCTTACTCAATGCACAACTGTGATATCTTCTGTGCGGACTGGCAGATTCCTTTGTTATTGCAATCCCGGGAAAGAAACTATCGCTGGAGTCATGTTTCACTTTCGAAACATTCTTAGTTCATTCAACCAATTCGCCATTCTCTTTAATTAACGAAGATCACAAGCAAACTTGATCCTTAATTAATTTGATTTTCTTCTGGGATTATAAACAATTCGTAACGCCAGAATATGTACCTCACAATTAACTTCTCAATAATAATCACAGTCTCAGACAGACTGATTGTTTTTTTATCCGTGCCGAACGAAGTTGAGTACAAAGTTAAGCAATGGTGCGGTCACTATATTTTGAGTAAGTTGTTAAACCCCCATCTCTCTCTCTCTCTCTCTCTCTCTCTCTCTCTCTCTCTCTCCATTGTCTATCTAAGTCGCCATATTGAATTCATTTTATCAATATTATTATAACACATTTGTATATGTTCGGGGGATTAGGAACTGAACGGATTATAGTAATCTGGGTATATCACATGAAATTGACCCGTATGTTGCTTCTAGGAAGTTTTTGGCAAGATATTGACGGTCATTGAACTATTTAGTCATTCATATAGCTGGAAACCGGGGACTAATGGACTCAATTTAACCCTTCTGCCACGTTGAGACTAACATATGGTGAGTTATTGTCATTTCTATGGTTACTCGTACGGTGTTAAACGTGGAATTCTGTCCTGTCCTTCTTAGAATTCCATCAGTGAAGGGGGTGGGGTTGGGTGGTGACGTCCACTCGACGCAGTATAAGTTGGACATCAAAAGGGGTCAAATGTTATGTTTATCACTTTATATAGCACAATGAGGAATTTATTTCAAGTCTTGTGCAGACAACATTCCAAACAATATTTTGGCCAGAATCAGTGTCGGATGTTAGACCTGGTGACTATATATTTAAAGTTTGGGTGTTCCTGGTTAAAACCGTACATCAGAACGCCATAGAAACGCGGGCACCAGAACATGAACTTTGTAAAAAATATATAAAGCCACACAGAATTTTAAGAGGGAGAAAAACCCCGTTCCTGGTTATACTACGGATAAATGAATTTCTAGCTATATATTGAGCTAAGTTTAACCTCTAAACCGTGCACTGTAAAACTGGGAATAACCTCTTAACCGCCCATCATAAAGTTGAGTTTAACCTCTGAACATTCGATTAGAAAGTTGAGTTTAACCTCCAAACCTTCCATTATAAAGTTGAGTTTAACCTCCAAACCTTCCATTATAAAGTTGAGTTTAACCTCTAAACCTTCCATTATAAAGTTGAGTTTAACCTCTAAACCTTCCATTATAAAGTTGAGTTTAACCTCTAAACCTTCCATTATAAGTTGAGTTTAACCTCTAAACCATCCATTATAAAGCTGAGTTTAACCTCTAAACATTCCATTATAAAATCGAGTTTAGCCCCCAAACCTTCCATTATTGCAAACAAGAAATTAATACACATATATATAACTCAATCCCATGAGAAGCATATATATATATATATATATATATATATATTAAGGGATATATTTCAGTTCAAATAAGTGTAAGTTGTGGCTTTTATAAGTGAATATAGAGTGGTTTTATAATCTGACATATATATTAATATTTAACAAGAGGCGAGCGAATACAATAATATAGATTATATCATGATCTAAAAATATTAATCCCTTGGAGAAATTTAAAGAGACTCTATCAAGGAGAGATGACGGAATGAAGGGAGGAATGAATAGCTAATGAATAAATAATACGGGGAAATATGTCATCTATAAAATATAGTTTCGTATAGTTCGTTATATGTAGGTTCGAGACTATCGAGGTATTTATTATTTTCCCTGCGTATATGAAAGGAGTTCGTTCACAGCTATATACAATACTATAAATATGAATATCAAAAGAAAAAGCAGGACCTACTAAAGGTGTTAGACGTTTTGTCAAGGTCAGGGGTCAGCGATCAAGGTCAAGAAATCAAGGGAATGTGTAATCACCACAATAACTCCAACCCGCGGACGAATGAGCATTCGCCGCGTAGATCTGACATCCTACTTGTACCCAGGGGCAAGCTTATATGGTGACGACGAAAACTACTTTGGGCACAGCTATATACTAACTCATAAGACACCTGTGCCTTCAATATGGAAATGGAAGCGAGGGCCTGACAAGGACAGCTGTCTAGTCGTTCGGTTGGGACGAAAACCCAAGGTTACTTGTACACATTGGCGTTCATGTACAAGATCCCTTGGCAGTTGGAATTCGATGTAAGTGTAGGCCGCTGTCCGGGCAAATTTCCCTGATAGTACACTGTATGGCGTATGCCCGTCTTCATTAGCCCAGGTTAGGAGCAGAACAATAGGGCGTTAACCCCCTTTCATTTCACATCTCTTAATCGCTTATGCTACGTTCCCACTACCACGATTCGTGCTACGATTGAGATCGTAGTTTTAATCGTGGAGCAATCGTTCTGATCCTATCAGGCCCCGAGTTCACAAAGCATTCTCAGACCTGAGTTGAGAATTTACTCATGTTTGTTCGCCTTATTTTCAATCTAATTAAAATATAGATCTATATTTCGTTTCGTTTTTTTATACTTTCGATGGCCTACACTCATGTAGATCTAACTAGTTATAGTGGAAGCTCACGTTCTATGACGTCAGGTATCAAGCACGGGACATTTGACCCGATAACGTCAGTCATTCGATTAACCAATCAGCGACCGCCATGCTTTTCAAAATCTACGTTTGTTTTGTTATGATTTCTATCCACTGGTGTTTATAGTATAGACGTCGTTGGCTGGTAATATCTACCCACAGTTCCACGCATGAAAAGGTCAAACGGTCGATTCGACAGACCATTTGATTGGCTGACCCCTCATTTCAGCCAGAACACGGATTAAATAACAAGTCCTCCAGATCCAAGAGTAGTAAAGACAAGTAAAAATGAAATTTTGAACTATAAAAAACGAAACGAAATTGGATCTGTGTTTTAATCAGATTGCCTTATTTTAACTAAAATATAGCCCTTTATAACACTTTTGACGTTCTAATGTACCAAATACACTAATAAGAAACTATGTGCAAAGTTTTGTATTTCTTGAACAAATATATTTCTCATAAACTGTGATTTAAAGTTGAGCAAATTCTTTGTGAATGCTTTGTGAACTTGATAATATATTGAAGTCAGCCTTGACAATCGTGGTTATTGTATTGAAACCTATCCGAACGTACCAGATCGTGGACTCACGACAAAACACTTGTTTTAACTCCTCTCGCAAGTTTCCCCAGAAAACACTTATCTGCGATATTACCTTAGGTGGAAGCCGACGTTAAGCCTCATGACTGACTGGAGCGAAAATTGAAAATAAAGTATTTGAATTCAAAACCTTGACCTGCCTCTTTAAGCAATCTGTATTTTTTTTTGTCAATAGTATTATGTAGTGTGATATAAAAAGTAAAGCCCGGACATTATTACACACACAGAGACAGACAGTGGATATAAAACCTCGAGCTGTTGGAGGAATACGAATCTACGCTAATTAACTATTGACCGAGAAATCGGATTATGTCGAAGCTAAAAACAGCCCATCTCTGGCAGAGTGCTGCTAGACGATCAAGTCAGCTTACTACTACAGTCAAAGATCTTCACTGTGATAAAATGTTGAAACATAGGACCAGTTTCCAGAATTTAGCTCTTTCTGCAGTAGACAATAAAAGGTAACATTTTTGTTTTTATGAATCATGTAATTTTTTTAAATCATTTAACCGTGATCTTTTCAAAAGATTTGCAATGGAAGTGGATAATAAAATCGGGGTTTCGGTGGGGTGTTGTTAATATCCAGCGTGTTTTTCTCATGTTTGCTGTGTTGAATATAGGCACATATAGATGGGGCGGGGGGCAAAAAGCACAGGGTTATGAATGACCTAATATATGAATTGTAATAAGGCTAAATTTAAAAGTAAAGGCCAGCTCAGTTTTTGTCAAGGTCGTTGATTGTTGGCGAGAATGTGGGTTAGGTTTGAGAATTCGGGGGAGAGGTCAAGTCTCCACATAAGCACTGACCAAGGATGGTGAAAATTTGGTTCGTGATATTTCCTAGTTTTATTAAAAATACATGCAATACATTAAATTTATATAAATAGTTGGTTTTGCTCTTTGGTCTTCATTCTGGTGAAAAGAAAGAATAATTTAAAGCCCTGGGGTGAGGGTCACATTATGGTGTTTCCTACCAAGTATTAGCTTTTCAAAAAAAAAAAAATGAGTTTTTCCACTATCCCGGGGTTACGGCGAGGGATTCTTATAACTAGTTGAATTTTTTTTTGCTAAGGGTTAGGGCTTGGATTTGATATATTCTTTGTTTTGGGTTAGGGTGAGGAGTGGTGTTATTTAGTCCAATTTACTGTGCACCAGGATGTCCTTCATATGTTGCAAAACGTCCAGTGTGCACGCCCACTCTATGAAAACGTCACCTAAAAAGCGTCCATGGAAATCTGGTTTTAATGGGCAGAGTGGCACAACTCCACCATGAAGAGATTTGCATAACTTGGGCAGTTCCGGAAGACTGGAGTTATGCTTGGTCGTTAAAAGCGAAGTCATTCCTCCTCAGACACATTTGAGTAATTTCAGGATTGCTTCGTCCGGCCTGGATGCTTGCGGTTTCTGGCAATACCATTATCAGCAGTCAGATTTAGCGGATAGATAACCATATTGTCTTGCTGTTATGTATTCCTTGTCTTGCAATTCATATAGGATGTTGTTTATTAAGGTTACAATGTCCTTAAAGATGGGTTGGTCCAATTTAGTGTAATGTTTAGGATTATTTGTTTTCTGCCTCAGGGATATAGTCTGTGTGTTCATTATGACACAACACAAGCCTTTGTCGCTTTTCTGAATTACATGTATTCTGTTTTTGACTTTTTTGAGGGTGTTTAATGCTGTTTTAGTTGCTTGGTTGACATTTAGTTTTTGTGATTGTGGTTGAAGGGATGATATTTATGTGTTGATTTCGTAGAAAGATTTTTAGGATGACTGGTGATAATGGCTCTTTAGGTTATTTCTATGTGGATTTTTCTGTGTATAATTTTTTACCTCTGCCGGTTTTGTTCCTAAAAGAATAAGTCAACGAATGTGTTCTTTGGAAGCGATCGGTTTCCTGGGTTATGGGGTCTATGGATGTTATTGTGGGGGTTGGGGTGATTTGAAGACCTTTGTCAAGAATTTCATTTCTAGGGGGCTGAAAAGACGGCTTCTCATTCCTTTTCCCGAATCCTAGTTTTAATTACTCACCGAGCAGTTAACCATCTCTCTGGTCGTGCCTTTTAGTTCTATTTTACCCATGAAGTTTGGTAGGTCGATTTGAGACTAATATGTGGTAATGTTTGGTCATTTTGGAATTAACATATGGTAATTTTTTGTTCATTTTGAGACTAACATGGAAATGTTTTGTTCATTTTAAAACAAAATGGTAATGTTTGGTCATTTTGAGACAAGATGGTAATGTTTGGTCATTTTGAGACAAGATGGTAATGTTTGGCCTTTTTGAGACTAACATATGGCATTTTTTTTTATCTTTAACCCATATTCACCGACAAACTAGATATTATATCCCGTAAATATCCTATGATACATTGATAAAATACAAAGTAATACTTTGTTCATGTTGAGAAATGAAATGGGGTTTAACGTCTTACTTTTGTCTATTTTGAGACTAAAATATGGTAGTTTTCGGTTATTTTTATTCTAAAATATGGCAATTTTCCCTTTACCGCAATCATCTATATAACCAATATTTATCGACACGGGGGTTGGGATGGCCTAGTGGTCTAGAGTGCCGCGCTTCGATCTCTAGCTGGCGGGTCACCTCTGGCTTGCGGCTGTGGTTTCGATCCATGGTGTGAGCGTTTGTGGCATGGAGATAGGGGCGCCAGCTCAACCTCGTGGGTTTCCTCCGGGCACTCCGATTTCCTCCCACCGCTAAAGACCCCTACGCGCAAGCGAATTATTGAAATAAAATTAAACCATATGTTAGTCCCAAAATGACCTAGTTTGTGTCGAGTTGACGTTAAACCCATTTTTCTCTCTCCCCCCCCCCTCTCTCTCTCTCTCTCACCGACGGGATATTATATCCCGTAAATACCCTATGATACATAAATAAAATACAAAATACTTTTTTCATGTTGAGAAATGAAATGAAATGGGGTTTAACGTCCTACTGTTGTGTATTTTGAGACTACGATATGGTTATGTTTAGTAATTTTAGACTAACATATCAATATGGTAATTTTCTCTATATAACCCACATTTACCGACTAACTAGATATCATAGTTCCCGTCATGTGACCTATAAACCCTTGTATATCGATCACGATTATTTTCTATCAATCATCTAGGGCATATCATACTATTCCAGCCATAATCGATACTTTCCTATACAGGGATATATCTATTATTATTATTATTGTTGTATGACAGAGATATGTGGAGTTCGTGTAAGAATCTATACAAGTTAATACTCGTTCACTAACTAGCTTGTTTCCTTTATTGTACGTTATAAATTGCCAATCGACCTCTTATATATTAACATATAAATGTTTATTCATGTCATTTGTCAAGGCTTTTCAATATAAGAGTGAAATATGTAATGAATGTTATATTACGATTATGTGTCTGGCATATCGCACGCAACCCCTAGACCTCTCGGCCTACTGTACAGTCATGACAGTAAAATCATACTGATCAGCAGTGAATATTCGGTAGGCCGCTACAATATTAGAAGACTTTAGTAATCCTCTGTAAAACACATTGCAGTCAAATGCGTAATGAATGTAAATTAGCATATCGCACGCAACCCCAGACTTCTCGGCCTGTTGTGCGCCCATAATTTCCCCTATAGCACACTGCATGGCGTATGCCTGTCTCCATTAGCTCAGTTGGTGCAGCAGAATAGGACGTTAAACCGATTTTATAACATTTTATTTGCATTACTTACTTATTACCCTTACTAACTGTAAAAACAGTTTTGCCCAGGCAGCAGTGCTACGGCCTTCTCTTATATCAAATTCCAAGTGACCAGGATGTGTTTTTTACGCGCATGCCAATGTTTACACCTTACCTCAGTTTTTGCCCCATCCGAAAGACTATATATCCTGCATCACTGATAAAAGGGAACACCTGACCTCAGTTTTTCGTCCCATCCAATGTTTACACCTGACCTCAGTTTTTTGTCCCATCCGAAAGACATATATCCTGCATCACTGATAAGAGGGTACCATGCCTAGAAACCCGATGAACTTTCTGACACCGGGATTAAATATGATATCACCTGGTGTGCGAGCCAGCGCTCCATCCACTGCGCCACCGCGACGCCCAAGTACGTAAAAAAAACGTTTCGTTCCATTCATTCATACGAATACAGGCCTGCCATGGGATTGTTTATATCCATTGACCAATAATTGACCAGTAATTGACCAGATTCAATGTATAAAATATTAGCCATAAATTGATCGTCGTGTCCTGTATATTGCAGTTATTACCCTCTCATCTAAATCGTTATACATATATTGGCCTAAATAAGGCCAAAAAAACTAAATCACTGTGTTTACGGTTATTTCACTCTCCTTAATAGGGTCGGTCGCTCGAAGGGCTGTACCTAGTGGAAGTGCAGGAGGTCCATTGCACACCCAGAAAACTAAGGCGCCCCCTCCTCGTTCAATTATAAAATAGCACACTTGAATATGACCAGTTGGTCGGTGTTAAGGGCGCCCACACGCAAATGCGTTCGTTTGCCCTGATCTATACTTTCTTATATCACCTACGTGGAGGCTGTGGCGCCCATCCACTCTGCTGTGCTGCGCTCCCACTTTTAAAATCCTACATACGGCCCTGGTTGCTTGGATATTATCCTTTTCTTTCTTTTGTGGGTTAATATTGGATAGAGCAAAGTGAACTAATAACCTACATTGACATGTTGTATTCTGCAGCCCTTGTTTTGTGATTTGAAATACGGTAAATAGTTTATTATCTGTTTCCTAGCATTTCTAGCTTAATCACCGAGTTGGGGGTTGGGTGGCGGAATGGTTAGCGCGTGCGCGTTGTATCATACGTCATTGAGTCAACTGGCGAGGTTTCGATTCCATGCGTGCCAGCGAATTATTGAAATAAAATTGACCGATGTTAGTCCCGAAATGACCTGGTTTCTATCGAGTGGCCGTTAAATCTCTACCCCCACTCCCTCCCTCTCCTTCTCACTTTAATCACCGAGTAAGGTTCCCGAAAATAATGCCAATACAGAAACTAATGTATTTATTTGTATTTTTGGCCTAAACGAGGTGTGGATATAGATTTATGATTTTATGGCCAATCCGTTGTCCTTTTCATACGAGTGCATCAAAAGTTTCTACGTAGAGTCTTGTCTTTTGTCAAAAGAATTGCCTATTTGTTTGTTTCGTTGGTTCATTACACGTGTTCTTGTGAAATGTGGTCGTCATAAGCGATATATATGTGGGGAGTTTTTTCTTTGAAGTATGGACATTTAGATTAGTGGTCGTGAACTGTTTGGTCAGTTTAATGTTATTTCGTGTCGTGTTGGAAGACATTATTAGGATATCATCGCTGCAGGGTATTATATAGAAAAATGGCGTTCAGAAACAGGTAAGTTTTTTTTGTCTGGGCGTTTTATGTATGTATTTATCTACCGTAAATATAAAAGTACTTACACCTTATCTACTTTAAAGCGGCAATTTCATATTTTTAAGATATATTAAAATAAAGCCTTAAAATAGATGGTGTCTATAAACAGTCCTACTTTGTTAAAGAATAATCCTATAATTCACTATTGCCAGTTGAGAAATTGGCAAAAATTTCACTTTCAACATTAAATTCAAACGTTTGAAGATAACTATTGCATGGGGGGAATGGGAAAACAAGGGGGTTAATTGTGTTATTATTTCCGATGTGAAAGATTTTAAAGTGTGGAAAATAAAACCTATGATTGTATAATAGTGAGTTGACAACCTATTGAGCAAAGGACATAGAAATAAATATGTTTTGACTTTCTCGGAAAGTTAATCTACTTTCTTTCACGGTAAACGATGACACCACAACAGGTATTCCGCGACAAACACTCGTTTGATGACTTAACTTTTAAGGCACCTTTCGCTCACCAGAGAGAGAGAGAGAGAGAGAGAGAGGAGGGGGTGTTAACGTCCAATCGACACAAATTAGGTTATTTCGAGACTAACCCATGGCTTTCTTATTCTTTTGGTTTCTGGGAATTGTTCGACGTCTTCACAACAAACTGAGGATGATGTGTTATTTTCTATATAGGCTATATATATGCTAATTTGATTATTACTTTCAGAGACAAGGAGTTAAAAGCCAGAACTAGTGAACTAGAAGATATTAAAGCTAAATATAAAACCGAAAATGAAGAAAAAACGGTAAGCTGTAATATCTGATTACCAAAAGCTGTTTAATACGTTCTTTCAACACAAACTAGGTCATTTCGGGACTAACATGGGTAAAATTTTATTTCAATAATTTGCTTGCGCGTAGGGTCTTTAGCAGTGGGAAGAACCCTTGTAGTTAAGTCTGTAACTCGGTATCAAAATCTTCTACATTGAAAACACGAATTATTTGTAAATTTAAATCAACATTGATGTTGTGATCTTGCCGGGAAAAGATGGGTTACTGGTGTCTAATATTTCAGATAAAATAAACATTTTACCATTGGTATACGAATCGTGTATCATAATGCGTGTCAGCGCCTTTTGTAACAAGGGACTCGAAGAACGAGGTTAAACATATGCCACAAGTCATGCGCAATAAATACTATCGGTGTAGACTGGGATAACCAGATGCTAGAGGTTGCCACTCCATTGAGACTTCTGGCGTATTTCGCCTAAAATAACTGACTTGAACTTAGAGAAAAACAGAAACGCTTGAATGTAAAACAGTTTATACATTCATATAACATTATTATATGCGTTGCAACCCATTTGTGTGAAATTTTAGGTACCAAATACTAGCGATTTACGTCCTTTAAATATAGTACATAGAACTGAATTGCTATAACCTACTATAACCTGAAGTACAAGCAAACCTTCAGCAACTGGCATCACTTTAATTATTTGTTGAAATCATCTAAGTGCGAATAGTCTATAAGTACTGTACGTTTCACAAGCTATTCGAGTTCTTAATTAGCTTTTTTACCGGACATTTTCTGCTGTTATGAACAACTTTCTTTGATGTGGATGCGTGTCGAGATTCTGAACACGAGAGACACGCTACCTGCAGAGAAGTTATTTACGTACGTCCTGTCTGTGTGAAATGAAATGAAATGGGTGTAACCTCCTACACTATTCTGCACCGACTGGGATACTATATACGAGCATGTGCCGTGCAGTGTGCTGTGAGGGGAAATTTTGCCCAAACAGCGGCGCAACGGCCTACTCTTATATCTCCTGACTAGGTAAAACCACGCCGAAAAAACTGACGAATACCGGGATCGATACCAAGGCCTCCGGGCTAGCGAGCCAGCGTCTTGCTCACTGAGTCACCACGGGTTACGTCGTGCCGATGCAGGTGCGTTTTAATGTTGATCTAAACAAAGGAAGTGATCGGGTCTTGGGATCATTTACATTATGTAGTAACGTGTATATTTTATTTAGTTTATTTGTGGGAAATGTACTATTTATTTGCTGCACATTCGTGTTTGGTAGAATAATGAATGTTTTAATTAGTTGGTTTGTTTTATTTTTTTGCGGCTAATCACTGTTGTAATGACTAACTTATGTGATGTGGATTCTGAATTCGTGTTAAAGCAGGTATTTTAAATTTTAACGTGTGAACTGATCTAAAAGAAGTGTCCAGAGTATCGATCTTGTCTTGTAATTATTTGATCAGGTTGATCGATGAGGTTATTGATTTCCATGAAGTAGAATTAAAGAGATAGTTCACTGAAAGAGTATATTGATTCCTGTAGAGTATTCTAAATATTCCTTTTTGATGGGATGTCAATTCGTTCTTTCGTTTCTGGAGTTTAGCATCCACTTCCACCAGGCATCTCGATTTTCCGGCGTGGTTTCCCCTTGTCAGTGATGCAGAAGGAGGGCCTGACAAGGAGAGCTGCCTAGTCGTTCGGATGGGACGAAAAACCGAGGTCCCGTGTACACATTGGAGTGCACGTAAAAGATCCCTTGGCAGTTGGAATTCGATATAAGAGTAGGCCGTAGCTCCGTTTCGCGGGCAAAATTTCCCTCATAGCACACTGTATGGCGTATGCCCGTCTTCCATTAGCCCAGGTCAGGTGCAGAAGAGTAGGACGTTAAACCCCATTTCATTTCATTTCATTTCCACTTCCACCAGGAGTGGTATCGTAGACAAGGATATCAGTTGTTGTTTGTTGTTTATTGAAGATTTAACGTCCTGCAATCACATTATATATGATATTATATAGACAGGTTGATTATATTAAATTATTTACACTTCATGGGTTGAAAGTTGGTAAACACACACAATTCAGGTGTCCGTGTATGTCTAAAGTCTCCTTAAAATTGGTCAACACACAAAATAAAAAGTCCTTGTATATTAAAAGCCAAATTAGATCACACTTATAAAACCGCTGTCGTGAGAAGTGGGGTTGAGTCATCTTCTCCCTTTGTCATAATAAAAAATATGTTAAAACAGTAGGTCCAGCTGACAGATGTTTGGCACCATCAGTGCGGATGAAAAAAAACCGCAGGGAAAAAGAATCCACTTGCGTTACAGGTATGTGGAAAAGCGAAGTGCTCGCAGTAAAAACAACATATTAAAAACTGTTCGTCCAATAAGTTCCATATCGCTAAAAGTTATAAGTCCTATAATACGGTTCACAACGTCGTTCGTTCGTTTCTGGAGTTTAACGTCCGCTTCCAACGGGGGTGACATCAATTAAACGTTAAAGGCATTCCATTAGAGTTTTTCTTGCGCACGACTCTCCCCAGATAAACGTTACCTGAAAAAAGAAAGAAGAGTCAGTAGCAACACAGAACAAAACAATTAAAACAAATTAAACCATTTATAGAAGACAAAATACGTGGCATTTAATATTTAGACATAAATTAAATTGATTGATATGCATTGTCATTGTTGGTAATGGTTGTGTATGTCCCTATTCTTTTATTTTGTGATTTTTCCCTAGTATATTTATCAAAACGTGCAGCATTTGTAACTAGATAAGTAGTTCCTTGTTTTCTGATATTATATAGGCATCCAGATGGCTTGGGTCTAACCTGGTCTAAACAACCAGTTATCGTTCTTTGACTAGTGCTCTTTTAGCGCAACTAAATAAACAGTTAATTCCCGATTCTGTCATGAATTTTGAGATAGCCTCATAGATTTTATGTGACATATATTATGCCGAGGGGTATATTGAAGTTTGGCATCGTCCACTAAATCGTCTTTTCTCTTCCAGTTTAATGCACGCAATGATGACATGATTAACGGCCAAATTGTGGCCACATTCGCACTTCGCTGGGTTAAATTTATGGTCGGTAATTAAATCTTTAGTTCTCAGTCTTGTGATTAAGCTACAGATTTTGCGAAATGCGTGATTGACCTCAGCTTTTACAACCAGATCGTTATTTAATTTGAATCTAAAAGAATTTGCTCTGGTCAACTCAGTTTTCCATTCAGATTTAATCTTAGTTTAAGCAATGCTGTTAAATTCATAAACGCTATATTTTAAGTTTTCGGCCTCACAGAGACCGAGTCCTTAGCGAGCCAGATTTTCTGCCGACTCCTTGCCTTCTATGCCAACATGGGATGGTATCCATGTAAATTCGACGGTTTTATTTTTCTTTCGAAGGGAACAAACACTCGCTCGAATATTCTGAACAATTTCTGGTCTAGATGTTGTTTTATCATGTATTATTGACTTTATGCTGCTCAGGGAGTCTGACACAATGCCTACTCTTTGAATGGTGGTCGACATAAGCCACTCAAGAGCTGTGGATATTGCCTTTAATTCTGCGGTGTGGATGGAACATCCATCTGGTAGCCTTTTTGATATATTGATATTAAATTCAGGAATTACTACACCTCATGCAGTTTTGTTTGATCCATCCATTTATATTTTCACATGAGATGACCGTTTTTCGTTCAAGAATTCTTTAGATAACATTTCTTTCTTAGTTGTTAAAACAACATTGCTTAAGCTTATGTCATAGTGTGGGTTTAATACAGTCCATGGGGCTTGATATGAAAATGCCTTGTTAGTAATCTGATAGTAATAGATCATTTGCTCTGTGACCGAACAGTTGAGTCTCTGTTTCAACATTTCTTAGAAAATTTTTTCCTTAATGTTTTTGTACCCTTAAATGTTGGACAACTGTCCCCAAGATATTGCATCTTAGCCCAGTTACTCAATATCAGTTCGTTGCGCCTCAATTCGAAAGACATTTCACCTACTTCATTGTGCCAAATGAAGCTTTTGTGGCTATCTTTATTGTCTGATGGCCTAGTGGTCTAGAGTGCCGCGCTTAGACCTCTAGCTGGCCGGTCACCTCTGGCTTGCGGCTGTGGTTTCGAACCCTGGTGTGAGCGTATGTGGCATGGAGATAGGGGCGCCTTCTCAACCTCATGGGTTTCCTCCGGGCACTCCGGTTTCCTCCCACTGCTAAAGACCCCTACGCGCAAGCGAATTATTGAAATAAAATTGAAAGCATATGTTAGTCCAAAAATGACCTAGTTTGTGTCGAGTGGACTTTAAACCCCATCTCTCTCTCTCTCTCTTTGTCACTAAGGATGTTGTTCAATTCCAGTTTCATAGACGACAATTTCCTATGATCCGTTCAGAAGAGCATACCTACTGTTTTACTTTCAGATATTCGAAATCCCCAATCATTGGACCATTTCGATAATTCGTCTAAAGCTTCTTGCATTCTCGTTCTAACGGTGCCGTAGTTAGTGGGCTTAATGTCCGCTACCACGTATTGTGACATCGCAGACAATATGAAATGCAAATAAGAAATTGTCACACTGTATTGACAACAACCTAAACAAAAAGCTTGGGTTTAATGTTCGATCACCAGGTCGTTAAGAACGACAATAAAACAAGTCTCTGCCAATAAAACACGATAATAACAATAGCCAACTGTCTGCTGGAGCTTAAATGGTTAAATTAATGTGAGTTTATATCATTCACAATATATTGTTGAGTACAATAAAGCGATCGGATTTATTACAGGGCCGTACCTAGCCGGATGCAGGGGGTACATTGAACCCCCAGAAAAATAAGGCGCCCGGAGAAATGACGCCCCGTCCTGATCCCCCCAAAAATATAATTTGGCAATCATTCAATTATAAACTAGTGCACTTGATGCCAATGGGTTCGTTTGCCCTGGTCCAAACTTTCTTATATCACTTACGTGGAGGTTGTGGCGCCCCACCACTCTACTGCACCCCATGTTTATGATCTACCCATACAACACCTTATTACTCGACAAACATAAGTTTCCTATGATAACAATATGATTACAATACGGATCTTTATTTCGTTTCTTTTTTTATACTTTCGATGCCCCCCCCCCCCCCACACTACACGAAGATCTGTCCGCGGGGGGGGGGGGAGTCGCGTCAGGGGTCATACAAACAAACTTTGACCCTATGACGCCAGATGTTTGTTCAACCAATCAGCCATGTTGTTTCTAGTTGGATAACTACCGTTCCATACACTGTACGCCAAGAACTCGCAGCAAAGGGTCGATTCATTGGCTAAACTCTCACATCACCCAGAACGCGGGCTATATAGCAATTTTTACAGATGCTAGTGTTGTAAAGAAAAGTCAAACGAAATGTTGATCTGTTTTTTTAATCAGATTGCTCGGGGAACCACGATGAATATAGCGCAGCCGTGGCTCGGGCCCGTAGCCCGTAGCCCCCCCCCCCAATCGAATTAGCCCCCCTCCCCCGAAATATTTCGCCAACAATAATGATTTCTTAGTAGTGTTCTTAGCCGGCCACATCCTTAGCCCCTCCAAAAAGTGACTCACTGCAATTGTCACAATAAAATCCCCGAGTCACTTCTGTTTGCACTCAGTATGACATCCAAATGAATTTGCGCTTTTAGGGGCCATTTTCAAATTAGAATTTGAACAAAAAAGCTAGGACGGGTCTTTAAAAATCGAATCAGCAATGGTCCTTTTAAACCTTGAAACCTTTTTCTGGTTTACAGATGGTGAGATGTATTTTCTCTAATTTATTTCATGGCTTAAAACTCCTAAAATTTGTTTTCAATAACTGGTAAGGTGATGTAGTGGAGTAGACCGACGTTTCTGTCAGGTTAAATGTTTGCTATTTGGTGCTCATTCGTTAGGGTGTACGATTAGGCCCTAGTCTCAAACACCTATGGTCGAAACGTTCACAGTGTATCTTACACCGAGTAGATTCTTCTTGTGAAATTATAAATCCTGTTTAATTTGAATAAAATTTCATCTGTACTTTGATATATTTAAAAATGTTCCTTCTTTATATTTCTGAATACCAGATCCCTATATACATGTAGATCGGGTTGTAGAAAATGTGGGGCCCACCTGGGAGGCTTGAGGTTACAGGATATGAAACAATAGTTGGATAGTCACACCTGGCAACTTGTCTGGAAAGTTGACGAGCTGTGGAACGTCTGTTTAGTGCGGGGTTAAATTTGGGGAAATTAGTCACATATATGCGCCAAAAACCAGCCGTGACCCTATACTTTATTCTTGGTAGGTAACAAGCAAGTGGTTGGCGCCCATGCATTGCCAAACCCTCGCACGCCACTAATCTGGACTTCTGGAACTGGTATAGAGAGAGAAATGGGATTTAACGTCCACTCGACACGAACTAGGTCATTTTGGGACTAACATATGGTTTCAATTTTATTTCAATAATTCGCTTGCGCGTAGGGGTCTTTAGCAGTGGGAGGAAACCGGAGTGCCCGGAGGAAACCCACGAGGCTGAGAAGGCGCCTCTATCTCCATGCCACATACGCTCACACCAGGGTTCGAAACCACAGGCGCAAGCCAGAGGTGACCGGCCAGCTAGAGGTCGAAGCGCGGCACTTTAGACCACTAGGTCATCCCAACCCCCCGGAACTGATATAACATCACGTAGTTTTTGAGGGTGTTTTAAAGGGATTTTTTGAACATTTTAGAAATTACAAGAGAAATTGGATGGTCTTATAGTGAACCAGACAGAGAGTTCTAGAAAACTCCAATCTTATATGGAAACAAACGAGAGACTTAAAATTGAGGTGAAGAGGAAAACGGAGGAGGTTGAGAAATTACAGAGAAATGTTAATATTCTGGAAGACCGGGTCAGAAATCTTGAAATAAAGGGTAAGGGAAATGTTTATGTGGGATTAGGACAACATCTGAAGTAAGAAGGAAAGACATACAGGTCTTTCAGCTATCAATGTTGGCAGAGAAAGTTCCTCTTGCTTTCCCCTCTTGTCAGTGGTGCACGGACAGCCATAGGCGCAGGAGGACAATCTCATATGGGGCGGGGTCTGGCGCTATTTGCCCGAAAACTTTCTTTGTCAGCCGAATCAATCATTAACCAAATAAATATTCCACAAAGCTTCACTTAAGTATTATAGTATTCAAAACATAAACCGCGAGCGATTTTATTTTACAATAATATTTCTATATATAGTCTCAATCTCTGATGTTTGCACCCGAAAAACGTTAATATATTGCAGGCAAATTCGATGGTTCACCGAATATTGGGGAGAGGGGGGGGGGGGTGAGGCTTATGACGACAGCCTCGCAACGAAGGGCGTTTAGGGTCCCGATGGGACGAAAGATACCCGGACAGTTGGAAATCGAACGTAGCATGAAACAACGTCTGTCTTCATTAGCCCGGTGGTTGCCGAAAAGTAGGACGTTAAACCCCAGTCACCCAGGTGAAATAATCCACCTTTATCCCTTGACAAGACCATGATGTATCTTGCCAACACAAACGTTGCTAAAAAAAAAATGTGGCTGATCTCTTCTTGCTTACACAACGTTAAAAAATCGCCTTCTTTGATTGGCATTTAATAATTGAACTAATTAACACAGGGTACACTTTTACAGATACACAATTATTGTGGTTAATACTTATCGACATTTTGACGAGGATATTGTCGTCGAAACGTCGCTTAGTATTAATAAAAAGACGAGAGTGTCCCCGTCGAAACGTCGCTGAGTATTTAACTCAGTACTTGTGTATAAGACGAGAGTATCCGCGTCGAAAGTAAATGTGTATCCGTAATATTGTAGCTTGCGTAAATAAAAAATTAATTTGAAAAATGGTTCATTCCGTGTTATTATATTTTAAAGTTTGTGACAAAATGTATCTATTAAAAATTTCAGCATGCGAAGTGGAGAAAGCGGAACTAACTCTGGAGTCCACGAAAAAACTTCTAGATAGCAGTCAGTAAGTTCAAGAAACGTTATATATGGATTTAGAGGATTATGTTTTGTTTATTGTCTTTGTTTTGGTTATATACATAAGGGGGGCCACAGTGGCTCAGTGAGTAGGAGGCTGGTCGCTAACCTCGAAGTCCCTTGTTCGATCCCTGTGTTTGATGATAAAGTTAGGGATTTCTGGGGTGGTGTAGGACGGGGGATCTAAAAAATGGTAACCTTTGGTCGATCGAATGGTATCAAAAAACCCAGGTCCCGTGTACACATTGGCATGGAGATAACGAACCCTCGGCAGTTGGAATTCGAAGGTAGTGTGGTTATTCAATCATTTATAGAAATGAATGAGGATATGTTATTCTTTATAGGCATGGGTTATGTTATTTTATGCATTATAGACAGCCATGGGGTTATATTTTTTTATTATCTATAGAATTGAAGGGGTTATTTTATTATTAATAGAAATGAATGCAGGGTAAAGGAATCAGAAATCAGACAAATGTCATCAAAGTTAGAAGAAACAGAGAATGATCTGAAGGTATTTATATCAGTTACGTCAGTATGTTTTTGTTTGTTACAAGTTTTACGTACAATGCATAATACATGATGTTATGGGCAGGTTAGTTTAATTAATGTTGTTTACATATGAAATAATGCAAAAGGGTAAAAAACATAAAAAATTATTTTATGAAATTTCACTTTAAAACCTCGTGTTAAAGTTTGCCACACATATGGGCCCCATCTACAACCCAGTCCATTTAAGACCGATTGCATAACGGTAAACTCACCAGAAAAGGAATGTCTTCGCGGAATTGTTCGCACTTTGGTTTTACATTATATACCCACCCTAAAATTGATTCCCCATTTTCTCCAGTATGCAACAGAAGAGAATAAACATTTAGAAGCTAAAATGGAGGATCTGAAAAAACAAATAAGACAAGAACTGATGAAGAATGAATTAATAGAAAAGGTATCATATATTTTCTCACTCCAACTCACCAATAATTATTTCTTTCGCATTTTCCGAGATTCTTTCCGGGTAAGGGGGACCGCGTGGCTAAGTGGGCAAGACGCTGGCTCGCTAGCCTGGTGATCAGGTGTTCGATCCATGCATTGGCTGAGAAAGTTCATTTCGATTTTCTGGCGTGGTTTCTCCTTGTCACTGATGCAGAACGGAGGGCCTGACAAGGACAGCAGTCTAGTCGTTCGGATGGGACGAAAACCGAGGTCCCGTGTACACATTGGCGTGCACGTAAAAGATCCCTTGGCAGTTGGAATTCGATATAACAATAGGCCGTAGTGCCGCTGCCCGGTCAAAATTTCCCTCTTAGCACATTGTACTGCGTATGCCTGTCGTCCATTAGCCCGGGTTAGGGGCAGAAGAGTAGGACGTTAAACCTCATTTCATTTCATTTCTTTTCGGATTATCGCCCTTATTGTTAAAATTGTTTAATGTTCTAGGATGTCCACTGCTAGCAGACTATCAGCATTTAAGAGACGACCACCGACAAGAAAGGTCGCCCAGTGGAGGCTTACCACTGGCCACCCGATTCATTCACTTGATTTTTGATGGTTATTTCTCACAATGTCTGTGTGGTTTGTCTTGTAAGCATATTTGACTTGCCGGTTTTGTTTTGCGAGTTGTGCAGCCCGACACGCAGGCCCTAGATAACAAACCTCATCTCTCAACCCTCTGTGTTTCGAGATAAGAGATGATCCTATATAGTTTCGCGTAACAGTACAGCCTAGATAACAAACCTCATCTCTCAACCCTCTGTGTTTCGAGATAAGAGATGATCCTATATAGTTCCGCGTAACAAAACCGAACGCGAATCACATCGGGTCTCAGTAAGCAAAATTGAAAATATTGTTCATCAAAACAGCGATTGATTATTTTTATTTATAATATTTCTGCCACACCCAATTACAATTAAACATATGATTTTACCTGAAACGGGTATAAATCATCGTATTTGAAATCGAGGCATTAAGCTCTTGCTAAGAACGCCATTTTTGTACGGTATATGTATAGCAGTGTATGTCGGATATCTTAGGTAAAAAAATTAGGTTTGCAATCTTGAAAAAAGTCACTGGTCCACGTTCCATCAGAAAGACTATACCCTTTTCCTTGCATGGCCCTCGATCGTGCTGCAATAGTTTTCTAAGCCAACACCAGTAACATATACCTTCATTGTTTAAGTAACATATAGTTATGACATATTGTTTTGGTTTTTTTTTATATATATATGTAGGGTTTGGATACTATACCGCGGCTACAAGAAGAGTTGGAGCAGCAAAAGAAACGTTTGGAGGAAACAGAGAAAGAATTAACTGATAAAGCAGCTTTATTATCAGCAAGTAGGCAGTCTATTAGAGATTATATAGATAGAATAAGGGTAAGCAGACACGGTCTATTATAGGCCAATGGTACGCCAACAGACTATTATTATATGGGAACAGTCTATTATATATAAACAGTCTAACAGGGACATGTTCTGGTAGTTATGTATTACGAGGACCCAGGTCTAGTCCACTGCTGAAACTGAATTGAACTTAGTATCATACTAATTTTAGAATTCCACATCCCACAAATATATGAAGTGTGGGTACATTTCTCATGTATGCTTAGGGAGTACATGCAGTCATTTAATTAAAAATAAGATATGTTTATTTCAGGAAGTTGAGGAGAGGGTGACTGAATCAGAAACATTAAAACGGAATCTGACTACAGCTCACCATGAGATTCAAACATTAAAACATCTGATGAGAGGAAAAGATGTCGTCATGTTTCAGAAATTACAAGCTATTGAACAGGCTAAGGTAAGAGAGGGATGACGTGTGTCCGTTTACATTAGACCAGTTGGTGCAACCACCAGGCGCGGATCCAGAGGGGGGGTCCGGACCCCCCCCCCCCCCCGCCCTGCTCAGGCTTGAAAAATTTTTATGCGATTTTATTGGCGATTTTTAGACCTGTAATTTTGGAATTTACCTTCCGGAAATACGTCAGAATGCACCAAATTGAATCTAATTTACCGCAATTATCAAACCTAGACCCCCCCCCCTGCAAAATATCCTGGATCCGCGCCTGAACCACATATCTAAGTAAAAATATTGTTATAAATAATTTGTGTTTTCTGTTTCAGTGTGTTTTATCAAGGCAAGTGAAGAATGGCGACGTGACACCTGATATCAGTAAACTGAAGACTTCCGTCGATAAGCTCAGTAAACTCATCCGAGCTGATAGTTGGTAAGTAAAACATTTTGGATAGATACAACAGGCTAAGAAACCCGAGATCCTGTATTGGACTGAGGAGACCCCGGTTTCTAGCGTGGACCGAGAAGAACGTCGGGATCCTGTCGTGGTTCTAGAATAAACCTTCGGTATACTGGCGTGGACGTCGAAGAATCTTGGAATCTTGACGTTGGCCGAGAAGATCCCTGGGATCCTAGCGTTGACATGGAAGAACATCGGGTGTTGGCGTGGACCGTCATCCTGACGTGGATCCTGACGTGGTGCTAGAAGAACCTTGGAATTCTGGCTTGGATCGAGAAGAATCCTCGGAATCCTAAAGTGGGCCAAGAAGAATTTAGCGATTTTTCAATCCCGTCACCAACTTGTCAGGAGTAAATTGTTCTTGCCTGGGATGAAAATTTGAGACCAATTTGTGTACACATAGCACAGGAGTAGGCTTGAACGCCACTGTCTGTGAAAGACTTTCCTCCCTAGCATTGCTAACATGACTCCAAAATACCGGATCTTAATGTCCATTCTCTCCTTTCCAGTCAAGAAATGGGTGAAGATGATAAAATTGGATCGAGTTTTTCACGACAGAAATCAACCTCGTTTAGATCTAGTTTTGTAACAAACGGACATGTAAGTATTTACACAACAACTCTGTGAAGGGGATGTCGGGGCTAGTTCCAACGTTCTTCTTCTTAAAATCCTGACTGATTAAAAACTATGCAAGATGCATTTACTCGGATTTCTCCCATTGTTGTGGAATATATTTACCTTTTGAAAACTACCAACAAAGCGAGTTTACTACCGCGAATCGGTTCCCACTGAGTTTGTGTATTTCATGGACCTCGTTGGCTCAATTAGTAAGGTGCTGGCTGGCCAAACAGGAGGCCCTAGTTTTGAATTCGGATTATCCCGTGTGGTTTTCGCTTGTCGGTGGTGCAGGGCGGAGAGCATAGCAAAAAGCGTTGTCTAGTCGTTCTTAAAAGAATCCTTGACAATTTAATGAATTCAAATTAACAGTACGCATTAAATCATCGTCTCCGTCCAGGCGAAATTCCATTCATGCACGGTTAATGCAGGAACATAGAACCTCGTTTCATTTCTGTGTACGTGCAATATTCTCGGGATAATGCCCGGTGTGTAGCTCTCTATGACGTCATTTATTGTAAGCAAACCTTTTGGGTAGCCATAATGATTATAGAATTAGAGTTTTCGAACGTTGTATTTGAGATCCTCGTTTCAGCCCCCCCCCCCCCACTAGCGTTGTATTTAACCCATTTGAAAGTAATCATTGCTTTTTGTGTTTATTTTGTATCCAAAGGCAAACAGTTTAGACGTCAATATAAAACCGTTTAGTTCCGGTAACAGAAGCAACAAATCTAGAATTCAAGATCACCGACGTCCAGTAACAGCAATAGTATATCCAAGTGTTAGACCAAGTACGTCAACGGCACGAAACAGGACATTTCTCACTTCTGAGTTCCATTCTGGAATTAATTCTGATCGCCAAATCTTCTCGCGACAGGGTACAAATCGATACAAGGAAAGCATAAGTCCGCGGCACTGCCGGTTTCGGAACTCTAGTTTAGCTTCAAACTCTGCGGACAGTGAAAATGAATCATCGTGCTTAAGTAGTTCAGGAGCAGAAAGGGATGATAGAATCCAGCATGATTTAAATCGTATAACGGGAAAGGAAAGGGATGAAATTTTGACCGGTTTTATAAACGTTGGAGACAGAATCAGGATAACTGTTCAACCGAAACAACCCAAATATGGCCGCAAAAAATGTAAGTGATTAGAGGTGTTTTTACGTACTAATATCCACGTGCGGGTGATTATGTAAAATGATCATTCCCGTCGTTCGTCCTAACATGAAGAGAAGGCTGGGTGTGAATTGGACGGGGTGTGGGTAACCCCTCAACAACACAAAATATACGAACTGGAGTTGGGGAGGGGTAACGGCCGGTTTTGATACGGCTCAACAAAATAAACATTTTCCAGCATTTTACATACATTGTAAAAAATTTCAACATGGAGATTTTTGTTGCCACACGCGTTACTGTGTGGGTTTGGAATTTTACCTCTTCTAGGCCCGTTTCTATGTATGCGTTTTGTGGCGTTTCCGCTCGCGTTTTCGGTCTAATACAAAGTTAATTGGACCGTTTTCATGTAACCGGCGAATCCATTTAAGGTATTTATGACCTTTCTTTGTTTTTGATTTTCGGTAAATGCCCAGCCTACAATGCTATAACAGGTCAATTGCATTTTGTCACTTCAGCACTTCCATTCAAATCTGGGCGGTGTATAAAGGGTATTGATTTTTTGAGTTGGGCACGACTGACCCACCCGCCAGTCGCACCTACCCTTATATCTCAAGTACCCTAGCACACATGGCAAAGTGGACCAGACCGCGTCCGAGTCCCATTTCCGGCCCCCCGACCCACCGGACCTCCCACCCGGATGAAACCAACCATGACTGCTGCCCAGCAAAGACACTATGTCTTACCCAAACAGCCAAGCTAGCCCCCTTCTTGTGGCTGGCACAGGCTAGTTTCCTATAGGAAACAATTAGTCTACGATATCACCTCTGGTGGAAGTGGACGTTAAACTCCCAGTAACAACGAACGAATGAGTTGGGCATTACGGGGTTGTTATGGCACGGCTTGCATCTTACCTTCACTATCGTAGTCAATTGACGTGGATTAAAAACCAAGACTAAATCATTCTATTCATCTTTCGAACGGAGTTCCCCATGGTCCTTATTGGGACTTCTACTATTAGCGATTTATACAATCAGTGTCGCCAATATACCTCTGTTACGCTGAAGAGACACAAATTGTTGACAACTGAAATTTAGTAGAATAACAGCGTGTACACAATAATATGTCAAATCTGGGATGACCAATAATATACTCAAATTCAATGATGACAAAACGGATGTCATGGTTGTTGATTGAACTGTAGATATCAAAATAAATCAACATTTAACATACAAAGCATTGACTCTCAAATACATATTTTGGACTCCGTTACGAATATTGATGCAAGTCTTGATTCTGAGCTTAGAATGGAAAGCATTGTCAATCAGTTGTGTAAGGTCAGCTATTTCAATCTCAGGTATATCCGATAAATTGGAAATCTTATTACATCTTATTACAAAGAATTGTCACACGAATCGCGTGTCAGAATGCTTTCGAGAGCCATTTGTATAAAGCAACTTTATGAACGAGGCTAAACATATCCCATGTAGAAGAATACTATCGGTGTAGACTGGAATAACCAGACGCTAAAGATTGCCCTACAATTCGGATTCGTCGCGTATTTCGCCGAGCATCAATAATTCGAAATTACAGTAAAAACAGAAACAATTGAATGTAAATCAGTGTAAATACATCCATATTACATTATTATTATATACGTTGCTACCCATCTGTGTCAATATCTAGATGCCAAAGAATAGAGTGGTAAAGTGAAATATAAGAGTTATTTATCTATTGTAGTTAAACCTATAAATTACAGTGGTATAGTGAAATATAAAGGTTATTTAGATAAAACAACGCATGATTCGAGATTAATGGTGGGTGTCAAGCTAGACGATTCTAGTAAGTTATTTCACATCTTTTATGTTCAAATCAGTGATCGAGTTTTCTAACCAATGGGTAGGGGCGCCTGTATAACCACGTGGCTTTTCTCTGGGTCCTCCTACTGCCCTAGCCACATACGCACAAGCGCATTATTGAAATAAAATAGAACCATATGTTAGCCCCGAAATGATCAGGCTTGTGTTGGTGGACGTTAAAACCCATTTATCTCCCTCTTTTCTAACGAATGAACTTTAACTTATATTAGGTAGCCGCGATGGTTCAGTAAATGAGACGTTGACTTGTTAACCTGGATTTCCCGTGTTCGATCCCGGTTTTGGCAGAGAAAGTTATTTTGGGCGGTTCCCCCTTGTGGGTGGTACAGTACAGGCAAGGGAACAGTGTATAGTTGTTCGGGTGGTACGAAAAACCGAGGCACCGCCTACATGTTGACAATTGGAATTCGAAATAAGAGAAGGTCATAGTCCCACTTCCCCGGACAAACTTTCCCTCGTAGCACATTGAATGTCGGATGCCCATCTTCATAAACCGGGCCGGTGCCTAAAAGTGGAATGTCAAGTCTAATTAAAATTTAAACTGGTTCACATCATCTAAACAGTGGCGGATTAAGCTCCACCAAGGTCTGAGGCGGCAGTTTCTGGAGGGTCTATTTAAAAAGGCGTGGGCCTAATTAATTTCGGGTCAGGGCCTTTGTTGATTCCCGTTGGGCCTAAACCCCACCCCCTAACATTCATTGTCTATGCGTTTTTAATCGTATCAGACAAGTCTAAAAAAAATTTTGTACAAAATCTTTGGGCCCGAGGCTCCAGCCTCATCAGCCTCACTGATAATCCGCTACTGCATCTAAAAATTTATATTTTATTTTAGTTAATTACGTTTTATAAATATACAGTATGTGATGGTATGGTTAAGCATAATATTGTATTTTTACAGTGTGTGGTGGAACGGTTAACCATAATGTTTTATATTTTACAGTAGGGGATACAGATGGTACGGTTAACGGAAAGAGTTTTATGTATACGCCGCTAAATCAAGGAAAATATTTTAAAATACAGGATATCTCTTCAGTCTTTGACAAAAAGGTAAATTATTCTCTCTGATTTCAAATATTTCACCAAATGTGAATTATTATTTATTCTATATAACAATGTTGTTATTATATCAGTTCAACGGTTGTACGTGACAATGCGTAGGGTCGCCTGTCCATAGAATTAAACCATATGTTATTCCCGAAATGAGCTAGTTTGTGTCGAGTGGACGTTAAACCCAGCTCTCTCTCTCTCTCTCTCTCTCTCTCTCTCTCTCTCTCTCTCTCTCTCTCTCTCTCTCTCACTATTCCCGTTCAATAGCTATATTTTATGGCATTGTACTTCAACTGTATCATGTTTTATATGTTTTATATGTTTCGGGCTGATAGTTATAATGATTTGACTTTAACTGTATCATGTTTTATATGATTCGGGCTGGTCGTTATAATGATTTTACTTTAACTGTATCGTGTTTTATATGTTTCAGACTGGTAGTTATATATCAACAGAGATATTAATGGTTCAGTTCGCAAATCAAAATAAACAACATCAACATAAACAACACTATGATGATTCAGATAGCTCGGACTGTTGATCATTACATTCAGATAACTCGGACTGTTGATCATTACATCAAGATACCTCGGACTGTGGATCATCAAGATACCTCGGACTGTGGATCATTACATTCGACTTAAAACCGTTGATCCCGATGAGAAATATACAATATGGTAATCCCAATCTGATTAAAGCACAGATCCTGTTTCGTTTCGTTTTTTATAGTTCAAAATTTCGTTTTACTTGTCTTTACTACACTAGGATCTGGAAGAGTTCTCCCGTAATCTGGAAAAAATTGGAAGTCAAATTTTGGTGAAAATTGCGTTAGACCCATATTTGGACTTAGTACACATGTATATAATAATAGGTTTTTTCCTCCTTCACCGAAAGGGCTTCTAATTATCTTCATCTAAAAAGACAAAATTGTTTTATATTCAGTAGCTTAACAAAACAGTTTTCCTTTGTTTACTCAAATCTACAATCAACAGTGTTACGGAAGAGTTATATAAAAGACGTTCTAAATGGTGTGAGGAATTAGGCAATGAAAACGGTCTGTTACGGCGTGCTCTGTGCGAAACTGTGGGTAAACACCTAGAAACGTCAACGCTGATTGATTAAGCGATGTCTGACGTTATAGGGTCAAAAGCCGTTCGTAAGACTCCTGGCGCGACCTTGGAGTACAACTTGTCAATCTTCATGTAGTGTTGGCCATCGAAATTATAATAAACGAAACGAAATATAGATCTGTATTTGTACCAGATTGTTGTGAAGCTGAATCTGTAAAAACAATATCAGTTCTGTTCGGTATTTACACAGATATGATGAAATGAAAAGTTCTGATTAGTGCTCAGTCCGTGTTTCATTTTCCCCAGATACATTTTCATTTAAATTTCATATCATGGTTTTTTTTTCGCCAATAAAATAAAAATGTGTTTATAACTTCAGATTATTCTTCCCCTTTTTGTCTGAATATGCATATTAAAATGTATATTTCTAAATAGCAATGCCCCAGACCTACTCAATATTCGTATTTAAAATACAGAACTCAGCTTGTGTACATTGTTCATACATGAGTGTGGTTTATAACTAAAGTTGAACAATTTACAAAATTTTATTTCAGGTTAGTTATATTGTTAAAATATTATATTATTTACCCATTGAATTATCTGTGATATTTTTGTATCGTTGGTACGATAATAAACAAAGTATCCTTTTTGACGTTAAATTATCCATTGCAAAATTTATTCAAATCCATTAAATATGGCAGGCTAATTACTCTATATTGAACTTGTAGTTTTGACGTGGGTGCATCGATCGTAACCATAACCACCGTACTGGTCATTTGAGTATTAGCCTTGCTTCTCCATTTTCAATCAAATCATTAAATGGCGGAATTGTTTTAATCTATACTGAAAATCCGATGGCATGGGGAGGGGGGGAAGTTGATTATGGTCTTGTCGTGTTAATAAAAGTCAAATTAATAATAGGCAGATTTAGCCCCTGCATAATGCATGTTTAATTTAATTTATTCAAATGTTGATCAGTTTTTCTGTACGGGTCGCTATATGGGTAACCTATTTTGTCCGCTGGTCCCAATCATAAACATTCTAGCAGGCCATTCACCAATTTGCTGGAAGCTTCAGCAAACCTACCCAGCCCTTAGTCAAATGTATGCCATATGTAAACAGACGGTGTATTGTTTTTTATCCAAAAATACATCAAAAAGGAAATGAGAGATTTTCACCTCAGCACCACTTGGTCTTATGGGGCTTACTAAGGGTAATTTTAACTGTAGGCAAATGATAGACAGGACTTTGATTTTCCATCCAAATGACTAATCGCTGTTCCTTGCCCAGCCCTCCATACTGCACCACCGAATCCAGGGGGATGTCATCTTCAATAGAAAGCTCGATCTCGCCTTAACTACATACATCTTATCAAGCCCTTCACGTAATACCCTGCATATTTCGCCACTAAGTTTGATTGGGCAACAAGCCCAGCTTGGGAACCTATCAGATTCATCGGTGGTCGTGAATACCAAGTCTCGTGCTTTTAGCTAAAATGCCTACATGTGACAATCGAGTTGCAAAGTTCAAAGATCGATCAATGTCACGGTTGCTGTTTTCCCACGAGTTTCTCAATTTAAAAAACACCTGTCTGTTTATAGTGTGTTATGCGCCACGCACTCTGATAGGACAATGCTAATTAGTCACTTGTAAAAACTATGAGCGCAAAGTTCTGGAATTGCTGAGTATTCAAACAACGGTTAGATGTTGTAAAACTCGCGAAGGTTGCTCAAGGAATATGGGGGGGATGTGAATGGTCTAAAAGTTAGCGTCTGTTATTGAGTCAACTGACGTGGTTTCGATTCCCCGGTTGTACATGACAAGGAGTATGGTGACCTGTCCGCTGCTAAAGACACCTGTTGAAATAAAATAGAACCATATGTTAGTCCCAAAATTATCTAGTTTGTGTCGAGTGGACGTTAAATCCCATTTCTCTCTTTCTCCACCGACTCCATCCAAGCAAATTTTCTGAGCTATCACTGGGCTCGTATTAGTACCTCCCTGTCAGAGAGCAACACAGTACCTTTTTCATAAATTTATTTTATATAAAGCTATTTTACAAACTATTTAGCACTACATTTCTTGATGAAAAACCAATCTTACTTTACATTGTACATATACATTCAAGTGTGGACAACAAGCACCTGTCACAGTCAATACAAATATTATCACCAAGTCTATATTATAATATATACATTATGTGATGCATTCAAGCCTGGACATACAAATGAAAGGCATCTGTCACCGTCATGTATAAATTACCACACAACATATATACAAAAACTAGAGACAAATATTATCACCTAGTCAGAGGCGGATAACCCTATAGGCAGTGTAGGCAGCTGCCTAGAGCCCAAGAATAAATAGGGCCCATAAAAGTTTTGATGACCTTTTTAAATTTTATGAAAATGAAGGTGGGTATGGGCATATCTAGTGACAAAGAGAGGGTAGGCGTTAGAAATGTCTTTCCTGTTGATAAGGGTCTATGGCCATCACATGTGTAAGTGATGAAATGAGGGAGTACTTTACTACAAGTGACAATAAAACTACAGCTTGTCAGAATATAACAAGTGCCCTAACCACTTCTAAGAAGATCATAGGAAAAGAAAAGTATAGACGTATATCCTTGGAAATTTCGATTCTCGTACAGCAGTCCTAGTTTTACTACTTCAATGAAGTCCCGCAGAGCCTATCAGCCTAGGGCCTATCAGAGCCTTGATCCGCCTCTGAGTCATAATGATTATTTGTGTCGGACCACATCTATGACAGGTGCCTTATATCCAGGCTTGCATGATAATTTGTGTTGTGAGAAAGTCTATGACCGGTGCCTTATTTCCAAGCTTGTAATACAATTTGTGTCTGACTATGACTGTAACAGGTGCTGTATCTCCAGGCATGTTTGTATTGAAGTTTGACTCAACAATGCAATAGACTAGGCCCCTGAGTTCACAGAGCAAAAACAGACCAATTATGAATTTACTCAACTTTCAATCACTTTTTATGAGAAATACCTTGATCCAGAAACACAAAACTTTGGACATAGTTTCTTATTGATGTATTTAAAACATTAAAACAACAAAATTTTTATAAAGGGCTATATTTTAGTTAAAATAAGACAAACAATTTTGAGAAAATTCTTAACTTAAGTCTGAAAATGCTTTTTGAACTTGGGGCCAGAACATCACATAGAACTATAAACTTAGGTCACATATATTTAAATTTTTGTTCACCCTGAACTCTGTGCTTCCTCTTTTTTTTGTAGAAGTCCTTGGTGCTCTTCTCAAAAACTTTTGTTTTTAAATTTCAAAGAACTGACATGTGACTATTTTAGATCAAAAAACTGGATTTTTCTGTTTTTCACTTCTGTAACTCTTTTGTGCCCTCTCTTTCTTTGTGAAAACTTTTTAAAAACAAAAAGTACAAGATTGCTTTTCTTAAAAGCTTTCAGTTCATATTTTTGAAATTTTAATCCTGAACAACAAAAATGTTAAACTGCTTTGACCTTAAACAGAACCAGATAAATATAATTCAAATGTATGACACCTCACATTTCGTATTATCTGTCAACTCCCAACTTGTGGCGCGAAAAACAGTTTCACTTTTCTTTATCAGGGATCCTAAACCTTTGCTGTCTGAAGGTCACAAAGCTTAATTCAGGAAGACCACAACCTTAAAAGGACAGAAAAAAAAGTCAGCTAAAATCTCAAGATGACTTCCACTGGGGCAAGGGATAGCTGGTTTTAAGTATGGGCCTCGATGTCTGCATATGGCTAGCGGGCTAAGGACCTCTGATGTATTGTATGGCTTTTTTTTATTTTGACTGTATACCCATATTTGTAGTCTGCCTTCAATTCTATAAAACACATCCATGAGTCCTGGCCCCAAGTTCACAAAGCATTCTCAGACTTAAGTTGAGAATTTACTCAAAAATGTTCGCCTTATTTTAACTAAAATATAGCCCGTCATAATAATTCTGTTGTTTTAAAGCATCAAATACATGAATAAGAAACTATGTGCAAAGTTTTGTGTTTTTGCATCAAAGATATTTCTCATAAACAGTGTTTGAAAGTTGAGCAAGTCCGAGAATGCTTTGTGAACTCGGGGCCAGATTATTCAATAATGGCCGCTGACATTGTCTTTTTTAAATGTCTACAAAAAATAGCCTCGATTCCTGATTATATAACACTGGTCACTGATTTTGTCTTTTCCAAAAGTCTAAACACATACACATTTTCACTTCTTTCCTTCAGCGAATTTCACTGATTCCTCCGTAAACTGAAACAAATCTTTATCAAAATATTCCTCTTCTATAGGTTCTGTAGCATCCTCTGGGTACCACGTAGGCATAGGAGGTGGATTCTCAGGTGCTGGTTTGCGTAAAGGTAATTTTGTGTCCATCACTCGAACGAATCCGTGTGTATTTCCAGGAACATTTTGTCCTGTCACGTATAGAACATTATATTTCGTATTCACTCTCCAAATCTAAATAAAAATAAAATATATTTCATGAATGAGCAACACTAAAGCAGTACTATGGCTGAAGACCTAAAATCTTTTATTTATGACTTCAATTCAAGCCATCAACCAACAAGGTTAGGCATGTGATCCTTCTTGTTACATGGGCTCCAACCAGTGTATTAATCATGTTAGGAAAGATATAACAAGCTAACAGTGAGGCTAATTTCCCCGGCCTCAAACTTAAAAATATGGATCGCACATTAATTAATTGAACAATCAAGCAGAGAATGGTCATGACTTAACATAGTCAAGTTTAGCCTAAGCAGAAAATGGTCATGACTGAATATAGTCAATAAATTGATGTAATATTCCCATAAAATAAACTGACCTTTAACCCTCTTGCTGTTCGCCATCTATTACCCATCAATCCTGGCATTTTCTTGCCCTTCCATATACCACCCTTAAACTAAAAAATAACAGAGTTAAAATATATCACCCTTATATATAAACTAGATCATAGTTAAAATATACCACCCTTATCTAGATCATAGTTAAATTATATACCACCCTTATACTAGATCATAGTTAAAATATACCACCCTTATAGTAAAACAACAAGAAATCTTTCTCACAATATTATTGTGTTAATTTAACTGGTCCAATTTCAAAAGATTCCCGGTGTCTGATGTAAACAGTAAGATGTCTAATTAACCTTGACCCAAAAGAGCTGGTTGTTTGTGCACAAATTAGATTTGATTGTCCAGTGTCCAGGTTAATCCATATACCGAAAAACTAAACATGAAAGAAAGACACAATACCTTTCCTCCTGCTGTTGTACCCATTCTACGATGTGTTTTCGTGACTCCGTGAGATTTTGGCATCCCCTTCATACCCCATCGTTTAATAACTCCTTGAAAACCATAGTCTTTTCTACAAAATGAACATTTACAGGAGTTACAACAGATTTACACGTGGGCAGAAAGGTTTCTTGATAGATATTTTTGGTTACTAATTCATATCCTTCCTCTAAAGTCTCGATGTATCATCTGCATTTTTATACAAAATAAGATATTTTTCACTGCTTAATCTAAGCTAAAATATTTGCAACTGATATTCGTATTCAAAACAATCTCAGGCATAACATATGATCGAAAATCTGACTTAGATGAAAGCATCGTTCATTTGCTGAACTCTTTATAAAAAAAACACTATAAACTGAAACCAATTCTTCAAAGCCAAATTTTTGGCAGATCGGTTTCAAATTTTGCCTGTCCAGATATTGTATAACTACCATTTATGTAGAATGTAACTTCTTACGTTTTGGCTGAACAATCTACGACATCACCCACTCGGTAGTGCATTGCATTTAATGGTGTTCCTGAAACAAATAAATAATACATTAATCAGAGAGAGAAGAGATGAGAGGGGAGGGAGAGAGACCTATTTCAATATTAACAATTTATCTGGTTAATGGTGGAAATATCTGAAACTGTTCTCATGTCACTCCTCAATAATTTAGTCGTCGAGACAGAGAAATGGAGTTTAACGTCCACTCGACATAAACTGGGTCATTTGGGGACTAACACATGGTTCAATTTTATTTCAATAATTTGCTTGCACGTAGGGGTCCTTAGCAGTGGGAGGAAACCGGAGGACCCGGAGAAAAACCATGAGGTAGGACAGACGACCCTGCTCTTTGTCACGTTCAACCGGGGAATCAAACCCTGCCAGTTGAATCAATGACAGACTGTATGATACAGTGCGTGCGTGCTAACCATTCAGTCACACGCACCCCCCCCCCCCCCCACCGTAATCACGACACAGCTATTGATGTGTTTCATGTGGTTTGGGGCTCTAGTTTCTGTCAATCCGGGTGCTAAAGTGTTAAAAAAGGTTTTGTTAAAAAGGGGAATAACTCTTGACAGTTACAGTAAGAAATCATTAAAAATTCAGAGGATGCTTCAACTCATAAACATGTAGCTTGAAAACCAAAATTGGTTCAGAAACTACAGACTGTCATGAGTTGAATTATATCCTAATACAGGGAAAGATTTAGAAACTACAGACTGTTGACAATTGAATTAAACAATTTACCTGGCTGTACAGCTGCATTTTCTGTGATTAAAAATCTGGTTAATTTTTTCTTTGGTGGGACACCAGATTCCTTGAATAAATTATTATATTCCTTTGTATACTGTAAATAAACAATCATGTTTTAGATTATATCATCTTCAATATTTATTTATATATTTATTTATTTTATTTTTTAGAAATGAAATGAAGTGAGGTTTAATAGCCTACTTTTCTTAAACAAAAGAATGGCAAATCTCCTGAGCTATCGAATACAATGGAGAGAGAGAGAGAAATGGGGTTTAACGTCCACTCGACACAACCTAGGTCATTTTGGGACTAACATATGGTTTCAATTTTTATTTCAATAATTCGCTTGAGCGTAGGGGTCTTTAGCAGTGGGAGGAAACCAGAGTGCCCGGAGGAAACCCACGAGGTTGAGAAGGCGCCCCTATCTCCATGCCACATACGCTCACACCAGGGATCGAAACCACAGCCGCAAGCCAGAGGTGACCGGCCAGCTAGAGGTCGAAGCTCGGCATTCTAGACCACTAGGCCATTCCAACCCCCCCTGGGCTTAACCAGTTGGAGACTGATAACTCTAACTCTATCCTCAAGGGGTATTTAATAAAAGCACTATATTATAACAGCCAACTTTATGAATACAACAACAACAAACAGAGAGAGAGAGAGAGAGAGAGAGAGAGAGAAAGAGAGAGAGAGAGAGAGAGGAATGGGGTTTAATGTCCACTAGACACAAACTACGTCATTTCTGGACTAACATATGGTCTAATTTTATTTCAATAATTTGCTTGCAGGTAAGGGTTTTTAGCCGTGGGAGGAAACAGGAGGACCCTAAAAAAAACCCACGAGGTTGGACACAGGCGACACTACTCCTTGTCACCTACAACTGTGGATTTGAAACCATGCCAGTTGACTCAATGACAGGCTTTATAATACAGCACACACATGCTAACTATTCTGCCATCCCCCGCCCCAACAACATTAAAGAATACATTGTTGTAACCACAAATAACAAACAACAACAGACAAACAAACAACAACCAGATAACAATTTTTTGCTAGAATCTAAATGGATTCCCATATATGCAATCTGTGCAAATCCCCCGAATCTTAATTGATAATACTGACACTGTCTTAAAAACAAAATTGTGTTTATTGTGTTAATCTAAAACACAACAATGATAAAAATAAAACAATCAAGATGCAATTTTGGGTAAACACTTAAATAGTGTAAAAAGTAATAGCCAGAAAATGCCGTAGCCAAAATGAACTGATACGGCACCATGTCATTTCTTCATAACACAATTTGTAGTCTTTTGTCAATCACATAAAACACGTAAGTTGCAAAAGTTTTTATTCATTCGTCGATATCATGATAGACAAACGGTACAATGATAACGTGACAACCATAACTGAAATTGCTATAAAATAAAATTCAGTACGCCTAGGGTATAGGCTTCAATAATATTTTAAATATTAAGCCTCTGTCAGCATGTGAATAAAATATAAGGTTACGATCCGATATGGGCAAATATGCAATGGAACCAAGATCATTAGGTTATAAACATGTATTTCAAGTTTCATCAAAATCAGTTCAAAATTTTGACCTCTATAGGGTCCACAACCTTGATATAACATATTTTCACACAATTCGCGTACAGACAGCGGCCATTTTATCCGTCAACTCTGGTCCGATTTTCACGAAATTCAAATTCTCTCTTCATTACCATGAAACCGTGATATAATCAAACGGTTTTTTAAATCGGATAATAATTTTGACCTCCAGAGGGACCACAAGCTAACAAAAGCGATTTTTCGGACAATCAGGGGACATAATTCAGGAAGTTATGATCCGATGGGCGCAAATATCGAAAGGAACCAAGATCTTTGGGTTATAAACATACATGTCAAGTTTCATCAAAATCGGTTCAAAATTGTGACCTCTGTAGGGTCCACAACCTTGATATAACATATTTTCACACTATTCGTGTACAAACGGCGGCCATTTTGTCCGTCAATTTTGGTCCGATTTTCACGAAAATCGAACTCAACCTTTATAACCATGGAACGGTGATATAATCAAATGTTTTTTAAATCGGATAATAATTTTGACCTCCAGAGGAACCAAAAGCTAACAAAAGCGATTTTTCGGACAATCAGGGGACATAATTTAGGAAGTTAAGAACCGATGGGCGCAAATATCGAAAGGAACCAAGATCTTTGGGTTATAAACATACATGTCAAGTTTCATCAAAATCGGTTCAAAATTGTGACCTCTATAAGGTCCACAACCTTGATATAACATATTTTCACACTATTCGCGTACAAACGGCGGCCATTTTGTCCGTCAATTTTGGTCTGATTTTCACGAAATTCGAACTCAACCTTCATAACCATGGAACGGTGATATAATCAAACGTCTTTTTAAATCGGATAACAATTTTGACCTCCAGAGGGACCACAAGCTAAAAAGGGCGATTTTTCGGACAATCAGGGGCCATAATTCAGGAAGTTACGATCCGATTGGCGCAAATATCGAAAGGAACCAAGATCTATGGGTTATAAACATACATGTCAAGTTTCATCAAAATCGGTTCAAAATTGTGACCTCTACACTGTTCACAAGCTAAAAAACGTACAATCAGGGGCCATAACCCATGAAGTTAAAGTCCGATACATGCCAATATCGAAAGGAACCGAGATCTTAGGGTGATAAACCTACATTTTAAGTTTCATTGAAATCGGATAAGAATTGTGACCTGTAGACTGTTCACAAACAATTGTGGACGGACGGACGGACTGACAGGGGCGACGACAATATACGTCCACATGAAAATGTGGGCGTATAAAAACACCTGTCTGTTTATAGTGTGTTATGCGCCACAAACTCTGATTGGGCAATGCTAATTAGTCACTTGTAAAAACTACGAGCGCAAAGTTCTGGAATTGCTGAGTATTCAAGCAACGGTTAGATGTTGTAAAACTCGCGAACGTTGCTTAAGGAATATGGGGGGGGATGTGGATGGTCTAAAAGTTAGCGTCTGTTATTGAGTCAACTGTCATGGTTTCGATTCCCCGGTTGTACATGACAAGGAGTAGGGTGACCTGTCCGCTGCTAAAGACACCTGTTGAAATAAAATAGAACCATATGTTAGTCCCAAAATTATCTAGTTTGTGTCGAGTGAATGTTAAATCCCATTTCTCTCTTTCTCCACCAACTCCATCCAAGCAAATTTTCTGAGCTATCACCCTGCTCGTATCGATACCTCCCTGTCAGAGAGCAACACAGTACCTTTTTCATAAATTCATTTTATATAAAGCTATTTTACAAACTATTTAGCACTACATTTCTTGATGAAAAACCAATCTTACTTTACATTGTACATATACATTCAAGTGTGGACAACAAGCACCTGTCACAGTCAAGCAGAAATAATCACACAAGTTATTATACAAAAGTTACATACAAATATTATCACCAAGTCTATATTATAATATATACATTGTGTGGTGCATTCAAGCCTGGACATACAAATGAAAGGCATCTGTCACCGTCATGTATAAATTACCACACAACATATATACAAAAACTAGAGACAATTACCACACAACGTATATACAAAAACTAGAGACAAATATTATCATCCAGTCAGAGGCGGATAACCCTATAGGTAGTGTAGGCAGCTGCCAAAGGGGGCCCACAAATAAATAGGGCCCAAAAAAGTTTTGACAATCTTTTTAAATTTTATGAAAATGAAGGTGGGTATAGGCATATATCTAGTGACGAAGAAAGGGTAGGCGTTAGAAATGTCTTTCCTGTTGATAAGGGTCTATGGCCATCACATGTGTAAGTGATGAAATGAGGGAGTACTTGACTACAAGTGACAATAAAACTACAGCTTGTCAGAATATAACAAGTGCCCTAACCACTTCTAAAAAGATCGTAGGAAAAGAAAAATATAGACGTATATCCTCGGAAATTTCGATTCTCGTACAGCAGTCTTAGTTTTACTACTCCCAACCAGTCCCGCAGAGGGCCCAGTTGGTCGAGCTGTCTAGGGCCCATCAGAGCCTTGATCCGCCTCTGAGTCATGATAATAATATAGACATTGTGATAATTTGTGTCGGACCACATCTATGACAGGTGCCTTATATCCAGGCTTGTCTGATAATTTGTGTTGTGAGAAAGTCTATGACCGGTGCCTTATTTCCAAGCTTGTAATACAATTTGTGTCTGACTATGTCTGTAACAGGTGCTGTATCTCCAGCATGTTTGTATTGAAGTTTGACTCAATAATGCAATAGACTAGGCCCCTGAGTTCACAAAGCAAAAACAGACCAATTATGAATTTACTCAACTTTCAATCACTTTTTATGAGAAATACCTTGATCCAGAAACACAAAACTTTGGACATAGTTTCTTATTGATGTATTTAAAACATTAAAACAAAATTTTTATAAAGGGCTATATTTTAGTTAAAATAAGACAAACAATTTTGAGAAAATTCTTAACTTAATGCTGAAAATGCTTTTTGAACTTGGGGCCAGAACATCACATAGAACTATAAACTTAGGTCACACAAATTTAAATTTTTGTTCACCCTGAACTCTGTGCTTCCTCTTTTTTTTTGTAGAAGTCATTGGTGCTCTTCTCAAAAACTTTTATTTTTAAATTTCAAAGAATTGACATGTGACTATTTTAGATCAAAAACTGGATTTTTCTGTTTTTCACTTCTGTAACTCTTTTGTGTCCTCTTGTTCTTTGTGAAAACTTTTTAAAAACAAAAAGTACAAGATTGCTTTTCTTAAAAGCTTTCAGTTCATATTTTTGAAATTTTAATCCTGAACAACAAAGAGAGAGAGAGAGAGAGAAATCGGGTTTAACGTCCACTCGACACAACTAGGTCATTTCGGGACTAACGTATGGTTTTTAATTTTATTTCAATAATTCGCTTGCGCGTAGGGGTCTTTAGCAGTGGGAGGAAACCGGAGTGCCCGGAGGAAACCCACGAGGTTAAGAAGGCGCCCCTATCTCCATGCCACATACGCTCACACCAGGAATCGAAACCACAGCCGCAAGCCAGAGGTGACCGGCCAGCTAGAGGTCGAAGCGCGGCACTCTAGACCACTGGGCCATCCCAACCCCCCGAACAACAAAGATGTTAAACTGCTTTGACCTTAAACAGAACGAGATAAATATAATTCAAATGTATGACACCTCACATTTCGTATTATCTGTCAACTCCCAATTTGTGGCGCAAAAAACAGTTTCACTTTTCTTTATCAGGGGTCCTAAACCTTTGCTGTCTGAAGGTCACAAAGCTTAATTCAGGAGGACCACAACCTTAAAAGGACAGAAAAAAAAGTCAGCTAAAATCTCAAGATGACTTCCACTGGGGCAAGGGATAGCTGGTTTTAAGTATGGGCCTCGATGTCTGCATATGGTTAGCGGGCTAAGGACCTCTGATGTATTGTATGGCTTTTTTTATTTTGACTGTATACCCATATTTGTAGTCTGCCTTCAATTCTATAAAACACATCCATGAGTCCTGGCCCCAAGTTCACAAAGCATTCTCAGAGTTAAGTTGAGAATTTACTCAAAAATGTTCGCCTTATTTTAACTAAAATATAGCCTGCCATAATAATTCTGTTGTTTTAAAGCATCAAATACATGAATAAGAAACTATATGCAAAGTTTTGTGTTTCTGCATCAAAGACATTTCTCATAAACAGTGTTTGAGAGTTGAGCAAGTCTGAGAATGCTTTGTGAACTCGGGGCCAGATTATTCAATAATGGCCGCTGACATTGTCTTTTTCAAATGTCTACAAAAAATAGCCTCGATTCCTGATTATATAACACTGGTCACTGATTTTGTCTTTTCCAAAAGTCTAAACACAAACACATTTTCACTTCTTTCCTTCAGCGAATTTCACTGATTCCTCCGTAAACTGAAACAAATCTTTATCAAAATATTCCTCTTCTATAGGTTCTGTAGCATCCTCTGGGTACCACGTAGGCATAGGAGGTGGATTCTCAGGTGCTGGTTTGCGTAAAGGTAATTTTGTGTCCATCACTCGAACGAATCCGTGTGTATTTCCAGGAACATTTTGTCCTGTCACGTATAGAACATTATATTTCGTATTCACTCTCCAAATCTAAATAAAAATAAAATATATTTCATGAATGAGCAACACTAAAGTAGTACTATGGCTGAAGACGTAAAATCTTTTATTTATGACTTCAATTCAAGGTTAGGCATGTGATTCTTCTTGTTACATGGGCTCCAACCAGTGTATTCATCATGTTAGGAAAAATAACAAGCTAACAATGAGGCTAATTTCCCCGGCCTCAAACTTAAAAATATGGATCGCACATTAATTAATTGAACATTTCACTTTTAGCAATCAAGCAGAAAATGGTCATGACTTAACACAGTTACAGCTAGTCTGAGCCAACAGGCATGACTGAAAATAGTCAAATTTAGCCTAAACAGAAAATGGTCATGAGTGTACAGTCAATACAGTTTGCATAAGCAGAAAATGCTTATGACTGAATATAGTCAATAAATTGATGTAATATTCCCATAAAATAAACTGACCTTTAAGCCTCTTGCTGTTCGCCATCTATTACCCATCAATCCTGGCATTTTCTTGCCCTTCCATATACCACCCTTAAACTAAAAAATAACAGAGTTAAAATATACCACCCTTATATATATACTAGATCATAGTTAAAATATACCACCCTTATCTAGATCATAGTTAAAATATACCACCCTTATAACAGATCATAGTTAAAATATACCACCCTTATAGTAAAACAACAAGAAATCTTTCTCACAATATTATTGTGTTAATATAACTGGTCCAATATCAAAAGATTCCCGGTGTCTGATGTAAACAGTAAGATATCTAATTAACCTTGACCCAAAAGAGCTGGTTGTTTGTGCACAAATTAGATTTGATTGTCCAGTGTCCAGGTTAATCCATATACCGAAAAAAACTAAACATGAAAGAAAGACACAATACCTTTCCTCCTGCTGTTGTACCCATTCTACGATGTGTTTTCGTGACTCCGTGAGATTTTGGCATGCCCTTCATACCCCATCTTTTAACAACTCCTTGAAAACCATAGTCTTTTCTACGAAATAAACATTTACAGGAGTTACAACAGATTTACACGTGGGCAGAAAGGTTTCTTGATAGATATTTTTGGTTACCAATTCATATCCTTCCTCTAAAGTCTTGATGTGTCATCTGCATAAGATATTTTTCCCTGCTTAATCCAAGCTAAGATATTTGCAACTGATATTCGTATTCAAAACAGTCTAAGGCCCAACATATGATCGAAAATCTGACTTAGATGAAAGCATCGTTCACAAGTATTTGCTGAACTCTTTAAAAAAAACACTATAAACTGAAACCAATTCTTCAAAGCCAAATTTTTGGCAGATCGGTTTCAAATTTTGCATGTCCAGAGATTGTATAACTACCATTTATGTAGAATGTAACTTCTTACGTTTTGGCTGAACAATCTACGACATCACCCACTCGGTAGTGCATTGCATTTAATGGTGTTCCTGAAACAAATAAATAATACATCAATCAGAGAGAGAGGAGATGAGAGGAGAGGGAAAGAGACCTATTTCAAAATTAACAATTTATCTGGTTAATGGTGGAAATATCTGAAGCTGTTCTCATGTCACTCCTCAATAATTTAGTCGTCGAGAGAGAGAAATGGAGTTTAACGTCCACTCGACATAAACTAGGTCATTTGGGAACTAACGCATGGTTCAATTTTATTTCAATAATTTGCTTGCACGTAGGGGTCCTTAGCAGTGGGAGGAAACCGGAGGACCCGGAGAAAAACCACAAGGTAGGACAGACAACCCTGCTCCTTGTCACGTTCAACCGGGGAATCAAACCCCGCCAGTTGACTCTATGACAGACAGTATGATACAGTGCGTGCATGCTAACCATTCAGTCACACACACACACCCCCCTCCACTGTAATCACGACACAGCTATTGATGTGTTTCATGTGGTTTGGGGCTCTAGTTTCTGTCAATCCAGGTGCTAAAGTGTTAAAAAAGGTTTTGTTAAAAAGAACAATAACTCTTGACAGTTACAGTAAGAAATCATTAAAAATTCAGAGGATGCTTCAACTCATAAACATGTAGCTAGAATTCAAAATTGGTTCAGAAACTACAGACTGTCATGAGTTGAATTATATCCTAATACAGGGAAAGATTTAGTAACTACAGACTGTTTTCAATTTAATTAAACAATTTACCTGGTTGTACAGCTGCATTTTCTGTGATTAAAAATCTGGTTAATTTTTTCTTTGGTGGGACACCAGATTCCATGAATAAATTATTATATTCCTTTGTATACTGTAAATAAACAATCAGGTTTTAGATTATATCATCTTCAATAGTATTTATTTTATTCTTCAGAAAATGAAATGAAGTGAGGTTTAATATCTTACTTTTCTTAAACAATAATGGCAAATCTCCCGAGCTCTCGAATACAATGGACACCAATAAACTGCAACAAGCATTCTGAAGCACTACATGTCCCCACACAGACATCTACAAGTTTGACAATGTCTACATTTATAGTGGAATGTTACTGTGAATCCAGTTTAACCAGTAGGAGACTGACTAACTCTATCCTCAAGGGGTATTTAATGAAAGCATTATATTATAACAGCCAACTTTATGGATACAACAACAGAGAGAGAGAGAGAGAGAGAGAGAGAGAGAGAGAGAGAGAGAGAGAGAGAGGAATGTGGTTTAATGTTCACTGGACACAAACTAAGTCATTTCTGGACTAACATATGGTCTAATTCTATTTCAATAATTTGCTTGCAGGTAGGGGTCTTTAGCGGTGGGAGGAAACTGGAGGACCCTAAAAAAAACCCACGAAGTTGGACACAGGCGACACTACTCTTTATCACCTACAACCGTGGATTTGAAACCATGCCAGTTGACTCAATGACAGGCTTTATAATACAGCGCGCACATGCTAACTATTCGACCCCCCCCCCCAACAACATTAAAGAATACATTGTTGTAACCAACAAACAACAACAGACAAACAAACAACAACAAAAAATTCCCTTAAGTTTAAACACTGACATTCCTGATGGTCAGATGGAATTTTGGGTAAACACATAAATAGTGTAAAAAGTAATAGCCAGAAAATGTCGTAGCCAAAATGAACTGATACGGCACCATGTCATTTCTTCATAACACAATTTGTAGTCTTTTGTCAATCACATAAACCACGTAAGTTGCAAAAGTTTTTATTCATTCGTCGATATCATGATAGACAAACGGTACCATGATCACATGACAACCATAACTGAAATTGCTATAAAAAAAAATTCAGTACGACTAGAGTACTTCAATCATATTAAGCCTCTGTCAGCATGTGTATAAAATAAAATAATCATAACGGTAATCACGCTATTTAGAACTGGTTTATTGACCTAATTCTAACCAATATGTCGACACGTGTCATTGGAATTCGGCATTGATATTCTTTCAGGAAAATATACATTGTTTATCTCTCCGTTCGGTGTTCTATCAGGGGATTATATTCAATGAAGATTTAAATCTACCTAACAACTAGTCAGGGAATCCATCAATGTATGATCCAGTTATATTTTAATATCTACCGCTACCTGGAATTCACACGGGTGGAGAGTGGAAGACGCACGATCCCCAAACCATGGCAAGATCGTCTTTATTCGCCACATGGTTTATTTATTATTTTATTGATCATTATGAATAATCAGCCAGATTCTTTTGGGTTTTTTTTTTACCTGATTATCAAAATAACGGTTAAATGTGCTTATTACTCGAAGTCAGATTATGGACGACATATGGCCGATTCTCACTTCTTACATGACTAAGATATGATTGTTGTTCATTGTTTTACCAGCTAAATTCGACAAAATACAGGCGTTTAAGCAAAAATACCTACCTTTACAGACATCAGTAGTCGGACTTGACAATAAAATATTCTCCGAGATATTATTCATTTTCAGAAAAATTTTATGCGAATCCTTCAAGATTCGCAACGTAAGCTCTTGCTAGACCCTTGCACGAATCAGATTCGGAGGTTTGCGTGAATTTCTAGCCCTGAATTGTAATAAGTTTACTCACTATTCTAGGATTTGTACTAAGAGCTCCAACAACAGCTACACCATATTTATTTCCCCACCACGGTTTCCAACCAGCTGATTTCATAAACTTCTCTGGTGGAGTATATCTAATTACATGATTATCTATAATCTACAAACAATAAAACATTCAAATATTCATTAACATTGAAATGAACAGGGGTTGAACATTCCACTATTCTGATCCTTTACTGGGCTAATGACGACGAGCATATGCCATACAGTGTGCTATGGGGGGAATTTTGCCCGGGCAGCGGCGCTACGGCCTACTCTTATATCAAATTCCAACTGCCAAGGGATCTTTTAGGTGCACGCCAATGTGTACACGGGACCTCGGTTTTTGGGCCAATCAAACGACAAGACAGCTTTCCTTGTGAGGAAATAAATAAAATTCTACGCTGCATTTTGGCAAACCTTTTAACACTCATAACTTTGCACCATTGAATGAACTTTCTCGGCCAATGCAGGGATCGAACACCCGACCTCCAGACTAGCAAGCCAGCGTCTTACCCACTTAGCCACATGATAGCTCAGTGAAATTTAAGGGTTCTTTTACGTACATGTGCACGCCAATGTGTACACAGAACCTCACGTTGTTATCTCATTCCAACGACTAGACATTGTCCCTTGTCAGGTCCTCCAATCTGCATCAGAGACAAGGGGAAACCACCTCGGAAAATGTTGATGCAATGTGCTATGATGGACATTTTGCACTACAGCCTGCTCTTACGACAATTTCCAATCGTCAGGGAATCTTGAAACATTCCGAAAGACAAACAGTGAAACAAAGAGTTCTCCCTTTACAGACAAAATAGGTATTTTTTAATAAAAACCTATAAGACCATCCTTTTTATTTTCTTTTGGTGGATTTTTAGTCCAGTCCAAACATTTTGAAATGTGTGTTTTGTTGTACATCTTCTGGACGTAAAAAACGACTGAATGACTTACTTGTAACATTGTAGTTGTAAATCTTTTACCGTCTTTCGTCCATTGAGGAACAACTCCAATTTTTATGGCTAATACTCCCGTCCGACGAGTACTGGAACAGAAACAAAAACATGTTACACAGGTATAAATGAAATGAAATGGGTTTAACGTCCTACTCTTCTGCACCTAACCTGAGCTAATGGAAGACGGGCATACGCCATACAGTGTGCTATGAGGGAAATTTGCCCGGGCATAGGCGCTATGGCGTACTCTTATTATGTCGAATTCCAATTGCCAAGGGATCTTATACAATATACATGCATGCCAATGTGTACAAGGGACCTCGGTTTTTTGTACCATCTGAACAACTGGACAGCTGTCCGATCCGCATCGATGACAAGGAGAAACCACGCCGGAAAATTGAGATGAACTTTCTCAGCCAAATTCAGGGATCGAACACCAGATCTTCCGACCCTCCCATGTCAGCGCTTTACCCACTTAACCATGTGATCCCTTACACAGGAAGAATTTTTTGTGTGGCCTAAATACTTATAATTGGTTGCACGCTAGTTACATTGAAAAGTTGTCGTCTATACTTCGCTGTTAAAGATGCAGTATGTAAAAGCTAAATCTGCCGGTCCTTATTATGGCCTCAAATATTAGATAAAGTATCATTTAAATTAAAGACATCAATTAACATGACAAGCCCATTATGACTCTCTAGGCCATCTGATTGTTTGGAGTTTAAGCAGGTTAGAATACCACCATCATTTAAAAGTCTAAATATAAAATATAAAATCAATTGTCAAGTAATGGAGCTATGATAATAAAAATTCTACGCTGCATTTTGGCAATTCTTTAAACACTCATATATTTGCTCAGAATAAAGTAATTTGTCTTAAATTTTCAATATATTAATTGTTTGTTATCTATTTTTGAATTATTGTAGCAAGAAAGTCCAGCTCTTTATCTAAAGACTACATAATGTATCTTTAATGTAAACAACACATCTGAGCTCTAAAAATATTGATTGATTGATACAGCAACATAATAATTAAACAGATTCAAATGTATGCTGCTCAGGCACAATCTCCCCAATATTTGTCTTTTTGTCCGGCACGGAGTATGACAGAGCCAAAAGACTGGGTTACCAAGACCAAAGACTTACTATCTATTGTATTCATTTCTCTTCCATGGACCATCTTCTAAAGGACTAAAGACTCGATCAAGCCTCTTTCTATAAACATCTTTCATCACATCATCCAAAAATTCTTCATTTTCTTTCGTCAGATTTTCGTCCAAATTTGTAGTTTTTTGTTTAACATACCAAGCTGCAGGAGGAAAAGCTTGTCTATGTCGAATCTGTTGTAGACATGTCCAAGATCTGAAACAGTCGAAGGCGAAGAGGAGTAAATATTAATACGATTTTTCAAAAATAATTTCAAGATTAAATCAAAATTTTGTCTATCATTATTGACAACAAACTTAATATTAGCAAATTAAACTAATATTCCATGTTTTTTATTTATTAAACCTTATTATTACCGGTATTCAATTTAAATGACTGACTTTCTGCACCAAGTTATATATTTAGACAGGCACAGTTTAAGATGAAGGAAATTTTCCTTAACTATGGAGCAACGACCTGCTCTTGTCACAACTTCCAAATGTTAGAGTACTGTATCTTCAAAACCCTGCCAATGACACATGTATGTATGTACCTGGAGAAAACCCACGAGATTGGACAGGCGACCCTACGCCTTGTCCAAATCCTTAAGATTTTTCTCTGTCAGGATTGAACCCAAAACATAAGTATGTCTGAAAGTCTTCAGACTGAGTCTGACTGGTCATTTGCCTTTGTTATTTTTATTTATGTGGAATCTAAAAGGTCAAAGGATTGAACGTTGTGCTACCAAATAATAATTATAATAATAATAATAATTTATTAAACTTGTATAGCGCCAGAATCCAGCTGGAAACCGCTGCTCTATGGCGCTTTTACATACAATAGACATGTAAAAAGTATAATTAGTAAACATATAAGATACCATAACATATAAAAGACAAGTAAAAGAAAGACATGTAAAAGTATCTCGGTAAAATTATAAAAATATTTTCTCACAAGGCTAAAACATGTTCAGAGCTAAGTAAACTTATAATCAATTAAAAGCCTTAATAAATAATTCTGTTTTAAGATTCTTTTTAAAAATACTGAAAGTTGGGCTAGTTTTTGTGGTGATGGACAAATCATTCCAACGTTTAGGGGCTGCCACTGAGAAAGAACGTTCACTAAAAACAGACTTGGATTTTGGAACGTTGAGGAGGTGTTGGTTTACTGAACGTAGTTGGCGTGAGGGTTCGTACTTTGATAAAATATTATGAAGATAGACTGGTGATCCTGGACAATTAAAAGATAAATAAGTGAGACAGAGAACTTTGAAATCAATCCTATAGGGAATAGGGAGCCAGTGAAGCTGCTTCAAAACTGGGGTTATAGGGTAACGTGATCGGGTTAATGACACAATTCTTGCTGCTTTATTTTGTATAAGTTTTAAGGGGTATAGTGTTTTAGCAGGAAGGGCAACTAACAGAGAGTTACAATAATCTAAACGTGAGGTTATCAGGGAATTTACTAGCATTTTACAGGTTTCAACGTTCAGGTATGATCGAATTCTACCGATCTTATATAGGTTAAAATTACAGGCTTTACATACTGACAAAATATGAGACTGCATATTTAATGATGAGTCAAACATGACCCCAAGGTTGCGGACACTGTGTGTCGGTCCAACACTAAAGTCTCCAATTTTCACAGAATCACAGTTTATATTCAAAATACTTTTACGTTTTGAAAGACGAATAACTTCGGTTTTATTATCATTCAACTTTAACAGATTTTGTTTCATCCACAATCTTATGTCTGCGATACATTTTTCAAGTTTAAGAATATTTTGTTCTTCATCGGAACCGTTCAGTGCAATGTAGAGCTGAGTGTCATCAGCGTATAAATGGTAACTTATTCCATGTTGCCGAATGATGTCACCTAGAGGCGAAGTGTATGCCGTAAAAAGTAGGGGTCCAAGGACGGAGCCTTGCGGGACGCCATATTTGAGTGTCTGTGGGTCAGACTTGCAATCATTAATAACTACCATCTGTTTGCGACTTTCCAAATAAGACGAAAACCAAGACAGAGCAGATCCATCAATGCCAAAACGACGTTTAAGACGGTTCAAGAGTATCGAAATGTCAATTGTGTCGAAGGCTGCACTGAGATCTAGTAGTACCAGAAACACACAGCTATTGTTCTCCATTCCTTTAACAATGTCATTGTGTACTCGTACGAGTGCAGTTTCTGTGCTGTGACATTTCTTGTAAGCCGATTGAAATGGTTCATCAAGTTTGTTGATTTCAATGTGAGACTTGAACCTTGCAGCGACCACCTTCTCTATGACTTTCGAAAGAAATGACAGGTTGGAGACAGGGCGGTAGTTTGTTAAGTTCTCTGGATCAAGAGTTGCCTTTTTTAGTAGGGGCCTGACAAGAGCATTCTTAAGGGATGCAGAAACATTTGCATCTTCTAGTGAGCGATTCACAATATGTGTAACAACAGGACAGAGAGCAGATGAGCAAAGTTTTAATAACCATGTGGGTATTGGGTCCAAATCACATGACTTACTTGCAGATTTTGAAATAATTTTAGACACTTCAGACACTGTTGTCGGCTCAAAACTTGTCAGTAAAGCGCCTATAGATGGGTCATTGTAGTTTGAGACTGTGGATACTGAATCTTCCAAATCAGATCGTATTTTAGTAACCTTTTCACAGAAAAACGACGAGAACTGCTCCGACAGGGTTTTAGCACATTTTACTGGGGGGATCAATTTTTTTTCCATTGGTTTAGAAATACTATCTATGATCTTGAAAATTTGCTTAGGATTATTTTTATTTAGTTCTATCTTGTTTTTAATAAATACAGTTTTAGCCTGTTTAATTAATTTATTAGTATTAGTTCTATGATGGTTATATATTTGCCTATGAATTTCGAGTTTAGTTTTCCGCCATTTATTTTCTGCTGATCGTTTGGCTTGCTTTGAGTTTAATATTTCATCAGTAAACCACTTTTTGTTAGGTCGAATAGTTAGTGTTTTGGATTTCAAAGGGGCATGTTGATTTAATACATCACTAAGAATTGAGTTATAGAGAAGCACTTTTGTTTCAATATTATGAGCCTCCTGTATCTTGGGTATTAATTTGGATGATACAATGTCATTCTCAAATTGATTAACGTCGATATCTTTTACTTTACGGAAAGTTATTTTTTCTTTGATGGGGTCAGGCTTTTCCAATAATAAATTCGCAAATATAGTATAATGGTCTGAAATCGCATGGTCAATCACTTGTAAGCTGTCAACTAAATTTTCGTGGAGTCTTGTAATCAGCAAATCTAGTGTATGACCTTTTCTATGAGTCGGGTCATTAATATGTTGGTGTAAGTTGCAGGAAATTAACAAGTCTATAAACTGTTTGGATTTTAAGTCATTGGTGTTGTCAATATGGAGATTGAAATCTCCCACGATGACCAAGTGTCCTTTTGCTGTAAGAATCTCATGAAAAAATTTGGTGATTTCAGTTAAAAAAGTGTCGACAGTTACCTTATTACGAGATGATGTTGGGGGACGATATACGCTTATGAGACGAATGACATTGCTTTGGCATTCAATACGTGTCTGGAGTACTTCGAAACTTGTAAAATCCGGACTGGGAATAACGGAAACTTGAATTCTTTTTTTATGTAATACCGCTATTCCACCTCCCCTCTTGCATTCCCTATTTAGTAGCACAGCAGAGTAATTTTCCGGGGTAAGTTCATTAACACTAACAGAATCTGATGAGTTGAACCAACTTTCAGTGATGACAAAGATGTCAAAATCATGGTCGGTCACATAATCGCATAATTCCGATGTCTTATTTCTTGCCGAGCGTACATTCAGTAAGCCAAACTTGAAAGTGTCACTGTAAGTTACACTAGGGATCAGAACTAAATTATTAAAATCCACTGCATTGCACCTTGGGCGCTTGTCTTCTTTAGACCCAGTTGCGAGGATCACAGGTATTTGATTCTGATGAGTGTCATTTAGATAAGTAGTAGGTTTAGACTTCTTTTTCCTTCTCAGTGGTTTATGCCTAAGAATTGATTTTGGGATTGCTTTTAAAAATTGTTTACCTTTAAGCACAGGCTTAAAGTTACTCAGTTCTAAAAGCTGGTCTCTACTATATTGAAGTGTAGGAGGTGAGTTATTACTCACACACATACTTTATACTAGTCTAGTACAGTAACACAAATCACTAAAACTCCATGCCTCAATGATCCTTATATAACTATATGTATATTCTTTAGATGTCAATAATTCCAAAAACTCTTTCTGGTATGAGAAAAAAACTCTAACACTAGATGAACAATGTCCTTATACACAGATATATCAAAAAATATCACTTAAAAAAGTAAATAAAACCGGATAAATAAGCACAAATAGACAGAGCCAAAGAGGAGCAACCAGCAGGGCTCAACTCTCTGACAATAAATACACGCCACATGACTGATATCTTTCCAGAAAAACGTACAAGATGCATGCATGTGGTCGGATGATTCAGATTAGTTCATTTCTGATTTTTTTTTTTATAAATAATCTTGACATTTTGAGTTTGACCTTTTACTACTTTTAGAATCAGATCTACTGTGTGAGTTCTGGTAAATAATAAACGGATTTCTTCGATTATGAACAAACTAGTTAACTTTGGTTATTATAAACTTACCTGTGTGTTTGAAATTAACTCCCGTTAAATAAAATCCATTGCACAATAAAATATCTCAACGAATAAAAACGGTTCTCTCTTGAAAGATTTGAATATTTACTTGTTATTTCGACAGAGTTGATAATAACATTGCTTTCGTCACATATTGGACGAATCCAACACACGGAAGCGAGGTTGTTTAAATTTGACGCATATTTTGTCAAGCACGTGCTATACTCAAAGCAACGCGCCAACATTACAATCGTTTGAGTTTGGGCGACGAAAATATCAATTGAAGACAGTTACATAGGAGCTTTATCTTTATATCGAAACCATTGATCGCCAGTCTATCAAATTTTATTCACAATGAAAGAATCACTGATTGCACGGATACTCGTAAAAATAAAGTCATGTATAAAATATAGATTTTAATATCCTATCTTCTTTATGTAATAAATAGTTTAACACGGATCATGAAGCACATCTCCGACGTGGCTGAGGACTCTGAGTGTATTATTAATTTGATCTCATTCTTTCGATCAAATAATAACCGCTTCAGTGACATTTTTAAGCGTGTTGCGACAGCGTTCAAAGTGCCTAATGGCATTGGGTGGCGTAAGCAATGCAGACAAGTCCGTAACGGCCCGTAAGAAGCGGAACATTAATTGTAAATGGCCTGCAAATATGTTAAATAATAATATTATCATACCATATTATAAAGATGGGTAATATTTAAGGCCCGTGAAAAGAATGTAGTTATTTTTGTTCCTCATGCGTGTTAAAAAGAAAATTATCCCATCCTAGTCGGTAATCAAATAATTAAGACGGTAACAAATTTTAAAAAAAATACTGGTTGTTATGTGTGCGAACGCTCAAACTCAATGCCGAGACGTGCTTAACTTAAAACAAACTTGAATTGACGTAAAAATGTCACATTTCCTATGCTGTCACCCCTAATATAGACTGGTGGCCAGTCTTCTCCACACACCAAAAATTGGCCAGTCCTCTCAAAAAAAAAAAAAAATGAAAAAAAAAACGTAATCTCTAGAGACTGGGCAAATAGAGCTTCATTCTCATCTAGTAGGTCAATCTGCATTATGTAGGTCGTGTGACGTCGTGCACGGGATTACTGCATTTGCACTGGCAAACTGGTGTAGTTGCGAGATCTTTGTGGATAACAGTTATTGTTATTTAGTGATACTTTAACGATCTAAGAATTTTGTTGACGGACAATATGATAATATCTGTCGAATGAACGGATACAACGTATGGGATGAGGTGAATCTGAATGAACATAAATAATTACACACGACATCATTATAACAACTTAACGAAGCCAGTTCATGCGTATCGGGACGAAGCCGAATGGCGAATGGAAACAAAAACGTGACATCAGCCCGTAGACGGTTTCAGCATGACTGCTTTGCACTCCATTCGAGACGCATGATTCATGAAGGTAAATATCGAACTTAATTTATCTTAGACATCACATTTACAAGTTCGTGTCACGTGACTCGGGGCTTGCTTGACAACTGTCAATCATTCCAAATAAGGAACAACGTAAAACAGGACAAGAAACGCCCATTTTATTGTGAAGCTCGCAAATTGTCCAGTCTCTGGTGCTGGTTACAGGTTTACTCAAATTTTTTTTTTTATACAAATGGAAACGAAAGTGTTGGTTTACTAAAAATTACTACTTTTATATAAATCGAAATGTAAAATAAATAGAAGAGACTGGGCCAGTCTACCCCTAATACAAAGTGATATCTCCCGAGGTGTGACGTAACCAACTGCCATATTGATATTTTTCTTAACCGAAAGTTTGTGGGATTTCAATTTTTCAAGAGAGAACTGTTTTTATACGTTGGGACATTTAGTGGTGCGATGGATTTTATTTAACGGGAGTTCATTTTAAACACACGGGTAAGTTTATAATTACCAAAGTTAACTAGTTTGTTCATAATCGAAGAAATCTGTTTATTATTTACCAGAACTCACACAGTAATCACTTTCTAAACGACTAAAGTTTAATGATTGTCAACTTTCAGCATTCTGTCACACAATTTTAATATGGAAGATAAATTTGCTATAGCTACTCTTCTTATTGATTTTACCTATTGTTATTAATTTTTTCAAGAAGAACGGGCGTGAAATTACAATTACTTATTCTGCACAACACATTTCCTATCCTGGGGGCTGCCATCTTTAATTTTGATATCGCTTACGTTTCGAAAAATCGTTCATATTTGTTTCAGGTTTATACTCAGTTTTGATTAATTGGTGCACTATATTAAATCCTTTAAAATTTAAGAAAAATGTATGAAATGGAAAAACAGGTTTAGTTTTCTGTAATTAATTTCATTAATACGCTAATTTCGTTAACGATGTAAGCAGTCTAATGCGATTTTTTTATCAAGGGAGACAAATCCAAAAATCCTAAAAGAGAGTTACCTCCCCTAGACTACAATTGTGAGGATTTTTTTTTTTGTTAATGAATAAATTTAACCAATTTATTATGGATCACCTATTTTCTTTGATTATTATTCTGTTGTGTGATTTTATTTGTCAGTTCCATGCTTAGACACCACAGCAGAAAAAGTAACTTCTCTAATGGCTACGAGAATCGGAATGGGATTTAACGTCCTACTTTTCTGCACCGACCAGGCCCCGAGTTCACAAAGCATTCTCAGACTTGAGTTGAGAATTTACTCAAAATTGTTCTCCTTATTTTAACTGAAATATAGCCCTTTATAATAATTTTATTGTTTTAATGTATCAAATACATCAAAAAGAAACTATGTGCAAACTTTTGTGTTTCTGCATCAAAAGTATTTTTCATAAACAGTGATTGAAAGTTGAGCAAATTCTCAACTTAAGTCTGAGAATGCTTTGTGAACTTGGGGCCGGGCTTATAAAACCGGGCGTACATCAAGAGACAAGTTTTGCTCAACCAACAGCAGCAATGTCACCTAATCAAATTTAGAATGTCAATCAAGAGTTCTTTTATGAACGTTAAAGAGTACACAGGAGCTCAGTTTTTTGTTCCATCCAAATGACTAGACACTATTCCTTGTCGGGGTGGGGTGGGGTGGGGGTTGCTTGTTAAACATTCATATCATGCGTTCTAATGAAATGTTTACAATTCCCATTCTTAAACATTTCAAAATGGAAAAAAAAACCCTATAAGATAATATTTTGATGCAAAGGAAATTTATTTGGTTAAAAAACATAAATAATGATTAAAAGTACAATACAAATTTTATGTGGAGGTCTTAGCTGCCCATTGAAATTAATGTAGACCTATTACCTTTTAACAATACCAGTAATAAATAATAATGATATTTTTTTAAAGCCCCAATAACACTCTTGTTGTAACTAAATAATATGTGTCAACAAATTGTATTATTTTACAATATTCAAATAAATTGATGATACAAATTTCATCTTAACACACCTATTTTAAAAAATTGGAAAAATTCAACTAATTGATTTGAAAAGTCTAACGTAAACCTTTTCAAATGTGACTTTGATTTAAAATATTTTCGAACCCTCTGGACAAGTGAAATAGGTCGTAATGGATAATTTCACAACAGGTAGGACACTTAAACATCTAGTACTTAGAATAAGGCTATTATTTATTTTCTGGGGCTGCCAAGTCAGCAAGAGTATTATTGTCCCTTTATGGAACTGCAGTGGCTCAGTGAATATAAGGCACTGACTCATCAATTAGAGGTTGAAGGTTCCATCCAAGTGTTGGGTGATAAAATTCCCCTGGAACAGGACAGAGACAGCGGGTGTAGCAACGAACAGTGTCTAGCACTAGGGAGAGAGAGAGAGAAATGGGATTTAACGTACACTCGACACAAACTAGGTCATTTTGGGACTAACGTATGGTTTCAATTTTGTTTTCAATAATTCGCATGCACGTAGGGGTCTTTAGCAGTGGGAGGAAACCAGAGTGCCCGGAGGAAACCCACGAGGTTGAGAACGCGCCCCTATCTCCATGCCACATACGCTCACACCAGGGATCGAAACCACAGCCGCAAGCAAGAGGTGACCGGCCAGCCAGAGGTCGAAGCGTGGCACTCTAGACCACTAGGCCATCCCAACCCCCCTAGATATAGTTTTTTGAATGGGATAAAAAAACAGGTCCCATATACAAGTTGGTGTGCACGTAAAAAAGCCCATGACGGTTGGGATTTGACGAAGTGGAGCAGAAATGCCGCTGTCTAGGCAATATTCTCTCTTCATAGCACTCCGTATGGTCACATGATGTATGACATTCTTCATTAGCCTGATGGGTGCGGAAATGTAGGACATCTCTGATTTACATCAGGCTAAAAGAAATAAAATGGGGTTTAACATCCTACTGTTCTGCTCCGAACTGGGCTAATGAAGACACGCATACGCCATACAGTGTGCTATGAGCAAAATTTTGCTTGGTCCCCAAAACATTGAATGCAATGTTTTATTATTTGATAGTCCTTTATGATTAAATTTCAGTTTGGAAAGATTAAAATAGCATTATGCAAGAGCAAAATCTGCTTATTACAGGTCTTTCTTTAGGCCTGAAATGTTATCTAAATAATCAATTAGACATTAATTAACATATCCAGACCATAATAAACTCTTGATGTCAAGGCTAGCCTTCGATGTTGGCGGATTAAAATCCTATATGCCGCTTAATGGCCGTTGATAATTAAATCAATCAAGTGGATAATCGAGACTATGCTGTTTATATTAATGATATGAGTAATGATGACCGAGGCTATGTGAATATTTCAAACGCTTTTTTCTCGGCTAATAGTGGATCAATTTGACTGAAATTTTTAGCAAATTACCTTTACACTATCTAGTTTTTAACTATTATAGTGAGAACTGCCATCTCTTTATCTTATCTCCCATAATGTAACTTTAAGTGGAAATCAGCTTGTTTTTTTATGTTACTGTGGTAATAAGTAAGATTAATTTGGGACTTCCTGGTGTCAACATTGGAACACAAAACTCATTAGATCTCAACACCCACTTTATCCATAAAGTTTTCAAGGAAAACAGACTGATAGATATATCCCACTCCAAAAAAAATCAAAATATAAAATCCAATGAAACTGACACTTTATTTTCACCCCAAAATAAAAGGGGTCTAGTCATTTTAATAATTCATTCATGATTAAAGATACTATATAAAATATGTGGTATACATTTAAGAAAGACAATGTGGCATAATGAACAAATCTTGTAGTCACAATCAACAAGACCACAAAAATAACCATAGAAAGTTTGATAACTTGTGAACAGTGGCATATCTAGGTGCACCCCTCCCCATCCCATATAGAATTCTCAATTCGGTCATATCTACCATGAACAAAATTATTCATAATGGGGAAATCATTGCTACAACCAAAATAAGTAGTTCTTTTGGATCAATAAATAGTCATTTAAGTCTCATAAACAACTTGGAAAACAGCCCTCAAGGCAAACTGATCCCGCAGTGAATATTCGCTTGGCCGCTACAATCACTGATAAGCATGACATCGACGAGGCTTAATAAGTACGGCATATTAACTTTTTTACTCCGACAAATTAAGTTCTCAAACATTTTTTTGAGGTAAAAGAAAAATAAATAAAGACGTTTGAAGTATTTGAAGTTAAAAAATATTTCCTATTTAGTGTAAATGGGTATTAAAATGAGTAAAATGCATCATTTTGCCCGAAGCAGTTAGGTGTTAAGTAAACATTGCACGAGCAGTTGAGCCAATGACTGGCGCGGTGAGCAGTCAACGCACGTGCTATGGACACTTATCTGTTACAGAGATAATTCGTAAGTAATTCTCTGTGAAACAGATTGCCCTCAAGGTCCATTGTTAATTTAAACCTGTACAATATTTTAAACATGGAAAATGGCCCTGATGCCTTCTGTTAATTTTCAGTTTTTTAGGACTCTTGATAATAAGTAGCAACTCAATTCTTTGAAAAACAGTTTTCAGGGTCCCTTCTTAATTTGAACATGTTTATTTCTCGGAAACTGTTCTCAGAGTCCCTGTGTTAATTTGAACATGTTCATTTCTGGGAAACAGTTCTCAGGGTCCCTTGTTAATTTGAACATGTATATTTTGAAGTATCTGCTTTGGTTCCATGAATATCTTTCTGTATAGCTTGACATAACGTCAAACCAGTAATAAAAGCTCCTAATGTTATGAACGCACACGCAAAATATATCAAAAACTTGATTCGATTCGAGTTGGGTTGGAATTCTGGACCCGCAGCTTGTTTATCCAACATCGATTTCATCAAACACATACCTTTACAAAAAAAATAAAAATAAAATTTAGTTAAATATTCTGATAAATATCATTAGTGTTGAATAAATGATGATGCAAACATTTTTGAGAAACAGGAGCATTGAGTCAATTGTCACGTTTTCAGCAGATTTTATGCCAATTATTCAATAATACATAGACCTGTAGCTCTATAATAAACTTGTGTCATGAAATTCTTTAAATCTATCCGGTAAACCAGGCGCGGATCCAGAGGGGGGGCGCACCCGGCGCACGCCCCCTCTATTTTTTGCGGTGGCGAACAATTTTTAGCTCCATATATTCTCGAGGGAAAGGAGAACAAAAATACTTTAGGTTGGAAATCGTAATTTACAATACTAGTATAAAAGTAGTCCTTGTGGGCATTTTTGTCCACTCAAAAATCACGGGCCGGGCTACGCACTCCCAAGTGGGTGCAGCACGCCCCCTCTTTCTGAAAATCCTGGATCCGCCCCTGTAAACATAGTCATTGAAGAAGGGGAGAGATAGAGAGAGAGGGAGTTTAAGGTCCACTCACACAAACTAGGTCATTTCAGAACTCACATATGGTTCAATTTTATTTCAACAATTCGCTTGGGCATAGGGGTCTTTAGCAGTAGTAGGAGGAAACAGGAGGACCCGGAAAAAACCCACAAGGCTGGACAGGTGACCCTACTTATTGTCACGTACCACTGGGGTTTGACGTCCACTCAACACAACCAGGTCATTTCGGGACTAACATATGGTTTCAATTTTATTTCAATAATTCGCTTGCGCGTAGGGGTCTTTAGCCGTGGGAGGAAACCGGAGTACCCGGAGGAAACCCACGAGGTTGAGAAGGCGCCCCTATCTCCATGCCACATACGCTCACACCAGGGCTCGAATCCACAGCCGCAAGCCAGAGGTGACCGGCCAGCTAGAGATCGAAGCGCGGCACTCTAGACCACTAGGCCATCCCAACCCCCCCTGGGGAATCGAAACCACGCCAGTTGACTCAATGACAGACCTTTTGATACAACGTGCATGTGTTAACCATTTGGCCATCTACCCCCCCCCCTCCCTTGTTTTTATAGAGATACTTCTAGTAAACTGTGGTAAACATTCGCATGCAATAATTAATGAGACTGTCATTTTGTTTTATTTTTAAAACTAAAAACGTGTCAGACGGGCCTTTTTAAAGTGACGCAGGGTTATCTGAGAAACTGAAGATTTTTTATAAACGGCCTAATTTTTCAGTGGTCACTTGAAGTCTACAGCACTTACCTGGAAATAAAAATATAAATAATGCAGCAAAAGCTCCAAGAAGCTGAATGACTACGCCTATATTTGGTATAAATATTGCTAATGCCACAGTGATCGTAAACCATATTAACGTTACAACAATCCGCATCTTTCTTTCTCGTTGTTCAATAATCTCTGGTGTTAATCTTAAAGTGCTATTCCACACGGAATCAAATGCAGCTCTGAAAAATAAAGAGAGCAATGTCTTAAGAGAAATGAAAAGTAGTTCTGCATCCTACAACCGGGCTAAAGAAAGAGAGAGAGAGAAATGAGGTTTAATGTCCACTCGACACAAACTGTGTCTTTTCGGGACTTACATATGGTTCATTTTAATTTCAATAATAGGCTTGCACAAAGGGGTCTTTCGGCAGGGGGAGAGGGGAGGGGGCGTGGCTGTATGGTTACTTGTCTTTGAATCAAGTGGTTTGGTTTCGGTTCCCCCGCTTGTACATGTATGTGACAAGGAGTAGGGGTTTTAGGGGTCCTCCAGCTAAAGATAAAGACCCCTACGTGCAAGTCCCGAAATGACTTAGTTTGTGTTGAGTGAATATCAAACCCTATGTCTCTCTCACTCTCTCTTTAGCTGAAGTATGCCCCCCATTTCATGCCTGGTGAGAGGTTATGTAATGACATGAAAAGTGGTTTTAATATCCCACTGTACCATTCGATCTAAACAATGAAATGAAATGGAGTTTAACGTCCTACTCTTCTGCACCTAACCTGAGCTAATGGAAGACGGGCATGAAATGAAATGAGGTTTAACGTCCTACTCTTCTGCACCTAACCTGAGCTAATGGAAGACGGGCATACGCCATACAGTGTGCTATGAGGGAAATTTTGCCCGACAGCGGCGCTACGGCCTACTCTTATATCGAATTCCAACTACCAAGGTATCTTTTACGTGCACGCCAATGTGTACACGGGACCTCGGTTTTTCGTCTCATCTAAACGACTAGGCAGCTGTCCTTGTCAGGCCCTCCTTCTGCATCACTGACAAGGGGAAACCACGCTCGAGCTAACAAACACAGACATATATGCTATACAGCTGTGAGAGAGATTGTGGACCCACAGGGCCTCAGTTTTACGTCCCATCGGAACGACTAGAATTTATTAAAGAAGAAGGTCCATAATCAAAAGTTTAAAGAATTATTACAGCGGATGCATTTTAACTTATTTAACTACCTCTGCAGGATTTGTTTGTCAAAATTTAGAGCATGGATGAGGTTTGAGCCCTAGAAATGTTTGTAATTAAACTCACCTCCCACAAAATAATAATATTGGATATGTTGTATATGTTTTTACTGCTATTAATACTACTGCTATAATTACTGTGACATCAGGGTCAAAGGATATGAGAATATCGCTAGCTATTCCGTGTCCAAACTGCAAATATCCTAGAGTAGCTGTCACAGTATAACATAAAACACACAATACCATCGCTAGCGACACAGTTTTAGAAAACTCTTTTAAATTTCTTTTTTCCATGCAGGAGTAAATAGGAATAATGCTCACATGACACTGAAATTCAAATAAACATCACACATTAGTTTTTTTTACTTTTTAATTTCTCATCAAAAGCATCAAGCCCAACATCCTCGGTATCCCCAGTTGTTTCATTCCATCCAACTTCACTATCCCATAGGTTTATCCATCAGGGAGACACGTATCCAAATTGTCTGCCCTTGATGACTGTGCTATTTTAATCGACAAATCAGAAAATTTGTTAAATACAAAGGAAGCTGGTGATAGGAAGAAGCTCTCATCTTGTTCAAACAAATATGCCGCAATGAGGCGGCTAAAACTGGTTTATAACCTGTCTTTTGATTAATTCGTAGAATCAAGCTACAATCAATATGTAAATACCATACAGGGTATAGTGGAGTAGAATGGAATGAGGCCACTGGGGATGCCGAGGATGCAAACCTGTCAGCACCAACCAGGCAATATGTCATGCAGTATGTTATGAGGGAAGCTGACCGAAAACGACATTTCTGTCTACAATTCATTAAATTCCATCTGTTATGCCTTTGTTCTCTACCAGGCCCCTTGCCCTGAAAAACTGACAAGAGGATACCAAGCTGGAAGATCAAGAGAACTGTCCCGGGATTGAAACCACAACCACCTGGTTAAATATAAATAAAAAACAGACAAGTTATTTGTTTGAACTAACCTGATAAGCAAAACATATATCTGGCACTACTAGAAATACATCCATCCAAGAATCTGGTCTGACAATAAAACAATTTACAACGCATTTAGTTATTGAAATGGAAATTCTGTTAAATATATTGCGTAAACTTAGTCATTGATCAAAGTGAGAGAGAGAGAAATAAGGTTTAATGTCCACTCAACATAAATTAGGTAATTTCAGGCCTAATATATGGATTAATTTATTTTAATAGTTCGCTTACACATAGGTGTCATTAGAAGAGGAAGAAATCAGAGGACCTGGTAAAAAACCCATGAGGTTAAACAGGCGACCCTTCTCTTTGTGACGCACAAGGAATCGAAACCACCCCACCTGACTCAATGACCCGATGCACATGCATTAACATTCGCGAGCCCAACCGCTGAAATGCAAATACACAAGACACAATTCTATGAAACTAACGCTTACCAAACGTAACTAATACATGTATAAGAATAAAAGTTTTTGAAACGTGAGAGTTCATAAGATTCAGTAAGTAGATGGATATACATATAATATGGTATTCTCAACTCCATGCCAAGACTGAATGTGGTTGGTTCTAACTTCTATAGATTAATAACAAATGAAATGAAATGGTGTTTAACGTCTTACTGTTCTGTTCCTAAACTGGGCTAATGAAGTCGGTGTGCTATGAGGGAAATTTTAACCCGGGCAGCGGCGCTATGGCCTACTCTTATATCGAATTCCAACTGCCAAGGGATATTTTACTTGCATGCCAATGTGTGCACGGGACCTTGATTTTTCGTCCCATCTGAACGACTAGACAACTGTCCTTGTCAGGCCCGCCGTTCTGCATCACTGACAAGGGGAAACCACGCCAGAAAATCAAGATGAACTTTCTCTGCCAATGCAGGGATCAAACACCAGACCTCCAGATTGCATGGAGGGGAATGGGAAAACAAGGGAGGTAATTCAAGTAATTGTGTAATTATTTTCTGTGTCAGGGATTTTTATGCCTGTGAAATATTGCCCACCTTTTGAGCAAAAGACATAGAAATAATGATGTTTTGACTTTCTTAGAAAATATGAAATTTACGCTTTATCTTACTTTGTTTTAACATAAGTTGGTTTATCGCTTGGATCTTGTATAAAATATTTGACAGCCACCATAACCATTACATATAAAATACCAGCCACGCCTACAAAACTGAAACAAAAATAGGACGTCCATTTAAAACATTCAGAGAGAGAGAAATGGGGTTTAATGTCCACTCGACACAAACTAGTTCGTTTCGGGACTAACATATGGTTTGATTTTATTTCAATAATTCGCTTGCGTGTAGGGGTCTTTAGCAGTGAGAGGAAACCGGAGCACCCGGAGTAAACCTACGAGGATGGACAGGCGACCCTACTCCTTGCCACGTACATATTGGGGATTCGGAACCATGCCAGTTGACTCAATGGCAGGCCGTATGATACTAAAACATTCAGCATCCCCTGCAGACAATATCAATTCAGAGCATGATCAACAATTTTGGGCTCTTCAGTTCAGAGGACTTTTTGTCTATAATCCATATAAATAAGTCAATTATTAGTTTAGCTTAGCTAAAACCCATGATAAAAATGCATTATGTATAAAAGCTATATTTCCCCATTGCAGATCTTTTGTCTGGCGTCAAATGTTACATGTATATACATTATAATTTAGACCTTTATTAACATGACAGGCCTATAATCAACAGTGGTTCTCAACCTTTTTTTGCCAACGGCACACCTTGGAACACATCAAAAAATAGGGGCACACCTGGTTAAAAATATATGAAAAATATTTGAATTTTGCAAAATTAAACAATGACAAGTCACAGACGGCATACAACCGTAGACTCAGACTTGTCATAGACACATCGAATGACTCAAACTAAATAAAGAAAAACACAGCTATTAACTTACAGTGAATACTCAATTAGGATCATGTGTTTTTTTCACATTTTCTTAATGTGCCGTTCAAAATTTCGCAGCAAATTGGTTGAGAACCACTGCACTAGAACATCAGATATTGAATGGATTAGAACACCCTCGCTATTAAATAATTTAAAAATAAAACAAACAACCAAGACTTTATTTATTATTTGTCCTAACAAGACCATACGGCCATAACTTCAAACACTCATCACTCGCTCACAAATTTTCAATATACGTGTATTCATTTCTCATTATCAAATTTTGAACGGCTATCTTTTTAAAATCTAAATCTTACATAACACATTTTACATAATCAATCTAATTACATTTAAAGGAGCTAAATCGCTAATATTTGGGGCCTAGAAATTTACCCAATGGGGCGCAACGCATAAAATAAGATTACATGAATGTATTTAAACTGATTTACATTCAGTCATTTCTGTCTTTACTCTAATTTCAAATCACTTGTGTTCGGCTGAATACGCCTGAAGTCTCAATAACATGCCAATCTCTAGCGTCTGGTATCATTCCCGTCTGCATTATTGCGTATGCTCTCCATGCACCACCGTCCAGCCTCGTTCTCCAAGTCCCTTGTTAAAAGTGGGCCTGAAACGGAGTATGGTACACGATTCGTATCCCACTGATAAATTCTTTTATTTTGTCTCAAATATTTGATATCAGAAGCCCATGATTTCCTGGTAAGATCACAACATCATTGTTGAATTAAATTGACAAATAATTTGTGTTTTCATTGTCGAAGATTTTGGATGATATTGAGTTAGAGACTTAGCTACCGGTACTTTAAATAATCAGATCTTCACTGCAGTAGTGCAGGCCATTGAAAGTAAAAAAAACAAAACGAAATATAGATTTGTATTTTAATCGTATTGATAATCAGACATAATAAATGTTATAAAATAATTACCTGGCATATTTTAAAAAATCAATTCTTTTAGGAAAACAGAGTGGTAAAATAAATAAGAGTGATGTGACGGCTATAATAAAACTTCTATCCATATAAACTGGGGTGTCATGACAATAAGTTTCTTTACTTACAAATAAAAAAACTGAAATAATAAGATTCACTAATATTACATATCCATAAAATTAGCAAACGTTGCTCAGTTAATAAAAAAGCAACTCCATGTGTTTTACGATTAAACTTTCATTATTAAAATTTCATTATTAAAATTTCATGATTGAAATTTCATTATTAAGATTTAATAGTTAAAATTTCATAATTAATTTTCATAAGAAAAATTTCAAAATTTCACAATTAAAATTTCATCCTTTCAAAATTTTAAATTTCATACAATATATAAATTTCATAATTCAAATTTCGTAATTCAAAATTCAAAATTCATGATTTCAGTATTTTCAATCCTAATTTCGCCATCAACACTCCTGTGACGTCATTCATTTCGAAACTAACATATGGTGCAATTTTATTTAATAATTTGCTTACACGTAGGGTTTTTTTTTTATTAGCAGTGGGAGGAAACAGGAGGAAATCAGAGGACCCGGAAAAAAAACAGGAGGTTACACAGGCGACCTTCTTCCTTGTCACGTACAATCGGGGAATCGAAACCACGCCAGTTGACTCAATGACATTCAATTTGGCCAGTTGGATTGTGATCTTGGACTAATAAACAGTTGTACTTTAGGATAATTCTTTATAACTATCTCATTGAACAAATTGTTTAAAGCGGGAATGTCATTTGAATTTAATTTTGAAAGTGATATTTTTGCCAATTTCTCAACTGGCAATAGTGAATTATAGGATTATTCTTTAACAAGGTTGGACTTTTTATAGATACCATCTATTTTAAGGCTTTATGTTAATATATTTTAAAAATATAACTTAAAAATATGAAATTGCCGCTTTAACGGACCTATCTATTTTTCAATCCAACTGTAAATAATGATTTTAAATAGAATATTTACAAAACTTACATTCCTCCCACTGGTCACCAATAATAATTAGGAAGGTTATACACGTCCCAAAACAGTACAACAGAAGACAAATGGCCGCCCCTGTCTGAGCCTTTTTTCCACAAACTGATAAAACTACATCTTGATACGTTGACGCTTGTTTTAAATCAGAACAGTAGGCCAATATCATGATGGCCGCCACGATGAACACAAGAAATATCTGAAAAACAATAAAAAGAATAGGTTTTAATTTCTTGTCAAATCAGGGTTGTATTCGCTAGACTGTGCAGTTTCAGATCATGACATACAATAAATCCCTCGGACGAAGATGGTTTCTTTTGAAGAATTATGTGTTGTTTTTGGAAGCCAATTAATTAGCTATACTAGAGATTATGTTTGGATAAATCCATAAGACCACAGGTTTATCTTAAACCCTGAAAAACTGAATTTGCTATAAGGAGTCAATATTAACCTCCGAATCAGGGTGGCTAGGTAGGAAAGGCGCTGGCTCGCTAGCCTGGAGGTCGGGTGTTCGATCCCTACATTGGCCGAGAAAGTTCATCTCGATTTTCCGGCGTGGTTTCCCCTTGTCAGTGATGCAGAAGGAGGGCCTGACAAGGACAGTTGCCTAGTCGTTCGGATGGGACGAAAAACTGAGATTCCGTGTACACATTGGAGTGCACGTAAAAGATCTCTTGTCAGTTGGAATTCAATATAAGTGTAGGCTGTAGCGCCGCTGCCCGGGCAAAAATTTCCCTCATAGCACACTGTATGGCGTATGCCCGTCTTCCATTAGCCCAGGTCAGGGGCAGAAGAGTAGGACGTTAAACCCCATTTCATTTCATTTCTCTGTTCATCAGAAATTTAGTTTTATTTGTCCTTTCCTGTTCATAACTGCGCCTGGAGCTGCTGTGGCTCAGGGAGTAAGATATTGGCTCGCTAGCCTGGAGGTCCCTTCTTCGATCCCTGTGTTGACAAGAAAGTTCGAGGATGCTCGATTCACAGTTCCGGAATTAAATTCCAAAACTGGTGTCAATCGAGTGAAAAGGAGAATTTCGGAGTACAACGCATTCGTCGACTGTATAAAAAATAGCTCAACCAATCATGACAGCTGAATACGTCACGATTCTACTCACTCCACCTCAGCTGTTGGGACTGGCAGAACTGTGACAGGACTCAATTCCGCGTCACTCGATTGTAATTCTGTCGATTCGGGACGTTCTGGACTGTGAATCGAGCATCCCCTAGAATTTGGTTTATTGTTCAATCTAAATGACAAGACACTGTTCCACTTACAAGGAAAAAGGACTTTTGCGTAGCGATCCAGCGTGTTACTCATGGATATACTGCAGCTCCAGAGAAGTCAACATACATGGTGATTTTATCTTTAATTTATATTGTTGTTTGTGTAATTCCTGAGAGGTTAATTTTGCATGATTTCTGACTGTCAATGGTTCTTTTACGTGTACGCCCATATGTACACCATTGGACCTTAATGCTTCATCCTTTCGTAATAATTAGTCACACTCCCATTGTTAGACCCGCAACCAGTGTTATTTATTGCCACTAGAACCTTGACTTACAGAAAACCCACAAAGTTAGACAGGCAATCGTAATCCTTGTCACGTACAACTGGGGAATCGACACCACACGGAAGGTTGGGATGGCCTAGTGGTCTAGAGTGCCGCGCTTCGACCTCTAGCTGGTCGGTCACCTTGGCTTGCGGCTGTGGTTTCAAGCCCTGGTGTGAGCGTACATGTATGTGGCATGGAGATAGGGGCACCTTCTCAACCTCGTGGGTTTCCTCCGGGCGCTCCGGTTTCCTCCCACGGCTAAAGACCCTACGCGCAAGCGAACTATTGAAATAAAATTAAAACCGTATGTTAGTCCCAAAATGACCTGGTTGTGTTGAGTGGACGTTAAACCCTATTTCTCTCTCTCTCTCTCTCTCGACACCACACCAGTTGTCTCCATGACAGACCTTATGATACACCGTGTACGTAGTAACCATTCGGTTATCCAACCCCGCAATTGTTTTACATGTAGGTTAACATAACACAGTGTACCATGTATATTACACAATTCGACAATTAAAACATTTTCAATTTATAGATAAATTAAGATATAAAACAACTACAAACGAAAAAAGATTCCTTTGGATTTGGTTCAATGAATTTAAAATAATGATGGTTAATCCTTATAAGATATGTAGAAATCGATTTCATTAAAATTAAAACACTTCTGAATTCATTACCATGCTAGGTTTTGATACACATACAGGCATCGTTATCAAGAAAATGTGATAAATATCTGTATTTAACTTTCATTTGCACCGATGTGATATAGCCAAAACAGGGGAGGGGGGCTTTAGGTTTTACTTCTGCTTCCACCTTGGGAGATATCCCAGACCAAAATGTGGTGCAGTAATATGTAAGTTAAAACATTTAGCACATAAAACAATAACTATAGGGAATTAACAAGTTTAAAGATGCAATAAGAAACCATTTAGCAGATAAAACAATAACAACTGGAATTAACAAGATTAAAGATGCAATATATAAATAACAATTAGATAAAACAATAACAACCAGGAATTAATTAAACAAGAGGAAAGAGATTAATACCATAAGGCAAGTATTTGAAAGGGTGGTATATGTAATTAACACCAAGGAACGATACTATAACCCCTGTGTATTACAGCATACTGTGTATTGATAGATAATCAGAAGTATGATATAAAGCACTTATATCACCCCCTAGTTATTTGTGTTTCCTATAACTGTGAATCAAACACCTTCAGTATACAAGTAATTAAGTAGGTGAAAAATACACTATATATAACCCTATATAATACACCTACATGTACAATATACTAAATACAAGTTATACATGTGTGTATTCTAAATAAGACCCTCTGTGATTTGACATACAAGTTATTAATGTTATCTAGTAAAGACAGAGAACGAGAGAGAGAGAACGAGAGAGAGAGAGAACGAGAGAGAGACAGAGGGGGGTAACCTCCACTCAACACAAACTAGGTCATATGGTTTAATTTCATTTCAATAATTCGCTTGCGCATTGCAGTCTTTAGCAGTAAGGGGAAACCGGAGGACCCGGAGTAAAAACCAATGATGTTGGAAAGCAATCCTCTTTACGTACAACTGGGGAATCGAAACAACGCTGGTTGAAACTGAAAATCCGAAACAGTGAAACTTTGACTACTTTCAAATCACAACTAAAGACTCACTTATTTCGAGAATGCTACGAGAATTAGACTTTCTGTTCACTGTGTATATAACTGTGTCTCATTGCGCTTTGAGCATGCTTTTGGATGGATTTGGCACTCTACAAATGTACTTTATTATTATTAATGACAGACCGAATGGTACAGAGCACCCATGCTAAGCATTTGGCCTTCCCCTCCCCGATCTAGTATATAAGTAATAAAGAAGGTGATATTTGTAATTAACACAGGTTGTCAAGTTAGCTGCCTCTTTCTGAAATGTAATGAAACGTTCTGCTCTGATTAGGCTAATGAAGATGGGCATACGCCATAGAGTGTGCTATGAGGGAAATTTTGCCAAGGCAATGGTACTATGGCTTACTCTTATAGGCCCTCCATCCCATCAATCATAGGGCAACCTTCGTATTTATTACTTTATTAGATGTGTAGTAATAAACATCATTCACATAACCCCCTAGTGGGTTGTTACAATATAATTGATTTATTACACAACAATATATACTCTTGCACATAGTTTCTTACTGATGTATTTGATACATCAAAACACCAAAATTGCTATATTTTAGTTAAAATAAAGCAAACAATTTTGAGTACTTTCTGAACTTAAGTCTGAGAATTATTTGTGAACTTGGAGCCAGAAAGCAGATGTTAAAAGCCAATTAGTAGGTCAGATCCAACTGTCAGATCCATGGTCTATTAATCTCATTCCCATCTCCTCCCTTCAGCCATCAAATCCCTTGATTTAAACAGTATTTTATTCAAAGAAGGTAGATAATGTATATATAAGCTGTCAAAAGGTAAGGATTCTAAAACAAGCCAAAGACATACCTTGTTGTCGTGGCTGGTGGATTAATGAATGCTTCCGTGATATCGAAGACAAGATCTAGGAGAGGAAGGGAAACTTGCTCCTGTACATGTATATATCATTCCTCATGAGCAAGATTTTTATTATAACAGTTATAAACTTACTGATTGTATGCTTACGGCTACTACCACGCCTCCAGCTTGATCATAAGCAGCTGGAAAATTGAGCAATCCAGCACCAAGAGCTGCATTTACCACTAGAAACGACGAACTGAACCATGATGAACCTAGATATATGGTAAATGAAAAAAGACAGTGGTACTGAAATATCAAACTAAATACTAACAGAAAACATTTGACTGAACAAAAATAACATTTGATTCCTTTAGAATGCTAGATTTGGTAAGTCCTAGAATTGGGGGCAGAGCTGAACATTTGTGTAGCCAAGGGCTCTTTTATTGGCATGCATGCCAAGGTGTACACCGGCCCACAGTTTGTTCAATCCAACACCGTACGCGCTATACCACTTTGGCTTCCATCATCCAATGGTCTAAAGAGATGATTAGGAGATTGTCATGTGATGCCTTGTTATGTTATCTAAAAAATTTTATTCTGGTTTTATGTATTCTTGATGTTTTAAAAGAACCTAACATAAAAGGTTATTGTTATTATTTTATCATCTTATATATTCATTACACGGTGGCAAAATGGGTAAGACGCTGGCTCGTGAGCCTGCAGATGTCAGGTGTTTGATCCCTGCATTGACCGAGGGAGTTCATCCAGATTTTCCGGCGTGGTTTTCCCTGTGTCAGTGATGCAGGACGGAAGGCTTGGCAAAGACAGCTGTGTAGTCTTTTGCATGGTATGAAAAACCAAGGTCCTGTGTACACATTGGCGTACAAGTAAAAAATTCCTTGGCACTGGCATTGGCAGTTGGAATCCGATATAAGAGTAGGCGGTGGCGACGCCACCTGGGCAATATTTCCCTCATAGCAAACTGCATGACATATGCCGATCTTCATTTGCCCAGTTGAGGAGCAGAACAGTAGGACATTAAACCCCATTTCATTTCATTTCATTGCATTCTAATTTCTATATAAATTTCACAATTTATACGTAGGATTTGATTATTTATTAAATCTAAGAAAAAAACATGCAAAGACATTCTTAAAATATATCAGCAATCATCCAACTTTCAATCCATTCACCGAGGGTTGTATGATTATTTTTTTTTCATACCTTTTGTTTGTTGAACTGGTTGCTTGTCTCTACCCAAAACTTCCACAAGTTTCACCTGTTTTGGCAACAGTGGATCATTTTCTGAGGACGAATTGGTAACTTGCCACTCGTAATCTGGATTCTGAGCGGCCATTGTTACGTAAAACACAAATAATTGGACAAAACGGCGCTACCTAGCCATTTGACGTGCAAGAATGAAAATTCAGACAAAACGTAAAAAAAAATCAAAACAATGTCACGGCCGCCATTTTGTGATCATGTGATCTCACCAATTAAATCGATAAATTTTGACCCAATTATTTATAGTTTTGTCTTTGATTCTAACTCTGACAACACTTTAAGAATGTTTGCAAATTCAATTATAACATATTTACATGCTAGTTTTCATTTAAAATACCAATCTGAATAAACATCCCCAACAATACGATTATATCATTTATCGGTTAGTATTCTGAAAAGTTATTTTTAACCCAGTCAGATGGCATAATACGTCACATTTGTATTGGTTCCCTGACGGAAAAACATAAGGAAAGGAAAAATGGCGGACGGTGTTGTTGTAATACTATTTCTTAAAAGATAGTAAAATGTCACTTACAAACGAATTGTGCGTCCTTGGAGTGGACTAATTTTCTTGACAATAAAACGAACATTGAAATCACCATGGGATTAAAACTAAGCACAAACAATTCGCCGAGATTGAGGACTTACTCTGGCAGCAGCCCAAGTGGCACAAATGGTGGAAATACAGGAATCGCAGTCAGGGCAGGTGGCTCGGGTGCTCGGGCACGTGCAAGAAGTTTTGGTAGTTTCCAAACTTCGGGACATTCTTCATCCTTGAGTATTCCCGCTAACGTAGTTAGCCACAGGGGGAATTCTCCGGATTCTGACTCAAGTTCCCCAGAAGATGGGTCTGCCTTTGGAAGAACATTTACACATTCTCTCCCAGTTCATCTCTTTGCTTTACAAGGTCCGTTTGTTTTTAAATAGTCATTCCATATGATTTATTCAATTATGAAATGTTTGTCGTTGTTTACTAATTGACCAAAAGCAGCACTGAGTAGAAAATATGGTGGATATTGGATAAGTTAATTCAATATAATAATAATCTCTCTTTTTTTATTTTATCCAATACTGGTAATCCATGTGATTTGCATCTCGAGACAGATTCTCAACGTTTAACTTTTGTCATTTCATTATCTTCCTGCACATGCGATGATACTAGGGATAGAAACAAACCACTTTACGTACTTTTTTGAGGTTGATTTTATACAGTTAGTTGATGTCAGATTATTGTTTGCAACATCTGTGTCAATTCAAGCCTGGACATAAGGTGACTGTCACAGACCATAACCAGTACCAATTGGTATTACAAACTTATATTATACAATAAGCCTCTGGTCATAAGGCACCTGTGTCACAGGTTGGATGGATGTTTTGGCAACTGGAAGTTTCAGCCCAGGATGCATATATTTTAGTCTGGGATGTTTCAGCCGAAACCTCCTACATTCATGTCACAGACATGTTCAGGCAAAAATTATTACACAGCATATAATTTAAAAACTATATCTTGGGTGATAACTTGTGCCTAACAATGTTCATGCTTGTACCAATTGTGTCTCTTGACGTATAAACTAGGTTTTTGTTTATGCGTAGTGAGGTCCAGTGTGATTGACGTTTTCGTTCATATTACCAGATATGGATGTAAAATGTAGACTTGCTTAGTGAGAAAATGATGTTCTGTCTGTAACCACATCTGTCCGTCATGGTTTGTCCACGTCCGACATGTCCGTCTCCCCATGGACCTTACATGTTATAAAGTTCCATTGCCCGTCTTCAGTGTCAGAGTGTGAAGATGTTTTTTTAAACAAATCACTTAATTATACCTAGACCAAGACCTAGACCTAGGTAACTGATCTACGTTAAATATTCGCTTGCCCGCCAATGTGTACTAACAGGGATAACATTGCAATATTAAATTATTTTCTTCGGCAAATTAAATTGTAAAACAATCTAAATGGTCTAACACATGCACTTTATATTATAAGGTCTGTCAGTGTCATTGTCTCATTGAGTCAAGGGGTGTTCAGTCAAAAATTGTACCATACATTTAGCTCTCTTTCACTTGCCCCCCTCACCCCCCCCCCCCCCATCTCCCATTTTAAAGCTTATATGTGCACATGAACATTGTATGTTCTGAATTTGATACTATTATACTATTTAGGCCAATAGAAGATTTTTGTAAAGTCATATGGTACCCAATAATTATTGGATATAATAATTGATTTGATCTGTGCTCTCTGAAATATGATATCCTTTAATGGAGACTGTAGGCCTTTTGTTGTAACAAACAAAGAGATTTCTTTTTACAATAACATAGCCGAGCACTGGTACGGTATTGTACTCAGAACAATTTATTAGATTTTAAACAGATACATGTATTTATTATAAGTTAACTTATATTCATTTAAACATGTTATCCACAATCCAATTTTTATTTTTACGTTTGTAGAAAAATGATTATTTATTTGGTGTCCAAATATCCCAAACCCTGACGCAGAGGGTAATTTTCTACAGTAGTCATTTAAATTACCCGGTTTTATGGAAGGAGAAAAAATCAAAATTTAAATATCAAGTTCATTTTTCTGATGTGATAGAAAGAATATTAGGTTTTTGTCTTGGTTATGATTTAACTCATATGCTTCGACCTTACTTTTCTGCAACAATCATATTTAGATGTATGAAGGCGAAGGAGCGCATGCATGTACATGCACACCATATAGTGCACCTTGAAGGAAATTTTGTTGCAGTCTAGTTATGTTTCGATTTTCTAATCTTGAGATCTTTAACATAAACAGTGGACCTCAGAATGACTAACACAAATTCAGGGGTTGTCAAGAGATAATCCCTTTGGTGGCTGACATCACTGTCATTGAGTTGAGCATAGATTTGTCAGGCGTTTTTTTTATTTCAGTGCTTTTATTGATGTTATTAATACATGTCTTGCACAAAGTATAAAATTATGTTAGTTATGGCAAGTCTCAAAATCAATATCAACCACAGTCTTCGACTTTGCAAATACGACATATTGGTCAGTTTAAATCAACATTGATTACCATGAAAAGTTGGGCTTCTGATATCTAATATTTAAGACAAACTGAAAATCTTAAAATTGGCACACTTTTTGTGTGCCAGAATGCTCTCTAGATAGCACCATTTGTAATTAAGCGACTCGATAAACGAGGCTAAATATCCTCCACAGAAGAATGCTTCTGGTGTAGACTGGAATAACCAGATGCCAAAGACTGCCATTCTACTGTACTTCGTCTAACATGACTGATTAGAAACAGAAACGATTGAATGTAAAATCAGTTTACATTCATATTATTATATGTGTTGCGACCCGTTTGTGTCCATTGCTCAGTGCCAAAGAATAGAGTTGTAGCTTTTTTAATAATTCAGAAGTGCCTGTCAGGCACAAATGAAATCATCATTTCATGAATATGAGCTTGTTTGTCTTTTTAGTTCAACAAATATTTTTATCAGAATCTTATCTACCAAATAGACATTGTTGTTTGAAATTGTCACTCACTGTACATTAACGTGTATACATTTAGTATGAAGTCCTGATTCCAATCTCGTGGGGGGTTTGGATGGCCGAATGGTTAGCATGGCGCACTGTTTCATAAAGGCGGACATTGAGTCACTTTACATGGGTTTTCTCCAGGTCCTCCGGTTTTCTCCCACTGCTAAAGACGACTACGAGCAAGGGAATAAGTGAAATAAAATTAAACCGTATGTTAGTCCCAAAATGACCTAGTTTGTGTTGAGTGGAGGTTAAATATGTTAGTCTTGAAGTTCAAGTGGTGTATGTTAATTTTTTTTTTTGATAGGAAGCGTTATGCTTTGTTTGGTTATGTACGGTACGTGTAAGTATTGTAAGCGGTTCAGTGACACATTATTACGCATTGCAATATGCAAATAACCTCATTCTCCATTGAAGGTATTGAATATAAGCTTATTACTGTATATAAGTACTGACTTCTTAAAGACTTCAACAACCTTTTGTTATTTATTGACTGCATAACAAAACAAAATGCATAAACTAAGAAATGTTAATACCCGTTGTTAACAGACAGTGAAGTGTGAAGTTACAAAAAATAACTGAAAATATTGTCTGATTATTTCATTCAATAGATGTTTTGCGCATGAATCAGATTTTGTAAAGGTTGATTTTGTTTTTGTTTTGATGGGGTTGTTTTGTTTTTGTTAGAGTGGTGTAGCGAAATCTGTATACTTTTCCTTTTCTTGATTCAATTTTAGAAACTTAAAAGTGCATTAGGTACAAATGTAATATTAGATAAAGAGCTGACAGTTCTCTTTATGATATTTTTTATAAAAAGGTTATCAAAATAAAATACTCTGAAGATTTCACTCAAATTTCTTCACTCTGATCTGAGATATTTGGGATTCAATTATAGGCTATTTTCGCTCGTCATTATGCTGGTATAATGATGCCCGTATGTTTGAGCGTAAGACCTGTCATTGAGTCAAGTTGCATGGTTTTGAATCGCCACTTGTGTGTTATAAAAAGTAGAGTTGTCTGTCCAACCTCGTGGGTTTTCCTATCACTGCAAAAGACAATGATGTGCAAGGGAATTATTGAAATTTATCACCCAATATCTTATTTGACAGTAGATATCGCTTGTATGATAAATTACATAATCTACTGCGATCGCTTTACATGAATTTGATTGGTCAATCAAAAAGGAACTACTTTCTTTTATTTTAAAGAAACCACTTATTTTAGATAAAAAGTGACTTTTCTTTGTTAAAGAGAAACTGTTTTTATTTAATTGACCTTGTAGGAAATACTTGTTCAATATATAGGACTTTGCAATAGCTAAACTGCTGTCAAGAATCTGATGTATCACTACGCAGTTATGTAATAAAACTCAGTTTTCGGCAGAGCCTCGTTTTTTTTACATTATCAACTTGTGTTGATATTTTTTGATATCAAAAAACACTTGTAGGAGATTCTCTATTTAATTGAACCATAGCCTACATCATGTTAGTCCCATAATGACCTAGTTTGTGTCAAGTGGATTGAACGTTACACCCCTTTCTCTTTCGGGGAGTTGGGATGGCCTAGTGGTCTAGAGTGCCGCGCTTCGACCTCTAGCTGGCCGGTCACCTCTGGCTTGCGGCTGTGGTTTCGAGCCCCGGTTTCCTCCCACTGCTAAAGACCCCTACGCGCAAGCAAATTATTGAAATAAAATTAAAACCATATGTTAGTCCCGAAATGACCTAGTTGTGTCGAGTGGAGGTTAAACCCCATTTCTCTCCCTCTCTCTCCCTTTCTCTTTCTCTCATTTAATATAATTTAACTACGCGTTATGTTAATGTAATGTACCTGTTTTATTACGTATTTAAGTTTACCATGTTTTTAAGTCAATAGATGTATTATAAGATTGCTTATGATGATTGCAGTCAAGTCCTTTCAGTTGTCGAATTTTTGATAATAGTTCAGTCAGCTGTTGTTGAGTGGATTGCCATGTTATTGTGTTAATTTTAAAGCTGTCATCGGCAATTGTCATGCATCAACGACCGCAACTAATAAGGTATAAAAAGACATAATATTTTCACCTTGTGATGTTTTATGGATTGGGCCTTTTAGTACTGAGCAGTAAAGATCCAATATCTCAAAGATGTACGTTTGACCCAATCCCTCGAAAAAATGCAAAAAAGTTTAACCTAAAGGCTATGTATGTACATGTATTGACTGTATTTTAGTTAAGAGTTGAAGATATTTCATTGTTCATGGATTTAAATGATGAACACAATAATGATGCATAAGGAGAGACTAAAGAGGTCAAAGTTCGTTGTGTAAACTGTAAACACACTTAAAATACTTAGATAAGATTACTTAAAAATATCAATGACTATTGACTTGACCTATTACTCTATTAATTTGAGTCATTGTCATTTATTTGACAACTCTTCACACCACACTTAAAGAAGAAGTCCCTGGATGCTTTAGTTAACAAAATTTGGGGTGAATGACGTTTGCAAATATTTATTTTAGTCCTTTGTTGTTTTAAGTCTACGGGGAGGAAAGGGGATAGAAACACAGGTTAACATGCATGCAACACAAACTAGGTCATTTTGGGATTAACAAAAGAAACATTTTTGTTTTAGTAATTGCGATGCACATTGGGGTCCTAAGCAGGAAACCCACAAGTTTGGGTTGGCGATAAACTTGTGGTTACCAATTTAAAGATGTAAGAGCTAATTTTTGTAGGCCTTTTTCTAGCATCAAATGTTATGTAAATTAATATTTCGATATTTCACGTAAGTCCACAATCAACTTTCTACGACATTGGATGGCTTAGATATTAAAGTTGGGTTCCCAGATAAGTATTTATCGGGTGGTTATTGCCTATAAAAGTATGACAATTTTGGTATATATGGAAAGAAGAGATACCCAATCTTACTAGAAAAATACTGGATTCCCTGAAAAACACTCATGGAGCGTAAACAGGACAAAAATGTAAGGGGTTCCCTTAATAGTCAACCCGATGAATAAGGGTACCTGCACGCTTGGCGTTGAAGGCTGCATGCGAACTTGAGTGATTTGTGTACATGTTGAAAAACTTGATGAAGGGTTAGACATACAACAATTTCTGGGGTAAAAATCACGGAAAAAGACGCGGGCAGTGGATAATCCGAGAATTTAATTAGGATTCGATATTTGTAGTAAATAGTCAGCGCTTACAGACAACATCGTCTTGTGTATGTAATGCATTCTCCCCTGTCGTCTGCCACCGTTGCCATAGGTTACGGCGAGGGGTAATCGCCTGACGCAAACATGGTCTCTTTCGATAGATTTTTATAGCAGGCTATTCTCGTCAATTACAATGTTTTGAGAACGATTTGAAGCAAAATTATGATAAAATGATTAGTTTGAATATGTTTTTAATTCTAATATATCATCACATCACCCAGTTTGTATCTGGGAACCCAACTTTAAATGTATTAGAACCCCTTCACCACTTATAGTACAATCATGATTTATGGATAATCAAGACTTTGTTAGTGTATTGTAGTAATGGTTCTTGACAATCAAGGCTCCTTATAAAAATCTATTTGTGAATTAAATGCATCTTTAATGACTGGTCTGCATATCAACAAGAACATTTATTAAAGATACATTATACAAGATTTCAATAAAGAGCTGTCAGTTCTGGCTATTATAGTTGAAATAATTAAAATATAAATGTAATTTTAAAACATAAAAAGCTTAGTTTTTAAATGTTTTGAAAACTGCCCTGGATAGCTCTATATATGGTCATATGACATGTTCGTTCATGACGTCATTATGTTTTAAGACATTTTAATTGATATTTCTGAAATGTCGTATTTTATGGTCTGGTACATGTATATAAAAATAGATACATGTACAACAGTAGATCATTTGTCAGAAGGCTCAGTATTAAAATACCTACTATCACACATTTGATGCATGTACATTAGTATTACCATATAGAGAAATAAAAATTGTATGTTATTAGATCAACAGCATGTTTAACCTGAAAGTCCTTCCAATATACAAAATTGTAAAATTTTAATATCAGTCCAAAATCGGTTGATCCCTGCATTAGCCGATATCATTTGTGCAGAGTCTGGTGAGGGAAAACGTATACTAGATCGCAGGGTTTCTGCTAGAAAAATCGTGAAGGAGGGGGTACAATTTATTTGGTCGCCGAATGTAGGTTAATTAATGTCTTATTAATAGTTTTTATAACATTTCAAGCCTAAAGAAAGACCTACAATGGGCAGATTTTGCTCTTGCGTAATGTATGTTTAGTCAATTTAAGTAGATTTTAGCTTGGATATAAGCAGTGGAAAATTTGATATTTTTTGAACAGACAGTTGATGTACAGAACACCACCAAGTTGAGATGTCAGTGTCACATTTAAACTTTCATTATAGTTTGTAGCATTGATTGAGAAGCCTGGTATGTAGGCTACCTGTCAGTTTTACAGAAATGCTTGTTCAAAAGAATTCCATGAACAGAATTAAACCATTGTTAGACTGATGTTATTACTTTCAGATCGCGTGGTCGGCCAAATGGCTAACGCGCACATGTTTGGTCATAAGGTCTGTCATTGAGTAAACTGGTGTGGTTTCGATTCCCCGGTTGTATGTGACAAGGAGAGGGTCGCTTGTCCAAACACATAGGTTTTCGTCTGGCCCTCCAGTTACCTCCTACACCAAAGAAGCGTGTGTGCAAGGGAAATGACCTAGTTTGTGTTGAGTGGAGGTAAAACTCAACTTCTCTTCTCTCTCTCCCTTTCAGAGCAGATCAACTTTCACAATCAAAATCCTGTCAATCAAAATCTGTCAAACGATATTGCTAAATGTTTATGTTTGGATTGACTGATGTTGAGATGGCTTTGTTTTATAAATAAGGAGTCTTTATGAGTCTTTTTCATATCCAAAATATCAACACTTTTCAATAATGTAAAAAAACAACAAAGCTTGCCAAGTTTTTTTTTTTTACTTCATCGATGAGTGTTGAATATCACTGTGGAATATGAAAGTACACCAAGTGATATCTACTGTAAAATGTGTTATTGGGAGATAAAGGGTCATTCATTATATGATGAATAAGTCTATAAAGATGTATGATCATAAAAGTGCTAGATCTGCCTGTTCCTGTTTTTTTCTGGCTTTGGATCATCCCAAACTTAGGCTGCATGTCTACAGTTAGCTCTGTATTCCCGAGGTATGAAATAAATGGATCCCTGCGTGCAATATGGCTTTAGATATTATATAAATTATTATTTTTATACGCCCGCATTGAAATGTGGTTGTATATTGTCGTCGGTCCGGCGTCCACAATTGCTTGTGGACGCTCTACAGGCTAAAGTTAATATCCGATTGACTTTAAATTTACAGACAGTGTTTAAAGTCATGAGACAAAGAATCTTATTGATTTTCAGCGAATTCCGATAATTACTGCCAGAGTTATCTCCCTTGACCACCTTGAAAAATCTTTTGTAACGCTCTGGAGGCCAAACTTATCATCCAATTGACTTCAGATTGATACACAGAGTTTAAGGTCTTGAGACGGACAAGTATATTGATTTTCAATGAATTTTGATAACTGAACAGCTAAATCCATGATTTTGAATGTTTCGTATATTAAGCGTTAGCATCGGGCAAAACTTTATAAAAACCAAACAAATTCTAATGATTTTCTGATAATTACATAATGAGGTGTTACTCTTAATCAGATTTAAGTGTATTACAAATGTTTCATTACCGAAAAAAGTAAAAATATGTGACAACTCTTGATGACTGCCCGGACGATTTAGCTGCTGTGGGCGTATGTTTCGTTGCCTGGCATCCTATATTTTTTCACATGGCAAGCTATAATTAACTCTCTATTTCGTCAGATTACTGAGATATTGAGTGAATTAGACAATATCTGCTATATCTTCGTTAAAGTTTGAAATTGTGACTATATTTTATCAAAGCAATTTTAGTATTTTACAGTCAAGACTATTTAAAATAGGTCTTGTCAAAACTTCTAACATTCCTGACTTCACTTAGAATAAAGTAATTTGTCTAAAATTATCCATATTTCCATTTTTTATCGCCTATTTTAAACTATTATAGCAAGAACTGTATCTAAATCTTACATGATATGTCTTTAATAAAACAAATAAATATTATTGTAATTACTAAAGCTGAACTTAAGTTAAACTGCTGAATAAAAGTACACAATTAAAAATATTTGATACTGTCGGAAATTAAAGATGTTCTGGTATCTACGTACTTATATTACACTTTAAAATATTTTAATAATCAAATCACTATGGTTACCAAAGTGTATTTAGATAGCTTCGATTAAAGATACCTTCCCATGTTCAAACATTTGATTGGATGATTTATTTGGACTAAAATCTTATTCAAACTAACTTATCTATCAAATGAGTTCAAACATTCAACAATTTGATTAGAAAAGACTAATAAGATATTCAAACTAATTTATCTATCAAAAGTTTGCTTAAAATCATAATCGAAACATTTAATTCTAAAGAAAACTACCCCATTCTGTTCATTTCCTGTAAGTACCAAAGTCTAAGTAAATTCCTGGATTACTCTCATATCTGCTACCTTATTTTCCAGTGTCAGTGTTCTCACAACTGTTAGCCATTAGATCAACACATAAGAATGCTTCTTGCGTCTCTCAAAGAGACAGGCTTAAGCTGTTATTTTGGAATACCCCCATATTTTTGTCTTGTGTGTATACTCATGGGTGTTTTCCAGGGAATTCAGTATTACCGCTTCTTACGTCTCTCAAAGAGACAGACTTAGGCTGGTATTTTGGAATACCCTCATATTTTTGTCTTGTGTGTACTCATGGGTGTTTTCCGGGGAATTCCGTATTACCAAGAAATACTTTTGTGTGAATGTATCTTTAAGTTTGGTTTCAACCTAGATTACGCCTTCTTAACCTCGTGGGTTTCCTCCGGGCACTCCGGTTTCCTCCCACTGCTAAAGACCCCTACGCGCAAGCGAATTATTGAAATAAAATTTGAAACCATATGTTCGTCCCTAGATTACGCCTTCTTAACCTCGTGGGTTTCCTCCGGGCACTCCGGTTTCCTCCCACTGCTAAAGACCCCTACGCGCAAGCGAATTATTGAAATAAAATTTGAAACCATATGTTCGTCCCAAAATGACCTAGTTTGTGTCGTGGACGTTAAACCCCATTTCTCTCTCTCTCTCTCAACCTAGATTAATCAAAATTAAAATAAATTGATTCCCATAATGATTCTTCTGTGCCCAAATAATAATATGCCATATAATAAACAGATGATTTTTATTTGATACTTATTAATTTGTTAATGTCTTCAGTCATTTTGTGATACCATTGGGAGTCATTACTGATGGAATTCCAGATGTAATTTGGTCAGCCACAAATTATTATACAATGTCCATATTATGATAAATAATTTCGTTATTTTTTTATGAATTACAATTTCAATTTACTTGTCTTCACAACACCAGGATCTGGAAGTATTGTTATATAAGCTGTGTTCTGATTAATGTGCGGATTGGCAAATGAAACGGTCTGGTTGACTAATCAATGTCTAATTTCATAGGGTCAAAAGCCACTTGTGTGACCGCTGATGCACCTCTCACTACAGCCTGGGAAATCTTTACATGTATATAGTGTTGGCCGTCGAGAGTATAAAAAAAAAAAGCTAAACGAAATATAGATCTGTATTTTAATCAGATTGCAATACAAACATTGTATGACAGCTATTTTATGTCCAAGCTTGTACTGCACACAAACAGCTACCTACTTTGAAAATAGGGGGTTGGGATGGCCTAGTGGTTTAGAGTGCCACACTTCGACCTCTATCTGGCTGGTCACCTCTGGCTTGTGGCTGTGATTTCGATCCCTGGTGTGAGCGTATGTGGCATGGAGATAGGGGCGCCTTCTCAACCTCGTGGGTTTCCTCTGGGCACTCTGGTTTCCCCCCATTGCTAAAGGCCCCTACGTGCAAGGGAATTATTGAAAATAAAATTAAAAAAACATATATTAGTCTCTCTCTTTCTCTCCCTGGCAATATTTGTATCCTGTGTTTTCCATGGGTATATTCTACATGTACATTTGTATATATTTCAGGTATCAAGTATGTGTATCCTGTTTAGGGAGAAGGGTTTTACATAAACACCTTGAATAAGATGTTGTTTTTTAAAAGAAAAATCTGTTTAATCCAAGTCTATAATTTTATATAGTTCCGGCATCAAATGTCCCGTTTATTCCAAGTCTTTATTTTATATATTTCAGGCATCAAATGTCCTGTTTGTTCCAAATTTATATCAGCTGAAGATATTGAATGTCATCTGGTAATGTGTTTAACGAAGCCTAGAATAAGTTACAATGGTATGTACACATATACCAAACTCTTTGCCAATGAAATGAAATGGGGTTTAACGTCCTATTCTTCTGCACCTAACCTGGGCTAATGGAAGACGGGCATACGCAATACAGTGTGCTATGAGGGAAATTTTGCCCGGGCAGCGGCGGCCTACTCTTATATCGAATCCCAACTGCCAAGGGATCTCTAACGTGCTCGCCAATGAGTACACAGGTCCTTGTGAGGCCCTCCGTTCTGCATCACTGACAAGGGCAAGCCACGCCGGAAAATAGAGATGAACTTTCTCTGCCAATGCAGGGATCAAACGCCCGACACATTTAATAAGATGTGTTTATATTTGTCAACACCCAAACAACATATATGAGTTTGGAATGCTCATGGTATTTTTTTTTATATAGTTTATTTTTGTTCCTGTCATGTGTCAGACTTCTTCATAGCTCCCAATTTTGATAGGTCCCACCTCCTAACCTATAAAGAGGGTTTTACTCAACTAGTAAATGTTGTGTGTGTGTGTGTGTGAATTTGATAGGCGAATCTACAAGACAATACAAAACAACATTTATGATTTAAAGGAGTGTCCCCGTCTTCATTAGCCCGGCTGGGAATCATGGTGGCTAAGTGGGCAAGGCGCTGGCTCACTTGCCTGGAGGTCGGGTGTTCGATCCCTGCATTGGCCGAGAAAGTTCATCTCGATTTTCCGGCGTGGTTTCACCTTGTCAGTGATGCAGAAGGAGGGCCTGACAAGGACAGCTGCCTAGTTCGGATGGGACAAAAAAACGTGGTCCTGTGTATACAATGGCGTGCACGTAAAAGATCCCTTGGCAGTTGGAATTTGAATATATAAGAGTAGGACGTAGTGCTGCTGCCCGGCCAAAATTTCCCCCATAGCACACTGTATGGCGTATGCGCGTCTTACATTAGCCTAGGTTAGGTGCAGAAGAGTAGGACGTTAAACCCCATTTCATTCATTCATTCATTAGCCCAGCAGTAGGACGATAAACCCCATTAAAATGAGCATCACATCTTCATTATACCCTGTCAGAATAGAGCAGTAGGACCTTATAGTTTAAACCCCATTTCATTTCATTTAAAGGAGCCAAGTCTGTAAGTCAATATCGTCCACAATCTTCGTCTACATAGCAAACACACCTTATTGGTTTTGTAATCTTACCATAAAAAAAAAATTGGGCTTTCGATATCTAATATTTATGACAAAATGAAAATGTTGAAATTGACTCACGAATTGTGAGCCAGAATACTTTCTAGTGGCAGTTGTTATAAGTGACTTGTTAAATGAAGCTAAACATATATACCATGCACATAGGCGTAGGAGCTCAAAGTAATTCAGGGGGGGCATAAGAGAAAATTGCCCGAAATCAATATAATATAATTAATATATACTATTCAAAAAAAGTAGGGGATATTTGATTTTGGGGGCATAATACTAAAATATGCAAATGACTACGAAAAAAGTCACTATAGAACCTAACAGAAGAAACATTTCCAGTTACATGTGACGCCCAAACGCACCAATAGCGACCGCGTGGAATGCAGGTGATGCTTGGGATCATCATGGGGGTCCAACCCCAGATTTGCACGACTCTGACTTTGAATGTTACAGTCATTGTGGCATTGAATTCCAGGGTGGAAACATCAGTTTAATTGTTTTAGTGACCAGAAAACAAATTTTGATATGCGTCGGCTTACCCAAAATGAAAGGTTACGTGCCCTTGGCATGCTACAGATCGGCACAACACAGGCGATTGTGGCGCGGACGATAAATGTTTCTCAGTCTGTCATAAGCAGGCTATGGTCCAGATACCGTGATACACAATCTGTACAGGACAGACCACGCTCAGGTCGACCAAGGGCGACAACTCAAGCCCAGGATCGATGTATCCGTACCTTGGCCTTGAGAAATCGTGTCATCACAGCAAATCAGATCAGCGCTCGTCTTCAAACAGACACTGGTGTGAGAGTGAGTGGCCAGACGATTCGGAATCGACTGCATAGGGGTCACCTTCGCGCCCGACGTCCTCGCGTGATCCCTTGTTTGAGAGATCATCACATTCAGGCAAGACGTCGTTGGTGTAGGGATCGTCAACACTGGGATAATCGACGCTGGAGCAATGTGATGTTTTCAGATGAGTCAAGGTTCACTGTTGATTTTTTGGACAGACGTAGGAGGGTGTGGCGTCGTCGAAACGAGCGCTTCCAAGACGTCAACGTCATCAGACATGATCGATTTGGGGGTGGTTCTGTTATGGTGTGGGGAGGCATCACTGTTGCTGGAAGAACGGCTTTACATGTTGTTGCAGGGCGTGTTACAGGCCAGTACTACCGGGACAACATCTTGGCAGTCCATGTTGTGCCGTTCGCACGACGTCATGGCCGCCGTTTCATCTTCCAGGATGACAACGCAAGATGTCACAGGGCCAGGATCGTTACAGGTTACCTCCAACAACAGAACATCACCACATTACCTTGGCCAGCACTGAGTCCCGACCTCTCCCCCATCGAGCATGTCTGGGACATGCTTGGACAGAGGTTACGTCAACGTCAACAACGTCCTGCCAATGCCCAAGAACTTGCTGCTGCGTTGCAACAGGAATGGGGCAATCTGGACCAAAATGACCTTAGACGTCTCATTAAGAGTATGCCACATCGGATCAAGGCTTGTTTGGCAAACAGGGGAGGATTTACCCGTTACTGACTTTGTTGTGATGCTGTGGTAACTTTGCTGTTTGACACCGGGTATCATTTTACCCTTATAATGGTCAGTCTGTGCCTTACTTAGTCTAACGATCATTTGGAATAAATCGATGAATGTGAACTTCATTTCATTTTGTCATTTGTTTCTTCGTCAGTTTCATTAGGTGACTTTAATAACACTCAAAAATCAAATATCCCCTACTTTTTTTGAATAGTAGTATATATATCGAAATCAATATGATCAATATATAGTATATTATATTGATTATATATAATCAATATAATATAACATAAATCAATATAATTCTAAAAAATTAAACAATATTTTGATATTCAGAGATCATCGTCTCACCAAATTGATCGTACAAATCAGGACTCGGGAACAAAAGTAAAACATTTTAGAAATATGAGAGGCACGTCCATACGGCAGAATGTTCACAATTTCGTACAGTTTCTCAAGTAGTCCAATAGTCTTTTTAGAAAAAGTGAGAGGCACGGCCATGACCTCGAGCAAAAATGACGTCCGAAAACGGGTGAATCCACCCTGGCAATTGGCTGTTTCCTAGCAGTTTTCCATTTGTCTCGTTTCCTCTGCCGTTTTCCGGGCAATACCGTTTTTTCGGGGCATACCTATCATAAGAGAGTTTCGGGCATATTTTCGGGCATGCAGTAGACAAGAAAAAGACGAGAAAATACTTTTCGGGCAGTGTGGATCTCATAGAAATAAGTTAGTTATATTTTTCTCTAAACATTAATAGAATAAAAAGGTCGTTGAATTTTTCATTGCCCGAAAATAAATTTTCCGGCCCGATGCCCGTTTTTCGGGCAATACCGTTTTTTCGGGCATACCTATCATAAGAGAGCTTCGGGCATATTTTCGGGCATGCAGTGGACAAGAAAAAGACGAGAAAATACTTTTCGGGCAGTGTGGATCTCATAGAAATAAGTTAGTTATATTTTTTCTCAAAACATTAATAGAAAAAAAAGGTCGTCGAATTTTTCATTGCCCGAAAATAAATATTTGGGGGGGCAAATGCCCCCCCTGCCCCCCCGGCTCCTACGCCTATGACCATGCAGGAGAATACTACAGGCACCATAGACTGCCATTTATTTCAGGCTCTTTGCATATTTTGCCGAACATAGCTGATCAGAATTTACCCTTAAAACAGAAACTATTGAATGTAAATAGGTTTATATTCATTGATGTTACATTATTATATGTGTTTGTGATCCATTTCGTTGTGCTTAAGAATAGTGATATAGCTGCTTTAAATACTAAAGAATAGGAGGTATGATCTTTCAAAATAAGGAGCCATAGTGACTCGGTAAGAAATTGGCAAGTCCAAAATATACCATTGGTAGCATAGTTGGAAATTGAATCAAAAGTAGGCTAAAATATTTCTCTGCACGTCTCTGTGACCTCATTCAGCGAAGAAAAAATTTTGATTCATCATTAAAACCAGGGTTCTTAAAATGTTTTGTAAAACAAAAATAAAAATGTTGGGAGTGCCCAAGTTTAGATTTGTTGTTGATTCCATAAAATAGTTAGGTTTTAAAACGTTAAATATTGTGTAATTCAACATGGTGCTCAATGGGGTTTACGAATCAGTACCAAATGGTTTATTTATGCGAGAGTCAATGTTTGGACTGTGCCTTAGAAATCGGAAGTAGGAGGCAACTAGTACATGCCTCTTTTTTGTGGACCGAGGTGAGATAGTCCGTTGTATTAACTGGACGGGTAGGCCTGTTCACCTTTGGTTATGTATCAAAGTTGAAAGAACGGCTTCTTATCATTCAGATTGGCTTTGGACTGGTTTGATTCTACATATCTCTCGTAGCTGAGAGAATAAATACTTTTTAGCCGAGAGAATATCTTCCTTCAAAGTAGTGATTGATTCCGAGACAAAAAGGGGAATCACGACCAACAGGTTTGATCAACAGAATTAGGCATAACGAGATCGTAAGCAGAAAGTGAGATAATATAAGAAATGAAAGTGGCACCACGTGAGTCCAATCAGTCTGAAGATTTTTAGACAAATGAAATTAGTCACTGACACCCGGGATAACTAGGTCTTCAAAGCCACTTTTATCTCTTATATATTCTCAAAATGTTTGTAATTTTATCAGAGGGTGTTTTAATAATAATAATCGTTTTCTATAGCGCTGATATGATTATAAAAAACATACATGTATATACAAATTTAATAAACAATAGAATACAAAGTAATAGTCAAGTTACAATATACAAATGGAAACTGAAGCTTTTTAAATTATAGTACAAAAGTTTGGTTTTCATTAGAGTATTTAATATAAAAGTTTGTATTTTAGAGGATGTTTTATCAGAGTTTGTAATATGTTTTTTGTTGCTATTTTAGAGGATATTTTATCAGAAGATAAAGGTGAATGTGTAATATGTTTTGAAGATTTAGTACAAGGTGATACAATTGCTAGATTACCTTGTCTATGTATATACCACAAGGGGTGAGTTGTACTCTATATTTCATCTTTATCCTTAAAGTGGGATGTTGTACCCTATTTCCTCTCTCTTATCACTTCCTCCCTTCTGCCTCTTGTCCGGATGACAGAATGGTAAGTGGGTACGCATTGTAGCAATAAAGTTTGTCGTTGAATCAGGTGGCGTGGTTTCAATTCCCCAGTTGTACATGACAAGAAGAAGAGTCGCCTCTCCAACCTCCAAGGCTCTACATGGCGACTAAAACACTCGCCATGGCGACCAAATATATTTTTTTCTCTGACTAGTTAAAATTTTCACTTTAGTCGCCAGCTGGCGACTGTCTGGCGACTGTAAGTTTTTTTCTCGTTTTAAAATAATTACAATTTTTTTTTACAAAATTGAATTTGTTTATTCAGCGCTTCGTAAAACCGGAACTTACTAGGGGAAATAACTCCAATTTAACGACATTATTTACGACATTCATATATTCTCTTACCAGGTGCCGAAAATCGTTCTAACTTATGGCAATGTATACAAAATGGCCGACTATGCATTGTAATTTCTGGCTACTAAAATTTTGGTGCTGGCTAGTAAATTTTTACTTTTAGCATTTAGTAGCCAGTGAAGACTAAATTTTCCATGCCCATATTGACCCTTACCAACCTCGTGGATTTTCTCTGGGTGCTCCGGTTTCCTCCCACTGTTAAAGACCCCTCCCTACACGCAAGCAAATCAAAAGTTGAACCATATGTTAGTCCTGAAATGACCTAGTTTGTGTCAATTGGATGTTAAACCCCATTTCTTTCTCTCTTTTAATCATAAGAAGAATTAAAGGAGCTGGCCCATATATTACTATGATCTGGCAATAAATAGGTAAAGATGACAATTAATGACACCATCTCTCTCTCTCTGATATGGCAGTGACCTAACAAGCCAGCCTGATCTCCCCAATGAGACTAAAAATAAACCACACCATTTTTCTATCCCATTTTAGAAATATAAAAATCCAGAAACAATCTGCTATCTATGCTTATGTTGTTATATGATCTTTTGATATTCAAAGATTAAAAACATTTATTTTGAAATAAGTATGTAATTGGTCTAGAAATAACTTTAAAAAAAGATGATTATCCAAGGAGTTGAGATATTATGAAATGCAATAAGGAATTGATCTGATAATACAAATGCTTTATGATTTTGTTTGATGTTTTGATGTTTATATATATGTACATCGTCATTCATTAGTCGATAAATACCCATTTTTTTGTTATCCCATAGATGAAATATAACGTAGTTCAAAGCTAATTCAGTGTTCAAAATAACCATGGTTTTTAACATAATCCTTATAAGACATATAGAAATAGATTTTACTAAAAATAAACACACTTATATTGATCTTCTGAATTTATTAACATGCTACATTTCGATACACATACAGATATCGTTATCAAGCAAATAATGATAATTAACGCAAAAATGTGGTGCAATATATAGTTATTTTTAATTAAAGTAACATTATGGAAGATAAGATAAAGAGATGGCAGTTCTCACTATAATAGTTAAAAACTAGATAGTCTAAAGGTAATTTGCTGAAAATTTCAGTCAAATTGATCCACTATTAGCCGAGAAAAAAGCGTTTGAAATATTCACATAGCCTCGGTCATCATTACTCAAATCATTAATATAAACAGCATAGTCTCGATTATCCACTTGATTGATTTAATTATCAATGGCCATTAAGCGGCATATAGGAATTTAATCCGCCAACATCGAAGGCTAGCCTTGACATCAAGAGTTTATTATGGTCTGGATATGTTAATTAATGTCTAATTGATTATTTAGATAACATTTCAGGCCTAAAGAAAGACCTGTGATAAGCAGATTTTGCTCTTGCATAATGTTATTTTAATCATTATCATGTTATTCCCAAAATGGCCTAGTTTGTGTCGAGTGGATGTTAAACCCCATTTCTTTCTCTGTCTCTCTCTCTCTGTCTCTCTCTCTCTCTCTCTCTCTGGACGTGGATTCATTTGGATTAAAAGTAAGCCTAACAGTTTGGCTGTTGTCTTGTTAATCACATCTTTGTAAAAACTGAATGAAATTCTACCAGAAAAGCAATTGGATTGAAAAATGATTTACAAAAACATGAGAGAGAGAGAAATGGGGTTTAACGTCCACTCAACACAACTAGGTCATTTTGGGACTAACGTATGGTTTAATTTTATTTTCAATAATTCGCTTGCGCGTAGGGGTCTTTAGCAGTGGGAGGAAACCGGAGTGCCCAGAGGAAACCCACGAGGTTGAGAAGGCGCCCCTATCTCCATGCCACATACGCTCACACCAGGGCTCGAAACCACAGCCGCAAGCCAGAGGTGACTGGCCAGCTAGAGGTCGAAGCGCGGCACTCTAGACCACTAGGCCATCCCTGCCCCCCTTACAAAAACATAAATGTGATATTGATATATCTCATTTATTTATCTTGGGATTTGGAGGGAGGGGGGCATCAACGTTTCTGTTGGCTTGTTATTTCATATAATTATTTACATCAACCTTACTGTTGGCTTGTTCTTTCATATGATTATTTCATGGGTTGTTACCCTTGATCAAATACTCCAGTTACCTACAAAAGAATAATGTCTTGACCATTATGGACTGCTTAGACGACTTAGCTGCTGTGGGCATATCTTTTTTTGCCAGAAATGCATCATTTTACATCTGCATTGCAACAACACACATACATGTAATATATATTTTATGAAATTATTAGTATCCTGTTACTCTTTAACAATGACATAATATATCCCTTAATGAACTTGTGATTGTATTCTTCTTTTATAGATGCATTGATAAATGGTTTGAAGTAAATAGGTCATGTCCAGAACACCCCTCAGATTAAATAATCAACTCTCTGAATCTGTCATGTAGAAGATTCTAATATTATGGAAAAGGGGGTAAATGAGAGACTATTTAAGATATTGTGATATGTTGAATGTGGATTATTTTGTGATTTTATGTTAATTTTTTTTTAAATTGAAAACTACTTTTCATAATACTGTATACATTACGATTATACAGTGGACCATTTTACATGAATTTGCATAAAAAAAAAAATATGTGTGAATATTCATAATATTATAATAAGACGACGCCTCTTTTTGTGAGATGTCATGGTTACAAGTGAAACGGCAACAACATTATGTTAATAACAATTAGCTGATTTGTTTTGACACTGTTTAGGTTGGAAGAAGTGCAATACCATCGATTTGACAGTTAAATGCGGTGTGTATGAGAAGAAATTTACAAATTCTTTCTTTCAACTTAGTGGGATTTTGATGAGGGTTACAGCAGATTAATAAATACTGGTATTTTCAATTTCTACAGCAGCTTCTATGAAGAGAAAGGCATATTTTCAATAGCAACCTCTGTGCAGAAAAGGGCATATTTTCAATAGCAACCTCTGTGGAGAAAAAGGCCTATTTTCAATAGCAACCTCTGTGGAGAAAAAGGCCTATTTTCAATAGCAACCTCTGTGGAGATAAAGGGCTATTTTCAATAGCAACTTCTGTAAAGAGAAAGATCTATTTTACAAGAAAAGACAAATACAGTTCAGAATTTACAGATTTTTCAGCTAGATTATATTAATGTCAAGCAAGACTTCTATCTGTGATTTCTAGTAAACTTTTCTCTGAAGAGGTTTTAGAAATGACATATAATAAAGAAATTAACAATTAATTGGTGTCCATTCAGCGTGCAGAAGACGAAGAAGAATTCATATTTTTTCCAATCTATAATTTGGGATGTCACCAGGGCATCTTATTCATAAAAATTTATGGATTTAGCCTTTTCATTGGTTGAGGTTTAAAATCCAAGATTAAATTTTGTGCTCTTCGCCAATGAAAAGACTGCAATCTTAAATATTTCAGGTTAAATTTTCGTGAATGAATCCCCCCAAACTCTATAAGGTTCACTATAACCTTACAGATATCAGTTGATCTGCTGCAATAAAATGATTAATAGCGAGCAAGTAAGTGTGTTGAATGAGAGACCTAGAGATTTAAATTGAAATATGTAAAGGATGCAGCCTTTTCATTGGTTGAGATAGTACAAATTATACTTTTTGGCCAATTAAAGGGCTGCATTTGTAAGAAAAGGTTAAGTTGAAGACATAGTAATCTGTTAAAACAAACCGGCTAAATGAATTTCTATTTATGAAAATAAGTACAAGGTGATATTTTGGTTGACATGGTTACAAGAAAGATAACTCTTATGATGATACACAACTATAAGTGCCAATTCCTATCCCATTCCTCCAGATACTACAGTAGTCAGATGTTCATATATAAGTGGTATTGTTATTTATTCTGCCTTGGACCTCTGTTAACTAGGTCACTGTTGTATTTTTAATGGTTGTTATTGGCAACGGATGCTTGTTGTTATTGGTAACTTGTGTGTGCCGATACTGTAGTTGTTAGTGGCCACTAGTTGTTATTTACAACTGAAGTTGTTATTGACAACTGCAGAGAAACTTATCGGAAGAGAAATCTGTCTTTTCCGCTTTTTATCAACTAGTTTTACCTAAACCTTAGTAAATCTGCAATCTGGAGGAATGGTTAAGAAACAGCAGTTTTTTAAAATTAGGTTAGGCCTATATTAAATTCTGTACTTTTTTGCTATTGCAAGATAAAGTTTTAACATTTTGTATCAACACATTTGTATTGCAGATGTCACATAGTTACCATGTCACCATAGTTACAGCAATGTTGCATAGTTACCATGTAGGCCTAAAGCTTTCAAGATAAGCATGTGGAAAATGTTATAAATACTTGCGGTAGTTAATCTATGAACGTTATAAGCTAATGTTTTACACAGCTACAAGCCCTAGTCTAAATGTTCAACTAAAAAATACATGTTTTGCTTTTGTAAACATCAACTAAATATCGTAAAAAAAAATGATAAATCATTAGAAAAGTCGTTCTCACTCGCAAGAGCAAAAAACAATTTAAAAGAATTCATTGGCAAGTAGAAAAATATACCATTCATGGTCTTCACATTGTCAAATATTACGATACACATTGACAGTATTCTCTGATTTGTATACATGTATTTACATAACAAACAGTTATGTCTTTGAATAATTTTCTTTTAAGATTTACGATACATGAAAGAATAGTAATACGATAAGTTTACATTAGGTTATTGGGTTTCTCAAAATGATCGAGATGTGTTCCTGAGGCACTGTCCATTCCATTCTCTACTAGCAGTTTGACTACTCATCGGGGACGCTCTCAGTTGCACAGATGTAACATGCACTGTGATTGGTTTAATACATGTAAGTGAGCTTCTGATGTCATCAACAAGCTGCTTTCTGTCAGTATCTGTAATGCTAGTACTGACATGGATTGTGATCGACACAGATTGTGCTTAGAACACCTTATTATACCCCTCCTCATTTGAGAAGGTAACTGTAGTAACATACATGTATTGTGCTTGAGACAGAGTATGCTTACTCTAACATCTGATACCATTTGACATTTAGATATATTAAGTGATGGGTGTTATATATGTACAAGACTGTGTTTACTCTTTCTACATCACCCGATACAACCACTCATTAGTGGAAGTAGCAACATGTATTGTGCTTGAAACAGAGTGTGCTTACTTTTCTAGAACACCTGATACTACTTGTCTTTTGAGGAATTCACATAGCTGACAAAATTCTGTCATAACATTTTTATATACCGCAAATTCTGTTGATCAGCTAGGCATGTGATCAGGTGTCGTAAAACCTTGACATTGTGTAGATAATGACAGATTAGGAGAACGCTAGATCGGAGATGGTCCTGCACATAAGATGCCATATGTGGATTGTGCTTTAGAGTAAGGGTTAGGCTTTGTCCAGGGTTACGGTTAGTGCTAGCCCAGTTTACATCTCAAGGCCTTGATGAAATCTGCTGGTCCTGGCCCTAACCCTTACCCATAATCCACACATGACGTCGTATTTGCTAGAATGTGCAGGACTGTCGCGGATCTGGTGTTCTCTGACTGAGAAATAGATCAGGCTTTATGCTGCATGTTGACGTCAATAAAACTTGAAATTTGTGTAAATTATGTGTTTATATTGTAATAACCCACACTTGTATAATATGTTCATGTAAATAGATCAAATATATATAATATATATAATATTAATCTTATAATTATGCTCATCATGATTTTTTTTTAGATTTCATAATCGTTGATTTCGATTTTAATTTCAGTCGTATTAGGTTACTATGGTTACTGGATAACTGTACATAGTGCTGCTATGGTTACTGGATAACTGTATCAAGTACTGCTATGGTTACAGGATAACTGTATCAAGTAATGCTATGGTTACTGGTTAAATGTATCAAGTACTGCTATGGTTACTGGTTAACTGTAAGTAGTGCTGCTATGGTTACTAGATAACTGTACCAAGTGCTGCTATGGTTACTGGATAACTGTAAGTAGTGCTGCTTAACTGTAGGTAGTGCTGCCATGAGATAAATTATTGTGTTGTCAGTATTTGGAAACTGGGTCCAGTTCTTCTTATTGCTTGCATCAATTGATCGTAAATCTTTCCTTAAAGGGGGGTCCTCACTTTATATAATGTAGTCCAGTGACAATGTCTATCCCGATTTCTCACTCTCCTTTCTTAAAACTAGGATACAGGGGATCATAGTAGTCACCAAGCATGGTTCGTGTAGGGTCTCAGGACCTTCAATCTTGTATCCGAGCTATCACTGGCAGATATTGTCTTAAAATGACCAAAATATTATATTCGTGCTTAAAGATCCCGGAACAAATTTGTAGTTAATTGGAGGGCGTGAATGCCAAATGGATAGCGTGTGCACACTGCATCATAAGATCTGTCATTAAGTCAACTGGCGTGGTTTCGATTCCCCCGGTTGTACGTGACAAGGAATAGGGTCGCCTGTCCAACCACTTGGAGGTTCATTGGATCCTATGGTTTATTTCCACTGCTGAAGACACCTACAATTGAAATACAATTGAACCATTTTAGTCCCAAAGTGAGCTAGTTTGTGTCTAGTGGACATTAAACCCCATCTCTCTCTCTCTCTCTTTCTCTCTCTCTCTCATTAGAGGTCTTGGAGTTGTGTCACTTAAACAGATTTGATTTTCCATGCAAGGCATCTGAATTAACAGAACCCATCTTGTAGACAATAAATGGTTTCTCTCATGTGCTTGACTAAATTAATATGCCTTAACTTGTGTATTCTGTTGCTTCCTCATAGAGACAGCCATTGTCAAATATACTCACCTCCTTATGTCTCCATTCATTCATAGGCTGTTTACCATGGCAACCACAATTTGATGAAAGCTCAGATACAGGACTATGACAAGTATCTGGGGTATGTGTGCCGAGAAACGGAACACTTCGTGTATCATAGATTATTCTGAAATTTATTTGAATTGCCGTTAATGGACTATTTGAAATCGGGTGAAATCAAGTAGAAGCAGGAGTGAATGGACATGATCGAGGTGGATAAATTTGATGAATAGAGAGTTACGAATATCCATTGAATCTAACAATGTTTGGTCAGTCAGCATTTCTGCATTTGGTCATTTTCTCACAATATGAATAGTGTTTTAATATCATTTCTCCCTGCATCAAATGTATATACTGGGTTCCCACTATCATGATTCAGTCGTGGTTTAAACTTTAAATCATGGAGTTATCGTCTAATCAGGTTAGTCCAGGCCTTGAAATAACGATTTTAGATGTATGTCAGACACTAATTAAATAGTACCTGACATTTTCCACATAGTGCCGGACATGTATTGATAATATCAAAATGTCAGGCACCAGAGGTTTTGTGCCTGACAAAGCCTGAATCTGTGCCTGACATTGTCTGTGACAGATTCTTTATTTCCAGACTTGGTTAGTCGCAGCAATTGTGTTGATAGTATCAAAACATACCAGACTGTGAACCAGGCGTGGATACAGAGGGGGGCGCACCCGGCACACGCCCCCTCTATTTTTTGTGGTGGCGAACAATTTTTATCACCATATATTCACGCGGGAAAGGAGAGCAAAAACAGTTTAGGTTGGAAATCGTAATTTACAGTACAAGTATGAAATTAGTCCTTGTGGGCATTTTAGTCCACTCAAAATTCACGGGTCAGGCTTCGCATTCCCAAATGGGTGCAGCACGCCCCCCGTTTCTGAAAATCCTGGATCCGCCCCTGTGAACTCAATAGAAAGAATCTTGTACGACAGTGAGTGGGAACCTAGAATAACAATGATTATTGGAAGATGGGTATTTTAATGTATTTTTGTATCATAGATATTACAGTATGCATTCTCAGTCCAGGATCAGAAAAACAAATTTTTTTTTTTCGCTCAACTCAGGTTTAACTGAATTACCACTGGTACTGGGAAGTTGGATGGCCGAAAGGTTAGCGCTGTATCGTAAGGTCTGTCATTGAGCTAACTGCCGTGGTTTAGATTCCCCTCTTGTACATGACAAGGAGAGCGGTCCCCTGTCCAAGTTCATGGCTTTTCGGGGGGGGGGGGATGGCCTAGTGGTCTGGACTGCCGCGTTTCGACCTCTAGCTGGCCGGTCACCTCTGGCTTGCGGCTGTGGTTTCGATCCCTGGTGTGAGCGTATGTGGCATGGAGATAGGGGCGCCTTCTCAACCTCGTGGGTTTCCTCCGGGCACTTCGGTTTCCTCCAACTGCTAAAGACCCCTACGAGCAAGCGAATTATTGAAATAAAATTGAAACCATATGTTAGTCCTAAAATGACATAGTTTGTGTCGAGTGGACGTTAAACCCCATTTCTCTCTCTCTCTCTCATGGCTTTTCTCGGGTACCCCATTTTTCTCCCATTGCGGAAGACCCATATACGCACAAGTGAATTATAGAAATAAAACTGAATCATATGTTAGTTCCGATATGACCTAGTTTTTATAATATGTGAACCGCATCTCTCTCTCAATCTCTATTTCTTTCTCTCTCATACCAGTTCATAAAGTATGCTGAAGTTGAGTGGATAATTTGAATTATTTTAAAGTTACGTGTAAAGAAAAAAAGCTTGTTTTGTGACCCTGGACCATGGTTTTAATTTAAATAAGCTTGCTTGTAGATCGAGTCATTTTTACCTGATTTTAATCATGATTTTAATTTCAAATTCGTGCAAGTGCTTTCTTATTTACAGATTGTATTATGTATATTTTAAAAACATTTATACATGTGGCATAACCAAGATGATGTGGGTGATCTTCAGCTCTCCATGCGTCTCCCCTTAAAGCCATAAAACAATACAAAGAGATGTCACTTTCTGATGAGGTTTGAATTCGGAAAGTGAGCAATTAACTTCGTAGGCCAAGACTCAGACTTTGTAAAATTTTGGCTGTGCCACTGCATGTAGGGTAATCGACCATTTCATGGTCACTTAATTTGTGACATGTGAACACCGTTTTATATAAGTGAATGTTATTTTATCTGATTTCGTCGTTGAAGAGCTGTAGCTTATTGATGCATCAGTAGACGATGATGGTTATTTATATGGGACACATTAAAGCATCATTGACGATATGACGTAGACGATTGGGAAGCTGCGTTCCTCAGATTTTCATTTTAATTTAGATTAATTCTTGGAATTATGTAAAATCATTTCATTTCTTAAAACCGTTCACTCCAAAATAGAATTTATAATTCTAGTTTCTCAAAACCATTGCTCTAGCAAGTTATATGTACTGTTACACAAGGCAGAGTATGTTTGTTCTTTATAGAACATTTGATGCCACTTGTCATAGGTTTTACAAAGCTAAATGTAATACAAAATATTTGGACTAGAGCAATTCGAATATACAGCTCACAATTCTATGAAATACAATTACTGAGCGACATTATCAAGCAATGATTATAGAAGCCTAGTCGAAACGTCCCTCAGTAAAAAGCAGTAATTCTATTCCATAGAATTGTGACTTGTGTATTCCACTTAATTTCAAAATGCCATTGAAACAATTAGCTAATTAGTATTTAAGTTATTTTAATGATTCTGATGATCTTATTTATGAAAAATCAACTTTAAGGGATTTGGTTTTTTCATTGGTTTAAAGTTGAAATTTTTGTACAAATTTTTAGAGTTTAACCAATGGAAAGAATCCATTCTAAAAAAAATGTTAACATTTTTACAAATTGGCATCCTGGAGCTTGCCTATAATTTGATCAAGATTGTATTATAATGAGATTAAGATAAGATTTTAGTTTTAAAATAGATATTAACTATGTAAACTTTTCATGAATTCCAGCCAGGACTAAATGGACAGGTTTGGTCGACAGGCCTGGAAATAACAGTTTTATTTTTCACCTTAAAAAATGTCAGACACTACAGAACTAGCTAGTACCGGACATTTTGTGTTTAGTGCTCGACAGGTATTATAATTATAACGATAAACCCTGCAAATAGACAAATCTGTGCTAGACAATTGGACAGGACTGTGTGCCAGACAAATGGACAGGACTGTGTGCTAGACAAATGGACAGGCCTGTGTGCCTGACAAATGGACAGGCATGTGTGCCAAGCAATTGAACAGGCCTGTGCTAGACAAATCAACAGGCATGTGTGCCAGACAAATTTACAGGCATGTGTGCCAGACAAATTTACAGGCCTGTGTGCTAGACAAATGGACAGGCCTGTGTGCCAGACAAATGGGCAGGCCTGTGTGCTGGACAAAGGTACGACATAGGTTCAGTTTATGTCTAACAATATCTATGACAGGTGTTGTATTTCAATTCCCGGCTTGACGTTCAAATGACAAATGGAAATGTCTGTGCACATGAAATTCAGACTGTTGTTTTGATTATTATAAATTAAAAGGCCATAAACAATCGAAGATGTAGTCTTTTATATAAATAAAATAAAATAAAATGTTTCGTTATGTGTAAAAATGAAATAAAGAAATAAAAAATATAACATTTTGTTTGTTCTTCAATGTGAAGCCAAGCTGTTGGCTCGTTAACCTAGAGGTCCCATATTGATACCTGGCAAAGCACAACATTGGGCCATTTGGATGGGATGAAAAACCTGGGTCCCATACACGTAAAGAGAGCTTGACAGTTGGAGTTTGTTTTAAGAGTAGGCTGAAGCGCCGCTGCCAGGGCAAAATTTCTCTCATAGTACAGTGAGTAAGACGTTGGCTCGTAAACCTAAAGGTCCTGTGATTAATTCTCTGTTGGCCTAGCAAGGGACAACATTAGGTCATTCAGATGGGACAAAAAAAAACCCCGAGGTCCCAGGCACATAAAAAAAAGCTTGACAGTTTGAATTTGATATAAGAGTAGGCCGTAGCGCCGCTTGACAAAATTTCCCTCATAGGACACCAGTCTTCTTTAGCCAAGTTGGAGAAGATGTTAAAACTCTGTTTTATTTAATTTGGTTCTTCAATTGGATTTGAATGAAACATTGATCCGATTTTCCAATGTGTTTCACCTTTTGAAAGCCTGCTGCTGGGCGAGAAAGTTCCCAGGAGTCCTGCCAAGAAAGAGCGCCTTGTTGGTCATATGGGACGAGGTTCGGTGTCCACATCGCAGTGCACATAAAAGATCACTTGACAGTCAAGTTCTTAATAAGTGTAGACCATAGTGGACTCTATTTCAATTTATTTTACTTCACAGTTCCATATATTAAGTCTCAAAGTGATCAAACATTATTCCTTTTTTGTTCGGGGTTGGGATGGGGAATCAGGTAGGGGGAAAACACCCTAGGTGACTCAGCCACCACAGCTGCCTTAAAAACAAAGCCTTTGAAACATAAAATATATTTTATTCAATTTAACTTTCAAAATAAATATAAGTCAATAACTAAAATAATAAACAAATACTAATAGGTAAAAATCCATCATACAGATCACAAAATGTGGCAAACTATTAAATAAACAAAATCTGGTCTTGATATAAAAACTTGATGAGAATTTACAAAGTAGTGAGAGAGAGAGAAATGGTGTTTATCATCTACTTGACACAAACTAGGTCATTTCGGGACTAACACACGGTTTAATTTCATTTCAATAATTTGCTTGCACGTAATGGTCTTTAGCAGTGGGAGAAAACCAAAGAGAATTTACAAAGTGGTGGTTAATATAAAATCTTGAGAATTTACAAAGATGTGGTTAGTATAAAATCTTGAGAATTTACAAAGAAGTGGTTAAAATAAAATCTTGAGAATTTACAAAGTAACGGTTGATAAAAAACCTTGAGAATTTACAAAGTAATGGTTTATATAAAACCTACAGCACATACCCTGAATAATTTGTATCAGGACTAATTAGGTCACTTTGGGCCACTGGTCCCCGGACAATTCATCCCCATGGGCTATTCTCCCCCTCAGACAATTTTTCCCTGGACATCCATAATGGTAGTTTCGTTATTAAAAACTGATTTAATCTTTATTTTTTATCCTTGACTTTTAATCAATATACATTATTATGCATTATAAAACAATGTAGACGAGTGATCAGTTCGTTTCAACTTCTTCAATTTCTTTACAATTAACTGTTGATCATAATTAGGAGACAGACCGAGATGGTGAATTGTCCTCAGGGACGAATTAGCCAGGGATGAATAGTCCTAGGAGAGGTTTAGTCCCAAGGAACAAATTTCTGGGGTGCAAATTATTTTGATGACCTCTACTACTGAAGATTTGACCGGCTGTAGTGGAAAGTTGCGCATAACATTTAATTAACTGATCATTGTTGATTTTACTAACAGGTTACCCACAGTTATGTGCACCGTTTCATTAGCTAATCTGGGGTTTTGGGATGGCCTAGTGTTCTAGAGTGCTGTGCTTCGACCTCAAGCTGGCCGGTCACGTCTGGCTTGCGGCTGTGGTTTCGATCCCTGGTGTGAGCGTGTATGTGGCATGGAGATAGGGGCGCCTTCTCAATCTCGTGGGTTTCCTCCGGGCACTCTGGTTTCCTCCCACTGCTAAAGACCCCGACGCGCAAGCGAATTATTCAAATACAATTGAAACCATATGATAGGCCCAAAATGACCTAGTTTGAGTCGAGTGGACATTAAACCCCATTTCTCTCTCTCTCTCTCATTAGCTAATCCCTCACAGCACCAAGAACGTAGGTTATATAACGACTCTGCAAGATCCTAGGTAATGACAAGAACAACGAAATTTAGAACTATAAAAAAACGAAACGAAATAGGATGTGTCTGAATGAGATTGAAGAAAGATATGATGCGACTGGTCTGCCATGTTTATAAAACTAAACACTGTATACTTCTTATTTATATCTTCATTCATTAGAGGGATTTTCATGCACTGCAGCTAAAAAAACAAAAACAATAACAATTTAAAGGGGATTTCATGAACTACAGCTAAAAAATAAAACCAACAACAGAATAAAGGAGATTTCATGAACTACAGCTAAAAAACAAAAAAAACAATACCAGATTAAAGGGGAATTTGTGAACTGCAGCTAAAAAAACAATAACAGAATAAAGGAGATTTCATGAAACTACAGCTAAAACAATAACAGTTTAAAGAGAAAAGTAGCAGATTAAAGGGGAATTTCATGAACTACAGCAAAAAAAACCCAAAATAGTAATGGATTAAAGGGCAATTCATGAACTGTACTTAAAAAAACAAACCAGATTACAGGAGAATTCATGAACTGTATCAAAGGTTCTTTTACGTGCATACTACATGTACACATGCGATTATTCTATATTTGGGGACATCTAGATTGTTCTGATCTGTGGTACGTGTCTCATGTTTACATTTCCTACTAACTTCAGCATGGCAATTCCCTTTGGCTCCCTTTGTAGAGGTGTAGGGATTCCATTGCTGGGGTTGCAGGTTCAATTTATGACAGGAGCAGTCTGTGACACCTGTTACACAGTACATACCTGGTGGTTCCCCGTTCGACCCTGGTGTTGCATGAGAAAGTACCTCAGGAAGTTCCAGGTGCAAGACGAAGGGTTTGGCATATTCACTGTTGGTAATTATTTATAATGCCCGAAAACTTTGCAAATTAAATTCATGTCATTTTTTTTATTTATGGTAGTGTATTTGATTTTTATTACACATACCTCATAATTATTTTGGAGAGAGAGAGAGAGAGAGAGAGGAATAGAGTTCAAAGTACACAAATTAGGTCATTTCGGGACTAACACATGGTTCAATGTTATTTCCATAACGCGCTTGCGCGTATGGATCTTTAGCGCAGTGGGAGGAAACCAGAGGACCCAGAGAAAATCATTGAGGTCGGACAGTTGATCTAATGACAGACCTTATGATACAGCGCACATGTGCTAACCATTTGGCCATGCATCCCCCCAATTGTTTTGTACTTTTAGATCATAAATAAGTACTACACTTACTAATATAGCCACCAGATGGAGCGCCATCCTTTAATTCCAAATATGGATTTGGAGTATTGGACGGGACATCATGATCAGCAGGATAATCATACGCTCCAATTCCACTCAATGGTGTTATATAAGGATTTGTTGTTCCATTCATTTCTGAAAATAAAAGTAGATAAGAATAAATCTTCATCATACACTCAAAATAAATAATGCGAGTCCAAAATCACAAATAAGGGAATTTACACGATTTCATTGGCAACAATTCAACAAAAATAGAACAGCATTATTAGTAGTAAAGGGGATTAACTCTATTAAACAAATTTCTTGAATGACACCATCATTTTTCTTTTCTTGACTTTCAATTAAATTTACTTTGCTTTAAAATGGTTACTACCCATAGAAGTAGATTTACAAAAATTAGATTGATAGGGATGCCATATTGTAGTGCTTACATAGTATTAGTCCTTACTAAAAATCTGATGGTAATCTCTCTGGAATCTAACGAAAATCTGCTCTTAAAAGTCCTGACAGTCTCTTTTATAGACTCATATTGGTATTGGCCTTGGAAGTCTATCACGGCTCAGATCCAGTAATTACTAATATGATTGGATAGTATGCCAAATGCAGTAGGAATTTTCCAACACAGGTGATGGCATGATATAACTTCAACCCATCAAAACATCATGTTTATCGACCTATGGCGCAAGAACAGTGTCTAGATGTTTGGATGGGACAAAAACAGAATCCTCGAAATAACAGTAGGCAGTTGTGCCTAAGACCGGGCAAAATTTACCTTGTAGCACATTGTATTCCAGAAACCCTGTGCTTCCACCGAACAGGCAATTGGACAGGATTGACGAAAGAGATTGACAACATAGTCATAGATTGTTAAAAAAAATAAATTAAAAGTAGGGAATACTGACCACGAGTTCTTAACATATATTGTATTTTATTAACTATAGCAACAGCTTGATCAGATAAAAATCGGTAGACACCAGTTCCTGTTTCAGCAGACCTTGAAAAATACAAAATTCATCAATAATATTTACCCTTTAGAACTAGAACCACCTGTGACCAGTACCACCAATGACTAGGGGTCCTTTGACTATTACCATCTGCGTCTTGGAAAACCTGTGACTAGGGGTCCTTTGACTATTACCACCTGCGTCTAGGAAAACCTGTGACTAGGGGTCCTTTGATTAGGACCACCTGTGACTAGGACCAATTGCCTGCGACTTGGACAATCTGCGACTAGGAACACCTATGACTGTGACTTGACCTACCTGTGATTAGGACCACCTGTGATTGGGACCACCTGTGATAGGGACCACTGCCCAAACCACCTGAGCAACATGAATCGTAAACAGTGGCAGAACCAAGTGTGGGTCCAAGGAGCAGGGACCTCCCAAAATAACAGTATAAAAAATTCACTGTTTAAATCTAGCTTTTTGATGGTTGGGGATATGAGATAGGTGGAGGAGGGCAATCTTGGTACGTGTATGTTGGTGATCACCATTGAATACAATTTTTCAAAAAATTTCAGAGCAGTACACCCATCTCCCCAAACCAAATATCCTGAATCTGCCACTGTTCATTTTACTATGTGTTTCTCTAGTCTAGATTTTAATGCTACAAAAAACTGGGTCAGGTGGATGCTGGCTCCCTAACAAACAAGTCTGGGGTTCAACGTAGGTGATGGTTGGAAAAACTTGTGGTTTTTCCTTTGTCAGTGAGGTAGGGCTGAGGGCCTGGCAAAGAACAGTGACTATTCTTTCGGATGGTACATAAAAAAAGAGGTTTCCTGTACATGCTGACGTGCACCTAACAGTTGAAATTCAAGACGTGCTGTTCCGGCAAAATTTATCTTTACCAAATTGCATAGGAGATCTCTGGCCTTTACTGGCAAAGCCCTAATGAAATGTAATTAAATCTGGTTTGACATCCTACTCCGATTTGGCTAATGACGCATGACATACGCCATACAGGATTCTATAAGGGGAAATGTCACCAGGTACAACCTGCTCTTATATCGAATTACAACTGCTTAGGGATGTTTTACTTGCACGCCAATATGTACACAGGATCTCAGTTTTTTGTCCCATCTCAACGACTATATGTTATTCCGCGCCAGGGGGAACCATAGCGAAGAAACCTGATGAATTTCCGCAGCCAACGTGGGGATCGAACTTTAATTTCCAGAAGTCACAGTGGCTAAGTGGGCAAGATGCTGGCTCTCTAGCCTCGGGGTCACATTTGCAGAGAAAGTTCATCAGAATTTTCCAATGTGGTTTCCACTTTAAGTTTGTTCGGATCGGACGCAAAACCGACGTCCTGTGTATACATTAGAGTGCATGTAAAGATCCCTTGGTAGTTGAAATTCGATACAAGAGTAGGTTATAGTGCTGCTGCCAGGGCAAAATTTCCCTCATATAGCCATCTTTATTAGCCCAGAACAGTAGGATGTTAAACCCCATTTCATTTGATTTAACTTTCTAGAAAATTTATTCTCACCTTCCTACTTCTACTGATACGATATTAGTTTCATCATTCTGGTAAGTTTTTATTACTTCATAAGGCCAGCGAAAATAACGACGGTTGTCATGTAAACTTGTCATAGACACACCATCCCTGTCTACGATTAGTGTAGCATTCAAACGTTCACCCTTCGTCACATTACACGGAAATGCTGTCACCATAAAAGCTGAGTCTTAAAAAACAAAATGCATCTTGTACCATTTAATTTTACCATATTTGACAGGTGGGATTTTAAGGTGTGCAGAACACTATCTTTTTTAAGACAAAGGGAGGGTTTCAGGGAAAATGCAATGTTCCATATTCCTGAAGCAATTGCCTGAGAAATCCCTCTCTGGCCATTGCTGGATTGACTTCTGATACTTGAGCTTCTGAGGCAGTGTGTCTATTCTTCTCGTTCAATCAAATATATCATAATGCAATGCATAATACTACAGCATGACAGCCCTTTGTTTAATCGGGGGTCTTCCGAAAAACTTTGGACAGTGATTTAAACTATTAAAAAACAGTAAAAGTATTGTTCGTCCCCATACAGTATTGTTTACATTGTATCAATGTTGATAGCCTCGTTTGTCGCGCAGTTAGTTTTTATACAGAACTCTGCTATGCACTGGTTAATTGGGCTTAATAAATTTTGTTAGCCATGACGTAACGTTATGTAAACATATTTGGAGCTCTGATATTGTTACGCATTTAGGTATTGGTTGTTAATCAGACTATTGACCAGTCATAATTTGGAACAGAAATTTGCTTTCATTACGGCAATAATCATGTTTATGAGACACACGCTTCTTGAGACTGTGTCGATGGCCTACACCATCGGTAAGCATGGTCGATATATATAACAGAGTTTGTCAAACTACCCTGGGGTGGGTAGAGCAGTTGGCACCATATTATTTCCTATCATTACGATGGTACTTATTTAATTTTTTCTCTGCTCAATAAAAACCATGAAATAACTTTAGCAAATATATTTATTGGGTTGTTAAAAGAGGAAATAAAAATATTACCACAGTCCCTTCTCACAGAGTTCAATAAAGATTCTATAGCGTATATCCAACTTTCCGCTTCAGCAGCTGAAAATATATACAATCGAAAATTGACAGAGATTGTCATGGAGGTAGAGGGGCCGATTGGTCGTAGATGTGCGCTTCAGTTTATAAGTAAGGATGCCATTGCTGTGACTGAATGGTTAGCCTGTGTGCATTGCATCATACAGTCTGTCATTTGAGTCAAGTCGTCGCCCGTCCAACCTTGTGGGTTTTTTCCAGGTTCTCCAGTTTCCTCACACTGGGTAGTCGAATGATGTAACGTATGTACATTAGATCATAAGATCTGACATTGAGTCAAGTGAGATGGTTTCACAAAGAGAAGAGTCCCCTGTCTAACGGTGTCCTCCCAAGCGAATTGGGGGGGTTGGGATGGCCTAGTGGTCTAGAGTGCCGCGCTTCGACCTCTAGCTGGCCGGTCACCTCTGGCTTGCGGCTGTGGCTTCGATCCCTGGTGTGAGCGTATGTGGCATGGAGATAGGGGCGCCTTCTCAACCTCGTGGGTTTCCTCCGGGCACTCCGGTTTCCTCCCACGGCTAAAGACCCCTACGTGCAAGCGAACTATTGAAATAAAATTAAAACCGTATGTTAGTCCCGAAATGACCTGGTTGTGTCGAGTGGACGTTAAACCCCATCTCTCTCTCTCTCCCAAGCGAATTATTGAAATAAAATGGAACCATGTGTTAGTCCCAAAATGATCTAGTTTGTGTTGAGTAGAGGTTGAACTCTCTCTCTCTCTCTGTCTGTCTCTATCTCTCTCTCTCTCTCAACTCACCTGTTTTGCATTTAAACTCTAATCTCGAATTATCAAAACGAAGTAACACAACACCGCATCTATCATCAATCTTTCTTCGCACTACCTTTATATCTTCTAAAAGATATTTGTTCTCAATTTTATTCGCCTCAAAAGATTTCTCCGAGGAATATCTTGCAAAGCATGCTGGTCCGAATTGTGAACCTCTACATAGTATTAAATATCTGCTAGTCCATATCTGTAATGTTAAAAAACAATATTAACCTGTTACCTTGACCAACCATACAGGTGTTCTGTAAAGAACCCCAAACTGCCCAAGTGGAGTCTACAGTTGTGGTTCATCCCAGAAGTAGTATAGAACCCTAAACTACCCAAGTGACGTACAGAGTTGTATAGCCGAAATAACAAGTGAATGAATGAATGAAATGTTGTTTAAAGGCACGTCAGCTCCAACCGGGCTATATTGCGCGAAACATATGGTGCAAATAACAAGTGCTCCTTACCAAACCCCAAACCACCATAGTTATGGCACCCCCTAGAACTATTGCTCCTTATAAATGAAATGGAGTTTAACATCCTACTGTTCTGCTCCTAAACTGGGCCAATAAAGACGGGCATATGCCATACAGTATGCTATGAGGGAAATTTTGCCCAGGCAGTGGCGCTACAGTCTACTCTTATATCAAATTCCAACTGCCAAGGGTTCTTTTACTTGCACGCCAATGTGCATCACTGACAATCTGGATGAAATTTCACTGCCAATGCTGGGAACAAACACCCGACCTCTATTGCTCCTTGTAGAAGCCCAAACTGCCCAAGTAACATGAATGATAGTAGCACCCCCAAGAATGCTCCTTATAGACCCCAAACCACCCAAATAAAATGAATAGCTGTGGTGCCCCCAAGAACTAGAGTTCTTTAAACAACCACAAACTGTCCAAGAGAAATGAATAATAGTTGTAGTGCCCCCAAGAAATACGAAAGGTTGTGGTGCCCCAAGAACTATTGCTCCTTAAACAACCACAAACCGCCCAGGTGACATGAATAGTTGTGGTGCACCCGTATTTATACATTTTCAGAATTACACCTTTTTATCTATTGAGGGTAATTCCCTTAGGCTCATTCGGTTGAGGTGTATGAATTGATGACAGGGGTCACATGTTTTAATTCCTGACAGGGGTAGTCAGACATATGCCATCATCGTGGAGCATTGATGAAAGAAATGAAACTTATTGCTTCAATAATATTCAACTTACTTTAAAAACTTTACTTTTCATTTTTACAGTTCCATATTTATTGATGACTTGAGTTTTCCTGGCATAATCGGGGGATGTTTCTTTACTCATCTTGATTCTGTTATCGCATACCGAACTATCCCATCTTTCAATAGTTTATTTTTAGTCATAGAATAGAAGTATATATATTATGCTACTTTTTCCACCAAAGTCTTGACTTAAACTTCACTTGTTATTAACGATACACACAAAAAAACTTATTTAAGCCTACTATCTTCGTGTTTCCTTCCGAAAATTTAATTGAGTTGAATCATCCTACCGTTAAAATATCTGTTATCTATTAAAATGTCTGTTATCTGTTAAAATATCTTGTATCTGTTAAAAATATCTGTTATCTGTTAAAATATCTTTTGCAATATCTGGTATCTGTTAAAATACCTTGTATCTGTTAAAATATCTGGTATCTGTTAAAATATCTGGTATCTTTTAAAATACCTGGTATCTGTTAAAATACCTTGTATCTGTTAAAATATCTGGTATCTGTTAAAATACATAGTATCTGTTAAAATATCTGGTATCTATGACATCTGTTAAAATATCTGGTATCTGTTAAAATATCTGGTTTCTATGGCACCTGTTAAAATATCTGGCATCTTAAAATATCTGGCATCTGTTAATATCTGGTATCAATGGATGAAAACTGCAAGGCAAGGAACATTGTACATAAAATTAAAAAGAGAGAGAGAGAAATGGGGTTTAACGACCACTCGACACAAACTAGGTCATTTTGGGACTAACATATGGTTAAAAAAGAGAAAAGAGAGAGAAATGGGATTTAACGGCCACTCGACACAAACTAGGTCATTTTGGGACTATTGTACATAAATAGGTCATTAATATCTACAGAGGGGATTTCAGTTAGGAGTAAGACAGATAGGGGCCATGGCACCCATTACGCAGTGTACTGTCGTGGGTAGGCCAACTGGTACGCCATTTTCTAACAGCCAAAGTGGTTTTAATATTTGGTTGGAGTTATCGTTTAATGCTGCAAGAACAATATTGCAAGCATGATAATGTGGCATGTAGGTGGCGACAGCTAGGGAGGTTGCAGTTGGGATAGGTGTGGGTGGTAAGTACAGTTTCACAAACTAGTTCATTTCGAGACTAATATATGGTTCAATTTTATTTCATTAATCTGCTTTTACATTTTAGGATCAGGGTTAGGGTTACGGTTTGGGTTAAGGTCAGGTATTTAAGATTAAAGCCTATAAATTCGGGGCTGGGGGTTTAAGATTAAAGCAAATGAGTAAGTGAAAGGAAAGGAAATGAAATGGGGTTTAACGTCCTACTCTTCTGCACCTAACCTGGGCTAATGGAAGACGGGCATATGCCATACAGTGTGGTATGAGGGAAATTTTGCCCGGGCAGCCACCCTACGGCCTACTCTTATATCGAATTCCAACTGCCACAGGATCTTTGTGTAAACGGGACCTCAGTTTTTCATCTCATCCTAACGACTAGACAGCTGTCCTTGTCAGGCACTCAAATGAGTAAGACAAAATCTTCAACAATTCATCTGATCCTTTTAATACTAATTAGTAATCCATTAAATGTCAAATTGTTAAGGGCCACATCTAGCGGTGGGTGCAGGGGATACATTGCACACCCAGAAAAATAAGGTGCCCTGAGAATTGCCCCCCCCCCCCCGCTCACACACACACAAAATAACGAAAAAAAATGGCAACCTTTCAATTATAAAATAATACACTTGATTTTAATCAATACCAGTAACTTAGGCACTCTGCTGCACCCCCACTTTTAAAACCCTATGTACGGCCCTGACTGTCAACCTACAATTACTCAGCTATAAGTAGGCTAGTTGGGATTTTTATTGTCACAATAATTCACCACAAGCAAAACTAGTAATAAATATCATTAATTCAATTAAAAAAGACAGAAAATTTGTAACAAAATTGTCTAATATTTACCGTAAGATCTAATTCAATTTTAACTATGCTTGAATGCTTCTGGAACTTCTCCCTCACTTCTGTCAAAAGTTTTTTTTTAAAAACATTTAGTCCATACGGAGTGTTGAACGCGGAAGATAATTAAAATCAATATATATTAGCCTATACATAACGCTTATATGTGAATAGCTTACCTCGGGAATTTTCTTTTATAAAGATCAAGTTATACATACATATCAGTTTTTTGTTGTCGTACAAAGACATATGCGTAGAAGTTACACAATATAACTGTGTCACGTGATACTGGACTATTGTGCGGTTCTCAATTTGTAACCGTTCTTTCACTCGTGCTCTCGCTCAAAGACGGGGATATCTGTTCGAATTAAACAATTCATTAATGAATTCCCTGTCACTAGATCAGAGAAAGTAGCCTAAAAGGAATAGAAATACTTTGAGGAGTAGGCCTACCTTGTTTTTATTATGGCTGTATAGCCTATTACCGTCATCCCCTTCCGCCTGTTGTCCACAATTGATTGTGAATGCTCTTTATACACTCTCTGATTGTTTTGAAATTGATAGTTTGTTTACATTAGTGAGATGAAGATGCCTATTAAGTCGGTGATCAGAGGTAGGCCTACGTGTGTTAGGCTTGTTATAGGCACCTAGACAACGACCTACTCTGCCGTCATAAAAGCAAAAACAAAAACAAAGAAATTTCAAATGGATCGGACACAGGCGGATTCAATGGGGCGCGAGTGGCGCCCCCCCCCCCCCCTAATTTTCGACAGTGCCCTTTTTTACTGCTGAAAGTGACTTTTCTCAGACCCAAATAGCCCAAATATGCCCAAAAAGCTCTTGGAAAACCTACAGTCTGCAGATACAAAGAAATGACGGATAATTTCCTTGGGGGGACCCCCACTCACCCCCTCTCAACGGCGTGCCCCGTCTCCGCTGTCAGTGCCCTTATTTTGCGGCGCCCCCCCCCACCTTTTCAAAATACCTAGATCCGCCCCTCGGACATAACGCTCGAATACGATTAGATTTCCTCTCATGGTATAGCGTTGTGTGTATACGTTCCTTCTGTAGTAGGGTGTAATAGCCCCTTTAATTATTTTATTAGGTGTTATAATCCCTTTAAATCTTTTAGTCAGTTTCTATTGTCCGGTATATCCAGGTACATGTAGTCTTGCATTTCCAGTTGTTATATTGCTTAGGTGTATAGTTTAAAGTTGCTATTTAAAGATGGTGAGTACTGTTCCGTTACTTAGCTACTGTCCTAACATCCTGTTTCACCTTTAGTCACTTTTTCTTCAGTCTCCATCTTGGATGCACCGATTTCACTAACTCAGGTAGGTTTATATTTGTTTAACTTGACTTGACATTACTAAATATGACAATTCCTATTTAATTTAAATACTGTTTTATTCTGGCATAAATTATAAATAAGTAAATACAATAAAAATACATAAGTAATAATTTAAGTTAGATTCCAAACTGTATGTCTAATTTGGTGTTTGTTTTATCTTTTAGTGTTTCGCTATTTTCATAATTTGTATATGGGTTTCCTGCTCGTCTAGTTCTTCCTTTTCCTTATATATTAAGAGCACCTTTCTCAGGGTACGTTTTTATATATTTCCTTATTATATGTATTACATGTATAATAGTTCTGATTCTTTTAATATTACCTGTAATAGGCAATATATTTCTATGTATAATTATAAATAGTTAATAGTCCTTATAAGCTATATGTACATCCCTTTTTGTATATAAACTAATTTCATTCTTTTTATTATTTCAGTGCTCTTTTCGTCTATTCATCTTTTGATCTATTGTATATAATCCTGTGTAAATAAACTGTTTTGTGGTGTTCCTGTTGTCTCTTTGTGGTTATACTCACGACCTGGAAAGTGGATAGTCTGTCGTCCATCGATCCTGCTACACTTCCTTTCCGAAAATGTGCCCTTTCTTCTGAAAAAAGTGTCCTCGAATTTCGAAAAGAGTTACCTCAAATACCCAAGGAAATATCATTGTGGTCGGAATCACATGTTCTCTGATTTCGGTTTCGATTTTGAAAACTTATTGAAAAAAAAATTGAACCATGTTTTAGTTCCAAAATAACCTAGTTTATGTCGAGTGGACGTTAAACCCCGTTTCTCTTTCTCCCTGTACTCTAAACCAAAAGGTGTCGGAATTCGGTATAAGTTTCTAGAGAAAATGAAGCGGGATAATATTTTAATAAGTTTTTAATTTAATTTAAATTAATTTTTAATTTTCGCGGGGAAGTTTACGAACACGTGGTCGGAAAAATAGTCTTGACAATCAAGACTCAAAATATCTACCAATCGCGACTATAATTCTACTTGCGTTTTATTCTCGCGTGAAAACTCGCGAATGGCCTTCACCTTATAATGAAAGCAGACAACACACCACAACCTGACATCATCTAATGTAATAAATCTACGACTTTAGATAAAAAGGAAAGCAATATGAGCAAGATAAACGATACAAAATACAATGAAGGGATGCAGCACGTGAAACAAGCTGAAAAATAGTATGATTTTCTTTGTTTATTTCTTGCATTAACTGTTCATGAAAAATTGTCTGTGGAAAATGAATGTCTAATCATCAAGTCAAGCCAGTGAAAAAATTAAATCTGCTGAAGCTGAAGAGCTCCAAGATAATGATTAGGCCTATACAGATGTATTGTCTTAATTCATTTATAAACTAGTTGCCTCTAGTCATGTATTTATGTAACCAATATTGAGACGTTGTATACTTTGTATGTTAGAATATTGGTAATAATTTTTGTAACATGACCTGTCTAATCCCTAACTAAGTATTTTTAAGTAATGATCAGAGATTGATTCAGATAGCAAGTTGGGAGTAGAGTTGGATGAATGGGGAAAGCTATGTGGTACTGGTAGTGTGGTGAGGCAAGAATGATTTGTGTTTAACATAGACAACGAATATCATCCACTGGGCATTCATGTTTAATCATGATGTGACTCCCATTTTTGTGTTATAGGTTTTAATCTTAATTAAATAGAAATTAGAAAGTTCCATGTGTAGGCCCTACACAGTACAAATGGCTAACCGCTAGTTTTTCGGTGTAAAAGTGATGGAAAAGGAAAAGGGAGTTGGATCATACATGATCGCCCAGAACTGAATGGAAAGGCGGTAAAAAAATTAAAAAAATAGAATTCCAGAGGGTACCTGCACTGTCCACTACACTGCCATACAATTACACAATACCCCTAAACAGTACTGGAATTATATCTGACTGGTGCTAATGGGAGGGCAACAGAGAGAGCGAGAGAAATGGGGTTTAACGTCCACTTGACACAACTAGGTCATTTCGGGACTAACACATGGTTTTTAATTTTATTTCAATAATTCGCTTGCGCGTAGGGGTCTTTAGCAGTGGGAGGAAACCGGAGTGCCCGGAGGAAACCCACGCGGTTGAGAAGGTGCCACATACGCTCACACCAGGGCTCAAAACCACAGCCGCAAGCCAGAGGTGACCGGCCAGCTAGAGGTCGAAGCGCGGCACTCTAGACCACTAGGCCATCCCAACCCCCCGGAGGGCAACAGTTAGAACAGACGCCATCAATTGTCTTCTTTTGCAGGTCCTGACTACTGTACCATCACACTGATCAGCAGTGAATATTCGCTAGGCTGCTACAATCACTGATAAGGATGACATCGACGCGACTTAATTAGTCCCCCATATTAACTTTTTTTCTTTCGAGAAAAATGTTTTAGAATTTAATTTGTCGAAAGATTAGAAAAAAAAGTAAAAACATTTGAAGTATTTGTAGTTAAAAAGTATTTCCTATTGAGTAAAAGGCATCATTTTGCCTGGAGCAGTTACGTGTTATGTAAACAATGAACAAGCCTTTGAGCCAATGATTGTCGCTACGGGATGTCAATGCACGTGTTGAGGACAGTCAACAGTGACAGAGATAATTTGTAAGTAATTCTCTGTGAAACAGATTGCTGTACAATTAGCATGTGTATCATGTACACCATTATTGACACTCAAGAGCCTTTTATTGGATGTTGGTTATATAGGCTTGTATCTACTGTTATTTTTTTTATAATTGCAGTATGAAGACATCTCTATTTAAATGGCAGCCAGACAGAGATAGCGCAATATCTGAATATCAGAAAGCGGGTAATAAAATAAGAATAAACTAGATGTTCAATAGGCCCACTGTAGGCATACATTGGGATAATAATAATGACTTTTTAAAAATTTGGTTGAAAATTATACATTTTGCCTTATAATTGGAAATTAAATAAAACATGAAAACCTAATTGTAATTATATATACATAAAATGTATTATTTCTATAAGTGTCATACAAGCTTATAGATCTTTAATTGTAGCAAGACTTGCATAGTACATAGTACATGTGTTTGTCAGTGAAGTGAAAGTAAGTAGAGTTAGTTTTGTTAATTGATCACTTTATAAATGGACAGATTGTTATCACTGTGTGTTATTACTGTGTTACCCTGAATGGGTTGGTTTGTCTGCTTCCACTATATTTAAACCTGATTCTTGCATCTTATTTCAGTCGGGGCTGGGGTGGGGTGTGGCTGAATGTGCTTTAGATTTAGATCATACAGTCTGTCATAGTAATTAACAAGGTAGGGGCTTTCTTAAGCCAGGTGCAGACGGGCAACTTTTTTGAGCAACTTTCAGGCAACAGTGAAATTGCTGGTCGTTGAAAGAAAAAATCGCTCGTCTGCGCCAACGGGCAACAATAGTTGCCTGCTGTTGCTCCGAGTTGCTTCTCGTTGCCAAATATCAAACATGTTTGATATTCGACAACAGAAAATCGCTCATCGCCGAGAAATTGTTCATCTGTTGCATCAAAATTGCTTGTCTGCGGCGGTAGGCAACAACAGGCAACAAGCAACTGGTTAACTGTCCAATCAGCGAGCGCTCTACTGTCATGTGATACTTCAAGATAGCGGCGTCGTAACAGCTAACAACTGTTGTTGTATGTACGGCGTCATTTTGAATGATCACGTGATATCGGCATTCCGGATACATCCAGGGAAAAATTGCTTCTCGTTGCCAGTCAGCGCACACGGGAGACCTCGAGTTGCCAATTGCTCGGAGTTGCCAGTAGTTGCCTATTGCAGCAACAAGCGACGAAAAGTTGACCGTCTGCGGCAAGCTTAAAAGTCCTTCTGTTTCCTTCTAAAGACCCCTATAGCTATGTACTGGCGGATCATTGAAATAAAATACTTTAATATGTTAGTCCCGAAATGACCTTATATCTCTTTATTTCAGCCACAGATTTTCGAAATGCCAAGGCTATTGATAAAGCCAAAGATACTTATATTCATGTTGCTGAATTACAACAACAGATGAATTCGTATCCTTTACAATCTCGGAAAAATACTATATAGTATACCCGGGAACAATCATATAAATATATCTGGGACTAGTCCAGTGTTTAAAATTCGGTAAGAAAAGTTGTAGGCCAACAGGACCCGCTGGTTGATGCCATTCATGAAAGTTGTGGGTCCTAACATTAACTTGTGGGCCCAATAAATATTAATAAAACACACGTACACTACTCCACCCCAAGGGCCCAAATACCTTGAATTTTTAACTTCCGTAGGTGTTAGTTCTACAGCCATTTAGGAGGTTTAAAAATTATTGATTGACTGTTCACATCACAATTTTAACTCTTGGAGGATTGAATGTTTATACTTCGTGTATAGAAAGAAAAAAATCATTCCACTCCCGGCTTGATATTTATTTTTTCTGTAATAATAATAAATATTCACATGTAATAAGTATAGGTTAGATTACGAGGTTCCGTGGTTTAATCGTTTAAAGTGTTAGTTAAACCACGAAGCGCGTAGCGCTGAGTGGTTTAACTAACACTTTAAACGATTAAACCACGGAAACCGAGTAATCTAACCTGTTTAGACCACAACCAGTTAGGATATACTACGTATGTTTAAAAAGATATTCTTTTAAACTTATTAATTTAGATTTGTACATAGAACTATTTCTTTTGTGGACGATTATTGGTATGTTACACGACCTACATGACATTTCAGCACGTGTAACTTGTTGTCACGTCACGTCACTATTTATGGCCAAGTTATGTTAACAACTGAGTAATGTTTATTGAACATGTTTTCGTTGATTATTCAATGTGAGCATAACTTAAAAGAAGAATAAGTACACTGATCAGTAGTTAGTACGCATGTATAATAGGAGCTTAGATTCGTGTGTATCAGTTTGAGAAGAGGTTTCCTTCTTGCTGCAGTTCTGTGTCTTTTTATAATAGATAGCGACAACGATTTTCCCGTGTCTTCTCAAAGTGTAATTAACCAGGAGTATTCGGACACTTTATTAACACAAGAGGACAATTTTAACATGTATTTCAATGATGAAAAGATTAAACATATCTACAGCGATATAAGCAGTGATAATGATGAAACTGTGGAAATTAAACCAGCTGAGGTAGACACCCGGTTCGCATCACCTGTAACCGACGATGAGATGTCATCTTTGACAAAGAAAATTATTCCGGGAACAACTGAAAAGACAATATCATGGGCATGTCGACTCTTTGAAAGCTGGAGAAAGGCTAGAAATGACAAAATCCGACAAGGAGATACATCTGGTCATCAACTGAGTTTCATAACACGTGAATTAGACTTTTTAAACGATGATGAACTAAGTAATTGTTTGAGTAGGTTTATTGTCGAAACCAGGAAAGCTGATGGCAATGAATACCCACCTAAAACGTTATGCCAACTGGTTTTGCTCATTCAAATGCACTTGAATAACATTGGCCGCCCAGTTAAACTGTTATCAGATCCGATTTTTAATGAGCTCAGGAATACTCTCGACAACTCTATGAAAATTGGTGCCAGTAAAGGGAATGGATTATTGACGAAACAAGCTGATGTAATTTCTATTGATGAAGAAAATATCATGTGGAAACAAGGTATTTTAGGAAATTCGAATCCACAAACTTTGCTGGACACGATTGTGTATCTTTTTGGATTAAACTTTGCTTTGCGGAGTGGTGGTGAGCATCGTAATTTAACTTTGGATCAGTTATGCATAGGCGAAAATGAACAGGCACCTTATCAAAGATATACAGAGAAAATTAGCAAAACTAATCAGCGTGGACTGAAAGAATTTAGAGTGAATCCCAAGTGTGTGACGTCATATGGAAGTGACGACTCTAAAACTTTAAAAGATGCATAGTGAAGCTGTATCAGCAATACTTGAGTTTGAGACCTGAACATGCTATGTCTATGGTATATCTGCGACCATTGATTAAACCAACAGAAAAGATGTGGTATGCAGCAGCACCTGTTGGCCGGAATACACTGGCGAACACCGTCAAAAGGTTATGTGAAGCGGCTGGATTTAAAGGTAATTATAACTTAATTGAAAGAATACTGTCATAGAACACTCCCCCCCCTTCTCTCGATCGACTTTATTAACCAGAATACTATCCCACGATATTTGAATCGCACAATATGTTCTGAATCTATACGACTATTAATGAATTTGAAACCTTTTATATTTTCAGGATTCTTCACTAATCATTCCTTGAGAGCTACTTGTGCGACTCGCCTGTTTAGATCTGGTGTGGATGAACAGCTCATAGCAAAGACCACAGGACATAGAAGTAACGCTATACGCGCATACAAGCGATCGAACACCGCACAAGAGGCCTTTGTTAGTAGAGTGATCCAAGGCCAGAGTTCATCGTCTACTACTGTCCAGTCATCTAAACGACCGCTGTCTGACGATCCAGATAATACTTCGGATGGTAAACGACGGAGGAGTGTACATATTTCATTGAATATAAATTGTTAATGTGACATTAAAAAGAAGAAAAATGTACTGAAATTGTGTTGTATTTCTTTCAATCAAAATTAGAGCAAGGCATTAATATTGCGATTTGGCCATTTTTGGCCATTAAAAATTGCTGCTTTAGATTTGAATTTGTTGGGACAGGAGGTGGGAGGGGGCGAAGAAAGTAGTCCCAGTCATGGTATAACTAACATTTCAGTTGGTTATACCACGCCGAAGATCAAAGAAGTTATGGTCTAATCTTAGTTATTATATGTAGGTCTACTATATAGTACTGACCAGGGCCTTCACTTCAAAATTTTCACAACCAGTCATTTTTGATAACGTACGAAAACTTTGCAAAGTAAATTCATATTTCATGTTATTTTATTCATGTGTTGCGAATTCACATCTGAACCATTTTGTCAGAATGAGGTACAAAAAAATTATATATTGGACTATCATTATCAGTAAGGCATTTATTAATTAAATATTTCCTATTGGCTAGTTAAATAATCGACATAGCTGAATTAGTCGTAAAAAAAATCATTCCAGTGGCTGACACGTAATTACCACATGCTCTATATAGAATACACTGACCTGGATAATTATGAGTTGTTATACAATAATTTTGATATGAAGATAAATATATAATTATCCACGCCATATTTCTTACATTTATTGGTTTTAGACCATCTCGTACGGCATTACGGGCCGTGACGTAAATTCTAATAATGAAGAACTAGATATCTAACGCCACTTCAACGTTACCGACACTAGCGCCCCCTAGATTATTGTCGTGTATAAGATGAAACCATTATACACGACATCTTTGTAGCACGTGGAATTATCAATACTTGGCCATTCATATTCTCCGAAAATTAACAGAAAATATTGTGAATGTTAATGAAATGAAACTGGCAGCCAAAGGATTTATATCACATGAATATTTATTCTTGGATTGATAACAATAGACCTACAATAGATTTGACTGACCTAATTTAGTAACATACATGTTTCGTTCACTCCATTGATTGAAGGATTATAATATGTCGGACTATGCATGTGTATTCAATATCGGATAAAAACAAATAAGACAGTAAGTAAGACATACATCGGAACACACACTCATCTATTCCACCCTTGATCAAAATGTTGGAATAATATCTTGGGAGCGTGCTGATATTTGCAAGTGCGGCATGACTTTTACAGCGATAATTTCGTTCGGTGGACAATTTTATTTTCATTTCCGGTTATGAAATACTGGTAAATATCTGGATAAAATATATTTCGGATATAAATAGGGGCAATATAAATATTTTCAAAGGAGAATTTGATACTGATAGAACCATGAACAAAATTTTAAACACTGGACTAGTCCTATGAATATATCCTTTAAATATATCTGAGATTACTCCTTTGAATACTGTGACTTTACTGTTCACTCAAGTGTTTTAGAGATTTTCTTAACTAGTATGATTAGAACATTCCATGCAGCCAAGTAAGTAAATATTTTAATAATCTTGATATTTGTGAATAGATTTAATGGTAAAGAAGACAGATCAATCATTGTGTAATTTTGTAGACAGTATGGAAAAGATGTGTCAAATCTTTTTGAATAAAATTTGGTTCTTTGGACTGCTGTCTGTTGTTTTGGGTTGGGGGGGGGGGGCAGTGATCTAGCAGTAAGGGAATTGGACTCTAGACATGATCACACCCAAGTTCGAATCACAATTGTGAGTCAAGTTTAAACCTTTCAAGTTTAAATTTTCTAAGCCTGGTTCTCGCTTGACAGGGGTAGCATGTGCAGAGGTGACAAGTAAAGAGTGGTCTAGTCGTTAGGATGGGACCAAAAAAAACCCATGGACCATATTTAAATTGCTGTGCAATGTAAAGAACCATTGAATGTTTGTCTAAATTTGAGCTTGACAAATTCTTTTGACACAGGCCTTTTTTCTAGGAAGTATTGTGTTGACATGAGGTTAACTATGTACCATTATTTCAATGTTAAAACTTTGTTCATGTCTGAAATTATTTGTATATTTTGTTAAAGATCATACGAACAAGCTGGTTTATTGTGTAAAGAGAATAAAGAATGGGATGAAGCCTGTCACTTGATGACGATGGCAGCCCAGATGTTTCAGGAACACGGTACTCCAGATACTGCTGCATTGACACTGGATAAGGCTGGAAAGTAAATATCTGTTTTCTTTTCTTTTATGGAAAAAAAGTAGACTAGGTGCAATATAGTACTGTTAGCTGTATAAGGTGTCAACAGTTTTTCTTTTACGTCGGCTTGCAATATACTAATGTTATTCTCGGGTATTTTTATGAACGTACCTTTGTTAATGTCTTTGTAATGGTTCTTTTGTAAATACCCCTTTGTAAATACATTTTTGTAAATATACCTTTGTTAAGCAGGCCTTATGCAAGAACTAAATCTGTCTATTGCAGGTCTTTCCTTAGTTATGATGATTGAGGCTAGGCCTAAAATTCAATCGTTACATTCTCGGTTCAAGCTGGATCAATTTGACTAAAATTCCGTTAGTAATGGTGATCGAGACTAGGCCGTTAAATTCTCGGTTCAGGGTGGATCAATTTGACTGAAATTTTCACTGCCATTTTAATCTGACAAATTGTATGTTTAAGTGTGTAAAATGATGATGTTTAACTGTTTTATTGTAGGATGATGGAGCAGGTAAAACCAGGTCGTGCAATAGATTTATATATCAGAGCTTGTGATGTAGCTGAGGTAAGTAAAACCCGGTCCTCAAGTCGTCTAATACTCACGCTTTAGTTCATAAGGTCAGTCATTGAGTCAAGCAATGTGGTTTTGATTCTCTGCTTGAAGTGACAATGAGTAGGTTTGCCTGCCCAACATCAGGGTGTTTCTCTGTCCTTGGATTTCCTTCCACTACTACAGATCCTGACATGCCAGCAAATTATTTGAAATAAAATTGTACCATTTGTTATTCGTGAATGACCTAATTTGTGTTGAATAGACATTAAATCCTGTTCGTTCAGATGTTCACTGTCTTGAACTATGGAAAGATAAATGTGACCCGCTCCCATGAAACCAGACGCTTGTCGCACAACTGCATTTTGTACTATGGGCACAAAAGTATAAACTGTATTCCTTCTTGTTACTATTAATGAGCCGTACTCAACTCCAGATGATAGACAAATTTAAAAAGAATTGCATTTTTGGAAAGCTTAGCTGTGGACTATTAAAATATGGTGCCTGCTCTATTTTTATAAAAATGACCATCCGTCTGGTTTTGTGGGAGTGATTCTCGAATGTTCTAAAACAGTCAAGGAATGCATCCAAACATTCAACTCCATTTCACTTCATTTCCTGTTTATCTTATTCTAGATTGAAGATAGACCAAGAAATTGTGCCGAGTTTATAGGTAAAGCTGCTCGTCTTCTCATCAATAGTCAGCGGTGAGTCTTTATTTTATATATAAAATACTTGTACCAGGGGCAACCAATATGACCTAGTGGTATCTTGCCCAATAAAGGTGATCTAGTTTAGTTGTAACTGGGACAACCAAGGTGACCTCGTATCTGAGGCAACCAAAATCACCTTGTGTCTGGGCTAACCATAGTCACCTCGTATCTAGGGCCACCATAAAGACCTAGTTGTATCTGATGCAACCAAAATGGGCCTGGTTACATTAAGTTGGGAACGTACGTACTTAAACCCACTTTAAAGTGTCCTGTGTGTGATCTGGGACCAGGGCTTCCACTTCAAAAGTTTCTCTGTGGGTCATTCTTGATATTACACAAAACCTTTGCAGATTAAATTCATATAATATATATTTTTTTAATGGTAGGGTATCTTGAATTCACATGTCTATACCACTTCGTCAGCATGGTGTACATATTAAACCAAGGTACAATTTTATGGATACACCATTTCTTGTCTTTATCATTTATAAAGACAGGATTATCCTCGTCGAAACGTCGCTTTATATCAAACTCGGTAATTGTGTATCCATAATATTGTACCTTGGTTTAATATGTTCAATTACTAAATACCAATCAAAGAACATGGTGTACATAGTTTATATTACTTACAAACATTATTAGACTATAACAAATCCAAAAGTGATTAATAAGAAATGGTGAATTCTTGTATTTTGTAGATATGAAGAGGCTGTTAATGCCCTACAGAGAGAACTAGAATATTATTTAGCCGCTGAAAGCTATGATAAAATGAAAAAAGTTATAATGGGACAGGTCTTGGTTCATTTAATTCGGGATGATTACGTCGCAGCCGATCTCTGTTTTAAAAATAGTCTCAGGTAAGTTTCAGGAGTGTAGAGAGAAATAGGGTTTAAAGTCCACTCAACACAAACTAGGTTATGTTGAGACTCAACATGGTTCAATTTTTATACGCCCACATTTTCATGTGGACGTATATTGTCGTCGCCCCTGTTCGTCCGTCCGTCCACAATTGTTTGTGAACAGTCTACAGGTCACAATTTTTATCCGATTTCAATTAAACTTTAAATATAGGTTTATCACCCTAAGATCTCGGTTCCTTTCGATATTGGCATGTATCGGACCGTAACTTCATGGGTTATGGCCCCTGATTGTACGAAAAATCACGTTTTTTAGCTTGTGAACAGTGTAAAGGTCACAATTTTGAACCAATTTGGATGAAACTTGAAATGCATGTTTATAACCCAAAGATCTTGGTTCCTTTCGATATTTGCGCCAATCGGATCGTAACTTCCTGAATTATGGCCCCTGATTGTCTAAAAAATCGCCCTTTTTAGCTTGTAGTCCCTCTGGAGGTCAAAATTATTATCCGATTTAAAAAAACGTTTGATTATATCACCGTCCCATGGTTATGAAGGTTGAGTTCGAATTTTGTGAAAATCGGACCAAAATTGACGGACAAAATGGCCGCCGTTTGTACGCGAATAGTGTGAAAATATGTTATATCAAGGTTGTGGACCTTATAGAGGTCACAATTTTGAACCGATTTCGATGAAACTTGACATGTATGTTTATAACCCAAAAATCTTGGGTCCTTTCGATATTTGCGCCCATCGGATCGTAACTTCCTGAATTATGGCCCCTGATTGTCCGAAAAATCGCCCTTTTTAGCTTGTGGTCTCTCTGGAAGTAAAAATTGTTATCCGATTCAAAAAACCGCTAGAGTATATCACCGTTCCATAGTTATGAAGGTTGAGTTTGAATTTCGTGAAAATCGGACCAAAATTGACGGACAAAATGGCCGCCGTTTGTGCGCGAATGGTGTGAAAATATGTTATATCAAGGTTGTGGACCTTATAGAGGTCACAATTTTGAACCGATTTTGATGAAACTTGACATGTATGTTTATAACCCAAAGATCTTGGTTCTTTGCGATATTTGCGCCCATCGGATCATAGCTTCCTGAATTATGGCCCCTGATTGTCCGAAAAATCGCCCTTTTTAGCTTGTGGTCCCTCTGGAGGTCAAAATAGTTATCCGATTTAAAAAACCGTTAGAGGATATCACCGTTCCATGGTTATGAAGGTTGAGTTCGAATTTTGTGAAAATCGGACCAAAATTGACGGACAAAATGGCCGTCGTTTGTACACGAATGGTGTGAAAATATGTTATATCAAGGTTGTGGACCTTATAGAGGTCACAATTTTGAACCGATTTTGATGAAACTTGACATGTATGTTTATAACCCAAAGATCTTGGTTCCTTTCGATATTTGCGCCCATCGAATCATAACTTCATGAATTATGTCCCCTGATTGTCCGAAAAATCGCTTTTGTTAGCTTGTGGTCTCTCTGGAAGTCAAAATTATTATCCGATTTAAAAAACCGTTTGATTATATCACGGTTTCATGGTAATGAAGAGAGAATTTGAATTTCGTGAAAATCGGACCAGAGTTGACGGATAAAATGGCCGCCGTCTGTACGTGAATTGTGTAAAAATATGTTATATCAAGGTTGTGGACCCTATAGAGGTCACAATTTTGAACTGATTTTGATGAAACTTGAAATACATGTTTATAACCTAATGATCTTGGTTCCATTGCATATTTGCCCATATCGGATCGTAACTTCCTGAATCATGGCCCCTGATTGTACGAAAAATCACCCTTTTTAGCTTGTGGTCCCTCTGGAGGTCACAATTATTATCTGATTTAAAAAAACGTTTGATTATATCACAGTTACACCGTAGTTATGGGTGAGTTTGAATTGTGATTTTCTGGTGATTACTTAAAATGCAACAACTCTTGTTGACTGCCCGGACGATTTGGCTGCTGTGTGGGCGTATGTTTCGTTGCCTGGCAACCTATTTTTATTTTGATAATTCACTTGTGGTACTCGCATAGTGGTCTTTAGCTGTGGGAACAACCTGGAGAAAACCCATGACAGACAATGACAAACCGTAAGTTCTTGTGTGAACGCATTAAACAATTTGGCCACCCAACCCCCCGTTCAGGAGTATACGGACTCCCCTTGGACCAATCTGTACAACAGCCGTTTTCAAGAAAAAGTTTCCAATGTTCTCCTATGTGCACAGAGCAGACTTTAGTTTGAAATGAAGCTCTATAAAGATGCAACGATTATTATTATCAGCATTGTGTTGTATATGTATGTTAGATTATTGCTAAATACGGAAACTATGATCGCTAAGTGGGTAAGACTTAGTCTGAAAGTCACATGTTCGATCCCTGCATTGGCGGAGAAAGTTCATCAGGATTTTCTGTATGTGGTTTCCTCTTGTCAGTTGTGCAGGACTGAGAGACTGACAAGGACAGCTGTCAAGTCATTCGGATAGGAGGGAAAACCTGAGGTCAAATTTCCCTCATGATAGTACATTGTGTAGATTAAGCAGGTGGTTTTTCATGTTATGATTATATTTATAGTTTACCTGAGTTTGGATCTAGTGAAGAAGCAGGTGCATTAGAAGATTTATTAACAGCTTATGATGAGGGTGATGATGATAAAGGGAAGGCAACTCTCAATCTACCTTTATTTAAATATCTAGATAATGCTGTAAGTACCATCAATTCACCTACCTACCAACATGAAGAAAAAATATAGTTCATAAATAATTATCTCCAAATATATCGTTAAATATTGCCCTATATTCATATATACAACAAGCCTTAGTTTATCATAGTTATTGTCACTAAATAAACGGTCCTGTTGCATATAACAAAATAAAAAAGCCCAACTAAATATGTAATAAGCTGATGTATGGTTTCAAATTAGTTATTCTCCAGCTTAGTGATCCACCCTCTCTCCCCCATCCCCACCTCCCCCAATGCAATAATCAATCATACTGTACTTCCCACTTCAAATAATCTCCAATTTAATAAATTTACTACTTAGTATTTCAAACATGCACATTAATTGAAAATGGACAAATGATGCATACATGGATACAAGTACACAACTATGCACTGGGAATCCACCGTGAACACATCGTTTTATGCGCAAGTGTAGCTGAACAACCTAGGTATAGCCAATTGACCAATTTGTTTTAAAATAGTTGACTTTTCATACATCAGTCGGATACAGCTCTGTACACTGCTAACTGTGACTGTATAAAGGTATAACACATGTAAGTAGTAGAATGTATAATGGCAATTGGTAGTTGTCAGCCTTCATTGATTTGTTAGTATTTTATTTCAGTTTGCTAAACCTATAATTGCAATTTGTAGTTGTCTGTCTTCATTGAATTCTTATTGTTGTCTTTCAGTTTGCTAAATTAGCGAAGGGTTTAGTAATGCCAACCGGATTAGGAGGCAAAGCAGGTGATAATAAAGGTATTGTTATAGAGGATGGAGAATTTGATGGAGATGATTTGCGCTAAAAATAACGCACAAAATATATATAAACATTATAAACTTATTTAACAATTACTGATCATAGATTTACAAGGCTGTATCAATCTGTGAAGCTAGTATGTAACAGCTACCACATTCAAGTATGAAAACTGTTTCCAGAAATAGGATTGTTTAATTTATTTTAGTGATTTTACAACATGATTAAAACACAGATCTTATTTCGTTTTGTTTTTTTAAAGTTCAAAATTTTGTTTTACTTGTCTTTACTATACTAGGATCTGGAAGAGTTGTTATATAACAGGCATTCTGGTTGATGTGAGGGATTAGCCAATGAAACGTTACGGTAGTTATCCCACTTGAAATATGAACCCTGATTGGTTAATCAGATGTCTGACTTCATAGGGTCATATGACCTCAGAAATGGTCAGATCTTTGTGTAGTGTAGGCCAACGAAAGTATCAAAAAATGAAATGAAGTATAGATCTGTGTTTTAATCAGATTGGTGATTTTCAGAAATAAAACTTGATTTTTGACCAGGAACTAGCCCCAAGCGCTGCTCATCGTGCCATCGTGCATCCTGGGGCGACAACAATTTAAGTACGATGGACGCGATATTTTGTATGCTTATTCCATGTATTATTGTGCATTGGTTGACACTAATTATGTCATGCTCAGTTTCTGGTCCATGGTACCATTATACTTATATTGTCTGATTTTGATGAGGGGGGTTGGGATGGCCTAGTGGTCTAGAGTGCCACGCTTCGCTGGCCGGTTACCTCTGGCTTGCGGCTGTGGTTTCGATCCCTGGTGTGAGCGTATGTGGCATGGAGAGAGGGGCGCCTTCTCAACCTTGTGGGTTTCCTCCGGGCACTCCGGTTTCCTCCCACTGCTAAAGACCACTACGCATAAGCGAATTATTGAAATGAAATTAAAACCATGTTAGTCCCGAAATGACCTGGTTTGTGTCGAGTGGACGTTAAACCCCATTTCTCTCTCTCTCTCGCTGATTTTGATGAAACTTGAAATATAGGTTTATCTCCAAAAGACCTTTGTTCCTTTTGAAAGTGGCATGTATCGCATCAAAACTTTATGGCTTATGGTCCTTGATTGTATGAGATATCTTGTTTTTAACTTGTGGACACTCGAAAGGACACAATATTTATCCGATTTTAATGAAACTTGAAAGGTATGTTTCGATATTCTCACATATTGGGCCGTAACTTCCTGGATTATGGCCCCTGCTTGTACAAAAAAATCACATTATTTTTCTGTTCATATCTTAAAAAATGTGGGTGTATCTTGCATGGCAACCATTTGTTTTAAAAGAATAAATTGTCAATAATTAATTTAATTAAGATTTACGCTAAATCAACGCACATTGTCATTTAACATGAGATTTCTTGTATATGTCGTTCATGTAAATAAATAGTGAATAATAATAGACTTGTTCAATCAAACACAAGAAAGATTATGCAGATTGTTCAGTTTGAACAGTTTTATTTAAAAGAAGATTTAGAAAAGTGAATAGGATGAAATAATGTGCAAAAATCCTTACATTAAACTAATCCACAGTACAGTCCCCCACTCAAATTACTAGATGATCTCGTCTAGAGCACAACGCAGTAGATACGCTAAATATTACAGATCTTTTTACATCAGTCAATATTAAAAGCATCGATGAAAAATGGACATTTAAACCAAGGCTATATTATAGCCAATCACCTGTAGGCTATGGTGACGATTATGCAATATAAACTGATGTAGTCAGTCTCGTCTCGTCTCATGCAGTTTTCTTAGTCTGGTTGAGTAAGACTATAATGATAAGGGTACGAATCTGTGTTTGTAATTTTTTTATAAATATTTGTTGTTCCTACTGTATAAGCAACTTTGTTAAGAACATTTCTCATTCCAGTGTATGTTGTACGTTGATTGTTGATTTCATTCCTTTTTGTATAAATTCCTTTATTTTAAAGTAGAAATGCCAGAACATATGTTAATATTAATATTTGAGGAAGTATCCTATTTGCAGTGGCTTGAAATTTCAAATCAAAATTAAGCCTTTTTGGAAGTAATTTGCATTTAATACTAAGTGTAGAGGGACTTCACCACACGTAATTTACACAAAACAAATATATGGACAAGGCATCATACTCAGAAATCATTAACAGAGAATTTTGCTGTTCACTTGTATGAGCGAGTTGATAATCATGACTTAAGATATGATTGTCCAGGCACTCATATAGACAGAATTAGCGAATTTGTGGGTTTCTCTGGGTGCTCGAGTTTCCTAGCTGTTTCTGCTAAAAATCCCTATGAACAAGCAAATTCTTGAAACAAAGCTGCTCTATATGTTAGTCCAAAAGCAACCCAGTTTTGAGAAAACAATTCAATTCTCTATTTCTCCTCTCTCATTTGGGTGTTTGAGTGGTCAACTGCATGCACTTTAGATCATAAGGTCTGTCATTGAGTCAAATGACATGGTTTCGATCCCAAACTTGTACAATCTCTCTCTCTCTCTATCTCACAACGGGAGGTTGGGATGGCCTAGTGGTCTAGAGTGCCGCGCTTCGATCTCTAGCTGGCCGGTCACCTCTGGCTTGCAGTTGTGGTTTCTATCCCTGGTGTGAGCGTATGTGGCATGGAGAAGTGGTGCCTTTTCAACCTCGTGGGTTTCCTCCATGCACTCCGGTTTGCTCCCACTGCTAAAGACCCCTACGCAAGCGAATTATTGAAATAAAATTGACCTAGTTTGTGTCCAGTTAAACCATATCTCTCTCTCTCTCTCTCTCTCTCTCTCTCTCTCACACAACATTCTATTAAAGATATGTTATTTGTTATATGTGTGTGTGTATTATTGTTATATATATTTATTTGTAAGTAGATAATTGTCCATTATATGCAACTTTTACAAGATGTACATTTATTTATATTATTGTAAATACTTAGCTTAGTGATAGAATAATTTACCCAGGTCTACCAGTTGTTTCTGTAGGTCACAGATACTTATTATTGAAATGGTTTCATGTACATAGAGAAATAAACTTTTTTGTAGTTTATATTATGAATACATGTATTAATTATACATAAGTAGGCCAATATTATGAATATTGATTAGGCATAAGTAGGCCAATATTAATTATGCATAAGTAGGCCAATATGAATTATACATAGGTAGGACAATATTAATTATACAGAGTCCTGATGAGCCATTTGCTTTTTTGCTAAAATATAAAAATTTCTCACTATTTAAAGGCCATTATGTATGTGACAAGGAGTGTGTCCCGAAATGACCTAGTTTGTGTGGAGTGGACATTTAACACCCTTTCTCTCTCTCTTTATCAATTTGATAGTTTGTACAGGATTCTTATGGTGTGTGTATAGTCGTTTTGAGAAAACACAACAGATTTGTAATAATTGGATATTGTATTTCAATGTTCTGTGTAATGAAAATTTTACCTTTTAAAAAAGATATCAATGGTCAAACTTTAAGCAAACTATTTAAGTTTGTATATACATTGTATTGAACCATTGTTTTAGTGTTATGATTGTCAGAGATCAAACTTCCTCAATATTGTAGTATTGTAGTATTCCCCATTTCCTCAAATCACAATCAGTGGCTTTAAACATTAAAATTGAGAAAGTAAAGATTATTAAAGGGACAATAACACTCTTGCTGGTTCGGCAGCCCCAGAAAATAAATAATAGCCTTATTCTAAGTACCAGATGTTTAAGTTTCCTACCTGTTGTGTAAATTATCCATTACGACCTATTTTACTTGTCCAGAGGGTTCGAAAATATTTTAAATCAAAGTCACATTTGAAAAGGTTTACGTTAGACTTTTCAAATTAATTACTTTAATTTTTCCAATTTTCTAAATTAGGTGTGTTAAGATGAAATTTATATCATCAGTTAATTGGAATATTGTAAAATAATACAATTTGTTGACCAGAATGAAGATTGGGACATATTATTTAGTTACAACAAGAGTGTTATTGGGGCTTTAAAGTGTGACTTTACCCATTGCTAAAGTGGTTCCTATTACAGGTAAAAAAAAATTTTTTTAACTCTTTTTATATTAATGAGGCTTTTTGTCTTTTAAATAATTTATTATTGGTACCAATAATTTTTTTTATAATCCTTGTAAGAATGCAATATGCTCATAATGAATAAACTCTGTTAAAACTACAGTCTATGGAAGGTTATGTTGAAAAGAAAATACCTGTATTTAGACAAAAAACAGATTTAATTTTTAGTTCTTCAGAAGGGGATGAGAGGTGATATTGATACAAATAATTACTCAGGTCTCTCTTAAATGATAATTGAATATTTTTTTTAAAAGGGCATACAGGTATCTTTTCCAGAATAAATAGTAAGCAAAACTTAAATAGGTTTTCCCAAAGAACAGAAATTCATATTGGTGTATCCTTATTTCTGCTTTGGAAAACATGACTGACAGACTGATTCTATTTCTGGTTGTGGTGGGGTTTATGGCGGAATGGTTAGCATGAGTGCGCTGTATCATAAGGTCTGTCATTGAGTCAACTGGCGGTGTTTTGATTCCCCAGTTGTACATGATAAGAAGTAGGGTCGCCTGTCTAACCTCGTAGGTTTTCTCAGGGTCCTATGGTTTCCTCCCACTGCTAAAGACCCCTCTGCGCAAAGCGAATTATTGAAATAAAATTGAATCATACATTAGTCCCGAAATGACCTGGTTTGTGTGGAGTGGATGTTAAACCCCATTTCTCTCTCTCTTTTTGGCAGAATCAGTTATAGCTCTTGAAAATTAGATCAAGGACATTGATAATGGTTGGTTAGATCACTGACTGAACAAGTTCTATTCAATTAAATTTTTGTTTTGGATAATTAAAGCAGAAGTCAGTTTTTTTTCTAATTTTAGTTTATTTTTTAGCCTGTTCTGTCGGCTCTAGCTAGAGATATAAACCTCTCATTGTACAAATCAACATATAAAATAATAATCAATAATCAATAGAAAGTCAATCAAATTGACAAAAAGACAATCAAATTGATAGGAAGTCAATCAAATTGACTGAAAGCCAATCAAATTGACAAAAGGTCAATGTCAAAGAAGTTTATAATTTTGAGAATTTTCGGATAATTCCCTCTTGTGCTACAGACATAGCTAAAACACCATCTCTAGTCCACAATCTTCCAGTAGCTAACGCTGTTCCATTTCCTGTAAAAAAACACAACAAACCACAAACAATTATGTTAGCTTTGTGTACATTAACGGACAATATTGGTGTCAGCCATTATCACATGTGATAGAATTGTTTCAGAGATCATTTTTACGGTAGATGTATAAAAAAGACTTGAAAAGCAGGAAGTGACACAAAATATGGCAAACACAAGTTATCCTTCTATATACATGTATAACTGACTGAAATAACGAGCGATAACATATACACAGGCAAATGGCTGCTCACTGATAATTCCTTTGAAGAACAAAAGTTTCTCACACTGCTAAAGACCCTACACGCTAGCGAATAACTGATATAGAATTGAACTATATGTTTGTCCAGAAACGTCCAATTTTCAGCTGAAATTTGGAAACGAAGTAAATACACCATTTATTTTGGTGCTTGAATTTCATACACACACATACTTTTATTTCTGAGATGGTCCCTTTAATCCTTACCTCTTTGTGGACTCTCCATTTCATAAAGTAACCAATCATTGGCATGGAATGTGTTATGAAACCAGACAGAGTGATCAAGGGAGACAACCTGTAAGTTGATATCCGTGCTACACAAAGTTGCTACATCAACAAATAAATAATCTGTTAAGAATGCTGCGGCACATTGATGTATTATACTGTCTTCACCTACAAAATAATATACCATGGTTAAAAGCAGCTAAAAAGTATATAGTTGTTCAGGGGCGGATCCAGGATTTTCAGAAAGCGGGGGCGTGCTGCACCCACTTGGGAGTGCTAAGCCCGGCCCATGATTTTTGAGTGGACATAAATGCCCACAAGGACTAATTTCATACTAGTACTAGTACTGTCAATTACGATTTCCAACCTAAACTCTTTTTGTTCTCCTTTCCCGCGAGAATACATGGAGCTAAAAATTGTTCGCCACTGCAAAAAAATAGAGGGGGCGTGCGCCGGGTGCGCCCCCCTCTGGATCCGCGCTTGTTGTTCAGATGGGCCAAAAAAACAAGTTACTGGGTACACATTGGCATGCACGTAACAGAACCCTTGACAGTTGGAATTTGAAATGAGAGTAGGCCACTGTCCTGGCAAAATGCTCTTCATAGCACCTTCATTAGCCTGATCAGTGCAGAAAAATAGAATGTTAAATAACTTTTTATTTCATTTCTTTGTTGGCCATTTCACAATGAATCTGCTAAAAACAGATCCTATTTTGTTGCGTCTTTTATCGTAGAAACATTACAGCTGATGTAATAGGGCCAAAAGCCACTCTTTGACAGCTGACGAGACTTCCCACTACAACTGGTCAGATGTTCATGTAGTGGACGACATCGAAAATATAAAAAAAGAAAACGAAACGAAATATAGATCTGTATTTTCATCAGATTGGTCTGTGTTTTTGTTATTCAGTTATTAGGCATACCTAAATGTCCATTAGCCTTTATCCAATAATTTCGCTTTGGTTCCTCAATTTGAGATCCACGTTCGAGAAGGTTATATGGATGTAGAGGTCGAACATCAAAAGGGAATTCGTGATCTGTTAAGGACTGTAACATCCTCCTCTCCTTTTCTGTACCATATCCATTTCTACAACCAGACAAAAGCGCATATAACAAAAATCATTTCTACAACTAGACAAACAAATGGTATAACAAAAATCATTTCTACAACCAGACAAAAGCGCATTATGACAAAAATCTTTTCTGCAACCAGACAAACGAACTGGTATAACAAAAATCATTTCTAAAACCAAAATTGGGTTTAACGCCTCCTCAACGGAATAATTTGTTCATTTTGTGACTAACATATAATCTTCAATTTGTTGTTTATGTTTGCAAAATAGTATGTTACACCTCATCAATTTCTGTGTTTTTTTTGCCAGTGCCCTCCCTTAACCCTCATATGTTACAATCATACGTACTGTACAGCAAGTTGATATAATTCTTCAACATTTAGAGTTTCTTCAGGTTGTTTCTCCACAATCGGCATGGTAAATTGATGACAGAATTCGTCCGTTTCTTCACATTTAAAACTTGTCTGCATCGTTAACAATGGCTGCCCATTCTGTATGGCCTTGACATTACGACTAGAATAAGTATTACCGTCCCGAGTTTTTTCTATGTGATATAATATTGGTTTAGTGGATGAGCCTGGAAAACAGTGGTTATTGATGTAGACTAAGAGCAGTAAATGTAGGGCCAGGAGGTGCTGGCATTGCTGAATCTATCTTTATTAAAGGGGAAATAGGTAAAATCAGGTAAAGAGCTGACAGTTCTCGCTCGCTATAATAGTTAAAAAATAAATAATGAAAATAGAATATGCTGAAAATCGCAGGCAAACTGCTTTATTCTGAGCCAAGATATTAGCAAATCAATCTTAAAGCCCCAATAACACTCTTGTTGTAACTGAATAATATGTCCCAATCTTCATTCTGGTCAACAAATTGTATTATTTTACAATATTCCAATTAATTGATGATACAAATTTCATCATAACACACCTAATTTAAAAAATTGGAAAAATTCAACTACATGATTTGAAAAGGTAAACGTAAAAGTTTTCAAATGTGACTTGGATTTTAAAATATTTTCGAACCCTCTGGACAAGTAAAATAGGTCGTAATGGATAATTTACACAACAGGTAGGACACTTAAACATCTAGTACTTAGAATAAGGCTATTATTTATTTTCTGGGGCTGCCGAGCCAGCAAGAGTGTTATTGTCCCTTTAAGCTAGCCTTGATCGGATTGATCTTCTTTACTACGGTTTGATTGAACGATAATAAACATTACCCATTTTCATGTTAAATCATCTGTCATTCAATTATGGTCTTGATAAGTTAATTAAATAAATGTCTAATTAATAATTCAGATAACATATAGTAGCAGTGTAGAAAATAATAATGTTGTGTTTATGGTATGGTTTCACTAGCTGCTGACAGGGCAGAATCCTACCTTTAGTCTATTCACATGTTGTGTATATCAGGGCTTTAACTAGCTCAGATGGTGGGCAGAAGTGTTGTCAGGGTTGCTGTAGAATTGACAGACAATACATATATATATTGTTTTCATGGTCGACAATTTTTTTCACCAGGGGGGTGGGGGACTTTGCCCCCTTTCCCTTTCCTCTAGTTACAGGTATAGTATTGGGTATGGTTTTACTGATGCTGCCAGGGCTGAATCCTACCTTTATTAATATAGTAGAAGTGTAGACTATGAACATGTTGTGTATTGGGAAAAGTCTTACTTGCTGCTGCCAGGGCTGAATCCTACCTTTATTAATATAGTAGAAGTGTAGACTGTGAACATGTTGTGTATTGGGAATAGACTTAACTGCTGCTGCCAGGGCTGAATCCTACCTTTATTAATATAGTAGCAGTGTAGACTATGAGCATGTTGAGTATCTGGTATGGTTTTACTTGCTGCTGCCAGGGCTTGACCTACTAACTGTCCTCCATATACACCAGTTTCATGTGATAAAAGTGACGGTCGCCATAAACTTGTACTTCTGAAAAATAAAATGCAGAGAGAGATGGATGCGCCAAGGTGGCACAGTGAGTCAGACATTCACTCGCTAACCTGGAGGTCTCAGTTTCTATCCCTGTATGTTGACCAAGAAAGTTCATCAGGATTTTCAGGTGTGGTTCCCCCTTGTCAGTGATACACTACAGGACCGAGAGGCTGTCATGTATATAGCCATTTGGATGGGACAAAAACAAATGGTCCTATTCAATTGGAGTGCACGTAAAAAAGGCATTACTTTGTACTTTAATATAAGAGTATGCCATAGTGCCGCTGTGTGGGCATAGTTTCCTGTGTAGCGAAAATGTGTGGTGTACACCCAGGAGCGTGCAAACCAGGGTACCAGGGTATACAAATGGTACCCTGCCTTTTTCTGGGTTATACATGTATACCCATGCCCTAATGATGAAAGTTTTCAACCTTTTTACAACTCTATTCATTTTATGATAGATATGTAATTGCTCTCTGGTCGGTTGCAAATCATTATTAATTTATCAATGGGCTTTTTATGTTGGAATTTGGAATGCTGACGCTCTAAAAAGCCCCTATCTTTTGGTACCCTGGCCCTCGAACCGTTCACGCGCCCCTTTGTACACCCATCTTCATTAGCCCAGTTGATACTGAACAGTGGGATTTAAGATTAAAATTAAAACCCCATTTCATTTTGTAGTGTGAGCTCACCTATAGATGTTGGTGTCTATTTTCTCTAGATTCAGAAAAGATCTTTTTAAGATACTCTCTAAATCTTTACTGGAATTCATCTTGATGCTCTATACTCAAAGATAGCTTCATATACACTCATAAAATTGCTCATGTCATTAAGATACACATACATGTAAACTAGTGTTCCATATTTTGAACTTTGAACTGCATCATGATCAAGGGAGACAACCATTAATTTGAAATGGATGCAGACCACCATATATTCTCCCATTGACTTTGAAAGTGAATTGTCGTCTCTTTCCTTTGTTCCTACTTTCCCCCAAATTTTCGCTGGACTAAATGGTCCCCACCACAGACAGAGCATCATTTGGCAATGTTTTGTTCCAAAAATAAGAGAGAGAGAGAGAGAGAGAGAGAGAGAGAGAGAGAGAGAGAGAGGGTTTAAAGCCCCAATACCACTCTTGCTGTAACCGAATAATATGTTCCAATCATATTCTGGTCAACAAATTGTATTATTTTACAATATATTCATCTTAACACAACTAATTTAAAAAATTGGAAAAATTCAACTTAATCATTTGAAAAGACTTACGTAAAACTATTCAAATGTGACTTGGATTTTGAGATACTTTCGAACCCTCTGGACAAGTAAAATAAGATGCAATGGATAATTTACACAACAGGTAGGACACTTAAACATCTAGTACTTAGAATAAGACTATTATTTATTTTCTGGAGCTGCCAAGCCAGCAAGAGTGTAATTGTTCATTTCAGGTCTACTGACACACACACTGACTAACATATGATTTTATTTCAATGCATCGCTTGCACCTAGGGGTCTTTAGCAGTAGGAGGATATGAGAGGACCCAGAGAAAACTCACGAGGTTGGACAGGCGAATCTAACTCCTGGTTACAAACAACTGGGGAATTGAAATGACAGACCATGTGCTACAATGCATACAGTGTGTTATAAGATGGGCATACAATGCATACAGTGTGTTATGAGCAAAATTTTTATCTGGACAGCCTGCTCTTGAATTGAATTCCAAATGCCAAGGGGTTCTTTTATGAACAAGCCAATGTGTACATTGGACCTTGTTTTTTTTTGTACCATCTGAATGACTAGATAGCTGTCCTTGTCAGGCGCTCCATCTTGATGAATGTAAATATACAATAAAATCTTATGTTATAAAAAACTATATAACAAATGTAAAAAACCAACAAGATTTGTATTCTATAAATTAAATACAGATACATGTACATAACATATTTTTAAAAATATAATCATTTTACAATTCTACAATTATAGATACATATCATACATTTAAAGTTTTCAAATATAGATAACTAATCATTTTACAAATTAAACATGCTTTCTGTAAGACCAAAATATGACTATTGCACACCGTTCTTTAGGCCTGAAATTTTATATAAACAATCAATTAGACATTTGTTAACAAAACTGGACCATAATCAACTCTCGATGGCATCGGATACTTGAGAATTTAACTAGATAAGAATGGAGCGCCATTTAAAAATTGAATTTCAAAAAGGGACTGCGAGTCTAAGTCTGGAATATACCAGCCCCGTGGTTACCACTATGCACACATCATTGATAATTTGAATGAAATTTTCAATATTATGTTTTTGTATCACCAATTTTTGAATTTTTACAGCAAGAATGATCAACTCTTTATCAAACTCTTAACAAATGTATCTTTAAATATTAGTATTCTACAATAGAGATACATAACAAATTTAAAAAAATAGGTTGCCAGGCAACGAAACATACGCCCACACAGCAGCTAAATCGTCCGGGCAGTCAAAAAGTAATCATCAGAAAATTATTAGAATTTGTTTGGTTTTTATAAAGTTCTGCCCCATGTTAATGTTAAGTATACAAAACATTTACAAAAGAGAGAGAAATGGGGTTTAAAGTCCACTCAACACAACTAGGTCATTTCAGGACTAACATATGATTTAATTTTATTTCAATAATTCGCTTAACAAATTTAAAAAACAAAACCAATCATTCTACAAATTAAATGTCTACATCTTTTAATTGATATATTTTATCTGCTTTTACATCAGTTTGTTCATTGATTTGAAAATAATAATTTATCATAATTTAGCTTTTGCTGTTCGTATCACTGTTTCCTGGGCTACTGACATAACTAATTTTCCATCGGGAGACTAGATTCTACCCACTATAAAACCGCAACCATTAGTTGAAAGTAAACAAATGTTACATAAACAAGTGGATGTCATGCATAGTTATTCGGATGGGATGGAAAACCAACATCCTGTGTGCACGTAAAAGAGCCCTTGACAGTTGGAATTTGATATAAAAGTAGGCCAAAGTGCCACTGTCCGGGCAAAATGTCTCTCATTGCTCACTGTATGCATATCAGGGGCGTAAAAATCCACTAGCCCTACGCCCGGGGCTACCAAAAATAAATTACGGGCTAGTGACCTATTTGCCGTACTAGTCCTGGACTAGTGTTACAAAGGGTGAAATGTCGGAGATACTTTTTGACCTGTCCTTCACCAGGAATTAAATATACTACCGAACTGCTGATACTAATATCAATATTATTATTATGTTTTTGTAAAGAATTAATCTATCAGCAAGTTGAAATAGTCATTTCAAGAACCCGACGACCTTTAATTATTTTTATTCAATATCAATAATATGTATACGTATACTTTATACCTCGCTTATAAATTGGTTTAGGTTTCTGATACAGAGAGAGCCGTCGGTTCAGTTAGTTGAGTTGGGTTTGGAAGCTCAGCACAGAACCATGGAGGCAGACGTGGATTTAGATGACGGCCGGAAAGATCACAATAATATTATTTTAGGTATCGTTTGTAAACATGTAGTGTAGTTTAATGTTAGTAGTTATCGTCATGCTGAATTAAAGAAGTCCAATCCAGATCCACAGTTATTATCTGATTATGTTACAACTCATTCATTTGGTGTCCGTGACTGAAGAACCTGTTGGTCGATGTTGAGAAGAAGACAGAATTCGTGTCCATCAACAGTTAAAAAGAGAACACAACGTCGAAGCCGTTATAAAATACGTGGAAAAGGGTTTTGAAGAAACAGAAGTTATTGTACAACACCAGAATGAAGAAAACTCTAAAACGCCGAGAAGTAAACATAACAGAAGAAAAAACTGTGGAATAAGAACTCTTTGTTTCAAAGATTTTTGTAGAAGGTGAGTCATTTTGTTTTAAAAGAATATAAACGATTTTTGTCTAATTTTGAACACATTTTTTGGCATAATATGAGAAATATTTGGTTACGAGAAATAGAATAAGTGGGTATTCTTAAACGAATTGAAATGTTTTGTGGTTGTCTCAAAGATTTTTGTAAAATGCTTAAGACGTCCTCCGTTAATTTTCGGTTTTTGATTGGAGAGGCAATCCCAAAATTAATGCTTTATCTTCCTATAAATATGTTTAATGTATATATTTTTTTTCCCGACGATTAATGGGATGTTTTTTTATATAGAGTTCCTAAAAGAGAGGAATGTGTAACCCCAACGGACGGGTTATTAGCTCAAGTTAAGAGCATAGTAGTATCTATAGATTATTAATGTGTATTTCCCTCAGCGGTAGGGTTGGCTCAGATTAAGAGCAATATAGTAGATTTTGTGTTTGTTTTGTATAGGAAGATAAATCAATTGAAAATTTGATGCGTTATAAAACAGAAAATATCTTATTGAAGATAATTATATGTGTTCAAAATATTCATAATCGCTTATCTCGAGTAAAAGCAATTTGACAAGATCCTTGATCATGTTGATGCTGTGATGTGTATTTATTATTTCTTATTGTATTACGTGGATGAATATTAAGTGTGTATTGTAAGTTATTAATGTGTTAAAAATTGGATCAACCCAGTGACAATTTTATAGAAGAACTTTACAAATATTTTTTTTTTCCATTTTGAGGATTGGGTGGTTGTAATTTAGTTTGTTTCACAAACTGTAACAAGGGGAGGAATGTTACAAAGGGTGAAATGTCGGAGATACTTTTTGACCTGTCCTTCACCAGGAATTAAATATACTACCGAACTGCTGATACTAATATCAATATTATTATTATGTTTTTGTAAAGAATTAATCTATCAGCAAGTTGAAATAGTCATTTCAAGAACCCGACGACCTTTAATTATTTTTATTCAATATCAATAATATGTATACGTATACTTTATACCTCGCTTATAAATTGGTTTAGGTTTCTGATACAGAGAGAGCCGTCGGTTCAGTTAGTTGAGTTGGGTTTGGAAGCTCAGCACAGAACCATGGAGGCAGACGTGGATTTAGATGACGGCCGGAAAGATCACAATAATATTATTTTAGGTATCGTTTGTAAACATGTAGTGTAGTTTAATGTTAGTAGTTATCGTCATGCTGAATTAAAGAAGTCCAATCCAGATCCACAGTTATTATCTGATTATGTTACACTAGTGCCATCACTTATTTGTGACGATATAGATAAATAACTGTAAAACATCCCACATTTATTTCTCAAATTCCAAGGAAAGGTCAGTCATAGCAATAGATTTTCTGTAGTAAAACTTAAAACTGTATGGACATTTTTTGTACTACTACTCTTATTCATTCATTCTTGACATTTTCATTTCTCCATCTTGCACACGCTTTGACAGGTCACGTATAAACCAGTTGAAATCAGGTTGATTTAAAAACTTTAGATTAGTTCTGACATTAAAATATTTGAAAGCATACCTTTGTATTTTCAAACACAAGATAATTTTGATTATTTAACATGTCAAGTATTTCCAAAGAATTTACTACACGTGTTCATTACACACACGCCATGCCGAATGGTTCCAGTGACCTGTGTGTCATCAACTCTGACCGTATCGACATGCAGCATGACACTCACTACTCAGTAATAATATAAACAATTTTACTATCCTGTCTATTTCAATACTATATCAGCAAATCAAACTGATTTGTTTCGTTTTAAGATTCTTTACGGAGTGACCAGGTAAATAAATAAATACGGCAAAATGTTCATAAAAGTAACAATGCTATAAAAACCAGTGTGTACCGTAAACCTACCCACACAGACCAATATATCAACTTTAACTCTACACATCCCACCAATGTCAAAGCCTCTGTCGTTTCCTGTTTAGTCAGACGAGCCCATAATACATGTGAACCTGAATATCTCAATGCAGAACTTGACCACCTCCGATATGCCTTTTGTACCCTCAACAACTACCCTGTTAAGTTTGTCAACGATATTATTAAGTCAACTCTGAACCACACCAACAAAAAAGATAAACCAAAACCTGAAAAACCAGACATCCGAGTGTCATTGCCCTTCTACGGAAAACTATCTTACCAAGTTAGCAGAATCCTGAAAACAGTTAATATTGGAACATCCTTTTCCACTTCCACAACCTTAAAACAGATACTCAAGGCAAATGGGAAACTACCACCGACCAACCCAATTCAACCCAAAGGAGTGGTCATAAAGTGGATTGTTCCTGCAACAGATTTTACATTGGAGAAACGAAGAGACCTTTAGACAAAAGAATTGCAGAACACAAGTCTAGAGCCAAAACTAATGTATCCGCAATAGCAGAACACATCACCAAGAACCAGGGCCACAAACCAGACTGGAACAACGTCCAAACCCTAGCCGTCCACAAACACCAAAAGAAAAAGAGGAAAATCATAGAAGCCATACAAATCAAACGTCACAACCCAGAACTGAACAGAGATACAGATTTATACATCCCAAGGGCCTACGATGAACTTATAAAGATGGAGAAATGATCTAACCTCATATTTCAATTTAAATCATTATAATTTAATTTGTCTTAATTTATATTTTTAATTTGCCTTAATTTATATTTTTTAATTTGTCTTAATTTATATTTTAATTTGTCTTAATTCATATTCCAATTAATTTGACCTTTTATTTTTATTTATTTTTATTTTTCTTACACCTTAATTACTTTTCTTATTTTCAACTTGATAAATAAATTTTTACTTAATGATTATCCAGTCATCTACATCCAAAACCAATAATTACATTAACCTCACATATTCTTCTCTATTGGTCGGCTTGTGGAGTTGTTATCATGCTAAACAAACAAGGGGTAAAATGTACTGTCTTGGGTCAAGGGTTTCACCAATTTGTATCAATAATTGACTAATTAGCCTCATGTTTTTCCTCACACTTTGTTATTTGTTAATCCTTGTCAATTACACTATGTATTGTAACAACATAGGTCGTATGGCTTCTTCTTATATTACTATAAATATTACCTTTTAGTTTACTAATTTATTATTTGTACTTGATAACGATAAGAGAATACTTGTCGAAACATCGTGCTATATGTGTATAAACCAGTGATTGTTTTCCATATAAATTGTGTTATGTTTTTTTGTCAATTAGTCGAGGCGTTCTCGGGGTTTTGCGTAAACAAATCTTCGAGTGGGAATTTAAGGACGTTAATTTACCGAGATATATTACAAATGACATGTGCTATATGAAGTATTTATATGGTCTTTAGTGACAGAAAACATTGCTGTGGCTACCAATACCATTCCTGGATTTGAAGGTCAGACATGATATGAAATGAATATCAATTTGTAGGTTTTTTTAACCGTTTCACCAGTGCAACCGAACCGTGATCGGTTAACTGTGTAGACCTTTACTTTGTCGAACTATGGACTAGTGGATATTAAAGCCGGGCTAGTGCCTGACTGCAGACTACTAGCCCGGGGCTAGTGGATTAAAAAAAAATTTTACGCCCCTGATGCATATGCCCTTCTCCATTTGTCCAGTCAGAGCAGAACAGTAGGATGTTAAACGCCATTTCATTTCATTTCGGTTGCCATACAAGAAAAGCCCACATTTTTGGAAGAGATGAAAAGGAAAATCAATAGGGTTCACCCTCTCATTCTTGTGATTTTTTTGTACAATCAGGGTCTTTAATCTAGGAAGTTACAGTCCAATATCAAAAGGAACTAGTTATTAAGAATTTCAACATCCATACCTGTATAAGGACATTCCAATTCATATAGCAACCAATCGTCAGGTCTGCATGGATGATGGAACCACACAGAGTGATCTAAAGATGTCATGAAGAACGGGTGACTTCCAGGAATGTAAGGTTTGGGGTATGTGGCTATATCTGCCATGTTCATATCCGAATAATATGTGGCGACAGATTTGTGTATATGAGGGTCGTCACCTGAAACAAGCCACAAAGATAAATTTATGTACTAGCCTATACAATGAAAAGATGTTTAACGTTCTACATTGCTGTACAAACTTGGGAAATGGGGTTTAACTTCCACTCGGCATAAACCAGGTAAGTTTGGGACTAAAATATGGTTCAATTTTTATTCAATAATTCGCTTTTGCAGTTAGAGGAAACCGGAGTGTCCAGAGAAAACTCACGTGGTTGGACAGGCGACCTTAGTACTTGACACATACAATTACAATCAAAACCACAGAACTTATGATTTCATTTGAATCATTTGTGTGTGTTAAGTCACTAGACTCCCCCCTGGGGGAATGAAGACAGCGAAAGAGAGAATTGGGGTTTAAAGTCCACTCTGCACAAACTCATTTTGGGACTAACATACAGTTCAATTTTGGTTTAATAATTCGCTTATGTGTAAAGGTCTATATAGCAGTGGGAAGAAACCTGGGAACCCTGACAAAACCCATAAGGTGGTACAAGCGACCTTACTCCTTGTGACATACAACCGGCCCATTGAACCAGAGGACCCGGAGACAACCCTTGAGGTTGTACAGGCGACCCTACTCCTTGGTAACATACAACTGGCCTATTGAACCTGGGAATCTAAACCATGCCAGCTGACTCAATGACAGAGAGAGAGAAATGGGGTTTAACGTCCACCCAACACAAACTAGGTCATTTTGGGACTAACATCTGGTTTAATTTTATTTCAATAATTCGCTTGTGCGTAGGGGTCTTTAGCAGTGGGAGGAACCCGGAGTGCCCGGAGGAAACCCACGAGGTTGAGAAGGCGCCCCTATCTCCATGCCACATACGCTCACACCAGGGATCGAAACCACAGCCGCAAGCCAGAGGTGACCGGCTAGCTAGAGGTCGAAGCGCGGCACTCTAGACCACCCCATCCCCCCTGCCAGCTGACTCAACGACAGACCTTATCATACAGCTCACACGTGCTAACTATTCAGTGTATCCGTCTGGGAATTGAATGGTAAGGCATTGGCCTCCAAACTTAAAATTTTAGTGTATCCTTCAGGGAGGCAAGTGATTAAGTGGTAAGGCATTGGCCTCCAAACGAGAATTTCCCAGGTTCAGATCTCGAAGAACCTACAGGATTTTTTTTCAATCTTGGTAGCGGTACTCATTTCACAGCCAATAAAAAAAAAGGCAGTCTGATGCGCAAATGTAAAGGCAAACATTTCCATGTAACCAACGGAAAAGCGTGTATGGAAAATGGGTCTATTGTTGATATAACAATGGAAAATGATCTCCATTCAACCACCAAAAATAGAAACCGACGGATGATGTTTGTTCATGGATCATTGGGTTACCTAAAGGTTGTTTTGCACGAATCCACAGGCATTCCTGTGCTTTATCACCATTCTCGCGTCGGAATCTTTGTGGATAAACAGGCCTTGCTTCATACGTTTCTGTTTCTGCTTCCCTTAAATTACTTCTTAATTTCTTACGAAAGCTTTCATCAGACGGATCTGTTCTATAAAATATAAAGCAACATGTACAATACACTATAAACCTCAGAATGCCTCGTTCGGCATTTCTGTCCAAACGAGGTAAAGAAAATGCCTCGTTGTCTGCAGTTCCGAAACGAGGTTTTTTAAATTGCCCTTTTTTTTGGAACGAGAAATGCCGAACGAGGCATTCTGAGGTTTATAGTGATATGATTAAAATGCAGATCTATATTTCGTTTTGTTTTTTTATACTTTCCATGGCCCACACTACATAAAGATCTGACTGGTTGTTGCGATAGGTCACATCAGACGTCATACGACTGACTTTTGACCTCATGACGTTAAGACATTTGATTAACCAATCAGCATTGATGTTACTAGTGGATTACCCACAGTTCCATGTAAAACATGTTTAAAGCTTGCCGTAACAGACTGTTTAATTGGCTAATGCCTCTCACAGCATTCAGAACAAGTCAATGATAACAATTGATGCTAGTGTAGTGAAGACAAGTAAAACGAAGTTTTGAATTCTACAAAAAAGAAAGAGAGAGAGAGAGAGAGAAATGGGGTTTATCGTCCACTCGACACAACTAGGTCATTTCGGGACTAACATATGGTTTAATTTTATTTCAATAATTCGCTTGCGCGTAGGGGTCTTTAGCCGTGGGAGGAAACCGGAGTGCCCGGAGGAAACCCACGAGGTTGAGAAGCCCCCCCTATCTCCATGCCACATACGCTCACACCAGGGATCGAAACCACAGCCGCAAGCCAGAGGTGACCGGCCAGCTAGAGGTCGAAGCGCGGCACTCTAGACCACTTGGCCATCCAAACCCCCCCCCCAAAAAAGAAAGGAAACAGGATCTGTGTATTAATCAGATTGCGAAATATAATAACACTTTATTAATGAATGAAATGAAAAGGGATTTATCAGGCGCGGATACAGAGGGGGGGGCGCACCCAGCGCACTCCCCCTCTATTTTTTTACGGTGGCGAACAATTTTTAGCTCCATATATTCTCGCGGGAAAGGAGTGGAGGTTGGAAATCGTTATTTACAGTACTAGTATGAAATTAGTCCTTGTGGGCATTTTAGTCCACTCAAAAATCACAGGCCGGGCTTCACACTCCCAAGTGGGTGCAGCACGCCCCCCCCCCTTTCTGAAAATCCTGGATCCGCCCCTGTTTATTGTCCTACGATTCTCTACCAACCAGCCTAATAAGGATGGGCATACTAAATGCCTGAGGGAAATTCCAACTGTCAATGGTTCTTTTATGTGCATACTAACATGTACACCAAACCCTCCACCACTAACTAGGCTCCTGTATGGCCTATAGTGAACAATCACCTTATTCACCCCACCCATTGGGACACCATGGCTCCTATACAGTTAACAATCATCTTATTCACTCGGACACAATAGCCGCTATTAAATGTGATTTCATTCTTAAACAGGTATGTTTAAATGTTATATCATTCTTAGGCAGGTATTTTATATCATTCTTAGATAGGTATTTTAACATATCATCCTTAGACAGGTAATTTTCTAATCTATGTTATTTATTGTCAGATGAAAAAATATAAATGAGGATTTAGTGCATGTAAAAGGTTTCTTGTACATTAATCAAGAGGTGGGGAGGGCAATTGAAAGATATACAGGAAATATTCTTATTTTTTTTTTACATAGATATTTTTTTTTAACACAATGAGGTAATAAGGCGGGGGTGGGGTGGGGTCATTTATACTAGAATACTTTGATAATTTTCCTTACTCATCAATCCAGTCTTTGTACAACTGACATCTGTCCTTTAATTCTTCAGGTATTGGTACGTCCGGCATTTTAAACTGATGTTCAAGTGAATCAGATTCTTGTTTTTTAAATGAGCACTGCATGGTGAATAAAGTGAGGCCATTTTGAAAAGCTTTTACGCTCCGACTACAATACGTTGAACCTTCTCGAGTTGCTTCAACTTGATATAATATTGGCTGATCTAATCCTAAAAATATAAAGTATTATTCAGAGAGATAGAGAGAGAGAGAGAGAGAGAGATCCACGCAGCTAACTTGTGGTTCAATTCTATTCCAATAATTTGATTGCACATTGAGGTCCGGAGAAGAAGCCTGTCTCCTTCACAGGTGGGGGTGGGAGGGTGGAGGGGATCACAATTAAAGGGCTTACCTCCTTTAAGAAAGTAACAATGTAAGCTATGAAGATGATATCCAGATTCAACCGTATCACCGGCAGCCATTAACCCCAGTCCTATCAACTGACCTCCATATACAGTCTGTCCTACTGAATTTAGTTGCTGATATGTACTTCTGAAAAATCAATTCATGAAGATGACGTTCCAATAGAATGTCTATACATAGTTCCTTGACTGGCCCTCGGTCCTGCCCCAGTGACAAGGGATCCATCCCACTGAAGGTGTTGACAAGTGTGGTAATAATTATCAGTTTTACATAAAAGAACTCAAAGACTAAGGGGATATAAAAAGGACCATGAGATGAGATGCTTATTGCCTATTGCATTAAGCCATATGTTTATCGATTAACATTAATTAAGACAAAATCACATAGGCCTGACATGTAGGCCTACTTCATCAAGACTGATGGGCAGTTGAGACTATTGATTGAAATTTATCAATATTGATTTTTTAAATTTTGAATATTATGGAAAATACTGAGTTAGAGACATTGCGCTAGCTCCTTTCTAGGCCTAGATGAAGAACAAATATATGCCGTCTTAAGATGGTGGGATTGGATGGGCATTTTAAGTGCGAGAAAATGATATATAGGCATATTATGTGATTTCACAATTAATGAATTGCACCAATGAAATTAATTGAATCACGTCATTGTAGGCCTATTAATTCATAATAAAAATTGACGTCAAACAGGGTGTTGGATTTCTCTCTTTAAAAAGCTCAGTGTGTATATATACATACGCCAAGATAATAATGATAGAGACCATGTATTTCTCAAAAAGACATTGTCTCAGGGCCTATGAGGTACCAGTTAAACCCCCATACTGTTAAAATTTCTGGATCCGCCCCTGTAATTGTGGACCTATCCTCTCTGACATTGTGTAGGCTAATTAAATGTTGTAGTAGGCCTATCATATTTTGTTAATTCTGTCATAATGGATCTACTGAGCCCTTTTACTTACATGTAGGCCTACTATGCCTATGCCGTTTAAATGATGAAATTAGACTTTGGACTCATTCCAGGGAAATGACTTGCAAAATGCGGGGTACTGCACATGTACATCAGCCACATGTATTATGGCAATTTTGCTATGCCAGCTGCGTTGCAACTCATCTGATAAGGTACCGGTATTCTTAGTTACCGGTACTCATATAATTATCATATATACGCAGGTGCACTTGCCATAGGTTTTTGTCCCATCCAAACAACTAGTCATAACTGCAATGACAGGCAGAAATATTTACCTGTGAAGATTGTTTTCAACTTTCTCTAAGTATAAACATTTGTTCAGTAAGATATTGTCACTGTCTGGATCCATTAGAAATATTTAGAAATGAGCCGACAGTAAACGGGTTAGTCGTACTAAATTTTTGATCTCTTCACGATGGTTTATAGCAAGGGAGATAACTCTTATTAACATTACTTGGATACAGACCCCAATTAATTTTTTATTCTTTTTGTCTTTAATGTTAATTTCTGCCTGGCTCTAACTTGTTCCCAAATTTTTCATACAGAGAAAAAAGAGCCATGTATTTAAAATTTTGCATGCAATTGACTGGTAAAATTCTGATGGGGAGATCACAGCCATAATAAACCTCTCTCTCCTTAACATAAAGCTCTATTCCACCTCCAAGAAATCTTGAATCTGCATTACGTGTTGTATTACTCGATCGTCAGTTATTAAATTATGATATTCTAACATGCTTTTCCTCTGTAACCAAATAGAGAGCGAGAGAGAAATTGCTATTGACGCCCACTCAAAACAAACAAGGTCATTTTGGGACTGACATGGTTAAATTTTATTTCAACAATTTGCTTGGGTGTAGGGGTTTTTAGCAGTGGGAGGAAACCGTGGGATCCGGAGAAAACCCACGGGTCGGAAAGGCGACCCTACTTCTTGTCACTTACAACTGGGGAATCGAAACCACGGCAGTTGACTCAATGACAGACTATATGATACAGCACACACATGCTAACCATTCGGCAACCCAAACCCACCATAACTAAATAAAACAGACTACTACATTCCAAGTTCAATGATGGAACTTTAATTCTTTAGACCAAGGCAAATGGTTAATCACGAATCTTTCCACTCTCAATAATAGTAACTAGCTATTAGGCGTTAATATAGCTGGAATGACAGTTCAACACATTTGTACACTTATGGATGTTTAATCTGTAATCAACGGTACAAAGTCAGAGGGGTCAAAACAAAAAGTACGACACAGATGGTCAATTCCATGAGACGCCGCTGCACAGTGTGCGTAAGAGCCTGTGGACGACACACATGCTACTGACATCTGTGTCGTACTTTTGGTTTTGACCCCTCTGACTTTGAACCGTTGATTACAGATTAAACATCCATAAGTGTACAAATGTGTTGTTATTGATGTGTTCCCATTTGAATATTGTTCACAATAAGAAGCAAAATATATAAGATATGTTTACAGGATCATTTTGTTATACGAAAAACTATAAAGTGATGCGTTTTCTATGGCGCTCAGTATATAAAACTTTTTCATCCATTTTATTGCACAGGTAATAATGACTATACAAATAGTTCCAAGTAAGACACGATGAAACCCCCACACTTGATAAGAATAAGAGGGCGGAAGATTCCCTATGACAGTGCAGGCAAGTTCGGATCTCAGTGATAATCCAGGGAAGAGCAGGAACTAGTCCGTGTAGATAAATCATAAAGGAGTATCCCCAGCAACAAACTAAACAACACTGTATTGGTGAATAAAAATGTAATTCAGAACGCGTTTCGGGCTAGTGGCCCTTCATCAGCTGGTGTTTTAACAATGACATAAATAATAATCCGAGTATCTGTCTTTTATATACAATCTTTGGCGCATGCGCCTTAAGTGATAAGAAGGATTAAATAATCCCTGGACTAAGTAGGATTAAATAATTCCTATACTAGAGTTTTTAAAATTGATCAATTATGAAGCGGATTTTTTAATCCCTGTACTGGGATTAAATAAAAATGGAAAATACATTAATTTGTTGAAAATCGTTATAAGTTGAATTCCTTGGCTAGTTCATTCCATAGTTCTTCGTAGGGATCTTTTTCTTCCAAGGATAGGTGCTGGTTGTATAATTTCTTCGTTAGATGCTGGGATGAGTGTTTCAATATCCTGATTTGGTAAATCAAACTCAGTTGTGGAGAAAAGATTGAGCTGATAAAAATTAAAGGTAAAAGTAAAAAAAGTTGGTTGAAAAGACTGCTTGCCTTGATGCCATGTGAGGTTTTAAAAACATGATATAAAACTTGTTCATCCATTTTCATGTAATAATGACTATTCGAATATATATATATATCAAATGACTACTAGCCTTGATGCCACGTGAGGTTTTAAAAACATGATAATATAAATCTATTTATCCATTTTAATGTAATAATAACTTGACAAATAATAAATATATATATCAAAATAAATATTACATCTTAGTTTACCAAACAAAATACAACCACACATATTCATTTTATAAATTAAATAATTATGGATCATTGAGAAAAGATACAATTTTCCAAAATTAAATTCACATATATTAAAAATCAAAACATGTATATCTTGGCAGTGGTTGTCTAAATAGCATCATCTATTAAAAATTGAAAGCATCCATTCTGAAATTGATTTATCACAACATTTATAAATTGATCATAATTTGGCTTTAACTGTTCGTATCACGGATTCCTGAGCCACTGACATAACCAATTTACCATCTTGAGACCAAAATCTCCCCACACCAAATCCACGACCATTAGCTGAAAGTAAACAAATAAGATTTAAACATACATTATGGGAGAGCAAAAACAGACTTTTGTCGGTCTTCCTTTGGGCCTCAGAAGTCATAGAAATTATAAATTAGATCTTTATTTAAACAACAAGCCTAAAATGAACTCTGTAGACCCACTGATGGCTTGGATTGGGCTCGGATTAAAACAGGATTTCGTTGACTGATTTAATCACTATGGCGTCGTGGGCGGGGCTTCTCCGTGATGTTGACGTCATCATACTTCCGGACTGTTTTCTATTTGTCTGCTTAGGGAGTCGCTTAGGCCTACCTGAAGTACAAAAGAGTACACGCAGGCAACGCAAGAAGTCGGCTATTTATTATAATTTATTTACAATACTGCCTCGTTGATTTGGCCCATTCCTTTCAAACTTTAATATCCTATCGCAGACTTTCTCTTCTTATCTATATATTAAAATCTTAATTCTAATTTATAGTAAAAAATAAATGTATACGAATTGAATTGCAGTCCTGTCTCAAACCGAATACGCTATCAGTACTAGTCATTGTAAACATTACTTGATAATCGAGACTATATAGGTGGAGTTAACGCCTGTCAATCAACAATCGGCCATAATGGGAAAAGGGTGTCAATGATTTTAACTCCCATTTCTAGTAAAAAACTTATAGTGGTAACAACTTTGTTCAGGATAAAGTAATTTGACTGAAATTTTCAATATATTCTTGTTTCAGCATCTATTTTTGAACTGTTATAGCAAGAATGGCTAACTCCTTGTAAAAATCTCCCATAATGTATCTTTAAGTTAACGTACTTTCAGCAGCAACCAGTCACCTGGTCCTGTGTTCACAAAGTGGTTGGATAGTCGAATGGTTAGTATGTGCACGTGGTATCATAAGGTCTGCTATTAAGTCAACTGGCATGGTTTCAATTCCACGGTTGTACATAACAAGGAGTAGGGTCCCCTGTCCAGTCTCGTGGGTTTTCTCCAGGTCCTCTGGTTTCCTCCAAGTAATAAAGAAACCCTGCACGCAAGCCAATTATAGAATTAAAATTGAACCATGTATTAGTCTCAAAATGACCTAAAATGTCATGTGGACGTTAAATCCCATTTCTCTCTCTTTTTGTCTCTCTCAAAGCATTCTCAGACTTAAGTTCAGAATTTACTCAACTTTTAATCAATGTTTCTAAGAAATGTCTTATGATCAACAAAGAAACACAAAACTTTGCACATAGTTTCTTATTAATTTATTTGATACATTAAAATGACAAAAGTTTTATAAAGGGATATATTTTAGTTAAAATAAGGCGAATAATTTTGAGTAATTCTTAACTTAAGTCTGAAAATGTTTAGTGAATTCGGGGGGCCAGGCTGTGAGCCCCTCAACTTGTCACATTCCACTAATAATTCTTGATAAATTTAGAAATTCAATTTTCGTACCTGTATGTGGGCTTTCCATTTCATATAACAACCAATCGTTAATTCTGAAGGGATGATGGAACCATACTGAGTGATCTAATGACGTCATAAGGAACTGATAAATTCCAAGAAGACGTGGTTTGGGAAATGCAGACACGCCCGCTAAATGTAGGTCTGAGTAATATGCACCTACACATTTATTTAAATGGGGGTCGTCACCTAAAATAAAACATTCAGATAAATTATATCCATTCAAAAAAGACAATGTTGAACAAGCTAAAAATATATATGCCAATATCAAAAGTAACGGAGATCTTTGTGAGATAAACCAATATTTCAAGTTTTGTCAAAATTAAACAAAAATTATGATTTGTAGACTTTACACAAACAAATTGTGGATGGATGTGGGCGTATAAAAAAGTCTGAGGCTCTACCAATTTACGTATGATCACCATGTAACTTTTGAATAATGGTGCAACAATTGACGGATTTGTATCAATTTTGAAATAATGTCACAATTCCAACACGGTCCTACACGTTATTTCGGAGGATAAAAAGGAGACTTGGATTTACCCGTACCTAAAGGTAGTTTCGCCCGAATCCACAGGCATTCGCGTGGCTCTTCACCTTTCTCACGTCGGAACCTCTGTGGATAAACAGGTCTTATTTCATACGTATCTGTTTCCGCTCTCATCTTATATCTTCGTAATAAACCATGTAATATATCATCAGACGGATCTGTTCTGTAAAAATACAAAACAAAATATAAAACAGTTTACAGTGTGATAAAGATACATTATGTAAGATTTAAGAACTAGCCATTCTTACTATAATAGTTCGAAAGTAGATAATGTAAATGAATAATTTGAAAATTTCATTCAAATAGCCATTGAAAGACCTGCAATAGGCAGATTTAGATCCTGCATGTTTAAATGTTACATCATTCTTTACATCATTCTTACAACAGCTATGCAGTCATTGTTTTTTAAGGCGAGTGATCGCTCTCGAGCGCCTACAGCTCACCTGAATGTCGACCGGGGGGAGGTTTTTTTCCCTCCCCTTAAAATTGAAAATCACTCTCCTTTACAAAGTCATTGGGGGTTTATTAACATTTATCAAGCAATCACTCTCCTTAATATCAGATCACTCTCCTTAATTTATAAATCACTCTCCTTAATTTCTAAAGTATTGCTCTTATCGAAACTGGGAGAACCTTTTAGGACAGCCATTTTTTTCAATTTGTTGATTGAGGGGAGCTTTTTTTCGCTCTCCTCTGAAATACAAAAAACAACGACTGGCTATGTTATTGATGAAGTGAAATCAAATGAAATGGGGTTTAATCTCCTACACTTCTGCTCCGAACTGGGCTAATGAAGATGGGCACACGGCAATACAGAGTGCTATGGAGGAAATTTTGCCTGGGCAGTGGCACTATGGCCCACTCTTTCATTGAATTCTAACTGCAGAGTTGTATACAGGGGACCTCTGTTTTCGGTAACTCGGACCAAGGAGTAACATAAGCTAGGTGGCATTGGCATCCACTTCAGGTTTCAGAGTTAAACTGCTTTCAACCCGTGCAGCGGCAGGTCATCCGCTAGTTATTGTATATTTCAATATCCCTATAATTATAGGGAAGGGGTGTAATTGGGTTGCAACGAATATCCTAGAATACTTTGATAATTCTCCTTACTCATCAATCCAATCTTTGTACAACTGACATCTGTCCTTTAATTCATCTGGTTTTGGTACATCTGGCATTTTAAACTGATGTTCAAATGAATCAGATTCTTGTTTTTTAAATGAGCACTGCATGGTGAATAAAGTGAGGCCATTTTGAATAGCTTTTACGCTCCGACTACAATATGTTGAGCCTTCTCGAGTTGCTTCAACTTGATATAATATTGGCTGATCTAATCCTGAAAATATACAAACAACACAAAGAACTATTACCAAAGAGGAGTGACGATGGCTAAGTGGGTAAGGCCCTGGTCGAGAGAGCTCATCGTGTTTTTCCAACATGATTTTCCCATGTCAGTGTTGCAGGATGGAGGGCCTGAAAAGGACAGCTGTCTAGTCATTCAGATGGTACGAAAAACCAAGAACCTGTGTACACATTGGTGTGCACATAAAAGATCTCTTGCCAGTTGGAATTCGATATAAGTGTTGGCCCTAGTGCTGTTGCCCAGGCGTAATTTCCTACGTGGTTCCCCCTTTGTCATTGATGCAGGGCCGAGGGCTTGGCAAGGGACAACATATGACTGTTCAGACGGCACAAAAAAAGGGAGGTACCTTGAACACATTAGCCTGCATGAAAGGAACCCTTGCAGTTGGAATTCGACATCAGAGTGGGCTATAGCGTTGCTGTCAATGGCAAAATTTCCCTTATAGCCCACTGTATGGCTTATGCCCGTTTTCATTAGCCCAGTTCGGAGTAGAACAGTAGAACATTAAAGCGGGAATGTCATATTTTCCAAGAAAGTCAAAACATATTTATTTCTATGTCTTTTGCTCAATAGGTTGTTAACTCATTATTATACAATCATAGGCATTATTTTCCACACTGAAACATCTTTCACATTCCCCCATGCAATAGCTATCTTCAAATGTTTGAATTTAATGTTGAAAGTGATATTTTTGCCAATTTCTCAACTGGCAATAGTGAATTATAGGATTATTCTTTAACAAGGTTGGACTGTTTATAGATACCATCTATTTTAAGGCTTTATTTTAATATATTTTAAAAATATAACTTAAAAATATGAAATTCCCGCTTTAAACCCCCTTTGTTTTTATTTCAGATGTAGGGATTAACATAGTACAGTGACAGACCCTCCCCCATCATGCATCTCATAATTAAAGGGGTTTGATCTTGATCCCAAAATATTGTAGGCTTACCTCCTTTAAGAAAGTAACAATGTAAACTATGAAGATGATATTCAGATTCAACCGTATCACCGGCAGCCATTAACCCTAGTCCGATCACCTGACCCCCAAAGACACTCTTTCCTCCTGTGTTAACTTGCTGATATGTACTTCTGAAAAATAAAATCATGGCAGGTTTTACTTATAACGGCAATTTCATATTTTTTAGTTATATTTTTAAAATATATTAAAATAAAGCCATAAAATAGATTGTATCTATAAACTGGCCTACCTTGTTAAAGATTAATCCTATAATTGTATAATTCACTGTTGCCAGTTGAGGGGAATGGGAATACAAGGGAGGTAATTGTGTTATTATTTTCTGTGTCACTCAGCGATTTTAATGCCTATGAAATATTGCCCATGATCATATAATAGTGAGTTGACAACCTTTTGAGCAAAAGACATAGAAATAAATATGTTTTGACACTCTTAGAAAGTATGAAATTATCACTTTAAGAAGGCAAAGCCTGTGGAATTTCAAAGAAAGTTTCTCACAATAGTTGGAGAGAGCGAGGGGGTTTAACGTCCACTTGACAAAAACTAGGTCATTTTGGTACTAACATGGTTCAATCTTTTGATAAATATAATTAGCTTGCACATAGTCCTCTTTAGTGGGAGGAAATGGAAAGACCCGGAAAAGACGCACGGGGTTGGACAGGCGAGTAGGCGACCCTTCTCTTTGCAAAGCACAAGCAAGGAGTTGAAAGTTGAAACCATGTCACTTGACTGACTCCATGACAGACCTTGCTTATAAATATCTAAACAATCATGTGACTTCTCGATATGAGTGGGGGGGTTGGGATGGCCTAGTGGTCTAGAGTGCCGCGCTTCGACCTCTAGCTGTCCGGTCACCTCTGGCTTGCGGCTGTGGTTTCGATCCCTGGTGTGAGCGTATGTGGCATGGAGATAGGGGCGCCTTCTCAACCTCGTGGGTTTCCTCCGGGCACTCCGGTTTCCTCCCACTGCTAAAGACCCCTACGCGCAAGCGAATTATTGAAATAAAATCAAAAAACCATACGTTAGTCCCAAAATGACCTGGTTTGTGTCGAGTGGACGTTAAACCCCATTTCTCTCTCTCTCTCCCTCGATATGATTGGTGATTGGCTATAGAATTCTTCATTCAGTCAAATTCTTCGGCGAAGCGGACACCAGGCGAATATAATTCGGAGGAATATATCAAACCTGTTTGATTCAGGCCAATCATTCGGCCGAATAACAGTGGACACACTAGCTCGACGTGACTAGGCAAATTTCAATGCTGACTGATTCGTGATTCGGCTGAACGGATCGGGCAAATCATTCGGCTGTCCACAGCTTTAGTCTCTGGTTAAATTGAGATGGAGTGTGGTGGACTCCTCACAATATATGCCATGGGATTACTGTTATATAAATACACAGTACAGCACTTGGCTATTGTTACCACAAGTAGTCCTCAGGCTATTGTTAAGACGATGCTTTCCAATCCATCCATCGGCCATATAGTTTGGTTAGGAACTTAGGGTTAGGGTTTGGTATAGATTGAGAGTTCCGTGTGTACAAATTTACATTGGCACTTGCTTCCTCCTAAAGCTGTTGTTGGGCAGATTGGCCACTGCCATATAAATAATATTTATAAGCTTACCTTATTATATTATTAGTACATATATCATTATATTAGTCTGTCATCTAAGGTCAGAATAAATCTACAGAGCTATCATAACCGTCTTTGTTTACAATTAAAGTAGCATGTGCTGTTTAAATGATGAAATTTGACTTTGGACTCTTTAAATTTCGCATGTCATGGTGGTGGTCGTCTGCCAACATTATTACATTAACATTAAATGTTAAAACTGACTAGCCGGAATATTTACCTGTAAAGATTCTTTTCAAATTTTTCTAAATTTAAATGTTTGCTCAGCAACACATTATCACCTTCTTGGTCCATTAGAAATGACTCAATGTTCACCGGGTTTGACATTCCCACTCTTTCGTCTGCTGTTCCCATTTTACTATCTTTTCAGGGGGAAGGGTGAATAACTCTTATTAACTTCATTTGGATGCAGACCACCACTGTTTTCTCCATTATTGACTATATATGCATATTTAAATCAAGTATTTTCCACATGGTGTATCCCATCCCCTCATGCAGCGTAGCCAGTATGACATCAGGTCATCTTAAGAGTACTAGGAGAGGGCAGCTCGGGTCAGAATATCATTTCTTGTGATAGAATTTCGTAACTTTTTTTTTATTAAAAAGATAATTTGATAATGGATTACATATTTACATGTACAAGTCTACATATGAAAGCCATTGTGGTTAGATATGGTGACGTCTATATAAAGCTCTTCCCCCTAGGTCTCAGACGACCTCATCACTACCCAGTTCTGAGAGCGGATGCAAGTCAGCTGTTACCCCCAGAGACCTCACTGCCGAGGTCTGAGAAGACCTATAGTCTCCCGAGTCCCGAGGTCTGGAAGCGGGGCGAATTGACCATTAATTCTCAAATATATACTTTCTTATAATGTGGAATAACCTATGTCACGTGATCTCGGCAGACAATCCTGATTGGTTTTCATGTTATATAAACAATTAAGCTGAACAATGAAAATTAATTATTAATAGTCACACATCTTAACCCCAGACAATAACCCTGTTATTTGTGTGTTAGTATAGTCATTGTATGTATCAATATTATTTTATCACCCAATATCGCCCAATATCGCCCAATAACACATTTGACAGTAGATATCGCTTGTAGGATAAATTACATAATCTACTGCGATATTGCTTTACATGAATTTGATTGGTCAATCAATAAGGAACTCCATTCTTTTATTTTAAGGAAACCACTCATTTTAAAGAAAAAGTAACTTCTTTTTTTGTTAAAAAGAAACAACTGGGGTTTTTTTTATTGACCTTGACGGAAATACTGGGACAAAATATAGGACTTTGCAATAGGTAAACTGCTGTCAAAAAATGATGTATCACTACTCTGTAATGTAATCAGATTCGATAAAAATGAAAACTATACCGAAGAATTATATTTATTTATTTGTGCATGTAAGAAAGGATTGGGTGATAAATAAAATCTCCCACTCGTCTTTTTTGATATCAAAAAATATCAACACTCGTTGATAAAGTAAATAAAACTCGGCAGAGCATCGTTTTGGTTTACTTGATATCAAAAAAGACTTGTAGGAGATTCTCTATATATGTATTGACCTAAAATGAACACAATAATACAACTTATAAAATTATTCATTCATTTTAATGTAAAAATTACTGTACAAATAATATAAATATATATATATTAAAATTACATCTTGGTTAGCCATAACATTTCCATATCTGTGTTAAAATAAAACAATCAAAAAAATTGTTTTATACTAATTACTTCTTTAAATTTATCATTAATTTTGTCTTTTCATTTTTAATTTAAAAATGAAATGAATCTACTGTGATTTTACAAAGATTTGTGTTAATTTCTCTGAATTTAATCAGGATTTGGGGCAATTTGTCTGTTGTGGGCGCTTTAGATCATAGAGTCTGTCACTGAGTCAAATGGTATGGGAGAGAGAGAGAGAAATGGAGTTTAACGTCCACTCGACACAAACTAGGTCATTTTGGGACTAACATATGGTTTCACTTTTATTTCAATAATTCGCTTGTGTGTGGGGGTCTTTAGCAGTGGGAGGAAACCGGAGTGCCCGGAGGAAACCCACGAAGTTGAGAAGGCGCCCCTATCTCCATGTCACATACGCTCACACCAGTGATCGAAACCACATCCGCAAGCCAGAGGTGACCGGCCAGCTAGAGGTCGAAGCGCGGCACTCTAGCCCACTAGGCCATCCCACCACCCCCCAAACGGTATGGTTTTGATTCCTATTTTGTCCGTGGCAAGGAATGGGGTCATCAGTGGTAGAAACATAAAGGGTGGGGCAGACCTGGCTCGTACTCTGTAAGGTGGTCTCGTTGATAAACGCCTCTGATGTCTGATCTGCGGGTGCCAAGATGGTCACTGCAGAGCTGGTGATGACAGGTTCTATATCTTGGAGATCTGCTATTAAAGAATGGATTGCATCTGATGGGTTTCCATGGTCACTAAACATGTTCCTTTGCACTTGTATTTGTGCAAATCTTCTTTTCTGCGACTTTTTCTGCTGTCTTGACATACTTTCATTTGTGGAAAATGTCTTTTTCTAATATGCATTAGAAAATGTAATTTCTTAGACAAGATTTTAACACAATGGCGGCAGGCATCCATAGTTAAAGAAGGGTAACTATGACGACATGTGACATAGATATATATTGCATGTGTTAGACCAACTAACACCCCGTTTGGTTGGATAAAAGCAAAAGTTGGAATATGAATTATGCAATTTGCTGAAATTTAACAATAAATTTCGATGTTATCATCGATGTATGAATACAAATATGCAATTACAACAAAGGTTTTGTCTATTTGAAGTTTCAGTTATTATTATTCTGAATACGTTATGCAATTATTGACACAAATATATATTGCATAAACCAACATGTCTGTTGTCAAAAATACGACTATCCGTTAGGCCTACGCGATGCTGGTTCATTTCAAACCCTGCTCAGGTAGGTGAGGTATACAGTTCTGGCGGTATACAAGTCTAGAGGTATACAAATCTAGGTATACAAGTCTAGATCAGGTATTTTCTTTATCTGGTTTGGTTGATTTACGGTTGGCTTTCAAACATGTGTCCTTTATCCCAAGGTCTTCCATTTCAAAAAGTTTTTAATATTGAAATTGTCCTTTTTTTTTCTTACTTGGGATATTTCGCAGATGCTTGTAGAGGTAGTGTCTTCCTTTTAAAATTTTAACAAACATCATACCAGCGTACCATCTCCGTTTTTCAAAAAAATATTACCGGTAAACACATTGATTTGTCACTGAATAAATTTCGTAGAAATATAAAAATAATTTGATCATAATTTGGCTTTTAATGTTCTGATCATTCCTTCCTGAGCCACTGACATAACTAATTTTCCATCTGGAGACCAGAATCTCCCCACACCAAATCCACGACCATTAGCTGAAAATAAAAATTGAAGTTGTTTTATTCTAGATCTAAATCTGCTTTTCGTCTGCCTCAAATGTTTTATAAATCATTAATCGGACAGCAAGATATTTATCCCAAACAATGTATTTATTACGTTTCAGGTTCAAACAATATATTTATTGCTTTTTTTTATGGTTCAAACAATGTATTTGATGTGTTTTACAGTTCAAACACTGTATTTAGTGTGTTTTAAGGGGTGGGACGATTTACCCAATACTACCCAATTCTACCCAATACTACCCAATACTACCCAATACCACCCCAGTACCACCTCAATATCACCACATACTAACCAATACTACAACAAAATACTGCAAAATGTGTATATCAATTGAATTTTTTCAAAAATAATTAGTTATACCGTGGGAATTGTACTTCAAATGCAATTAGCGATGTTTGGCTGTTCCATTTGCCTCCCTATATCACATAAAACAAGCAAAAACTGACCCATTACTATCAAATACTTATCACATACTACCCACTATCATCAAATAACAACCTTATATTGTCAAATAGCAAAACATTAATTTAATTACTGCAACGAATATTCGATAATTCGCAGAGAATGGAAATGAATATGCAGTTATCTCCCTTTACAACCGATAAATAGATTTTAGATTGCTCTGCAGATTATTCATCTTCTTTTGTGTTGCAGATGATTTCCAAGTTGACGAAATTAAAGTAAGAAAAACAAGTATTTTGTTGTATATATTTTAATCATTGTGTTCAATTAACTACTGTATTATTACATAAGATGGCTAGCAGTCTATAAATAACTATTTCAACCCCCCAGCCAGACATCGCTAAATGCATTTAAAGTACAATTCCCACGGTATAACAAATTATTTTTGAAAAAATTCAATTGATATACACATTTTGCAGTATTATGTTGTAGTATTGGGTAGTATGTAGTGATATTGAGGTGGTACTGGGGTGGTATTGGGTAGTATTGGGTAGAATTTGGTAGTATTGACTAAATCGTCCCGCCGTGTTTTAAGGCTTAATTCGTCGAAATTTTTATGTTAAGACATGTAGATTGACATTCTCCACGCAAGTCTTTGCTGTGGACTGCAAGGAGGGAAGACAACTCTGTTTTGGAAATTGGTAGATTGACTGACAAACTACATATTGTTCTTCAGACAATGCACTTTAATACCAAATGACAGCATCGTCAAAGCCAGATGGAGAGATGCCACTGTCCACTTATAGGATTAATGACATATATCTTCTTTGATTGGTATTTAGTAATTGAACATATTAACGCAAGGTACAATTTTATGGATACACAATTACTGAGTTTGATTGCATTTAGTAATTGGACATATTAAGACAAGGTACAATTTTATGGATACACAATTACTGAGTTTGATACTAAGCGATGTTTCGACGAGGATACTCTCGTCTTTATCAAGTATTCTCGTTGAAACACAAGTATTCTCGTTGAAACATTGCTTAGTATCATCAAACTCAGTGATTGTGTATCCATAAATTGTAACTTATGTTATAGGATTAAAGAGAGAGAGAGAGAAATGGGGTTTAACGTCCACTCAACACAAACAAGGTCACTTCGGGACTAACATATGGTTTAATTGTATTTCAATAATTCGCATAGGGGTCATTAGCAGTGGGAGGAAACCAGAGTGCCCTAAGGAAACCCACGAGGTTGAGAAGGCGCCCCTATCTCCATGCCACATACGCTCACACCAGGGATCGAAACCACAGCCGCAAGTCAGAGGTGATCGGCCAGCTAGAGGTCGAAGCGCGTCCACTCTAGACCACTACGCCATCCCAACCCCCCTGTTATTGGATTAACATGATTTGAGGGCAATTTTGCCCAGACCGGGCCCGTAGCCAGCTCGTAAAATTTGGTGGGGCAACAGAATTTTTTGAGGGGCTGAGGATGTGAACAGCTAAGAACACTCATAAGAAATCATTATTGTTGGCGAAATATTTGGGGGGGCTAACTCGATTTTTTGGAGGGCTAAGCCCCCCCACCCCCCATAGCATCCCCATGGCTACGGGCCCGGCACAGACAGCAGTGCTACAAACTATGACAGATATTTTAAGTGCATGTCAATATATCCAGAACTACTAGACACTGTTCCTTGCAAGACCTACACAACTGACAAGTGGACACTCATCCATCACATCGCGTAAATTATTTTGTAGGGTGGGGAAGAAAGTAGAAACTACTATGGAACTTTATAAATTCGATATTCGTACCTGTATGTGGGCTTTCTACTTCATATAACAACCAATTGTCTATTCTGAAGGGATGATGGAACCATACTGAGTGATCTAATGACGACGTTAGGAACTGAAAACTTCCAGGAATGCGTGGTTTAGGATACGAAGAAACAATCGATATAAGCATGTCTGAGTAATATGCAGCTACGCTTTTATTTAAATGGGGGTCGTCACCTAAAACAAAAGAGAAACAAGAAATAGAAATGAATGCCTAGTAAAATAAAATGAGCTGATCTTAACTTGAGGAATAGAGAGAGGGAGAGAGAAAATGGGTTCAACATCCACTTGACACAAACAAGGTCACCTCGGGACTAACATATGGTTCAATTTTATTTCAATAAAGCCCATGAGGTACACATACATGTACCACCAAGGAATCAAAACCACATCAGCTGACTCAATGACAGACCATATGATACAACACCCTACCCATTCGGCCATCGAACCCCCTACGAATTTTGAGAGATTCAGAAAATACTTTTCTCAACCCCCTGGCTTATCGAGGTGGACATATATGCCATGCTATGAGTTCCTTCCACCTACTCATTGTCGAATTGCAACTACCAAGGATTCTTTACGTGTACACAGGACCTCAGTTTTTATCACATCTGATTAACTAGATGCTGTCCTGTATCAGGACCTCCTTCCTCCACTTCTTCCTACGGGAAACCACACGGCTAAATCAAGACGAAGTTTATCATTTACAAATCTATCGCAAAATAACTTTAGCCAGTAAAGACAGAGAGAGAGAGAGAGAAATGGGGTTTAATGTCGACTCGACACAAACCAGGTGATTTCAGGACCAACATATGGTTTAATTTTATTTCAATAATTCGCTTGCACGTAGGGGTCTTTAGCAGTGGGAGGAAACCAGGGGACCCGGGGAAAACCCAGGAGGTTGGACAATAAGGGCAATAAGTCTGGAAGTAGTTATAGTTGAAAAACAACAGATGTTTCATCTAATAACTGTAAATATCTTTAGCTCCCAAATCAAATAGTCCACAGAGTAATCAAGGGCCATAATAACTCTAGCGGTAATTATTCACATTTGGCGTTTTCGTTGCATGATCGTGAAAATTTAAAAAGACAATTGGATATTAAATTCACCCTCCAGAGCAACCACAGGAACCAACCTACAGACAGGGCTGACAACAATATACGATCACACATCAATATAAAAATAAAGGGCGAGGAACCTCAAATCTTTTGAATAACATAATCTTTGATGTGATCCAAGTCATAATAAAGTTAGCAGCAGTGGTTAAAACCAAGGGTATAACAATATGCTTGACTTTCAATATGAGGTATAAAAAGGAGACTATGGTTATCGTGTTGATTAGTTACCTAAAGGTTTTTTTGCTCGAATCCATACACATTCCCGGGGTTCTAAACCTGTCTCGTGACGGAATCTGTGAGGATAAACAGGTTTTATTTCATAGGTAGCGCTGTCTAGTATCTTCTTATAATTTCTTAACATAACACGGAAATTTTCATCAGATGGATCTGTACTGTAAAAACACATAAACAAAATATAATCACAAATGTTACCATAAATCTATATTTATACCACCCTGTCATATATAACACACTACCATATATACCACCCTGTCATATATAACACTCTATCATATATAACACACTACCATATATAACACACTACTACGATATATAAAACACTACCATATATATAACACACTACCGCATATACCACCCTGTCATATATAACACACTACCATATATAACACCCTGTCATATATAACACACCACTATATACAACACTCTGTCATATATAACACACCATCATATATACCAAACAATCATATATAACACACAATCATATACAACACCCTGTCATATATAACACACTACCATATAACACCCTACCATATATAACACACTAACAAATTGTCATATATAACACACTGTCATATATAACACCCCGTCATATATAACACACTACTACCATATATAAAACACTACCATATATAACACACTAAGATACAACACACTGTCATATATAACACACTACCATATAACACACTACCATATATAACACACTACCATATAACACCCTGCCATATATAACACAACACCATATACAGAGAGAGAAAGAAAGAGAAATGGGGTTTAACGTCCACACGACACAAACTAGGTCATTTTGGGACAACAGCCATAAGCAACACCCTGCCATATATAAAACACCACCATATACAACATCCTGTATATAACACAACCATATATAAAACACCACCTTATATAATACCCCTCCATATATAACACCCTGTCATATATAACCCAGAGGTAATATAGTTATAGTCTGTTCTATTCCTGTGAACAAATACTGTTTACTGGTATCATGTGAAAAGAAATATTGCCCTTACTCATCAATCCAATCTTGTACTAACTGAGATGTGTTTTTTAATTCATCAGGTTTTGGTACGTCCGGCATTTTAAACTGATGTTCAAATGCATCAGATTCTTGTTTTTTAAATGAGCACTGCATGGTGAATAAAGTGAGGCCATTTTGAATAGCTTTCACACTCCGACTACAATATGTTGAACCTTCACGAGTTGCTTCAACTTGATATAATATTGGCTGATCTAATCCTGAAATTCAACAATAAATGGAGCTAAATTGCTAATTTTTGGCGCCTAGAAATTGACACATATGGGTTGCAATGCATATAATAATGTAATATGAATGTATATAAATTGATTTGCATTCAATCGTTTCCATTTTTACTCTAATTTCAAAGCAGTTATGTTCAGCGAAATATGCCAAAAGTCTCTATCGAATGGCAATCTATAGCGTCTGGTTATTCCATTCTATATAGGATTTGTTGCGCATGCTCTCCAGATTAAAATATGAGTGACCCTTTGACTTGGAATATGCCTAAACTAGTTCTTCGAGCCCCTTAGTACAAATGGCACTGAAACGCATTATGGTACACAATTCATGTACCAATGGTAAATGTTTATTTTGTCTTACATATTGGATATCAGAAACCCATCTTTTCTCGGTAAGATGACAACTTCAATGTAGATTTAAATTGACAAATAATTCGTGTTTTGAATAGATAATAATGACATTCATTAATTTGTTACAATTTCAACTCTATATAAAGCATTATCGGACTTGGTCATGTCAAGATATTGATGCAATGTAGCTATACAGTCTTACGTCTTTCGGGGGGTTGGATGGTCGAATGTTTAGCATTTGCGCGCTGTATTTTTAAGCCTGTCATTGAGTCAATCCCTAGTTGTACGTGACAAGGAGTAGGGTTGCCTGTCCAACCTTGTTGTATTCTCCGGGTCCTCCGGCTTCCTCCCACTACTAAAGATCCCTAGTGTACAAGCAAATTATTGAAATAAAATTAAACCATATGTTAGTCCCAAAATGGCCGTAATTAATTCTCGATGTCATTGCTAGCCTTCCATATTTACTGGATTAGGATCCGATTTGCTGTTCAATTGATTCCCTAAATTACTTTACCTCCATTGAGGGGTGGGAGGGTGGAGGGGATCATGATTAAAGGGCTTACCTCCTTTAAGAAAGTAACAATGTAAACTATGCAGATGATATTCAGGTTCAACGGTATCACCGGCAGCCATTAACCCCAGTCCGATCACCTGACCCCCAAAGACACTCCTTCCTCCTGGGTTAACTTCCTGAAATGTACTTCTGAAAAATTAAATCATATGCCATGTTTTACAATAGCAAGCAATGCCTGTGCCAAACAAGGTTGTTTTTTTGTGCAAATTTTGTTCTTCCTTTCCAGGTATGCCACATACATAACCAGTATTCCAATATTCAAAAGACACTATGAACATTTTAAAATCTGTACAGGAGTCATGTACACTATGGTTTTGGGTGAAATTTGCAAGCCAATGAATAAAGAAATAGATATCCTACAAGGCAATGCGAAAGTAATTAGTAATGGGTGGTACAAAAACGACAAAATAATGATTAAAAAAAAAAAAACATCTAGAATGGATTAAAGCGAGAATTTCATATTTTCTAAGAAAAGTCAAAACATAATTATTTCCATGTCTTTTGCTCAATAGGTTGTCAATTCACTATTATACGATCATAGGAATTATTTCCCACACTTAAAAATCATTCACACCGGAAAAAATAACACAACTACCTCCCTAGTTTTTCTATTCCCCCCATGGTAGGGTGACGCGTGCTCTCTACAGAAAGTTGGACTCGACACGGCTAATGTGCACGCTTGAGTGGCTGGGTCTCGAGACTATGAATAGCCAGTCGTAAAAAATCTATTGTTGACCATTTTTAATATCAGTAAAATTTAGCTTCTTGGTTATTACAGCACCTTTGGAAATTACATTCGGTTTATTTTTTAAATTGCTTTATTATTAACTGTACCGTTAGGAGCGACATCTTTTGGTTTAGTACAAATAATATCTATTAGCAAGAACACGATACTAGCAGTAGTTTCATTTTACTTTTACAAGGACAAGGTTCTTAAAACAATTGTTGAGTTGCCTAACGTTCGTATTTCTAAATTCAATTTCTTGTTCCATTTATTTTAAGGCTTTATTTTAATATACTTTAATTAGCAGCTGGAAAAAGATCTGCTGTTCATTTATTTAGACAGTTTTAAGTATTTCATCTAATTGATAATAAATTACAATTACAATAGTAATTTAAAAATAAAATATTAATCACTTCATACTTTCATGTTACATTTATATTAAAATATGTGCTTCTAAGTAGGCCTAGCAGATTAGAGATTAGAGCCTTACACCCTTTTATCCGGCCCTGTAGCCTATACCTGTTTTACATGCTGTCTGAAAAAGGTACTGTAGGAAATGAAAGAAAATGGGGTTTAACGTCCTACTGTTCTGCTCTTAATGAAGATGGGCATACGCTATATAGTGTGCTGTGAGGGAAATTTTGCCCGGGCAGAGGTGCTATGGCCTACTCTTACACCGACTTCTAACTGCCAAGGAATCTTTTACATGCAAACCAATGTGTACACGGGACTCAGTTTTTTGTCTCATCCGAACAACTAGACAGCTGTTCTTGTCAGACCCTCCGTCCTGCATCACAGACAAGAGGGGGGTTAAGTGGGGGTGGGGGCGCTGGGGTGGGAGTACTGTAGGGCCTATAGTCTAATATAATAATGACCTTGTGACCAACATGTATCTATATACACGTACTATCATATTTGGTTCATCTTGTCACTTAAGATCATCAAAACTTTCACATCTTATCATCTTATTATCATGTAACTTCATATTATCACCTCTATTGTCATGTTTGATATGTCTCTTGGAAAAATAAATAAATAAATAAATTAAGGTAGAATAAACATTTCATCATTGATACCCGAATCATGTATCATAATGCGTTTCAGAGCCATTTGTAACAAGGGACTCAAAGACATATTCCACAAGTCATATCAAACAGTGACGGACTGGTGGATAGAAGGCCCACCTGTCAGGTCACTGTCCAAGGCCCAACAGGAAAAATTTGAAAATTGACAACCGCAAACCCATTTTCCAAGCATTTCAAAACAAAGCAGAAGGCGGCAAAATGGGCTTAGGCCCACCTGTCACGGATAGGTGGGCCCAGTCTGGCACTGTGCGCAATAAATACTATCGATGTAGACTGGAATAACCAGGTGCTATAAGTATAATAGTAGGTCTATTACCATTCGATTGAGACTTCTGGCTCATTTCGCCGAACATACTAATTTAAAATCAAAAATGGAAACCATTGAATGTAAATCAGTTTATAGACGGAGATCATGTGGGTAAGACGCTGGCTCGCTAGCCTGGACGTCAGGTGTTCGATCCCTGCATTGGCCGAGAAAGTTCATCCAGATTTTTCAGTGTGGTTTCCCTTGTCTGTGATACAGGACGGAGGGCCTGACAGAAGGACAGCAATCTAGTCGTGCGGATGGGACGGAAAACTGAGGTCCCGTGAACACATTGGCGTGCACGTAAAAGATTCCTCGGCAGTTGGAATTCAAAATAAGAGTAGGCTGTAGCGCCGCTGCCCAGGCAAAATTTCCTCATATCACACTGTATCATGGCCTATGCTAGTATGCTTGTCTTCATTAGACGAGGTAGGAGCAGAACAGAAGGGCATTAAACCCCATGATTTAATTTCAGTTTATATAGACATTCATATTATATCGGTTGCGACCCATTTGTGTCAATTTCTAGGTCCCATATATTAGCTCCTTGAAATGATGAAATTAGACTTTGCACTGTTAGATAAAGATAAAGTGGCATGTTGTGGGCCTAACAAAACATTGAAATGAATGTCATAACTTGACTGGCAGGAATATTTCCAATATTTACCTGTAAAGATTCTTTTCAATTTTTTCTAAATTTAAATATTTGCTCAGCAATACATTATTACTGTCTGAATCCAATAAAAATAGACCGTTATTAACAGGTTTTGCCATGCCTCTTCTTTCTTCTGTGGTTGTGCTGCTAAGTTAATTTACTGTTGTTTCATTAGAGAAGAGAGGTAACTCTTGTTAATAAAAGTTCATGTCGAAATTTTGATAAAATTATAAATCATTTAGCCTATTATTCCTTTCTAATTAACAGTCTATGGCAACATAATTGCATCAATAAAAATAAATGAAAAATCGATTAAATAGTAAATCATTTGCGTCACGTGTTTTGAAACAATAGTGAAATTATTGTAATTTTAACGGTAAAAGTCATTACGGAACTCTTCAATGATTAGTGAAAGGAGGTTCAAAAGTGAAATAAAGAATGGCGGGGTCTGTGGAAACAATTTTGTCCAAACTTTTGGAGCCGAATAATGCAGTTATTCAGGAGGTAAATATTATAAAAATGGCAAAATTCAATTTATTTGTCTTTCTAGATTAAAGTTCATTTAAAATATGTAACTGTTGTATCGAAGTATTGGCTAAGATCGTCATGACATTAACAAGCGGATCGATTACATCGGTCGTCGCAGACAACACGTGGTGAAGAGTAGACTTGCCAACTTCACTGATTGACAACTCACCGACGTGACTTGTACATGTACGGGCCATCAATATATTCAACTTGAAAAAATCATCTGCTTTGAGGAAAATTGTTATTTTTGACGTAAACAATAACATTTATTACCGCACTAAATATGATGTCAAAAACTGATTAATGATAATGAAATCAAACATTCCACACATTCCAATTGCATTATTGAACATTTTTTTATGTCAATTTCATTTAGATCACAAGAATGCAGAGAAAGAGAGAAATGGGGTTTAACGTCCAATTGACAAACTAGGTCATTTCAGAACACCAGTTTCAATTTTTATTTCTATAATTCGCACGTGCATATAGGTTTTTAGCAGTGGGAGGAAACTGGAGAAAACTCACAAGTTTGGAAAGACGACCCTACTTCTTGTCCCATACAACCAGAGAATCAACACCCCACCAGTTGACTCAGTGACAGACCTTTCATACAGCGCGCTGCTGCGCTCATGCTATTCAATTAATTCATCAATCCATCCAACCCACCCCAGAGAAAGTAGGTCCCTCTAGTCTGACAGTGGTTCTCAACCTTATTCTAACACCGGCACACCATGGAACAAATGAAAAAATAGGGGCACACCTGGCTAAATATATAAGAAAAATATTTGAATGTTGCAGGGACTCAAACGGACCTGATCTTCACCGATACACAGAGGAAAGTGTGCTAATAGCTACTACTTGTGACCCTAGGCCTATATTTACCCTTTTGTTATGTACGTATTTGTAGGCCTTCACTACAAGTATTCCTTGTAGATTTTCAGCCATTGTGACCCATTATATTCCCTTTTATATATTTGCAGGCGACCAAACAGTTGAAAGAAATATTTAAAGATCCAAGTATTCTGCCAGCATTATGTCAAGTATTGGGAACCTCTACAGTACCACAGGTTTGTTCAACTAATCTATTACATGTACATCATTAAACATACATTATGCAAGAGCTCAATCTGCCTATTTCAGGTTTTTCTTTAATTAAGCATGAAATGTTTTCTAAAGTTTTAATTAACTGATCCAGTCCTTAATCATCTATCGATGGCATCAGATTTCTCCGATATTAAACAGATTAGAATGGTTCAGCGATCCTTTGATTTGATCAAATGTGGAGGACCGAGACTTAACTTTGATCAACCAGTACCGTGGTTGAAATTAGTGCACACGTCTGTCAAACCTTCAAAGGTTAATATCTTCGCTTGTAATAGAATTAATTTGAATGAAATTTTCAAATTATTCATTTTACATTATCTTCTTTCGAACTATTATAGTAAGAATGGCAAGTTCTTTATCTAAATCTTACATAATGTATCTTTAAGTTATATTATCAGGCGCGGATAGAGAGGGGGGGCGCACCCGGCGCACGCCCCCTCTATTTTTTGCGGTGGCAAACAATTTTTAGCTCCATGTATTCTCGCGGGAAAGGAGAACAAAACAGTTTAGGTTGGAAATCGTAATTTACAGTACTAGTATGAAATAAGTCCTTGTGGGCATTTTAGTCCACTCAAAAATCACGGGCCGGGCTTCGCACTCCCAAAAGGTTGCAGCACGCCCCCCCCCCCCCCCTTTCTAAAAATCCTGGATCCGCCCCTTTTTATCCATAGGCCTACTGGTGATATTACCACAATATTTGTCAGGACCTATGATAAAGTAAATTGAATTCGTATTTCAGATTCGACAATATTCCGCTGTCCTCATCAGAAGAAAAATACAGAAACCGAAACATTGGAATTCTTTATCAGATGATATGAAAAATAGGTATGGATGTTACCGTGATGGAATTACAAATTTATCATCAGTAGAAAAATGGGAAATTTTAAGGGCCTTGAAGAGATTTGTTTGATTTGACAAAATGAACATGTAGCGTAGATTGTTGAATATCATAGCAACAGTACTTGACAATCAAGACTAAGTTTGTTTTATCATTAAACTCTTAGATGGTCTTGGTGTTCTAATCTACTTGAATTTTAATTTCCACTATTTAGTGTTATTTGTCTTCTGCAAGTCATAAAGGTATGAGGAAACCGTGTTCTAGTTCCCAGCATGACATACATGCCCATTGGGGTAAGAGGGACCTCGGGTAAAATGGAACCCATTTTATGTGTAGATGCTAAGATGCATAAACCAGGGTGACCCTACTATTTTAATAAACGATACATTGCGGCCTCATGGCATGAAAAATAACAGAAAACTTGACAAGTGATGTTTTAATCACAGACTGACATTTACTTGGAACCTGATTTTATATAAGACTTATTTAATCCCATGAAATATGTCAGTCTTTGAATAGATACAACAGATCTATTTTTGTTTTTATTGAGTTTTTTGATTTTACAATTCTCATATTGTTTCGTCTGAATTTTTCAGTATTCGAGGAAATATTTTACAGCTACTAGTTCAAGAACCAGAGTAAGTAATGAAAATCTGATCAACATAAAATTTGACAGGCGTTGTTGAGATTAGTGGAGTGAAGAAGTCTGTCCCTTAATGATTGTTGGTCAATCTGATTAAAACACAGATCCAATTTCGTTTCGTTTTTTATAGTTCAAAATTTCGTTTTTTCTTGTCTTTACTACTCTTGGATCTGGAAGACTTGTTATTTAACTGGTGTTCTGCCTGAAATGAGGGGTCAGCCAATCAAATGGTCTGTCGAATCGACCGTTTGACCTTTTCATGCGTGGAACTGTGGGTAGATATTACCAGCCAATGACGTCTATACTAACACCAACGGATAGAAATCAAAACAAAACAAAAGTAGATTTTAAAAAGCATGGCGGTCGCTAATTGGTTAATCAAATGACTGACGTTATCGGGTCAAAGGTCCCGTGCTTGATACCTGACATCATAGAACGTGAGCTCCCACTATAACTTGTTAGATCTACATGAGTGTAGGCCATCGAAAGTATAAAAAACGAAACGAAATATAGATCTATATTTTAATTAGATTGGATTGTTGATATCATTTAATCCTGTGTATTTAGACCAAATTTCTTCAAATTGGATCCGTCTTCCATTAGCCCAGGTCAGGCGCAGAAGAGTAGGACGTTACACCCCATTTCATTTCATTTCAAAATGGATGTTCAAATGGTAGCATGATAAGGTCTGTCATGGAGTCAACTGGCGTGGTTTCAATTTCCAGTTGTACGTGACAAGGAGTAGGGTCGTCTGTCCAATCTCTTGGATTTTCTCTGGGTCCTCCGGTTTCCTCCACTGCGAAAGACCCCTGTATGCAAGCTAATTATTGAAATGAAATTGAACCTTATGTTGGTCCTGATATGACCTAGTTTAAGATAATCTGCAAATTGAATGAGAAAGTTCGGAGGGAGAAATGGGGGGTTTTACGTCCACTTGACACAAACTGGGTCGTGCTGGTTAATTTGAAAGCACATGTGGGAGAGAGAGAAATGGGTTTTAATGTTCCCTCGACAAAAACTAAGTCATTTGGGACTAACATGGTCTTTAGCAATGGAAGGACACCAGAGAGAGGACCCAGAGAAACTCAAGAGGTTGGACAGGCGATCCTACTCAATGTCATATACAACAAGGGAATTGAAACCCCAGTAGTTGACTCAATGACAGACCTTATGATACAGCATGCCCGTGATAACCATTCAGCCCCCCCTCCCCCCCAAAGATGAGTATGAAAAATTTGTAATAATTGTTGTTGATTATTTCAGTAAGAATGTTAGAACTGCTATAGGAACGATAGTTGGTACAGTAGCTAAACATGATCTACCCGAAAATAAATGGCCGGCTTTATTTGAATTTATCACAACCCAAGTTAAAAGTCCTGAAGTTAAACAAGTAGAGGTACGTTTGTTTGTGTACTTAACTAATAATCTCTAATACAAGGGAGCCATGATGACTTAATGAATAAGACATTAGTTTGATCCTTATGTTGACAGAGAAAGTTCATCAGGATTTTTTGGCGTGGTTCCCCGTCGTCCAGGATACAGGACAAAGGGCCTGGCAAGAGACAATGTACAATTGTTTGGTTTTAACACATTGGCGTGCTCATAAATGATCCCTTGGGTAAGGAGGGGGGTTGCGATGGCCTAGTGGTCTAGAGTGCAGCGCTTCGACCTCTAGCTGGCCAGTCATCTCCGGCTTGCAGCTGTGGTTTCCATCCCTGGTGTGAGCGTATGTGGCATGGAGATAGGGCGCCTTCTCAACCTCATGGGTTTCCTCCGGGCCCTCCGGTTTCCTCCCACTGCTAAAGACCCCTAGGTGCAATCGAATTATTGAAATAAAATTGAAACCATATGTTCATCCCAACATGGCCTAGTTTGTGTCGAGCAGACGTTAAACCCCAGTTCTCTCTCTCTCTCCCTTGGGTAAGGAATTGTTAATGAAAAAAATTTAGACATGAAATAAAAATTCCAGTGAGGTTGTGATTTCTAGCCCGCTGTTTTCCTTTATATCCAGATAAGCCCGTATTTATTAAATGTAGATATGATGTGCGATATATCGAGACAAGCCTGTATTTAAATGTAGATATGATGTGTGATATATCGAGATAAGCCTATATTTAAATGTAGATATGATGTATGATGTGTGATATATCTTGACAAACCTGTATTTAAATGTGTTATAATATTTCAGCTAGGAATGTTTGTATTGTACACAGTATCATCAGATGCTGGAGAGCAGTTAAAACCTAATCTTATACCCGTCATGCAGATATTGGTAGAAACAGTTAAAAATAACCAGAGTAAAGCTATTCCTTATTATTCTATTAGGTGAGTATGAATGCAAATTTCTATGAAAGAGTAGATATACGCTTTAGATCATGCGGTCTGGCATTGAGTCAAGTGGCGTGGTTTCGACTTAATGCTTGTATGTGACAAGACGTAGGGTCGCGGTCTAACCTCTAGTACTGGTTATTGCCACTGCAGTCATGATGCGATTCAAGTGCTACGATGCGATTTGTATCGTGATCCATAACCAGGTCAATATATACCAATAAAATAATAGGATGAATAAATAATTGAAATTTTAGTCCTGCTGATGTGCAAATAAGACTGTTTGATATCACGATATAGATGTGGATCAAAATAAGGACCAGGTTACTTACTGAAGCGACAAAAAAAAATGTAAAATGAATCATACAAAATCAATTTATTGTCTTGTGATTTAATATACAAACAAATCGTGAGAAGTTGGTGCATTGCGATACATTGATTCAGCGATATAGCGAGTTGGCGCTACTATCCTGATAGGTTTGCTCCCACCCAGCTACTGTAATTATTGAATTATATGTGTCGAGTGTATGTTAAACTCCCATTTCTTTCTTTCTTATTATTACTGAGGGAATCCCCGTGGGTAAGACGCTAGCTCGCGAGCCTGGAAGTCGCATGTTCGATCCCTGCATTAGCCAAGAAAGGATAGCTGTCTTGTCGTTCGGATGGGTAGAAAACCAAGGTCCCCTGCATACATTGATGTGCACGCAAAAGATCCCTTGGCAGTTGATATGAGAGTATGCCATAATTTTGCCATGCGTGCAAAATTTCCCTCGTAGCACACTGTGTGGCATATGCCCATCTTCATTAGCCTAACAGTAGGGCATTAAACCCCATTTCATTATATCACCGATATGGGCTTGATAGCGCATGTTGTATTGGGGATCAGGTTTATGAAAGTTCACTCGTCCTGGGGGTGGTGGTGGCCAAATGGTTAGCGTGCGCGCCCTGTATCATACAGCCTGCCATTGAGTCAACTGGCGTAGTTTCGAATCCCTGGTTGTATGTGGCAAGGAGTAGGGTCGCCTGTCCAACCTCGTGGGTTTTCTCTGGGTACTCCGGTTTCCTCCCACTGCTAAAGACCCCTACGCGCATGCGAATTATCGAAATAAAATTAAAACCATATGCTAGTCCTGAAATGACCTAGTTTAGTCTCTCTCTCGTACCGATCTTTGAAATCCATTATTTCTTGCGCAAATATTTGAATTTAATTAACTTTCGAATTACAATCCTGCGATTCTACATGTATATTTTATTTTGGACAAATATTGACTGCTTCATTGTTAAATTTCTACATAACATGATATTCCATTTATCAGTTCGTATATGAAAGAATAATTTTAATTTTTTAGAACTATGAGTGAATTGGTGTATTTAGTTGGCATGGATGAATACGTAAGTTGATGATAAATTTCTTTCTATTCAATGGATGTGTGTATGTTCACTCATCGCGTTTTGTCGCCGTTTTCTACCCCCACATATCTGTGCCATCGAATTTTTTTATTTCACCAAATTTTTAAGTGAACAAATATTTCTATAAATCTTGTTAGACGCGTCCTTCATATATCATTGGATTTTAAAAATGATCACTAGTGATGGATTTGAGTCATAAGAATTGTAATAAAAGAATAAATGTTGGTTTGAGTTAGAAGTATTAATTCAATTATATTTTGTCGTCTGCTGTTTTTCTAGCTTCAAATTGTAAAGGTAAATAAATAGTTGTCATTGGTTACATTTCTTGTCTTTTGAGTTGACAGTTTTAATTAAAAACAATTACTTTTGTTAATTTATTTGAATTTTTTCAAAATTTTTGAAATGGGTTTTTGTTAAGTAATTTATATTTTAATAACCCAACTGTGTTGATATTTTGACAGGGTGTTGTCAGGTTTATTCAGTTTAGAAAAAATATTTTGATTGATTGGTTCAGATATTTCTCCTGTTTGTCGATTCTCAGAACTAATCATTGGACTGCATATTTGACAGACATTTTGTTAAGACATCCACAGGTAGTGGGGTATATGAAAAGCTGGAGAATTCAAGGTCGTTTGAATTTGTACTAATATTTTATCATCTATTTAATGGATAGGATATTTTACTAATGTATTCCAACATCCACGAGGGACCGGGTATCATTTAGATTTGATGAAAAAAGGAAAGAAACTGAGCTTACAATCTAAAATCTAATACACATATTCAGTTAACAGATTGCCATGCAGAAATTGTTAAATGCCATCAAGATTCATCAAATAACGCCCAGTTTGTGCTACCGTTTAGTTTTACATCAGTTGTCGAGTTTTTGAAACTAAATGGTCATAAACTGGATGACCAATATCAAAACTAAACTAAATGGTCATAAACTAGATGACCTATGTCAAAACTAAACAGTGTTTCTTAAACTAAACAGTAGCACAAATTGGGCGTTATTTGATGAATCTTGATGGTATTTAACACTTTCTGGACAGCAATCTATTAACTGAATATGTGTATTAGATTATAGATGGTAAGCACAGTTTCTTTCCTTTTTTCATCAAATCTGAATAATACCCGGTCCCTCGTGATCATTGCTGGGTTATTGATTAGACCATCAATCTGATTAAAACACAGATCATATTTACGTTTTGTTTTTATAGATCAAAATTTAATTTTCCTTGTCTTTACTAAACTAGGATCAAGAAGAGTTGTTATATAAAACGCGTTCTCGATGATATGAGGAATTAGCCAATTAAATGTCAGAACAGTAGTACGTTGAACCCCATTTATTTCCCGTTTGAGGCGTTGTGTGGCATGGTTTCCATAACAATTATACTTGACGTCGCTTATCTGACCTTGTGGATTTTCTCCTGTCCTCCGGTTTCTTCCCACTGCTAAAGACACCTATGCACAAAGAAATCATTGAAATAAAAAATTGAAATATGTTAGTCCCGAAATGACCTTGTTTGTGTCGTGTGGACATTAAACTCTCTCTCTCTTTCACCACCTGCGATAATTCGATACTTTTTGTAGCGGAACCTCGTGGGTTTCCTCCAGGAACTCTGGTTTCCTCCCACTGCTAAAGACCCCTACATGTATGCGCAAGCGAATTATTGAAATAAAATTGATCCATATGTTAGTCCCAAAATGACCTGGTTTGTATTGAGTGGACGTTAAACCCCATACTCCGGTTTCCTCCCACTGCTAAAGACCTCTACGCGCAAGCGAATTATTGAAATAAAATTAAACCATATGTTAGTCCCGAAATGACCTGGTTTGTGTCGAGTGGACGTTAAACTCCATTTCTCTCTCTCTCTTTTGTAGCGGGAATCCAATGATGAGTGAAATTTGAACCTTATTGATTCTTATGATGCAAATTTAAATTTTTTATTTATATTTTACAGAAATTTATTCAAGAAAGTATTCCTCAGATTTTACTGGTTATTCAAGAATTAATCAAGGTTGATGAGGTAATTATTTGAATTTTTAAACCAAGTTGATTATTATTAGTAATAAGTTCAGGAAAACGATACTGCAACAGATAAGACAAACCTTCTGACATTGCAAAAAATAAATAACAAATATCAAATCATGTGAATTGATCTGGGAGCCAGCTGTAAGCCTCCATACTGCTGTACAGTCCCAGGTCTATGATGATACAGCCTTCCTTCAAGATGACTATATGCGATTTATCATCAGTTGATGATGCCAAATGTTGACACAATTTCAATTCATCACGTCTTTGTTGAACGAAATTGACAATCCGATCAAATGACGATCAAGAGATTTTATAGTGACTGGCAGAATTGTGTCTCATTTGATTGTAATTTTGTCCGTTTGGAATAAGTATCCCTGTTTATTTGTGAAATATAATTTGTAGTAACTTTGTAGTGACTGGCAGAATTGTGTCTCACTCGATTGTAATTTCGTCAATTTAGAACAACCACCTGTGTATATATTTTCAGGATGAAGCGTGTGAATGTATGGAATTATTTGACGAATTATTGGAATCAGAAGTGGCTGTTCTTGTACCACATGTTAAAACTGTCGTAGAATTCTGTCTACAGGTAGGAATTTATTTTGGAATATTTAAATTCTCAGTAAACATATTTTCCCTTCCACTCGAAAATGGTCTGTGGTAAAACCTGCTTTTAAATATGAGAAAAAAATAATAAATAACTATGACTCAACGATTCGATTCCGATGTGGTTCCCCCTTGTCAGTGATGCAGCACAAGAGGGTCTGGCATGGGACAACCTATAGTTGTTCGGATATGACTGAAAACTGAGGTCCAGTGTAAACCTTTGCGTACCTGAAATGATCCCTTGGCAGTTAGATTCAATATAAGAGTAGGCTCCCCGGACAAAATTTTCTTCATAGCACACTATGCATGTCTTCATTAGGCCAGTCAGAGTAGAACAGTAGGGCGTTAAAACCTATTTCATTTCAATTATATTGTGCAGGTAGCTGCTCAATCTAGTCTTGTTATGTATTTTACAGGTTGCTGCACAATCTAGTCTTGGGGATGCTGTCCGTGTTAAAGCTATGTCTTTTATTAGCTCGCTAACAAGAATGAAGAAAAACGTACGTATATTTGAGAAAATCTTGTATATATTGAAATAAAAAATAGAACAATGTTAGTACGGAAATGATCTAGTTGCTTGGAGTAGGTTAAACCCCATTTCTCTCTCTCTTTTGATATGTCCACTTATATAGCGTAAAGTAGACTCGATGCATCACAATTTCTTTCCCAGACATTTTCTCGTAAACACTTTGTGACCACAATCAGGAATTGATGACATTGACTTGACAAAGCTTGTGAGAAATAATGTGGCTGTCGGTATACCAGATGCAAGGTGTTGGTGACTAGGTCGATCTTCTTGTTTGTCTTCATCATTAAACATAAATTATGCAAGAGTTAAATCTACCTATTGCAGGTCTTTCTTTAGGCATGAAATGTTATCTAAATTATTCATTAAACATTTATTAACAAAATAAGACCATAATCAACCCTTGATGGCAGCGGATACTCAAGATTTTATCCAGAACGGTTCGCTATTTACAAATTTAATTTAGAAATGGTAAAGCGAGGCTGACTCTCGAATATACCAGCCCCCTGGTTACCACTATGCACACATCTTGTCAAAACTACAAACTGTGATAAACAGGCGCGGATCCGGGGGGGGGGGGGCACCCGGCGCACGCCTCCTCTATTTTTTTACGGTGGCGAACAATTTTTAGCTCCATATATTCTCGCGGGAAAGGAGAATAAAAACAGTTTAGGTTGGAAATCGTAATTTACAGTACTATTATGAAATTAGTCCTTGAGGGCATTTTTCTCCACTCAAAAATCATGGGTCGGGCTTCGCACTCCTAACTTGGTGCAGCACGCCCCCCCCCTTTCTGAAAATCCTGGATCCGCCCCTGATAAAGGCTCAGTATGAAGTAATTTGAATGAAATTTTCAATATTTTCATTTTACATTTTCTATTTTTGATCTATTATAGCAAGAAGAGTCAGCTCTTTATCTAAATCTTACAAATGTCTTGTTTCAGGCAATACTCAAACATAAACTGGTGGATCCAATTCTTCAGGTGTTATTTCCTATTTTATGTGCTAATGAAGATGAAGATGATGATGAGGATATAGAAGAAATAGAGTCTCATACACCTGCTCAATATGTACCACAGGTATAGAAACAGGGGCAAATAACTCTACTGTACTACAATCAGGAATAATTTATGACCAGTCATTAACTCACTATTGACTAAAAGTGTTAAACCGTGAAGTGTCTTGTGCGTGGTGCTGGATGTAGGGCCTGACAAGATACATTGTCTAGTCCTTTGGATTAATCAAACAAAAACAAGGTCCTGTGTACACATATGCATGTACGTAAAATAACCCTATACAGTTAAAATGCCAATTATATAGTATGGTGTATGTCCCTCTTCATTAAAAAGAAAACAGTCTGTGCAGAACAGTAGGACATTAAACCCCATTCCATTTCCAGACCAAAAATTCAAATACAAAACTGTCATGGAATAGACAGAAGAAGGAAATTGCTATTAATTAACAAACTATGATAATGGGAACTGAAAAAAGATGTAACAAATGCATTTTCAAACAGAATCTATTGTAGTTGATACAATTACAACCAAGTTCAACAGAATTGAGTCATATAAAGTTTATTTCTATAATGTAATTTAAATAAATATTTCTTTGTAATTGTAGGTTTTAGATACCATGTCCTTACATTTACCTCCCAAGAAATTTATTCCTAATCTAGTAAGTTATTTCTTTATGATATCATTATTCTCTTGTTCTCTGAATTCTGGGGATTATTGATATTTGTCTATCAGTGCAACTACCTGTCTGGACGTCATCCTTGATATTGACTTGGAACGGTTGAGGACATCAGGCTTAACATGGGTTTGTTATGGTGGGGACATCAGCCTTACTATCGACTTTCTAAAGTGGGAGATATCAGCCTTACTGTTGACTAGTTGAGACATCAGCCTTACTGTTAACTTGTTATGGTGGGGACATCAGCCTTACAGTTAACTTTTTGTGATGGGAACGTCAGCCTTACTGTTGATTTGTTATGGTGGGGACATCAGCCTTACTGTTGATCTGTTGTGGTGGGGGACATCAGCCTTACTGTTGATCTTTTAAGCTATGTAATGTTATACTTTAGAAAAGAGAAGGTTTTTAAGATTCAGTTTGTAACTGATCATATTATAACAAGTCATAGTTCCTTGCAAAGACTGGATGTTTTTTTATATATAAATTAATTACAATATTGCTACTTGAAAGGGGATGTTGTTTTGTATAGAAGGGGGGGTTGGGATGGCCTAGTGGTCTAGAGTGCCGCACTTCGACCTCTAGCTGGCCGGTCACCTTTGGCTTGCGGCTGTGGTTTCGATCCCTGGTGTGAGCGTATGTGGCATTGAGATAGGGGCGCCTTCTCAACCTCGTGGGTTTCCTCCGGGCACTCCGGTTTCCTCCCACTGCTAAAGGACCCATACGCGCAAGTGAATTATTGAAATAAAATTGAAACCATATGTTAGTCCCAAAATGACCTAGTTTGTGTCGAGTGGACGTTAAACCCCATTTCTCTCTCTCTCTCTCTTGTTCTGTGTAGAATTGAATGTTTATTGATAATTGTACATTTATTGAATTATTATAGATGCCATTAATTGAAGGAGCATTAGCCAATGAAAATCCTTGTCACAGAAAGGCTGGTTATATTGCGATGGCTGTAATTGTTGAAGGCTGTGCTGATCATATCATGAACAAGTAAGTGTTTGTGAGGGGGGGAGAGGAGCCACAGTGGAGGGATGGGGGGAGGGCATCGTGGCTTGATGATTATGTTAGCTAACCAATGTTCCTCAAGATTCTCAAGCATAGTAGACTCTTGTATGAGGTGCTGAAATAAGGGTTGATTTCTACTTTCCTGCACTGACTGGGGGGGGGGGGGTTGGGATGGCCTAGTGGTCTAGAGTGCCGCGCTTCGACCTCTAGCTGGCCGGTCACCTCTGGCTGGCCGGTCATCTCTGGCTTGCGGCTGTGGTTTCGATCCCTGGTGTGAGCGTATGTGACATGGATATAGGGGCGCCTTCTCAACCTCGTGGGTTTCCTCAGGGCACTCCGGTTTCCTCCCGCTGCTAAAGACCCCTACGCGGAAACGAATTATTGATATAAAATTAGATCATACCTTAGTCGCGAAATGACCTGGTTTGTGTCGAGTGGAGTTAAACTCCATTTCTCTCTCTCTCTCTCTCTGCACTGACAGGGCTATTGAAGAAGGGTGGTTGAGGCAAAGTGGCTAGTCATCATGTGGATGCAACAGAAATTCAAAACAGAGACGATTAGTTTTTAATGTCCACTTGACTCAAACTAGGTGATTTGGGGACTAACATCCGGTTAAATTTTTATTTCAATAATTTGCTTGTGCGTACAGGTTCTTAGATGTTGGATAGGCAACCCAATCCATGTCGCATACGAGCAAGGAATTGAATCCACGCCACTGATTCAATGACAGAACTTACGATCTAAAGTTCATACATTAAACCATGAGAAAACCCTACCACACCTCCTAATTCAATGGTTTATGCCTGTATTCTTTCACCCAGTTATTAATAGCCGGGTTCGGGTTTGTGTAGAAAAGTAGTACATTAAACCCTATTTCATTTAATTTCATGTCTGACATGCTAGTTCTAAATAAATAAAACATTGATTTTCTTTCAGACATTTAAAAGCTGTATTACACTGTGTTTGTAAAGGACTCAACGATCCTGATAATACTGTTCGAAATGCTGCTCTTTTCGCTTTGGGACAATTCTCAGAACATTTACAGGTAATTCTATATTGATATTAATCTTTTTATACATCCACATTAAAGTATGGTAAAAACAGACATCAGTCTCCATTCGACTTTCCATACACACACGGCTATCTACAACCTCAGTGCCCAGAGAGAAGGTTAACGTTTGTATTTCTCTGGGAAAAATTCTCTGGCCATTTTTCAGTCAGAATTCGGTTCGGTTCCTAACCTCCTCCACCAGTGGTTCCTTCAAACATTTTCTGCGTCCTGATTTTCCACAGCCGATATGATGATTTACCGGGAACTGTTCTCAAGACACTTTAGTCCTATCATTCTTAATTCTGATATCTTATTTATTTTCAGCCTAATATCAGTAAATTTGCATCAGAGTTACTGCCCCTTTTGTTTCAATATCTGGGTCAAATTAGTCAAGAACCAGATAAGAATCCTAAAGGGCTGACAAAGATTTATTATGCACTGGAAGTTTTCTGTGAAAATTTAGGTAAGTTATGTTGGTATAGGTGACTTGTTGCTTCCGTTGGGAACTGAACCATCAATCTGTAACAAAGGCCTGATGATAATGCTGGGATCAAATATCATTGAATTGGTGTATGGCTATACACCTTTCCACTGTATTGAATCACAAGATGCCAATCGGAATGGTTGACGCTCTCTGCCTTATTTATGAGTAATTCTCTAAAAAAATTTGATTTCAGGTACCAAAAAAATCATTATTTATTTATTTATGTAGCGCCTATTATCCATTAAATTGGCGTTGTTTCGATTTCCCAATTGTACGTGACAAGGAGTTGAGGTGCCTGTCCAACCTTGTAGGTTTGCTCTGTGCCTTCCAGTTACCCCTGCTGAAGACCACTACAAGCAAGCGAATTATTAGAATAAAAATAAACCATATGTAAATCCCAAAATGGCGTAGTTTGTCTCTCTCTATCAGAGTTCAGTTCTCTGTCAAAGATATTGATGTTATATTGAATTAAAGGGATGAGTCTTTAAGTGGTTTTGAAATCTAGAATAGTTCCTTCTTCTTACACATATTGAGGTGGCTTATTAATGTATATTTTTTTTGAATAGAGAAAGAAATCTTGCCATATCTTCCCCCACTAATGGACCATTTACTTGCTGTGCTGAAATCCGATCATATTCGATCTAAAGAATTAGCTATCTCTGCTATTGGTGCTACAGGTAACAATATATGTTATATTTCATTTGACTTGGTGAAGGTGGGGAGGTGAAGGACGGGGGTTAGTCAAGCTTCAAGGGCATTGGACTGGTGTGGACCAATGAGATCCTGTTTAAACCAGGTTCCTTCATGTCAAAAAGTAGTACCCGTGAACCTGACCAGGAAAGTGTCTTTATTTGTCATGGATTTGTCAAGGTCCAAACATGGGGCAATACTATGTACCGGAAAACAACATGTTATACTAAATACCGGAAAAACACTAAATACAGGAAAACATACAAAATACCGGAAAACACCCTAAATAGGCAGCTCGGAAAACAGACAAAAAAACTAACCCTAACCCTAACCCACAACGGAAAAACCTAACCCTAACCCACGCACACAGGATCAGGCTCCGGGCTACCTATTTAGTGTGTTTTCAGGTATTTAGTGTGTTTTCCGGTATTTAGTGTTTTTCCGGTGTTTTCCAGGTGTTTTCCGGGCGTTTTCCGGTACATAGTATTGCTGCAAACATGTCCATATTGGCATGTAGAATGAGGTTTTACAGTTATTATTTTGACTACAGCAATATTTTTTGGACAAATCTGCTCCTATTTGAAACGAATCTGATTATAACAAAGATCCTGTTTTGTTTTGTTTTTTATAGTTCAAAATTTCATTTTACTTGTCTTCACAAATCTAGAATCTGGAAGATTTCAGTCCTTCAAGTTTATAAAATTGTGCGGGAGCCATAAGAAGCTCCCGCCAATTTCAAAAATGAGAGAAAAGCTCCTGTGGAAAAACTCTTCGTAATCATATTGTATTTATACTTTGGGCTTGTTTAATATTTGGTGAATATGTTTGGTGAATATGGTAGCATCAGAATAATCAACATGGAAACTGATAGCTTGAACTTGTGCAATTTAAAAATGAACAAAAACTGAAAGGAGTTTATTAATCTCAGTATTTAGGAGAGCGATTTAGCTAATTTGCAGAAGTCTTTAATGACTCTCGCGAAGGAAAGCCCAGGTGGGCTGAGAGGAGCAAGAGCGAAAGCTCCCCTTAAAAGTGAAGCACTGAGATTTGTTGCATAAGACACATTCTGGTTGAAGTGAACTGTGGATAAACCACTAGAAACATCAACGCTGATTGATTAATCACGGGGGGTTGGGATGGCCTAGTGGTCTAGAGTGCCGCGCTTCGACCTCTAGCTGGCCGGTCACCTCTGGCTTGCGGCTGTGGTTTGGAGCCCTGGTGTGAGCGTATGTGGCATGGAGATAGGGGCGCCTTCTCAACCTCATGGGTTTCCTCCCGGCACTCCGGTTTCCTCCCACGGCTAAAGACCCCTACGCGCAAGCGAACTATTGAAATAAAATTAAAACCGTATGTTAGTCCCGAAATGACCTGGTTGTGTTGAGTGGACGTTAAACCCCATTTCTCTCTCTCTCTCTCTCTCTCTACCGCTCAGATCTTCATGTAGTGTAGGCCATCAAAAGTATAAAAAAAAAATGGAGCAAAACGAAATATGGATCTGTATTTTAATCAGATTGATTTGAAACTTGACCATTCTTTGAGACACAATAACTCTGTTTCTAATTAAAAAGTGTTCATTGACTGAGATGACAAGCATTTTCTGCTCAGGCTAGACAGAGAGAAGCAATTTGATCTGATGATGATTGGGGAAAGGATGGATAGCTTTGATTCTTATTGGATGAGACTGATGAAACTTAGTGGTTATGTTCAGTACATTGATACCTTGACTAAGAACCCTTGCACAGTTGGAGCAGAACAGTGGAACATTAAACCCAATTTCATTTCTTTTATTACAGCTACAGCAGCCAAAGATGCCATGAAACCATATTTCAATGAGATAATTGAACAATTAAAAAGTTACTTGATTGCTGGGAATTCAGAAGAAATGAAAAAATTACAGCTTCAAACAATAGGTTAGTACTTCCTTTCTTTTTTTCAATAATTTGTCTTAGAATGCCCATCGGTTGCTTTCAGGGATATAATCATCACAGGACCTGCATGGCTCAATGAGTAAGAGTAAGACACTGGCTTGCTAATCAGGTCTTGGGTTCACTCCCTTTGTTGGCTAAGTTATGTCATTTTATGCTTATGTCTATATTGTCCATCTTACACAATAGGTCAATGCCTTGATGGGGTTTGAAGATGAGCATTTTCTGCTTAGGGTAGGCAGACATCGGGAATTTGATTGATTGATGCTTTTTTGGCACGATAGATTTGGTTATAATTAACTGAGAGCTATGAAACTCTGAATATAGATTCATTATATATTATATCATTACCTTGACTAAGTTCGATGGTGAGAATTTCTGCTTAGGCTAATAAGCAATAAACAATTTGATTGGTCAAGACTTTGGAACGTAACAACTCTGCTTTAATTGAGATAGAATGTGTAAACTTGATGATGATGTTCATTAGGTGAATGTTTTGACTTGAGTTCAATAATTAACATTTCGAGCTGAAGCTAAGCAATTTCATTAGTCGATGCTTTTGGACAAGATAATCTTTTATATTTTTGTATATGAAATTATATTATATAATTATGTACAGTTCATATGGGTACCTAACAGTAGAAGCTATGTACTATATAAATTTGTCAATAATAATAATAATTTGGGGTATTTTAGCCAGTAATGTTATAATTATAATTGTTTAATGATTTCAGATACATTGGGTATTTTAGCTAGAAATTGTGGTAGTGACATATTTCAACCATTAGCTAAAGAATGTTTACAACTTGGTTTAAATTTACTAGAAGCTGCAGATGATCCTGATTTACGTAGATGTGTGTAAGTAGATATCACGTTCACCTGGTTCTACTTGAGCCACTAACACCACGGTTCGCATATTTGAAAATGTGATTTCCAGTACTCGAAAATCCTGGAAAAACAAGATTGCTCCTTTAAACTTCTGGAAAATTAACATTTCCTGTTTCGCTATATATTTTAAGTTATAAAACGGAATGTAGTCATCGAATGTTTCTTCAACAGTTTACGAGTTTGTCGCAGTAAATGTCATTCAAAATATACATTATGATGTAGAATTCTATACAGGGACTCCTGGAATCTGGTAAATAACTCCTGGAAAACTCTTGGAGTTTTAAGTTTACTGAGTTGTGCTCAACCTGAACAAATGGAAGGAAAATTCAATTGTCCGAGTATATTATTAGTACCTCATAGCACACTATCCTTTCCTTGTAACATACACCACATTGTCTGGCCATATTATAAGGCTGGTTGAGTGCTGAAAAATAGGAAATGAAACCCTCATTTCATTTATTTTGATCTGTTGTTATTATTTTTCAGTTACTCTCTTTTTGCCGCTATTTCTAATCTATTGAAGACGGAAATGAGCGAATACTTAGAAAAGATCGTAAACTACATGTTACTATCGATCAAGTCTAAAGAAGGTGTAACAGTAAGTAATAGACTAGATTAGTAGGAATATTTGGGCTAGATTTTTAGGAGAGAGACGGGTTAAATCTTGGTATTGGAAAATGCCTTCGAATCATCCGGTCTGGTTCCTTTTATCTTAGGTGATTAGGCGGTCGGAAATGGTTAGTGTGTGTGAGTATGGGATCATAAAATCTGTCGTTGAGTCAAGTGGCGTGATTTCGAATCCCTGCTTGTCCAATCTCTTGAGGGGGGGGGGGATGGCCTAGTGGTCTAGAGTGTCGCGCTTCGACCTCTAGCTGGCCGGTCACCTCTAGCTTGCGGCTGTGGTTTCGAACCCTGGTGTGAGCGTATGTGGTATGGAGATAGGGGCGCCTTCTCAACCTCGTGGGTTTCCTCCGGGCACTCCGGTTTCCTCCCATTGCTAAAGACTCTTACGGGCAAGCGAATTATTGACATAAAGTTGAAATCATATGTTAGTCCCAAAATGACCTAGTTTGTGTCGCGTGGACGTTAAACCCCATTTCTCTCTCTCTGCTTGTCCAATCTCTTGGGTATTCTCTAGGTCCCCTGGATTCCTCCCACTTCTAAAGACCCCTACGCGTAATGAGATTATTGATATGATATTGAACCATGTGTTAGTCTCAAAATCACCTAGATTGTGTAGGGAAGACTAAGGTGCTTGTTCACTAACTATAGTCTCTTATCATCCAGAAAAATATTCTACGTATGTTGAAGACTAGGAGGTTCTGGGTAGCCGAGACTACAATAACAAGAGTTTTTACAGCAAGATTTCCTGGTTTGGGGATTGTATGGCCGAATGGTTAGCCCGTGTGAGATGTATCATAAGGTGTAACATTTCGATTCCCTGATTGTATGTACTGACGAGGAGTAGGGTCGTCTGTCCAACTTTATGGGGTTTCTCCCGATCCGCCGGTTTCCTTCCGCTGCTAAAGACCCCTAAACGCAAGCGAATTATTTTAGTCCAGAAGTTATCTAGTTTGTGTCCAGTGGATAGTAAACCCGATCTCTCTCTCCCTCTTGTCTGAGTGGGTCCTCACAAACCAAATGGGTTGTTCTAGACACAAGTCCAACTTGTTATTTTGTGTATTTTATTTCTCAGACCCATTTTAAAGAAGACACTGATGCTATAGCTGTTTTTAACGAAGATGATTTATTAGATGAAGAAGATATCGGTGATGAGGATTCAGATGAAGAAGAGGGTCAAATAGAAGGGTAAGGGTTAGAGTAACAAGGGGTCACTATTTATCATGATATCCAGGGGTCATTGTGTAGCATGATATCCAGGGGTCACTTTGTCCAGCCTCGTGAGGCTTCTCCAGTTTCCTCCCACTGCTAAAGACCCCTATGTGCAAGCGAATTATTGAAATAGAATTAAAAACCATATGTTAGTCCCTAAATGACCTAGTTTGTGACGAGTGGACGTTAAACACCATTTCTCTCTCTCACACTATGTAATACATATATCAGGATACTAGGGTCACTGTGTAATACATATATCAGGATACTAGGGGTTACTATGTAACACATATATCATGATACTAGGGGTCACTGTGTAATACATATATCATGATATACTAGGGGTCACTATGTAATATATATATCATGATACTAGGGGTCACTGTGTAATACATATATCAGGATACTAGGGGTCACTGTGTAATACATATATCATGATACTAGGGTCACTGTGTAATACCTATATCATGATATACTAGGGTCACTGTGTAATACATATATCACAAATCCCCATGTATACTCCTGTAAATAGGTGGAAAACTCACTGTTGAGCTTCGGAAGGGTATTGGTTGTAATTGGCATCATGCATGAGACAGGGTATGCTTACTCTTTCTAGAACACCTGATACCATTTCTCATTTATTAGGGGAACATGGAAACAAAATAGAGGATGCTTACTCTTTCTAGAACACTGGATGCCTCATCTCCCATACCTAACATACCATTGTTGTAGAGAACAACTGATGACACTTCTCTAAATACCAAAGTGATATTGTATGTTTGTGTTTTATATATTACAGTGTGACTGTAGAGAATGCTTATTTAGATGAAAAAGAGGATGCTGTTTGTTCATTGGGAGAAATAGCTGAAAATGTTGGGTAATTATTTCACCTTTCATATTTATGCACTATTCTTCATTTGAGGTGTTTTGAATCCCTGATTCGTAAAGTTGAATCTCTGAAAGGAAGATTAGTCCAAAAATGGTTCTGTTCTGTCAGAATGTCATGAATATTCATGACATTTGCATATATGAATTTTAATGAGTTGCATATTTCCGCAGCCATGGACTTCCTGTTGTATTTTTTTCATCTGAATTCTGTCAATAATACAAGATCCAACAAGGTTTGTGTTTTAACCAGTTCTGAATGGGTGAATCTCGATCACCACCTACTATAGGGGGGTTGGGATGGCCTAGTGGTCTAGAGTGCCGCGCTTCAACCTCTAGCTAGCCGGTCACCTCTGGCTTGCGGCTGTGGTTTCGACCCCTGGTGTGAGCATGTGTGGCATGGAGAGAGGGGCGCCTTCTCAACTTGGTGGGTTTCCTCCGGGCACTCCGGTTTCCTCCCACTGCTAAAGACCCCTATGTGCAATCGAATTATTGAAATAAAATTTAAAACCATATGTTCGTCCCAAAATGACCTAGTTGTGTCGAGTGGACGTTAAACCCCATTTCTCTCTCTCTCTCTATTCTGTCAGTATTTATAAAGGTCTTCTTCCAGTGGCATTTATCAATTAACACTCGTAATAAACACAAAAGCACATTATTATCTTGAAAACGTTCAGAGAATCCTCACCAAATTTTGCTTTAATCCAAGTGGTCCTGGCTTTGATCCCATGATCCTTGGGTTTTATCGGGTTTTATCCTCAGGCTAGGAAAAATCCATCTAGACTTTTGAAAAATAAAGATGCTGCTTACACGATGTTAAATATCACCTGCCCTGACAAAATGTCCCTCACAGCGCACAGAATGGCAGCTACGATGGCTAAGTTCGTAAGACGCTGGCTCGCTAGTTTGATGGTCGCGGATTAGCTCCCAGTGTTTGCTGTTGTCCACACAAAATTTGCCTCAAAACATATTGTATGGTGTATGTCTGTCTTCATTAGCCCAGTCAGAGCAGAATAGTAGGATATTAAACATTTCATAGTTTGAACTACCTTTCCTTTTACTATAAAAAATAATTTTATTTCCAGTGCACCGTTCATGCCATTCCTAGAACAGAGTTACACACAAATATTTGATTTATTAGATTATCCAGCAGAAGGCATAAAGAAAGTGACTATAGCCTCTCTTTCCCAGTTCTGTATTTGTGTTTATAGAGTGTGTATAGAAACTGGTCTTGATCAAACAGGTATGACTAATAATAAAATTATATTTCTGTATCTTGATTAGTGATGTATGATGTAAGATTTAGTTAAAGAGTTGTCTGTTCCTGCTATAATAGTTATCAAGTTTCACAGATGTTCTAATCCATGTAAAGCAAGGCTGTTCAATGGTCTAGAGCGTAAAACGTTTTTTATGCGCCCACATTTTCATGTGGACGTATATTGTCGTCGCAACCTGGATGTCTGTTCGTCCACAATTGTTTGTGAACAGTCTACAGGTCACAATTTTTATTCGATTTCAATGAAACTTGAAATATAGGTTAATCAACCTAAAATCTTGGTTCCTTTCGATATCGGCATGCATCGGACTGTAACTTCGTGGATTATGGCCCCTGATTGTACGAAAATCACTTTTTTAACTTGTGAACACTGTAGAGGTCACAATATTGAACCGATTTTGAAATACATGTTTATAACCCAAAGATCTTGGTTCCTTTCGATATTTGTGCATATCGGATCAGTATTTCCTGAATTATGGCCCCTGATTGTCCGAAAAATCACTTTCTTATTAGTTTGTTCTCTATCCATCTCTCGAAAATGTGGGTGTATCCTGCCTGGCAGCCGCTGGTTAACATTTGTACCCAAAATAAAGACCATATGTTAGTCCTGAATTGACCTAGTTTGTGTCAAGTGGACTTCTTTTACTCGCTCGCCCTATGTCTCTCTCAAGGTGAATTATTAAGCTCTCAAATTGCAGAACTTTTTGAACCCTCAAAACTGTATGAATGCTATTGTAAATGCCCCCCATTACCTACAAAAGAATAAATATGCGACAACCCTAGTTGACTACTCAGACGATTTAGGTGTTGTGGGCATATGTTTCATTGCCTGGCAACCTATCTTTCCGTATGCCTTCCAAATAAGTGCAAGGGCGTGGGATGTTGGTGACTAGTCACCTCGGTTTCTTTTTACAAGGAATTTGTTTAGTTTACTCATATAATTGCTATCTTTCCTTCCTGTATTTGATTATACAGGATAATATTGAAACTTTTATCAGGAAGAACTACCACAGGATGTAGATAAAATGATAAAAGTGTGGAATAACCTTCATCTAAGTACATGTATTAAAAATTTGATCCCTGTATAAGGAAATTTAAAACTTGACTGATAGGGATAAAAACTATACCCCCTTATTTAAACTTTGATAAAAGCAAAAGTCAAATATTACCACTTGAAACTTGAAATATAGATTCATTGTGCGCATATCGAATTGTTGCTTCCTGGATTATGGCCCCAAATTTTAATCAACTTTTTGAGCTTGTTCTCTGTCCCTCTCTTGCAATATTTTGTGCATAACTTGCGAGTTAGGGATGTCGCGTGAGATGAATTGTATTGTGGATGGTATTTTCGACACCAATCAATTAGGATCTATGTGAGTTTTCTCCTGGTCCTCTGGTTTCCTTTTTGAATAAAATTGAACCATGTGTTAGTCCTGAAATGACTAGTTTGTGTCAAGTGGACGTTAACCCATTTAACCCTGAGCCAATTAAAAGATTATCTTCCCTAACCCTAAGCTCATTGAACCAGCAGGGCCCATCTTCCTAAGCCAATTACAGGATTATTGTTAATCCTAATACCCTCTACAAAATTGCAAATAATTAAAAAAATATTTTTTATACATAAAAATACTCTGTTACAAAAATGTACACATTGTCGTGTTCTTTCCAATGATATAAAATTCAATTTTACAAAGTAGCATGTATATTACTATAAATAATATTGAAAAGCCAGTTCCACTAAAATTATGACTTTTCTCGATCATATTGGCAAAATAATGTGAAAAAGTATCCCTTACGAGTTTTTTATACGCCCACATTTTCATGTGGACGTATATTGTCGTCGCCCCTGTTCGTCCGTCCGTCCGTCCACAATTGTTTGTGAACAGTCTACAGGTCACAATTTTTATCCGATTTCAATGAAACTTAAAATATAGGTTTATCACCCTAAGATCTCGGTTCCTTTCGATATTGGCATGTATCGGACCGCAACTTCATGGGTTATGGCCCCTGATTGTACGAAAAATCACGTTTTTTAGCTTGTGAACAGTGTAGAGGTCACAATTTTGAACCGATTTGGATGAAACTTTAAATGCATGTTTATAACCCAAAGATCTTGGTTCCTTTCGATATTTGCGCCAATCGGATCGTAACTTCCTGAATTATGGCCCCTGATTGTCCGAAAAATCGCACTTTTTAGCTTGTGGTCCCTCCGGAGGTCAAAATTGTTATCCGATTTAAAAAAACGTTTGATTATATCACCGTCCCATGGTTATGAAGGTTGAGTTCGAATTTCGTGAAAATCGGACCAAAATTGACGGACAAAATGGCCGCCGTTTGTACGCGAATAGTGTGAAAATATGTTATATCAAGGTTGTGGACCTTATAGAGGTCACAATTTTGAATCGATTTTGATGAAACTTGACATGTATGTTTATAACCCAAAGATCTTGGTTCCTTTCGATATATGCGCGCATCGGATCGTAACTTCCTGAATTATGGCCCCTGATTGTCCGAAAAATCACCCTATTTAGCTTGTGGTCCCTCTGGAGGTCAAAATTGTTATCCGATTTAAAAAAACGTTTGATTATATCACCTTTCCATGGTTATGAAGGTTGAGTTCGAATTTCGTGAAAATCGGACCAAAATTGACAGACAAAATGGCCGCCGTTTGTACGCGAATGGTGTTCAAATATGTTATATCAAGGTTGTGGACCTTATAGAGGTCACAATCTTGAACCGATTTTGATGAAACTTGACATGTATGTTTATAACTCAAAGACCTTGGTTCCTTTCGATATTTGCGCCCATCGGATCGTAACTTCCTGAATTATGGCCCCTGATTGTTCGAAAAATCGCCCTTTTTAGCTTGTGGTCCCTCTGGAGGTCAAAATTGTTATCCGATTCAAAAAACCGTTTGATCATATCACCATTCCATGGTTATGAAGGTTGAGTTCGAATTTCGTGAAAATCGGACCAAAATTGACGTACAAAATGGCCGCCGTTTGTAAGTGAATTGTGTGAAAATATGTTATATCAAGGTTGTGGACCTTAAAGAGGTCACAATTTTGAACCGATTTTGATTAAAATTGACATGTATGTTTATAACCCAAAGATCTTGGTTCCTTTCGATATTTGCGCCCATCGGATCGTAACTTCCTGAATTATGGCCCCTGATTGTCCAAAAAATCGCCCTTTTTAGCTTGTGGTTCCTCTGGAGGTCAAAATTGTTATCCGATTTAAAAAAACATTTGATTATATCACTGTTCCATGGTTATGAAGGTTGAGTTCGAATTTCGTGAAAATCAGACCAAAATTGACGGACAAAATGGCCGCCGTATGTACGCGAATGGTGTGAAAATATGTTATATCAAGGTTGTGGACCTTATAGATGTCACAATTTTGAACCGATTTTGATGAAACGTGACATGCATGTTTATAACCCAAAGATCTTGGTTCCTTTCGATATTTACGCCCATCGAATCATAACTTCCTGAATTATGTCCCCTGATTGTCCGAAAAATCGCTTTTGTTAGCTTGTGGTCCCTCTGGAGTTCAAAATTATTATCCGATTTAAAAAAAATGTTTGATTATATCACGGTTTCATGGTAATGAAGAGAGAATTTGAATTTTGTGAAAATCGGACCAGAGTTGACGGATAAAATGGCCGCCGTCTGTACGCGAATTGTGTAAAAATATGTTATATATTAAGGTTGTGGACCCTATAGAGGTCACAATTTTGAACTGATTTTGATGAAACTTGAAATACATGTTTATAACCTAATGATCTTGATTCCATTGCGTATTTGCCCATATCGGATCGTAACTTCCTGAATCATGGCCCATGATTGTACGAAAAATCACCCTTTTTAGCTTGTGGTCCCTCTGGAGGTCACAATTATTATCTGATTTAAAAAAACGTTTGATTATATCACAGTTACACCGTAGTTATGGGTGAGTTTGAATTATGATTTTCTGATGATTACTTAAAATGCAACAACTCTTGTTGACTGCCCGGACGATTTGGCTGCTGTGTGGGCGTATGTTTCGTTGCCTGGCAACCTATTTTTTTAAAAAAATAAAACAAAAATATAATCCCTCGTGTTGGCAGCAGTGTTCTAAGTAAGTATAAATATAACTTTTAAAAAGAAATATCACCCCAAATAACGGTCATTTCATCGCCTACGGCATTTAACATTTAACATTTGGATATATATGACGGGAATTGTCGTTTTCTTTGCTTCATTGCGTCGAAAATAAAAATATATATTTGAAATCTTGGACAGTGTAATATTCCCCTATTTAGCTTGTATTAAATCCTAAAAGTTTTGATTCAATTTAGCTTCCCAAAGTCTAGAATTATTAGCCGTATGTTTCCTGTTGTCATCTGTTTGAGCGAGCGAATCCAAAATGGCGGCGACACGCTTGATCTCGGCTCGAGTAAACGCATTCTTCGCATCATAACGTCAAAAAAAATAATAAATAGTTGATTTCTTCGACATTATCATATTCCACAATATACCTGGCAGTAAATCATAAAATCTGATTCTATTTCACTCTCAATATCATATAATTATTAGCCGTAAGTGACAGCGTGAAAATATTGGAATAGTGCCAAATTGAATGACACAGTGTGAATTTTCACCTCTGACCTTTTACGTAAATACTGAAAGATCCGGTGTTGAAACATATATTTTTTATTGGATGATTAGCGAATTAAACATTCCTTTTCATCGCGGGTTTTACTTTTATTACCCAATCACCATTAATTAATGACATAGAAACAATAGAAGTAAGTTGATTGATTTCTCGCTTGGGTTTGCTAATGCCGTTGCCAAGTATGAAAGGTCCGCGTGTTGATTCGCTACCATGACCCACGTGCCGCGAGTTGTTTCGCTACCGTAAAAAATGGGTATCCCATTTGTCCCTCTCTCTGTACTTCCTCTTGTTTGAACTAAAATATAACCTTTTATAAGACTTTTGTTGTTTTAATGTATCAAATACACCAGTTAAAAACTATGTGCATAGTTTTGTGTTTCTGGATCAAAGTTGTAAACAGTGATTGAAAGTTGAGTAAATTCTTAACTTTAGTCTGATAATGCTTTGTGAACACAGGGCCTGGTGTCTTATATCTAGGTTTCCTTATAAAATATCCTGCAATTTTGATTGAAATAATATAAATGTATTTCAGCGTTAAAGACTATGTTAAATGCTATGGTACCACGGTTCTTAGAGATAATCCAAACAGATATAGATAGAACAGTCGTGATGTCTGCCGTTGATTCACTAGAGGAATTATTGACTAAAATAGGTCAACCAGTGTTAGAAATAACAGGGGCAACGAATCCTATACTTACAGCCATGAAAAAAATATTTACACATAAGGTATTTATCTGATATTCTGGAGGTCACATGTTCGATCCCTGCATTGCCCAAGAAAGTTCATCATGATTTTCCGGCGTGGTTTCCACTTGTCAGTGGTGCAGGGTGGAGAACCTGACAAGGACAGCTGTCTAGTCATTCGGATGGTATGAAAAACCAAGGTCGCGTGTCCACATTTATGTGCACGTAAACTTGGAAAATGATGTGCCTACTTTTTAAAGAGATCATATATATTATGTATTAATTACTCACTAGGTGGCATGTCAAGATGATGAAGATGAAGATGATGATCAACAGGCCGAGTACGATGCCATGTTGATAGAATCAGCAGGAGATGTCCTTCCCACAATGGCTAAACTTGTCGGTGGTCCAGAATTCCTACCATTCTTCAGAAGTTTCCTCACAGATTTGCTCAAAAGATTGGTGAGTATAAAGCATCAATCGGCATCTTATATAAGCCAAAATTATTTGTTGTTATTAATCAACTTTTAAACATCATTCTGTCTTCAATAACCTTAGGATCGCGTGTTCAAGCCCTGCATTGGCCGAGAAAATTCATCAGGGTTTTCTGCCGTTGCTCCCCTGTGTCATTGGAGCAGAGGGCCTGGCAAGGGTCAAAATTTTGTCGTTCAGATGCAACCAAATTCAGAGGTCCTGTGTACACATTGCCGTGCACGTAAAAGACCCCTTGGCAGTAAAAATTCAATATGAGAGTAAGCGGTAGTGCCGCTGTCCAGGCAAAAATTCCCTCATAGCACACTGTATGGCATATGTCCATCCAGTCGGAGCAGAACAGTAGGACATTAAACAGCCTCACAGACAACCAGTGTAATAGTTCTCAATATGGAGTAATAAAAGATTAAATTTTCTTTTTAACAGAAAGCTACAAGTTCCGTCCCAGAAAAATCTTTTGCTGTAGGAACATTAGCTGAGGTTGTGCAAGCTTGCGGAGCCGCCTCGGCCGAATTTGTTGATACACTTTATCCGTTATTTATGAAACATATACAAGACGAAGACGAGGAAGTGAAGAGTAACGCTGTTTTTGCTGTTGGTGTTTTAGCTCAATATGGTGGTGAAAAGCTCCATAGGTAGGCATGTTATATCAACTTCTTTGTTTCTGGTGACAGTTTGTTGTCTTAAGGCTTTGGAGTGACTGTCTGTGCAAGATGACTATTTGCTGTTGGTTGAGATGGTCAGCAGGTTCCTATGGCTATTTCTATTATAGTCTTTTACAGAATTGGAGTGACTATTCCCCTGCAAGATGACCGTATGCTGTTGGTTGATATGGTCACCAGATTTCTGTGCCATTTCTATTATAAGCTGGGGGGGCGGGGGGGTTGAATGGCTGAATGGTTAGCACATGCGTGCTGTATCATAAAGCCTGTCATTGAGTCAACTAGGGTGGTTTCGAATCCTCGGTTGTATGTGACAAGGAGTAGGTTCGTCAGTCCAACCTCCTGGGTTTTCTCTGGGTCCTCCGGGTTTTCTCTCATGGCTAAAGACTCCTAAGCGCAAGCGAATTAATGAAATAAAATTAAACCATATGTTAGTCCCGAAATGACCTAGTTTGTGTTGAGTGGACGTTAAACCCCATTTCTTTCTCTCTCTCTATTATAAGCTAGCTAGTGCAGTTACAGCTGGATACCTTACATCATGTTCTCCTCGAAGTTTAAATGGCTGTTAAAGACAATTGGGGTGCTCGATTGTCAGTCTGGAACGTCTCAAATTGACAGACTTGCAATCAAGGGATAAAGAATCCAGCCCTGTCAGAGTTCTGCCAGTCCCAACAGCTGAAATTGGTATGAGTAGAATCGTGACATATTTTATTTAATGAATATGATTCAGCTGCCATGATTGGTTGATATATATGTCATGCAGTTGGCATATGTGTTGTACTACAAAATTCTCATTTTCGCTCGATTGACACTATTTTGAGAATTGAATTCTAGAACACTCAATCGAGTATCCCCAATGTTTTAATTTCTGTAATTTTCTTGTGATATTTAAGAAAATGTTTTGATTTCAGTAAATTCCCTGTGATATTAAAGACATTATTTGATTTGGTGTCTGGTGACGAAGATAATCCACGAGTTTTAGATAATGTTTGTGCTGCCATCTGTCGGCTCATTCTGACCAATAGTAGTTGTATTCCATTTGATAAGGTTGGTTCTCTCTTTCGTTTTTCTGTGTGGGTGATCAAGTGGTCTAACACATGCAATCTAGATCATAAGGTCTGTCATAAAGGGGGGGGGGGCTAGTGGTCTAGAGTGCCGCGCTTCGACCTCTAGCTGGCCGGTCACCCCTGGCTTGCGGCTGTGGTTTCTATCCTTACTGTGAGTGTATGTGGCATGGAGATAGGGGCGCCTTCTCAACCTTGTGGGTTTCCTCCGGGCACTCCGGTTTCCTCCCACTGCTAAAGACCCCTACGCGCATGCGAATTATTGAAATAAAATTGAAACCATATGTTAGTCCCAAAATGACCTAGTTTGTGTCGAGTGAACGTTAAATCCCATTTCTCTCTCTCTCTTCCACAGCTAAAGACCGCTTCAAACCAGGGAGCAAGTGAAAAGACATAATTTATGTCAAGTGGATCTGCCTTTTGCATTTCTCCTTCAGATGGCACATTGTATTATCTACTCAAACCATTTGTTTTAGATGCCCTAGGTATAGTTGCCGGGATTTTAATTCTTATTTCTGACTTTGTTGAAAAGATATTGTTTGTTCTGTTTTCAGGTGATACCTGCCATTGTAAGTTTTCTACCATTAAAAGAAGATTATGAAGAGAATCACACAGTGTATCATTGTTTGATACAGTTATATAGTAACGGTAATCAACAGGTAGGTTGTTTCATCAACCACAGCGGGTAAGGTGCTGGCTCGCTAGCCTGGAGGTCACGTCTGCGATCCCTGGACTGGCCGAGAAAATTCATCCGACATAGTTTCTGTTTGTCAATGGTGAGGGCCTTACAAGGACAGATGTCTAGTGTTTCGGGTGGGATGAAAAACCAAGGTGCTGTGTATACATTGGCGTGCACGTGAAAGATCCCTTGGCAGTTGGAATTTGATATAAGAATTGGCCATAGTGCCGCTGTCTGGGCAAAATTTTGATCAATGATGGAAAAGTAGCTGTGTCCAGGCAAAGTTCCTCGGTATGTATTAGTTTGTGTAGCTGAAATAAAATAAAAATGAGGCTTAACGTACTACTGTTCTGGGCCATACACAGCGCGCTACGAGGTAAATTTTGCCTAGACAGCAGCACTTTGGCCTACTCTTATAGTGAATTCCAACTGCCAAGGGATCGTTTATGTACACTTTATCCCATCCAAATGTCCCTTGCCAGGCCCTCTGTCCTACACCACTGACAACAGGGAACCAAGCCTTTCTCCGCCAAGATCAAGAACGAACCCGAGACCTTCTGGTTAGTGATTTAACATCTTACTGGCTGAGCCACTGCAGCAGTTATATACTAATGGTAGTCAACAGGTATGTTGGCTGATCAATGACGGAATCTTTGCTATCCAGGCAAAACTCCTCATTATGTCTTTGTATGTGTAGCCAACTTTATTGGTCTTTAACTGTGGGATGAAACAGGAGGACCCATAGCAATACCCAGGGAGCTGTCTCTATGTACTGGCAGTTATTTATTGCCATGTTCAGCTGATACACAACAACAGCAGTGTATACCACAGTTGTTATAATGATACATGTACACCACAGATGTTGTAATGATACGTGTACACCACAGATGTTGTGATGATATTTGTTCACTATGGTTGTTGTAATGATACATGTACACCACAGTTGTTGTAATGATACATGTACACCACAGTTGTTGTGATGATATATGTTCACTATGGTTGTTGTAATGATACATGTACACCACAGTTGTTGTAATGATACATGTACACCACAGTCGTTGTAATGATACAAGTACACCACTGTTAATGAGTTCTCTATTTATCTGTATTATGGTATTTTACAGGTGATACAGTGTACACCACAGTTGTTAAGTTCTATTGCTATGGTTGTAGGTACAGACCAAATTAAACCAGGTATATTGTTTTATTCACCATTTCATGGGGTTTATATATAGATTTATACAGCCATGTTAATTATCAGGTTTGTAGAAAGAACCAGTACCCATGCTTGCTGATTATGTAGTTAATAGAACTCTCTGAATTATGTGAATTGTTTCTTGTATTATAGTACTGTACAGTAAGATCTATTTGATTAGTCCAACTTCAAGTTTGGCCAAAGGTCACAAGATTTATTTACATCTCGGTGACCTTGACAAAAATTGAGCTGGCCTTAACAAATAGATACTGTATAATAATGTTGGGGGTGCCAAAACTAATGGCTCATGCAGTTTCAGGCTGTCCTAAGTACTGAACGATTAAACCACATTTCATATACTCCTCTGTTTTTACTCCACAGAAACCCACACTATATTGATCCACTTCGCTAAACACATCAACGAAAAATACCCAGAAGAATTTCAGAAGGTCAAGGCAACACTACCAAACGACCTGAGCTCAAAACTGGACAGTTGTATAAATATGGTGAATGGGTCTTGAAGGTCAAGTCTGGAAAATTTTATCACAGAAGACTGGTATATTTTTCATTCGGTGACGTGAAATACAGAACTAATTTTATGCATATTATCTTACGTTGATGCAAGTCTTTCTGAATAACATGAAAACTTATTCCTACTGCATTTACACATTTTCTGAATTTTGGAGTCTATGTAATTGTCTATTTCTAAAATTTCTGATGGCTAACCCATAACCCCAAAGATTTTCTCTTGGTTCTTGGGTTTACTTAATCTTAAAGACACCTGCGTGCAAGCGAATGATTCCCAAAATAGCCTGATAAGTTTTAAGTAGGAGTTATACTCAGTAATGCGGCTAGTTATTCAGAAAGATATTAATATGCTTCATGCACATCTTTTATACATTGTTAAAAAGCTGCTGATTGGTTGGTTGTTGTTTTGTACATTGTTCAAAGCCTGCTGATTGGTAGGTTGTTGTATTCGATATAGTGACGTTTTTATTTGAAAAGCTACTTTTATTTTCTTTCTCAGACAGTATTATTATTATAATTAAATTAATATTCAATCTTATATATTTATTAAGTCTTAAGATATTTTTGTAAAAAAGAAACTTGTATTGAGAAATGGCCAGATATTTTCGTCAAAGTTGATGAATTTTAAATGTTTTTTTGTCATGCCTGTTTACCACATGTTTACAAATGAAGACAATTCAACGGAGCCTTGCCAGAAAGGTTTTTCTGACTTAAACGCTTGAGGCATCATTTATATTTTTGCTAAAATATCAAGTTTCTCACGGCTATAATACCCGCTAAATATGTTCTCAGATTGATTACTTAACATTTAATTAAGAAAACAAAATCAAAATACCAACACTAGATAATATCCCTGCATGGATTCAATCCAATTTGAAGTAGGATCATCAGGTTTCTCCACTACCAATAAAAAATGACAACGTAGATCGATTAAATTTCATTTTATCATAACTGATGAATGCCTGTCTCAGAATTTGAAAACTTTGACAATATTGTAGTTTGCAAGGAATTGCTTTTACACTAAATGATGCATCGAGCCTTTAAACAGGATAATCTTAAAAACTTTAATTTAAGTCCTGTATAAGATAATTTTATGTGAAAGACACGTGAAAACCTTTATTCTAGTCCTGTATAACTATCAGAAACTCTATGGTATGATAATTCTGTGTGGAAGCAGTCCCTTAAAACCTTTATGCTTGCTCTATACAGGAGTGGAGGTTTACATTCAGCTCACAGATACCAGGGGCAGATCCCTGCTCAGCTACATCAAAAATTCCTGGATTCGTCCATGGATACATTCACTTGATTTGATAATACAGTTGTTGTTATTGCTTGCTATGTCCGTTTATTGTGTGTAACGTCCATGGGTTTGTAGTGTGTGTTTGTTTATGTATAGTTCTTTTTACTCTTTGACCAAATCTCAACCTCGTGGTTTTTTTCTGGGCACTCCGGTTCCCTCCCACTGCTAAAGACCCATATGTGCAAGTGAATTATTGGAATAAAATTAAACCATATGTTAGTCCCGAAATGACCTAGTTTGTGTTGAGTGGACATTTCTCTCTCTCTCTCTTTGACCAAACCAATTAGAATTTCTGCTCTTTGAGACCACCTTCTAAAAATTCAGCTTCCTATTTCTTGAGGAAAAAAACTAATCCATAAGCAAAAAGTACTTTATATATAGTTGCTTTCCTCAAAAGCTTTTAGTTCGAAATGGCCAAGTTTAGATATTTTAAAAACATGTCTTTCATAAGAATTGAGGAGGGTATTTATTGATCAAGATCCTAAATAACTCAAATTGAATTGGTCTGTTAAAGGGCCGTTATGGGAGATTACATATAGATAAAGAACTGACAATTCTCGCTATAATAGTTAAAAGGTAGACAAGAGAATATGCTGAAAACTTCAGTCAAATTAATTCACCCTGAGCTGAGAAAACCGAATTGTAAAAACAGTGTAGCCTATAATGAACCAAGTCTCAATTATCCATTTTTACAGTTGATCATGAACTGCCGTTGCATTGCAGATCGGATTCAAATCTGTTTAACATTGTACCAATCAGAGGGCATCGAGAGTTGGTTATGGTCATCTCATGTTAATAAATGTCCAATTATTAAGTTTTATAACATTTCAGATCTAAATAACCTGGCAATAGGCAGATTTAGCTCTTGCATAATGTATGTTATAGTAATATAAGAATTTAATGTGGTTAGTTTTCGTTTATGATGCAGTTACACAAATAGAAGATTGTTTATCGCTTGTTATTTTACTAGAATTAAATTGATGTATTGGATATTGTTGTTTTTTATGCATCTAAAGTTATTTTAATTTATTCAGAGATCAATGTTGCTATGTGCCTTTAAAATGCTCACAAATAATATGAATATGTGTTGTCATTGCTAGTGACTTTAAACATTACTCTAGAGTTACTGCATTTGATGTAGTGAAAATATATCTAGCAAACACATTAAAGTTTACATATTTCATGCAATTTGAATGAAAGTTGTAGATTAAGTGTTGGAAGAGGGTGAACTTAAATAAAATTCTTCAATTATTAGCTATTCTCCTTCTTATAAAACCATACTCCGTGCAGCGTTTCGTTTGATTACAGGTAATCTCACTACACACTGCTATCATGAGTGGATATTGTTGTTTTAAATTTTGATTGGTCAGTAGTCCAACTACCAACCAATCACTACCTACCATACAAAAGCTTTACATTTAAAACGAGTGCCAGTATTGGACCAAATATGTTTACATAACGTTACGTCATGGCTCACGCTTTTTTTATGCCTAATTAACCCGTGCATAGGAGAATACTGCAGTAAAACTAATTGTGTGACAAACGAGGTTATCGAGTCGAATGAAATGTAAACAATACTCTTTGGAAACGAACATACTTTCACCGTTTTTAATACCTTAAATCACTGTCCAAAGTTTTAGGGAAGACTCAGATTAAACGAAGGACTGTCATGTTGCTGTACTTAAGTGATAACTTTCATTGAACGGGGAGAATAGACACACTCCCGCAAAAGTTCAAGAAACAGACGCTATTCCAGCAATGGTCAGAGAGAGATTTCTCGGACCATTGCTTCAGGAATATGTATAAAACAGTTATATAGCACAATCTTTCACGTGCACGTTGAAGAGAGGATCTAGTACAGGCACCCCCACCCTTACCTTGATCCAGACAGTGTTATAGATTCTTGTCTCCGATTACTGGAAATGGCATTTCTGGGCTGCTCACTTTTGGAATTGTCAGAGTCAGGGAAGCCACATGGCCGTCCCCCTGTTGAACTCGTCGCCCAAACAACCCTTTCCATGGTCTCTGGCGCTGCCCATGCATGTTCTCTTGCACTTTATGATACATTTTGAAAGTACAATTATAAATATCTATAAAACTTCTTGAATTGCCTGAAAATAATACTCTTAGATCGTCTCAAACCAACCCATCTATGGTTGTGCTATTCGTGTCTTACGAGTCATTTAATAGTGCAGCTTAATGGGATAACACCATGACTGAAGTTCCGATTTCGATCAACCATATCTGATTAATGTCTTTTTATACGCCCACATTTTCATGTGGACGTATTATGTCGTCGCCCCTGTCCGTCCGGACGTCCGTCCGTCCGTCCGTCCGTCCGTCCGTCTGTCCGTCCACAATTTGTTTGTGGACTCTCTACAGGTCACAATTCTTATCCGATTTTGACGAAACTTGAAATATAGGTTTATCCCCATAAGATCTCGGCTGCTTTCGATATTGGCATGTATCGGATAGAAACTTCATGGATTATGGCCCCTGATTGTACGAAATATGATGTTTTTAGCTTGTGGACCCTATAGAGGTCACAATTTTGAACCGATTTTGATGAAACTTGACATGCATGTTTATAACCCCAAGATCTTGGTTCCTTTCGATATTTGCGCCCATCGGATCGTAACTTCCTGAATTATGGCCCCTGATTGTCCGAAAAATCGCCCTTTTTAGCTTGTGGTGCGTCTGGAGGTCAAAATTATTATCCGATATAAAAAACCGTTCGATCATATCACCGTTACATGGTAATGAAGGTTGAGTTCGAATTTCGTGAAAATCGGACCAAAATTGACATACAAAATGGCCGCTGTTTGTACGCGAATAGTGTGAAAATATGTTATTTCAAGGTTGTGGACCCTATAGAGGTCACAATTTTGAACCGATTTTGATGAAACTTGACATGTATGTTTATAAGCTAAAGATCTTGGTTCCTTTCTATATTTGCGACCATCGGATCGTAACTTCCTGAATTATGGCCCCTGTTTGTCCGAAAAATCGCCCTTTTTAGCTTGTGGTCGCTCTGGAGGTCAAAATTATCATCCGATTTAAAAAACCGTTTGATTATATCACCGTTACATGGTAATGAAGGATGAGTTCAAATTTCGTGAAAATCGGACCAAAATTGACATACAAAATGGCCGCCGTTTATACGCGAATAGTGTGAAAATATGTTATTTCAAGGTTGTGGACCCTATAGAGGTCACAATTTTGAACCGATTGTGATGAAACTTGACATGTATGTTTATAAGCTAAAGATCTTGGTTCCTTTCTATAGTTACAACCATCGGATCGTAACTTCCTGAATTATGGCCCCTGATTGTCCGAAAAATCGCCCTTTTTAGCTTGTGGTCGCTCTGGAGGTCAAAATTATCATCCGATTTAAAAAACCGTTTGATTATATCACCGTTACATGGTAATGAAGGATGAGTTCAACTTTTGTGAAAATCGGACCCTGATGGACAGACAAAATGGCCCCTGTTTGTACGCGATCAGTGTGAAAATATGTTATATCAAGGTTGTGGACCCTATAGAGGTCACAATTTTGAACTGATTTTGATGAAACTTGACATTCATGTTTATAACCCGAAGATCTTGGTTCCTTTCGATATTTGCACCCATTGGTTCGTAACTTCCTGAATTATGGCCCCTGATTGTACGAAAAATCACCCTTTTTAGCTTGTGGTCCCACTGGAGGTCAAAATTATTATCTGATTTAAAAAAACGTTTGATTATATCACCGTTACATGGTAATGCAGATTGAGTTCAAAATTGACAGACAAAATGGCGGCCGTTTGTACGCGATTAGTGTGAAAATATGTTATATCAAGATTGTGGACCCTATAGAGGTCACAATTTTGAACCGATTTTGATGAAACTTGACGTGCATGTTTATAACCCAAAGATCTTGGTTCCTTTCGATATTTGCGCCCATTGGATCGTAACTTCCTGAATTATGGCCCCTGATTGTCCGAAAAATGACCTTTTTTTTTAGCTTGTGGTCCCTCTGTGGTCAGAATTATTATCCCATTTAAAAAACAGTTTGATTATATCACTGTTACATCGTAATGAAGGTTGAGGTCGAATTTCGTGAAAATTGAACCAAAATTGACAGCTGTCTTGTCAGGCCATCCATCCTTCATCACTAACAAGGGGAAACCATGCCAGAAAATCTAGATGAACTTTGTCACCCAATGCAGGGATCAAACACCCAACCTCAAGGCTGCCGAGCCAGCATCTTACCCACTTAGCAACATGATTCCCAGTCGAATTTGAAGCCTACTGAAATGCACCTTTATAACCCAAAGATCTTAATTCATTTCGATATTTGCACATATCATATTCTAACTTAATGATGTAGGAAAAATCACTTTCGGTATTGCTTGTTCTCTATCCATCTCTCGAAAATGTGGGCGTATCCTGCCTGGCAGTGCCAGCCTATCTTTACACAAATACTGTTAAAAAATGGTATATCAAGGTTGTGGACCCTGTAGAGGTCACAATTTTAATTCGATTTTGATGAAACTTGAAATGCATGGTTATAACCCAAAGATCTTGGTTCCTTTCGTTATTTGCGTATATCGGATCGTAACTTCCTGAACTATTGCCCCTGATTGTCTGAAAAATTGCCTATGGTCCCTTTGGAGGTCACAATTATTATCCGATTTAAAGAAACGTTTGACTCTATCACCGTTACACCCTACGGAAGGTTGAGTTCGAATTTCGAGGAAATCGGACCATAATTGGCAGAAAAAATGGCCGCCGTTTGTACGCGAACAGTGTAAAAATATGGTATATCAAAGTTGTGGACCCTGTAGAGGTCACAATTTTAATTCGATTTTGATGAAACCTGAAATGCTTGTTTATAACTTAAGGATCTTTAATCCTTTCGATATTTGTGCATATCAAATTGTAACTTAATGAATTATGGCCTTTGATTGTAGGAAAAATTACTTTCGGTATTGCTTGTTTTAACTTGTGGTCCCTCTGGAGTTCACAATTTTTTTCCGATTTAAAGAAGCGTTTGATTATAACACCGTTACACCTTAAGAAAGGTTTGAGTTCAAATTTCGGGAAAATCGGAACAAAATTGACAGAAAAAATGGCCGCCATTTGTACGCGAATACTGTTAGAAAATGGTATATCATGGTCACAATTCTTATCCGATTTTGATGAAAAGTCTCATTTCTAGGTTGTGTACCGTCAACCCATAATCATTGTCTGCTTCGAATTTCATGAATATCAGACTGGAACTGACCAACAAAATGGCTGCTCCTAATACAGTATGAAATATAGGACTTAATGATGTAGGAAAAATCACTTTCGGTATTGCTTGTTCTCTATCCATCTCTCAAAAATGTGGGCGTATCCTGCCTGGCAGTGCCAGCCTATCTTTTCTGATAATATTGTCGAGTTGTATGGCAACATCAACCTGGTTTCAATTTTTTTTAAAAAATAATTCTTAAATAATTGTGTTTCTGTGTGTGTTGGCTTGAATGTAATATTTTAAGCTTAAACTATGAAATGACATAATTATTGAGTGCATGATAGATATTATTATTGTATTTGGGCTCTTCGCTTGAAAAGATATAAATATTTTAAAATTAATTTTTGAGATTTTGACTTTTGATTATATCCTGAATAGAAGAGTTTGATAACAAATCACTGGTTTCGATTCTCCAGTTTTACGTGACAGCGAGTAGGGTTGCCTGTCCAACCTCGTGGGTTTTCTCTGGGTTCTCCTGTTTCCTCCAACTGCTAAAGATCCCTACGCGCAAGCGATTTTATTGAAATTAAATTGAACTATATGTTAGTCCCGAAATGACCTAGTTTTAACCCAGTGGACTTAAACCTCATTTCTCTCTCTATCTCATTACCCAATCTGTTTCACAGAGAATTACTTACAAATTAACTCTGTAACAGATGAGTGTCCACTACACGTGCGCTGACTGCAGATGGCGCCAGTCATTGGCTCAACGGCTCGTGCAAGGATTACTTAACACCTAACTGCTTTGTGCAAAATGATGCATTTTACTCATTTTAATACCCATTTACACTAAATAGGAAATAGTTTTTAACTTCAAATACTTCAAACGTCTTTATTTATTTTTCTTTTACCTCAAAAAAATGTTTGAGAATTTAATTTGTCCGAGTAAAAAAGTTAATATGCCGTACTTATTAAGCCTCATCGATGTCATGCTTATCAGTGATTGTAGCGGCCAAGCGAATATTCACTGCGGGATCAGTTTGCTCATTACCTATAAAAGAATAAAATATGCAGCAAGTCGTTGAAACATTGTGGAATGCTCCCACGACTGTGGGCGTATGTTCGATTGCCATGAACCTATCTTTTACAATATTTTACTCATTATTCAGAGCAATTAGAATAATCAACCTGTTCTCTAATGGGTGTCATCAAGAATTATAAGATTCTGCCGGATGTCTAGTTTGTAAAGTTTAAAGTCTCTAACTTTATTGTCTATTGTCTAAAATCCATGTGAATACAGGTTACAAGTTCAGTACAAAATAAATGCAACAAAAGATTTTATTTTTGTCCCACGGTAAACAAACCAACAATAAAATGAGAATTTTAAACCAAGTGGAAATATTTGGGTATTTTTTAACCATGTTAGTTGGGTTTACTTTTTGCTAAATAATGTTCAGTTAGGAGTACTGTCAGACTGGTTGGGGTAGTGCTGCTGTCGGGGCAAAATTTCACTCATAGCAAACAGTACGGCATATGCCTGTCTTGATTATCTCAATCGGAGCAGAACAGTAGGGTGTTATAACCCTCATTTTATTTCATTTCTTAATCAGATATTGTAATAAAATGACCTTGGTTATGTTGAGTGGACTTTAAACCCTCTCTCTCTCTCATCAGTAAACATAAACATCACATAACATATTTAAGGAGTTGGATGTTCAAATGCTACCTCCCACGGCTAAAAGGGGGTTTGGCTGAATGGTCAGCATGTGTGTGCTGTATCATTAAGCCTGTCATTGAGTCAACTGGCGTGGTTTCGAATCCCAGGTTGTACGTGACTAGGAGTACGGTCACCTGTCCAATCTCGTGGATTTTCTCCAGGTCCTCCGGTTTCCCCCCACTGCTAAAGACCCTTACGCGCAAGCAAATTATGGAAATAAAAATTAAACCATGTTAGTCCCGAAATGACCTAGTTTGTGTTGAGTGAAGGTTAAACCCCATTTCTCTCATTTCTATAATATCCTGACGCAGTGATGATGATTGTGAAATACCCAAACCGTCTGTCAACACATTTATTTGCGTCATAAAAAAATGACCAACCCTTGAATGACATGTTCACGGAGCAACTCGACTATTTGACCAACCTTCTGTTTGATTACCAGTCACCTATATACGTTTAAATACGATGTGTCATTGAACAACATTAAATAGACTTTATTTACTTCTGATAAGAAACCCAATCATCTGACATTGTATAATACAAGAGCCCTAATGGGCTTGTATAATATATGAAATAAAATGGGATTTAACGTCCTACTGTTCTGCTCCAACTGGTGTAATGAAGACAGGCATATGCCATACTCTATGAGGGAAATTTTGCCCGGGCAGCGGCCTACTCTTATATCAAATTCCAACTGCCATAAGTTCTCCATCACTGACAAGGGATCCATGTCTGAAAATCCTGATGAACTTTCTTCATCTTGGCTAATGCTGGGATCAAACACATGCGACCTCCAGGCTAGCGAGTCAGTGCCTTTCCCACTTGGGGGGTTTGGGATGGCCTAGTGGTCTAGAGTGCCGCGCTTCGACCTCTTGCAGGCCGGTCACCTCTGGCTTGCGGCTGTGGTTTCGATCCCTGGTGTGAGCGTATGTGGCATGGAGATAGGGCGCCTTCTCAACCTCGTGGGTTTCCTCCGGACACTCCGGTTTCCTCCCACTGCTAAAGACCCCTACGCGCAAGCGAATTATTAAAATAAAATATTGAAACCATATGTTAGTCCCAAAATGACCTAGTTTGTGTCGAGTGGACTTTAAACCCCATTTCTCTCTCTCTCTCTCTTTCCCACTTGTGTAATATAACAAGAGCACTAATGGGCTTAGATGACCGTCAATCTGGTGTTTGTGTGGGTGTGTGTGTGTCTGTGTGCATTACACAGTATAACAAAAGCACCAATGACCCTCAACGTTTTTGGATTATCAGTCTAGTGTGTGTGTGTGTGTGCGTTTGTATCTATTTGATATATAATTTAGTGTGCATTTGTATTTATATATGAAGGACACATATTATCTGACACTGTATAATACAGTATAACAAAAGCACCAATGACCCTCAACGTTTTTGGATTATCAGTCTAGTGTGTGTGCGTTTGTATATATTTTATATAAAATTTAGTTGAAAAAAGAAATAAACACATGATTTTTGGCTCTCGAACCTCTTCAGGCTATATAAGTTTTGAACCACAGAATTCATCAGTGTATCAAAATCAAGAACCAAATATGGAGATCGTGCTTTTCTGCGATGTGGTGTAGTTTTGTGGAACAGACTTCCCATAGACATCAAACGATCCGAAACACTGAACACTTTTAAATCACAGCTAAAGACATCAATCTTCAAGCAAATATATGACTAGCGCTCTTGAGCAGTTTACTGGAAAGAATTGCGCTCTACAAATTCATAATTTATTATTATTATTATTATTTATTCTATAAATATAATTTAACATTTATAACAATTTAAGACTTAAAACAAAAGTCTACCTGTAGTCCTAATCACTAGGTACTCTTCCTGATTACTTGTAATGTATTAAAATAAAGCCCTAAAATAGATTGTATCTACAAACAGTCCTACCTTGTTAAAGAATAATCCTATAATTCACTATTGCCAGTTGAGAAATTGGCAAAAATATCATTTTCAACTTCAAATTCAAACGATTGAAGATAGCCATTCCATGGGGGGAATGGAAAAACAAGGTAGGTAATTGTGTTATAATTTCCTGTGTCAATGATTTTTATGCCTGGGAAATAATGCCCATGATCGTATAATAGTGAGTTGAAAACCTCTTGACAAAAGACATAGAAATAATTATGTTTTAACTTTCTTAGAAAATATGAAATTATCACTTTAAAGATTAGACATCATTAATACGTGTAGTGTAGATTAGTAAAATTTGCTGTGTTGATTTGTTTTACAAGTAGTCCATTAGCCCAGGTCAGGTGCAGAAGAGTAGGACGTTAAACCCCATTTCATTTCATTTTTACAAGTAGACTTCTGTCCAATGTCTACATTTAAACTTTGAGGTCCACAGTAAGAGCCAATATTGTGTTCAACTTGAACCCCTCTAAGTCAAAAACGCATCACAATTCAGTAAATCAAGTTAATCATTTGAAACAAAAATTTCATAGTTTAGAACATAATCCATTACTAATGGAAATAAAACATCAGACCAATCAGATTCTAACCTAAATCAAAAATCATCTGAAAAAAACCCAGATTAGATCAACTAGATACAACAAATTTTTTTTAGGCCTAAATCAAAGATTATGTTCTAACTGAAATAACATTAGATCAAGTATTTGTGCCTCTCTGAGTGTTAGTATATATCATTAAACTGATATTGGTAAAACTAATTTATAATATATATAAATAATGCCCATACTCACAATGTACATAGATCTATTGTAATATAATATACTTCATCTGGTTGGTGCAGTGCAGACAGGTAAAATACTAACATCCCCACCCCCACCCCCCTTTAATCACCCAATTTATTTCTTTCCCGTTGACTCACAACAGATCTCCCAAATTTTTTGATGAAATAATTTAAGACGTAATAATTTTGCAATGAAATGATTTCAAAATACTATCATATTTTGTGTTAATGCACCAACAGATATTCCTTAATATAACAAAATTAATAAGTATCCGGAAATATCATGTCTACCTGGTAGCCTAGAAAATATCAAATCTACATGGGTATGCAGGTCTGGAAGTAATGATCATATTAGAGGTACCTGACAAAATAGGGGGGTTGGGTTGCCATTAAGTTTCTGACACTACTGAAGTAGTACATGTACCCAGTATTGTGACCAGCATCTGTTCAAAATATCAATAAAACACAGACAGCATGTGCTCAATTAAATGACAGTCACTAGAGAAAGTGAACCCCCTTAAAAACAAACCCCAAATTTGTGCCAGGTATTGTCATATTTCCAGATATACACTTAAAAAAATCAGTCTAATATAATTAGTAGGTAAAATTTGAAAAAATAACAAATAATCTATAACTAAAATTAATCTTTCACACTACTTGCAATTAAGATACATCACGTAAAAGCAAACTCTGCCTATTGCAGGTCTTTATTTTTGACTTTAAATGTTATATACATTTTTGAATTATTACAGCAAGAACGGCCAGCACTTTATCCAAATCTTACATAATACATCTTTAACATTTAATATCAATAAACAGTATACATTCTCATTCATTAATTATTTTAACATTTGACAAATTCTATGGATGCATTGAACCCTGACCTTTCCAATGCAGCTCCTATGTGCACCGTTTTAACAATTTATTAATTTCATATGTTTAGAAAATATCACTCTTCTAATAGGCTGAGAATTTTTGCAGAATTATACAGTCTGCTGCAGGAAGGGGGCCGGGCCAGGAAAAAGGGGTGTAGTGGTTCGGATTGGATATAAAACAGGAGCCCTTCCACGTACTGCTTGACATGCACGTCCCTCAGAGCTCACTGTATGGCGTATTCCCTTCTTCATTTTCCTATTCACTTTCTTTAAAGAAATAGAACAAAAGTTTAACTGTGAGAGGGGAAAATTTATAAATGAAATTTAAAAAAAACTTAATTTGGTTATGAAATAATTATTGTGGTTGGACTGGCATGTAACAAAATAACAAAATGGAGAATCTTTAAATACCTTATGTACAAAAACAAAATTGGGGTGAAGAAATAATCATTATATATACATGTACAGCAGACACACTGAGTTTTTGTTTTGAAAAAATTATAACATCTCAAATTTAAACTTTTTTGTTCTCTGTTCAGTGATGAGAATGTACATATAAGTATACAAATAAAGTGGAGTTGAATGTTGTATGTTTATTTTCTAACTTGGCATAGGCCTTGTAGTTTGCTATAAGGGGGATTTTGCCAAGACAGTGCCACTTCCTCCTAATCTTTATTGAATTCCAACCGTCAAGGGATCTTTTATTTTTTCCAAGAAGCATATCAAATATGACAATAGAGGTGATAATATAAAATTACAGTGGACTCTGTATTACATGATAATAAGATGAGAAAGTTTTGATGAGAGAAATAGTACTTATCAGCCTCTTGAGAATAACCCATTAAAACCTGCTTAGATTAAATCTAGGTTTAATTCCAATATGGAGTTATGGTTATCAAACTTATTATATTATAATAACGTTTCGATGAGGGTACTTTCTCGGCTTAAACATTGTCATCAAGAAATTTAGTGAATGGGTTATCCATAAGGCCAATTTACCATGTACATATTTTTGTGGAGTTTCCGCTCACAGTTTTGCCGGCAAAAAAGTTGGTATAATACGAAAACGCCCGAAAATGTGTAATTGTACAACGACTACTGGCTTAAAGCTGTCTGTTATGATGTATCAATTTCACGTAATTTCCTTTAAAGATAGAGTACACATTGGCGTACACCTAAAAGACCCCTTGGCAGTTGGAATTCGATATAATAGTAGGTCATAGCGCCGCTGCCCGGGCAAAATTTCCCTCATAGCACACTATATGGCATATGCCAGTCTTCCATTAGCCCAGGTTAGGTGCAGAAGAGTAGGACGTTAAACCCCATTTCATTTCAGTACATGTAAAATTATATAACAAATTAATATCATAATGTTTCTGCGCTTACTGCGCTTACGTGATACAAGGGTCAACATTTTGTTGAAGGAACATTATATGAATAACCGGGTTAACAAAATATCGGACTGCTGAAAATATGTAAAATAAAATAAAAAATTTTAAATGATAAATGTTAAACACAACAAAGAAGTAAATAAATATAATTTGAAAGCCTCTAAAAATAAATATTATTTCATATTTTTTTTTCTTAAATAATAGATTTGTGAGAATTAAAAGGAAGGCTATTCGATAAATTTGGAGATTATGAAGTACACAACCAATCAAACGCAGAGAATAGAGACATAACTCGAGATGCTATTGAGTTAGCAGTACTCATATATTCACAATGACAGCAATATAATCGTGGCTAATGCAAGGTTCCCACTTTCGTATGACGCATTACGATAGGATTCTCCCTATTGAGTCTACGATGTGCTATGTCCAGATACTTTCGGATATGTTCCGATACAATCAACACGGACAGGATCTTCACAATTACTCCACGATTAAAGGGACAATAACACTCTTGCTGGCTTGGCAAGCTCTAGAAAATAAATAATAGTCTTACTCTAAGTACTAGATGTTTATGTGGCCTACCTGTTGTGTAAATTATCCATTACATCATATTTTACTTGTCCAGAGGGTTCGAAAATATTTGAAAATCCAAGTCACATTTGAAAAGGTTTACGTTAACCTTTTCAAATCATTTAGATGAATTTTTCCAATTTTTTTTAAATTAGGTGTGTTAAAATGAAATTTGTATCATCAATTAATTTGAATATTGTAAAATAATACAATTTGTTGACCAGAATAAAGATTGGGACATATTATTCAGTTACAACCATCAGGATTTCAATTGTATCACGAAGCATGATAGTGAAAACTTAGCATTATTGTGCTGTTCCCAATTTTATTGAAGAGGCTTCCATGTTTATTTACTAAATGCCACTGAAATAATTGATGTGAAAGACGTTAGTATTTTTAGTTAAATATCACTGGTATAAAGAAATAAGATAAAATATATATAATACAAATTTATACATTTACAAAGTCATCTCCATAATGTCAAATGGGGGGGGGGGGGTATGTAGACTGTCGATTTGTTAAAGCATGAGGTATTTGATCAGAGGCCTGTCATTGAGTCAAGTAGCGTGGTTTCAATTCCCTGCTTGTATGTGACAAGGAATGGGGTCGTTTTTCCAACCTCGTGAATTATTGAAATATAATTGAACCATGTTAGTCCCAAAAATGACCTAGTTTGTGTTGAGTGGACTTTAACCCCATTTCTCTTTTTCTCTCCCTTTAGTACCTGTTACATGTAAACACTGACTAATAACCTGATACTTTGAAACACAATTAGAGAAAAGTGATACAATTCATACAAGATAATATATCCATTGACAACCCCATTGAAGGACTAGTTGTCGGTGGCACCACGACCATCCGTGAGACTCAGGCAGTGGTATAATATTGGGTGCAGTAGTATCAGGCCTTACTAGTGCTAACACATTCTGATTAAAATACCGATCTATATTTCTTTTCGTTTTTTTTATACTTTCGATGGCCTACACTTCATGAAGATCTGACCAGCTGTAGTGGGTCATACAAGCAGCTTTTGACCCTAGCTTGTATGAAGTCAGACATTTGATTAACAAATCAGTGTTGATGTTTCTAGTAGGGTACCCATAATTCTGTGCATCACACACCAAGAACTTGCTCGAAAAAGACCGTTTCATTGGCTAATCCCTCACATCAACCAGAACGTGGGTTATATAACAACTCTTCTAGATCCTAGTGTAGTAAAGACAAGTAAAATGAAATTTTGAACTATAAAAAATGAAACGAAATAGGATCTGTGTTTTAAACAGATTGGGTCAACAGGGTATGTACATGTAACGATCTTATTGGAGCACTAAAAGTCTATTTTCATGACAATATTTGAATTAGTCCACAACACAGAAATGGTTATCTATATTTGAAGATTATCTCAGGTATTCAATATAACATATAATATATTTTAATCAAACGACACGTACCTATAGGCTGTCACAATACTCATCCGTAAATTTTAGCACTATGGTATATTGACTATTGTATGTGTACGCATCAAATTCACCAATCAACACAACAATAAAAAGATTTAATCTATACCTAATAATCACAACAATACTACCAAGAAACAGTGCAGGGCGTTGTTGCAGCCTTCTTGGAATTGTGAAGCCATTATCCAAAATTGATGTCCGTCATTCGATGAGCAATTGTCTAAAGAACGAGTCTGCCCAATTTTATATTGATTGTATGCAAATTAGTGGAGCTTCGTGCCAAGAAGAAGATAACAAAGTCCATGCAAGCAGTTCCTGATTCCAAAATATATCTAACAATATTCCTACAACTTCATCCTGGTTAAAAAGCTCCAACCAATCTCCTCTGTACGTTAGTCAAACATTTGATACTCGCCTCCACTTTATCCACGCCTTCGGGTGTCATATTTTTACAGAAAGATACGTCAAGATGACGGAGACGATGGCAATTAATTTGTATGTTGTAAAGCGTCACGTTTGTCAAGAGATCGCAACTAGCCACATTGATATACGTCAACCGTGGACATTTTTCGATCAGAACCTCCATGGCGGAATCTGTAATTTTTGGACACTGCTGAAACTGGATTTCCTCCAAGCTTGGGTTACCTTTAGCGATTGCGATAACGCTGGCGTTGGTAAGGCCGTGAACAGACGACAGGTTGAGACTTCTTAAACCGCTGAATTTGATGACTTCCTTGATACTTACATCTGTCAACTTCTCACACGATGATAAATCCAAAGATTGAAGACCAGCAATGTTATTCAGACGGCATCTTTCCTCTTCTGTTTTTACTCGGGCTTCCAATTGAGTTAATGCCAACTTTTTCTTCTGAAGTTCTCCCGTAGGTTTACGGAATATGGTGGATTCGTACTTTCTACGTGTGCAGCGACATTGACCATGGTCTCCGTGGTCGGCATGTGTGTCCATATTCAGTTCAACATTTTCAAATCCGATCAGACCAAGATCGGTTATTTCCTTGCACCAGGTCAGGCAGAGATGCTTCAAATTCTTTAGATTCTTTGAGATACTTTGAACACTCAAATCTGTCAAGGGAAAACAGGAGCCCAAGTCCAGATATTGTAGACCTGGAACGTATTTACATAATTCAACAACTATGCTGTCTGTTAGGGAACTGCAGCATCGCAGATTCAGATGAGTTAGGTGGCTCTGGATTCCGCTACACAAACCCTGAATCAATCCGTCGCTCGTCAAATTATAACACTCAGACAAATCCAGGACATCAACACAGGGGAGATTTTTAAGCGTTTTCGCAGAAACATCGGAAATACGTTGGCATTTCTTTGTCATCAATGTTTTTAAATTGTTTAAATTCGACGTAATGGCCAGGATGCCACGATCTCCGACATCAATACAATAGCTGACGTCTATTTTCTCGATATTTTTCTGGTTTGAACACATTTCGATTATTCCGTCACTGGTCAAGTCTCGACAATTAATTAGAATCAATTCTTTCAAGTTTAATCCTTCCACCTGGGATATTTTAGCAAGAAACGGATCCGTTATGGAAATGCGACTCAAATTCAGCGACTTTATTTTTTCATTCTGCTTTTGCAAATAAAATAAAATGTTCTGGAATGAAAAAATGGCCGGGCTATCACAGACCTTGGTGTCTTCTGGGTAATAAGCGTGACTGTTGAAAGTAATCTGAGCAGACGCTATGGAAAGATTTTGTACATTTTGACAAACGGAAACAATTCTGTTAAACGTGGAATCGGATAAAAATCGAATGGAGGAAAGAGACAAGGTCTTAACGTTCTTCAAGGAATGTTTCAAGAGTTCGACATCCGAAGACTTTTCTAGAATTTTTCCAGACATGAACAAGGAGTTGCAACAGGTAAGATCTAAACTTTCTAAATTTGTAAAATGCGACACAAGCGATATAAATGTCTTCTCTGTGATATTCGCTCCTTTCAGCGATAAACTTTTTAAACCTTGGCTGAGGTTTTGACAAGACTGGATCAAATTTTCATTCGAACTCAGTGTGTTCTCGATTTGATTGAGAACGAGGTGGGTAAGCTTTCTCCTAATTAAACCCCCCGACATATCTTGAGAGGAAATATTTCCGAGAAAATTGACGACAATATCCTTCTGTAAACTTGGATCTAAGGAGGCTTCATACCAGGAGTGGCAAACGAGTGAGGCTTCTTTTCGATCAGAAACAGCTAAATATCTAAATATATGGGTTACAACCTGAAAAAGAAAGCATTTTATTTTTAGGAATTAATGGACGAACATGTTTGATCCAACTTCCTTTTTTATTTCCATCACTTTTACACAAAAAAAAACTAGCAGTTAGCCGTCCATACTGTGTCCAAAAGGAACTTCCTACTTTCTATTAGGATTTGGGTTAGGGTCAGGTATTTAAGATAAAACCCTATAATAACACAAAAATGGGAGTGGCATCAAACATGAATGCCAATTTAATTAAGTGTAGGCCGTGGTAAAAAAAAATCCACTGAATGTCATTTGTGTTCTGTTTTGGTTTTTTTTTTTTTACTTGCAAACTGCTATAAAGTTGTCAAGCTTCTAAAAATATTGACAAAAATTGTATGACATCTACAAGGTCTACATCTTCTTTTTATATCTTAAAGCTGCAATTTCATATTTTTAAGTTACCATATATTTTTTAAATTTACTCAAATAAAGCCTTAAAATAGATTGTATCTATAAACAGTCCTACCTTGTTAAAGAATAATCTTATTAATCCTATATTTCACTATAGCTGGTTGAGAAATTGGCAAAAATGTCATTTTCAACTTCAAATTCAAACGTTTGAAGATAGCTTTTGCATGGGGGCAATAGAAAAACAAGGGATGCAATTGTGTTATCATTTCCTGTGTTAATGAGTTATACGAGTGGGGAATAATGCTTATGATCGTATAATAGTGTGCTGACAACCTATTGAGCAAACGACATAGAAAAAATTATGTTTTGACTTTCTTTGAAAATATGAAATTATTGCTTTAAACAGGGTTATTATATAAACACTTTTTAACAGGGTTGACAAAATTATCAATTTTTAAAATGAACTCGCAAAAATTGAAGTCGTTGTCATCTCAACTTACCTCGATTGGTAGTGAAGACGCCATGTTTAAAGTCTTCTTGACGGATTTACACAGAAAATAGCCAGCAACGCACTCTCTTTGTTGCCTTCTAGATTTCGACTTGCATCAAGATTATCTAACTCAGTCACAAGTCAATGACAGCCCATTTGTTTACATTTCAAAATCATGTGACCTGCGAATGACAGATGATTATGGTTGATGCTATACCGTATCCAGCTAAATATAAAAAAGGGGAGGAGCTACCAATAACTAGATGAGCAGTAATTCTAACGCGTTTGTAGGCGGGAATTAAGAAGCATAACCACGCCTTGACATGATCGGTGAAGGTCGCGTTAGCAACTCGCCTCACCAGCGAATTGATATATTTGATCATCAATTTGAATTTGATGGCGATACCCATTTACCTACCGACAATTGAGATGTACAAGCTGTTTAATGCATTTAGGAAGCTGAGAAATAAATGAAAGCGACAAAAGTACACGTGACGACACAATGTATAACACGAAACACCAGGAATTTCAATGCACCAGGTAGGAAGTGTCTTTTGATATCGATCGATATACGGTCGTTTGGTTCGTAAATATGTCTTTCCATATTGTAATACAATATTGTACCGGGCGGTATTGGTCAGTGGGCGAGAATTGAGAAGTTCATCGAGATTTTCCGACGTTACTTCCCCTTGTGAGTGCTGATCGACGGGGGGTCTGACAGGGACAACTGTGTAGTCTTTCCGATGGGACGAAAAACAAAGGTTCCGTCAATACATCGATGTACATGTGACGTAAAGGATCCCTTGGCAAATAGCGAAATGGCTCAAGTCAAACTGCGATTTTTTGTAGTTCAAAAACCAATGTTCAAATGCTGACATTTTTTTCTGGGTAGGGCATAAACTAGTAAAATGCAATGGCATCCTATGCCATTACCCGAAGAGTGGCGTTAAAATTCCATTTTTATTTTTATTTTCACCTTCACCAAATTTGTAATGTTACCCAAGGTATCAGTTGTTATTTGGCACTATTATTATTGACAGGGGTCATGGCTGATGGGTCAAGTTAAGCAAAGCTTAAATAGTCTAAGTAACAATGCATCTTTATAAAGCTTCATTTATTTAATTTTGTTCTATTTTCATTTTTCTTCAGGATGATGCTCTGATAGTCTATTAAAAAATCTAATGTCAAAGTAGAAATTGATGTAAGTGGTTTTATCCTTTGACAGCAATTCAGCCTATAATACTAAAAATGATAAAGTACCCATCATTAGTTCCCAGTGTTGACCAAGAAAATTCATCTCGATTTTCCAGCGTGGTTTCTCCTTGTTAGTGAGTGGCGCAGAACATAGGGCCTGACAAGGACAACTGCCTAGTTGTTGGGATGCAAAGATTAACAGAGGTCCAGTGTACACATTGACGTGTACCTAAAAGTTCCTTTGCCAGTTGGAATTGGATATAAGTGTAGACCGTAACACCACTGTCTAGGCAAAATATCCCTCATAGCAGTCAGAGCAGTACAGTAGGACATTATACCTCATTTTATTTCTATAATATTGGGAGCCCCAAAGTCTCAATGTGTAAAGTGTGGTTAGCAATAGCTAGACATGGTCATCCTGTGTTTGATAGCACCTATGTCTAGGCAAAAGAGAGAGAGAGAGAGAGAAATGGGGTTTAACATCCACTCAACATAAACTAGGTCATTTTGGGATTAACATATGGTTTCATTTTATTTCAATAATTCGCTTGCGTGTAGGTCTTTAGCAGTGGGAGGAAACCGGAGTGCCCGGAGGAAACCCACGTGGTTGAGAAGGCACCCCTATCTCCATGCCACATACGCTCACACCAGGACTTGGAACCACAGCCGCAAGCCAGAGGTGACCGGCCAGCTAGAGGTCGAAGCGCGGCACTCTAGACCACTAGGCCATCCCCCCCCCCCATGTCCAGGCAAAATTTCCCTCAAACCTCATTGCATGGGGTTTGCCTGTTTTCATTAGCTCCATATTGGAAGCCCAACCGGGCTTATATTGTAAACTGCTGGACTTTTTAAAAGAGACAAGCTTTTATTATAAATTTTAGTTGTATATTTATCATTTCATTTTTTATGTTTTAAATATTTATATGCATAAAAGATTTATTTGATTTTACAATCTTATTTACTGTGATATTGTTTTTATTTATGCATATAAAACTTTTACTGTGATATTTATTTAACTTGTCTCGCATAAATCATTGTAGGTTTGGCGCAATATAGCCCGGTTGGTGCCGAAGTGCCATAAAACCACATTTCATTTCATTTCATTTCCATATTGGAAATTAAAACCCATTTAAGTTTATTTCATGTAGTATACAACATTGACAATAACAATCGTTAACATCATAGGCGTGCGGTCCTGAGAAAAGAAAAGCAGAAAAGAGGCTTCAGATTTAACGTTGTCAGCAATAAAGTAATTTCTTGTTCTTGTAAAACCCTTTTATACTGAGCCGAATATAGTACGAGGTTTGTCCGCCCAGATTTCATTTACAAAGCATTATCTCATAAACCATTTAACGTAACTTTCAGACTGGCTATTTTGGGTTTTTCCTGGGTTTTCTGGATTCTCCTGGTTTCCTTCCGGTGCTAAAGACTCCCAATGCGCAAGCAAATTGTTGAAATCCTGATTTTCCTGGTTCCCTTCCACTGCTAATATTGAACCCTATGATACTCCCAAAATGACCTAGTTTGTGTCATGTGGAGGTGTATTTATAAAATTTCATTACATTGTGTTGTAAACCTGCATCTGGAACTGTCTCCAATTTGTTGATTCTTTGATGGTAGTGGTGGTAATTTGTAATTTTAGTTAATTTATGTACACTTACACTATGATTAAATTCATTTATTAAAGAAGACTATTTACCATTATTCTTTCAGGCACTGGGATTCCAATTAGTTGTATATCTATGTACAAAACTATTAAAAAGAAGATTCAAGAAAAACTCTCTATTTGCAATGCTACATTTACCATATCTCCAGAATTGCAACTTCCGTGTTTATAATCTTGACAATTTATATGCAACATTTTGTTGAAAGAATTCTCAGTATTTGTTGTGGTGAACAAAATAAATATATGCTGTGGAGAGGCAAATTTTATGTTGACCAAATATGAAAAATAAAGTTATACATCTGCATGTTTCAATCACTCCTTTTGTTATGCCTCTTTTCTTTTACAAATTAAGGTCCCAATGTTTTCTGCGGTATGGGGAAATGCTGCATTTGGGCCCAATCTGATGTAAAGAAATGAAATGGGGTTTAACATCCTAGTTTTTACACCTACCTGGCATATTAGGACAGGTATACACCATGCAGTGTGATATAATTGAAATTCCAAGCCCCCACCCCCTTCTCCTTCTTAACCTATTCACAAGAGAGAACAACATCGGAAAAGCATGCCATTATGACCTTTGCAAAATACTATTCTTTATTTCAAATTCCAAGCCCCCCCCCCTCCGTCCTAACCTATTAGGGGAAACAACATTGGAAAAGCATGCCATGATGACCTTTGTCAGTCTACACTGAGTGGAACATTGAGTCACCGTGGCCCCTCTAAAGGAAACACCCAATGTGTAGGCAAATATTTTCTGTAACACAAGAAAGCATAACACTTTATGATGATTTTATCATACAAAATCCTCCTATCATAACCAAGCTGAAAACAAATGCTGCTGTCATGGCTATTGTGACCAAAATATTCTGCTCTGCTGAATAATCTAACTACAATTCCTGCTGTTGGGACTAATCTATATAAAATTCTCCTGTGGTATCTTTTCTGACGAAAAATTCTATTTTGTGGCTATCTACCGAAAAATTTTGCTGTGATGGATAATCTAACGAAATTCCTGATATGATGGATAATCTAAAGAAAAATCCTGCTGTTTAAACCAATCTATAGAAAATCCTGCTGTTGGAACCAAGCTAAAAACTAATTTTGCTGTATATGGCTGTTGTGGTGAAAATATGCTGCTGTCATGGCTATTGTGACGAAAATATTCTGCCTTCTTGGATTTTCTAACGGCAATTCCTGCTCTGCTGAATAATCTAACCACAATTCCTGCTGTTGGCACCAATCTATAGAAAATTCTGCTGTGATAGCTATTTGACGAAAAGTCTGTTTTGGTGGTTATCTGCCAAATAAGATAATCTTACGAAATTCCCGATATGATGGATAATCTGAAGAAAAATCCAAGCTGCTAAAGGAAACATCCAATGTGTAGGCAAATATTTTCTGTAAGACAAGAAAGCATAACACTTTATGATGATTTTATCATACAAAATCCTCCTATCATAACCAAGCTGAAAACAAATGCTGCTGTCATGGCTATTGTGACCAAAATATTCTGCTCTGCTGAATAATCTAACTACAATTCCTGCTGTTGGGACTAATCTATATAAAATTCTCCTGTGGTATCTTTTCTGACGAAAAATTCTATTTTGTGGCTATCTACCGAAAAATTTTGCTGTGATGGATAATCTAACGAAATTCCTGATATGATGGATAATCTAAAGAAAAATCCTGCTGTTTAAACCAATCTATAGAAAATCCTGCTGTTGGAACCAAGCTAAAAACTAATTTTGCTGTATATGGCTGTTGTGGTGAAAATATGCTGCTGTCATGGCTATTGTGACGAAAATATTCTGCCCTCGTGGATTTTCTAACGGCAATTCCTGCTCTGCTGAATAATCTAACCACAATTCCTGCTGTTGGCACCAATCTATAGAAAATTCTGCTGTGATATCTATTTTGACGAAAAGTCTGTTTTGGTGGTTATCTGCCAAATAAGTATCTGCCAAATAAGATAATCTTACGAAATTCCCGATATGATGGATAATCTGAAGAAAAATCCAGCTGTTTAACCAAATCTATAGAAGATATCCAAGCCGAAAACAACTTCTGCTGTCATGGCTATTGTGATAAAAATATTCTGCTCTAATCGCTATAATCTAACGAAATTCCTTATTTGATGGATAATCTGAAGAAAAATCCAACTGTTTAAACCAATCTATAGAAGATATCCAAGCAGAAAACAACTTCTGTTGTCATGGCTATTGTGATAAAAATATTCTGCTGTAATCGCTATTGTGACGAAAATTTCAGCTCTGTTGAATAATCGAACCACAATTCTTCCAGTTAGAAAATTCTGCTGTGATAGCTATTCTGACGAATAAGTCTGCTGTGTTGGCTATTCTGCCGAATAAATCTGTTGTGATGGATATTCTAACGAAATTCCTTATAGGATAGGTAATCTGCTGTTTAAACCAATCTATAGAAAATCCTGCTGTTTAAACAATCTATAGAAAATCCTGCTGTTGGAACCAAGCTAAGAAAAATTTTGCTGTATATGACTGTTGTGATGAAAACATTCTGCTGTCATGGCTATTGTGACGGAAATATTCTGCTGGCATAGATTTTCTAACGACAATTCCTGCTGTGCTGAATAATCTAACCACAATTGCTGCTGTTGGGACCAATCAATAGAAAAATATGCTGTGATAGCTATTCTGGCGAAAATTTGTTTTGGTGGCTATCTGTCGAATAATATTGAATCCCAAACTTAGGCTGTCTATCTCAAGCTAGCTCCGTCTGAGAATAACATTCTCGGAAGTCTGACGTAGGTGGATCGCTGTGTGCAGTATGATAATATTGCTGTGATGAATAGTCTAACGAAAATTCCAGCTGTTTAAAACAATCTATAGAAAATGCTGTCATGGCTATTGGGGGTAAAAATATTCTGCTCTAATCGCTATTCTGAAGAAAATTTCCGCTCTGTTGAATAATCTAACCACAATTCTTCCAGTTAGGACCAATCTGTAGAAAATTCTGCTGTGATAGCTATTCTGACGAATAAGTCTGCTGTGTTGACTATTCTGCCAAATAAACCTGTTTGGGTGGATATTCTAACGAATTTCCTTCTATGATGGGTAATCTAAAGGAGAATCCTGTCTATAGAAAATCCTGCTGTTGGAACCAAGCTAAAAAGAATTTGCTGTATAGGACTGTTGTGATGAAAACATACTGCTGTCATGGCTATTGTGAGGAAAATATTCTGCTGTCATGGATTTTCTAACGACAATTCCTGCTCTGCTGAATAATCTGACCACAATTCCTGCTGTTGGGCACCAATCAATAGAAAAGTCTGCTGTGATAGCTATTCTGACGAAAAATTCTGTTTTGGTGGCTATCTGTCGAATAATATTGCTGTGATGGATAATCTAACGAAATTCATGACATGATGGATAATCTGAAGAACATTCCAACTGTTTAAACCAATCTATAGAACATATACAAGCAGAAAACAACTTCTGCTGTCATGGCTATTGGGGTAAAAATATTCTGCTGTGATCGCTATTCTGACCAAAATTTCAACTTTGTTGAATAATCTAACCACAATTCTTCCAGTTAGGACCAATCTGTAGAAAATTCTGCTGTGATAGCTATCCTGCAGAATAAGTCTGCTGTGCTAGCTATTCTGCCGAATAAACCTATTGTGATGGATATTCTAACGAAATTCCTTGTATGATGGATAATCTAAAGGAAAATCCTGCTGTTTAAACCAATCTATAGAAAATCCCGCTGTTTAAACCAATCTATAGAAAATCTTGCTGTTGGAACCAAGCTAAAAACAAATTTAGCTGTATATGGCTGTTGTGATGAAGACATTCTGCTGTCATGGCTATTGTGACGAAAATATTCTGCTGTCATGGATTTTCTAACGACAATTCCTGCTCTGCTGAATAATCTAACCACAATTCCTGTTTTTTGAACCAATCTATAGAAAATTCTGCTGTGATAGCTAATCTGACGAAAAATTCTGTTTTGGTGGATATCTGCCGAATAATATTGCTGTGATGAATAATCTAACGAAATTCCTTATTTGATGGATAATCTGAAGAAAAATCCAGCTTTTTAAACTAATCTATAGAAGATATCCAAGCAGAAAACAACTTCTGCTGTCATGGCTATTGTGATAAAAATATTCTGCTGTAATCGCTACTGTGACGAAAATTTCAGCTCTGATGAATAATCTAACCGCAATTCTTCCAGTTAGGACCAGTATATATAAAATTCTGCTGTGATAGCCATCCTGCAGAATAAGTCTGCCGTGCTGGCTATTCTGTCGAATAAACCTGTTGTGATGGATATTCTAACGAAATTCCTTATATGATGGATAATCTAAAGAAAAATCCTGCTGTTTTACCAATCTATAGAAAATCCTGTTGTTGGAACCAAACTAAAAACAAATTTTGCAGTTCTGCTGAATAATCTAACCACAATTCCTGCTGTTGGGACTAATCTATAGAAAATTCTGCTGTGATAGCTATTTTGACGAAAACTCTGTTTTAGTGGTTATCTGCCGAATAACATTGCTGTGATGGATAATCTTACGAAATTCCTGATATGATGGATAATCTGAAGAAAAATCCAGCTGTTTAAACCAATCTATAGAAGATATCCAAGCAGAAAACAATTTCTGCTGTCATGGCTATTGTGATAAAAATATTCTTCTGTAATCGCTATTGTGACGAAAATTCCAGCTCTGTTGAATAATCTAACCACAATTCTTCAATTTAGGACCAATCTATAGAACATTCTGCTATGATAGCTATTCTGACGAAAAAGTCTGCTGTGCTGGCTATTCTGCCGAATAAACAAGATGTGATGGATATTCTAACGAAATTCCTTATATGATGGATAATCTAAAGAAAAATTCTGGATAATCTTACGAAATTCCTGATATGATGGATAATCTGAAGAAAAATCCAGCTGTTTAAACCAATCTATAGAAGATATCCAAGCAGAAAACAATTTCTGCTGTCATGGCTATTGTGATAAAAATATTCTTCTGTAATCGCTATTGTGACGAAAATTCCAGCTCTGTTGAATAATCTAACCACAATTCTTCAATTTAGGACCAATCTATAGAACATTCTGCTGTGATAGCTATTCTGACGAAAAAGTCTGCTGTGCTGGCTATTCTGCCGAATAAACAAGATGTGATGGATATTCTAACAAAATTCCTTGTATGATGGATAATCTAAAGGAAAATCCTGCTGTTTAAACCAATCTATAGAAAATCCTGCTGTTTAAACCAATCTATAGAAAATCTTGCTGTTGGAACCAAGCTCAAAACAAATTTAGCTGTATATGGCTGTTGTGATGAAGACACTCTGCTGCCATGGCTATTGTGACGAAAATATTCTGCTGTCATGGATTTTCTAACGACAATTCCTGCTCTGCTGAATAATCTAACCACAGTTCCTGTTTTTTTGACCAATCTATAGAAAATTCTGCTGTGATAGCTAATCTGACGAAAAATTCTGTTTTGGTGGATATCTGCCGAATAATATTGCTGTGATGAATAATCTAACGAAATTCCTTATTTGATGGATAATCTGAAGAAAAATCCAGCTTTTTAAACTAATCTATAGAAGATATCCAAGCAGAAAACAACTACTGCTGTCATGGCTATTGTGATAAAAATATTCTGCTGTAATCACTACTGTGACGAAAATTTCAGCTCTGATGAATAATCTAACCGCAATTCTTCCAGTTAGGACCAGTATATAGAAAATTCTGCTGTGATAGCCATCCTGCAGAATAAGTCTGTCGTGCTGGCTATTCTGTCGAATAAACCTGTTGTGATGGATATTCTAACGAAATTCCTTATATGATGGATAATCTAAAGAAAAATCCTGCTGTTTAAACCGAACTATAGAAAATCCTTCTGTTGGAACCAACGCTTAAAACAAATTTTGCTGTTAGCTATTGTGATGAAAATATTATGCTGTCATGGCTATTGTGACGAAAATATTCTGCCTTTCTAACGGCAATTCCTGCTCTGCTGAATAATCTAACCACAATTCCTGCTGTTGGGACCAATCTATACAAAATTCTGCTGTGATAGCTATTTTGACGAAAACACTGTTTTGGAGGTTATATGCCGAATAACATTGGTGTGATGGATAATCTAACGAAATTCCTGATATGATGGATAATCTGTAAAAAATCCAGCTGTTTAAACCAATCTATAGAAGATATCCAAGCAGAAAACAACTTCTGTTGTCATGGCTATTGTGATTAAAAATATTCTGCTGTAATCGCTATTGTGACGAAAATTTCAGCACTGATGAATAATCTAACCACAAATCGTCCAGTTAGGACCAATGTATAGAATGTTCTGCTGTGATAGCTATCCTGACGAAAAAGTTTGCTGTGCTGGCTATTCTGTCGAATAAACCTGTTGTTAGGATATTCTAACGATATTCGTTATAGGATGGATAATCTAAAGAAAAATCCTGTTGTTTAAACCAATCTATAGAAAATACTGCTGTTTAAACTAGAGAATCCTGCTGTTGGAACCAAACTAAAAACAAATCTTGCAGTTATGCTTTTGTGATGAAAATATTCTGCTGTCATGGCTATTGTGACGAAAATATTCTGCCTTCGTGGATTTTCTAACGACAATTCCTGCTCTGCTGAATAAACTAACCACAATTCTTCAATTTAGGACCAATCTATAGAACATTCTGCTGTGATAGCTATTCTGACGAAAAAGTTTGCTGTGCTGGCTATTCTGCCGAATAAACCTGATGTGATGGATATTATAACGAAATTCCTTGTATGATGGATAATCTAAAGAAAAATCCTGCTGTTTAAACCGAACTATAGAAAATCCTTCTGTTGGAACCAACGCTTAAAACAAATTTTGCTGTTAGCTGTTGTGATGAAAATATTATGCTGTCATGGCTATTGTGACGAAAATATTCTGCCTTTCTAACGGCAATTCCTGCTCTGCTGAATAATCTAGCCACAATTCCTGCTGTTGGGACCAATCTATACAAAATTCTGCTGTGATAGCTATTTTGACGAAAACACTGTTTTGGCGGTTATATGCCGAATAACATTGGTGTGATGGATAATCTAACGAAATTCCTGATATGATGGACAATCTGTAAAAAATCCAGCTGTTTAAACCAATCTATAGAAGATATCCAAGCAGAAAACAACTTCTGTTGTCATGGCTATTGTGATTAAAAATATTCTGCTGTAATCGCTATTGTGACGAAAATTTCAGCTCTGATGAATAATCTAACCACAAATCGTCCAGTTAGGACCAATGTATAGAATGTTCTGCTGTGATAGCTATCCTGACGAAAAAGTTTGCTGTGCTGGCTATTCTGTCGAATAAACCTGTTGTTAGGATATTCTAACGATATTCATTATAGGATGGATAATCTAAAGAAAAATCCTGTTGTTTAAACCAATCTATAGAAAATACTGCTGTTTAAACTAGAGAATCCTGCTGTTGGAACCAAACTAAAAACAAATCTTGCAGTTATGCTTTTGTGATGAAAATATTCTGCTGTCATGGCTATTGTGACGAAAATATTCCTGCTCTGCTGAATAAACTAACCACAATTCCTGCTGTTGGGACTAGTCTATAGAAAATTCTGCTGTGATAGCTATTTTGGCGAAAGTACTGTTTTGGTGGTTATCTGCCGAATACCATTGCTGTGATAGATAATGTAACGAAATTCCTGATATGATGGATAATCTGAAGAAAAATCCAGCTGTTTAAACCAATCTATAGAAGATATCTACTGCTGTCATGGCTATTGTGATAAAAATATTCTGCTGTTATAACCGCTACTGTGACGAAAATTTCAGCTCTGTTGAATAATCTAACCACAATTCTTCCAGTTAGGACCAATCTGTAGCAAATTCTGCTGTGACAGCTATTCTGACTAATAAGTCTGCTGTGCTGGCTATTTTGCCGAATAAACCTGTTGTGGTGGATATTCTAACGAAATTCCTTATATGATGGATAATCTAAAGGAAAATCATGCTGTTTAAACCAATCTATAGAAACGCATGCTGTTTATACCAATCTATAGAAAATCTTGCTGTTGGAACCAAGCTAAAAACAAATTTAGCTGTGTATGGCTGTTGTGATGAAAATATTCGGCTGTCATGGCTGTTGTGATGAAAATATTTTACTGTGATGGATATGCTAATGACTATTCCTCCTCTGCTGAATATACTAAATAATCTAATGACAATTCCTGCTGCGGGAACAATCTATAGAAAATTCTGCTGTGATAGCTATTCTGATGAAAAATTCTGTTTTGGTGGCTATTATGCCGAATAATTCTGCTGTTTTGATGAATAAGCTAACCACAATTCCTGATACGAATGGTTATCTTCGAAAAAATAATGTTGTTGGGTGCAATGTATAGAAAATCCTGCTGAGAACGAATTATTCCTGTCGGGACCAATCGAAAGAAAATTCAGCTGTGATAGCTATTTTGACCCAAAATTTGTGATGGCTATTGTGCCGAATAATTCTGCTGTGATGGATAATAATCTAAAGAAAGAAATTCCTGATATAATTGATATTCTAAAGAATCTAACGGGGAACTCCTGATATTATGGATATCTAAACAAAAACCCTCTGTTGGGACCAATCTATAGAAAATCGTGTTATGGGAACTAATCTGAAAACAAATTGTGCTGTGATGGCTATTCCGTCGAAAAATTCTGCTGGCCCGAACATTCGCAGTTTCTGTAAGACTCTTATGGGGGCTGTTTTAGTTTTCAACTGTATGTTTTATAGAATAATATTCCATGCAGTTTAAAAAAAACCCGTTTTAAAATGTTTATTTAAATCCGCTTTAACAGACACTGCATACAACTGATATGTCCATAATTTGGTTGTTGTTTTTTTTTTTGTGTTTTTTTATACGATTACATTGTCACTTTGTAAAGTGCCCCTAAACACAGAATATGAAAGGGTGCACTATAAATATGCTGTAATAATAATAATAAATAGTAATAAATATGCTGTAATAATTTAGTAATAAATATACTGTAGTAATCTAGAGAAAATCTTATTGGTGAGACTAATCTATTGAACATCCTGCTGTGAGGGCAAATCGGAACCATTATAAATAATTACTGCTTTGAGGGGTGGGGTGGGGCAATCTTTAGAGAATAATGGTGGGGGTATTAATCTTAAGAAAAATTTTGCTGTGAAAGCCAAACTGAACAAAGCACTCTCAGACTTTAGTTTATAATTTACTCAAAATTGTTCGCCTTATTTTAACTAAAATATAGCCCTGTATAAAACCTTGGCTGTTTTAATGTATCAAATAGGCATACATGAATAAGAAACAATGTGCAAAGTTTTGAGTTTGGGGATCAAAGATATTTCTTATAAACAGTAATTGAAAGTTGAGTAAATTATTAACTTAATTTAAGCCTGAGAATGCTTAGTGAACTCGAGGCCCGATCGCGATGTGATGGATAATCTAAAGAAAACTTTGTTGTGGGGGCTAATGCGAATAAAAATTCTGCTGTGACTGGCAATCTATATAAAATCATTGGGACCACAGAAATACTAATATTATTATAACATGCAATATTTAAAAAATCGTGCCGTGGGCGCTAATAAAAAAATCATGTTGTTAGGACTTATGGAGAAAATACTGTTGGGGACATTCTAAATAAAAACAATCCTGCTGTGAAAGCCAATATAACTATGGTGTGTGTGTGGGGGGGGGTATATAGAAAAATTAAAACATTTCGTGACTTTTTGTGCATGTGCGGGGAGGGGGGATTAATGGCATTATGGGCGAAAGACAGATTGTCAAAGTTAGGGATATAAATATGGCTATATTAGTTTATGGTTCTACTTTAAATTCGTGGCCTGGAATAGCAGTAGAACAGGTTTTAACATTTATGTGGTCTGCCTCCAGTTGTTAGAATTATTTCCCTTGATATTTCTAAGGTGAAGGCTGACAGCTGTCAATCATTCTGCACTGGTGTGTATGATGCCTGTCACTTGGTTGTAGCTCTGAAAGAGTGTTCACCGATGATTATAGTCGTAATTGTCCAGGCGTTAAACTATGGGTAATTTCAGGAGAACCGCACCATACATAATAACAGCCAAATAAAAAATATAAAATCTTGGAACACAAACTACTTACTTCGCACAAATAACACGCAATATTTCATGATTAATAAATGATAAGCGTACCATTAAATCATATGAAAGAAGCCGACGATGTAATTGTCTAGTCCAGAATAACAAGACACTTATTTGTCTATGTCGTTATTTTTGTCCAAAGTGTTTATAAAATTGGTAGCCATCTGTCACATTTCATAAATATAGGCGGATATCGATCGCTAAATATCTGAGAAATAATAATAATATTTTGATCAGTACCTTTTTTACGACAATCGTTAATGAACCTCGCGTCCTTGACCAATGAACCCACCGACCAAAGGTTATGTTATGAAAATGGCTTCATCGATAACCATTCCGAGACGTTTACCGTTACTTTTAGTCACAGACAATGTTCTGTTGCCAGGATCTTCGATGCGAATTCCTGTCAGGAGCATTAGAAAGTAATTATGCATAACTGTCATTATAAACAACAGATGCTACATCAGAGCTGAACTAGAAGTAGAGTCAGTAGAGCTGCCGGCGATTGAGATTCGAGAAGATTAAAAAAATTAATTAACCCCAATGAAAAAGTTATTACATAATTCATGATGAATGGATGTATCCTGATGTTACCCATGCTAAAAAAAATTCATTTTAGATGGAATCATTGGCTGAGTAGTTATTTTTCCAAAGTTAGCCGTAGTAATTCCTTTAGTACTGAGTAGCGACCGGCAGCTATTTTGAAATATTATTTTTTTCTCTAGACGCTTGATATTTTCTGAAAGCTGTACATCTCAGTATTGTAACAACACCAAGTTTATCAAAATCGGCACAGGATTGGCTGAGTTACAGTCCGTTTAGTAATGCGAACTGGCATACGACACACTAGAAATGGTTCCACTACTGCTGTCTTCCGTCTTACTCCAGTCGCAGTAGTGGTTTTTCCTACAGAGTTCCTTCGCGCAAGTTTTGTAGTCAAATGACTACAAAAAGTTTACTGGCCTATAGCTCGCTTAATTTACAAATAAACTGGCCCAAAACAGTACTGCACATAGCTTAACATATAATAAATCAATTCTTATTGAAATAAAGGTGAGACCTTACCGCATAATTATATGATTTGATGAAACCCATCTCCTACTCGAAATTTCAAGTGGCCGACCGTCATGGCCGCAAGTTGTGTAATACGTCATTAGGCCTACAACATAAACAGCGCTATGCAGAGAAAAACTGTTCGGTAACTATTTTAATGGTCCAGTCTTCACTATTTGTGATAAAATTACTTATTTTAATACAAACTGTAATGATGTGTGTTGACAATTGTGCGTTTGAACCTATTTGAACTTGCGTAAGGGGTCGTAGACTGTACCAATTGTTACCTTAAACACAGTTTAAGGTAACAAGTATAGTTACTAACGACACACCTGTGCTTGCCTACTCCATGATCAAACACGATAGCAGATGGCTTCCATCTTGTTTACTGACGGTACTACTTATTTTAAGACAGACTCGGCTTTCCAATTTATAATATCTACGTCATTGGGGATTTCCAATTTATACTCACTGGTTGCTATGACCCGCTATGGCGTTGTCTAGAAACGCGCGTGCTCGCGTTAGTTTAAAATTTTTGCTATACGTTTAACATGGACTATTTGATGTAATTTGCCTGATTTGATTTGGCCCCATTTCCATAAATTTAGGTTGTTTTTTAGAAATTTTTAGCAAATGTTAATCTTAGGTGTTTTTTAATTCTAGCCGAAGTAAATTTTTTTACAATTTATAGCGAGTTAAGTTATCGTCTCTAAGAGGCGGGCGTAGTATTTTAAATGGCGGCCATTTGCCATCATGTGTATTCTTGAAGTAGGTACACATGATGTAATCGTATGGCGAACTGGTACACCCCTTGTTCGCGAAATTGGCCATTTTACTTCAATTTTCAACCCCACTCCATATCTCAGAAACCAAAAGTCCTACAGACATAATTATTTCACCAAAATTAAGCTTATGTACTCACCAACACAAACAAGATATAAGTTTATTTTATAAACAAGAAGTTTATTTTATAATGTTTGTAATAACGGTACAGAAGATTAAAAAATTACGTAAACTTTAACTTTAGGGTATAAATCATTAACAATTATACAATGGAATCAACATATTTAAACAAGACTTTTTTTCTGAGTATTCAAATACTAAAAATAAGAACTGACAGAAAATTATTTATCAATGATATATGTAGGTAACTGTAGTAAACAGATCAATTCAATGTAAATAATGTAAATAAAAACAGATTTTTCTCCAAACCAGCACACTCCTGAATACCAAAATATAGGTCTACCATACTAATAACTCTTTGTCAATTTTGTGCTCATTTTAGTTTACTCTAAAACTCTTTCTGAAACAAATAGATATATCTGAGTAGAAGTACAACCACGGTAGTGTAATCAGATTTTTTTTTAAACCAACTGGATAATACTTCAGGCTTCAAAAACACTTCTGTGTATAGCATGCATGTACTTACTTCAGTTTCTGAACCAATGGTTAGATGAAAGCTATCATCTTCAGAATCTGATGAATTAGCATTCATTATGGAACTGTAATGCTCTCAATTAAAATGGACTGTATTAATTATACTTTCAAAAATAGCATCTGCATTTCAAATTACACTTATAAGTCTAATAATACACACAAGTCACTCGATGACATTTCTCTTGTCAAAGTCAGTCAAGCTATTAACAGTGGTCTGTACCCATAATTTTGGTGGAGTTGCGTCCCTTTGGAACCCGACACGGTGCAGATTTCCAGGAATTGCCCATTTCTACGGGGGTTTCCGTCCCCAGCAATATTTTTTATCACTAATTTAATGTTTATATTCACGATTGTAAGCAACACTTTGAGCGTATATGCGCGTATGGGACAATTTAAAAATAAAAGAAAACTTCAACAATAAAATAAAAAGCAACTTACCGCATGTCATCCGCCATAAACCATATTTACAGGCGCGCTTGACCCTTGTCTAAAATAATCACGTGTTTTCCGACTCAGATTCCGATGCAAAAGTCTGTACCAGCTCCGCGAATATATGACCCCAAAACAGGTGCAATGGGGTTGAAAGTCGGCCAGAGCTGTGTACAGCACTGTCTGAGCCCTCTAGAGGAGGCGCCGGTCGCTACTTTGAGCGGACAATGTCCACTGACACTTCCTATCCGGCCTTATATAGCTGCAGTATGAAAATACCATTCTCCCCCACTTCTGTTCTAAGGCTATTTTGGAATCCTTACCTACTATTTTTCACCCTGATTCTACTTTATTCGCCAAAGGAATCATTTCTTGCCACAGGTGACACACATTTATAAAGATTCAACACTATTTTCAAGTAGAATTCTACGATTAAAAACATACACCAAATACCTTTAAACTGAAGAGCCATTACGAGATCCGGACATGCGCAAACCGCATGTTTATTTCATCGCTTAATTCTACTTGAAAATTGAGTTGAATTATTATGAATTTGTGTCAAATATAGTGAGAAATGATTCCTTTTGGTGGAAAATAAAGAATTGTGGTGACAAATAGAAGGTAAGGGTTCTAAAACAGCCTGAGAACAGAGGTGGGGAATAGCGGTATTTTACCGTATTTTCATATTGCAGCTGTATAAGGCCGGATAGGAACTATCAGCTAATATTGTTCGCTCAAAGACAGTTCCAAAAGGAACTATAGGCATAGTATAGCTACAACCTGGCGCTGGGGTTCTTGTGTTCAATCTCTGAGTTGCCAAGAAAGTTCATCAACATTTTCATGCTTGGTTTCCCGTTCTCTATCTTAAAGTTTACAGAAAAATCCTGTTGGAGAGGTCAGATGATTTTGAATTGATTATGATACCTTAAGGTGTTTTGTTGATATTTCAGTATGAATATGATAAAGAGTCGACTTCTAGGGAGGAATACATTAAGTAGCACAGTTATAGGCGTTATACCAAAACAACACAAAGCTGAATTAGATGTAAGTAATATGGAGTCCATGGTATTAATAATAGGATGGCCGATTGGTTAGCATGTGCATGCTGTATCAAACGACCTGTCATTGAGTCAACTGGCATGATTTCGAATCCCCGATTTTACTTGACAAGGAGTGGGGTCGTCTGTCCAACTTTGTGGGTTTTCTCGGGTCCTACGGTTTCCTCCCACTGCTAAAGACCTCTACACGCAAGCAAATTATTGAAATAGAATTAAACCATATGTTAGTCCCGAAATGACCTAGTTTGTGTTGAGTAGACGTTAAACCCCATTTTTGTCTCTCTATATATTAATAATAATATAATAATTTATTGCACTTGTATTGGGTCAAATCTCAGCTTGTATAGCTTGGCGCTTATACAAAATAGATACATTAGGCCATAAAAAAAACTATTTGGGCTCAGATAATTCAGCGTCACTTGACTTTTCAACTGATTTTATCATCTATACAGGATGAAGAAGTTACGAGTCTGCACCCAATCGGAACAGCAGCAGTAGTTGTACAGATAACAGGCACCAATTGGCCCCGCCCAGCTTATACCTTACTAGTAACAGGACTGTGCAGATTTAAAGTTGACAAATTACTACAGGAGTCACCATATCCTGTTGCTACGGTTACTCAACTGGATAAATTAGTTGCTGATGATAAAGGTATGGGGATCACCATCTTATTAATCAAATCTTGATTAGCTGATTGGTTTGATTGATGCCATCTTTAGTAATCTCGTTATTTAGATTTCTTGTTCATTTTAACATGTAATACCCTACATATATCGGCACTATTGACGATTGCGTGTTCTCCCAGCTTGAGAGTCTTTGAGATTCCTCGATCTCGCGCTTTCCAGCTAAAATGTTTCCCTATGATAACGAGTGGCAAAACTCAAGGTTGGTTCAATGTCAAAGTTTTATGAAGATCGCTATGTTTGATTTGAGCATGTTTGTGTCCAAACCTCTGATTGGACACTACTGTACACGTGTCTGTAGTATAACATAGCTATAAGTTCGGGCATTGCATGGTTATACCACTTTGACAGTGTGAAATCATGTTTCTTTTCCAGTTTGATTGACAGAAATAATACTACTGGTATACTGTAATAGGCACTAAGAAAAAAAATTCTTTGTGGAATAATTATCTGAAAGATTAATTTTAGCTCTTCAAAGAATCCCTTTAAAATTGAAATTCGCTCTAGAACAAACCCTTTGTCGCGTGGTAGCCATTAACGGTTGTTTCCAGTCACAAACGATATGTCCACAACAATGAAATGAAATGGGGTTTAACTATCTAATGACCGGGCTAATAAAGAGGGGCTTATGCCTTACAGTGTGCTACAAGGCAAATTTTTCCGGGACAGCAGCGCTACAACCTACTCTTATATCAAATTCCAACTGGATCCTTGGTTTTTCGTACCATCCGTACGACTAACAAACAAAAAGAGAAGAGAAGAAGAGAATACAAGCAGCAATTAGCAGCACAGGGTAAAAATAAAGAGCTAAAATTGCTGTGATGATAATCCCACGAATGGATGAAATTTGAAAATAATGTTTATTTATGTCAACTGTGATTAGCTGTTGAAATACGGATGATAAAATTGTTTTTTTATTTTTCAGTTTATGATTCATCTGATGAAGAACTGAATTCTCTGGCCGAGAATTTCCGAGAACAAGCGGCTAAACTTGTTGAGATGTTGGATGTATCAATACCGGTTGTAGCTAAACTAAAGGTAAGCTGATTTAAAAGAGAGAGAGAGAAATGGAGTTTAACATCCATTCGACACAAACAAGGTCATTTCGGGACTAACATATGGTTCAATTTTTCAGTAATTTGCTTGCGTGTATGGGTTTTAGCAGTGGACAGGCAACCTTGCACTTGGCAGATTCTACTAGGTAATCGAAAGCACACCAGTTGACTCAATGACAGACTTTTTTATACAACATGCACATGCTAACCATTCGGCCATCCACCCCCTGTTGGGGAAGTGACACTAACCACTCGGCCATCGAATCCCCCTTGATATAAAAGATACACGGCAATTTGATGAATGCAAAGAAGGGTAATGCCACTGCCATGTCAAACTTCTCTACATTTTTGGGGGTGGGGGAAGCATGACATCAGCCTCAGTTTTGACTAGTTTTGAGATCAAGTTAGAGTGACCTCAGTCTTACCTTTCGCTTGTTTTTTTTATTTTTGAAGAGAATGTTGGAGAGTTTACCAAGTCAGCATCTACCAGACGTTTGTGCAGCGATTGTAAAATCTTCGTACAATGAGAAACTGCAAGTTTTAGATGCCATAGATTTAACAGATAGGTTTAACAAAGCCTTACCATTACTCATGAGACAGATAGAGGTTAGTGCACATTTCTTCAACATCTACTCTAGTAAGATGTTGGCTCTCCAATGTGATTTCCTGTAGTTTAAAATTTCGTTTTAGTTGTCTTTGCTAAGCTAGGATCTAGAAGAGTTGTTATAGTGCCAGCGTTCTGTTTGAAGAGCGGGATTAGCCAATAATGCTAATTGATTAATCGATGCCTGGTATCATAGGGTCAAAAGCCGCTTGTAAGACTCCTGACTCGACCTTCCATTACACCTGGTCAGATAATTCAGTCAATGATTTTTGCTGTCATAAGTCTTCAGGAATCATTTTCAGTTTTAGGGCTTAAAGTTACTGCAGAAAGCTCAATAAACCCACAGTAATCATCTTCAATTTTTTTACGCCCACATTGAATTGTGGTCGTATATTGCTGTCACCATTGGCCGCAGGTCTGCCATACACATTGGCTTGTTGACAAATAGAGTTTAAAGATACTACAAAAAACTCAATAAACCTGCAGGAATCTTTTTTTTTCTATTTTTGAGTTTAAGTTACTACAGAAAACACATTAAACTTTCTGGAAACTTTTTTTTTTAATAAACCACAAGGTATCTTGTTTTCAATTTCAGGTTTTAAAGCTACTACAGAAAGCTCAATGAACCACCAGAAATCTTTTTTTTTCAATTTTAAGTTTACTAAAGAGAGCTCAATAAATCCTCAGGAATCATTTCTTTTTAATTTTAGGGTTTAAAGTTATTACAGAAAGCTCGTAAAGATGGTAAAGTTGAAATAATTACACGCAGAGAATCAAATCGTCCAATCAACATGAGACAAGCTTTTCGTAAATTAAACACACCAAATTTACAAGATGAAGATGATGGAGAAAATGAAGATTTGGATGAAATTGTTGACATGGAACAAAAAATCAAGTAATTAATTTAACCCTTTAGTACTTAGACGGCCCAAAATCATCCGAACTAGGCCTCCTCATACCACCCAAAACACCTAACTATGACTCCTTAGACCTCTGGAAACCGCCCTCACTAGGCCTACTTACACTTTCCGAAATCACCCTTTAGATCACTTAAAATCACCCAAACTAAGGCTCCTTAGACAGCTTGAAACCACACTAACTAAGCCTCTTTAGACCACCCAAAACCACTCTAACTAGGGCTTTTAAAACCACCAAAAACCACTTTGGACCGCACAAAACCTTCATGGTGTTTCAAGCCCAGTTCTCAATTGTCTGGGTTGATGCCTCAATTGTCTCCAAATTATTAAGATAATTGAACTTTCTATTTTGTTAGAGCCAGTAAGATGACAGAAGAAGCACATAAAGCAGCCATTAAAGAATTAAAAAGGTTAAAGAAGATGCCACAACACATGCCAGAACACGCCATGATCAGGTATTCAATCTATGTTCAAGACTAGAAGTTCAAGACTAGAAGGTTTTTATAATCAAAAGGCAGGATCTGTGATCGGTACAATGTACCATACATGTATATAAATTAGACAGGCAAAGCCTTAGCAAAAGTAGTCCTAACAATCAGGGCCCTGTTTCTCAAAATGTTAACTAAATATGAAATACAAATTTTAAACATGCATTATGCAAGAGCTAAATCTACCTATTGCAGGTCTTTCTTTAGGCCTGAAATGTTTTCTAAAGTATTAATCAGACATTTATTAACTGATCCAGGCCTTAATCAACTCTTGATGGCATCAGATTTCTCCGATATTAAATAGATGAAAAAGGTTCAGCGATACTTTTATTTAATCAGATATGGAGGAACGAGATTTAGCTTCGATCAACCAGTGCGGTGGTTGAAATTATTGCACACGTCTGTCAAACCTTCAAAGGCTAATATCTTCGCTTTTAATAGAGTAATTTGAATGAAATTTTCAAATTATTGATTTTACATTATCTACTTTCGAACTATTATCTAAATCTTACATAATGTATCTTTAATAGATGGTTCAATTTTGATTGGCTAAGCACCAAAAGGAATCTAATGTTATCCCTGGACTCCAAAAGAATTGCCTCCTCTCAGATCAACATTCCTTTACAGCCATTGAAAGGCAAAGAATCTCTATTCAGAAACAGTTATAAGTATTTTTATTTCATGTTTCCTTTTTTCAGGAATTATCTGGAATTAATGGTGGAGCTGCCTTGGTCAAAAGGTACAAAAGATGCTTTAGATATAGTTCAAGCAAGGTAAGTAAAAGGATTATAAATATTAGTTGAATTTTGAAATGTGGAGAATGATTTTGGACCAAAGGACAATGTAACTCATCAGGGGAGATAATTTGATGTGTCAAGGGAGGTAATTTATAACACTTTTTCTTTGCAGCAGGAGTTAGTACACTAATTATTTTGAAAGTCTGTATTTTCTTTCACTTCACATGCCCATTTATTTTTGTTTTTCTGAATGTATCCGAATTAAATTGTTAAAAAAAAAATTTCTACCGATTGTTTAGGGACATTGCTAATGTCGGCAAAGATTAGGATTTTGAAAGGGTAAACTTTTATGACAGATAAATGGCTGTCAAAGGAGATAATTAAAGAGTTTGTGTTATTATTATTCAGGAAAGATATGGATGTAGATCATTATGGTTTAGATAAGTTAAAGAAAAGGGTATTAGAATATTTAGCTGTTAGACAATTAAAGAATACATTAAAGGGGCCAATTCTCTGTTTTGTTGGAGCGCCAGGAGTTGGAAAGACAAGTTTAGGAAAATCCATAGCGAATACATTAGGAAGAGAATTTCATAGGTAAGTCATTAAAACGAGAAGAAAACAGAATTGTAAAATCTTTAAATCTTGACCAGACCACTATCGAAATCTTAATTATAATATCTTTATGTTCTCTGGTTTCCTCCCAGTGTTAAAGACCCCTACGTGCAAGCAAATTATTGAAACAAAATTAAACTATATGTTAGTCCTGAAATTACCTAGTTTGTGTCGAGTGGGCATTAATCCCCATTTCTCTCTCCATCTGTCTCTCTCTGTCTGCCTCTCTCTCTCTCTCTCTCTATTTATAAAGTCCTGTCAACTAACAAATACATTCTATAAATATAACTTAGTGAGTGTCACCCATAAGGCTGTTTGTATTATTAGTCAATATCAACATAGTATCTGATGTTAAAGGGTTAGCATGTATTTCAAGATAGCTTTAGGCCTGTGGATCTCAACCTTTTTTGCCAACGGAACACCTTGGAACACTTGAAAAAATAGTGGCGCACCTGGCTAAATATATACGAAATATATTTGAATTTTGCAAAATAAAACATAACAAGTCATAGAAGACATACATAAAGGTTTGAGGTGTTGTATTTCAATATTTATATGTATCTGTTATTAAAGGGTTAATGTGTTGCATTGCAGGATAGCTTTAGGCGTTGTATATAGTTAGTCCATATTTACATATATCTTTTGTTAAAGGGTTAATGTGTTGTATTTCAGGATAGCGTTAGGCGGTGTATGTGATCAGTCTGATATACGAGGTCATCGTAAAACATATATAGGGTCAATGCCAGGTCGTATAATACAAGGGTTAAAAACAGTCGGGGTCAACAATCCTGTCTTCCTCTTTGATGAAATAGATAAACTGGTAATTAGTTTTTATTTGACATTAATTAGAAATTAATTTATATTTGCTGATTGTTTTAAATTGATCATATGACTGGGAATTATGTTAACTATGGGGTAGTTATGTGGGCATCATGTGGTAAGGAATTATGTTAACTATGGGGTAATTATGTGGGCATCATGTGGTAAGGAATTATGTTGACTATGGGGTAGTTATGTGGGCATCATGTGGTAAGGAATTATGTTAACTATGGGGTAGGAATGTGGGCATCATGTGGAAAGGAATTATGTTGACTGTGAGGTAGCTATGTGGCATGGAGATATGTTGACTAGGGGGTCATCATGTGTCCTGTGACTAGGTTAACTATTGGGGGGGAATATGTATATATCATAATTCACTGCAAATCAGTTCGCATCTGATAAATTCATATTCTGTAAAGTTGATTTCAAAGCCTTCTGTCAATCTGTGTTTTATTGTAGAGTCGAGGTGTCCACGGTGATCCAGCAGCTGCTCTGTTAGAAGTTTTAGATCCTGAACAAAATCATAGTTTTGTTGATCAGTATCCTTTTTTATTGTCATCAGATTTATTTCAGTTCTATTGTCTTTAGAGGAAAGGGGAATTGAATGGCCGAATGGTTAGCGTGCACTCTGTATCATAAGGTCTTTCATTGAGTCAAATGGCTTGGTTTTTTTCCTGGGCCTCCGGTTTCTTCCCACTGCTAAAGATCTCTTCATGCAAGCGAATTATAGAAATAAAATTAAACCATATGTTAGCCCCCAATGACCTTGTTTGTGTTGACTGGACACCAAACCCCATTTCCTCCCCTCTCATGCATGAGATCCAACATTTACGCTTTTCATGGGTTTCGTCTGAGAGCTCTGTTTTCTCTCTCATTGCTGCATAATTTTGGATTACATTTTGTACCACAGTACAGTGACATGAAAAAAAGATCACAAATTTCAAATGGGGTCAATTGAAAAAATAACACAGAGGTTTTTTTTGTTTTTCTTAAATAAGTGAAGTTATCTGAATGTACCATTTGACCTGTCACAAGTGTTGTTTATAGCAACGGCTAACAATATGGCTACCATCCCAGCAGCGTTACTAGATAGAATGGAAGTAATACAGATACCAGGTTATACCGTGGAGGAGAAGATACACATCGCTTTACGACATTTGATACCTAAACAATTACAAGAACACGGATTGAGTGAAGAGAAATTACAGATACCTGAAGATACCGTTAAAATGATAGGTAATTAACTTAATCAGATCCTATTTCGTTTCGTTTTTTATAGTTCAAAATTACATAACCCACATTCTGGATGATGTCAGGCATTAGTCAACCAGCATTGACGTTTGTAGTGGTTTACTCACAGTTCCATACATTGCACGCCAAGAAGTCGCTGTATGGTTTCATTGGCTAATTCCTCACGCCATCCATAACGTGGGTTATATAACAACTCCTCCAGATCCTAGTGTAGTAAAGACAAGTAAAATAAAATTTTGAACTTTGAAAAACGAAGAATGAAGGATCTGTGTTTTAATCATATTACCTGTTGTTACAAGAAAATGAAATAATAAAATGAAGTTGAAGATCCCATCTCTCTTCACGATCCAAATTTCAAGAGTTCTTTCACTTGCAGGAGGGTTGGCACTCTGTTTCACAGAGAATTACTTACGAATTATCTTTGTCACAGATGACTGTAAACAACACGTGCATTGACTTAATGCGGCGTCAGTCATTAGCTCAATGGCTCGTGCATTGTTTACATAACATGTAACTGCTTCAGGCAAAATTATGCCTTTTACTCATTTTTATACCCATTTACACTAAATAGGAAATATTTTTTAACTACAGATACTTCAAACGTCTTTATTTATTTTTCTTATACTTCAAAAAAATGTTTTAGAATTTATTTTGTCGGAAGAAAAAAGTTAATACCGGGGACTGATTAAGTCGCGTCGATTTCATCCTTATCAGTGATTGTAGCGGTCAAGCAAATATTCACTGCTGAAACGTGTGGAGGGTTGGGTGCACATCAGATTATAAGGTCTGTCATTGAGTCAACTGGCATGGTTTTGATTCCCCACTTGTACGTGGCAAGGATTAGGGTCATCTGTCCAACCTCATGGGTTTTCTCTGAGGTCTGCTAAAGACCCCTACTAACTAGCGAATTATTGTAATAAAATTAAACCATATATTAGAAGCTAAAAAAAGCCTTGATTGTTTATTATTTTAGTTACCAACTACACACGGGAGGCCGGAGTACGTAAATTAGAGAGACGCTTGGCGGCCATTTGTCGAGCTGTAGCTGTACGAGTAGCAGAAGGAATATCTAAAAGCCGACATGAGAAAATGGAATCGTTAGAAGGTGACAAGAAGGAGATGTTGAATGATACTATGACTGATATCGATTCCCATACAGCGTCTACGTTAGCTCATCCACCTGAGATGCCAATAGTTATAGATGATGCTGCACTGGAAGATATTCTTGGGGTACGCATAGCTCTACATTATAACAACAAAAATATTAAAGCTTGTGTCTCTTTTACCCTGGTCAATAGGGATATGGTTATGGTTGATCCCTGTAACAACAAATAATTGGTCAACTTATATTGTCAGTGATGAATCTTTAAATGGAATATTAGTCCAAAATTAGATGCATTGCATTCAGTATTTACAAATGTTCAAAATAAGTTAAAAATTTGTCAACATTTAGCATACACTACAGAGAAATTTGTTTGTTCTGTATTTCTCTCCTCTCTTTAAATCTGTCTGCTTTACATTATAACAAAAAGTGTTTTTAAGCTTGTGTTTCTTCCCCAATACCCCCACAAAAATATGCATTATTTTCCACAGGCCTGGAAATAACGGTTTTAGATGTACCTGACAAAATGTGCCGGACATTTATTAATAATATCGATAAAAAAGACAAATCAGTGCCTGACAAAGTGACAGATACCAGAGGTTTTGTGCCTGACAAAGCCTGAATCTGTGCCTGACATTATCAGTGACAGGTTCCTTATTTCCAGGCTTGATTTTCCACTAATTTTCCATGATAATATCTATATGATTCTGTTACCATCTGGGGTCATCAATAGATTCTTATGTGGTTTCGATTCCTCACTTGTACATGACATGAGTAGGGTCCCTTGTTTCCTCCCACTGCTAAAGATCCCTATGCAATCTGTTTCACAAAGAATTACTTACGAATTATCTCTGTAACAGATGACTCTCCACAACACGTGCGTTGACTGCACCCGGTGTCTGTCATTGGCTCAACGGTTCGCGCAATGTTTACATGACATCTAACTGCTTCGGGCAAAATGATGCATTTTACTCATTTAAATACCCATTTACACTAAATAGGAAATATTTTTTAACTACTAATACTTCAAACGTCTTTAATTACTTTTCTTTTACCTCAAAAAAATGTTTGAGAATCTAATTTGTCGGAGTAAAAAAGTTAATATGCCGAACTCATTAAGCCTCGTCGATGTCATGCTTATCAGTGATTGTAGCGGCCAAGCGAATATTCACTACGGGATCAGTTTGATCCCTATGCGCAAGCGAATTATTGAAATAAAATAGAGCTATATATTAGTCTGAGAATTACCTAGTTTGTTTCTAATAGATGTTAGACTCTCTCTCCCTCTCTCTTGCTCTCTCTCTCTGTCTCTCTCTCCCTCTCGCTCTACTGAAGTTGATTGATCAGTGAAAGTAATAACTGTCAACTGGTCATAATACCTTTTATTTCAACTTGACAGGTAACAGACAAAAACCTTGTGCATGAAAATGAGTTTTGGTTACCCAGGTTACCGTTGACCCCTGTATTAATAAACTACAAATTTATAGTGCTCCGGTGTCCGTCTGTCTGACGACTATATAACCGGAACAGTTGCACAATCTCATTTAAGCCTGAAGAGTTCGCAATAGAATGAAACTAGTCGCCTCATGAGAGAAATCTTGGATGGCTACCCTTCACTTACAGGTTTCAAATTTTATAAATTTATTCCTCTATCCAGTTACTTAATGTCTCTAAACACAACTTTATTGTAACCAGACCCTTTCTATTTTTTCCAGCCTGCTATGTATGAACCAGAATCTAAAGAAAGACTACAGCAACCTGGCGTGGCTGTGGGTTTGGCGTGGACAGCTATGGGTGGAGAAATCATGTTTGTTGAGGCATCCAGAGTTGAAAACACAGAACGAGAAGGAAAGTTAACTCTAACAGGACAACTAGGGGATGTAATGAAAGAATCTGCTAATCTAGCTTTAAACTGGGTTCGAGCACATTCTAAAAAGGTACTAAATTTTGTTAGGGTCTTCTCATTTCAGCGCTGTTTTTTATTTAGGGGTCTTTCCATTTCAGGGTTGGTTTTTTTAGGGGTCTTCCCATTTCACGGTTGTTTTGTTTTAGGGGTATTCCCATTTAGGGTTTTTTTTTTTTTTAGGTGTGTTCTCATTTCGAGTAAATGAAAAAAAATATGTATGTCTAATTTCACAAGCTTCAATCTTTAACCATTTAAGGGCTTTGAGTATTCTAAGATACACGCTAACTTTTCAACACTAATCTTATTAAGACTTTAAACACTTGTTCTATTTGTAAAATAACCCAGAGTATATATAATATATTTTAATAAGCATATAGTTTTGTTTGTTTTTATTTTAGTTGGGTTTGAATTTGACCGGTGATTTGTTGAGTAATACTGACATCCATATTCACTTTCCTGCTGGTGCTGTTGGGAAGGATGGTCCATCTGCTGGAGTAACCATAGCAACAGTATTGGTGTCATTATTTAGTGGGAGATGTGTTCGATCAGATACGGCGATGACAGGGGAGATTACTCTAAGAGGATTAGTTTTACCGGTGAGTTGTAACGCATTCATATGGATGGAGGGGTCCTACATGGGCTAAGCCTGTTCCCTATTCACATTCAGATATCCTGAATAAAAATATTGTTTAAAAAAACAAAAAAATCTGCGAGGACTTAAACTTAATCCAATTTACACAAAAAAAACTATAAATTAAACTGTTTTAAGGTTAAAGGAGTTGAAATTCTTATTAAATTACATGTAAAATGACTATCAAGTCAACACTGGTCAATATGACTGAAACAATCCCACTTGACTCCCAATGGAAATAACTCATTTAGACTGTTTCAGACCACTATTCTTGTTGCATGTAAATATAAGTTTCTGTAGCAGGTTGATTTGACTGGTAAATATGACAAATAGAACCAATTATCACACAATGTTTATATTATAATATAACTGCTATACACAGTGTGATAATTGGTGTCTGACATTTGACTTATGTCCAGGTGGGTAGAAATCGGAAAAGGGAGGGTGGTGCCATTGAAATCCCTGGAAAGACTATTTATGTTTAATGAGCCTTATCTTTAAATATTGTAGGTTGGAGGAATAAAGGATAAAGTTCTAGCAGCTCATAGAGCCGGGATAAATAGAATTATTCTGCCTAAAAGAAATGAAAAAGATCTTCATGAAATACCTGATAACATTAGGGTAAGCAGAATGTATTATTATTATTAAAGATACTTGATGGAATATGAGATATGTATAGGATTTTACTGAAAATTTCAGTCAAATTGGTTCACTCTGACTTGAGAATTTAGCGTTTGAATTTTGGGCCTAGCCTCTTTCAACATTACTACAGTCAGTCAATAAAAAGCATTCTCCTGATTATTCATTATTTGATTTAATCATGAATGAGTGTTGCGCAGCAGATCAGATTCTAATCTGGTATATATCGCAGGCTAGCGATGACTTTGACAGTTGATTATGGGGTCTGGATAACTTAATTAATAATATAAATAACATTTCAGACCTAAAAAAAGACCTGCAATAGGCAGATTTAGCCCTTGCATAATGTATGTTTAAAGGCTTGATGCATCAATTAGCTCTATAGGAATCTTTTGCAAACTACGCTCTTCCATTATTTTTACCGGTATGATAAATTGAAATTTCAAAGATCAACGCAGTTCAGTATGTTACTATGATGCTGCCATCTTTTATTGGCGGAGAAACCTAATGGGTCTAGTTTTTAGGCTTTTTTATCAACTTGCCAAATTGATTTGAATTTAGTAGAGATGTCATGTGACAATATAGTCGATTTCAAAGTACTTTGGCGAGTTAGTTAAATGCTCCGAATAGCTGTAAGCAATTTTTGTGGCTGGACACCGTTGAAAAAAACACGTGACCACCCGATCAAATCGTCAAATCGCACCCTGAAGTGATTTGACGATTTGATGTAATCGCTTCGGAAATCGGTGTCGATAAATTTGTTGATTAGGGTAACCAATTTGAATTAAATGGACGTTAAAGATGAAAATGTGATTGAATGCAAATCACTTTGGCTAATCAGTGGTCGATAAAAACGCCTTATATCCGATTGAATCCAAGCAGGGAGATTATCTAGTATTGGTATTTGGATTGGTTTTCTTGATTGAATGTTAAATTATCAATCTGAGTACAAATTTAGCATGAATTAAGAATATCTGCTTGTACGTGACAAGGAGTCGGGTTGCCTACCAACCTCACTGCTTTCTCTGGATCCTCCGGTTTCCTCCCACAGCTACACACGCAAGCGAATTATTGAAACAAAATTGAACCATATGTTAGTCCTGAAATGACCTATTTTGTGTCTACATATATTTGTCTGGTTGTACATATAGCTGTCTAGAATGTTAAAGCCATGGGTAACAAGAAACATATTTTAATCTACATGTTACATATGTTGTTATTTATATAGAAATGCTAGAGACTCTCTCATGTATTAAGTAGTGTTGTAGGAAAATTACTGACATACATTAGAATACCACACGGGAATTAAATATGAAAAATAATGAGGTGCACATACTTTTTTATTACATACGAATTTGAATATTTTTTTGACACATGATTTTTTTGTGTGGTCTGAAACTGCCTGCTTAAATAACGATAAGAGTTGTGTCCTTTTATTTTCAGTAAAAATGACTGACAAGAAAAATTATGAAATCCCATAACCGTGTATAACATCCGCATCATTACCGGTACATCTTAAATATAGAACACCTATTAAGAATGCTTGAAATGACGAACGGAAATTCATAATTCTGTATGAAAGTCTTTAAAAAATCTGTCCACCATTTATTCTCAAGAATAACAAGAAAAATCAATGACAGGCCTTGTGAATTAAAGTGCATGTGTTATACGATTCGGCCACCCTCCACCCTCAAGAATGACAAAGTACCTTATGTAAGAGCTAATTCTTCCTGTTGCTTTAGATATTATATCATTTAGATATTTATTTCCATGATAAGCCATAATTTACTCTCTATTTCGTCAGATGGCAGAGATATTGAGTGGATTGGACAATATCTGGTATATCTTCGTTAAATTTTAAAATGGAAAATCAAAACTTTCTTTATTATCATAACAATGATACTTGACAATCGAGACTACTTACGCTATTTCTTTACGCTACACTTAATTATTTTATTTTATTGTTTTATACATAAAAATCATATTGTAGGATGCACCACATTACCATAGCAACACCATAAAAAAAATAACATTTTATTTTAATTTTTCATAAATGTTGTATTTTTGAATATAAATTATTTGGGAAGAAGCACGAGATTACCGTAACAGCAGCACCATTTAACTATAATTTTTACTTTTCATCAATTAAAAATACATTATGTATGATTTAGATAAATAAAGGGCTATCCATTCTTACTATAATAGTTCGAAAATTGATAATGTAAAATGAAAATTTCATTGAATAAAATTAAACCAAGTATGAACAATCCACACCATTAGTCAAAATTCAAAGTCCTAAAAAAACGGTTGAGGCAAAATAGTGTAATCAGCAAATGGACGGTTCACCGTGTACAAAATACATGACAATACTTCATTTTGATTTAAGTTATCACTGTTTGTAGTTTTGTCAAGATGTGTGCATTGTGGTAACCAGGGTCTATTTGAAACTTGGCCTCGCTTTCCTATTTGTAAATTAAATTTTTAAATGGCGCTCCGTTCTAATCTAGTTAAAATCTTGAGTATCAGATGTCATCGATAATTGATTATGGTCTTATTTTGTTAATTAATATCTAATTAATAATTTAGATAACATTTCAGGCCAAAAGAAAGAGCTGCAATAGATTTAGCTCTTGCATAATGTATGTTTAAATCTCATATTTTCAAATATGAATAATTTTGAAAGGAGCACTAGATTACCATGTTAACCTTGATGTAAGATATCTTTTAAGATGATAATTACTCCAGGAATTAAATGGAAACCTAGCAACTATATCCATGGTTACCTGATTATTCTCTCTATTTACAGAAAGACATGTGTTTTATTTTCGCTACCAAATTGGCAGACGTCCTGAACTCAGCATTTAAAGATGGTTTTCCTGCATTGTCAGCTCAAGTTCTAACTGAAAGCAAGTTATGAAACGAAGAGTTTAGACTTAAGTAGAAAATAACAACTAAGGTTGTCTGAAAGAGAAATAGTGTAATTGTTTCACATTGTCCTTTTCGATTAAGGACAAATTTAAACATTGATTTTAACAGATAATATTAACTGATATCTAATATTTTGATATAACCAAAATTCATTAATGGCTGTTGAATTATTTAGAAATATGTGAATTGAATTTGAAATCTTTTTTTAATGAAGACGTAAAATAATTTCTATTGTGCTATGTGTACAGTTGTGTTCTACTGACCTGACTTGACCCCCGCATTTAGCCAATGAAACGATCCTTGTTCTTAATGATTATAGCCAATCAAAGTGATTCAAATCAGACTTTAAAAAGATAAACCCGACTTTACACCTGATCTCACCACAGGTGGAATTGGACGTAGAACCCCAGCAACGAAAGCACGAACGACTTGACCCCCCTCTACGCTGATTACACCATGTAATTTGTCTGTGATATCACCTCGGTTGAAGCGGACGTTAAATAAAGCTATTTCACACATTGACCCCTCAGTTAGTCAATGAAAAAATAATGGTTTAAGCTTATCATAGTGACTTAAATAAGACGTCACACAGATAAGATGATGAGTTTTTATGTTCGACAATTTAGTTTTAGATTTGATTTGAAGAATTTTGAATAGAAGATTATCAGTCAAAAGATCCTGCATTGGTTGTGTTGGGATTTCTTTGGGGTGGGGGGGTGAGGGTGTGTTTTTTGCTTTATGAATACCATTGGTTGTGTATTTGGGGGGCGTTTTGTTACATGAAGACCATCAATATATTCTAATTAATTAGACCGTTTGGGCATCTTCCACTGAATGTCAACAATTTGCCCAAGCAAAGCAGTTCCACTAAAATTAAATTATTAGTCAATTATTCATAGAAAAAAAAGAGTGTTTTGCCATGTATGATAGTGTGAGTTATGGTAGACTATTGTTGATTGGATAATAATCATGTATCACTATGACAACATGTGATAATATCTGTGATTGGTGCCAAGTTAGTGTTGTGTTGATGTTTATAACAGATGTAATATGATGGTACCATTCTATAGCTGTTACTATATTTAGTAACAACTCTAATGAGAGTACAATCATGCAGTTAAACTTACCTGTGTATTCTTGCCATATGTAACAAATGCAATGTGCTTTTAGAAGAGAGCAGGGAGGTCATAATAGGCCATTCCCGTTCCTCAGTCCCATTTAATATTTGAATAAAATATTGTTTAACAAATGTAATGTGTGTTTTTACACAAAATGGACAGAGATTGTACTGTATCTAATATATATTATAATGAATGTAATAGACTATATTATGTTATTAAATTTATAAAATTGTGTAACATGCACTTTAGATCCTAAGGCCTGTGATTGAGTCAAATGGCATGGTTTCTTCAATCCCAGATTTGTACATGACTGTCTGCCTAATCTCATGGTTTTTCTCTGGGTCCTCTAGTTTCCAGCCAATGCTAAACACCCCAACATACAGAGAATTACTGAAAAATTGTACCACCCAAAATGAGTGGATACTAAACTCCATATCTTTCTCTCAAACATGTTGGCGAATGGTTATTTCATTGACTAATATTGCTAACACCTGAACTATTTCAATAATTTTTGAATGTGGGCATCAGATTCCAAAGATTTATTATTATATTTGCAGCTTTTGAATTGTTGATATTAAGTAGTTAATGACAGAATCTGAAAAATTATGAGTAGGTTATGTTGCCTGGCATCCCTGGTTATATTTTTGAATGTTGACCGGTAATTAAACTTATGTATAATTTGATTATTTATGCTAATTTGAATATTTATGCTAATTAGGAATACTGATATTAAAAATTAAAATAATTAAATAAAATGATGATAAACCACTTAAAAAAGACGCCTGAATTTGTGAGCAGACAAACAAAAACTAGTACTTGAACCTCAAAAAAATGCCATGAACAATAAGAACCATTATGGGATTCCTCAAGCCCTGTTTCAACTTGTCCAGGATGACAAGGAATGTGTCACCTAGTCTTTCGGAAGGGATGAAAAACCAAGGGCCATCTAAAAACCACTTGACTGTCTATCAATTTTATCAGTACAATTTGTTTTTGCTGAGGTGGGTGTCGGGCAAAAGGCAGTTTATGATAATAGTTGCGTATTGATGACCAAAGGATGTTAATTTTGATGGTCTGCCAGGTTTTGATGAATATTTTGAGATAAGGTCAACAGACATCTGTTTGGGGAATTCATTTCTATAAATTACCTAGAATCAACAATCACGTCAAACCTGCCTTCAAAATTTGATCAGATAATTGTGACATATGTTTGTTGATTTGTGAAGTTTAGATCCAATGGGCAATTGAATAATAAAAAGATATTGATGTTGGAGGATAAACAGGGCAATTCCCTTCAAACAATTTATCAGACAGTTGTGACATATTGACCTCCCATCTAAAATAAAGTTTAGACTGAATGGGAATAAGGGGAGTTGGATGGCCGAATGGTTAGCACATGCATGCTGTATGATAAAGCCTGTCATTGAGTCAACTGGTGTGGTTTTGATTCCCTGGTTATATGTGACAAGGAGTAGGGTTGTCTGTCCCACTGCTAAAGACCTATACGCACAAGCGAATTATTGAAATAAAATAGAACCATATGTTAGTCCCAAAATGAACTACTGATAGTTAGTGTCAAGTAGACATTAAACCCCATTTCTTTCTCTCTCGCCACGAGAAGATTTTGCAAAACAGTTATATAGCTACTTAAGACATTAACAGTGTCCTTAATTAGTAGTCTGACTCCAGTTGAAAATTTAATGGGTTATTTGCCCTTCCGAAATCTGAATCGCGATGTTAGTATTAATTAGAATTTCATTGTCTATCTTTTCCTTATTAACATGGACTGACGAACAAAAGACAGAAAGAAATCGTATCTCCTATAATTATCTTCAAAAGTATAATTATTTGTTTCAGCACCCTAATAAATAGATTACCTCCCCTGATAAACTATAATGTGGCATGGTTTTGAATAATTAAATTTTCATTTCCTACACCTTGAGTTTTATTTGGACTCATAACCTTTGAATTAGCCGAAATCCAATAACACTAATGCTTCGCACCAGTAAAATTTATTATTCTATTAGAATAAAATTAATGGGTTACCTCCCCTGAAAAAACATTCATTTTTAATTTACGGATAATTAAACTTTTCATTTCCTATAATTTCCCAAACTGATCCCGCAGTGAATATCCGCTTGGCCGCTACAATCACTGATAAGCATGACATCGACGAGGCTTAATAAGTACGGCATATTAACTTTTTTACTCCGACAAATTAAATTCTCAAACATTTTTTTGAGGTAAAAGAAAAATAAATAAAGACGTTTGAAGTATTTGGAGTTAAAAAATATTTCCTATTTAGTGTAAATGGGTATTAAAATGAGTAAAATGCATCATTTTGCCCTAAGCAGTTAGGTGTTAAGTAAACATTGCACGAGCAGTTGAGCCAATGACTGGCGCGGTGAGCAGTCAACGCACGTACTATGGACACTTATCTGTTACAGAGATAATTCGTAAGTAATTCTTTGTGAAACAGATTGATAATTTTCCTTTGTAATAGACTAACGGTCATAAAGTTAATGAAAAATATGGATTACCTCCCCTCGATTTAGAAAAAAAAAGAAGTTAATTTGTGCAATTATCCTTTTGTAGGCGTATCAATAGAGGAAATTAATGTATTTGATAATGCTTCAAATATGATAGATTTCGTGTTTAAGAATCCCTTCATATTCAAAATAATCAGAAACATTTGGATTTTACAAAAATGGATTATCTCCCCCTTGCAAATAAACTTTTACGAGCCGCTCCGTTCCGGCTAGTTCAATTTTTGTCAAGGTTGCTGAAGGTTATGACACGTGAATGTCGGTGATACAGTTGGTTAGGATTTGGGTAAGCATTTGGACCCATTCCAGGGCTATAATAGGTTTGGAACTGGCGCTGGCCCTGTCCTTATTATTTAGCAATCTCATAACATAAGGCCTCTTATAATAGTTTAAGTATTTGACAATAATAAATTGTTGTAAATACTTAAATTTAAAACAAAAATGGTACTTAAATTTAATAAATTCAAATGACTAACATTGAAAAACAATTTGACACGCGTCAGTGGAGGTCTGTACAGTAGGCTATACAGAGCCCAAAATATCTTCATACCTCGTGGGTTTTCTCCGGTTTCCTCCCACTGCTAAAGAACCCTACGCTCAAGCGAATTATTGGAAAAGAATTAAACCATATGTTAGTCCCGAAATGACCTAGTTTGTGTCGAGTGGACATTAAATCCCATCCCTCTCTCTCTCTTTCTCTCGCTCTCTCTCTCTCCCAAAATATCTCAAGGTCGGCGATGTGTGCAGTATCTATGATGCAATACGTGGGTGGATTATATTTTTGATGAGATTATCTATGTAACAGGAGGGTGTGGTATTAATAAATTTACCACGTGTTTCAAATTCGAAGAAAATATATTATTCATGCTGTACTTTTGAGATTCATATGAGGGAAATTGATTTTTGCTATAAAAAAAAAAATAAAAAAAAATATAAAGAAGTCAAAATACATTGCCATGGCTATGAAAGGATAATTCTGCACACAGAGATTTATCTACTTCATACTTCGAGAAAAAAACCCTGTCCTGAATGGTCGACATTTCCAAACATTAGTATACTATTTTGTAATGCGGTTCTACTCACACCTGTTATACACACAGAGAGTAAATAAACCAGTTTAATTTTATTGAATGGATGCGGAGAAAATACTTCTCCAAATTCTAGAAGTGTACTTAGTGTTTATGCCTTAAAATGTCGGTCAACTAGTGCTTGTTCTCAAACAGAGCTAACTGTAGAGAAGCATGCCGCATAAGTTTAGTATGTGAAAGCAGGCGCGGATCCAGGATTTTTTGCAGGGGGGGGGGGGGGGTCTAGGTTTGATAATTGCGGTGGGGCGCTCAACCAATTAACGGGAGGTTTGGGAGGCCTCCTCCAGAAAAATTGGGTAAATTAGATTCAATTTGGTGCATTCTGACGTATTTCCGGAAGGTAAATTCCAAAATTACAGGTCTAAAAATCGCCAATAAAATCGCATAAAAATTTTTTCAAGTCTAAGCAGGTGGGGGGGGGGGGGGGGCTCCGGACCCCCTGGACCCCCCCTCTGGATCCGCGCCTGGAAAGTTTGAGACTTATACCGCAAGATTCTAGATAGTTTTTTTTCCCATAAACTTTGATATTTGAATGTCAGCATCATGAAATATCAAAAATATCATTGAGTCAATAACAACATCATGAAATATTAACAATATTACTGAGTTTATAACCATCGACTGCATATCTTTAAGATACACTGGGATCACGGTGGCTAAATGAGTAAGTTGCTGGCTCGCTAGCCATGAGGTCGTGTGTTAGATCCCTGCATTGACCGAGAAAGTTCATCCATTTGCCGTCGTGATTCCCTCTTGTCAGTGATTCAGGACGGAGGGTCTGACAAGGACAGCTGTCTAGTCGTTCGGAGGGGACGAAAACCGAGGTCGCATGTACACAATGACCCCTTGACAGTTGGAATTTAGAGCAAAAGAGTATCCCAGTTTGGAGCAGAACAGTAGGATGTTAAACTCCATTTCATTTTATGAAGATACACGACAGTCAGTGAGTTATTATAATATCTATTTCTCTGAAATATTCAAGTTGAAATGTGGTTCAACGTCTGCACCAACCGGGATAATAAAGAGGGACATTGCCTTGTGGAACATTTAGCCCGAACAGCACCTTCTCTTCTTCTTATTCCAACTGTCATGGGTTCGTTTGCATCTATTTTTTGCACCAACCGGCCCTGCAGTGTGCTATTATGTGGAACATTTCGCCCAAAAAGCGCCTACTCTTCTTATTTCAACTGTCATGGGTTCGTTTACATCCACGCGAATGTTTGCACAGGACCTTGTCAGACTCTTCTAACCATCCTTAATGTGTAAATGAAGCTAATAGCTAAATCATGGAGATAACTCGATATGTTTGTTGATATCGAGAGTACACCTACCTTTTCTAGTTAATCTAAGTATTTGTATATGTTGAATGTGTTCAGATTACAGCAAAGACTGGGGGTTGAGTCTCGACAGTTCTGCTGGGATTCGAACAATAGCCATTCTCATTGAGAGTCTATGATTACCCAGCGGCGTGTCCAGGGATTTGAGCACCGGTGTGTCCAAGGTGGTTCCATAAAAGCGGCACCGGTTTTGGTGTCTTGCCAAGAGCGCCGTCGGTTATTTGGTTTGCGTCGTATCTGTTTTAAAATCACCCCGTCTCTGGAACTATCCACAAAGAGTAGATATAGGTGCTGTCATCACGGCGTTACAGAAGACCAACCCAATACATTCTTTTGACCACAAAGCATAGAGATTCAGCCCTTAACACAAAACTTAGATGTTCTTGTGGCAATTTCTCACTAAATATTATCTCTAAAAATCTCTAAATTGGAACATTTTGAGTCGTCAGTTGGCCATGTATAGAACGTCAAATTTTCTCTGTCCTAATATCTTTTTGTAAAATATTATCTGATGCCGAATACAAAAGAATGAAATAAAATATATAACGATAACGATTAACGAAATGCCAGTTTTACCACAGGAGTCTGATCTTCTATTTGTATATTTGCATACTCCATACCCAATATTAGATATTGTATAGATGAGTATGGTTTTACTAGCCAAACAAAACAATCAAAATAGTCTCGTCCCGTATTAATAAAGATTTGCAAATATTAAAGGCGCGTGCAAATTAAAACTTTGTTTCATCTGTGTATGAATTGGGAGCTGATGTTACTCATTTCTAGAATTGTATCTTTATTCATGACGTAATACATGTAAATGTGCTACTCTTTTCCTGTCAACCAACTGTGGAGAATGTGCCCCCCCCCATCTCTCTCTTTCTCTATCCCTCTCTCTCTTTTGCTACTCTTTTTCTGTCAACCAACTATAGAGAATGTGCCCCCCCCCATCTCCCCCTCTCTCTCTCTTTCTATAAGTACAGAGTGATAAGTAATTCAAGTTAACATCCTGATTTACAAACGTCATTAATATAAGTACCTATATTATATGTTACCAGTAATATACCATACTCTTCCATGATTATTTATATTCACATACATCTGATTTACATTGGATACACGATAAAAAAAAAACCCAGCGGCTGCCAGGCAGGATACGCCCACATTTTTGAGAGATGGATAGAGAACAAGCTAAAAAGAAAGGGGTTTAATATAGGTTATGCCTGTTCCCCAATCCCTATTCACATAGAAATCTGAATAAAAATACTTCTTTTAAAAAAAAGGGAAATGTGGCCGTAGAACAATACTTCCAGCAAGCAAAAAACACACAAGCCCACTGCACTGTTGTTATTTTGAAATAAAGATAGGATTCTTTACATTCTGTACTTTCAAGTCACGGGTCGGATTTTAACCATTTTAATCAAATGGGCCGCGTTGGGACAATCTAGGTTAATCTGGCATCGCATCACAGTGAACCCGAGAACTCACCAAAAACTTTCCCCGGTTGGCCCCGTATTTCTTCTTCTGAGGCCGAACTTGGCTATGACCAGTTGGATCACGTCATGTCTATGACAGGGCGGTTATAAGTGGGGGGGGGGGATTATAGTTTGTTATAAATCCCATTTCTCTCCCTCTGTTGAGTCATTAGGTTTGTGAAGTCCCGGCTGGGGGTAGCTGTAGTTCGAGATACCACAATCACAACCAAACTTTGACCGGCCTTAGCGAGAGTGATAATGCATGTTTAACAAGTTTGTTAACAGATGATATTGAATGTGAAATATGTGATGTATTTTTAACAGTGTAGGTATAAAAGCAAGGAAAGTTGAGAACCAGATATAAATCCGTTTTTTTAGTGAAACAGAAAGATATAGCTAGAAAACGTCTAGATTACCAGATAGAGAAATAATCTAGCTTGCTTATACGCAATATATTGCTGTGCTTAAACTAATTTGAAATCCGTTTTAGATCTCAAGGTAAGCGTTTATTTTTCTTTATTATCTAAGCATTGTCATTGATCTTTTTTGTGGGTGGGTTGCAAGGTGGGGTTGGGGTAAATGGCTAAAAGGTTTTAATAGGCAAAGGCTCGACATAATCGATTATAGTTAGGCAATCAGTCACACATTGATCTTTTATAAGGGTGTTTCGCAGGGTGGTGATGGGGTGCGAGGAGGTAAATAGCTAAAAGGTTTCAATAGGCAAAAGTTCGGCACAATCGACAATAGTTATACTTTGGCATGCAGTCACACATAGATCCCATTGTAAATGCAATAAAGTGGCGTTTAACGTCTTGTTCCCCTGTATCAACCCAAATAATAAAGACAGGCATACTTCTCATGCAATTTGCAAAAAAGGAAATTTGTGTCAGGGATTCTTAACCATGTGGCCAATAGTATCTACGGGAACATGGTTTTTGTACCATCCGAACCACTAGTCGCTTTTCTTTGCTAGGCCGTCTGTTAAAAACTCCAAACCTGAAGAAACTACACTGGCAAAATCCTGTGGTACTTCTCTCGGCCAACATAGGAATGTTTTATTCTTCAATCTTGATCTGTACTGGAGTGTTATTTATACATTAGTGTGGTTAGTATATTTTGTTCTAGGTAGATGTTTCTGTTTCGTACTTGAATTGGTAGTTTTTTGTGCCGTACTTCAATTGACAGGGGTTTTTATTTTTTGGCTTTTTACTTTTTCAGTTGGTAGTTTTTTTGTGTCGTACGAATTTGTTTGTTTCGTACTTCAGTAGGTATTTGTTTGTTTCGTACTTCAGTAGGTATTTGTTTGTTTCGTACTTCAGTTGGTATTTGTTTGTTTTGTACTTCAATTGGTATTTGTTTGTTTCGACTTCGTATTTCGTACTGTTATTGATGAAATTTTTCTTTCGTTTATCAATTTGTATGATTTTTGTGGTAGATGGCTCGCGGATGGCTGTGCAGTGGTTTTTGTTTTCATATACGACTATTAGAAAAAAAACCTGTCCACAGAAGCTATTGAAGGAGTCTATTTTCAGTCTGGTTGGATAATATTAGATTGATTTTAGTGCTTAGCCAATCAAAATTGTAGTATCTACAAAAATTTGGTTTACATTCAATCATTTCTGTTCGTGCTGTAATTTCTAACCAGTTACGTTCGGCGAAATACGCGAAAAGTCCAAATTGAATGGCAGTCTTTGGTGCCTAGTTATTCCAGTCTAGTATTCTTCTGCAGGATATTTTAGTATCGTTCATCGGGTCGCTTCATTAAAAATGGCGCTCGAAAGTATTCTGGCACGCGTTTCGTGTACCAATTTTAAAATGTTCATTTTTTCTTAAATATTGGAAACCAGAAGGTCATCTTTTCACGGTAAGATAACAACATTGCAATATGAATTTAAATTGGCCAATAAGCATTGTTTGCAATGTCGAAGACTGTGAATGATATTTAGTTAATGACTTGCCTCCTTTAAATTCCTATCACAGAGTTCACTTTTTCTGTTATTATCTGAAGTGTGGCATAATCTGGAACGTTACCCAAATGGCTTGAAAACATTAAAACATGTGCATCATTATCCTGATAAATTTCAAACATAAGCGTGGCGATTGGCGCCGCCCTAGCCCCAGTGCGTGTCATACGGGTGCATGATTAGCGCCGCCCTGTCGTCGATGTATATGCACTATGCCACGCGCGCATTGTGCACGTGGAAAAGGGGAAGTAACTTTTTTTTTTGTTTTACCAGCCAAAGAATTTTTAATGTTATTCAGTGTTAATCGCTGCCAGGAGAAATACGACTAGTATCTTATTTCAAAGGGCGTTCATGGTATGGGTGTGAAGGTGATGTTATTGAGCTGTGTAGAATCTAAGTTTAATATTAGTTGTAGCAACATATACTGTATACATGTATATATCAAGTACCTGCTGGCTGTATACATATATATATATACATGTACCTGATTACCTACATGGTGTAATATTATACCTATATATACCGTGTTTAACCACTAATTAGACCAACATTAGTCTTTGCAAATAACTTTTATTCCAGTTGTATAAACACATAAAACATAACCATTTGTTTTGGAATGAAATGAAATGGGGTTTAACGTCCTACTGTTCCGATCCTATAATGAAGATGGGCATACGCCATACAGTGTGCTATGGGGGTAAATTTTGCCCCGGCAGCAGCACTATCGCCTACTCTTATATCGAATTCCATCTGTCAAGAGATCTTTCACGTGTACACCAATGTATTGGACTCTGATTTCGACCTACGAGCGTTCGGACTCCTCTCTCCTTCGGGAGGCTCAAACCGCATTCAGTTCATTTCCGAAACAAACAGTAGCAACGAAGATGACATTGAGAACTAAATCTATTTGTTAAGGCCAGTTCAATTTTTGTCAAATTCGTTAAGATGTAGCTAAATAAGGTTAAGACACGTGATTGTTGGCGAGACTGTGGGTTAGGGTAAGCATTGGGGTTAGGTCCAGGGTTACGGTTAGGGGTTGCATTAGCGCAAGCCCTGTTTACATCTCGTGGTCTATAACGGAAAACAGAGCTGGCCTTATCATTTAGCTCTACCCATTCAGGGGTGGTTTAATATCGCATGCAATTAGCTGTTTAGATTGAGTTCCTATATCTCTATATATAAATAGAAGATACGAAGACAGCCAATCTAACTTTAGACGTGAGTTATTCGTGTAGAAAGTGTATTACTGTCAGTAATTAACCTTATAGTGGGATACTCGAGTTCTAAATATAACACAATACTTCAAATACCAAGGTTACAGACTCATAGACTCATACCAATATAAAATACGAAGCCTTAAGAGCAACCTACACGGGGTCGTTTTTAAGGTGACGTAAACAGTGCAGCTACCTGTACAACACCGCCTTCTTACTCGACCCTTGTTGTCTTAAAGTTCATTTCCAAGATGACGTCAGGCTCATCAAGTCGTCGTTTGTGGGGCATGAGTACGTCCGAGATTGATATCGTAGACTAATCTGGGAGTTGCCTTGATTCAAGCCATTACATTTGAAAAGTTGAATCGCCATTGGATATTATGGTAGACAATAAAACACATGTACACTGTGCTGCTAAGATAAAGTTCTTTATAAATATTAAGATCTGGAATATCTGTTTTTCTATAAACATCTATACCCATTCGATAAATAGAGATTCCGTCAATCATATCCTGTCAGCATACTCCACGCCTGTTTCTCTATATACACCCGCCCTATCGGTAAAGAGAAAAACCTGTTAAAGCATTCGGCGATTTGGACACCTGGCGAATTTGGGCCCCGGGCAAATTCGGGCCCAGGACAAACTGGATCCCGGGAGAATTTGGACCCTCGGCAAATTTGGTCTCCGAGCAAATTTCGACCCCTCGATGAATTAATTAGGCGCCGTGCGAATTTGGGCCAGGTATCCTAGTTATTCCAATAAAAGTGGATAAACTAAACGTTTCGATATATTTACCTGTATTACAAGGGTTATTTGTTTTAACGGTGTAGTATGTGTATTTGTATTTACATTACCATGTAAACAATGACGGGAAGATTAATAATATTATTATATTTACAGTTTCTGATGGTGCTAACTACTCGGACTACACGTGTAATGTTGTTAAACATTATAATAGTTCAGACACTCAAACTGCAATATAGACTGTGCTTTGAATTCCAAATGTCAGGGGTTCATGTACGTGAATGCCAATAGATACAATGACCTTGATTTTGCGTACTATTCGAATGACTAGACGCCATTTCCTCGTCGTGTGTTCCGTCCTAATAATGGTGGTGGATCAGTGTCTTCCGGTATATTTTATGAAGATCAATGCAAAAGTGGTCGAATTCCTTTCAGCATTTACAAAGATGTATGGAATTTAAAGGAGCTAAATCGCTAACATTTGGGGCCTAGAAGTTGACAGAAGTGGGTCGCAATGCATATAATACTGTAATATGAATGTATATAATCTAATTTACATTCAATGGTTTCCAGCAATTTGGATGATTTGACTTAGAGACTTAGTTAGCTTCTTTAAAGATCATCCATTTATATGCCGTTCGCTATGCAATAAGACCACAGCCATGACTGAATCCAAGCGTTGGTATATTTTGGTTTTGTTTTCTTAATTAAATGTTAAGTAATCAATCTGAGTACATATTTAGCGTGTATTATAGCCGTGAGAAATTTGATATTTTAACGCATCGGAACTTTAAATAAATGATATATTGTAAATATTGCGCGGCTAATCTGTCTATATAGTTGCGCCTAATTAAACGGTAACTTGGAATTAAGGTGTGAAATAATCCAAGATAAGATAAATCACAGCGTGCGTTCTTTTAATATATCCTCGCTTCACGCAGGCTGTAACCCGAGAACCTAGAATATGGTTTGTCATTAACCGTTATTTTTAGAACTTAAAGAATTTTGTTATGTCACCTGACGAACGAATAAAATTAGCGGGAAAGATTGGCATATCGTTGTATATTATAGTAATAAGTGGAAACAACAGACGTGATATTCTTCCTTTCTTCACTAATTACCTTGACAACCGCAATCTCGCGCCAGTCTCGCACTGTATAGGCAACTGATATATCACTATAGGTAAAGGCGCGCCACCGCTTCTCCATTTTTAGGCAGAAGGTAATCGCATGGCAAGAATCTGTCTTGGACCAGTCCATTTCTAAATAGGGGCGTTCCGTTAGTTCCAAGGTTCAATAATCGGTAGCAAAGGAATTGATCAGTCCGAACCATTTTATGAAAGTTGGTTTCCCAGATACTGAAATGATTTTCGTCTATAATATTTAACTGGGCGTCTGCCTAGAACTAATTAAAATTGTCTGGTATAATCAAGAATTAGTCACAAACCCTATTCCCCCCGTCAGTGGTTGTTCCTCGTCAGTCGGTATAGAGTCCTGAGTTTTCTTGTGTTTGGCTTATCGCTGCCACCCTCGTCTCTGCTGAATACAGGACCTGAACTTATCTTTCGTTACAAATTTCAGGCTTACCTGTGTGTGGACGTAAGTACATGCCATTTTAAAATAATTTTCACAATTTTTCTCGGGAGTGAAATGTATTAATATCGATAATTATTATTCAGTTTTAGAGAACACACCTTTAATTTTGTATCCATGGTTATAAGATAAGTTCTTGTTTTGGGAAAAAATGTCGCTTTTTGAATATTATTTGTGAGTGATTGGTTTATTTTGCCCAGATGTCTCATATTTTGTGAGTTGGTTCAGGAATTTTTCGTGTTTTATCGAGATATCGAGGAGTATTCAGATCGAAGGGTTCATGACATTTACCTGTGCCAGAAAACCCGCAGATGTTTGATACCCAATTCCTTCGACTACGTATCTTAGAATTATTGCCTTACATATATATCTACGTCAATCGTATAGAATAAGTCACCTATCGGCTTCATTACGTTCACCTCCCTTTGCTCTTTATCAAACCATTTATAGGAAACACACTTAGAAACTAGAAATAACGCGGGAGATGCAGTAGGCCATTTTGACGGGCTTCAGTTTGGCGCGCTTTCACTTTTACTGGCAACTATAGCAGCTTTTTAGTTAGACTTGGGTCTCTCAAAGAACGTCTTTGTTCTCGTAAATAACCATATAAGGAGATAATTAAATAGATTAATTTGTAACAAAATGTTTATCCATGAAGATAATTCTGGATTTAATGAAACGGATTTAGAGGTGCTATCATATGCTCAGGTGAGTCAAGCCATTTTGCTGAGTCAACGATTTTTGCAACCTGCATTTTTCTGAAATGTGCTGTGTAGAATTGTAGTTTGAATTAGGACCCATTTTTCTTTTCCAAGGTTGTTATTAATTTTTGATTGACCCAAAGAGTGTTGTTTTGGGAATTGGATTTTCTTCTATACTGATTAACTTTAAGAACAGGTGCGTGCTCTCAAGGTCACGCGGATATCAAAAATATGTTCACCATGTTTCGAGCCAACCACTTTTTCATATTTCATTTCCACTTTAATTTAACACCCAAAATCTCACGTGGCAAAATTTAACATTTTCGACATTCTCGCTTCATTAATATTTCCCAATAACATCTATTAAGCGCAAAGCAGTCTGGTTAATGATATCTCCATTTCTCGATCTTTCGTTCTTTTTTCTTTCTAAGTAATGCATTAAAAAGTCAACGTGAATTAGATGCAGAAATTTCATAAATTCAGATTCAGCGCCAAAACGGTCTGGTCAATGCTGCTCCCATTTCTCTATCTCGGTCTTTTGTTCTCTTTTCTCTCTCTCTCTCATTGTAACTGGAATAAAAAAAATCGGTGTAAAATTCCAATACATTCATCTCGTAATGATGGTAATTCCAAAATCTGCATAATTTCAAATCAAGTCAGCACTCCTCGAAAAATAAATATCTCGCATTTTATTTGCATGGATCATCAGAATTCTAAATATAGATTTGGCAACAACACTGCCATAAATTTAACTGATGGGAAGAGATTGTTGAGTTAATTACACGGGCTTGAATTCTTGAATATATTACGAGATAAATTATTTAATTAGTTTATAGTCACTGCCAACATTTAAAGTTGAAAAACTGACTCATGTCATTGATGGGTCATGGAGCTCTTGTACCATGGAAATAAAATAGTGTTTTATGGCACGTCAGTTCCAACGAATTCCATGAAGCGAAAAGATATTGTCAGGCTCACAGACTTAAAAGGGAATCTTATTTCTACAGAGGTTTATTTAGACACTTTAGAGTTATAACGAATTTTAATTGGCGTTTTTTAAGGTGGCGCATTTAGAACTAATATTAGTGTAATATGATTTGATGTGATAGTATAAATCCGTTGATATCATAGTATTTTATTCTTTAGTCCTTTATTTAAAATCAGAACCCTAGGATGTTAAACCCCATTCATTTCATTTCATTTATTTAAAACCAAACTAAATATTGATGACATTCGGTTGCAGCTTTTCCCGAATAATTTCATTCATTCATCTACCAATGTATCTGTAATATTTGAATTCCCAACTTACTTTCATCAATGGACGGTGTTTTGTTGTAAGTCGTGTCGTCACGGAACTGGATTATCTATAAGAATATTCCCGGGTTTCACGAACTGGGCCCTGATTCACGAAATCTTAACTAAAGATAAAATCCAAATTTTAGTAGATACTTCAGTTTTGACTGGCTAAGCACTAAAATTAATCTAATGTTATCCAATCAAATAACTAAAATTTGGATTATATCTTAGTTCAAATTTTGTGAATACGGCCCCTGGTCTTTCTGCGTTCACATAAAGGAATACAATGCCATGACAGTTTGACAGAGTAAGGCGTAACGTCGCTGTCCGAGCAATCCCCAACCCTAGAAATGATTCCACTACTGATGCCTTCCGTCTTACATACAGTTTCACGTTACAAGTATAGTAACTAGCCCCACCCCAACACTCGCAATGCACACGTTGTCATAAAAAAAATTGTCTCAAAGTGACTGATGAGACTTTAAGGATGGCAAGTCTTTAACTCTATGCCTTTCGCAGTCTTCGGCACTGCAAACAAGGCTTATTGGTAAATTTTGATCAACATTGATGTTTTTTATCATACCGGAAGAGATGGACTTCTGATATTTAAGACAAATGTAAATTAACAAACGAATCGCGTGCCAGAGTGGTTATGGTTATGAGCGCCATTTGTAATAAAGCGAATCGATGAACGAGGCTAAAATACCCCACAGGAGAATGCTACCGTCATAGACTGGAATAACCAGACACCAAAGAATGCCGTTTAATTTGGACTCTTTGGGTATTTCGCCGACCATAACTGGATAACAGTAAAAACAGAAACGATTGAACGTAAATCAGTTTATATACATTCATAATACATTACTATATGAGTTTTGACCCATTTGTGGAAATTTCTAGTTGCCAAAGAAACGCGATTTGGTTCGTTTACACTCTTTCTATTGTTGAACAAGGTTATTGGTGAATGTCATCGGTACATCTGCTTGCAATGATAACAAAAGTTGCTAACCCCATCTGAAAGACGAAATATACAGATAAACATACTTCATTTCAAAACGGAAAAACAAACACTGAAGATGCCAGTAATTCTCTCAGTTCTGGAATAACACTGGTTTTAAACGGATGGGTTTATCCGATATATAAAACCTACAGTCTCCGCCATGTTTAATAAAGATTCAACTATAACTATTGCACATCCGGCGTTTAAAATCTGTAAATATCTCCAGGTTCAGTCGTATAACGCACCTGTTTATAGAAAGATTCTATTTTAGTGCTATATGAATAAGTATTATTATTATTCCTGAATCTAATTCTAAAGATGATCATTGCCGCCGGTGCGGAGAGACCGATACACCTAATGATCCAGTGGGTGGGGTGGGATGGGGTGTAGGTGACTGGCGAATGTCAGTGCCGGCTTCGAATTCCGGCATCATCCTTAATAATTGGAGGCTTGTTTTGTCTTATACACCCCGAAACCCGATTTCGTTGCTATGGCAATACGTTTTGCTCTACATATGAATTTGAAGACAAGGATCAAGAATAAGTTCGAACAAAAGGATTGCATATTCACATGTTCCATAAGTTTCTATATAACTTTTACTCCATCTTTATGAAATCATCCACTGGATGTTGTCAGCCAGTTAGTTTTTGTAATGGGTGGCACCCGCGGGGCTGACATTTAAAAATGTGCATGCACGTATAAGATCCCTAAAAAACACCACTGCATAGTCTTTCGGGAGGCACGAACAGGCGAGGTCCTGTGTACACCTTAGCATACACTTAAGAAGTCCTTGCAAATTGGAATTCATCTGCTGTCCGGGCAAAATTTACCCCATGTAACAACTTGTCTATTGGAATTCAGCTGGTGTATGGGTAAAATTTACTTCGTAAAACGATTGTCCATTGCAATTCAACGGCTGGCCGGGCAAAATTTACCCCGTAAAAACAGCATGGCATATACCCTTCTTGATTATCCAGGTTGATGCAAAAAAGTGAGACGTTAAAAACTCTTTCATTTGTTCGTTATAAACTAGAAATATATCTTTTTTCCCGCCATATCTTTCAAGACAAGACAAGAATACCTGTTTATTTTTTAACCAGTAGAGATGTGATGAGTTTGCCATTTGTAATGAGGAATGCGTCTTAACATGGTTACTGGATATCACGTTACGTCTTCAGAGGTAATAATAGAACTCACAGACACGTGCACACATACAGGCAGCATTACACACAAGTACCAGGAACCCGCTCATTTCGCTGACGTTTTAGGATTATTTTAATTTTAAATTGAGGTAAAAGTACTTATCTAAACGATAAATTATTCCTGGCAGAGTTTCGTTTGATGAATCACACTGTTCAGACATATTAGGATTTTAATACCAGGGGAAGTTGCTAATATTATTTAGAATTGAGGAACGGTGTATTTCGTTTGATTGCGGATTATTGTTGAAGCTATATACAGGTATAGTTATTTATTTTTGTTAATAATTTTGTTACCTTCTCTCATTTTGGAAATAGTTACACGAGCGTTGTTTTATTTTGAGATGAAATACAGTTTTAAATATCGGTGTATTGGAGGAATTATCCTGTAAATTTCAGACACTTCTTTCTTTTAAAAACAAAAATTGGGATTCAATCATTTATTGCCATCGCAAAAAGTTAAATTTTCAAGACGTACGGAGAATATATGTATCCGTACGATCTCGAACCGGGGGTTTTGAGTGTGGCGGGGGACATCAACCACGTATTCCATAGAAATGTATTCAGTGCATAATCTCTTGTAGTTTTGTGGAAATTTAAATTTGGAAATCCAAACATGATCAAACCCTGTCTGAATGAGTCAGAAGACGTGTCTATTGTCTGACTATGTTCATCAGTAAGTAGGTTCTATATTTAGACTAAGTGCTACACTGTGTGTTGGTATCATATTTGGTTTTACGTGACCGAGGCATCGTTATTTACTGACTAATCTTTAGAAGGTACTATATTAATTGTTTGGAGTCAAGGACCCTTCAGATATTAATTGTTTGGGGTCAAGGTCCCTTCAGGTTGTGGATCAATAAAGTTCCGGTTTTCCAATTAGAGGTATGTGTGTGTGGGGGGGGGGGTATTTTTCAAAAGAAAAATATTAAAAAGAAAAAGAAAAAAAATATCTTAATTCGAGTTTAGATTTTATTTTGATTGCAACGAGCTGTTAATATTTGGACACAGATTATTTAGTTGTTTAAAAATATATTACATCAATAGTTCATGAGCTGCAATATGTCACATGGAATGATTCAATAGGTTCAACCATTTCCCATGTTCTTTGAATGTTTCGTTAATTTATTTGGCGTTGACGGGTTCGAAATAGCCCACCAATTTTTTTCAAATTGAGAAGATGTCTAACTGTTCTGCACCACATGGGTTGAGGAAGACCAGACTGTGCCAATATTTCTAGAAATATATTCTGTTAAAGGGAACCTAATATAAAGATGGTTTACATCCAATTAACTTTGATGACAGAACTAATACAAACACTATCCCGCCGCGTTTGATTTCTCATCTCAAATTTGATCTCAAAGAGGCAGCTGGAAGTAAATGAAGGGATAAGAAAACATCGATATAATGAGGTTGTTTGGCGGTGATTTGATTGGGGATATGTTCTCAAAGTCTTTTAATGCCCCTGCTAATTGGAATAGTTCGTAATGTTATTTCCGCTGTTTGAAACAGTTAGTAATATTATTTCCGTTATTTGGAATAGTTCGTAATGTTAATCTCTCTATTTGGAATAGTTCGTAATGTCTTTCCACAATTTCGAATAGTTCGTAATGTTATTTCGAATAGTTCGTAATGTTATTTCCTATTTCCACTATTTCGAATAGTTCGTAATTGTTCCAAGTCGTTAGTTACCATGGATACAAATTAAAATGTTATAAAATTTCAGTGTTTCTGTAGATGTCACGTTATAGGAAACTGAAATATACATGACGATATATAGTTAGGTTAGCATGGTTACGTGGTTCATTATAACCATGGATACACAATGAAATGGGGTTTATTTGTTACAATTATAATCTGTCAGAAAAAGATAAAATGACATTTTTGACGGGTAAGGTATGATTCTTATATTAGTTGCTATGGAAACATGGTTGTCAAGGTAGTTAATTAGTGTTAATTATAATACAGGTGAGAGAGAGTGGAAGCGATGACGAGGAGGAGGCTACAAACTCCAGGGTTCTCCGTGGTGAGTTATTCAATTTCATCAAGTTCATTAACATTATTAACTCTTAATTTATAAGCTTAATTAACAAAAAGTGACGAGTTCAGTGCTCGTGTTTTGTGAGTTATTCGTGTTGCTCGATGTAGTTATTAACGTTGCTTACGCGTTGTGGGTTATTAACGTTGCTAATATGTTGTGTATTATTCGCATTATTTTCTAACACTTTTAATGGGTTCTAGTGGATTATCTGTTATCTTTTTGTTCAATTTCAAAAGCTATGGTGCTGTTTTTATGTGTGATTTCCATTATAAATGAACACATTTATTGAGTTAAAGAAATAATGTTGTTGTATACCTTATAGATTTACCTTCACCCCACCCCAGACACGCCCAATATTAGCTTGACTTTGTCCACAATGTGTGATTTGAGTGGAATGTGCATGCGTGTAACTAATTATTTGTATTGTTATAACTTCTATTATATGTGCATGTATCAATGAAGTAGAAATTGGGTATATCGCTTGTGTAAAAACCATTTCAGAATTCTTTTCCTTTTTGATAAAAAGAGAGAGAGAGAGAAATGGGGTTTAACGTCCACTCAACACAACCAGGTCATTTCGGGACTAACATATGGTTTCAATTTTATTTCAATAATTCGCTTGCGCGTAGGGGTCTTTAGCCGTGGGAGGAAACCGGAGTGCCCGGAGGAAACCCACGAGGTTGAGAAGGCGCCCCTATCTCCATGCCACATACGCTCACACCAGGGCTCGAAACCACAGCCGCAAGCCAGAGGTGACCGGCCAGCTAGAGGTCGAAGCGCGGCACTCTAGACCACTAGGCCATCCCAACCCCCCCTTTTTGATAAACTTGAATACATAAACAATCTCGACAGGAACTTCAAATGTTTATAACTTTATAGATTTGTTATTTTAGAATAACTTTGCACAAACAAGAGGTGCACGTAACGTAGTCTGGCTCGACCTTTATCATATATTGAGATCATTCGCAGGCGCGGATGCGGATCCGGGGGGGGGGGGCGTGCCCCCTCCCCCCTCATCGACAGTGACATAGTTGATTTTAATTTTCGTTTGCTATGTTACTGTTGTAGTATACATATCTGCTCTTTAATAGATGATATAAACAGGATTTTCGCATTGTCTCCGCACAAGCAATCCAAGGTTGCAACGTATTACCCTTTGCTCCAATCTATGCCCCCCCCCCTCGACAAAATCCTGGATCCGGGCCTGATTCGTAGCAATCGTGTTGTCTTTGATCGTATCGAAACGTTATTGAACGTATCGCATGTACCAGATCGTGGCCTCAATAGGTACAATTATATCGTAACGCATCGTACGACTGTGGAACCAAGCATTTAGACTGGTGGCCAGTCTTCTCCACACACCAAAAATTGGCCAGTCCTCTCAAAAAAAAAAACGAAAAAAAAACGTAATCTCTAGAGACTGGGCAAATAGAGCTTCATTCTCATCTAGTAGGTCAATCTGCATTATGTAGGTCGTGTGACGTCGTGCACGGGATTACTGCATTTGCACTGGCAAACTGGTGTAGGTGCGAGATGTTTGTGGATAACAGTTATTGTTATTTAGTGATACTTTAACGATCTAAGAATTTTGTTGACGGACAATATGATAATATCTGTCGAATGAACGGATACAACGTATGGGATGAGGTGAATGAACATAAATAATTACACACGACATCATTATAACAACTTAACGAAGCCAGTTCATGCGTATCGGGACGAAGCCGAATGGCGAATGGAAACAAAATCGTGACATCAGCCCGCAGACGGTTTCAGCATGACTGCTTTGCACCTCCATTCGAGACGCATGATTCATGAAGGTAAATATCGAACTTCATTTATCTTAGACATCACATTTACAAATTCGTGTCACGTGACTCTGGGCTTGCTTGACAACTGTCAATCATTCCAAATAAGGAACAACGTAAAACAGGACAAGAAACGCCCATTTTATTGTGAAGCTCGCAAATTGTCCAGTCTCTGGCGCTGGTTACAGGTTTACTCAAATTTTTTTTTTTATACAAATGGAAACGAAAGTGTTGGTTTACTAAAAATTACTACTTTTATATAAATCGAAATGTAAAATAAATAGAAGAGACTGGGCCAGTCTACCAAGCATTTTACTGCAACGTACATTTCAAATAAAGTTTTACATGTCGTTTTCAAGCAAAAATAGTGTGATTGCACGGTGAACCACTAAGTCAATTGCTAAATGCCTCTCAAGGATTATTGACAGACCAGTGTAGGCTTACTCGTGGGATAAGTAAGTTTTTTTTAAATATATGCTTCCAAAGATAACCGATGTCAGTATCACAAATAATGGGGTAATTCGAGATAATATTTAGAATAAATAAATTACTTTGGTAGACGTCTAAGAGAAATTCGACGGGATAGTGTAGGTGTAGAAATAAGATTATTTAACCCTGACTTCCGTGAATAAGTGATGATGGTGGGTTACATATTTCTTTGAGATATATACCAGCTTTGCGAGATAACCGTAGTCGAGATAACGAGAGTACATTGTACTCTTAATAAATCATCGCGTGGTAACTTCAGTATGGCACCGGTACCGCTGTCATGACGGCAACAACCTTGAGTCTGCTATAGATGAATACATAGAGAGGGTTAAATATAGACTTCTGATATTTGATACAGAAGCCTGGTGAACAACAAACTAATACCTCTCGCCTTACACTGGTTTTATAGGTAGGCAGACATACGTCAGTTGTAGCGCCCTAGCGAATATTCACTGCTGATCAGTGTGATACGTCAGTTGATCACCAATATTAGGGCAAATACTATTCAAGACCAATTGAAATTTATCACACGTGAAAAAATGAGATGGGATTTAAAACGTCCTACTCTTTTGTGCCGACTGGGCTTATAAAAGGTGAATACAAATGTCAATTGTTAACTGAAATTGTTGAACGGATTTCGAGTAATTTACAAGTTGAAGTAACAGATTCTTGTGGACTTTGGCCTCAGTTGATAAGAATCCGCAACTAAAGTAACTAGATTTCGAGTTCTTTCCGGTGAATTGGTGGTGAATTCGCCTTTGAATCGAAGCTGATAGTTGTAATTTTAAAACCACAAGTTGGCCCCAACACGCTGCATGAAATTTATAATTTTAATAGTTCCGAACGTGACTTTGGTTATCGAAATTGTACGGTATGCAGGCGCGGATCCAGAGGGGGGATCCAGGGGGTCCGGACCCCTCCCCCCTGCTCAGACTTGAAAATTTTTTTTATGCGATTTTATTGGCGATTTAGACCTGTTATTTTGGAATTTACCTTCCGGAAATACGTCAGAATGAACCAAATTGAATATAATTTACCAAATTATCGGTTGAGCGCAATTAGTTAAGCAATTATCAAACCTAGACCACCCCCCTGCAAAAAATCCTGGATCCGCACCTGGTATGGAAGCATTGGAATATAGTTGTCAAAAATCTATTAGTTGGCAGGTATCAATATTTTACACGTGTAGGGGCCAATATTTTACACGTGTGGGGGCCAATATTTTACACAGGCATCATTTTATATCTCCTGACGGAATAGTTTCTTTTAACATACATCTTGCACAGAGTAGATATCTCCTCAAAATATATTTCAACCAAAGGCTCACAACAAAGCAACAAGTAGGCGGAACTGTATAAAAAAAAACACCACATGCATCTTATCAGTTTCAAGTGAATGTCAATAAGTCTTCAGTGTCTATCCACCGCATTTCATGGAATGTTGACATTGGCTGAAAGGTGTTACAGATTCTTTTTCTGCTACTTTGACATTTGTTAGAAGATATCAAAGATAAAATAAAAATAATCAATCTTCTAAACTAAAACTATCCAATACTCATTTCAATGGATGTTAATTGGTGTTGTGAGATTATGGGCATAACACAACCTTTAAAAACTGTACTGACCAAGATATATTGCATTTTTAAAAATTTAGTTGTCTAAATCTAAATGCCATTTTAGAACTGCAACCAGAGTTCTTCTTTGAGCGGCATTTAGCAATTTTTTTGTGTTTATTATTGCAACCAGAGCTGTCGCCCATGGACCATTTATCTGACTTGCATATATTTTGGAGAGTTATACATTAAAATTGTAGTTAAAATATATGGGGTCAGTTGGAAAAAAGTGTACTCATCCTTGTGTATTACAATGGTTTGTCTTTCTTCACTGAAATAATGATTTTTAGATTTCATTGGATGTATTCATTTGATTTGTTACATGCCTTCGTTGGATTCTATTATTGACACTGCAAGCTAAAATTTAAAATAAAATTAGTAAACAAAAGGACTTATTCCATGTCACGTTCTCTTTTTGCACATTCTTCTTGGGAGGTTGGGATGGCCTTATGGTCTAGAATGCCGCGCTTCGACCTCTAGCTGGCTGGTCACCTCTGGCTTGCGGCTGTGGTTTCGATCCCTGGTGGCATGGAGATAGGGGCGCCTTCTCATCCTCGTGGGTTTCCTCCCACTGCTAAAGACTCCTACTCACAAGCGAATTATTGAAATAAAATTAAATCATATGTTAGTCCCAAAATGACCTAGTTTGTGGCAAGTGGACGTTAAACCCCATTTCTCTCTTTAGCCATCTTTTTTGGTTTGGATGAAGGTAATTATGGAATATGCATGTATCCAGAACTAACTCCATCATGTTAAACTTACATTATGCAAGAGCTTAATTGCAGGCCTGAAATGTTATCTAAATTATTAATTAAACATTTATTAACTTATGAAGACCATAATCAACTATACTGAGCGCCATAGAAAACGCATCACTTATTTTTTCATATAACAAAATGATCCTGTAAACATATCTTATTTATTTTGCCTCTTATTGTGAACAATATTCAAATGGGAACACATCAATAACAACACATTTGTACACTTATGGATGTTTAATCTGTAATCAATGGGGTCAAAACCAAAAGTATGACACAGATGTGTGCAGCGACGTAGCATGGAATTAACCATCTGTGGCGTACTTTTGGTTTTGACCCCTCTGACGAAAAACTAAGTGATGCGTTTTCTATATGGCGCTCAGTATATTATGATGTCTGATTGATGTAATGGTACATGTACTAATATTGATATGGAAACACCAAAAATAACTTATTAGTTCATCAAATTACTCCATTTAGCACTGAGGAGTATTTTAATCAAATTACTCTATTTTGTTAAGAAAAAAAAGGATTTTCAGTTATTGTGACAGGACAAAAAGTACATTTGTATTTTTTTAGCACCAAGAAACATTTTGATACTATTTTATATGTATGTCTTATATTTATCTGAATGTTTATTCATTTTATTGGTATGTACCTGTATATGTTTTAAATGTATCTGAATGGTTAAATGTTTATTTTTTCAGAGCACTAAGGGACACTCTGTGCTCAGAAGACACAATTATGGCAGTGGTGCCGGAAGTCCCTCAGCAGGTAGACGTTCCTATGGCTATGGTTTAGATTATTCCAGTGTCTCTCCTGTAAGATCCCGCTACTGTAAGTTTAATCTGTTGTTTAGATATTTATATCGAAAACCCAGGTGTATATATGGACCTGGTGTATATGAACCTGGTGTATATGCGCCCAGTGTAATTATAGACCTGGTGTATATCAACCTGGTGTATATTGATCTGGTGTATATCAACCTGGTGTATATTGATCTGGTGTATATGGGCCTGGTGTATATTGATCTGGTGAATATAAACCTTGTGTATAGGCCTTTGGACCCGGTGTATATGGACCTGGTGTATGTTTGGTTTAGTGGACCCGGTTTATATGGACCACCTGGACCTGGGGCATATGCATAAGGAACTGGTTCCCAAGCTCTACTAAACTTGTTGTTTTCCTTCGGGGCTAGGCGAGACTCTTTTAAAAGAAAGCTCTGCAAGTATGATCAGCACCAAACTTAGCATCCTTGTTCCTTGGGCAATTGTGTACTGATTGACAGACATTGATACAATGGATTATATTGTTCACATATAATATATAAACCAAACCAGTTTGAATATTCCGACCTGGCACATATCATCATATTGCCAGGAAAATAGCTTACCGAGCCCAAAGCTAGCTGAAGCCAGCATTTTAACATTGACTCGCTCAGATTGCACGGAACAAAAACATCCTATGAGAAAACAGGTAGAGAGCTGGGTATTTCAAAAGTGGTTCAGGTGATAAAGTTGCATTAGTTGAATGATCACCATCATTTTGAAACCAGTTTAATCCATGCATCTGTACGAGTCTATAAATTGTCACAATTGTCCATGAGGATGCTCTCTACGTCATCAAGCAAATGATAAAGACGAGAGTATCCTCGTCGAAACGTCGCTTAGTATCAAACTCAGTAATTGTGTATCCATAAGATTACTAAATGCCCATCAAAGAAAAAACAAAAGAAATCTGACCAGTTTGACTCTATGACCTCAGATATTTATATATCTATCATGCAAAGAAGTTGCCATTTCATTTGTTGCATTTGGTTTGTTTTTAATTTTCTAGATTCAGGAGAGTCCGATTATTTAGATAGTCAGGTACAACGTGCCACATCCATTGGATCCGATGCCTTATACGACACTCTCGATACTGCCAACTTGTCTCGTAACCGTGATTACGACTTGCTTCAGTCCACAAATACGGCCATAGTAAGTAACCTTACATCATCTTGTTTTTTGATTTTAAACTGGAATCTTTACTCAACATAGAGTATTGTTTATGGTGGCTGCACCAGTTCTGCTCAAGGGCTTTGTTCCTAAAAGCTTTGGTTAAAATATCACATGGTTGAAACCTGTACCAAATTTCGGACAAATAAGACCCTGTGTAAGTTAAGTTGTCAGACCTGGCATGCCTACAAGGCAGTCCGACATACATGTTCAGAAAATTTCTGAATAGTTTACATTTACCTGATCAGTCATTTTTTTCAACAAGTTCGAGGCAAATTTTTGAATATTTGGAAGAAAGATGGGTTCCCCAGGCCGACGGGGCCCTCTGCTGAATCACAAGGGCAAATCTGGTACTAAAATCAAGCATTTTCACTGGTTGAGCATTTATGCTCCTTGCCAATGAAAAAATAGCATTTCTAAAATATTTTAGCACAATTTTTCTTGGAACCAGACTTGAGATTTCTGACACTTTGACACTGTGTTTCCAGTTCAAGCATTGTTCAGCCGGATCTGCTCAGAGATGACAAAGCTTGAGTTTAACATCTCTATTAAAGGCACTTGTTGCTATTTTCGGGAAATACTACTGGTCATCTGTCATATTTAAAATCTGTGTGGAGTAATGATTCCTTTAACATGTTAAATAAAACATGGAGAGACACTATTTGTATTGATGTGGGCCTTAAAAGTCTGGCTATTCTGGGCCTTATTCTTAAAACAAATCTCAAGGCCCTAAGCCCAAGGCCCAAATAAGGCAGAAAACCGATTTTTAATGATAAAAAATATATTTGAATGATTTAACTTTTTCATTGATTGAAACTAAGAATCCTATCAAATATTCTAGCTGTCAGACATTGAAAATATTAAATACTTCGACTATACTTTGATTCAGACCCCCTGGGCTATAGACTTCGATGCCCATTGTAGTCATGCATGGCACCATTTCAAATTACAAACAAGGTTTTTAATCAAAATCCTTTTAGTTCAACTTTCCAGCCCTTCCTTTTCATTCTCATCCATTCTTAAATTTTGAGTCATTTTGTTTAAATATGAAATGAAATTGGGTTTAAGATCCTTCTATTCTGAAATTATTAATGGGCTCTTGTGATGTCATTGTGTAAAAAGGACTTTGGATTTGATATTCCAAATTTTTATTTCGATTCTGGTGCCGATTTGAACTCATTGATAATTTTAACATGCATATAGAATGTCTCTGTTTATGGTTACTGCACAACACACTCTAAAATCTTCCGATCACCACATTTCTTTGATTAAAAAGAGACTTGATAATAGTAATCCTTGAATGCCTTGGATCACCATTGTCCAGTCTCTAAAGGCTGGTGGGCAGAGGATTTTAAAATGTATTGTTCACTAACCTCTTGTTTGATGATAATTAAATTTAGACTTTATAATATTCTAGTTGCTTGTCGTAGGAATAGGTCAAAGGTCAAACAATCAAATAAATACATCAACTGAAAAATCTATTAATTTGGATTTATTCAATTGATTTGTTTAAAGATTTATAAATTTGACTTTTTGATATATTTTAATGACATTTTTATGATATGAAGACCTCAGCCTTTATTCATAAAAAGCTCAAACTAAAATTTAAGAATTGAGTCTTTTCATTGGCCTAGAGTTAAAATTTGTACTAGGATTTAAACTCTAGTCCAATAAAATGCCTACATTTTAATTTTGAGTTTTCATGAATATGATCCATTGGCCTTTATTCTATTGAAATCAGTTCTAACTTAAGATCATGTTATTAAGAATGGCTGATCACTATGGTAACCAAATGTAAGTACACCAACCATTTTCACAAAAACTAAGACTAAAATATTGTAAGTATTCAGACTTTTGATTGGATGAGATTTGAAATGCCAGCCAATGAAAGTGTCTGATGCTTGTATTTTTTTAGTCTAAAGTTTTTATGAATTTGGTTTCTTAATTTAACTTAAAACTGATTTTAATGTATCAAAAGTTTTGATGAATAAGGGAGGCATTTAGACTAGGTCAACAGGTGAATGGCTGTTAAACAGGTATTAAGGTATATATGGAGGCCTGGACAACCACAGCTACAGGACATTGTTTGTTTAGGAGACTGTCTATATAATTACAAATTAAAAAGGCAACTGCCCCCATCTCGGGATATTTACAAAAAACCCTATTGTTCCCCTGATTCCCCAAACAAATAAGAATTGGTATCAGGTGTTCTTATAGCCAAACAAATGGGAAGTGACATCAAGTGTTCTGAAAGGAGTAAGCATATGCAATCACACCTTAAAGGACACCATTGGTCATTTCATTCTCTCGGATTATGAATTGATCATGTCCCACTGTCCCCATAATTGATTAAACACCCTATTGGGTGTGACACGATCTCTTTGATTTCATTGTTGAAATGTTTCTTGATTTGAGTCAGATTATCTGGTTTTAAGAAAAAAAATAATTTTTCTTTATCTCAAATTAGAAAAAAAAATCAAATGACCACTAAATATTTCAGTTAAGAACAAAGAGGCTTAGTGTCCTGAATCCACCTGTGAAACAGTCTTGGGGCCTCGTTACATGAAGGGCATGTAAACAGTATGCAAACCGAGCATTGTTCATTTGTAACTTTACAAGTGCTTCATGTAACATAGCCCCAGCACCTGTTGGATCTAACATCTGGCCAGAATTAACTGCATGATCCTGTATGATAACATAAACTTGATAATTCCAATCACATGAAAAAAATATCATTTTCATCAGAATTTCTTAAATTTAAAGAAATAAATCAAAATATGATTCATCATTTTTGAAGTTTAAAGAATATGCACCAGTTTTGAACGATCTTAAAGAAGGCTCCCAAAAGAAGAGCTTCTATGATGATCATTCATTTCAATGGTATAAACAAATTTTTTAAAATCCTAATTGATCATTCCATTCATATCTAGTTTGAAGTGTTCCTAGAAGCGCATTTAATAAATTTAAAAAACGAAAGTAGATTAGAATAGAATTTGCAGTAAATGAAAATTAATATTTAAAGATTTTCAAATGGCTTTCTGTAGTGAAAACGAAAACTAATGCTCTCTATCTGTTACTCAATTAATTTTAATAATTTTAAATGTGGTAGAATTTTCAGAGTTTCTGTTAAACGTACAGAATCATTGTAGAGTTTAGAAACTGGTCTAAAATTTCTTCTTTTTTGGAATGGAGACTTTATTTCAATCCATTTTTATAGATCGGATATTTTTTAAAGAATACAGATATTAAAGTGTTTCCAAAGAAAGGGCCTTAGTATACCATGTTTGTGAGTCATATTTGTCCTCCATGCCATCAAAGGTGTTGTTTCATCCGTATATGCCGGACATGTCCTGCACGAATTGGCAAATGTCTTACTGTAAATATGTCCAATTGGACATTATCATGGACTATTGGGAGGAAGTCAGGACAGTTATGGAAGAGCTCACATCGGTTTGGGATGTCATTTCCATGTAGAGAATTATTCTATGGAGAATTCTATGACAGGACTACCTACCCATGAGTCAGACCTCTTTCCGTAACCCGTTTGGTGTCGAACTAGAAGTGTGGTTTTCCGATCTCCCCCAATGAACCTAAAATTAGACTCTCCCAGAAATAGACTGGCCCATACGGAAGGCTGACTGAATATTATCAAATGTTCATTAAAAAATTCTGAGAATATAGAAATTGTTTGAAATAAGTTTCCCTTTTGATATCGGTGATGCAGATCTAGTGGCAACCTTCAAGTTACATGGAAAAACAAACATATTTAAAAAACACAAATAGTCAAAATTTATGGGGATAATAGTGTGAAGGTAATGCACAAACTAGGTCATTTCGGGACTAACCTTTGGTTCGATTTTATTTAGCAAAGGGAAGAAACTGGACAGGCGACCCTACTCCTTGTCACGTATGATCTAACCGGTAAACTACCCTACTCCACTCATAGTAGGGAGTTTTTCGATAACAGGTGGTGCACACTATATGGAGGTATAAAATCTGCCTCACAAACTCTGTGCCTCACAGATCTGAAAAGCATAGCTTTTCAATTTGGAAGGAAATAATCAACCTTTCCACCAGTAGAGAGCAACTATTCCAGATTGTTCCTACACACTGTGATCAGCCATAATATGCTATGATTGTCTGTAGCATACCATAAAGAAAATCGCAGCATATAAGGCTTGTTAAAATTCCAAACTGATATGTTTTGACCAGTTCAAATGTTCATTTGATTTGATATATTCTTGTTTTCTTCCTTCCTTATCGACTATCTATTAAAACATTGATATAGAATGTAGGCCTACTAGAATAAAGGCACTGTTCTTGACACTAGATAAATTCGAATGTCACATAAAAACGTGGTCACATGACAAGTATCTTATGGTCATGTGACAATGCCTTTCTTGAATTACTATATTGAAAAATTGTGAAATTATTAATCATTTGCATCAATCAATGTGTTGTTTGTTAACCATGTGTCTTGATCCTTGCAGTGGTCTGTATCCATATCTTTATCGTATTTATATTTATGTTCTTTAGTTAAGATTAAAGAATTATGGTTGTATATTATTTAAATGTTTCTGTTCATGTGCTCAAAAATAAACAATTTGACGCTGTCTGACGAAGGTCGTTGAATAATTAAAAAATATCCACATATTTGGAACTTTAAAGGTATTGGATTTATTTTAGATCGCTCCTCAAAAATACAAATGATATTTTATATCATGAATTATTTTATTTTTATAACTTTGACCTTCAGGCAACCTTGACCTTCAGACGACCTTACCAGATATATTTTTGGTCACATGATCAGATATTATAAAGGGTTAGGAGGTTAAATGCGCACATCATTGTAAAACTACTTCTACCTTCCACCAACACCAAGATAAAGATTTTTTTAAAAATCTCAAAAAAAAAAAAAAAAAATCCTGTAGATTTTAGAAACCTTTCCTTTTGGATTTCTTCCCTCTTAGACAACCCATTAGTCTTCTTCTTCTCTCTCTATCTTTCTTTCTCTTTTGATTTTTGATTTTCCTAATTTTTTTAAAAAACATAAAATTCATGAGAAACTCTAACAAAGTGTTGCCTTGATGTTATTCAAGCAGCCCCCGTCACCGTTTTCTGCTGTAAAGGCCAGATTGAGTCGGATATCATCAAACCTCCCACACAGACGTTTTACCTCCGATATCCCGTCACGACAGTCTCTCACATCGCACACACGATCCGACATAAGTCCAATCAGGGATATCGATTATTCTGACACAACTAGTTTGGTAGCCAGCCCTAGTCCTCGACCATCACATTTCACTTCAAGACCACACTCCACATTTCGTCAAAGCGTAGCTCCTGAAAACTCGGCGTCGTCATATAGCAGTTTTAAAGATCTAGACACAAAGGACCTTGTTGCCAGTCCGCCGCCACAGCAAGGAATTCTGCCGCAAAGACTTCTATCGTTAGGTCGACGAGCTGGTCTCTCGACACCCATCACATCCACTAGTTCATGGCGCGATTACAATCTACCAGTTCCCACAAATCTCTCCACATGTCCGATATTTGATGACAGTTATCCCATGATTGAAGATGATCCAATAGAGGGATCTTCGCGCTTGATTCATGGATATTTACCGCCGTCGCTGGTCACAAAGTTTGGATCACCAGGCGGTTCCCCTATTGGAAGTGGAACGCAAACGCCAAATTTTATACCAAATTATGCCAGTCGTTCCAAATATGCAGATCTACCATCCCTGGCCAGAAGTTACACCACATCGATGAACTCAGATTTTTCTCCAGAATTAGATTACGCAGAGAAACAGAAGCATAAAGTCTTGGGGACCAAAAGACACACAGGAAACTATTATGATCGTCTTCAAAGAAGACGAACCGGAAGGAAAGAAAGGTCCAAATATTGGCCCTATTATGATGTGGAATCAATAGCAGGAAGTGATGTCGGCGATGTTCTTAGCGATGATGAATACGGTGCTTCAGGTTACACAGCTCCGACATATGTACCCTCTTACGAGTACGAGGATGAGGACGATGACTACGTTCCATTTAAGCCACGATATGACAGATTGACCTCCCCTGGTTTATTAGAAATGTCTCCATATAACGAAAGTGCTGTTAAACCCGATCTTTCCCATTTATCCTCCTCGTATTTACTTCCGAAATCCACGTCAGCAGTGTCGCGTCTGAACGAGAATGACTCAATGGTGTCTGCTCTTGTAGCAAAATCTGTGGCGAAAGCAAAAGAACATCTAAAAGACGTGAATTGGGGGAAATACGATAACGCTAGTTTGGTTTTAAGTGTGGAAGGGGATATGGTTCACCCAGAAAACGGAGAAAGATATGGATTTAGATATTACCCACAACCCATTTCAGTTCGCGGAGGAAGTATTGATGAAAGAATTATGGGTGTAACGCCATCAAATCTATCATCAGGTGACAGTGTGTTTTTTAACTATGTTAGCAAAATGCGAGATTTCCGCGGTGGAATGCGAGATCGTTTAAGTGATACTTTGGACACTCCTAGTTTTAGTTCGCGATATGACTCTTTGTCGAAAAGTATTCTGGCGCGTTTACCTCCGCTGTCGCCAGGATATCCGTCACATATACCGCAAACTAGTTTTAAAAAACGTCTGGAGGGAGGTTTGACTCACCAACTGGATGTTTATCCCCTGCCTCTGAGTGAAAAAGCTTTTCCCTCACAACTTGAACTCACTACTAAACCTAAGACAAAAGACAGCAAGCATGATGAATTCTCACGCGAAGGCCCAGTCACAGTTCTTGATAGAATCTTAATAAAGGTAAATGTATTTGGTTCAAAAGAAATCTGATCCATTTCACAGCCCCCCGACCCTGACCCCTAGCACGTTCGCTCGCATTTATAATTTTAGTCAAACCCTTGTCCTGCTTCACTACCCTGTAGTTGGCTACGCACACTTACTTCCCCTTCACACAGTTACGCAGGGGTGTGTTACATATCTATCGATATATATTTATATATATAAACAGTCTTTTCTAACAAGCCGCTTTTACTAGATGAATGTTAGCCTGTAGTGCGCAAGCAACGCGGTGTAGTGTTTCTCTTCCTTATATGGTCATGGATGAATGGACTAACTTCTGCTAATGCAACACAAACAAAAAGCCCTAGGCACTGTTAACTCTGTTTTAAAAACTTCTAATGACTTCTAACCCTTCACGGCCATTAAAATGGCTGAAAAAAATACGACGGGTGGTTGCCTGAATAATATATATATATTGGTATATGATCATTGCATATATTTATATATATATATATATATTTTTAAAAAAGGTTAGGGGAACATGAAGGAACACTCTATACAACATATCTCTTTTTTTTTCTTTTTTTTTTTCGAATTTATTTTCTTTGTATCGAAATATTTGATATTTTTTTGATTTTTATGATTATAAGAATACTATATTTCATCTCTTCTATATTAAAAACCTGTAGTCATTAATGTGTGCATTACCTTCAAAGTTTCCTTTGTAGATTTCATGAACTTTGACCCTATCCTTGACCTGACCTTGACCTCCCTCATACAGGTTAACTCCGAGACCCATGCATCACCTCGAGCAGCCGTGGCCTCACTACGTGCCAGAAACCGCCCACAGGCCCAGCCAGCATCAGCAAGAATAGTAAACATCCAACCCAGACCTTACTATCAACAGGTAGCATTTGTCAGAGCTTCTTCCGCCCCGCCATTGGGGCGACCAGTTGTAGTTTATGCCGCGGGGTCGAGGCAATCATCAGTACCGAGATCATCATCTCCATACGTCGAAAGAGCAAGATCACCAAGCATGGACGTCTATGAACGCTCACAGAGTGTCGATAGAGAATATTATACACCATATGATTATTTATTGCGGCAACCAACAGCTGCCCGAGTAATTCGAGAGGCCAGAGAAAGAACAAGGCGCCCGTATTCTGGGCGAGACCAACGTTACTTAGTTGCCAGATACGATCGATCAGTCCGTAAAGCTCAACGCGCATTATCTCCCTTACGATACGACTATGAGTCCGATTATGTTGTACCAACCAGAGTTGGCCTTTTCCACTATTTGTCGCCTACCACCTCACGTCAAGACGTCGGACAGTCCAACTATTATACTAGCTCACTAACAGCCCGTAGGCCTTATCGACGATTCCGACGGGCCTTGGCTTTTGCTCGCAATACACAACAGCCTGTTGAATTGCCACACTATGAACTAATGTATGCTCCTCGCAACTTGTATCAGAATGAAGTATTTCGGGTACTTGAACGGTTTGAGAGACCCAGGTTTATTAAAAGAAAGCCAAGATCGCTCTATGTAAGCAGAATTGTGTCATAATCGTTCTTTTCACTAAATTTGAGCTGCTTTGAGCATTTGATTTCAGTGTTTTAGTTTTTTTTTAAACTGACAAAATGATACGTGATGCTAAAATTAAAACCCATCCTCTAACTTTGATATCATTACGCCAATTGCCTTTTCACTCATGCTTTAACCATACCTCATAAAATAAAGCACCATACTTGTCAAGACCTCCAAAATTAATACATTTATTTCTATTTATTTTTTTTTTAGCTTTACTAATGACACTCATGAAATTAAACAAATAAATATTCCTTTTTATTAATAATAATGATAAGAATTTTATTTCAATTTTTTTTTTTCATAATTGCTTTATATTCCTTTTTTTCTTTTGTTCAAATTTCTTCATATTTTATTTTTAATTTTTTTGAAAAATCAGAATTTTATGTCTTGACATGTATGGAAGAATTTCATCGTTTAGGCTTTCAGTGTTTATCAACCAATCAAAAGCTTCGATTGTTGCGATTCCGTTGTTGTTTCCTTCATGTTCGGACAGTGCCTGGGACTGTATTTGGTTTTTTTTTTTTCAATTAATTTAAATGCTTTTTATCAAAAGAAAGTTACATTAGCTTTTTATTATTTGAAAGTCTTTGTTGTAATTTAGCACATTATTATGAATGGCTGTACACAATCTTGTCTGTTTATTCACCAAGCATGTAATTTCATTACGAAGCAGATCCTTTAACGATTGATTTGGCTGATGCAAAAAGAAGAGAAAATATCCCTTGCCTAGCTAGCATGCCAGAAAAATGGCCGACCAAATTCGAGATGGAAATACTTATATATATGTATATATATACTCTGCATGCAGAAACGGCATGAATAACACTTATTTTAACTTCTGACTGGTTGTGGTAGGCGATAAATTATCCCCGTCAAATTTTTCACCCGTAATCGCGGGAAACATTCGTTATTTACACTGCACTGCTGTTTTATAATATTTCACAAAATCCTTTTTTGGTTGGCCGCCTGCCTCACCCGCTGCAAGCATCCATTATTTTGTCCCGTACTAATTTGGTTTTCGTTTTAATTTTGGCATTTTATATTATGACGAGCTTGACATAAAAGTTACTTCAGACAGTTTGGTAATTTAAACTGTTAAGAATTTTATTTGATCTCACCAAAAAATATTTGAAAAAGACATAGATTCAAACATGTAAAAATTCAATGAATTAAAAATAAATAACAATATTAAATGGATTTATTAATTAATATCTCTAATCTGTGTAGTAAGTCATCCTTAAATTTTAATTTTAACCTAATTTAAATTATCAAGAGATTTCCTGATTAAATTAAATTTGAAATGCTTTCCGGGTGAGGCCATTGTGAATATTCATTTTATTGATGGTCATTTATGCTTTCAATACAGGCTGCTATAGTTGCCAGCAAACTCGAAGACGAACCGGGCACTAGACGTAGGAGGACACCCAAATCAAAATTTGCTGCCGACAAGTATCGGGCAACCCATAGAGTAGGAGAGGTAACCTCGAGCTTATGTTTGTGTCGGCTCCGTGCAAAACTCATATTGAAACTAACACTTCTCTTATCCAATGGCTGATTAACTACTTTCTTATTTCACTAAGAGAGATGTTTTGAGCAATTTGATTGGATGGGAGAAACAATGGCTATGAGCTGAGAGTTGTCTGTTGCCAGATTATTTTTCAATCATTTTAAACGATCACATCATCGTTAATTAATTAATTCATAAGTTATTTAAACTAACAATTGTTTTTTAGCTTCTTTTTTTTAAAAAAATGTTAAATTGCTTTAATTTCAACTATTTGAAATGTTATTGTTAGAGAGATCAATTGTAAGTATGACATATTGCTTAAATGCATGATTTCAAATAGCTAAATATTCATATAAATATCATCCATTTGTCTTGTTATCCAGAAGTTGTTTCCAATAAGTACTTAAACTATTTCTAATTTTTCTAAGCTTTTAAAATTTTAACGGAGCAAAGATGTTGTTATTTTTTTTGTAAAAAAAACTTGTCATGTAGTAAATATTACTATGTTTCATTTTAGTTTTGTTGCGCTCTAATATGTGTCTTGAGGACATGATGATAACTCTCACTCCAGAGTAACCCCCCTTGAAGAGTTGTTCACAAATAAAATAAGAGCTTGAGTACATGATGATAACTGTCACTCCAGAGTAACCCATCTTGAAGAGTTGTTCACATCAGAAATAAGAATCTCGGCATATGGTGACTCTAGAACAACCACCATTAATGTGTTGTTCACATCTGAAATAAGAATCTCAGCAAATGGTGACTCTAGAGCAACCATCCCTGAAGTATTGTTCACATGAACAACTATCACTCCAGATCAACCGTCTTTGTATTGGTTTATCTGTATTAAAATAACTCATTAGAAATGACTTCTGGAATGTTAATTTAATATTGGAAATGTTATATTTTTTTTAATATTTTGTTTTTTTTAATCATGATTTTGATTCCAGCTATTAATACTGTTATCAACATATTACAACATGTTACATTAATAAATGTTTCATAAATATACTTTTGAAAATTCGTCATATTTTGACATGAAAAAAGGGAGGAAATTTAATGTTATTTTTCCCAATTTTTTGATTCATAAATACAAATTACGATATATCTATATCTTGACGGAAGGAAAATATTTGGCAACAGGCAATGCCAAGCTCTCAGACATTCAAACATGCTACGCGATTTGTTCGACTATGTAAGAATTCGATACATCCCGGTGTCCGTTTTTGTGTTTCAGAATCCACTTTATTACAGTAACCAGACGGCATCGACAGCCAGTTTGACATCATCTGGCCCAACATCGGTATGTATACCAAAAACCACACTTACAAAAGCATTTCCCATCAATTGTTGGTCATTCTTAATAGTAGGTTTTATTGTGACTCAGTTGTTCTCCTTTTCTTAGACTGTAATGTACCTTAATATGTGTTTTATTCTTAAAGCTGTGGCAATTATTGAGCGACTCTGTTTTATAATCAGTAAAGTCAATGTACCATAATTGGTGGTCATTAAAGGTCGATACAGCTCAATCTGTGGGCCACCCATTGGTCGGTACAGTTCAACCCGTAGTCCACCAATTGGTCAATATTGTTCAATCTGGGGTCCACCGATTGGTCGACACTGTTCAATCTGTGGTCCGCCGATTGGTCGATACAGTTCAATTTTGGTCAATTTGAGAATAAGTTGTACTATGTTAAATGCAGAATGAGTCGAACATTAAGGCCCTCCATTAAGAATGATTTAACAATGGTTTGAGACAGGGATTAGTCTCTTTGCGCGTATAATAATATTTCAACGTTTGGTCTGCTGTGATATTTCATTCCTGTATGAATTCAAATCCGAGTGGTTTGCAACAGTTTTGACAAGTACTTATATATTTATTTTTTTCTAAACAATCATATTTTTATGTATTTTACACAAATTGCACAGAGTTTTAGAGCAAAATTAAATGAAATAAGATTATTTTCGTTTTTCGAAATAAGAAAAAGATACATAATGTAAAAGGAAAAATGCAGAAAAAAAAAACATCAACCATTTTAAATAGATTACTGTAAGAATTATCGACCCTAGAGTAGTTTTCCCTTCCTTCCCGTAGTCCAGACAAATGTGTGCATCATATGAGAGAGGAGAGGGGGAGGGGAGGAGAAGAACTTGGGCTGGGGAATTAGTAGATTTTGCTAGTGTAGTAGATCATGTAGAAGTTTTACCGATTTTTCGGGTTTACAACGAACGGTGCTGGGAAGATGTTATAAAATTTATTTCTGCCATATGATACGGATCTGAAAAAATTCAAAATTGGGCCTCAGTGATTGGAGCAATGTTGCGTTTAGTTCTTGATTTGAAAAATGACATCTTGATAAATGACAATCATTCATCGACTCAACAAGTTCTATGAATTGGATTTGATGGATTTCATAAGAAAATGTCTCTTATTGGTGCCACGTTGCCCCACCCCACTCACACCTCATCCAATACTAACCTACAGTTTTCCCAGAATTAACTCCACCTTCAAAATAAATATATTTTATAGCAAAAAACAACGGACAGGAAAGCTGTTCGTGATATGGACGGCAATTTCACGAAACCAAGAAACATCCTCTCTTGGCAGGTATGTATTCATCATCGGACTAACACAATCCAGTCTACACCACCAGTTTAATTACTCTTTTATCCAGTCCCTTAGCATGCTACATGTTTTCTTGTTCATATTTAGTTCGTTTCAAAGTTTTCATTTTTTATATTTTATTATATTTCGTAAAAATTGCTCTAAAGCTTAATGTCAGTTGTTCAGAAATGTTGCTTTCTTCCATTTTTGCTAGTTTGCGATTTTATTGTTGAACTGAACAGTTAAAGAAATATGGATGAAGCAATGCTGCCTTTGCTGAATTCCCTTTTCTTAATCAGGATAAAAAAACGACTTATTTTGATCTAAAAAAAAAATCAAATTTGAATTACATTTAAAATGTTTAAGATTATAATTGTGTAAATTAATTAATTTCTTTTTTCTTCAACTGTTCAGAAAATATTTCAAAATTTCTTGCGCTTTTAAATTTATGCAATATTTTAGCTGCTTTGTTTTCGTTGTCGTTCAGCGAATCTTTATTTTGTTTTTTTTTCTTTTATGTTAATATGAGCGTAACTTATAGTGCTAATACAAATTAGATGGAGCATGGGAATAAACAAAAAATATTTTTCACAATTTCTTGAATTTTCATAAAAAAAATTAAGATTAGTTGTCTGTCATCTCTCTATCTTTGTTTTCTGATCTTAGTAGAAGCCACCTAGACTTGTTGCAAGATATTTTTAAACTTTATGATCTCTGAATGAGTTTGTATGGAAAACATGAAAAGGTTACAATAATTGTTAACATTAAAAATTTACAAAAATCATAAAGTTGAAATTTTTTGAAGCAATATCTTCAAGATCTTTTAAAAGTAGTTATTGATATTTAGTGAAACAATTATTTATTTCATCCTTCAAATTTGAATTTGATTTTTTTCGTTCCCACCATCTCTGACTGTCTTAGTACACCAACTCTCTTGTCATTCAAATTATTACGAAATACATTTTATAAATTCTATACCTGGAAAAAAAGACACATCTGTTTTGAAAATTTATGTTTAAATATTTTGTATTGGCTACTGTGAACATTAGCCCAGCTGGTGCCAAAACCATAAATACTTAAAGTTATAAATTATATCAAAAACAGATACTTTAAAGATTTGTTCATTGACATCCATAAGTCTTTATATCAAAATACTTCATTGCAATATAATATATTTTAAAATGTAAAAGTATGATTTCAAAGTAGTTTTTTATTTACAAAAAACATACATACATTTTATGATTATCTAAAGTTGGAAACGGGATGTAGATATTTTTCGGAACATTTTAAATTTTGATTTTAAGCAAACAACCAAATTTCAGATGTGTCTTTTTTATTAATGATAAATAAAACAAATTATGAAGCCATAATGTTGACTTGCCGTTGTTCTAAAAGTATCGATTGGACTCCCGAGTTCCTCCCGAGGAGGTTCTCTACCGACCAACAACTTTTAACCGAATGAGGGAACGACTCCACGAAGCCCAGGATAAAATGGACAGACATCGACAACTATTGGATAGATATATACCTGATGAAGGAACTACCGAATCCATAGAAAGTCGTGTGAACAGGAAATTAAGTGAACTCGAGACACGTGATGCGTAAGTATTTTTAAACGTTTTTTTTTTTGTTCGAGTGTGATGGATATTTCTGGATTTATGTATCAAGCCCCTTTATTTTCTGGAAAGTAGGTTTTGAAGGGATATGATTTAAAGGGATGTGATCTAAAGGGATGTAATTTAAAGAGATTTGTTCTAAAGGGATGTGATTTATGGGAATTTATTTTAGAGGGTGTGCTTTAAAGGGATGTGAAATGTCTAGAAGGGGATGGGTTTTGGAGGGATGTAATTTTGAGGGATGGGTTTTAAAGGGATTATGTTTTAAAGGGATAAGGATATGTTTAGAAGGGGGTGGGTTTTGGAGGGATATGGATTTTTTTAAGAGGGGAATGTGTTTTTGAGGGATGGGTTTTGAGGGGATATGTTTTAAAGGGATTTGATGAAGAGCGATATGTTTTGGAGAGATATGATTTAAAGGGATATGATTTAGAGGAGTATGTTTTGGAAGTATAAGATTTAAAGGGATACATTTTGGAGGTCATCTAAAAGGTATGTGTCTTTTAGGGGTGTGTTTTGAAGGATGTATTTTGCTTTAGAGGGGCGTGTTTTATTGGGATCGATTTTGCTTTTGCTTTGATCTGTGTTCTGTAAGGATCATGCTAAATTTCAAAATTATCTTAACTTCTAAGCAAAGGTCTTGTGACATTTTGATTGAAAGCTAGATTATAATGTAGAGGTGAATTATAAATCCAGAGATATCCATTTCGGTTGTAACAGATAAAAGTTAGATTCAATGGACATCATTATCACAAAGTTTCTACTAAAAACAAAAATCTAAATGGAGTATTTATCCAAACTTTCAGTGTCAAGCATCAACATTGAATAATTGAATCAATATTTGAATAATTGAATCATTATTTAAATAATTGGGGTATTGTTTGAACAAATGAGTCATTATTTGAATAATTGGATGATTATTTGAACAATGGGATCATTATTTGAATAATTAGGTTATTATTGGTATCATTTGAACAATTTGGTCATTATTGGAACAATTGAGCAACATTGAAAATTTGATTGGCATCTGAATATTATTCTAGCCTTTGAATAATTGACGACCATCTGAATAATTCATGGAAAATTGTTGAAATTTTGTGAATTAATGATAGTCCAATGGATTTTGATGACTTTTTATCATAAAACATCTCATCATCAAAATTTTAATATTCAGACTTTTCATATCATATTCTCATTGGTGTAAAATACTCCCTTTGTGTAAAGACGGTCAATAGTATCAATGATCCAGCCATCTCAGATACAAATCACTTGAATTACTGGTGAAACAAGACTATCAGCAGGTTAAAACATAGTTTATCTTTTGTTGACTAGTAATAGGAAGACGTTAATGCATGGGTCACCTGTTTGATTATTTTGATTCAATATATCATTTCATAGAATATACAGGTCACATACTCTAGTTCAATTACTAAATGCCATTGAAACAGTTCATTTCATAGAACCCAGACAATCGTGCCCAATCGGCAAGTCTCTTTTAACCAGACAGAAATTTTACACCAATCAGATATATTGTTAAAGTGAATTATAAAGGGGATGCAACAATTGAAAAGATCGAAATATTGAAATAGATTAAAATAACTATATAGATAAAGAATTCTAAATTAACCACAAAAATTTTATTACTTTTAAATCATTTTTGTTGCACCCTCTGTTTTAATCATTGTATTTATATTTCTTATGAATTATATTATGCATGTCTATATTTGGAGTTTTTGATATTTGTGAAAGATACTATTTGATATTTTTAATAGTATTTGAAATTTTTAAAAGATAGTGTTTAAAATATTTTTGAAAGAAATTATTTGAATGCTAAAATCTTTTATTTTCTTTCTTATTTATTTTAAAAATATCTCTTTTTTTTTGGGGGGGGGGGGGTGTTATATTCAAGATTTCTATCTTCTATTAACAAATAGTTATTTTATAGAATACTAACAAATCTTTTGAAATTTTTTTAGTAGATTTTCATTTGTAGATTTTCTATCTTTTTCTTTTGCATTTTATTTTCAAGATTTCCCATCTTCTATTAACAACTAGATCTACTAGTTATATAAAATATTAACAAATCCTTTGCAGTTTTTTTGTAGATTTTTTTTGTAGATTTTCTTCTTTTTTCTTGTTAGATAATTTCACATCTTCTTAAATTTGATTTTTCCCCCTAAAATTTATTTTCTTCAAATAGATTAGTTTACAATTATTATTTTTTTTAAAATTATATTTGGATTTTCGTTTTGATGTGGAATACAATATTATCTATATTTGATTGATGTGACAATTATTTTAGAAGATCTACAGAATTTGATAAACTAAAAAAAACATCCTGGTTTTGTCTGTGCTGTTAAATCTATCCCAGTCCCCTATATTATGGTTGCCCAATCAGGAATCCTCTTTCCCTCAATCCCCTCAATTTCCTCATTTTCCGGTTACCAAATCCAAAATTCTCCATCCGCGAATTCCCTGTCCCCAAAATAAATGATACTATTGAACCCATAAAAATTAAATAACCCGAAACATGACGTCAGTGTTCTAAATAATTAATGTTTTGTATAAAGAAAACCCAACCACAAACAAAAAGATATTAAATCCCATAAATTTTTTATTAACAAAACGTACAAGTATTGTAATAGGTTGCTGTGTGTACAGTATAGAGTTTCATAAATATATCTAAAACAGTTTTGTGAGATATTCTCCAGAATAGAAGGACCCATTTCAATATGCCTTCCTTAATTGTGTTTGTAACAAGATAATTGAAATAACAAATTTTGAGAGAAAATATGAGTTGTGATTCCTTTTCATCTAATATCTACTTTGCCTCGGTAATTGGCCATTGCACAAACTAAAACACGAGTTAGTCAGCTTCTCTATTTCCATGAATCAGGTGATTTATAACTCATCGACATCCGAGCGGCACACTTCCTTAAAATGCAGTGTCGGCTTAAATATCAACGCACATACCTACATGGCTGACTGCCAGGTAGATAATAGTAGAAGGTACCAGTAATACAATATGAGTTCTGGTTGCCATAGCAACGTGCGAGGAATACCTGCCCATAAGCTGATTTGATAAGGTGCCAAATAATTTGCATTCCTGTCGGTTTTCATAGGTGGAAGAGTCAAACACAGACAACGTGTTCCTGTTACAATGTTCAATGTCTTGTCTTTCACTGCCTCAGATTAAAAATAGGATAAGAAAAAAAATATTTAATCTTTACAAAGATAAAAGATTGCCAAATATTATATAGCCTATTTATATATAGCAAATATTGAAATATACATGTATATAAAAATATTGAAATAGGTTGCCAAAAAAGATATAATTTTGTACCTACAAGTAAATTATATATGCACCATATATTAAGATTCAACAAATATTGCAATACATGTAATTTGTTAAATATTACATAATTGTTAAAATATGCTATTTATATCAACCATACAAATTCAACAAACAATGTTTAAAAACAATATTTTATCCAAATTAGTCCGCAATTTGTGAATTGATTACTTTATTCAGCCAAGTCCCCAATCGGTGGGTTTAGTGCTTTATTCCCAATTTGTGAGTTCAATACTTTATTCAGCCAAGTCCCTAATTTGTAGGTTTAGTGCTTTATTCAACCCAGTCCCAATTTGTGGGTTCCATGGTTAACTCAACCCAGTCCCTAATATGTGTGGCCCACATAAGAGTTGTGTGTCTTATCCCCAATGTATTCAGCCCAGTCACCAATTTGTGATTCCCGAGCTTTATTCTGCCTGGTCTTTGTGCATCTTGCTTTAACATGGAGAATTTTTTTCTGATTTCAAGTTTTTTCAGGTCTGGTGGAGGCCAATCTTCGGTAGGCTCATATACACCTTTTGATTATTACGTAAGTTTGTTGCATGGCTATTAACTAACTCTTACTTTCCGTATTTTTTAAAAATTAGGGACAATTTTATAAAAAGTTTATTTAAAACCCTCAAAATAGGGGAAATTTTATAAAAAAAAAATTATTTTAAAAACCCCAAAAAGATTGTTTTTTTAAAACCCCAAAATAGGGATATTTTATGATATTCAGATATTTGTTTTGATAAATTAAACCCGAAATCAACCATTATTATTTTAACAATATCAATATAAAATATATTAATAATAAAATTTAATTATTCTTTTAATTCATTGTAAAATTAATGATATGTTTTGATTTATTCACATTTATTACTTTGACAAAAAAATACTGAACATGTGAAATTAGATCATAAAGTTGAAATAATATTAATTTCGAATGAACATGAAAAAGAAATAATTTTAAATTTTAATGTTTTTATTTATTTAAATAAAATTTCAGAGCTTTTTTAAAATTTGTTGGAATTCCTACAGTACAGTAGCCTATATAAACATATATATTGCTATTCATATTTTATATCTTTAAATTTTGGTGGGTAAAAATATTTATACCCATGGTAAAAGCTAGGGAATGTAATTCAAAGCTTAAAGTTATATATAATTAATAGACAAAATAAAAATAAAATTTATTCTTGGGTAAATTTTTCAATCTTTTTATAAATTATGGACTCAAATCTACAAATGTAAAAAATAATTGGCTTTTGTTCTGCAGTATCCATATAGATATTTAACTTCAAAGCTTCAAATTTTTATTTTTTTTTAGATATGTTAGCAATGCTGTTATTATTGCTTTATATTGTTTAATTTATATAAAAACAACAATTGTATTTGCTTTTTATCTTTGTATTATTATATGCTTCTGTCGGTTGTTCGTATGTGAATGCAGATTTTAGAGAAAAATAGGAATAATTGTGAAATAGATTTTAAAAATTTAAATGAAAGTAAAATCTAACAGAAATAATCATAGATATTTCTTAATTAAATACCAGAGACATTGTCATAAGATTTGAAATTTCGCAAAATTTCTGTCAAATCGAATGGAATTCATCCCTTAAAATCTGTAAATTAGATCAAATCATTTATTTATTAGGGTGGGACTGGGCATATTATACATATTTCACATTCTAAATTATACAAATGAAAAAAAATATCAAATCACTTGAATAATTTCGATGCCACTTGATCTTGATATGAATGGATTGGTACAGTTCAATGCAGGTATTCTTAATAATGATTTATTTAATAGCTGACATAGGATAGATTAGGTAAAAATAATATATTAGCTAAATTAATATTTGCATGCTCTACGCACAATCAGTTTCATTGTATTTAGACTAAAAAATCGGAGTAAGTAAAATATTCAGTAGACTCTGTTTCTCTTAATGCTACTTCTGTTTTTTTCTTTTCTTTTTTTTTGTTAATTTTCTATCGTGGGCTGTGTCTTTTATCATATATTGAAGCTCTGCAATTAATCGTTATTTATTTCTAATCTATTTCTGCACACTTTTATTAATTTTTTATATCTTTGATATTCAAAGATGGACATACACTTGTAGTTTACTTGTTTTCACTGTAAAACAATGATACAACATAAAATGGGGTTTGACGTCCTACTGTTCTGCTCCGACTGGGGTAATGACCAAGGGGCCTATATTTGTATCAAATTCCAACTTCCAAGGGATCTTTAACATGCACATCAATGTGTACAAACTAAACATGGGAACTTTGTTATTCTCCCCATGCGAACAACTACACGTAGTCCCTTGCCAAGCCCGCAGTTTGACCAATTTAAGGAGGAACTATGCTGAAAAATCACAATGAACTTTCATAGTCAATACCAGGATCCAACATATGACCGCCAGTCTAGCCAGCCATCGGCTTACTCACTGAGCCATTGCAGATCCTTCTGGAACTATGAAACAAACTTGTTCTATAAATTATGCGATCAGTTCGTATCAATACAAGTCCGGGTGTGTGTTCATCAAAGTATATATTCAGTTTGAAAGAAGTTTGTTCACATCGCGGTCTTTTAACTTCCATCCTCTGCTTCGTTCTGGTTATTCGTGGTAATGATGTCTGTATGACTGTTGTTTTACTTGATGATCAAGACTAAACCCATTATCAGCAGTCCAGTAACAATTCTCTTAAAACTTTCTAACTGGAGCCAATCAAATATTTTGGGGGGGGGGGGGTTGTTGCTTTTTTCATGATTTTGAAACCAAATTCTTAGTGCGAATAAAAGTTCATTCCTTCAAAAATTTAATTAAATATTTGATTTTATTTGTATGCATTTTGGATTAAGTTTGCACAGTTGTTCTAAGTCATAATGAGTTCAGTTCAACAATAGATACATAACCAAATAGGGTTTTCGGAGGAATCTTGGGTTTCCACAAACCATGAAAAGCCCTGTACGCAAGCAAAATATGAAACCATTTGACAACTAGAATCAGGTCCCATTCTTAACCTGGTGGGTTTTCTGAGGGGTCATAGATGTCCACTGACTATTGAAGAGCATTCATTGCCCTGTGCACAAGCGAAATATGAAACCATATGCTAGTCTTGAATTGAACATTATAATATATCTCAAAGACTCGCCTTTTTGCTATGGATGTAATTATGTGGCCATATATTGTGAACAAACTTTTTTTCTATCTTTCTCAGTTTATTTTCATGTTTAACACAATTTTGAATTTCTCTAAAAAATATAAATTTCACTTTGAATTTTCATTTTTAATTAAATAAAAAAGAATTTTTAATTTCTTTTTAAATATTAATTTTTCGATCTTTAATAATTGCATGCTGTAGAATAACTACACTTTGAGTAGAAATTTTTTATATTCTTTTAACAAAAAATATAAGGTACAGAAAAAAATTTGAGAAAAGAAATTGTTAAAATTTTGATTTATTAAATATGAAATTATATATTTTGTAAATTTGGAAATTTTATTTGTATATTTTATGTATTTTGATTTAATATTGATGATGTTTTTATGTCCATTGTTTTTATACTCAAAATATACAGGTGAATTAATTTACTGATCTGAAATATCTGTTGTAACAAAGAGAAAAAAAAAGGTGGTGTCTACTTTCGTTTTCACTCCTACAGGTTTAACGTCCTACTTATCTAACTAATAAACATTAGAGAGTAGAAATGAAATAAGGTTTAACGTCCTACTGTTCTGCTCTGACTTGGCTGATGAAGACGGACATACACCATACAGTGTGCTATGAGGGAAAGTTTGACCGGATAGCGGCAAATAAGTACACTGGTTGACCTTGAATTTTATCTCATCTGTACAAAACTTGATACTGATGGTTTCCAGGCCCTCTCCAGCACTATTGAGAAATCAGACTGGAAAATCCTGAGGGACTGTCTCTCTGTCAAAACCATGATCGAAAGGAAGACCCCCTGCTTAGCGAGGAACATTTATAACCTAACAGAGAAAAAACCTATGGAACAAAAATCCAACATACCTGGCCTAAGTAGCCGTGAACGCTGTGCACTGCATGAATTATATTATTATATTTCTGCACACTCTGGCTATTATGAAACTCAAGTTCAGGAAAGTGTCCTGAAGATTGACATTAATTCAAAGAACCTTTAAAAATTGTCTAAACATTTGTATAAAAATTTTACTGCTTCATTGACCACCATACAAGAGTTATTCCCCTTGACACATTATTATAAAGAAGGATAAAAATGGCTGTACATATCATTCTGTCTATTTCTCAATTTACCTGTTTATTTTGAGTATGAATATTTTGTTAATCATTTTATGTGTCATGTTTCATCTAAACAAATTTGGGTACTAAATCGTTAATTTCCCTTCCCAGGGACCAAATGGGCCACCAATTTCCGAAACCAGAAGACGCATCCGCAGGGTGCTCAATGGTACCAGACGTTAATTAACAGGGAGGGTACGTATCCCTCATATATTTTATAACCTGCCGTGTCGTAAACCTTTATATCACTGGACGTTCTTAACCCAAAAAAGTCTTTTGCATCTAGTCTCTTTCAGTCAGTCCCCAATCCTATAGGCCTATAGCACTGGATGTTCCTACCTTTGCATCATAGTCTCTATCAATAAGTCACATTAGGTATCTTTTGGTTTGTTCACCTTAGTTAGTCCTGATTTATAGACTATAGATCCATTCTCATCATTCATGTAGATGACCTTCATTTGACCTTGTAGGGGTGAGATATTGAAACTCGTCACACCCCCAATTCATTATTCCTCTATGCCTATAAAATGTCTTATCTTAAAAAAACATTATCTTCTTGGTATCTTTTGAATGTTTCACAACTGATCCTCTCTTTTATATTCAAAAAATAATATATTTTCTGGATGTTATCCCAATCTTTTCAATGTTGCACCAGTCGTAACTTTTTATAATAAAATCGCACTTTCTATTTTACCAATCATTTCCAAAATGACAGCTAATTAATCACAACCTTTAATTCTGTTGAATCAATGAGGGCAGACATCCTGAGTTGTGTTTTTAAATCACTAACTTGAATAGGGCAGAGGAAACCTCTGACTTGGCGTGGTTAACAACCAAACTGGATAAATAAACCCCTGAGTTGAGTAAACATATGACGAGTTGAATAGTTAGATCTCTGACTTGAGTAGGTAAACCACTGACTTGATTAGGTATACATCTGACTTGAGTAAGTAAACCTCTGACTTGAGTGCTTAAACTTCAGTAAACCTATGACTTGAGTAGGAAAACCTATCACTTTGTAGTAGGTACACATCTGATTTGAGTTGGCAAATCTCACACTAAAGTGTAAGTACACATCTGAATTAAGTAGGTAAAACTCTGACTTGAGTAGATCAACCACTGAAATTTGTAAATCTCTGAATACATTTAGGTTTTTTGAACATTGGCAAGTAAAGCCCTAAGTTGTGTGGGTAAAATGTTAGTATAAACATCATCTAAGTGCCAAAAGTTTTAGCTGAATTTTTGTGTAGATTGATGATCCCACGGTTAATGTTGACATATTTTAGAGATATTTGTCCCGAGTTTTCAATCTTCCCACATATTTCTCCATTTAAACTATCCATGTAAATTGATGTTACCATGGATATAGGTGATGTGACATGATTTGAAATTAGTCTTCTGTGTTTCAAATTTCCAACCTTTCCATAAATCTCCTCCATGGAACTATATTTGCTGTGAGTAGACTAGAATTACTGTTTTTATATTTCGAGTGCCGTATTTCTTCCTATCTCTCTCTCCGTCATTTCATCCATTTAATTTTATCTTTTTTTCAGCTCAATTTTTTTTTTTTAATATAAAAATAATTTTGATATAAATGTCATGTTTTAGTTCTTTTACAGAGATTTCTTTTTTATTTGAAGAACAAGATTACCATGGTAACAAAAACAAAAATCAAAACATGTGGCTCCAAATATTTTGTTTTATTTCAAAAAAAAATAAATTAAATTTATGCTAAATTAAAAAACAATATTTCATTGTTTTTGTACTCTTTTGGAAGATAAGAAATTCTGTGCTTTGTATTTTCATGTTAATCGTTTTCACATGCTTGCTAATCTACTTTCGCTTTGTCGCTTTTTTTTTCACTGTTAAAAACACAAACACATTGCAAAATGTATTTTTAGTTTCTTTTAAGCCAGCTTTTAAAAAACATTTACTAAAAATTGTTATTTTTTTTAATTTGTTATTTATTATTTTTTTTAAGATATTGTTACCATGGAAACTGACATTTTCCTTTTTTTTTTTGTCTAAAGAATTTTTCATAAAATCTTTTGATAATATATGTTAAAATTTAATTTGCTAAATTTTTGTTCAAATGTAATTGAATTATTTTGAAAAACTATGTCATATAGCTGAAAATGCTTGCTATCGCTAAATGCAATAAAAAGCTAAGGTTATAACTGAAAATATTTAAAATTATTAATGTTTCGACGTTTTCTTCTTTGTATATTTCAGAGATATTAGATAAGAAGGGGAGAAGATGATGCTACGATAGCCGGCCGCCATACAACGACGGTTTAGAGCAGCCTTACGCTATTTTCACGTTTAAAGTTCGAAGTTGAAGAGCTCGCCTTAAGTTCGACTATTGTTCAATGTATAGCTTATTATCAATATATATGTAGCAAATATCTTTAATGTCCATTAAAAGTGTACAAATATAATGTTGTCTTCTCCGAACTTCAGTTTCTCCTCTTCTTACAACGATCTTGTTAAAAACTTTTGGTCTCTTCTTTCGAGTTAATTTTTTTGTAATTTTTAAAAATCCAGAATTATAAACGAAGAAACCAAACCTCATCGGTGAGATTGTAAATTTAATTCAAGTATTTTTTAAAAATTATCGTGTGTGGCGATGTATGAGAATTTTAAAACCATCCCTGTAGCTAAAATACCTTCGTAGGTTGTGATGATGATGATGATGATTTAGTGTTGGATTCCGCCCAATCAAATTACAGGCCTTTATATATGGTCGTCCTTAACAACAATCACATGACATGGTCATAGGATTGACTCAACCACTGCCATTTTTTTTAACAAAAAAAATAAATGTGTGATTTTTTAGATGTTTATTTTGAAATTATATGCAACATTTTGAAGAAAGATCAGAATTTTATATGGGTTTTAAGTCTACAGTCTTATTTAAAACATTTTGATGATAATTCTGTAAATTTTAACGAAACATTACTAAAAAATAAGGGTCGTATCTGTTCATTGTAAATATAGTATTATTATTTGTCTACTTTTTTTGTCTTCTGGGTAAAAACGTAAGATTTACAAAACTGGGACAACACTTGCACATTGAAAAAAAATGATTCTTGGACGAATAAAATATAAGTTTTCTGTCTTATCGTTAATTTCTATATGTACATGTATATATTTATCAATGAAATTTTATTTATCTATGATTTTGTGTAAGATATTATTATTGTGTTAAATCTATACTCTCTCTATCTTTTGTTAAAAGCTGAATTATTCTATTTAACTCCAAGCTCAGGAGAAAAATTATTAATTTATTTGAAGGGCTATGTGCAATGTTTGTAGCCGTTACGGTTAATCCCAGCTCTATTTTCAATTTTCCTGGCTTTTATAAAGAATTTGCGGTTTGTTTTGTTTACGAAGGTCAGAAGGGCAAGCATCTAGATTATTTCTGCCCTTAGTGAGCAGTTTCTGGCCTAAATACAAGATTGCGTTCAAATAAAATTGTCATCTTGCATATTATCGGCTCTGTTGTTTGTTCAAAATGAAATGAAATGGAATTTAATGTCCAACTGTTCTGCTCCGACTGGGTTAGTGAAGCAGGACATAGGCTATATGGTGTGCAATGAGGGAAATTTGGCTCAAGCAGTGGCACTGCAGCCTACTAGTATATTGAATTCCATGTGCCAAGGGATCTTTAACGTGCAAGCCAATGTGGACACGGCACTTCAGTTTTTCATCCCATCCAAATGACTATACATTTTCCCTTGCCAGGTCATCTGTCCTGCACCACTGACAAGGGGGAACCAGACCGGAAAATCTCTATGAACTTTCTTGGCCAATGCATGGATTGAACACGGGACCTTTAGGTTAGCTTGCTAATGTCTTACTGATGGGGACTAAACTAAAATATTTTATACAATCAGAATTTTCATTGGCCAAGAGTTGTTAGCATAGCCAAAGGAAAGATTGCATTTTTAAAATATGTTAGTTTATTATAGTTTAAAGTGTATAGAGATGTCATTTTTGGACTAACAAATTTTTAATTGTATTTCATTAATTTGCTAGTGCAAAGGGGTCTTTAGCTGTGGGAGGAAACCAGAGGATCCGGAGAAAACCCATGAGGTTGGACAGGCGACCCAACTCCCTATCACGTCTGTCAATGACAGACCTTACCCCCCCCCACCATAGTTTATTATAGTTAAAACTGTCTAGAGAGGTCATTTTGGGACTAACATATGTTTGATTTTATTTCAATAATTTGCTTGTGCGTAGGGGTCTTTAGCAGTGGGAGGAAACCGGAGTGCCCGGAGGAAATCCACGAGGTTGAGAAGGCGCCCCTATCTCCATGCCACATACGCTCACACCAGGGATCGAAACCACAGCCGCAAGCCAGAGGTGATGAGCCAGCTAGAGGTCGAAGCACGCAACTCTAGACCACAAGGCCATCCCACCCCCCCTCTTCAAGTGGGAAATCGAAACCATGCCACCTGACTCAATGACAGACCTTAACACCCCCCCCCCCCCGTTAAAACTATAAATGAATAAGGAATTGAAAATGAAATTGGGTTTAACATCCTACTGTTCTGCATCCACCGGGCTAATAAACACAGGCACACACCATATTGTGTACAAATTTTGTCCTGACAGTGGTGCAATGGCTCTTATTTTAAATTCCACTCTCAAGGATTAGCTTACAAGAGAAATTTTGCCCCGACAGCGGTGCTACAGCCCTCTCTTATTTTCGACTTCCGGCAGCCATGGTATACAAGGAACTGTTTTTATTATCCCATCCAAATGACTTGATGATTTGCCTTACCTAGCCCTCCATCCTGCATCAATAACCTCGCTCTCTGTCCTCGACCAAAACCAAGATCGAACCTGGGACCTCCTGGTTAGTGGGACAGTTCCAAACTCACCCTGACACCATGGCTGAGAGAATTAAAAAGAAGGAATAGAACATTACTGAGATGTTTATAATTATCTGAACAATGAGAGGAGAATTTTGCCATGTGCTTGTGCCTATACTCTTACACGGGCACTACATATTTATACACAAAATGGATAAAGTAGGACCGACTGGGCTTATGAAGATGGGTATATGCAATCAAGTGTGCTATGAGAGTAATTTTGCGCAGACGGCGGCAGCACGGACTACTGTTTACCTTCCCATCCGAATGACTACACACTGTTCCTTGTCAGGCCCTTAGTAGTTCACCATTAATAATGGAAGACGAAGCTGTAACCCCCTCCAATGTAATTACTAAACCACCGTGGCTACCCAATGGAGATTACCATCCTGTCAACACAACACTTTAGTCATTTTGCAACAACATACAATTTGTTATATTTATTATGCAAAATTAGCAAGGAGAGAGAGAAATGGGGTTTAACATCCACTCGACACAAACTAGGTCATTTTGGGACCAACATATGGTTTAATTGTATTTCAATAATTCGCTTGCGCGTAGGGGTCTTTAGCAGTGGGAGGAATCCGGAGTGCCCGGAGGAAACCCATGAAGTTGAGAAGGCGCCCCCATCTCCATGCCACATACGCTCACACCAGGGATCGAAACCACAGCCGCAAGCCAGAGGTGACCGGCCAGCTAGAGGTCAAAGCACGGCACTCTAGACCACTAGGCCATCCCAACCCCCCAGTTAGCATACCCACTCAACACGAGAAGTACTTGCCAAGACAGATGGAAACAGTGCTTGAATAATCCACTACGATCTTCATGGTCTACAACAGAATTTGAATATTGGAAATTCTAGTTTGCTGTTTGTATGTATCGACTGCAGTCCGAAACCAGTTGAAAAGATATCAGACTTTTTGTACCATGGATTGTGGATTTAGGAAAGAGAGATGTGGATTAATGTCCAATTAAAAGTAACTTGGGTCATTTCAGAACTATTATAAACAGATGGTAAATTTCACCTCAATGATTCTCTTTCTTACAGGGTTCTGTAGCAAAGGGAGCAAGCTGGAGGACCCAGCAAAAACCAAAGGGGTTGGACAGATTGAAACCACACCACTGGACTCAATGATAGACCTTATGATCTAAAGCCATGCTTTAGACCACTCACCCCCCCCCCCCAAATTAAAAAGACATAGATTATTAAATATGTATCACATTTATTGAAGGTATTATCAAATACATGTATATGTATATATCATATTATCTACCATATCTATGTACTTATATTGCACATAAATTATACACAAACATATATATCATTAAAGGGGAATTCTAGCCTTTATAGGATTTTTTATCTAATGTAATGAAAAGAGGTTTAAATCTTCTGCATCAACCTGGGATCATAAACATATATAGTTAAAGGTCACCGGAAAATATGGTAAATAATTATGTCAACATATCTTTCCATAAGTGTATAACATGATCCCAAATGTTACTTGCCACAGGTACATGAGTATTCATAATTTTCTGTCAATAAAACAGCAGTGACATATTTCAGTCCTTCTGCTCATATGCTAGTCTCAGTGCCGGACTGGTGGACAGAAGGCCCACCTGTCAGGTCACTGACCAAGGCCCACATACGAAAATTTTGAAAATTAACAACCGCAAACCCATTTTCCAACCATTTCAAAACAAAGCAGAAGAAGGCAGTTTTTTTATTTCCTGATACAATTAGATAACAGAATGACCTAAGAGCACTATCATTAGATGATGAGGAATTCTCTTTTCTCTTTCCTTTATATGCTTAGGCCCACTTTTTTAAAATTGGCTTAGGCCCACCTGTCACGGACAGGTGGACAGGTGGGCCCAGTCCGGCACTGGCTAGTCTATATTTCTATGAGCAGAAAGACTAAATTACCTCACAGCTAGTTTATTGGCAGAAAGGTTACGGCTAAAATTTTACCTATGACAGTTAACACTGACATTCGGGAAAGTGTTTAAGTTATGGACAGGATATGTTGACGCTTTTCCCTGTGATATTTAAAGGGGCACAATAACTTTTACATATTTTTTTTATCTACTGAAATGATACAGGGTTAAGTTAAACCACAAATTTCAAGATCTCAAGATTAGTGGGCCAGAACCTTATTCGCTGAATCACTGCGGCTAACCACAAAAAATATATCATAAACACACACACATATTTATTAAAGGGGAAAAATAGTCTTTACAGGTTTTTTTTTTTGGTATTTAAATTATCACCTACATGATGAACTTATACAGTAACTGTCAATAAATCAAACTATCCATAAAAGGTGTTGTTTCCCCTTTAAACCAGCGTGCACAATATAATATTTTTATATGAAACATTGCAATACATTTACCGTTATTCATTCTGTGAAGGAGTTGAAGTTCTTTCTATCAAAATACAAACTGAAGGGGGTTAATTCAAAGATACATTCACTCTAAAATAATTCAATCATCTGCTAAAATTGTTACTATTTACAAATAACCTACTTTCCTTGACCTAGAATAAATTATGTTCTGCCCAGAAAGAGTTCATTAGCCTATGTTACAATTGAAATTCTAATTTAACCATTTCAATCTTTTAAACATATTAAAAGTGAAACTGTACATTCTATCTACCAACTCCTTTATTATTTGAACACATGTGGTTAATTGTGAAACTGTACATTCTATTTATATAATGTCAGGGGATGCTTGATTCACAGTCAAGAACGTCCTGAATCGAAAGACTTACGATCGTGTGACGCGGAATTTAGTCCTGTCACAGTTCTGCCAGTCCCGACTACTGAGGTGGAGTGAGTAGAATTGTGACCTATTCCTATAGGTAATAAACATGTTTCAGCTGTCATGATTGGTTGAGATATTTTTTATTCAGTCTACACATGCGTTGTACTCCGAAATTCTCCTTTTCACTTGATTGACACCAGTTTTGGAATTTAATTCCGGAACTGTGAATCGAGCATCCCCAAAATGTCAAGTAAGGGGAAGTAACACTATTATTTTTTTCAAAAACATTTGATAATTTTATATCTGTATTCAAATATTTGTTGAATTGAAATAGTATTTCAAGGTTTTTCCAACTGATCTTGTAGTATTCATTATTCAATAGAAATAAAAAAACAAGGACAGTTGATCTTTTTTTGTCTTCTAAGAAATATTTACTATTATTTTGATCTTTACAGTTTCTAAAAATCATAAAATCCACTAAACTTGACTTATTTAGTTTGTTAGACAATCTAGTTGAGAGGTCAGTGCTATGACGATTAGTGCCATGACGATCAGTGTATGACTGACCTCTTGTGTTCCCTCAAGTGAAAGACCACACTCGTGGGAAAATGGAGAGAGAGAGAGAAATGGGGTTTAACGTCCACTCGACACTAACTAGGTCATTTTGGGACTAACATAATTTAATTTTTTTTCAATAATTTGCTTGTGCGTAGGGGTCTTTAGCTGTGGTGGGAAACCGGAGTACCCAGAGAAAACCCATGGAGTTGGACAGGCGACCTTACTCATTGCCACGTACAACTGGGGATTCGAAACCACGCCAGTTGACTCTATGGAAGATTGTATAATACAGCGCGAACACGCTAACCATTCGTCCATTCAACCCCCCTGTGGGAAAATGGTGTTTCAAAATATCCACTTTCATTCAATGTTAAATTTGTTTCGAGTTTTGTTCGCTGTGCTACTCTTAACATCAGCCATTTTGGCTGTACAGGAAATATTATGTTTTGTGAATAAAGAATAAAACTATTATCACCAAGGCGAAGCTTGGGCGACAAACATGATGCTCTCGCCGTAAAAACAATTACAAAATATTTCTACAAATCATACAAACATAAATGTGAAAATTGCACATTAAAAATAAAACAAATCACAGGAATATTGAAAAATTGAAAATGATTCAAATCTATGTCTCCTTTTTAAAAACAAGTTTATTTATTTTTTACTATGATTTAAATCTTATTTACTTTTTTACAATTATTCAAATCATATCTACTGTTAAAAGCTGGTTTATTTATTTCTTAAAATCAGTAAATTCTTTATTTCCTTCAATAAACTGTTTTATTTATTTATTCTAATAAATCAGACGAGGGCTCTCGTTTCAGTCATATTCGTGACTAGCCATGGACCCCCAAATAGAATCTGATCAACTGACCAATATGAATAATAAATACTAGTATATATACAATCATGATATGCTGTGAAAATAAACAACCTGAAAACTTCAAATATAAAAAATAAACACTTTAAGTCATCAATCGTCATTTGCAATTATCAGACAAAATGTCATTTTTCACGACATAATCCCTAGCAGTAGATAATCTCCTTCTAACGTATAAGCGGATATATGAATCCACACCACTTGAATAAGTAACAGACCTAATGATGTAAAGCACATGCTTTAGATTACTTGACCGGCACCCTTTTAGTTCAAATGAATTTGGCGGGTTGGGATGGCCTAGTGGTCTAGAGTGCCGCGCTTCGACCTCTAGCTGGCCGGTCACCTCTGGCTTGTGGCTGTGGGTTCTATCCCTGGTGTGAGCGTATGTGGCATGGAGATAGGGGTGCCTTCTCAACCTTGTGGGTTTCCTCCGGGCACTCCGGTTTCCTCCCACTGCTAAAGTCCCCTACGCGCATGCAAATTATGGAAATAAAATTGAAACCATATGTTAGTCCCAAAATGACCTAGTTTGTGTCGAGTGGACGTTAAACCCCATTTCTCTCTCTCTCTCAAATGAATTGATTGACACTTTTCAGTGACTACAAATATTGTAGTTTGCACAGATTAAAAATCCCTCAATGTGAGAAAGAGAAATGGGGTTTAACATCAAAGCGACACAAACTAGATCATTTCGGGACTAACATATGGTTTCAAATTTTACGTGAGTATAGGGGGGTTATCTGTGAGAGGAAACAGTAGGACCCAGAGAAAATTTAACTAGTTGGACAGACGACTGTAGTCCTTATCACCTTCAAGTGGGGAGAGAGAGAGAAATGGGGTTGAACGTCCACTCACACAAACTAGGTCATTTCAGTACTAACATATGGTACAATGTTATTTCAATAATTTGCTTGTGCGTAGAGGTCTTTAGCAGTGGTTGGAAACTGGAGTGCTCGGAGGAAACCCACAAGGTTGAGAAGGCGCCCCTATCTCCATGCCACATAAGCTCACACCAGGGATCGAAACCACAGCCGCAAGCCAGAGGTGACCGGCCAGCTAGAGGTCGAAGCGCGGCATTCTAGACCACTAGGCCATCCCACCACCCCCCTCTTCAAGTGGGAAATCGAAACCATGCCACCTGACTCAATGACAGACCTTATGATCTAACATGCAACAGGTTGAATCAATTAGCCACCCAACACTCGAATGACGATTGGGGTCTTTAGTGTTTACGATATTTAATATCTTTTCAAATATCCGGATGTATTCAATGCATGTTGTATTGTAAAACAAAAATGTATGTGTCATGAAAATTAATGCAACTTAAAAATCATTTACAAAACTAAATATCGAAACAAATGTGCCCTTTTTTTAAAATAAAAATGACTATATTTGGTCAAGTGCAGGTCTGGAAATAATAATTAGTTGTATCTTATAGAATATCTGACACAACTAGTACATGACATTTCAAACTTTATATCAGACATGTATCACTATAACCCAGGTATCATTTAATATTGTGTATTTAACATTAATTTCTTTCACATTTGTTTAATATCAAATCTTTGTATAAAAATTCATAAAACTCGTTTAAAACTTGTGCTACATATAAAGATTAAATGATAGGTGGGTTACAGTGGGTCTCAGGCCACACAAAAAATATTTTGGTTCTCAGATACTGCCGTTTCCTTAAAAATGTGCTCCGTCACACATTAATAAATAAAAACAATGCCAATGATTTCCCCTCGTCAAATGTTTTTATTTAAAAAAACAAAAAAAACAATAATCCCTCATTCAAAAACCATTCCTCCCAAATCAATCCTCATTAAGAGAATTGTCTGAAAACCAGAATATTTTCTTTGTGTGGCCTTCATTCCAAGCTTGATAAAATGATATGAGCTAAAGGGAACCTTTATGTTTTTGGTCATAAAAAATGTTTGCACGAATAGCATCCCTTTGCCTACGATACATCGAATGGTTGGATCTCTGGGACCCCTAAAGCTGACTAAAACACTGATTAATAACTTGTTGCACTCAATAATTTATGGTTACAGTTATAACATGATGAAATATATGTTTAGCCATTTAAAATATTACATTTGTAAACAACCTGAATAATAAATAATTTAATAAGCTGAACATCCCTTGAACATCATGGTATATAATATGTTTTAAATAATATGTTGGAATTCTGCGACATGATGGTAACAAAGAATTAATACAAAACACAGCGGATAGCATTCACTAGCAACATTAATAGGGCAACATTTCAAAAAGAAATGAAATGAAATGGAGTTTAATGTCCCAATGTTCTGCTCCTGGGCTAATGGAAGAAGGGCATACGCCATACAGTGTGCTATGAGGGAAATTTTGCCCGGACAACGGTGCTACAACCTACTCTGCCTATATCAAATTCAACTCCCAAGGGATCTTTTACGTGCACGCCAAGTTTTTCGTTACATCTGTACGACTAGAAAGAAGTCCTTGTCAGATCCTCCGTTCTGCATCAGTGACAAGGTGAAATCATGCCCGAAAATACTGAGAACCTTTCTTGGCCAACACTAGGAGCGAACCCTGCGACCTCCAGCTTTTCAAAAAGAGAATACTTATTGTTATTGCTCATCTTGAGCTTATTTTGTATTAATTCACTGTAATCATATTACAAGTTGCCAGTGCTTGATATCCATAAAGTTGTGTTTTGTATTATTTCACTGTTTTCTCATCATTAAATGCCTTACAAACAGTAAACTGGTACAAGTCACAAATATCAGTCAAACATCTTCACTTTCAGATTAGATCTTCGTAAAGTAAGCAAAACAGCCTCCCTGTGAATTATTTATTTCGTCAAATTGTAAGGAAGAGAAAAGCTCAAGCAGCCTTTCCATCTTGTCATACGAATGGCTTAAAACAGAGCTTAACAGGCAGTCGACTATGGAAGCTATTCATATCATAGTAATCAAGCCAGGGGCAGACAGGCATATCTTAATACTCGTTTAAGCAACAAGCAATGCTGTCAAAATGACAATAACGTGCACATGTAAGCAATTTGCAGACGATGGTTCAGTAGGTGTTTCTGCTGATCATGTGACAACCAGTCTTTAAAATATTGGTTCTGTGTCCACAAGGACTGCCATTTTATAACATCACAAAATAGTGTAGCTTTTACAGACTGGTCAAACAAAATATTGCTTCATTAAAAATAGTTTTCTCTTGCTTACATAGCAAAGGATGTAGGATTTCAGAATAATGCACGATTTTTTGGTCACCGCCATTACAGTTTTTTTTATAGCAACATCAGGATAGGAGTAGGCTTGCCCTAAATGCAATTATTAGACTCAAGCATTTATTTGTTAGTGTAAGCACTCAAAAATTTATTTCAAGGGATTCAATATTTGACCGATATTTGTGCCTTGTGGTGTTAACTGTTGAGATTCTACAGAAGATATGCTACGTGGCATCTCCGAGATCTAAATCACTATCATCAGCATCAAAATCATCATGTAACGCAAACGATTTCAAACTGGAAGAACGGCTTTTAGCTAAACATGGCTGACTACTCCTCTTCAACCTGGAATAAGAACAAATCACATTAAAAATATCATTGGTGATGGTAAAGAGAGAGAGAGAAATAGAACTTAGCGTCCACTTGACACAAACTAGGTCATTTCGGGACTAACATATGGTTTAATTTTATTTCAATAATTCGCTTGCGTGTAGGGGTCTTTAAAAGTGGGAGGAAACCGGAGTGCCTGGAGGAAACCCACGAGGTTGAGAATGCGCCCCTATCTCCATGCCACATACGCTCACACCAGGGATCGAAACCACAGCCACAAGCCAGAGGTGATCGGCCAGTTAGAGGTCGAAGCGCGGCACTCTAGACCACTAGGCCATCCCAATTCCCCGGTGATGGTAAAAACTAGTCTACATTACACTGTAATCCAGGTTATCATTTAATCATGTGTATTTAGCACTAATTTCTCTCGCAGTCATTTAATATCACATCTTTGTTTAAAAATTCATAAAAATCACCCCAAATCATTTAATTTGTACCCCTTTCTTTAAATATTATGTGAGTTGCTCCCACAAAACCAGACGGATGGTGATTTTTATAAAAATAGAGCTGCCACCATATTTGATCTTTTTAAATTTGTCATATCATCTGGAGTTGAGTACGGCTCATTTATAGTAACAGTTTATGCTTTTGTGCCCATAGTACAATATGAAGTTGTGCAACGAGCGTCTTGTTTCGTGGGAGCGGATCACACATGCATCATGCAATACCTAAATCTGTCAATTGCAGGTCTTTCTTCAGGCCTTAAATATTACATAAACTATTAATTAGACAATTATTAACATGATAAGACCATCAAATGCTTTAAATTTCTAACAGATTTAAACATGATTGGCAATTTATGATTTAATTTAAAACTTGATAATCAAGACTTTTGTTTATTATTGTAACAACGGTAGCAATGACAACAGTGACTACACTGTTAGCCAATCGACGATAACTCCACACACAATGTAGAAATTTGACTGAAACTTTTGACATATTCTGTTTTCATTATCTATTTTTTAAAGCGGAAATTTCATATTTTCTAAAAAAGTCAAAACATAATTATTTCTATGTCTTTTGCTCAAAAGGTTGTCAACTCACTATTATACGATTATATATTCATGGGCAATATTTCACAGGTATAAAAATCCCTGACACAGAAAATAATAACACAATTACTTGAATTACCTCCCTTGTTTTCCCATTCCCCTCCATGCAATGGCAATCTTCAAACGTTTGAATTTGAAGTTGAAAATGATATTTTTGCCAATTTCTCAACTGGCAATAGTGAATTATAGGATAAATAGGATTATTCTTTAACAAGGTAGGACTGTTTATAGATACAATCTATTTTAGGGCTTTATTTTAATATATTTTAAAAATATAACTAAAAAATTGCCGTTTTAACTAATATAGTGAGAACTGTCAGCTGTTTATTTAAATCTTACATAATGTATGTTTAATAGATGTGATCGTTGCCAGGATTCAAAATGATTGTTCTGTACCTTTAGTGTTTTTATTGGATGTATAGACTTACCTGGATTGTATGTGATCATTCTGTACCTGTAGCGTCTCAACCTGAGCTTGTAACTCATCGTTAGTTCTCTGTAACTTACGCACGTTATTCACCTGAATATCAACCTGAAAAAATATCACAAATAAACTTGACAACATGACAATTAGAATCTACCTTTATAAAACTACCATGACAACGTGACAAATAGAATCTAAGCATGCCTCGAGCTCCTGACTGAAATATATATTATGTAGGATTTCCAAGAGAGGGTGTCGAATTCAAAATATTTATATGAAATAAGGTTTAACATCCTACTGTTCTTCTCTTACTGGGCTAATGAAGACGGACATACGCCATACAGTGTGCTATGAGCAACGCTATGGATGCCTCTTGCACATGTATTAAATTACAACTGCGAAGGGATAACTTTTAAATGACTTAAATTGATCTTAAAGGTGACCATGGCAACCAGGTTTGAATAATCATGAAGGTTCAGTTCTACCTCTGCCTGGATTTGAACCTGGTATAAAATAATTACACTACCTCATCTTCTGAGTTGGCCAGATCTCGCTTTAACTCTTCAATTCGACTTCGTAATTTTTTAACTTCTAGTTCGTATTGTTCAGTTCGTCGTTTGGTGTGATCTAATTCCGTTAATTTATCCTGATACGTTTTCTTCACTTTAACATGGATATGTCTCAGATCATTTAATTCCTAGAAAATGAAAATAAAACAATAAAACAATAAAACTATGACAAAGGCTGTATAATTTCCCAACCATCCCCTGTATACAGATACCAAAACATCTGTAATACTATTAGAGAGAAAGAGAAATGGGGTTTAACGTCCACTCGACACAAATAAATTGCTAGACAATAGTGATCTTTTGGCATTGGGAAGAAACCGGAGGACCCAGAGGACCCCATGACGTTGTACAAATGACCCCAATTCTAGTCACATACAAGCGGGTTATCAAAACCATGCCACTTGATCCAATGACCATCCTTAAGATCAATCGTGCATGTGTTTACCATTCGGCCACCCAACCTTCAAGCAGGAAATCAAAACCATGACACTTGACGCAAACCATTCGGCCATACAACCCCCTTAAAGGGGAAGACCAACGATTTTCAACAAGGTTTCCATAAATCTTAAATATATATTCAGAAAGAATCCCCTCTGTAAACAAAGTAAAAAAGTTGTTGTAAACGAGAAATTAATTTTTATTAAAACCGGAAGTGACATAGTTGGTTAAACACGCTCACTGGGCTCAATAGAAAGCATACTGATTTGGCATAAGTTTACAGATGTATTGTATTCACGTCCCATCCTTGGGCCAAAAATCTTATGAAACCTTGTTGAAAATCGTTGGTCTTCCCCTTTAATATATTACATACATGTAGTCTATTACACTATTGTATTATGATACATTGGAGCCTAAAGGCACCAGTCACAGGGCCCCTCACATCAGGAGCCTGCACAACAATTGTTAGTCGCGTAAATTACATGTTTGAAATAAGAAGTTAAGAATCAAGGGGAGACAAATCTTATCATACCTTGTGTTTCTCTGACAGTTCCATTTGTAACGTTTTCATGTCAGAATCCATTATGGCCGACGTTTGTTGACTTTTTCTCTCCAACTGTTCTTCTAAATCTTCCGCTTGACTTCGTAACTTTTTATTTTCACGTTCTAACGCTAATTTCTCTGTTTCCAGTCTCTCCCTTTTCGCCCACTCTGATGCATTTTCTGACTGAAGTCTTTCTAACTGTAAACACAACATCAATAAACAAATCAGTTTTCAATTCAAAGTGATTTACCTTTAATTAAACAAAATGAAAAACATCTCAAAATAAATTAATGGCATACTCAGGGTTGGATAGTGGGTACCAGGCTGTCATATCTAAAGGAAATGAAGAACATCGCAAAGACAATGTGAATCAGTTGCATACTTTGTGTTGCTTAATTGAAAATACCCTGGTGCATTCAGAGGGGTATCTAGAAAATTCTGAGAGGTTCTGATCCCAATTTATCAAGTATATCATTGAGAGCAATTTAAGGCATAGGTGTGTGTACATGTAACTGTAGGACAAAATTTAGACATCTTTTCTTCATTTCATGTAACCAAAGGTGATTGTTACACATTGTGCGTGATACTGTAACTTCACACTTTGTATCACTTATCACTTTTATTAAATTTCTTCTAAATTCCATAAAAATATGTTATATTGTATTTGTACCTCTCTGCGTAATTCTGCTATCTTTTTATCAAGTCCTGATCGAGTAGAACTTTCTTCGTCTAATTCCTGAGACAATCGACAGACATCATCTTTATGAGTATCTTTTACTTTCGTTAACTGCAAGATAATTCAAATATTAATATCAATATCATAATACAGATTGCTGAAATATCAATACAATTTCATACCAATTTCATAATATGGTATGCTGAAATATCAATAACAATTTCATAATATGGTATGCTGAAATATCAATATTAATTTCATAAAATGAATGTTGAAATGGTAATGTCAATTTCATGATATGGTAGGCTGAAATATTAATATCATAATACAGTATGCTGAAATATTAATATCATAATGCAGTATGCTGAAATATCAATATCATAATGCAGTATGCTGAAATATTAATATCATAATATGGTATGCTGAAATATTAATATTAATTCCATAATATGCTAAATCAAAGTTGTAAATGTACATTCACACCTACAATGTAAGACAACCAAAGTTGGCACGTGGAAAACTGAACCACAAAAATATAAAACCAAGTAGACTCAATCTGTGCGTTATTGGTAATCAAAAGAGAGAGAGAGAGAGAGAGAAATGGGTTTTAACGTCCACTCGGCACAAACTAGGTCATTTTGGGACTAACATATGGTTTCAATTTTATTTCAATAATTCGCTTGCGCATAGGGGTCTTTAGCAGTGGGAGGAAACCGGAGTGCCCGCTCACACCAGGTATCGAAACCACAGCCGCAAGCCAGAGGTGACCGGCCAGCTAGAGGTCGAAGTGCGGCACTCTAGACCACTAGGCCATCCCAACCCCCCTATTGGTAATGAAATACTAGTTTTAAACACATTAAGATAAAGATATATAACAAATGGCATCGGACATCCCGTGTTCTTGAAGCAACAAACATGAGTTTTACAACATCTAGACGTTACTACACCACGGCCTACTCTTATATCAAATTCCAACTGTCATGGGATCTCTTACATGCAAGCCAGTATGTAAACAGGACCTCACTTTTTCATCCCATCCAAATGACTAGACGGCTGTCCTTGTCAGGCCCTCTTTCCTGGATCACTGAAAAAGGGGAACCACGAAGGAAAATCTATGATGAACTTTCACTGCCAATGCAGACCTCCAGGCCAACATCTTACCCACTTAGCCACTGTGACCACCAACAAGGGGAAACCATGCCAGAAAATCATGACAAACCATCTCGGCAAACACCGGGAGCGAACCTGTGAACTTAGAATCGTGAGCCAGTTTCTTACCCACTTAGCCACCGTGGCTTCTGGTGGATTATCTACTGGTTTGGATTAAATACGATTCAAAAGAGGACGATTAAAAGATTTTACCCATAGCTTATAGATGACGTTGGATTCTTTATATCATTTGCACTGAAGACAATGCCAAATGTTCTGATATATTGTAATTACTACATGAAACACATACTTTATTGGATATCTATTCCTTCAGAGTTTTAACTTTCCAAGGAATTCAAAATGCTTCTAATGACAATCAATGGCTTTAAAATAATTTCAAATTTTATAAACAAGATTTACAACGTCAACTTAACATGCTCTTTGAACAAAAAACTTCTAAAATTACAAAAATCGAAGAGAGACGAAGAATTGTTTGGATGAATAAAATTTAAAATTTCAGTCAAGCCATATTCAATATGATTAAAATCAGACATAAATATCCAGGCGCGGATCCAGAGGGGGGGCACCCGGCGCACGCCCCCTCTATTTTTTTGCGGTGGCGAACAATTTTTAGCTCCATATATTCTAGCGGGAAAGGAGAATAAGAACAGTGTAGGTTGGAAATCGTAATTTACAGTACTAGTATGAAATTAGTCCTCGTGGGCATTTTTGTCCACTCAAAAATCATGGGTCGGGCTTCGCACTCCCAACTTGGTGCGGCACGCCCCCCCGTTTCTGAAAATCCTGGATCCGCCCCTGATATCGCTTCGTTTTCTAGACTTTCCATTCTCTGCAGTTTGCATGCACTTAAATGTCTGGTTTGGGTGGGAGGTTAGGGTATGTATATAGGAGTTATGTAGGTGAATTTTGAATGAACTGCATAAACTACTTATATTTAAAGGGACAATAACACTCTTGCTGACTTGGCAGCTCCAGAAAATAAATAATAGCCTTATTCTAAGTACTAGATGTTTAAGTGTCCTACCTGTTGTGTAAATTCTCCATTACATCCTATTTTACTTTCCAAGGGGGGTCGAAAATATTTTAAAATCCAAGTCACATTTGAAAAGGTTTATGTTAACCTTTTCAAATCATTTAGTTGAATTTTTCCAATTTTTTAAATTAGATGTGTTAAGATGAAATTTGTATCATCAATTAATTGGAATATTGTGAAATAATACAATTTGTTGACCAGAATAAAGATTGGGACATATTATTAAGTTACAACAAGAGTGGTATTGAGCCTTTAAAGGGGCAATCCCGATAACTTTTGGGGGAATAAAACTGCTTAATTTTGTGTTAAAATCCCTTAAAACCCATTACCTAAGGCCGACCAACTAACCCGATATTTGTGATATGCTTGTAAATAACTTAAACCTGACAGTCTTCATCTAAAAATGGAGACCGTTGTATTATACAGTATCTGGATAAAACCAGACTTTTTTCTATAAAAATAATATGTAGGTAAAATTTACCTTTAGTTATCAAGTACAGTGCATGGGTCATTCACTGTACAAACCTCTCAAGAAACGGGAATCGATTATCAGGTCACCCAATGAAAAAATTGACCCGAAATCTTAAAAGGGTTACATGTCCGGATAAGCAGTGTTGACGTTCACGTCCAAACGACTCAATATTTTGAGCTGAAGTTTTGAGACAAGGTAAATACACCATGTCTCTATATTTTGGTCAATAAATTTCATAAATACTCGGACTTTAATTTTTTAGACTCTGTTCTTATCGGGATAGTCCCTTTAACTTTTGTCTAAATGTCTCTGAAACAGACCATTTCATTAATTAATTTCCTACATCAAAGTGAAAGTGGTTTATTTGAAAACCTTAAGAGATCCTCTAGCCATGAACAATGATAAAAAAAACCCAAACAAACTAGGAAATAAAGTAGTACTTTGTTTTCAAAGCTACATGTAGTCTATATTTGACCTATTTTCCTTAAATAGCAAGATATCTTTTTTCAAAAGAATGTGACAATTTGTAGCATTATTACAATTTTATATTTTACAATGGCCCTGGTTGATTTGTCTATACCAAAGCATACCTGCACATACCTGATGACCACAGCCAGGAAACTTTATTTAACCAGTAGTCGACAAAGGTTTGGCGGTGACGTACATCAAATACTGTTTTTGATGAACTATTTGACGCGATATTGTTTATCAGTTGTGTCACTTGATTTGCTTTGACCGGTCTAGGCCTACACTGCAGTAAAAACCTGCTCGCCTATCGGCAGACAAATCAAGCAAGCCCACCGCCCACGTGAAACTACTAACATAACTGTATTTACGTTGTTTTAAGGAAATCTGATTAAAACACAGATCGTATTTCGTTATTTTTTTAATAGTTCAAACCTTCGTTTTACTTGTCTTTACTACACATAGATCTGGAAGAGTTATTATACAACCTGCTTTCTGGATGATGCCAGGGATTATCCAATGAAACGGTCTGTTGCTTCAAGTTTTTGGCATAAGTTGCACACAACTGTTAGTACCTCACAGGAAACATCAACGCTGATTGGTTAATCAAATGTCTGACATCACAGGGTCAAAAGTTGCTCATATTACCTCTGACTCGAACTTCTACTAAAACCAGTCAGATCTTCATGTAGTGTAGGTCATCGAAAGTATAAAAAACGAAACGAAATATAGATCTGTATTTGAATCAGATTGGTTTTAAGGCTAAATGCTTTACAATTGTAATTTTATGACATGTAATTTGACTGACAGGTTATTTGTCTATGAGATCTATTTCACACCCAGCCAGTCAAGACCGATGAATATAATTTAAATAACAACCCTGAAAGAAATTCTTTACAAACAGATTTACAAACATTCACACAAAAACTTAAAGATAGGTTGCCAGGCAATGAAACATACACCCACAGCAGTAAAGTCGTTTGAGTATTCTACTAGGGTTGTCACATAGATATTCTTTGAAAGGTACATATGTAATAGGGGCATTCAAAACATACTAAAATTTATGGAATTTGAATGACTTTTAGATGTAGTTCTTCCTAAGGCCAAAATTTATTGTAACAGTAATCAGATGATAATTATAACTTGTCAACATAAAAACTGTGACAAAATAATAACTTTAGCCTCTAGAGCATTAACAAGATATTTCAAATTGATCGAATGTGAATAGACATGTATAATTTAAAGTCAATTGGATGATAATGAGAGAGAGAGAAAGAGAGAGAAATGGGGTTTAACATCCACTCGGCACAAACTAACATATAATATGGTTAATTTTATTTCAATAATTCGCTTGCGCGTAGGGGTCTTTTATAGCAGTGGGATGAAACTAGGAGGAAACTGGAGTACCTGGAGAAAACCCACGGGGTTGGACAGGCGACCCTACACCTTGTCACGTACAACCGTGGATTCGAAACCATTGGCTTTATGATACATTGCGCTCGTGCTAACGATTCGGCCATCCATCCCCCAAAACCCCTGAAGAATTTAGAAGAATTTTTGAAATGACCAAGGGCCATAACTTTGGCAGTGATCAAATGATAAATATAGCATTTAGAGCATCTTCAAGCTATTGTGGACGACAGACTGACCAACTCACAGACAAAGTGACGAATGGACAGACGGGTATTACAACAATATACGATCACATTTCGAAATAGACGTATAAAAATAATTTTCAACAAAAAAACAAGATGCATATTTTGAGTAAATTTTAGTTTTAGTTCTCACCCCAGCTACTCCGATGTGAGCAAACTCACCATCCGAGCTATCAATATCAATATCATCATAATTATCCTATGTATCCAAGATGGCATTAAAAAGGGAAATACTTTTGTTATCATACAGAAAATCATTTCAAGCTTTGCCATCCATTACAAAATTAAATATTTTTGTTATAATATGTAATATAGAAGAAACAATTTCTTGAAGTAGACCTCATCTACTGACAATCTCCAATTGATTCAAAGATTCTAAATTTCCACTTGCAAGAATAGAATAACGCTACCAAATTCTGATGGGCCGTTGTGGAGTATCAGCAGAAATTGTAGTATTATATGATTTCACCAACGTTCATCCATAGATAATGTAATATGTACATGTATGTATACATGTGCAATATGAAATATCTGAACCTGTGCATGAATAAAAGAGATGTCAACACACCTTCCAGTGTGCTATGAGGGAAATTTACCCAGTCAAGGGATCTTTTACACCAATATGATTATGTAAATGAGGGAATTTCTACCCAGCCAAGGGATGTTTTACACAAATATATGATAATGTAAATGAAATATACATATATACAATATTACATGTATCTACCTCTAAATAGGCTTCTTGTTTCTGTTTTTTGATTTCTTCGTATTTAGATTTTAACGACGTTAGTTCAGCTTGTAATTTAACCATGGATTCGGTCACCTCACATTTCTCTCTGTAAAATAAATAATTATCATAATTGTGCATCGCAAGAATGAATTAACACAATCACAACTATGAATAAATTTAATCACAACAGTGCATCAACCTAATCATGATGATGAATCAACTCAACCATGATGATGAATCAAATCAATCACGATGATGAATCAACCTGATCACGGTATTGAATCAACCCAATCATGATGATGAATCAACTCAATCATGATGATGAACCAACTCAATCATGATGACAAATCAACCGAATCACGATGAAGAATCAACTCAATCATGATGACGAATCAGCTCAATCATGATGACGAATCAACTCAATCATGACGATGAATCAACAGAATCACGACGACAAATCAACTCAATCATGACGATGAATCAACTAGTCACTCACAGAAGTACAAGCTTGGGATCGAAAGTATGCCACTTAAATTGTATAGCAAGAACAGTCATTATGCAACTAATTAAACAGCAAATTCCCTTTACTGTATATATAAATGTAGTTTTTAACTACATGTATTATAGTGAGAACTGTTAGATCTTTATCAAACCCCCTAAAATATTATCTTTTAAAAGCTTAAAGCCCCAATAACACTCTTGTTGTAATTGAATAATATGTCCCAATCTTTATTCTGGTCAACAAATTGTATTATTTTACAATATTTAAATAAATTGATGATACAAATTTCATTGTAACACACCTAATTTAAAAAATTGGAAAAATTCAACTACATGATTTGAAAAGGTTAACGTAAACCTTTTCAAATGTGACTTGGATTTTAAAATATTTTCGAACCCTCTGGACAAGTAAAATATGATGTAATGGACAATTTACACAACAGGTAGGACACATAAACATCTGGTACTTAGAATAAGACTACAGTACACTTCAGGGCTAAGTATGAAAATCCTCCCTGTGGGTGTTTTTTCCACTCAAAAATCGCGGTGTTTTTCTCATGTCCACTCCGCGGAATTTGCGACGTTCTGGGCGGAAAAAAGTCCGCGAAAAGATAAAATTCGCGGAGGATTATTGTCCGCGAAAATTTGAAATTCGCGGCGGATAATTGTCGGTGGAAACATAAAATTCGCGGAGGATTATGTTCCATAGTGATTCAAAATAGTCCGAGTAATTTAGTCAATATTGTCACAGCGCTATTTAATAGTTAATGGAATAATATCACGGGTATATTAGTCGTTTTAGTTAAGCTGTAATTTATATATTCATAATACTATTTTCAAATTGTTTTTTGAAAATTAACTAAATTGTACCAAAGTATTATTTTATTCATATCCTAAAATATCTGTTATGCTCGATTCATTTATAATGTACATGTACATCGGTATTCAATTCGTAAATCGCACCACAAAGTGCATACACATATCAATTTTCTATGTCATTAGTTCATCCGACAAGCAGACAATGAAACCATGTTTCGTGAATTCTGATAACATTGTCTGAAAATGGATGACAATAAACATAATATCTAGCGATTTGCACGTGGGCGTCTTAAAATATGCTGTCGATTTTTTATATACTGATTTATTATCGATTTTAAATATGAAGAAGAATTTAATGACAATCGTAGAAATAAACAAATTAGCATGAATTCTTGGAAGGTATATTTTCTCCCCGATATTTAATTTAACGGTAATTCGATTAAAATGACGATTGGGCTCCCAACGTTCAAATAATACTTTATGTCCCGAGAATCAAATATCATGTAATGTATAGAAGCTGAAAGATTCTTTACTTATTTCAGTTTCGTATTTGACTTTAAGATACAAAGTCCCTATTCCCCACATTTCAATACAGATCAACATGTCAAATCGTTTCAGATAGCGCTATATCAGAGTTGGGATTTCAAAATTTTTCGTGTCGGACATTTTACCGAAAATAAAGGGGCATAACTCTTATCGTTATTTAAGCAGACGAATTCATACCAAAATTAAAAGTCACATGTCAAAATATTCAAACCACGTACATAACAAAATTAGGTGAACCTCGCTATTTTTCATATTTAATTCCCGTACGGTATTCAATTCATACCGCAATTAAAAATCACATGTCAACAAAATATTCAAATCCCGTACGTAATAAAAAATGGTGAACCTCGCTATTTTTCACACCTAATTCCCGTACGGCATTCAAATTTATGTCAGTAAATGTCGTACAAAATTAAGCATTTTCGTAATACATTGAATGAAAGCTTGCCGATCCTGCTTCGGCATAAAATTCACAACGGTAATATTCCTTTAGATTTACGTGGCAGCAAATGAATGCCGAACTTCCGAAATAAGAATAGTTTGTGATGTCAGAACATCGTTTTTTCTTTATAAAATGTCAACAAAATATTCAAATCCGTGCGTAATAGAAATAAGAACACGGCAGCAAATGAAAGAAAAGCGTTCGAAATAATACTTGTGGTGATGACAAAAGGCATAGCTGACTTCAGCGTATTGCCGCTATGGCGTACGTGACTTACAGCACACAGCTTCATAGTAAGCACTGCCTAACATGTTAAGCAATATTCGTGCGGCGCTCAAGATCACGGGAAAGTGCCACTGTGGATGAGCGGCTATATGTATATGGCTTAAAAGTATCATGTCTTAAATGGTCGCTTCATAGATATATTATTTTATGCTTTAACATATAAATGCAACACACAAACTGCTTACCGTATTTATACAGTTGACGATAAATATCCTAGATAATAATCCGGTTCGGTTTCTTTCCAATAATTATCACAGAAACAAATATTAAATTTCATTTTTCCAGTGAACATATCGATGAAGCTTTCAATAAATAAAACACCTAACAACCAGACCATATGAATCGAATCTTGTGCGGACTGAACTTAGATTTATAGGATTTAATTGTCGCACCAAAGAGTACAAAGGAAAGTGCTTAACAACAAAAGCATGCATTAGTTAAAGCGGCTTGGCGTGATATAAGGGATGATTTTTGTGCCAAATTAAAAATACACTGAAAGGGCCTCACTAGTCCGCAGGTGCTCTACTCTCTAGTCTCTCGCTGTAAGAAATACGTGTACTATAAATGTGGGTATCAATAAAGCCTAACCCTAATAACAGATATCGGTTGACCAATGAACCCTAACCCTAACACAACCCTAACCCTAACTAATGAACCCTAATAATATATTATAGAACCCGCGGGCTAGTGAGCATTCCCCTTATTACCACCGGTTAAAGGAATAATTCTATTGACAGAATATGTCAACTGCGAATTAAGTATTGATTTCATAATTTGCATGCGCCAACCTTTAAGTCTGTACCGATTCAAAAATTAAATTATCTCTTATTTTAATATCCATAATTTTTAAAGCCTGAGTTTTATGTTATCGTTAATAAAATTAATAGAATCTTATGCAAATTACTGGTAATACGTGATGTAAATTGTAGGAGGTGGGGAGGTGCTATTCATCGTAGCCCTTTCGTAATTTAGCCATGTGTGTGTTAAAGGGGTTTGTATTTTAGTCAATTATCAATTCCTTTTGATGGCACGTGTGAATTCGCCTAATAAAGAAAGTTGATTGACAGTATGCATTGACTCAGACTCCTTGGTGCCTAAATGAAAAGGTCATCACGGTATTTTCCGACTGATAGTTTTAATGTACATTTGATCAGTAAGGTTGACGGTGAATTTTGGCGATGTGTGCTTAAAAACAGGAGATAAAGGCATTTCATTCATTTGGGAATTAAATCAGAATATATTACTTGAGGTGTGAATTTTGTAACTTATTTGTCAGAATGGAAATGGCTATTTTAATGTACAACACTTTCGCCCAAGGTAAGGCCAGCATTTATGTGTGTAAATTTTGAAAATTTCCTAATTTGAATGAGTTTGAAATAGTCGAACGATTCAAGTTTTAAAAATATCGAACATATTAATGAAGTAATGTATCGATATAGGGTGAAACGATCGTGGGATGAACTGACCCATATTCGCCTGTTTTTAATATTCCATTTTTGTGATTTATAGTTAAGTCTAATAAAACAATACTTTAATAGTATAAACACTTACAATTACCATGTCAACGCGTTGCGGATTGAAACCACGGCTTTAAAACTATGAGTGAGCTCACTTTTTTTAATTATTTGAATAGAGGCTCTAGAACCACTTGTAATAACATGCTCAACACATTTCGGATTGAAACCACCGCTTTGTAACAATGAGATTACTCACTTTTCTTTATTCTTTGCCGACATACATAAACGGTAAACGGCTTCGTAGCACATTGTTGTTTTAAAAATCCAAAACAAAAACATAGTAACAGAATACAGACTACATGTGAACGTACATGTGTAAATGTATAAGTCATTAATGGGCAGTCAAGCGGACGTTAAATAAAGCTGAATAATACATTTTTACGAATGTTCGTCCATATGATTATTTGTAAGGTTTGTTATATATGCCGCACATGTAACAAACGAGTATGCGATGTTGTAAATTATACATCGATAATATATGCATATGGATACGAATACAATGTAAAGCAAACGTGTAACAATAATTTCATCAAATTAAATTTCGCGCTGGGGTCGGTGGTTTATGCATATATTTTATTTCAAAGTTTTAAAAGCATGCCGATAATGCTGTTTTTCGGGATTGGACTACTGAATTATGGACACGAATACAATGTAAAGCATACGTGTAACAATAATTTCATCAAATTAAATTTCGCGCTGGGGTCGGTGGTTTAACAATTCCGCGGCAGTCGGTGGTTTAACAAATCCGCGGTGGTCGGCGGTTTACTCAAATTCGCGGCGGAAATTTAGAGCGGATTTTACAGCGCGACCTGAGCGGATTAATAGCCTGTACACCGCGATTTTTCAATTCCGCCCAGGTCGGACCACGGAGGAATTTCATACTTAGCCCTGAAGTGTACTGTATTATTTATTTTCTAGAGCTGCCAAGCCAGCAAGAGTGTTATTGTCCCTTTAATATAGGTACTTAAACAGATGACTTAATTCGGGATTATTCATCCATTTTATTGAGTTTACCTTTTCTCTTGTTCTATTATTTTTTCTGATTCTTCAAGTTGAAGCGACAAACGTGGTAGAAGATTACTGATATCACTAGAGTTATCTTTATTATTACACGACGTCGTACTGTCAACACTGTCTTTTCTATCTTTTTCTACAACATTTGAAGAGCTGTCCATTTTATCGTTAGACGTACTAATATCTTCCACATCCTTTTCCGTGTCGTCCTTTTCAGATTTTTTCTCCTTCGAAGATCCTCCATTATTCAAATCTTCCTCCTTCACAGAACTACTAGCTGAGCTTTTGCCATCCTTCTCCAGAGACCTGAGTTCTAATTGCTGTTTTAAACGATCATTTTCTGCCATCAAGTCATGGCGATCACGTTTCTGTAAAGTCAGTTCCTTAACCACAGCTTCTAACTTTGATCGTAACTGTCTGTTTTCTTCCCGAGCTTTGTTTCGTTCGTCCCGCGCCTTGTTCCACTTTTCCCGCCAATTACCTGTGCAGTCAGACCACCATCGCATAGTTTTTTCCATCTGGGCTGCTCGTGATTTAGCTTCCTCAAGTTCACGAAGAAGCATTTCATCACGATCATTAAATTCACAATCAGCCAATGAAATGTTAGACATGGGTGTTGAGTTCTTTTCGCGATTGCCAGTGGGCGACAACGGTGCCATAGGTAATGACCCTGTATTATTTGCACTGGTTGCTCTGATGTACGACACGTCACCGCCCTTTCCATGAATGGGCGGCCCACGTTGACTCATTTCAAGACCTTATAATGATATGACTGCTGGTTAAATCTTCTTCATCATAGCAGACGTCATAAATAATTCAAATCAGATCTGTAATGAGAGAAAAATATAGCTTTCAATTCACATCTACAACAGTTACGGATTAAAAGTTTTCATTAACTTAAACAATCAATTCTGATCAAAACACAAATAAAAAAAGATCATATTTCATTTTGTTTTGTACAGTTCAAAAATTCGTTTTACTCATGTTTACTTTACTTGGATCTGAAAGAGTTGTTATATACATGTACATGTAACATTGTAACTCATGTTCTGGAGGATGTGAGGCATTAGCCAATGAAATGTTCTGTTACAACGAGATTTTTGCGTGAGGTGCGTGTAACTGTGATTAACCCACTAGAAACATCAACCCTGATTTGTTAATCAAATGTCTGACTTTATAGGGTTAAAAGCAGTTCATATGACCTCTGACTCAACCTTCCACAACAACCAGTCAGATCTTCATGTAGTGTTGGCCATCAAAAGTATAAAAAAAACGAAACGAAATATAGATCTGTGTTTTAATCAGATTGTGTAACAATGATACATAACACCAGAGGTTCTCAACCTTTTTTGGTCAACGGCACACATACAGTAGAAACACACGACAAAATAGTGGCACACCTGGCTAAATAATATGTAAAAAAAACCATTAGAATTTTGCAAAACAAAACCATGGAAAGTCACAGACGGCATACAATCGTAGACACAGACTAGTCATAGATACATAGAATGTCTCAAACTAAATAAAGAAAAACACAGCTATGAACATCCCAGTAGACACTAGTGAATATTTAATTGGAATCACGTGGTTTTTCGCTTTTCCTTAGTGTGCCGTTCAAAATTTCGCGGCAAACCGAGGAAGATCTCACAGTACACTGGTTGAGAATCACTGCATTACACTTTAATCAGAGATCGGGGGCCTACATGTAACAGTCCCTCCTACATATATACACCTATCATTGTTTTAAACAGTAGGTTATAAAATATGCATACATTTGTAAGCTTTAAACGTATATATGTGAACGGGGAAATAACTCTGCAGTTCCAAAATTTTAAGTCTCTATATGGTTCTTCCTTATAATCCAGGGGGGTTGGGATGGCCTAGTGGTCTAGAGTACCGCGCTTCGACCTCTAGCTCGCCGGTCACCTCTGGCTTCCGGCTGTGGTTTCGAGCCCTGGTGTGAGCGTATGTGGCATGGAGATAGGGGCGCCTTCTCAACCTCGTGGGTTTCCTCCGGGCACTCCGGTTTCCTCCCACTGCTAAAGACCCCTACGCGCAAGCGAATTATTGAAATAAAGTTGAAACCATATGTTAGTCCCGAAATGACCTGGTTGTGTTGAGTGGACGTTAAACCCCATTTCTCTCTCTCTCTCTCCTTATAATACGAGAGACTCAATAACAGACCTTATGGTACAATGCGCACATGCTAACCAATCGGCCATCCACCCCTCCTATAATCCAATGAACAATCCCATAAAGGTTTAAAACATTCCATCGCTGAAATACATGTATGTGATTTTGAATTTGGACAGGGTTCATGATCCAGTGACCCATCCCTGTGATTTCGAAACAAATATCACAAGAACTACATGTAGTATACAGAAATTGAGCAGACAGACTACTGGACACAGGTGATGACAATTTAATTTGGGATCATAAAATTCATATCTATCTCAGACTGAATGGAAAGCCTAAGGTTTACTCAGGATTTTCTGACATTAGTGGTGCGGAATGTGACAAAAAATAAGATCTGTCTAACCCCTGTGACTGTGAGTCTCTCCCTTTTTTTTCTTTGTCGAACTCTTTGTAATAATTATGAACAATGCCTGCCAACCTACAAACATTTAGATATACATGTGTGCACATTGTATATGTATATAAAGTTCTATGGTTTTCTTATTTGAGACAAATATTGACAGTGTGAGGTGAAGGTCAAAGGTCATCTGTTGTTAATTAGGGATATACATATACATGTACCTATAAAGAACAGGTGGCTTCACTAAGGAATTCAGATAGGCAAAACATCAAGGTTTCCCTGTGTAGGTGAGAGAGAGAGAGAAATGGGGTTTAACGGCCACTCGACACAAACTAGGTCATTTCGGGCCTAACATATGGTTTTAATTTTATTTCAATAATTTTCATGCGCGTAAGGGTCTTTAGCAGTGGGAGGAAACTGGAGTACCCAGAGAAAACCCCGGAGGATGGACAGACGACCCAACTCCTTGCCACGTGCACGCTAACCATTCGGCCATCCCCCCAACCCCTGAGTAGGTATTCTTGGTGTACATGTAAGAGAACCATTGACAGTTGGATTTTATTGAAGGATAGACAAAAGTCTGCCGCCTGGGCAAAATGTTTCTTACATTAGAACACTGCTTGGCACAGAACAGCAAAACAATAAAGAGGGAAATGGGATATCTATTATGCACTCAACATAAACTAGGTCATTTTGGGACGAACATATGGTTCAATTTAATTACAATAATTTGCTTGCGCATTGGTGTCTTTAGCAGTGGGAGGAAACCGGAGGAGGCAGAGAAAATCCACGAGGTTGGACATGAGACCCTACTCCTTGTAACGTACAACCGGGGAATCGAAACCATGCCACCTGACTCAATGGCAGACCTTATGATGCAACGTGCACGTGTTAACCATTTGGTCACTCAAATCCAATATCCCCCTCCCCCCCAGAACATCAAACATGTCTACATGTCAAGAAACATTCTCTGATGGAATCTGACAGTTGTCTAGTCATTCAGATGGTACGAAAAATCCACGGCAAAATGTATCTCTTAACACACTGTATGGTGTACATGTATGGCCTTTGTTATGAACTCAGATGGAAATGATGGTATATATATAAGGGTATGTATTTACCATCTTTATCAACTCATATGGAAATGTTGGTACATGTATGTAATGTCAGAGACTAGACTTGATAAATTATTAAATTGATGAATAAATATATATATACATGTAACTCTAGTAGATTATACACGACTAGAAAGAGAATCAATAACTCCCACAATATTTTCATCAAGTTTATACACAAGTAATATACTGATCAATATATAGAGACTGCTAAAACTTGTTGGGGAATTTTACCAAATATTTGAATAAAATTAATAAAATTGACGTTCCAACAGATCCACCCACCTGGATAATATACATGTATGTGTAAAACTTTACAAGGATCTATGCCAAAGCAAAGAAGCAAGTCGGACAATGACACCGGAAAGTAGACAGTCTAACACCCACCTCATAAACATAAAACCAAAACAATGACATGGTGACGATCGTTGGCAATGACCAGCGTTCCATGTTTGGCACACGACAACAAATGCCACATCAAATATACCAAGCTTCAAAAAGTCAACAGGGTTCTTGGTTGACTAAATATGTATTGATTGGGTCCGAACGTTTGGGTTTGTTTGAGAGACAATCAGCGACTCGAGTCATTTAGTCGTGTCATTATGACTGACGAAACAATTTAGAAATACACACAAAAAACATCATTTTATATTGAATTGACAACGAAGATAATATTTGTATGTTTCGTTTCAGTACATACACGTACATGTAGAGTCAAGATTTTCTTTGATGAAAACAAATTGACAAATGTAATGTCAACAAAATTTAACAAATCAATCAGACACATTATTAATAATAAAAGGCCTATATATCATGACTTTAATCAAATCAATTTCTCTTAATTAAGTAATGTATGAAACGAATGTCATTGACTCATTCTAGATCGAAATCAGTTAATTGAAGATGTATTTTTTATATTTGTAACTACATTTCTCACGGTGATGGTTGACTACACAGTCTAGTAGAGACATAAAATGAAATAGGGTTTAACGTTACACTGTTCTGCTCCAGCTAGGCTTATAAACATGGGCATACATGTACTTCATTACTCCATGCAGTGTACTATGAGGGAAATTTTGCCTGGACATGGGCATTACAGCCGACTCTTATCATCAAATTCCAACTGCCCAGGGATCTTTCACGTGCTTGCGAATGTGCACACAGGACCTCAGTTTTCCGTTCCATTCGAACCACTAAACAGCTGTCCTTGTCAGGCACTCCGTCCTACACCGCTGACAAGGCGAAACCATGTCAGAAAATTCTGATGAATACAGAGTAGAAAACCTGACTTGTATGAAAGAGATGCTATTTATAATCAAATGGTGATGATATCTCTACCATTTCTTCTATTCTTCCTGTATTCAATAACATACTTGGGGCAGAACAGAAGGGGCATCAAACCCCAATTAATTTCATTTTAATATCTTAACCAAGTCCAATCTGGTGAAAATACAGATTTATATTTCATTTTATTTTTTCATACTTTCGATGGATTACACTACATGAAAAATCTGGCAGTTATAGTGGCAGTTCACGTCAGGGGTCAATCAGTGTTGACATTGCTAGTTGTTTACCCAGAGTTTCGTGCATCGCACGCCTGAAATCATTGTAACAGACCATTTCATTGGCTAATCCATGTTGACTTCCAGATCCTAGTGTAGTAAAGACAAGTAAACGATATAAGAGGATGTCGTAGTGCCGCTGTTAGAGCAAAAATAACTTCATAGCATACGACCCAGGGTGCAGAACAGTAGGACATTACCCCATATAATTTCATCATTATGGAAAGCCGGACTGATACACTACAGTGCTAGTGTATGATAATTAGTTAAATTGATTGCTAATTGACGGAAATATATGTTTGAAAACATAATTTGATAATAAAAATGTAAAGTGAAAAATAACTTCAAACAAATCAAAATAGAAATGTATGTTGTTTTCTTTAATTTATAAGTCACGGCACACGAATACGTCAAACCCATTATTATAAATTCTTTATTATACCTTTTACTGGACTTCTGCATACAATTTTAACAATTATCGTTATATTTCGGTCATTAGTAAATATTTGGCAACATTGTTGCAATGTTGTGTTTATTTACCTCGTCTACTGTGTATTATACTGTATATTCCATGCCTTTATATCACAATATCTGGAATAAAACCCCGGTATATCTTCACTTTAATACAATATATTACAGACTTCATTCAATACATCAACATGGCCTTCTAAATCTCCAGGTCAGACGGGATTACACGAGATTCTGTGAGAGTATTAATATAGGTCACTGTGTCAATTTATGATTCGATTGTCAAGAATTTTTTCTGATTAATCAGTTATTTTATTCTGAAAGAAAAGAGGAAACACACTGAAACTTATCGATGATAAAATAGTCAGAAAAAATGGACAGCTGTATGACCCGGGGAGTCAAGTTTTGATGTATATGTTATATAAATATTATATTTTAAATGGTAGCTTTGAACAATAGGTAATTCAGAAGATGAACTATGAACCCTGATCCCTGGATGACCCTGCAACAGACTGTGCACCGTGTCAGTGATCCATAAGTTACAGTTATAAGTTTAGTTTATTTTACTAAACACACACGTCTAATATTCCATATTTCAAGGACAAGACAATATGTCTACTGATGGCAGGTTAGAAGAAATAAAGGCGATGATAACGGGCCATCCTGATTTCCCCAAGAAGGGGATCCTTTTCAGGTATAATAACATACAGCCAATGCAATTTTTTTGGAAATTATGTTCATGTCACTTCACTTCTGTGAGAGAGAGAGAGAAATGGGGTTTAACGTCAACTCGACACAAACTGGGTCATTTCGGGACTAACATATGGTTTAATTTTATTTTAATAATTCGCTTGCGCGTACTCGCCGTAGGAGTCTTTAGCAGTGGGAGGAAGCCGGAGTGCGCGGAGGAAACAGACGAGGTTGAGAAGGCGCCCCTATCTCCATGCCACATACGCTCACACCAGGGATCGAGACCACAGCCGCAAGCCAGAGGTGAGCGGCCAGCTAAAGGTCGAAGCGCGGCACTCTAGACCACTAGGCAATCCCAACTCCCCATGTCACTTCTGTAGTTCTATTCCTAAACATATGAGTATAATAACAAGGTGATTTAATGTTATGTAGTTGGGATTAGGGTTAGTATTCGGGTCAATTTCAGGTGTGGTTCACTGATTCCCCCCTTGTTAGTAGTGCAGGACGGAGGGGCCTGGAAAGGACTGTGTAGTTGTTGGGATAGGACAAAAAATCAATGTCACATAGTAGACTGATGTACACATAAAATGTTATTAACCCTTTGCAGTTGGAATAGAATATAAGAGTAGACAAATAAATTTACCACATAGCACACAGCATGCATGGTGTATGCCCATCGTCATTAGCCCAGCCGGAGCAGAACAGTATAGGATGTTAAACCCCATTTCATTTCAAAATATTTATCATACTCTCATGGATAAGGTTATAAAATTGAAATTCTTGTGAATAGAGAAATATTATCAAATGGTTGTTTCCATTTGTCCCCGGCCAACACACATACATCCGACAAAGCCCAGCTTAACCGGAGCGGGGCCCTGGGCCTGATTAGAATCACGGGGCCCGTAATGCGACGAAAAGATTATTTCATACCCCTTTGAATTGCACGCATACGTAACACACAATTTTATACGGTCTGTAATACAAGAAAAATTACGTAATGTCAGTTCCGAATGGCATACAATGCGCAGAAATGACATATCACAACATAATTATAACTGTTATAACTAGTGAAATCGCCGCTAGAGGCCTAAACCGATCATTGAGTTGTGGGATAGTTCAGTCTCCGCCCTCGCGCGGCTAGATCCATTACCGTGAAACTTTCATCTGAAATTGTTTCTCTGTTTTGCCATGAACCGCGGGGGCTCCTAAACCACGGGGCCCTGGGCCTGGGCCCTTCAGGCCCATGCCTAAACTGGGCCTTGACACCCGGTACGGTACTAGGTAGTTGTAGGACTTTAATAAAACTCTAATATTTGTATTTTCTTTTCATATTAAGAGAGAGAGAAATGGGGTTTAATGTCCACTCTACACAACTAACTAACATTTTTGTTCAATTTTGGGGGGTTGGGGTGGCCTAGTGGTCTAGAGTGCCGCGCTTCGACCTCTAGCTGGCCGGTCACCTCTGGCTTGCGGCTGTGGTTTCGAGCCCCGGTGTGAGCGTATGTGGCATGGAGATAGGGGCGCCTTCTCAACCTCGTGGGTTTCCTCCGGGCACTCCGGTTTCCTCCCACTGCTAAAGACCCCTAAGCGCAAGCGAATTATTGAAATAAAATTAAAAACCATGTGTTAGTCCGGAAATGACCTAGTTGTGTCGAGTGGACGTTAAACCCCATTTCTCTCTCTCTCTCTTTTGTTCAATTTTATTTCAATAATTCGCTTGGGTGTAGGGGTCTTTAGCAGTGGGATGAAACCGGAGGACCCAGAGAAAACCCCTGAGATTGGACAGGCGATTCTACTCCTATGTTGACAAGATGTTTACAGTCGCAGTTTTGTTGAAATATTTATAACATCTCTTAAAGATGCAGGAAGCCACAGTGACTCAGTGAGTAAGACGTTGGCTTGATAACCAGGAGGTCCAGTGTTCAATCCGTGCATTGGCCATGAAAGTTCATCAGAATTTCATTGTGTGGACGTGGTACCTCCATGTCAGTGGTGTATAACCGAGGACCTGGCAAGGGACAGCGTATAGTCATTCTGATGGAACGAAAAACCTAGGTCCTGGGTACATATTGGCGTACATTTTAAAGTTAAAATGTTCTCATTACTGACAAAAGAAAAAAAAATGTGTGACAACCCTTGATGACTGCCCGGATGACTTGTCACTTAGCTGCTGAAGGCATTTGTTTCATTGCTTGGCAACCTATCTTATTTTATTTCTTTTCCTCCTACATGTTCTGATTTTCTTATCGTTTGTATTTTTTCAGGAATATATTCCCAGTGCTGCGGGATCCGAAAGGTTTTAAGACATTATGTGATTTGATGGTTGAACATATCCAATCAAAATGTTCAAATGTGGAGCTTATTGTCGGTCTTGATTCCCGAGGGTTTTTATTTGGACCAATCATAGCACAGAGATTAAACATTGGTTTTGCTCCAGTGAGAAAAGCTGGGAAGTTACCGGGCGAAACAGTTAAAGTCAGCTATTCTTTGGAATATGGTCAGGTAATAAAAATCTAGGATTGTACAAGTTAAATCTGTGTTATTTCTAGAAGGTCCGATTGAAGCAGGGAACCACAGTGGCTCAGTGAGTAAGAAGCTCTCCTGCTAGACTGGAGAGAGAAAGAGAGAAATGGGGTTTAACGTCCACTCGACACAACTAGGTCATTTCGGGACTAACATATGGTTTCAATTTTATTTCAATAGGGGTCTTTGGCAGTGGGAGGAAACCGGAGTGCCCGGAGGAAACCCACGAGGTTGAGAAGGCCCTCCTATCTCCATGCCACATACGCTCACACCAGGAATCGAAGCCACAGCCGCAAGCCAGAGGTGACCGGCCAGCTAGAGGTTGAAGCGCAGCACTCTAGACCACTAGGCCATCCCAACCCCCCTGCTAGACTGGAGATTGTGTGTTTGGTCCTGTTGTTGGCAGAGAAAGTTCAACATGATTTTCTGTCATGGTTTCCCCTTGTTATTGGTTCATATTCAAGGGAATGGTGTCATCAGTGTGATGCGTAACTATTCATTAGAAAATTCGCATTTATCTGTGTACTGAGTTGGTTGTATGGAAAAAGTGAGGTTCTATGTACTCGTAAGCAACCCTTTCACAATGGAATTTGAAATAATTGTAGGCTGTAGGAGTGATAGAGAGTTCCACATCAATCTCAATCCCACAGATAACTTTCCCTTCGTTTATCTCTTGAAAAACTCGCCAGTCATTTTGAAATCAGCAGCATTTCATTCTAACAAATCCTGCCAATCAGTACCCACAGGGGGCGGAGCTAAACAACCAAATGGACGATTAATGGACGACAAGATTTACCAGAGATAAACTAAGGGTAAAGTTATCTCTCGCATGGAGATTAGTTTCATGTATGTGCTGCATTATAGTATATTTTAACTCAAATTTTGTAACTAGATACTGTTCAAAACATGTTAATACCAATCATAGATTCTGATATTTTATGGTGTTATTACAGGATAGTTTTGAAATAGAGAAGAATTCTGTGAAACCAGGACAGAAAGTGGTGATTATAGATGATCTTATAGCGACAGGAGGTACACAAATTACATCTTTAATATTTAGTAGTTTTATTCAAAAGGGCAACAAAGTTTTATCTATGTCAATAAGGCCCTTTTTCTATACGTGTACACGATTTCGCCAGTGAAAAGTCTTGTCTAATGGAAATGTTAAGCGATCATTTCCATACCACCTGCAACAAAAATGCATGCGGAAACGGTGCAAGAATGCCTAAATGGGAAACTGGCTGAATCACTTATGCTTGTTGCAGGATGCGACTCTAGTCCAACCAGCTCGTTCGTAAAGAGTTCCCTAACTAACCTGTTTCACGACGGTTTAAAGCCAGCTCACATTCCCTGTTGGGGAATTCTGCTTCGCAATCATAGAAAGAGCTGTCATCGAAGGATCAAAAAGCGATGTCGCTAAGAATGCGTGGCAGCCACAAGCCAGTTATCCCTGCAGTAACTTTTCTGACACCACTTGCGAGAAGCAGTAAAGAATAGAACTCTCCCATGGTCGCCCGAAGGACGACACAAAAGGATGGATAGGCCTTCTTTTGACATGGATCCGTCCTCTTGTAACGCATTCTCAAGCCAACATTTGCCCTTTTGCTCTACCAAGGATTACTCCCCCTTTGAAAGCTGGCTTTGGGTCGCCTGCACCAGACCTTCGCTGGCACACCCAGTTAAATTCAGAACGTATGTGGCTGCTCTCAGGGTCCTCATTGAGTGAGTTGAACAAGGAACGCAGTAGTGGTTTTTCACTTAGGATTCCCCTACCCGAGGGCTGAGCACAAGCGAATTATTGAAATATAATTGAACCATGATAGTTCTAAAATGACCTAGTTTGTGTTGAGTGGTCCTTAAACACCCTCTCTCTCTCTCTGTCTCTTTCACACATCTCACATGCATAGAGAGAGAGAAATGGGGTTTAACGTCCACTCGACACAAACCAGGTCATTTTGGGACTAACATGGTTTCAATTTTATTTCAATAAGTCGCTTGCGCGTAGGGGTCTTTAGCAGTGGGAGGAAACCGGAGTGCCCGGAGGAAACCCACGAGGTTGAGAAGGCGCCCCTATATCCGTGCCACATACGCTCACACCAGGGATCGAAACCACAGCCGCAAGTCAGAGGTGACCGGCCAGCTAGAGGTCGAATTGCGGCACTCTCAACCACTAGGCCATCCCAACCCCCCTCACATGCATAGGGCTTGAGTAATACAAGTTATATGGGTAGAGTAGACCTTGAGTAATACAAGTTATATGAGTGATGGACTGATTCTAGTGTATTATATTATAGGAAGTATGAAGGCAGCATGTGAACTAATAGAAATGGCTGGTGCTGATGTGGTCGAATGTTATCTTGTCATAGAACTTGTGGATCTTAAAGGAAGAGATAAAATAAACAAACCTGTCTCATCATTGATTCAATATTAAAGTTATATTCCCGGTACAAACTGGGTGATTTGATGATATATTAGTACTAAAAACATATTCAAACTAATTATTTTATCATAATTTTGCTTCGAATCGTTCTCAAAACATTGTAATTGCCGAGTATAGCCTACCGAGGACAGGGGAGAATGCATTGCACACACAAGACGATGTTGTCTGTAAGTGCTGACTATTTACTACAAATATCGAATCCTAATTAAATTCTCGGATTATGCACTGCCCACGTCTTTTTCCGTGATTTTTATGCCAGAAATTGTAGTACGTCTAACTCTTCATAATGTTTTTCAACATGTAGACAAATCGCTCAAGTTCGCGTGCAGCCTTCAACGCCAAGCGTGCAGGTACCCTTATTCGTCGGGCTGACTATTAAGGGAACCCCTTACATTTTTGTCCTGTATACACTCCATGAGTGTTTTTCAGGTAATCCAGTATTTTTCTAGTAAGATTGGATATCTCTACTTTCCATATATACCAAAATTGTCATACTTTCATAGGCAATAACCACCCGATAAATACTTATCTGGGAACCCAACTTTAATATCATTCATAATAATATCAAAGGTCAAGGGTCAATCTATTAATATCATTCATCACATCCATCAAAGGTCATAGGTCAATCGAAGTAGAAACATTACATGATTCAGCAAATGCTGAATTTTGTCAAATTTTCAATCCATTTTGGATTGAATTTCCTTTCAAAGGTTTGGGGAGTTGGGTGGTCGAATGATTAAATTGTACACGTTGGATCATACTGTCCTGTCATTGAGTAGGTTTCAATTCCCCGCTTGTACATGACAAAAAATAGGGATGCCTGTGGATTTATTTGGGTCCTCCGGTTTCCTTCCACTCCTATAAAGACTCCTAAACACAAGCAAGCATATTATCGAAATAAAATTGAACCACATGTTAGTCCCAAAGTACACCATTTTGATTGGACCAAATAATAGTCTAATCGCATTCAAATAACCACAGAGAATATTTGAATAGTAAATGGTGTACATCATAAAAAATATGCATGGCTGCTATAAGCCAATTGCTCCCAATTGCATGCATTTCACTGAAACAAACCTCCGCTGTGAACTTGGGGGTCGGTCAAAAATGTTCACAATCGGACCACACAGCTGCTAGGGCCGGGTGTGAATGCAAGAATTGATAAATTAAATGAGCATATCAATTAGAAAATAATGACTTTAGTACAGTATTGATGCACCTGCATACCATTATTTTTAGTGATAAATTGAGTGATTGACCTTTGACTTTAGGTTGACTTAATATACTAACATACTATAAGCCTGATACCAATATTTAATTATTTATAGCATTATTATGATCGAAAGTGGTAAAGAGCACTTGTAGTGTGGGATGTTAGTTGTACAACAGTTACATATATTCTTATAAAGAATATTTCATAGCTTTAAATAGAAGATTGTTTTTTGGTGCAATAAATGACAGTTTACTCAAGTTTAGACAGTTTATCAGGTTTACAGTGAATCAGACTTTATACGGAACAGATAAATGGTAAAAAAAAATATTAAAATCATATGTTGAGGAGATCAACAATAAATCCAAGAAAAAAATACAAATCTGTTTTTGATTCAATTTCAAATTCACAACTGGAAAATGAATTGAATATTGTTATAACTTGTTTAAATAGCATTGAGTAATTGAACTGGTCACAATTCTATGGAATATAATTACTGCTTATTATTGTTTCGACTAGGTTTCTCTAGTCATTATCAAGCAATATTGCTCAGTAATAAGCAGTAATTGTTTTCCGTAAAAGTGTGACCTGTGATTATTATATTATATTGAATCGAACAATTTTCTTTGATGAAATCAACGAATTGTGAATATGTCAATCTTACTGCTATACGTTTGTCTCAATAATTAATATATTTTTTGTTAAATAATACTTGGTCATGCGGTCCTGTTTAACTAATTAAGGATGCTTCAAGAACCTGAATATTTCTTTTAACTTTTAGTATGGTATTATATTTTCCTACTGGTGATATTGAGATATTCTTAGTTATGTTAAACTCTTGTAATCCGATTAATTTTGTTGATTTATGTAATAAATAGAAAAGTATATTGTTCAATTGTCTTTCTTTTCATTGTCATCCTTACAAATAGTAGTGCAAAGAAGAATACAAATGGATGTTGTCTGAGCAAAATTCTCCCTATGTATTGAGCGAGCCATTGTAAGAGTAGGCCATACATAATGTTGCTGTCTGGGCAAAATTTCTTTCACAAGCCAAGATGGAGTAGGCCGTTTATACTTATTTCATTTAAAGATATAGTAGTATGATCCTCTGCCTCATGGATTTTCTCCTGGTTTCTTTCATGGTTTGCCCTTGAAAGTTGTCCAGGACGAATAACTTAGGTTCCGTAGATACACTGTTGTGCATGTAAAACATCCCTTGGCAGTTGGATTATGAAATAAGAGCAGGCCGAGACACCGCCGTCTGGACAAAATTTCACTGCACGGCGTATTGCTGTCTTTGTTAGGCCAGCCGGAGCAGACGAGAAGGATGTTAAACCCGATTTCATTTTATTTTCTTCACTACTTAATACCCAGTAACTAATAATCTAAATGTTTACCATTTGTTAGTTCAAAAATGACCTAGTTTGTGTTGAGTCCATGTTAAACCACATTTCTCTCTTTCACAAAATTCAAAGATAGTGAGAGAAATGAAGTGTACCATCCAGTCAGCACAAATCAGGTCATTTTGGTACTAACTTGGTTCAAATTAATTATAATAATTCCCTTGCGTATGGGGGTCTTTAACCGTGGGTGGAAATTGAAGGTTAGACAGGTGACCCTACTCTTTGTCACGTACAAGCAGGGAATTGAAACCACGCCAATGACAGACCTTGCAACCTTCCGTTCTAGCCTAATAAATTCGAGGAACAAAAATTTAATGTTTTAAACAAAGAGATAAATTACAAAGCTAACCATAATTTTATTGACAAATAAACATCGCACATTATCATATAAACAAACAGGAAGTTGATACTCTACTTTCAGTTTAACAGAGAGTGGGATACAATATGTGGGGGGATAGGTGATTGAACGTTACGGAAATCAACTCTCTCAATCCCAAAAATAGTTACAATTGCGTGAGAAGGGGGATTTGGGCCTGTAACACATTACGGTCTGAAAACAAACATACCACAACCAATACATGACAGCTGAAACCCATTCACTGTGTTTAATAACAGTATGATTCTACTCACACCACCTCAGTGACCTCAGTTGCCGGAGTAACAGGAATAAATTCTGCGTCATTTGATTTCAATTCTGTCAATTTGGGACGTTCAGGACTAGCAATTAAGCATCCTCATGATGTAAACAAATGCAATGAATTCACATTAAAGGACGACAATATTAGTATTTATCTTTTTCATTTACGTTGTACGGAACTTCCATTATTTGACTTTTTGAAATACAATCTTGATGACCTTTGCGATACACAAAATTACATGCATTACGACTTAAAATATTCAAAATTATACTGGCTTATTATTGTGCTGTTATATGTGAAATGCTGTAAGCATAATTATTATTAATGTACAGAGACATTTCTATTTAAACACAGATTTTCAAACCTAATTTTGGGTTCATCAGGGGAGATAATTTGATGTGCCAAGGGAGATAATTTGTTGGGGGTGGTGGGTAAAGGTAAAAGATAATGAAAACTAGCTTTTCCTCATATAAAAGAACATGGCAGATTTTGTTAAACCACATTAATCACTGAATACGGATTAAAGCACAGAAAATATTCTTAAATGAGCCAATTACTGAACATATAGATTTGTACTGCAGAAAATATTTTTAACTTAGAGAAAAATAAACATAACAAATAAGGAGGATATTTCTTCAGTATATTCCACAGTATGTTCTATTATAAATTGTCTTATATATGTATCACAGTTATCTTCTCCCACCCCGTAAAGCCAACACCAGATGGAGCACCGATCCTCCCATTACTTTATAATCTGCGGCTGTCTTTTCATCGTTCCTAAAATATAAATATAGATAAGTCACACTTGGTCATGATGGCTAAGTGGGTAAGACACTGGCTCGCTAGCCTGGAAATTGGGGGGTTCGATCCCTGCATTGGTCCAGAAAGTTCATCCCGATTTTCCAGCGTGCTTTCCCCCTTGTCAGTGATGCAGGACGGAGGGCCTGACGAGGACAGCTGTCTAGTCATTCAGATGGGACGAAAAGATCCCTTGGCAGCTGGAATTCGGAGTAGGCCATAGTGTTGCTGTCCGGGCAAAATTTCCCTTATAGCACTGTATGGCGCATACCCGTTTTCACTAGCCCAGTTTAGAGCAGAACAGTAGGACGTTACACCCCATTTTATTTCATTTATTATAAGGTGCTTCGTTGAAAATAAAAGTAAATATAGGTGGACATTTTCAAGAGAGAAGCTTTGATTTGTTGCAATATTTACATAGAGGCCTGCTTCTGTTTAATCATAGGCTGCAGAATAGAAATCGAGAATGTAGGTTAATTCAGCGATGTCACTACATGGATAATTGTGACAGCTATTTCACAGGCACAAATACAACAAAATGTTTGACTTACATCTGTTTTCCACTAAAAATAAGTCTCTGTTGTTGTGGGGGAATTCCCTCTTTTTCCTCAACTCTCTCTTTTATTCGGTCCACCTGTTGATGAGAAAATATTGTATGATAGATTATTAATCATATATTCTAATAGTACAGGACAGGAAGACAGCCCTACAAACAAATCAGGGAAAAGACCATTTATAAATCTAGAGCAATGGCGACTCAGTGATTTAGGTACCAGCTCATTAACAGGTCAGTCCCAGGAACTTCAACCGTGTTTCTCCTTGTCAAGGGAGACATTTAAAATCAGCTGACACTAAGAGTTTAACATGTATTGGGATTAGAATAAAGTTTAACATCTACATGTGTTAAACAAGCAATACTATTCCTTATCATTTGCAAATCTATGAAATGAAATGGGGTTTAACGTCCTACTCCTCTGCACCTAACCTGGATTAATGGAAGACGGGGAAAATCCTGATGAACTTTCGCGGCAAATTCAGGGGCCAAACACAGGCTCTCCAGGTTAGCAAGCCAACATCCTACTCGTTGAGCCACTGTGGCTCCCTTGTACAGGTAACGGGCCTTTGATACTACACACAAGTAAGAGTATAACACTTAACCAGGCACATCATTTCAAATCTGCCTCCTTCATAGCCTAGGGACACACCCACATCACAGATACATTTATTTCATAGATAATGACATAATCTGTTCCAGCCCTATACTCCAAAATCTACAAATTCAGAATCAAATTACTTTTGCAGGAATTTTGTCTTGATTTTTAGCTCATTTTTTAAAAATTGAAATCAAATTTACCTTATCTGTTGGTTCTATGTCTATCTCAATCTGAAATTATAAAATATTTAGACTAAAACTTTGGAACACAAAAGGAAATAAAAGGTCCATACATAACAACCTTCTAATATATAGGGATTTAAGTGAAACAATCACATCAGTGTTACAAGTCTCATGAATACGACATAAAAGAATGAATCAGATCTGGGATTCAAAGTCAGTATAACGACGAATCCACAATTAAACTTATTTTGTATTCGTCCGCAAACGATCCCAATATTGAGTTACCGGTATATAGACACATAAAATTAATCACATGAAATGGTATCTTTGAGATCTAAAGCATTGACTTACCTCTTTGCCTGTCAGTGTCTGAAAAAGAAAGAAAATTTTATTAATTGATTACAATATTTTAAAGAAATAGAATACAGTTATTCATTTTAAAGATACACTGTATAAGAGCTAAATGTCCGGTGCATGCACGTGTAATATTTTTTTGGAGATTGGGGAAAGCAATTTTTCGTTAGATTTGTACGCCAGTTGGGGTATGATATTTTTATAATTTAATTGCAGCGAATTGCTTTTGAATTAATTTTTTCTCAAAGAAATATGAAATGCAATTAAAGCTGTCCGTAAGAACAAAAATTTGACTTGCCATAGGCTACATCACTATGGCCCATTCATGAGGTACTTGCTAGTTGCTACCATACTGTTTCAGGCCCAAAAACAATGAACAAAGAAAAACATCCTAAATTACAAAGCGACAGTCGACCGATATATGAATGGCTGATTCATAAGTTATAAAACAATAAAAAAAACGTTTAGAACAGTTTATCTAACATCCATTTCCACCTACTGATGTAAATGATATCACAGACAATTATATTATATAAAAAATAAAATATTCACAAGGTAATCAGCGAAAAAGTATCACTGACAGATGACTTGAACATATTTTGCATTGAAGTTTGGTTATATTACAGTCATTATCCGGTTGTAAAATTGTGAATTTGTCTTTGAATGGCCACTTATTGACAGTTTTCTGATGCACAGTTTCAGGCTTTTACTTTTATACCTTTTCTTCGGTCTACCACTAAGCCTATGTGGCTTGTTGACCACCTTGAATAAATCTAACATTGGGAGGTTGCGCATGTTTGGGCTAAGTATATTATCATATACATTCTAAGAAATTTTTTCTCAAAGTATTTGGTCTCATAATTACCAGGAAATTGTACTAATACTAATAGCAACTTGGGTTAAACTTAGTTTCTTCATTTTTCCAAAATTTGTTTAGACTTGACTTGAATTGGTTCAGGGTTTCAGCATTGACAACATAGTATGGTAATGAGTTCCAATTGTTTATGACTCTGATTGAGAAATTGTTTTTCCTTATGTCTAATCTGCAATGACGCTTTTCTAGCTTAAAGTTGTGCCCTCTTGTTCTTTTCTCTGTATTTGATTTTAGCATTTCTTTATTGACTACAATATCCTTTTCTTGAAGAATCCTGTATACTTGGATGACATCATAGCGTTTCCTTCTGTATTCCAAAGACGGCAAACCGAGACTGAACAAGCGTTGTTGGTAACCAAGGTCTTTTAGTCCCTTCACTAGTTTGGTCGCTCTACGTTGTACATTTTCAACTGCTCTAATGTCTTTCTTAAGGATGGGGTACCATACTGACACAGCATATTCCAAATGTGGACGAATTAGAGATTTATATAAATGTAAGAACATTTCTTTATTTATTTACGTAGCCATATTTGGCGGGCTTCGCAAAGTGTAAAAAAACGTTATATTTCATTGGACATGTGTATTCCAGCTGGCCAATCAAACGCTTTATAACTTACGGATCACTCTGGCTTCGGTATTGTAAACTCCGCGAAGCTCGTATTCACGAAAAATGTTCTTGCGGAAAAACCTGATTGAGACCAAACCATGAATTTATGTGTTACTAATACTATCTATGGAACGAACACGATTCGGCTAATGTAATTACTTTCAATCTTACGTACACTAAAATTGAATGCTGAATTTTGTTTTGAACAACACAGGAATTGATATAAAATAAGGTGAACAATTCGACACTACCAGTTAAGTATCTTTCCGTTCGCTTATTTAGATTTTGGTGATCGGCAGGCGATAGATCTCCTCTTACGTCAAGGCCTGTAGCCTCCAATACGTGCTTTAAAGGAGCTAAGTCTTTAACTCAATATCATCCAAAATCTTCAACATTGAAAACACGAATTATTTGTCAATTTAAATCAAAATTGATGATGTGATCTTACCGGAAAAAGATGGGCTCCTGATATCCAATATTTAAGAAAAAATAAATATTTTACCATTGGTACACGAATCGTGTACCATAATGCGTTTCAGCCCCAGTTCTAGCAAGAGTCTCGAGGAACAAGGCTAAAAACGTACCAAATCAAACGGCGCATGTAGACTGGAATAACTAGACGCTAACAAAAAAATGCCTTCGGTTGACACTTCTGGTTTATTTCGCCGAACATAACTGATTTGAAATTAGAGCAAAAACGGAAACAATTGAATGCAAATCAGTTTATATACATTCATATTACAGTATTATATGCGTTGCGATCCACTTGAGTCAATTTCTAGGTCCAAATGTTAGCGATTTAGCTCCTTTAAGTAGACCTATATGAATAGAGCCATATGCAATTTAATCGTAAACATTGATATTATATTCAAGTTGTACAAAGAAAGCTAATTAGTAAGTCGGTAAAAATAAACCAATAATATGATTCATTGAATTTGCTTCTTCATTCTCATTCATTTTTGGTTCATTCATCAAACTCCTTTGTTGAATTTCAAAGTCAATAAATAAAAAAAACCAATGTAAAAAATTTATTCCGCCAAACATGTCTTCCACTTCACCCAAAAATTTCCACATTTTCTAAGACTTTACCTTTACTTTGATCAACATTTTGAAGTTTTGACTGAAATTTCTTTTTTCTTGTGCGTGAGTTGATCACGATTATCCAGTCTTTCAATTAATCATCGACAGAATTCGCCTGGACAATCGCGACATTCTTTGCCATTTCCGCTTCCATTTAATAGATCCGCATTAAATCAAAATTGCAAAACTAAGTGGTAAAAATTAACAGTTCTAGGAAAGATTATCTCCCTTTGACAAGGTGCCCGTGGATATTACGTTCATCTGTAAACCCCGTAGTGACATCCTTGTTGGAAGAAATCGTTTGACGCCTGCTGGATCGCAAATAAAAAAAACAAAACAAGACACAAAGTACACCTCGATATTTATCGGTTTTGCTGGTTGATATTTCAACATAGCAAAGAGTAAGTAAATGGCTAAACTAGTAAAGAGCTAGATCTATTGCCCATGGATTCTATTTTCGGTAAAATCTGAACCTTGTCATTGTGTGGCTTGTTTTGTTTTCCACCCCAGACCTGAGCGAGATTGTCGCGAAGATAAAGGGGTTTTCGACATATTTCTCATCTGAAAACCAATTCATAGCTCAACACAAATGTAGAAACTATAATTCAAAATAATCGATGAAGCCATCAATCTTTTATTGGTTATGTAACATGTTTTATTTTTCTGTATCTGCTGTGTCTGATAATCTCGCCTCCACCCCTTTTTCTTTCCCAACATAAATGAACATACATAGTATCATATAGGCCAAGAAAGTTTGGTTCTATTTCAGAATCGCACCTCTACCAGTTCCCGGGGTCGTAGAGACTTGAAATTTTCGGGGGATGTTCCACTGGGTTAGCGATGACCTCACACCAAATTTTAGCAAAATCGACCAATAACTTTTCATTTTACCGACCTTTAGCTTCTCCCGTGAGATATCTTTATCCGTACGACGCCATTTGCATTTCTTGACTATTTAGACTCGAATAACAAGACACTCAAACGAAAACCAACACTCGGCGCCCCGTGCCTGATGCTGCCGTTAATAATATTAATAATAATTTTCGTATATTTTAAGTATACGCCCACATGGAAATGTGGTCGTATATTGCCGTCGCCCCCGCCCGTCCGTCCGTGCGTCGTCCACAATTTCTTGTGAACGCTCTAGAGGCTAAAGTTAATACCCGATTGACTTCAAATTTATGCACAGTGTTTAATGTCATGAGACGAAGAAGCATATAATGGATTTTCAGGGATATCCGATAATTACTACCAGAGTTATTACCCTTGATCTCTTCGAAAAATCTTGTGAACGCTCTAGCGGCTAAAGTTAATATCCGATTGGCTTCAAATTTATGCACAGTGTTAAAGGTCACGAGACGGAGAATCCTATGGATTTTCAGCTATGTCCAATAATTACTGCCAGAGTTGTGGCCCTTGATCACTTTGAAAAACCTTGTGAACGCTCTAACGGCTAAAGTTAATTTCCGATTGACTTGAAATTTAAGCACACAGCTTTAGGTCCCGAGACGAACAAGCCTATCAGTTTTCAGCGAACCCACTAATTACTGCCAAAGTTATGGCCCTTGATCACTTTGAAAAATCTTGTGAACGCTCTAACGGCTAAAGTTAATATCCGATTGACTTGAAATTTATGCACAGTGTTAAAGGTCACGAGACGAAGAAGCCTATGGATATCCGATAATTACTGCCTGGGTTATTACCCTTGATCTCTCAAAAAATTCTTGTGAACGCTCTAGCGACTAAAGTTAATATCTGATTGACGTTAAATGTATACACAGTGTCTAAGGTCACGAGACGGAGATGCCTATTGATTTTCAGCGATATCCACTAATTACTGCCAGGGTTATGGCCCTTGATCACTTTGAAAAATCTTGTGAACGCTCTAACGGCTAAAGTTAATTTCCGATTGACTTGAAACTTAAGCACACAGTTTAAGGTCAGTTTTTCGACACTTGGCCTTTGGGTACGACCTTCACCCCATACAATATTTTAAAGGCCACAATCTTGACTTGGACCACCGACCCTGACCTTGGTCGTGTCACACACAGCTCGGTCAGAAAACGGGCCTGTGTTTGAAGGGTGGTCTATGGGCTTGTCAATATGAAAGGTCGTGGTGACCTTTGGTAATCAAGGTTAACCAGCCGTGACCTCCACTTTGACCCTGAACCCCAAATTCCCATCGAGCTCGGGGCCTTTACGTTTATGCTTGTCATGGCCCTATTGCTCGTTGCATTATGAAGGTCGATGTTCTACGTGAAAGCAGAGACGATGCCCTTCAAAAAAAGTAGCAGGGTCAAAGTCATGGGTCAAGGTCATGGTACAGAAAACTGAACTCAAACTTTTCAAAGTGTGTTTTTGGACACTTGACCTTGGGTACGACCTTCACTCCATACAATATATCAAAGGCCACAATCTTGACTTGGACCACATACCTTGACCTTGGTCCTGTCACACACGACCCGGTCAGAAAACGATCAAACGCTGAGGGCCCGAGTTCGAAAAGAGGTCTTAGAGCCTTGTCAATATTAAAGGTCGTGGTGACCTCCGGTAATCAAGGCTAACCAACTGTGACATCAACTTTGACCTTGAACCCAAAATTCCCATTGAGCCCAGGGCCTTTACGTTTATGCTTGTCATGGCATTAATTCTCGTTGTATTATGAAGGTCGGTGTTTGAGGTTAAAGCAGAAACGATGCCCTTCAAAAGGGTAACTGGTCAAAGTCGAGGGTCAAGGTCATGTTTCAGAAAACTGAACTCAAACTTTTCAAAGTCAGGTTTTGGACACTTGAAATTGGGGTACGACCTTCACCCCATACAATATTTAAAGGCCACAATCTTGACTTGGACCAACGACCTTGACTTTGGTCCTGTCACACACTGCTTGGCCAGAAAACGGTCAAACGTGGACGGCCTGTGTTCGAAAGATCAATATGGAAGATCGTGGTGAAAAGTTTGAGTTCACTTTCTGTAACATGACCTTGACAGGGCTCGAAACGAAAGGCGCGCGAAAGCGCTCGCGTATCTACCATGCACCTAAAGTGAAACCCAGGTACATGTTTTTAAACGCACCCGAATTTTATAAACAACGCTCCTCGCACCGAAGGCTAACTCACGGTTCTCTTTTTAAAATATCACCCGACCTTTTAAATGAATTAACGCGAACGCTTTTGCTTTTAATAAAATTCTCGTAAAAATAATCTATTTTTATTTAACGGTCTCAAGCAAGGCTTGACACGCCGTCGGCCTCGGCGGCATGGCCTACGAATTTTACAATTTGGCCGCAGATTCGTGGCCGATTTTTAACTATCCACGGCCATGTATGGTCACCGATTTGTGTTGGGTATCAATAGTTATTTTGCTATCGATAATCGCAATCATTGTTTTTTAAGGCGAGTGATCGCTCTCGAGCGCCTACAGCTCACCTGAATGTCGACCCAGGGGAGTTTTTTTCCGTCCCCTTAAAATTGAAAATCACTCTCCTTTACAAATTCATTGAGGGTTTATTAACATTTATCACCAATCACTCTCCTTAATATCAGATCACTCTCCTTAATTTCTAAATCACTCGCCTTAATTTCTAAAGCATTCCTCTTATCGAAACTTGGAGAACCTTTTAGGAGAGCCATTTTTTCAATTTGTTGATTGAGGGGAGCTTTTTTTGGCTCTCCTCTGAAATACAAAAAACAACGACAGTAATCGACATTGAAATGTATCGAAACAATCTTATTTTCACGGTCGTAACCAAGAATGGGTTACGTATTCAAAAGTCAAAACCATACGATGTTGCGATAGATGGTTTTTTGTTTGTCTAATTAATAATAAAACGTTTCATATTACGTATAAATTGTACTTAATTTTTAAAAATTGTAGCCTTGGTTCTGAATGACGAAATACGGTTGATAGGCCGATGTATGTGGAGGAACCAAAATAAAATGAGCACGAGTCGATTCAAAACATTGCGTACGTGAGAGCGACCAATACCAACATGGAGGACAATACGTTGTCAATTCGCGTGCAAAAATTAAAGAAAATTTAATAGTCTAAATAACTTATCACAAATTCGTAAATTGTTTATTATTATTAAAATAATGTAGCCTTGATTCCGAATAAGAAATACAAACGTTTTTGACATCTATCAGTCATTTATAATGAGCAGACGAATTCTGAAAGTTTAGGGGAAACCCCGGGTTATTTACACATCCGGGTATATCCAATTTAGCGAATTCCATGATATGGCGATTATTGCTTCTAATGGAAGTATTGTTTAAATGAGGGCGAATTTATTTCAACGTTGTTTGGGTGAAAAAGCTACATTGAGATTGAGACTTTGAAGTAAATATAAAGTGACCGATGTAGGCTATTGTATTATTATACGAAGGATTAAGTCACAGAAAACATTGAGTCGACTCTTCACTCTCCTAGAATATCTGAGGTGAGGTTTTTAGGAGAGCGATTTTCTGAATTTGTAATTTTAGGTGCAGCTTTTAGAGCTCTCCATGATTTTATTCCTTTCAAACCCTGCCTTGACCCACGACTTTCATATTGACAAGGCCCATAGACCACCCTTCAAACACAGGCCCTTAACGTTTGACCGTTTTCTGACCGAGCCGTGTGTGACACGACCAAGGTCAGGGTCGGTGGTCCAAGTCAAGATTGTGGCCTTTAAAATATTGTATGGGGTGAAGGTCGTACCCAAAGGCCAAGTGTCGAAAAACTGACCTTAAACTGTGTGCATAAATTTCAAGACAATCGGATATTAACTTTAGCCGTTAGAGCGTTCACAAGATTTTTCAAAGTGACCAAGGGCCATAACTCTGGCAGTAATTATTGGATATAGCTGAAAATCAATAGGCATCTCCGTCTCGTGACCTTAGACACTGTGTATACATTTAAAGTCAATCAGATATTAACTTTAGTCGCTAGAGCGTTCACAAGAATTTTTTGAGAGATCAAGGGTAATAACCCAGGCAGTAATTATCGGATATCCATAGGCTTCTTCGTCTCGTGACCTTTAACACTGTGCATAAATTTCAAGTCAATCGGATATCAACTTTAGCCGTTAGAGAGTTCACAAGATTTTTCAAAGTGATCAAGGGCCATAACTCTGGCAGTAATTAGTGAATATCGCTGAAAATTAATAGGCTTGTTCGTCTCGTGACCTAAAACTGTGTGCTTAAATTTCAAGTCAATCGGATATTAACTTTAGCCGTTAGAGCGTTCATAATATTTTTTGAAGAGATCAAGGGTAATAACTCTGGCAGGTATTATCGGATATCCCTCAAAATCCATTATATGCTTTTTCGTCTCATGACCTTAAACACTGTGCATAAATTTAAAGTCAATCGGGTATTAACTTTAGCCTCTAGCGCGTTCACAAGAAATTGTGGACGACAGGTGGACGGACGACCGGGGGTGACGGCAATATACGACCACATTTCCATGTGGGCGTATAATTAAAATATACGAAAATTATTATTATTTTATGAACGCCAGCATCAGGCACGGGGCGCCGAGTGTTGGAGTTCGTTTGAGTGTCTTGTTATTCGAGTCTAAATTGTCAAGAAATGCAAATGGCGTCGTACGGATAAACATACCTCCCTTGAGAAGCTAAAGGTCGGTAAAATGAAAAGTTATTGATCGATTTTGCTAAAATTTGGTGTGAGGTTATCGCTAACCCAGCGGAACATCCCCTGAAAATTTCAAGTCTCTACGACACCGGGAACTGGTAGAGGTGCGATTCTGAAATAGAACCGAAAGTTTATCCAGATTTTCCGGCGTGGTTTCCCCTTGTCAGTGATGGCATGTACGTAAAAGATCCCTTGGCCATCGGAATTCGATATAAAAGTAGGCTATAGCAGACCTCGGCAGGAGGCGCGAGTCATTACTCGCGCGCACGTTAAAGGGACAATAACATTCTCGCTGGCTTGGAAGCTCCAGAAAATAAATAATACCCTTATTCTAAGTACTAGATGTTTAAGTGTCCTACCTGTTGTGTAAATTATCCATTACAACCTATTTTACTTGTCCAGAGGCCAGAGGGTTCGAAAATATTTTAAAATCCAAGTCACATTTGAAAAGGTTTACGTTAGACTTTTCAAATCAATTGGTTGAATTTTTCCAATTTTTTAAAATAGGTGTGTTAAGATGAAATTTATATCATCAATTAATTGGAATATTGTAAAATAATACGATTTGTTGACCAGAATGAAGATTGGGACATATTATTCAGTTACAACAAGAGTGTTATTGGGGCTTTAAACTCGCCTGAAATGTTATTCGCGAGAGTAACTTGTAAGGCATTACTCGCGCAATCATTTCTGGAAACTTTTCTTTAATAAAAATTTAAAACTATCTAAGACTATAGTCATTTGATTTCAGTCTGATTAAAACACAGATCTCCAATTTCGTTTCGTTTTTTATAGTTCAAAATTTCGTTTTTACTTGTCTTCACTACTCTTGGATCTGGAGGACTTGTTATTTAACTGGTGTTCTGCCTGAAATGAGGGGTCAGCCAATCAAATGGTCTGTCGAATCGATCGTTTGACCTTTTCATGCGTGGAACTGTGGGTAGATATTACCAGCCAATGACGTCTATACTAACACCAGCGGATAGAAATCAAAACAAAAGTAGATTTTAAAAAGCATGGCGGTCGCTAATTGGTTAATCGAATGACTGACGTTATTGGGTCAATTGTCCCGTGCTTGATACCTGACGTCATAGAACGTGAGCTCCCAGTCCCCCTATAACTTGTTAGATCTACATGTTATGGAATTTTAAATCCGACATCGACGTCAAAAATGTAATCAAAACGCTCTATACCAGTCAATGCGTGGAATGGCACCAAAATAAGTGCTTTTCAGTCATATCTGAGTGACGTCCTAATGGGTATTTTCCCTTCAGAATCGCTAGTACCAATTTTAAAACTGAAATCCGCACGTTATTGTCAGCTAAGATTTATTAAAATCGTAATAATTTAAATGATAATATGTCAAATATTTATAATCTGGATGATATCAGAAAAAACGTAGGCTATATTTAGTCGAAATTAAGCAAATTTCAGTCACCAAAACATATGTTAGTCCCAAAATGACCTAGTTTGTGTCGAGTGGACGTTAAACCCCATTTCTCTGTCTTCAAGTTTCAATCTCTTGGTTCAATTCCAGTGCTTTGATTTCAGTCATGTAGGGCCTACATGTACATCAGTTTCAGTACAGTAAATGACATGAAGCCTTAGATTGACTGCCTTCATGTAGGCCTAACATGATTTAGACTCCTGCTCGCAAACGAATGCTTAAAGATAAAATTCTGTTCTGAAATTTAGAAAATATTTTCCCTACCTTGCCTCATGGAAATTTATCCCTTTTTTTTTTAGGAAATGTCTGACGATTTTGATGTAGAGGCTATGCTTGAGGCACCATACAGAAAAGAGGTAAAGATATTGGCGATATAATATTAGAACAATGCTTTAAGATTTGTATAAAAATAAATAACCAAACTATGACATTTCAAAGAAAACAAGCTGAATTGCATAGTGAATTATGAATGTTAATATTTTACTTATAATTTATTTGATTTTGTCATGTTTGATTTTGTCATATTATTTGATTTTGTCGTATTATTTGATTGATTGATTCTATGATTAAGGACGTTAATAGACCTAGCCAATCATTAAAGTGAAGACAAGATTAGTTTATAACAGGGATGCTTTTTTAAAATTGTTTATTTTGGTGTTAATAAGAGGCCAGAATTAGGTTACCAGAAGCCTTCTTTGTAAGCTTCGGGAAATAGGTTCATTAAGCTTCCATTCCCTTAAATAGACTTCAAACACAAATATTTATGTTATATAGCATATAGTGTTTTCTGAATAATATTTATAATTTGATCAGGTGAACCTCTCTGCTTTTCATATTTAATTCCTGCACTGACTTTTAAGTTCATAGTATTATTCCTCAAAAATGAATCCCAAAGAATATTGATGTCCCATCGGGTATATTCCCGGTCATAAATTTGGCAACTCGCATAGGGTATGTCCTGCATATAATTATACCTGTAGACAAAACAGCATCCATGGGCTATAGCCCTCCTGACGTTTACACAATAAAGAGAAAAAAATTTGAAGAACTGATTAGTTGATTTTGATGCAGAATAAAATGAGAAAGTTAGCATATTTTAGTATTGCCCACTGTTTCCTTGGAACTCTGTTGCAGTTGAATGCTTGGAATGATTTACTTTTTGAATAGTAAATATTTTACAATAAAACATCTTTTTGGGCGATTATAGGATCTGTATTCCCAATTTGTTTTTGCTAACCACCATGTATATAAGTCTTGTCCTCTTTTTCATAAGTAAATTAAAATAATCAAAAAAAAAAGAATTTAATCCCCGAGCAAAAACTTGACAAAACACTATATTTCTTCTTGAGTGATTAATTTTATTTGGATTATATATTCAGATTTCTTTTCCTGCTCAGTCCACAGCTGTATCATTGAGATCTAGACTTGTACTGTTATAGGGATATCTTCCACCCTTTTATTCCCCGGTTGTACGTGACAAGCAGTAGGGTCGTCTGTCCAACTTCGTGGGTTTACCATGGCTAATCCCGTTTCCTCCCACTGTAAAATAGCAAGCGAATTATTGAAATGACAGTAAACCATATTTTAGTCACGAAATGACCCTAGTTTATGTCGAGTAACCTCATTTCTCTCTTTTCCACCCTTTTAATACTCGACTTGAAAGGTTTATGTGTCACTACGTTGGAATTAAAGTAACTTTGTCAAGTAACGCCATTTCTCGTTATCCTTCTTCCACCCTTTTGATACTTGACATAAAAGGTTTATTCGTCAGTACCTTGGAATTAAATAAAAGTAATTCAATGGTTTCAATTTGTTTTCTACTGTAGATCTATATCCACTGTAAAGCAGTTGATTCCTACATGTACCATTACAAACTTTAAAAGGTATAACAGAACAGACATCATAAAAACTGATTTAAACACGCACACAAAGCTTCCTTTTAATTATCAATTTTATTAGACCTGAAAATATTTTTTTTAAACCCTTTTTTTTTCTAAAAAAAAACAAAACAAACCAGTCTACTTTTTTTGTAATCAAAATTTATATAAAAAAAAATGTTTTTTTCAATTTTTAAATGGAACTTTCATTCAGATATATTTATTATTCATGTTTTTGGGTGGCAATTTGTAATGATTTTTTTTTTTTTTTTTAAATAAAATTATTTAATGGTTACTAAAATAAAATTCCCCTATCTTATCGTAGGGACAAGGGATGCTGATTATTAACTACAATAGTTGGAAAACTGGCTAAACAGAAGTTCAAAGGTTGGATGCCATTCTCTGATTCACCGTACGGTACTTCGAAAGGAACCCTACCCGTACCTCAACATGCCACAGAAAAACACTTGTCAAAGTTCAAAGGAAAATATGAAAACATTTCAAATTGTCCTCTTGAATTACACGGCAGATTAGACCCATTTGTTTCATAGATTAATCCTGCACATCATGATCTTTCACTGGAGATTTTAAGATGGCTCCATTTTAATTGCTTCACACTGCACATGACCAGCGAAGCTTTGGCAGAGAGCCACATCTCCCTTGGACTGATCTCTGAAACGAATTCTTTTAGTGACCATCACATATTAAGTCTCAAAGTTGCATTCTCTGTCAGTGTTTGGTCGATCATAGGCAAAACTGGAGACATTTAGAATGTGTTTGGACTGTATCTAGATTTGTAATGAGAAAATTGTGAAAGAAAAAAATGAATATTTGGGAGTATAATTTTGAAATGTTTTCAAATCTGGCTGGATTTTATAGGTTAAATGTTTAAATTTATAAGTAATGTAAAGGTTATTTAAATATTTTATTAATGTTTTCTGATTCTGTCTTTTTCCCTTATTATCCTGCTGTGTCTTCAACCTATTTGATTATGTGCTGTTTTGGAAATCTTAGGAAGAAGAACGAGGAAATGAAGATCCAGAATATGAAAGAAGCTCCTCAAAAACCAAAAAGTAAGTCCTGATATGAGAATTTTATGGAACCGTGCAAATGGAAAGTTAGTTAACATCAAATTCGGGTGCTTTAGTAGACAGTAGGCAAGAGTTACCTTTCTTGTGTTGGTACCAAGTAGTCGAAAGGTTGAAATTTGCATGTTTCACTGAAATGGCTTATGAAATAAAAAAAAAATTAAAACCTATCCTACTCAACTGACCATAGTGTACATATTGGCTTTGTGTTGGTATAGTAGGATAGGATTTAGCCTAGGTAAAGGAATATGATTATTGGAGAAAGTAGTTAGTTGAAAGCTCTTCTATCTTGGACGATGTAGTAAGGTAGAGTTTTTGTTGCGGTGGTCAATAACGTTTTTGGTCCGAACCTATGACAGGTAAGTAACGCTGTGTGTGCTTGACTACCAAAAATGGATGTTTCAACAATGGACTAAAGTTCCTTTCGTTTCTTTTTTAGGCTGTGGAACAATAAAGGACACGCACGCAGAAGAAAGACATGTTTTTTTTAAAAAATTAATTGTGCTCTTAATATAATATGTGTTCAAATTGTTATAGGTGTCTTTGTCATTTGAGTATCTGAGAAACATTGAATTGAAACAAATGAATGATTTGAACCAAGCTTATCATGTGATCAATTTGAAAGGTACGTGAACCAAAGATTGTTGGTTCAAGGTCATCGGGCTAGCCCCTGAAAAGAGGAGAATGTGTTGGCTACATGTAACTTGCCGAAAGCAGAGAACAACTCGCTGCTGGCCAATGAGTTCCCATCAGGGGGTCAGTTCAAGTTGAAGGTTAAATGATTCCATTCATGCACATTCAATCGGGTTGCTTCTAATATCAGGAACTGACTCTATTAATGTTTACATCTTACAAGACTTGTTACCATGACTACCACAAAATGAAATATTTATCATGTTAGTCCCGAAATACCCAAGTTCAGGCCTTTTGTCACCCCGGTAATAAAATGATTATTTTTTTTAGTTAAAATCAGTTTTGAGTAACAATTCAAGGAAATTCTTGAATGAGATTTCACTTGATCCTTTGTTTGTATTTGAATGAATTACACACTGCGTTATCTTGACAATGTTAAAATTCTGATGAATGAATTACACACTGCGTTATCTTGACAATTTTAAAATTCTGATAATACTTGTACAATACTTGGAAAATGGCGTATTTCAGGTCCTTTCATTTTAAGTTTTTTGTTAATTATTATAGTAAATGAGGTTTTAACAAGAATTTTTATTTTTCCCTTCCAGGAAGAAAAGAACAAGAAGTAGAAGTAGGAGCAAGGGACGTGATCGGGACAGAGACCGAGATCGAGACCGCAAAAGGTGAGAAACTGTACATTTCATTTTTTGACCAATTATCTCGATGCTCACTGTGGATTTGTTCTAATATAATAGAGGATTTGAAGCTCAAACCAACCTCAGTAAGAAAAGAATTTAACACCCTATCTTACTGCCTGATTTCATCCAAATTCCCATAGCTCAGGTTCGAACTATTATTTATGTGCTGACCTTGTTATGCTTTTACACAGGCAAAATTCATCCCTAGCAATGTTCATACGACCGCAATAGCAATAAAGATAACGGTATATGTGTTTTCAATCTCTAACATTCCCTAGCCCTGAAACTGGTGGTGTAAAATCGACAACAATTAATAGTAATTAGTTAGGCTTAATTCGGACTAAAATGGTCCAAACAAATCTCGTTAGTATCAAAGCAAGTGACAGATTTCCTTGAAAAAAGTGAAATCATTGAAAAAATATCTGAACCATGTTTTATCTTATTTTCAAATCCATATAAATCATTTATTGCTTCATGTACAGAAGACAACTTCAAATTTTACCATAGCAACTGAGTCCACGGCTGTGAAAACATGTAACTCATTAATATTCATACAGAGGTCATGAATATTCATTTTATAAAAGCCTTTGTTTGTATTGTAGTCATCGAGATCGAGACAGGCGTAGGAGCAGAAGTCGAGAAAGGAAGAAGAGCAGAAGTCCTAAAAGAGACAGTCGAAGATCTGATAGAGATAAATATCGTCCGAGAAGTCGAAGTCCTGAAAGAAGAGGTGGAGGTGGTAAATATTACGATAGTTACAGCTACAGAAAAAGAGAGGAGAGACAAATGAGTAAAAGTCCACTTCGAGTCAGGTTGGTATCTACATGTAGTTTTCTTTGTCTTATGTTGGGGAGGAGGTTGGGGTGGTCTAGAGTGCCACGCTTCGACCTCGAGCTGGCCAGTCACCTCTGGCTTGCGGCTGTAGTTTTGATCCCTGGTGTGAGCGTATGTGGCATGGAGATTGGGGCGCCTTCTCAACCTCGTGGGTTTCCTCCGGGCACTCCTGTTTCCTCCCACTGCTAAAGACCCCTACGCGCATGCAAATTATTGAAATAAAATTGAAACCATATGTTAGTCCCAAAATGACCTAGTTTTCGTCGAGTGGACGTTAAATCCCATTTCTCTCTCTCTTTTGTCTTGTGTTGGGGAGGTTATTGGGTGGCCAAATAGTAAACATCATAAAGTCTGTCATTCAGAAAAGTGGCATGGTTTCAATTCATCACTTGTACGTGACAAAAAAATAGTATGAATAAAACGTTTAACATAAATGAACCATTAATTAATAGGTGTCATCTGTTAATTTTGGGGTTTCGACGGGGGACATCAGCCTCACTGTTGGCTTGTTTATTTCACTGAACACCTTTTGAAAGTTGGGTACGAAATTTACTTCAAGTCACATCTCCATTAGCCCCATAGGTGTAGACAGGTCAAGTCGGAAGTTAATCCCCATTTGATTTGTAGTAGAATTTATTAAATTTGAGAGAGGGGTGGGGTGGCAGAATGGTTAGCAACGTGCGCACAGTATCATAAAGCCTGTCATTGAGTCAACTGGCGTGGTTTCAAATCCCCAGTTTCCTTCCACTGCTAAAGACCCCTACACACAAGCAAATTATTGAAATAGAATTAAACCATGTTAATCTCGAAATGACCTAGTTTGTGTCGAGTGGACTTTAATCCCCATTTCTCTCTGTTAAATTTGAATTGTGTCTGGTAGAATTTGTTTTAAAAAATTTTGTCTGGTAGAATTTGTTAAATTTGTATGTTGTCTTGTTATTGTAGCACCGTACTGCCATCTATAGATTTATCGCCAGAAGAGAAGGATGCCCGCACAGTATTCTGTATGCAGTTATCAGCCAGAATTAGACCCAGAGATTTAGAAGAATTCTTTTCATCTATTGGAAAGGTAAGGAAAGTTATAAATTTAATCATAAATGCCAATAAAAAAAATTGTGTTGGTGACAAAATGTTAGATCTGGTTCTTGGTACTGCTATGTCAGTCATTGGGGCGGGGGTCTGTCATCGAGTCAACTGGCGTTGTTTGATACCCCGGATGTATGTGATCAGGAGTAGGGTTGTCTGTCAAACCGTGCGGGTTTTCTCTGGCAAATTGAGGGTTGGGATGGCTTTGTGGTCTAGAGTGCCACGCTTCGACCTCTAGCTGGCCGGTCACCTCTGGCTTGCGGCTGTGGTTTCGAGCCCTGGTGTGAGCGTATGTGGCATGGAGATAGGGGCGCCTTCTCAACCTTGTGGGTTTCCTCCGGGCACTCCGGTTTCCTCCCACTGCTAAAGACCCCTACGCGCAAGCGAATTATTGAAATAAAATTAAAAACCATATGTTAGTCCCGAAACGACCTAGTTGTGTCGAGTGGACGTTAAACCCCATTTCTCTCTCTCTCACTCTCTGGCAAATTTATTGTGACAAATTCCATTCCTTTCCAATCGCATTATAATATTTCATGGATGTTTCCTGAACAAAATTGAAAATGACGATAGAGCAATTCATTAGCCATTGTTGGCATGATTTCAGGCTGACTAACCAGCAGATCAAATTATTTCAACTCCCAGAAAATTAATGCAAAACATGCTCCTTAGATCCATCCTTGTGATGATCCCTTTATATCAGCTCTGATATTCAGGGTGAATCGACAACTTTGTTGGTTGTATATCGAGGGTGCTTGAGTCATAAGCGTGTGAGAGAAATATACCTTAGTGACTGGTCGTTGTATCTTTACGAACACGCACCCTAGTGTTGACTATGTAATGATGATAACCAGTACCTAGGACAGTTATAACTGATATCTTCACCATGCTAATTATCACTGAATGAATGAAATTGGGTTTTCGCGTCCTATTTTTTCTGTACCAATTGAGCTCATGAAGACAGGCATGTGTCATGCCGTGTGCTATGGAGATTGTGCCCAAACAGTGACATTTGACTTACTCTTGTATCAAATACCAACTATCGAGGCTTCAAGTTGGCAGCTTACTGAGCCACCACAGCTCCCCTGTTAAGTACCCAACTTGATGCATTTATTAAAAGCCAGCCTCAAAGGACATATCTGGTTCGATCCCGGCATTAACCAAGAAATTGTCTCTGGATTATCTACCGTTGTTTCCTCATGTCATTGGTGTAGGTCAGTGGGCTAGGCTAGTAATAGGGTCTAGTTGTTGGATGGTACAGGGAAAGAAGGAGGCTTCTGTAGATAGTGGTAGCTTGGCGTGCAAGTAAAAGAACAGTTGGAATTCAGTTGCTGTATGGGCAAAATTTCCCTCATATCACACAGCATGGAGTAAACCCAATTCCATTCATTGTCTCAAAGATATCTTTGAAGTGTTCAGTACATTGTAATTTTACACTGGCCTTCTTCAACTTGTTTTATTTCTTGTTTTTAAGGTACGAGATGTAAGATTGATCACAGACAACAAGACACGAAGGTCAAAGGGCATCGCATATATAGAATTCATGAGTACAGAATCTGTTCCATTGGCTATTGGTTTAGCGGGACAGAAATTACTGGGAGTTCCGATAATTGTGCAAGCGTCACAGGCGGAAAAAAATAGAACAGCCATTCCAACAAGTATAATGACTAAAGGAATTCAAGGACCAATGAGATTATACGTCGGGTCTCTTCATTTTAACATTACTGAAGATATGTTAAAGGGAATCTTTCAACCTTTTGGCAAGGTTTGTATTCAGATTTTAGCATTATAGGATAAATAAGTTTCCACAATACGGGATTATGACGCAAGAGATGCTATGTAATGAGGTTTAACGTCCATTCTTTCATGTTGTGTGCTCCAAGTGGAGGTGGGGTTTGGGTTATTGAAATGTCTGTAGATCATATAAGGACTGTCATTGCGTCTAGTTGCATGGTTTTGAACCTTGACCTGTAAGTGACGAAAGAAAGGGTTGTCTGCCCAACCTTGCTAGTTATCACTGCATCCTCAAGTTTCCTCCCATTGCTGAAGAACCCTGAAATGAGATTGTACCAGACAGCTTAGTTTGTGTTCAGTGAACTTTATACCCCATTACTCAAGTCTGAGATACGGGAAGGGTGTGGAGAGAATTTCTCTTTCAGATTTTAACTAATCTCTTGGGTGCTTTGAAAGTAGACACATTGTATGAAATTTGTTTAATCTTGAGATACTGTCCTTGCAATAAAACGAATGAAATTGGGACTTCAAGACATACTTTTCTGCTCCACTGGGGCTAATGAAGAGAGACATGCTCATGCTGTGTGCTTTTGAGAAAATGTAGGACTTCATACACCATGAAATATGGGCATCAGTTTCTTCTAGTTCAATGAAATGTGTTGTTGTTTTTTCCAGATAGAAGATATAAAATTGATCCGTGATCATGAAACTGGTAGATCACAAGGTTACGGTTTTGTTACAGTAAGTACATTTTTTAATATGAAGATTTTAAAAATTAAAGAAAATTATCTCAAGTATGTTGCTTGACACTCCTAACTTGCAATTTACACGACGACTAAACTTGTGACTAGAAGGCCATAAAAAAACAAATCTGGTTGTTAGATATTTTAACGTCACTTAAAAAAAGGCTGCAATGAAGTAATAGCTTTAAAAAAATGTCGGGCAATATTGAACTAGTATCTGGCATTTTGAACTTAGTGTCAGACATATATTAATATTATATTTATAAATACTGAATGACAAATCTGTGCCTTACAAAGCCTGATTTTGGGTGTGACTATGCCTATTTCAGGTGCCTTATGCCAAGGGGAATTAGTTGTCTGGTGGTTTAATGCGTGGGCGTGCAATCATAAGGTCTGGTACATGACAAGAAGTAGGGTTACCTGTCCAAACTCTGGCTTTATTTCTGAGTCTCCCAGTTTCCTCCCACTGCTAAAGACCCCTAAGTGCAAGTGAATTATTGAAATAAAATTGAACCATGTGTTAGTCCCATCTCTCCCTTTCACTTTCTTGTCCCCCGAATGGTGTTGGCCTCGGATTGATAATTCTGTCAAACCTCATTTCTCTCCTTATATAATTGCAATGTCTCCTGTGTTGTAGTTTCCAGAAGCAGAAGATGCAAAGAAAGCTTTGGAACAGTTGAACGGCTTTGAATTGGCAGGTCGTCCTATGAAAGTTGGTCATGTGACTGAAAGAATGGCCGAGATGCAAGCAGGAGGTTCTATGTTAGATTGTGAAGAAATGGATCGAGCTGGAATAGATCTCGGAGCAACAGGCCGTTTACAACTGATGGCTAAGCTAGCTGAAGGTATGTCAATCATATAATATTTTGGTGTTTGATCAGGTCTTCAATCAAATTATCCGTATTTCATCAATTAGTTCAAAACAAAAGTATGTGTTTCATGTAAAACAGCTGAAATTGCTGGTCTCTGTGGTTTCGCTATATATTTTATATCTCCTGGTGATAACACTGAAAGTAGTCATCAAATGTTTCTTTGAAAATTCATCGCCGTAAATGTTCTTCAAAGTAAAAAAATTACGTTATGATGTAGAATTCTATTCTGGGGCCTGTTTCATGAAATTTTTAATTAAGATAATCCAAATTTTACTAATTTGATTGGATGTTTTTAGATTGATTTTAGTACTTAGCCAATCAAAATTGAAATATCTACTAAAATTTGGATTTTATCTTTAGGTAAGATTTTGAGAACCGGGGGCCCAGGTAAATAACTTCTGGTAAACTCCTGGAATTTTAATATTTCTGAGTTGTGCAGACCTTGTAATTAATGTTTAATCAGGAAATCAATTTTGATTGATTTGAAACATGCTCCTTAGATCCACCCTTGTGATGATCCGTTTATATCAGCTCTGATATTCAGGGTGAATCAACAACTTTGTTGGTTGTATATCGAGGGTGCTTGAGTCATAAGCGTGTGAGAGAAATATACCTTAGTGACTGGTCGTTGTATCTTTACGAACACGCACCCTAGTGTTGACTATGTAATGATGATAACCAGTACCTAGGACAGGACAACTTGTATAAGATTTAGATAAAGAGCTGACTGTTCTCATTATAATAGTGCAAAAATAGATAAAACAAAATGAATGTAGAGAAAATTTCACTAAAATTACTTTATTCTAAGGCAAGCCCAAGTTATGAATGTTAAAAAGAAATAGCATTGATAGTCTCTATTGTCAAGTACATGTACCATTACTATGGTGAACGAAGATATGGCATTAACAGGCCTGGAAATAATGGTTTTAGATGTACCTGACAAAATGTTAGGCCTGACATTTTCAATTTAGTGTCTGACATGTATTAATAATGTCTATAGCAAAGACAACTCAGTGCCTGACAAAATGACAGGCACCAGAAGTTTTGTGACTGACAAAGTCTGTTTCTGTGCCTGACATTTTCAGTGACAGGAGCCTTATTTCCAGGCTTGAATTAATATCTTGACCATCTGATGACATGTGAATAATTGTCTAGATACCTTCTTTAAACATTTTTCAGGTACTGGTTTCCAGATACCCCAGTATGCAGCGAATGCTTTAAATCAAGTGGGTGCTCCAGCCCCAGCAGCTATGTTACCAACCACCTTAACAACTCCACCTCCTCCAGCTATAGCTACACAGGCGCCACCTATAGCTACACAATGTTTTATGTTATCCAACATGTTCGATCCTATCACGTAAGTACCAGATATTATCAAAGCTGGTTGACAGATATTTAAATTCCTATTTTAGTGATATTCAGAAACACTAAGTATAGTTTGAGGAATTTCAACAGGAATTTCTGGGTGGGTTTCCCTTGTCTGGTGCAGAATGGAGGCATATGATAAGACATATGTTTAGTCATTCAGATGTGTACAAATTGATGTACAAAATAACCCTGGACAGTTGAAATTCGAACTAAGAGGATGCCTTAACTATGGGAAAAATCTTCCTCAAAGCACACTACTTGGAGTATGCTCTTCTTTATGAGCCTGGTAGGAGCAGAATATTGGGACGTTAAACTCCATTTAATTTGGTTAAACCCCCATCTAAGATTGTAATATATTAATAATGTATTGATATTTTTTCAACAGAGAGTCAAGGATGAACTGGGATCAGGAGATAAGAGATGATGTGATTGAAGAGTGCAGTAAACATGGCGGAGTTTTACATATATTTGTTGATAAGGCTTCACCACAAGGAAATGTTTACGTTAAAAATCCCACGATAGCAGCAGCTGTAGCATCTGTTAGTGCATTACATGGCCGATATTTTGCAGGTTTGCATAAAATTTTCATTCAGGTTTTAAAATCTAGGCATGTTCGCTTTGTATAAGGTTTGTCATTGAGTAAACTGGCGTAGTTTTTATTCCCCAGTTGTATATGACAAGGAGTAGGGTCATCTGTCCAATCTTGTGGGTTTTCTCCTGGTCCTCCGGTTTACTCCCACTCCTACAGACCCCTAGACGCAAGCAAATTAATTAATAAAATTGAACCATAAGTTGGTCATGAAATGACCTAGTTTGTGCCCAGTGGATGTTAAACCTCCCTCTCTCGTTTCTAAATCTAGGCAAGAGCAGCCTACAGTTGGATGGGCTGGTTGCAAAATTAGTTAAGTATTATATTACGAGGTTTGTTGTGACCATCCAAAAGTTGGGGGGGGGGGGTGCTCCTGAAATCGGAAAGCCTGGAAATAAGGCACCTTTCACAGTTACAGGTTTTGTCAGACAATAAACCTCTGGTGCCTGTCATTTTAATGATATTATTAATACACGTCTGGCCTTAAGTTGTAAATGTCAGGTACTACATGTATTTCATTAGTGCCTGACATGTTGTCGGGTACATCTCAAACCGTTATTTCCAGACCTTCTGAAATGACTTGTGTTCAGGGCCATTAAACCACATCTCTCCCTCCGTCTCATGTAAATTATTTTGTGTTTTTCAGGACGTATAATAACGGCAGCCTATGTTCCACTACCTAATTATCATGCGTTGTTTCCCGAATCGGTACGAGCCAATCAGCTTATAGTACCATCTTCACAGGCCTTGCAGGCTTCTTACGCATCAGGTTTCTCATCCATGTCACAGCCTGTTTTATAACCCACCACAACACAGTGCAATTTATAATATTTGTGAATTTAGACATTTTGTCCCGAGAAGTTTGTTGGGAATAATTGTGAATAGTCTGTGCTATTGGGGTACGTTTTAGGACTAGGTTACAATGTCTACATTTGTTAGTTCAGGGAGGACCTAACCACATACAATGAAGACAAACGCAGGGACACCAAAGACAACAGCTGTAATAATCAGTAATCGTTGATGCAGTTATAATTTTGACAACTGCATGTGATGGTCTAATTATACACCAAATTAGTTCTTCAGGTGCACCAATGGCTTCACCATTACCATGTTGTGTTGGGGTCCAGACAATTTCTTTCCACTAGCATACTATTCAATGACTGATTTCACTAGATCAAAAATACAAACACTTTCTTTTAATCTCTCCCTTTATATTTTATACATTAAGCCATCACGATAGCACTGGTGTTCGATGTTCCTCGATTTCCTTCGTGGTCTAGTGAGAACCAAGCGCAACAATTTATTATGGTTTCACAATAAATATATTTAAGTTTGCCCATTGGTGTACAATGCTAAATTGATCCAAGCGCAACAATTTATTAGGGTTTCACAATAAAAAATGTTTGAACATGCCCTGTGGTGTACAAGCATAAAAATTTATTAGGGTTTCACAATAAAAATGTTTGAACTTGCTAAATTGATCCCCCAGTATAATCTTCAACATGACAAAGAATTATAATTCTGCTGAAATTATGACACTGATTTTGCAATTAATTATGGTAAAAATAACGATAATATGTTGTCTGGTTCGAATACCTATTTCTGCGAAATGAAACATCCCTAGCATCTTGGTAAAATAATTCATTTTGTGAAGCTTACTCAGAGGTTGCACTCAAATTCTAATACTTGTAAAATGGCAATTCTTCGAGAGAGAGAGAGAGAGTCGTTACTTCATATAATAATAAAAACCTGATGATAAATATATATAAATTTAGAAAACTTGATACTTGAATGATTACGAATTTGTAATTTGTTCTTGATAGGTTTTCAGGGTAAGGCCAAATGAAATAAATTTCAAATTTAGCCTTTTGTTTATTTAATTAAGACTGGTACAAAATATAAATTTAGTAAAATGTGTTCTGTTTGATTTTTGGATATTGTTTAATTAGTAAATTGTTTGAATGGTATTTACAAGTTGAATCAGAAATACAGAGGTCAAAATTCAACGGAATACATTTACTGTTTATTATTGGGCCACTTTTCGATGTAATTCTTTTATCTTTATAAAAGCAAAGAAAATATTATGGGAAATTAAATATACACAACGTACATATAGCTATTTAATTGTTTTATGTTAGCTAACATCAACTGGGCTTATAAAGGTCATACACCATATATTAGGAAACTTTTCCCCAGACAGCGGCACTGCAACCTATTCTGATATCAAATCACAACTCTGCTGTTACGTGCACTCAGGACCTCAGTTTGTTTGTCCCATCTGAGCTAATTAGAATGGACAGGGACACGTTACAAAAGAAAAAAAAATTAATTCACAAACTGTTATGAAAGTTATCTGGAAGGAAAAACCTCAAATTGTTAAACTTGAGTTGAAGTTAATTTCACATTTTTTAAAGTTTTATATGTTAAAAGGTACAATGGGGATGCTCGATTGTGAGGGTGGAAAGTCCGGAATTTGTAGAATTGAGTTACGTCAGTCCTTTCAATGGTGTGAGTAGAATTGTGACATAATGAAAATTTAACAAAATGTCTTGCCCGACATGGTTGATATATATACTCTGCAATCAACACCATACACTGCAGCCTGAAATTCTCCCTTTTTGCTTGATTGTCACTGTTTTGGGGATTTAGATAATTTAATTCCGAAACCTTGAATCGATTATCCCTAATTTCTGATTCTGTTAGATAGTTTGTTTTTATTTTAGGTTGTTAATAATATTTTAATGTATGTAAATAAATATCATGTTTTCAAACTTCAGTCTTCATTTGTAAAAAAAAAAAGAAAATGGTTAAGGAGTTTGTCAAACATTATTGTATATATTATGAATCATTATATGCATGCACAGTTTGCCAAGTAGGTTAAGGGCTGTTTACACTCCTTGCAGCCCTTAATCGGGTCGTCAATGTATATGGCCCTTAAATGGATTGTAAATATGCATAGAGCCCTTGAGTAGGTTGTAAATGTATACAGCCCTTGAATGGACTGTAAATGTATTCAGCCCATCTATTCTACGTGACCAGATAAAAATACTGTAAATAAAGAAATATCGATAGAAATAATTAGTTCTCTGAGTCAGTTTTTCAACACGGATCCCACATTTCTAAGGCAGTCCTGGGGGGTCATATGTCCAAAGGGTTAGCATGTGCGCGCTGTATAATGAAGCCTGTCATTGAGTCAACTGGCGTGGTTTCGAATCCTGGTTGTACGTGACAAGAGGTAGGGTTGCCTGTCCAACCTCGTGGGTTTCCTCCCACTGCTAAAGACCCCTACGTGCAAGCAAATTATTGTAATGAAATTAAACCATATGTTAGTCCCGAAATGACCTAGTTTGTGTCATGGATATTAAACCCTATTTCTCTATAAGGCAGTCCTGGGTTTGAAGCCATTTGCTGGCTTAAATTTAATGTTAAATTTTGAATTTTCAAGCAGGGCTGGGCCATGAGTTAACTGCGCTATTGAAGGCAGGTGTATGACAGTAAAAATTTTGCTGGGGCAGTTCGGCCCACATTGTGTCAGTGGGAGTTGACATCTCATTTCTCTATTTAGCAGAAGATAACATCCTTATGGAACTGTTAAGTTGGATTTTTGCAATAAAACCCAAGGTAACTGAGATATGATGACAAAATATATTTTAATATTTTTCTAAATTTCACCTTGGAACACATGGGATATAATGGCTGCCAGCAGTCTCATCTTTGTGGGGAGTTGTGGCGGCTCGCTAACTTGAAGGGGATTGTTCGCAGTATTTGAGAAAGTCAATCAGGTTTTTCTGGTGTAGTTCCCTATTTTCAAGTGAAGCAGGATGAGTGGCCTGGCAAGGGAAAACGGATGAAATCCCATGTAGGATTGGCACCACCTAAGAGAGCCCTCTTGACAGCTTGTTAGAATTTTAAAATTAAAGTAATCCTTAGTGCCGCTATCTGGGCCAAATTTCCCTCGGAGCAGAATTGTACCCCATTTCTTTTAATTCCTCTTCGGAATCAACTGTTCATTACTGCAACTTAACCTTATTCACTAAAGTTGCTGGAAACCATGGGGTCATTCTTATTGCACTAGTAAGAGAGACAACAAATAAAAATGGACTTTAGTGTCTGTCCATTCAACACAAATTTCGGGATTAACAGCATACAATTTGATTTCAATAATACGCTTGCACATTGGGGTCATTAGAAGGGGGAAGACCTGAATTAAATATCCTTGGTTGGCAAGTGACCCTACTCCTTGTTACATACAAGTGTGAGGTTAAAACCATGCCAATATACCCACAATTAGATTGGCGGGGGTGTGTGTTTTGTTGGCTGAGTGGTTTGTGCGTGTGCATTGTATCATAAGGTCTGTCATTTAGTCAACTGGCGTGGTTTCAATTCCTCGGTTGTATGTTAAACCCCCTTTCTCTCTCCCTCCACAATTAGATTGGTCACTGTTTACAGTGTTTACAAAGAAAATCAAGTCACATGTTAATGTCATGCGAGAGATTTTAAATCAAACTACAGTATTGTAAAAGTTGAATCCCTTAAAATTCTGCAGGCTATCACCTATAACTGTTTGGAGGGCAGGGTGGATGGCCGAATGTTTAGCATGTGTGTGCTGTGTCATAAAGCCTTGTGTCAACTGGCGTGGTTTCGAATCCCCGGTTTACGTGACAAGGAGTAGGGTCGCCTGTCCAACCTTGTGGGTTTTCTCCGAGTCCTCCAGTTTCCTCCCATTGCTAAAGACCCCTACATGCACGTGAATTATTGAAATAAAATTAAACCATATGTTAGTCCCGAAATGACCTAGTTTGTGTCAAGTGGACGTTAAACCCCATCTCTCTCTCTCTATCACTGTTGGGTAAAACCTTTACTGTCTTTCTTCATTACAATTAAATCCAAACCAATGACTGTAAGTATTTCTATTTATTTGCTCAATTATAGTAATTTTAAAAGTTCATCAATGCAAGTAATAAACTATAACACATGAAAGAACAATTACTAAGTTGCCTAAATAAATCAGTAATTCTTCTTCCCAACTTTGTCTAAAAAAATCAGTAATTCAGTAAGTCTTCCTAAATAAATCAGTAATTCTTCTTCCATAACTATAAGAATGTGTTATATTTGATTGCTCTATCCACACTGTAACCCAAGTATCATTTAATCTTATGCATTTACATACTCCTCACAGTGTTCCGTTTGATTAGAGGTAATCCCACTACTCACTGCTGTAATGAGTGGATAGGGTTGTTTTAAATTTTGATTGGTCAGTAGTCTGACTAACAACCAATGACTAGCTGCTTTACAAAAGCTTTACATTTAAAACGAGTGCCAATATTGGACCAAATATGTTCACATAACGTTACGTCATAGAGAAAGGATTTTATTATGCCCAATTAACCCCTGCATAGCAGAATACTGCAGTAAAATTAATTGCGTGACAAACAAGTCTATCAAGTCGAATGAAATGTAAACAATGCTGTTTGGAAACGAACATACTTTCACCATTTTTAAAACCTTAAATCACTGTCCAAAGTTTTAGGGAAGACCCAGATTAAACATAGGACTGTCATGTTTATTGAACGAGAAGAATAGAAACACTCACTCAAGAGTTCAAGAATCAGAAGTAAATCCAGCAATGGGCAGAGAGGGATTTATCTGGCCATTGCTTCAGGAATATGGTGTATTTAGCACTAATTTCTTTTACATTGGTTTAGATGTAATATTGAATACATGTGAAAGAAATTAGTGCTAAATACACAATATTAAATGATACCTGGGTAGTGCCAGTTACTAAATTCCACTAAAAGATCAATACAATTAAAAGTACCTGAATTGCAACAAAAAAAACCCCTGAAGAATGGGAATTGTTAGATCACCAGAAAGCCAATACATCAATAGTGCTCTACATTCAATGACAATTTCATTCTTCACCAGGGATGTAATTACAAATATTTCTCATCAGACATTACGTGTGGTTTAACGGTCGAGAGCTAGACATTAAAGCCCCAATAACACTCTTGTTGTAACTGAATAATATGTCCCAATCTTTATTTTGGTCAACAAATTGTATTATTTTACAATATTCCAATTAATTGATGATATAAATTTCATCTTAACACACCTAATTTAAAAAATTGGAAAAATTCAACTAATTGTTTTGAAAAGTCTAACGTAAACCTTTTCAAATGTGACTTTGATTTAAAATATTTTCGAACCCTCTGGACAAGTAAAATAGGTTGTAATGGATAATTTACACAACAGGTAGGACACTTAAACATCTAGTACTTAGAATAAGGCTATTGTTTATTTTCTGGAGCTGCCAAGCCAGCAAGAGTGTTATTGTCCCTTTAAGTAATACATTGTTACTGCACGAGACATTAGCCGAGTGTTGTTTCAATATATTTCACAATGTCTTTAGCTCAAGACCTTTAAACAACTTAAAATACAGACACTATCCCGCACGTGCTTTTCAATGCAACATGTCACGCGAGTCCAATATTTCATTTAGTATAGATAATGTACGATTGGCAAGTCGTTGGAACATTATTGGAAATAATGGTATGCCAACATCCAGGCGTGGATCCAGGATTTTTTGCAGGGGGGGGGGGGGGTCTAGGTTTGATAATTTCTTAACTAATTGCGCTCAGAAAAATTTGGTAAATTAGATTCAATTTGGTGCATTCTGACGTATTTCGGGAAGGTAAATTCCAAAATCGCCAATAAAATCGCCCCCCCTGGACCCCCCCTCTGGATCCGCGCCTGACATCAATGGATGACGTCACATCTGTATTTTAATTTGGGTTAACAGACACAGAGTTAGGTCAAATAAATTCATTGTCAGCTTGGCAAAATATATGTAGGGTTAATAAACTTTGATTACAAATCTACATCGACCTGGTATTGTACTCAAAACTAACACTAATTACTGTCTGAACCATAGTAAAACAATAAAAAATTTCATTTTGTATCTATTCCCTTCATCTGATCTGCATATGTTTTTTGTGTCCTGTCCGGCATGTTTGGTGTAATTGTTTGTGTGTCTCCTCGGGCATAGTCATGTTATATCCAGACACATTGTATAATGTAGCCTGGACTCCGGTCTTAAAACGCAGAGTTAAGCTGACGTTTTTTTTGTTGTATGAAAATTTATCACAGATAAAAGGTTTGTAAAGGCTTTTCACACAACATTAAGCAGTTTTATTCTCTAAAATATAACTGGGACTACTGCCCCATGAGAGCCACGGTGGCTCAGTGAGTAGGATGTTGGCTCGCCAATCCGTGTTTTATCCCAGTGTTGGCTGGAAAGTTCATCAAGATTTTCCTGCGTGGTCCCCCTCTTGTCAGAATTGTAGAACAAAGGATCTGGGTAAGAATTGATAGTTTGGATGTGTTGAAAAACTGGTCCAATGAACGTAAAAGATCCCTTGGCAGTTGGAATTCGATATAAGAGTAGGCCGTAATGCCGCTGCCCAGGCAAAATTCACGAATAGCACACTGTATGGTGTTTACCTTTCTTCATTTTTTCAGTCAATGCTGGACAGTAGGATGTTAAACACCATTTCATACAAGACGAAAACATTAAAATTTTTTACCATGGCTTAGACAGTAGTATTTTATATATATTATTAAATCAACAATTCAAACAAAATAACAAAATAAATATATAGTCTCATATACACACACTATAATCATTAACACACAAAACAGAACTACAATAATTCAAGCACCGGTATTCTACATGTATCTGTCATTTAGAACTTTTGATTTTAGACTCTCAGACCTATTGAGGCGTCATGAGCACGTTTCAAGCATTTAAAGCTTTATAATGGCACAGGCGGATACAGGAATTTTTGCAGGAGGGGGTCTGCCATGCTCTTGTTAAGGAAATTTGGCAGTTGACAATGCATGATGCCATCATCCTCTCTAATTTATGTAGGCAAACATGCACATTGATCTTTTTAAAGAGAGTAATGCCACAACTTTGTTTGAGGTCAATTTTTGTAATGAATTTTACAATCACATTGTGATTCAAGTGATTCAGTTTCATTTATGCAAAGCATTACCGGTAATTGTGATATCAAACATGTCTATATCATTATTTCGCACTTAAAACATAAATCACATTCCACCATCTCTCCCGTAATCTGGAAAACCCTAGTAACACTGTTGAATGTGGTTTTGAGTAAACAAAGGAAAACTGTTTTGTTAATTAGCTACTGAATATAAAATCAATTTTATTTTGTCTTTTTAGATGATGATAATTAGAAACTCTTTCGGTGAAGGAGAAAAAAACCTATTATTATATACATGTATATATGTACTAAGTCCAAATATGGGTCACCAAAATTTGACTTGCTAGGTTTTTTCCAGATTACGGGAGATCTGATGATAAAGGAAAAAGCACATGACCATTATTTTACAAAAATTTTTTTATGTAACTTAGCAGGGTGGAAGCAATTTGACTGAAATTTTCAGTATATTCCCTTTACATTATTTAGTTTTTAACTACTATAGTGAGAACTGCCAGCTCTTTATCTAATCGCCCATAATGTATCTTTAATAAATGTTACACTAGTATGTTATGAACATGCTTAAAGAACACAATTGTTATAAATAATAATATAATCCAGAAAACAAGACAGTTACTATAAACTTGTACTAGTATAATTAACATTGAGGATGCTCGATTCACAGTTCTAGAATTGAATTCCAAAACTGGTGTCAATCAAGTGAAAAGGAGAATTTCCGAGTACAACGCATGTGTCGACTGTATAATAAATATCTCAACCAATCATGAGAGCTGAAACATATTTTTTACCTAAGAATACGTCACGATTCTACACACTCCACCTCAGCTGTCGGGACTGTGACAGTACTGAATTCCGCGTCACTCGATTGTAATTCTGTCAATTCGGGACGGGACGTTCTGGACTGTGAATCGAGCATTCCCATTGAAATAGTCAGAGGGTTGTATATAGCGTGCACACTACATGTATATCATAATGTCTGTCATTGAGATAACTGGCATGGTTTAAATTCCCAGGTTGCAAGTGACAAGGAGTAGGGTTGCCTGTCCAACCTCGTGGGTTTCCTCCCACTGCTAAAAGACCCCTACTCGCAAGTGAATTATTGAAATAAAATCGAACCATATGTTGGTCCCGAATTCGGAAATGACCTAGTTTGTGTTAAATGGACCTTAAACTTTATTATTCTCTTTAGAAATAGTAAGAATACATAACCTGATTTGTACAAATAAAATACTGGTAGTGGTATGGTCCTACTCCTAAATAGGTTTAGCTAATCGCCGATATGTAATGGACATGTTAAAATAACACGATTGTTCTTAAATAAATATCATTATTAACCCAGAAAACACTGAGTAAACTTGTAGTATTGGTATCACTCGACAAACCCCCACAGACGACAGTACCGTACATCTTACCTCAGTTGTATGACGAAGTGCGCCGCCATAGGAGCTACTTTCATGTTCCCGGATTTCAAATGACAATGCCCATGAAGAGTGTTTTATCATACAAAGCTTTCAATGTCTGAAGCTGGTTTTCTTTAAGGTTTCTCTGATTTTCTTTAGGGGGGTTGGGATGGCCTAGTGGTCTAGAGTGCCACGCTTCGACCTCTAGCTGGCCGGTCACCTCTGGCTTGCGGCTGTGGTTTCGAGCCCTGGTGTGAGCGTATGTGGCATGGAGATAGGGGCGCCTTCTCAACCTCGTGGGTTTCCTCCGGGCACTCCGGTTTCCTCCCACTGCTAAAGACCCCTGCGCGCATGCGAATTATTGAAATAAAATTAAAAACCATATGTTAGTCCCGAAATGACCTAGTTGTGTCGAGTGGACGTTAAACCCCATTTCTCTCTCTCTCTCTCTGATTTTCTTTAAACAAAGGACAACTTTGCAATGAAAGCTCTGCACGCTTTGAACGATGCCATTTTTAGAATTTCTTTCTTAAAGCGGCAAGTTTTCCTTTTAAGTAATCTGATAGCCAAATCGTAATTGTATGGTTGTAGCTACATACATATAACGTCATACAGCCGAGACTAGATGTAGGGTACCAGAATCTGACAAGGTTTGCCGAGTGGTCCTGGTATAGGCCTATAATAAAGTACCGGTGTTTAAAATGATTTTGACAACTAATATAATTATTGATTACAACACTAGTAACAAATTCCATAACATTATCTACAATATAATCAAAATGACACGACAGTTCCTGTAAACTTGTACTTGTGACTTGACAGTTAATGTAACTGGTACAAAATGACTTATTATTAAATATCTATTTTTAGGCCTACATATCTATAATTAACTTATTTATTAAATATCTTTTTTTTAAACATCTATAATTAATAACCAATAACATATTTTAAAAGAATGGTTTTATGTAACATTATCCATGATATAATCTGAATCAAAAAACACGACAGTTACTGTGATATCATCACGATAAAACCGTGATATACTGTTGGGTAATGTTAGCTGAGCCGACAACTGCAGGTGATCTTGACCGATGGCATTACGAATAAGATGCGTCGCAACGTTTGAATCCACTGTTTTATTGGCAAAACTCTTCTTTCGTTGAGTCAGCAACTGGTTTATGGCACCGAGCGTCATGTTTTCCCGAGGCAAATCAAAATTTACTAAAACCTGCCGTCCGTCCATGTGACCGGCAACTAACTGAATCACCTTTTCCGGCGATATCATGTCCCAGAGTCCATCAGACGCCAGAACGAGAAATTTGTCTTTTGGTGAAAGTTGATGATACTTTATTTCTGGTTCGGCTATTAAATATGGCGGAGTATTATAATTATTAGGGAGGAGTTTATCACCATAGACACTAATAAACGAATGAGGAAATCGGTTTGTGTTCATAATGTGTTTCAGATCTTTCGCATGCCATTTGTAGCGAACATCGCCAAATGCTCGAAACGGAGCTAAATCCCCAAATAATCGTCCATTTTTTATTACGTTGTTAGATTCGTTAGGATGCTGTTTCAGTATTCGGTTAACCTCACTCTCGTTATTTGCGTCATGTTGTTGGGTCAGTTCCTTTGCTTCCCAGTTATCTGCCCCTTTGTTTACCCCGAGAACAGCACGACAATCGCCAACATTCGCCACAAACATATCTGTACCATCTATATATGCTACGCACGCAACGGCTCCAGCAAACGCTATCGTCCATAGCTCTGTGTTCAGAACAGAACTGGTATTACCATTTAGAACTGTATTAGTCGTGACAGGCAATGCTTCACTTCCGATATCTTCATCAAGGCGGAGAAAAGCCTGCATCAAAATATCAGGCACATACTGATCGTCACTAAAATTAGTTAAGCTTTCCCTTGCAAACTTTCTCAAACTTTTAGCGTATAGTTCTCGAAGTTCTGAGTGTCTGTATTCAACACCGCCATGATACCAATGTAACAATTCTTTGTCCAGATCTATTTCACCATTTTTCACTCTTTCCACGACCTCTGACGGCGACAAGGCCACTGCTAAATAATTGAACAAGCGTTCATTGAGTGCTTGAGCGCACGCACATCCTGCATGCCCATCATAAACCCCAAATAAATATTTATTTCCATGGGGGAGTTTGGCCTCTCCTCTGCGATCTTCAATTGGATTGTTCGATCTTAATTGATTTGTTTCGAAACCGCGAATAGCGCCATTGTTTTCTTCTATCGAAGTTTCATTTAGGCGTAATATTGTTGTTACCTGGTGGGGTGTCAATCTTGGAGATTGTGAATCATCAAGCCCTTTATAATGTCTGGAACCAACGGTAAAAATACTGGGATTCGCCCTGTCGTTGGAGTGACTTCCCACTGAAAAATGTCTTACGGTTCGTGAACTTGTTTTTATCCATTCTGAAAAAATATCAATTTGTCCCTTGTGTTTTTTACTAATATAATGTCTAACACACTTTAACATTTCTCTGGTCGCTACTATATTTCTGAAACTAGAGCGTTTCTAAATCACTACATTCTCACGTTTATTTCACAACTTGAGTGCATGTTCCATTGATTGATGAATGAACGTCAATTCCGTTAGAGGTCGCTGGAGGGTGCAAGGTCAAGGACATCATAATATTTCGCACGTTGGTTATTTCGATTCAATGCCACTTTTTCATGATTTTCTAGTTCAAGACATTTGAAAATCATGATTATTTCCAGATTCTATGTGAGGTCATCACGTCTGCTAAAGAATGGAGGTGCTGTCATTTCAAGAGCGGTTCAAACGTCATCAGAAAACAATGCTGCAAATGCAGGTAGGTCTGTCGCAAATTGTGTTTGCGATTCGTGAATTATATAAATTCAAATTTGCATAATTTTAATGTAGATCAATATTTAGAGTTTTTTTTATAAACGAGTTTTGCTTAATTTAAGATTATGTTCGAATTTAAAGTCGTTTATTACGTCAATACAGATGTTCACTTCTCAAGTTAACAAATATTGATTACTGAATAAATTGATTATATAACTCTCAACAAGAAACTGTTATACTAAATAAATAGTAAATGGGTTTTTTTGCCAACTGGGTAACGTGCTAACCAAGATTAAAGTTAACATTTAAATAGTATCTTTGAAAGGCATATGTATAATTAAATAACAGCTAGACAGCTTTATGGATAACGTAACAATCACTTGGTTTATTAACTCAATTGCAACAATTCTACGATTCAATCTCACCGTGACCAATGAGTGTCCTCATTGAAACGTTGTACTTAATAAACATTGTGAATTACTATCCATAAATAAGTAAATAATTAGGCCTACATGTACATTTTTTACAATTACAAATTGTTATTATAATTATGATATTATCATCCAACTACCCCCCACCCGAACTCCTATTTATACTACGGTAAACAATAGTAATAAATATCATACAAACATTGCTTGAAAAAAGGTTTTGTCCAGATCCAACTTCATAGGTTAGATTTTTCGACCGGATCATCCTGTCACATAGTGTAGCCTAAGAAGGCTCTCACTCAACCCTATTCTTTTCATTATTCCAGCTGCAGAAAAATTGGAAATCAAAAAAGAATTGCCATCTCAAGATAGGAGACCTCTTTATTTAGATGTTCAAGCTACGACACCATTGGTAAGTAGATAGCCATGGATACGAACCCTGGTATAGCCACATTAATAGGGAATCGGACAGCACTGGCAGATTATGTTGGAGGAGTGACGGTGCTGAATCCAGACAGTGGCAGATTAAGGAGGTGTGGGGTGATTGGACAATTGCAGATAGTGGTACATGTAGATTAAGGAGGTGGGGGTATTGTAATATCTGGGCTCAATCCAGTAGCCAGGCGTAGAAATAATGTCAACACACTACTGAAGTAAAACCTGACATTTTTAACCCTTGTGCGTATACAAGGGGTCTTTTGGACCCCAACGACCATATCCTTAACGTTTGTGAGAAACTGGTTCATAATTGTCTAGCGAGAATTTTATACATTGTCAGCTACTTGATGTCAAGTATAATGCTGCAAATAGAATGGACGTGAGGTAGTGGCAACATTCATCATTTGATAAGAAATTACGAATATTACATTAACGGATACCAGGGGTCTTGTGGACCCCCCTTCCTTTTCATTTCAACATTTTGGTGGTTACAGGTGTCTAATTTGTCCTGCAATCGGTGCTAGCTTTGTATTAGGAATCTTTCTTACTGATGATATTGTTTTGGTTATTCTAGTAATCTAGATCTGAAAACAAATCAAGGTACTCTACCAACCCCATCAAAAGACGATTCTACATAGAACATGACAATGACGATATTTTTAGATTTGTATGGTTTCAGAAAAATCTTATAAATCTTATCATCACTGATAATACCTGAACTATTTTGTTTTAGTCTGATTGATTATTGTTCAGTCTTGATATGAAGCTATAGTTTGATCGTATTTGAATAAAATTGTTCACCCAAAAACCTATTTATGTCTGGGGTCTTAGATTACCCCTAGTAGCCGACAACGTTTTTCGTGCGACGTGTACGCACAAGGGTTAACATTATGATTGATATGTAATTAGAATAGAAATATCAACAAATCAGAGAAAATACTGAAATCTGTGGTGGACAGAATGACAAGTGCTTTGCATGTATTTCCACTCAAGCTTGCCAGTATCCAGTAAGAAATTTGACATGTATTGTTGATTCTTAAAGGAGCTATATCGCTATTCTCTGGCACCTAGAAATGGACACATGGGTCACAAAGACTCACAATGTATATAATAATGTAATATGAATGTATATATAAACTGTTTTACATTCAGTTGTTTCTGTTTTTACTGTAATTTCTAATCAGTTATGTTGAGCGAAATACAAGATAAGTCCAAATTGAATGACAGCCTTTGGTGTCTGGTTATTCCAGTCTAAGCTACAGCAGTAGTATTTTCCTATATGGGATATGTATAGCCTCGTTCATAGAGTCGTTTCATTCTGGCTTGTGATTTGTGTGCCAATTTGATAATTTTCAATTTGTTTTAAATAATAGATATCAGAAGCCCATCTTTTCACTGTAATATAACAATATTAAATACCGATTTAAATTGATCAATAAGTCTCGTTTACAATGTTGAAGACTGTGGATGATATTGAGTTACACACTTGCCTCCTTTAAATTCTTTTTGTAATTAATACATGTGGGAGAGTGAATAGAATGTCTCTTTAATGACACCCGTCCGTTGTCTTGCTTACACATGTAGCTATGGTAACCTTGCTCGCCGGGAAGCGTCTGCACGTGCGAGAGGGGAGAGAGAGTTGTCAGTTGAGTTGATAGCAGCCGTACTGTACACACACAGCAAGCAGCACCGCTGTCCTGTGTTGAATGTATAGTTGGACGAAATAAAGTCTCTTCAACAATCAACGATTTAATTTATCATTTTCTGTGCCGTGTCTTTTGGCTCGGTCACAATTGGCGTCGCCGATAGGATCTGAAAGATAATTTGACCACTTCGACATCGTTTGGAAGATTCAAGACAAGTCATCCATTCAATAGATTTATCCATGCCTGGTGAGATCTTTCCTTTTACCGAATGGCCTTTTTCTAAATTGATTTATATTTATTTACGTTTGATAAGTATGAATAAGTCTTGTCTGCTATGAGTTTAACTAAATTGCAAAGATTTTTAGAAAAACCGTTACCAAGTATAGTGAACAGACAGCAGAGCGTCGCTATATTACTTACAGACAGTAAGGGCCGGTATTTGGAGTCACAATATTCAAGTGACGGTACGCTTACTATAAAATTTGAAACTGTCAGTGGCCGAAATACCAAACAGGGAATAGATTATTTGGAAGAAAATTTGCCAAAATTTATTGAAGATTTTTCGTCAGTTGTTGTCTACGTGTGGTTGGGCACGTGTGATGTTACGTCAAAAGTTGGAAATTTAATTACTGTTAAACCTGAAAGTAGTGACCCAGTTTCTTTTGTCTTGTCTCAATATAGAAGAGCTGTAAATATCGTACAAAACTTCCCAACTTGTCGCATAAAATTTATAGAACTGCCTCCTATATTAATATCGAAATATAACTGTACACAGTTGGGGTGTAATTCGGAACAGTATAAATTACAGGACAAATCTGTCAATCGTTACATATCTCAAATTAACAGGGAAATTAAACTGTTGAATTTGTCCCAACACGAATCAACATTGGGCTTTTCGAACGACGTTTTTCGCTTTCGCAGAAATAAGAGCGGTAATGCCCGTGTTACTGTTACGTCACAGTTACTGTCAGACGGCGTTCATCCAGTAAAGCTATTGGCCAAGTGTTGGTTGCATCACCTTATGATTGACATTGTAGCGTGTTGTTTTTCAAACTAAACTTTGACGGCTTAAAGTGACACTCGCACGGCAATGGAGAATGCTCTGTTGTGTGCGGTACTTTATTAATGATTCTGTTTTTCATAAGTAGAGAAAGCTCTACTGTGGCTATTTTGTTTGACGTTAGTTTTTGTAATTTAGAAATATATAGGACTCAATCATTTTGTTCGACAATTTATAGTGTTAAAGTATTGTTTAAGTGTTAGCGTGGCGAGAGCTCCACGGAATATACACGTATGTTTAAATTGTCACTATTTTTGTATTGTTTTTGTACCTTGCTAACTATGGCTAGCGGAGGTAAATCTAGAGATGATTATCGTGCCGAAATCGAACGCTTAAGGAGGGAATTATCATCTACACGATTTTCGTCAAGAGTTCCACCCACACCTTTACGAACTCCAGATTCCAGATTTTTATTCCACCCAGAATCAGAATCCACCCAACTCCATACTTCCAACCCAGTTGTATATATCGATAGAACCAGAGAACCAAGGAAATTCAGTGGTACGTGGAAGTCGCTTGATGGTGTCTCTGTACACGAATGGATAGAGGGCATTCAAGGTTATGTCTCTACATTAAATTTGCCTAAGTTAGAAGAAGCTCGATTGATATATTCGTATCTAGAGGGAGATGCGAAAGCAGAGGTTAAGCTTAGACAAGTTCAAAATGACCCGACCGGTATCTTTAAAGTCCTACGTGAAACATTTTCCGAACCACATTCAACATCGCAGTTACTCCGATTATTTTACGAAAGGCGCCAACGACCAGGAGAGAGTGTACGAGAATTTTCATATAGCATTCGTGACATTATGGACCGAGTTCATAGAAAGGATCCATTAAAAGCTGTATGTGAGACTGCAGTTAGAGATCATTTCGTTGATGGCTTGAGCGATTCCTATCTGCGCAAGGAATTGAAGAAACAAATCCGAGAAAACCCAGGGTTGACTTTCCTCGACGTGAGACAGTCTGCCTTGGAATGGTCAGAGGATGATTGTAAATCACGAAGATGTCCTACAGCTCTTTCCGAAGAAGTAACATTAAAAGATTCTGAAATTATTCATATGAAGAAATTGTTGGAGTCTCAACAGGAGCAAATCACGAAACTTCAGTCGATGTTAAATCAACGTACCAGTAATCGACGTTGTTATCGGTGCGATAAGCCAGGGCACCTGCAACGTAATTGTCCCGATTTACCCAAAAAGCAGGAAAACCAAGGACGCCCTTAACTGCGAGTCGAGATAGGGGCGTGAGTCAACCCAAAGACTCATCTTCTGTTAGTTTTAGTTCGACTGTCGGGGATTGCCCTGAGGTTGAAGTTGAAATTGAGAATTCAACTTGCAGATTTTTATTTGATACTGGATCTCAAGTTTCAACTATCGTACAGTCATTTTATGAGAAATATTTGAAACCTTCAGCTGACCTTCATGAAACTTCATTTCTCACTGTTCGTGCAGCAAATGGTCTTGAGCTGCCTTACATTGGGATTATCCAGGCTAATTTAAAAATATTTGGAAGCATTGTACCAAATCAGTTTTTACTTGTAGTGAAGGACCCTAGTGATCCAGCTACACGGAAACGGAAGCAAATGGTACCAGGATTGCTGGGTATGAACGTTATCCGTCATTGTTGGTCTATTATTGAACATTTGGCGAAAGATAAACATTTCGTAGATCAGATTTTTGTTGAGAATGTTACTGCAACGTTATCGCGAAACGAAAAGAACCTTCTTGGATTTGTTAAGGTCGCCGGAAAAACTCCTGTAGTTTTGCCTTCGAAGTGTATTACAGCAGTGCGGGTAACTGGTCCTCGTTTACCTTGCAATGTCTCAGCTTTTGTAGAAGAACTATGCACTAGAACGCATATACCAAATGATGTTGTTGTTTGTAACACTATTATCCAATCAACTGAAAATCGTTATGTCCAAGTTGCTAATTTTTCAGAATCTGATATTAACCTGAAACCCAGAACTCGTATAGGTGCAGTGGTGGCAGCGGATATAGATACTGAAAGCATAAAACTGTCTGTGAACCATGATCACGTATTTGTTGAAAGAGTGACAGAGGATATATTGCTCGAAGTTGGGGAGAACCCTGTTATTCCACCTGTACCTATTCCAGAAACTCTTGATAATGTTCAGCGTCAGCAGCTGGAGGATTTACTACTGAAATATTCCAACGTTTTTAGTAAAGGAGAGGATGACATAGGCTATACATCAACTATAACTCATCAGATTCACCTTACAGATCAAGTTCCCGTAAAATTACCATATCGACGTATACCACCTGCACAGCTTGATGAGGTACGAAAGCATATTCAAAAACTGGTAGATATGAATGTTGTAGTTCCAAGTTACAGTCCGTATTCTTCACCGATAGTGATTGTCCGGAAGAAGACTGGTGAGTTGAGACTATGTGTTGATTACAGACACTTAAACGCAAAGACAGTTAAGGATTCTTTTCCTTTGCCCCGTATCGAGGAAAGCCTTGATGCGATGCACGGAAGCTGTTGGTTTAGTTCTCTAGATTTAGCATCCGGGTATAACCAGATCGCGATGGATAAACAAGACCAGCCCAAAACGGCGTTCACAACCCCGTTCGGACTATTTGAATTCAAACGTATGCCGTTTGGCGTATGTAACGGACCTGGAACTTTTCAACGTTTGATGCAGAGTTGTTTCCGAGAAGATGTTTTAAAGATCCTGCTGATATATCTAGATGACCTTATAGTGTTCGCCAGATCTTTTTCGGAGCATCTTGAGAGACTCGATCATGTTTTTAGTGTTTTGAGTAGTCATGGACTTAAATTGAAGCCCTCAAAGTGCTTCTTCTGTTGTTCTGAGGTTCGTTATCTCGGACACGTCGTTTCAGCAAGTGGCATAGCCACTGACCCAGATAAAATAAAAGCAGTGCAGTCATGGGATCAGCCCACAACCGTTAAGGAGCTGAGAACATTTTTAGGATTCTGTGGATTTTACCGCAGGTATGTGAAAGACTACGCCAAAATAACATTACCGTTACACAGTCTTCTGAAACAAGCAGAAACTGAGAAAAAGAAGGGCATATCTTCTTTGTGGACAGACAAATGTACCAAATCATTCGATCTTTTACGTGAAAAACTTACCAGTGCGCCAATTTTGGGTTACGCAGATTTTTCACAGCCATTTCATGTGGAAATTGACGCATGTAATGATGGACTGGGAGCAGTTTTATCTCAGTATCAGCATGGTCAATTGCGTGTCATTTCGTACGCCAGTAGAACTCTACGTGGACCTGAACGGAACATTGAAAATTACAGTTCAAGAAAACTGGAAATGTTAGGTCTTAAGTGGGCTCTCTGTGAGAAATTTCGTGATTACTTGATAGGTCGGAAATTTGTTGTATATTCGGATAATAATCCGTTGTGTCATTTGAAGTCAGCTAAACTGAGTGCAGTTGAACAGCGTTGGTTGTCAGATCTTGCGGTGTTTGACTTTGAACTAAAATATAAACCCGGGAAAGCTAATAACAATGCAGATTCTTTGTCTAGGAAACATGAAAATGTGGCTGAAAGCAGTTACATTGCTGTTGACATAAAAGTGAAAATTGAAGAAGTAACCAAATCATCGTTTGTTCCGCCATGTTTAAGAGAACATGTGATCTTAGATTTGGATTCTCCGGTATATTGTGAAAGTTTAGGGATGTTGCCGTCCTACTCTCACGAAAATTTACAAAGTCTTCAAAGTGCAGACTCAACCATTAACACTTTTAGATCCTTCTGGGAGAAGGGTAAATCACCAACCAGATCCCAGAAAAGGGAGTTATCCAGGGATGTGCTGATATTGTTCCGACAATCCAAACGATTATTGCTAAGGAATGGTGTTTTATGTAGAAAAATATTCGATCCTTTGGTTGGTGATGTTGAGCAGTTAGTTCTTCCAGGTTCCTTGAAGGAGACGGTTCTGGAAAATCTGCATGATAAAGCAGGTCACCAAGGAATTGAACGAACATTTAATCTTGTGCGGTCCAGGTGTTATTGGCCCGGTATGTGGAAAGATGTTCAAGCCAAATGCAAGAACTGTTCACGATGTGTGATTGCCAAACCAAACCCTGTTCTCCATGCTTCAATGAAAAACCTGTTAGCCTCGAAACCTCTAGAGGTGATTGCAATTGATTTCACCTTATTAGATCCATCATCTAATGGTATGGAAAATGTTCTGGTGATTACTGATGTATTTTCAAAATTTAGTATAGCAGTTGCAACAAAAGATCAGAAAGCTTCTACTACAGCTAAAGTTCTGGTAAAGGAATGGTTTGTAAGATATGGTGTACCAAGACGAATCCATTCAGACCAAGGACGAAATTTTGAGTCTGATGTTATTAAGCATTTATGCATGTTGTATGGTATCAAGAAGAGCCGAACTACCCCTTATCACCCCCAAGGTAATGGTCAAACGGAGAGATTTAACCGAACCTTACACAACCTGCTAAGAACTTTATCACCTAGTGCTAAGAGGCGTTGGCCAGATCATTTACCGGAATTAACTTTCATGTATAATACATCTACACATTCATCTACTGGATATACTCCTTATTTCCTGATGTTTGGTCGGAACCCGATACTTCCCATTGATGTATTACTAGGCGATTCAATCGGACATTCAGAGTCATGGGTATGTGATCACCAAAAACGTCTTCAGCAGTGTTATTCTCGAGCATATGGGATGTTACTTTCTTCTGCTGATCAACGTAATGAACACGATACAAAGGCGTGTGATGCTCCCTTGAAGCCTGGACAGCTTGTATATTACAAAGCTAGAGGAATTTTAGGACGAAACAAGATCCAGGATCATTGGTCTTCCATTGTTTATTCGGTGATTGAGAGAATTAGTGGTGAAAATCATGTTTATGTTATCAGCCCAGTGGATGATTCTGGTCTTACCAAAACAGTACATCGCACCGAGTTAAAGTTGTGTCCACCAACTGTTCACGATCCATTGAATACCGGTATATCAGATGCAGAGGTTGAACTATCTGTTGACCCGTTGGATGATTCGTACGGTAATCATGTTGAACAGCCTGTTGATATTGGGAATACTTCGTTGCCCAATGATGATCACGAAATGGCGTCAGAAGAGCGATCCAATCTTAATGACGATTCCGATTCTACCTCGACATTGTTATTTAATCATACAGACATTCGGCGATCGGCGCGTGAAAATAAAGGAACCCATAGCAATCTTCATAAGCTACCTATTAGTGCAGTTAATTCAGTTTCAGCGGTCGATTCAGATTATTCTCGTATTATGATTGAATTAAGTAATTCTTTAGTAGCTACAGCACTTCGAGAAGTGGGGTCTTTATTGAAATCAAATACGAACAGCTCTGTTTGAATTTTTGTCATGTTTTAAGATGTTGTTAGTTTTGTGTTTTTCATTCTTTGTCTCGCAGATTTTCATTTTATGTTTCAATTTTGCTAAATGCAGGGACGCATTTATTGTAAAGTTGGGGAGAATGTGGGAGAGTGAATAGAATGTCTCTTTAATGACACCCGTTGTCTTGCTTACACATGTAGCTATGGTAACCTTGCTCGCCGGGAAGCGTCTGCACGTGCGAGAGGGGAGAGAGAGTTGTCAGTTGAGTTGATAGCAGCCGTACTGTACACACACAGCAAGCAGCACCGCTGTCCTGTGTTGAATGTATAGTTGGACGAAATAAAGTCTCTTCAACAATCAACGATTTAATTTATCATTTTCTGTGCCGTGTCTTTTGGCTCGGTCACATACATTTATTGGAAGTAACTTCCTATTTGACTGTAGATATTGAAATTAAATGGATACAATTGCTCAAATTAAGAGATCCAGATTTGGAAAACCAAAATAGTTGATGTGTATGGTAATTCAGAATTAAATGAAATGAAATGGGGTTTAACGTCCTATTCTTATGCACCTGACCGGGGCTAATGGAAGACGGGCATACGCCATACAGTGTGTTATGAGGGAAATTTTGCCCGGGCAGCGGCGCTACAGCCTACTCTTATATCGAATTCCAACTGCCAAGGGATCTTTTACGTGCACTCCAATGTGTACACGGGACCTCGGTTTTTCGTCCCATCCAAACGACTAGGCAGCTGTCCTTGTCAGGCCCTCCTTCTGTATTACTGACAAGGGGAAACCACGCCGGAAAATCGAGATGAAATTCAGAATAAAAATTGTTTTTTATTTTTCAAGGACCCAAGAGTGTTGGATGCTATGATGCCATATCAAGTGAGTTACTATGGAAACCCACATTCCAGAACACATGCATATGGTTGGGAAAGTGAAACAGCCATGGAAAATGCGAGAAAAGTGAGTTAATAGATAATTATATGTTAAGATTCCTTGTCACGATTTGCCATGTAGTCAGCTATTGCGCTAATTGTGTTTTATAAATTTGGGCTATTAGTTCGAAAGGTAATTATTTGTCTGTAGGATATTTTAAGGTTTTCTAATTGTGACTTATAAATTTATGTTATTAGGCCGAAAGGTGTTTGTTTGATGGATATCTTATAGTTTGGGTTACATTGGGATAACAGTCCAGAAAAAACCCACTCTTGTCTTTCCACTCCATTTATCCAACAATTCAACACACCTGTATTATTATTTTAAAACCTATTTGTATCCAGTTACAACTTAGGAATGCATGATTATTTGTCGATAAACTGAATACTGATGCTGTATTTTCAGCAAGTCGCTAGTTTAATTGGAGCAGACCCAAGGGAGATAATCTTTACAAGTGGTGCGACAGAATCAAATAATATAGCTATAAAAGGCGTGGCCCGATTTTATAAAAGTAAAAAGAATCATGTGATAACAACACAAACGGTAAGTAGACTTTATTTCCCAGTCATATTATTGGGGCATTGTTTGGTTTTGGGGTTTGGCTTCCATTTGACATAGAGTAGGGCATTTTGTGACTAACGCAATTGCAACCTTATTTTAATAATTCGCCAGGGGTCTTTAGCTGTGGAAGGAAATCAGAAGACCCGAAAAAAAACCTTGAGGTTGGACAGACAACCCTACCCCTTGACTCAATGACTGAAATGAAATGAATTAGGATTTAATGTCCTACTCTTCTGTTCCAACTGGGGGGGGGGGGGTTGGGATGGCCTTGTGGTCTAGAGTTCCGCGCTTCGACCTCTAGCTGGCCGGTCACCTCTGGCTTGCGGCTGTGGTTTCGATCCCTGGTGTGAGCGTATGTGGCATGGAGATAGGGGCGCCTTCTCAACCTCGTGGGTTTCCTCCGGGCACTCCGGTTTCCTCCCACTGCTAAAGACCCCTACGCGCAAGCGAATTATTGAAATAAAATTGAAACCATATGTTAGTCCCAAAATGACCTAGTTTGTGTCGAGTGGACGTTAAACCCCATTTCTCTCTCTGATCCAACTGGGCTAATGAAGAAGCGTATATGCCATACACTGTGCTATGAGTGCAGGGGCGGATTGGACTGTCGTTGCCCGAAGGGCCGGTCTGACGATCTTTTTTTTGTCCAATTCGTCTAAAAAAAACTTTTTCTGCTGAACATTAAATGGGTGGGGGGGAGGTATTGGACCGGCCATAGAGCGATGATGATCATGTTGTATGTGACCGGTGGCTTTAACGGACCTCCATGCCATCACTGGAGTCTGGAATGGGCTGGTATAGTAGACTTTCTAGGCTGGGTGTGGTTGGTGTGGGCCGGAATTCGGAATCATTGGGGATTCCGAATTTCATCCGAAAATTTCATCGGATTCATAGGTCAAATGGTCACAATTTTCTGAACTAGTCCCTTTTTTTACCCAGTTAAATTCTCTTGACTCTTGACGATACAATGATAATACCTTAATTAATAATATGACGATATGATAATTTCACAGGTTAATGGTTGTAAATTATTTGCAGGTCGGGATATATTATTTCATAGAGATTATAATCAGATATGCCACCAAATCGCATATTTGGGGTTCATTTTTCAAAAATTTCCAGGGGCTGCGCAGTCAGTAAAATGGGCCGCTCCGAAACGGGAGCCCAGGCCGGTTCCCGGCCCCAATCTGCCCCTGGCTCTGAGGGTAATTTTGCCCGGGTAGCGGCACTATGACCTACTTTTATATCTAATTCCAACCGCCAAGGGATCTTTTATGTGCACACTTATGTATACACAGGACCTCAAGACCCAATAGATATTTCAAGTCAAGTCGTAAGTCCGGTCATTGATGCAACCCAAGTCAGACTTTAGTTCCCAACTCTGCAAGCATAATTATTACCAGACATGTTTATTAATTTCTAGAAACTGTTTTAATTGCAGGAACATAAATGTGTGTTAGATTCTTGTCGTGTATTAGAAGGAGAAGGTTTTGATGTCACATATTTACCAGTTAAACAAAATGGTATTGTTGATATGAAGGTAAATTATTAACTTGGTATAAAATTGGTATTGTTGATATGAAGATATACAATAGTTATTGTATTTTGTGTATATTGATATTTATAATATTTGATATTTTTGATATTTGATACATGTATTTATAATATTTTGTGTATATTTAGTATATATAATATATGACATTTACAATATTTGATAATTATAATATTTGATATTTATAATATTTGATATTTACAATATTTGATATTTACAATATTTGATATTTATAATATTTTGTATATATTTGATATTTATAATATTTTGTGTATATTTGATATTTATAGTATTTTGTATATATTTATAATATTTTGTGTATATTTGATATTTATAGTATTTTGTGTATAATTGATATATATAATATTTTGTGTATATTTATAGTTATTAGAAGAAACAATACGACCAGAAACATCTCTTGTATCTATAATGACAGTAAATAATGAAATAGGAGTTAAACAACCAGTAGCAGATATAGGTAAACAAACTCTTCATACTGGTATGGTTGACTAGTCTCACATTAGATCATAAGGTCTGTCATCGAGTCACCTGTCCAGCCTCGTGGGTTTTCTCCGGGTACTCTGGTTTCCTCCCAATGCTAATTAAAGACCCCTACACACAAACGAATTATTGAAATAAAATTAAACCATCTGTTAATCCCGAAATGACCTAGTTTGTGACTTAAACCCCATATCTCTCTCTCTCTATCTCTCTCTGTCATTGAGTCAACTACTGTGGTTTCAACCCAAAGCTTATGTGACATAGAGTAGGGTCGTCTGCCAAATTTCTTGGATTTTCTGTGGTTTCTCCGGTTCCTCCTTTTGCTAAATGGACCTAAGCAGTTACTGGTAATTGAAATAAGATTATACCACATTAGTCCTGAAATGATTTAGTTTATTTCATGTGGATATAAAACCCCATCTTCCATACCTGCATACTGATGTCTGATCAAAATTTTCCCTTCATATCACCTGTGTTATCAGAGAAATTAAACGTGTAATTCATCCATTCTGATGTTATTAATTCACATTTTAATTGTTTTTTCTTTTCATTACAGGTGATTTATGTAGATCAAAGAAAGTTTTCTTCCATACGGATGCAGCCCAGGCAGTGGGTAAAATCCCAGTTAATGTTAACGATATGAAGATTGATCTTCTATCTATTAGTGGACATAAAATATACGGACCTAAAGGTAGGTTTTAATTATCTTTTAATATACGCTTTGAATCCTAAGGTTTTTCATTGAGTCAAGGTTGTGTGAGAGAGAGAGGTGGGGTTTAACGTCCACTCGACACAAACTAGGTCATTTTGGGACTAACATATGGTTTTAATTTTATTTCAATAATTCGCTTGCGCGTAGGGGTCTTTAGCAGTGGGAGGAAACCGGAGTGCCCAGAGGAAACCCACGAGGTTGAGAAGGCGCCCCTATCTCCATGCCACATATGCTCACACCAGGGATCGGAACCACAGCCGCAAGCCAGAGGTGAACGGTCAGCTAGAGGCCTAAGGGCGGCACTCTAGACCACTAGGTACCACCCCCCCCACCCCCACCCTCCCCCGAGTCAAGGTTGAAGTTTGGATCTCAGGCTTGTATGAGAGAGTTGTATGGCTAAATGGTTAGCATGGCGAACCATCGCATTGTAAGGTCTGGTATTGAGTCAACTGGTTGGGTTCGATTCTCCACTTGTACATGACAAGGAGTAGGGTCACCTGTCCAACCATATGGATTTTCTCTGCTGGGTCCTATGGTTTTTTCCCACTGCCAAAGACCCCTACGTGCAAGCGAATTATTGAAATATAAATGAACTGTATGTTAGTCCCAAAATGACCAGTGTGTATTGAGTGGACATTAATTGTTTGTCAGATGATGACCGAGAGACATTAATTATTTCATTAACTATAATCTATTTTAGGTGTTGGTGCTTTGTATGTCAGACGTCGACCGAGAGTTCGTGTTGAAGCACCACAATCAGGAGGAGGACAGGAGCGTGGAATGAGGAGTGGAACAGTACCGACACCTCTTGTTGTAGGTTTGGGTGCTGCTTGTGAAATAGCTAGTGAAGAAATGGAGGTATGTGATAACAATTATTCTAACAGCCATTAAATATTATTAGGATCCTTGCAGTGCCCAAGAAAGTTTGTCAAGATTTTCCCACATGGTTTCCCCTGGCAAGGGACGATGTGAATTCATTTCGACGGGATGAAAAACTCTGGTACTGTGCACAGATTGGCGTCCCCTTAAAAGGACCCTTGGCAGTTGGAATGCAATGTAAGAGTTGGCCGTGGCAAAATGAACCTAATAGCACACTGTAGTGTATGGCATATGCTCATCTCCATTATGCCAGTCGGGGCAGAACAGTAGGACGTTAAATCACCATTTCATTCACTGATTTTGTTAAAGAAAGAAAGAGAGAAAGAGAGGAAAATGGGGTTTAATGTCCACTCAACTCAAATTAGTCTTACAGCCATTAAATACTCATCAAGACAGGTTTAGCTGTGAACTATTAAAGGCCTTTTTGTGACTCGGGGAAGGTTTGAGACGATTTGGTGAACAGTAGTTTTGTAGGGTTTCAAGAGAACTGGAGTCAAGTTGATAATTGCTGCAAAATTGAACAATTATAATTTGTATTTACAATACATCCAGTCATTTACAGACTATTTAGAAAGCATTTATTTTATTGTTGTAATTTTGGTTTCAGTATGATTGTAGAAGAGTTAATATGTTATCAAAGAGATTATTAGATAAAATTATGTCAAATGTTTCACATGTTATTAGAAATGGTGATTCTGAAGAAACTTATCCTGGTAAGTCATCATCATCATTTTTATTATCATCATCATTGTTATTGTCCATCATCATTGTTATCATCATCATCATTGTTGTTATCATCATCATTATCATCATTGGGAGGTTGGGATGGCCTAGTGTGCCGCGCTTCGACTTCTAGCTGGCCGGTCACCTCTGGCTTGCAGCGGTGGTTTCGATCCCTGATGTGAGCGTATGTGGCATGGAGCTAGGGGTGCCTTCTCAACCTCGTGGGTTTCCTCTGGGCACTCCGGTTTCCTCCCGCTGCTAAAGACCCCTATGTGCAAGCGAATTATTGAAATAAAATTAAACCATATGTTAGTCCCAAAATGACCTAGTTTGTGTTGAGTGGACATTAAACCACATTTCTCTCTCTCTCCATCATCATTGTTATTATCTATATCATTGTTATCATCATTGTAATCGTCATCATTGTTATCATCATCATCATCATTGTTATTATCATTGTAATCATCATCATTGTAATCATCATTATTGTCATTGTAATTAACATTGTAATCACCATCATCTTTGTCATCATCATTGTAATCGCCATTATCATTGTAATCACCATCATCATCTGCATCACCACCATCATCATCATTGTAATCACCATTATCATTGTAATCGTCATCACCATCATCATCATTGTAATCACATTATCATTATTGTAATCTTCATTGTCATTGTAATCATCATCATCATTGTAATCATCATAGTTGTTATCATCATCATCATCACATGGTTGTCCAGAGTAGTCTCCTTTTATTAGGTATGAGCATAGAGGTATTTAGCATTCGGAGGAAAATGGGTGACCTACAGAATCCCACGAGGTTGGACTTCTTAATTGTTACTTACAATCAAAACCACGCCACTTGATTTCGAGTGATGTAAATCTGGTTTTTTTTACAGGTTGTTTGAATCTGTCGTTTGCATATGTTGAAGGTGAAAGTTTATTAATGGCCATCAAAGATATAGCTGTATCTTCAGGAAGGTTTGTACAATGTTATATTAAAGTTATAGCTGTATCTTCAGGAAGGTTTGTATAATGTTATATTCACACTGGCTCGCTAGCCTGGAGGTCCTGTGTTCGATTCCTGCATTGGCGAGAAAGTTTAGTCAGATGAAAAACCTTAGCAGATGGAATTCGATATATGAGTAGGCTGTAGTGTAGCTGACCAGGCGAAATTTCCCTAATAGCACACTGTATGGTGTGTGCCGGTCATCATTATTCCAGTAGGAGTAGGACATTAAACTCTATTTCATTTCATAAATTCACATCCTAGGATGGTACATGTGATTTTAGTAGGACGTTAAACCCCATTTCATTTCATTTTATTTACATGTGATTTTAATTGTGGTCTGAAAATTCAGTGACTTTTCGTAGTCCTCTGTCTTGACAAGCATGTACATACTGCAGACTGCAGACATGGAACCCATGGTTTGGTCAATATTAGATGGTATATGTTTTGATGTCTAGCAACCTATGGTTAAAATCTTGTGTTTCAGTGCGTGTACATCTGCATCATTAGAACCCTCCTATGTATTAAGAGCCATTGGAACTGATGAAGATTTAGCACATTCGTCTATCAGGTAGGTCCACTTAATTTAGTTATTGTTCATTACTCCAGAATGATACCATGGTCCACTGAGTGTTACTCCAGGATAATGCCATGGTTCACGAAGTATTAACCCAGAACGATGCCATGGTCTACTGAGTATGACTCCAGAACAATACCATGGTCCGCTGAATACGGCCCAGATCGATACTATGGTCCAGAACGATACCATGGTCCATTGAGTATTACTCCAGAATGATGCCATGGTCCATTAAGTATCACTCCAGAATGATGCCATGGTCCATTAAGTATTACTCCAGAATGATGCCATGGTCCACCGACGCTTACCTCAGAAGATGCCATGTATTATCCTCATTTCTCGGTCTCTGCCTCGTTACTATAGTTGGCAGACTTTCAGGTGAGATTTATTTTATATTTGTAGATTTGGAATTGGTCGTTTCACAACAGAAGAAGAAGTTGATTACACAGCTGAAAAATGTATCGAACACGCCACTAGGCTACGAGAAATGAGGTATGTTGATATTGTAAAGTAAATAGAATCGACTCAATTGCAGGCCCAGGACTCTGTAGTGCAGTAGATGCTTACAACTGGCCCTTGGATTCATTCAAATGATTTGATATTTGTTTATTTCGTGCAATGTATGTATGTCCGCTGGATTGTCTTGTTGGTCCCATGTTCATGTCATAAAATAAAAATATGGTTTCTATTAAAGACTTGCAGGGTGGATAATTGATTTAACGCATGGGTTTTCTCCAGGTTCCTCCCACTGCTATAAACTCCTTACGGGCAACAGTAGGAAGTTAAACATAATTTCATTTGTATTGTTTTTTATGATTCGAATTTTGTGCTTTTCAGTCCATTGTGGGAGATGGTGCAGGAGGGAATAGATCTCAAGACTATTAAATGGAGTCAACATTAACTTGTTGTGAAGAACACAGTTAAACTTCTGGAGGCATTCAGGGTAACACTTTACTACCCCCGAAAAGTGTACATGGTGATATTTTACTACCCTCAAGATGTACACCGGACGAAAGGGTTTGACTTGTTTCTTCTGTATGCAATTCAAGTGGTTTAATATTTATTTGGTTTCAGATGGTACCAAATTTATCACCGCCAAGAACTGATTTCTTCTATTGGGATATTATTGCTACAGAGCTTTCGTACAATCTAACTGTTTTTTTACCAGTATAACTTTTTATTTATGTATGTGGCTGGGCGGGGAGGTTGTTGGGGCATGGGGGAATCGTCTAACATGTGGGCTTTAGATCGTAAGGTCTATCATTTGGTCATGTGACAATTTTCTGATTTTGCGTTGAAAATTTGCAAAAGGATGCACCTCATTCAACTCACCATAAGAAAGACCCCAGCATTAGATTTAAATGTTGTTTAAAAATAGAAATCACAGATGAGGACTTCTATTAGATATATGTCATTGTAAAGATTATTAGACCTATTGATATTGTAAATAGTATATTCACATCTGTTTGTAATAAATTTAACTGCATATTACAATAACTGTCTTGTTCTTCATTTTATTACTGAAATGTAATCCAATTTTGTTGTTTAGGGTGGGGTGGGGAAATGGTTAATGGTTTTTCCTTCAGTCATGTAGCATGACAAGGAGTAGGGTCCTCTTGGGTTTTTTCCGGGTCTTCCGGTTTCTTCCCTCTGATAAAGACCCCTACGAAATAAAATTGAACCACATGTTATTCTCAAAATGACTTAGTTTGTGCTGAGTGGATGTTAACTCCATTTCTCTCTATATTGTTCTCAGGCTTGTCTATCTGTCGTGGGGTTGGTGACTCTGTCGCCCATCTTTACTGTGAATGCAGTAAAGGCAACAGTTGCCTGTCCATTGACTTGCATTTTTACACAGTTCTTTTGTTCATGTGTGTCTGGGGTTATTGACCTTTATATTCATGAAATGGGCAACAGTAATGAATATCTGTGAAGCGTTTAATAGTAAATAATGAGCCAAAGGAATAACAATGTTTTGTAAAAATTGGTCTACTCTTTAGAATTCCAACTTTCCAATTTTCTTTTAGTACAGGCCAGGGGGCCTCGATTGTTCGTTTCATACGAACCACTAGATACCAACACCTAACACTTTTCGAGATCAACACTTGGGTACAATTAGTAACCAGCACGCCTCTAATAAGAACTCACTATCAGCAGCAGCAGCAGCAGCAACATCATCATCATCATCAACATTATCATTATCATCCAATATCTATGTTTGATTTAAGGGGAGGGTTGTTAGTTTGTAATTAACTCGTCTGAATATAAAACAAAAACCTTCATAAAAAAAAATTATTATTACTTTATTTGTGTAAGAAATAATATACAAATGGCTGTGTGAAATCAATATAGATATCAATGTAAACTTCAAATGGCAAGAACTTAGAGATATTATTTTCCAATCTGGACCACAATTAATAGCAACCCAGGACCCAGTTTCTCGAAATCTTAACTAAAGATAAAATCCTAATTCTAGTAGATGCTTCAATTTTGATTGGCTAAGCACCAAAATTAATCTAATATTATCCAAACAAATTACTAAAATAGCCCCTGGTCATTTACTGTTAGATTTATTTGATAGTCTTAGTAATGTGCTCAAACCCAACTGTTAGCCCTGACACTAACCCTTAACCGGTGGCCATGGGAAAATATTCGCTTGGCCTTGACATTGTCAAATGAATTTAGCCGTTCATTTACTAAAGTCCATTGAAACAGTTCAATACATGGCGGATGAAAACAAGGACGAAGGAATGTGGTTAAGAATCATTTATACTGAGCGCGAATTCAACGCTATAACTGATCACTGCGACTTTCCTCTCAAATCATCATTCGAACTGAAAACAGGGATACGCGCGGAAATTCGCAAATGATACTGGCGCATTGAGATTTGACCCCTCACTCTGGTTTAATCAAAATCGATCTCGTGAACAATTCATATCAACAAATTTTGGCCGCGTTGGCAATAAATATAAACAACTACATTCAACTTAAGTAAGCTAAGCAATCAAATGCAGTAGCTGCGTTCGTGTTCGCAGTCGCGCTTAGTATAAACGATCCTTACATGTATGCTAGGTTCCGGCACTATCACGATTCGCGCTACGATTGAAATCGCGACTTTAATCGTGGTGATTCTATCAGGTTTTATCACATATTGAGGTTAGTCGTAGCGATCATGTTGATCTTATCAAAACGCACCCGAACGCAGGGGCCAATCCTACCGTAACGCATCGAACGATAGTTAGAACCTGGTATAAAAACCTAGTGAATGTATGGTACATAATTCCCGACTAAATACCTTTCTGTTGCAGAGCCATGTAACATATTTTGAACAATTTTGGCAGAAGTGATGATCCATTCATCCAAATATTAAAATCATGATACGCCAAGGAATTTATTCGGACATCGCCATGATATGAAACGAGGCCGACACCAAACCGACTGTTGACCATAACATATGAAAAATGAAATGAAATGAAGTTTAACGTCCTACTCCACCGAGCTAATTTATGCTAAGAGGGGAAGTTTACCCAGGCAGCGGCACAATGGCCTACTCTTATATCAAATTTCAACTGCCAAGGGATCTTTTACGTGCAAGTCAATGTATACATAGGAACTCGGTTTACTCAGACAGCGGTGCTCGGGCGTCTCTTACATCGAATTCCAACTGCCAGTGTGTACACAGGACCTCGGTTTTTTGTCTCATCCGAACAACTCTATGTTGGGGGACATTAAGACTACGTTTGCAAGAATCCCCCAGGTAAACAATTCCTGATGAGACGAGTCCTTATATAATTAAATATCACTATGGCGAATTTTTTTAGGTAAATCAAGAATAAACAGGCGGCGAGGAGACATCGGAGGTGAAAAATCGTTATAATGAGCGACAGATTATTGGCGATTGTCAATCGGAATGTCGTCGACAAATGATCCTTGGTGTCCTTTATTATGGTGTTTATTAAATCCATGGGCATGTTTCACGAAATTTGAACTAAGATAAAATCCAAATTTTAGTAATTTGATTTGATAATATTACATGTACATTGATTTTAGTGCTTTGCAAATCAAAATTAAAGTATCTACTAAAATTTGGATTTTATCTTTACGTAAGATTTCGGGAAACAGGGCCCAGGAGAAACAGGGCCCAGAAGAAACAGGGCCCAGGTCTAATAACGATCGAGATCAACATCCGGGGCTTGCGTTGGACTACGTGGAGTGCGTGAAAGATGAGCATCTCTCTCGGCCTTCAGTTCCTTCACAGTTAAAATTCCATCAGCCCCATAAACAATACACGAGAAAAATCCAAATGCCTGAAACATAAAAATGAACCACATCTGAATATTTCACATTTTTAAAAATAAAATTTGGAGGTCGTTTTGAGTGGTTCTGTTGTGGACTGCATCATATCACATTATTGGAAATTTAAATTTTCCACAAGCCCTACCATGACGGGGGTCACATTGGCTAAGGGGATAAAACGCTGGCTAGCTAACCTGGAGGTCGGTTGTTCGATCCCTGCATTGGCCGAGAATGTTTATAAACATTTTTCGGCGTGGTTCCCCCTTATCAGTGATGCAGGACGAGGGCCTGACAAGGACAACTGTCTAGTCGTTCGGGTGGGACGAAAAACCGAGCTGCCGTGTACACACTGTATGGCGTCAAACTGATCCCACAGTGAATATTCGCTAGGCCGCTACAATCACTGATAAGCATGACATCGACGCGACTTAATGAGTCCCCGGCATTAACTTTTTTCCTCCGTCAAAATAAATTCTCAAACATTTTTTTGAGGTATAAGAAAAATAAATAAAGACGTTTGAAGTATTTGTAGTTAAAAAATATTTCCTGTTTAGTGTAAATGGGTATTAAAATGAGTAAAATGCATCATTTTTCCCGAAGCAGTTAGGTGTTATGTAAACATTGCACGAGCCGTTGAGCCAATGACTGACGCCGCGTGCAGTCAACGCACTTGTTGTGGAGAGTCATCTTTTACAGAGTTTATTCATAAGTAATTCTCTCTGAGAAACAGATTGGTATAGCGTATGCCCAACTTCATTAGCCCCACACTGATCAGCAGTGAATATTCGCTAGGCCGCTACAATCACTGCCAAGGATGACATCGACGCGACTAAATGAGTCCCCGGTATTAACTTTTTTCCTCCGACAAAATAAATTCTAAAACACTTTTTTGAAGTATAAGAAAAATAAATAAAGACGTTTGAAGTATCTGTAGTTAAAATAAATATTTCCTATTTATTGTAAATGGGTATTAAAATGAGTAAAGGTATCATTTGCCCGAAACAGTTACGTGTTACGTAAACAATGCACGAGCTATTGAGCCAATGACTGACGCCGCGTGAAGTCAATGCACGTGTTGAATACGGTCATCTGTGACAGAGATAATTCGTAAGTAATTCTCTGTGAAACAGATTAAAGTAGCCCAGTTCGGAGCTGGACAGTAGGACGTTAAATACCATTTCATTTCATATCCCAGCCAAGTTAGACAAGTTGAAGTAAGCCGATACAATATTGAAGCTGACGACCACACTGATCAGCAGTGACTGATAGGGATGACATATGTGCCGGGTTCATTAGCTTGCAACATTAACCCTTTTCCTTTGTTAAAACAAATTCTAGAACATTTTTGAATTATTAGAAAAAATAATAAAGGTATTTGAAGTATATCTAGATAAAAGTAAAATATTCCCTGTTCAGTATACATGGGTAAATAAAATGAGTAAAAGGCACCATTCTGGCCGGAACATTTTAACGTAAACAATGCACGCGCCAAGAGTCAATGAACGACATCGTATGATGTGACGTCACATGTAGACGGTATACTTGAACTAATAAAGGCCAGTCTCAGACATACAGTTATAACTAACTGTATTAACTCTGGCCAGTTGGGAAGGTCATTTACCATTCTGTTCACAGAGGTTCATTCATGTTCGAAGAAAAGTCATATACAGAGGTGAAGGCTTTTGCGATATCTCTGTAAAACATATAGGCAAACGATCTCCCCCCCTCCACCCGACCAGAGATAATACGGATTCGTAGACTCGCACGTGATGTATATATTTCGACCAATAAAGTCCCAATAAGTTACTGGAAAGTTGGCTTTACGTCTATTCTATTAAGACCTACCGTTCCTGCTTGGAAAGCCGCCTGATAACAATAATTTGCTGCTAACATACAGGAACTAATAAACAACAGAACACCAAATATTATACACCAAACAGCATGCTGTAAAATAAATCATACCATTTCCAGATTAAAGAGTTAAAGGACTGTAGGTAATACTTTATGCGAGGGTTTCCAATGTACCAAAATATAGAGAGAGGTTTATGTAGCCCAATGGTTTATCTTATCGTGTGCGCTTTAGGTCACCAGGTCGGTCTTTGAGTGTTGTGACGTGGCTTCGATTTCCCGCTTGTAGGTGACAAAGGAGCATGGTCGTCTGTCCATTTTCGTTGGCTTAATCCGGGTCCCCGGTGCCCTCCCACTGCAAGCAAATTATTGAAATGATAATAGAACCATATGTTGGTCCTGGACTGGCCTAGTTTGTGACGATTTGGTAGTACTCTCTTCGAGAATGGTAAGAAATATTTATTCCGCTTCAATTGAAAGGGTTTATTTAGTTTCTGTTTGGATGGCATATGTGAGACGAAGTAGAACCACGTGACATGGCGGCCATTTAAGGCAGAGATCTATAATTCTAGAAGTAGATGTCTGTGTGCAGAATGACTCACTGATCCACATGAAAAAGCAGTGTACATATTTTCTTGCCTTTCGACAACAATATTTTTCAATCACTTCCAGAAAAGAAACTTACCCCGACGGACCATGGCAGGAACCTTAAAAAGAATCTTTGGTTGATTTCCATCAGATAAATCAGATACCATAATGCCGCCGATATAAAACATGACAAGGTAACTGATTCGAAGAAGTTATAAGTTTTGGAATACAAGTAATCACACCCAATGTTCCTTGATGAACTGACGCAGATAAAACCAATCAGTGATAAAACCTGGAATTATAAATACGTATTATGCAAGAGCTAAATCTGCCTTTAGACTTTCTTTAGGTCTTAAATTTTATGTAAATTATTAATTAGACATTAATTAACTTATCCAGATCATAACCAACCCTCGATGCCATCGCTAGCCGGCGATACTTACAGGATTTGAATCCGGTCTGCTGCTCGACGCTCATAGGTGATTCAATCAAAAAAGGGATAATCGAGATTATGTTTTTTCTTATCGTACTGACTTTAGTACTGACGACCGAGGTTAGGCCTAAAATTCAAAAGCTAAGATCTCATATCTGAGTGGATCAACTTGACTGAAATTTTCAGCAAATTCCCTTTACATTATCTAGTTTTTAACTATTATAGTGAGAACTGCCAGCTATCCAATCTCCCATAATGTCCCTTAAAAGAAGGTGAAATAAAATAAGGGACACCCGTCTGTCCTGCATTAATGATTACATGCGGCATGCACTCTGCTAAAAGGGGAATCCTGACCACGACCTACCTCCATTTCGAATTCAAACTATCGGTTGTTCTTTTACGTGCACCTGTACACGATGTATCTTTTTTTGGTCCAATCTGAACGACTAGACGCTGTACCTGGTCAAACATTCTGTTCGGTAAGCGGACATCGGGCTGGAACCTTCTCGACCGACATCTGTATTGATCTGATTAAAATACAGATCTATATTTCGTTTCTTTTTTTATACTTTCAATGGCCTACACTACATGAAGGTCTGTTATAGTGGGAGTTTGCGTCAGGGGTCAAACGAGCGGATTTTGTACCTTTGACATCAGACGTTGACGTTTCAAGGGGTTAACCCAAGAAATCACTGTAACAGACCGTTTCATTGGCTAATTCCTTACATCAATAAGAACGCCTATCATATAACAACTCTTCCAGATCCTAGTGTAGTAAACACAAGTAAAACGAAATTTTGAACTTTACAAAAAAAAAAAAAAAATCAAACGAAATAGGATCTGTGTTTTAACGAGATTGCATCTGAATCGAACCACATGTTTCGTGATCCATGGCGTTCGAGCAATCATAGCAACGCAATGAGCGGAAGACAGATTTTTTTTTTGCATAAACATGCATAAAAAGGGTACGTAAACTTACAATTTGTGTTGCTCTAAGTATCCCGTGAACGCTTTTAGCATAACCTATGCTCAATAAAATTGAACAGCCACATATTCGTATCTCTTTGGATTCTGCTCCTCTTTCAGGTTGCGTTACAACTTCTGTTCCAGTTTCACCGACAACATCACCAAGGTCAATATTCGATTTAGACATCTAAAACAAAGAAACGTTGGCAATACACCCAAGTCAATGGTCATCTTCAAAACCTCCCATCAGTCAGACGAAAAAGTAAATTCGGATTATCTCATACTTACGACTTACATATCTCGTAATTACGACTTAACTATCTAGTGATTACGACTTAACTATCTCATAATTACGACTTAGCTATCTGTTTATGTTCATGTAGGCCAACGATAATTGTTAATTAGATTTGGTGATGAATAATACACTATGAGATCAATCGGTATAAACATTTTAGAGAATTTCACTGATTGTTAATCGGGCACTATCTGGTAAAGTTATGTAGGTTCATTTTTCGAGCGCTGACGCCGTAGTTTTTGGTCTATGATACAACCCCACCCCAAACAAAATCCCCCGATGATTATGTTAATTAGTATGTCGGTGTGGTAGATAAATTTATTTGACACAAACATATTAAATGCTCATATCTGTTTTCACAAAATGAAAGCGATCTGCATAAACTAAATTTACACAGTCTTGTAATACTCTTATGGTCCTTAAGACCATATTGTATCTATTAATGGATTAATGGATTTCTATAGAGTCGAATCCAATGTACTAATGAAAGTATATGATTTGTTTACACAGTATACTAATATTTGAATATGGTGGCTATTTAGGGCAAAGATCTCTTCTCGAAGTGGAGAAAATAGATTTTTCCATGTGCAGAATGAACTTTAACTTTTTGCGATGACTGTTGGTCACGCCACTAAGCATTCTGAGAATAGATGGCGCCCAATTCATCTGACTAGCTTTAGACTTCAACAAAGTGGGAATCGACATGAATGACAAATTAAAACTTACCTTGGCACGCCCCTTTATTTATTGTTGTATCGATGATTTAGATTTGATACTATTCAACATGAGATAACAGAGCGATAACGGGACTCGTGTATCTGATATTTATCAGATAGACAGGGACAACCAACTGACGTACAAAAGATAAAACAGATGGGGCTTTCAATGGGCCTTGAACATCCACTTGACACAAACTAGGGCATTTCGGGACTAACAATGGTTCAATTCTTATTGTAATTATTCGCTTGCGTGTAAGGGGTCTTTATCAGTGGTGGGAAACCAGAGTACCCGGAGAAAACCCAAGAGGTTGCACAGGCGGTCCTCCTTGTCACGTACAACCGGGAATCGAAATCACGCCAATTGGCTCAATGACAGACCTTATGATACAGCGCACACGTGCTAGCCATTCGGGCACAAAACCCCGTCTTTAAAGTTGCAATAGCATTTTTTTAAGTTATATTTTTAAAATGTATTAAAATAAAGCCCAAAAATAGATTGAACCTATAAACAGTCCTACCTTGTTAATTAAAGAATAATCCTATTAATCCTATAATTCACTATTGCCAGTTGAGAAATTGGCAAAAATATCATTTTCAACTTCAAATTCAAACGTTTGAAGATGGCCGTCCATGGAGAGGAATGGGAAAACAAGGGAGGTAATTGAGTAACTATTTCCTCAATCAACCTGTGTCACCCATTTTAATGCCCCAAAAACTTTGCCCATGATCGTAGAATAGTGAGTTGACAACCTTTTGAGCAAAAGACATAGAAATAATTATGTTTTGACTTTCTTAGAAAATATGAAATTTCCGCTTTAAAGGAATGTATGAATGAAAAAAAAATGAAATGGGGTTCAACTTTCTACTTTTCTGCTCCGACTGGGCTAACGAAGACGGCCATACGCCATGTGCTCTTCTGGGGGGGGGGGGGGCGTGGTCCGGAAAGCAATTGATTCAAACTGTCAATTCTTCTTTTACGGCTAAGGTTTACACGAGGACGCGGAATTCCATCCAAACGACGAGACGCCGTGCAGGCCATCCACCAATCCTTCCGTACTTACAATCAGAAACCCAGACTGATCAGCAGTGAATATTCGCTAGGCCGCTATAATCACTGATAAGGATGACATCGACGCGACTTAATGAGTCCCCGGTATTAACTTTTTTCCTCCGACAAAATAAATTCTAAAACATTTTTTTGAAGTATAAGAAAAATAAATAAAGACGTTTGAAGTATATGTGTTAAAAAATATTTCCTGTTTAGTGTAAATGGATATTAAAATGAGTAAAAGGCGTCATTTTTTCCGAAGCAGTTACGTGTTATGTAAACAATGCACGAGCCATTGAGCCAATGACTGACGCCGCGTGAATTCAGTGCACGTGTTGCGGACAGTCATCTGTGACCGAGATAATTCGTAAGTAATTCTCTGTGAAACAGATTGTCAGAAACCACGCTGGAAATTCCCATGGAACATCTCGCGAATATAGGAATCGAACCTTGGACCTCCCAGATAATTAGGTAGCGTCATGCCGTTAACCATTCTATTTGGAATGACTTTAAAGATACTTTCCAAGAAACGTATTTATCGGGGTGTTAATTACAATAAAAGTATGGCAATTTTGGTATATTTATATGGAAAGTAGAAACATCCAATATTACTAGAAAAATACTGGATTCCCCGAATAACACCCATGGAGCTCATAGGGTTTCCCTAATCGACAACCAAATATTAGCGATTTAAGCATTCTCAGACTAAGTCTGAGATGGGTAGGGTCTCTTGTCCAAACTGGTGGGGTTTTTACCAATTTTCCCCTATCCCTCTCTCTCATTACAGAATTTGTCAAAAAAAGTTTTAAAAACTGATATTTTATTAAATGTATGTAAATATGAAAAAAACAAACAAATTATGCAAGCAGGTTAATGATTAAATAAATAATACGTCATTCATACATGGAATTATACACTCTTTATAATAAATAAAATCTTGTGAATCAGCATCGAATTTTGACTTCATCGCATTGGAAGACCCAGGGGAGGTGAACAGTTGGGGTGAGGTGGTTTGGGAAAATAGTCCAGGCCTACAAACAACTTTAAACATGAATGTGTTTGGTGACGATAAGAAATAGGTCATTTTGTAATACTTTTTATATTTTATAGCAGGTTATTTACCATTAAACTTCCATGATCTATTGAATTCTGCCAGTGAGGGGAGGTGGGGGAGAACAAAAACAAAACAAAACTCTCAGGCAATAAACAACAACCGTACATATCGAATCAAACGAACTGATCCATGGACCAGACGCGAGGGAACCACTGTGCTGCACATTCCCGCGCTAGGCCTGTAAGGATGCAGCACAGACAATAAAACAGAGAAACAGTGGACCAGCAGAAAGATGCATCAGATCTTTTAGACCCACAATTTGAAAGCAACTCGCACACAAGTCGATTCTGAGGCAATCTGATTAAAACACAAATCCTATTTCGTTTCGTTTTTAATAGTTCACAATTTCGCTTTACTGGAAGTGAGGGATTAGCCAATGAAACGGTCTGTTACGGCGAGTTCTTGGCGTGCGTTGCACAGAACTGTGGATAAACAACTAGAAACGTCAATGGCTGACGTCATAGGGTTAAACACGACCCCTGGCCTGCCCTGGTGGTGTCGGAAGGGGGGGGGGGGTAAATTGTCCCATAGTTTGTCTTTGAAGTGTCTAGGATGGTTAAGATTGTCCTTGATTCGTCCAGGTAGTGTTGAGGGCGCTAAAATTGTTCCATAGTTTGTCCTGTTAGTATCTTGCGTGGTTAATATTGTTCTAAAGTTTGTCCTGGTAGTGTAGATGGGGCGGAATGGTGAGTGGTTGACATTCTTTCCGCTCTAAATTGTAATCCTGATAATACTCCATCAGCACCTATAGCTGCACAAGAGAAAAATCCAAAAGCCTAAAATAAAAATAAAAAATCAAATTAAAATCAAACTTCTGATACTAATATAAAGTTAGTTACTTTAGTAACGAAGTCTTAGAATTCATTCATGTCGCAGTTATGTCAGTCCCGGCCATGGAGGAGGTGTGAGTAGAATCGTAACGAAATTATACACAACGAATATGTTTGGGCTGCATGGTTGGTTTAGATATTTTCTTATTCAGTCGACGCATGGGTTGTAGCTCGATATACCCGGTTTCACTCGGTTGTCACTATTTATGGGATTAAGAGAATTCAATTCGGGAACGTTCAATCGAGTAGGCCTACCCCCTATTTCGTATTGTTGAGTTAGGCCCCTTTTCCGAAAATCCTGTTAGCGGGATAGAGACTACGGTTTTAATGGATCTATTTCAAATTTAGAGCGAAACATTACCTAAGTTACACCCCCCCCCCCTACACACTCACGCACTGAACCCCATTCCTGTAAACTTGATAGAGACTTACCGCCCCTGCCTGGTTACCGCCCTGGTGACAGACATGCGCAGCAAGAACACAGGATGCTAGAAAGAACATCAAGGCAAAAACTACACACCACAGGGCATCCTGAAAAAAGACCAACGGAAAAATATATCATCGCCAGAACACATCCAAGATGTAGCCTAGATATAACCTAGTCGGCATGCTGTTTGCAATTCGTCTTGAAACGACGATAAGAAAGTTTAACTACCGGTGAACGCAATGCGCTAGAGCCTAGATTTCTACGGGCACGTTATCAATGTTAGATAAGAGAATTTTGAACGCGCAGTGGCGTGTCTGACTAGCTATTCTGTCTAATCCCAACTGTCAAACTGAGGTCCTATGCAGGCTATACATTGGCGTCCACATAAAGATCCATTGGCATTTGAACAGTGACGGACTTGGCCCACCTGTCCACCTGTCCGTGACAGGTTGGCCTAAGCTCATTAAAAAATGTGGGCCTAAGCCTTTAAAGAAAAAAGAGAACGAAAGGAGAGGGGTAGGAAAAAAAAGGACGCGGCACGGGAGAAAGAAAAGATATGAATCTTTGGTCTGAAATGCTTGGAAAATGTGTTTGCGGTTGTCAATTTTCAAAATTTTCCTGGGGTGAGAACTCCCCAGACCCCCCTCGTGTATGGCCTTAATGAATGACCTGACACGTGGGCCTTCGGTCCACCAGTCCGGCACTGCATTTGAAAATCCATATGACGTTAGGCCGTAGATCCGCTGTCGAGGCAAAATTTCCAAAGTTCACAGCACACTGCATGGCGTATGTAGGCTACAGTTGGTGTAGAACATTAGGACGTTAAACTCTATTTAATGTCATTTCACTTTTAGACAGAAATACGCTTTTGTTTTCAAAGCTGTGGATCAAAAGTGGCATTTCCCTACGTGTGCGTCTCTGAAAGATAATAGTCCACAGATAGGGAACGCGAAGAAAGTATTTTGATGTTGTACGCTTCGACCATCTAGTCCCGAATTAATGATTGTGAATAATTTTGGCGGGCTTCCGGGTTCACATCCAAGGACGCTTTTAGTGAAAAGAGCACAACAAAAAACAAAAATTACTTTTTTATTTTATAATACAGGTAGCCTACCTTCGGAGCTGTTATATTTGACAAGACTGGAAAATAGATTGGTCCATTTGGCTTAAAGTTCTAATTTCATATTTTCAAAGTTATATTTTTAAAATGTATTAAGATAAAGCCCTCAAATAGATTATATCTATAATCAGTCCTACCTTGTTAAAGAATAATCCAATTAATCCTATAATTCGCTATTGCCAGTTGAGAAATTGGCACAAAATATCATTTTCAACTACAAATTCAAACGTTTGAAGATCGGCATTGCATGGAGGGGAATAGGAAAACAAGGGAGGTAATTGTGTTATTATTTTCTGTCAGTGATTTTAATACCCGTGAAATATTGCCCATGATCGTATAATAGTGAGTTGACAACCTTTTGAGCAGAAAGACATAGAAATAATTATGTTTTGACTTGCTTAGAAAATATGAAATTCACGCTTTAAAATGACCCCATCTTTAGCAACTACACATCCTACTGTTCTGTGCCGATTGGTCTAAAGAAGACGTGTGTACGCCATGCAATGTGCTATGAGGCACCATGATCTACTGTTTATCGAATTACAACTATTTGTACACGGTACCTCGGATGTTCGTCCCAGTCGAACGACCTTTTAAATTAAATAGCAGTACTTACAGCAAGCAGCCATGGAACAAATTTAAAGAATATTTTATTATGAACTTCCAGTATAAAGATGACGTAGATGATGAGGGTGCTAAGAAACGCTGTCATAGACGTAAACTCGAAGAAATTATAAGTTGCTGCGTGTAGAAAATCACATGCTTTGTTTCTTGAAGATGCGACACATATAAAGGCTACCAAAGTCAAAAACTGGAAAGAATAAAACACAATATAAGAATATTTTCATTGATATTAGTTCGGCAATTCTCAATCTGATAAAAACACAGATCCTATTGCGTTTCGTTTTTGGCGTACGTTGCACGTAACTGTGGTAATCTACTAGAAACATAAATGTAGATTGGTTAATCAAATGTCTGATGTCATGGGGTCAAAAGCCGCTCGTATTATCTCAAACGCGACCCCCAAAAACAACTTGTCAGATCTGCCGGTAGTGTAGGCCATCGAAAGTATAAAAAAAGAACCCACACTGTCGGGATATACTGGACTGGACTTCAGAAGGTTTATTTAATTCCACTGACAATGAGATTCTAGTCCATACTCGATAAATGGTGAAGAAATAGTATACATAAGGGGAGGCAACTATATGATCTTGTTCAACCGGATTGAGACTAGTAATTATTTCCGATAATATTTCCCTTAATAACCCCACCCTCCCCTTTCCCGGCATAATTTGGTTGCCCTTTTGGTTCAGAGGTTGAGAGAAAGGATGAAATTTGCAATTTCATAGCGGCTTTGGGTAATACTGATGATATTATAGAGGAGGGATATAGAGTGTAAGGGGTCTTTGTGTAGAGCAATCATTTGCGCGTAGGGGTCTTTAGCAGTGAGAGGAAACCGGAGGACCCAATGAAAACCCACGAGATTTGACAGGCGACCCTACTCCTTGTCACGTACAAGCGGAGAATCGAAACCACGCCAGTTGACTCAATGAGAGACCTTATGATATAGCGCACACATGCTAACCATTCGGCCATTGCCTCCTCTCCCACCTCGACAGAAACAAGGGTTAAGGTTAGGGGTAGAGTAGGGATAGGTTATTGAGGGCTAATGCTAGGGATTTGGGTTGGGGTACTTACTATTTCTCCAGCTCTAAGCATACCATGGATACTCTTGATATATCCGATGTCTAACGTCAGACCAAACACTTCCTTCTTATTGCTGGCCTCGCTACTACTGGCGGTGGTCTCTTTATCAGGACTATCATCACTTGGGTTAGACATCTAAATACAAATATAGAAATTGTTAGTGGACGTTCCTCCGGTGCGAGTGCGTCATCTATAACATGTTTCCGAAAATAAATGAAATGAAATGGGGTTTAACGTAACGAGGTATGTTGAATTGAACGATGTCAACCTGTTTGTTTTATAATATGATATTAAAATTAGTCTGGATTAAAATGACGGAGGCGCGGTGGCTTAGCGCGTAAGAGGCTGGCTCGTTAGTCTGGAGGTCGCGAGTTCGATCCATGCATTGGCCGAGAAAGATCATCCAGATTTTCTGGCGTGGATCCCCTTGTCCAAACTGATCCCACAGTGAATATTCGCTCGGCCGCTACAATCACTGATAAGCATGACATCGACGAGGCTTAATAAGTACGGCATATTAACTTTTTTACTCCGACAAATTAAATTCTCAAACATTTTTTGTGGTAAAAGAAAAATAAATAAAGACGTTTGAAGTATTTGAAGTTAAAAAATATTTCCTATTTAGTGTAAATGGGTATTAAAATGAGTAAAATGCACCATTTTGCCCGAAGCAGTTGGGTGTTAAGTAAACATTGCACGAGCCGTTGAGCCAATGACTGGCGGCGTCTGCATTCAACGCACGTGTTGTGGACACCTATCTGTTACAGAGTTAATTCGTAAGTAATTCTCTGTGAAACAGATTGCCCCTTGTCAGTGATGCACGACGGGTGCGGGGGGCCTGGCAAAGACAGATGTCTAGTCGTTCGGATGGGACAAAAACCGTGGACACGTGTAAACATTAGCATGCATACAAGAGTAGGTCGTAGTGCCGCTGCCCGGGTAAACATTCCCTCATAACACACTGTATGGTGTATGCCCGTCTTCATTATCCCAGTTCAGGGCAGAAATGTGGGATGTTCATCATGCAATCATTTCATTTCAACTACTGACTGATTGACATGCAACGTTTCAACGATGATACTCACGTCTATATCATGCGAATGACAATCTGATTAAAACACAGATCCAATTTCGTTTCGTTTTTTATAGTTCGAAAGTATAAAAAACGAAACGAAATATAGATCTATATTTTAATTAGATTGTGCGAATGATAACATGTAATAAAAATCCTTTAGTATTTATATCTGCAGAAATTATTATTAAATAAATAGTGTATAGCTTGTTTCTCTTCATTTACTAAATACCACTCAAACGTATTAATATTGTTTACCTTTTGATAAATGAGAGATGATATCAGGTATTCTAGTGAGCTCTTGAAATACAAGTTAAAGTTAATTTTGAACTGAATTGAACAATGCTAGCAGGTTTGTGTTAATATTATTATTTATGTATATCTGACGCTGTGTCATGTATTATAAACAGACTGTGAGTAATTAACACATGCATAGATTACACAGAGGTTATAATCACCACTGATATTAATAATTAAAGGGGGGGGGGTAGACGATGATGATAATGATGGAGTCGATGATGTTTAATGTCAAGGTTGATAACACAGGGGTTACAATGCTGTGAGAGAGGGGGTGGGGAGGGGTAGGTAACGTCCACTCAACACAGATTTTTGATTATATCACACTTTTTGTTGTATCAAACATAATATTGATATATAAGTCATCAATGTTCAATGGAGGCGATATGAGAGAGGGAGAGCGCGAGAGAGAGATGGGGTTTAACGTCCACTCGACACAAACTACATGTAGGTCATTTCGGGACTAACATATGGTTTAATTATATTTCAATAATTCGTTTGTGCGTAGGGGTCTGTAGCAGTGGGTGGAAACCAGAGTTATACCTGGAGAAAACCCACGAGGTTGGACAGGCGAACCTACTCCTTGCCACGTACAACCGGGGATTTGAAACCACGCCAGTTGACTCAATGACAGGCCGTATGATACAGCGCACGTACGCTAACCATTCGCCTCCCCCCCCCCCCCCACGGCCCCTGTGACTTAAAACTTTTCGGATTACTTAAGAAGTCTGCTTCATAAAGCTACACCACATCTGAGAAAAGCACGACGATCCCCGGTGAACGAAGTCATAATTACATGTATATCATCCGTATCCCGGTGTCCTTTCGGGAAGCGCGGTGGCTCGGTGAGTAAGACTTGGAAATCCCATGTTCGATCCTAGTGGTGGCCTAGAAAATTCAGTGATGTAGGACGGAAGGTCCGATAAGAGACAACTTAAAGTCATTCGGATGGGACAAAAACCGAGGTCCTGTGTACACATTGGCGTACACGTAAAAGAATCCTTGACGGTTGGAATTCGATATAAGAGTGGGGCGTGGCGCAAATGTCCCTCATAGCCCGTCTTCATTAACCCAGGACTGAGGACGTTAAAACCCATTTCATTTCTGGTATCATTCAAAAAGGGGGGATGGGATGGCCTAGTGGTCTAGAGTGCCGCGCTTCGACCTCTAGCTGGCCGGTCACCTCTGGCTTGCGGCTGTGGTTTCGATCCCTGGTGTGAGCGTATGTGGCATGGAGATAGGGGTGCCTTCTCAACCTCGTGGGTTTCCTCCGGGCACTCCGGTTTCCTCCCACTGCTAAAGACCCCTACGCGCAAGCGAATTATTGAAATAAATTGAAACCATATGTTAGTCCCAAAATGACCTAGTTTGAGTGGACGTTAAACCCCATTTCTCTCTCTCTCTCTCTGCCATTCAAAAAGAAAATATGAACATCTCATGTCCCTTTTAGAATTACGTTATAACCCCAGCATTCGCCAACCCGGGCCAAGTTCATCCCTAAACAAAACCCGTGGTTCCTACAGGATATCGCAGAATTTTTACATTTTTTAAAAATAACTTTTACGTTAGTTAGTAAGTTTAAATAAGGAATATTTACCGTGCCACGCCTCTTTATATATCCACCAGTTCAGATCTACTGGAAGTCACATGTAGTCCGATAACACATATTAGTCTTGGTTGTCCGGACACACGTTACATTACCGTTGATCAGGGGCAAGGGATGTCGCTTTTTTTGATTGAAAAATTTTAATGGTCGAACTTCTGTCGCAATACTAACTGCTTATTACTACGCGACTTTTCGACTAGGCCTCTCTAGCCATTGCTTGATAATGACTAGAGAAGTCTAGTCGAAACGTCGCTCAGTAATAAGCAGTAATTGTATTCCATAGGATTGTGAGCTGTATAATTATTCGAAGATGGAAACACCGCTTCCACGGCGAAATCCCCCCTCGCCATTGAAATAAAAAAGACCAAATGTTAATCTTAAAATATCCGACTTCACAGGCCGTTGACCTCACCGCCGCCATCCATCCCCTTCGGTTCCACTTCAAGCAGACGGGTGTAGGACGGGGAGGACCTATTAAAGATAGCTGTCTAGTCGTTCGGATGGGACGAAAAACCGAGGTCCCATTTATATGCATTGGTGTGCACGTAAAAGAACCCTTGGCAGTTTGAATTTGATACAAAAGTAGGCCATAGCTCCGCCGTCATGGTAGAATCTCCCCTCATAGCACAATGCATGACGTATGCCGTTTTCAGTAGCCCATTCGGAGCAAAACGGTCGGACGTTAAACCCTATTTCATTTCAAGCACACGGAAATGGCCAGTCGGGTAGTGATATCAGGGGTTAATAAATTTAAGAGACTGGATACATTAGTCTACATGAGATAAAGACCGTATCAAAGTTCTGAATTCAACTTGACTGACGTGTGTAGTATAACTCATAGGTATTCTATTTCATTGCATAGATAGTTATGTTGATTACGAAATACGTTGATCAATTGTCCTTAAATCATCGGAAAATTCCGAAAGTTCGTCGGGATTTTCCGGCGTGGATTCACCTTGTCAGTGGTTCAGGGAGGTTGGTCTGAAGTGGACAGCTGTCTAGTCATTCGGATTGTACGAAAATCCGAGGTCCCGTGTATACAGTGGCTTGCACGTAGCGCCACTGCCCGGGCAAACTTTCCCTCATGTGACACTGTATGCCAATCTTCATTAGTTTGCCGGTTTGGTTTCCTCTTGTCAGTGATGCAGGCAGGATGTGTGTCTGACCAGCACAGCCGTGTAGTCGTTCGGATGGGACAAAAAACCGAGGTCCCCTGTATACATCGGTTTGTGCGTGAAATATCCCTCGACAGTTGGATTTCGATATAAAAATAGGCCATCGTATCGCTAACTAGCCAATATTTCCCTCATAGCACACTGTACGGTGTATGCTCGTCTTCATTAGCCCAGTCGGGGCAAAACAATAGGACCAGGCGCGGATACAGAGGGGGGCGCACCCGGCGTACGCCCCCTCTATTTTTTGTGGTGGCGAACAATTTTTAGCACCATATATTCTCGCGGGAAAGGAGAGCAAAAACAGGTTAGGTTGGAAATCGTAATTTACAGTACAAGTATGAAATTAGTCCTTGTGGGCATTTTAGTCCACTCAAAATTCACGGGCCGGGCTTCGCATTCCCATGTGGGTGCAGCACGCCCCCCCCCTTTCTGAAAATCCTGGATCCGCCCCTGAGGACCTTTAACCCCTTTTCATTTCATGTCCATGTCAAATGGCCAAATTCTAAGAAAAATAAGAAAATTGGTGGGTGACACCCTCAGAAATATAAGTTTGGATATAATGGAACATATTTTCATAGTGTTCTGGCTACCCGACAAGCACTGGTCCACTTGATACGGAATGACCCATATTCACGCCATTCCATAAGCCGCAAAATAAATTACAGCACATGGCCCGCTAAAAAGACAAATATTAAAATTGGCGCTAAGATACTCGTGAAGAGCTCAATGCTCTTTAAATCATAATATTTGGGGATCTAACAGTAAGACAATTTACACCCTGATAATTCCGTTAAAAAAAAAACACCAAAAGATTTGTTTTTCCGATTCTTTTCATCTGAACGTGTTAATAAATATACAACTAGCTAAATAATTTAGGTTTTAATTTGTATTCATATTAGTTGGCTATCACCTACCAAACCCCAATAAAATATGAGATAATTTATGTTACGTAGATGGGTCCGTGGGTCCGTAAGCGTCCGTCGTGCACAACAATGGAGACAATCTACGAAACACGACTGAGGTTAGTGATTCCCCCCCTCCCCCAACCCAATCCATGACATTTTTAATCTGATTCAAACACAGATCCTATTTCGTTTCGTTTTTCATGGTTCAAAATTTCGTTTTACTTGTCTTTACTACATTCAGATCTGGAAGAGGCTGTTATGTAAATGCTTTCTCAGCTTCTGGGTGGTGTGAGTGATTAGCCCCTGAAAACATTTCGACTTTTTGCTAGAACTGGTCAAAAGGAATCAATAGGAAAATATATCCCCAGCAGTCTAGTCGTTCGCATGGGACTAAAAACCTATGTCCTGTGTGCACATTGGTGTGTACGTAAAAGATCCCTTGACAGTTGGAATTCGATATAAGAGTAAGTCGTATAGTGCCGCTGTGCGGGGAAAATTTCCCTTATAGATGCAGTTCATTGCCGTTTAAATAACACAGTTAGTGTAAGTAACACTATATAGTTTATCGACTCCCCCCCCTCCCCACTGACCCGAACCTCGACGATAAACGTCATTCCGTGCTAGAAATTCACCATGTTTGTATTGAGTGGACGTTTAACCCCAATTCTCTTCCAATGTCCCCACACAGCCTCTCATCCCCCAAACACATTTCGTCATTACAAATAATTATAAGATAGGCTACATTAAATTTTTGTGAATCTTACTTTAAAAACAAACGATGCAGATTTCGCGAAAATTTACGCAAACATTTACGTGTCCATTTTGTTCTTTTGTCGGTAATTTTCACGCTGTTGGTTTTATTAAGCTGTAATATAAAGTGCAGATGTAAAGACGTTGATTGTTGTTGTAATTGTACAAGTGGTTAATGTAACGCCGTAGACGCAACGGCTGAACCTACATAAACTGTAATAGATTGAAGCGAAGTGGGTGACCATTGTTCTAACGCTGGAGTGTTGACACGCGCTTTTAAAACGAGAGGCATTCAATTCATAAGTTAACTTCGTTACCCTATGTAATCATTTTAACACTCGATAGCTAATCACTCGGCTCAACTAGTTCATTTTAATCAGCTTGGATAAGAGATTAACCCATGGAGCGCTGGACCAATCGTATTAACAGCGCGTAGTAGCGCGGGGTTCAATAAGGGGCGTATTTGAAGTCATTGACGTTATGTACAGTTACAAACGACATCATAAATAGAGATGAATGTGTTGTAATCAAGACGAGAAATTGACTTCATAAAAAAAGATGAAGCATTAGTTAAATTATTAGAGTGATCTTTGACCTTACTGATAAAGTCGGAATATTTTAAATTGGGGTGTCGTATTTCAGATTTCAGTATCAGTCGCTGATTGTCACACGTTAAGGATAACTTTACGGTGTTTACTCGGTGTTTATGTATATATATATAGTACTAGCTGATATCGTAATCTAGGCTAAGGCAAAAGATAACAACTCGAATAGACAATCGACAACAAGAGACTATATCCACATTATCACTACAACGATCGAAAGATGGATAAGTGCAAATTTAATTACCAGTAAGCAATTGGAGGAGAATTTGACAAAAAGTACTGTGGCATATGTACATGAAAAGAAGTGTATTCTGAATGATGTCGAGTGAAAAAGGAATTGAAAAATCTGGATATCTGGATGTGAAACAACCGTCAACAACAAAAGGGAGAAAGTTAAAGGTATGTCGGATTATTTCTGGGTGCAAGTGGGGTTGTGATTGTTGGTGGTGGGGGTGGGGTGGGTAAGTTTGGGCATTTTCCTGCTTCCCATGTTATTATACGTAAAATATAATTATAATATGTATACATTAATTAAAGAGTGTGGACTTTGCTTTAAATGCTATTTATTCATAATAGTTTTAAAGATATGCTGCAAAAACAAGCTAAAAGCTTATATAAAATTGCTTTTCATGTATGTCTATATTCACTTTGTGATATTTCAAGAATCTATTTTTATACATAGTAATAGTTGACAGTAAAGTGAACTTTAGCTATTCATGGACAAACACATCGACGATGTAACTCGTCTGCATTTAAATAACCTTTGTGAGGTCATGAAATAACAAATTTATAGAAAAACATTTACGATGGTTTATTTCACTGCGACGTTTTAACAAGATATCACGAGTCGTTATCAAGCATGTAGCCTGCACAAACAGATAAAATGGAGTCAATTTGAATTTTTAAAATGTTCGACCATCTATGGGTTCTTGAACTATTTTGTTCCAATCCAAAATAACACTTTTACAATCTAGTTGGAGTAAAATCGACCATAAATACCCTAACTTGATTGATGTTCGGAAATTCCAAAGTCTGTTTAGGTATCTAACACATAAACCAAATGATATTTATTAACCAAAAAATACAAGTAACTCAAATCTGTATGCGATCAAGATGTGTGAAGGGGATCAGGTCAAATATATTTTATAATGCCCTAAAAGAATTTTGATCAAAACCTGATTTAAATAGCTCGTGAAGTAACGTGTTTTATATTGGTAAACTAAATTATCATAACACACATGTAAATATAAATTCATCTCCAGGTTTCAAATATTAATAATCCTATAGGGATATTTAGTACAAACTGAGAATTATGGGAATTTATGCTAGAAATAGTAATAAACCTTTATTAGGGACATTTAGTAACTGGATAGACGCAAACTATATGACATAATTATACTTATTGCTTGGAAACATTGAGAGCGTACTCTTCGAAAAGTCGCATAATAATTATTACGCCAGTAATTGTCCCACCATTAGTATGCTGTTAATGTATAAGTAGGCCTACTCAATATAAACACAAAGTATCCAGGCCTACAGATTTTAGATAAAATTAAACATGTGTGTTCGATCTCATCCGAATGACAAATCCGACAAATCATTCTGGAATATCGGGTATAAATTATTTAATTGTGAATTGTTTTAGATTAGTCGAATGTTCTGGAAATGTTTGTCTCTCTCTTACGAGGAGGAAACCTGAAACATTCTTCTAATATTTTGAGTGACGTTGTTCACTTCCCCATGGAATTCCGTGCGTAGACATTTTATAATATTATGTCCATTCACCTGCCCTGAGGTCACCTTTAATTACCATACCTATATCCAGGTACATACTTAACATAGGTAAATACAGGTAAACTATCCCTCATCGTAATACTTTGATGTTATACCGCCTATATAACACACCTATTATGTTCTGTATTTACAACCCCCATACCTGGTCTTCGCGTTAATTTACTTTTATTGATAAGATAGGTAATTAAAATCAATCGATTCACCAATAATTGATGGTTAAATGTTTGTATTGATTTAGATTTGACTGCGGTATTACAACAATAAACATATCAAACTCTGACGTCATTTGAAGCAGACGTAAAACCCCACCTGAAATTGTCCTAATTTGGTCATTTGTTGATAAATAACTTCTTGTTGTGGAATGTACAGATTGGGTTTAGACTTGGCCGCCAACGTAAACGGACGTTAAACCCCATTCTGATTGTCCTAATTTGGTCATTTGTTGACATTTGTTTTGTTATGGTATGTATGGTCGGATGTAAACAATAAGAATTCATAGATGTGAATTGAAATATATTTTCATATATTCCACTCGACACAAACTAGGTCATTTCGGGAATAACATAATGTTCACTATTATTTCAATAATTCGCTTGAGCGTAGGGGTCTGCAGCTGTGGGAGAAAACCGAAGGGCCCTGGAGAAAACCCACGTGATTGGACAGACGACCCTATAGTCCTTGTCACATAGAACAGTGGAATCGAAACCACGCCAGTTTTATCTAAACATGACCACTTTCTATTCGTCGTGACTTTACAGATAGACGGTACCTCGTTTGTCTTCCTATGCGGACGGACGAATATTCAATGGTGCAGAGCGGAGGACCCAACAAGGACAGCTGTCTAACCGCTCGGATGGGACAAAAACAGAGGTCCCGTGCACTTAATAAATTCTTTGACAGTGGGAATTCGATATAGGAGTAAACCTTAGCTCCGCTGTCCGGCAAAATCTGCCCTTATTGCGCACTGTATTGCGCATGCCCGTCTTCATTAGCCCAGTCGGAGCAGAAAAGTAGGACATTGCAGAGGCGGATCCTAATTTTCGACAGTGCCCTTTTTTACTGCTGAAAGTGCCCTTTTTACTGCTGAAAGTGCCTTTTTTCAGACCCAAATATGTCCTCTCCAAACGTTTACTGTCTACAGATGCAAGGAAATGACGGGTAATTGTCTTGGGGGACCCCCTCCCCCCTCAGCCCCCTCGGAGCGGCGTGCCCCGTCTCCGCAGTAAGTGCCCTCATTTTGCGGCGCCACCCCCCCTTTTCAAAATTCCTAGATCCGCTCCTGCATTGAACCCAGATTCATGTCAGATTTTTAGATTTCGTTAGGATACTTCATTAATGCGTGATTTAAGTTTTGAATATGAAGAGATAGCATAACGCAGAAATAATAGGACGTTAAATTCCATTTCATTTAGATTCCACCAGGCTACTTCATTAATACGTCGACGTACGAACATGGAAAGATACCATCAACTCAGGTTTCACTTATAATGAATAAAAAAAAATCAACCGTGATGTCATGAGAAATCCGAGTCTGTAATCTGATTCCTTCATTTACAGGCTTCTAATCTCAGAATTAAAACTTAATAACACAAACTTTACGTTCGACATACCGATTAAAAATATTAAAATGGCGCCCCCCATTGATCTGGGTCAAACATAAAATTGTTGGTTTGTTTCGTGCGATGACAGTCTGTCTTCGTTAAAAATCTGACGTGACTGGATAAAGCCAATATATGATATAACCGGTTATTGCAGTACATTGCAAGAAATAAACAACATTATCAAATCATGTGAATGGATACGTAAGCGTCCATCAAATTCTGTAAACGGAATGCTGCTCATTCTTTGGCGCAGGGGGTGGGGTGGGGGTGAGCTTTGGCCCTTTTTTTTTACTGTACACATTGACAAGTGATCATTTGGAAGTTCGCATTGTTATCGTTAAGTATTTTATTGCCAGTTCTGTATTTAAGCCCACGGCTATTCAATGACATAATATATGCAATGCATTGTTATAAATCACATACACAGTTACGTCATTATACATGTCTATGACGTCACATTATCCCCACTAATCTTCACACCAATCACATGACAACATAACTTACGATATGTCGATAGAGAATAATAATCTTAAAAACAATAGGCAGAAGCGAAACAATCTATACGGCTTAGGGTTTCGGAATCTACATGGGGGCCCCACAGAATTTCAGATTATTATTCGATACCCGGGTCATGTTTTCTTTTTGCATCTCTAAGGTCATTTTTTGTGGCGACTCTAAGGTCACCATTTTGTGGCAACACCAAGGTCACGTTTTGTGGTGATCCCAAGGTCATGTATTTGTAACGACTGTCGTGACCGGACAGAGTATGCATGGTGAATGCCACGCTAGCTTGTAAACCCGAAGCTTTGCAAGGAAAGGATCCAGTAGTTAGGATGGGACGAAAACACGAGGTCCCGTGGTGTGCACGTAAAATAACCATTGACAGTTGAATGGAATATTCGATGAAGAGAAGAAGCAAACGTCGCTGTCTGGACAAAATGCACCCCCCCCCTCTATATCACAAAGCATGCCATATGCCCCTCTTCATTAGCCAAGTAGGGCCAGCACCATAGGACGTTTCCATTTCATACTGATCTTTTCAGGTTTAGAGAGAGAGAGAGAGAGAGAGAGAGAGAGAGAAATGGGGTTTAACGTCCACTCAACACAACCAGTTCATTTCGGGACTAACAGATGGTTTCAATTTTATTTCAATAATTCGCTTGCGCGTAGGGGTCTTTAGCCGTGGGAGGAAACCGGAGTGCCCGGAGGAAACACACGAGGTTGAGAAGGCGCCCCTATCTCCATGCCACACACGCTCACACAAGGGCTCGAAACCACAGCCGCAAGCCAGAGGTGACCGGCCAGCTAGAGGTCGAAGCGCGGCACTCTAGATCACTAGGCCATCCCAACCCCCCTTTTTCAGGTTTAGAGTGGAGTAACTATATAGTTCAGTCTGTCTATTTTGCAGTTTTTACTCGTCTGCCTGGAAGGAAGTATCAATCGTCCATGTTAAAAAGATGCATTTTAATATTCGCTACCGGTAGAAACTTTAATAATTTTATCACGTAATTATCTTCCGTTAGAAATCTTTATGACCCGAAATTCTGTTGATAAGTTTGACATTATGTCATATCCGCTAAAACATGGTGACCCCCCGTCACCTTTGACCCCACCCGACCTTTAATAGAGGATGCTATTAAAAGTCTGAAATGTAATTTTAAAGGTGTTGTCGATATTCAGGTCGGTTGGGGGAGGCCATTTTCATTGGGCTATTTCTAAGGAGAAATACATCTAACCCTTTCCCTCTAGTATTAACCCTAACTCCTGACCCTTTGCTTTGGCGACTTCCCCAACGGCCACTCACCCACACCAGGCGCGGATACAGAGGGGGGGTCCAGGGGGTCCGGACCCCCCCTCCCCTGCTCAGACTTGAAAATTTGAAACTTAAATCTATGCGATTTTATTGGCGATTTTTAGACCTGTAATTTTGGAATTTACCTTCCGGAAATACGTCAGAATGCACCAAATTGAATCTAATTTACCAAATTTTTCTGGGGGAGGGCCCCCAAAACCCCCTTAATTGGTTGAGCGCAATTAGTTAAAAAAATTATCAAACCTAGACCCCCCCCCCCTTGCAAAAAATCCTGGATCCGCGCCTGCCACACACAAGCGTCTGGCAAATTAAGACCCACTTGCAACATACACGTAGACCCAATACAAGTATATAATTATCGCAATATGCTCGACTGTTCAGGTGACGAATAACTTTATTGTGGGTTTTTCTCCCACTGCTTAAGAAATATTGAAATAACATTATTAAACCACATGTTTGTCCCGAAATGACCTAGTTTGTGCCGAATGGACGTTAATCCTTTCCCCCGTTATGAATCTAGTACCATAGGGCCGATATCCGATTTAGAAGACGCATTTCAAAATCTGAAATTCAATTTGTTATAATGAGATAGCAATTTTACAATCAAACAGGTCCCGATGCTTTGACTGGCTCCGGATAAGATGGCGGACGTGACGATTTCCAATTTCTAGGCATTAAATTTATCAAATTCAGATCTTATCGTTGTATATAAACATTATATGAATATTATCACAGGGCCGTGTTTACAGACGATGTTTGATAACAAATATAAGATATATCATCCGACCAATAGAAAATAGCGTTATATCATTGAACAAGGCAACTGGGTCCATTAGGGTCTTCAATACAAACTTGGTTATTACGGGACTAACAAGGTACATTTTCATTTCAATAATTTGCTTGTGAGTGGGGATCTTCAGAAGTGAGAGGAAACGACAGGACCCGGAGGAAACCCACGAGGTTACACAGACAACTATACCCATTACCACGATAAAGTGATAAATCGACACCACGCTACATGATGATAGACCTCATGAACAAAAGCGCAACGTTAAACCATTCGATCGACCCCGAACTCAAGAGATGATTAAAACAACAATGTGCCGAATGACCCCTACCGGTTCGAAGGCGGGCGAAGGGGTGGGTGTGTGTGTGTAGGGGGGGGGGGGTACCACGTGCGCGTTGCATCATAAGGTCTGTCAGCGTGGTTTATATTACCCAGTTGTACGTGACAATGAGTAGGCTTGCCTGTCCAACCTCGTGGGTTTCTCTGGGTCCTCTGTTTTCCTCCCACCGCTAAAGATCCATACGCGCAAGCGAATTAATGAAATTAAAATGAACGTTATGGTAGTCCTGAAATTACCTAGTTTGTGTCTCCATCTGCCCCCCCCCCCCCCCCCCCTTGCCTGATCCTCTGTCCTGCTCCACCGACAAGGGGGGGGGGGCAAATGGGACAAACATGATAAGGTAGTTATTGTTTCTATGGTCACGCATACAATGCGAAGTGGGCAGAATATTGTCAGTGCAGGCATTCCTACTACCAGGACTTCCATTACGTGCACCCTTTCTTTATCAGACCCCCGCCTTCATTAGCCAAGTCGGAACAGAACAGTAGGACGTTGAACTCCATTGATTTCCAGTCTTCATCAGCCGAATAGGAACAGAACAGTAGGACGTTAAACCTTATTTCATTTCATTTTCTTATCAGACCCACAGGCTGTTGACATAATGTGGGGGTTGGGATGGCCTAGTGGTCTAGTGTGCCGCGCTTCGACCTGTAGCTGGCCGGTCACCTCTGGCTTGCGGCTGTGGTTTCGAACCCTGGTGTGAGCGTATGTGGCATGGACATAGGGGCGTCTTCTCAACCTCGTAGGTTTCCTCCGGGCACTCCGGTTTCCTCCCACTGCACAAGCGCATTATTGAAATAAAATTGAAACCATATGTTGGTCCCAAAATGACCTAGTTTGTGTCGAGTGGACGTGAAACCCCATTTCTCTCTCTCTTGACATAATGTGCACTAGAAGAATTTGTGCATCGTGCAATAACTATGTCTGCTATATGGTACATGTATGACATTGTGTGTCAAAAAGTCCAAATACGATTTAAAAATATACGTCGATGAGGATAAAATATAGGTGAATATTTTGTTTGACGATAAGAGAGGTGGATGTATGATTATCATTGACAATTACACGGTTATCTAATTATTATAATTAATTAGGTCAATAGGTTAAAGTTGATATGATCGATAGGCTTAACAGAGACATTCGTTTACATCGTGTACACCGTCTACATCTATTTGTAAAGGCTACCTCCAGATATTGGTCAAGATCGATGATAGTGGTAAATAACAGTGACAGGGGAACCATGCCATACAAGAAAATCCGAAAGAAGTTCTCGGCCAACATTACCAACCTCGTCGGTTTTCTCCGCGTCCTCCGGTTTCCCCCGACTGCTAAAGACCCTAGGCGCAAGCGAATTATTGGAATAAATTGAATCATGTGTGAGCTCCGAAATACCCCTAGGTGCGCGTCAGTATGCACGTAAAAAACCTTTGACAATTTTTAATTCAAAATATCCCCTTACTTATAGCACACTGTATGGCGTTATCCCAGACAGTGCAGAAAAGTAGGGCGTTGAATCCATTACAGTAGCTTCTATGATCTTATCAGATATGGGGGGGGGGGGAGATGGCCTAGTGGTCTAGAGTGCCGCGCTTCGACCTCTAGCTGGCCGGTCACCTCTGGCTTGCGGCTGTGGTTTCGAGCCCTGGTGTGAGCGTATGTGGCATGGACATAGGGGCGTCTTCTCAACCTCGTAGGTTTCCTCCGGGCACTCCGGTTTCCTCCCACGGCTAAAGACCAATACGCGCAAGCGAATTATTGAAATAAAATTGAAACCATATATTAGTCCCGAAATGACCTAGTTTGTGTCGACTGGACGTTAAACCCCATTTCTCTCTCTCTCTTATCAGATATCAATAGGCCTTTTAATGATAACCTGTCGGGGATATCGTTTAAATATATCTCTAGGTCTTATCTTACTTTAAGGTACAACAAACTAGATTTATATAAACAGATTTCCTTTTGTTTTTATTTTTATCTTTAAAATGTACTCAATTATTTGAAATGACCTGACCTCTGTTTAGATTTGTTATTTTTTTAAAATCTTTTCTCTGTGGCACATTAATTTATTTCACCCAATCCGGATTTAAGTACCATAATGCAGACGTATATACAATGTAGAATTATTTTTTTGTTTCAATTTTTACCTTTAAATTGAACCCAATGATTTATTTAAAGTGATATGACCTATGTTATTTTTTTAAATTATTTCCTCTGCAAACTAATTTACTGCACTCAATCTAGATTAACGTACCACAATCAAGACTAATATAGTCCCTCCCCCTCCTGCCTTCTTCTTTTGTTTCGGTTATCTTTAAAATGAACTCATTGATTTATTTGAAGTGATTTAACCTGCTATTTTTTTAATTGTTTATCTTTATATTTGTTGCACTCAATCCGGATTTAAGTTTATCAAATGATGGTTATGAACAAAAGTTATCAGATAGCTTTTAGAAAAGAAATTAAATACATGGGGTTTAACGTCCTATTTTGCTGCACTAACTGACCTAATGCTAAGAGAGAAATTGTGCCCGGACAGCTGCTTTATCGCTTACTCTGCTGTGCACACCAATGTGTACACGATACCCCTGTTTTACATTCCATCCGAACTGCTGGACACGGTGAAACAACGATGGAAAATCCCGAGGAACGGTCTCGACCAACACCGTGATCGAACCCGTGCCTTCCTGGTTAGTGAGCTAGAGTCTTTCGCATCGGGCCACCGCGGCGCCGATTGCAACAGCATGAAATTAATTATTTTTGTTCGAATTTATTAACCTTATATCTTTCTGCAATATCGTTTGAAAATTATCTAAGAATGGGTATTTTGTATATGCAGTACAGTTTGACGTTAAACCCAGTTTCATTCATTCATTCATTCATTCATTCATTACATTCATTCATTCATTCATTCATTCATTCATTCATTCATTCATTCATTCATTCATTCATTCATTCATTCATGTCTCTGGCTAAGTGAGTAAGGCACTGGCCTGCTAGTCTGCAATGGAGGTCGTCGGTATTTTCCGGCATGGTTTCCTCTCGTCAGTGATGCAGGACGGATGGGACTAAAAAGGACAGCCGTCTAGTCGTTCTGGTGGGATGAAAAACCAAGGTCCCGTGTAGGCATGCCGTGCACGTAAGAGATCCCTTGTCAGTTGGAATTCGATGTAAGAGTAGGCTGTAGCGCCGCCGTCCAGGCAAAGGCAAAATTAACCTTAAAGCACACTTTATGGCGTATGTCCGTCTTCATTAGCCCAGTCGAAACAGAACAGTAGGGCGTTAACCCATTTCATTTCATTTCTCCAAAAGAAAGACCTGCCACGGGCAGATTTAGCTCCGTTATAACCTGTCTGTAAAGGCCCGAGCGATAAGTAAAAAAATTCCTAGTTATAATTCGCGCCCTTCTTTTTATTTATGTATTTTTTACGTTTGGGCAGATTTAGATCCTATATAACGTGTCATCAAAAGATCGAACGATTAGTAAAACAATTCCTATTTATAATTTTATAATATTCATTTATTTATGTCTTTTTTACGTTTGTGTATTTCAGACATGGAAGAGGCGATGGGTCGTAGTTCATCAGATGAGTGATCTAGCTAGCAAGAAATACAACGCTAAAATAGACATTTATCACGACCAGGATGCCGTGGGTAAAAACACGGGCGATAAAATGACATTTGTTCTTGAGAACATCACGGCAGTTCAATTATCAAAATCAAAAACTCATCCACACGCGTTTGAAGTCGTGGAATCTGAACCGGTTCTGGTTTTCTGTGCTGCGTCAGAACAGGAAACAGCCACGTGGATGTCCATATATAGAAGAATATTTCGACACGATGAATTAGCTGAATGTGGTAAGTTAGGAGTATATATTACGCCACCGGGCTCTTTTAAATGTTCATTATGTGTCTTTGAATAATTTGTGAATCCATTGGGCTACCAATGCCTCTATTTCAATCGCAGCTCGAAATGAAATGAAATGGGGTTTAACGTCCTATTTTTTTGGGCTAATGAAGACGGTTGCTCGAATCGTGTTAGCGGCAGCAGCGGATTATCAGTGAGGCTGATGAGGCTGCAGCCTCAAGATGTTGTAAAAAAATTTTTTTTTAGACTTGTCTGATACGATTAAAAACGCATAAACAACGAATGTTAGGGGGTGGGGTTTAGGTCCAACGGGAATCAACATACGCCCTGACTCGAAATTAATTAGGCCCACGCCTTTTTAAATAGGCCCTCCAGAAACTGCCGCCTCAGGCCTTGGTGGAGCTTAATCCGCCACTGTTTAGCGGGAACCTAGCATTAGGCGTATCAAACGCCTAGGACCCAGATAATGTACATTCACCATTTTCGATGTTTCCCGCGAGAGCAGATCTTGGTATGAAGTTGGAAAAATATATACGTTTAGTCTGCATAATCTGTCAGTCTGTGACTAACTTATCGTCACTTTGGGTCGAATCTGGATATTCAATTCACGAATAGGTTGACAAATTACCTTTTTAATAACCACGCCCTATTATAGAACAATAACAGATTTTGTTCCTTTTGTTTCAGATATTTTTGGTGTGCATGTTATAGGCAACCCGCACACCAAACGTCTTAATCTAGATGAGAAAGTTTTACTGGGAATCAACACCTCGGTCATTATGTTACTATCCCACGATTACACCCCACTGGTAGAGTGGCGACTGTCGACAGTTAAAAGATTTTACACGATCGAAAACACAAAAGATGCCGGGAAAAGAGTTTTAATTCTGGAATGTGGACCGTAAGTGTAACTTTGTATTTTCTAGTAAGGCAATGGGGTAGGTAGAAGGACAGGGGATTGTTCTGGAATGTGTGGGTGTGTGTGTGTGTGTGTGTGGGTGGGGGGTGAATGGTGTGCGCTTTGGATCAAAACTAGCGTGGTTTCGATTCCTCGGTTGTACGTGACAAGGAGTAGGGGCTCCTCGTATTCCCCCCCCCCCGGTTTCCTCCCACTGCTTAAGGCCGCCACAAGCACGCAGATCATTGAAATAAAATTGAACCATATGTTAGTTCTGAACTGACCTAGTTTGTGTTGAGTGGAAGTTAACACACACACCCTCTCTCTTTCTCCCTATCTCTCTCACTCTCTTTTTAAGCATACCCTGTCACGCGCAACGCTACTCGCCACATTTACTATGTAACTAATAGAAGCCTCAATTTCTATATTTCAGTACTTCGTCTACAGGTGAGGGTATGTTTTGTTTTTCAACTCCAGAGTGGGAACTCATCCTAAAGACCATCCGGGATAATATCAGTATGGCGATAGCAGAACGGCAACGCCACAAATCCCATATAGACACAAGAGAACGCTCGGGATCCAGCTGTAATAGTGAATACCAGTTCTCAAATCTTCTTGCAAATTCTGATAATCCTGGTGGTGCCTTGAGAATGCGTTCAGTCCGAAGCGTATCTGAAATGTCTTCTTCAAGCAATATATCTGCGCCTGATTCTCTGGATACTCCGCCTTTATCCCCCGTTCTTTCGACCCCGGGGAAAACGAACACATTACCAGCAACCTCCACACCAGATCCACATCGTTCCAAGAGATCATCATCCTTGAATGTTGACGCTTCCATTACACCCTACCCCATCTTTTCTATAGATGATGGCTACTCGAAGATTAAAGGTACTGATGATCCCAATTGCTTGAACATCAAACCGCGTTCTGGGTCGATATCTTCAACTAATTCCGTTTCGTCAAATCGATCTCGTATTTCTTCTTCACGTGAGTCCGATGTTATTGAAAACAAACCCGATGTGTCCGAAAAGAAATCGGAGGGATCTCCTTTACGCACTGTTAGTAATTCTTTCGATAGTGGTTTCTCTAACGGATCGTACGAAGAAGCCAAACGTAAGGGAAGTGACGTTGACAAAGCTATCATGGAAGAGAGTACCGAGGACAAAATGGATCCTTCCAATATCTACCAGGAACTGGATTACACCAAAGTTCTCCGACGTCGTCTTAGTGACAAAACGGATGAATTTACATCTCGACGAAGTTCTACCGGAGACGTGACAAAAGAACCAGATTATGAAGAACTGGAAAGTAGAAAAAAAGATCAGGGGATATTTGGAGACAATAATCTTCCGAAAATTCAACTGACGGCCGATACCCCACCAGCTCTGCCAGATCGACCTCCAAGTCTTCGGAGTAGCATGAACTCAAAAACAAAATCCAACTGGAAGAAACGTTTATCAGGTCTTTCGTTTCTTGGTGGAAAGTCCGGACACAGTCCAAGTACAAGCCCTGATCGGTGCGAAAGTCCAGCCCCTCATCAGAAATCCCAGTTACCTTCTTCCGATATAGTGCTCGATAGTGTTAACGCGACCTTGGCGAAATTCTATCAGGATGACGAGCCCAAAGATTCTGAAACCGAACTTGTCAAAAGTGATCATTTTTATCAATCAATTCCGGACGTCGTGCAAGAAATACCAAAACCCATTAGATCGTCTTCCGATGCAGCAATTGTATACAACAGTAGTGACATATTGCTCTTAGACTTTGGAGATGATGACCTCAAAGATTCAAAGACCCCTACTGAAAATCCGATACCACCATCAACGAGTCCCATGGACATTCCCAGTCCCAATGCCGAACCTACGATCTCAAATAATCTGAACACACCTCTCGCGAAATCAACCGAAGCATCTAGTCCCTTGATAGACTTCTTCTTCAAAGATGACGGATTTGAAAGACTCCGTGCTCAAACTGTTTCTGGATCTCCCCTTTCTGCAAATTCACGTCGTGTTCCTCAGGTTCCGGAAAAACCCTTGATCGACTTCAGTAGCTCCGAGAGTCTTGTGGTGACAGCGGCAACACCGGCCCCTAAAGGGGAAGGTTATTATATGGAAATGAATAAAGGACTTCCTCGTGCGGAAAGTGTAGAATATATTCCTCCATCAGAAATGAAGGACGTAATAACTAACGCCAATCTTCTCCAGCTATCTTAGTTCGGTCATCTACTGAAGAAACTCTATCATCTACGGAAAGGACACCGTGTTGAACGACTCTCCAATCGAACCGACTGAGATTAACGAACATACCTCATATCTTCTTATGGCGTCTAATGGGACTCTTTTGCTCTACCTTCTTGGGAGTAGTAATAAAGCTTATGAATATCCCCGAGCTTGATGGAGATTGTCGAGGATCCCCCAGTTACTGGTGCGTAAATGTGCACTTCCAGAATTCCAGGTGTTTCGGATTTTATTCACGATATTTGTGGAACTAAGATGGTTGTGCTTACCCCCTTATCACCCCTACCCCTAGCGGGACTGTGCTAAGCCTGCTTGTTGTGTATGTGATATTCTTGTATTAGTGCTAAAAAATAAACTGAAAGTCGTCAACATCTTCTCTTCGCTCATCTTCAATAGAAGGCTTCATTTCGTTTTTCGCCGTACATCTGATCAAGGCTAGATGCTGTAAAACTCGCGGTGGTTGCTTGGGGAACATGGACATCGCGATGAGTACAGCAATAATTGTACAAAGCAAAGGTTAAAAATGTAATAACTCTTAACCATTGTTTGGGATAAAATTGATTGAAATCCTGCAATGAAATTAATTAGTTTTTGAGAATTCAGTCCCCATGCACAGTCAGTTGCAACAAAGCTGACTGTGAATAGATTTATCAGATGAATTCCGGTATTTTGCTTGACTGCTGTCTTCGCGAAATGGCTCCAGGTAGAGTGATATATAATATAATGTGGAATTCCACTTCCATGGTCCCGAAAATATCACAACCACCCCTGGTCCGAAACAATTAAATACCATCTGGATGACTTAAAAATCGCGTTCACTATGATGCTATTTAGGGTAACATCATTGTACAGAATTTCAGTTCTTAGCCAATCTTAAAACATTTTTATTTACATTTTCGCGTGAATAAAAAGTTCCTGCATTTGGTGCAGTGCCACGGTTTATGATGTCTAGATTCATGAGATTGCGACTTGGTGCAATGCGACGGTTTATGGTGTCTAGATGCATGAGATTACGATTTTGTGCAATACCACGGTTTATGACGTCTAGATGCACGAGATTACGACTATGTCCAGATGCATGAGATTACAATTTGGTGCAATACCACAGTTTATGAGAGATACGACTTGGTGAAATAGCACGATTTATGTGAGATACGATTTGGTGCAATAGCACGATTTATGTGAGATACGATTTGGTGCAATATATGGACTGTTTATCCTGAGAATATAATATGTATATAAGATATTTATTTATATTTTTAACGAAGACTTTATCTGTGATATATTTTTACATGTTTTTAATGATACGAAATGAAATTTAACGTCCTACTGTTCTGCCCCGACCCGGCTAATGAGGGCAGATGTTTTTAATGAAAACCTATGTACGGTACTTGTACATGAATGTCGATAGGCCTAAGTAGATGTTATCAACTCACATTATGGCCTGTGATACCTATTTCTGTATGTGTTTAGGGAGTACCTGAGTAGGTAGAATGAGAAGGTTTCAAAGCACATTAAGGCCCATCTGGATCTGTGAGAAAGGGTAATAAGGCTAGAAAAGACAAATTCTGCTTTTGCTCCAGGGCTGAAAATATACAAATAGTTTAAGCTGGAACCCAAGACATTCTAAGATTCCATTTTGCATCTTTTAATCAATGAATTCCTATTCTATTTTAAATTTACGAAAATATTAATGGCGTTTCGTTTTTGTCTAACAATTCGATTGATTCTAATTATTATTTTCTTACTAATTGTAAATCCGGTAAATTTATTTAGGACCTAATTATTTTGCCTTTTTCATTTGGCCGTCAGTGCAGTGACGTGCATATGTTTTATTGTAATCCCAACGCTTTGATCGTATGCCCCCACCCCACCCACCTCTGCATGCCCACATTTGGCCGACAGCCATTAGTGCCGTGGGGTGTAGAAGTATAGTGATGCTAGATGCCAACTCTTTGATCGTATGCCCCCCCCCTCTCTGCATCCGCCCATGTCTCTGCTTGCGAGAATCACGCAGAGGGTTGGGGAGAAGGTCAGACATATCAGTGAATTTGTAAATATTGTTATAAATGTACAGCGAAGAAATATTGTCTCGTATTTATTTAATGATTTATTGTTTTCAATATAATTTATCTGATGAAATAAAAATAAAATTATAAAAAACTTTTTTTTTTTGCCGTTTCCAAGGAATGTCTAACTGTTTTTCACCAATCGATCTGTGCAACGGTTTCGAATTCCAACTGTCAAGAGTTTCAATACACTTGTATGCCCACGAGATCACAGATGTTTAGTCAATCCGAAGGACTAGACAGCAATTCTTGCCACCTGCCCCGTCCCGCACCAGTGGGAAAGGGAAATCAAACTGGAAAATCCTGAGGTAATCTTTTTTCAACCAACCTCATCACTGCAGCCGTCTTCAGTGCGAGATTGCCTTCAGGGACTCGAAAGCTTGGGGCCATCCGTTCACGGTGTATAATATTTTGACAATGTCATAGACTTTTCTTTCATGTTCTGATATAATCTTAAACATTCGTCATCATCCTGAATTTTGCTGAAATGTGTTTAAAGTAGCTATGTCTCTAACTCAATAACATCTAAAATCTTCAACAATGAAAACACGAATTATTTGTCAATTTAAATCAACATTGATGCTGTAATTTTACAGGAAAATGTAGGCTTCTGATATCCAATATTTAAGACAAAATTTAAAAAAATACCATTGGCACACGGATCGTGTACAATAATGCGTTTCAGGCCCATTTTTAACTAGGGACTTGGAGTGCGAGGCTAGACGTTAGTGATTGGCATGCGATTGGGACTTAAGGCGTATTACGCCGAACATAACTGATTTGAAATTAGAGAAAAGACGGAAATGATTGAATGTAAATCAGTTTATATACATTCATATTACAGTATTATATGTCAATTTCTAGGACACAAATATTAGCGATTTAGCTCCTTTAATCTTCTCTCGCATCTTCTTCTAGTCGCGAGGGTTGGGACGGGGTCTATTAAATGGAACAGCCTAGGCTCAAGATTTCTTTTACCTGAACAGGATCTCGGGTTTTCGTCCCATCCGAACAAACGACACTTTTATACCATAAATAATGCATATTGTTTTATTTATAACATAACAAGCCAATCTGTTATAAACAGTATACAAATTATAAAGGTACACATTAACAACAACATGGAAATCATTTTATCTAAATACTAATACTTATATTACCGTGTCTCATTGACGACCGTTTATAATGTAAGCGTTTTCTCCGGTACATGAAAACGGCCAGATTACATTTGAATTAGATCTTAATGGAACACTATGGGGAAACAAGCACTGGTTTTATTCTAAAGGCACGATATTTCGATTATACTCAAGTTTACTAAATGTCATTGTGCTTGATAACGATAAGAGAATACTTTTCATAATAACACAACTTTATGGATTTACTACTTCTTGGAAAATCCATAAAGTTGTGTTATTATGAATATTATACCTCTACCTCTAAATGTCATTCAAGGAAGAGAATACTTGTCGAAACGCGGGAAGACTAATCACCGGAATTTATTTACAATCACCGGAATTCACATATAATCACCGGAATTCACCGGAATTCACTTCAAAAACCCTCGATTGCTCCCACAAAACTCATTTATTTTAAATGCATAATACGTTATGATATAAAGAATAACTATTTTGATCTCTCTTCAGGCCAGATGAAGGCGCTGTAGGTGTATTTATTTGAAAGACTACCGGAATTCATTTCAAATATATGCATCATGATTACGATGACGTAAGGTGCATCTTAATAGTCTACCCAAAATAACAATTTTCTTCAAATTTAGAATAAAACCAGTGATTGTTTCCAATAGAAACTGTTTTCTGTTAATATGTTTCCCAATCGCTAAATGCCACTTAAAGATTTGGAAATGTAGACCAACCCCTATGCTGGCAAACACGAGTTCATAGTAAACGAGCCTTAGGGGTTGTTTTGATCAAACTTGTTATTCTTCGAATTGATAGACGAGTGTGTATTACGTACTGTTATAAACAATCTTCACCGAGTCATGGTCCCTACATTAAGTATTAGTAATTTTTATCCCGTTATTAGTATATATATATAGTGTGTGAAGGTTTACAGTAATGTATATGAAAATTTTTTAAAATAAAGGCGGTCGTACCTTCTACGCCTATTTCTTAAGAGCCAACTCAAGATTTAGTCAAGGTTGCTGAGATGCAAATAATGTTAGGGCACCTGAATGCTGGAGAGATTGTAGGTTAGGGTAAGCGTTAGGAATAGGTCCATAGTTAGGATTAGGGTTGGGATCAGCGCTAGCCCTTTTAACATCGCGTGACCTTCGACCAAACTTGAAGTTGACCTTATTAAATAGATCTAAATATAGCTACTACCCTGCAAACTGTTCACGAGACATCGGTCGTATAGCTACTACCTGCAAACCGTTCACAGGAGGTCCCTGTATATTGAACTCGAGGAATGGCAGACAATTAACATCTATAATTACATTTGAGCATATAAAAAATAAAAAAAAAATATATTAAACATTTGTGACATATCTGTTACTAGTCCCAAGTGTTTCACCCATTCTTAAACATTCTGTTTGGTTATTTTGATGGCTTGTGGCCAGGGAGCCGCCATGGCACACATTGAATAAGGCACTGGCTCTTAACACAGGAGTCCTGTCTTCAATTCCAGTGTTTCACCTTGCCATTGCTGTTGGATGGATCGCCTAACAAGGAATGTCTAGTCCTTTGCATGGGACAAACAAACCATGGCGTAGACTCGTAGAGTTAAAAGAACCATGGACTTCCTCCTTAGCGTATATCCGTCTTCATAAGCCAGGTTGGTGCCAAAACATTCATAGCCCAAAACGTCTGACATTCTGACAGGGCAGCCAGAAAAGTACATTCTTAGACCAAAACATCTTACATTCTGACAGGATAGCCAGAGAGGTATGGTTTTGAATATGCAAGAGCCGTACTGCACTGCCCATGCTCATCTGACCATGCTCATTGCAGTCGCCTACAATCAACAATGGTAAAGAAGAAAGAGTAAAACATTTCAGACTAATTTCAAACTAAACAAATAAATAAACAAAATATATTTTGATTAATAAAACCACAAAAATCACTGAAAAATATATTTGATATTGATTATAATTTAATTTTGATTGAACCATTTATAGTCACGTGAGTTTCTTTTTAGGAAACAACAAGAACACCTTTTCATTCTTATTTGGGGCGGTTGGATGGTCGAATAATTAATGCGTGCGTTGGGCATTATACGGTCTGTCATTGAGTCAAGGGTCGTGGTGTTGATATCGTGGTTTTAAGGTCACCTGTCTAACCTCATGGGGTTTTTCCGGGTCCTTTGGTTTCCTCCCACTGCTAAAGACCCCTATGCACAAGTGAATTATTGAAATAAAATTGAACCACATGTTAGTCCTGAAATGACCTTATCACTTGGTCTTTGCCCTTAAACTGTTACCCTATTACTTTGTTGAAGCTTTAATTATTATGATGTCATTAATAGCTTCTTCATAAAAGGAAACTGAACAACAATAGTCTTTATGTTACAATAAATAAGAAGTGACGGTACTATGTCTTTATACACAGATCGGTAGATAATGGGGTTACTTGATTGAAAATTCTGGAATTGAATTTTATCAATCCCAAAAACAGTGAGAATCGAATGAAAAGGGGTACTCGGGGTTACAACGCAGACGTCGACTGAATAAGAAAATATCTCAACCAAACACGCATCAAAAACGTATTCGTTGTGTTTAATTACATTACGATTTTACTCACATCACCTCAGTTATCGGGACTGACAGAACTGTGACAGAACTTATCAGGACGTTCTGGACCGTGAATCGAGCATCCCCATAAATTGTGCGTTTCATACAAAGGCATACAACTCTAGGTTAGCATATTGTTGTTTTTTTTATACGTAGGCTTTATGTTTCCAAGAATTTTGAACATTATTAAATTTTGTGTCAAAACATACTGGATGTGATTACCTTCCAGCAGTATGTTGTAATAAATCAACTTTAGACAAATTTTAAAAAGTAATTAACTTAGTGTCAACTCATGGTTAGGTAGTATACAATTTTTCTAACAATTTTGAAAATTATTTAAAAGATGAGGAAACGCATGTTTGATGCCGCCACCACACATTTAAAGCATGGTTATATCAGTATACAATCTTTCTAAGACTTTTGAAAATTATTTAAAATTTGAGTCAACGCATACTGGACGTCACCACTAAACATCTATTTTATTATAATGGAGATTGACAGACATAAATTGTACCCCTTATAAATATGACTATACAGATTACAATATTACAGTAAGTTTTTAGTTTGTTAACCTGATTAAAATACACATCTATATTTCGTTTAGTTTTTTTATACTTCCGATGGCCTACACTACATCAAGATCTGACACATTGTACTGGAAGGTTGTGTCAGAGGTTGTACGAGCGGCTTTTGACCCTATGACATCAGACATTGATTAATAAATCAGCGTAGACGTTTCTTGTAGTTACCCACAGTTCCGTGCATCAAAGGGCCAAAAACTTGCCGTAACAGACCGTTTCATTGGCTATTCCCAGGCGCGGATACAGAGGGGGCGCACCCGGCACACGCCCCCTCTATTTTTTTGCAGTTGCGAACAATTTTTAGCTCCACATATTCTCGCGGGAAAGGAGAACAAAAACAATTTAGATTGGAAATCGTAATTTACAGTACTAGTATGAAATTAGTCCTTGTGGGCATTTTTGTCCACTCAAAAAACATGGGTCGGGCTTCGCACTCCCAACTTGGTGCAGCACGCCCCCCCCTTTCTGAAAATCTTGGATCCGCCCCTGATTCCCTCACATCTTCCAGAACATGTAAATGATAAAAACTCTTCCAGATCCTAGTGTAGTAAAGACAAGTAAATAAAACAAAATGAAATAAGATCCTGTGTTTTAATTAGATTGTTAGTTTGTAAGTTTTAGATTAGGTTTGTCTTTTATTGCCAGTCTGATATAACTACAGATCTAATTGATCATTTGTTTTAAAAAAAAAAAAGACTGTTATGTCATCATTTAGGCCTATCTTACAAAGTCGACCTTAGAAAGGTTTATTAAACAAAGACCTATTAAACAAAGACCTATTAAACAAATGTCGACCTTAGAAAGGTTTATTAAACAAAGACCTATTAATCAAAAGGCCTAGCTATTTAACAAAGGTGTACAGTAGACAAACCCATTAAACAAAGACCTATTATACATGTACAAAGGCCTATTCCGTAAAGACCTATTATACAAAGGCCTATTATACAAAATTTTGAAGTTTATAAAAACGAAACCAAAGAAGATCTGTGCTTCAATCAGACTGTTTGGATTTGTTAAAAAAAAATTTGTAATCTTAAAAAAAATCTAGCATCAGGATCCGCAACATTTCTTGTCTTTTTTTACATCTTTTCTGTTTCGTAGATTAACTGTGCTGCCAAGTTTAGCCGAAGACGTGTAATCTTCACATGGTAATCTCTCCGCTAAAAAACACAATTACATGACAAGTGTGAAAAAAATATGCCAAATGATTTTGTCAGACAAATGATCTTGTTTGAATAAAAAAATAGAAACAAAACTAAGAGATGAGAACAGTACAGACAGCAATATTTTCACGCTAAAGGGATGACATGAAATAAAATGGGCGTTTAACATCCCACTTCTCTGCTCTGACCCGGCTACTAGAAGGGCATACATACATCATTCAGAGGGCTATGAGGGAAATTTTGCATGGACAGTGGCACTGTGGCCTGCTTTTATATCAAATTCCAAATGAAAAGGGGTCTTTTACGTGCCTGCCGATCAGTACACAGGACCTCAGTTTTTTGTCCCATCCAAATGACTAGACAGCTGTCTGTGTCAGGCCTTCCGTCCTCAACAGTGACAAAGGGATAAATAAGGATGTACATCCTCGGCCAATGCAGGGATCGAACATGCGACCTCCAGAATAGCGAGCCTGCATCTTACCTACTTAGCCAGTAGCCACAGTGGTTCGTTAAAGTATTGACATATAATATAAAAATAGAAATCTAATTGTACGTACATATTTTATAAAATAGATCAGCTACATTGATGGCCGTTAACGCACTGGTTTCACAGAATATAGCATTGATCTCTTTAGAATAATCTTCTGCATCTGTCAAAATAAAACAATGAAATTAGTATTAATTACATGATGTATGTAAACTTGCTTTTCAAATAACAATTCTAACTTCCTTATTCATCATTTTGTAACTGAATAAAAAAACTATAATTCAATAAATCTGATTTCTCTTTTTATCAGTTCAATACGACAAGTTGTCTGTAATAACACAATCGGATTAAAACACAGATATTTTTTCGTTTCATATTTAATTGTTCAAAATTTCGTTTTACTTGTCTTTACTACACTAGAATCTGAAAGAGTTGTTACAAAACCAACATTCTGGTTGATATGATGGATTAGCCAATGAAAATGTCTGTTGTGACAAGTTCTTGGCATGACGGAACTGTGAGTATCCCACTGTTAACAATAATCCTACCTTTCTCTCGTACTTCACGAAGGTCATCAAGGTCACATTTATTACCAGCGATGGCTATGACTATATTTGGAGCACCTTGATGACGTAATTCTTGAACCCAGCTTTTAACAGATTTATATGTTGCCTGAAACAAATCGAAGAAAAGGATAAAAATATAATATTTTAATTCTCAGTCACTTGACAGGGGCGGATCCAGGATTTTCAGAAAGGGGGGGCGTGCTGCACCAAGTTGGGTCAAAAATGTCCACAGGGACTAATTTCATACTAGTACTGTAAATTACGATTTCCAACCTAAAATATTTTTGTTCTCCTTTCCCGCGAGAATATATGGAGCTAAAAATTGTTCGTCACCGCAAAAAATAGAGGGGCGTGCGCCGGGTGCGCCCCCCTCTGTATCCGCGCCTGCTTGACACTCCCAGGAACCACAGAGACTCAGTGTGTTAGGCGGTTTCAGGGTCAAAGTAAGTTACTCTGAAATTTTTCAGAGCCATTTCACTTTGTCAGTGGTGCTGGACGTCAGACCTGGAAAGGAGGTGTCTAGTTCCTTGGATGAGACAAAAATTGAGGCCCTGCATAGATGTAACAGATCCCTTTGGGAGAGGGAATTCAACGGAAGAGTAGGTATTTCCTTCACATCACACTGCATTTGTATGTATCATTAATCAGTAGATCTATTTCATTAGGCCAACTTCAAGTTAGGTCAAAGGTCAGGAGATGTAAACAGGGTTAGCGCTAATCCAAGCCCTAACCCTAACCCTGGACCTAGCCCTAATGCTTACCCTAACCCTAACCCTGGACCTAGTCCTAATGCTTACCCTAACCCTAACTTACAATCTTGTCATCAATCACGCGTCTTAATCTTATTTACAAAATCCAAACGTATCAGTGGGAACCTAGCATAAAAAGAGAGAGAGAGAAATGGGGTTTAACGTCCACTCAACACAACCAGGTCATTTCGGGACTAACATACGGTTTTAATTTTATTTCAATAGTTCGCTTGCGCGTAGGGGTCTTTAGCCGTGGGAGGAAACCGGAGTGCCCAGAGGAAACCCACGAGGTTGAGAAGGCGCCCCTATCTCCATGCCACATACGCTCACACCAGGGCTCGAAACCACAGCCGCAAGCCAGAGGTGACCGGCCAGCGCGGCACTCTAGACCACTAGGCCATCCAAATCCCCCACCTAGCATAAAGGGATAAAGTTGTGCTATAATGAATTTCTTGAAAGTTATACCATCATTCAAGGATAATATCTATCAATATCCAATTTAACAAAATTCAACTCACCTCCCTAGTGACATCATAAGCTATAATGGCCGCTGCAGCACCTCTGTAATACATTGGAGCTAAAGCTCGATACTGAAATACGAAATTCATAAATCAAGTTATACATGTATCTAATTAATGACTACAATTAAATAATGTTCAAACGTCCTTCATTTCTGCTCCATTCGGGTGAATGAAGACGGGCATGTGCCATATGTTCATGCACATTTTCCAGTGTGGTTCCCCTTCTCAGTGGTGCAAGGACAACTGTCTAGTCATTCAGATGGGACAAAAACCAAGATCCCGTGTAAACATTGGCATGCACATTAAAGGGACAATAACACTCTTGCTGGCTTGGCAGCTCCAGAAAATAAATAATAGCCTTATTCTAAGTGCTAGATGTTTAAGTGTCCTACCTGTTGTGTAAATTATCCATTACAACCTATTTTACTTGTACAGAGGGTTCGAAAATATTTTAAATCAAAGTCACATTTGAAAAGGTTTACGTTAGACTTTTCAAATCAATTAGTTGAATTTTTCCATTTTTTTTTAAATTAGGTGGGTTAAGATGAAAATTATATCATCAATTAATTGGAATATTGTAAAATAATACACTTTGTTGACCCGAATGAAGATTGGGACATATTATTCAGTTACAACAAGAGTGTTATTGGGGCTTTAAACATCCCTTGACTGATGGAAATCAATATAAGAGTAGGCCGTAGTGTTGCTGTCCAGGCAACATTTCCCTCATAGCACACTGTACGGCGTATAGGTATGGCCGTCTTCATTAGCCCAGTTCAGAGCAGAACAGTCGGATGTTAAACCCGATTTCATTTCAACTTCATTTATACACAATTGCACGAAAATCAAAAACAACAATATGTTAGTATAGAAATGATAATATGGAGATTCTGACTGCTGTCTCTGCTTTGGGTGAAGTTTACAGTACATGTAAAAAGTGCCTTCTGATATTAGTATTTACCTGTTAAGTGTGACGTTTTTATAACTTTAACTACCCCCTATTGTGTAATTAATTTGACTAAAACATCATTTTTGGACCTTTTTATTCAGTGGGGAAAATACATATAATGTCCTACAAATGCTGCGATCGTCGGGGGATTCCTCCAAGTGACGAACTATGTTCTAAGAATAGGTTGGGGAAAATACCTCTAAGGTGTTATATTATGCCCTACACACATTGAGTTGCAGTTGTCCAGGATGTTTTATAACAACCTATGCACTTAACGGGTTAAAACAACTGGCCCCAAGTTCACAAAGCATTCTCAGACTTAAGTTGAGAATTTACTCAACTTTCAATTACAGTTTTTGAGAAATATCTTTGATCCAGAAACACAAAACTTTGCACACATTTTCTTATTGATGTATTTGATACATTAAAACAACAAAATTAATCTAAAGGGATATGTTTTAGTTAAAATAAGGTGAACAATTTTGAGTAAATTCTCAACTTAAGTCTGAGAATGCTTTGTGAACTCGGGTACTGAGTACATAATTGTGCTGAGATGACATTAAACTCAGCAACGAACCTTTTCTTGACCAGCCGTATCCCAGATCTGAAATTTATAAGTATTCCCATCCACTAGTAAGGTCTTTGTCATGAAGGAAGCCCTGAAAATAAATTTATTATAAATTAAATAAATTCACTTCTAGATATTGTTCCTTGCATTGTCCTGCATCCTGTACTACGGATAAGACAAATCAGGAGAGACAGAGAGAGGGATGGGGTTTAAGGTCCACGCGTCCACTCGACACAAACTAGGTTATTTCGGGACCAATATGGTTCAATTTAAATTCAATATTTCGCTTTGCGTGTAGGGGTCATTAGCAGTGGGAAAAAAACGTAGGCAACCCTACAACTTGTCACACACATGCGGGGAATCGAAAACTTGTCAGTTGACTCAATGACAAACCCTGTGAAATCATGAGGAACTTCCATGACCACCCTCAAAACCTGTCCGAGAGTGAATGTTTTAATCTACTAAACAGTCCAAAGAAGTATCAAGTGGTGATTATTATTTATGGAAACGTATTGCAGATCTCTGAATACCCTGTGGATTCTACTATATCATACCCTATCTTTAAATGAATTTGTTTAAGGTATGGTTTTACAAAATAGAGAGAGAGAGAGAGAGAGAGAGAGAGAGAGAGAGAGAGAGAGAGAGAGAGATAAATGAAGTTTAACCTCCACTCGACACAAACTATGACACAAACTATGTCTTTTCGGGACATACACATGGTTCAATTTTATTTGATTAATTCACGTGCCAGTGGGAGTCTTTAGTTGTGGGAGGAAACTGGAGAAAATTCACAAGGTGCAAGCAGGGAATCGAAACCATGCCACTCCACTCAACGACAGACCTAGTCACCCCCCCCCCCTCCCTAATCTGATTATACTAAATGGAATAGGAGTTTAATTACCAGCACCCTATTTCCTACTATCACCTTGTGACAGACAGTGAAGAAAAAAAGGATATTTACCCTATTGTACTCTCTAGAGCTGGTTTAAACGAATCTGTGACGAATCTCATCACAAGACTGGATTTACCCACACCAGAATCCTGAAAAAATACAAAAAACATAGAAACTAATCACTAGATAGAAGAGAGATGTAAATGTAAAGTCATGTTAATATAAACAATACTTCAAATAAAATTATAAAAATAATTAATGGAATCTAAAGTTTACTTCTCTCTATCTTCCCCCAAGGAAGCCACGAAGTCGGTAAGACACTGGCTCACTAACCTAGAGGTCGCGTGTTCGATATCTGCATTGGCCGAGAACGTTCATCTGATTTTCCGACGTGGACAACCGTCTTGTCGTTTAGATGGGACAAAAAAACGAGGTCCATTGTACACAATGGCGTGCATGTAAAAGATCCCTTGGCAGTGCCGCTGTCTGGGGAAAATTCCCCTCATAGCACACTGTATGGCGTATGTCCATCTTCATTAGCTCAGTTGGGGCAGTACAGGAGGACGTTAAACTCTATTTTATTTCATGTCTACAATAATCTATCATGTGCATGTTGTCACTGTTTCAATGATTTATTTGTCAAGAAAGTAATCAAAGATATTTAATAAGCTTATATATGTAACACCTACATGCTGTAATCAAAGATAGGTAATGAGCTTATATATATATAACCTACATGCTGTGAACAATCTGTAAGTCTATTAATATACATGTAGGTTACATATATACATGTAACACCCCTAATATCCTTTTACATGGGCTATCAAAGTAATGCTGAATAATCCATCTGGTTGGTTTAAACAGTATATTATTCCATCTAGAAAGAGAGAGAGTTTGTCCACTCAACACAGCTAGGTCATTTTGGGACTAACACATGGTTCTATTTTATTTCAATAATTTACTTGCACCCCTGGGTCTTTAGCAGTGGGAGGAAATGACTCAAAAAGATATACATATCTGTAAAATATTGTATGATTTAAACCAAAGTTATGGATAAATTATGTAAATTCAAAGATGGAGGCAAGGAAAATGTAATTATTATTTTAAGAAGTGTAACATAATCATATCATTTCCTGGTTCCAACTTTGAATTAACCATCAGTTCGAGAGTTCTGAATTCCCCTTTAATGTAGGCTAACAATCAAACAATAGATCTTTACATTGTACCATCATGTCACATAATTAGCTGAATCATGATGAACAATCAATCTATTCTATTCATATCAGGTCAATGAGAATCTTACATACAAGACTGTCTGTCTTTCAACGGTATTTCCCCAACTAAGAAAGTAAGTCTCGTTCATCAGTCGAGACAAAACAAAACCAAGACTTTACATGCATTAATAACAAATTTAATTTTGACAGGTGAAACCAAAGGCATCGGATCGAATATCTCAACCTTTAAGGCTACATTCTCTTAGCTAATGAAAGATATGCCATTTAACACTAAACAGGCTGATGATGAGAGATCAAAATCAAATTTGAAGGGACCAAATTTTTTGGCCGTTGTGACCAAATGTTAGAGTCCAAAACCTGTTACATGTAGCTGACATGCTTTTCGGGCCCATAGCCCTCTCCCCAATTTTATGAGCTGGTTACGGGCATGATGCTTTTGATGATGGTGTAAATACGATTTACTTGAGATTCTGTTTAAATCTATGTGCAGTAAACATATTAGCATTCCATAAATGACCATAAAAATAAAAAGTAACCACATGTTAATAATGTGACAGGATGCCTCTGTAGGAAATTCATACACCAATACAGGCTACGCAGGGAGCCAAAGGGGATTCCCCATGACCAAATAAGTAGTTCAGGAAGCATATTAAAATTTGAGACTGAATAAGCACGGCATTCCAAGATACAATCGCTGTTATTTGGCACCTAGAAATTGACACAAATGGGTCTCAAAGCATATAATAATGTAATATGAATGTATATAAACAGATCTACATACAATCGTTCCTGTTTTTACAGATCTACATACAATCAGTTATGTCTACCCTCGTTCTTCATCGAGTCCCTTGTTGCAAAGGGTGCTGAAACGCATTATGGTATACGATTCATGTACCAATGTTAAAGTGTTTATTTAGTCTCAAATATTGGATATCAGAATCCCATCTTTTTAAGGTAGAATCCCAATATCAATGTTGATTTACATTGTTTTATAATTCATGTTTTCAATGTCAAATACTTTGGATACATGTAGCTGCTTTAAATTAAAAAAGTGTCACAGAGACATAAACCTTATTCTATCAGTCACTGGCTGCATCTCAGTGATCCCACACACATTTCTAATCAATCAATCAATCAATCAATCACTGTGCCAGATGATAATGATGACAGGTCATTAAACTACCTTGACAGAAATAGGGTTATCTATGAAAAATTTGGGGCGATCATGTTTGATCCAACTCCCTTTTCTATTTCCATCATTTTTACATTCCATATCACTTTCACATTTTAGGATTAGGGTCGGGTTAGGGTTAGGTATTTAAGATTAAAATCTATAAATTCAGGGTTGGGGGTTTAAGATTAAAACCAATGAGTAAGACAAAATCTTCGACAACAATGAAATATTGAGACACAAAAATGAATGCCTTTGGAAAGAATATCACATTCTTTAGAATTTGATGTGACTTTGTATTATTATCATTCCATGCAAATTAATCCATTTTGTTATTGACCTTTGTCGATACAGGGGGATTGGATGGCCGAGTCAACTGGTGTTGTTACGAATCCCCTGTTGTACGTGGTAATGAAGAGGGCAGGGCTGGGGTAATGGTAATGGGTAATGGGTAATGGTAATGGAATGTAATCATTACATTTTTTAAGTAATGGCCATGTAATGAGTAATGGAAGATTTTAAAAGTAATGAGTAATGGAAATGTAATTAATTACATTCCAAAAATCATGTAATGGTCAATTACATTTCAATTACTTTTCAATTACATTTTATTTTATGGCACATATAAATATTTCCATATGACAAACACGAAATTTTATAGCACCAAAGAAGAAAATTAAGTGTACCTAACACAAATCCAATTTATTATAATTATCTTTAAAAAAAAGAGATTTAAATCAGTTTTAACAAATTGTAATAAGAAGGCATTCAACATTTTCTTTTATTACTTTTTATGTAGGACCCTTCTTTAGACATGTTACCTTACAAGTGGATCTTTGAAAAGAAGTATACTTTAATTAAAGATTAGTGTTAATTTACAGTCAATCATTCAGTCAATCAATCAATCAGTTAAGATTAAAAGACAATAGTCTTACTACACTTTAATCTCAATCTCAAGGTAACAAGTGACAAACTAAACAATGGCTTTCAAGTATCTCATCATTTTATGGTTACTTAATAAACAATCATTTTGTTTTAGAGTCATGCTAAATAATTTACAATAGACAAACTCTTTGGGTTGATTAAAAATCATATATAATTACTTAAAGGAGGTAAATCGCTAATTTTCTTGGTCCAGAAATTGACACAAATGGGTCACAACGCATATAATAGTGCAATATGAATGTATATAAACTGATCAACATTCAATCCTTTCTGTTTTTGCGGTAATTTCTAATCAGTTATGTTCAACGAAGTACAGCAGTTTTTGTAACCACTAACCGTCACTTGAATATTTGCCCGCAAGTTATGATTTATAGAAATAACAATTCATACACAAATATTGATTTAAGTGAAAAAAAAGGATTATTTTAAGTTTGGTTTTGTAGGCTCTTCATGCCAGAAAACAATGTTGTCTTTTTAATTTCTATGTGAAAAGTCATAAAGTAATGGCCATGGGTAATGGTAATTAATTACTTTCAATGTAATGGGTAATGGTAATTAATTACATTGCTAAAAATGAGAAAGTAATTGTAATGATTACATTTAAAAAGTAATGGTAATGTAATTAATTACATTGTTAATGTAATGGCCCCAGCCCTGGAAGAGGGTCGCCTGTCCAACCTCATGGGTTTTCTACGGGTACTCTGGTTTCCTCCCACTGCTAAAGACCCCTACGCACAAGCGAATTTTTGAAATACAATTAAACCATATGTAAGTCCCGAAATGACCTAGTTGGTGTCGAGTGCACGTTAAACCCCATTTCTCTCTCTCTCTTGTCGATACACTGTACATGCTAGTCAATGCATTATGATCATGTCCGATGTCGACCGTCAACACTTGGACATAACTTATAATAGAGAATCTTACCCCTAGTAAACATAATTTCACATCTCTCATGGACATATTCAGTTCCTTGGTATCTGCTAGTCGTTATTATACTACTACACTCATCAAAACATATATATTACATTATAAAATACTTTAAAATCTTCCCTCATCGATTTTACAATGTTTATTTTCATCCGCCATTTTGTCCAAGGTTAAATCACATGACATATTATAATTGGCTAAAGTCGGGCGTCGACGAATACGGTCCATGATTATACGTCATTAAGGAATAGTAGTTGTTGTTTTTCGAAGTAACATGTGAATAGTTAATCATATTATTTCTTAAAATATATTCCGTCTCAGAATTAACAAAGAAAAAAATGGAAGAGCATTAATGTTTAAAACGCCCGAAGAAGTCAAATGAAGTATACATTTTGATGGTTTAACTGTGATAAACATATTAATTGTGAACAACAACATACGTTGGTATTTGCAATTACCTATATCTTTGAATTTGCTAGTCCGCCTTATGAAGGCTTTGCTTTTTTCGTCAATATCAGAATAATAGTACCTACTTAATTGGATTTGTCTCCCTTGAATTGTGTATTTTGTATGGTGTATAATACCATTTAATTAGACACTGTAGTTTGCAGATTGTTTGTGTTTGTCTTTGCACATATTTTAAGACCTTAGGTGGAGTAAGTGAGATTTACTCAACAAGCCTTAGACCATGCCGTTGACCATAGACAAGACCTACTGTACCTGCTCAGGCGCGGATCCAGAGGGGGCGCACCTGGCGCATGCTCCCTCTTTTTTTTGATGTGGCGAACAATATTTAGCTCCATATATTCTCGTAAGAAATGAGAACAAAAATAGCATAGGTTGGAAATCGTAATTTACAGTACTAGTAAGAAATTAGTCCTTGTGGGCATTTTTTCCACTCAAAAATCACGGGCCGGGCTTCGCAATCCCAAGTGGGTACAGCACGCCCCCCCAACCTTTCTGAAAATCCTGGATCCGCCCCTGATGCTGTTGACCATGGGTGGGACTCACTGAACATGCAGTAGATCCTGGGTGAGACTTGCTTACATGTTGTTGACCATAGGTAAGACTTCCTGAACATGCAGTAGACTATGGGTGAGACTCATTGAACATGTTGTAGACTGGAGCTGAGGAGACTCACTCACTGCACATGTTCCTTCATTTGCATGTAGAATATCGGTGAGACTGATCGTGGGGCTAACATATTCTGTATCTTCATGTGCTTGGACAGGGGTCTTTAGCAATGGAAGCGACTCAGAGAAAATCCTACCCCTTGTCACAATCAAACATGTGATTGAAACTATAACACACGCATTGATGCTGCCCCCACCTACTCCATGTTACAAACAATGTACAATCATGTAATAAGACCCACAAACGCAGTGGTGACAATCCCAGTGAAACATTTTAAACCGAGTTAACATAAAAAATGAGGGGGAGGGTCGAATGGTTGGCGTGTGCACGTCTTGTCTGTCATTGCGTTAACTGGTGTGGTTTTGATTCCCTGGTTGTGGTCTACGTGACAAGGAGTTGGTTCGCCTGTCCAACCATGTGGGTTTTCTCCAGGTCCTCCGGTTTCCTCCCACTGCTAAAGACCCCTACGCACAAGTGAATTATTGAAATAAAATTAAACCATATGTTAGTCCCGAAATAAAATTAAACCATATGTTAGTCCCGAAATGACCTAGTTTGTGTCGAGTGGATGTTAAACCCCATTTCTCTCTCTCTCATAACAAAAAAAGCCGGAAATCAGAGGGTTTTTTTATATCTATGATATATATTTAAAATAAATACAATATAATGCATAATAATCATTTTATAATAATATAAACATTTTACATATTGTACACGTATCAAAGTAATAATACTATCAGTGGATATATACAGTCCTAGGGATTGGATTTGCATAATTAGTTTCAACTTCAAAATATAAGGGATTTTTTTCTACTTTTGCCATTTTTGTAGTCAATTAGAAAAGTTTTGATGATTACCGATTAAACTGCTCTGAAATTTATGTTGACCCATTTCCTCATTATAATTGGGTTATCACAATGACATCTTGTCAACCATTGTAATTGGGTTATCACAATGACATCTAGTCAACCATTACAATTTGGTTATCACGATGACATCTGGTCAACCATTGTAATTGGGTTATCACGATGACATCTAGTCAACCATTGTAATTGGGTTATCACAATCGTATCTAGTCAACTATTGTAATTGGTTTATCACAATGACATCTAGTCAACCATTATATTTAGAAGATGAAATAATCTCAGAAATGAAGCATATCATGAAACAAGTTAATATGCCACAGTCTATCTATACATGGAGGGTTGATATATAAGGCCATAGTGAATATCTATATCTCTAGGTGTGAAAAAATACTATAAGTGAAATACCCTAACTTCAATACAGCTGCTTGTCTGGCTTTTAATATGTGATACAATTATACGGAACACAAGAAACTGATTTATTTCTGGTGATGGTTCGACCAGGATTCTGTCGTCTTTATCAAGCAAAAAATGATAAGACAAGAGAACCGTGATCGAAATTCTGTTCCATATAATTGTGTCATGTGTTGTTCTCATTCAGTTATCAAATTCCCCTTAAAAAATTAAACAAATTGTCAGGATTTTAATTGAACCAGGGCTCCTGACTGACCAGCAGTCAAATCAATCTGCTGCAGAACCTTACATTTACATGCAACAGGAATAGTGGTCTGAAGCCATCTAAATGAGTTAATTCCCTTGGGGGAATCTTGTTTCAGTCATATCTATCAGACAAATCGACCAGCTGCCGAACCATACATTTGATGCAACAAGACTTGTGGTCTGAACCCCATCTTAATGAGTTACTTTCCTTTATTAAAAATACATGCAGGGGGTCTTGTTTCAGTCATATTTACCAGTTTTGACTTGACTGACAGTAAAATTGACCAACTGGATAATTTACCTGACATCAAAGAATTTAACCTTAAATGCAATAACTATCGTTTAAAAATATAAATATATATAAAATATTTGGATAATTCTAAAAATTCTCATAAAATAAGCTACAAATTTACTGGTTGGTAAAATTTGAAGTGAGAACCCTGGTTTCCTGTGTTAATTTTCTGTCAGGAAACATTTATGATTTCCTAGCTCTGTGATTTGTTGATTAAAGATCAATGACCTAAAATTTGATTCTTTGTAAGACTACCATTGTTAAGGGAGAATACATTAACAATGTAAATAAAATATTGAAGGAGACACAAGTCTACTGTAGTTAAGGGAGAATACATTGAAGTAGTATTTTTAATACTTGACAACATAAAGGTATAGAGGGAGAATAAAAATATAATAAATTTCTCTCTCTTTATAACTATATTTTCCTGTCTATTTACAAACTTTTCTCATTTATCTATAAAATTACTATAATACCATAATATCGTATAAATTATTTTAACACATAAAAATTAAATATGGTGGATACAACGTTTTATTTATTGCACTTTAAAAACTAAAGGGTCAATATTTGCCGATTAACCCTGTAGCCACTGGGATGCTTCTCTGTTTTTTCTGGAACCTCAAACTACTAGAGAACTATTTGAAGAGCACACTGTGTACTAGTTCTGTGAGTCAGGTGGGTTAAAGCTCTAGAAAGAAAAGTAGTTTCTGGTTGTTTTGAAAATAAACTACGGTACAATATAACGAGGATAAATTTCATCAATATTTACATCTACCTTGAGCTACAGGGTTAAGTGAATTTATGTGCAGATAATGTATTCAATCCCGTTATTTCAATGTTTCACAGACTCAATAAGACATACCTCCCGTAACCTGAAAAAACCTAGTAACACTGTTCAATGTAGATTTGAGTAAACAAAGGAAAACTGTTTTGCTAAGCTACTGAATAAGAAACCAATTTTATTTTGTCTTTTTAGATGAAAATAATTTGAAGGAGAAAAAAACGTATTAGTATATACATGTGTACTAAGTCCAAATATGGGTCTAACTCAATTTTCACCAAAATTTGACTTGCCAGCTCCAGATTACGGGAGATACTTTTAAGATTCAATTTTCATACTGTCTGTTTCTAAATTTTAGAATCAATTTTGTTTTAAAATGTCAACAGTTGAAAGTTATTCTTTGGCTGATTGTAAGAAGATAAGATTTTTACAAAATAACAATGATGTGTCTTAGCATTCAAAGGGCAATAAAGAAAAAATAGAATCATTCACGAATTGTTAATAAAATTTGATATAAAAACTCCTTAATACATATCCATGCTTAAAACATTTTGTAATAAAATTTAAAAAATGTAAACAAATTAATCAAGTTTTGACCCTTGACTAGAAGCTGGGGCCTTATTCATGAAATATTTCAAGAATACAACATTTTCATTGGTCGGAAGTTAAAATTCTGGTTGAGATATTAATTCCCAACCAATGAAAAGGCTTGTTTTTCGTGAGTAAGAACCTGTATGTTTAAATACTGTTTAATTTTTATATACTCGTAATCAGACAATACTATCTAGTCTCGTTAATACGACATTACCGCGATATACTAATATTCATAATATTCAAACAGTCATAAGGAGAAGAAACCTTTTTATCCCAGCGTGTCGAAATTAACATTTTTTTAATAATCTTTATAATGGCGATTCACATGGATTTTTTTCGTACTGTTCATTTGTTCCTGGAGTTTCACGTCCACTTCTACTCGGGGTAATATCGTAGACAATTTTTTTTTTTACCAACACACCTGCCAAGATATACACTTATTATCAGATCTTTCAAAATCAAAACAAAGGCTATTGTTTTGATTGATTGCAATTTTGTGTGGTGGAATTTGTCAACAAATAGTGAGGCAGTATAAAACATGCAAATGTTTCAAAAGTTGATATATGTACTGGGGCCTCTTAAATCCAGCCCTGATCAGCAGAAAGATAACTAAAGATCATTTGGCAGAATGATTAACATTTTTGATATCATTCATTTTCTGTGATTTCTCATTAAAATGATACCCTGAAAACAATAACACATATTAAAGGGTTTCTTACAATATTTCCAAATAAAATTCTTCTAAAAAGGTATCTCCTATTTCTAAATGATTATAAACATAAATTTCATATATAAAATTAAAGCTTGAATCTTTTGTATGGAGATGATATATGATATATGTTGTGTTGTTGTGTACATGGCAGGGTATTCTACATGTAACTCTGTCCACCACACCAAGCCTGCAAATAAGGCACCGATCACAGACATTGTCAGGCACAATTAAGGCTTAGTCCATCTGGTGCCTGTCATTTTGTCCAGCACTGATTTGTCTTTTTTTCTATTAATACATGACTGACACAAAGTTTAAAATGACAGTGGTGCCCAACATTTTGTCAGAGGCAACTTAAATCATCATTTTCAGTCCTGCAGAACATTTAGTACCACTTCTACAGGGTTGCAGGAATCAATATACAGACCAACAAAAACACTCTTATTCTAAGTATTGTACAAATTAAACAATTTACAGAGAACACAATTCATTATGCTGACTAATTAATTCCATATTACACTCAATATATCATGATTGATTCTGCTCATTGAACACATTCAAATATTGTATTAATAAATAAAATCTGACTTGCAAATTGAACATTTAGCCATAACAGGTTAACAAGTCTCATCCAAAAGGTTTGATTTACAAGTCACTAATAGCCATGACAAGATTTATTCATCTGGTTTCTGTCATTTTGTCTAACATGTATTTTCCATTTTAAAAACCTGTCCAACTGAAAGAGAGAGAGAGAAAAATGGGGTTAAACGTCCATTCAACACAAACCAGGTCATTTCGGGACTAACATATGGTTAAATTTTTTTCAATAATTCGCTTTCACATATGTGTCTTTAGCAGTGGGAGGAAACTGGAGAACCCAGAGAAAACCTATGACGCTGGACAGGTGACCCTCCTCCTTGTCACATACAACTGGCCAATCAAAGCAATCCAACTCGAAACTACAGTATCTCATCTCTCATTATAATGGCAGTTGTGAATTTATAATCTCCAGAGACGACATAAATAAAGAGAGTCGCCTGTCCAACCTCATGGGTTTCCTCCAGGCCCCCTGTTTCTTCTCACGGCTAGTCTAATGGATATTCCCACTGCTAGTCGAATGGATCTTAAACCCTGTTTCTCTCTTTCCGTTGCTAGGTAAATCAATCAGGTGTAAATAACGTTACGATATGTATTTTTAAATTATATTTTGATTTTTCCTCTATTGCAAACAATAAAATTAAATACTGACTACCAATTTTCAAAAGCAAAATTCAATAATTTGATTTGTGGATACTTGATGCTAAAATATTTACGTTGCTAAATTTCTGGATTTAATAAAGATAGAAATATAGTTTCAGAAAATAAAAACATTGACAAAGCAAATGTCTCTTAATTAAATTGAATGACATTTCAATATTTTAAAAATAACAAAAAAACGTTTTCAACTATTTGAAAACCTAATTTTGTCTTAATATGTACAATATACAGTTTTCTTTTTTCTAGTTTCAAAAATGTTAACGTGTCATACACAAGTCCAGCATGCAGTAAGCAAATCTGTTGGATCGTTTTTTTACAAAATTATTATGGCTGTTATTAAAACATATTGAAAATTGCACAAAACAGTAGTTACAAAGCTTTCATTACACTTTTTTTGATTAAATTTAAATAGAGCTCAGTAAAACTTTAAATAAATCAAATTCTATATCATATACATCTGTCATCCGGTTAGTTTTTATACATTCATTGTTAAATCTACATCAATATCTTGATTTAAAGAAATCTGATTAAAACACAGATCTTATTTCGTTTAGTTTATTGTTCAAAATTTTATTTTACTTGTCTTCACTACACTAGGATCTGGAAGAGTTGTTGTATTACCCCCGTTCTGGTTGATGTGAGAGATTAGCCAATGAAATCGTCTGTTACGCATGCAATGCACGGAACTGTGGGTATACCACTAGAAACATCAACGCTGATTGATTAATCTATGTCTGGTGTCATAGGGTCAAAAGCTGCTTGTATGATACCTGTCCCAACCGTTTACTACAACTGGTCAGATCGTCATGTAGTGAAGGTCATCGAAAGTATAAAAAAACAAAACGAAATAAAGATTTGTTTTTTAATCAGATTGGAATTAAAGATGCATTATGTAAAATTAAAGATAAAAAGCTGTCTTGATTTTCCATCTTAACAAATGAAATGAAATGAAATGGGGTTTAACGTCCTCCTACTGTTCTGCTACGACTGGGCTAATGAAGATGGGTTCCATCTTAACATTTATTAAGATATTTGAAGGCATTGTCTAATACACTTAATATCTCAGACATCCACCGGTTTAGAGTGTTGATTATGGGCTTGTTATGTTATCTTGAGTGTTGATTATGGGCTTGTTATGTTGTCTAATACACTTGATTATGGGCTTGCTATGTTGTCTAATACACTTGATTATGGGCTTGCTATGTTGTCTAGAGTGTTGATTATGGGCTTGTTATGTGAATAAATGTTCAAGTAATAGTTTATACATGTATAAAATTTGAAGCCTAAATAAAGAACCAACGATAGACAGATTCAGCTTTTACATAATGCATCTTTAAAAAATTTTCCAATAAATCATTGCAACGGATAAAATAATCCAATTAATTATTATTTTCATTGAATATAAAATATATTATTATTGTTAAGAACAATAGTCTATCTTTCAAACGCAGCAGGTATCGTAAACAAAAACAAAACATGAAATCCACCAATAACTGCTCGATTGTCAATGCTGTGTTTTCATGAATGATGTATCACTCAATCGAAGCTCACAAGGTCTAAGGACACAAATTTGTGTTTTAAATCTAAGTAAACAGATGAGAAATGAATGTGTGGAAAATGAAAGTAGACACATTAATGATATTTTCTGTCTGTGACCGTTGAAGATATTAGAAGTAAACAATGTTTCCATCTCGTCAAACCACTTAGTAAATCAGTTAAACTTTTCACCCTAAACTAAAAGATGGTAAAAAGTACAGTCACACATCTTAAAGTAGAAATATTGTTATTAAGCCATATATCAAATCGTTCTTGGTTGAAGTGTTAAAACATAATTTATCACAGTCATTTAAAGTTTACTGTATCCAGGGTTAAAAAGTGATATTATTCGAGACTTTTTTAATATAACAGAGATTAATTTAAATATTTGTCAATAAAATTTTTGTTTACGTTTCATCGAGAGGTAAACAAGGAGTAAACATGGGATATTTTTTTAGGAGTAGTTTAGCGTAACTTAAAAGATATATTATGTAAGATTTAGATAAAGAGCTTATCATTCTCGCTACAAAGAGTGTAAAAATGGCTCAGAATAAAGTAGTTAGAATGAAATTTTCAATATATTCATTCTTCACTATCTATTTTTGATCTTACTAATTTTAAGTGTTATATATGTTAAACTAATTATAATGATTCAACGAACCACCATTTAAAAATCTAAGGCAGTTCAACTTGACAACTGGTTAATATTCATTTCATCTAATAACTGTCGCAAACTCACTACACATCTCAAAATAAAGCGATGCCAGCCAACACTCACTTCATGATTTCATTTATTAGTATTTAATAATATATATTCAGAGTATATGAAAATTTGTCAAATCAAATTTATTCTAACGTCACTATTGACAGAATTTCAATCGAGTGACAAATAAATTAATCCTGTTAGTCTCGACAATTAATGTAGTGATTGTAGAATCGTGACGTAAAGTTTCTGCCGTCAATATGTTTCAGCTGACGTGGTTGGTTGAGATATTTTTTTTACACACTCAGCACATTTGTTGTCACAAGAATTCCCCATTGTTTCACCCTGTTCGTCATGGTTATTTTGATTGACAGGATTCAATCAAGTATCCCGTAGGTTTCATAGTGTAGTCACAATTTTGCAAAAGCGGTTTGGATAAGCACTCTCACTGATTCACACTCACACTTCCCAGATTATTTCTGGGGCTAAATAGGGTTCGAACGACCAGCAGTCAACACCGACTACACTACTGCTAGATTTCTACTAAATCTATCCAATAATCTGCTGTATAATGCTGCACAAATAACCAATCACAAACAGTCTTTCTATCGCGAAATATTTTCAAAATCAATATCTTCCGGAGGATCATCTTCCGAGCGTTTTGAATCTTTTTTCATAAAAATCCATGGAGCACTTAGACGATTAGATTTACTGTTCGGACGATCACTCGACGTGCTGTTATGCCGGCTACGACTCTTGACCGGGGTCGAGGGTAAACTTATCGTTGCGTTAATATTTTGACCGGGTTCGAGAAAGTTTTTATCCAATGGGGTTATTAAACGAATGTTAAGTTGACTGCCCGCTTTGCGAACGAATTGTACAACTTCTTCATGTTTGGCCCACATCGTATCCGTGTCACTAACACCGACGACAAAATCACCAACTTTCATACTGCTACGCTGTAAAAATGAAAAACATCAATTTAAATTTAGCTCCGAATACAAAACCTTCTGAATTGCAGAGACGACGAAAAATATTCATTTTAGAAAATTTAAATTTAGGTAGTGAATAGGAAACCTGATGAATTGCAGAGACATGAAATGAAATAAAATGGGGTTTAACGTCCTACTTTGCGGCTCCGACTGTGCTAATGAAGACACGGGTATATGTCATATTGTATGCTTTGAGGGATCTGAAAACTAGACGAGATAGTTCTATTATCTCTGGCTTCTGGTGACGGTTTTGAACCCTAGTGACAGTGTGAGCGTATGTGGCTTGGAGATAGCAGAGCTGTCCTTGTCAGGCGATACCCCGGTACCCTTCCACCTTCCACCATGCACAAGTGGTAATAAAAACTTGTCTCTGGTATTGACTGACAAGGATAGCTGTCTAGTCATTTGGATATGACAAAAAACACTGCCCTGTGTATACATTGGTGTGTATGTAAAAGATCCCTTGGCAGTTGGAATTCGATGTAAGAGTGCCATCTTGTTGATTAAGAAACTTTTCATATTAAAAACCCACAAAGAAAATCTAAACAATATATATAATAAACAACTTACTCCAGCGACACTGTCTGGTTCAATGTCCGCTATAATGACGGGGGAATCCCCTCGTACACTGAAACCAAATCCTTGTCCTTGATCTCGATTCAACGAGACCAATCGAGGGGGAGACCATTCATTTTTGGCATTAAAAATAGAAATAGGACCCTGAAAAACATCAATGTATGTATATATATATGGGGTCTAACATCCACTCAACCCACACTAGGTCATTTTGGCACTAACATAAGGTTCAATTTATTTCAAATATTTGCTTCCATGTAATTCTTTGGCAGTTGGAGAAAACCCAACTATGTTTGACAGGTGCCCCTACTCCTTGTCACGAACAACTGGGGAATCAATAATTTAGGTAACATTTCAGGCCTATAGAAAGACCTGCAATAGGCAGATTTAGCTCTTGCATAATGTATGTTTAAGTAGATCTTTACTTATTTTTGGAATGATTAGATATCTGATACACAATCAAATGTGCAACAAGTATCTGATGTTTTAAACCACTTCAACGCAGTAAATAATGATTCTAATACCACTTGACAAAATGAACTAGTACCTGATATTCCAAATTTTGTGCTGGACATGTATTTTCCTTAACTAGACAAATCTGTACCTGACAGAATGTCAGATGCCAGAGAGATTATTACACAATGGCATATGTCATAGAAGCGTCCTGCCATATTAAAATATGTGTAAGTGAGTGTAACATAAACCTGTTGCTATCAACACCCGACTGGAGATCTTGGTAGCATTCCTTATGTCATTGTGTAATTTTAACTTGTTGTTGGCATGTCTTATCTAACTTTCTTTGTCTGATAAACTATACTGAAGGTTAAACCTGATATGATGCATGATACATTAGACAGATGTCTAATGAGCCCCTTTGTCTAGAATCGTTTTATAAACTCAGAACAGAAACGAATTGTCAGTGAGGTCCAGTCAGGGCTAGGAGTTAGGTCCGGCCAGGACTGAGCGATGGCCATGGGCGCCTTGGCATGAGACGAGACAAGACAACAGCTTCTGGAGTTAGCACAATCGTGCTAAGCCAAGCTAAGACAATCGACTACCTCCATATAAGTTAGTTCTTGTGAATTAGTGGCTAACAAATTGTGAATTAGTGGCTGACAATGTCAAAACTTTCACCTGAAATGTTAAAATAAACAAATTACAAATTATACTTACTAATCGTTTGAAGATATCTGTAACTTTAACTTTAGAGAATTCTGGGGTGACAGAAACAACGTCGTTTTCAGATTTACCCTGTATTCTCGCCACGGTTACCAGATCAGAAAAATCATCTTCTTCTTCAAGAGCCGAAAACTTCTTTAAAGCTCTGTGAAAATAAAATTAACAATATATGTATATTTCACAATAAATGAATGTGCAGATATAGCAATTATTATATGACTTATGAAAATGCTTTCATGAATCATTCAGCTTTTAATAGAATCTTTCAGCTTTTAATAGAATCTTCCATCTTTTAAAAGAATCTTTCAGCTTAAAATAGAATCTTTCAGCTTAAAATAAAACCTTTCAGCTTGAATCAGAATTTTTTAGCTTCAAATAGAGCTTGCAGTTAGACTGAAACATTCAGTCTGAAACATTCAGTTTCAAATAGGTTCTTACAATTTCAAATAAAATCTTGCAATTTCAAATAAAATCTTGCAACTTCAAATAGGATCTTGCAACTTCAAATAAGATCTTCAAGTATAATCTGTCAGCTTCAAATAGAGCTTTCACTTTGACTGAATCATTCAATTTCAAATGGAATCTTGTAGAATATGGAAAATATTTGTTTATAAAATTCCTGCCTACCTTTCATGTGTCTTTTGTAAAATATCCCCGAAATGATCAACCTTTCTCAGTTGTTTACACAAGTCATGTACACGCAGTGCTTCTTCATGGCCTAATACCGATTCCTTTAGATGAGCCTTCCCAAGGATTTTTCTATCTTCGCTGTTTGTGGGTAATTTTAGTCCGTTATTCTCATCTCGACCTTCGGCACCGATCAATAGACCTTGAAACATGGTCTTTAACTTTTCAATATCATCGCTATCTGTAAATATATAAATATCATCATTAATATACCAGATTCCAGGAGTCCCTGCATAGAATTCTACCGAAGATGAGTCCATATACGGCGAAGAACTCATGAACTTTTGAAGAAATATTCGATAACTACGTTTAGTTTTACATCTTAAATCATAAATGTTAACTTTCCAGGAGTTTCAAGGAGTAATCTTATTTTTCCAGGTTGTGCCAGTACTGGAAATCACATTTTCCAGAAATTTCTAGGTGTTTCAAGGAGTGTGCGAACTTTGTACTATGGGTTGATGTCCAAACACCACACATATTAAAAATTTGACTGAACAAAGTCATCGGAAATCAGTGAAGATCAATCGATTAGCTTCTACATAAACAATGTGCATACATTTCATGGCAATCAGATGATGACATTAGTCCTTTAAGTGTCCACAAGAAATTGTCCACAACAGACGGGCGTGACAACAATACATGACCACGTGAAAATGAAAATAAAATCTGGATATTTTTGATTATAACTAGTCAACATTTCTTCAATAGAATCAATGAAAATATAGAACTTATGAAAACTTAATCAATAATTACCCTTCTGATCAAGTAAGCCTGTAGCTATAAAATAATGTGCCAGGCCTTTATGAAAATAGTGTTTTGTCTGCGCCATTGAAATCCACGAAAAGGGGATATAACTCTTCACCAACTCACTGATCATCAATCTGTGAGTTTCACGATATTTCTCCGATACCTACAAATAAATAAACAAATAAAATATAATTATGCGTTGCTATGACAGGCAATATCAAGGGCAATAACTCTGGAGGATATAATCAGAAATCGTTGCTATACATCATGTTATATCATTTCAATAACGTATAACCCTTTCAATATTTGGATGATTGTAAATGTCTTTAGAATGTGGATAACAGACAGATGAAGGCAATGTATGTTTTTATTTCTTGTGAGTATAAGTGGGGCCTGACAGCCCCCTTCCCACCCCACCCCTTCTCTGACATCTTTACTGAAATTGTCTTTTACCTTCTATAAGACTTTCCCAACTTTAATAGTACATACCAATGATCTTGTGAGTGTAATGGGGGTCTGAGAGCCCCCTCCTCAGCCCCGGTTCTCGGTCAACTTTACTGAAATTACCTATTAGCTTCTGTAAAACTTATCATAGTATCTACCAATGCAGATTTTGCCCTATTTTAGTATACTAACTCCCTAATTACCCTTTCTAACTCCCTCGTCAACATTGTTAGTACCTACCAATATAGTATCTACTATCCATTTCTCTCTCCCATATCAACATATTATTATCACCTACAATGTAGTTTCTAATAACCCTTTCTCACTACCCTGTAAATGTTATTAGTACCTACCAATGCAGCTTCTTGCGCTATTTTAGTATTAGCTATTATTCCATCTTGGACGGTCTTCATAATAAATTTCTCTAAAACACATTCCTGGGCTTGTGCCTAAGAAAACAAATAAAACAATTAAAGCTGATGATTTACATATTTTTGACAATCTCTAACTTTTCATGGCTTTATGCATGCTAAAATATAAACAAATAGATTTTTTGATATTTAATTAAAGATGAACTTTGTAAGATTTAGATAAAGAGCTTGCCGTTCTTGCTATAATAGTTCTTTGATTGGCATTTAGTAATTGAACATATTAACACAAGGTACAATATTATGGATACACAATTACTGCGTTAAATACTAAGCGATGTTTCGATGAGGATACTCTCGTCTTTACCAAGCAACATTGCTTAGTATTAAGTTCAAAAATAGTTTAGTGTGATGTATATGTTTAGTTACCTGCATCAAGGCTGCTAACATAGCAAGAGTCTGTGGTTGCATGTCCATACTCGGTGCATTACGAAAATGACATTCCAGATGGAGAAATGCTCCTGCAGCTTTTACAAAATATTTAATGGAACCTTCTAATCCGGATATTATCGTACGATCCTGTTTACAAGCTAGCTGTGTATATAAGGCACCAATATTGTATAAAACACAGCCTTTCTCAAACCCTATAGCTTTCTGGGTACTAGGTACACCGGATAACGAGTCATACCTGGAATAAATACATAAATATAAATAGAGTTGAATAACCAGGCAATTTTAGATTTAACACATGGTACAGGGTTTAACATCCACTTGACACAAAATAGGTAATTTCAGGACTAATCATTCTTTGAATAAAATATATTCACAGAACTTGTTGATTGGAAGTGGGAGAAAACCAGCATACTTGTAGAAAATCCATGATGTAAGGTACATGTAGATAACCCCGAGAGAGAGAAAAAGAGAGAGAGAGAGAGAGACAGAGAGAGAGAGAGAGAGAGAGAGAGAGAGAGTGGGTTTGACTACCACTGGAAACAAAAAAGGTATTTGGGGACTAATATATGATTCAATTTTATTTCAATAATTCACTTGTGCGTAGGGGTCTTTAGCAGTGGGAGGAAACTGGAGGACCCGAGGAAAACACACGTGTTTGGACAGGCGACCCTTCCCATTGTCACGTACAAGCAGGGAATCAAAACCATGTCATAAGCCTCAATGACAAACCTACTGATCCAACACGTACCTGTTAAACTTTCGGCAACACAATTCCGTCCCCACACCCCCAATATCTATAATAATTTGAAAGTTTATACATACCAGTGATAGTGAATAGACAAATGTTTATCTGTGGGAAAAAATCTTTTTTCAATATAATAAAGTTGATTAAAATATTCGATCAACAAATCTAGACCAGCTGTATCACGTATTGGTGTACGGATTGCCTGAATTACAAAAATACAACAAATATACTATTAACAGATCTAGATTGGTGGTATTACATATTGGTGTACAGATTGACTGACAGGAAAAGTAAATAACAGTATGGTAATTCTATTCTATGCAATGGCTAATTCTACCTGTATTATGTCTTTCTAACCGGTGTTCAAGTGTTCGATCCCTGCATTGGCCGAGAAAGTTCATCTAGATTTTCCGCTGTCTAGTTGTTCGGATGGAAAAAAATTTGAGGTCGCATGTACACATGCCTTGGCAGTTGGAAAATCGATATAAGAGTAAGCCGTAGCACCACTGCCCGAGCAAAATTTCACTCATACCACACTGTATGGCGGAGTCCATCTTCCATTAGCCCAGGTTAGGTGCAGAAGATTCCGACGTTAAACCCCATTTCATTTCATTTCTAATTCTACCAGTGTTATGTCTAATACTACCTGTGTTATGGCTACCTGTGTTATGTCTAATTCTACTTGTGTAATTCTACCTCCTGTGTAATTCTACCAGTGTGAGTCTACCTGTGTCATGTGTGAGTCTACCTGTGTCATGTGTAAGTCTACCTGTGTCATGTGTAAGTCTACCTGTGTAATTCTACCTCCCGTGTAATGTCTATTCCTACCTGTATAAGTCTACCTGTACAAGTCTACCTGTATAAGTCTACCTGTATAAGTCTACCTGTGTAATAAGGAGTAATTTGACACATACCTGTCTAATAAGGTGTAATTCCTGTAGTTCAGATTGGAACAAGGCTGGATCTACGCTATAATGTTCTAATAGAAAATCCTGTAACAAAAAACAAAAATATAAAATATTTTGATGAAACAAACTCAAAACAAATCAACTGTCAGCTTTGACCAACTGTTGAAAAAATGTTTATAATTTCAAGGAAGGGAAATAGGGTTCCATCATCAATGTCCAATCGACACAAACCAAATCATCTCACGACTAACATCAGGTAAAATTATATTTTACTAATTCACTTGTGCATAGGGGTTTTTAGCTTGGGGCGCACTAACCAAGCTAATGAGTAATGTCCCTTTAACTGTAGGAAAAATTTCAAACTTGACTTTACTTTTGGGCTATCTAGGGTTGGTCTAGATGTGGAATGCCAGATTTTCTATATGTTATTTTTTTTTATTTAAACAATATTTTATTCATTTAAATTTATATAATAAATATAGGATACGATAACAAGCTTTATCAGCTTATATAAAATCGCTTTCTATATGTTATCTATGGTAAAATATCCGAAAATAGTCAAAGATGGTGTTAGACGCTAAGAGAGACATGGCGTTAGGCCATCCACTCTCCACTCAATACAAAAAACATGTTGTTGTCATAGTGAAAATCTATTGAAATATCATACCTGTATCGGTACGGAACAATCTACTTCTGTTGTCTCTTTCAAACCAAGTGGTATCATAGGTACACATTTAGAACAACTAAAATAAATACAAATCATATTATTGACGTATGACTGATCCAGGTAGATTTCTATAGAGAGAGAGAGAAATGGGGTTTAACGTCCACTCGACACAACTAGGTCATTTCGGGACTAACATATGGTTCAATTTTATTTCAATAATTCGCTTGCGCATAGGGGTCTTTAGCAGTGGGAGGAAACCGGAGTGCCCGGAGGAAATCCACGAGGTTGAGAAGGCGCCCCTATCTCCATGCCACATAGTACATACGCTCACACCAGGGATCGAAACCACAGCCGCAAGCCAGAGGTGACCGGCCAGCTAAAGGTCGAAGCACGGCACTCTAGACCACTAGGCCATCCCACCCCCCCTTTCTGTAACGGAAGCTTTCGATACTTAATGTTAAGCAAATCAATTTACCCAGTTGGCTAAGAGCTTTCGTGATAAAGATATCAGAGATCAAAACTTTTCTGGGATTCAATACGATTCCATGGCATAATCAGGAACTTACTTGTCATGTTGGTAGATATGTACGGAGCTGTTTAACTCGGCTAACTCTTCTTTTAATAACTGGATGTTAGAGTTGAAGAAAGATAACTCCACAGCAACCTGTTCACGTAGCTTCTTGTTTCCAGTAGCTCTGAAAAACACAATGATTGAAATAAAATGAAATGGAGTTTAACGTCCTACGCGGCTTTGACTGGGCTATTTGAAGACGGGCATATGCCTAACAGACCCACTGCATCCATGAATATGGGGAAATGATTTATTAATCCACAAATTCTGTAAATTATTTATTAATCTATAAAATTTTATGACAATTAGGAGTGGCATAAACTCTTTGTCTTCATCAAATCTGTGTGTCCACAGTGCTTCGTCCAAATGGCTATGCTGTACTTCCCAAGCAGTAGTTATCATCATATGTTTTTCATGATATCTTGTTGTATGGAGAACACTATGGTATGCACTATTCCTAACCAGGGTCAGATCTATTTTTTCCGCAAGGTCACAAGATTAGAACAGGATTGTTGTTGAGGGTTAGGGTTAGGGTAAGGGTTAAGGCTCGGTCTTGGGTTTGGGTAAGTACTAGTCCTGTTTACATATTGTGACCTTGAGGAAATCTACAGGTGACTTTCTGAAATAGATCTACCCCCCCCTCCTCCCTGGCATGCACAGTTCTGACTAGGCTTGCAAAATCCTAAAGTTCCTCTTGGCCCATGTCAAGATTGATTGAGAGTTCATTTGTTGTTTTTTTTTTAAATACACATCTATTTAACCCTCATGTACATGTACTTTATGAATGGTTCATGAAAGGTTCCCAGGAGCCTGTGTATAAATTCCCTACAGAAAATTCGTCCATATTGTTGACAGACAGGTTGATAAAGCTAAATACTTAATTCAATGAGCTACTGGTGATCAATGAACAGAGTAATCTATATAAATTCCCTACAGAAAATTCGTCCATATTGTTGACAGACAGGTTGATAAAGCTAAATACTTAATTCAATGAGCTACTGGTGATCAATGAACAGAGTAATCTATAGTCAATACGCATTATATTTATATTATGATTAGGCTATACCAATTACTGATTAGATTTATGTGATGAGAGAGAGAGAGAAAGAGAGAGAGAGAGAGAGAGAGAGAGAGAGAGAGAGAGAGAGAGAGAGAGAGAGACATCACATCATTATTAGTTTATTATTATCAATTAATGTCTAACTAAAGTTGTAGCGAGAGAGAGAGCCGCGAGCGGGGAGGGAGAGAGAAAGAGAGAGAGGTTTGTTTAACATCCACTCAACACAAACAAGGTCATTTCAAGATTGACATATGGTTCAACTTTGTTTCAATAAATCGCTTGCACGCAGGGATCTTTAGGAGCAAAACAGAAGACCCAGAGAAAACCCACGAGGTTGGACAGACGACCCTACTCCTTGTCACATACAACTAAGTGAAATGAAATGAAATGAAATTGGGTTTAACGTCCTACTCTTCTGCACCTAACCTGGGCTAATGGAAGACGGGCACAGGCCATACAGTGTGCTATGAGGGAAATTTTGCCCGGGCAGCGGCACTATGGCCTACTCTTATATCGAATTCCAACTGCCAAGGGATCTTTTACGTGCACTCCAATGTGTGCACGGGACCTCGGTTTTACGTCCCATCCGAACGACTAGGCAGCTATCCTTGTCAGGCCCTCCGTTCTGCATCACTGACAAGGGGAAACCACGCTGGAAAATCGAGATGAACTTTTTCGGCCAATGCAGGGATCGAACACCCGACCTCCAGGCTAGCGAGCTAGCGCCTTACCCACCTAGCCACGTGATCCCCCATACGACTAAGGACCCTACTCCTTGTCACATACAACTGAAATAAAATGGGGTTTAACATCCTACAGTTCTGCTCTGACTGGGCTAATGAAGATGGGCACACGCCATACAGTGTGCTATAAGGGAAATTTTGTCCAGACAGCGGTCTTTAAGCCAAATCTTATATCAATTTCCAACTGTCAAGGGTTCTTTTACGTGCACATCCTAGCAGGCCAGCGCCTAACTCACTGAATCACTGTGGCACCTTTGACAGCTGCAATACTGAACTAAACCTCATTAACCCACCCAACATCATGTTAAAACAGTATGACAGACCTTACTATTTTTGCCCATGCCTTAAACCACAAGACCTTCCCACCCTCATAAACTAAAAACAAACTGATTGTGGCCTTAAAAGCACTTTGATGTTTAATCAGACACAATATTGGTCTGGATATAATAGCGTATTAAATATAGTCAATAGTCTTTATGCTGACAATAATCAGCCATTGTTACAATTACACAGGAGTGGCCAAACATTATATCAATTATCATCTATCTCTACAATATCACCTGTTCTCTAGGAGACAGAGAGAGGGGGGGGGGGAGGGTAGAGTGTGTTAACTAAATAAATCCTTAACAAAATTCTCAAATTATGCTTTGTGTTTTTGACTAAAATCGTGGATGTAGGACTTAAATGTCGGTCAATTAGCTTAGTTTCTGTTCTTAAGAATGGCTAACTTTAGTATGCATCATGGTGTACAACACAAATGGTCCCTTTTTACCTTTGATGGGCCACCAGTACAGTGGCAGAGTGAAGTTAAGCCATACGAAATTCGGAACTGTAAAAAAACTAACCAATTAATCAATGATCCATTATGTAAGACCAAAGCTTCAAATGTTATATAAATTATTAAGATATTTTTTCACATGATAAGCCTATTTTCAAATCTTTAGGGCCACAAGATTACAGAGATTTAACAATAATAAATGATCTAGGCCACATCTTCAAATAGTCGTAACTATGCCCAGAATAAAGTAATGTGACTGAAATTTTCAATATATTCCTTTTTATCATCTATTTATGAACTATTATGGCAAGAAAACCTCGCTCTTTATTTAAATCTTACATAATTCATCTTTAATTTTACGCAAGTCAAAAGTTTTCAGCTGTTTATCTCAATCTTAAATAATAGAACTCGAAGTTTATCACAATGGCTAAGTTCGTAAGACGCAGGCTCGCTAGCCTGGGGATCAGGGGTTTGATCTTTGCATTGGCTGAGAAAGTTCATCCAGATTTTCTGGTGAAGTTTCCCCTTGTCAGCGATGGACGGGGTGCCAGACAACGACAGCTGTCTAGTCGTTCGAATGGGATGAAAAACCGAGGTCCAATGTACACATTGGCATGCACGTAAAAGATATAAGAGTAGACCGTAGTGCCGCTGTCAGGGCCAAAATTTCCCTCATAGCACACTGTGTGGTGTATGCCCGTCTTTATTAGTCCAGTCGGACGTTACACCCCATTTCATGTCACACAAGTCAACCGATTTATATAGCTGGTATAAGATGCATAGAATCGGAAGCTTGTGTTATAGAGAGAGAGAATAATGTCCACTCGACACACACTAAGTCATTCAGGGACTAACATATGGTTTAATTTTATTTCAATAATTCGCTTGCGTGTAGGGGTATTTAGCAGTAGGAGGAAACCGGGGTACCCGGAGAAAACCCATGAGGTTGGACATGCAACCTTACTCCTTGCCACATACAACTGGGGATTTTAAACCACGCCAGTTGACTCAATTGCAGGCCGTATGATACAGCATGTGCACGCTAACCATTCGGCCATCCACCAACCCCCCTAACCAATTTATATAGCTGATATAAGATGCATAAAATCCAAAGCTTGTGCTAAACTAAGGAATTAAGACCTGCATGTGTGTAGGTACATGTAAATATATAATATAGATATATAGAACGGCTGTAGCATGTGTTTAAATATAGACAAACAGTTAATATAGGTTTATGGTGTTGAGAAGAAATATGTATGTCAAATTCACACACATGCTTTAAATATAAGTGTATCTCTATATGTTATAGGCCTATCACCGTCTAGTTGTTTCAACCATCACAACATGAGCATATTCTACTGTCATTTTACGCAGTTTAATGTAGAGATAACAGGCATTATCTATATTCACTCAATATCCAAGTATGTAATATCTCCAATAGGAGGCTTGATCTGGCTTTAACTATGTACATCTTATCAATGCCTAAATTTACGTAATACCTTGTATATTTGGACACTAATTTTGATTGGGTACAAGCCCAGTTTGCGATTATGGGCTTATCATTTGAATAAATGTCTAAATAATAGTTCATATAATATTTGATGCCAGAAAAACGTCCTGCTTTAGTCAGATTTAGTTCTTGTCTAAAAAAGGCAAACCACCATCAGCAGCTTTCAAGAAGAAATAAATCAACAGAATCCATCTCTCATCGTTGGACAATTATATGAGATCTGATAACTAAATAAATAGCGAAGGAATTTGAATGAAGATAATTATATTCTATTTTACAATAAAGCTATTCACTCCTTGTAAATAAATCTTTACTGTATGACATATCTATTAAATAATGAACTGTTTAAACATATTCAAGTGTTTATAATACCGACAATCATGGCTTATAGAATTATTCAACCGTGATCACTTGCGTTAAATGGTGTCAAGAGTTTCTATAGTACATGGGTTTATAAAAAATGACGATTAATTACCTAAGTTAATTTGAAGCTGACAGAAAATACCTCGTTAATTTGCACCTGATCGAATGTTAAAAAGCTAAAATGATTTTAGATAAAAAGCGTAATTGCTTTATTCATTTTTTTAAATCTTTAATTGATTTTACACGTTATTGTACTCCGAACTCAAACTAAAAGAGCTCAACTACTGTCATTTTTGTCATGGATTACAAAGCAGAATATCATTTTATATAATTCAAATTCATCATAACTTAATTTATTTTGGGGAGGTGGGGGAAGGGCTGGGCTGGGGCTCACATTTACTTAAGTGCACCAGAGAACCCACGTGTCGTAATCTGCATTGTGAAAGCCCTGGTATGTTATAAATACAGGATTCAGGCTTTTCTTTTTTATTATTAAAGTCACAACTTTAACTGTTTATTTAATAGATCACGAGAGGTCTTTGACGTTTATTTAAATAACATAACATTTTTTCTTTGTATACAAACAGATTTTAAAGTGGTAGTTTTACAAAGAACTCGTCAGACCTGTTGATGTTATAGTTATATACTTCCTTCTGAATCTCATAAATATACAAATAATGACAAGGTCTCCTTTAGTCAATTATTTTGAGTGTTTTAATTCAGGTTAATTGAGGCTAGTTGTCTCTAGAGGAGGAAGAGGCCTGGAAATAACTGTTTTAGATGTACCTGACACTAATGAAATAGTATCTGACATTTTCAACTTAGTGTCCGCCATGTATTAATAATTTCAATAAAAAGAGAAATCAGTGCCGGACTAAGTGACAGGAACCAGAGGGATTGTGCCTGACGTGGTCAATGACATGTGCCTTATTTCTATGTTTGAAGACTGCATCACAGACAACAATAAGTATCGGAATAAAAGAGAGTGAGAGATAGGGTTTCAATAATTCACTTGCGTATGAGGTTGGACAGGCGACCCTACTCCTAGTCACGTCCCGCCAATGTATACAAGGGACCTTAGTCTCAGTTTTTCGTGCAATCCAAATGACTAAACAGTTGTCCTTGTCAGGTGCTCTGTCCTGCACCTCTGATATGGGGAAACCAAGTTGGAAAATTAAAACTGACATATCTACTAAAAGTTTGGATGTTATCTTTAGTTAAGATTTCTTGAACCAGGGCCCAGGCTAGCGAGCTAGTGAGTAGTGTCTTACCCACTTAGGCCCGGCCAATGAATCTAAGCATACAACATGTAGTGTAATAGAAGTTAAACAATCTATGCTACATCTTCAAACTTCACGCAGAAGAGACTAATATGAATGATATTTTCAATATATTATTTTCATGTTTCATTATCTATTTTTGAACTATTATAGCAAGAATGTCCAGCTCTTCAACTAAATCTTCATTATGTATCTTTAAAAAAGCATTATGCAAGAGCAAAATCTGCTTATTACAGGTCTTTCTTTAGGCCTGAAATGTTATCTATCTAAATAATCAATTAGACATTAATTAACATATCCAGACCATAATAAACTCTTGATGTCAAGGCTAGCCCTTGATGTTGGCAGATTAAATTCTTATATGCCGCTTAATGGCTGTTGATAATTAAATCAATCAAGTGGATAATCGAGACTATGCTGTTTATATTAATGATTTGAGTAATGATGACCGAGGCTATGTGAATATTTCAAACGCTTTTTTCTTGGCTAATGTTGGATCAATTTGACTGAAATTTTCAGCAAATTATCTTTACACTATCTAGTTTTTAACTATTATAGTGAGAACTGCCATCTCTTTATCTTATCTCCCATAATGTAACTTTAATGAAGCAGAAATAGAAAGGTATTTAAGCGTGACTATAACTAAATAGAGTAATTGATACTGGTGGTAAATAACATGTATGTATGTATACATACAGCCTCAGGGAATATAAGTTTATATATCACATGTCAACAATATAAAACAACAAAATGACAGACAGTTTAACTTCTGACCTAGAGCAGACGCAGGTCAAACAATAAAAGATAATTAAATAAATTATTCATGTTAATGTTATTTTTAATGTGCTATGGTTTCATCAAATTCAATTCATTGTCCTACATGTACATATTATGTAGTAAGTGCAGGCAGTTTGGGGGGGCGCAACACACACAAACAATTACATAAGACAAACCTACGGAGAGAAATGAAATGGGCTTATGTTCTGCTCAGTCTCGACTAATGAAGACGGGCAGAAGGGATCTTTTACGTGCACGCTAATGTGTACATGGGACCTTGAATTTTCATCTCATCCAATCGACTTGACAGCCGTCCTTGTCAGGCCCTCCGTCCTGCATCACTGACAAGGGGAAACCACGCCGGAAAATCTGGATGAACTTTATCGGCCAATGCAAGGATCAAACACCCAACCTCCGGGATAGCGAGCAAGTGTCTTACCCACTTAAGTACAGTGCCCCCCCCCACTCTTTACACACTGCATGGTGTATGCTTGTCTTCAAAATTAGCCCTGTCGGAGAGACACAGAGAAATGGGGTTTAACATCCACTCGACACAAACTTGGTCATTTCGGAACTAACATATGGTTCAATTTTATTTCAATAATTCGCTTGCGCGTATGGGTCTTTAGCAGTGGGAGGAAACTGGAGTACCTGGAGAAAACCCACGAAGTTGGACAGGCGACCCTACTCCTTGTCACGTACAACCAGGGATTTGAAACCACGCAAGTTGACTCAATGGCAGGCTGTATGATAGAGTGCGCACACGCTAACCATTCAGCCACCCCCTCCCCCACTAGCCCAGTCGGAACAGAAAGGTTAAACCCCAACCTCCGTTCATTCATGCCTTATATAGATGTACCTATACATGTGACAGGTATTTAAGTTATTTGTAGTATTGCTATATAAGGGTATTACCTGTATTTATATCTACCTGATAATTACAATGTGTCAATCAATCAATCATATTATACAGGTGTGGCTATAAATCATACTGATATACACCCATAGATTAATATACAGGTATTTCACTCTCAGGTGAGATATAAACACAGAGAGATGGGGTTTAACATCTACTCAACCCAAACTAGGTCATTTTGGGACTTACTCCTAGTTCATACACAAGTATTTTACTCTCATCGCCAAAATGACATTGCATAAACTGTTTCCATAAACTCCTACCTGTGTTAAAACAACTGTGCAAGATGACTCCATATAAACAAGGAAATGAAATATAAAGTTCATCCTTTCCAGCACCAACTTGGCTCATTAAGAGGGGCATATATACAAGGATTAAAAACACTTAGAAGTGTTGGGGGAGAGAGAGAAATGGGGTTCAAGGTCCACTCGACACAAACTAGGTCATTTTGGGACTAATACATGGTTTGATTTTATTTCAATAATTCACTTGCGCGTTGGGTTATTTAGCAGTGGGAGGAAACCGGAGTACCCAAAGAAAATCCACGAGGCTGGACAAGCGACCCTATTCTTTATTCCTTGGCACGTACAACTGGGGATTCGAAACCACACTAGTTGACTCAATGGCAGGCCATATGATACAGCGCACGCACGTTAACCATCTGGCTATCCAACCCCCACTAGAAGTGTTGTAAGGAATCTGAAAGTGAATATGTTCTTGAGTGGGGTTAATGAAGACGGACATACAGTGTGCTACATGTGCTGATGGAAATTTCGCCCAGGCAGCTTCGCTACAGCCTATTCTTATATCAAATTTCAACTGCCAAGGGATCTTTTATGTGCACTCCAATGTGTACACCGGGATGTAAGCTCTTTTTCTTTAATTTGAAGTAATTTTAATATATTTTATACTTTTATTTGAAGTACATGTATTATTAATATATTTTATTATTTTATTCTAAGTCTTTTTAGTCAAAGGATTTTTAATGTATTTCATATTTTCATTCAAAGTATTTTTAATGTATTTTACATTTTTATTTAAAGTATTTTTAATGTATTTCATATTTTTGTTTAAAGGATTTTTAATGCATTTTATATTTTTATTTAAAGGATTTATAGTTTACATTATACTTTAACTGAACTAGATTGACCTTTATGCTAAAGGAGTGGGCGCCATCAAAATGTTTTAAGATGAAATTTGTCTTTAATTTGTGTTTAATCATACTTACATGTATTGTTTAATATCCATATCATTCGGATGGGACAAAAAATATAGATCCCCTCAGACATGTACACGGTCAAATCCCAATGCACAAACTTTTAAATGAATGAAAGGGCCATTAGGTAAGATAAGATAAAGAGCTGACTGTTCTCAGTATAATCGTTAAAAAATAGATAATGAAAACAGAATATGCTGAAAATTTCAATCAAACTGCTTCACTCTGAGCTGAGATATTTTAGCGATTCAATTTTAGACTACATGTAGTCTTGATCGTCATTACTAACACTTATACAATATACTGGATAAAAGTGTTGATTTAAATTGACCAGTAAGTCGTGACTGCAATGTCGAAGACTGTGGATGATGCAGAGTTAAAGACTGGATATGGTTGTTTTCTATAAATATTACTACGCGTATAATACGTTAAAAATAAAAAAAAGACAACTCACCTGTAAAGATTTTCCGCTCCATTTCTCATTCGTAATTCTTTATCAATCTGATCGTTAAGTTTTGATCGTCGTGTTTGTAATTTACCTCTGGCCGTCTGTATGAGCGGATCCGATCCCTACAAAAGATAAAATACATTGAATAAATAATCTAAACCCAGACAGGCAGACTGATGAAAAATTGACAACATTTTTTATATACTATTATTTTCATTCATTGTATATATTTGCCATTGGCAATAATTTCAATAAATCAATTCATCACCGTACTCGACAATAGTATACACAAAATGAAATTAGGTTTAATGCCCTACTTTTCTGTTCTGTGCTGGGCTAATGAAGACGGGCATACACCATATACAGTGTGGTATGAGAGAAATTTTGCCCGGACAGCAGATTTCTTATATCGAATTCCAACTGCCACAGGATCTTTTATGTGCACGCCAATTTGTGCACGAGACCACATTTTTTCAACCATCCGAACGACTAGATATCTGTCCTGCATCACTAAAACCGGGAAACCATGCCAGAAAATTGTGATGAACTTTGTCATCCAACGCAGGGATCCAAGCGTCTTACCCACTTAGCCAACATGACCCCCCCGTACACATAAAGGCTACATCGAATTTTAAAGATTTTAAATTCATGAATAATTAAACATGCATTATGCAAGAGCTAAATCAACATATTGAAAGTCTTTATTTAGGCTTCAGATGTTATAGAAATGATTAATTAGACCTTCATTTAGACAAAAAGCACAAAATTAACTCTGTAGACCCACAGATGGCTTGGATACAGCTCGGATTTAAACAGTCGTCCTTCTATATAATTAAATCCGAAATGACTGACCAAGATAACGTTTACTGTTATTCGGTGACATGCGCTACCGGAAACTGACGATGAAAGGCCTGTCAAGCGAGAGTACGTGTACTATTACTATTGAGCACCTTACTGGATAATCAAGAATATGTGGGTGGAGTTATTGTCTTTCCATCAAACGATCGACTATTGTCGTTAAAGTGTTGCAGCAATAATTTGACTGAAATTTTCAATATTTTCTTTTTTTATCATCTGTTTTTGAATTATTATAGCAAGAATGGCCAACTCTTTATTAAACTCTTAACTAATGTATCTTTAACAATATTTTCACTAATCTCCTTCATTCATTTCACTGTATTGGTCAATTCATGGCAATGTGTACTCAAAGTGCACATAATTCACACAGAATTTTCAACGTTTAAAATTTGTGAGGACCCTTGAGCTTGTACATGTAAGACCCTAAGGCAGCTGTAGATGTATGTTGTTTATATTAAGATTCAATCTAGCATGACAGAAGCTGATTGTTTATATTCAATAACCATATCTATAATGTTAGACAATACATGTACACATAACGTAAAAACTACAAATATTCAATCTTATCATCTCTCTATATGTATTTATAATGTTTGACAATACATGTACACACGTTGTAAAAACTACAAATATCCATCTTATCATCCTTCTATATGATATATATCATCATATAGATTTTGATCTAAAGCTAAAGTTGAAATTCAAGGGATTGTTCCTATATAATTCAAGCAGCTGTCCCACACATATTTTAGGGGTGTTGGATGGCCGAAGGGTTAGCGAGTGCGCGCTGCATCGTAAGGTCTGTCATTGAGTCAACTGCCGTGGTTTCGATTTCCCTGGTTGTACGTTGTCGTCTGTCTTTTATCTTCTGCAAATTTAATTCTACAAGAATTATTAAGAAAAAAATAATGGAGCTGATCTGGATAAAATAATATTCCTATTTTGGTGTGTAAAGGGTATGTGAAATAATATGTAAAGATGGATTCCAAAATGGCAAAATGCACTAAGCAGTTGTAATCCATTTGAACTGTTCACATATTTTTCACTGAACATTATTAGAAATTACAATATAGATCACTTTATTTACATACACTTATATCACATTAATTTGTGCTTTTAGAACTTTTTTTGTCTATTTAAGTGTAGGGGCGCCTTCTCAACCTCGTGGATTTCCTCCGAGCACTCCAGTTTCCTCCCACTGCTACAGACCCCTACGCGCAAGTGAATTATTGAAATAAAATTGAAACCATACCTTAGTCCCATCATGACCTAGTTTGTGACAAGTTGACGTTAAACCCCATTTCTCTCCGTCTCCCTCTCTCTCTGTCTCTCTCTCTCTCTCTATTTAAGCGTAGATGAAATAGTAAATGAAGGTGTAAAATGCGTCAAGTCAACGGCACCAACAGGGCCAATTCTGCCCTGACAACTTTGAAGTAATCAATCTGAGTACATATAACGTTAAGCCGGGTGGAATTTGACATTTTTCAAAAAATGCATCATGCCTCGTTATTTTAAACACGGTTTTCTGGAACTGACCCATTATGATTTAGCGACTGAATTAACTTCTGTTCCTTGTTTGTGAAAGATAAAAACAGGCATGCGGAGGCTGTAGTAAACCATCGTTCAACTTGGAGTATGCAAGTACACCATGTACATGGTAAAGCTAAACGTAAACAAAACGTTCTTTCTAACAATGTTATCTTTGGCATAGATCTCGACTTCCTAGAGCCGTCTTTATTTCTAATATGTTAATGCTTATAAATTCTTAGCAAAGCTGGTCGATATGTAATACACACTAGAAATATTCTACTTCAGCTGATTCTTTAAACATACATTACGCAGGAGCTAAATCTGCCTATTGCCGGTCTTTCTTTCACTGCTACTCGGGGGTATCATTTCATCTTGTGTGTATTTAGCACTAGCGACTTTTACATTAATTTAATATCAATCCTCTGTTTACTAATTTGTAAAAATCATTTAAAATAACTCAAAACCATCTCATTTGCTCTTGTTTCCAGGCCTAGAAATAACGCCAGACATTTTCAACTTAGTGTGGGATATGTGTTAATAATATCAATAAAATACATGTAGACAAATCAGTGCCAAACAAAATGACAGGCATCAGAAGTTTTGTGTCTGACAACGCCTCAATCCGAATTAAGAATAGGTCACAGTGCTGTTGTCTGAGCAAAATTTTTCACATAGCAAACCGCATGGAGTGTACCCATCTTCATTAGCCCAATTTAATTTTACTTTTTCTTTACTCTGCTCATTTCTTCTTTTCGTTAAATTCTTCAGAGTGTGAGTAAAACCTTAGAAAATTTAGAAATGTCGTCATAGACTTTAAAATTTCTGTCAAGGGAAGAGACCACAGATATGTGCAAGAAAATGTTGTGTTTCTTTAGCAGGATTCGTGAGTATTTAGACAGGGTAAACATGCATTAACCTTGTAAAAAGTCACAGAGCCACATTCAACAAAACATGGATTCACACCTCAACATTCCTAAAATACAGATTAGATTACATTTTTTTCTCTTTCCGAATCACTAGCTTCTTAACTCTCTCGTAACTGTTGCTAACTTCTTAAACCTAACAATACTGTCTTTTTGCTTCAATTCTTTTTCGTAATGTCGCAAACTTTTTCCAAGTTAACAATAGCTTTTTTGGGCGGCTTAGAATCTTTGACGTCCATAAACCACACAAAAACACACACAAGATTCAAAAGTTGGATCTTTAAAATGTAAAAAAAACCCAGAAAGTCAACATTTAAAATCCAAGCTGAGTATTCTCAAAGATTACTGCATATTTTCCCCCCAAATCTGTCATGGCATTTGTTGCTTTTTAGAAAAAAGTCATTCATTAACAAAATATTGTAGGTCTTACAGAAAGAGAGAGAGACATGGGGTTTGACATCCACCCGACACAAACTAGGTTATTTCGGGACTAACAGATGGTTCAATAATTCCTTGCGCACAGGGGTCTTTAGCAGTGGGAGGAAACCAGAGAACCCGGAGAAAAACCACGAGGTCGGACAATCGACCCTACTCCTTGTCACATACAACCAGGGAATCGAAACTATGCCAGTTGACTCAATGATACAATGTTCGCTTCCCATCCAACCTGTTCTCTCCCCAACCAACCGACCTGTTCTCCTCCCCAACCACCATGTTCTCTCCTCCCCAACCAATCTACCCTCCTCCCCAACCAACCTGTTCTCTCCCCAAACAACTTTTTATCTTCTCTGACCAGCCGAATCTCCTCCACAACTGATCTGTTCTCTCCCCAACCAGCTTGAACTCCTACCCAACAACGTTAACCTCCCTATTCGACTTGATTTCCAACCCAAACCATTTGTAATATTCTCCTCAATTGATTTGATCCCACTCCAACTGACCTGATCTCCTCTCGAACCGGCTTGTAAATAGACAACCGAAAGAGAGAGAGAGAGATGGGGTGTAACGTCCACTCGACCCAAACTAGGTCATTTTGGGATTAACACATGGTTCAATTTCATTTCAATAATTCACTTGCGCATATGGGTCTTCAGCTGTGGGCAGAAACTAGATGACTCGGAGAAAACCCACGAGGGTGGACAGGCAAACCCCCCACAACCACCACTATGTGAAATAAAATGAAATCATAACTATTCTGTGGATTTCCATATCATTATATATTTCTACAGCCATAAACTTAAATGAAAAGTATAAATCTATGATAAAAAAACATTATTTTAACAGATTTAGAAGATCTTTAAGTTTTGTTTGCAGATCACAGACAAACACATATCTTACAAACCGAAAACAAAAATTTCTTTTAAAAATTTAAAGACAATTGTCAATAATCTTAATAAAGCTGTGACTGTCATCTTTGGAAGTTCAAACCAGACAACATACAACATATGACTACTTATTGTTTTGTTTGATTTCTGATCGTCAACTTTTACAGTTTGTAAAACAAGTACAGCTTGTCTCAACCTACAAAGATTTGTCATTTGGGAACTGTTTGGTTCATCCCGCCTCTATCATCAAACTGTCAACGCAAACCAAGAGGTGTTGAATTAATTGTGTATACATTTTATGGCTTTGTACATATGCATGTTAATCTCACAGATTTGCTGAAGGTCATGGAGAGAAATGGGGTTTAACGTCCACTCGACACAAACTAGGTCATTTCGGGACTAACATATGGTTTCAATTTTATTTCAATAATTCGCTTGCGCGTAGGGGTCTTTATCAGTGGGAGGAAACTGGAGTGCCCGGAGGAAACTAATTAATGTAAACAAACTTCAGGGCAAACTCAGATTAAAGATACGCACTTTCTTTTCGTTATTTTTTTTGTTCTTACCAATTAAGGATGCATTATGTAAGAGCTAAATGGGTCTATTGCAGGTCTTTATTTTGGCTTCAAATGTTATATAAATTATTATGTAGACATTTATTAACTACATATGCCTATAATTAACTCTCTTGAATAGACTTCACTGATAAAATGGAAATCTATTTTTTGAACTGTGATAGCAAGAACAAACTAATTCTTACATAATGCATTCTTGTGTAATGATTTCATCAATTTCAACAGATCTTACATTATATAATCAAACATACATTATGCAAGAGCTAAATCTGCCTACTGCAAAAATTACTTTAGGCCTTACATGTTATCTAAACCATTAATTAGACATTAATTAATTTATCAAGACCATAATCAACTCCTGATGCCGTTGTTAGCTTGCAATATTTAGTGGATTTGAATACATTTTGTAATTGATGATTTAAGGTAAAAATGTATAATCAAGACTTTGTTTATTATCGTACCAACGGTAGTAATGGAAGGTATTTTGTATATTTATCTAATTTAATTGGACCATTGATTTTCCACTGTATGTAACTTGCAATACATGTAGGCCCTAATTTTTTCATTGTGTAATGCCTTCTAAAATCCATTAAACATAAACCAGATAAAAACGGCCATATTTTTTTTTATTGTTTAACTCCTTCAAAAATCCAATAAATATGTAAACCAGCTGAAATAGAATAAAAACTGACCAGAGCTATGTCAACATTAACATAGTGATTTTAAGATTGATTTGTCCCGCTTTATGACGGATAAAGAAATGGTAAAAATAACGCAAGGTGTACGAGACTGCTGCAGACTGTCAACAATAACTGGGATTTTGTTGACGCAGTTCTGTATTAACTTCAATGAATCACTACATTAATTCAAACTTTTTAGAGATCCTTAAAGATACATTATGTAAGATTTAGATAAAGAGCTGGCCCCGAGTTCACAAAGCATTCTCAGACTTAACTTGAGAATTTGCTCAACTTTCATTCATTGTTTAAAAGAAATATCTTTGATGCAGAAACACAAAACTGTGCACATAGTTTCTTATTGATGTATTTGATACATAAAAACAACAAAATTATTATAAAGGGCTATATTTTAGTTAAAATAAGGCCAACAATTTTGAGTAAATTCTCAAGTTATGTCTGAGAATGTTTTGTGAACACGGGGCCTGGTCGTTCTTGCAATAATAGTTCAAATATAAGTCATGCAAAATGAATAGATATATCAAAAATTTCATTAAAATTATTTTATTCTAGGCCAAGACATTAGCCTTTGACGGTCTGACCAGATGTGTACACTGATTGTAACCACCGTACTGATTGTTTGAGGCTTAGCCTCACTTCACCATTTTTAAATTAAACCACTAAATCGTCAATCCGATCTAATCCATTTAAAATCGGATGCAACCAATTGCATTGGCATTAAAATCTACGATGCCAATAATTACCAGTAAAGCTTTCTTTGATTGGCCTTTAATTATTTAACATATGAGCAGCTCCCACAAAACCAGACGGATGGTCATTTTTATAAAAATAAAGCTGGCACCATATCTAAATAGTCCACTGCTAAGCTTTCCAAAAATGCAATTCTTTTTAAATTTGTCATATCATCTGGAGTTGAGTACGGCTCATTAATAGTAACAAGAAGGCATACAGTTTATGCTTTTGTGCCCATAATACAAAATGAAGTTGTGTGACAAGCAACTGGTTTCGTGTGAGCAGGTCTCATATTATAAATAACACAAATGTATATGGAAAACAATCACTGAGTTTATTTCACACTACGTATCCATTTGTAATGTTTTTAGTATCCCTTTCTATTGGCCCTTAGATGGATTCATATCTTAATTAGTTAATCCCTAATCTATATCTTTGATGTCCATTCTGTAATGTTATGATTGTTTCTCCTTATTATCCTTTGATGGTTTCATATTAGTTATTGTTTTTGTTATCTTGTTGTATAAATTTGATTTCTTGCCATTACACGGTCATTTCTCACTTGAGAACGACAAGAGGAACTTGTTGAAACGTAGTGTGAAATAAACTCAGTGATTGTTTTCCATATAAATTTGTGTTATTTATCATATGTTCAGTTACTAAATGCCGTATAAGGAGGTCTCATATTAATACAAGGTACAATTCATTTGGATACATATTTACAACAATACGATATGGCTATGGCGATAAGGAAACTCTCGTTTTAATTGTTTGTTTGCTAAAGACGTGGCACTCATTGAAACATTGTGTAGTAATAAAGTAATAAACTCTACATCCATTAAAAACCAATTTAACTTGTTTTAATTTAATTGATTTTCCAGGTAAATGTGTGGTGTTTTTATCAGTCATCATGATTAAATGTTTATTCAATCAAAGGTCATCAACTTCACTTCACACAGATGTTCAAGATAGGTTGCCAGGCAATGAAACATACATTATGCAAGAGCTAAATCTGCCTATTGCAGGTCTTTCTTTACGCCTGAAATGTTATCTAAATTATTAATTAGACATTAATTAACTTATCCAGACCAAAAAAACTCTCTATGTCATAACTAGCCTGCGATCTTTAGTGGATTATGATCCGATTTTGCTGCATAACTTTCCTTCATTAAATGGATAATCGAGGCCATTATTTTTTATCATACCAACTTAAGTAATGATGATCGAGGATGGCAAAACTGAATATAAAGGAGGTATATGGTGTACTTAACTGAAGATACATTTTGTATAGTACCGTAGAGGAATTATTTTTTCTTTCAAAACATCCCCTCTTACATGTACATTAAACATACATCATGGGAGATTAGAAAAAGAGCTGGCAGTTCTCACTATAATAGTTAAAAGCTAGATGGTGTGGAAGGAATATGCTGAAACTTTTAGTCAAATTGCTCAAATGTAAGTCAAGAAAACCTTATTTTAAATCACTGTAGCCTTGATTGTCATTGTTACTGCTATCACGATAATTAACAAAGTCATGATTATCCAGCATTTTAGCGGTTAATCACCAATGGGCGTTGATCAACAGATCCAATGAAAATAAGGGGTCAGCAAGAGTTGATTACGGTTATGTTAACTTATGTCTAATTAATAGTTTAAATAACATTTCAGGCCTAAAAAAAGACCTGCAATAGAAAGATATAATTCTTGATGCTAAAGATCAATTTCTTCGGTCTGACATTTCTAACATAATTATAAAATATAACATGAAAAAAAAAATTTGTGTGAAAAGAAGCTGTCAGAAAATATTTCCATTTTTTTTTCAAAACTGATTATAATGCTTACTTTTATCAAAAAGACATTTACATAAAAACCTTGGCTCAGCTCGAGTATCAAGCCTCTCACCGACAGATAAAAGACATTGATAACGAGACAATAAACTGATTGTTTAGTCGAGTTCAAGGGGTCATCTTGCCTCGGAGGTATGATATATCAGTATAAAGACAGGTGAATTGTAATCAGATCTATCTACCTGTATATTTATATCAATAATCATAAAACGACGGTCACCTTGCCATAATCATTCATCCACAGGGTTTCATTGCTTTAAATACCGGGTGACAGGGGATCACATTTCATATCATACAAGAAAGATACAAGGGTACATTTCAGACTGTTTAGAATATACCCCAACAATTCGACGTGCACAATATTTGGATTCATATATACATTTTTGAGATACGAAGAAATGAAATGGGGTTTAACATCCTACTGTTCTGCTCTGACTGGGCTAATGAAGACAGGCCTACGCCATACAGTGTGCTATGAGGGAATGTGCACAGACAGCAGCGCTACAGTCTACTCTGCAATTTAATTCCAACATTCTGCGAGCGTATGTGGCATGGAGATAGGGGCGCCTTCTCAACCTCGTGGGTTTCCTTCGGGCACTCCGGTTTCCTCCCACTGCGAAAGACCCCTACGCGCATGCGAATTATTGAAATAAAATTGAAACCATATGTTAGTCCCAAAATGACCTAGTTTGTGTTGAGTGGACGTTAAACCCCATTTCTCTCTCTCTCCAACATTCTGCAGCCCCACTGACAAGGGGGAACCACACACACCAAAAACTTCCGATGAGATAGAGTTCAGAGACGTTATCAATTCTTTTGTCAACTTTTCATACTCCGTGCGCATTTGAAACCATGCCAATTGACATAATGACCGACCAAGTCCATCCAACACCCCCTGGGTCCCAACAGGATTAGTCACTTGGTATGTGACACAATTTATCTTATCGTAGACTATGCTTTATACGAGGTGTGCCCTCAAATTAAAATATGTGAAGAGTTTTATTTATCTCTCTTCTTGTGTGATTATAAGATAAATAATCTCAGTTCACATTAAAAATCTAATTCAAAGGCTTTCAAATATTTCTATACAGTTCAGCCAGTGCAGTTCAAATATTTCGTCTGTTGAAATGAAATAAACAATTGTCAAGATCTAAAATTTATAATAAAACACAACACAAGGTATATATGGATATAACTACTTCTCTATAATTCAATAACAACATTTCGTAACACATATGTTTTCAAGTTAATGATAAATATCCATCTGGTCAGCCTATTTATATATATTTTAGCTTACACCACTTTAATAATAATCAGAAGAAACCATTAACAAAGTTAAAATAATAACTGACCCTTATCTAAAATCTCCATATGCCTGATTTCTTACATTCAATACATATAGTGAAAGAAAGTCCCTTGAGATTTTCTACTGTGATTTCTCCTGGTCAAAAAAGGCCTGACAAGAACAAATTTCCCTTACAACTCACTGCATGGCATATGCCCATTTCCATAACGGGGGAACTAAAAACAAAGAGAACAGAAAATATACTCTTGTATTTTTGAGCACTATCTGAATGACTTAATGAAACCCAAATAATGCTGTTGTCAGATACTTAAGCCCCGGAAAACTGTTTTCAGTGAAGAAAGTCTGCAATGGAAACCACTGATTTTATTTGAGAAAGCACACACATCTGTACATGTGCCTGCCAGTTCCACTATCAAAAACCTCCTGAATACATCACCGGTGTATAATGTCAAAAGATGACAGTAGGAACTAGAAATTTGGTCGATGGAAACAGACTTCAATCAAACCGATGATTTCAAGTTGAAAAGGATGGATTTTTTTTCAGGTTAAATCAAATGCATAAAATTCTAGGTTTCAAGCACAAAAACAAAATAGCACTTTTGCATGTATATAACAATTTTCTCTCATACTTTTGATTTTCTACTTTTTACTGCATTTTGAACTTGATTTCCCCTGTGGGCGGTATTCCGTAGATAAGAATTTTCTTTCATACGTTTGATTTTCTACTTTTTACCTGATAGCCTCTTACGTGTGTATGATACCCCCCCCCCCCCTGTGTGTAGTACATGTAAATTGCCACTTGCGCATGGTACACCAACCCTATCCTAACCTCTCCGTATTGTACATATAAACATATGTATGGTATCGGTATACCATCCTATGTATGGTATAGCCCCTGATATACAATGTATGGTATAGCCTCCTATGTGTGGTACAGTGTATATTCCCCAGCCAAGTGTGGTTATCTATAAATGTATGTAGGTACAGTGTATATTCCCTAGTGTATGATATCTCCCCGTCCTATGTGTGGTTATCTATGGTACATTGTATACCCTACATGTATGTGTGGTTATCTATGTATAATGTATGTTAAATATGTTAATCTGATTGTTTGTTTAGATCAGTAGGAGTATTTACCCAACTATTTACTGTGATATAAAAGAAAGCATATTTATCATATTTACATACAACAGATCGGATAAATACAATCTGGATGACAGGTCACCTTTATGTAAACATTCTCTTACAGATACTGTATGAATTACAGAGAGAGAGAGGGAGAGAGAGAGAAAGACCAATCATGGGGGGACCATTCATTTTTGGCATTAAATATAGAAATAGAACCCTGAAAAACATCAAACAAAAACTTTATTAATTCTGAACTAGGATTCCATAGACAAAAGAGAGAGATACATATAGAGAAAGAAAGAGAGAGAAAGAGGCTTTAACATCCATTGGACACAAACTAGGTCATTTCAGGACGAACATATGGTTCCATTTGATTTCAATAATTCGTTTCCGCGTAAGGGTTTTTATGAGTGGAAGGAAACTGAAGGACCCAGAGAAAACCCATGAGGTTGGACATGTGTCCCAACTCCTTGTCACGTACAACCGGGGAATCCAACCCTTGCCGGCCGATAAATGACATATCTTATGATACAGCGCACGCACTAATCATTCGGCCGTCCACCTTCCCCAATATGAATTAAAACGGCAATTTCATATTTTTAAGTTATATTTTTAAAATATATTAAAATAAAGCCTTAAAATAGATGGTACCTATAAACAGTCCAACCTTGGTAAAGAATAATCCTATTTATCCTATAATTCACTATTGCCAGTTGAGAAATTGGCCAAAATATCACTTTCAACATTAAATTCAAACGCTTGAAGATAGCTATTGCATGGGTGGAATGGGAAAACAAGGAGGTAATTGTGTTATTATTTCCGATGTGAAAGATGCTTGAGTGTGGAAAATAATGCCTATGATTGTATAATAGTGAGTTGACAACCTATTGAGCAAAAGACATAGAAATAAACATGTTTTGACTTTCTTGGAAAATATGAAATTCCCGCTTTAATAAGACACCACAGAACACCCTATCTCTACTGTGGTCACACTGAATGCTCTTTTGATTTTATCATTCAAAACAGTCATTATAATGCTCGATTATTGGATTTGATTCAAATGATCCGTGTATATATACATTAGCTAAATGTACATATGAATCATAAGACCTTTGTCTTAACAGGAGATCCTCCTGCACCAATATGATCTTTGCTGCACATTGAGTAATATGAAATGATTGATTGGTTCAATGAAATGAATTTATAGAATGAATAAATGAAATGAATGGATGAATGAATAAATCGGGTTTAACCTCTACTTTTGTGCAGGGGGCTAATGAAGATGGTATGAAATGAATGAATGAATGAATGGATGGATGGATGAATAGATGAATTAATGAATGAATGAATGAATGAATGAAATGGGGTTTTACCCCTACTTTGTGCAAGGAGCTAATGAAGATGGTATTATTGATAGATGACATGTACCTGTAGGTAAATATATTTGACCAGGTGTGATTAACACATTCCTATAGATATAGATGTATATATACATTATATATAGATCAATAGAGTTTACTGTGGTCTATTACATCATATATCACAGTATTATATCACCCCTTACATAGGTACATCTATGTCAATATTACAACATTGTATACAGTTAGTAGTACCACATGTACACATTGTTAATACATTTATACAGACAGAGAGAGACGGGGAGATTATATCATTTGGGGGCTAAAATAGTTAGCGGGTGTGTGTATGGGTGTGCTATGCATTGTATTGTAAGGTCTCAACTGATGTGTTTCCACGTAAGCCCTACATATTCATGTACCATCAAGGAATTAGTAGCACAAGTGGTAGACCCTACATATACTATAAGACTAGGCCCTGTTACATACACGACAAGGAAATTAGCTCTGTGTATATATGTATGACAAGAAAATTAGGCCCTGTTAGATGTACGACATGGAAATGAGGCCATGTTACATGCACGACAAGGAAATTACGCACAGGCACGGGTAAAACTATCAGACACGGGTATCATAATGAAAGAACTTGAAATTTAGGACCAAATCCTCAATCCATAAACTGTTAAAAAATACTTCATCATAGACAATATAATGCATGGAAATATTTCTAGTTTTTATGACAAATTTATGAGGTAACATTATAACGATGGTATAAAGAAAGACGTTGTGAAGGTTAAGTTACCTGACAGTATTATGTCACAGGTATAGAACACACCTGTCAAGTTTAACATCTATATGATACCTATATTATACAACAGCTAGCCTCAAGGACCTTGTCATATCATTGGTAATAAACATTTCAAGGAACTAACACGCCTCAATTATATGTAGGGTCAATTTGTCATACATGTATCATAATACATCTTTGAACATTTATCAACTACTTTCTTCGAATTTCTTAAATCCTTTGATTAATCTGTCATATCATCGATAATAATAAATACATCTCTGAACATTGATGAACTATTTTCTTCGAATTTCTTAAATACTTTGATTATGAATCTGTCATATCATCGATAATAATAAATACATATTTGAAGTTTAAACTAAAATGGATTGAACTACTTTCTTTTAACTTATCACTGTCAGTGCAGACAAGATTGGATTGCAGTGATATCACACAGGTAATACATGTAAATGTATGTCCATATCATCATTATCACACACTATGATGATACAGGAAAAAACACACAACCATAACACTTTCCCAATAAAAGTGTGGTTTTACAACATTTTTTATTTAGCTGATCCGTCCCTGTAGTCGGGGCAGAACAGTAGGACATTAAACCCCATTTCCTTTCATTCCTTTTGGGCAGCACCTACTTTGTCTCATGAGTCACAGGAATAAATAACAAGTTGCATAAAACAAGCTAAGAACTCAGCAGTGTTAGAAGGAAGGTATGCAAAAAGTGTACAGCACATAGTTTAAAAACAAAAAATAACAACACTAAAAAATAGCTACAAGTCAAATTTAGATTCCTAGCTGCATAAAAGAAGCTAAGAACACAACAGCGTTCGACGGAAGCTATGTAAATAGTTGATAAATAAAAGCCGTCATTGGCTTGACGACAACTTTGATTATTTACACTAGCATTAACTGGGGCTTTTCATGTGGAGACCTCTCTCTCTTCGTGTATACATACGACATGTAAAATATGCAAGGACATGAATGAAATAAAGGGCTTAGTCTAACCACATTTAACTTCACTAATTATCTAACAACATAACTCACGTAAAAACAAAACACAAGAATAATTCCACCGTACGACCATGTACATGTATAAGGAAGATGAGACAATACATTTCATTGTGCCAGAGTAACTTAATTTTAAAAGCTCCCACATTGCCAGAATAATGGTTTTAAAGTATGGAGGTTATGTAAGAACGTACACAATCAAATGTATGTTTTATGAAGAGGGATGAAATATGAGGTTAAATATCCTACTTGTTTGCTCCAACCTAGGTAATGAAAACAGGTTCTTTGATGCGTTTGACAAAGGGTAAATGGAACTGAGTCTTGTTTTTTGTCCCATCCAAACAACTAGAAGCTGTTCTTTGTCAGACGGGGGGTTGGGATGGCCTAGTGGTCTAGAGTGCTGCGCTTCGACCTCTAGCTGGTCGGTCACCTCTTGTTTGCGGCTGTGGTTTCGATCCCTGGTGTGAGCGTATGTGGCATGGAGATAGGGGCGCCTTCTCAACCTCGTGTGTTTCCTCCGGGCACTCCGGTTTCCTCCCACTGCTAAAGACCCCTACGCGCATGCGAATTATTGAGTAAAATTGAAACCATATGTTAGTCCCAAAATGACCTAGTTTGTGTCGAGTGGACGTTAAACCCCATTTCTCTCTCTCTCCAACATTCTGCTGCCCCACTGACAAGGGGGAACCACGCACACCAGAAAATTCCGATGAGATAGAGTTCAGAGACTTTATCAATTCTTTTGTCAACTTTTCATACTCCGTGCGCATTTGAAACCATGCCAATTGACTTAATGACCACACATCCAACACCCCCTGGGTCCCAACAGGATAAGTCACTTGGTATGTGACACAATTTATTGAAATAAAATTATACCATATATGTTAGTCCCAAAATGACGTTGTTTGTGTTGAGTGGACGTTAAACCCCATTTCTCTCTCTCTCTCTCGCTCTTAATCTTTTATGCATTTGTCAAAGGGTAAACGGAACGAAACCTTGCTTTTAGTCACACAATCAAATGTATTTTTTATGAAGAGGAATGAAAATTGTGGTTTAACGTCCTACTTTTTTGGTCCAAATTACCGAATGAAGACGGGTTTTTTGATGCGTTTGACAAAGGGTAAATAGAAATGAACCTCGTTTTTTGTCCCATCCAAACAACTAGAAGCTGTTCTTTGTCAGACTTCCAGTCCTGCATGTTTCATGAGAAACATTTTTGGACAAATGGTTGTTTTCAAGTTTACATTGGTACATGTATATATATTGATTTAACATTTAGACAAATTTATGATGATTATTTTTTTTTATAGTCTGTCTCTGATTTACTAATATTAACTTGCATGTGTGAAATCGCAAGGTCATTGAGTCAAATGGCAGTCATTGAGTCAAATGGCAGTCATTGAGTCAAATGGCATGGTTTCAATTCCCTCCTTGGATGTTTGTGTCAAGTAGACTTTAAACCCCATCTCTCTCTTTCTTAAATGTTTTTGTTCTAATACTAATTTCAGAACCAAAACAACAATGTAAACAATGAAAGTTGATATCTGTATGTATACATACATGTTACATGTATGTTACTACATGTATGAAACCACATTAATTTAAATACACCACAGGGTAGTTTAAAAATATCCAGGATAGTTGACCTGAAGCTCGCGATTTTTATGCTACATTTACAAAAATATAAATAATGGATAAAAAGCACAACACAAAATATATATGGAAAACATTCACTGGTTTATACATATATAGCACGATGTTTCCACAAGTATCCTCTTAACATTATCAAGTACAAATAATGAATTAGTAAACTAAAAGGTAATATAAGAAGAAGCCATAAGACCAATGTTGTTACAATACAAAGTGATAGGTTCAATTGGAAACATATAAATTGTGTTGTGTTTTTTAATGTGCTCACTAAATGCCACTCAAGGATTTTATATATAATGGATGGTTGACTCTTTCACACTTTATCAACAATTTAATTTATACCATAGAAATCTGATACACGTTTATTCTTTTTTACAGATAAAATTATGCGCATATAAATATGTGCAGAGAGAAAGGATCATCTACTTGACATTCCACGTGCTGGGAATTTAATCGACCACGTAAATAACCCCATCCTACAGTATTATATGTATATTATTTTTCATGTACATGTACATGTCAAATATTTTATTACTTGGTGTACTGTGGTATTTAATATTAATTTTCCGAGAATGTCAAGTCAAGTCACTATGTTTTATATCAATTGGCCTACATCATATACAAGTTTATAAGTTTGGCTTCATCCCTAAACCTGTTCTATTAAAGAATTTGTTACCCTCCGGCAAATAACCATTTTATACAAAAATTACAATGATGGAGAACACAAGCCGTAAGGTCTCGCAACATCTTGTAACAACTCTTACAAAGAGAGCAATGGGGTTTAACATCCACAAAATAAGACATTTTGGGACTAACATACATGGATGGTAACCATAGAATTAAAATTTACTATGTTAGTCTCAAAATACCCCAATACACTAGTACAATACATTGTAATAATATATCAATCTCAGAGAGAGAGAGAGAGAGAGAGAGAGAGGGAGGAGGGAGAGAGGCTGGTTAAGTTGCCCTACTCCAAAGAGAGAGAGAGAGACAGAGAGAGGGGGGGGAGAGGCTGGTTAAGTGGCCCTTCTCCTTAGAAAGGGAGAGAGAGAGAGAGAGAGAGAGAGAGGCTGGTTAAGTGGCCCTACTCCTGAGAGAGCGAGAGAGAGAGAGAGAGAGAGAGAGAGAGAGAGAGAGTGGCTGGTTAAGTGGCTCTACTCCTTGTGATTACATGTCTGTAATCTTGGGTTTTAAACAACCCTCCCTCTTGATACAATGACAGATCTTACCATCTAAAGTGATATGTACATGTAAGACCATTCGACCCCATCCACCCACCCTGCTTCTGAGGAAGAATTTATCTGAATCAATTCATCTTTGCATCTCTTTAAGAGAGAGAGAAAAGGGGTTTAACACCACTTGACACAAACTAGGTCATTTTGGGACTAACACAGGGAGAGAGAGAGAGAGAATTGGGGTTTAACGTCCACTGGACACTAGGTCATTTCGGGACTAAAATATGGTTTAATTTTATTTCAATAATTCGCTTGCGCGTAGGGTCTTTAGCAGTGGGAGGAAACTGGAGTACCCGGAGAAAACCCAATAGGTTGGACTTGTATCTCTTTAAAATACCTGTACATGATGAATGACTAATTACTAAACATATATTATGCAAGAGCTAAATCTGCCTATTGCAGGTCTCTCATCCTGAAATATTTGCTAAATTATTAAAACCATATCCAGATCATAATCAACTCTTGATGGCATCAGATTTCTCCGATATTAAATAGATTTGAACGGTTCAGCCATATTTTGATTTAAGCTAAAATTGGAGGAGTGAGACTTAGCTCCGAACAACCAGTACCATTGTTGAAATTATTGCACGTCTTGTCAAACCTTCAAAGGCTAATATATTCGCTCGCAATAGAGTAATTGGAATGAAATTTTCAAATGCTTCATTTTACACTATCTATTTTTGAACCATTATAATAAGAATGGCTAGCTCTTTATCTATGGTAATATTTAATCTAAGAAGATCATTTCAGGTACAATGTATATTTAGTCTAAGAAGATCATTTCAATTTGATGTGCAATGTACAATGTAGCAGTCTTATTAATCACTGACAAGAGTGTTTTGTTGTCAATAGTAACTCAGTAGCACACAAAGTATTGCAAAAAGTGAGGCCTATGTTCTAGATAATACATGTATGCATGCACATGTATAATAAATATTTCCTTGTCGGTCACTTTTAGCATAACTTTTGGTGATATTGACGGTATGGTTGTCATTCAAATTGTTAATTATGCCCAGTGTATTACAAAAAGTGACGACTTTTATAGACAATATGCATACATGTATATTTTATCTTTCCTTGTAAGTCACTTTTTGGAAGATTTTGGGTGATATTGACAAAAAATGATGTTGTCGGTGAGACAGACCCCAGTGTACAGTATGGTTGTCATTCAAATCCTTCTTCCTGTTCCCACATCTAGTAAACATGTTATATTATTATACCGTTAGTCACAGCATGTTTCACCATCTGGCCATAAACTCTGTGTACCGTTTGACATCATTTAAAATTAACATAATTTTATAGCTTGACTTTATAAATAACTTTTATGATGGCCTTAAACAGTTTAAAACCAAACTGTAAAATATATGTATAGATGATTTTTTATTACCATGTGTGGACACATTTTCTCAACATTTACTAGATTTCACAGTTTTCACCAGTTAGTTAAATATAGGCCTTATTTATTTTTCAAATATTCAAAAGTGAAAAGGACCGCATCATATCAAAATAATATTTAGATTTACAATGTACAAGTAAATGTATACAATATAATTTTAGAGTCTGTGACATTTTTATCAGGGGTCTTAAAATCTTTCCAGCCCAAGGGCCACAAAGTTTCAATCCTAAAAGGTCAAAATTGGGGGAGGGCTGAAGGGGTAGCGTAAGGATGGGTCTCAAAATTGTTATGAAAGACAGAATGTGTCCAACTTTTAAGCTGCCATACCAATACAATACATGTACCGGTACTACACATGTACACAATAAAGCTACATCTACAACACAAAATGAATAGGAGTTTAATGGCCTACAAGGACTGGGTTACATGTTATACTATTACTAATAAAGGAAGCAGAATAAAATGGTCGGGGTGCTGAGATTTCAATGTTTGATTTAGATGTGTTAATGGTTATTCAAGACAAAGAGAGATGGGATTTAATGTCCTCCCAACACAAAACTGGTCATTTTGAAGCCACTCCATTTGACTCCATCAGAGACTGTATGATCTATTTTAAACCACTCAACCTCATAAACACCTTGTTGGTGAAAAATGTCATTTCCAGGCAATTAAACTCATAATTTAGTCATTTTCAGCCATTGTGTATATATCTTTAGTGACGTTTTGTTCATGGTATAAATCTGGATCAAGTGTCCGACAAGGAGCTATTAAACCTCTCCGACTTGTAGGTCAATACATTGTACATAAAACTGGATTGTGTAGATCTAATTTGACTTTCAGGTTGATTATGGGAATGACAGAGAAAGAGATAGAGAGAAATGGGATTGAACATCCACTGTCCACCCGAAACAATTTTTATTTCATTGATTCCCTTAGGGATCTTTAGCAGTTGGGTATTAAGACATATCAACAGTATTTCTTATCGCGACAGACTAGTGAACCCCTCCCAAAATAAGTAAATGAAATCGTAATGGTTTATGAATGATCTAATATTCTTCACTGAGTGGTTTTATTACTAAATCTCAGTTGTACTTTGAGTTTGAATATACATGTACGTAGGCCTACATATGATTATGATATGAAGTCCTTTTGATCTTCGAACATATTTATTTAAAGGAGCTAAATCGCTAATATTTGGGACCTAGAATTTGACACAAATGGGTCACAACGCATATGATAATGGAATATGAATTTATATAAACTGATTTATGTTCATGATTCAATCATTTCCGTCTTTACTCTAATTTCAAATCAGTTATTTTCAGCGAAATAGGGCCTACGTCTGAAGTCTCAATCAAATGTCTAGAGTCTAGTTATTCCAATCTACGTAGTATTTATTGCGTATGCACTCCAGCTATCACCGTCTAGCCTAATTCTTCAAGTCCCTTATTAAAACTGGGCCTAAAACGCATTATGTTACACGATTCGTGTACCAGTGGTATATTTTCTATGTTGTCTTAAATATTGGATATCAGAAGCCCATCTTTTCCCGCTAAGATCACATTACTGTTGATTTAAATTGACAGAGAATTCATGTCTTCGTTGTCAAAGATTTTAGATGAGATTGAGTTAGAGACTTAGCTACTTTAAATATTGTTTCATAATGTACATGTGCATATGTACATGTAATGTCAGACTTCTCAATTTCTAGGCAAATCCAATTTCTATATCAATTGTGAATTGACCAAAAACTTTTTTAAATGGATAAATTAAAATATTCCGTGTATGTTTGTTGTCATTTCTACCGTCATGGAGAAAATCAGCTGATTGACCTACTAATACTACTAATATAATAAAATACAATTTCAGTCAATTAGGCCAACCAGACATTCCATTTAGTGAAATTCCTAGAGCCCCACCTATCCGAGTAACCCAGTGAATAGGTTCATAGAGAAGCCAGTTGTTGTCGTCGGTTAATACACACGCACGATAACCATCGTTTGACAACATTGTATCAATAACTTTCCCAGTCAAAACATTCCATACCAACACTCAACTGACAGGATGGAAAGTTTCATTGAAATTAGCTAAACATTCTTACCTTTCTGCAGTGTCGTTCATTATTATTCTTTATCGACACCACGCTTTTATGTAGGACACTCATTTTTGGCTTACATTCGTCCTGTCTACGAGTTAAATCCGTTAGATGGTTTGAATATTTACGTCCAACGTTAGACTACTCATGCGACATGACTTCTGTTCGATCAACCGTGACCTCGCGAATGCGTGACGTCACGAGGGACCGTTTTGTTTTTCCATGCTTGTAACAGGTGCGCGTATTGTGACGTCATGTACAGCATTGATATTTTGTTGGTATTTAGAAATTGCATTGTTATTAATGTAGAATTATGAATGAAAACAGTGATTCATTCATAAATAAAAGGAACATGATTTGTATTCCTCCGCCCATCATAGAACTTTCTATGAGTATTTATGTGCAGCTAGATTTAGAATTCTAAAAATTTATTTTAACAGAATGCTCACGATGTTGAGGTCCGCTTGTAAATCGATACTGCGTATATATATAGTAACCTATATTATATTTGAAAAATATATTAACGGATGAAACATGTATTTTTCTATCTGTACTTTAGCGGAGTTAGAAAACAGTGTTCTATGAAGGAAATTTTGCTCGAACATCGGTATATTATATTACACGGCCTACTCTTTTAAATGAGTCCATTCTCGTAAACATAGTGACGTAATATTATGATGTTTGAATTGTATTCTCTCTTGAACGGATGTTTTGGTACAATAAATCTATGTCGAATTTCAACTGTCATGGGTTCTTCTACGGGACATCGTTTTTTCTTGTCCCATCCGAACTACCCCTACTCGCAAGCGAATTATAGAACAGTGCTTCTCGGTTCCTTTATTGGTACGTCCCCCGTTTGCCCTCTGGCTGCGACTCTATAGGCTACTGCGTCAATGACAAGGGAGGTAATACGTCGAATAATCTCGATAAATTTTGTTCATCTACACGGGGATCACACTAGAAAATGTGTATTTAACATGTTGATGAAAGGGAATTTATTTGTGTATTACGGGTTTGTGTATTCACTTTGTATATCAATGTTATATATAATCAGTGATGTATAATCGCGGTTATGTATATCATCTGTGTATTGGGTCTTGTATATTCTAATTCCATGTTAATAAGTAAAATTACGTTCTATCGTCGTGAGCCATTTTCTTCTGATATTTCACGTGATTATTCGTTACTACGGTGATCTGTCCTTACTTTTTGTAAGTAAAGGGGGTATGGGGGGGGGGTTCTCCCCCCAGAAAATTTTGAAAAATTATCATCGATTTCCTCGCATCTGAGCCATAACGAACAATGATTTCTGTTCGTCGACAATGTTTCATTTCGTTGACGATTTTCAAAATTTGAAGAATAAATTTCGAAATTTATATATGGTGATTATTGTGAAATTTTGCATACATCAAAGATAGCGCTGACTGTACGTACAAAGAAGTTGTCACATTCACGGAAAAGTTGTCAACGCCTCTTGTAATCTAACTGGTGTAATCTGACTTGTACCGTGATTGGTCCGTGCTAAAACCCTTAAACCTAAGAGATCAGCCGCGGTAACATAGATCCTGATTGTGTGTCTGATAAGATGCGCATCATGTGCTATATAATATATATACGACCATGCGTGTGCATGTCCCGGTTGAAGCTTGCAGGACCCGGGATTCCTATACACCAGTGGGGTGGGGGGTGACTTGTCACCCACCTTGGATCCACCCCTGCACTCCCTCCCTTATGTTTAGCATACTTTATTGACTGGCGTACATGGTTATTATAACAATATCTCACCCGGAAAGGAGTAATACGTATTGCGATGGAGGTGATCATAAGGAAGTATAGCAGATAAAAATAAAATTTAAAAAAAATAGAACTTCCTGTTCACGCACAACAGCAAGGACAATTTTGTTGAAATGTTAACATAAGTGATCTATAGCCACGAGTGAAAATATCCGCTCAGTATTTCCCACCACAACCAAATTTTTCTCCAGCCCCGTATACCTTTTGAGACTCCTCGAAATGATGCAAATATTTCAAAGTTGTACTTTCGAATTTCCAGTCATTATACGAACCAATTTAACCCCTACACAAAATCAAATTTTGTATTATCAAAAAAAGTTATGAAATCTTTCAACCATTCAGCTAATATTGATTATCCTGAAACAAACAAAACACTGAGCGGAGTATTGCCAATGTTTAGTTTCAGGTTTACTTAGATTTCGGCAAATTTATCCACCGCGACGTTTGTCTATAATCTCACATTGAAATAAACATATGTGGTTGTATGTGAAAATATATTTTGAAAACATGTTAACGTCTTATCCGAAGAAAAATCTTTTTTGATCCCTCACCAATCCTGATGTAGAATTAGGAAATTTTGTCACCGAGAAGTTCAGAGAGAGGGAGAGAGAGAGAGAGGGGGTTCACTCGTCACAAACTAGGTCATGTTGGGACTAAAATATGGCTCAATTTGAGCAGCGGGGGAACCGAAGAACACGGAGAAAACCCACGCGGTTGGACAGGCGACACCCACGCGGTTGGACAGGCGACACCCACGCGGTTGGACAGGCGACACTACTCATTGTCAGGTACAACCGCGGGAATTGAAAACACGACAGCGTATTTCAATCCCGAAATGGCTTAGTTTGTGTCGAGTGGACATTAAACCTCGTTTCTCTCTGTCACTTATAAAACCGCCATGGAATGCGGATGCGATTTATGTCATGGGTTTCTTTACAAACAATATTTGATTACTCATGATCGAAGTGTTCGTATTTTAGGAGTGATGTAAGTTATGCATCTGACAAACAACTGATAGTTTTGAATTACATTTCATTTCTTTATTGTTCTCCTTTGTATAGTAAGTTTATGTAAATTGATACATGTAATATAAAAGACCCTATTATGTATATTCTTTATATAATCCTATAGGGGTTAGATGAAATAGGCCCGTTATGTAGGTTAGATTGTAGAAGGGAATTAGTTTCTTTATAAAACAGGTCTGCTGTTGGTTAGATTGTTTGTTTTATAGAAATAAATTGATTTGAATTTTGTGAAACACTAAAAGAGGCTTTAGAACTTTCCATAATAAAAAAAACAAAACAAATTTATCAATAAATTTTCAAAGGGTGACGTGGTAGCGACTCCCTTTGTACGTGACAAGGAGTATGATGACCTTTCTAACCTCCTTTCTCCGGGTTCTCCGGTTTCCTACTACTACTTATTAAAGACCAATACGTGCTAGTCAATTATTGAAATAAAATTGTACCATATGCTAATATCGAAATGGCCTAGTTTGTGTCGAGGGCAAATTACCCCACCCCACCCCACTCCATTTCTATCATATTCAAAATGATTCACAGTGGCTTGGTGCGTAGAGGATTCATTTACGTGCACGCAAATATGTAGGCCTACAGGGCTGGACCTCAATTTTTGCACCTTTCGAAGGACTGTGTACGCCTCCTTTGTCAACCCCACATACACCATCTCTGGCTTTCTAATGGAGGGTCAAGAGCCCTTACCACACGACTATCGTGGCCATCTTGCTGTTTGATGCGTACCTGAGTTAAGGGTAATTTTGAATATGAAACGATGTGGGGCTTTCGGGATCGGCCGGGCTAATGAAAAAAACGGGTATACACCTTAACGTGTACTGTGAGGGAAATTTATGCACATGCCGAATGTTTCCGTACAATCCGAATGACTAGATACCGTTCTTTCACCACTGACAAAAGTAAACCTGAGGGTCGAACTCCGGAACCCCTGGTAAGTGAGCCAGCGAGGCACGGCTGCCCCCAATGGCTGTGAAACTGTCAGGGAATTTTGATAGCATTGCTTTCTTCATTATGCAAGGGAAGCAACTCCATTTTATCTACTGAAGACAGACCGACATTAATTACCCAATTGTATGGTGGCTGTTAGCGGCCATTCTACATCGTCGACTTGTCGGGTTGTGAAGGCGACAAGTCGCGGCACGACAAAGCGAAATAATTGCATTTCGTCGACTTGTCGCTTTGTCGCTTTGTCGGGTTGTGAAGGCGACAAAGCGACAAGTCGACAAAATCAACCCGACAACGCGACAAACTAACCCGACAATCGTCGCCCTCATTTTGTCGACTTGTCGGGTCAATTTTGTCGACTTGTCGCTTTGTCGCCTTCGACTTATTCACAACCCGACAAAGCGACAAGTCGACAAGCCGCCGAAATGCAATTATTTCGCTTTGTCGACTTGTCGCTTTGTCGCCTTCACAACCCGACAAAGCGACAAGTCGACGAAATGCAATTATTTCGCTTTGTCGACTTGTCGCTTTGTCGCCTCGGAAGTCAATCACTGCGCATTGGCGAGCATTCTTCGGTTAAGTATGGAAGCCCGATCTCGACGAGGCGAGGGTGCATTTATTCAGCATTTGGTTTAGTTTTGCTACACCTGACCATTACACAGATAGGATTGAAAAATTCATTTGGTTAAATTTGCATTTAACCACCCATAAAATTAGGAATCTATATTTCAGAGGAGAGTCAGTTTTATATGTTGATATGTATTTTAATGTATGCTTTCAATATATCTATCGTAATTTAGAATTCCTTCGCATCTTCACTGATTACCATCAACAGCACAGTTTACCCAAATATATAATAATAATCAATCTACTAATATCCCAACTCAAATCATATATGTTTTTCGTCGTGTTTTCTCTTGTCAGTGGTGCAGGAAGGTGGACCTGATAAGGTCAGTTTTTAGTCGTTCGGATGGGACGAAAACCGACGTCCCGTGTACACATTTGCGTGCACATAAAAGATCTATTGGCAGTTGAAATTCGATATTAAAGTAGGCCGTAGCGCCCTTTCCGGGCAAAAATTCGCTCATAGCACACTGTATGGCATAATGACCGTCTTCCATTAGCCCAGGTTAGGTGCAGAAGAGTAGGACGTTTAACCCTATTTCATTTCAAGTGAATATATTGTTTATGGTGAGTATCCAAGACATGCGACCCGGATCAACCAATTGACCTAAAGGTGCACGAAGGTGGACCTGATAAGGCCAGTTTTTAGTCGTTCGGATGGGACAAAAACCGACGTCCCGTGTACGCTTTTGATGATCAATATGTTGTTTTACCCGTACATGTATATGATGAACTTAAACATAGAATAAGCGATCAGTATTCACAGGAATGGAATGAAGATCGGTCGAAATATTCAAAACTAAATTATTATAACCTTTTCAACATTGCCTTATCACAAAAAGAATATTTATCAAATCATAATTACTGTGTATCTCTATCCAAATTTAGATGTGTATCACATAACTTATCACATACGATACAATTAACAGAAATGATAGAATTTGTAAATTATGCAATTTAAATAACGTTGAAGACGAATATCATTTTTTACTTTGCTGTCCATTATATAAAGATTTTATTTTTAAGAGAACAGCTTATTCCTTTTTATTATAGAAATCACCATTCACTCCAAAAATTTATAGACATTATGTCTTCCACATCACCAGTTATTTTAAACTGTTTGGAAAATATATACATTTATAATTTATTAAACGTTATTCTTCCCTAGAACTTTCATTCTTTTCTAATTTATTTTGTACTATTTGTATCATTAACACCTTTACATATTTACAAATTTATTCATTGTATTTGCTATAAGTAACTTTCAGCAATAAAGAATTACTTACTTACTTAATATACTATTTCGTTAATTACAAACTATATTGTTTTTATTAAAACTTATATACTTTTAATAAACAAAAACAAACATTTTGGGGACAGACCACGTTTATTTAAAATATGACTTAGTTTATCAACCAAAGTACTTTTCTGCATCAATGAAGACAGGCATATGTTATGCCGTGTAGGCCTATTACGGGGTAAATTCTGTCAAGACAGCGGCGATACGGTCGGGGTACTTTTTTCTGCCAACATATTATTTTAAACTATTTTTCGACACCAATGCAGTGTGCTATTAAGGAAAGTTTGCCCAGACAGCAACTCCACGGCTTACGCTTATTTGAAAAAATTCCAACGGACAAAGGTTCCATTACCTGCACGTCACCGTACATTAGACATATAATAATAATAATAATAATAATAATAATAATAATAATTTATTTACTATATTTGCCTATAGTACAATCACATATATTTGATAGTGATACAATATAAATACAATAATAAAGTCTTGGCCTTTGACTAGTTCATATACAATATAATAATCAAGAAAATATAATAGTGTACAATTATATCACTGTTTTCCATAACTGTCAATATACCATTTAATAAAACATTTTAAATATATAATATAACTAGAACTAAAAAGAACAATTTGGTACGAAAGTATATTACACAATCAGATACATTTTAATATTTAAGTATTTCGTTTCTGATTTCCATTCCCTTTGAAATGTAGATAGACAAATTTCGAATAAGAACCGGATCGTTTGAAGTAAATAAAGATATAAGATTACATTCATTTGGGGAAGCAATTAGCCATCGAGGTAAAAAATTATTTCTTATATCATTTAAAATTGGACATTTTAACATAAAGTGAATCTCATCACCGATTTCATTTAAATTACATATTTATTTTACAAACACGGTTTTCCCTTATTGGGGAAGCCATGCTTGACGCAGACCTTCTGGTTAGTGAGCCAGTCATACAGTTACCGTCAAGGAGATTTGAAATTGGAATGTGGCCAAGAAAAAGCTTTAGAGTATTCTGTAAAGAAAACTTGCCTATAAACATCCTAAGAAGAAAGGATTTAAATTTTAAATATTTTTTAATGTAGCAAAGCTAGCAAATTCTATTCTAAATTACGATAGATATATTGAAAGCATACATTAAAATACATATCAACATATAAAACTGACTCTCCTCTAAAATATAGATTCCTAATTTTATGGGTGGTTAAATGCAAATTTAACCAAATGAATTTTTCAATCCTATCTGTGTAATGGTCAGGTGTAGCAAAACTAAACCAAATGCTGAATAAATGCACCCTCGCCTCGTCGAGATTGTGCTTCCATACTTAACCGAAGAATGCTCGCCAATGCGCAGTGATTGACTTCCGAGGCGACAAAGCGACAAGTCGACAAAGCGAAATAATTGCATTTCGTCGACTTGTCGCTTTGTCGCTTTGTCGGGTTGTGAAGGCGACAAAGCGACAAGTCGACAAAGCGAAATAATTGCATTTCGGCGGCTTGTCGACTTGTCGCTTTGTCGGGTTGTGAATAAGTCGAAGGCGACAAAGCGACAAGTCGACAAAATTGACCCGACAAGTCGACAAAATGAGGGCGACGATTGTCGGGTTAGTTTGTCGCGTTGTCGGGTTGATTTTGTCGACTTGTCGCTTTGTCGCCTTCACAACCCGACAAAGCGACAAAGCGACAAGTCGACGAAATGCAATTATTTCGCTTTGTCGTGCCGCGACTTGTCGCCTTCACAACCCGACAAGTCGACGATGTAGAATGGCCGCTAACAGCCACCATACAATTGAGCTTAATGATAATTCTGTCTCAGCCTGGCTCAAACGTTTCCCCAAAATACTCGTTGGGCTGAATGCTTTTCACTGCAGAGAAACAAATGATCGTGTCTGTGTTGTCTTTGCATCACAATTTGTATGAGGCTTACCACCAAACATTTGAGATACTTTAAGTTGAAGTAGCATACTAAAAAATGAAATGAAATGGGGTTTAACGTCCTACTCTTCTGCACCTAACCTGGGCTAATGGAAGACGGGCATACGCCATACAGTGTACTATGATGAAAATTTTACCCGGGCAGCGTCGCTACGGCCTACTCTTTTGTCGAATTCCAACTGCCAAGGGATCTTTTACGTGCACGCCAATGTGTACACGGGACCTCGGTTTTTCGTCCCATCCGAACGACAAGACAGCTGTCCATGTCAGGCCCTCCTTTCTGCATCACTGACAAGGATGAACTGTCTCGGCCAATGCATGGATCGAACATCCGACCTCCAGGCGCCTTACCCACTTAGCCACGGGATCCACAGCATACTAAAAACTTGTATCGCCGTTACACATCACCGTAACCAACATGTTAACTCTGTTATCCTCCCAATTCTAAATCATGAATATTTACCAAATCCTGACAGAAAATGTTAAACAAACCCCCTTCGTCCACTAAAGATACCTCACCCCACCCACCCCAAAGTTGGAATTTGATATGGGTGTGGGCCGTAGCACACCATCTCTCATATCACGCTACAAGTTGGGGCCGTAGCGATTCTGTCCGACATGGCACACTGTAAGTTGGAATTCGATATAATTGTAGACAGTAGGACCCCTGTTCCCCATACCACACCCTGGACGTTAAAGATACCCCAACGTTGGAATTTGATTTACGCTTGGCCCCGTATTATAGGACACGTTAAAGATAACCCAAAAGTTGAAACTCGACATAAGTGTCCCTCGTGGTCCACTTTACGCTAAAGTTAACCCATCAAAACACATTATAAGTTGGACCGAATATGATTGTAGGCCGTTGCACAGTACATACGTTATAAGTATAGGCGGCGGCAACCTGTCCGTTGTAGCACTCCTGTCTACGATATCACCCCAGGTGGAAGTGGACGTTAAACTCCAGTAACGAACGAACGAACCCCTGCCCGTTGAACTCGATATAAGTGTAGGACGTGGCACACTACATACGGTAGAAGCGTAGGCTGCAGCACTCTACACACGTTATAAGTATAGGCTGTAGCACTCCAGTCTGTTGAACTCGATATAGTGTAGGACGTAGCAGCCCTGTCCATCATAGCACGCAACATAACGTATACAGACCTTCGTTAGCATATCCGCCCGTGGAGGTTAAATCCGATTTCATTTCATTTTTATCATTTGAAAACAAAATAACAGAGGATGGATGCTGTGACTTGTTTTATTTTTATTAATTCAAATGTATAATGATGTGTAAGCTATATGTACAACATGGTAATGGAGATATCGTCATGAGTATGATAAGATTGGTTCAATTCAATTTTCTTTCTTGCAGATTCCTTTACTTGTATTGTTTCAAGTTTAAAAATAGAAATGAAATGGGGTTTAACGTCCTACTGGTCACTGTATACAAGGGACCTCGATTTTGCGTCCCATCCGAACCACAATGTTAAAAGGGGCGTGTTCAGGCATTTGAGCAGGGTAGTGGTCCGGGGCGTAGACAATGTCAAGTGTGGCGTAAAGTGTGTTTGGGGATTACCCGAGAATATTATAACGTGATGTTAATGGGAGTTGGGATGGTGGTGGTGTTGTGATACCTGCTAAACCAACATTATACAAGTATTGCATCAAAGAGTAACTGTGGTTCTGCAAATAAGGCGCCGTTTGTCTATAACCAGGCGTCCGTGTTCAATCAGCCCCGTTTCTCCTTGTCTAGTTGTTAGGATGGGCCGAAAATTCGAGGTCCAGCATGCATATAAAACTAGAGATTGCGATGTTCGTCAAGAAAGTTTATTGGGATGTTTCAGTGTGCAGAACGGAGGGCCTGGCAAGTGATATTGTAGTTGACACGTTGGTGAGCACGATAAAGAGCCCCCGAGAGCAGACCGTAGTGCCGCTGCCTGGGCAAAATTTCCCTCATATATTCCCGTCTTCATTAGCCCCGTTTGTGCAGACAAGTAGGCCGTTAAACTCATTTTTTTCTGTGCCATTTCGCATCTCGTGACCAGAACGTTGATGGAAAGACACAAACTAGGTCATTTCGAGACTAACATATGGTTTAATTTTATTTCAATTATTCGCTAGCGCGTAGAGGTCTTTAGTACTGAGAGGAAACCGGAGTACTTGGAGAAAACCCACGAGGTTGGACAGACGACCCTACTCTTTGCCACGTACAACCGGTGATTCGAAACCACGCCAGTTGACTCAATAGCAGGCCGTATGATATAGCGCGCATGCTATTCATTCGCCCCCCCCCCCCGAACGTTGATGGACAGAACGTCGGGGGCTAACTGACTAGCTACCCACGTAAATTACCGACATTAGTGTTGTACCCGTCATACACAAACAAAACCTAACCATTCACTGCTCTTTGATCAAGGATATAGCCTTAGATAAAACCCATTCTTCATCCATCATAAAACATCGAGCAGTTTATATAATCTACCGACATTAATACACAAATCCTTTAATTCTCTTATAAAATAACATTTACATCAACAAACATTTACATGATGAGGATAGCAAAGCACTCAAAAACAAAATATATAGGTCTATAAATAAAGGTGAACATGGATTTAACGTTTGGAATGATTGAAAATAATCAGGTGTAAATTGTGTCGGACATTTTGAACACTGTGACGGACATGTGTTATAAATATCAGTCAAACCCTTATAAAAGACATTTTCAATGGCGGACAAAACAGCTTCAAAGATGAATCCTGTAAGAGCCGAATCAGCCTGTTGCAGGTCCTTATTTGGGCTTCAAATCTCGTTTGTTCATTTGAATTAATAATTTGACATTTTTTCACATTACAAGCTTATAATCAACTCTCTGGATGGTCTGATAGCCCAGATTTGAATGGATTTGTCCATCCGCGAGATTTAAAAATTTACACAGTATATCTCCAAACATTTTTTTTTAACTCAGCTCAGAATAAAGTAAATTGAATGAAATTTTCAATATATTCATTTTTCATAATCTATTTTCAAACTATTATAGCAAGAACTATATCTGGCAATTATTCTGACAGGTACCTTATTTCTAGACATGGTAGTAATAGGTGATTCAGAAATCAGAATTGCTAGCTGTAAATTTTCGTGGAGCTCCACAGATTGTTTTTGTTGCCGTTCTAGTGAAGCGGCGGATCTATATAATTTGGCACGTTTTCTATGGCGGCAGTGGATCTACTGAGTCAGTGAGTTTATAATAAAACATGTGACTGAACTAGATTACTAGTGGTTATAACTGTGTATTTAATAGACACCCAGAAACATAAATATTGTTTTATATCAACATCAGTCTTTGTCTATGGTGATAAATCTCACGATATTATAAACCCCAATAATCGAAATAACGCCAGTTCAATGAGAGACAATCGGTCCAGAAGCGGTAACACACACTACACAGGCTTAACTCCATCTTAATTTGGATCAATACACATTCCCTGTACGTTTTGATGGATCATCCTAGGGTCGGCTTGTATTGACGGATCGTCCTGTAGTGATGGGTCGTCCTAAAATACTCTATTTATTGATGGGTCATCCTTGGGTCGACCTATATTGATGGATCATCCTTGGGTCGACATATATTGATGGATCATCCTAGAGTCGGCCTGTATTGATGGGTCATCCTAGGGTCGGCCTGTATTGATGGATCGTAGGTTCCGTTGTATGACAAAGCGTCGAATTTAACAAAGACTCTATTGATTCATGAATCATTTCGCTATGCGTGGAGTTTGGATCATTTACACATTATGCCACCATTTACAGTAATCCTCGGAAAGCTTGGCACGGGCGATAATGGAGTAACGGCCATTTTAAGTCGCCATGTTGGTCCCCATTCTTGAAATCAGCCAACGTTCTAGGTCAAAGGTCATGGTCGCGATATAAATACATAGAAAAGCCTAGAAACCAACATCTTACTTCTTGACTGCGATATGAGTACGGTTGAAGCAGACGTTAAGCGCAAACCTCTCAGTCAGTCAGAATCAAGCACGTCCGATTACTCACATCATCAGTTACGTCACAAAAAATACACGTCATTATTTCAAACGGAAGTCGATTTGTAGTCCTCATTCCGAAATTCAAAATCTTAATGTCTGATCATGTGACACGTGGTTATAAAATATTCATATCGTAGTTACTTTCCCGCCATTTCTGGGTTTACAGTGCGGACACGATGACGAAGCGCGTAGCTGTTTTTGAAGAGTCCTCAACAGTTCAAACAATTCCTTCCGTTCTGTTTCCATTTTATCAAAATCTGATTTTCGTCGTTCCTCCAAGTCTAACAAAAGTTTAACTTTTTGCGAAATTCGTGAAATTTCGTTTCGGAGATTGACAATTTCCGTCTGCATAGCGGTCTCCCTTTGGACCATAAACCCCCGTTGCATATCTAGTCTCGCTTCCATTTCCTTTCTCTGTGTGTCCAGTTGACAGATCATTTCCTTTCGCAGTATTTGAATAGTTGATCGTAGTTCAGTCAAACAATTGTGTTCCCGATCCTCGCCATTTATTAACGATAAACCGCACCCTTTATTGCACACTTTGGGTTTTTGGTTTTGGGCGCACTCCCTTAAATGGTCACTAAGATCCATTTTTAAAATTGTCTGGGAACATTCCATATTTGGACAGGACATAGTTTCGAACATACACTCGCGCTCGTGAGCCTTTATATATTCCAAATTGCACGTGTATTGACAGCCCTGGCGGATATTTTTACACCTAATTTTAAGTTTATCCAAATCGTTTTTCATATATCGAAACAAGGGACGCAACTCCTCTACAATAAGTGGGCGCCTGTCTTCTGGACACGATTTCTCGTCCCGCAGCCAACCTTGAATACAGAGTCGACAGAAAGCGTGTTCACAAGGAGCTTGGACCGGATCTTGTAAGACGTCCTGGCAGATGCAGCAGAGTAAGCCTTCATTGATCACGTGGAGAAACCTGTCGATATCATAACCCATAACTTGTCTACGTCACGCTGTAAATAGAAGAGAAACGTGGTATAATAATATTATTCTATTATAAATTACTATTAAACTATTATAGGGCTAAATCTATTCGCTAAGGACCGCTCAAATTTTGTCAAGGTCGCTGAGATGTAAATAAGGCTAGGGCCCGAGATTGTAGGTTAGGGTAAGTATTGGGGCTAGGTCAAGGGTCAGGGTAAGGGTGTGGACTAGCGCTAGCCCTGTTTACATCTTGTGGTCTGTGACGAAAAATTGAGCTGACCATGTCATTTAGCACCAACCCTATTTAATAGAATTCTGCCTACCCAAGAAGGGACACATCTTTGCACCACGAACATCGCATAGGGAGGCGGTAGCCGTTCCCTCCTTTCCGCGCCACGACGTTTAGATCTGTTTGGAAAATGTTATTAGTCGATTTGCAGGACATCTGAGTCACGATATTTCTGACACTGGTTGAGCAATATGGTTATGAAGTAATGGAAATAAACACCCCAAGCCTGACATGAACACCACAACCCCTACAATATTGTATAATATAGAAAATGTAAATTTTTCAATTAATTTCACATCTGTAATAATGTAAAACAAATGTGGCAGTTGCGTGCCAAACGCGTCGAAAACCGCAGTGAAACCAATTTACGCGGGGCGCAAAATCTCAAGGGGACGAATAAACTTTAAACCTGTGGCGCGAAGCATGTCACTGCGCCCCCCTTCGTCCAGTCTTTGTTGCCAATGGGGGTATCCAAGGTAACAGAGCCACTAGACTAGAGCACAGCATCAGTCCTTCAACAAAATTATAAAAACTGTTCAATAATACCTTGCTCCAAAAAATAATCAGTATAATACAATAACAACAACATTCCATGGGAAGTTTAAAACCCCAGATGTTACAGTGGATATAATTAAATCATATAAAAATCGTAATAAAGTCTACCAACATCTGGTGGCTGTAGCTTTATTTGTTCAAAACATATAAAAGCATCGTCAACACAATATTTTACACGCACAAATAATGGGGTTTAACGTCTCATCAACGCAATATTTGTATCATTTTGAGACTAACGTATTAATATGCTTACTTTTGTCTATTGCCACGTGTGCAATGCTTTGGGGTGAATTTTGAGCTAGCAGTGGAATTTTCGCCTACTTTTCATCGCATACCAATTGTCAGTTGATCTTTTACGTGCACTTCAGAGTAGGAATTCTATGAAGAGTAGGCGGAAGGCCGCTGTCCTGGCAAAATGTCCTTCATAGCACCATGCACTTCGTGGGTTTTCCCGGATCTTCCGGTTTCCTCCCACTGCTAAAGACCCCTATGCGCAAGAGAATTATTAAAATGAAATTAAACCATATGTTATCCTGAAATTACTACTTTCTGTCGGGTGGACGTTAAACCCCATTTCTCCCTCTCCCTCCATAGAGGTAGCATTGCGTACCTCCGTCTTCAATAGCCCGGTGGGGGGAGAAAAGTAGGACGCTCAACCTCATTTCGTTTGTTACCTAATCATTGTATGACGGAGGCTAGTCATTCGGATAGAACGAAAAACTGAGGAGCCTTTGACAGTTGTATTTCGATACAGCGTAGCTGAAAATTTCCTTCGTCGCAGACTGCATGGTGTAAGCTTCGTTAGCTCTGTTGGTGGCGGAAAGAAGAACTTTTTAAAAAATCCCAAATTCGTTCCATTGCTACCCAATTCAATTCATTAAATTTTTAAATCCCATGTCTTGATATTTTATAGTAGACTTGTCGTGTTAATAAAGGTCTAAATAATAATTCATGCAGCCTTGGAAGCCGAAAGAAAGATCTGCAATAGGAAGATTTACCGCTTACCATTGAATAAAATGAATTGATAACGGAAACTTAAAGAACATTCATTACCTATACGTCGTCTGTATGTTTTTAAAGAATAGATCTAGATGCCGATAGACAGAGGTCGAGACTATATCACTTCACTAGTTAAGACAAACTGGACGTCTAGTTATCGTTGCCCTTGGTTTAAATAATGTAGCGTTCGTTCAATGAGGTTGGTATTCGTTTGTTCTTTGGGTTTTACGTCTGCTTCCAACCTTCCACCTTGGGTGATATTGCAAACGGTATCTTACAGCTAAAATCTATTGCTATCACTTCAGAACACACTAACTGACTGACACTTCAATTTGAATGATCGAATATATCGTTCGCTCAGGGGTTAGCTTCTGCTTCCAAAGAGGTTGCTATCACAAACATAACCTTACACGGATCTTATATAGATTTAGGTTCTAATTAAGCTTGTGTCACGTTTTATTGCTAAACAGATAATCGTCATTTCACAATTAAAACCTTTTAAAATGTGTTTGAAGGAAAATTAAATTAATTAAAATCGTTGCTAAGTTTAACAAGTTTCTGGATAATTATTGATAATTTTCAATTAAGATAAATAACCCAAGGTGTACAGGCGTGCATTACGAGATATAGACAATGGTAGAAAATATAGAAACCAATTCTACGAGTTAATTGATACCATATAGGTAATTAAGAAAGGTATTACTATTGGCCATTATTGGTATTTAAGTGGGTATTGTTATTACGGTAATTAATAGTTAATTAGTACTAATGTTAAAGATTGGGTTACTCCATCCACTTCTCATTAAATATCCATGCAGGTCATTTACACTGCCTGGAAGCGGAGGTTGATTTGAAGTGGTGAGAGAAGGGGAGAAACACTTGGCAAACCTCAGCATATTCCGGTACCCTACATCTAGCTAGTTAGATTGTACCGGAATCTACCGAGGTTTGCCGAGTGAGATACAGAGAGAGAGACATTTGTCAATTAAGTGGATCACAAAATATAACTTACGTGACTCTGACGATATAAACAGGTTTAAATATTACAGTCCTTAAATCACTGTAGTTAGTAATATATATATAATATCAATTTAACGATACCGGTTTAAATCACTGTCCTTAAATTACTGTAATCGGCAATGTATATAATATTGTCAATTTAACGATACTGATTTAAATGTAACCGATATTGTCCGATTAAAATGTAGGCCTACAGTCCTTAAATCACTATAACTGTAATGTATTTGGTGAAACTGACGATATATACGTGTATATATACTATGGTTAAACCTCGGGAACTATTACTGTATATCTTTTAAACCGCGGGAACTAATATTGTATCTATTTTTCCCCAATAATTGAAGTTTCCGCGCCAATCCTGTGTAATAATGACCAACCACAAACTATGTGAAACGTTCAATAAGAATAAATTTAATTGTATGCATGGAATCTCATATACGCCAAAACGCTGTATCCACGTACCCAAAAGTATACGATTTCGTCGAGTATATTATTCCATAAACCCAACTTAAAATAAACAATTTCATGCTTAACAATGTATAACAAACTAGAATATGACTCGCAATGCTCCAATCATCATTGAATACCACACACACTATAAAAATATCGTCAATAGAATTGATATCGATTTGAATAAATTTCACATTTCATAAAACATACGCCAAGTTTAATAGAGAACTACCTGTATACAATCATCACCTGTCGATACTAGGGTCCATTTACACAGGAAATATTCGAATCGATCACGGTGGCTAAGTGGATAAGACGCTGGCTCGCTAGCCAACGGTCGGGTGGCAGGACGGAGGGCCTGACAAGGACAGCTGTTTGGTGAGAGAGAGAGAAATGGGGTTTAACATCCACTCGACACAAACTAGGTCATTTCGGGACTAACATATGGTTTAATTTTTATTTCAATAATTCGCTTGCGCGTAGGGGTCTTTGGCAGTGGGAGGAAACCGGAGTGTCGGGAGGAAACCCACGAGGTTGAGAAGGCACCCTATCTCCATGCCGCATACGCTCACACCATGGATCGAAACCACAGCCGCAAGCCAGAGGTGACCGGCCAGCTGGTGGAGGTCGAAGCGCGGCACTCTAGACCACTAGGCCACTCCCCCCCCCCAGCTGTTTGGTTGTTCGAATGGTATGAAAAACCGGGGTCCCGTGTACACATTTCCCAGTCGGTAAAGAATAGTCAGAAATCCCATTTCGTTTATATAATTTATGACGATCAATCATATTTGTTTCGACGGAGGGCCTGACAAGCCGCATAGTCGTTCGGATTGGACGAAAAACCGAGGTCCCGCGTACACATTGGCGTGCACATAAAAGATCCCTAGCGAGCGGTAACCATTCGACATCCCCCTACCCCAACACGCCCAGAACATTACAATTTCTAACCCATCGCCTATCTTATCAAGTCGAATCACGGTGGCTAAGTGGGCAAGGCGCTGGCTCGTTAGCCTGGAGGTCGGGTGTTCGATCCCTGCATTGGCCGAGAAAGTTCATCTCGATTTTCCGGCGTGGTTTCCCCATGTCAGTGATACAGAAGGAGGGCCTGACACGGACAGCTGCCTAGTCGTTCGGATGGGACGAAAAACCGGTCCCGTGTACACATTGGAGTGCACGTGAAAGATCCCTTGGCAGTTGGAATTCGATATAAGAGTGGGCCGTAGCACCGTTGCCCGGGCAAAATTTCCCTCATAGCAGACTGTATGGCGTATGCCCGTCTTCCATTAGCCCTGGTCAGGTGCAGAAGAGTAGGCCGTTAAACCCCATTTCATTTCATTTCATTTCATATCTAAGATACTTGCTATTATCCTATAAATTTGTGGACTTACTATTATCCTATACAATTTCATGTAACATTTGCAATATAAATAACAGACTTACTAATATCCTATACTACTGTACATGTATATGATTAACATTTGCAATATGATAATAGACTTAGTATTATCGTTCATGTATATCACTATTATTCTATGGTATACACTGTATAATTTGTAATATTACAATTAGACTTACTATTGTTCTATGGTATACACTGTATAATTTGTAATATTAAAAATAAACTTACTATTATTCACTGCTACCGTATATAATTTCTAATATAAATAATATGGTAGTATTACACAGTAGTTAAAACACGTGCTACCGTGTATTATTTCGCCTATAAATAATAAACGTTATACAATTATTTAACGCTACTGGATATAATTTCACACTGAGGAGATCGTCGACTTGTAACTTAAAGTGAACTTATTAGACTTTGTTTATTAGTAATAGGATGTGTATATTGTCGGTCTGTATGCATATTGGTGTGTATACCAACCCACGTGATGTAGTTAGTCGGATATCACTGTATGATTCATATAATTGAAACTGACAATAAACACAGTACTATACCAAGTGATGGATTATACATATAACAATACAAACGACAAACAGGAAATTACCGTTAATAGGCCTACCGACTTCTATTCAGGGGCGTGGTGACCCATGGTTTTGCACGAGGAACAAACTAGGCCATTTCGGGACTAACACATGGTCGAATTTTATTTCAGTAATTCGCTTGCGCGTACTAGTCTTTAGCAGTGGGAGGAAACCCGAGGACCCGGCAAAAACCCACGAAGTTGGACAGGCGAATTTACAATGTAACGTACAACCCGGGAATCGAAACCACGGCAGTTGAATCGATGACAGACCTTATGATACAGCGCGCACGTGCTACCCCCCCCCCCGCGGATCGTATTGTATGAATTATTCATATTTCCATTGCTGACAGATTTTAATAAGACAAATAATCGGTGGATATTCAAGAACACCCACGTGGAATATACTAGCTTTATCTAACGTCCGCTTCCACCGAAGTGATATCGTCGACAAAAGTTTTTAACGTTAACTCGACACAAACAATGTCATTTCGGGACTGACATAATATGGTGAAATTTTATTTGATAATTCACTGCTGATCAGTTTGGGGTCGAGGTTGGGCAGGGGATCATACTCCTTGTCACATTCTAGCTGAGGGTCGAAACCACCAATTGACTCAATTAAAAAACATGCCATATTCAATAATTTCATAATTTATTTACTTTTAATCTATTAGCCTAATAATATGAATAAATATTTACACAGAGGACGACCTTGGTGATTGCCCACCAAAACAGAACATATTTTTCCACTGATATCTAGTATAGTCTCGTTAGTGAAATGTCAGACTCCGATAAATGAATTTCTTTAAGATCGGTTCAATTATAAGTATTATCATCAAGTTATCGAGTACGCGCTTGTAATTGCTATAATATAAATATTTAATGAATCTATTAATGGGAGTGATACCGTTGGTTTCCTGGCAACTTAATGATAGACGTTATATTTACTCACTTGACACGTGGAACTGAACTGGGAGCTATAAAATGGCGACTTCCTAAACAAGAATTCGCGGGTTCGATCCTGGCGTTGGTCGAGAAATTTCCACAGTATTATCCAGTGTGGTTTCCTCTAACGAATCGTGTAAGGAACAGTGCCAAGTTGTTCGGATGGAACAAAAAAACAAAGTCCCTTGTACACGTTTCATTGAAGTGAACATAAATAATCCCCGACAGTGGCATTCAATCACTTATCTCGGGCTGAAGTCCTGTGTACACGTTATGCTGAAGTGAACGTAAATAATCCCAGACACATGGAATTCAATAAAATTATTAATTTCGGATAAAATGTCTGCCATATATTACTGTAGTATGCCAGTCCGTATAGCCCGGTTGATTCGCAGATCTAGAACGGTGGTAGTCAAGGGCAATAGACTGAATATTTGACGTGTGTAAATCTGTGACGTCACCATTGAATAAATCGTCCGTATATACTATAAATAATCTAGGTCGGGAGGTCAAGGGTCAATATTAGGTTTATATATTAGAGGTAAGTGGTCACGAGTCAATATTAGATTTATATATTAAACCCAGTATTTATCGGGAATAAATAATCGGTAATGAGATTAAATATCGTCTATTGTATACGGACATGGAAGTAGAAAAAATGAAGTGGGGTTTAACGCCCTACTGTTCTACTCCGACTGGGATACTGAAGGCGGGCATACGCCATACAGTGTGCTATGAGGTAAATTTTGCCCGGACAGCGGCGCTACGGCCAACTGTTAAGACGGGCCTTGGTATTTCGTTCCATCCGAACGACTATACCGTGTCCCTTACCAGACCCCCTGTCCTAGCTACACCACTGACGAAGTGGAACCACACCGGAAATGACCTATGATCTTTCTCGACCAACACAGGGGTTGAACGAGACAACGTCTTACTCACTGCGCAACCGCGGCTCCAACATGGAAGTAGAAGCTGTAATTAGAATTTGAATGTCTCGTTCGCCTCACGCGTTACCAGGTTGACTCGGGGAGTTGGATGGACGAACGGTTAGCGTGTGCTCGTTGTATCAAAAGGTATCTCTCCCAGGTGGTCTCGGGTTCGATCAAGGTGTTAGCTGTGCAAGTTACTCGGACATATTCGTGTTAGTGGTGTTTTCCGGAATGCGACAAAGAGTAGGTCTTTGAAACGCAACTGTCTTGGCAAAATATCCCTCATTACTACACGGCGTATGCCCGTCTGTATAAACCCGGCTGGTTCAAAACAGAAAAAGCAGGACGCTAAACCCCATTTCATTAGAATATGAGAACAAAAACGATTGCTTACTAGATGAAATCAACTAGTTTATAACACCCATGGCGAAAATGTCAATTGAATTCCGCTGAGAAATGTCAGGTGACATATATTGCGTGTAAACGATATGGAACAAATTGTTATTGATAACCCGAGATAATGGCAATAAATGTCACAATCTTTTTCATCACACATGGAAATAAATCATACCCTTCACTTTACCGGAAATAATAATGACATATTATTGGGTTTCTAGTCGCTTGTGGAGTGACGGTGGCTGAGTAAGTAATGCGGTGGCCCCATAACCAGGAGATTCTCGGTTAGATCCCCCGTGGATTTCCAGCATGGTTTCCTCTTGTCGGTGATGCAGGGCCGAGGGTCTTGTCAAGAATAATGGTATAGCCGTTCGGATTGTACAAAACCAACTCGTACGAATTTTTCATACCCGTCTTTCATTTGTTAGAGGGTGCCTCCCGAGCTGACAATGGGTTTTAACGTCCACTCGACATAAACAAGTTCATTACGAGACTAACACCTGGTTCAATTTTATTTCATTAATTCGCTTACGGGTAGGTTCTTTAGCAGTGGGTGAGAGGAAACCGGAAAACTCGGAGAAAACCCATAAGGTTGGACACGCGACCACACTCCTTGTCACGTACAACCGAGGAATTGAAACCACGCCAGTTGACTCAATGACAGACTTTATGATACAGAGCGCACGCGCTAACCACTCGCCCCGCCCCCACTCATGGGAATTTCCATGATTGACCGATTAATGGGGGTGACCTCTGAATAAAATAACAGTGTTTGTTAGTACTGATATCGAGTATAAATCTTACGCTTGGATGCTTCGGGAGCAATCATCCATAACCGCACCGATGTGTCGGTGAATTTGACTGTCGTTGATTCTTTCTATTGATACTAAAAAAATTTGACTAAAATTCTGTAAACCTTTCATTTTACATTCCAAATTTCATGCAAAAATATTCAAACCAAAAATATTCAAAGGCAAAAATATTACACACAGACGCGCTAGAAATAAAAAAAAAATTCTCGAAAGTAAAATTTTTATAAAATGCTCAGAGAACGCTTGAAATAAAATACACAACACATTTGTCTTAATTATCAAACATACATTATGCATGAGCTAAGGCTGCCTATTGCAGGTGTTTCTTTGGGCCTTAATGTTACATAAACTATTAATTAGACATTTATTAACTTAACGGGGGGTTGGGATGGCCTAGTGGTCTTATTCTCTAAAGAACATATTCTAACTGTAAAGCCCCTTTTTCTGACAGACACTGACAAGTCAATAGACAGAATTATTTACATTGAAAAGTCCCATTGCAAACCTATACTGACAATTTTCTATATAAAATCCCATGCCAATCCAAATTATTTTTTTCACACTAAGTCCACATAAGTATAGAGTCACTAAATATTGTAAAATTTGTAACTGTGTAATAATTATTTAAAATTTAAAGGACTTTTATCATTGTTAGTAACCGAACTTAAAATCTGAATATTTTTACTAAGTGTATAAATCCAGGCAATGTTTTTAATTGTACATAATACATTTTACTTTTGTACTTTTATACACTTTAAATAACCAAAAATACCTGTTTTTATTTTTGTAATATAATTTTTTGCCTGGGTGTATATATGTTAGTAGTAGAGTTTTGCCTAATTATAAAATATATTCAATGCCTGATTTATTTGTAATATGTATTGTATATAGTTTCTGCGAATAAATTTATTATAATAAAAAAAAAAAAAAAAAAGAGTGCCGCGCTTCGACCTCTAGCTGGCCGGTCACCTCTGGCTTGCGGCTGTGGTTTCGAGCCCTGGTGTGAGCGTATGTGGCATGGAGATAGGGGCGCCTTCTCAACCTCGTGGGTTTCCTCCGGGCACTCCGGTTTCCTCCCACTGCTAAAGACCCCTACGCGCAGGCGAATTATTGAAATAAAATTAAAAACCATATGTTAGTCCCGAAATGACCTAATTGTGTCGAGTGGACGTTAAACCCCATTTTTCTCTCTCTCTCTTTATTAACTAAACAACTATCGACGATAACTTATCAGTCCGATTTTCATTGGATTTGAATTCGATCTGCTGTTCAACGACCGTTGATGATTAAACGCAAAAATGGATAATCAAGACTTTGCTTATCATCGTGACAGTGGTAAAAATGACAATCGAGGCTACAAAGATTTTAAAATAAGGTCCGTGAAGAAATTTAACAGATATTTTCAGAAAATTCCCTAATACATCATCAAGGTTTTAACTATTATAGCGAGAACTGTCAGCTCTGTATCCAATCCATAATGTATCATTTATCAGTATTTCTCATTCATTTCCTTCATGGCCTGTTAATGTTTTTAGAAAATGGATGACTATCTCAGAAGTATAATGATGAAAGGTTTCCGTACATCGTAATGAAAAGTTCTAATCTAGAACAAACTGAACGACCACACTGGCGCCATTCAATATTGTGACATGCACCGTTGTTTTGGATAATTATTGGAGCCAGCCACAACCAGATGATAGGCTGCGCAATTTGTGAATTGATTAATGGGTCGTATCTTGTACATTCTGTATAAGATGATTCTGCAACTATAACCACTGGTCGATCTTTGGGGTTTAGGGCTATTTGATAAGGGCAACTATAAGTTTGGTCCATGGTCACCAGATGTAAAGAGGACTAACGCTAATCTCAACCCTAACCCTGGCCCCGAATTGAGAATTTAGTTGAGAATTTACTCAAAATTGATCCGCTTATTTTAACTGAAATAAATCCTTTTATATAACTTTGGTTGCTTTAGTGTATCAAATACATGATTAAGAAACTATGTGCAAAGTTTTGTGTTTTTGGATCAAAGATATTTCTCATAAACAGTGATTGAAAGTTGAGGAAGTTCTTAACTTAAGTCTGATACTACTTTGTGAACACGGGACCAGGTCTTAGCTCTAATGCTTAACCCGACCCTAACCTACAATCTCGTCAACAATCACGTGCCCTAACCTTTTTTACATATCAGCGACCTTGACGAAAATTGAGTTGGCCTTAACAAATAGATTTAGCCATACCATTTTTCGATGTCAAAATGATTTACAATACAATCTGTACACCAGGAACTCACAGTGCTTTGGTACAATTCGGCTGCCCATTCCGAACGGATCGATGCGACGATGATAAATGTGTTTATACCACCAGGTACCCGTGGATCGATGCGACGATGATAAATGTGTTTATCCTACCAGATACCCCTGGATCGATGCGAGGATGATAAATGTGTTTATACCAGCGGATCGATGACCAAATCATGTAAGATGATATCGAGAACAATCAGTTTTAATCACAATGGGCTTTCTGGCAAATTCTTTTTTCTTTTCCCTCGTCTAATAAATACAATTATTATCAATTTTTTAACACCCCATAACAATTCACATCGCAGTAACTGGATACAGACCGCTATTATTATTTCCGACTTTATTGGTTACATAACCTATACAGGCGCGGATACAGAGGGGGGCGCACCCGGCACACGCCCCCTCTATTTTTTCGCGGTGGCGACCAATTTTTAGCTTCATATATTCTCGCGGGAAAGGAGAACAAAAACAGTTTAGGTTGGAAATTGTAATTTACAGTACTAGTATGAAATTACTCCTTGCGTGGGCATTTTAGTCCACTCAAAAATCACGGGCCGGGCTTCGCACTCCCAAGTGGGTGCAGCACGCCCCCCCCCTTTCTGAAAATCCTGGATCCGCCCCGCTATACAAATGTAATCCTTGTTATTTTACCCCGACCCGTTTGTTTCGACGAATGGGGTTTAACGTCTTACTGTTCCGCACCGAATGGGCTGATGAAGACGAACATAATATGCCATACAGTGTGCTATGAGGGAAATTTGTCTGAACGACGATAATTGTTCGTTGCCAGGCCATCCGTTTTACACCACTGACACGGTGGAACCACGACGGAAAATCCCTATGAACATTCTCGGCCAAAACCGGGATCGAACAAGGGACCTCCAGAAAGCGACCCAGCGTCTTTCTTACTTAGTCACCGTGGCTCTATATATATAGAAACAAAACTTATATGAATATCTACAATGAAATTTTATAGAAACACACACGAGCAATACCACCAGGTGTTGTGGACATGCATGAGAAATACCATCCGATGCTCCAGACAAACACAATCGTTATTTACGATATATACTGTATATTTTATCAGGGCCGTATATGGGATTTTAAAAGTGGTGGTGCCGGAGAGTGGTGATAGTTTGGATCAGGGCAAACGAACCCATTGGCGCGTGGGCGCCCTTAAAACCGACCGATTGATCAGCGCCTTACGAGAATCACTGTGCGATCATAATCAAGTGTACTATTTTATAATTGAAAGGTTGTCAAATTATTTTTGGGGGGGTGGGTGGTGGGGGCATTTCCTGGGACGCCTTACTGTTCTGGGGGAGCAATGTACTTCCTGCAACCCCGCTAGATACGGCCCTGTATTTTATCCTATATGTAGTTTTTCGTTATGTATACGTGAGTATGAATATGATGTATTATTTCTATCGATTTTTCTGTCACTTTATATAATTTATTACTTATATCTAGGATTTATATTGCACGTGCCACGCACTCTTATAATAACACGATATATCATATATATAGTACCAGGTCAAGTATTTGAAATAAAGGCACAATGAACTTATTTCACGGTTAGCGGTTTCTGTTCGATCTCATTTCATAAGACCAAAGAAAGAAATGGGGTTTAACTTCTACTCCACACTTGCGCGTAGGATTTTTTAGTCGTCGGAGGAATCCGGAAGACCACGAGAAACCCATGAGGTTGGACAGACAACCATACTTCTTCTTTATTTGTGGGTTGGTCAACTGTTTGAAAGAAAAGCACAATGAACTTATTTCATTGCTAGAAAGAAATCGGGTTTAACGTCCACTTGACACAACTACGTCCTTTCAAATATATTTCAATAATTCGCTTGCGCGTAGGGGTCTTTAGCTGCGGGAGGAAACCGGGAGATCCGGAGAAAACCCTAAGAGGTTAGACAGGCGACTTTACTCCTTCTATACCAGTGGGTTGGTTTTTGGTGTGGGGAAATGAAATTAAAGGGGGTTGAAAGTCCTACTGTTCTGCTCCGACTGGGCTAATGAAGACGGGCACCAGGGCTCACACTGGCTTTCAATTTTTTTCCGCCAAAATGGATGATAATTTTTATGTAAAGAAATGTTCATATATTTTTTCCGCCAACTTGAATATTTTATCCGCCAATAAATATGTGATAAAAAATTATACAATATCTAACAATTCAACTAGGATTATTATAAAATGATTACCGATATATACAATACAATATACAACAACTTTTAACAAATCTGTCTTTGCATAATACATTTAGCACAGTTTTGGTTTACTAAGATTGGATTTTATTTTTGGTAACTTTAGGCTATTTGAACATCGTCGTATTGCACTGCTATATATTCAGTATTTACACGTCAAATCTTGTCCAAGGATTGCGTGTACAATAGACCTATTGTTATTTTCTAGTACCGTAACAGTATCTGAATCTCTGATAGAATGATATGTACTTCAATTATATTTGTAAGAGATGCTTACAATTATACCCGTCGTTCACCTTTAGAACATTTTAGCGACGATAAATATGATACAAATGGCGAACCGTTTTCTCGTTCAAGAATCGCCGATATTCAAGTAGTTCGTACGTTTTCGACCAGTGGTGATAAGATAATTTTAAATAATGATATCCAATGGGCATACTTGTATGTTTTACATGCCGTATATGATGTCACAGTAAACGGAATTGAACTATCACAATATTTACTTTTTTGCAATAGAACTGTCGGCCATTTTGGTTACATGTATTACATCAAATAATCACCGCTTAATTTAATCATGAAGATTAAATAGTGACTTGAGATAGGTTTAATATACATCATTGGCAATTATCAATCAACTTATCATTAATCCGAGACAACTAATTAGTATTACTCGTCGACGCGATCCGGATTATCAGCCAGTTGATTAATTCATCATTGTGTTTAGCCACGTGATTGACACTCAATAATGTACAGGATAAATACGATTAGAATTTTAAGATTTTTTTCCCGCCAGTTCTCAAAAAGAATCGCCAGTATCGTAAAACTTTATCGCAAAAATTATCGCCAAAATGAAATTTTAATCGCCACTTTCATATTTTTATCGCAAATTGCGACTTTGGCGACCGACAGTGTGAGCCCTGACGGGCACACACCATAGAGTGAGCAATGGAGGAAATTTTGACCGGGAAGTAGCTAAATGGCCTACTCTCATATCGAATTCCATTTGCCAAGGGATCTTTTACGTGCACGCCAATCTATACAAAATCTTTAAAACCGTCTTGAAAAAACATTCTTGAACATTAACTGGTTAACTGATTATTTTCTTGGAAATAAATTGTAAATTTACGTGTGCTTTAGATACTACACGTACATAAGGTCTGTCATTGGTGCAAGTGTCGTGGTTCCTATCCCACATTTATACGTAACAATGAGTGGTTATACATCTTAAGATACTATGTCTGTCATATATAGGCAAGTTTCGCAGTTCTAAACCCACATTTGAACATGACAAGGCGCAGGGTCTTTCGTGGTAATGCATCTTAAATTTAAATGGCTCGTGAAAGATTACCACCCCTACTCCACCCCCATTATCTATATCCATGTATATTTTAACCTGTATCTTTCACCAGCCATTTTAAGGTCTATAGAGTAAAATGTTATGTCTAGAATCAAGTACGGTAATAGATTGATTAAAATGTCAAATTTAAAAAGGTTGACATTTAATCTGGGTTATATATGTGCATTTATAAAATGGCGACATTTCCTGGTGAATCCCTAGTGGTTGATAATTATATATTATTGCACCCTTTAACATTCATATTGTGTGATAGTTGCACTGATTAGGGCCCACACAAGGTCTGTCATTGAGTCAACTGGCGTGGTTTCCATTCACTGGTTGACGCGACAAGGAGTAATGTCGCCTGTCCAACCTCGTGGGTTTTCTCCGGGTAGTACGGTTTCCTCCCACTGCTAAAGACCCTTACGCGGTAGCGAATTATTGAAATTAAAGTAAACCATATGTTAGACCCGAAATCACCTAGTTTGTGTCGAGTGGATGTAAAACCCCATTTCTCTACCTGTCTCTCTCTCTCTCTCTGTCTCTCTCATATGACACGTACTTAACCTTAATGTGTATTAGAAACACACCACGCAATACGCCGATTAACTCACGATGCATCAGTTGTATAGCTAAAATCTTACGTAATGTATCTTTAAAAAGGTTATGGGTTTATTTTTGAGTATATTGGCGATAAAGGAATATTTATGGCGGGGCTTAGAATGATAAAATGTTAGATAATATAACACTGTTACCCGGATATAATGGTATTTTGAAACATCCTGGCCCTTAAGGAAAATAAAATATTAATCTTAGATTTCATCGAGCGATTACAATCTTTACCTCCTGTTAAAAAGTAAAGCGATTTCGACGACGACAATTTTCGACAACGAAAAGTTTTTAACTTTCGACAACGAAAAGTTCTTAACTTTCGACAACGAAAAATCCCCTTCTTTCGACAATGAAAAAAATTCTTTACCGCTCGACTGTAATCTTCGACTGAGAAGAATTTTTAACCTTCGACAACAAAACGTGTAACAAAAACTATTCAACTGTCGACACCGAAAAATTCTTTAACCCCAAATAAGGAGACAACGAAAACTCTTTAATTTAATATATCCAGTTTATATGCGACATTGCTTTTTTACTCTCTTGTTGGGGGGGTTAGATGGCCGAATGGTTAGCACGTGCGCGCTGTATCATAAAGCCTGTCATTGCGTGGTTTCGAATCCCCGGTTGTATGTGATAAGTAGTAAGATCGCCTGCCCAACCCCGTGGGTTTTCTCCAGGTCCTCCGGTTTCGCCCACTGCTTACCCCCCCCCCCGCGCAAGCGAATTATTGAAATAAAATTAAACCATGTTAGTCCTGACAGACCTAGTTTGTTTTGAGTGGACGTTAAACCCCACTTCTCTCTAGCTCTCTGGGGTCTTATTTATTACGGCATTTACAGTCACCGAAAAATCACTATATTAAACGTGCATTATGCAAGAGCTTAATCTGCCATTTACAGGTCTTTCTTTATCTCTGAAGTGTATCTAAATTATCAATTACACATTAATTAACTTATCGAGCTCATAATCAACTCGATGCCATCGTTAGCCTGCGAATTTTAGTGGATTTGAATACACTTTCTGCAATTAAATTCAGTAAATTGATATACGTTTAAGGAGGTGTGCGAGGGAGAGTAGTATCTCTTTGGCCTGAAATATTGTCAAGTAGATTCTGAATAATGGTGCTCTTTGTAGCCTAGCCAAGAGAGAGAGAGATAGAGAGAGAGAGAGAGAGAAATGGGGTTTAACGTCCACTCTACACAAACTAGGTCATTTCGGGACTAACATATGGTTTAATTTTATTTCAATAATTCGCTTGCGCGTAGGGATCTTTCGTAGTGGAAGGAAACCGGAGGACCCGGAGAAAACCCACGAGGTTGGACAGGCGACCCTACACCCTAGCTGACAGAGCTGAGTTATAAACTATTGTATTAATTTTATCGAGCGGAGATTAAACTCAAGCTCATCGCAGGGCCGAGATATCATCATTAATATCGTTCCACATGGTTGATTTCATCAATAAATCGATACAGGCTTGGTATGATTTAATCATTTCACGCTACATCAAACCCAATGTTCCTCAGTATTTATCGATCACAATAGACAGAATGGTGGAATGTATGAACTAACGAAGAAATAAATCACTTCAAGTAAATGGATGAATGACTGCATGAATTAATGGATGAATGAATGAATAAACCCCTCCGACTACGTGGATGAATGACTGCAAGAATTGATGGACGAATGAATGAATTGATGAATGAATAAATCTCTCCGTCCCACTACGTGAATGAATGACTGCATGGCTTAAGAATGAATAAATTAATTAACCACTCCGCGTACGTGAATGAAGGACTACCTGGTTTTAAAATGAATGAATGAATAAACCAATACAAGTACGTGAATGAATGACTGTGTTGCTTAAGGATGAATGAACGAATGGACCACTCGTGAATGAATGAGTGCATAGTTTAACGATGAATGAATGAATTATCACTCCAAATAAATGATTGAATGAATGCATGGATTAAGGAATCTACAAATACATGTATGACTGCTAAATGCATCAATGAATAAATTAAGCCCCTCCAAGTAAATGAATATAAATATGCATGGAGAGGAGAGAGAAATTGGGTTTAACGTCCACTCGGCACAAATTAGGTAATAACGACACTAACATTTGGTTCAATTTTATTCCAATAATACGATTGGGCGTAAGAGTCTTTAGTAGTGTGAGGAAACCGGAGAACATGGCTGGCCAATGGACCGACCGGGTTTCGGGGGAGGGGGCCGTAACGAATAGGGTTTAACGTCTCGTAAACACAACTTAGGTCATTTTGAGACTAACATGGTATCATTACCACGTGTTTAACGTTAAGCGGCGAATAGTGAAGTTTCTATCTACTGTTCATCGAATTCAACTTCAACGTGTTAACAGTCCAAATAAAGGCGTAAGATGGGGTTTGTTTTTTGTCCTATCCAAAGGAATATAAGATTTACAGTAAATGAATCAAAGGCGAAAGATTGTTTTTTTTTTGTCCAATCCAAGGGACTATAAGATTTACAATAAATTAATAAAAGAATGAAATGTCATACGGCGATACACCAAAAATACTATTTTTTTTATAAATCATTGAAAAATATCCTGCCCTCCTAAACCACCCCTACCCAGCAAACTTCCAAAAACAAGGACATAAAGGGAAATAAAAATTTCCCAGCCCAACAAATATCTAATCTTTAATCTGGTTCAGGATTTCCCTGAAAAACGCAACGCACATTTATAACAAGAAAAAGGACCGGAACAATTATTTTAATTTCGGTAATTTTCAAAACTCAAATTTTAAACGGTCAGGCAGTATTTATTCTACTTCTATTTTCTGAAACTGATAATCCGTCCATATTACAGTTCGACATTAGTAATAACACGTTATTAAGTATTTTATATAATAAAGCGCTCTTTTCTCTGTTAACAAAACAAAATAACAACAAAAAAAGCGATTGAAGAAACACTTACAGAAATAAAGCTGTTGTTTTTAAATAACAAATCCATGGCCTCACTGAGATAATCCTGTTATATTAGTGTTGAACATGAGAGAACTGCTTCGACACGATCCTAAACGTGATGTGATAACACAATACTACTGCAAGCTATAGTGATAATCCGCTGTGTAGCGAGACCATTGATTACCTGACAATCTAGCCTTAAAGGGGAGATGACTCATAATTGAATAACGATCGCAATAATCAAGCTCCACATGCGCTTGGTGACAAGTTACTCAGAGTATCGACCGCCATTGATCCGCGCAGTAAAGCTGTTCGTATTAAAACATAGCATGCTTCTGACACATGGAGAAAAGAGGTAGATATACCTAGCGTGTGCGTCATTTTCTGTTATATTTCACAACCCCGTTCATTTGTTAGATGATGGAAAATGAAAAACGATCATGCGTTGTGAGGATAGCACACAATCAGTAAGGTAACTTCAGATAGAATGGAAAGTACAGGAATCGATTTTTCTCTGACTCAAAATGTCCACACCCGAGACACATCATTCTATTCTGTCATGCAAGTTTTTTTTTTCTTAAAACAAAACATCAATGACAAATCACATCGATAGAAATTGTTTTAATACAAGCGTACTGAATTAACCAGAGCTAGATGTCACTACCCCGTGACAACTTCATCCAAATAATTAGCGACCGGCAGCTATTTTAAAATATTATTTTTGTCTCTAGACGCTTGGTATTTACTGAAAGCTGTGCATCTCAGTATTGTAACAACACCAACTTTATCAAAATCGGCACAGAATTGACTGAGTTACAGTCCGTTTAGTCCCTTGTTTGCGAAATTGGCCATTTTCCTCCAATTTTCAACCCCAGTCCATATCTCAGAAACCAAAAGTCCTACAGACAGAATTATTTCACAAAAATTAGGCTTATTTACTCACCAACACAACTATGCAAACACTTTACATATAGATATATGTATATTCAAACACAAATCCCCCCCCCCCCAAAAAAAACAACAGAAAAAAAAAAAAAAAAACCCCACAAAAAGAAGGAAAGAGACATGGGGTTTAACGTCCACTCAACCCAAACTAGGTCATTTCGAGACTAACATCATAGTTCAATTTAATTTCAATAATTCGAGTGCGCGTAGTTGTCTTTAGCGGTGGAAGGAAACGGTTTATTCCAACTGGTAAAGACTCCCGTTTTAACACAATATTTAAGACACAATGAAAGTTTTAAACTTAGCTCTTGAATCGCCTGCCCGACTGCTTGCGATTTACCTCCTTTAAAGAAGAAATAAGTTATTACACGTATACTCTAGTTCAATTACTAAATGCCATTAAAATAGTTTAAGTTATTACCTTTACCGTTATTTCCAACATCATTTGTCTGTGTTGTAGTGGATTAGATGTGTAGATATTGTATACTCTAATACTATAACTGTAGTCATTGAAGGACATTATTTAATAATTTACCCGAGTCAATACACTGTTAACATGACCATGTAGTTTTACATTTAATGGTTTTTAATTAAAGATTGATTATGGGAGATTGTTCGGATGGAACAAAAAACCGAAGTCCCGTGAACATATTGACGTGCACGTAAAAGGTCCGTTGACAGCTGGAATTCGATGCAAGTGTAGGCCATAGTGCCGCTGCCCGGGCAAAAGTTCCCTCATACCACACTGCATGGTGTATGCCCGTCTCCATTGGCCCATTCAGGAGCAGAACAGTAGGACCTTCATTTCTATTATAGTAAGACTACTCTACCCCCTGCATGACACACACGACAACTTGTAGCCGTAAAATAACTGACTATATTTAACAGTGTGTGATGTGTTAGAATACAACACTATGGTGTTATTATGCTGTGATTATTCATCCACCCTTCCCCTCCTTCTACTTTTCCTTCCTTCCGCTATCATAAAACAATCTATGTCATTGTGTGGTATCAATAACAATATGTCATGTTGGTGATCATTTCAAGAGAGAGAAATATGGTTTAACGTCCACTCGACACAAACTAGGTCACAAACACATGGTTCAATTTTATTTCAATAATTTGGTTGTGCGTAGGGGTTTTTGTCTATGGGAAGAAACCGGAGGACCCGAAGAAAACCGAGGTTGGAGAGACGACCCTACTCTTTGTCACGTACAACCGGGGTATCGAAACCACGCCAGTTGACTTAATGACAGACCTTATGAATTAATGCGCACGCGCTAACCATTCGGCTATCCAACCCCCGCAGTGATCGGTTATATCTGTTTCTTTATTACTGGCTAGTTAGTCTGTACAAGGCCACGGGCTCGGTGTGGTTTCTCGTCGTGCAGGGTGGAGAACCTGACAATGCAATGGCTGTTGTCTGGTCATTCGGTAGTCCCGAAATGACCTAGTTGTGTTGAGTGGACGTTAAACCTCATTTCTCTCTCTCTCTCTCTGGTCATTCGGTTGGGACGGAAACCCGAGTTCCCGTGTACTCATTGACGTGCACTTATAAAATTCTATGGCAGTTGGAATTCGATATAAGATTAAGCCATATTGTACCCTTGGCACACTGTATGGCTTATGCCCGTCTCAGGGGCGGATCCAGGATTTTCAGAAAGGGGGGGGGGGCGTGCTGCACCAAGTTGGGAGTGCGAAGCCCGACCCATGATTTTTGATTGGACAAAAATGCCCACAAGGAATAATTTCATACTAGTACTGTAAATTACGATTTCCAACCTAAACTGTTTTATTCTCCTTTCCCGCGAGAATATATGGAGCTAAAAATTGTTCGCCACCGCAAAAAAATAGAGGGGGCGTGCGCCGGGTGCGCCCCCCTCTGTATCCGCGCCTGGGTCTTCAATAGCCCAGTTGGAGCTGAACTTTATGACTTTAAAACCCAATTCATTTCATTTCTTCCTGCATTACCTGATTATTATATATTCTTCTCCTATTAAACCACTGCTCCTCGGTCGATATAAATTATTCAATAATTGGTTAATGAGAAACAAACAAATCAATTTAGTTTCTAGACACTGACAGCTCTCTCTCTCTCTCTCTCTCTCTCTCTCTCTCTCTCTCTCTCTCTCTCTCTCTCGTTTTCTCTCTCTCATTAGACAGGTACATGTACTTTAAAATGTGTATTAGAAACACACCACGCAATACGTCGATTAACCCAGGATACATCAGGGGTATAGCCGCTATTTACTACCAAATACCAGTACAACTTTCTAAAATAAAGTCATGGTGATGCATGAAATAACAGACAGCTGATTATCATTTACTGGTCGTAAATAAAATGGGGTTTAAGTCCTACCTTTCTGCATCAACTGGGATAATAAAGCCGGTCAATGGTTTACGAAATAATAGAAAATCGGCGCGACATTGTCTAGGCAAAATGTTTCTTAAAGTACACTGCGTGTGGTTCACCATTCATTAGCCTAAAATTGGTGTAGAAAAGAGGCACTTAAACACCATTTGATTTGATGTCATTTCTTTGGGTAGGTTTAACACAGTCGACAAATCATCTACCACTAACGACCCGACTAACCTGTCAAATACACGGTGAAACCGAACCGTCTGATAAAATTACCTCAAATACAGGGTGAAGCCGAACCGTTTGACGTTATACACTCAAATACAACCCACAGCCTACGTTCATTAATACTATCTTCTTTGATGTCACCCACCACACATTTACCTACCATCTTGACCCCTGACCCGACCCCCTAGCAACCGTTGTCAATTAAATAAGGAAATATCACCATTGTTTTACATTTATTAACAAGGACGGTGCATTTGAAATGGGGTTTGACGCCCTACTTTTCTGCTCCGACTGGGCTAATGAGACTGAAGGAAGTTTAACGTCCTACGGTTATAATCTTTGAATGGCATTTAGCGATTGAACCTAATATAACACAACACAGTTCTATGGATAAAAATCACTATAATATACACATACGACGTTTCGGCAAGAATTCACTGGTCGTTATCAAGCATACTAATTACAAAATGAGGAAAGAATTGTGACAATTTTGTCCTTGTCCTCTTTTGTAATTTGTATGCTTTATAACGACCAGTGATATATTGCCGTAAAATCGCTTGTAAATAATGATTGTTATCCATAGAACTGTGTTGTGTTATCGCACTAATCTGCTCCGAGTGGGCTAATAAAGACGGGCATACGCCCGTCCGATGTGGTCAAAGTTCACCGTAGAAGAAAATAATTATATGAGTTATTATTGTTTTTAAAGATTAATAGTGTTTGATGAAATGAAATGGGGTTTAACGTCCTGCTCTTCTGCACCTAACCTGGGCTAATGGAAGACGGGCATACGCCATACAGTGTGCTATGAGGGAAATTTTGCCCTGACAGCGGTGCTATAGCCTACGCTTATATCGAATTCCAACTGTCAAGGGATCTTTTACGTGCACGCCAATGTGTACACGGGACCTCGGGTTTTCGTCCCATCCGAACGACATAGACAGCTGTCATTGCCAGGCCCTTTTCTGTATCACTGACAAGGGGAAAACAAACAGAACGGAGGGCCTAACAATGACAGCTGTCTAGTCGTTCGGATTTGATACATGTATGTAAAATAAACTACGTCGTTTTAATGATCCATCAAGGGTTTTCGGCGTGGTTTCTCCTTGTCAGTGGTGCAGGACGGGGTGTCTGGCAAGGACAGCTGTCTAGTCGTTCGGATGGGAAAAAAATCGAGGCCCCTTGTACACAGTGGCGTGCGCGTAAAAGATCGTTGGTAGATGGACATCGATATAAGAGTAGTCCGTAACGCCGCCACTCCGTCAAAATCCACTCCCCAATAACAGACTGTTAGGCGTATTCCCGTCTTTATTAGCCCAGTGGGAGCCGAACAGTAGGCCGTTAAACCACGTGTCACTTGATTTCATTTCCAGTTCGGAGAAGAACAGCAGAAGTTAAACCCCATTCCATTCAGTCGGAGAAGAACAGCAGAACATTAAACCACATATCATTTTATACTTTTTAAATTATTAATTATCTTTACAAGAAACAAATAATTAAGGTATCATGTTTGTGTTTTTAAAACATGAGTAGTGAGGAAATATAAAATTGAGGAAATAAATAAATATTAATTTTAATAAGTACACGTGTGAATGTCATTTTCAAAAGATCTATTTTCTTTGAAACAGAATACTTTCGGGAAGTATGACGCTTGTACAAAAATTTACAGACAAAAAGCAAGTTAGTCATATATTATGTAGATTAATTTCCTTCTTTAAGTTAATATAAAATATAGTTTTTAATCTACCTCATAATTATAAATAATTTACACTGCTTCTAGTCAGTCATTTCTTATAGTAAGTGCAGAACAAAACCGATGAGAGAGAGAGAGAGAGAGAGAGATGGGGTTTAACGGGGGGGGGGGGGCGGGGTGTAATCACGGGCGTCTAGATCTATTAGTTAAGGCCAACTCAAATTTTGTCAAGGTTACCAAGCCGTAAAAAAGGTTAATTAGGACACGCGATTGCAGGTTGAAGTAAGCGTTAGGGTTAGGTTCAGGGTTACGGTTATTATTGGATTGGGAATAGCACTAGCCCTATTTACATCTCATGTCCTTCAACCAAACCTGAAGTTGGCCTTATCGAATAGATCCAACCGTCCGGGGGCCTACAAACTCTCCGACCGGTGCTGATTATTGCTGATCGTTGATGCATGCTCGTTCGTTTCTGGAGTTTAACGCCCACTTCCATCGGGGACGAAATCGTAGACAAGATGCATGCATGCACCTGCACAAATCCTTTTTATCTTTATTATCATAAAACATGACAGATTTTGGTTGATCATTGAGGCGCCTACTGAAACTCATACACGCTTTACTAACATTTAATAAAAATTTTTTACTGTATATATATTATCTTCCATGTAAAGGACATCTTGAATGTAGTCGATGGAAAATATCAAGTGTTCAAATATCCCTGAATATTCACATGGTATTTTATTAGAGGATTCGTCTACTATCACCTTGTCGAATGTCCCAAAGTTGTTGCCCACATGTGACCCTTGTCTTATCACGGAAACTCACAGTCGTTGCTTCAAGAACATGCAACCCACTACCCCTCTCCAATAGAGATATAGCTGTTCTTTTTCTGTCCGTTGAGGGTTGCCCCCCACCCCCGTTTAACTTTTACGGTAGTACCCCCCCCCCCCCACACACACATACACACACATACACACCGCGTTCAACTTGTACCAGTTACTTGAAGTACATCATAGATTATAATGATCTATGCAAGATACGGGTTCAATCCCACGCTAGTGCATAACAAGGAGTATGGCTGTTGGCCAAACCTCGTGGGTTTCCTCGGTGTACTCCGAATACCTCCCACACCTTCAAGTGAAATATTAATATGGAAAGAAAATATGTTATTCCCGAAATGCCATGTTTAGTCTCGAGTCCGAGTAAACGTTAAACTATGCCCCCACCCACCTGCCCCCACCAACCAAATGTCATAAAACCAATGGATTCAAAACTATCAACTACCACTGGAACTTGTTAGCTACTGGAACCTGTCACAACTCACATGACATAATATCCCCCCCCCCTCTATTTCTCTCTCGCTCTCATGAGTGGATATTTCCCGTATTCCGCATTCATTTATACCACACACATCAACAGTGTCACAATCAGCCAACAAGCTAGGCTCAGATTCGTTTAAAAGAAATTTTATAATAGAAACATCAAAATTCGACACAATTTATTACAATAAAAGCCTACCTTTTACGTCATCCACTTTCTACATGCTGTTACTACACTGTTTAGGCTACAGGCCTACCATATTACAAACTACTGTCATTGATAAAAATAAAACAGACTACTATAAAATTTTCTGTGTTCTATTTGCGACCACTCTCGTTGTGTCCAACACGCCACTTTGTAAAGTAATCTAATTGCCACGGCCTTTAAAGCCTTTGTGACAAACGGGAGCTTGGAGGACCATATGAGGAAGAAACTGACAGACTTCTTATAATTGTCGTCTGTTACTCCAAGTGTCACGTGGCACGAGCCTTTGTTCTATGTCGCATGCCCTCAAGTAATCCATGACTCGATATAGCTCAAGTCAAGTTAGATTATTCATGTTTATTTAATGCTTGAATTACGTTTGTTAAAAGAAACGGGTAAATTAGTCAAATAGATGTTCTACTGGTTTTTGACTAGAGAGAGATTAAATGGTTAGAAACAGGTTATTCAATTAAACGAGGATAAACCCTGCTTACACAAATGTCTTCAAGGATGGTAAATATCTTTAATTTATGTCAAAATAAATTATAATTGAGTGGGCGATTTCATATTTTTTTCGGAAGTCGAAGAGGGGAGAGAGACGGGTGGGGCAGGGGCGGTGAAATAAAATTAAATAAAACGGGGTGTAAGAGAGAAAGAGAGAGAGAGAGAGGGAGAGGGAGAGAGAGAAAGGGGGGTTGCCTACTTGACACAAACCAGGTCATTTCGAGACTAACATATGGTTCAATTTTATTTCAATAATTCGCTGCGCGTAGGGGACTTTAGCAGTGGGAGTAACCGGAGGAGCCCTAGAGGTTGGACAGGCGACACTACTCCTTGTCACGTACAACCGGAAATCGAAGCCAGCTGATTCAAAGACAGACCGTATGATACAACGCGCACGTGGTAACCATTCGGACATCGCCCCCCGATCTCGTATGAACTTACGTCTTCCGTCAAACTGAAATAAAAAAGCGATCGATTGTCATTCATTAGTCGAGGGGTCGGCACCGGAGTCAACCCATTTCTGATGACAAGTTGATTGGTGGAGTTAAACTAGATTAGCCAATGGGATTAATTTAATCTGATGGTATAGAGCAAGGAATATGAGATAATGATGTCATAAAGTTACGTGTCGACATTGCTATATATATCTTCACGTCATAATTCGCGTAAATTGCCTGCGATATTCATTCTGTGAAAGCAGACGTTAAAGCACCAGATAAAAGAAATATTCGCGTAAATCAACCTTCGCCAATCATTGATGTTCACCACGTTTATCACAACCAAATAAAATGAAAGCCCCGCCCACAGACAGCCACGAAAGAAACTCTCGATCGCGTTGATAGCCTGCGATCTTTGGTGAATTATGATCCGATTTACTGCATAACCTTCCTTCTCAATTTAATTATTAATTGGATAACCGAGACTTTGCTTTTTATCGTAGTTATGGTGATCGAAGCTAGGCGGAAATTTCACTTTTCGGTTCATAGAGGATCAATTTGACTGAAATTTTCAGCAAATTGCCTTTACATTAGCTAGTTTTTAACTATTATATTGAGAACTGCCAACTCGTTATCTAATATCCCATGATCATCTTTAATATTGTCGTTAGGATGCCAAGAGAAGAAAAAAACACTGCTCTACACCGAGTTCTTTTTTTTTCTCTTCCTGTCAATCTTAGTTAGTCTCACATTTTTTAGTTGGAGTAGGACACCGTACACTCCCCCTCCCACGGACACACTCCCCTTAAAATGTAATTTGTTGATGCTAAACAAAACCCTTGACGCAAAAACTTTCGGCCGCCTCTATTATAATAGCCCTCGTACAGCTAACCCTTGAAACAGCGGTATTAATGGGAGACAACTCTATATCAGTTTGTTTTTAACAACGAGTACCGTCCCCTTCTCCAAATGTAAGGACGTACAATTAATTTGCTGATATGTAACGATAATAAGATTCAGCATTTTAATACATATGAATATATATATATTTGTATGTAATTGAGGATATGATATTTTAGACATTAGAATAAAGTAAAAAGTGGTTGATTTTTTTTAACTGGGCGTATTTTTATTTATTTACTAGCAGGATAGGCCTACTCGCTAGTAACTTTGCCCGCGGCCCAAATTTGCCAGGGGCCCGATTCGCCCGGGACCTAAATGCGATGGTCTTAAACATTCACGGGGTCATGCCGGTTAATTTGATACCTTATATCTGTTGGAGTGGTGCGCGGCGACGAAACGTGATGCGCAAACATACACACATGCATACACACATCTGTTTGATTTTATTTATATAGATGTATTTACCTACCGTAAACCTAGAAGTACATGTAGGCCTAGCCTACTTATTGTTATCTATTTTAACTTAATATATATACATTTGTACATGCATGAATGAGGATATATTTGTATTCTGGTGGGAGGACCCGGAGAAAATCAACGAGGTTGGACAGGCGACCCTACACCTTGTCACGTACAACCGTTGAATCGAAACACGAGAGACAGACCTTATGATACGGCGCGTGCGTGCTAACCATTCGGCCACCCCACCCCCCAAGTCAGACACAAATTAAGCTACTGTTAATAAATTACTGATTGATTTGATAAACCATTTCCCCCGACAATCGATATTTCTAATTGATAAAAATTCTAATAAAGTGTTATTAATGTACTACAAGGACCGACAGATGGATAATGAAGTTTTATTAATTTACTACAATAAATACTTGTCGACCAACAGATGCATTTATTGATTTTTGAATTTAGAGTTATGCACATTTATAAAACTGGTATAAAAATGGAAAAGGTCTTCATGTCACGCTGTTCTGCCCCGACTGGGCTAATGAAGACGGCTATATCGTGACGTCGCCCTTTATAAGGCGATAAACCGACAATCCGACAACCCAATAGATCACGACTTTTTAACCCGAAATCACGACAACCCGACAATACGATATTTCCATTATGACATTGTCGGGTTAAAATGTGATATCTTGTTGTCGCCTTATAAGGGGCGGCATCACGACATGGTACCAATCAACCACCGATAGCCAACATCAAACACCACCCAAATACGATGTCTATTGATGCCCATGGGTCCATTTTTAGTCCAACTGAATCCATTCCAGATATTACCGTTGTCTATTCGAGATTTTTTATTTCGAATATTATGGATAATTTTGAGTTAGGGGCTTAGCTCGTTTATATGGACCAATGGGTAAGACGTTGGCTAACTCGAGGTCCCTTATTAGATCCCAGTATTGGCCGAGAAAGTTCATCGGGATTTTCAGGCGTGATCTGGCAAGGGACAATGTATAGTCGTTCGGACGCGACGAAATATCGAGACCCGGTGTACATATTGGCGTGTACTTAAAAGAACCCTTATCAGTTGGAATTTGAAATGAAAGTAGGCCGTAGTGTCGTGGCCAAATTTCCCACATTGCATATTAGCGTCTGCCACGACACTGATCAGCAGTGAATATTCGCTAGGCCGCTTATACAGTCACTGATAAGGATGACATCGATGCGACTTATTAATGAGTCCCACATATTAACTTTTTTCCTCCGACATATTAAATTCTAAAAAAAAAATTTATGTATTAGAAAAATAAATAAAGACGTTTGAAGTATTTGTAGGTAAAAAAAATAATTCCTATTTAGTGTAAATGGGTATTAAAATAAGTAAAAGGCATCATTCTGATCGAAGCAGTTACGTCTTATGTAAACAATGCACGCGCCATTGAGCCAATGATTGACGCGGCATGATGTGATTGGATGTGTTGATGACAGTCATCTTTTACAGGGATCTTAGAAGACTTTCGTAATTCTCTGTGAAACAGATTGCGTCTGTCGTCTTCATTAGCCCAGTCGTTGCAGAACAGTATAATAATAATGAATTTATATAGCGCCTCTCATCTAGAACTGTTCTACCCGATGGCACCGAGCTGCACTGTCACGTTTGGTATTCACATTTAAATAGGTGAGTCTTAAAGGACTCTAATGTTCAGGGCCCTGTTTCACAAAAACTTAAATCTCCTTAAAATCGTCTTAAACTAAAATATCATCCTAACTTATGATAGATGAGTTTCACAAAACGATTTTAAGCATTTTAGTTAAAATCCACTAAAATAATATTTTAAGTTAAAATTTAATCTTAACTTAAAATAGTTGCGTTTCACAAACTCATTTTAAGGACAATTTTAACTAAAATCAATTTTAACTTAGGATAGCCGTCACCCTGTCCTAACTTAAAATCAAGACATTAACAAACATTGATTAGAGCTACATTGTTATATATATTACGACATATAGATATAGTTGGAATAATAATATTGTGAACGGCCCGGGGCACATAATTTTAATATTCCAACCATCATTCACAAAAACAATTCTCATTCAAATCCTTTTCACCCGTTTATTTTATTGTAAGTCAATTTAAGCATTTGGATGGCGCTCCATATTAGAACTCCAAGAAAAAAACACTCAAAACCCCAGTAAACTAAGCACAAAAAGAAAATCATTAATTCATATCCACTGTCTTGGAAAGAAGAGCCCTCTTATCTATAAAGAAAATATGTTCGTGTACAACGGTTTCATATGGCCCATTTCTTGGTTTTAGGAGGCTTAAAGGCCTATAATACTAGGCAAACCATATATGTAGTATTTACGCATACGTTTGGGGTTATGATGATATGTAAATACTAAAGAGATAAATCAATAATCTCAGATGTGTTTATTGAAAAATATTATAGGCCTAGGCCTATTTGAAATTAAAATTTAATATAAATTTATTATTATTTCTTAATGAAGTTTTACGTTAATAAAACAACAAAAATAATATGCATTTTAGGAGACAAAGCTATTTTTATCTTTGGGGAAAAATCATTTAATTGAGTAAGTATCATTTTCAAAGTATCATTGAAAGGGTGGGTCAATGAGAATGACATGTCAAATCTAGGCATCGGAACATTGGCTAAGTATCAGTGAGTAAGTATCATTTTCAAAGTATCATTGAAAGGGTGGGTCAATGAGAATGACATGTCAAATCTAGGCATCGGAACATTGGCTATTTGGTGTATTAATTTCAAAGTTGATAAATACTTTTAACATGCGACGAAAATTTACAACCTAGATTAACCGTTTGAGTCACAAATATAATATGTTTGTGACAATTCTCCATAAAACTGCAAATCCATGCGATTTAGTTTATCGATACACATTATTTCCATTGAAGCCTGCGAGTAAATCAAACTCCCATGTCACGAATCAAATGCCAAGTTCAAGGCCAACCCACCGATACTTTTCGAATCGCATATAATGCCGTACACTCATTTATTTCACCTCTCTACGAATGTCTGACCGTGTGCAAACATTGCTTCAACGTATGAAACTCTCCCCATTGATATTGCAACCGTTAATTCAACCTGCCAACAGTTTTTAATTTCGAAGCGTATTTGCTTTCACCGTAAGTACCCGCAGCGGAAATGTGCACCGCGCGGGCGCAGGCGATTTTAACTAAAATCTATTAAAATCGCATTTTAAGTTACAATCAATCTTCGTGAAACGCAAAAAATTATAAATTTCATTTTGATTTTAGTTAAAATCTATTTTAGTGATTTTAGCTTAAGTTTTTGTGAAACAGGGCCCAGGATCCTTTAATGTTGCTGGGAGTTTTTTCCATTGGGTGGGTGCTGCCACTGAAAATGCCCTATCGCCACACGACACTCTAAAAGTTTTTGGAACAACAAGGTCGTGTTTTGATGTTCAAATCATGTAGTTGAATTTTTCCAATTTTTTTTAAATTAGGTGTGTTACGATGAAATTTGTATCATCAATTTATTTGAATATTGTAAAATAATACAATTTGTTGACCAGAATAAAGATTGGGACATATTATTCAATTACAACAAGAGTGTTATTGGGGCTTTAAAGGAGCCACATCGCTAACATTTGGGACTTAGAAATTGACACAAGTGGGTCGCAACGCATATAATACTGTAATATAAATGTATGTAAACTGATTTACATTCAGTCGTTTCCGTTTTTACTCTCATTTCAAATCAGTTGTATTGTGTTCGGCGAATATCCGAAAAGTCTCAACCGACTTGCAATTTATAGCGTCTGGTTATTCCAGTCTACACCGATAGTATTTATTGTACATGCTCTCCAGATAAGAATATGCAGTCACCGTTTGACATGACTCGTGGAATATGTCTAGCCTCGTTCCTCAAGTCCTTTATTGCAACTGGCGCTGAAACGCATTATGGTACACGATTGATGTAGGCCTACCAACGATAAAATGTTTATTTTGTCTTAAATATATGATATCAGAAGCCCACCCTTTTCCGGTAAGATCACAACACCAATGTTGATTTATATTGACAAATAATTCGTGTTTTCAATGTCGAAGACTTTGGATGAACTTGACTTGGAGACTTTGCTACTTTAAATAAAAAAAAAATGAAATCGCAAAGACGGATTATATAATTATAAGGTCGTAACGGACATGTTCCTATGACTTTGAATACAAACGAATTTGAACACAACTGAAGTTGAATATTAGAGTTTTTATTTTGAATCAAAAGCGCAAATGATGCGACAACATTCATCAAATTGAATTTATTGATTTTGAAAGTATAAACGTGCAAATATGCGAATATTAGTCGTCATATGGTTGGTTTATTTCTAATAGATCATCTCTCAGCTGTTATCACCTATCATGTGACTTCTCACGTGACTTGGTAGAGGACACGCCCCCAAGGGGCCTCCGTCCAGCGAATCGTCCAACTTTGTACTTTGAAGTTTGACCCGAGGAAATACCCTGGAATTCCCTTCGTCTGCTTGAAGATCAAAGACAATAACAGCTATGAGTGAAAGTTCAACCGGCGAAGGTAAGTCTTGGACTTTGATCATAGATAATGTTTTTAACAGATGAGAGAGACTGAACAGCTCTCTTGCCAGCAAAATCAGTGTAATGCGCAGTCGTATCGACTTTTCAGACGACGAATTTAGATTTAAAATCGGGATGTCGAGCTTATCTGTTGACATAGTGTGTTAGATTACAGCCTAGATTTCTCCTAGTTTAATCGAATTTCGGCTTGCAAATAATATTACTCAATATTATCGCTAAGATTGTATGTTATTTTGTCGAAAGTATACAAGATGGCTGCATGAAAACCAAAATTCTGGAATGAAATTTGATAAAAGAAACGAAAAAAATGAGAGTAGAGTAGCTTCAATGTTATGTAAACAATTTTACGAAATTTGACAGCGAGTTGAATGTGTTATATATTATAATATAATATTTATGAAACAGTGTCATGAGAAATTGTGTTGTGTTTACATGTGTTTATTCTATTCTGGGAGTACTTGTTATAGGAATTAATCTCACAGGTTAAAAATGGACCACAAATATATAGGACTACTTAATATATAGGCCTACCATATTGTTTTTTTTGTGTTATATATATACTATAAGCCTACATATCGTAAATGAAATGGGATAGTCCTACTGTTCTAATCCGAACTGGGCTAATGAAGACAGGCATACACCATACAGTGTGCTATAAAGGGGGATTGGGATGGCCTAGTGGTCTAGAGTGCCGTGCTTCGACCTCTAGTTGGCCGGTCACCTCTGGCTTGCGGCTGTGGTTTCGATCCCTGGTGTGAGCGTATGTGGCATGGAGATAGGGGCGCCTTCTCAACCTCGTGGGTTTCCTCCGGTTTCCTCCCACTGCTAAAGACCCCTACGCGTAAGCGAATTATTGAAATAGAATTAAACCATATGTTAGTCCCAAAATGACCTAGTTTGTGTCAAGTGGAGGTTAAACTCTATTTCTCTCTCTCTCTCTTCAAACAGAAGACTATATTATATAAGGCTACTGACAACTTAGTGCAGATCGCAAAGACTACGGTACCTTGAAGGACAATATTGGTGTCAAGTCATTATCACATATGTGATAGAACTGGTTAACAGATATCCTGTTGCAGTCCCATGTGTAACAACTTTTGGTCTTCAAAGGAATTATTCGTGAGCAGAAATTATAGAGGAATAACTCATGTTTTCCTTTGGGTTCGTCACTTCTGATTAATAAAACCTTTATCACGCATCTATCGCAGCAATGATCTCTGTGTTAAAATTATATTTGGAATGTGTTTAGCCATACGTGATGATGACGGACACCAATATTGTCCTTTAAACAAGTATGAAATGAAATAGGGTTTAACATCCTACTGTTCTGCTCTGACTACAGTATGAATACTTTACTATACCAGGACAACTGCACCACACACAAACAATTACATAAGACAAATTCATGAACATAAAACAAGATACACAATATTCATAGATATTTCAAACAGACATTAACAGACACGCAGATAAAGTGAATGGATCCGGTGACCAGTTGTATGTTAGAGATGTCTTGTTGATATAGACTACTGAAGAATTGTTTCTATGAAATTACGAGGGTTGGATGGTCGAATGGTTAGCACATGAGCGCTGTATCATAAGGTCTCTCATTGAGTTTTAACTGGCGTGGTTTCGATTCCCCGGTTGTACGTGGGAAGGACTAGGGTCGTCTGTCCACTGCTAAATAACCCTACGCGCAAGCGAATTATTGAAATAAAGTTGAACCACGTGTTAGTCCCTAAATGACCTAGTTTTGTGTCAAGTGGACGCTAAACCCCATCTCTCGCTCTTTCTCTTCCTGTGTTAGTCCCAAAATGACCTAGTTTGTGATGAGTGGACAATAAACTCTCTCTCTCTCTCTCTCTCTCTCTCTCAAATCTCTCTTTCTCTCTTAAATTAGGAGTTATGAATAAGCTTAATGCTGTTATATAAGACATCATAATATAAATTATCTTGGTCAACCAGGCCATTAATATGTTATCTCTGATGACCTTAAAACGATCTTGAGATTTGACTTGTAGTACATTGTATATGATTGATTCTCTGTTTGTATAATGTGTTTCAATAAAGATGAAAGCACTACAGTCAGATATACAAATAATGAAATAAATTGAAATAGGGGCTGGTTTTACTGAGTGTCAGATCTAATAAATTAAAATACCCAAAGATTTAGAATGAAATGATTTATTCATATAGATTTAATCCTTATAAGACATAGAAATAGATTTCACTGAAAAATAAACACACTTATATAGATATACTACTTCTGAATTTATTAACATGCTACGATTCGATACACATACAGATATCATTATCAAGCATGTGTATCCAAACGTAGCATGTTAAAAAAATTCAGAAGTAGTGTATCCATATAAGTGTTTATTTTCGTATTGATTTTGTGCAATTTTATGTACATAAAGTTTTTGTCCATGTCAAATTGATATGTGCCCAACAAATACGTGCAAAAGTCATATCTATTCTATTCAAATCCGGGAGCTGCGATGCCTCTGTGATAATGACGTTGGTTGGCTAACCTACCTGGAGGTCCCAAGTTCGTTCCCGGTGTTTGCCGAGAAGTTCATCAGGAATTTATTGCATGGTTCCCCCATGTCAGTGGTTCAGGACTGAGGACATGGCAACAAGGGACGTGGAGTCATTCGGATGGGATGGAAAACTGAGCTCCGGTGTACACATGCATTTGAGTTCTGCTACCTGGACTAAATTTCCTTCACAGCACTGGGTAGGCCTGTATTCATTATCCCAGTCGGAGCAGAACAGTACGACGTTAAACTTCATTTCCAGGCCTTGAAATAACAGTTTTACATGTACCTGACAAAATGTCAGACATTAATGAAATAGTACCGTCATTTTCAACTTAGTGCCCGACATGTATTAATAATATTAATAAAAAAGACAAATCAGTGCCGTACAAAATGACAGACCCCAGAGGTTTTGCACATGACATTGTCAGTGACAGGTGCCTTATTTCCAGGCTTGTTCATTTCATATGTAATCAAATCCTTGAACAAAGGAAAATCATTGCTAATTTCTTAACATATAATTCTACACATAATAGAATAGTGAAGAGTTTTATCTTTACAAAATTAACCCGTTTCCAAGACTTGCCTTCCACATGGTGTCATGATAGCTCATTGAATATTATGTTTCTGACTCAACAGTCTGTGCAGTTCGGGGGCTTTGGAAGTACGAATGGTTAGTGCATGCATGTTGTATCATAAAGTCTGTCATTTTATTTTTAGCGCTACAGAAATACTGTGCAAACCACAGTGAAAGATGAATCTCTAATAAAAATATCAGTCCAAAAATCGCCTTTTTAAAATTAAATCCAATTAAACCCGTGTCGGAACAGTACATAGCATTGGTGACATTTTGATTTTTTTAATTAAATGTTATATAATCAGTGTATATAAGTACATATCAAGTCCTGAAAAGTGTGATATTTTAGTGAAAAATGCAAATGGCACATCAGGACTTCAAATCTGAAAATGAGTTGTACATGTATACACTTGTTTGTAGGATGAATGCAATTTGACATACAGATCCCATGTTGAACGAATGTATCCATGACGATGAAAGAAAGCACTATCTGTATAAATAATACAGGTACAAACAATGGCTGGTGGTAGGTTGGACCGGGAAAACATCTTGAGAGCTGGGTTATCGTTTATGTGGATTTATTCTGCATGGTTTTATTTGCATAATATTTTATTTCGGTAAAAAATAATGCATGACCTGTACCTTAGGTAGAATAAATAACAAGATAACACAACAACTTCAATACTTTGACATAATATTGATAAAGCATAATTTTCTCCTTGGTAGTGGCACAGTGTTTACACAGGGACCGTATTTTTGTACCATCCAAACAAATAGAAACTGTTCCTCATCAGGCCCCTCCACCCTGCTCCACTCACAAGGGGAACCATGCTGGAAAATCCTGACATAGTTTCTCGGCCAACTTTATGAACAAGATAGCGGGCCAGTGTCTTACTCATCATTACGCAGGAATATATACACATAGAGTTTTTTTAAAGAGAAATACAATACCTTATGTCAATTTTTATAATGAATTAATAGGACTACATGTATATCATTATTTCCCACTTTGGATGCCCATCCCATTCCACTATCTGATAATAAAGGACAAAGCACGGGGAGAGTTGACCACTCTCCCGCCCTCAACCAACCCCTCTCTGGATCCGCTCCTGCAAGCATTGCATCTTTTGATTGTTTAATTATTTCAAGGTTACTCATCTTGACAATTACTCTATATATGAATCACTTACTACAATTAGGGGAGAAATTACAATCAAGGGACAGGAAACAACAGTCAGATATAGAGGTTTAAAGAGACAATACTGTGGGACAATAAGCCAAAGTGTGCTTTGAGGGAAATCTTGCCCAGCCTACTCTTATATCAAATTCCAACTGCCAAGGGATCTTTTATGTGCATGCCAATGGGTACACAGGACCTCATTTTTTCGTACCAGCCATACAACTAGACTGCTGTCCTTTTCAGAGTAGTGATCCTGCCTCTTACCCACTCAGCCACCCAGCCTCCCAAGTTTTAAATAACTTTACTGTTGTATTCCTCTTTAAAATTTTGTTTCACTAGTGTCTGTTGCTTGTCTGTGGTGTAGTGTCTGTTGAGGTGCTTGTTTCAATGGAGAGAGAGAGAGAGAGAGAGAGAGAGAGAGAGAGATAGAGAGAGAGAGAGAGAGAGAGAGAGAGAGAGAGAGAGAGAGAGAGAGAGAGAGAGAGAGAAATGGGGTTTAACGTGCCCTTGACACAAACTAGGTCATTTTGGGACTGACGTATGGTTTAATTTTATTTCAATAATTCGCTTGCGCGTAGGGGTCTTTAGCCGTGGGAGGAAACGGAAGTATCTGGAGAAAACCCACGAGGCTGGACAGGCGACCCACTCTTTGCCACGTTGTTTCAATGGTGTAGTGTCTGTTGAGTTGTTTGTTTCAGTGGTGTAGTGTCTGCTGTGTTGTTTGTTATCCATGGTGTTTGTAGTGATTGATGATGGCACGACGCGAGTCATCATCATATGATCCACCGTTTGTTTGTGACATTTTACCACACCAATAAACCTTTAATGACCCATTTCCCTTCTTCGACATCCAGACGGATGTAACTTATTTATGTTATCCAGTGCACTATATTCTTACAACCCAGTGTGTTTTAGTACCATTGTTAAGTTTAAGTTCTTGTAAATTAAAGGGCCATTCCCTGTCACTGCTGAAACCAAGATGAGCCTCGATACATGCCCATCTTCATTAAACCTATTTTACTCAAATTTGTAACTCATGCCTAAAATATGAAGAACCACACAAAAGAAAACAGAATTAATGCATAGGACAAACCCACAGACATTGTAAGTAATAAAGAAAAGTACTCTCAAATCAATTGAATTGATATGGTGACTGCCTATAAGCATCCATTGAACTGTGCACTCATTCTCCTGCAGTGATGTGGACTTGACTTTAAAATTCTAACCATCTCACAACAAGGGAGGCAATCCACAAATGCAAAACACAAGAAAGAGTTGATCAAAGATTTCGATTTGGATTGTATTTTGTGATCATCTCTTTGATGTATTCTGGAGCTTGATTATGGAGCCCGGTTTCCTCCCACGGCTAAAGACCCCTACGCGCAAGCGAATTATTGAAATAAAATTGAAACCATATGTTAGTCCCGAAATGACCTGGTTGTGTTGAGTGGACGTTAAACCCCATTTCTCTCTCTCTCTCTCTGATTATGGAGTGCCTTGTATTTCATCATATTAAGTTTGAATATGATCTTTAAATGGCAACCAATGCAAGCTCTTTAGAAGTGAAGTCACCTGGGTCCTCGAAATCTTGACTAAAAACAAAATCCAAATTTTAGTAGATCTTCAATTTTAATTGGCTAAGCACTAAAATCAATCTAATATTACTAAAATTTGGATTTTATCTTAGTTAAGATTTCGTGAAACTGGCCACCTGGTCATATTCCTTCTTTCTTTCCACTGATTTTGCTGAACAGTTTGGAGTTTGTTTAACAGAGAATCGAAAAGACCATAAGGACTGTACCATATAATCCATACAATTTAATCTTAACTTTCGAACTGCTGGGCTCTATTTCCCTTTCTGACCTTATTTGACATCAGACAATCTGCAAGAAGTGCTTGTCAAGTGTGGTGAGGACTCACAACTCTTCTGAATGATTCATCATGAACATCTTCATGTGCGTATTTCCTTTTTCTTGTCACATGCTCGATAGACGTTGTTAATATATATGTAAAATAGCTTACAGTCAATTGACATAATTTGTAACAGCTGATCAACCTAATGACGTACCGGTCCTTCGGAAATCATTGCATAATAAATCGGTCGGGCTGGTATAGTCATCACCATAGGTTATTTGAGGGCAGACGCAGGAGGATGGGTGTTCATGCAAACTTTGGTTATTATCAAGGTAGGAGATATGAATTTTATTTGTCTATCAAATGATGAAATTTTTTAGTGAACACTTCAATTGCGCTGTTGAACACAATGGTTATAAATTTTATTTGACTATCAAATGATGAAATTTTTTATTGAAAACCTGGTTCTCCTATGGAACACAATGGTTGTGAATTTGGCTGGGTAAAGAAAATCTGGGAAAGGGAATCCGTGCGAAGTTGCTATCAAATACAACACCCGCTAATGCAAGGTTCCCACTACGTTACGATAGGATTATCCTTATTAAGTCCACGATCAGGTACGTGACGACATGTTCGAATATGTTTTGTTACAATCAACACGATTGCTACGACTGGGGGGCGGGGGTTGGGATGGCCTACTGGTCTAGAGTGCCGCGCTTCGACCTCTAGCTGGCCGGTCACCTCTCGCTTGCGGCTGTGGTTTTGAGCCCTGGTGTGAGCGTATGTGGCATGGAGATAGGGGCGCCTTCTCAACCTCGTGGGTTTCCTCCGGGCACTCCGTTTTCCTCCCACTGCTAAAGACCCCTATGCGGAAGCGAATTATTGAAATAAAATTAAACCATATGTTAGTCCCGAAATGACCTAGTTGTGTCGAGTGGACGTTAAACCCCATTTCTCTCTCTCTCTCTCTCTTGCTACGACTGGCCTCAATATAGGATAAGACCTGATGGGAACCCCACAATTACTCAATCGTAGCACGAATCAGTGGGTAAGTAACATTAGGCATTTATCACAATGGAAGGTGTAGAATAGTATATCAGATTCCCCCTGCAATTTGTTCAGTTCAATGATGAATGTTTTGAACAATAACCGTCCTAAACTTTGCCGAGACAAACTTTGCATCCCCAATATGTAGGCTGTGTATGTACGTCCAATCGTCTGATGTACACTGATATGTGATTGAGAGCCAACCCATCCTTCTCCATGCACAGATATCTTCCTTCATGATGTGATCTTAGTAAATTATGCTTTCCTTGGTGCCGTGCTCTGATGATTAGGACTGTTTCGTAGTTCAGTACGAGGGGAGATGGTATTGTATGCTCATCGACTTGGACTCTGAATTGTTTTGAACTCCTGAGATCCGGTTACCTTTCACAGTATTTTATACGTCCGACATTACTTACTTCCTTAGAAATTAAATGAAATGGGGTTTAACGTCCTACTCTTCTGCACCTAACCTTGGCTAATGGAAGACGGGCATACGCCATACAGTGTGCTATGAGGGAAATTTTGCCTGGGCAGCGACACTACGGCCTACTCTTATATTGAATTCCAACCGCCAGGGGATCTTTTACGTGCACGCCTATGTGTACCTCGGTTTTTCATCCTATCCAAATGACTAGACAGCTGTCCTTGTCAGGCCCTCCGTTCTGCATCACTGACAAGGGGAAACCACGCCGGAAAACTTACTTCCTTAGAGAACACAACTACACAAATAAAGTTTTGAAGCAAGATTTATTTTATAGATTTTCATTTTCAAATTCTTAGACTGTTCTTTGGGTCGTAAGGAAAACCTGATAGAAATTCAGAATTTTTCACTTGCATATACATGTAATGCAGACTTTGAAATTGATCAAATCTTTTGCATTGTTTTTTTGATCGAATTTATTAAGACTGGGGGAGAATTTTTAAAACTGAGTGGTATTAGGGTATAAAAAATGCCATATCAATTTTCAAATCTTAAAAACCCTATCAATGAGTCTTAATTTTCAAACTATGAATTTTGAAAGTGTTTTGATGTGGATGGATAGATACAACAGCTCAATCGGGGTGGGATTAGATATATGTCTGGCCAGATAGCTAGGTTTCGATTCAACCTAACAGTTATTTGATCTCTGAGAAGCATGAGGGAGTTTGGGTAATTGCTTGATAGTTTTTAATGATCACATTATGCAATCTAATTACATTTTAGAGTTTCAGGACCCATACTTCAGTCGTTAATTAATTCCAAAACCCTGCTTCATACCAACTATCTTGTTTTAAGATTGTCTTCCATTGCAGAGAGCACAAATAGAGTTATTCCCCTGTTCATGTAACACAGGACAGAATTTATGATAAAATTCTAAACCTAAGTTGGATTGCTCTTTTGATGCTCAAGGAAGAACCCTAGTGATTTTCCAAAATTTCATATCTTATAAATTTTTGCAGTTATCTTTCCATTCATACTCTGACTGTTGAAGCTTTGGACATGTTTTGTTTTAAAACCTTGTTTTTAATGATTTAAGGGTCCTCTGGTTTCTTCCAACTGCTAAAGACCCCTACGTAAGCAAATTATTGAAATAGAATTGAACCATGTGTTCGTCATGAAATGACCAAGTTTGTGTTGAGTGGACAATAAACCAATCTCTGTCCCTCCCTTTCTCTCTCTCTCCCCCACACCCACTCACACACACATATATTATGATAAAGAGTCAGCATGTGATCCAGATTCTGTTTTTATTTAAATTGATAATATGTGTAATGTGGTGAAATAAAATCATATCAGTTGTTATTGTATACCCATCAAGTCAATCCTTTTTCAATATTGCGCTAGCCCTAAATGAAATTAAAAGATACTTGATTTTTTATAAATTAAGATAAACTGTGTGTCGAAATGTAGATAGTATCATTTACGTTATTAAGTAGTAAGCCTATTATATTAGGCCTATATATGAATAGTCACGTGTGGAATATTATAATCTCCCGTATAATGAAAATAAAAGACTCTTGACTATACTCCACATCTTGTTGGATGTTAAAGTTCCAATCAGCCAGAATAAATATCAAGAGAGAGAAAGAGAGAAAGGGTTTAACCTCCACTCAACTTGGTGATTTCAGGGCTAACACATCGTTTAATGTTGTTTAGATAATTCACTTGCGCGTAGGGGTCTTTAGCAGTGGGAGGAAACTGGAGTACCTGGAGAAAAAAAGACAAGGTTAGACAGGCGGACCCACTCCTTGTCACGTACAACAGCGGAATCGAAACGACGCATGTTGACTCAATGACAAACCTTATGTGCACATGCTTACCGTTCAGCTATCCACACCCCCCTCTGGCCCTTTAAGAGATGAAAGAGTTTAAAGGATATGATCTGTATCTATGATCTGTATTTAGAGAAGTTTAATGGAGAGAAAATCTGCTATCACTGGCTGTTTACTTAAGATACTGATCCGAATATTTGATATCAACACTTACAATCTTTTGTTTGTTAAACAATTTGTTTTTAGATTAATTTCTTGAATAATAAAACAGGTACTTGAATCTGTTTGAATAAATACTTCCATCAATACTTCACTGTTTCATTCTAAATCACGAGGAAATTATCAATGTGGGTGGATTCATATCGAGAAATATTATTTCTCTGAAAAATTGAATAGTTTGACTCAAGTTTTTGCCATGTACATGAATGTTTGCTTGAAGAAATACTGACTTGTGACAGGAAGGTACAGGAACGTCTTTGACTTCGAAGCTTTGGATTTTTACTTAAATGAAGCTTTGTTTTTGGTGTGAAAATTGAATGCGTGTTTACTTTCATTTGACTCCATTATTAAGACATTTATGTATCGAAATAACTATTAACGGTAGATTTCTTGCGTTTTGATATTAAGTTTGACTTGGTCTTTATTCTTTCGAAAAATTATATATATTAAAACTAGATGTCAGATTAAGGTCATTTATTTATTAATTTAAGTGTGAGATATATTGGTTTGTAATTTTATAAAAGTGTGTGTGGGAAAGATATTTAATCTCAAGATAAAATTATTGGAGGTCCCAACATGTATGATAAGAACTTCAATCAGTGGACATCGCCATCACAACCACAGCAGACGCAACCAATGGTACAAAGGTACGATTATAAAGTGGAAGAAGAATTCGAACAACGGTCACCATATTATATCCAGGTGGCGCAAAGCGGACATTTTGGAACCAGCAGTAACCATTACGATTGTCAGCAGCCACCTCCGCAATATTTTGAAGCAATAATGTCTGTTGCCCAGGCAACCTCGCAAGACAATCCAGCTAGTAGTTATCGCCCTTTTGGAAGCAAGCGTCCACAGTATTCATCGTGTAGATTTTACGGAGGTTATCATCAACAAATGGACCATTTTCGAGAAACTAAAATAGTGCCGACCATTTCTATTAAACAAGGTAAAAAATGAACTTCAGGTTACCCGTTGAGAGCACAACCCTGTGAACCACAGTGAGAGCACACCTTCACGAACCCCACTGAGACAAGTCTCTGCACTTTTCCATCATTCCTACTCAAAGTTCTCATTCCTCAATTACACGTTTTTAACACCTATTTTGCATTCAACATGAATATTCATGACATTTGCATATATGAATTTTAATGAGTTGCATATTTCCGCAGCCATGGATATATGAATTTTAATGAGTTGCATATTTCTGCAGCCATGGACTTCCTGTTGTCTTTTTTTCATCTGAATTCTGTCAATAATACAAGATCCAACAAGGTTTGTGTTTTAACCAGTTCTGAATGGCTGAATCTCGATCACCACCCACTATAGGGGGGTTGGGATGGCCTAGTGGTCTAGAGTGCCGCGCTACGACCTCTAGCTGGCCGGTCACCTCCGGCTTGCAGCTGTGGTTTCGATCCCTGTGAGCGTATGTGGCATGAAGATAGGGGCGCCTTCTCAACCTCGTGGGTTTCCTCCGGGCACTCCGGTTTCCTCCCACTGCTAAAGACCCCTACGCGCAAGCAAATTATTGAAATAAAAATGAAACCATATGTTAGTCCCGTAATGACCTAGTTTGTGTCGAGTGGACGTTAAACCCCATTTCTCTCTCCCTCTCTCCACCCACTATTGCTTGCACTTTAGCGTCCCAAAATAATCTAGTTTGTGTTGAGTGGACGTTAAACCCCATTTCTCTCTCTCGCTTCCACTTTAGATCATAAGATCTGTCATTATGTCAAGTGATGTGGTTTTGATTTCCAACTTGTACGTGACGAGAAGAAAGCTTTCCTCAATCTGCTAAAGACCTTCATTTCAACCAATTCTATAAATCTCAAGGGGAGGATGAGTGGTTGAGTGGTCTAATGTCTCTACTGTAGATCATAAGAACATGGGTCAAGTGATGTGGTTTTGATTCACTGCTCTTACGTAACAAGATAGGTCGCCAATCCAACATCATGGCAGTTTCCTCCAACTGCTAGCTAATTAAAGACCACTATGCACAAGCTAATTATAGAAATTATAGATTGAGGCATATGTTAGTCCTTAAATGACCTTGTTTGTATCAAGCCCCCTCTCTTTTTGTCTCTCTCTCTAATACTGAATGGGGGGGGGTGGATGGCCTAGTGGTCTAGAGTGCCACGCTTCAACCTCTAGCTGGCCGGTAACCTCTGGCTTGCGGCTGTGGTTTCGAGCCCTGGTGTGAGCGTATGTGGCATGGAGATAGGGGCGCCTTCTCCACCTCGTGGGTTTCCTCCGGGAACTCCAGTTTCCTCCCATGGCTAAAGACCCCTACGTGCAAGGGAACTATTGAAATAAAATTAAAAACCGTATGTTAGTCCCGAAATGACCTGGTTGTGTTGAGTTGACGTTAAACCCCATTTCTCTCTCTCTCTAATACAAAATCAACCGAGTTAGGCATTCCACCTAATCTTGGGGTAAATCAACATTCTAGGCAAGGCGAGGTGGGGGTGTGGGATGGGGGGTCAAATGGATACTGAATAATCACTTTCTGATTATACATGTATTATTATTAACTTGTCTATCTGTTTCCTGTATTTCGTGATAAGAATAAAATGGTAGACAATCCTATATGACACTGAAGGTGGTTTGAGCTAGTGGACAATCATTTTGGGTGAGATTCATTACACGATCCTTTATTTTACAAACATTGTCAGTTACATGAAAGTCACAAATACTAAATAGATTTTTTTTTAAATAATCAACTTTTCGCTTGTGCATAGGGGTCTTAGCAGTGGAATGAAGCTGGAGGACCCGGAGAAAACCCACGAGGTTAGATATGCGGTCTAACTCCTTGTCAAAAACATGACTGAAAGTTAAAGTTGCATTATGGGAGATAAGATAAAGAGATGGCAGTTCTCACTATAATAGTTAAAAACTAGATAGTGTAAAGGTAATTTGCTGAAATTTTCAGTCTAATTGATCCATTATTAGCCTAGAAAAAAGCGTTTGAAATATTCACGTAGCATCGGTCATCCTTACTCAAATCATTAATATAAACAGTCTCGATTATCCACTTGATTGATTTGATTATCAGTGGCCATTAAGCGGCATATAGGAATTCAATCCGCCAACATCGAAGGCTAGCCTTCACATAGAGAGTTTATTATGTTCCGGATATGTTAATTAGTGTCTAATTTATTATTTAGATAACATTTCAGGCCTAAAGAAAGACCTGTAATAAGCAGATTTTGCTCTTGCATAATGCTATCTTAAGGTTTGTCATTGAGTCAACTGCCGTGGTTTCGATTCCACGGTTGACTTAGATAAGGAGTAGGGCCACCTGTCCAACGTAGTGGGTTTTTCTCCGGGTTCTCCAGTTTCCTCCAACTGCTACGATGCAAGCAAATTATTGAAATAGAATTGGTAGTCTTGAAGTTACCTAGTCTCTCTCTCTTTCTCTCTCTCTCTCTCTCTCTCTCTCTCTCAGTCTGTCTCTATCTCCCTCTGTTATAATAATGGGGTCAGTGAATGTGATGAAAAGGATTTTAACCTGTTTTTTTGCTGGTGATTTTTTATTAACGAGTTCTGTTGATGTTGATCATGGTTAGGCTTCAGGTGGGCGGGGAACTATAGGGTTGGGGGAGGATAGTGGTGGTGGTGGGTGCCGTCTGTCAATAATATAAAACAAATGTTAACATTTCAACCAAATTCCACAACTGAACAATAGGTACATTCCTCAACATTTAAAAATTGTTTGTAATAATTGTGTCAGTGTACGAACAATATGTTTAAAAGGATTTTGGTATACTGGTGATTTTTATTAATGAGTTCCGTGAATTTTATTAACGAGCTCAGGTGATCATGGTTAGAGGAGTACACGATAAAGGTTTTATTTGTTTTGCGTTTAGAAGTCATTGACCTGATGTACTATTTAGTAGAAACTATGTAGAAGTCATCTGTTCTCCTGATGTAGAAATGAAGTCGTTAACCTGATGTAGGAGATGTAGTTATTATTGTGTCAAGCGTCGCACCTGTTTATTTGTAATAAACTCTACCCGTACTTGTTGTTAGTGATCTACTGTATACATACCTGTAGTTATACTGGAAAAAAACAATAAATAAATTGACTTTTATTATTTTACTCTTAACCTGCATTTATTCATGTAAAATTAAAGGATCCCCACTTAACAGTAGCACAACAGACGGGGGGTTGGGATGGCCTAGTGGTCTAAAGTGCCGTGCCACGCTTCGACCTCTAGCTGACCGGTCACCTCTGGCTTGCGGCTGTGGTTTGGAGCCCTGGTGTGAGCGTATGTGGCATGGAGATAGGGGTGCCTTCTCAACCTTGTGGGTTTCCTCCGGGCAGTCCGGTTTTCTCCCACTGCTAAAGACCCCTACGCGCAAGCGAATTATTGAAATAAAATTAAAACCATATGTTAGTCCCGAAGTGACCTAGTTGTGTTGAGTGGATGTTAAACCCCATTTCTCTCTCACACCAGCACAACAGACTTGGTAGATGTTAAGATTCTTTAATTAGACAACGTTTCCGGTATAGATACCCTTTGTCAGCTTTAGTCATGTACCAAGGGAGTGTTGCCGTCCCCTTATCCAATTATTTGTGTACAGGGATCCAGGAGGTCCAGGTTTAGATCCTGTTGTTGGCCGAAGAAGTTCCCTATAATTCAGGCCTGGAAATAAGGGTTTTAGATGTACCTGACAAAATGTCAGGTACTAATGAAATAGTACCTGACATTTTCAACTTAGTGCCGGACATGTATTAATAATATCAATAAAAAAAAAAGACAAATCGGTGCTAGACAAAATGACAGGCACCAGAGGTTTTGTGCCGGACAAAGCCTGAACCTGTGCCTGACATTGTCAGTGACTGGTGCCTTATTTCCAGGCTTGCTATAATTTCATGTTTGTTTTCTCCTTACCAGTGCTGCAGGGAGAGGTGAAATGAAATAAAACGGGTTGGACATCCTACTGTTTTGCTTCCACTGGGCTGTCAGAGAGGTCCTGGTCTAGATATATTCGGATGGACAAAGCTCCATGTAGGCCTTGGAATGAACATAAAAGACCCCTTGACAGTTGGAATTAGAAATAAATAAGAGTAGGTTGTAGTGCCGCTGTCCAGACAAACTTTCCCTCACAGCACACAGTATGGTATATGCCTGTTTTCACAAGTACAGTCAGTGTAGTACAACAGGACCTTAAACCCTATTTCATTTCCCCCCGACACCCCCTCCCCCCCCCCTTCGCCCTCATTAGCTGGAATTAGTAATCGTAAGCTTAAGTTTCTATTAATAGAGAGAATTGAGAGATTATGAGATTAACCCCATTGGTACCTTAAGCTTGTACCTTGTTCTAAAATATAAGTTAATACTATAGGCCATACAAAACAAATATTCCCGTTCTCATATTAAAAGAAATGGATTGGAGCCCTAATTTTCTACACAAATAGTGTTTATGAAGCCATATATGCCATGAGGGAAATATTGCCTGAGCAGCTCCTACTCTTCATTGAATTCCAAATGTCAATGTTTCTTTTAGGTGGGGTTAACCCTTAGAACCCGAAATGCCGCAAAACCGGCTTGACGTTGTATCGCATATACCCGAAATGTCGGTTTTGCGGCTTGGGGCGTGTCAAGCTCCAATTACGTTGACGTCATAATTAATATGACGTCCTGTAAATCCAGGGAGGGACGTGCAACACCCCATGTATAATCAGTGTTCAAAGGGTTAATGCATGCACGTTTGGGTCAAAAGGTCTGTCTTTTGAGTCAAGTGGCTTGGTGTCTATTCCCTGCTTGTATGTGACCTGGCCCCAAGTTCACAAAACATTCTCAGACTTAAGTTGAGAACTTACTCAAAATTGTTCGCCTTATTTTGACTAAAATATAGACCTTTATAAAACTTTCGTTGTTTCGATGTATCAAATACCCTAATAAGAAACTGTATGTAAAGTTTTGTGTTTCTAGATGACATCGCGCCTGGTACGTTCGTGCATTTTTTATGCGCGAACTCTTAGTTTTACTATTACTGGCACGCGCACGGGCACTATTTTTTTTTGTTTTCCATGTACCAAAATCTGGGATTTCGCGCGTAGGTACTTTTGAGTTATCATTCTGTGAAGCATAACACTTGCCACTGTACCTGTGTATCGCTAATTATAAACCGAATGTCTGAAGACCGTTCATATTTATTACGCGAAAATTTTTTAGGACTGAGTTGATGCGCGCTCCATTTGTTGCAAAGCAAACCAACGGTATTATTTTCTCAACAGTGTATGAATTTATTCATAGCGATAATATCCTTACACCGAGAGAAATTATCTAGTCTCGGTGAATAGAACCATGGTTGTCTGGTAGAAAATTACTTTTGTATTTTTTGGAACGGAGAACAGCGATTTTAGAAGCAAACTAACCTGCCGCACATGATACTCATAATAAAAGGCGAGAACTCTTTTTGCAGCGGAAGCTTATCACTGAGTAATAGGTCAAGGTTTTATACGTTTGCCGTATAAAAATCTAGCAAACAAGGTAAATACCTACGAATGTCAATAAAAAAAAATAACATTCGGATTATAACTCTAGACAAGGTGTGTTAATTAAAAAGGGTGTAAATTGAATATTATAATATGTATAGGAAGCCTAGTGACGAGTGTAGTAAGTGCTGTCCGTCCGTCCGTCCGTCGGTCCGGCGTCCACAATTGCTTGTGGACGATCCAGAGGCTAAAGTTAATATCCAATTGACTTTAAATTTATACACGGTGTTTAAGGTCATGAGACAAAGAAGCCTATTGATTTTTAGCAATTTCCGATAATTACTGTCAGAGTTATGGCCCTTGATCACTTCAAAAAATCTTGTGGACGCTCTAGAGGCTAAAGTTAATAACCGATTAACTTTAAATTTATACACGGTGTTTAAGGTCATGAGACGAAGAAGCCTATTGATTTTCAGCGATTTCCGATAATTGCTGTTTGAGTTATGTCCCTTGATCACTTCAAAAATTCGTGTGGATGCTCTAGAGGCCAAAGTTAATATCCGATTGACTTTAAATTTATACACAGTGTTTAAGGTCATGAGACGAATAAGCCTATTGATTTTCAGTGATTTCCGATAATTACTGTCACAGTTATGGCCCTTGATCACTTCAAAAAATCTTGTGGATGTTCTAGAGGCCAAAGTTAATATCCGATTCACTTTAAATTTATACACAGTGTTTAAGGTCATGAAGCGAAGAATCCTATTGATTTTTAGCAATTTCCGATAATTACTGTCAGAGTTATGGCCCTTGATCACTTCGTAAATTCTTGTGAATGCTCTAGAGGCAAAAGTTAATAACCGATTGACTTTAAATTTATACACAGAGTTTAGGTCATGTGACGAAGAAGCCCATTGATTTTCAGCAATTTCCGATAATTACTGTCAGAGTTATGGCCCTTGATTTTTTTTTTTTTTGTAAACAATATTTTATTTTAGAAATACATGAAATGGGATCAGGGAACAGGCAAAGCCTATATCACCCCTCTCCTCTGATCACTTCAAAAAATCTTGTGGACCCTCTAGAGGCTAAAGTTAATAACCGATTGACTTTAATAATCATATTTTAGTGTATTATAAATGTTTCAATACCGAAAAAAGTAAAATATGCGACAACCCTTGTTTACTGCCCGGACGATTTAGCTGCTGTGGGCGTATGTTTCGTTGCCTGGCAACTCTCGTTAAAAGTTGTACGCGAACTAAATGCGTTTGTTAGATACTGACAGAGCAGCCCGGAGTCGAGCAATCGCCGCCCGAGCTGTCTTCGTCAGCTAGTTTCAAAATGGCGTACAACCAGTGCAAGTGGGAAAAGACGACAATAAAATCAGAAATATGTTATTTATTATTGTCGCACTTATTACATCACTCCTGTCTAACAAATCATAAAGCTGTGGTGTTACGGTGGCGGCATAGTATTTCACCGTAACACCACAGCCACTCTAACCATTCATAATACATCTAACCATCACTCCCTACACTCCCTCGTCTACTTTCCCAAACGTCAACAACACATCTCATACATCCATTTCGCTGATTAACCCTTGTACCATGTCTACTGGATCAAAGATGTTTCTTATAAACAGTGATTGAAAGTTGAGTAAATTCTCAACTTAAGTCTGAGAATGCTTTGTGAACTTGGGGCAAGGAGTAGGGTCGCCTTTCCAACCTCATGGGTAATCTCCCGATCCTTCGGTTTCCTCCCACTGCTAAAAGACCCCTGCGTGTAACCAGATTATTGAGGTTAGTCCTGAAATGACCTAGTTTGTGTGTAGTGGAGTTAAACCCCATCTCTCTCTCTCTCTCTCTTTCTCTCTCTCTCTCTCTCATGAGTAAATTTATACTTGTTGTCTCCTCCAAATAACTACATGCTGTTAAAAACTCTCAGGTAGTCAGTCTATCTCTGTAACATGCTGTTTTTTTGGCCCATCTGGATGGCTTTCAACCGTTTCTTGACGTGTACTCTTTCCTGCATGAAGAAACCCAGCTGAATATTCCTGCCATATTTTCTGTTTTCTGTTGTAATTAAAATAATAAAAAACATCCCGATTAACTAACTGCTTTATTTTTTTGATGTGTCCTCAGTCCAGGACTGTACTAGTCACTTTTTGTGGATTATCAAAACCACATTTCTCTCTCTTATTATCTCGGATTAGCAGCTTATATATATATTTACTATACCTGTACAAGTATAGTTATAGAAGAGATTAGCTCACCCAAGGTTAATCTATTTATAGTTTTTATACCCCTAAATTAAAATATAGTCATATATTGTCATCACCCCTGTCTGTCTTCCTACAGTTATTAATCGTTTATATTTTAGATAATATTTACAATAATTGTTTTTTCATTCACTCGAATATGGATTGAGGAGATATTTTTTGATGGGGTTCCATTCAGTTGAAAATTGCCTCCTATAATTTCTATTCTTTTATTTGATATCATTGACCGCCGTGACCAGTATCCATATCCAGAACATCAGATACCACGTCTGATACCAGGTATCATTTACACAGTTAACCTAGCTAGGTTATTATTGTCCTCATTGACCCAGGTCAGGATCTGGGACATTTTTTATACACGAACAGCTGAGGTAAGATTAACATATCGTGACGATTTGTAAAATTTAGTTTGATATTATGTACTCGACTAGATAGATCTAGCCTTGAACATTGTAGTTGTTCAATCACACTATCGCGTCATAAGAAAAATGATATGGAGATTTTTATGCATACATTGGGTTCATCTACAGTTTACTAGGTTAGATTATATGTGTACCCTGACCTGGCACTTTTTAAATAGGAATTTTCCATATATGGTCTAAGTCATTTTCAAAAGTGGGAATAGGGAAATAGATTTAACAAGAAAATAAAATTCTTAGAAGATGAGATAGAATTAAATCTGAGGCTAGATATGGTCTGATTTAATTTGATCAAATAAAATGTCAAAGTACCTGTTTTACACGGATAATAAGACAACACCTGTAAAAATTGAATCCGGGTTCAGGTTCGGCCTATTTCACTTTTATCAAATGTCACTTGATTTATAATGTGTTAAGATCTTTAAGATTGTGCTTGTGCAAGTGAAATGAAATGAAATGGGGTTTAACGTCCTACTTTTCTGCACCTAACCTGTGCTAATGGAAGACGGGCATACGCCATACATTTTTGGTTTGGTACTTGCAGGGGGTAGTAGGGTTGATTGGTTTGACACATGCCCATTTGAACCTAAGATCTGTCATTGAAATGGCTTGGATCCTCAGTTTGTGCATTGTAGAGTCGCCTGCCCAACCGTGTGGTCCTCTGGTTTCCTCCCATTGCTAAAGACCCCTGCAAGCAAACAACGAATGATTGAAATTAAATTATACCATGTTAGTCCTGAAATGACTTAGTTTGTTTTTGTGTGGATGTAAAACTTCTATCATTGAGGTCTGTCATTGAGTCAACTGGCAAGGTTTTGATTCCCTGGTTGTATTTGACAAGGAGTAATGGGTTTACTTAGATTCCTACGGGTTCCTCCCACTGCTAAAAAAGACCTCCTCATGCAAGCAAATTATTGAAAATAAGTGAACATATTTTAGTTACAAAATAACCTAGTTTGTGTTGAATGGAGTTATTCCCTCTCTCTTTCTCTTTCTCTCCCCTACTATTTCCTCTGTTTAATTGTACACAGATGGATATTTCTATCACTCCCTTAACCATATAGAAAAAAAGTTAAAAGTTTTGTGTAACTATGTGTTCAGGGTAAGTGAAAAAAATCCATATCTATGTACCAGCTAGAGAGAGATAGAAACTAGTTTGAGGTATATATATATATATATATGTATAAGCCTATAATAAATAGGGAGAACCCTGTTATATATATACATGTATACATAAGTAGAACATGCTATCAGTGAGTAATAGTATAAGTCCTATTTTATCACAGCACACTATGACGTCAACTTATGTTTTCGTATTTTTAACCTGTATATTAGTTCTGGGGTGAAGATCTAGTACTGTACTCATGGACTATAAAGGTGGGGTGAGAGACAATCCGATCTTCACATCGATGGACTGTGATGGTCCAGAAGTGTTGGAATTAACAATAGTCACAACTGAGAAATGAATGTGTATGTCGGAAGGTTTTAGGGGCTGTAGGTGAACATACTAACCGACTGTTCAGGTCTAGATAAGAAATACACATGTCGGTTTAAACACTTGTCATTAGCAAACTTTATTTTATTCCTCGTTGTCTTCAATACGTGATTAACGTGACTAGAAATAATAATAACACAAGTTTCTTCATGACTTCAAATTACATAGCACAAGTTTCTTCAATCAGTGAAAAATATTGGTTGTCGTTAAAACTAAAAGTAATTGTATTCCAAGTTTCTTCAATCAGTGAAAAACTTTAGTTGTTGTGTCGTTAAAATCAAAAAACAGTTTCATTGATCAACGTTTAAAGTGACAAGAAAGCACCACCAATCTTCAGAGAACCTTTTTTTTGTGGTTGTCGTTAGTATTGGATTTGTGAATGTGATACGAGTTAAAGTAAATTGCATGATTTTCAGTTCACAGTGATTACAATTTCAGTGCAAGGTAGCCTACCTCAAATAAAGTGTTAATTCCTATTCTGGTTGCATATGTTAGATTTGTCATTTAAAATAAAATTTGATAAGCCAGTCAGTGATACTGTTTTTAGATTTTATAAGTAGGAGTGTTTTAGTTTTTATTTAGTTGTGATCTTGAGTAACGACTAGCATAGATGACGACAAGTTGCGATATACGTAAAATATAATACAGATGTCGACCAGAGATTAGAGAGGACAACTTCAGTGTGGTAATTTGGAATATAGAAACAAAGTACAGGCGACTTCGTCCATTATCTAATTTTGCAATCCTTTACGTTTAATCATTGATAAAATTATAAAATGTGTAGTACTTCAATCATGTTGTTGGAGAGTTTACTACAACCTGATAAAAATATGGATTTCTGTTTGGAGTGGGAAGACAGTGAAGTTGCTGATCTTTTTAGAGGTAAATGTTTTTTTCAAAGTTTTAATTGTTGTTTGAGGTGTTGTTAATTACACGTGCAGTCTACAATATTGCTACATACCCGTTTAATTTTTACAAAGTTGTAATAAATTTAAAATGGGTCAACATGCACGAAAAGTCAGCACCAGCCAGCACCGCATATGAATCTTTTGATGGTTATCTTTTTAATATGATTTTTAATGCAGAAATGTTTTATTTTGTACCAAATATGGCAAAGTTTGTGTTTGACAGATTGGTAGACAGCAGATGAATTGTGTCTAAGCCTGTTTTCATGTTGTTATTAAACGAACCAAACATATTGCCAGGTTTGGTTGATTGACTTAGTCAGTATGATGTATAAGTACATGTAGGTCAGTGTGTTAGGCCCTTATTGTCCCAGGTTGAATTCTGTAGTAGCTCAGCGAGTCAGGCCCTGGATGTCCCAAATTTGGACCCTGAATTAGCTCAGTGAGTCAGGACCTGGTTGTCCCAGATTGGACCCTGGAGAGTAGCTCAGTTAGTCAAGAGCTGGTTGTCCTAGATTGGAGCCTTAAATATTGTGGTGAGTCAGGATGTTCCTGGATTAATCGTAAAGCAGCTCAGGTGAGTTAGGCCCTGGTTGTCCACAATTGGAGCCTGGAATATCTCAGTGAGTCAGACCCTTGTGGAACCAGGTTGAATCCTTTCTTGGTGGAGAAAGCTGTTGCATCAGCTTGCTCTTCTTTTAAATCTAGTCTTTTGGATGAAATGGAAAGCTGAGACCGTTCTGCACATTGACATTGGGTATGTATTAAAGTAAAAGAACATTCATAATTCAGTGATAATGAACTAGGAGAAAATTCTGCTGTTGACATTCCATCTCCCAGAGGGGGATTAGATGGGAAAATGTTTAGCACATGCACGTTTTTGTATCATAAGGTTTGTAATTGAGTCAACTGGCGTGGTTACGATTAACTGGTTGAAAGTGACAAGGAGTAGGGTCGTCTGTCCAACTTTCCCCTACACACAAGCGAATTTTTTAAATAAAATAGAACTATAGTCCTGAAATGACCTAGTTGGTGTCAAGTGAAGGTCAAACCCCATTCTCTATCTCTCCTCTCCCCATACCACTGAGAAATAGCTTTGTCATCCAGCCCTAGTTCTGCCAAATCATACTATTAAAAAAAACCTAGTTTTTGACCTGGAGTATAACACGTTTGTCTTCAGTCCTGAAGATTACAGTTGGGTCAAACTTGAATTTATGACCTCAGTGAACTTGATAACCGGTGGATATGGTAAGGTAATTACACAATGGCTATTGTCGGGATACTCACACTAAGTCAGTTTATTGCGTGAGACGCCAGTTTGCTAACCATTAGGTCTCTAGATCGATCCTGTCCTCATAGATGGCGTGAAAAATTCCCAACTGCGAAATAAATTTGCTGACACTGTGAACAGGGCATTTGAGACACTTTATGTGGTAGTCTGTATCCAAATACTAATCTAGTCTCAAATTGAACCAGAGAAGACAGACTCGCTTCCGGTGTTGGCCCATTAAAATTCCTCAGGATTTTCTGGAACAGTTTCACCTTGTCAGGGGTACAGTGTCTAATAGTTCACATGGGACAATAAGCCAAAGCCAAAGTTGGAATTAAAAATTTGAGTAGACTGGAAGGCCGCTGACCGGGCAAAATGTCCCTCTTTGCAGACTGTATGGCATAAGCCTGCATTCATTAGCCCAGTCAGTGTAGAAAAGTATATAGGATAAACATTTTTTATTTTTTTTTAATGGGGTTTAACGTCCACTCGACACAAACTACGTCATATGGTTTCATTTTATTTCAATAATGCGCTTGCGCGTAGGGGTCTTTAGCAGTGGGAGGAAACCGGAATGCCCGGAGGAGACCCAGGAGGTTGAGAAGGCGCCCCTATATCTCCATGCCACGTACGCTCACACCGGGGATCAAAACCACAGCCGCAAGCCAGAGGTGACCGACCAGCTAGAGGTCGAAGCGTGGCACTCTAGACCACTAGGCCATCCCAACCTCCCGTATTGGATAAATGAGCCAGTTTGTGTTGAGTGTCTTTATTTCTTGATTCTAGGGGGGTTGGGATGGCCTAGTGGTCTAGAGTGTTATGTTAGTCCCGAAATGACCTAGTTTGTGTCGAGTGGACGTTAAACCCAATTTCTCTCTCTCTGTCTTGATTCTAGTTAACATGGTTTATCTTGTAAATAATGTAAAGACATGACTTCTGATTATAAATTAAGGTCTGAATGACCTTGAAATAGGCAAATATAGGTTAATAAATGTCCACGAATTTATAATGAATGCCTCACACATTGGTATCTATTTAATATGTGCACTCTGCAATCACACGCAGGCCTGGAAATAACACTTTTAGATGTACCTGACAAAATGTCAGGCACTAATGAAATACTACCTGACATTTTCAACTTAGTGCCGGACATGCATTAACAATATTAAAAAAAAGACAAATCAGTGCCTGACAAAATGACAGGCACCAGAGGTTTAGTGCTGACAAAGCCTGAATCTCTGCCTGACATTGTCAGTGACAGGTGCCTTATTTCCAGGTTTGATGACACAGTTCAGAGCTGTGATGGATTTATTCTTAAGGAATTAAATAAATATAAGGAAATGTGGTTGAAGTCCTCCTTTCACGTTCCATGCGATCTTTTAAACATGCATTATGCAAGAACTAAATCTGCCTATTGTAGGTTTTTCTTAAGGCCTGAAATGTTATCTAAATTATTAATTAGTCATTAATTAACATGTCCAGACCATAATCAACTCTTGATGTTGAGGCTAGCATGAGATTTTTGTTGGATTGTAGTTCGATTCGCTGAAATATTTTCCTTCCTGATTTACCAGTAAAAGTGGATAACCGAGACTACTGGTTTTGTCTTATTACCGACGTTAGTAATGATGACCGAAGCTAAGTGGAAATTTCAATCGCTTATCGAAATTATTAATTAGACATTTACTAAAATGACAAGACTATAATCAACTCTTGATTAAAACGGTTCAGCCATGTTTTGATTTAATCTAAAAATGGTGAAGAGAGGCTAAGTTTCGAACAACCAGTACAGAGGTTACAATTAATGCAAACATCTTGTCAAACCTGCCAAAGCTATAATATCTCTGTTAGCAATAGACTAATTTGAAGGAAATTTTCAATATATTCATTTTTCAGTCTATTTTTGAACTATTGCTTACCCTCCCTTTTCAATGATGCAGGATAGATGGAAAAAATAAACGAGGTCCAGTGTACACATTGGCGTGCACGTACAAGATACCTTGGCAGTTGGAATTCAATATACATGTAAGAGTAGGCCATAGTGCCGCTGCCCGGGCAAAATGTTACTCCATAGCACACTGTATGGCGTATGCACGTAAAAGATACCTTGGCAGTTGGAATTCGATATACATGTAAGAGTAGGCCATAGTGCCGCTGCCCGGGCAAAATGTCCCTCAAAGCACACTGTATGGCATATGCCCATCTTCAGTATCCCAGTCGAACCAGAACAGTAGGACATTAAACCCGATTTCAATTTATTTTACATCATTTTATTTCTGTTACATGTATAACACTAAAAACGTTGTCAGACCTACTGATACACTTACAGAGAGTTCATCAAGATTACATGTACTAAAAACGTTCTTAATTTTCTTGCACAGACTCAACTGAAAACAGCGTGACTTCTGTGTCAGAATCGTAAGTGAAAATGATAAAGGATTTGAAGTTGACTGAGTGAATATCTATTGAGTTTAATAATTGAAAGAAGTAGGGCAGGTTTCCCGACCTGTTCTCAATTATATATTAATTTTCATATTAAATGACAGCATTGATAGAAAGTCTACAATATGTTTGGAGATTGTATTTATTCATTTATTCGTTGAATATGAAATAGAAAAAATCACTTCACAATATCTGTATTAAATAATCATAAATAATATAATAAAAAGAATTCTTCATATATGCAGAGTTAAAAAAACATGGCCTCCTTCATGCGTATGAAAACATATTAGGCCACAAAATGAAATGAAATGGGTTTAACGTCCTACTGTTCTGCTCCTAAACTGGGCTGATGAAGATGGACATACGCCGTACAGTGGGCTATGAGGGAAATTTTGTCCAGGCAGCGGGGCTATGGCCTACTCTTATATCGAATTCCAACTACCAAGGGATCTTTTACGTGTGTTCACTTTCTAACAAAATATCAACAAATGGTCAGACTGTTATATGTCCGCTGGGTTATTTTACACATGAGTCAAGTGTTCAAAGCCTTAATAACATTGGTGTTGAAAAGTTAGTGTGTATCTTAGACTATTCAACGCCCTTAAAACCCTTGAGCATTTCTTCTGCCTATTAATTAAAGTTTATCCAACAAATCTTTTTCTGCATTGAATGTTATTCAACTTTGAGTATTTCTTGTACTATTAGTTGCAGATGCATTATGTAGGATTTAAATAAAGAGCTAAGCATTCTTGATATAATAGTTTGAAAATAGATAATGTAAAATGAATAATTTGAAAATTTCTTTCAAATTACTGTATTGCATGCAAAGATATTAGCCTTTGAAGGTTTCATAAGACGTTTGCAATAATTTCAACCACGTACTGGTTGTTCAAAACGACGTCTCGCTCCTCCATTTATAAATTGAATCAAAATATTGCTGAACCGTTCTAATCTATTTAGTATCAGAGAAATCTGATGCCATCGAGAGTTCATTATGGCCTGGATCATTTAATTAATGTCTAATTAATAATTTAGAAAACATTTCAGGCCTAAAGAAAGACCTGTAATAGGTAGATTTATCTCTTGCATAATGTTTTTTTAAAGTTTACCCAACAAATCCTTTTCTGCTGTTATTCATTTCTGTATAATAGTAATAGTCCTACATATTGCTGTGCTCCAGATTTCATTGAATCAACAAGTGGCCTTGAACAAACATAATAAAATGATGAAGCAATACCTACAATAAGGTTATTACAACTAGGTTTCGTGTTTAAAAAACTACTTTATTTGCTTTGGAAAATTTTTTGTGGACTTTGGAATTTCTAAAAAAAAGAACTATTTTTGTTGTTGTGTGAATGAATGACATGCTCATCATTGGCTGGTTAATCCCAGTTTGTGCTAGGGCTCTATTCACGGAAAATATATTTAATAAAGGCTGAAATAGTTTATAGTCGCTGAGTTTTCATTGGTCGTAGGATGTATTCTATGATATCCTGGCACATATTTTGACTTCAACGTTTGTATTTATTAGTCCCAAGGAAGCAGAACAGTAGGACATTAAAACACCATTTCATTTGACTTCAAGGCAAAACCAGTTCGATGTTAAGTTTTTCTGTATTTTGACCAGTTTATTCCAGATCAGCTCCTGGTCAGTGCCTTAGAAACTGTTCTTCGATATTAACAGGTTTTATAAATAACAAGATTATTACCGTTATTAATGCCTTTTCTATCATCCATATGTCACATTATTTTGAAGACAATAAAACTCTGCTTTTAGATTAAGGTAGAAAGTTCAAACTTGGTGTAGTTGTTTTTAGGTGAATATCTTGACAGAGTTCAGCGATGAGTATTTTATGCTTACAAGGCAGAGATAAACTTGAAATAGCACCGCATTCAATTCCCATGACACTTTCATTCCATGATGCTTTTACATAATGCATATTTAATGTTTCTATCTGACCCCTAGGCTTCATTGTAATTGGCTCGGTGAGTAATTTGTTGGTTCACTAACTTGAAGATCCTGTGTGCGATCCCTGTGTTGACCAAGGGATTTCATTAGGATTTTCCGGTGTGGTTCCACCATGTCAGTGGGGAAAGACAGGGTCTGACAAGGGACAACATATAGTTGTTAGGATGAGACGAAAAAAAAAAATAAAATAAATAAAATTCAGTATGAAAGAAAGCCAAAGTGCCGCTGTCCGGGCAAAAACCCCTCATAGCCCCTTATTGTATGGTGTATGTCCGTCTTCATTAGCCCAGTCAGAGTAGTACGTTAAACCCCATTCGATTTCTTTATAATCTGACTGAGGTGATCTGATGTACATATGTATCAAGGGAGATAATTTGATGTGTCAAGGGAGATAATCTGATATCTGTTTGGAGGCAGATCACCAATAATTTCTTCATTGACTTCAATGTTAATTCTGGTATTTTTACCCAGCTTCAACTTTTTCAAAAATTTTCGTTAGTTTGAAAGCTTTTCACAACAGACAGAGCAACAAATAGTTATGTCTTTACTCCAGATTTTGTATGAAGTTGACAAATAAAATTTTGAGATATAAACTTGAAGAAGCGTTATAAGAACATGCTGCAACTTAACTCTGCTTTCTTTCCGCCTCTAGAGCATAAATATTTACAATAACTTGCCTAAAAATGTGAATTCAAACCCTCTTCCTTAAATCTAGACCACAAAAAACAACAAAAATGACCATGGAAAAGGGGAGAACAGAGAGAGTGAGAAAGTTGCTATAAATATATGAACTACAATTTCTGGGTGGTTGATTACTAAATTATTAAACTCTTTTTGTTTATTTTGTATTTTTCAGATTCGGATGGAGGGTTAGGAGAAAATGGCAGCCATAGTTTAACAGGTGAATATAGTTTATATAGAATAAATAGTTACATTTGAACAATTTTTTTCTTGTTTCTTGGATTACAACAGAAATATGTCAGTCAGGGCAAAGCTAGAATACCTGAATAAGAGAAAGAATGAAATAGTGTTTACATTCTTCTTTTTTACAGGGGGGGTTGGATGGCGCGTGTATTATAAAGTCTGTCATTGAGTCAACTGGCGTGGTTTCCGAATACCGGGTTGTACGTGACAAGGAATAAGTTCGCCTGTCCAACCTTGTGGGTTTTCTCCAGGTCCTCTGGTTTCCTCCCACTTCTAAAGACCCCTACGCACAACCAAATTATGGAATTAAAATTGAACCATATGTTAGTCCTGAAATGACCTAGCTTGCGTCGTGTGGATGTTAAACCCCATTTCTCTCTCTTTTCTGCACCAACCAGGCTGATGAAGACAGACAATCATCATGCAGTGTGTTTTAAGGGAACTGTTGCCTTTTACATACCCATTGCAGCCACTAGACACTGTTCACTGTTCACTGGAACATGGGTATCGTGTAGTTGCTTTGGGGGGGGGGGGTGCATAGCTGCGTTGTATCATAAGGTCTTTCATTGAATCATCTGGCGTGGTTTCAATTCCTCGGTTGTCCAACCTTGTGGGTTTTCTCCCACTGCTAAAGATCCCTACGTGCAAACAAATTATTGAAATAAAAAATAAACCATGTTAGTCCCGAATGACTAGTTTCTCTCTCTCTGTGGTTGAGACTTTGTGTTGTTTTTTAAAAGTTCAATCCATTTTTAGCAAATTTATTGTGAGTCATCAAAAAATATTTGGCTGCTATCTAATACATACATATAAATAAATGCTCCACAAACTGGAAATATTTTGATTTAGGGCAGCTTGTATAAAGTGCATATGTACCTAATACTTAGAATGATAATTGAATAAATAAATAAAATAACACATCTGTAGGTGAAATGATTGTATATTTAAACCAGTGTTAAAATCAGCTTTGATCGGCATACCTTTTATCTATTTAGTGGGGGTTGAACTGCCGAATGGTTAGCGTGTGTGCACTGCATCATAAGATCTGTCATTGAGTCATCTGGTTTCGATTCCCTGGTTGTACGTGACAAGGAGTAGCGTCGCCTGTCCAACCTCGTAGGTTTTCTCCTGGTCTTCTGCTTCTGGTTTCCGCCCACTGCTAAATGACCCCTACCCACTAGTGAATTATTGAAATAAGATTCAACCATATGTTAGTCCCAAAATGACCTAGTTTGTGTCGAATGGACGTTCAACTCCAATTCTCTTTCTTTATCTGTTCATCGTTTACCGAGAAACAAAGTAGTGTAGTTTTAAGATCTGTCTGATATTTTCAAATGTACAGTAGAATCTGTACAAACAGCCATGTGGTTTAGCAACGTCTCCTCCTATAGAAATTGGCTTCATCTCGTAAATAAGCGGTCAGTGGTCACTGATTGTGTTAAAAAGTTAATTAAACATTGCCCATTCAATGGTCATGAAATTCGTTGACAAATTTAGCAATAGTAATTTTGACATGTGCTTTTTTGGTAAAATGAAAGTAATTTAAGGATAAATGTTATCGAATATATAACAATAGTGGACAAAATGACACATTTACAGAATTTATATCAGACATTTAAATCAAAGAATTTTCATTTCAAGCAAGTTTCAAATTTACTTTGTATTCACAAATCCTCCTGAAGCATCCAAGCATAAAATTTAATTTCATGTTAGCCCTAACAAACACTGAGATTTTATTCAGAGGTCACTCTCGTTAGACAGTCAGTCATGAAAATTTTCATGTACATTTCATACAAAACTTCTGACATGGCTGAAAAGATGCTGGACAATTCAAGGGAAATTCTCAGACACCACTGGGAATGTACCCATGACCTCTTCGTTAGTGAGCTAGCGCCAAAATCACTGAGCCATCAATGACAACAAAATTGAACCTATGACCTCTTAGTTAGTGAGCGAGCGCCTCAATCACTGAGCCATCAATGACAATCAGCGGCTTTGATGGTTATTAAGGCCACCTGTTAATCAGTGGTTATATTTAATTACCTGTACTTTATACACCTGTATATACCTGTCTATAAGACACCTTTGATTACAATGTTCAATGTTCAAGGGACATTGTCCAATATTAAACCTTTATACTTACATGTCTCTCACCTGGTCTTATATTATATATCACTTAGTCGTTAATTAATACCATTCATTATTAACACTCTTGATTGATAAGTTTCACATTCAATCGTTCGTTTAATGGTGAAAAGTAGGCCTACAGATTATTCTCAATTAATTTGGAAGCTAGGATTTCTCGATCAGTTTTACATACAATTCATTTGTATATTGGTGAAAGGGACAGATTATTCAGAATTAATTTGGAAGTTAGGATAAATTTTACATACAAATTGTTCGTTTATTGGTGAAAGGTACAGATTGTTTGGGAGGTTAGGAAGGCTCTTGAGTTCAAATCATTCATTTATTGGTGAAAGTTACACATTATTCTGGAGGTTAGGAAGACTCTTGAGTTCAAATCATTCATTTATTGGTGAAAGTTACACATTATTCTGGAGTTCAAATTGTTTGTTTATTTGTGAAAGTTACATAATATTCTGGAGTATAGGAAGTATCTTTGAGTTCAAATCGTTTGTTTATTGGTGAAAATTACAGATTATTCTGGAGGCTTGGAAGTTTCTTTCAGTTCAAATTGTTTCGATTTTTTGTGAACTAAGAGTTATCTTGTATTATAATTAACCTAGATTAAGTTGATTGTGTTTTATTTGGAAGTTACAAATCATTCGGAATTATTTGGAAGTTTTGACATCAAATTGTTTGTTTATTGGTGAAAGTTACCATTTATTCAGAATCTTTTGGGATGCTTGGAACTCTTGTTCAGTTTTACATTAATTTCTTATATTGGAGGAAGTTACAATTTATTCAAAATTAGGAATATATATAATGTTAGAATTAATTCAATATCTTGCATAAACTTAGAACTTTGGAATAATAGTTAATTACTGTGATTCACTTTTACAATGTAAATTTACTAAATTTATGAATTATTTGTTAGTGTATGGTTAATTTTTATACGCCCACATTGAAATGTGGTCGTATATTGTCGTCGCCCCCGTCCGTCCGTCGGTCCGTCGGTCCGTCCGTCCGTCCGTCCGTCGGTCCGGCGTCCACAATTGCTTGTGGACGCTCTAGAGGCTAAAGTTAATATCCGATTGACTTTAAATTTATACACAGTGTTTAAGGTCATGAGACGAAGAAGCCTATTGTTTTTCAGCAATTTCCGATAATAACTATCAGAGTTATGGCCCTTGATGACTTCAAAAAATCTTGTGGACGCTCTAGAGGCCAAAGTTAATATCCGATTGGCTTTAAATTTATACACAGTGTTTACGGTCATGAGACGAAGAAGCCTATTGTTTTTCAGCAATTTCCGATAATAACTACCAGAGTTATGGCCCTTGACGACTTCAAAAAATCTTGTGGACGCTCTAGAGGCCAAAGTTAATATCCGATTGGCTTTAAATTTATACACAGTGTTTAAGGTCATAAGACGAAGAAGCCTATCGATTTTCAGCGATTTCCGATAATTAGTGCCAGAGTTATGGCCCTTGATCACTTCAAAAAGTCTTGTGGACGCTCTAAAAGCCAAAGTTAATATCCGATTGACTTTAGATTTATACACAGTGTTTAAGGTCATAAGACGAAGAAGCCTATTGATTTTCAGCAATTTCCGATAATTAGTGCCAGAGTTATGGCCCTTGATCACTTCAAAAAATCTTGTGGACGCTCTAAAAGCCAAAGTTAATATCCGATTGACTTTAGATTTATACACAGTGTTTAAGGTCATAAGACGAAGAAGATAATTTGATTTTCAGCAATTTCCGATAATTATTGCCAGAGTTATGGCCCTTGATCACTTCAAAAAATCTTGTGGACGCTCTAAAAGCCAAAGTTAATATCCGATTGACTTTAGATTTATACACAGTGTTTAAGGTATGGCCCTTGATCACTTCAAAAAATCTTGTGAACGCCCTAAAAGCCAAAGTTAATATCCGATTGACTTTAAATTTATACACAGTGTTTAAGGTCATAAGACGAAGAAGCCTATTGATTTTCAGCGATTTCTGATAATTAGTGCCAAAGTTATCTCCCTTGATCACTTCAAAAAATCTTGTGGACGCTCTAAAAGCCAAAGTTAATATCCGATTGACTTTAAATTTATACACATTGTTTAAGGTCATAAGACAAAGAAGCCTATTGATTTGCATCAATTTCCGATAATTAGTGCCAGAGTTATGGCCCTTGATCAGATCAAAAAATCCTGTGGATGCTCTAGAGGCCAAAGTTAATATCCGATTGACTTTAAATTTACACACACTGTTTAAGGTCCTGAGACGAAAAAGCCTACTGATTTTCATCGATTTCAAATAATTACTTCCAGAGTTATCTCCCTTGATCACTTCGAAAAACCTTGTGGCGCTGTAGATGCCAAACTTATAAATCATCCGATTGACTTAAGATTGATACACAGAGTTTAAGGTGTTGAAACGAACAAGTATTTTGATTTTCAATGAATTTTGATAACTGAACAGCTAAATCCATGATGTTAAATGTTTCCTATACTAATTGTTAGCTTGGGGCAAAACTTTATAAAAAGCAAACAAATTCTAATGATTTTCAGATAATTACATAATGAGTTGTTACTCAGATTTTAGTGTATTACAAATGTTTTATTACCAAAAAAAAGTAAAAATATGCGACAACCCTTGTTGACTGCCCGGACGATTTAGCTGCTGTGGGCGTATGTTTCGTTGCCTGGCAACCTATCTTTACAATATCCCGTAATATCCGAGGTAATTGTGTTAGATTTGTAAATTTAACAAATGTGCGATTTATTTTGTAGTGTTTTGCTAACAATCTACAAAATATTCTTTTATAAAGTTTCCTGTATAAATTAGTCGCTTTATATTTGGTTCTGTGTAATTCCTAATTTTGTATGATGAGACACTCATGTTCTATTAAAAATGGGCTTAGTTGGATTTTCACTAATTTGCAAACAAAATATGTGAATTGTTTAGAAAGTTGATTTTAGAAGATTCTATGTTTTTTGTTAAATGATATACAATTGTTTATTGTATTTTTAACAAATTTACAAAATGTCTGAATTATTGGCTGGTATGTGTTTTATGTGCAAGAGTACTGCAGCACACGTAACAAAAACTAATACACAAATGAGATGTAAACGTCTGACATTGTGAGCCATACGAGAAATGCCAACTCTGATATCGTGAGACATTGGAGAAATGCTAACTCTGATATCGTGAGACATTGGAGAAATGCTAACTCTGATATCATGAGACATTGGAGAAATGTTAACACTGATATCGTGAGACATTGGAGAAATGTTAACTCTGATATTGTGCGACATTGGAGAAATGCTAACTCTGATATCGTGAGACATTGGAGAAATGCTATCTCTGATAATGTGAGACATTGGAGAAATGTTAACTCTTATATTGTGAGACACTAGAGAAATGAATCTTCAAGATTGTAATTTTATGAAAACATCTTGGATTAATGTTTGTTTCTTTAATTAAACTTGAAGTCAACATACAGGTAAGTTTATAAAATATGGTTTCAGATTATTATATGAATAATAGAAATAATAGTTTATGGAATCAGTAGTGTTTCAGATCTGTCATTAATTCAAGTGACATCATTTCGATTCCCTACTTGTACGTGACAAGACATCCGATTTCCTCACACTGCTAAAGACCTCTAGCTGGGCGGTCACCTCTGGCTTGCGGCTGTGGTTTCGAGCCCTGGTGTGAGAGTATGTGGCATGGAGATAGGGGCGCCTTCTCAACCTCGTGGGTTTCCTCCGGGCACTCCGGTTTCCTACCACTGCTAAAGACCCCTACGCGCAAGCGAATTATTGAAATAAAATGAAACCATATGTTAGTCCCAAAATGACCTAGTTTGTGTCGAGTGGACGTTAAACCCCATTTCTCTCTCTCTCTCTGCTAAAGACCCCTACAAACAAGTAAATTATTGATATAAAATTAAACCATATGTTAGTCTAGAAATGACCGAGTTTGTGCTGAGTAGATGTTAAACCGAATTCTCTCTCTCTCACTCTAATGCTCCTTTAATATAAATAAAAACAGTATTTTGAACCCAGTGACTATATTTGGAATCAATTGCAACATGAAACCATCGACCAAAGTCTAAATAATACAAACACCACCAATCCTACAATTTAATAAAAAAAATACTTTCCCTCCCAAAGACAATATTTTGAATTATTTGGTTGCTAGGAAAATAGAACACATTCCGTGATTTTATTTAAGTCGAATATTATTGACTTAGTTTATAAATAATTTTGAGTATCTGAGAAGTATTGATATATATATATATATATCCAACTGGTAGTAGTTTTTTTCTTTGATGTCCATAGCAGTTATATCTTATAACAACCTCTCGTGACGTCATCAGAGGTTGATATATTCGGTTCATATCAACCGCTGATGACGTCCTGAGAGGTTGATATTTCATATCAACCGCTGATGACGTCATTACAGGTCGATATATTCGGCTCATATCAACCGCTCTTGACGTAGATGATCGAAATAATACAAAGAACACAGAAATAAAATTTTATTCTTTTGACAATAAAAAAAAAATTGTTTTGGTACAGTTTATAGCATTCAGGACCTAAATAGACGGCGTACTTATCGGCTTATTTAAATCGGTTATCCACACTTCAGTCCATGTCTAAGATATCTTTCAGAATTTTCTTTCTGCCCAAATCATTTCTCCACACATCCCAAGACGTGAAAGTATTTATCACCCAAGAGTTCCTTTGTAAAGTATTTTTGGCTACGGCTACAATCCACTCAAAACAGTCGGTCAAATCTTTCTCTGAACATACCGAAAAGTAACCTTCAGTCACGGTTAATTGTCAGAATTATCGGAAAAGATTGCCTTTTGATCCAAATTTTCTTCAGGCTTTGTATAGATCCTCATCATAGTTGCATTCACATCTATTCTATCGTCAATATGATGACTAAAAAGGATTGATTATTCGTCTGACTTCGTTTTACTATCCATTTTGTTTTAGCTTTCTTCAGTTCAATTACTACTAAATGGCGCCGTATAAACAAACACGTCACGTGCTGTCGAGCAATTAACCAATCACTGTTGCCTTTTTTTAGAAGAGTCCATTAAATTTAAGGGTGAACGTTGTATATGTCAGATATAAACCTACCCTCCCTCGGATTGATATGATAGAGAACACTTGGGCTGCGCCCGCATGTTCTCTATCATATCAACCTCGGGTAGGTTAATATCCTATACATACCGGTACTTGTATATATATAAAGGTGTGTTGTTTCGAGAATTTTAAAGTTTATGATTATTATGTGTTCAATATGACATCATGTAGTGGTGTGTTTATTACTCAGTTACAGTTTAACACATACACTGTAAATGAAATGATATGAAATGGGGTTTAACGTCCTACTGTTCTGCTCCCAACCTGGGCTAATGAAGACGGTCATACGCCATACAGTGTGCTATGAGGGAAGTTTTGCCCGGGCACAGTAGCTTCGGCCTACTCTTATATCGAATTCCAACTGCCAAGGGTTTTTTTAAGTGTATACCAATGTGTACGCAGGACCTCGTTTTTTTGTCCCATCTGAACGACTAGACAGCTGTACTTGTCAGTACCTCCATCTTACCCACTTAGCAACTGTGATACCCCAGTTTAACACATGACACAATTATATGGAATACAAATCACTTGAAGGGTTTACTTCAGTGAGGGGTATCATGGTGACAAAGTTGGCAAGACGCTGGGTTGCTAGCCTGGAGGTCGAGTGTTCGATGTCTGCATTGGCCGAGAAAGTTCTTCCAGATTTTCCTGTGTGGTTTCCCCTTGTCTTGTCAGTGATGCAGGACGTAAGGCTTGACAAGGAAGCTGTCTAGTTGTTTGGATGGTACGGAAAACTGAATTAAAAAATAATGAAATAACATATAACCATTGGTCATATATATCATCATCATCATCGCACTTCTTTCACCTAACTTAAGTGCCCAGATGCTCGTTACAAACTTAATGAACATACAATACGTAATAATAACAAGCCAACAGTTAGGCAGCAGTCCCCTACCGAAATCCCGAAATATAAACATATATATATGAACAGTAGAGTTATAACTAATATCTATGTATATACAGTAGTAAGTTATAGATAAGTTTAAGTATATATGAAGGATGGTGTATCTTCAAGTAGTTGATTAATGTTGATTGTATTATAAACATGTTGAATCTTGTTACCAAATGAAAGCTTTATCTTATCTTAAACAATAGTCACACAAACTGGTCCGAGTCCTATAATCAGATTAACAGTAACAAGAGATTTATACTGTTTCAACATCGAACAGATTAATTATATCTCTTCATATTTTATCTATCATTATTTAAGCTGGTTAAATATACATCTCATGATAACCTATTGTTGTTTTAAATTATTATAGATATATATAGCAAGGAGTGAGTAACTTTCTATTAATAGTTTATATAGAAGGATAACTCATGGTTTCCTTTCACGTTCGTCCGTTCCAATTCATGAAACCTTTATTACGCATCTATCCATTTATCGTAGCAATGATCTCTGTGTTAAAATTATATTTAGAATGTGTTGAACCTGTTCTATCACATATGTGATAATGGCTGACACCAAACATTGTCCTTTAAGTAGCATCAATCATAGAGCATATTTTCAATATGAAATGGTAATACATATATCAATATTTTAAAGGCAGAATATGTTTTATTTTTTATTCTAATATAGCCAATGTTAGGGCTGTATTTGGTTGATTAAAAACTTCTGTGAAGCTGCAAATGGACCATTTAATTGGTCTTTGATTTAGAGACATTGTCTGTATAGTTCCTTCTTTATCTTTAGAAATGCTGATATGTGATTGTTTCCCCTTGTCTGTCATAACATATTATTAATTAAAGATGCATTATGCAAGAGATAAATATGCATATTGCCGATCTTTTTGCTTGACGGGGGGCTGGGGGCGATGGCCTAGTGGTCTAGAGTGCCGCGCTTCGACCTCTAGCTGACCGGTCACCTCTGGCTTGCGGCTGTGGTTTCGAGCCCTGGTGTGAACGTATGTGGCATTGAGATAGGGGCGCCTTCTCAACTTCGTGGGTTTCCTCCGGGCAGTCCGGTTTCCTCCCACTGCTAAAGACCCCTACGCGCAAGCGAATTATTGAAATAAAATTAAAACCAGATGTTAGTCCCAAAATTGTGTCGAGTGGACGTTAAACCCCATTTCTCTCTCTCTCTCTTTTTGCTTGACCTCATTTAGACATTTAATTACATGCCAAGTCCATAAATATAATTGGCAGTATGATATAAAATTGCTTGTTTTATAACTGTTCATGAAAGGGAGACAACTCCATTTATTAAACTGGAGGCAGACCACCATTAATTTCCCCATTGACTTAAATGTTAATTCTGGATTCTTTGCCCATCTCCAACTTTTCCCAAAATTTTCGTTGGGCTGAACGCTTTTCACTACAGACAGATGGACAAATGGCTCTAAAATTTGTATGAGGTTGACCACCAAAATTTTGAAATACACAAACTTGAAGAAGCATATTAAAAACATGTAACTAGTTGCAGTACATAACACTGTAGCCAACCTGATAACTCCATTATCCTTCCGCCTCAAAATCATGAATATTTACCAAAATCTGGCAGAAATTATTAATTCAAACCCTCTTCATCCATTCTTGAACAAAAAATCAATAGGCATGCAAAAGGGGAGAAAAGAAACAGAGAGAGAACGGCTATAAATAGAAGAACTACAATTTGTGGGTATCGAGATGGTGAAATTTAATGGTGTTGGTACTGAGATGGTGAAATTTAATAGTGATCTGTCTCCTATAACTAATATATTGTTGGTGAAAAAATATGAATGCTAATGATAAGGTATTGTGTACATGTACGAGATAGTGGTACACTAAGGGAGATAACTCTATTTAAAGATTTATAATGAGTATTACATTGTCCTTATAAGACATAGAGAAATAGATTTCACTAAAATTTAAACACTGATATGGATATAAGACTTCTGATTGTTATTAACATGCTACTTTTCAAGCAAATAACGATAACTGTATGTGTATTGATAACTGTATGTGTATTGAAACGTAGCATGTTAATAAAATTCAGAAATAGTACATCTAGATGCAAGTTACGAAATGGAGAGAGAGAGAGAAATGGGATTTAACGTCCACTCGACACAAACTAACATATGGTTTCAATTTTATTTCAATAATTCGCATGCGCGTAGGGGTCTTTAGCAGTGGGAGGAAACCAGAGTGCTCGGAGGAAATCCACGAGGTTGAGAAGGCGCCCCTATCTCCATGCCACATACGCTCACACCAGGGTTTGAAACCACAGCCGCAAGCCAAAGGTGACCGGCCAGCTAGAGGTCGAAGCGCGGCACTCTAGACAACTAGGCCATCCCAACCCCCTGTTGCAAAATGGAGTGGACAGTTAGAATTCGATATAAGTGTAGTTCGTAGTGCTTCTGTCCGGGCCAAATTTCCCTCATAGCACACCGTATGGCGTATGCCCGTCTCCATTATCCCAGTTGGTGCAGAACAGGAGGATGTTAAACCCCATTTTATTTCATGTTGTTAGTACATGTGGGGGGTTGGGATGGCCTAGTGGTCTAGAGTGCCGCACTTCGACCTCTAGCTGGCCGGTCACCTCTGGCTTGCGGCTGTGGTTTCGATCCCTGGTGTGAGCATATGTGGCATGGAGATAGGGGGGGCCTTCTCAACCTCGTGGGTTTCCTCCGGGCACTCCGGTTTCCTCACACTGCTAAAGACCCCTACGCGTAGGCGAATTATTGAAATAAAGTTGAAACCTTATGTTGGTCCCAAAATGACCTAGTTTGTGTCAAGTGGACGTTAAACTCCATTTCTCTGTTAGTACATGTAGGTTTAAAATATATAAATAAGAAAGGTGTATATATCTGTATTAGTAGACTTGAAATATTCAATAAAAAAGGTGTGTTTATCTGTATGAGAAAGATGGAAATATATCAATTAGAAAGGTTAGGTGTATATATCTGTTTTAGTAGACTTGAAATATTCAATAAAGACGGTGTGTATATATTTTTATATGTTAGTAAGTTTGAAGGTGTATATATGTTTTTATATATATGTTAGTAAGATTATATATACATGATTTAACAGGATCAGATATTATCTAGTAGTCGTTATCAGTATGATAAATTATATCTACCACTTGACCGATCTCCAGCCATAATTACATACATATAATAGATAATCATACATATAATATTACATACTTACTTGCTACACACCACCTCATTATATTAAAGTGACTGTTTCATTTCCTCTAAGCAGGCTTATTATATTAAAGTGACTGTTTCATTTCCTCCACGCAGGCGTATCATATTAAAGAGACTGTTTCATTTCCTCCACACGAGCTTATCATATTAAAGTGACTGTTTCATTTCCTCCACGCAGGCGTATCATATTAAAGAGACTGTTTCATTTCCTCCACGCAGGCGTATCATATTAAAGAGACTGTTTCATTTCCTCCACACGAGCTTATCATATTAAAGTGACTGTTTCATTTCCTCCACGCAGGCGTATCATATTAAAGAGACTGTTTCATTTCCTCCACGCTGGCTTATCATATTAAAGAGGCTGTTTCATTTCCTCCACATGAGCTTATCATATTAAAGAGACTGTTTCATTTCCTCCACTCAAGGTCACCATATTAAAATGACTGTTTCATTCCTTCCACTCACGCTCACCATATTAAAATGACTGTTTCATTTCCTCCACTCAAGCTCTCCATATTGTATTTCATACAAGAGCTCACCATATTGTTAAGGCGGGAGGTGGGGGGGTGGCCGAATGGTTAAAAGAAGGTCTGTATCATAAAGTCTGTCATTGAGTCAACTGGCATGCTTTCGATTTCCTGGTTGTACGTGACAAGGAGTAGGTTTGCCTGTTCAACCTGGTGGGGTTTCTCCCACTGCTAAAGACCTCTACGTGCATGCGAATTATTGAAAAATTAAACCCTATGTTTGTCCTGATATAACATAAACTTGGATGTGAGAACCAAAGTTAAAGCCTTTCAAATAACAAATCAGTAACAGCCTGATGAATAAACTCAACTATTATTTTTAGAACGATTTCAGCCTATCCCTCGACAATTTTAAAAATCAGTTTCAATATTGTGAAACAAATTCAATCAATACTTGAGATTTCACCTTGCTCACAATAAATTCAAGTATGTTTAAATAAAACACCTAAACCGACATGATGTGGACCAGATTACGTTCTTATGAAGATATTTTATTTCGTGCATCAGTCATTATTTAATCCCCGAGCGTGAGGCAGTCCTTCAAGTTTTATCATAAATTTAAATAAATAAATATTAAAATTGAAACAGTTTCTTAAGTGATTCTAAGCTGCAGTTTTTCAGACAGAAGGTTTTTTTTGGGTAAATATATCCTGTTAGAGTAGCTATTAAAGTGGATGACTTGTTTGTTATATCTCGTCTGATTGCATCTGGTGTAGAGAATCCTTTTGAAAACCCTTAAGTACTTCTGGTTTATGTCCCATACAAAATACTAACCCTAACCCTTTATAAAAGACTGAACTTGGATGCAGTTTACCTTTTTCACCTTTTAAAAGGTTTAGTTTATTTTAAGCAATATTTTATTCATTTGAAAAGGATTGAACAACAGGCAAAGCCTATATAAGCTCTTTTATTTCCAAAGGTGAAAAAAGTTTAGGGTTAGCATTCCCCAAAATTCTCATTTATATAAAGGGACCATTATGGACTCCGGGAATTTCCCGAACATCCCCAACTGTATGACAATTAGCATTCATCAATACAGTGTGCTTTGGAGGGTAATGTTGCCTAGACCACACCTACTGTTCATCCAACTCAAACTTTCAAGTTCTCTTTTAACCCGAATGTCAATGTGCACATAGTCTTTTGTTTTCAACCCATCCAAAAGACTAGATAGGTCTTCTGTTTTTCATTCCAGCCAAAAGACAAGTCAGGTCCTCTGTTTTTCATTCCATCCAAAAGACTAGTCAGGTCCTCTGTTCTCCATGTCTGACAAGAGGGAACATGATTGAAAAATTGAGAAGAACTGAACCCAGGACCTCCAGCCCCTTTCCCACCAAGCCACATGTTGCACTTTTGATTGAATTAGAATGATTTGGTTGGAGCATTTAAAAATCTTTATCTTTCATATTTGTATTATTGAATTATAGTAAAATATTGAAGGGTTATGGTGGGGGAGTGGGGTATATGAATTGTCCGCAGTACACTATAATATTATAGACGATGTTGAAGAAGGGGGTTATAGAAATTGTTCATAGTCCAGAATAATGTAGTAGATATTGAAGAAGGAGGGGAGGGGGTATAGGGTATAGATTAATTTTATAGAAGTTATTGAAGGAGGGGAGGGGGTTATATAAATAAGTTCATCTCAGTAGCACGTGTCAGTTACATGAGTGTGTTGTTTCTGTCAAATAAATCTAGAATCACTGATATCACGGACTGATTGTAGTTAATCTATTAAATATGATTAAAATCTTCCATTATCAATCTCTCTATCTGTAGGACAAGGCTCTTATGTCAATCATATAAACTAGTCTTCTCTATGTGTATCTGTCGGACAAGGCTCTTATGTCAGTCATATTAACCAGTCTTCACAAACTGACATTATCACACGCTCCACTTCTCTGTCGGACAAGCCTCTTGTTTCAGTTATTTCATTGACTGACATTATAAACATCTCTTCAGGTGTCTGACATAAAATAACCACACGAAAAAGTTTAAAAACTTTGTTGATTTTTGCTCTTTGTACGGTATCTAAATTTTTCCTATTTATGTATAGTCAAAAAAAACTATAAATTTTACTATTTGAATGTTTTAGTTTTGGGACCAGTAATTTTGTGTAATGTCACTTGACTGTCAGATAAGTTCTTCAGCTGGTCAAATTCACTGTCAGTTAGACAAAGCTGATCAATATTATTAATAAAGGGAAGTAACTCATTTAAAAGGCTTCAGGCCACTATTCTTGTTGCATGTAACCATATGGTTCTGCAATTCGTTGATTTGACTGACAATCAGTCAAGACTGGCATAATTTACATGACTGAAACTAGAACCCCCTCCAAGGGAAGTAATTAATTTAGAAGGTTTGAGACCACTATTCTGGTATGTACCATAAGGGCAAGGTTTTGCAGTAGGTTGATTTGGCTGTTGGTCAGTCAAAGATCAGTGAAATGAGCGAGTCCCTGTGTGAATAATTCCTGGTTGTACTTTTAATAGAGAAATTAAGAGAGAGAGAGAGAGAGATGGGCTTTAAAGTCCACTCGACACAAACAAGGTCATTTTGGGATTAACATATGGGAGGAAACCGGAGAACCCAGAGAAAAGCCACGAGGTTGGACAGACGACCTTCCTTAATCCTTGTCAAGTACAACCGGGGATTCGAAACCACGCCAGTTGACTCAATGACAGGCATTATGATACAGCGCGCACGTGCTAACCATTCGGCCATCCAGCCCCCCCAATAGAGAAATAAAAGCCAGTGAATTGCTGTAGCCTAGTATTAAGTTGAATATGTTTCAATGATAAAATGAGTAAATAGTTAATCACGGTTATTGTCTTAGATTAGATAAATTTCGGTGAAATCAACAATCATCATTTAAACAAGGGATGAGGGGGTTAGTTATACATGTACCTATATAGATAAACTCACCTGAGTGGAGTAACCTACTGTTATCTACATATTTTTACATGTAACTACGCGTACAATTATTGACGACATCGATGCTGTTCGTCGGACATCTACAATTAACAGTCCAAAGTTTATTTTTGTTCATTGCGTATCATGGATTATAATATTAAGGTACCCGTTTCATTTTCAAGATTTCACGTCAATTCTATCGGAGAAGTTACATTTGAAGAAATAGGTAATTGGTTTTAATTGAAATTATTTTAAAATTTATTTTGATGGAGTCAAAGGATGGAGGAATGGGATGGTGCGATATCGGGGCTAAGATGGATCCATTTTCTATTGCACAATTGTGGGGCCAATTCAGAAAAAACACAAAGAATCTCCACGAAAAAGTGCCATGTTTTTTCTTGAACTTATTTCTGTATAACATTTATTTATATGCCATTTTTATACAGGTGGATAAAATAAAATGGCAATTAGATTTAAAGTGATCAACGCTTATAAGCAGAATTATCAAAGGATTTGAGAATGGGAATATGGTTTAGGTTTAGGGGATGAGGTTGGGAAAAGTACAAATAATTTTTAAAAGTATCTAAATTACATTTTTAAAATTATCCAAATGTATTTTTGAAAGTATCCTAATGTATTTTTGAAAGTACCGGTATCCAAATGTATTTTTTGAAAGTATCCAAATGTATTTTTAAAATTATCGAAATGTACCGGTATTTTTAAAAGTATCTGAATGTATTTTTTGAAAGTATCCAAATGTATTGTTAAAATTATCCGAATGTATTTTTAAAAGTATCCAAATGTATTTTTTAAAGTATTCAAATGTAATTTTTGAAAGTATCCAAATGTATTTTTAAAATTATCCAAATGTAATTTTTTGAAAATGTTTTTAATTAACACATGTATTGTATACATCTTTCTAAAAACAAACTTCAGACTTTTGAACATTTTTAAAACAAATTAATGTTAAAATTTTTGAATTTGTAATAAATAAAGTATTGTTTCGAAAGTTCTTAAAGATATTAGAAAAAAATGGATAATACAAAAAATAGATAATGCAAAATGAATAGATTGAAAATTTCATTCAATTCACTTTATTTTATGCTCAACAAAGTTATTACTGTTTTTAGTTTTGATAAGATGTGGGCATTGATTGGTTATAATCGTAATTAAATGTCCAAACCATTCTAATCTTTGTCAACTCTGAGCTATCTGATGGCCTAGAAAGTTGATTATGATCTTGCCACGTCTATAAATGTCAATTAAAATATATATAAAATATATATAAGGTATAAAGAAAGGCCTACAATAGGCAGATTTACCCCTTGAATAATACATCATTTAACTTAAAACAGCAATTTCATATTTTTTAGTTATATTTTTGAAATATGTTAAAATAAAGCCCTAAAATAGATTGTATCTATAAACAGTCCTACCTTGTTAAAGAATAATCATATAATTCACTATTGCCAGTTGAGAAATTGGCAAAAATATCATTTTCAACTTTAAATTCAAACGTTTGAAGATCACCATTGCATGGAGGGGAATGGGAAAACAAGAGGGGTAATTCAAGTAATTGTGTTATTATTTTCTGTGTCAGGGATTTTTATGCCTGTGAAATATTGCCCATGATTGTATAATAGTGAGTTGACAACCTTTTGAGCAAAAGACATAGAAATAATTATGTTTTGACTTTCTTAGAAAATATGAAATTTCCGCTTTAAAATACATATTGTAGTTTACCAGGAAGGGACCAACCACATTGAAAATACATTATGTAAGATTTAGAGAAGGAACTAGCCATTCTTACTATAATAGTTCGAAAGTACATGTACATAATGTTAAATGAATAATTTGAAAATTTCATTCAAATTACTCTATTGCAAGCAAAGATATTAGCCTTTGAAGGTTTAACAGATGTGTGCAATAATTTCAACCACTGTACTGGTTGTTCGAAGCTAAGTCTTGCTCCTCCAATTTTAGCTTAAATCAAAATATGGCTGAACTGTTCTAATCTTTTTAGTATCAGAGAAATCTGATGCCATTGAGAGTTCATTATGGCCTGGATAAGTTAATTAATGTTTAAATAATAATTTAGAAAACATTTCAGGCCTAAAGAAAGACCTGCAATCAGCAGATTTAGCTCTTGGGCTAATGAAGAGAGCGGAACGGCATTAAAAACATAACACAATAATAAATTGAGCATGGGTGTCTTTAAATAAACTAAACAATGGGGTTTAAGGTCCTACGGTTCTGGGCCCTGTTTCACGAAATTTTAACTTAAGATAAAATCCAATTTTAGTAGATACTTCAATTTTGATTGGCTAAGCACTAAAATCAATCTAATATTATCCAATCAAATTACTAAAATTGGGATCTTATCTTAGTTAAAATTTCGTGAAATAGGCCCCTGCTCAGTACTGGGCTAATGAACACAGGGAAACAGCATTAAAAACATAATGAAAAGTTTGTAGAAATTGAGCATGCGACGTGTGTGTGTCGAGTCGTGTGTTAAAGAATGTATGAAGGTGTTGAACCGACCCCTAAGGAAATTAAATCCAGTGTTTAGTATCTAATACCTATATTAATATGGAGTAATCCGAGAGGGTGTTAATTCTATTATTATTCTTAACTCATGTTTGTACGCACGTCGAGGGATTATTATCAAGTAGATCTTTTGATCTTGTTAACCCGATTACCGTCTAATATATCACCTCTCGGTAACGCACGGTAGCTGTCGTACTTGTGGTTAGTATCATCAGAAAGAGAGATGGTTGAGAAATATGGGGTTTAACATCCACTCTTCACAAAGTAGGTCATTTTGGCATCGGTACTAACATGTGGTTTAATTTTATTTCAAGAAATTTTGGAATTTTACGAATTCGCTTGTACAAGGGGGTTTGTTTAGCTGTCGGGGGAAATCAGATAACCTGTAGAAAACCAAGAAAGTTGGACAGGTCGCCCTGCTCTTTGTCATGTACAAAAAGGGAATCGAAACCATGCCACTTGACTCAGAGAGAGACACAAACTAAGTCATTTCGGGACTAACATATGGTTTAATTTTATTTTGATAATTCGCTTGCGCGTAGGGGTCTTTAGCAGTGGGAGGAAACCGGAGTGCCCGGAGGAAACCCACGAGGTTGAGAAGGCGCCGCTATCTCCATGCCACATACGCTCACACCAGGGATCGAAACCACAGCCGCAAGCCAGAGGTGACCGGCCAGCTAGATGTCGAAGCGCGGCACTCAAGACCACTAGGCCATCCCAACCCCCCTGCCACCTGACTCAATGACAGAACTTATGATCTAACATGTATGTGTTGGACCATTCAATAACCAAACCCTTATCATCAGGAAGCTGATGTTTATACTACAGCATACATGTATATAAGGAAGGATATATTAAAGAGGTATTATGTAAGAGCTAAATCTGTCTAATGAGAATTTTTCCTGGCTTCATATGTTACACAGATTATTAGACATTTATTCAAATGAGAAGCCCGTAAATAAATCTCTAGAGCATAGGATGGCTGAGATATAGAATGGTTTAGAACACTAGCACTGTATAACAGTTTACTGCTAAATGATACTTGACCATTAAGGCTGTTTATACTTTACAAATGTTCCTTGTCAAAACTTAAAACACACCTAATTTTTGCTCAGAACAAAATTATTTGACTGAAATTTCCAATATAATCACTTTTCATTATTTGTTTTTGATTTATTATAGAAAGAACAGTCAGTTCTCTATCTTGCATGGGGGGGGTGGGATGGCCTAGTGGTCTAGAGTGCCGCGCTTCGATCTCTAGCTGGCCGGTCACCTCTGGCTTGCGGCTGTGGTTTCGAGCCCTGGTGTGAGCGTATGTGGCATGGAGATAGGTGGGCCTTCCCAACCTTGTGGGTTTCCTTTGGGCACTTCAGTTTCCTCCCACTGCTAAAGACCCCTACGCGTAAGCGAATTATTGAAATAAAATTGAACCATATGTTAGTCCCAAAATGACCTAGTTTGTGTCAAGTGGACGTTAAACCCAAGCTCTCTCTCTCTCTCTATCTTGCATCATGCATCGTTAATTATTGTTTGATGAGTTTTCGATTGAAATGTAAGGTGCATTAAAGTATGTGAATGTCTTTTGGGATTTTTTTAACCCGTTGCAAATGACATGTTGCGAAAATTGAATCTCTAAAATAAATACCATTTAATTCTGTTCGGTATTTAGAAAGATATTGGGATTTTAAAATTTGTCGACTATTGGCCCGCACCTCTTGTAACCTTGGTAAAATCTCTTGATGGGTATCTTTCCTCTTTTTAATCCAAATGAATTGAAATCTGTTGATATTTTGATTTTTTTATGGCCATCTACAAGCCTATTGAATCTTTCAAACCTACACATTTCACAAATACACATTGAACACTGGTAATCCAATCCCTAAATTGATTGGCAACCAAAATAACTTTTGTTTGCAGCATCAAAGTAACTAGAGTAGGAGCTTAATCAAAATTTTTGACATTTTCACGCATTTTAAACTCCTTAAAAAAAAGAAAAAATGATTCACTAACGTCTGCATGTTCATCTCTTTTTTTTGTATCAGCAATGTAAAAGTAATTTTTTAGTTACTTGTAAATTTTAGTTTCCATGTCAATTAATATTTAATATTTGTGAAAATAAAATGTTAGGGGGATTAAAAGGTTGTTTTGATTAAAAGAAGCTTTCGCTGAGTAGACTTTTATTTTGATCCGTGTTTGCTATGTATGAAGCCATATAAGATATTAGGCATGGTAATGATGATAACATTGAAGTTGTGATTCCCTAAATTACTGTTAAACCATCTTAAATAGACCCTTAAAAATATGAAACCCTTTAGTTTATTTATGATCAGGAGTTGATAATAATCTTTGTGTGTTTAACACTTGAAGAGATATTGTCTAGTTATCAGGGGCCGTCCGCGAAGTGAAACAATAAGAGGCTGGCTTTCAAGTGGGCTCTAATCCCTAAAATCGAGATGCTACGAATTGTTATAAACTTATACATGATGTTACTTGTTGTTTAAAGACGTTTCGATTATCAGGTTTATCGGACGGTGTTATCAAGCTATCAGATTTTTCTCTAAACAAACAAATAGATGGTTTGATTCTAGCAGGGTTTTAGGGGATAAAAGTAGGGGTTTGAGTTAAGGTATTGGTAGTAAAGGCTGAAGGAGTGAAGCTGTAAAGATGTTGATACCAAGTTTAGAAGTTTATAATTATAATGATTCCTGGACGTATTATCAATACCAAGATAATCACACAAATAATTTTCAAAATACAGAATATGAACGATGTCAGTATTCATGTAAGACAATTTTTTCTCTATTTAAAAATCAAACTTACAATTTCTTGAGTAATTCTTAAAATTTTTATAATTTAATTATAATAATAATTTATATATAACACTGAGAGATCCAGCTAATAAGTTGCTCATGGCCGTTCATTACAATTAAGATACATTTACGTAAAACATCAGTTAAAATTTAAAACATTTCACAATTCAAGATATGTTCACGATTTAAAAGCATGGTTAAAAGATTTTTTTTAAAATTGTTCTTAAAAACAATTAATACATGGATCATGATTATTTCAATAAAGTCAATTTATTTTTTTTTCAATTTAAGAAACCGTGATTTTATATATGAGGTTTTTGATGCGAGAAAAATGGACCAATTTTAATTTTGACAAATCAATTTAACATATTTTGAAAAAAGAAATTGAGTAAAATTATGAAATATTCATGTAAAATTTATGTTATTGTATGGGCAATATTGGAAAAATATTTTAGAAATTACTGGACCTTGCCATAAAAAGATAGTGATCTCAAACAATTAAAAAAACTATTCTATATTCTATTCACCGGTCACATCATATCACCAAAGGCAAATTCACATGGGAATATTATTAACAATGTTTAATTATTTTAAGATTAGTTGAAAAATGATATTTCTATTGGAATAATTCAAAATGTCAATCAGTTAAACTCCTAAAAAAAAAAACACACACTTATATGGATATACTACTTGATAGTGATACCTGTATGTGTGTTGAAACGTAGCATGTTAATACTGAAAAATCACATAGAAATTTTAACAATGTTTAATTGTTTTAAGATTTGGTGAAAAAATATTATATCTTATATCTTACATATATCTTAAAATATCAATAATGTGTAACTGCATGGTTAAAAGATGATGGGAAAATTAATAATAACTTACATGTGTTTAAATAAATATTATTTGCAATTATTAAATGAATTGATCTGCGTATTTGGTTTTGAAATTGATATATGTAAGGAATTCTTTTTTTGTTACATCTTTTAAAATATGTAAGGAAAACGAAGGAAAATTGGAGAAATATTTTAGTTACATTTATTTGAGATCTCTGGATTTTTTTGGTGATCTCTGGATTTTCATTGATAAAGTTAAATTCTAAAAGCACTGAGTTGCCTGTTGAACAATATCGTAAAAGAACTGGGATGACCTGAGTATTGTCGAATGTTATCTCCAGTAGCCTGTACAAAGTGTGAAGAAAGCTTTGATCGAAGACCTTGAAGTTTGGAACCCTGCTGAGTATGAGACAATCCTAAACAACAGTTAGATTGTTTTCTTGATGGACTCACATATTTCATAGTTGTTTGCGTCCGAGGCATTAAATGAGGGTGATGGAACCAGTAGCGGATTATCAGTGAGGCTGATGAGGCTGCAGCCTCAGGCCCAAAGATTTTGTAAAAAAAAATTTTTTGGACTTGTCTGATACGATTAAAAACGCATAGACAATGAATGTTAGGGGGGTGGGGTTTAGACCCAACTGAAATCAACATAGGCCCTGACCCGAAATTAATTAGGCCCACGCCTTTTTAAATAGGCCCTCCAGAAACTGTCGCCTCAGGCCTTCGTGGAGCTTAATCCGCCACTGGATGGAACATTTGGTAACACATTGGAAATGACCAAGGTGTGGGAAGGGGAAGGGGAAGGGGAAGAGGTGACGGAATGTCAAGAAGTAGTCTTGTATGCCAAGCTGTGGGTTCATCAGTTTCCTTGTCCCTGACATGTTGACCTGTAGAACACTTGATATCACTTCCTTGTCAATGATATACCGATTATAAAAGTAGCATTGTGTCTTAAATATTTTGTATTAGGATCTCATTTTTTCACATAGCAACATCAATATTGATTGAAATTCACCAATATTGAATTTTAATTTGTGTTTTTAATTTCAAATATTATGGATAATATTATATTTTGTTGCTTTAATTAATATCAACGAAAAACCAAGGACCTGTATATACATATACGTGCACGTAAAAGATCCCTTGGCAGTTGAATGTCGATATAAGAGTAGGCCATTGTGCCGCAGCTTAGGCAAAATTTCCTTCATAGCACACTGTATAGGGTATACCAGTCTTCAATAGCCCTGTTGGAGCAGAACAGTAAGACATTCAACCCCCATTTCATTTCTCTTCAATATCATATCTAGTATGATCGGAAATTGAAGAAAATAATATTCCAAATGCGTTGTTAAATAAAAACATATATACATGGCTCTTTATATCTGTTACATGTAATTAACATGCGTACCCCAGCCGGTACGTAACAAAATTCTCCAAAAAATGAGTTTGACCGGAAATGGAATAAATTTATATTTTATTAAAATGGTTTTAAGGTAACATGAGTACTAATATTACCTTATATCTGGAGTGTTCACATGTCTGTGTATGTTGGTTGATATCTTAAAGAAACACTGAGTAATCATTGTGAAGTGTTATTTTAGGGATAACAAGAAGTACTTATCACCTTATTCAAGTACCTTGTCAATAAACATTACCTTTATAGGGGGTTGTAGGGGTTGTTACCTTTATAAGGGGCTATAGGGTACTACAACTTGCGTATTATGTTGTTTTGCTGTTTTAGCAGGTATTTCTGTATTTAATGTTTCAAACAATTGTTCGAAAACTGTTGAAATTCGTTGAGATTCTATCATAGAAATCTATTGGGTTTCCACTGTGGCGTAGTTTAAAGGAGCTAAATCGCTAATATTTGGGGTCTAGAGATTTACCCAAATGGGTAGCAACGCGTCACCGTCTAGCCTCGTTTTGTAAGTCCCTTGTTAAAAATGGGTCTCAAACGGATTATGGTACACGATTCGTGTACCAATGATATTCTTTTTTAGTTTGTCTTATATATTGGATATCAAAAGCCCATATTTTCCTGGTAAGATCACAACATCAATGTTGAATTAAAATGACAAATAATTTGTGTTTTCATTGTCGAAGATTTTGGATGATATTGAGTTAGAGAATTAGGTACTTTAAATTGGTCTGTCAAGAACAGGAAATGAGTGTTGGGTTTATAATTCTTAGTGTTCCATGCAATTACTCTGTATCTTGTTGATTGACTGTAGGAAAAACAAGTTTATTAGTTATAAATCTGTTGATCAATTGCAGGAAATGTATAATGTGTTTTCCTTTCTATTAAACAAATTTAGGAAAAACAAGTTTATTATTAGTCAGATTGTGAATGCTCTCTACTGACTACATTTACATGTATCGTCTGAGTGTTTTGAAATTAACATCCATGGGATGAAGAAGCCTATTTTCCCGTAATATGTGGGGGTGGTTGGATGGCCGAATGATTAGCACGTGGGTGCTGAATCATAAAGCCTGTCATTGAGTCAACTGACGTGGTTTCGAATCCCCAGTTGTACGTGACAAGGAGTAGGGTCGCCTGTCCATTCTCGTGGGTATACTTCTGGTTCTCCGGTTTCCTCGCACTGCTAAAGACCCCTACGCGCAAGCGAACTATTGAAATAAATGACCTATTTTGTGTCGAGTGGAGGTTTAACCCCATTTCTCCCTCTCTCCTATAATATGTTTTCTCTCAAATCTAATGTTTTAAATATTATCTATATTTTCAGATTCACCTGATTTAAGTGTGCCATGTTTAACGACAGTTCAAGGTTTACCATCAACAAGTCCAACCAATTCTACTGGTCAGGGTGTCAGTCAGTTCTGTGCAATCTGCGGAGATCGTGCAACAGGAAAACATTATGGCGCCTCCAGCTGTGATGGGTGTAAAGGATTCTTCAGAAGATCGGTACGAAAGAGTCACATCTACACTTGCCGATTCAATCGGAACTGTATCGTTGATAAAGATAAAAGAAATCAATGCCGATATTGTCGGTTACGGAAATGTTTCCGAGCTGGGATGAAAAAAGAAGGTAAGTAATGGTCATCAAGCAAACATATACATATTTAATTCCATCTGCAAGGCAAGGTGGCCGTAGTGGAATTGTAAGTAAGAGTTTTCTCTCTTTAACCAGGAGTGTCTGAGTTTGATGCCTTTTAGAAAAATAAACCAGTAATTGAAAACCACTTTTAAACTATGATTAGATCTACACAATTTGCCAAAAAAATTTTAAAAACGTGGTCGGTGAATTGTATTATAAGATAATAAGCTCCCCAAACAATTGTAGTAATCATAGACCAATCTTCCCAATCTTTTTCACAGAGAATTCTTCTGTAACAGATGAGTGTAAACAGCACGTGCGTTGACTGCACACGGCCCTAGTCATTGGCTCAACGGCTCGTGCAATGTTTACTTAACACCTAACTGCTTCGGGCAAAATGATGCATTTTACTCATTTTAATACCCATTTACACTAAATAGGAAATATTTTTTAACTTCAAATACTTCAAACGTCTTTATTTATTTTTCTTTTACCTCAAAAAAATGTTTGAGAATTTAATTTGTCGGAGTAAAAAAGTTAATATGCCGTACTTATTAAGCCTCGTCGATGTCATGCTTATCAGTGATTGTAGCAGCCAAGCGAATATTCACTGCGGGATCAGTAGCAGTGGTTTAACGCTTCAAGGTTAGATCTCAAGGTCTGTGATTGTGTCAATCGTGTCAAGTGGTATGGTTTCGAATCCCAACTTGAATGTGGCAAGGAGTAGGGTCGCCTGTCCAACCTCGTGGGTTTTCTCCGGGTCCTCTGGTTTCTACCCACTGCTAAAGATCCCTACGCTCAAGCGAATTATTTAGATAAAATTAAACAATATGTTAGTCCTGAAGTGATCGACCTAGTTTGTGTCAAGTTGACATTAAACTCTCTCTCTCTCTCTCTCTCTCTCTCTCTCTCTCTCTCTGTGTATAATATACCTGTTTAAATTTGTTGTTTATAGCTGTACAGAATGAGCGAGATAGAATCAGTGTTAGACGAACAAGCTATGAAGATATGACATCTACCGGAGCGTTGGCCTGCAGTACTTTATTAAACGCGGAAATGTTGTCACGGCAGGTAAAACTATAAAACTTCTTTATACAATCAATTTAAACTCAACTTCAGGTTTTAGTGGTACCGGAACTAGTACACAACATTTTTAACTTTGTGCTCTGCATATTTTATAAATATGAATAAAAAAACAGAAGAAATTGCAATCTGTGGCTGGCAAGTCCTGAATTTGTGCCTGAAAATGTTGGGTGTTTGACAGTGATCGGTGCCTTACAGTTTTTCTCGACATCTTACAGGCCATTTTTTATATGTTCCTATTCTTTATTGACAAAGTGGAAGGCACTAGAGAAATTGTAACTGACAAGGCCTGAATTTGTGTTGGAGAATGTCAGTGCCTGAAGATGTTTGTGACAGGTTCCTTACTCACCTCTGGCTTGCGGCTGTGGTTTCAAACCCTGGTGTGAGCGTATGTGGCATGGAGATAGGGGCGCCTTCTCAACCTCGTGGGTTTCCTCCAGGCACTTCGGTTTCCTCCCACGGCTAAAGGCCCCTACGCGCAAGCGAATTATTGAAATAAAATTGAAACCATATGTTAGTCCCAAAATGACATGGTTGTGTTGAGTGGACGTTAAACCCCATTTCTCTCTCTCTCTCTCTCCCTTACTCACATGTTTGTGTTATCATTTGAGACAAGATGATGTAGTTATTTTTTTTTATCCTGTTTATGATAGAATTTTATGTTAACATATTTTAACTTTTCTTTTATTTACTAGATATCAGCTCCAATAACATATCATGATTTATCAGCGCGTAAGATAGCTCAGGCGAACGATGTTTGTGAATCTATGAAACAACAGCTACTGATACTAGTAGAATGGGCTAAATATATACCTAGTTTCTGTGAACTACCACTCGATGATCAGGTTAGTAGGTTGTTTGTTAGTTTCTGTGAACTACCTCTGCATGATCAGATTAGTGTTGTTACTGTTTGTGTGTTTCTGTTTATGTGTTACTGTTTGTGTGTTTGTTTATTTGATGTTGTTTGTTTGTTTGTACTATTTGTTGGGATGTTTGCTCGTGGTTGTGAACTACTTCTTCATGATCAGATCAGTGTTGTTGTTACCATTTGTCTGTTTCTGTTAGTTCAAGTCTATAATCTGGTCACTTGTTCATTTAATAAATTAATTTATTTCTAAGCAAAGACTGGTCAATTTAATGTAATATTATGAAAGAGGTATGCCTACCTAATCAGGTGCAGTTATCCAGGCAAAATATTACAATTAATTATACTTTTTCAGGTGGCGTTATTACGAGCTCACGCAGGTGAACATCTGGTACTGGGCGTGGCTAAAAGATCCCTTGAAGTTAATGAAGTACTGTTATTAGGTAACGATGCTGTGATACCACGAACAGCCGCTGATATGGATATTGGTCGTATAGCGGGTAGAATATTAGATGAATTAGTTCAACCATTAAGAGAGATACAGATTGATGATACAGAATTCGCCTGCATTAAAGCCATTGTCTTCTTCGATCCAGGTAAATTGAAATGAAATGGTTTTTAACATCTCATGATGAAATGGGGGTTAACGTCTGTTGAAATGGGGGTTTAACGTCTCATGTTGAAATGGGGGTTTAACGTCTCATGTTGAAATGGGGGTTAATGTCTCATAATGAAATATGTTTAACGTCTCATGGAATGGGGTTTAACATCTCATGATGAAATGGGGGTTAACGTCTCATGGAATGGGGTTTAACGTCTCATTGTGAAATGTGGGTTTTAACGTCTCATGTTGAAATGGGGGTTTAACGTCTCATATTGAAATGGGGGTTTAACGTCTCATGATGAAATGGGGGTTAACATCTCATGGAATGGGGTTAACGTCTCATGATGAAATGGGGGTTAACGTCTCATTGTGAAATGTGGGTTTTAATGTCTCATGTTGGGGGTTTAACGTCTCATGATGAAATGGGGGTTAACGTCTCATGGAATTGGGTTTAACGTCTCATTGTGAAATGTGGGTTTTAACGTCTCATGTTGAAATGGGGGTTAACGTCTCATGTTGAAATGGGGGTTTAACGTCTCATGATGAAATGGGGGTTAACATCTCATGGAATGGGGTTAATGTCTCATAATGAAATATGGTTAACGTCTCATGAAGTAGTGTTTAACATCTCATAATGAAATGCAGTTTAACGTCTCATAATGGAAGAGTGTTTAACATCTCATAATGGAAGAGTGTTTAACGTCTCATAATGAAATGCAGTTTAACGTCTTATTGTAAAATGGGGTTTGATGTCGTACTCTTCTCCAACAAATGAGAAAATGAAATATAGCTGGTAACTTTTTAAGAATTTCTGTTTGTGTTTTTCAGATGCACGAGGATTAAACGACAAACAAAGAATAAAAACATTTAGATATCAGGTTCATATGAACCTAGAGGACTATATTAACGATCGACAATATGATTCTAGGGGCCGCTTCGGTGAAATCCTCCTTCTACTTCCAGCCCTACAGAGTATTACATGGCAGATGATTGAACAAATTCAATTTGCCAAATTATTCGGAATGGCCAAAATCGATAACTTACTTCAAGAAATGTTACTAGGGGGTAAGCAGCAATCAATTTGTAGTACTTACTGGTCTGGTCCTTACTTGTCATCAATATTTTCTGGTGTGGTTCCCCCTTGTCAGTGATGCAGGACGGAGGGCCTGACAAGGATAGTTGTGTAGTCGTTCAGATGGAAAGAAAAAACGAGGTCCTGTGTACACACTGGCGTGCACGTTGGAATTTTATTTAAGAGCTAGTCGTAATGCCGCTGTTCAGACGCAATTTCTCTCATAGCACACCGTATGGTGTATGCCTGTTTTCATTAGCCCAGTTCAAAGCAGAACCAATCTAATTAAAATATAGATCTATATTTCGTTTCGTTTTTTATACTTTCGATGGCCTACACTCATGTAGATCTAACAAGTTATACTGGGAGCTCACGTTCTATGACGTCAGGTATCAAGCACGGGACATTTGACCCGATAACGTCAGTCATTCGATTAACCAATTAGCGACCGCCATGCTTTTTAAAATCTACTTTTGTTTTGTTTTGATTTCTATCCGCTGGTGTTAGTATAGACATCATTGGCTGGTAATATCTACCCACAGTTCCACGCATGAAAAGGTCAAACGGTCGATTCGACAGACCATTTGATTGGCTGACCCCTCATTTCAGGCAGAACACCAGTTAAATAACAAGTCCTCCAGATCCAAGAGTAGTGAAGACAAGTAAAAACGAAATTTTGAACTATGAAAAACGAAACGAAATTGGATCTATGTTTTAATCAGATTGAAGCAGAACAGTAGGACGTTAAACCCCAATCCATTTCATTTCTCACTTGTCAAGGTTGATGTCAGTGGATGGTCCAATAAAAAAAACTCTGAGGTCAGCTTGTGTAAATGAAGGGTAGTCAGATATGCCACTGCTTGGGTAAAATTTCCCTTGTTGCACACTGTCCGTTTTCATTAGCCTGGTTAATCTAAGAGATTATTTAAAATGTTCTTTCTGTACTTTCAGGGGCCAACAGCAGTGAAAATAACTCACAAGTTCAATCTCAAGACGCGATGTCCAATCCCATGTTGTCCACAAGTGCCTTCCCAGATGCCCTTGGTACTGTCACATCCCAAGGTGAACTGTTACAGAACACGGAAGCGCTACATTTAAACACGAACCATCCAGGAACGGTTAGTCCCATCGGACACAGTCCTACCATGGACCCACAGATGCAGGCATGCTTAATTCAGTCTCATTCTCAAACTCCGCCTCCGGTTGTCCTTAGCAACAACAACAACGAACCAATCGCCTTGAATATGACAAATGAGAGTCATCACATTCCAAATGGCCATCATGGAACGAGTAACTGTTCTCCCCGGATTTCACCGGTCCCCGAATCTTACAAGATGTCTCAACAGCAGACAACATCCTCACGAACCACACATTTCAAACAGGAAGTGTCCTAATATATAGGCATAATTTGTTGTTAATTTTTTGTTGTTATATGAATCACTTCTGGGATTATTGATATGAGGTACAGACACTGCAGCAGGAAAACTTGTCAGCGATATCTTCCTCCTTGGAAGCAGCTGTTAGGCCTCATGAATGAATGAAACAATGAATTTCCAAATTGAATAAGAAAAAGTACAGACACCTTGACTCAATCGTTAGCCCCAAAACGTGGGAGGCATGACATAGGTGGGGCTTGATTGTCATTTTGGAACAATAGAATTACAAACGAGTAACACAGTATTTCGTCCTGCCACTGTTCCGCTTGAGCAGAATCAAATATTTCAGGTATGGCGATTGGTCAATACGAGCAGAATGAAATGTTTCAGCTATGGCGATTTGGTTTTGTATCATATTCAGTTGATGCATGCCATGTTGCCTGAAATTCTCAATTGATACCTTCTAATTGAAGACAAAAGTGCCGTACCTTTTGATTATAATCCCAGAGGAAGTTTTGTTGATAGAATCCAGAAATATAATGAAATTTTTATGTGCTTTTTTGTAGGTTTTTTTTTGATATTGTATATACATATTACAGCGTTCCCTAGGGAACTGGTATTATTTGTTTTAATGTGTTGTTATATTATTGTAATTATAAAATAGAAATAGTTTGTAATTATTTCTCTAAAATATTACAGAGCTTTCATTTTAATCAGAATTAATCGGACATGTCTTGCTGCAGGAGTTTTATGTCTGCTGGTGCTATAAACCAGCTTTCTTTTCATTGTTATAATTCTGATTCGAGAGACAGTAGGACGAAGAATTTAATATATTCAGTTTGGTTTTCAATTTTTATTTAATATTACTATAATTAATGTTTTAATTAATTTTAATTAATTTACTAATTGGAAGGAACTAAGTTGTTGAATACAGAAAGGATGAATTTAGTATCTTAGTTGTTTTGTGTTCTTATTTGATCACTTACAAGCAGGCCAGTATTAATTCTATAACATTGGTACATGTAGATACTGACTCAATCTGATTAAAACACAGTTACTATTTCATTTCATTTTTTACAGTTCAAAATTTTGTTTTACTTTTCTTTACTACACCAGGATCTGGAAGAGTTGTCATCAGGCACAGATTCAGTGTGTGTGTGTGGGGTGGGGGCAGGGGGCCGTGGCATTCAGCCCCAGTGACATAGTTGATTTTCATTTTCGTTTGCTTAATGTTGTAGTTCACATATCTGCTCTTTAATAGATGATATAAACATGATTTTTGCATTGTCTCTGCCCAAGCAATCCAAGGTTGCAACATATTACCCTTTGCTCCAATGTATGGCCTCTCCCCCCCCCCCTTTCGACAAAATCCTGGATCCGGGCCTTGTTATATAACCAGCATTCTAATGATGTTTATTATTTTGAAATATACCTATCAATGGCATTAATTAATATATACAGATTATTTTTGTGTTATTACCTTACTGCCAGTAGTCTGTTCATATTATGAGTAGTAGATAGCATCCATTTTCAAGGTTGCTATTCTTAACTACCATAGAAATAGGTTGCCGTCTGACTTTTTGTTTCAATTCTCGGTTGGTATGTGACTAGGAGTACTGTTCCCTTTCCAACTTTCTGGGTTTTCTCAGGGTCCTTCAGTGTCCTCCAACTGCTAAGGAGCCCTATGAGCAAGCTTATAATTGAAATAAAATTGAATCATATGTTAGTCTCGAAATGACCTAGTTTGTGTCAAGTGGACGTTAAACCCCAATTCTCTCTGTCTCTCTCTCTTCTATCTGACTTATAGACATCGTCACAAACTATATAGATTATTGCCCAGTATCAACCACTGCTTATCTTGTGCACCTGAAATTCAAAAGGTGGTTATTATTGGTCAGCATGATGGCGATATCAACCTCTTATGAATACGGTAACCGAGGAGGGGGGGGGGGATAGAAATAGCATTTATGCTGAAAGGCTGATGGAGAGTTATTAAAACTGTTCTAGCTATTAATGCCAATGCAAAAAAAAAATGTTGATCATCTTTTTTGCCCCAACTTTTTTTGTAAAAGTAAAGTCGTATATTTGCATAAATATGTCAATCACTAAAAGAAAAGGAAAAGCTTGTGCTTTAGATGACAAGTTCTGTCATTGAGTCAAGCTTTGTGGTTCCCATGGCAAGCTTGTACAGGGGTTTCCTCCCAATCTCAAGTGATTTATTGAAAATAGACTAGGTTTTATGTTTCCTGTATTTTCTGGGTGCGTTGTGGTCAAATTTGGAGAAAATATAAACATATATAAATATAAACTTGTTTTTTGGACTTGGACGATCAAAGATTGTTTATTATGTGCATTCATCAAACCCTGAAATTATCTTTAATATAAATCAAGTGCATAATGGCTGTCACGATGATTGTTTGTGGCTAAATGATATTTGCAGTACACAGTTCTTGAAAATAGTTCAAGCCAGTTTTGCTCAACACAAACAGTCTTCGAGAATTGTGTTTGCCTGTGTAGTAGCATTTGTAACTATACACTGTCAAATTACTACAAATCTTTGTTGTTTTCTTTATGTATATATTTATATATATATTGTGTTGTTTATATTTTGTTCTATGCATCAATGGCAGATAATTATACTATGCTCAATATAGAATTATGGCCAGTGTTATGTATTTCCAGACACAGATATAGACACCACAGATGGGCAGGGGGGATAACTCTTAGCACTCTGTGACATAACAGGACCTAAATTTAGACACCACAATGAATGGGTGCACCAGTTGTGTGGTGGGGGGTGGAATTCAAAAAGCGTAACTGTTCATTGCATGTCTTTATTTTGGAATCAATTATTTATATAAACTGTTATTTAAGGATTGGTTATCAGGACAAGGCAATAACCAACTCTCTAGATCATCTTGCATGGCAGAGATTTAAATTGATTAAGATGTCTGCTACATTTTAAAATTTTCCTGATAAAATGAACAAATGAGACTAAGAAGGGTTTTTTTGGGTTTTTTTTTTATAAGCAATAATTTTATTCAGATTTCTATCTGAATAGGGATTGGAGAACAGGCCTAGCCTGTATTAAATTAAACCTTTCTCCCTAAAGGGTTTCACTCCTTGAAGTCAGCATGCTTGCCACCATTGAAAGGACATGTATTATTCTTCAAAAACTGATTTAACTTAAGACATGTTATTGTTAAAACTGTACCAGTAGTGCTTCTCAAGATTTAATTAATTCTGGAAGATTCAAGACTCTTTTATATGTCCATTGTAATTGGTTTGATTTGTTGAAAAAAGTGCAATTTAAGCCAATCAGAATTGTTTTTGCATAAGCAATAGTGAAATATAAGTAAATAGTATATTTTTTATAATATTGAAAATAGAATAACAGAGTTCTGTAAATATCGTGCTAATTAAAATTAGATCATTATTTCTCACCGGTTTTAATTATTTTTTAATCTACAGACAGTGGTCCACCAGGGAGTCGGTTGCTGTTCACTGACCAGTTGCTACAGCTGATCAGCAAGATCATTTGATAAAGTTTCAATGGCATTTAGTCGTAATTGAACTTGAGTATACAGGTCACAATTCTATGTCTCAGGGGCGATGGGTGGGCGCATGGTGAGCGTGGGCGCGCAGTATCATACAGCCTGCCATTGAGTCAACTGGCATGATTTTGAATCCCCGGTTGCACGTGGCAAGGAGTAGCGTCGTCTGTCCAACTGTGGGTTTCCTCCAGGTACTCAGGTTTCCTCCCACTGCTAAAGACCCCTACGCGCAAGCGAACTATTGAAATAAAATCAAACCATATGTTAGTCCCGAAATGACCTAGTTTGTGTTGAGTTGATGTTAAACCCCATTTCTCTCTCTATCTCTCTCTCTCTCGCTCAGTTATAAGGAATAATTGTATTCCATAGAATTGTAACCTGTATGATCAGCTAAAGATATATATTTTTTAGGTATTTATTCACCTCATTCAACACCGAACACTTGACACCTGTAGGAGTAGGGTTGCTCTCCCATGGAAAAGTTGATTTCCTTGCATCTGAAGCCATTTCTGAAGGAAATTTATTCTTTTGAATGTTAGACTCCCTCCATAGTTTCTCACGTACAGACCCCAAATGTGCAGGGTCTGCTCTTGCCCGACACCCACACCCACTCGTCTTAGTATTGTCCTACAGCCATGTCTATTTCAGCAGCCAGGAGTAGGTTTCTAGCAGGAATATTCCCTCAGATATACCAGAAAGTGACAAGGATACAGCTATTTCCCAAAAAGTCCCAGGAACCAAGGGAGAACACCAACACCTCACCACTAAAAATTAATGTCCCAGGGACCAAAGGGAGAACACCAACACCTCACCCCTAAAATATCCCAGGAACCAAGGGAGAACACCAACACCCCATGCCTTAAATGTCCTAGGAACCAAGGAAGAACACCAACACCCCACGCCTTAAATGTCCTAGGAACCAAGGGAGAACACCAACACCCCACCCCTAAAATGTTCCGGGGACCAAAGGAGAACACCAACACCCCACCCCTAAAATGTTCCAGGGACCAAAGGAGAACACCAACACCCCACCCCTAAAAAGTCCAAGGGACCAAAGGAGAACGCCAAAACCTCACCCTTAAAATGTCCCAGGGACCCAAGGAGAACACCAACAGCCCACCCCTAAAATGTCCCAGGGACCTATGGGAGAACACCAACACCCCACCCCTAAAATGTCCTAGGGCCCAAAGGAGAACACCAACACCCCACCCCTAAAAAGTCCCAGGGACCAAAGGAGAACGCCAACACCTCACCCCTAAAATGTCTCAGGGACCAAAGGAGAACACCAACGCCCAACCCCTCAATGTCCCAGGGACCTATGGGAGAACACCAACACCCCACCCCTAAAATGTCCTAGGGCCCTGGAATGAGGAAGAACACCAACACCACATGCCTAAAATGTCCTAGGGACCAAAGGAGAACACCAAATTCCACCCCTAAAATGTCCCAGGGACTTAAGGAGACCTCAACACCCCACCAGAAAATTTTTAATCTGTTGATCCACTCATAATATTGCTCCCTCACCACTACAGATTGATTAAAATGGAGGATTTAGTGTCCAACTTTTCTGCATCAACTTCGAAATGAAATGAAATGAAATGGGGTTTAACGTCCTGCTCTTATGCACCTAACCTGAGCTAATGGAAGACGGGCATACGCCATACAGTGTGCTATGAGGGTAATTTTGCCCGGGCAGCGGCGCTACGGCGTACTCTTATATCGAATTCCAACTGCCAAGGGATCTTTTACGTGCACTCCAATGTGTACACGGGACTTAGGTTTTTTGTCCCATCCGAACGACTAGGCAGCTGTCCTTGTCAGGCCCTCCTTCTGCATCACTGACAAGGGGAAATCACGCCGGAAAATCGAGATGAACTTTCTCGGCCAATGCAGGGATCGAACACCCGACCTCCAGGCTAGCGAACCAGTGCCTTATCCACTTAGCCACCGTGATTCCCGCATCAACTTCGAAGTCTTGGCTAATGAAGATGGTGTTCTACGGAATCTGCACATCTAAATACTTATCATTTAGCTGTTCTTGTCTGCAATACCACTCTCGATGGAAGCGGAAGTTAAGGTGTCTGTTCTATTTAAAGTCTAGAATATTGTAATTGCTCAGAATTTCCCAATTTGATACAGATCGTCATTGGTTAAGTTAAAGACTACAGGCCTACAATTAGAACATTTTCACAGCTTTAAGCGTCAGGAGCTATATCAAGTGACGAGTTCACCTTTAATATAGGATTGATGTGGAATAAGGCGGTAATGCTATTCACATTATGTTTGTTCCATGTTCGTGGGGTTGGGTGGCCGAATGGTTAATTAGCGTGTGCACGTTGTATCACTAGGTCTGTACGTCATTGAGTCAACTAGCGTGGTTCTGACTTAGATTGTGTAAGAGTTTTTGAATTTAGATTTTTTGATAGGTTTTGATTAGTATTCATGTTGATCAGGCCTAAAAAATAAAACTGTCCTCTTCCTGTTCAATATTTTAATTAGTTGAGCTCTTAATTTGTAGATTTAAATCATAGATTGATTCAATGGGAAGAGAATTATTAGTCGCAGTCTCAATCCATGGGCATTAAAATAGATTTATCTCCCTTGCATAAACTTAACAATAACACGGAAGCATCTATGGTTGATATGTTGAAGTAAAAGTATTGTTGTGGATTACTAGCCAGTACCAGAATCAAATGTGTTGGGTCAGATACCGTATTTGAGTGATATAAAGTGGAGACAGCCTGATAACACATTGTCGGCCATTAGGCCATCGCAGGTCGATACTGGGTTGAAATAAGTCGGTCTTTGATATTTCATTTCCTATTATGTTCATGTTGAGTTATATTCTTCCAACAAACAGTACAATTAGAATAGTACAAACAATTTTTTGAGCTCAATTGTAGTGAGAGGCATTATATTATATACCGTTACTAGATGAAATATTGGATATGTCTGATGTATTACATTGAAAAGCACGTGCTGGATAGTGTCTGTATTTTAAGTTGTTAAACGGTCTCGAGCTAAAGACATTGCGTAATACCGGTACTAATATATTAAAACAACCACTAACACCTCGTGCAGTAATTGGTAGGCCTACATGAATTGTGTACCGTAGTGGGTTTCAGCGTTATGTAACAAGTGACAAGAAAGAACAAGACTAGATAGGCTATATTCTGCAACTCATGTCAAATGGTGACGCCATAACTTATCTGGAGTGCATGCGCATAGACTGGAATAACCAGACACTAGAAATTGCCATTCGATTGAGACTCATGCCGTATTTTGCTGAACATAACTGATTTGAAATTAGAGTCAAAATGGAAACCGTTTTAATGTAAATCAGTTTATTGAGATTACATTAGTATATGCGTTACGATCCATTTGGGTCAACTTCCAGGTCCCAAATATTAGCGATTTAACTCCTTTTAATGCTTCGATCATTTGTACTATTAAATAAGTCCATTACATCACGACTTAACACAACACAGTTCTATGGATAACAACTATAATATACACATGACGTGTCGACAAGAATACACTAGTCGTTATCCTGGTTGGGGTTGTCGAAACCTTGTGTGTATATAATATAGTTTTTGTTATCCATAGAACTGTGTTGTGTTATATTGAATCGCTAAATGCCATTCAAAGATTACATCACAACTGATCAGTTTTCCTGGTTGGGGTTGTCTCTCTATTTTTTCCTGAAGTTCATTATTTTTTCCGAGGTTCCTTACTATCTTTAATGTAGGATTCTGCCGACTTCCCTATGTCAGACAGTAAATTTGACAGATATATATCTAGCTGTATTGTAGAAGACAGTTCCTCATGAACAGATCAGCAACGTTATTTTGACTGGGTTCTTGTGTATTTTAACTTAGAATTTATTTTGACTGGGTTCTTGTGTATTTCGACTTTGAACTTAGCTTCCCTTTTAGTTACGTGCGAGTAAGGGGTATCTCTGGATTGTCAGCATTATCATTGCTTGATAATGACTAGAGAAGCCTAGTTGAAACGTCGCTCAGTAATAAGCAGTAATTGTATTCCATAGAATTGTGACCTATAATTGTGACCTGTACCTGGAAATCATGGTGGCTAAGTGGATAAGGCGCTGGTTCGCTAGCCTGGAGGTCGGGTGTTCGATCCCTGCATTGGCCGAGAAAGTTCATCTCGATTTTCCGGCGTGATTTCCCCTCGTCAGTGATACAGAAGGAGGGCCTGACGAGGACAGCTGCCTAGTCGTTCGGATGGGACGAAAAACCGAGGTCCCGTGTACACATTGGAGTGCACGTAAAAGATCCCTTGGTCCTCCAGTTTCCTCCCAAGGCTAAAGACCCCTATGTGCAAGCGAAATTAAACTGAACCAAAGGTTAGTGCCAAAATGACCAAATGACCTAGTTTGTGACGAGTGTGGGAGTCACGGTGGCTAAGTGGGTAAGGTGCAAGAACGCTAGCCAAGAAAGTTCATCCAGATTTTCCAGCACGGTTCCCCCTTTTCAGTGATACAGGATGGAGCACTTGACAGATGGGACAAAAAAACGAGGTCCTGTGCATACATTGGCGTGTACATAAAAGATTCCTTGACAGTTGGAATTCCATTTAAGAGTAGGCCGTAGTGCCGCTGCCCAGGCAAAATTTCCCTCATAGCACACTGTATGGCGTATGCCCGTCTTCCATTAGCCCAGGTTAGGTGCATAAGAGTAGGACGTTAAACCCCATTTTATTTCATTTCATTTTGTGACCTGTACACTGAATTTGTTAGTCTTGTAAGAAACAAAGCACAAAATATCTATAAGGCTAATGAAGACGGGCATAGACCATACAGTGTGCTATGAGGGAAAGTTTGCCCGGGCAGCGGTGCTTTGGCCTACTCTTATATCAAATTCCAACTTCAGGGGATCTTTTACGTGCACGCCAATGTGTACATGGGACCTCGTTTTTTTGTCCCCTCCGAACGACTAGACAGCTGTCCTTGTCAGGCCCTCCTTCCTGCATCACTGACAAGAGGAATCCATGCAGGAAAATCTGGATGAACTTTCTCGTCCAATGCAGGGATCGAACACCTGGCCTCCAGGCTAGCGAGCCAGCATCTTACCCATTAGCCACGTGATTCAGCTAACTTTCTCCATAAATTTTCTCTTATATTTGGGAAAGGGACAATGGTGGCTTAATGTTGGTATGTAACATTAGTTTCCTTTGATTAAAATATTGTAATTTTAGACAGTGTACCAAGATACTGATTTTATTACCATTTCAAAACGTTAAAAGATAATTCTTCAAATGAAATATATGGATATGGAAGTCTCCAATATATCAAGAAATGTTGGTGATCCAAAATTACTCCTGAAACGTTTCTACGAGCTACAAACAGAAAGAGTTCAAACTTATAAAATGTTTGAAGAGTAAGTGGTGTTTGATACTTATTTTGCATATCTTTGGGGGGTTTGGGATGGCCTAGTGGTCTAGAGTGCCGCGCTTCGACCTCTAGCCGGCCGGTCACCTCTGGCTTGCGGCTGTGGTTTCGATCCCTGGAGTGAGCGTATGTGGCATGGAGATAGGGGCGCCTTGTCAACCTCGTGGGTTTCCTCCGGGCACTCCTGGTTTCCTCCCACTGCTAAAGATCCCTAGGCACAAGAGAATTATTGAAATAAAATTGAAACCAGATGTTAGTCCCAAAATGACCTAGTTTGTGTCGAGTGGACGTTAAACCCCATTTCTCTCTCTCTCTGCGTATCTTTGAAAGACATAATGGTGTGGTATAAGATTGGTGATCACCACAAATTAACATAGTAATAATAATGTTTATTTGAATTCAGTAATCAACCACTTTAGGCCAATCTGTTTCACAGAGAATTACTTACGAATTAACTCTGTAACAGATGAGTGTAAACAACACGTGCGTTGACTGCACACGGCGCCAGTCATTGGCTCAACAGCTCGTGCAATGTTTACTTAACACCTAACTGCTTCGGGCAAAATGATGCATTTTACTCATTTTAATACCCATTTACACTAAATAGGAAATGTTTTTTAACTTCAAATGTCTTTATTTATTTTTCTTTTTTTATTACCTCAAAAAAATGTTTGAGAATTTAATTTGTCGGAGTGAAAAAGTTAATATGCCGTACTTATTAAGCCTCGTCGATGTCATGCTTATCAGTGATTGTAGCGGCCAAGCGAATATTCACTGCAGGATCAGTTTGAATTTAGGCTGCTAGACATACATTATACAAGAGCTAAATCAGCCTATTGCAGGTCTTTCTTTAGGCCTGAAATGTTATATAAACTAATTAAGACATTTATTAAAGACCTTAATCATCTCTCGATGTCATCTTATGTGTCAGATTTTCACTGCATTTGAATCTGATTTCCTGCACATTGCTCATTAATGATTTAATCCAAAAATGGATAATCAAGACTTTGTCTTTTATCGTACCGACTTTAGTAATGATGATCAAGGCAAGGCCCAAAATCAAATTACAGTGGAATTTTCAGTATAATTATTCCCTTTACGTTATTTAGTTTTTAATTATTATAGGGGGGGGGGGGTGGCCTAGTGGTCTAGAGTACCGTGCTTCGACCTCTAGCTGGCCGGTCACCTCTGGCTTGCGGCTGTGGTTTCGATCCCTGGTGTGAGCGTATGTGGCATGGAGGTAGGGGCGTCTTCTCAACCTCGTGGGTTTTCTATGGGCACTCCGGGTTTCCTCTCACTCCTAAAGACCCCTACGCGCAAGCGAATTATGGAAATAAAATTGAAACCATATGTTAGTCCCAAAATGACCTAGTTTGTGTTGAGTGGACGTTAAACCCATTTCTCTCTCTCTCTCTCTCTCTCTCTCTTTAATTATTATAGTGAGAACTGCCAGCTCTATATCTAATCGTCCATAATGTAAGATAAAAAACCTAGTCTCGATTATCCGTTTTTTTTTTATTTAATTATCAGCAGCAGACCAGGTTCTAATCTAGTGCTTATAGCATGCTAGCGATGAGATCGAGAGTTAATTATGGTCTGGATAAGTTAATTGATGTCTGCCTAATAATTTAGATAACATTTTAGACGTAAAGAAATATCTACAATTGAAAGATTTAACTCTTGCATAATGTATGTTTTATGAGGTTAGTTAATATTTGGATAATAATTAGCTTACATGTTATTTGTTACTAAATATTGTATAATCTAGCTAACATGCTTTGGATAATAATTAGCTTTAATTACATGTCATTTGTTACTAAATATTGTGTAATCTAGCTAACATGCTTTGAGGTCATTCTTAAAAGTTGAAGCATACATACAAATAACATCTATGCATACTTCAAATGAATGAAAGAGGGCTTAACTTTCTACATTTTTAAGGGGGGGGGTTGGGATGGCCTTGTGGTCTAGAGTGCCGCGCTTCGACCTCTAGCTGGCCGGTCACCTCTGGCTTGCGACTGTGGTTTCGAGCCCTGGTGTGAGGGTATGTGGCATGGAGATAGGGGCGCCTTCTCAACCTCGCGGGTTTCCTCCGGGCACTCCGGTTTCCTCCCACTGCTAAAGACTCCTACGCGCAAGCGAATTATTGAAATAGAATGAAACCATATGTTAGTCCCAAAATGACCTAGTTTGTGTCGAGTGGACGTTAAACCCCATTTCTCTCTCTATCTCTCTCTTTCTACATTTTTCACCTACATTGTATTGGGCTAACGAAATGAAATGGGGTTTAACGTCCTACTTTCTTCTCCTAACCGGTTTTCATGAAGACGGGCGTACACCATACAGTGCGACGCTACGGCCTACTCTTTTATCGAATTCAAACTGCCAAGGGATCTTTTCCGTACGTGCCAATGTGTACACAGGACCTCGGTTTTTCATCCCATCCAAATGACTAGACAGCTGTCCTTGTCAGGCCCTCTGTCCTGAACCACTGACAAGGGCAAACCACGCCGGAAAATGTGGATGAACTTTCTCGGTCAATGCAGGGATCGAATACCCAACCTCCAGGCTAGCGAGCCAGCTTCTTATTCACTTAGCCACGTGATCCCCCAAACTAATGAAGACTTAGTGTGTATTTAAAAGAAGATAAAAGTATGTTTATCTATGAAAGAATTGTTTTTTTCAGAGGTTTTCAAGCTTATTTAAACAGTGCACCATTGTTCAATTTTCCATTGTATCGCCAGCTTGTTCATGAAATAACTCAGACATTCCTGAAAATCTCCCAAGAAATAGTTGAAATCGGAACCAATTTACAAGATGTACATCATTTACACACAATAGCCAGTAATATCAGTAAAATACAAGAAAGAGAACAGAGCAAATTAGACCTGGTTAAGTATTTATTTTCTATACAGCCACATTTCAGTGTGTGTGTGCAGTCTGTTCAACAATTGGCTTGTGAACAAGAGAAGGTTTTTTCAAATATGGTGTGAATCATTGTGGAATAAAAGGACAGACACTTAATATTCATTTTTTTTCGTCCGGTCATTCCCGTGTTACCCCCCTTTTTGATTTCATTCCTAAGTTATCTCCCTTTTGATACATATAGATAAAATAAAACCAAGTACGAACTATCCAAACCATTAGTCAAAATTCGTAGTCCTAAATAAGGGTCGAGGCAAAATAGTGTAATCAGCAAATGGAATGTTCACCGTGTACAAAATACACGACAAACAGTAGTAACAGGTGTACACTCAGAAAAATTTGATGAAAACTGTATCCTGTAGTATGCTGACAATATAACAGGTCCAACGACATAATACGTCCACACTGTCTGTTTATTTGGTTATTCTATTAGATCATGCTTTTATCTTGGAGGGAGAGGGAAATGCAGTTTAGCATCCACTCGTCACAAATGAAATGAAATGGGGTTTAAAGACCTACTGTTCTGCTCAGAACTTGGCTAATGAAGACGGGCATACGCCACACAGTGTGCTATGAGGGAAGTTTGGCCCGGACAGCGGCACTACGGTCTACTCTTATATGGAATTCCAACTGTCAAGGAATCTTTTATGTGCACGCCAATGTATGCACAGGACCTCGTTTTTTTGTCCCATCTGTCGAGTGCTCCATCCTGTATCACTGACAAGGGGGAACCGTGCTGGAAAATCTGGATGAACTTTCTTGGCTGGCGTTCTTGCACCTTACCCACTTAGCCACCATGACTCCCACACTCGTCACAAACTAGGTCATTTTGGCACTAACCTTAGTTTCAGTTTAATTTCGCTTGCACATATACATAAGGGTCTTTAGCCTTGGGAGGATACGGGAGGACCGAGAGGAAACCCACGAGGTTGGGCAGGCGAAACTACTCCTTGTCACGTACCGGTACAAACAGGGAATCAAAACCACGCCAATTGATTCAATAACAGACCATTGAAATACATAAGGCCATCCACCCCTCTCCTTTTTGTTTTGAAACACGACACCTTTAGTTCCCTATTTAAATCCTTACCAATGACATTTATACAATATACCTTCTTTGCAGTCTTAATAACTATTATGGTATATACAATCAGCTACTTTATCTAGAAGTGACTGTTCATTAGGAAAAGCTAATGTGTGATTAACAGCTAATAATAGAGATAAGTCGGAAAGATATATTGTACAATGAATGCTTCTTTAAAGTACTTGCATGCGACGTGTTTTGGACGAGATAGTTCCTCATTATTTTCCAGTGTGGTGCTAGAAAAAACATAGTTCTGTGTATACATTGGCATGCAAGTAAAACTATCCCAGACAGTTGGGATTCCAATTGCATTTCCCTCGTTGGAGCAGAAAGGTACTCTTAAAAACATTCGATGTGACTCGGATCGTTTTTACCTGAAATTGATTGTTTCCCAGAAAGCTTATACAATTTGCTACCAGATGGCGCCATTAACTGGGGTTCTTGGAAAAAGTTACTTAGATCGTTCTTCCCCTGGACTCTTCATTTTATTTATTCATTGTGTACTTACGGTATTATCAAAAATACAGTTAAATGATGTTATACTTGGATGTGAACTTATTTTCATTACTTCAAATCCTTACCAATCAACCGTAGCAAAGATAAATTTGTTAAAATTATACTTTGAATGTGCTTAACAACTTCTATGACATATCTAAAATGGGTTCTTTTATGTTTATTACAGACTGCTGGTTTACAGTTGTCAAGGCAACATAATAAAGATCATCCTGATGATGTGAAGTTTCAAATTGAGATAACTGAAACACAAGCAAAGTATGTAGAATTTATGGGGCTGGGGGTGAGAATTGTGCACCAATATCAATAGTTGCCATCCTTAGCCGAGATAATCCATTCAGAATTGTGCCCTTTGGATGCTAAAGGCAAAAATTGGACGTGGCTCTGCCCCTGGGGGCCAGGGCATGCACCAAAATCATTAGGTGCCACCCTTAGGTTATAAGAAATACATATGCCAAGTACCAAGCTGATCTATTCAGAATTGCAGCATGTATACGATAAACACAAAAATTCAGTAGGATGATAAACCCCATTTCATTTCATTCGAGTAAAACAAAGAAGCCTATCGAATTTCAACCATTTCAACAATTACTTCTAGAAGTATGGCCCTGTGGTAAAAGTGGCATCAGTGTCTTATAAATACACTACAAAAAAAGATATGCAAAAACCTTTGTCAACTGCCTGCTCGATTTAGCTGCAGAGGGCGTGAAATGAAATAAAATCGGGTTTAACATCCTACTGTTCTTCTCCGACAGAGTAAATAAAGACAGGCATTCTGCCATACAGTGTGATATGAGGGAAATTGTTCGGGGTAGCAGCACTATGGCCTACTCTTATACTGACTTCAGTTTTTCGACTGAACAGCTGTAATTGTCAGACCCTCTTTTGTGCACCACTGACAAGGGGGAAACCAAGGCTGTAAATCCTGTTGAACTTGCTCGGCAAATGCAGGAATCGAACTCATGACCTCCAGATGAGCCAGTGTCTTACCCACCTGCCATGGGCGTATGTTTCATTGTCTGGAAATCTTTCAAAATTCAAATCAATTCGATTTCTTTTAATTTTGAAGAGAGAGAGAGAGAGAGAGAGAGAGAGAGAGAGAGAGAGAGAGAGAGAGATGAGGTTTAATGTCCGCTTGACACAAACTAGTTCATTTTGGGACTAACATCTGGTCTAATTTTATTTCAATAATTCGCTTGCGCGTAGGGGTCTTTAGCAGTGGCAGGAAACCGGAGTGCCCGGAGGAAACCCACGAGGTTGAGAAGGCGCCCCTATCTCCATGCCACATAGGCCCACACCAGGGATCGCAACCACAGCCGCAAGCCAGAGGTGACCGACCAGCTAGAGGTTAAAGCGCGGCACTCTAGACCACTAGGCCATCCCAATCCCCAACTTTTGAAGAGACTATTTTATAAAAAAGCCGCGCTCTGCTAATAGTTTTCTGTCTTCATTAGCCCAGTTCGAGCAGATCAGTAGGACGTTAAACCTCATTTCATTTCATTTTTATTTCAATGTCTCATAAATTTTAAACAAATTATCCATTTTTTTTTTTTATCCAATTCACAGTTTAATGGAGGTGGTAGAAAACATCAATGAAATCTTAGAAGACATAAAATATGAGTCTGAAGATTTATACTTAGAGAATTATAAAGAACAAGCCAACTGTGAGGTTGATGTCTCCACTGAAATCCACAAATAAATATATAATACATTATTTAATTGCACATTGATCTTTTTCTGGACAAATTTTATTTCAATATTTCACTTGCGCCTAAGGGTCTTTTGCAGTGGGAGGAAACCGGAGGACCCAGAGAAAACTCACGAGATTGGACAGGCGACCCTACTCCTTGTCACGTACAACCGGGGATGTGAAACCATGCCAGTTGATACAATGGCAGGCTTTATGATACAACGCGGGTGTTAACCATTCGGCCACCCAACCCCCTCTATATAAAGATTGCATGGATTCATTATATTATTTGACTGGAATCAAATATCTTAATTATAATGAATATGACTCACTTGAATAAATTATTTGTTTTAAAGGCAAAAGATAGCTTTCCAGGCAACTAAACGTGCGCCCACAGCAGCTAATCGCCTGTGCGGTCAACAAGAGTTGTCGGGTATTTATTATTTTGAAGTTAATTGGGGGCCTTTACAAGACCATTTCATACAGATCAGATTATGATATGAGGGAGGAGTCAATAAGTTGATAGATCGAAACCACAGCCGCACGCCAGAGGTGACCGGCCAGCTAAAGGTCGAAGTGCGGCACTCTAAACCACTAAGCCATCCCAACCCCCCAAATTATTGTATAGTAACAACTGTTTTGTAATGGTTGTACAGCATATCTAATATATAAACAATCTACCTTGTACTGGATATTCTATATTATATTGGTTTCCCCTGGTCAGTGATGCAGGATGGAAGGTCTGGCATGGACAGCTGTCTAGTCTTTTGGATTTGTATGAATACACATTGGCATGCACGTAAAAGATCCCTTGGCAGTTGGAATTAGACATAAGAGTAGGCCGTAGCGCTGCTGCCCGGGCAACATTTCCCCCATAGCACACTGTATGGCCTATGTCCGTCTTCATTAGCCCAGTTTAGGAGCAGAACAGTAGGACGTTAAACCCCATTTAAGCAATAAAAACTTCTGTAGTTGGTTTTACCACAAACAAATAGATAAAAGTGGTAAGCTTACTGCTTACTTCTATGGACCGGCATATTTAGCAGAAAAAATATTTGCGTTAACGTTCACTTGAGACTAACTAAGTTGTTTTGTAACTAACATATGATTTAATGGTTTTATTACCATAGTTCGATAGCATGTAGAAGTCTTTAGCAGTGAGATGAAACCGGAGGACTCGCATTTAGTACAGGAAACGAAATAGTCGATCACACAAGTCAAGGTTGTCTCCTGAATGCTGCCTTAGTTAGATATTTTTTCAAGTTCTTTGGTTGTCTGTTGCTGACGATAAAATTGTTCTGTGAGAGGATATTATTCATTTTTTCGGATTCTCTTAAAATATTCATATTTCCTCTAATGTTATTTTTTACTGACGTATTGTTTGTGTTCTGACTGATATTAAGTGGGAGAACTTTTTCTGGCGATTTATCATTTACCAGGCGCAATTCCGTTATTTCAATATCCTTGGCTCTCTTTATTCCATTGTTTCGAGCCCTGGTGTGAGCGTATGTGGCATGGAGATAGGGGCGCCTTCTCAACCTCGTGGGTTTCCTCCGGGCACTCCGGTTTCCTCCCACGGCTAAAGACCCCTACGCGCAAGCGAATTATTGAAATAAAATTGAAACCATATGTTAGTCCCGAAATGACCTGGTTGTGTTGAGTGGACGTTAAACCCCATTTCTTTCTCTCTCTCTCTCTCTGTAAGGCACTTATCTCTTAGGTTATGTCTTTGATATTGTGCGTATTCTTTGAGCTAGGTTAAACGGAAAACTCTTTTTTGTCTCTTTGGGGTAGCATGAGTAAAAATTTAAATATTGGTGTGTATCCGTTTCTTTGTAATAAAAATGTCTGTTCCAATATTTTCACCTTATTCGTACACTAACACGTCCGAGAATGCAAGTTTTTCACAGCTCATTTCCATAGTACATTTTGTGCATAGAGTATTTCGTGGAATTGTGTCAGCTCGATTTCAGGTTTTATCCCAAAGTATGAAGCAATCGAATAAAAATCTTTTGAAATTTTGTTTGAGTATATTTGTTTCTTCACTTGTGTATTTCTCTCTGAATACTTCATATAATTTTTGTTTAAGGTAACCCATGACTAGCGTTGTGTAGGTCGGGGCCATTGCCATTCCTTGAATTTGTTGGTACTGTACGTCATCAAATTTGAAGGTATTCTCTTTCAGGATGATATCTATAGCATCTAAAATAAATGAGTCGGAAAATCCTCTCCCTGTTGCTTCCGATTCGTTTAGCCAGAAAGAAATTGCTTTTTTTCCTAGATGATGTGGAGTACTAGTGTACAGACTGACAACATCAAAGGATCAAATTAGGAAACCAGGTTGTTTAGTTAGGTGGTGTATTGATTAAAAAGCTACGTGGTAAGGATCTCAAGTAGGGTCGCCTGTCCAACCTCGTGTTGTCTCCGGGTAATCAGATTTCCTCCCAGTGCTAAAGATCCCTACGCGCAAGCAAATCATTGAAATAAAATTACACCATTATGTTAGTCCCGATATGACCGAGTTTGTGTCGAGTGGACTTAAACCCCAGTTCTCTCTCTCTGATAACAAGCCCTAAATATATGACAGATAGTTTCCCTTAACCCTTAATCGAACGAATCGATACAGTGGTGGGTAATGGGTATTTCTCAAACCTTGATATCACAAATGCATAGGAAGATCAGAAATAAAACAACCCTCCAATTATTCGTTTGATTACAGGTAATGTCACTACACACTGCTATTATGAGTGGATATTGTTGTTTTAAATTTTGATTGGTCAGTAGTCCGACTACCAACCAATCACTACCTACCATACAAAAGCTTTACATTTGAAACGAGTGCCAGTATTGGACCAAATATGTTTACATAACGTTACGTCATGGCTCACGCTTTTATTATGCCTAATTAACCCGTGCATAGGAGAATACTGCAATAAAACTAATTGTGTGACAAACGAGGCTATCAAGTCGAATGAAATGTAAACAATACTCTTTGGAAACGAACATACTTTCACCGTTTTTAATACCTTAAATCACCGTCCAAAGTTTTAGGGAAGACTCAGATTAAAGGAAGGACTGTCATGTTGCTGTACTTAAGTGATAGCTTTCATTGAACGGGGAGAATAGACACACTCCCGCCAAAGTTCAAGAAACAGACGCTATTCCAGCAATGGTCATAGAGAGATTTCTCGGGCCATTGCTTCAGGAATATGGTATTATGCGGTGTCTACGTAAATCCAGGCTTTTTTTTAAAAAATAAAAATAATGTGTAGGTGACATTTACCTTTCGTTATCAAGTACAACACATCAATGGGTCATTCACTATACAGACCTCTCAATGAACGGGAGTCGATTATCAGGTCAAACAACGACAACATTGACCCAATTCTTAAACGAGTTACGTGACCGGGTAAGCACTTTTGACGTTCACGTACAAACGACTCAATATTTTGAGCTGAACTTATGAGACAATCATCAATTAATCCATGGTAGAAACAATAAGTTTATCATTTTCGAAGAAATCATGCTATAGTACACATTCCTACGGAATGCTACAGTATTCTCTCCTATATAACTACAGAAAATGCACTAAAGCACTACAATATTTCCTTATATAGACCCCGCCCCCCCCCCCCCCAAAAAAAAACCGTGGGAAAACCTACAGGGTCTTCAATTCCTACAGGCCTTCCAAACTCTGTACAATACTATAGAAATTTAGACATGTACTCTGTCGGACTTTTGTTAAGAATTCGGACAAATTGATATCAATTACGATATCAACGAGGCAACTGCTACGACGCCAAGTCCCTTTGACAGCAATTCACCGCTGCGAATCCATATAATAATATTGGAAGCATACAGTTCAGGGCGAGTGTAATGAGATCGACGTTCAGAGCTGAACTAACAGTATAATATGTACACATATAATCATCTATATACGTACTGTGGTGTTATATATGTACACATACACAATAATTGACCCATTTTAATTCTTAGCTGACGAACCGAGCGTGCAGTGTGTAAAATGTACAACCCGGGCTGGTATTAAACCGACAATAGCAGGCGCGGATACAGAGGGGGGCGCACCCGGCGCACGCCCCCTCTATTTTTTTGCGGTGGCGAACAATTTTTAGCTCCATATATTCTCGCGGGAAAGGAGAACAAAAACAGTTTAGGTTGGAAATCGTAATTAGTCCTTGTTGGCATTTTAGTCCACTCAAAAATCACGGGCCGGGCTTCGCACTCGCAATTGGGTGCAACACGCCCCCCCTTTCTGAAAATCCTGGATCCGCCCCTAAATAGGGCTTTTTGGTTATAGGGAAGTATTTCATTTACGTCATTATTACCTAGAGCTCCGCCATTTGCACACGTTTCTCCTCTATTTTTTGTGGTTTTTTTATCCATGGTAAGTAAAATATATCTTTCTTCGGTTTCATATTGATGACATAAAGACTGTAAGACACCGAGGTATCTCTCTAACCTATGTCTATAGTATAGTATATAGTAAGGTTTGTCTCGAACCTGTGTTTATAGTGAAGTGTACACCGAGGTATATCTCGAACCCTTGTTTATAGGGTGTGTTCCCGCAAAGGCGCAGTTACAGAGCGTGACCAAAATTAATCCTTCCCGCGAAGGCGCAGATATCTACTTGTCGGCTTTCGTTTGAAGAGAGACATTATTAGAACCCAATTAACGGTGTTAAAGATTTTATGAATTTATGTTCACTCTAAATTTTATCCACCAAATGGCAACTAATGATTAAAATGATGAATAAGATTTTATGAATTGGAAATCTTCCCAAATACAGAATGGAAAGGCTGGTTTTTTTTCATTTTACTCTGTGTATTTGGAGACGAACACAGAATGTTGGTCTGCAAGTGCAATATAGAGAAGACGAAGAAATACAGAAGGTGGTACGGAGATTTGCAGCCCTACCGTTGGTACCAGTAGAGGGGTAGGTGTATTATATTATGTATTGATGTATTTGTTAGGCGCAGATTGCCCTCCTTGCGCAGATTACCCCTGCGCATGCGTGAATCTCCGTCTAATTTTCGATGAGCAATCTGCGCGCGCGAAGTGAACTTTGTCCGGGCAATTTAATGAATTACTGCGATGATAATAATCCGCTTAATCTTAATCGGTAATCACCATGGATCACTGCCTTAGTGAAATTTGCGAGAAATGAACCGAGTGTTTTATAACACCAGGCGTTCAGATTTCACGCCAAATTACCACTTTACCGACTCGATCGAGAGCCGTCTATGTGGTTACTATTTATATGGTTACAATTTATAGAAAAATTATTTTGAAAATAATTACTTATTCAACTTGGTCATCTTGGTCATAGTTTTATTCTTTCTGTTATTCATATTCCAACAAGAGGAATTTTTTTAATAAAAATGGCGTGCACAAAACAGCGATAATTTTTCATTGGTTATGAAAGCCATTTTTATGTACGTGTAAGAACTGTAAGGTTTACCGCCCGATGCCAGAGATCGATACTTACAAAAACTTCGATATAGTATATTCTCGATATAGTATCACATAAGAAAGATACGGCAAGTTTATAACCAGACCCGTAATTGACCGTATGCATTTGAGGAAAATAAGTGGATGAGTGATCCGTGCTCAAGACCCGAACTAGATTTTTTTTTTTAGGGGGGGGGGGGGCAAGTTTATTACGCATTTTACGACCAAGCGGATGTTATATATTAATTACAGCATAGTATGTGCGAGGTTATCGTCTTCTTAGGGCTGCATGCCATCCTACACAAAACACAATAAATATTATGTATGCAATATGTAAATAAGGTTGTTTATGCGTGTTGTTAGCCAATAGCTACTCTAAATTTACCCGCGTTTCGACGGCCCTAACCAATGAAAAATTATCGTTTGGTGCACGTAGTAATTTAGTCAGCCATTTTTATAAAAAAATTTCCTCTTGATGGAATATGAATAATAGAAAGAATAAAACGATGACCAAGTTGAATCAGTGAATATTTTTAAAATCTTTTTTTGCTATTAATTGTGAACACATAAATTGTAACCATGTTATGTAGTTACGTCAAACTACAGCAAATATTTTTTACCTTCAGTTACGTGGTCAGCACCGATTATGAGATACGGCTGACAGAATTTCAAATTAAATCTTATTTTCTAAGTACACACGCTAATTATGTTGTGATTTTAAAAATTATTCACTACAAAGCCGATAGGGGGCAGGTCATATATATATTTACGTCTGACAGACAACTAACATCTCGAAAAACATCGAGGGGTAATCAGCGCAACGTGGGCATACATATATGTACGTCTGACAGACAATTAACATCTCGAAAAACATCGAGGGGTAATCAGCGCGACTTTGGCGATCTGCGCACCAGCTTCATCAGCGCAGATTGTAATCTGCGCGCGCGGAGTGCAATCTGCGCAACACAACAGCGCAGATTGCAATCTTCGCGAGGGGTGAAGATTGCGCCTAACAACTTCATCTTCGAGTTCTCTTATTGGGGTAGACGTGGAACGTTTTGACCACTCTGAGTCTGATCGTCTCATTCGTATTTGTTATCAAATTTATTTACAAAGTCTATTTTACTTGCAGGTTGAAGATGCCTGCTTTCACATTATTATAAATCAATGTTTCGAGGGTGAATTTTCAATTCGTCAATGGAACCAACAACAATCTGGAAGGATGGCATCCAAGAGTCAAGAAACTAGTTGGAAAAGCCCATTCGAATGTGTTTGAAATGATCGCATTTTTGCAACAAGAACAAAATATTAATGAGATAAGAATCGTCCAGTATGCAGGAACCACCAAGGAAGAGGCATAAATAAACCCAAATCCAAAGGCAGCCCCAGGAATTAAAAGGAAGACACGAGGTAGAAGAATTGAATTTAATCGAGTATTTAGACAGAGTGTCTTATTTGGCGAAATTAAACTAATTTGTCATAGTATAGTTATGTTTTTGTTTATTTTGCGAAATTTGTTATAGTATAGTTATGTTTCTATTTCTTATTTGGCGAAATTTTTTATAGTATAGTTATGTTTTTATTTCTTATTTGGCGAAATTAAATCAATTTTTGTTTTAGTCTAGTTATGTTTTTAATACTTATGCTACAATGATGCTAAAATGCTGGTTAATTAGTTACAGTGGGGATTATGAAAGTGTAAATTCTTATCTATAACACCATATGCATCGTTACGTTTTTAATCCATTTTAATCCCTAGGAGCTGGATTTATAATGTTATCGACATATAAACAGTGATTCGGCAATGTATTAATATTAGCAGGGTTCATGACTGCATTTCAGATTGTTTTCCATCATTTCATGATGATATTTCCAAGACGGCGAACATTTTTGGCGGGAAAATTGGACGATATGTTGAATTCAATTATGTTGTAGTGTTTGGTGTCAATATATGTGTTTTTGGGGTCACAGATTCCATCCCCGACATTTACAACCCTGTAAAATGATCACATGTTCATATACGTACTATATATCCAAGATGGCGGGATTTTGTTGCGACCCTATTCCTTGTCACGTACAACCGGGGGTTCGAAACCACACCAGTTGACTCAATGACAGGTTTATGATACAGCACGCACGTGCTAACCGTTCTGCCATCCACCCCCACCACCTCTTCTGAAAGTCTACGTCTCACTTCTAATTGTTAAAATTAAGCCTCTGGTTGGTTGTTTTATTGAATTGTTACATGCGTGCAATAACGTGGAATAAGCCTCTGGTTGGTTGTTTTATTGAATTGTTACATGCGTGCAATAACGTGGAGAAAATGGTGCTTGCGACCAATTTTTTCAGACCCCCCCCCCCCCCGCCACTCTACCGGGCCTGACTTTCTGGTAATAACTCGCGTTCATTAATATGACAAGTCTGTTCATTATCTGATCAATGACCACAAGTGGGCCTTTGTTGTCTGACCTGAACTGCTAGTATAAATGCCAAAGCCCTATTTTGTTGGCATCAGATTTATGGGGTTATTGAGTGATTACTAGAAATCAACGACTTTTCAACTTTTTCGATGTCCGCTATTCACCAGCTAATATCCGATTTGCAACCAAAGAGAAGCTCACCACGATGTGACAGTTTTAGTCGGGTTCTGGATCTCAACACTGGTGTAACATCAAATGATACATTTATTCTGCTTCTTACATATCGAAATGTTAACGACCCCAGAACTTTGATTGAGGGAGCCATGTCTTATCTTGGCACAAATGTGCCAACTCCTAGACGCTCTCACCTCGACTCAACTCTTCGAGACTTGCACCTCTAGACGCCTAGATGTCGTTTCCCTTCTGGGTTTATAAACCCTTCAAGACAAAGGATCTTATTAGACACCTAGCTAATGTATCATATCAGGTTTAACATACAGTAGAGTTTGCTTATCACACAGTGACGTAAACAAGTTAAGGATACATAATGACATATGGAATGCTACCAAGACCCCAGGGGTGTCGATAACAGACAGGTGGGCGTTGATAATTAAAATCACTTTCACGTGCCAAGATGGCAAGAAGCGTCTATAACATCTGTCATAATGTAACATACCTTCCTTTTTTTGAATAAAGTTATGAATACCTTTTTAAGACCGTTACAAAATTAAATATAAATGGAGTTGATAATAACTATCCAAATTAAAAATAAACAAAAATACGAAAAATGACAATACACTGATTAAAAGTTACATATACAAAAAATGTAAATGGCGAAATAATAAAACACTGGTTGAAAAGTTTTTTACATTTATACTTAAATAATAGTAAATCAAATTAACAAATGGAACAGAGTTTAGATAACGATCGAACGATATTTATATTATTATTTATATGGATACAACTGAAATTAGGATGTCATTGTTTTACCTCAAGATAAAAAAATGATCTGAACACATTTCACTAATCTTAAAGCCCCAATAACACTCTTGTTGTAATTGAATAATATGTCCCAATCTTTATTCTGGTCAACAAATTGTATTATTTTACAATATTCAAATAAATTGATGGTACAAATTTCATCGTAACACACCTAATTTAAAAAATTGGAAAAATTCAACTACATGATTTGAAAAGGTTAACGTGAACCTTTTCAAATGTGACATGGATTTAAAAAATATTTTCGAACCCTCTGGATAAGTAAAATATGATGTAATGGATAATTTACACAACAGGTAGGACACATAAACATCTGGTACTTAGAATAAGACTATTATTTATTTTCTACAGCTGCCAAGCCAGCAAGAGTGTTATTGTCCCTTTAAATAAGATATTTTTGAACGAACTTATCAAAATTAATAACGGACAATACAATACATATAAAGCCACACAATTTCTCTTGAGGAATATAAATAAAATCTCTCCCGAACTTTCGGGGCATCCCATTAATATCTGGGATACTACAAAACACAAATAAAATCTATCCCGTCAATATCGAGGCATCCCATTAATATCTGGGGTACTACGTCAAAACACATCTCTCCCGTAAATATCGGAGCATCCCATTAATATCTGGGGTACTAAAAAACACAAACAAAATCTTTCCCGTAAATATCGGGCCCTCCCATTAATATTTGGGTTCTACGTTACATCACAATATCGGGCCTTCCCATTAACATTTGGTGTAGTATACACGTATAGACAAAAGAAAAATAACTTAGAAATAAACGCGTTAATACTTTGTGAATGTTATTGGGTTAAATTCCAAATTACGATAGTTAAACAATCACAAAACAAAAATAACTTCTCGTCATAAACCTGTTAATACTAATTTTAAATGCCAAAATATTTGTTTAAAAACAAACAATTATAATTCATAATCTTTTACAAACAACATTATGCATTGCATTGTAAAACAAACAATATATGTACAATTTTGTTAGTCATTTTCCCACAAAGATTTAAGGACTGTTCCACTACTAGCTTGGAAGGCAATATATTTAATTTTTTGAATTAAGGACATCAGTTGAAAGGTCATGTCTTAATAAATTGAATCTAACTAGGAAAAAATCACCGTTTCTAGGAAATGGTTGAGAAGTTGGAGTAGCTACACCATGATATTTAAGCGTTAATGATAAAATGCTGATTTCCTCAGTTAATTTGTTAAACATAGCACTAATGTCTGGATTCACCGAGGCCTTGGTAGGATTAGAAAAAGACCCACAATTAAATACTAGTAGCTGTGATTTTCTAATGGTCCCCCACCCTGGGGTGTAGGGGGGGATAACTCTCTTCCTAATTGAACTAGAATGTTCAAACTTGGTATGTGTTTTTTTGGTCAATGCCTTGATGGAGTTCGAAAATGAGCATTTTCCGCTTAGGGTCAGGGGCGTAGCCGTGAAATATGTATTGGGGGGGGGGGAGAGGTACCCCCATAAATTTTGTTTAAAGTCTCAGTCTTCTGTAAACATGGTTTGGCATATTTTACGGGGTTAAACTAAAACGTCACACCAATACAACGTTTATTATGTTTACAGACAGCGGCACTGGTCTTCCCCGAGAGACGAAGAAGTGTGGCTTACCCCCACCTAAGAAAATTTTGGAATATTTGACGGCTGCAAACACCTTTTCCTGCTATTTCAGCCAATGAACAAAGCAATTTCAAAGTGGTCTAATATTACCTAATTAAGGTGGCTTGCTGACTCGAATTCCAATCAATCGATTACACCCATGAAGACGGGACCGTTGGGAGAAAATTTTGAGAATTTAACTGCCACAAACGCGTTTTCCTGCTATTCCAGTCTGTAACGTGAGTGTGAATACAGCAACTTCAATTTGGTCCAATATAGCCTACCTGGCTGCCCAGAATTCCAAACAACCAATCAATCGTCGCGGACTATGGGAGCCTCACCCTCCCGGAGAAAATTTTGAAAATTTAACCACCGCAAATGCGTTTTCTGCTATTCTAGCCTGTGTGAGCAACTCCAAAAGTATCCAATGATTTTGTAACAGAAATCCCACTCTGAATTCCAACCACCCAATCACACTGTTGCAGTTGCATTCACAAGTAATAATCGATGCCCGAAAAATGTCGCACAAAGTAGAGTGGCCCCAGACAAAATGTTTTAATCAATAGTCAACTCCGTACAAATTCGTGGTATTCAATTAAATTAAAGGTGAAATTAGTGTTTTATTAGGAAGTTAGGGAAGCAAAACTAGAAATGCCCGAAGCAGGTTTACGGGCTGCGACCAGTTTGTTTTCTTCGCAGGGCGAAGAAGCGGAGCTGACCTTGTATGGACCCCCCAAGAAAATTTTGGAATATTTGATGGCCGCAAACGCGTTTTACTGCTATTCCAGGCCTAATATTAGTGTTTTATTAGATTTCGGGCACTTTATTTTGCCAAATTTTTTTGTGGGGGGGGGGGGATCCAAGTATATTAAGAGCCCCCCCATGTGTGACGCCCATGCTTAGGGTAAGTAGAGATAAGCGATTTGATTGGTTGATGCTTTGGGACACGATAACTTTATTTCTAGTTACGTGAGAGTGATGAAACTGCGTGTATGGTTTCATCATAGCAATACCTTGACTAAGTTCGATAATGAGCATTTTCGGCTTGGGGTAAACCGACCAATAAGCAATTTGATTGGTCGAGACTTGAGCACAATAACTCTCCTTCTAATTGAGTCAAAATGTTCAAACGTGGTGTGTGTGTGCTTATTAGGTCAATGCCTTGATGGGAGTTCGAAGATGAGCATTTTCTGCTCAGGGTAGGCAGAGATAAGCAATTTGATTACTTGATACTTTGGGACAAGATAACTAAAGTTCTAATTAAGTGAAGGTGATGACACTTGGTGTATAGTTTCATTACATCAATACCTCGACTAATAATGAACATTTTCTGCCGAGATTGTGGAACACAATGACCCTCCTTCTAACTGAGCTAGAATGTTCAAACTTGGTGTTGGCCTTTATTAGGTGAATGCCTTGATGGAGTTCGATGATTAACATTTTCTGCTTACACTAACCAGAGATAAGCAATCTGATTGGTTCATACCGTTGGTTATAATGAAGTGAGTGGTGAAACTCAGAATATGGGTTCATTATATTATTACCTTAAAATAGCATTATGCAAGAGCAAAATCTGCTTATTACAGGTCTTTCTTTAGGCCTGAGATGTTATCTAAATAATCAATTAGACATTAATTAACATATCCAGACCATAATAAACTCTTGATGTCAAGGCTAGCCTTCGATGTTGGCGGATTAAAATCCTATATGCCGCTTAATGGCCGTTGATAATTAAATCAATCAAGTGGATAATCGAGACTATGCTGTTTATATTAATGATTTGAGTAATGATGACCGAGGCTATGTGAATATTTCAAACGCTTTTTTTCTCGGCTAATAGTGGATCAATTTGACTGAAATTTTCAGCAAATTACCTTTACACTATCTAGTTTTTAACTATTATAGTGAGAACTGCCATCTCTTTATCTTATATCCCATAATGTAACTTTAACTAAGTTCGATAGTGAGAATTTTCTGCTTTCGCTCAGAAGCGATAAGCAATTTGATTGGTCAAGACTTCGGAACACAGCAACTCTGATTTTATTTGTGGTAGAATGTTTAAACTTGATGTAGATGTTCATTAGGTGAATGTCTTGACTAAGTACAATGATTAACATTTTGAGCTTTGGGACAAAATAATCTTCATTCTATCTGATAGAGAGTGACGGGACTTGGTGTATAGTTTGATTGCTTCATGAAAAAAATAAATGTGCGATTAATTAATAAGTGTCATCTATTCATTTTGGGATTTCTACGGGGGACAACAGCCTCACTGTTGGCTTGTTTTCCTGGTTCTGTTTTTAAACTAAGCTATATAACCTTTGTGTCCACGCTGAAATCTTTGAAGCGTGGCCGGGTTCAATCAAGTTTAATATACACTTGTATACATCCAGGGCCGGGGGTGCAGGGGGTACATTGCACCCCCAGAAAAATAAGGCGCGTCGAGAAATGGTGCCCCATCAAAAAAATATAATAATTTGACAATCTTTCAATTATAAAATAATACACTTGATTATGATCACATAGTGATGCCCTTAAGGTACTGATCAGTCGGTCGGTTTTAAGGGCGCCCTGATCCAAACTTTCTTATATCACTTACGTGGAGGCTATGGCGCCCCACCACTCTACTGCACCCCCTACTTTTACAATCTTACATACGGCCCTGTATACATCTTGCTTGAGTATACCCTTCGCCTAGTCCTGAGGCAATGCGCTGGTCATCCGTGCTAGTCCTCCCTTTCTAACGGTCCTGGGGGGGGGGGGGCGAAGTGTGAATATCCAAAAAATATTCCATGGATCCCCAAATCCCCTTTTTTGATATCGAAAGGCATCACCGGCTTGTCCGGGGAGCCTAAAATATCAAGAAACTTAAAAGTGGAGCACTGTTGATAGAATGCGCAAAAGAGCAACACGCCACAATGCTACTTAAATCGGAAATGCTTGGTACATATTCTATCAAAGTAACTCTACATCTCTCAACTCATCTTTAGGTGTTATTCCCTGCCGGGACCTTGGAGGCAGCAGTGAGGAAGAAATGGTAGAACATTTATCATCACAAAATGTCACACGTGTTAAAAGAATTAGTGTTCTAAAATTGTTCCCACGAATACATACATCCTCACTTTTAATCGTCCCGACATCCCGAAATCGATCAAGGCAGGTTATCTAAATATTCCTGTTGATGCCTACATTTTTGTAATCCTTTATTTTTGTTACCTCTTTTTTTTTCAAATCATTTTTAGTGAAGCCTGTACCATAACAGGCCCGGGACTGTACAGCGCAGTGGACGCTTACGGCTGGCCCCCGGATCCATTCACTTGATTTGATATTTTCCGCAGGTTATTTTATAGGTTTTTGTTTTTCGTGTAGTGCGGTCCTCCTGCACTTACTATTGAGATGTTTTAAATGCCAAAAGTACGGTCACAGCAAAACTGTATGCAGAGGTATAGAGGCGTGTGGCCTTGATGGAATAATGTCAAGCACTACAACTTAGTTAAACATTACCATGTGATTCGGCCAGTGACAATCTTTTGATGCTCAGAGGAACACAGCAACAGCCAATTGCTTGATAAATTGAAAACAAACTTAATATATTATTGTTTAAATGACGAGAAATATATTCTGCAATTCATTTTCACATATCTGAATTGACTTCCACACATCTTAATTCACTTTAAATTTAAAAAGGTCGTCCAAATTTTTGGGGCCCATTTTTCTTGGGCCCTAGGCAGCTGCCTACACTACCTATTGGGTAACCCGCCTCTGACCTGACATTTACTAATTATAGAATCATGTCATTTTATGTACATGTATTTATTCATCATCATTTGTTTTATTTCAGGATGAATAGATTATCTAAAATATCTGTACGATATCCCCAAAATGAAAGAAACTGAAATGAGCTGATATACCAGAAAATAACGAATAGTCTGTTGGGAATACCTCGCAACATACTCTTAAAGTTATGATGTCGGTCGATTCGCCAATAATATATAGTCAATCAGAGGATCGTGGGCACCTTGAAGGTGTAATAGATAACGTAGAACGCTTATCAATAGGACCAAAAGCTGATACACCAACTGAGGTTCACCAGTCTGAACCTCTCCCATCAGATGTTGAACCATGTAATGCAGTAGAGGATGCGACAGATGACGAACGAAACGGGACAAACGAGGGGGTATTGGGATTCGATTCTCCTGTAAATGGAACGGACCTGTCACAAACTGGTGCGCTTGTCTCAGAAGAAAAATATGCAGCGGCTTTGGAAACAATAAAACGCCAAAAAGAACTAATTGAAAAACTTTCCAAAGAAAACGGAATCGCAGACGAATTTCTAGTGCACAATAAGCAGTCTGTAGAGGCGGTAGCGGAATCTGGTCAGACATCTCTGAAAGAAGGTGAGGTTTCTCGTGGCTTGTGTTATGCACGAACGTAAAAATTATTTATGACAACGGTCAACAGCCGAGCATGTCCAAGCGTTCAGACTGACAATCACCGAATATATAATACGGGAATGAGAATGATACAAATACTGTTGAGGTTAACTCTTCTCGAATCAATTAATGCAAAAGTCACAATAAGATACTAGTTGCAACACTCCCCGCCTTTTCGAAATCATGGGACCTATTTCTCGAAATTTTAATTAAAGATAAAATCCAAATTTTAGCAGATACTTACTTAAGTTTTGATTGGCTAAGCACTAAAATCCATCTAACATTATCCAATCAAATTAATAAAACTTGGATTTTATCTTAGTTAAAATGTCGTGAAACAGGCCCCTGGTCAGGAACGAATGAATGAAATATGGTTTAATGGCACGCCAGCTCCAACAGGATTATATATCTCCAACAGATTAAAGTAATTTGATGACCCTTTCAAAATATTCATTTTTCGTCATATATTTCATTACTTTTGACAATATGTTTCTTTATAGTTTTAGTTGTAGATGACGGCAAGGAGGAATGGATTGAAGATATCATACCTGCGATTTATAGCAACGAACGTATGAATGAAAATGGCCGTTTGAAAATTCAAACACATATGAAATCCCTTTGGTTAAACATAGAACCCAGAGAACTTATTATTGAACTTCATTCTTTATTTGTTTTCGACGAAGACGAATTTGAATATTTGTTAGACTATGCAGAAAAAAAGGGCAGAAGTATGGGAGCGTTACAGATGTTGAGGAAATTGTACAGAAAAGGGCCGAATTCATATATTCTCTTTTTAGTGGCCCTAGAAAGATGTAACCATACATGGGTTATAAAAACTTTGGAACCAGATTGTGGTAAGTTAAACAGGTTTTATTATTGTGATGTGAAGAGGTTATTATTAACCACAGAAATTAGGATAATTCTTTACTGGGAATACACTCCATAATAAACAAGCACAGGTCATCAAGAACCCAAAAGTATTTACAAGGTAATCGTAATTCTTATATGCAGTATTTACAAGATAATCGTAATTCTTATACTACTCAAAAGAAGTTAAAGGTTAACCAATTATTTTTGTTTGAAATTTTATTAAACACAGGGAACATGTAAATCAAAACTTTTAAGCAAAATTTTGGTAAGAATGAGTTCAATATGTCTCAATATTGAGTCTGTTATGCATAGCATATGCACTTTTTATACACAACTATTCTGAGGATCTGAGGAAAATTCGCCATTTTGAGCATAATGAGGTCTTAAATTTGATAACTTTGTTAATAACGAGTTAAACCACCACGTTACGTGTAAGCAGTCGACACAACGACGAGGCACGCTGTCGATCAGATGTCGAAAAATCATCTGGGGAATGGCCTGCCACTCTGTCTGATGGAATTGCACCAATTCTTGAAGATTATCAGGTTGCCTATGATTATCTCTCACACGTCTGCTCAACTCATCCTATGCATGCTCAATTGGTGACAGTCAGGGGAGTATGCAGGCAAATACATTCGTTCAATACCCTTTTTGGTGAGAAAATCATTTACAAATCGTGCTCTATGTGGTCTAGCTTTGTCATCTTGAAGAACAGAACCTGCTCCAATTTGACGAAGGCTTGGGATGACAAAAGACTGTAAAATTTCGTCTCTGTACCTGATACCCGTCAAATTTACTTGGACGACGAAAAGAGGAGTCCTGTGATGTACCGAAATTCCAGCCCACATCATTACCGTACCACCTCCAAAGCGATGGCGTTGTCTGGCGTTAACATCAGCAAATCTTTCTCCTTGCCGTCTATAGACGCGACGTCTGTGCCATCACTGAACTGTAATGCAAATCGAGACTCATCAGTGAAGAGTACCCGCCCCCATTGTCTCCAGTCTCTATGACGTGTGCACCTGTCACGACGTGCTGCAATATGACGTTGAAGAAGAGGTGGTCGAACCGCTTGTCGTCGAGTTCGAATGTTGTGGGGTCGCAGACGATTTCTTATGGTCTAGTCCGATAGCTGAACACCACTTGCATTTCGCAGTTCATCTCTCAGACATCACGCTGTAACAACGCGGTAATTCATAAATACAGTAAAGACGAGGTAATTGTAATTCATAAATGCAGTATTGACGAAGTATTTGTTGTTGATGAATACATTAAACCACCCCATACCCACTGTGAAGCGTATTTTTAATATGAAGCCACGGTGGCTCAGTGAGTAAGACGTTGGTTCGCTAATCTGAAATCGTTGGCCGGCAAAGATCATCTGAATTTTCAGATGCGATTCCCCCTGTTCAGTTGTGCAGGACGGGGTGGATCAGAAACGTCCAGGACCTAAAACAATAATGTATCGGATATCAAGAAAACGTTGTTTTATTTTAGTAATATGTGAGGGTAGAATCAAATACAGTGGACAGAAGTACTATGAATTAATAGACAACACCAGTCCTAAATATGGAGAATTTGTAAGAAGGTGTGGAAAGAATATTGAAGATGTATATGATGACTACCCAGGACAGCAATTTGTGGTGGTAAAGAAATTAGAGTAAGTTAAAAACTACTTTACCAAATTACATCACACAATAAAGTTCAATATCGAATATTTTATAACCAACAATTTGATGCGATAATCAAATTGTTCTTGTAAACGTTTTACACTTCTTGTTTGCATATTTGCAGCGGGCCCGTATCTACAGGGGGGTGCGCCCCCCCCCCCCGCTCAGAAATTGCTAACAATCATTAAAGTATACACAGTTCCTTATATTAACCTAAAAATACTATTTTTTTTGTTTTAATACTTATTTTAAAATGCTTATTAAACGCCAAGGTAACTACATAGCATGATGATGACAGCAGTCTGTTAGAATGACCTTTCCGAAAATTTCCTCAAAATGTTCGCCCCGCTACCGAAAGGTAATGTCCCCCCGCTTAATGGTGTCTAGATGCGGGCCCGATTTGCAGTGATTGTTTATTTGGTATTTAAGAAGAATTCTATTGAAATGTAAAATGTATGTTATGAAGAAGACATCTTTCCATTTATGAAATCGTATGAATGTGATTTACGACTAGTTTTGGTTAAATAGTTCCGTTGAAGGTATCTTCCGATCGCAGATTTCAGATGAATATTCTCATTTCTGTTCAGATTTATGAAATCTTGAGAAGACCATGCAAATCAAAGTTTTTACATATAAATCGAAATAAGGATTGTAATTTACGATCATAAATCAGGCGCGGATCCAGAGGGGGGCACGCCCCCTCTATTTTTTGAGGTGGCGAACAATTTTTAGCTCCATATATTCTCGCGAGAAAGGAGAACAAAAATAGTTTAGGTTGGAAATCCTAATTTACAGTATTAGTGTGAAATTGGTCCTTGTGGGCATTTTTTCCACTCAAAAATCACTGTTCCGGGCTTCGCACTCCGAAGTGGGTGCGGCACGCCCCCTCTTTCTGAAAATCCTGGATCCGCCTCTGTAAATGTCATATAAACTTCCCCGTTTATGTCCGGACGCAGTCTAAAAATACATATCCAACCGTCCTACACAGTCTAATAACTATACTGTCCTGCCACACAATCTAAAGATATTGCCTTACATAATCTAAAGACTTCGGTATTGTCTTGGCGAAAGTGAACGAATTTGACATTTTACTCCTAATTCTTTTCTTATATGCACGAAATGAGACACTTAATTTACCCATCCCAGTTCATGAGAAAGGCAATTGTAGAGGGGTTAAGTTCAACTTTGTAAAAGGCTAATAAAACTTTTCTTTAAAAAACACAGACATATATTGGCATTCCAACTTCAGCCGCTGGGATAGCATCCATATGATGACAAGTCTTTCTTGTTTTCGGTCACAAAACTCGAGTTATCACCCCTTTTGTATAACTGACTTTTGAACTATGGTCTGTCGCGTTTTTTGGGTGTTATTATAAATATGCAACGCTGGATTAACCACAGGACACCACGGGCACAGGCCCCAGGGCCCTTACATTTGGGGGCCCTCACAAAAATCTCAGATGCACGCCTCGGATTAACAACAGGGCACCACGGGCACAGGCCCCCACAAAAATCTCAGATGCACGCCTCGAGCATGGTCGGACAGAGGACGGGCCCCCTCCGATGCTCCGAGGGCCCTCCATCGGAAGTCCCTGGGCCCCCCCCCCCAATCCATGGTGTGTCGCGATCGACATCCGAGAATTCGGTGTAATCCGGTGATGTGTATAACGCAGGGTCTTTTATTGTCGCGAGATCGTCTACCGGACCGAACATCGTCTAACTCGAATTATCATAGCTCGAACAAATTACTCGTCCCCTCATTTCGAGTAGCACGAATTTTGACTCAGATTAAAGTACGATTGTATATAAGCTGAAGTTGTTGTTGTTGATATTTGTTGTGGGTATAAGCTGAATTTGATGAGATGCACATTATGATCACACGAAATACTAGTATTCAGATTTCTTAATTAAATCTCGTATTACCATTTGGTACTCACAGTGTTTGACGTTTGTCAAAAATCGAGTCCGTCATGGTCGTAACGTTACGGCCTCCATTCATCAAATCATCGCGGGGAATATAATACGATTCCGAATCAAGTGACCCCGTTATTTATCACTGAGCGACTTCAAAATTAGGTTTGATGTAGCACTGCTCACTTACAGTGGCGGATTTAACGGACTCTAGAGCCCCCTCCTCTAGAAATGCCCTTTCATAGCACTCGCATGGATTGGTCCACTGAAATAACGCCAGAATGCGCTAATTTTGTGGCAAAATTTTATTTTTTTTCATGGGGAGGTACTCTCAATAGCTCTGACACAAGTGCCTGAAATGCCAGGAAATCACCTTTCCGGCATTCAATTTCTGAAAATTTCCTGGGGGGAGATCCCCCTCCCGACCCCTTGCGGGGCTTTGGGCCTTCCGCTCTCGCGGTGGACGGCTTCGTCGGCCACAGATCCGCGATCGGTGCTCAGGGCACCCCACATGGTTAATCCGGTGTTGTAAATATGCAATTGATTGTTTTGTTCAGGAAAGGCTGTGTTGAAGTAACGTTTCATCTCATATCTCTGGGTTACAATAATGAGGAAGATTTAAGACGACCACTAGAAGACTTGGTAAAAAGTGGTTCCATTGATACCGATCCAGTTAAACCGGACGAGTTTTATTTCCGTCAAATAACAGGTAATTCTTTAATTATTCAATAAATCTATTCACTGGAAAAATTCTAAAGACACTGTATAAGATGAACAGAAATCGACTTATATTTTAAAATATGCCCGTCGCTCACACACCCCTGGCATTGATAGGGAGGAGATATAACTACCATGCTCCATCACGCTCATTTTGTGTGAGGGCAGAACACAAAAACATACAAAGGTATCTGTCAGTAAACAATGCAAACAATGCATACTCATAAGTCCCATGTTTGCGTTTCCATTCATATTAGATATAATTTAATCGAAGCCGAATCAGGAATAATAATTGGTACCTTACATAACGGTGACACTCTCCACGGCACTCACCACAATCTATTTTCAGGCAGTAAATTCTAGAAACATATTGATCCAACTAGGAGCGGACTGGGCCTCGATTGGAAAACATCTATGAGTGGGGTGCGGAAAGTTGAATCATGTCCAGCATTCTTTGCCCGAGCCCTTGGAAACCAGATGGTTCGAGGGCCAATAGCTACCCAGACTGCCCCGGAATTAGACACAAAACTATCAGGATATTACCAATTTTTGTGAGACCGTTTAAACTCAAATGAGGTTACTAATTTCGACTGTTACATGTATCTCTTGATAAGAAAGGATTCAGATTCAATACAATTATTTACTAGGATAGAAGAGAATATAAATCTGTTTCCCGCGAAACTGTTACCAGAAAATCATAAAATAGCCTACATTTACATTTCATCAGAGAAAAACAAATTTCGAACAACAATTTCCAAATATAAATCTTGCAAAACGTTTCTCCAAAAACATTTCTAGAAATTCATCGGACCGGAAAATTATGATCATGACGACATGAGCGAAAATCAACCGGGCATACAACAAGTCACCATATCATAACGGGGAATCGAGCAAGCATATATATACAAACCGAAAAATCGCTCCATGACCGCAACTCTAGTATATGTTCTAGTTCGATGAATTTCGAGAAATGTTTTTGGAGAAATGTTGTGCAAGATTTGTAATTGGAGATTTGTATTTTAAAATTTTTGATGTTAATTTTAGTGTACAAATGTCGAAATACGACACAAATGAAGAAATAAGAATTAGGGAGTACGAATTAAGAACTAAGAATTAAAAACAACGAAGCGCGACGCTCTAGACCACTAGGTCATCCCAACTACCCGTTCCTTTTTGGTTCATTATCTTATCTGTCTGGTAGTGGTTGGTCTCTATAGAGTTTCGCGTAAGGCTGTTCGTGTGAACGTTTTATGTCGTAAACGCTGCCCGGATTTCCGTGCGTCCTTTCACAGTTTTATCCGATTTTGGTGAAACTGAAATTGTATTTTCATATCCCAAAGATCCCGTATTGGTTCAGTTTTGGCACGGACCGTGACCTCATGGATTATTGCCCTTGGTTGTACGACAAATGGCGTTTTTAGCTTGTAGACCTATACAAATGTATGTTCTTGGGACAAACATGTTAAGGATCAAACGATCTTGGAAGGGTTCAATATTAGTGGTGCACATCGGACATATTTATTACGTTGTGCACCCTCCAGTCGAATCTTAACATGTATTTAAAAAATCAAAAGTATAAAGTATTCCCATACGAAATAGAACCTTTGGCAGTTACAATACAATTGTAGTCTGGGATAAATTGCCCTCTTAGCACACCATATGGCGTAGGCCCGTCTTCATTATATCGGATGGTGCATGTTATTGTTGTCTCCTACGGAAAAACTATGGTTTGCAATCGTTTACAATGACGGTCAGACCTGATATTGATAATACTCAATCCATGCTTTAACACGAATATGTTTTGTAGATGAAGAACTCGCTTCCAAAAGGGAATCAATGACCCATAGGAGAATTATTGTCCTTGAGAAGGAAATCGAAACCTTGAAGTTACAAATAATTGCGCTGCAGCTGGAAAATGCAGCATTAAGAGGCACATCGGCCAACTCTCAAGAAGTGGAGACATACAAAGAACATTTAGCTAAAAAATATACAGATACACTTCAAGATAAAGAACTGATTATTAGCAGCTTAATTGAACAACTTGATCAGCAGGCAACCGCTAGCAATGTAGGCATAGTCCGAGCAGATGGCGAACGACTTGAAAAAGAAAATGACGATAACTTAAACGAACAACTTGATCAGTGCGAAAGCATAGACTGGGCAGATGACGAAAGACTTGAACTAGAAAAAGAAATGACAATAGTACCAATAGATGACTATCAAGATAAAGAACGACTTCATCAAGGTAAAGCCTTGACAGTATTACCTGTAGATGATGATCAAGATAAAGATACAGTGGAAAAGGGAGCAGGTATGTAACAAATATAATGCTAGTCTAGAAATATACTCAGCCAAAATAAAAACTTGACACTCGGGATTTTTGGGATTAGATTTTTATATTTTGGTTTAAGGCAACTATTTTAGTGTTATGTTGTGCACAGACGACCTTGACATCAACAGAAAGCAAGAATACGTCTCGTCGAAAGTCTTTGGCATTGATAACGTTCGTGACGTCACAGTACCCCCCAAAATGAAATTCACACACTTGGAGAACAATCGGAATAAAGTGTTTAGTAACGGTTGTGGCCTCCTCTAGCGTCTCGTACAGCCACACAACGTCTTCGCATGGATCTCAGAACATTAGTAAACATTACCTGAGGAAGACGTCGCCTCTGCTCAGCAAGAGCATTTTGAAGGTCCTGCAACGTCAGTGGTGGATTTACTTGCTGACGAACACGTCGACCCAGTTCGTCCCAGATGTGTTCAATATGATTAAGGTCGAGGCTAAGCGACGGCCAATCCAGGTCTTCGACAACGGCATTTCTTAAAAAATTCTGGGTAGCAATTGCCGTATGGGGTCGAGCATTGTCTTGTTGAAAGGTTAGTCCAGGCCCTTGTCTCTGCATAAACGGAAGAAGAACAGGTTGCAAAATCTGATCCCTGTACAGGGCAGCATTTAAGTTCCCTTGGACAACAACAAGAGGAGAATGTCCATGTGCACAAAAAGAACCCCAAACCATGACGCTGCCGCCACCAAATCGGTCAACTTCTCTGACGCATACTTGAGCGTAACGTTAACCTCGTCTGGGGTACACTCGGACCCTGTCATCGGCAAATCTCAAAGTGAATCGAGATTCGTCACTAAAGACAACCGAATTCCACTGTCTTTGAGTAAATCTTATGTGTCTTGTGGCCCACACAAGTCGGTTACGGCGATGAAGAGGTGTCAATATTGGTCTATTATAGGGCCTCCGAGCTCGAAGACCAGCAGCCTGCAAGCGATTTCGAACAGTTTGTGCAGTTATCCTTCCACTCTTCTGCACACCACCTGGACTAATGGAAGACGGGCATACGCCATACAGTGTGCAATGAGGGAAATTTTGCCCGGGCAGCGGCGCTACGACCCACTCTTCTGTCGAATTCCAACTACCAAGGGGTCTTTTACGTGCACGCCAATGTGTACACGGGACCTCGGTTTTTCGTCCCACCCGAACGTCGAGACAGTTGGCCTTGTCAGGCCCTCCGTCCTACATCACTGACAAGGGGGAACAACGCAGGAGAATCTGGATGAACTTTCTCGCCCAATGCAGGGACCGAACACCCGACCTCCATGATAGCGAGTCAGTGTCTTACCCACTTAGTCACGAGATACCCCATGACTGGTCCTCTTTCTATAATAGTATTACTGAGATACAATAATTTGAACATTATAAGAAGATATAGTTTATATTTATATTTGAATACTGAAAGAAGATATGGTTATACTTTATATTTGCATATTGAAAGAAGATGTAGTTTGTACTTTGTATTACATATGAACATACTAATATTATAGTAACTTTATCAAAATGTAACATAATTATATTATACAACTATTTGTTACATTTCAGCTTCAACTAATAGAAAGATTGAACAGATCATAGATTATCTTATAACTCGTGATCCAGACAAACTAAGACCACTGGTACAATTACTGAAAGATAAAGATGTAATAGATGATGATGAGGAGATTACCATGTATATAGATAGAGGTGATATCAAACATGCGGCACGGGTGTTATCAACCACATTAACTTTTACTTCTGGTACCAAATCATATCAATATCTTATAGAAAGCGTGAAAAAGTTGGGTTTTTCAGATGTAGAAGACATGATTGATAAAGGTGAGTATTGATCCTATTTTATGTATTAATATCATAGACATATTGATATTGGTATACTTTATGTCATTCAGACGTCAGTGTGGGTAGTACTTTATTTCTTTCAGACATCATTATACACTGTAAAAAGTTTTTATGTTTTTTAACAGGAAAATCATGGCAGAAAAGTTGCCATTTTTTCTCGTAATTTTACATTAGTATGTATTTTTACATGTGCAATGTTAAGCGTTTCTTACAATTGTAGGTTAAAAAACATAATGCCTGTAATTTTACATACGCTGTGTAAAATGATATAACATATCACAATGTTAAATAACAATAGATTTGTATTTAAACTTGAAGTTGGTGATTTAACCGTTGTATGTTATGCTTCCCTTACAGTTGCAGGTTAAATAACATATACGCTGTAATTTAACATACGTTGCATAAAGTAGACCTGTATTTAAACAGGTTGTTGGTAATTTAACTGCACCGTGAGAAATAATTCTGTTAGAAACCAGAAAAAGTTCTGGCAGTTGGTTAACCAGAATTTTTTCTCTTTTATTTTTAATCTGTTTATTCTTTGAGAGAGAGAGAAATGGTGTTTAACGTCCACTCAACACAACCAGGTCATTTCGGGACTAGTTTATTCTTTGACAGAGAAACAATCTGGTAAACCATCTGCCAGAACTTTATCTGGTTTCTAACAGAATTATTCCATGTTAAAATAGAGCTTCTGCCAGAAGATTTTCTGTTTTTTAACATAATTATTTTGGTTAAACATAAAACAAAATCATTGTAAAAAATATTTTATTTTCTGTAAATCTAATTTTTGTGTCCTGAACGTACAAAAATATTAAAAATTAACAGAAATTAAGAGAAAGGGATCGTGAATGGCTTCAAAATTTGTGTTCTAAAGGCCAGGTTTACTACTTTCTGTCGTCTCCTCCACTCCTTACAAATTTTGTTATCTTGAACCTGAAACGAAATGATAAAGCACAATGACATACAGGAATGAAATCAAAAGGGCAGTGGAGATAACTCTTTAGGGCTGAAGGTTCTTTAACATGTACGGCCAATAACACACATGGCCCCAGTTGTTAGTGCCAGCTGAACAAATTAGAACTTGCACCATTGACACGAAGCTTTCTTTGCTAATGGTTAATAATCCAGCATCACATTCTCTGAACCATCGCGTTTCTTACACTTTAATATTGTTTACATGGCCGAGTTCAAATTCACAATAAAACATACATCATGGCCACTATGTTTAGGCCCTATTATATATCCTTTTATGCTGTAGATTTGCCTTCGCACATACATTATTATTAGGAGGACTTACCATCGCGTTTTTTACACTTTAATATTGTTTACATGGCCGAGTTCAAATTCACAATAAAACATACATCATGGCCACTATGTTTAGGCCCTATTATATATCTTCTTATGCTGTAGATTTGCCTTCGCACATACATTATTATTAGGAAGACTTACCTTCACATCTTATTGTCGGATTTCCACTGTTCTTATCCTGCATCGTCAATGCACATTCAAACATTCACCGACATTAGTTAAGTCTGCGACGCGCATGCGTTAACCCTATCCATGAGTATAACTGTGTGAATTAACAGAATATTGCCGTTAATATACCAGTTATTCTGTAATATTACAGATATGCAACTAAAATCACAGCCATGTGTTATGACAAATATTTTAGACTAGTGTCAAACATGTCATATACCTTGGACTGAGACCCCCCCCCAGCCTTTCTGATATCGGTCTAAAGCCAGCCAAGTCTCAATAAAAAAGAATATAAAATGAACTACAGATTTTGATAATAAAATTGAAAAAGTGAACTACAGATTTTGATAATTAAATTGAAAAAATGAATTTTCATGTCTTAGTAGCATAGTAGTGATACTTTCAAAGTAAGCAGCTGATCAAGCATGGAATTACAAATAACTATTTTAAAAAAAAAAAAAAAAAAAATGATACTTGTTAATAGGAATGGTCTAGAGCGACCGGGACACTGCAAAGTGACAAATTAAAATATTTATTTAAAAAAAAATTAAGTCGAAATTGCTCAAACAATTGCTAGATTGTGTATCCATTTGGAAATTAACTTGAATATTCTGTTAAAATGCCCAATATGTTAGATTACATACATATTTGGTAATTTAACTTTAATATGTTGTTAAAATACACAATCTCGGATGTTAAAAGTTAAATTTTTACATAAATGTTTATAAACACAGTTTTTACGTAATTTTACATCTGATAGTTTTATTACAGGACAGTTTGTAAAATTTTACAGTAATTTCATGTTTTTATACATATAATTTTTACAGTGTAGATTACTTGCTGTCAGATCAAGACGATAGAATTGATCTGAATGATTTCTATTTGACTCCCCCCCCCCCGTTATTATCAAACATATGGTGGGGCAACTGGAAATGCTAAGTGGAATAATTAAAAGAGATAACCTTTTCGTTCATTTAAAAGAAGGTTTAAATACACTTTTCGAATCAGATTTTAAAACTGTCTGGACGTATCTGCTTAAATGTGTTAATTGGAAAGTGCAGAAACACAATATAACGAAAAAATATTATATCCAATTTGTGTTATTTATGAAAATAATTGACGGAAAGAAGATACATAATTTGTGTCAATCAGACATTGATGTGGGTATTACACCAGTAGTTGATTAATGTAAGTATTTCAAACATCATTATAGATTCATTACTGCCTTGTCAGTGCCTAAAGAGAAAGTAGCAGACATTTGAGACAGAAGATAGAGTTCTGTTCTGAGAACGCAATGACAGCCATTTCTTTAGAAATAATCGGTACGCATTGCTACAATGCCACCCCAAACTACGAATAGAAAGTGTAGCCGCGATTTGTCAGTGAGTAAGAAGATGGCTACAGTTTTAAATTGATTTCTTTCAAATTTTGTATGGGGGATAGACCCAATTAATATTCAGGACTCCCCGACCTTTGTTTCCGGGATCATCCCCCCCCACTTCTTCAAAAACCTTATTTATGCACAGGGAATTCAGTGTTTAAAGCGGGAATTTTATATTTTCCAAGAAAGTCAAAACATATTTATTTCTATGTCTTTTGCTTAGTAGGTTGTCAACTCACTATTATACAATCATAGGCATTATTTTCCACACTGAAACATCTTTCACATCGGAAATATTAACACAATTACCCCCTTGTTTTCCCATTCTCCTCATGCAGTAGCTATCATCTTCAAACGTTTGAATTTAATGTCGAAAGTGATATTTTTGCCAATTTCTCAACTGGCAATGGTGAATTATAGGATTATTCTTTAACAAGGCTGGACTGTTTATAAATACCATCTATTTTAAGGTTTTATTTTAATATATTTAAAATATAACTTACAAATATGAAATTGCCGCTTTAACCAACGCATTTATATTTGATTTGAAGGCTTGGGCCATCAGACGTTATCGATATTCAATATTCCGTGATCTTCCTTTTAGGACTCACACCTTCCTTTAGGCCCCACACCAGTTTTGTTTCCAGTATTATGTTTGTGCATTGTGAGTCTTAGAATATTAACAATAATAAAGCGGCAGAAAGATTTACCCAATACCACTCTATTCTACCTAATAGGCCCATTGCAACTTCTGATCATATCAACGAATAATTTCACACAGAGGTTTTCGGTCGATTACCGCCATCCCTAAAAAAATAATTCAAAGACCTCCGAATGGCTATGATTCACCCCAGATTAGGACAAAACGCATTTGATTCCCCATCCCAGTCATGCGAGTGCGCAATATTTCACTTGGTATAAAATAATGTACGATTGACAAATTACCTGTACCAAAATTTGAAATAATAGTACACCAATATCCAAGAATGACGTCACATCGGTATTTGTCAGTACTAGTATTTGAAATAATGTATTTTAAAGATTCGCTATGTTTATGTTCTACAGTAAATACTGGTTGAATCCGAACTAAACCGCTGTACCCGTCTGTCTTGAGATTGCCAGCCCATTTGTGGGAAGTCGAATGCACATAACGCGTACCTTTTAAGGGTGATCATGAAATGATTTCCAACTGGTCTGATGGCTTGAAAACTTGTGGTTTGAGGATTTTGAAGAAATTGACTGCTTGTGACCCTTTGACTTTTTTGAGGTTGAATTATAACCTGGGTTCGAAGGTTGATTTCTATAATGAGTTGCTCTAGACTGATGTGTCTTGTACTGAAGAGCATGGATTGATTCTGGATTCGAATTCATCTCTGGAATCTGTTGAGCAATGTAGTCTTCTGTTCTGGCTATCTTCAATGTGACTGTGAGAGTAAGATCATTACCCCTGGCCGTACATTTAAAACGTACCCGTTCACTGGAAATACCGAAAACATCATACATATGCTCCTCTATCACTGATGCATTCTTCAAGAGGTCTTGAGTCTTGATTTAACTATGGCAACTTGTGAGACACTATCCTATGTCTCGGGAACCAAAAGGAGATAACTGTGACACTACGGTGTGTCGTTAAATAGTAGAATTACGGTCCGTGATACTAGGGTGACACTATCATCTAGGACTTTATTGGACTTCACGATGTGATCAACTTACTCTGGAACACTTTTTACATTAACTATGTTTTTATATCTTTATAACATCAATAATACAGGAAATTACATATAAGCTAAATATAACTTCTCTTACCCAGCTTGTGTTTGCTAGATTACGATTAACACCATTATCGTTTCAAGTGGTATTTAAATGATGTCCGAATGGCGTTTGTTCCCCAGCCTCTCAGCCTAGGAGATGTGTCCCCCGGAGCGCTCTATGATATCTTCTCTACTGTCTCAGCATGTTGTGTAAAGAAACTTAAACCTGTGACAAGTTTATCTATTCCTTTCATAAACTGAACAATCATTTAGGTAATAAACACAAAACCATATTATGGAATACAATTACTATTTTAATTAAAGCGACGTTTCGTTGAGGATTCTCTCAACGTTATCAAGCGAATGATAATGAAAATATGTGTGTGAAATAGCTTTATTTAACGTCCGCTTTCACCGAGGTGATATCGCAGACAATAACATGTTATTTGTGTATGGTGAGAATATTTACAAAGTGATTAGTGGAAAATAGATAATTGAATATATTTATATATATATGTACAGAAACATTGACTAACTGGTGCAAAGTAAAAAAGTGCTATTTGAGACGATCACAGACATAGACAGGCGAGCACAGTGCGAGACATACATAAACATGGACGAACATATTATAGACAAAATGGACAATTACGAACAGACAAGAACATTTAAATACAGAGACATGATATGTACATATATATATATTTTGGTCATTTTGTCGGTCTGGTCGTTCTGTCCCCTAGAATGGCAGGGCGGTGCAACTCTTCCTTGGGGCTTGTCGGTGGGTGATAGGCCTGATCCATTCTTCCTTCCATTTGGTTTTTGTTGTCCGGTATGGTGGTTCTGTTTCATCTTCATTTTTTGTGTTCATTCCTTTTGTTTGTTGGTTCTCTGAAGGAAGAATCCAGCACCTGAAAAGAAAGAAAGGAAAAAAGAGTATCTGGTCTTACAGCTAATCTGGGATTGTTTCGTCTGAGATAAGGCGTCAGTGGAGGGGGGGAGAATGGTGGCGAAAAAAAAAATAACTTAAATAGAATGAAAGATAGAATTAAAATAAATTGGATAGAGTCAGGTAAGAATAGTAGTAGGCATAAGGTTCAAATAAAGCATAGTATATTTATAAATACATTTTATAATTCTTTATTTCAAATCCATTAGTAATTACAATCCTTATAAGGTCCATGTTACAATACAACATTATATGAAATTACATGGATGTACAATCAATCATGATTTAAGTATATAATTGATAATAAATAATAATAATAAGGTTTTTTTATTTGATTTGTGCAGGACGGAGCGTTTCCCTCGAGGGGACATTTTTGCGCACCGACCTGCATTGTGTTTTTTAATTGATTAGTTAAGTTGCCAGATGGGTTACGCTTCTCTCTAGGAGACATTTTTGCGTTCCACTTGGCTTACGCATGTTGCTATATATGTTTTGTTAAACCTATTTCCTGTATGAAGTCCCAGATAAGCTGAGAGGTCCAGTATCTGTCTTCTGGTGGTGGAGAAAGTAGGGAATTGAAATTAAGTGATTTCCCCCTTTCTATCAGTTTGTCTATTAGCGGTTGACGTTCTGTTTTTATTTGATTGCAGTTGATTAAAAGGTGTGAAGTGGTTGCAACATGTCCACACGGGCATTTGATTGGTGTGTAAGTGCAATCTTTGACTACCTCTATTGTTTTGAGCCTCGTGATGAGTTTGCATATTTTGATAGAAGGATGATTGATGTAGACCTTGTCAACAAGATTGCTATCTAATTGATAGCGATGTGTATTTTCTTGTTTGAGACGGGCTTTCCATGCATTTTTAATCTTCTCTTTTGCTATGCTTGCAAATTCCTGACTGCTGTATTCTAGACTGTCTATTTCGTTTAATGACAAACTCTCTTTGGCCAGTTTGTCGGCCTGTTCATTTCCTAAGATGTTTACGTGAGAGGGGATCCATGCTAGGATCACCTCTCTCTCCCTATTTTTGATTGTTTGAATGATTTCCCTGATTTGGTGGATTATAATCTGCCTGTTCTTAGTGGAATTTGTTTCTATTGATTTGATGCAACTTAGGGAGTCCGACAGGATAACGGTTTTTTGATGTGTCTGCGTAGCTAGCCATTCGAGTGCAGTTTTAATGGCCATCAGTTCTGTAGTGTATACCGAACAGTGTTCTGGTAGCCTTTTCCTGATGTTTAGCTTTTCTTTTGGAATGTAGATTCCGTATCCTGTGGCTCCCTTCGTGGAATCCTTGGACCCGTCTGTGAATATTTTGAGATGGTCAGTCCATCTTGAATCTATACGTTCCATTGCTAGTGTTCTTGCTTCCGTTGGGTTATTATGCTTGTTTGTGGTTTGGCTTAGTTGGGAATTGGCGGTTGGGTTATTTAGTTGCCAAGGAGGTGTATCGGAGAAGGTTTAAACGAAATATTAATTTGTTTAAACGAAATATTAATTCGTTTAAACGAAATATTAATTCGTTTAAACGAAATATTAATTCGTTTAAACGAAATATTCATTCGTTTAAACGAAAAATTAATTCGTTTAAACGAAATATTTATTCGTTTAAACGAAATATTTATTCGTTTAAACGAAATATTCATTCGTTTAAACAAAATATTCATTCGTTTAAGCAAAATATTAATTCGTTTAAACGAAATATTTATTCGTAATAATAAAATATTAATTCGTAATAACGAAATATTAATTCGTAATAACGAAATATTAATTCGTAATAACGAAATATTAATTCGCAATACCGAAATATTAATTCGTAATAACGAAATAATTAATCTAGTTGCAGGTTGCAAATGTTGCCTTCTCACTCTCTTTTATCTTATTTTAAGAAGCTCATTTCGTCCATAAAAACATCTATAACGTTGGGTGAAATCAAACACCACTGTCGACTGTATCTTTAATATAAATAATATAATATCCTTCGACACTTCGTTGTAAAGGATTTTGCACCGTCCTTCTCAACACTGTGTAAGTGAACAATACAAGTATATTTGGCCTTTGTCGCCATTTCGTGTAGAATCTATAACTGGAATGTGCTCCTCGTTGAGCACGCGAATGTAGACAATAACGCGATTGGTCGATTGTGGAAAAAGCGATCACGTGTCGCGTCGAATAACTTTGAATTCTGTCCAGTAACCTCGCGCACTATGAAATTTACTATCAATAAATAATCCGGATTTCAAAGACGAATATCATCGAAGAACTATTAAATATTTTTTAGAACATTTCAGCAAACGCTAATTACTATATTAACTATACACCGATAAAATTCCTTATAGACCGGATTTGAAGGAACGAAAATATTTTTCTAGCGAGAATGTATGCCCATAGAATGCGGCCTAAAACGCCTGATCACCACACGGGGTCTAGAATAAATTCACAGCTCCGGTGGCGACCCCCCCCCCTTTCAGCCACCGGACTAGACCGCATTTGGGTGACCGACTAACAACTAGACGACCATTTGTCCAGCAATAAAACAGGTGAATGCTCGGGACGACTGCCCCGTGCACTCGAAATAACCAATCAGCACCCTATTCGCTTGACAAATAGACGTCTCCGTGCTGGTCGGTCACCAAACGAGGAAATGGTCGGATGCAAGATTGATTGGTCTGTTTTGATGGCGAATAACGAGCTGGCTCGTTATTCGTTATTGGCGAATCCCGAATAACGATCCAGCACGTTATTCGGGATTCGGGATTCGACAATGAAACAGGTGAGAGCAGGAGAGGACTGCCCAGTGCACGCCGACAAACCAGTCAACACGCTATTCCCTCGACAAATAGTCGTCTAGCTGTTAGTCAGTCACCCATCTACTGTCGGGGATAGCGAGGAAATGATCGGATGCCACTTCAGTCGGTCTGTTTTAGTGGCGAATCCCGAATAACGCTCCCTTTTCGCATAAAAAACGGTCGTCTCCTTGCTAATCGGTCACCCAACGTTCACTTACTGCCCCGTGCAGTATAAAAAAACCAGTCAGCACCCTACTCGCTGGAGATGCTGCTGTCTCTGTGCTAGTCGGCTACCCGACGTTCACTTACCCTTATAGTGGGGCTGATATGTTACATTTTTTGGCCGAGTTGTGCACTTCCGGAAAGAAGCATGAAAATTTGGCCTTAGGGGGTTTTGGGTATGCTGATTTCAAAAATGGCGGGAGCCACGACGTCACTCCAGCCGTTCCCGCTAAAAATTGAGAAATTCAAAATGGCCACCATGAATCACGTTCTCGTCCATAAAATTTCTGTAAGTGCCCTGATTTCAATGATCTTGCTGATTTATAAAATGGCGGGAACCACGACGTCACTCCAGCCGTTCCCCGCCAAAAATTGAGAAATTCAAAATGGCCACCATAAAACACATTCTCGCCCATAAAGTTTCTGTAAGTGCCCTGATTTCAGTGATCTTGATGTCTATACTTATGTTGTTAAGGTCAAGGAATCCAGTAAAACACATACGAAGATTCATAATGTTCTCCTTCATAGTGTTTTCTAAACATGGTCATAATTCTAATCAAACGGGTGAATTATTTACATCTTCTCTTTTGCTAAACGGGGGTTGGGATGGCCTAGTGGTCTAGAGTGCCGCGCTTCGACCTCTAGCTGGCCGGTCACCTCTGGTTTGCGGCTGTGGTTTCGAGCCCTGGTGTGAGCGTATGTGGCATGGAGATAGGGGAGCCTTCTCAACCTCGTGGGTTTCCTCCGGGCACTCCGGTTCCCTCCCACGGCTAAAGACACCTACGCGCAAGCAAATTATTGAAATAAAATTGAAACCGTATGTTAGTCCCAGCATGACCTGGTTGTGTGGAGTGGACGTTAAACCCCATTTCTCCCTCTCTCTCTCTCTTTTGCTAAACGGATATCAAGAATCTATTATGTTCCATTTCAGTGGAAACTAGCTATTACGCATTAAACACAATCAGTCCACGTTTGATTTCAATCACCATGTTGCATATGCACACGACTGTGTTATGAAAATATTCAATAAACGTCTGAACTTTCTACACAAATCCGATATATTCGGTGAAAATACATTTAACAAGATATCAGTATCATTCAATTTTTCAGAAACAAGTCATGTTCATCTAGTCAATCACCTACCATGCCCAAAGGTAGGGTGCCCCACCATATATAAATATCTCCAAATAGCTAAACAATTACACCACAATATTTATATATATAACATGTCTTAAAACTATTTCACACATTTATAGTCACTAAATAAACGGTCATGTTAAACTTAATAAGCTATGACCATTTAAACATCATAAATAATACACTGAAAAATGGTTCGGAGCGTCGTCCATAACATCCAGACACTTTCGAGTAAAAAATAGGTTACGTGCCCTTGTTTTGAAACTAGTCTCACTTCACCAGCCTACCGACCATTCTCCGTCTGATTGACAGGCCGGGATAATCCAGATTACTTTTTACGAAACGTGACTGAAAGCTGGAACAAGAAATCGAATTTATAAATAACACACAGTGTTGACTCAACAATTGTTTTTTCTAACCTTGTAAAAGTAAAACGAAACTGCTGCTGGTATCATGATTCTGTCCAACCCAAGTTATTCATAGATATTATTTGTACTAAACCAAAATATGTCGCTTCTAACGGTTATGCGAAGGATAAAGCAATTTAAAAAATAAAACGAACGTAATTTCTAAAGATGCCGTAATAACCAAAACGATAAATATTACTGCTACTCAGAATCGTCAACAATAGATTTTTTACGACTGTAATAGTTACCAGTGTGTTTAGAATTTCCACGGGCTGTTGCTATTTATAGACTCAACTAGTGTGCGAGACTGTCAGAAAATTAGTAGTAGTGAACCAAGTAAAGCGTGCATATTCAACGTGTCTAGTACAACTTTTCAGTAGGCACGTGGGGCACCCTACCAAAGGATTTAAACTTGGGCATATCCTACAGCTACATCTGTTCAACCAACCAACTGGGACATTTGTGCTCCGTGTCAAGCACATGGTGGAACACTCATAAATCCATCAGCAACAGGTTACTCGACTCTGGCCACTAATTTATCAGCCTTTCATGAATTGACCAAAATGTCCTGACTAGACGATGGTGATAGCATGGAATAAACGATGGTAAAGCAGAAATCTAGATGGAATAAAAGTTGTTACACCCTGTGTAATGCAACAAAGGTGGAGAGAGCCAGGAAGCTGCATAAAAACACCTTCGCAGATTAACCACTTCAGCATGTCCCGTGGATACAGTCGAGCCACATTAGCCATCGTTTATGAATGGTGTGTATGAATGCAAGTGCTTGACATCATTTTATAACAAACATAGATCTCAACAAAGGTATTCGACTGGGAAGTGTCACCAAATTAATGCATTAATGCAGACGCACTTGCATTTGCTGAGGTGGTTTCATATATTGAGGAATATGCCCTAGGTGGGAACCAGGGTCATATTTTCAAACTCGCTGATCTCACGACATTGTATAGTGAAAGACTACAAAGATTAGGTGGTGTCACAACATGGATATCAAAGGACATTGTTTCTGCTTTGTGAAAATCTCCCATGGTTCCATCACAGAAAGGACAAGCTGACTAATGTGGCTTGACTGTATCCACGGGACATGCTGAAGTGGTTGAACTACGATGGTGTTTTTATGCGGCGATTGGGTTCATGAAAGGCTGATAAATTCGTGGCCAGAGACGAGTAACCTGTTGCTGATGGATTTATAAGTGTTCCACCATGTGCTTGACAAGGAGCACAAATGTCCCAGTTGGTCGGTTGAACAGATGTAGCTGTAGCACATGCCCAAGGAGCGAGTTTAAATCTTTTGGACACGGTAGGTGATTGACTAGATGACCATCACTTGTTTCTGAAAAAATGAATGATACTGATGCCTTATTAAATGTATTTTCACCGAATATATCGGATTTATGAAGAAAGGTTAGACGTTTATTGAATATTTTTATAACTCTATCGTGTGCATATATAACATGGTGATTAAAATCATATGTGGACTGTTTGTGTTTGATGAGTAATAGCTAGTTTCCACTGAAATGGAACATAATGCATTCTTGATATCCGTACAGCAAAGGAGAAGATGTAAATAATTCACCCGTTTGATTAGAACTATGACCATGTTTAGAAAACACTATGAAGGAGAACACTATGAGTCTTCGTATGTGCTTTACTGGATTCCTTGGCCTTAAAAACATAGGTATAGACATCAAGATCATTGAAATCGGGGCACTTACAGAAACTTTATGGACGAGAATGTGTTTTATGGTGGCCATTTTGAATTTCTCAATTTTTGGCGGAAACGGCTGGAATGACATCGTGGTCCCCGCCATTTTTTAAATCAGCAACATCATTGAAATTGGGGCATTTACAGAAATTTTATGGGCCAGAACGTGTTTTACGGCGGCCATTTTGAAATTCTCAATTTTTGGCGGGAACGGCTAGAGTGACGTCGTGGCTCCCGCCATTTTTGAAATCAGCATACCCAAAAACCCCTTAGGCCAAATTTTGATGCTTCTTTCCGGAAGTGCACGCCCATTTCACATATCAGCCCCACTATTAGGTTCTGAGGTATCGAGGAAATGGTGGCATGGAAGGTAGACCGCTCTTTTTAGTGTCGAATCCCGAATCCCGAAAAACGTGCTGGCTCGTTATTTGTTATTGGCGAATCCCGAATAACGAGCTGGCTCGTTATTTGAATCCCGAATCCCGAATAACGTGCCAACTTCACGTTGCCCGAATATCTTTATAAACATTCATTATCTGAAATGAGGAAGCATGTGTGTCTTTTACTCAGTATTATCATATATTAGATTATATATCATGTCCGAATTTTGATTTTGTGGTTGGAAAGTGTGTAAGCGGATAGCCAATTCAATGAAATCCCCAGCAGGTCCACGATTTATTGGATGATTATACAAAACTTTTAGTAATTAAAACGTAGATTTAACATATATACATAAGTATAATCCTTTGTTCAGAGATATATATGTGTGTCCAAGTTTGATTTCCACGGTAACGTAAATATGTGCCGAGTTGCAATGTAAAAATTTACAAAATTTTTAATAGCAGAATTATATACAAAACAATAATCTTAAACAATGTTAATAAAATATAGGATATTTCATCCACAAATGTAACGCTATCTCACTTTAAAATGTATTTGGTAACGTAAATCAAGCTTGTCCACGCCAATGATGTGAAATCGCTCTTTCACCACAGTAAAAATTGACATGGCCCTGGGGTCAGGTCTAGTTTTGTTTTATTATTAAGGTTACTTTTAACTATTTAAACCCATCGATAAAAGCGTAAGCTTTAAATATTCTCTTTCATTATCAATTAGTTTATTTACATAGGCGTATCAATAGAAGTAGCCAAACGGGTGAATCGACATCTTTTACACGTTTTTGTTACCATTTACAGTAATTGAAATATATGCCTGCTAAAGTATTTTATTTATGGTTTAAATAATTTCAAATATAGTTTCATAATTTTATAGACAGAAAACAAAAAGTTAATATCAATTGACCGAAGTCTGTCAGCGATTATTAGAGCAGCTGAGCGAAAATAAATTACTGCAGATCAGTTTGAACATATACCACCATCGATAGTATCGGGAACTGATTGTTACTGTTCGTCGTCGTCCCTGACTTTGATAATCGTGAAATCCAAAACATGTAAGTCCCAACGATTGCAAACCTCACCCATGAGACAGATAGGACAGTAACAAGATCGTTCTTTGGCACTTACTGATTGGGTGTCAACAAGATATTTACGTTAATTTTTACGTTACCACTATTCAATAGTCTAATATCTGGATGGATGGGTTGCCACTGAACACTCGTTTTGAAATGACATTTATGATTATAGTTTTCGAAATTCCCTATCAATAAAAATATTGACATCATCCATTCCGGGTACAGGATATGAGTTATATCTACGTTACTAAATGTAACGTAAATATCAATGTCACTAGCATGAGAACTATGCGAAAATCATAATATCTCTTGTGTTTTGAAATGAAAGTGATGTCTGAACATTGCAGAAATGTGCAAAAAAGCAACATAAATATTATTTGGATTACCGTAAGGAAACTCCGATTTCAGTGTGTGAACCGTTTTAACAAGTAAGCATGAGCCGTGATCAGGCAAGTCGTTGGACACGTTTTCTTTGGTTTGAAAGTCGAAGAACTATCTAACTCGAGGCTGATCATGTGAAAAAACCTTGGCGAATATACAAATTTGACCAGGTTGATAACGTAAATATCAATAACGTAAAAATGATTTTCAGACTGATGTAGCCTTACTTAGAAGAAATAGCAGGAACTCGTTTTGCATATCATGGTTTCTTATACTGATATTTTATATAGTGGGTGGTTTTATGATATGTTAGAACTAAAAACATATTCAATTCATAATTAATTTGTCACAATTTTGCTTCAAATCCTTCCCAAAACATTGTAATTACCAAGTATACCCTGCTATAAAAATCGATCAAAAGAGACCATGTTTGCGTCAGGGGATTACCCCTCTCCGTACCTATAGCAACGATGGCCGAGAGAAGGGGAGACTCAATTACATACACAACACGGTGTTGTCTGTAATCGCTGACTATTAACTACAAATATCGAATCCTAACTTAATTCTCGGATTATCCGCTGCCCGGATAAATATACGTTGTAATACAATTAACCTCGGTTAAAAAGCCGAATTTGAATTTTGGCGACAGTTCTTCATGCCACTGTGTATTACTGAATTATTTGTATTATCTTGTGTAGTGTAGGTAAAATGTTGGAAGATATATATCAAATGAAAGTAATATATATAGAATATACCAAAAGTCGAGTATTTTGTATATGTCGCTCTTGCTATCGTAAATTATTGCTTGGGCAAATCTCAAAGTGAATCGAGATTCGTCACTAAAGACAACCGAATTCCACTGTCTTTGAGTAAATCTTATGTGTCTTGTGGCCCACACAAGTCGGTTACGGCGATGAAGAGGTGTCAATATTGGTCTATTATAGGGCCTCCGAGCTCGAAGACCAGCAGCCTGCAAGCGATTTCGAACAGTTTGTGCAGTTACCCTTCCACTCTTCTGCACACCACCTGGACTAATGGAAGACGGGCATACGCCATACAGTGTGCAATGAGGGAAATTTTGCCCGGGCAGCGGCGCAACGACCCACTCTTATGTCGAATTCCAACTACCAAGGGGTCTTTTACGTGCACGCCAATGTGTACACGGGACCTCGGTTTTTCGTCCCACCCGAACTTCGAGACAGTTGGCCTTGCCAGGCCCTCCGTCCTACATCATTGACAAGGGGGAACAACGCAGGAGAATCTGGATGAACTTTCTCGCCCAATGCAGGGACCGAACACCCGACCTCCATGATAGCGAGTCAGTGTCTTACCCACTTAGTCACGAGATACCCCATGACTGGTCCTCTTTCTATAATAGTATTACTGAGATACAATAATTTGAACATTATAAGAAGATATAGTTTATATTTATATTTGAATACTGAAAGAAGATATAGTTATACTTTATATTTGCATATTGAAAGAAGATGTAGTTTGTACTTTGTATTACATATGAACATACTAATATTATAGTAACTTTATCAAAATGTAACATAATTATATTATACAACTATTTGTTACATTTCAGGTTCAACTTATAGAAAGGTTGAACAGATCATAGATCATCTTGTAACTTATCATCCACGCAAACTAAGACCACTGGTAGAATTACTGAAACTGAAAGATAAAGATGTAATACATGATGATGTGGAGATTATCATGTATATAGATAGAGGTGATATCAAACATGCGGCACGGATGTTATCAACCGCATTAACTTATACTTCTGGTACCAAATCATATCAATATCTTATAGAAAGCGTGAAAGAGTTGGGTTTTTCAGATGTAGAAGACATGATTGATAAAGGTGAGTATTGATCCTATTTTATGTATTAATATCATAGACATGTTGATATTGGTATACTTTATGTCATTCAGTCAGACATCAGTGTGGGTAGTACTTTATTTCTTTCAGACATCATTATAGATTACTTGCTGTCAGATCAAGACCATAGAATTGATCTGAATGATTTCTATTTGACCCCCCCACCCTCCGGTATTATCAATCATATGGTGGGGCAACTGGAAATGCTAAGTGGAATAATTAAAAGAGATAACCTTTTCGTTCATTTAAAAGAAGGTTTAAATACACTTTTCGAATCAGATTTTAAAACTGTCTGGACGTATCTGCTTAAATGTGTTAATTGGTAAGTGCAGAAACACAATATAACGAAAAAATATTATATCCAATTTGTATTATTTATGAAAATAATTGACGGAAAGAAGATACATAATTTGTGTCAATCAGACATTGATGTGGGTATTACACCAGTAGTTGATTAATGTAAGTATTTCAAACATCATTATAGATTCATTACTGCCTTGTCAGTGCCTAAAGAGAAAGTAGCAGACATTTGAGACAGAAGATAGAGTTCTGTTCTGAGAACGCAATGACAGCCATTTTCTTTAGAAATAATCGGTACGCATTGCTACAATTACCCCAAACTACGAATAGAAAGTGTAGCCGCGATTTGTCAGTGAGTAAGAAGAAGGCTACAGTTTTAAATTGATTTCTTTCAAATTTTGTATGGGGGATAGACCCAATTAATATTCAGGACTCCCCGACCTTTGTTTCCGGGATCATCCCCCCACTTCTTCAAAAACCTTATTTATGCACAGGGAATTCAGTGTTTAAAGCGGGAATTTTATATTTTCCAAGAAAGTCAAAACATATTTATTTCTATGTCTTTTGCTTAGTAGGTTGTCAACTCACTATTATACAATCATATGCATTATTTTCCACACTGAAACATCTTTCACATCGGAAATATTAACACAATTACCCCCTTGTTTTCCCATTCTCCTCATGCAATAGCTATCATCTTCAAACGTTTGAATTTAATGTCGAAAGTGATATTTTTGCCAATTTCTCAACTGGCAATAGTGAATTATAGGATTATTCTTTAACAAGGCTGGACTGTTTATAGATACCATCTATTTTAAGGTTTTATTTTAATATATTTAAAAAATATAACTTACAAATATGAAACTGCCGCTTTAACCAACGCATTTATATTTGATTTGAAGGCTTGGGCCATCAGACGTTATCGATATTCAATATTCCGTGATCTTCCTTTTAGGACTCACACCTTCCTTTAGGCCCCACACCAGTTTTGTTTCCAGTATTATGTTTGTGCATTGTGAGTCATAGAATATTAACAATAATAAAGCGGCAGAAAGATTTACCCAATACCACTCTATTCTACCTAATAGGCCCATTGCAACTTCTGATCATATCAACGAATAATTTCACACAGAGGTTTTCGGTCGATTACCGCCATCCCTAAAAAAATAATTCAAAGACCTCCGAATGGCTATGATTCACCCCAGATTAGGACAAAACGCATTTGATTCCCCATCCCAGTCATGCGAGTGCGCAATATTTCACTTGGTATAAAATAATGTACGATTGACAAATTACCTGTACCAAAATTTGAAATAATAGTACACCAATATCCAAGAATGACGTCACATCGGTATTTGTCAGTACTAGTATTTGAAATAATGTATTTTAAAGATTCGCTATGTTTATGTTCTACAGTAAATACTGGTTGAATCCGAACTAAACCGCTGTACCCGTCTGTCTTGAGATTGCCAGCCCATTTGTGGGAAGTCGAATGCACATAACGCGTACCTTTTAAGGGTGATCATGAAATGATTTCCAACTGGTCTGATGGCTTGAAAACTTGTGGTTTGAGGATTTTAAAGAAATTGACTGCTTGTGACCCTTTGACTTTTTTGAGGTTGAATTATAACCTGGGTTCGAAGGTTGATTTCTATAATGAGTTGCTCTAGACTGATGTGTCTTGTATTGAAGAGCATGGATTGATTCTGGATTCGAATTCATCTCTGGAATCTGTTGAGCAATGTAGTCTTCTGTTCTGGCTATCTTCAGTGTGACTGTGAGAGTAAGATCATTACCCCTGGCCGTACATTTAAAACGTACCCGTTCACTGGAAATACCAAAAACATCACACATATGCTCCTCTATCAGTGATGCATTCTTCCAGAGGTCTTGAGTCTTGATTTAACTATGGCAACTTGTGAGACACTATCCTATGTCTCGGGAACCAAATGGAGATAACTCTGACACTACGGTGTGTCGTTAAATAGTAGAATTACGGTCCGTGATACTAGGGTGACACTATCATCTAGGACTTTATTGGACTTCACGATGTGATCAACTTACTCTGGAACACTTTTTACATTAACTATGTTTTTATATCTTTATAACATCCATAATACAGGAAATTACATATAAGCTAAATATAACTTCTCTTACCCCAGCTTGTGTTTGCTAGATTACGATTAACACCATTATCGTTTCAAGTGGTATTTAAATGATGTCCGAATGGCGTTTGTTCCCCAGCCTCTCAGCCTAGGAGATGTGTCCCCCCGGAGCGCTCTTTGATATCTTCTCTACTGTCTCAGCATGTTGTGTAAAGAAACTTAAACCTGTGACAAGTTTATCTATACCTTTCATAAACTGAACAATCATTTAGGTAATAAACACAAAAACATATTATGGAATACAATTACTATTTTAATTAAAGCGACGTGTCGTTGCGGATTCTCTCAACGTTTTCAAGCGAATGATAATGAAAATATGTGTGTGAAATAGCTTTATTTAACGTCCGCTTCCACCGAGGTGATATCGCAGACAATAACATGTTATTTGTGTATGGTGAGAATATTTACAAAGTGATTAGTGGAAAATAGATAATTGAATATATTTATATATATATGTACAGAAACATTGACTAACTGGTGCAAAGTAAACAAAGTGCTATTTGAGACGATCACAGACATAGACAGACGAGCACAGTGCAAGACATACATAAACATGGACGAACATATAGACAAAATGGACAATTAAATACAGAGACATGATATGTACATATATATATGTTTTGGTCATTTTGTCGGTCTGGTCGTTCTGTCCGGTAGAATGGCAGGGCGGTGCAACTCTTCCTTGGGGCTTGTCGGTGAGTGATAGGCCTGATCCATTCTTCCTTCCATTTGGTTTTTGTTGTCCGGTATGGTGGTTCTGTTTCATCTTCATTTTTGTGTTCATTTCTTTTGTTTGTTGGTTCTCTGAAGGAAGAATCCAGCACCTGAAAAGAAAGAAAGAAAAAAAGAGTATCTGGTCTTACAGCTAATCTGGGATTGTTTCGTCTGAGATAAGGCTTCAGTGGGAGGGGGGGGGGGAATGGTGGCGAAAAAGAAAATAACTTAAATAGAATGAAAGATAGAATTAAAATAAATTGGATAGAGTCAGGTAAGAATAGTAGTAGGCATAAGGTTCAAATAAAGCATAGTATATTTATAAATACATTTTATAATTCTTTATTTCAAATCCATTAGTAATTACAATCATGGACCTTATAAGGTCCATGTTACAATACAACATTATATGAAATTACATGGATGTACAATCAATCATGATTTAAGTATATAATTGATAATAAATAATAATAATAAAATAATAAGGTTTTTTTTTATTTGATTTGTGCAGGACGGAGCGTTTCCCTCGAGGGGACATTTTTGCGCACCGACCTGCATTGTGTTTTTTAATTGATTAGTTAAGTTGCCCGATGGGTTACGCTTCTCTCTAGGAGACATTTTTGCGTTCCACTTGGCTTACGCATGTTGCTATATATGTTTTGTTAAACCTATTTCCTGTATGAAGTCCCAGATAAGCTGAGAGGCCCAGTATCTGTCTTCTGGTGGTGGAGAAAGTAGGGAATTGAGATTAAGTGATTTCCCCCTTTCTATCAGTTTGTCTATTAGCGGTTGACGTTCTGTTTTTAGTTGATTGCAGTTGATTAACAGGTGTGAAGTGGTTGCAACATATCCACACGGGCGTTTGATTGGTGTATAAGTGCAATCTTTGACTACCTCTATTGTCTTGAGCCTCGTGATGAGTTTGCATATTTTGATAGAAGGATGATTGATGTAGACCTTGTCAACAAGATTGCTGTCTAATTGATAGCGATGTGTATTTTCTTGTTTGAGACGGGCTTTCCATGCATTTTTAATCTTCTCTTTTGCTATGCTTGCAAATTCCTGACTGCTGTATTCTAGACTGTCTATTTCGTTGAATGACAAACTCTCTTTGGCCAGTTTGTCGGCCTGTTCATTTCCTAAGATGTTTACGTGAGAGGGGATCCATGCTAGGATCACCTCTCTCTCCCTATTTTTGATTGTTTGAATGATTTCCCTGATTTGGTGGATTATAATCTGCCTGTTCTTAGTGGAATTTGTTTCTATTGATTTGATGCAACTTAGGGAGTCCGACAGGATAACGGTTTTTTGATGTGTCTGCGTAGCTAGCCATTCGAGTGCAGTTTTAATGGCCATCAGTTCTGTAGTGTATACCGAACAGTGTTCTGGTAGCCTTTTCCTGATGTTTAGCTTTTATTTTGGAATGTAGATTCCGTATCCTGTGGCTTCCTTCGTGGAATCCTTGGACCCGTCTGTGAATATTTTGAGATGGTCAGTCCATCTTGAATCTATAAGTTCCATTGCTAGTGTTCTTGCTTCTGTTGGGTTATTATGCTTGTTTGTGGTTTGGCTTAGTTGGGAATTGGTGGTGATTAATAGAGACACTGGCCTGTTTATATCCAATGCCTGGGATGACTTGATAGTATAAATTCTGTGTGGTGTTAGAACTGTACACGATAATATCGGTCAACTTGTCGGTCATATATTAACAATACTTGTTACTTTTATAAACTAGGTGCTTAGCTATACATTAGAATATGGGAGTTACATCATGTGAGGTGTTTACTTATTCATATTAACGTTCTCCTGTTGCGAATTTTTTATCTAATAATTATATATATTAGGTGTGATTATTAATATTGGTCTGATCAGAGATGTTATAATGAAACCCTATTAAGTTTGACCTTTGATCTTGAGTACTGATTAACCTATGACTATCCCACTAAGAGTTAGTTATTATTATTACTTGGATTGTCTTTTGTTATTGTATGTACTTCTGATTATGTTTATCGTTTCTTCTGATTATTATTACTAAATTGGTCTGATTATAGATGTTAAGATGAAACCCTATTGAGTTTGGCCTTTGATCTTGAGTACTGATTAACCTGTGATCTCCTACTAAGAGTTAGTTATTATTATCACTTTGATTATAAGTTGTTATTGTATTGTATGTATTGTATCTTTATGGCTTCGCCTGATTATGATTGGTCTGATTATAGAGGTTATGATGAAACCATATTGAGTGTGGCCCTTGATCTTGAGTACTGATTAACCTGTGATTACTCGACTATGAGGTAATTATTGTTATTGTTTGGATCATGTATTGTTATTGTATGCACTTCTAATTTTTGATGGTTTCTTCTGATTATTATTAAATTGTTGCAAGCTATAATTATGTATAAATAGGCTGACTAGATGGATATTTATCATTAACTTGAAAACGTGACCGGTATGTGTTACGAAACGTCGTTATTAAATTATAGAGAAGTAGTTATATCCATATATACCTTTTGTTGTGTTTTATTATGAATACTGTTCTATCTTGTCTTGACATTGTGTAGCCTTCTAGTTTGATGTCATTGTTTTTGGGAGTGAGTCTCGTCTCCTGTATGCACAATATGTCTGGATTGTTTTGATAGACATATTGTTTGATCTCTAAAAACGAGACCGCAGCCCATTCACGTTGAGTTGAAAAATATGAATTGGCTTCGCCATTGTGTATAATAATGATTTGTTATTTTAAGGGTGTTAAATTTATTCACAGTGTATCCTCATTGTTGCTAACACTACATTTGCGCTTATCCTGATTGATTGGTTCATTGTCTGTAATCATGGGATTAGTGCCATGTCTGAGTGAGTTGTCTTCTTCTTCACTGACAACTGAATCGATGTTTCTTTTGACCGCTGGTCTTAATTGACTTCGGCTTCTGCGGCCTTCTTTTGAATTTGGAGTGGAGGGTGGGGGCATATCATTGAGCTCTGTTTCTGGGTCCCTCTCTGCTTGAGGGGGTTTTCCTTGATTTGTTTTTTTCGGTGTTTGTACGATTTTGTTGGTTTTGGGTGTATTTATGACGTATGTCAGTATCTTTTTCCCTATCTCTACATTTCGCTCTTCCTCGTCTTTTAACGATCCTAATTTCGTTAATTCCTTGCAGAAACGTACAAAATCTCCTGCGTTCTTGAATTGGGGGGTAAATGTTATTTCATTTGTTTCCTTTTTTGGTTCTTCCCTGCTGGGGGTGATTGACTCTTTTATCTTAAGGGGGACAGTCTTGTTTGCAACATGTGCTGTTGCCTCTCTATGTGTAATGCCATGCGTATATTGCATAGTTAACACTGATTTTGTGCTTAAGTATTTGGGGCATTTTGGTGAATCAGCCCCGTGATTCCCTTTGCAGTTCACAAATTTGGACTGTGTGGCTCTACATTCTTCTGTTTTGTGGGTGTTCCCACATTTGCCGCAGATGGCTTGGCTTCTGCAAAATTTCTCTAAGTGTCCTATTTTTTGACACTTCGTACATCTTTTGACTTTTGGGATGTACGGATGAACGGGTCTCCTTTCGTAGAGCATATATATTATGCCCTGTGGGGTGTCACTTTTTTTGAATGTTATTTGTACTGTTCTGATGCGCTTTCCTTGTCTTACGGGATATTGATATAATCCTAGGGGATTATATCCTCCTAGTTTTAGATTGTTTAAGATCTCTTCATCCGTGTAATCTGATGGTATATTATAAATAATGATTCTTTCAGTTTGGTTGTGCTCCGACATGGAGATTTCAACCTTTAAGTTCCCTAGAATTTTGATGTTTGTTGCCAATTGGGCGTCTTCAATATTTTGAAACGCTAATCTGGCGTTTCCGTTCGATAATATCCTTATGCCAGGGAGAGTTGCTGTCCCCCATTTCATTCGGATCTCGTCGCCTAACTTGCAGACTTTGGTGGTTTTGAAGGATTTCACTTCCTTGGGTGAGCATATAACAATAAAACTTACATTCCGGCACCGATTTTGATGTCAGAGATGGTTGCGGCATCTTAGGGGAGTTTATTAAAACTTGTGCAAAACTTCCTGCCATGATGAAAATTAAGTCAAGAGAGAAAAAAAAATAAAAAATAAAAACAAAATAGAGGGAGAATAAGCAATAAATACAAAGAAAGGAAAGAAATGGATAAATGGTAATTGGGAGATAGGGGGAGACGAAAATTTGAAAGAAACGAAAGTTCGAAGCCTTATTTGAACAACTAAGATTAGCCCGCCCGCTAACTTGAGTTGTTCAGGTGACGAAATTAATTAATATATAATAACACAAAGATAAAGAAGAGAGCGAAATATAACAGTACTTACAGTTTAGAGTAATCCAATAATCCAATAGTCATGCACTAAGCACAATTAGATGTTAACAGGGCGAACGCTAATTGATAATGAAAATACTGGAACTGGAATGGTATGTTTAACGTCCGCTTCCACTAATGTGATATCGCAGACTAATAATGAAAATCTATCTATCTTGTTGGTGTTTAACGTCTGCTTCCACATAAGTGATATTGCAGACAAGACGTAGGAGAGCCGAAGCTGATTGCTGTTTTTTAGAATATGATTTTGCAATCTTTCCATTTTGGCCTTCGGCCATGGATTGGGTATAGTGGGAAGTTCTTCCCTTTATTTAATATAAAACATATCGTTTGGTAGATGATCTCTTCTGTTTCTGGATTGGTAGATGTAGCCGTTTGGGATTAGTGTTTAGGTGCCAGGCCCGTCTTATCGTGGCCTCCCTTTACTCCACTATCCCACTCTATAGGTTTGGTATCTGCTTCCTTGTGTTTAGGTGCCGAGTCCGTCTGACCGTAACTCCCCCTTACTCCACTATCCTGCTAGTTTGGTAGATGTCGTCTTTGTGGGATTTGTGTTTAGGTGCCAGGCCCGTCTTATCATGCCTCCCCTTACTCCACTGTCCCACTCTGTAGGTTTGGTGTCTGATTTTGACGAAATAGTGTTTAGATGCCGAGTCCGTCTGATCGTGACTCTCCCTTACTCCACTATCCTGCCAGTTTGGTATAAATCCCCTATGTAGTTTAGTGTTTAGATGCCGAGCCCGTCTAACCGTGGCCCCCTCTTACTTCACTATTCTACTTAGTCCAACCGTGTCCATTAGGGCGTGGATTTGTTCGAAGATTTGCAGTTTCAGATCTGGTCTCGGGAAGAGTAAGTTCTTAGTGTTGAATGGTATGTTGTTGGTCTGCATCATTCTCACTAGTTCCCTTCTCTCCTCCTTGTATACCTCGCAGTCTACCAGGACATGGTTGGTGGTACATTCTTCTCCGTACTCACAGACGATGACTTGGTGTTTGTAGTCTTGCAGCCGCTCTTTCACCCTTAGTTTTGATATGAGTCTGCATATATCCCTTCTAGGGTGATTGATCGCTGTCTTCGTGTAGATCTTGTCATCCAGCCGGAACCTGTATGTGTCAAGTTCAACGAGTTTTAATTCCCAGATTGAATTGACCTGTCTTTTAACCATACTGTAGATTTCCGTGGTGCTGTAGTCTATGGTGCGGAGTGGTGCTGTGTCCTTGAGACCTTCGTTGGCGAGGCGATCTGCCTCCTCGTTTCCTCTAATGTTGCCATGTGATGGAATCCACACGAGCTCTATTTTGCTTCCCTTCTCTAGGACCCTCTGGTACAGCTGCCTGATTTCCAAAATGACTTCTGGTCTTGAGTCCGAGTTGTCATTTTGGATTGAAATCAGACTGCTCAGAGAGTCGCTTGGGATGACGAACTTACTAGTCTTTTGATGGCAGATCCATGATATAGCGCCACGAATGGCCACAAGCTCTGCAGTGTATACCGAACAGTTATTGGGCAGTTTCCTGCTTATTCCCTGTTCCCCGTTTGGCAGGTATATTCCAAACGAGCTGGTGCCCCTTTCAGGGTTGCGTGAGCCATCCGTGTACACATGGTCCCAGTCATCAGACGGCCAGTTGTCTTCCAGGTGTTCTAAAGAGAAAGCACGTGCAGCAGTGGGGTTGTTTTTCTTGTCGGTTTTCTGTAATAGATCTAGATTGACCGGCGGTATAGGGAGCGTCCAAGGGGCGATCGCTGGCGGGTCGTGTTCATTTATCACGAGCTCCCCCAGTCGCAGTTCCTTGATTGTTTCCCTGATACCCTGGCCAAAGCTTGTCTTTCTGGGATCTCTCACATATCTTGTCTTCTGTAGACTGACAAAAGTAGGGGATCTTTCGCCCAGTTGCGAGATCTTAGCCCAATACCTTGTCGCTAGTTCTTTTCTTCTTAGGGATAGGGGCAACCCCCCGGCTTCCTGTAGTAGTACCTCTCTCCTAGTCCCAACCCCTACGCCAGTCGCAATACACAGAGCTTTGTATTGGATGGTGTCAAGCTTACTTAAGAGTTTTGGCGCGCAGTTCATGAAGGCCAAAGAGCCGTAGTCTAATACAGAGCGTATTAGAGCACGATACACCATCATTAATTTAACTCTATTGGCACAACATGTGCTACCCGTTATTTTTCTCATTAAGTTTAGGATTTTGGAACACCTATCTACAGTCAAGTCGATGTGTGGTTTCCAGGCCAGCCAAGGAACTTGGTTTGGTCTTTAAACTCGATGGTTTTCCCGTTCATACACAGAGTCATTCTGCTTATCCCACTATCCCTGCTCACAAGCATGCCGACCGTTTTCTTCTCTGAGACTTTAAATCCCCAGTCGTTTGCCCATGTCATGAATTTGTCTAAGGCCCTTTGCATGTTCTTTTGTAGTTCACAGAAGTTCCCCCCTTTCCTCCATATTGTACTGTCATCAGCAAATTTAGCTAACTCAGTTTGGCGTCGAGGTAGGACGATTTCTGTATGTCGTTGATCATGATGTTGAAGAGAGTGGGACTGATGACCGACCCCTGAGGCGTGCCATTTTCTAATGTTTGCTCCGTACTCAGGAATCTGTCAACATTCACCTATATCCTTCTATCGCCCAGAAAGCTTTTGATCCACCGAAACATTGTGCCCGTTATACCGATACGTCCTAACTTGAAGAGCAGCCCGTCCAGCCAAACTAAATCGAAAGCCTTAGTTAAATCTACGAACACGGCACATACCAGGTTCCCAGAGAGGAGTGCCTGCGACATGACTTGCTGTAGTCTCACTAAGTGGACCATTGTTGATCGCCCTTTCCTGAACCCGCTTTGATTATCGTCGATCAGTCGGTTGCTCTCCAGATAGAACTGTAGTCGGATGTTGTTGAGAAGCACATGTAAATGCCTTGTTTATTTCAACAAAACACTTTGACGAAGTTTCGATGTATTTTTATTGACGATGTCGATGGTACATGTATATAACCGAACTGCAGAGAGCACACAAAAAAGTTAGACACACGGTGGTTACATACAAAATTCGGAATGAACCAAATAAAATGAAACGAAATACAAAAATAAACGAAACGAAAATACGAGTTACAAATTACATTATGACAAGTAAAATTCAGTTCTTAACACATCCCTCTCCTTGATGTGCCCTAAAAAGAAACATCAACATCAAATACTAACAATGTTGACGTTACAATGCGAAAAAGAACTATACTCATGCGATGTTCAAACGATGTTTAACTAGGCCTACGATGTCAATACAATTGATTGAAGCGATGTACAAAACAATTACGATGTCAATATAAAAACTAAACGATTTCGATGTCGATGCGAAGACGATGTCGATGCGTACATTATAACATTATCAAGTATCATGATCTCAAACATATGACTAAGAATTTAATTGAACATAAAATTGAAACAACACAGTTTGTGAATGTCCAGTGACATGTGCATGTAGTCTCTAAATTATGCCTCAAGGGGACATAATCGATGAATGGACCGTTTATAAATAGTGTCACCAACTTTGACCTCTACGACACGAACCAGTCTGTCACTACCAGGAAAGGTCCTAACAATTCGCCCTAGCGGCCACTTTCCACGAGGCGAATGGGGATCGATGACTAATACGACATCATCGATTTCTAAGTTTTTCGAAGAATTGTTCCATTTATTACGATTGTTCAGGGTAGGCAAGAATTCGCGTAACCATCTTTGCCAAAAGTGTTTCAACAAGTCTTGTACGCGACGCCATCTCCTTCGTGGATTAAAATGGAGTTCGTCAACTGATTCAGGTGCAAGCGAACCACCTACTTGTCCAAAAAGGAAGTGATTTGGGGTTAGAACGGGTTCATCGTGACAACTATCTCCTATATAGCACAATGGACGACTATTCATAAGTCCTTCAGCACCCACTATAGCGGTTAATAATTCTTCATCCGTTATGTCTGCATTACCTAGTATCACATTCATAGCTCGTTTTGCAGATTTGATGAGGGATTCAAAAACCCCGCCAAAATGTGGAGATAAGGGAGGGTTAAATTTCCAAACAATTCCTTGGTTCGATAAATGGTTACCTATTTTCTCTTCATCTAGAGCGGAGAGCAAATCTTTAAGTTCCCGATTAGCACTTACGAAGTTCGATCCATTGTCCGATAGAATTTGAATAGGCTTTGATCGACGACTTACGAATCTGTCAAGGGCAGATAAAAAACTATCAGTATCCATACTCCATGCCATCTCCAAATGGACTGCACGAGTGGCGAGACATGTAAACAAACATAAGTATCTTTTAGTGTGAATGCGACCACGGCCTTGCTTTGTCAAATATGGTCCACCAAAGTCAACACCAACCCTGGCGAAAGCACGAAGGGGTACTCCTAACCTCATCTTAGGCAATGGTGCCATCATTTGCTTAGCTGGGCGTTTTCGTCGTCGAATACACTCATAACATTTGGCTATGACACTTTTCACAGATTCTCTAGCACGTAATATCCAAAATCGAGATCTCAGATCTGAAAGAGTATGTGACACACCCAAATTATGATTTGAAAGCTCGTGAGCATGTGTTATGACTAGTTTAGTAACTTTATGTTTCGATGGCAAGATGACAGGGAACCGTGCACTGTAGCTTAAGTTGTCAGCTTTCTCTAATCTTCCCTGAATGCGTAATACATCCTCGTTATCCAGGAATGGATTAAGACTGGACAATTTCGAATTACTATTTATAGATCGATTTTTATGTAAATCGCGAATCTCATCTCGAAACACTTCTCCTTGGGCGAATCGAAACCACACACTTTCCGAACGTGAAATTTCCTCTGATGTAAGAAAGTTGCTAGTAACTTTATCCTTATTTTGACAATTCCGAACGAAACGATAAACCCAAGCAGTAACTCTAATAAAACGTAACCATTTTGAATATCTATCCGGACTGAGTCTCCCGAGATCGATGTCCTGTACAACTGTAATGAAGGCATCAGTACTAACATTCCTACGAATTTCTTCACAGGCCTCTGTTGGATTAAAATTACGATTCACAGGCCAGTCTAATGGATCCTTATGTAAGAAATCTGGTCCGTGCCACCATAGACTGCTGTGACAGAGTTCTGAGGCAGACAACCCTCTCGTTGCGCAATCACTGCTATTCAATTTACTAGGAACATAACGCCAGTTTTCAGGGTCTGACAATTCATGTATTTCTCCTACTCGATGTGACACGAAAGGTTTGTACGTTCTTGATTCGCCCCGGATCCAAAACAAAACGTTCTGACTGTCTGACCAGTAAGTTATTTGACTAGGCAAAATGTTCAAAACACTGCGAATAGTTTGTGTCAATCGAAGACCAAGAACTGCACCACAGAGTTCTAACTTTGGAATAGATATACTTTTCAGAGGCGCAACTCTAGTTTTGGCTGCTATCAAATTAACCGACACAGTTCCATCTTTATAAGTACAACGAAGGTAGCAAGCAGCCGCATAAGCCTTTTCTGAGGCATCCACGAATGTATGCAATGTTTTACAATCAATAGGAGATTTATCAACTAAACATCTGCGAACACTTACTGAACACAGCTCATCAAGTTCCGAAAACCAATTAGCCCATTTTCTTGCTAAATTATCTGGGAGTACGTCGTCCCAATCTGTTCCAAGGATCCAAGATGACTGGATGCCAATTTTGGCGCGTATTGTGAATGGAGCGAGAAGATTCAAGGGATCAAACAAGGTTGCTGTCTTACTTACCACAAAGCGCTTAGTAAGTATAGAATCAATGGGAGGTTCGACATTAAAGGCAAAGGTGTCCTCACTTGCATTCCATAGAATGCCTAAAGTTTTTGTTGAAGGCAGTCCTTCATCTTGAAGCGTAAGACTAGAAAGTCTATCCTTAATGGGAATATCTTCCAATAGGCGCGGTTCATTTGTCAACCACTTGCGAATATCAAATCCACCACTCAATAACAAGTCCGAAATTTCATGTCGTAGCTTTAATCCGACCGAAAGCGTGTCCACACTGTCTAATAGGTCGTCAACATACATCGAGTTTAATACAGCATCAGAGCCAAGCGGAAAATGTTCTTCGTTCGTTTTTGCATGTTCACGTAAAACAGTCTGCGACAGGTAGGGCGATGCTGTGTTCCCAAACACCAAACGTTGGTATTCATACTCTCGTATGGGCATGTCCAAATGCATATCACGCCACAAGAATCGATGGTATCTGCAATCTTGCGGAGTCATTTCCACCTGTAAAAACATTTCTGTGATGTCAGCCACAAGAGCTATGGGTGAGCTGCGAAACCTTATCAAAACGTCTATTAGCTCCCTTTGCAATTTAGGTCCCTGAAATATACAATCATTCAATGACTTTTCTCGATATTGTGCAGCTGCATCCATTACTAGGCGTACTTTAGTTGTGTTCTTATCTGGACGAACCACTGGGAAGTGTGGGAGATACCAGATGTTTTCAGAGTGTCTCTCTGGAGGTAGTACTTCTTTTATATACGATTTATCGATATGATCCTTAATAATTGCACAATAAGAAGACGCAACCGATGGTCGATTGACTAGGGACTTTTCGAGGTTCAATAATCTAGATTTTGCGAGATCACAATTATTGTACAAGCTAGGTTCGTTGTCTTTCCATGGTATTCCGATGCGATAACGATGATCATAGAATTCTAACGATGAACGAACTTTTCTGTCTATCTCAATATCTGACGTGGATAAACTTTGCTTCTGGGACGATGAAACTCCCATCGAGTCAAGTTCCCACATTCGACGAATAAGTGAGTTAGTATTATTCTGGTTCAGCGTAAAAAATGCTCTAACGAAATGATTCTGAGTGTGGCTAAGTAATGGATCATATGGCCCAATACAAGTCCAGCCAAGTGGTGTTAAACGAGCAACTGGCTCGCCTGGCCCACCATAGATTTCTGTTACACAGCGATGGACACCTGGAACGTTGAGGCCTATCAATAAGTCTACACGATTACTGCGACCGACACGAGGAAATTCAATACCCGCTAAGTGAGGCCATTTTTGTGCATGTTTGTTCCAGTCAATCACTTTCATATCCCCTGTGACATCATTTACCGTAAATGCATCAAAATCAAAAATATTACTTCCATCAGCACTTTGCATAACAAGTTTTACGATAGTGGTGTTCAATGGCTTGGTTGTGCCACCTAAGACGCCTACATTAAGCGAAGTTAAAGGTCCGGTTAAACCTAACTCTGCAGCAACACTTTCATCAACATAACTGTCTGTTGAACACTCGTCTATTAAAGCGTTTGCCTGTATATACCTGTTACCGTTTACTAGTATAACAGGTGCGACCCGCATTGCCACAAAATCACCATTTAGTTTATTAGTTGCGTGAGCACGTGTACTTGTGGGGGGTGCAGTTGCTGACGAAGGGGCACCACGATTCCATACATGAGTATCCGGTCCGAGGGCAGATCCCTCTCCGTGAAGGAGACGATGATGTGTCCGAGGGCATCCATCAATGCCACAGCGATTAGAGTTCAAACACTTAGAACCAAAATGTGAGTTACTCAGGCAACGATAACACAATTGTTTTTCTTTGGCGAAATCCCATCGTAAGTTGAGTGGCATAGATTGAAACGATGAACAGTTTTGAAGCTCATGAAAATAACCACACTTTAAACACAAAGGACTTTGATTAGGAGGGGGTAACTTCGATTTGTCAAAAGTTGTGTAAGCCCGTGAATTGTTCGATGAGGTTTTTGGCTTATAATAATTAAATGACTTCGCATTTACGAAACCCTCGACTTCTTCGTGCGCCTCGACGCGATAACGTAACTCAGTAGAAAGCCACTTATATAAACTTTGTAAATTCTCAGAGTTCTGCGTAGCTGCAGCCCAGCGTTTGTAGTGTGCGATATTGACAGGCGATATCTTAGACTTAGCAATGCTATAAAACATAGAGTTTTCATCAAACTCTTCAGTTCTACCTGAATCTTTTAGTGAGATAATAGCCAACTCCAACTTGTCACTAAAGGCTTCAACACTTTTTATGTCTTGAAATAATACAGGTTTCGAATGACGAATTGAATCGAGATGCAGAAGTATTTGTCTCCTGGGTCCTCCGAACTTTTCTTCTAATCTAGTTTTAGCAGATTCATATCCAACTGTCGATGCTGGAAAGCCCTCGATTGCCTTCAGGGCTTCTCCCTCAAGATACTGTCTCAGTTGGAGCATTTTGTACCCATCCGAGCATTTGGCTTTATCAATGCACTGTGTGAATGCGTCTTTGAAGAGTTGATATTCTTTCTTGTTGCCATTAAACTTTGGAATTGCGACCCGCTGTAATTGCTGGAACAGATCTCTGTCAATCTGATAAGCTTCACTATTCACTGCTTGCGGATCACCACTTTCACTACCACTTTTAGGTGAAACTGATTCCACATTATTAGTTGTGGGCTGATCCCGGTTCTCAGGAGTTACGTCCCTTTCACATACTTTATTTTTAGTCGAAACACATAGAAATTCAGTTGCCTTGGCCAAAATCCCAATAATAGCAGGGTCATACTGCACAGAGTCAAGCTCAGATTCATATTTTTCACTGTCGATGTCACACAATGAAAGCAAAATGTCAATTACCTCTTCTTGATTGTTCAAGATTTGACCGACCGCGTGGCGAACGCTACTTTCGTTTTCCTCACCCGTCGCACATAACTTTGCAGTTAATTCGAGCCGTGCTTTTGTTAGCCGGGCTTTCAACAAGCGTTTCTTTTTCAGTAAGCTTTTAAGTCTATCATCTTCAGTCTGACGTGCCGAAAAATTATCCGAATGTTCTGTCCTTTCCTTTTCAGGCTGATTAGCGTCCCTGGTTTCCGACATGGCGCCACGCCATCCGATGTGACTAGCGTTTCATTTCAAACTTCACTGTAAAATTATAATGAAAGGCTCTCATTTTAACAGCCTATCACTCACCGACAGAACCACGCTCTGCTACCATAAACATGTTGAGAAGCACATGTAAATGCCTTGTTTATTTCAACAAAACACTTTGACGAAGTTTCGATGTATTTTTATTGACGATGTCGATGGTACATGTATATAACCGAACTGCAGAGAGCACACAAAAAAGTTAGACACACGGTGGTTACATACAAAATTCGGAATGAACCAAATAAAATGAAACGAAATACAAAAATAAACGAAACGAAAATACGAGTTACAAATTACATTATGACAAGTAAAATTCAGTTCTTAACAGATGTTAACCATTGTTTCCAAGGTTTTGCACAGTGTGGATGTCAAGCTTACTGGACGATAGGACTCTGTGCCTTTGTTCTCTCTTTCCCTGGTTTTAGAAGAGGGATGAGGTTGGCTTTCCGCCATTCTTTAGGTACCTCTCCTGCCAGCCGGGATGTGTTGAAGAAGTTTAGCAGTATCGTTTTGGCATTTCTAGGCAGATGTTTGAGCATTGAGTACTTTACTTTGTCCTCACCAGCCGCGCTATCCTTCTTGAGGGAAAGAGCCTTATTTAACTCTTCCCCAGAGAAGGGTAGATTGATTGGTTTTGCCCCTTCGTTAGGTTCAATTACTAATGAAGGGTGCTGCGAGTAAAAGATTTCCTTTCTCTTCAGGAACTCTGGTGATTGGTTTTCATCCCTGCTTGCGTCAGCGAAAGCTTTTGCAAGTAGATCTGCCTTTTTATTGCCGTTGGTAACGTACTCATCTCCATTCTCTAGGTTTGGTATGTTGAATGATCTGCGCTTCCCGTTCATGGCGTTCAGCTTCTTCCAGACGACACCTGTTTGCGTGTTTTGATTCAACGCATTACAGAATGTCATCCAGGGCCCACTTTGTGCCTTCTGGATGGTGTCTCTTGCGGCGTATTTCAACTTCAGGTAGTTTTGGTGGTTGTCTTCATTGTAGTGGCGTTTCCGTAGGCGCAGTGCCTTCTTTCATTTGTTAACCGCCTTCTGACATTCTGGTGACCACCAAGGTTTTCTAATCCTTGGTTTCCCTCCAGAAATCTTGGGAATGGAGTCGTCTGCGGCACCTATAATAGCACTTGTGATGTTGGCAGCGTACACGTCGATGTTGGCATCGATGATGTCTTCTTCTTTCCACCCAAGGCAGCCTACACGGAAGTTAGCCCAATCAGCTTCTTTTATTTTCCAATTGGGTTTCCCGTTATAGACTTCCCTGGTTGTTTCACATTGGATGTAGAGTTCTATTAGTAGATGGTCACTGCCAAGTGTTTCATCTTCGTGTACTTGCCAGTCGCAGCGGTTTGCCGTACCAAGCGTACAGAGCGTGAGATCCAGGTGTGAAGGTGGGGCATTTCCTCCAACAAAAGTAGGGCTCTCGTCGTTCAGTACGCATAGGTCGTTCCCTTCTATTATTGAGCACAGCCTAGTCTCCCGACAGTCATTCCTCTGTGACCCCCACAGAGCGTGTTTTGCGTTGAAATCACCGCAAAACATAGATTCGCCCTGTGGAAGCTGGTCGAGAAGTGACTGGAAGTCTAGTAATTCTATCGTGACTAATGGGGGAGCATAGACATTCACTATTGTCAATTTTGTATTATTGCTCAATGTGATGGCTATGCCCATTGCTTCTAGAGGACGCACTACGTCCAGCGTAACAGAAATATAATTTAAGTTATCACTGACGTAGATGGCAAGGCCGCCGCCACGTGTCGTGCTGCCCGGCCTGTCCCTTCTCTGACAACTGTATCCGGGTAGGTGGATGTCCTTCTTGGTTGGTAGTAGCCTGGTTTCGTGGAGGCATATTACATCTTTGGGGTTGCGGGTGATGTATTTCCTCAGCTCAGCACATCTGGGGACCAGTCCATTAACGTTTAGTTGTAGAACTTTTACCTGGCTCGCCATGATGACTGCCCGGGTGGATGCCTCTCTGCCTTGTCTATTTATTGGTCAATTGGCGTTTCACATTCCATAGGAGGTACCTTATTAGTGTTTGTCTTTGGTGTTGAAACCGGCAAGCAACTGGGCATATCGCCAATGCTGTAGTGACGAAGGTTTGCCGTTTGATCGCCTTTTGTCGTTTCTCCGTCGTCATCTTCTTCTCTTGATCTTTTTTTTACCGTGTTGATTGAATTAATCATGAGACACAGGACATCGGCGTTGACCATGTGTGTCCTTATTTTGCCGAGTAAACTTGCCATCTTGGTAGTTTGGTCCTCATTGGATACGGCCACACTGAGGAACTCGACCATGAAGTTCGTGAAGCCACGTTCCGTTTTAAATTTAGGAATGAAGTGTTCTTCATCAATCTTCGTTTTTGGTTCCTCTTCTTTCTTCTTGGATGATTTTGTCTTCTGTTTCACTTCTCTACAGGTTTGACTGATATTTTCTTCTCTTTCTTGTTCTTGTCTTTACCTTTAGGGGTGGGGGTTGCACCGGACGTCGAGATAGTCGGGACTGGAGCTTGTTTTGGTTCCATCACCGGTTCTCTGACTACTTTTGCTTCCCTCTCCTTGTTCTTTACTTGTTGGATCGCTTCCCTAAAGGTAAGTTTTTCTTTACTTTGCAGACGTAGCGCTGCTTTTGTTGCTTGAATTCTTGGGCATCGGGGGGAGTTAGCTGCGTGGCTGCCCTTGCAGTTTGAGCAGTTAATTTTGCTACCCACCCTACACTCAGCCACATTGGGCGCATACGGCTTTTCCTTTGCAGTACTTCACTGTATGACCCAATTTTTGACAGTTAGTGCACTGTCGTACCCTCTGTATATAGGGATGGGTCCGTCTTCTGAGATAAACTATGTTTATGACCTCGGGTGCTGTACCTTTCTTGAAGGTCAGGGCAATGCTTCCCCGATCCTTCCCCTCGGCCACTCTAAATCTGTATATCTCAGTGACGTCATACTCCCTATATTTCAGGTCGTCCATTATTTCCTCACCGGTATATTCGGTCGGTATCCCACGAACAACCACCTTGTCTGTTAACAAGGTGGTTGGTTCGGATACCGCCACGGTCATACCGAGTAGGCTGTCCTGGGCCAGTGCTTTGTCCATGTCCGACTTACTCTTTAGGGCAAGTCTGATATGTCCAGTCACTGATATCAGGTATATTACTGATACCCCACTTACTCCGTAGTTCATTTCCAACTGCCGTCAGTTTGGACCCTTGGAAAGACTTGCCTTCCATTGGCCTTACTTGCACGACGTGGTTCTGCTCATCCTTCCATTTTGTAGCAGGAAAAACTTCGGCGCAGGTCTGCTATTAAAGGCTTCTGCCATTGACATGGGGGAAGTAGCCTCTGTCGCCATTGTTCTTATTGCTATCGAAAAAAGTCTAAAACAAAGGAATGATTGAACCCTTTTTATAAGGTTTTTCTGTACTGTTGTTAGCCTTTCCCACAAAGAACCACTAGTCAATCAGTGTGTTTAGTGCTGGTTAGCTATGGGTTCTAATTGCTTGTAAGGGTTTACGAGCAGTTGTCAGGTTTCTATAGCACCTAGCTTGCTAATGTTAATTAATGACGTAGGCTGATACACCTGTCGTTAACCCTGTCCACAAAGAGCCGCTAGTCAATCAGTGTTATTAATACTAATTTACTATGGGTTCCTATTGCTTGTATGAGTGTACTTAACAGTTATCAGGCTTATTAGCTATAGAAGTAAATTAGCTTGTTATTGTTTTAAGAAGCTTGTGACGACGAGTTCAATCAGTTGATTGGCTTGTACACTGAACTTCTTTGTTTGTAGATGATAGAAAGAAAAGTAAAATGATTAAATAGATACAAAATAGAGGAAAATAGAAATAAATAAATAAATAAAGATAGGAAAGTGGTAAATAGAGTTAGAAAAGGGGTAAAGGGAAGAAGTAACAAAAAATAGATTAGATTAGGAGTGGGAAAATATGAAATGGAAGAAGAATTTACGAAAATAAGATTATATCTAATATATAGAAATAAGGTAAAAATAATATCCTAACAATAAAGCACTGAGGAATGAGGCTAGGAAAAGAAAATAAAGTAAATTAAAGAAAATAAAGTAAAATAAAATAAGATAGATTAAAAAAGCAAAATTTAATGAGAGTAAACCTTATACCTTGTGAAGGTATAAGAATAAAAATAAAGACAACCTTAAATCTATTTTGGACTAGATGATCTTTGTAGTATCTAGTAGTCTTCTGGATTTGAGTGAGAAGTCTTTTTGGAGTCTTAGCTAGGCTACTTTATCAAAGATAAATTTAGTCTATAGCTTTGGAGCTCTGGTGCAGTAGGTGTTATAAGTACGAGTGAAATGAAAATAATGTACAGAGGGTTTATATACAAATACAAGTAACAGCTAATTAATCATAACGAATAGTGAAACCATAAATTATTAAGTCAACAAGACCTTACGAAACCGTATACATAAAATCTATAATAACTAATAATAGCTAATTAACAATTAAGGAAGCCACTGATCATAGTAAAGTTACAGTTCAAAGGTAAAAATCGTAACGTCCAGGGTTCTAAAGGGTGTTACGAGGTACTCCAAGAAACAATGTAAAATAAGTATAATTTTTTTACAGTGAATTATTTTACACGTCCAGGGTTCTAAAGGGGGGGGGGGGGATGGCCTAGTGGTCTAGAGTGCCGCGCTTCGACCTCTAGCTGGCCGGTCACCTCTGGCTTGCGGCTGTGGTTTCGTTCCCTGGTGTGAGCGTATGTGGCATGGAGGGAGCTAGGGGCGCCTTCTCAACCTCGTGGGCACTCCGGTTTCCTCCCACTGCTAAAGACCCCTACGCGCAAGCGAATTATCGAAATAAAGTTAAAACCATATGTTAGTCCCGAAATGACCTAGTGTGTGTCGAGTGGACGTTAAACCCCATTTCACTCTCTCGCTCTAAAGGGTGGGTGGCGGGGGAAGAGATGTCCTAGTGGGCAGACGTCCCAGGGGAAAAATGTCGGGGGTTGGTAAAACTCTGGGCGTAGATGTCCTAGGGGGTGGGGTTAGATGTCCCAGGGGGTGGGGGTAGATGTCCGGTGAGTAAAAGTCCGGGGGAGATGTCCTAGGAGGGAAGATGTCTTGAAAATTCAAGTTAGTATCTTGAAAATTCAAGTTAGTAACTTGAAAATTCAAGTTAGTAACTTGAAAATTCAAGTTAGTAACTTGAAAAATTGAAAATAGAATAATAAAAAAAAGTGTGTGGCTCTATTACGCTTCCGTAGATTTGAGAAACAAATATCGATTTTGAGATACAAATGTTAATTTTAGTGTACAAATGTCGAAATACCACAACAAATGAAGAAATAACAATTAAGGACTATGAATTAAGGACTATGAATTAAGAACTAAGAATTAAGAACATTGAAAAAATAGCTGTTTGGTCTTCCATACTAATTAAAGCTAAACCGATTTTAATTGAATGACTTGAAATACATAACAACAAGGCTGGTCCTGAAATGAAATGAAATGGAATGGGACTTAACGTCCTACCATTCTGGTCCTAAACTGAGCTCATGAAAACGGGCATACGACATACGGTGAGCTATGAGGAAAATTGCGCCCGGACAACGGCATAACGGCCTACTCTTATATCGAATTCCAGCTGTCAAGGGTTCTTTTACGTGCACGCCACGGGACCTCGGTTTTGCGTCCCATCCGAACGTCGAGACAGCTGTCAAGGGGAAACAACGCAGGAAAATTTGGATGAACTTTCTTGGCCAATGAAGGGATGGAACACCCGACCTCCGGGCTAGCGAGACAGCCTCTTACCCACCTAGCCACGTGATCCGCCATGGCTGGACCTCTTTCTAGAATACTATTATTAGTGAGCAGTAGTTACATAAAACAATTTGAACATTTAAGAAGATATAGTTATACTTTATATTTGAACATCAAAAGAAGATATAATTCTACTTTATATTTGCATATTGAATTAAGATATAGTTGTACGTGTTAATAATCCCAGACAAGTAGGGCGTTAGATCCTATTTCCTGTCTTTTTAGTTATCATACATACTACGAAAATACTGATATTATAATAACTTTATCAAAATGTAACATAATAATATAGGAAACCGAACACTAATCGCCTGTCCAACCTCGTGGGTTTTCTCCGGGTCCTCCGGTTTCCTCCTACTGCTAAAGACCCCTACGCACAAGCGAATTATTGAAATAAAATTAAACCATATGCTAGTCCCGAAATGACCTAGTTTTTGTCGAGTGGACGTCAAACCCCATTTCCAGTATTAAGCTACATACTATACTTAACAAATAATACGCATAATACAGTATATCTATGTACCAATGAAATAAAATGGGGTTTAACGTCCTAATGCCCTAAATTTGACTGAGTTAATGAAGATAAAAAACAATTCACAGAATCAACCCAAATTAGGACAAAACGAATTTTTCCCACGCCCCACACACACCCTAACCGCTCGTCCTCGCCGATAACTTAGCAGAGTTGATGAATGGTATGAATTTAGCGTATTGAAGCTAAAATTGCTTAACAAATAGCTAAATACATTAATTATGTATATTAATTGTTATTCGTAATACCTTGTTTTATAGGGGGCAGTCAGTTTCCAGACAGAATGTCACATCTATATGATACATCACCTTTATCACCAACAAGCATATTGTGGCCAGGTTAGTGCTAATTTGTGTTATGGTAAATTTATCAGGTTTGTTTATTTATTTGCTGGGGTTTGGGATGGCCTAGTGGTCTAGAGTGCCACACTTCAACCTCTAGCTGGCCCGTCACCTCTGGCTTGCAGCTGTGGTTTCGATCCCTGGTGTGGGCGTATGTGGCATGGAGATAGGGGCGCCAATCACTTGATCATTACGTTACGTCGGTATAAAATGGCGGATTGATTTTTGATTGCGATTGAAAGTTTATTCCTCTTAAGTTAACTGCAGTACGTGACAACACACAGGTATGTTAAAATGTCGGCAGGGTCAAAAGGGAACAAGAATTAATGATCACATGTGGCATCATAGGGATATACCAAAAAAACGATTGAATGAAAATTTTCTATAGACCACTTCGGTGGACGAGCCCCAAATTCATGAGAGAAAAAAAAAACTAAATAAAAAGGATACTCAGATTCCATATCAATGATTCTAATTATTCACTGAATTTACATAAAAACACCCATCTTGCACTTTACCGATGTCTAGAACAGTATGTTACGACGCACTGAAAAAATTTCACAGGGTATAGTCCGTGTGGTTCATGTCTCGTTTGTAACTACCTCGTGACCACAGAGGCGTGTTCACTATAGAATCCCTACCCCTTTCCATTTCCCTGATATGTCTTTTGTCTATCGAAGAATTGAACTACATGATCAATGAGTGCGTGACACTTGCTGGTGATTGGGATCCGCAAGCCTTTATACGTTGACTCAAACTTGTGGATTTAGTCCTTGTAATTGCTGTCGAACATATTTCCGAAACATTTGATCCTCACTTCATTGAACGCTTTGAATACGTCAACGACGTTTTGTCCGGTTGGTCCAACTATGACTTCTTGCGACTCCATTTTCCGAGTTAAGTTCTACATTGAGGTCCATTATATTCCCCACCATGGAGCGGATGACGGCGGACACCTAATGCCTTAAACGGAAAGCTGTCATCCTCTCTATGTGCCCACAAGTGGTCGTTTTTATATACACGAGCATAGATAATGCTCACGATTACGGGGTGGGGGGGGGTGTTAAGTGGCATCTTACATCGGTCCCATCAATCGAGGACATATTATTATTGTATCAATAATCACAAGTGAAGGACCAACAGATTTACTTGACGTACCTGGTTACAATTCTATTGATATGTCAAAGCCAATATTTTGTTACCATTTTAGATTGATGTTTAATTTAAATGTGTTGAATAGCATCTGACATCGGCCCCACCTACCGAGGACAGATAAAGTCCTCAGTTGTTAATAAAAGAACCAAAATGTCCTCTATCTGTAATAATTGGACACACACGCGCGTGTGACCAAAGTCTTTAATATATTTTGCAACTGTCAGGTTAAGTAAGATTTCGGCTATACTGATGAAACTCCGAACTTGTTGTTGGAATAAATAAACCTGGCAACAGACCAATCAGCGGCGAGGGGGGCCGATGTTTAGTGCCAGTGTGATCAGTGTTATCAGACAATAGCCCCACTTTTACTTATGATATTTAATTTTGTAATTTATAATATTGACCAGTCACCAGAGAACGTAGTTGATTCAAATGGGGGACAAAATGTGGCTTTTCAGGTAGGCAGATCACGCTTATGATTAGTAATACATGAATCGATATGTCCTCGATTTATTTTAATCCTACACACACACCCGTTTGTCCTCATTTGCTATCATTCGAACAGTTGTGTGTCCATGTGTGGCAATGTCAAAGGGAATGTATCCGGTATTATAATCATAATTTAATAAAGTCAACTACATTATTGGCAGTCTAGATATGATATTGTTACACATAAAGCCGAGAACAGACCAGCCCAACCATTTGATAAATAATGTCCTCGATTAGCGGGACCGCTGTTTAATGTACATGTGTTTAATAACATCTGACATCGGCCCCACCTACCGAGGACAGATAACGTCCACAGTTGTTAATAAAAGAACCAAAGTGTCATATATCTGTAGCAATCCGAGACACACTGTACTAATGAACTTCCATCCAATTATCTATTAATTACAGCCTTCGATTGTTTCTCTTTGGGGTGGGGTGGAGGTGGGGGAATGCCAATGTTGCCGTGGCGAATTGTTCTGACTCTGATGTCCCCAGTTTGTATTATTCTAGTAGTTGTTTGTTAACCATTTATTGTCAAAAAATAAATGGCAGTGATATTGCATGTTACACTTTTTTTCATATAGTCTCATGTGGTCAATGGAGAGTTAATTCGATGTTATTTTCAAGTAAATCTGTGATGTCCGCGATTGTTAACTAATGACCTCGTTTTGTAGCATTCCTCTGCACACAAATGGTGTGACCTCGATTATAAGCCTTGTCTCCGTGTCCTCGATATATTCCATGTGTTTTAACGTGTCTGTCCTGCATTATTCTATAAAAAATCACATACCTAAAATAAACAGATACAGAACTTTAATTTGCAATTTCATGATCAGATGAAACGGGGTTACCCCAAGATGACTCTAATTCTGCTCTCAGAGCATTATTTAACAGGCCCTCGGTATGGGGGGTTGATACAGCTGTCCTCGTTTTCCACCTTTTACATGTAAGTGTGTGTGTGTGTGTAATAACCCTCCAAAAAGTATTGACCTACTAACCATAGGGGCTGAGTTATGGGCTTTTTCCGGGGGATACTAAAATGCCCAAATCGACTTTTACCTATTTGGCCCTATTTTAGGTGGATTATCGCAACGCTCGATCACTTCTACAGAGGCAATGTTTACCACATTCTCAAGGCAATACCACAGCCCATTTCCCATCGTTTATCTAAATTTGGACCACCTCGGGAGCATAGGGACTGAGTGCGGAACCCTTTTCAGAGCGAAAATAGGCCAAATTCGGTCGAAAATCGACATACGCGTGACTGCAATATTCCTGAAGCAATTGTCCGAGAAATTCCTCTCTGCCTATTGCTGGATTGGCTTCTTATACTTGAACTTTTGAAGGAGTGTGTGTATTCTTCCCGTTCAATCAAATCTATCCCATGTACAGCAACATGGCAGCCCTTCGTTTAATATGGGGTCTTCCCTAAAACTTTGGACAGTGATCTAAGGTATAAAAAAGGGCGAAAGTATTCATCGTCTTCATCCAGTATTGTTTACATTTTATTCTTGATGATCACCTCGTTTGTCACGCAATTAATTTTCCTGCAATATTCTGCTATGCACTGGTTAATTTGGCATATTAAAATCGGGAGCCATGACGTAACGTTATGTAAACATATTTAGTCCAATTTGGAGCTTTGTTTAAAATTTAACGATTTTGTTACGCAGTTAGCTATTGGTTGTTAATCGGACTATTGACCAGTCATAATTTGCAAGAGAAATTGATTCCACTAAAGCAGTGTATATTGGGATCAGCTCTAATCAAACGAAACACTAATGGTAACTGCATGCTCACAGCATCAGTACTTTATATATAGCGGGTATGAGTATGAAGTTCACTGGGAGGTACCTGCCCTAGGACCCTCCGCAGGATTCCATATCACTCACTTCCGAGCGCGTGATTGAATAGCTTTCATTCGAGTAATTGCCATTTAAGATGCATCATGCTGACAAGTAGGTTCAGTGAGTAGTTAGGGGGCTTGTTCAGGGACGCACGTGCGCGCATGCGCGCGCATGCATGCGCGTGCACTGGATGACCTTTAGCACGTGCGTGACCTTGCACTGGATGACCTTTAGCACGTGCGTGACCTCTTGCACGTGTGTGACCCCCTGGCACGTGCGTGACCCCTTGCGTGACCTTGCACGTACGGAGAGAAAGAGGGCGCGCGCGGGAAAGAGAGAGAGAGAGAGAGAAGAAGAAGAAGAAGAAGAAAGGGGAAGAGAGGAGGAGGAGGAGGAGGGAAGGGGAAACAACTCTTTTCCATTGATTAAGTTGGCCCTGAAAAGGGCCGTTGTCCTAACAACAACACTTCGGCTGCTCCCACCGATTGGGTTTTTTGGTGCATTTGAGCAAGTGTTTGCTCCGTCTATGACAGGTGTTGCCAATCTCTGTCCCGCACCAAAAACAAACCAAGTAATCGGCATCGGGCCGGTTCCCCCTAAACATGGGGTAATACCCCGACAAGTAGCACAAAATCTAAAATCTTTACGATCCATGGTGTTTGTGACTTCTTTTGGCTTCGACACTCCTATTTATGGCTCGAGTCGGGACGAGTCTAATGTGTTGGGACGACATCATTTTCCACCAATCAGAATAGCATGACGTCACATGACGTCACAAAAAAAACCCCCAGACACATGTTGCTGACAAAGCATTTTATTGAACAAAACTTGTTATGGTTACAAAAGAAATCAAAGAAACAAACACAAGAAAAAACACACTTAAAGATACCGCCAGGGTAATCACTGCAAAAGTATTAACGCGAGGTACACGAGGTTGTCCGCGTTGTGGTTTTCTCCGAGGCGTATGATTGGCGCACCGTCAGCCATACTGATAATGACAGACAAATGGTGTTTCTTTTTATAACAGTAAGGACGAATCCATTTAAGGAAAGGGTGTATGACGTCACATACAGATCCATTCATAGAAGGGTGTATGGCGTCACATACAGATCTATTCATATGGTGTACTTTGGAGATTAAAAATAGGCGTGATGTAACGTTTCCTGTTTGTTCGATGACGTCATGGATGATAGAAGTTGCGCGCCGCCAAAGGTTTGGTCAGTTTTACCCCATCACCACACAAAGCATGTACAAATACAGAAGACAAAACTGCAACAAAAATATAATCTAATAACTTATAACACGGAAGGTGCATAGAAATTAAACACTACTGTTTTATATAACATGTACTTAAATAACACGGATGGTGTACAGAAATTAAGATAGAATATTATGTGTAGTCAATTCTTTTACATACCTATCTGAACACGGAATCGCCCCTGGAATAAAAACGTCTTTTAAAATAGCAAAAATAAAGATGTTATCGCGAGTGTTTATAAATCTCACCAGTGTGTAGTGCAGTGCCTTTATAAGGCCTACTGGTACTTACCGTTTATGCAGAAGGAAATATGCTGTATATAACCATAATCGTTTTAAATCCAAAGTGAAAACGTGGTTATTTAGACACTTATCATTAACACTCCCCAACACCTAGTGCATTCCCTAGTGGATTGAATAGTTGTGCGATACAAATACCAATAGTATTATTATAATTACACAGTGTGTACACGGAGCGGTAACGGTACGGGATTGCCTTTTTTTTTTGTACATTTATGATAATTGGAACGCGATCCTCATCTCGGAAGTGCAATTGGTGCATTGTTAGGCGATGCTCGACAACACCCCTCATTGTTACATTCAGTTTCACCTCGAAATTATTAAGGTCCAATCTCCCAAACCGAGTTGTCTTCACTTGCAGTTTACGTTAACCTCTGCTATAAGATTCTTGGTATCGATGGACAATGTTAAACAATACAATGGAAACCAAATAAATGACAAATATATATTATTTCGAATAGAAATGGGGTCATAAAATAATAAGGTATTTACAAATAAACTGGGAACTGTTTCGCGGAAGATTATGAGGTTAAAGGGTCGTTACTACGAACTGCGCATGTCACCGTGCTAATTTTAGAATATAAACACGTGGATCTGTTTAACTTTATAACGCGATTCTAAGGCCTAATACATTTACACACGTCGAAGCGTGCAAATTAGTTTTTAGGGAGGGGTAGTAATTGATGACGTTTACAGCTAAAACTGATTAAAACTCATTAAATGTTTATAACGCCAGGGATTTTTCTGATAGATGCCATTTTCATCAAGTAGTTAATCACGTGACCAACGACCTCTGGGTCAATGGGTGCAGTGCGCAAGACGACGACAGAGTCTAATGCTGGATAGCGAGATTTGTGTAGAGAAAGGTCAAGGTCGTACTCGTACATGGAGGACCAATTGGACTGATTTACCATTACCACGGTCACTGAAAGTCTTATTCTAGAATCCGATTCGGTAATGAAATATCATTTTATGTTACGATCCTGATTTGGTTGATCTAGGAATTTTTTGTCACAATTCCAAAACAAACAAAACAAAAAGGCGGATTTAGTCTGTTTAATCGGTATTCTTTTGGTTTCCAGATATCACTCAGTGCCAGATTTGTTATCTTTGCTGTGGATATACAAAATACTTTTACTGTTGAAACTATTAGAAAGTATAAATTTGATTTCATTATCGTTAATTCCTACATCTCGCCAAAAAATTCAAAATTGAAGACGACACATACTATGTAACGCGTCCATTATTTAATGCTTTGAACAAAAATTTAAAATGTTTCCGCTATATGATTAAAGAGTGTAAAGCTTTAACATAATATTATCTAGAGTCTTAGACGTTACACACACGAATTACTGACCAATTCGAATCAACAGTGATCTTGTTAAGCTCATGGTGAGGTGTGTATATAATATTGACTATCTGAGTGTATTGTGGTCACGTGACCCCGATTGACGTAAAGTTAACGTTGTGGTAAATAATGACGGAAGTGCCCGGGTGAACGCCACGTAAACAACGGAAAATAGACTGGCGGAGAGGCCCATTAAAAATACAGTGCTAATACAACAATGTCAACCCCCAAAAAATTCTGATTGAAAGGTCTTACTAAAACAAAATCGTTTTGGTAAACTGGTATCTTTTTGGGGGGTTATTATTTAGAATAACTCTTATCATAATGACGGTGATGCATATGATTTAGGGTAGAACTGACGAAATCATTCTTATTTTATTAATTGAGCAAAGTGATCGTCCTCGAAAATGTCCACATCCATAAAGTTTGAAACCTGACTCCTCGTAGTTCACATAAAACTTTATTTTGGATAGATCAATTTGTTGGATGATTTGAAAGGACTACTTGATTGAGAACTATAACGTCACCCTGATGATAAATAAAGAAATAACATAAATTTTAAAAATAAATAAATAACCTGCTTCTGTCATCAACCAAGAGAATATTATTGGATGGGAAAAAAGGAAAAACTCGAATTGACGTTTATGAAGCCTCGTTTTGAATTTTTCCGTGAGTGACGTCAGACGTTGTGAATTTTCCCATAGGCTATTACAACTGAGCACATCAACATAACAAGTAAGGCCATAGGCCTATATGCCATGGTTTTCAATTTCATGGTGTCTTTGAATTTAAGATACGGAGGTATATTAAATTTTAGAAGAAAATAAGATTAACGTAATGATATTTCTGCAGGAGCATCGATTAAAAAATACCAGGCCCTTTTTTCACAAAATTTAACTGGGAATGAACTAATGAAGTTTTTAACCATTTTTTTTCAAAACTAGTTCTGAGTTTTGAAGCGGGAAACTGAAGAAGAAATGAAACTTTCAATTTAATAAATCTATTTTCAATAATTATTTTTGGTATTTACTGTTACTCTTTTAAGCCTAATTAATCAAATCCGGGGAGTAAAACTAACCGATAAGAAGCTACTAATGGCCAGTTAGTGCATGTCTGTAACTTAAAAACGCCACTCCAATAAACAGACTTACTCCAACCCAACGATATTTTCAGTACAATACCAGTCGTGTATGCAAATATAATACGCAATTTCCACAATAATTAAGTATACATGATAAAAGTATCGAGTGTTTGGACGCTGTGTTTTTTAAATTATTTTACACTATTATCACGATTATACTAATCTATTAGATAACTATTTCACTTATAACATATCTTACTTATGAAATGATAATCCACTCTCATTTTGTCCGACATTGAAATAACCAAAACAACAGCATATTGATATTATATGGCGACGTAGGCTAAATCTTCCCGGTTGTAAAATGGCGGCCAAGTTCCATAGTCGGCATGCGATCATGACCACCATACACTCTATAGTTAATTATTTACACTATTACTATCAGTTAGTGACACCCTTCCTTTGCGCGTAACGTTGGTGTTTTATAATGGAATTCAGTACTTTTCAAGTGAGATTGTTTGTCTTTTCTTTCCAAATAAATTTAATGACGTGATCTGTTTTGAGAAGATATTCGACAACAATACTCTATTTCAAGAAATTAATATCATGCTAAGATCTGATCGAGTGACGTAATCACAGCTTCGTATGTGTTCATCGAATGGCTAGCGACTGTTAAAAAAACATCGAGACTTAAACTTCGAATTGGCTCTGCATTTGAAAATGAAGTTGTCACATGATAAGCCAAGCATTAACTTAGGCTGAAAATGGATTCTCTCTCAAAATCAAGTCACGTGACAAGCAAGGAAACTTAAAATTTGATTCTTTTCTTGTGGCGTGCAGTTTTCTTTCAATAAAAACACTTTGATAGTGATTTGAAGCAAATTTTGAGTTGAATATGTTTTTTGTCCAAATAATAGGCATGGCCTCAAAACACATACAGTTTATGTACAGGAACGCATCATTTTTAAGCTACCATAAACTCCGCTGATTGCTAATGAAACTGGATCTTTATATAGAACTGTCATTAAACTCATGTTTAGAGTAATTAATTTTTCATTGATATCAATGTTAGATTGTGTCATGCCTGGTTTTAGGACATGCTATGGTATTTAAAAAACTGTATTCCAGTAAAGCGGCCAAATATCTGATCGAAATTTTGAAGAGGGATAACCGAAAGAGTAGTACAATTATTCACTCTTGTGATTTAGTCTAGGTCACCCAGAACCCCCTTAGTCTTTGACGAAAAGTTCCATTGCTCATGCGTAACCGGGTTTGTTTTTTATGTGGTTTATTATCCAATATTTTCGCCAAGTCAAGTAAGAGTTACGCCCCTTACTGCAATAAATTCCACAATTCCTGCATAATTATAAACAAACATGAATCGTGACGACGAAATAATTAAAAAACATAGACATGGCCCACGAAGAGGGAAATTTTGCAATAAAAAATTAAGTGTGTTGGATATTGAACTGGTAATGCAATCAAATGGATTTTCTGGAAAGACATTCTTAAATTAATTTCATGGGCGTCGAAATCTTGGTTTAGGACTATTTCAGTCCCGTAGACTTTGTTTATGATAATGTAAAAGACCAAATAATCTAGCCATTGGTAGGTTGCCCCATGTGCCGAAAATTTTTCCGCGCGTGAAATTCTTTACACATCTATCAACTATTACAGCCGTAGAAAATCAATTGCTGACGATTCTGAATAGCTTTAGAAATTACGTTCGTTTTATTTTTTCAATTGCTTTAACTATACCTTTAAGAACGAAATCTTTTGGTTTAATAGGCTACAAGTAATATCTCTGAAACATTCGGCTTAGGCGGGAACACGACACTAAGAGTAGTTTCATTTAACGTTCTGTCATATTTGGTTAAAATAAAGAAGGCTTGATTATCCCGGTTTGTTAATTAGACGGAGAATAGTCGTTAGACTGGTTAAGCGAGACAAATTCCAAATCACGGGCACGTACCCGGATGTTATGACGGAGACTCGTTACCATCTTTCAGTATATTGTTTATGGATGGTTAAATGGTCATAGCATAATCGTTTATTTAGTGACTATAAAGTGCGAAACTGATTTAAGGCTTGGTATACAATATAAATATTGTGGTGTAATTGTCGAGCTATTTAGAGATATTTATATATGGTGGGGCATCCTACCAATGGCCTGTTATTCTTCAATGTTGACAACACATCCAGACTAATATTCGTAGAATATTTTTTCTGGGTGATATAGACTATCTTTGAGTGTACAGTGTATTATCATACTCCATCTTACAATAATATTCTCACCAGGACACACATTTTAGAATTCGGATCGTTGTAAGTGTTTCGAGTAATGAAATCTAGTGTACGCATGGCACATGTACAACCAACCCTGGTGTCTGTGCCACGAATCATTCTATCACACGACTGCGATCCAGTTGTCAAATCTCAATCCGGAGTAGATTGTGTAACGCATTTCAGAATTATAGATAACAACTAAAGTTTAAAAAACTTTTGGATTTCCGCAATTACGGAACACTGACAATTAAGGAGCTACAACTAAATCACGTGACATGACGTAAGAAAAGGCGACACACGTGAAGCAATCAATGTATATTTCAATACATGTTAAGCAATGTTCGCGAGTTTTACAACATCTAACCGTTGCTTCAATACTCAGAAATTCCCGAACTTTGCGCTCGTTGTTTTTACACGTGACTAATTAGCATTGTCCAATCAGGGTTTGTGGCACATAATACACTATAAACAAACCGGGTTTTTTTAAATTGAGAAACTCGTGGAAAACCAGCAACCTTGTCATTGATCGATCTTTGAACTTTGCAACTCGATTGACACATGTGGGCATTTTAGCTAAAAGCACGAGACTTGGTATTCACGACGACCGATGAATCTGATAGGTTCCCATGCTGGGCTTGTGTCAATCGAACTTAGTGGCGAAATATGATAAGATTTATGTAGTTAAGGCGAGATCAAGCTTTCTATTGAAGATGATTTCAATATGGCATCAGCAGAAAGTGACCGTTTGTCAGACTTTGATTCCACCCGTATGTTCTTCCCTATCAGCACGAGCCAATTGGAGAGAAAGAGAGTGAAATGGGGTATACGGTTCAACACACACAAACTGGGTCATTTCGAGACTAACGCATGTTTTAATTTTATTTCAATAATTAGCTTGCGCGTAGAGGTCTTTAGCAGTGGGAGGAAACCGGAGGACCCGAAGAAACCCCGCGAGTCAATTAGACAAGCGAGCAACAATGGTGACGATGACGGTTCGGAATATTGTACCATTTCTAGCGAAGAACAACACTCGCTACAGGCTGCTGCTGATGATAATATTTTACGGTTATGATTACTTGTTTACGTCGTATTCCGATCGTATTGATGAATAACAAAATAAAGGGAAAACAACCATGTTGTATTATTCTTTTACACCGAATTTGAATCGTGGGCCTAGCATATCTTATTGGTGACAATGAATAGGCCTACAAACAGCTTTATGTAGCTAAAAAAAAAGTTGAAGACATGAAATATATAGATCGTAGTATTGTAGTACGCTATTTCTTGTTGCATGTTTTGTTATTCATCGACGGAAATGTGTCAGAGAAAAAACTATTAATTCCAACAAGTTTACTCTAGCCGTAAGGTAATATGGTATTATATGCCCTTGCCTACTTTCTTGTGCAACAAATGAAAACGAGGGTGACGTATGGGCCTATCGCTGGAAAAAAATATATCACTCATTTACCCACACTGATCAGCAGTGATAAGGATGACATCAATGAGCCAAAAATATTAACTTTTTTCCTCCGACAAATTAAATTCTAAAATCCCCCCCCTTTTTTTTTATTTACTAGAAAAATAAATAAGACGTTTGAAGTATTTGTAAGTAAAAATTATTTCCTATTTAGTGTAAATGGGTATTACAATGAGTAAAAGGCAGCATTCTGCCCGATTCAGTAATGTCTTATGTTAACAATGCACGTGTAATTAAACCAATGATTGACGTCACGTAATGGGGCAATCATCTTTTACAGATATATTATTATTAGAAGACTTTCGTAATCCTCTGTGAAATAGATTGTCTTTTACGTGGTTAACTCTTGTAGGCTTCCCACATCTAGGACTTTAGAAGCGTGTTTTGGTGGACCAGACCATCTCGCCTCGTTGATACCGCTTTGTCCAGATTTTTCTGTGTGTTACCTCGCTTGGAAATTGAAAAGAAATGTCACGTGCTTCCTGACTTATTGTTGGTGATATTAGCATACAAAACCAACGCAATTGACCACGTTAATGCTTCCAGTTAGTCAAAATTATTACGGGATGTGGTAGTGCTATGGGGAAATTCACAACGTCTGACGTCACTCACGGAAAAATTCAAAACGAGGCTTCATAAACGTCAATTCGAGTTTTTCCTTTTTTCCCATCCAATAATATTCTCTTGGTTGATGACAGAAGCAGGTTATTTATTTATTTTTAAAATTTATGTTATTTCTTTATTTATCATCAGGGTGACGTTATAGTTCTCAATCAAGTAGTCCTTTCAAATCATCCAACAAATTGATCTATCCAAAATAAAGTTTTATGTGAACTACGAGGAGTCAGGTTTCAAACTTTATGGATATGGACATTTTCGAGGACGATCACTTTGCTCAATTAATAAAATAAGAATGATTTCGTCAGTTCTACCCTAAATCATATGCATCACCGTCATTATGATAAGAGTTATTCTAAATAATAACCCCCCAAAAAGATACCAGTTTACCAAAACGATTTTGTTTTAGTAAGACCTTTCAATCAGAATTTTTTGGGGGTTGACATTGTTGTATTAGCACTGTATTTTTAATGGGCCTCTCCGCCAGTCTATTTTCCGTTGTTTACGTGGCGTTCACCAGGGCACTTCCGTCATTATTTACCACAACGTTAACTTTACGTCAATCGGGGTCACGTGACCACAATACACTCAGATAGTCAATATTATATACACACCTCACCATGAGCTTAACAAGATCACTGTTGATTCGAATTGGTCAGTAATTCGTGTGTGTAACGTCTAAGACTCTAGATAATATTATGTTAAAGCTTTACACTCTTTAATCATATAGCGGAAACATTTTAAATTTTTGTTCAAAGCATTAAATAATGGACGCGTTACATAGTATGTGTCGTCTTCAATTTTGAATTTTTTGGCGAGATGTAGGAATTAACGATAATGAAATCAAATTTATACTTTCTAATAGTTTCAACAGTAAAAGTATTTTGTATATCCACAGCAAAGATAACAAATCTGGCACTGAGTGATATCTGGAAACCAAAAGAATACCGATTAAACAGACTAAATCCGCCTTTTTGTTTTGTTTGTTTTGGAATTGTGACAAAAAATTCCTAGATCAACCAAATCAGGATCGTAACATAAAATGATATTTCATTACCGAATCGGATTCTAGAATAAGACTTTCAGTGACCGTGGTAATGGTAAATCAGTCCAATTGGTCCTCCATGTACGAGTACGACCTTGACCTTTCTCTACACAAATCTCGCTATCCAGCATTAGACTCTGTCGTCGTCTTGCGCACTGCACCCATTGACCCAGAGGTCGTTGGTCACGTGATTAACTACTTGATGAAAATGGCATCTATCAGAAAAATCCCTGGCGTTATAAACATTTAATGAGTTTTAATCAGTTTTAGCTGTAAACGTCATCAATTACTACCCCTCCCTAAAAACTAATTTGCACGCTTCGACGTGTGTAAATGTATTAGGCCTTAGAATCGCGTTATAAAGTTAAACAGATCCACGTGTTTATATTCTAAAATTAGCACGGTGACATGCGCAGTTCGTAGTAACGACCCTTTAACCTCATAATCTTCCGCGAAACAGTTCCCAGTTTATTTGTAAATACCTTATTATTTTATGACCCCATTTCTATTCGAAATAATATATATTTGTCATTTATTTGGTTTCCATTGTATTGTTTAACATTGTCCATCGATACCAAGAATCTTATAGCAGAGGTTAACGTAAACTGCAAGTGAAGACAACTCGGTTTGGGAGATTGGACCTTAATAATTTCGAGGTGAAACTGAATGTAACAATGAGGGGTGTTGTCGAGCATCGCCTAACAATGCACCAATTGCACTTCCGAGATGAGGATCGCGTTCCAATTATCATAAATGTACAAAAAAAAAAGGCAATCCCGTACCGTTACCGCTCCGTGTACACACTGTGTAATTATAATAATACTATTGGTATTTGTATCGCACAACTATTCAATCCACTAGGGAATGCACTAGGTGTTGGGGAGTGTTAATGATAAGTGTCTAAATAACCACGTTTTCACTTTGGATTTAAAACGATTATGGTTATATACAGCATATTTCCTTCTGCATAAACGGTAAGTACCAGTAGGCCTTATAAAGGCACTGCACTACACACTGGTGAGATTTATAAACACTCGCGATAACATCTTTATTTTTGCTATTTTAAAAGACGTTTTTATTCCAGGGGCGATTCCGTGTTCAGATAGGTATGTAAAAGAATTGACTACACATAATATTCTATCTTAATTTCTGTACACCATCCGTGTTATTTAAGTACATGTTATATAAAACAGTAGTGTTTAATTTCTATGCACCTTCCGTGTTATAAGTTATTAGATTATATTTTTGTTGCAGTTTTGTCTTCTGTATTTGTACATGCTTTGTGTGGTGATGGGGTAAAACTGACCAAACCTTTGGCGGCGCGCAACTTCTATCATCCATGACGTCATCGAACAAACAGGAAACGTTACATCACGCCTATTTTTAATCTCCAAAGTACACCATATGAATAGATCTGTATGTGACGCCATACACCCTTCTATGAATGGATCTGTATGTGACGTCATACACCCTTTCCTTAAATGGATTCGTCCTTACTGTTATAAAAAGAAACACCATTTGTCTGTCATTATCAGTATGGCTGACGGTGCGCCAATCATACGCCTCGGAGAAAACCACAACGCGGACAACCTCGTGTACCTCGCGTTAATACTTTTGCAGTGATTACCCTGGCGGTATCTTTAAGTGTGTTTTTTCTTGTGTTTGTTTCTTTGATTTCTTTTGTAACCATAACAAGTTTTGTTCAATAAAATGCTTTGTCAGCAACATGTGTCTGGGGTTTTTTTTTGTGACGTCATGTGACGTCATGCTATTCTGATTGGTGGAAAATGATGTCGTCCCAACACATTAGACTCGTCCCGACTCGAGCCATAAATAGGAGTGTCGAAGCCAAAAGAAGTCACAAACACCATGGATCGTAAAGATTTTAGATTTTGTGCTACTTGTCGGGGTATTACCCCATGTTTAGGGGGAACCGGCCCGATGCCGATTACTTGGTTTGTTTTTGGTGCGGGACAGAGATTGGCAACACCTGTCATAGACGGAGCAAACACTTGCTCAAATGCACCAAAAAACCCAATCGGTGGGAGCAGCCGAAGTGTTGTTGTTAGGACAACGGCCCTTTTCAGGGCCAACTTAATCAATGGAAAAGAGTTGTTTCCCCTTCCCTCCTCCTCCTCCTCCTCTCTTCCCCTTTCTTCTTCTTCTTCTTCTTCTCTCTCTCTCTCTCTCTTTCCCGCGCGCGCCCTCTTTCTCTCCGTACGTGCAAGGTCACGCAAGGGGTCACGCACGTGCCAGGGGGTCACACACGTGCAAGAGGTCACGCACGTGCTAAAGGTCATCCAGTGCAAGGTCACGCACGTGCTAAAGGTCATCCAGTGCAAGGTCACGTGCACGCGCATGCATGCGCGCGCATGCGCGCACGTGCGTCCCTGAACAAGCCCCCTAACTACTCAGTGTTTATTAGCACATACATTTGAGTATGTTGAACACCCTAACTAATGAAGCGTCTATCTAATACTACCGAATACCACCTAATATTAGAAAAGTCTACCACATACCACCAGAGACTACATGATTCTTGTGAAAAACCAATTCTTACCCTACAAAATACAATTACATGTTACCTACTATATACTCTATACCACACTGTTATATTTATAGTATCTTCAAATCTTTGAGTACAGGATATGTGTGTCGTAATACCTTGTTTCATATGTGGCAGAAAATATCCGAACGACCATATCCAATTATTATACACAATAAAATGATGGCCTTCTGATTGGTATAAGACCATATTAAATGTTTATTCAAAAATATATAACAATAGTAGTCATGGTTTGTATTCTTAATTACCCCCCCCCCCCACACACACACACACACCCACACACACAGGCACACACACACGTCTAATCAAGGCTAAACCGATATTAATTGAATGACTTGAAATACATAACAACATGGCTCGTCCTGAAATGAAATGAAATGGGGTGTAACGTCTTAACGTTTTTCTCCTGAACTGGGCTAATGAAAACGGGCATAGGCCATACAGTGAGCTATGAGGGAAATATTTCCCTGACGGCCTCCTCTGATATCGAATTCCAACGGTCAAAGAATCTTTTCCGTGCACGCCAATATGTACACGGGACCTCGGTTTTTCGTCCCATCCGAACGTCAAGACAGCTGACCTTGTCAGATCCCCCGTCCTGCATCACTGACAAGGGGAAACAACGCGGGAAAATCTGAATGAACTTTCTTGGCCATTGCAGAGATTGAACATCCGACCTCCAGGCTAGCGAGCCAGTGTCTTACCCACTTAGCCACGTGATCCCCAGTGGCTTGTCCTCTTTCTAGAATACTATTATTAGTGAGCAGTAGTGAGATAAAATAATTTGAACATTATAAGAATATATGGTTATATTTTATATTTGAATACTGAAAGAAGACGTAGTTATACTTTATATTTGCATATTGAAATAAGATATAGTTTGTACTTTATATTACGTGTTAATAATCCCAGACAAGTAGGACGCGAAACCCCATTTGCTTTATATAGATAAAGATGACGTCAAGCGGGCGGCATGGCGATTATCGACTAGATTAATTCTTCGTCCCAATTCATATGAATATCTTATAGAAAAAATGAAAGAGCTGAGTTTATCAGATGTAGAAAACATGATTGATAAAGTTGAGTATTGATCTTATTTTATGTTGTAATATCATAGGCATGTTGATATTGACATACTTTATGTCAATCATATTGGTGTTGGTAGTACATACAGCTGAATACTTTATGTCATTCAGACATTATTATAGTCAGATTACTTGCTGTGAGATCAAGACCATAGAATTGATCTGAATGATTTCTATTTGACCGCCCCCCCCCCGTTATTATCAACATTAGGTGGGGCAACTGGAAATGCTAAGTGGAATATTTAAAAGAGATAGACTTTTCGTTCATTAAAAAAAGGTTTAAATACACTTTTCAAATCAGATTTTAAAACTGTCTGGACTTATCTGTTTAAATGTGTTAATTGGAAAGTGCAGAAACCGATTTAACGATAAATATTATATCCAATTTTTATTATTTATGAAACTAATTAACGGAAAGAAGATATATAATTTGTGTCAATCAGACATTAGTGTGGGTATTACATTAGTAGTTGATTAATGTAAGTCATTCAAACATTATTATAGATTCATTACGGCCTTGTCAGTGCTAAACAGAGAGTAGCAGAAATTCGGCACAGAAGATAGAGTTGTGTTCTAAGAACGCAATGACAGCCGCTCGAATGATTTTCTTTAGAAATAATCGGTACGCATTGCTACAATGCCACACCAAACTACGAATAGAAAGTGTAGCTGAGTAAGAAGACGGCTACAGTTTTAAATTGATTTCTTTCAAATTTTGTATAGGGGGTAGACCCAATTAATATTCAGGACTCCCCGACCTTCATTTCCTGGATCATCCCCCTTCTTCAAAAACCTAATTTACGCACAGGGAATTCAGTGTTTAACCAACGCATTTAAATTTGATTTGAAGGCTTGGACCATGAGACGTTAGCGATATTCAGTATTCCGTGATCTTCCTTTTAGGACCCACACCCACCTTTAGGACCCACACCTGTTAGCGTGCTCGAAACTACAGTTTTGTTTCCAGTTTTATGTTTGTGCAATATTGACATACTTTATGTCATTCAGACATTGGTATGGGTAGTTAGTACTTTATTTCATTCAGACATTATTATAGATTACTTGCTGTCAGATCAAGACTAAATAGAATTGATCTGAATAATTTCTATATGTTTCCCCCAGGTATTAACAAACTTTGGGTGGGGCAAGTGGAAATGCTAACTGGGTTGTTTACATCCACAAAATAGAGATAAACTTTTAAAAGAATGCGTAAGGAAGGAATCTTTTATTATTTATGAAAATATTTAACTGTATTGAGGTATTTTCAACTCTTTGGAAAGAAGATATATAATGTGTGTCATTCAGACAAAAGTGTAGTTGAATACTGTAAGTCACTCAAACATTATTATATACTCTTCAAAAAAAAGAAACGCACAACCCCTTTTTCATCATTTTTTTTTATTTAAACAAGTCGTTCTTTCCATAAATCTTACTTGTTGTAATGTCATTATGTAAGGATAAAAGAAATTCATTATTGGTTTTAAATGTAGAGTCACAAATGGTGACTGGTAATCCTTTTTGTCGAAATTTCTGATCGCTTGATTGCACCAAAAAACATGAATTTAACAACTTCGCGAACTTTTCACATGGAACCTAAATCTAAGGCCTTTAAAATACCGGGGTTCTCGGTTTCCTAATCAGTTGGACATGTAAACACTCAACGAAGCAGGTGATGCCACATCTGAACGAAGACCAACGCAACAGCGCTATTGGTCGATTACAAGCAGATGAATCCAAGACAGATGTAGCCAGGCTGCGGAATGTTTCCCTTAATTCCATTTCTCGCCTTTGGGATAGGTACCGACAGCGAAGTTCAACAAGTGACCGCCCAAACTCAGGCCAAACAAGAGTGACCCCACCTGTCCTGGATAGTCACTTCCGGTTACGTCATTGGCGTAAATGGTTTTCAACAGCGACCTCTACTGCAGCAGCAATTCCCGGGCGGTGTAGAAGCTCGTACCAGACAGTCTGTAAGCGCCAACGTGAAATCGAATAACGAGGCAGACGTCCTCCTTAGAGCTTCTGTTTTGAAATACGCCGACACCATGAAATCCAACTTTAATTGGTTCAGAGACTGAGGGTATGGCCACACCAACACTGGAAAAGAGTTTGGTTCAGCGACGTGTCGCGGTTCTTGTTGCAACAAGGCGATGGAAGAGCGGGGATATGCCGACGACGAAATGTAATTTGCGTTTCTTTTTTGGGAGAGTATAGATTCATAACTGTCCACCTGGTTCTATATTCTGAGAATGCTATGACAGCCACTCTAGTGATTTTATAAAAATAATCGGTACACATCTGTTGCAATGACACCCCAAACTGCAAATACAAAGTAGCCGCAGTTGTTCAGTGAGTAAGTCGTAGGCTGCAGTTGTTAATGGATTTCTTTTAGTTTTTTTTTAAAAAGTTTTATGTCTGTGCATTAGGACTCTTAGAAGATTAACAATAGTGAAGCGAGAGAACAGTTTACCCAATGCCACCCTATTCTACCCACTACGTTCAGAGGTATCCACATTGCGACTTATGATCATATCAACTATTTAAATTCGTTGCCCGATTACCAATAGTCTTACTCACTTGTCCTCTTTCTAGAATACTATTATTAGTGAGCAGTAGTGAGATAAAATAATTTGAACATTATAAGAAGATATAGTTATACTTTATATTTGAATACTGAAATAAGATATATAGTTCTATTAATATCAGAAACATGTTGATATTGACATACTTTATGTCATTCAGTCAGACATCGGTGTGGGTAGTACTTTATTTCATTCAGACATTATTATAGATTACTTGCTGTCAAATCAAGACTAAATAGAATTGATCTGAATAATTTCTATATGTTTCCCCCAGGTATTAACAAACTTTGGGTGGGGCAAGTGGAAATGCTAACTGGGTTGTTTACATCCACAAAAGTTATGAAGAATATTTTTTGGAGATAAACTTTTCGTTCATTTAAAAGAATGCGTAAGGAAGGAATCTTTTATTATTTATGAAAATATTTAACTGTATTGAGGTATTTTCAACTCTTTGGAAAGAAGATATATAATGTGTGTCATTCAGACAAAAGTGTAGTTGAATACTGTAAGTCATTCAAACATTATTATAGATTCATAATTGTGTGACACTACGGTGTCGGATGTGACACTTTCTTCTAGGGTTTTCTTCGGACTTCACGTTGTTATAAAACTTATATCCAATGATCAATTAAAGTTACATTATGGGAGACAAGATAGAGAGATGGCAGTTCTCACTATAATAGTTAAAAACTAGATAGTGTAAAGGTAATTTGCTGAAAATTTCTGTCAAATTGATCCACTATTAGCCGAGAAAAAGGGTTTGAAATATTCACATAGCCCCGGTCATCATTACTCAAATCATTAATACAAACAGCATAGTCTGGATTATCCACTTGATTGATTTAATTATCAACGGCCATTAAGCGGCATATAGGATTTTAATCCGCCAACATCGAAGGCTAGCCTTGACATCAAGAGTTTATTATGGTCTGGATATGTTAATTAATGTCTAATTGATTATTTAGATAACATCTCAGGCCCAAAGAAAGACCTGTAATAAGCAGATTTTGCTCTTGCATAATGCTATTTTAAGTCTAAAACCCCGTTTATCTTGTTACTATTTTTATATAACAAATACAGCAAACTACAGTGGTTACAGGTTCAGGAAACTACAATATTATTGAATATAAGTTCAATATCCTTAGCTTGTGTTCTGAGGTGGCATTTCCTCGCCTCTCAGCCGGGAAGGCTGTGGTGTTCTCCCAACCTCCGAATGGTATCTATTTCCTACCGCCTCATCATGATATCTGAATCCGGCCTGTGAGCCAGAACAGCTCACGGTATGAACTTCCCCTGGAATCTCTCGAATGATATCTAAAGAAACTTAAACTGCGAATGTTCTTATAAAGAGGTTACGTCCATGAGACAGAATTGAGCCCAGGGAAATAGACCAGGTGCTTCCTTTATCGGATTGGTCAACTGCACAGTGGTACCTCAGCCAATTTACCTTCGCTTATCTAAATTTGGACCACCTCAGGGCGAAAATCGATATACGCTTGACCAGTTATAAGAATGTATAAATACACTTTTCTGATCAAGACTTTTAAAACTGTCTGGGCGCATCCAATAATATCACCAACGTATTTTAAATTTGCAAGGTAAACGGTATGCTGTAAGACATTATCGCTGCCCTAAAACTTGTAAAACATACACATACAAAAACACCCAAAGTCTGACGGCAATATTGCTGTTCTACAACATAAAGTAAACTGAATGTACTCTTCAAATACAATATTTTCTAGTCCAGACGTTGATGCAGCACCCACCCCGAGCCACAGCACCATTACCCACCAACCCCATACATACTCTTACAGTTTATATACCGCCATGTCTGTGTTTTAAACATTACTAATAACCACTTATTATTGATTACAGGAGAAGTTGACATCTTCGAAACGTCGATTCGACTGAAACCTGCACGTCTGGGCAAGTATGATGTAGAACAGTTGAAACCGCTGGGCACCATGAAAACAGATTTAACGATAACGAAAGACATTTCACAGAGTAGGTCATCGCCAGACTAACATTATTACAATGGCCAAGAGAAAACCTACAAGTTTGTCACGTATAAAAAACCCGAATAACTCTGAATGTATATTAATGATATTCTTGCTGGTGTATTGAATTTGTATGAAAATTATTAAAACCCTCCTATCCCATGAATCATGGGAGACACGGGTCAAATTGAAGATAGGTCGACCATCTTGAAGTTTACCCTTTCCGCCTATGATTCAGGGTGACTACCCACATTTTATTTTACTCCCAAAGGTGTCTCTGCCATGAACCAAGGGTTAATATGACGGGACACAAAAATAACAAAACAAGACCAGAAATGTCTATCCGAGCATGGGGAACAGGACCATTGTTGCAAATGAAATTTTTAATTTGTTGGATTAACACAGCGGGGTAGATTTGATAATAGTTTGTCGAGTTATATCTTTATTTCCCTTACATATAATATTATATGTATAATATTACATATAATAAGTTATATCTATAACATAACTAATTTTCTATAACATAAACTATTATTATAGTGTTTCTGTATGCATCTTTAATAATATAAATCACCAAACTGTGGTATATTAAATCGTGTACATGGTGTATACCACCAAACTATAGTATATTAAATCGTGTACATGGTGTATACCACCAAACTGTAGTATATTGAATCGTGTACGTGGTGTAAACCACCAAACTGTAGTATATTTAAACGTTGCATGGTATATACCACCAAACTGTAGTATATTTAAACGTTGCATGGTATATACCACCAAACTGTAGTATATTTAATCGTGTACATAGTATACACCAATATATATTGTTTATGACGTTTAAATCAGATATGATAGATGCCACCACACTATGATGTAAGTGTCCAGGCTAATGCGTTTATGTATATGGCGTACGAATCAGATATCACAGATATCACCGAACTATTGTGTAAGTGGCTTAGATCATATATAATGTCCAGGGTATAGTGTCTTTTTATGAGACTGCTTGTCTGTATGTTCATGGGTGACGGCTACATTAGGGCTGTCCCGAGATTGAAATGTGGTGTTTATGGGTAGCGCGGACCGGAGAGTAACATAGGCTAGGTGGCGCTGGCCTACCGCGTCCGTATTCGGAGTTATGGACACAAGCCGGACACAAACTGTGCAGCGTCGGGTCATCTGCTAATATATGTTACACCATATACCACCTTTCGTTTATAACTTTTAAATCATATATCACGATTCGTTTATGACTTTTAAATCGTGTATGACGTAATCAATTGTTTATATATTTGACTTCTACACAATCTGATTCAAACACAGATCATGTTTCGTTTCGTTTTTTATAGTTCCAAATTTCGTTTTACTTGTTTTTACTACACCAGGATCTGGAAGAGTTGTTATCATTGACGTGTCCTGTATGGTCTGAGGGATTAGCCAATGAAACAGTCTGTTACGGCGACCTTTAGGCGTATTTTGCACGGAACTGTGGATAATCCACTAGAAACATCTATGCTGATTGGTTAATGTAATATCAGCCGTCATAGAGTCAAAGCCTACCGTATCACCTCTGAAGCGACCTATCGCTACAACCGGTAAGATCTTCATGTAGTGAAGGTCATCGAAAGTATTAAAAAAAACGAAACGAAATATAGATCTGTATTTTAATCATATTGGCTTTTACTTCGTATATCATGGAATAGGCTGTTTATATACGATTCGTAATATCAAAATGTAACATAATAATATACAGAACACTAATTGTTATACATCTATTTGTTACATTTCAGGTTCAACTGATAGAAAGATCGAACAGATCATAGATTATCTTGTAACTTGTCATCGAGACAAATTAAGACCACTGGTAGAATTACTGAAAGATAAAGATGTTATAGGTGGTGGTAACAGGAGATGGATTACCAAGTATATAGATGGAGAGGATATCAAACAGGCGACACGGATACTATCAACTACATTAACTCGTCGTCCCAATTCCCATCAATGTCTTGTAGAAAGTCTTAAACAGTTGGGTTTATCAGATGTATTAGACAAGGTTGATAAAGGTGAGTAATATATTGATCCTTGTTCATCTATTAATATCATAAACATATTGATATTTGTATACTTTATGTCATTCAGTCAAACATCGGTGTGGGTAGTACTTTATTTCATTCAGACATTATTATAGATTACTTGCTGTCAGATCAAAACTAAATAGAATTGATCTGAATAATTTCTATATGTTTCCCCATGTATTAACAAACTTTGGGTGGGGCAAGTGGAAATGCGAACTGGGTTGTTTACATCCACAAAATTTATGAAGAATATTTTTTGGAGATAAACTTTTCGTTCATTTAAAAGAATGCGTAAGGAAGGAATCTTTTATTATTTATGAAAATATTTAACTGTATTGAGATATTTTCAACTTTTTGGAAAGAAGATATATAATGTGTGTCATTCAGACAAAAGTGTAGTTGAATACTGTAAGTCACTCAAACATTATTATATACTCTTCAAAAAAAAGAAACGCACAACCTCTTTTTCGTCATTTTTTTTTATTTAAACAAGTCGTTCTTTCCATAAATCTGTAATGTCATTATGTAAGGATAAAAGAAATTCATTATTGGTTTTAAATGTAAAGTCACAAATGGTGACTGGTAATCCTTTTTGTCGAAATTTGTTATCGCTTGATTGCACCAAGAAACATGAATTTAATAACTTCGCGAACTTTTCACATGGAACCTAAATCTAAGGCCTTTAAAATACCGGGGTTCTCGGTTTCCTAATCAGTTGGACATGTAAACACTCAACGAAGCAGGTGATGCCACATCTGAACGAAGACCAACGCAACAGCGCTATTGGTCGATTACAAGCAGATGAATCCAAGACAGATGTAGCCAGGCTGCGGAATGTTTCCCTTAATTCCATTTCTCGCCTTTGGGATAGGTACGTGACCGCCCAAACTCAGGCCAAACAAGAGTAACCCCACCTGTCCTGGATAGTCACTTCCGGTTACGTCATTGGCGTAAATGGTTTTCAACAGCGACCTCTACTTCAGCAGCAATTCCCGGGCGGTGTAGAAGCTCGTACCAGACAGTCTGTAAACGCCTACGTGAAATCGAATAACGAGGCAGACGTCCCCGTTAGAGATTCTGTTTTGAAATACGCCGACACCATGAAATCCAACTTTAATTGGTTCAGACACTGAGGGTATGGCCACAGCAACACTGGAAAAGAGTTTGGTTCAGCGACGTGTCGCGGTTCTTGTTGCAACAAGGCGATGTTAGAGCGAGGATATGCCGACAACGAAATGTAACTTTGCGTTTCTTTTTTTGGGAGAGTATAGATTCATAACTGTCCACCTGGTTCTATATTCTGAGAATGCTATGACAGCCACTCGAATGATTTTATAAAAATAATCGGTACACATCTGTTGCAATGACACCCCAAACTGCAAATACAAAGTAGCCGCAGTTGTTCAGTGAGTAAGTCGTAGGCTGCAGTTGTTAATGGATTTCTTTTAGTTTTTTTTTAATAAGTTTTATGTCTGTGCATTAGGACTCTTAGAAGATTAACAATAGTGAAGCGAGAGAACAGTTTACCCAATGCCACCCTATTCTACCCACTACATTCAGAGGTATCCACATTGCGACTTATGATCATATCAACTATTTAAATTCGTTGCCCGATTACCAATAGTCTTACTCACTTGTCCTCTTTCTAGAATACTATTATTAGTGAGCAGTAGTGAGATAAAATAATTTGAACATTATAAGAAGATATAGTTATACTTTATATTTGAATACTGAAATAAGATATAGTTCTATTTTATATCTGCATATTGAAAGAAGATGTAGTTATATTTTATGTTTGCATATTTTAAGAAGATGTAGTTTGTACTTTGTATTACGTGTTAATATTCCCAGACAAGTAGGACGTTTAACCCTATTTCCTGTCTTTTTAGTTATCATACGTACTACGAACATACTGATATTATAATAACTTTATCAAAATGTAACATAATAATATAGGAAACAGAACACTAATTGTTATACAACTATTTGTTACATTTCAGATTCAACTGAAAGAAAGATTGAACAGATCATAGATTATCTTGTAACTGATCATCCATACAAATTAAGATCACTGGTACAATTACTGAAAGATAAAGATGCTATAGATGATGATGACAGTAGACGGATTACCAAGTATATAGATGGAGAGGATATCAAACAGGCGACACAGATACTATCAACTACATTAACTCGTCGTCCCGATTCCCATCAATGTCTTGTAAAAAGTCTTAAACAGTTGGGTTTATCAGATGTATTAGACAAGGTTGATAAAGGTGAGTAATATATTGATCCTTGTTCATCTATTAATATCATAAACATGTTGATATTAACATACTTTATGTCATTCAGTCATTGGTATGGGTAGTTAGTACTTTATTTCATTCAGATATTATTATAGATTACTTGCTGTCAGATCAAGACTAAATGGAATAGATCTGAATAATTTCTATATGTTTCCCCCAGGTATTAACAAACATTGGGTGGGGCAAGTGGAAATGCTAACTGGGTTGTTTACATCCACAAAATTTATGAAGAATATATTTTAGAGATAAACTTTTCGTTCATTTAAAAGAATGCGTAAGGAAGGAATCTTTTATTATTTATGAAAATATTTAACTGTATTGAGGTATTTTCAACTCTTTTGAAAGACGATATATAATGTGTGTCATTCAGACAAAAGTGTAGTTGAATACTGTAAGTCACTCAAACATTATTATATACTCTTCAAAAAAAAAGAAACGCACAACCCCTTTTTCATCATTTTTTTTTATTTAAACAAGTCGTTCTTTCCATAAGTCTTACTTGTTGTAATGTCATTATGTAAGGATAAAAGAAATTCATTATTGGTTTTAAATGTAGAGTCACAAATGGTGAGTGGTAATCCTTTTTGTCGAAATTTGTTATCGCTTGATTGCACCAAGAAACATGAATTCAACAACTTCGCGAACTTTTCACATGAAACCTAAATCTAAGGCCTTTAAAATACCGGGGTTCTCGGTTTCCTAATCAGTTGTACATGTAAACACTCAACGAAGCAAGTGATGCCACATCTGAACGAAGACCAACGCAACAGCGCTATTGGTCGATTACAAGCAGATGAATCCAAGACAGATGTAGCCAGGCTGTGGAATGTTTCCCTTAATTCCATTTCTCGCCTTTGGGATAGGTACCGACAGCGAAGTTCAACACGTGACCGCCCAAACTCAGGCCAAACAAGGGTGAGCCCACCTGTCCTGGATAGTCACTTCCGGTTGGCGTAAATGGTTTTCAACAGCGACCTCTACTGCAGCAGCAATTCCCGGGCGGTGTAGAAGCTCGTACCAGACAGTGTGTAAACGCCTACGCGAAATCGAATAACGAGGCAGACGTCCCCGTTAGAGCTTCTGTTTTGAAATACGCCGACACCATGAAATCCAACTTTAATTGGTTCAGACACTGAGGGTATGGCCATAGCAACACCGGAAAAGAGTTTGGTTCAGCGACGTGTCGCGGTTCTTGTTGCAACAAGGCGATGGTAGAGCGAGGATATACCGACGACGAAATGTAACTTTGCGTTTCTTTTTTGGGAGTGTATAGATTCATAACTGTCCATCTGGTTCTATATTCTGAGAATGCTATGACAGCCACTCGAATGATTTTATAAAAATAATCGGTACACATCTGTTGCAATGACACCCCAAACTGCAAATACAAAGTAGCCGCAGTTGTTCAGTGAGTAAGTCGTAGGCTGCAGTTGTTAATGGATTTCTTTCAGTTTTTTTTAATAAGTTTTATGTCTGTGCATTGGGACTCTTAGAAGATTAACAATAGTGAAGCGAGAGAACGGTTTACCCAATGCCACCCTATTCTACCCACTACGTTCAGCGGTATCCACATTGCGACTTATGATCATATTAACTATTTTAATTAGTTGCCCGATTACCAATAGTCTTACCCACTTGACCTCTTTCTAGAATACTATTATTAGTGAGCAGTATTGAGATAAAATAATTTGAACATTATAAGAAGATATAGTTATACTTTATATTTGAATACTGAAATAAGATATAGTTCTATTTTATATTAGCATATTTTAAGAAGATGTAGTTTGTACTTTGTATTACGTGTTAATAATCCGAGACAAGTAGGATGTTAAACCCTATTTCTTGTCTTTTTAGTTATCATACGTACTACGAACATACTGATATTATAATAACTTTATCAAAATGTAACATAATAATATAGGAAACAAAACACTAATTGTTATACATCTATTTGTTACATTTCAGCTTCAACTGATAGAAAGATCGAACAGATCATAGATTATCTTGTAACTGATCATTCAGAAAAATTGAGACCACTGGTAGAATTACTGACACACAAAGGTGTTATAGGTGCTGGTACCAGGATAATGATTACCGAGTATATAGATAGAGGTTATATCAAACAGGCGACACGGAAACTATCAACTAGATTAACTCGTCGTCCCAATTCCTATCAATGTCTTGTAGAAAGTGTTAAACAGTTGGGTTTATCAGATGTATCAGACATGATTGATGAAGGTGAGTATTGATCCTAGTTCATCTATTAATATCATAGACATGTTGATATTGGTATACTTTATGTCATTCAGACATTGGTATGGGTAGTTAGTACTTTATTTCATTCAGATATTATTATAGATTACTTGCTGTCAGATCAAGACTAAATAGAATTGATCTGAATAATTTCTATATGTTCCCCCAGGTATTAACAAACTTTGGGTGGGGCAAGTGGAAATGCTAACTGGGTTGTTTACATCCACAAAATTTATGAAGAATATATTTTAGAGATAAACTTTTCGTTCATTTAAAAGAATGCGTAAGGAAGGAATCTTTTATTATTTATGGAAATATTTAACTGTATTGAGGTATTTTCAACTTTTTTGAAAGACGATATATAATGTGTGTCATTCAGACAAAAGTGTAGTTGAATACTGTAAGTCACTCAAACATTATTATATACTCTTCAAAAAAAAGAAACACACAACCCCTTTTTCATCATTTTTTTTTATTTAAACAAGTCGTTCTTTCCATAAATCTTACTTGTTGTAATGTCATTATGTAAGGATAAAAGAAATTCATTATTGGTTTTAAATGTAGAGTCACAAATGGTGAGTGGTAATCCTTTTTGTCGAAATTTGTTATCGCTTGATTGCACCAAGAAACATGAATTTAACAACTTTGCGAACTTTTCACATGGAACCTAACTCTAAGGCCTTTAAAATACCGGGGTTCTCGGTTTCCTAATCAGTTGAACATGTAAACACTCAACGAAGCAAGTGATGCCACATCTGAACGAAGAACAACGCAACAGCGCTATTGGTCGATTACAAGCAGATGAATCCAAGACAGATGTAGCCAGGCTGTGGAATTTTTCCCTTAATTCCATTTCTCGCCTTTTGGGATAGGTACCGACAGCGAAGTTCAACACGTGACCGCCCAAACTCAGGCCAAACAAGAGTGAGCCCACCTGTCCTGGATAGTCACTTCCGGTTACGTCATTGGCGTAAATGGTTTTCAACAGCGACCTCTACTGCAGCAGCAACTCCCGGGCGGTGTAGAGGCTCGTACCAGACAGTCAGTAAACGCCTACGTGAAATCGAATAAAGAGGCAGACGTCCCCGTTAGAGCTTCTGTTTTGAAATACGCCGACACCATGAAATCCAACTTTAATTGCTTCAGACACTGAGGGTATGGCCAACGCAACACTAGAAAAGAGTTTGGTTCAGCGACGTGTCGCGGTTCTTGTTGCAACAAGGCGATGGTAGAGCGAGGATATACCGACGACGAAATGTAACTTTGCGTTTCTTTTTTGGGAGAGTATAGATTCATGACTGTCCATCTGGTTCTATATTCTGAGAATGCTATGACAGCCATTCGAATGATTTTATAAAAAATAATCGGTACACATCTGTTGCAATGGTACCCCAAACTACGAATAGAATGTGTAGCCGCGGTTGTTCCGTGAGTAAGTCGTAGGCTGCAGTTGTTAATGGATTTCTTTTAGTTTTTTTATACGCCCACATTTTCATGTGGACGTATATTGTCGTCGCCCCTGTTCGTCCGTCCGTCCACAATTGTTTGTGAACAGTCTTCATGGTAATGAACGGAGAGTTTGAATTTCGGAAAAAATTGGACTAGAATTGACGGACAAAATGGCCGCCGTTTGTACACGAATAGTGTGAAAATATGTTATGGACCCTATAGAGGTCACAATTTTGAACCGATTTTGATGAAACTTGACATGTATGTTTATAACCCAAAGATCTTGGTTCCTTTCGATATTTGCGCCCATCGGATCGTAACTTCCTGAATTATGTCCCCTGATTGTCCGAAAAATCGCTTTTGTTAGGTTGTGGTCCCTCTGGATGTCAAAATTATTATCCGATTTAAAAAACCGTTTGATGATATCACGGTTTCATGGTAATGAAAAGAGAACTTGAATTTCGTGAAAATCGGACCAGAGTTGACGGATAAAATGACCACCGTCTGTACACGAATTGTGTGAAAATATGTTATATCAAGGTTGTGGACCCTATAGAGGTCACAATTTTGAACTGATTTTGATGAAACTTGAAATACATGGTTATAACCTAATGATCTTGGTTCCATTGCATCTTTGCCCATATCGGATGGTAACTTCCTGAATTATGGCCCCTGATTGTACGAAAAATCACCCTTTTTAGCTTGTGGTCCCTCTGGAGGTCACAATTTTTATCTGATTTAAAAGAACGTTTTATTTATATCACAGTTACACCGTAGTTATGGGTGAGTTTGAATTATGATTTTCTGATGATTACTTAAAATGCAACAACTCTTGTTGACTGCCCGGACGATTTGGCTGCTGTGTGGGCGTATGTTTCGTTGCCTGGCAACCTATTTTTTTTTAATAAGTTTTATGTCTGTGCATTAGGACTCTTAGAAGATTAACAATAGTGAAACGAGAGAACGGTTTACCCAATGCCACCCTATTCTACCCAATACGTTCAGAGTTATCCACATTGCGACTTCTGATCATATCAACTATTTAAATTCGTTGCCCGATTACCAATAGTCTTACCCACTTGTCCTCTTTCTAGAATACTATTACTTGTGAGCAGTAGTGAGATATAATTTGAACATTATAAGAAGATATATGGTTATACTTTATATTTAAATACTGAAAGAAGATGTAGTTATACTTTTTACTTTGTATTACGTGTTAATAATCCCAGACAAGTAGGACGTTAAACCCTATTTTCTGTCTTTTTAGTTATCATACATACTACGAACATACAGATATTATAATAACTTTATGAAAATGTAACATAATAATATAGGAAACAAAACACTAATTGTTATACATCTATTTGTTACATTTCAGCTTCAACTGAGAGAAAGATCGAACAGCTGATCATAGATTATCTTGTAACTTGTCTGCCAGACAAATTAAGACCACTGGTACAATTACTGACAAAAAAAGGTGTTATAGGTGCTGGTACCAGGATAATGATTACCGAGTATATAGATGGAGAGGATATCAAACACGCGGCACGGATACTATCAACTACATTAACTCCTAGTCCCAATTCATATCGATGTCTTGTAGAAAGTCTTAAAGAGTTGGGTTTATCAGATGTATCAGACATGATTGATGAAGGTGAGTATTGATCCTAGTTCATCTATTAATATCATAGACATGTTGATATTGGTATACTTTATGTCATTCAGTCATTGGTATGGGTAGTTAGTACTTTATTTCATTCAGATATTATTATAGATTACTTGCTGTCAGATCAAGACTAAATAGAATTAATCTGAATAATTTCTATATGTTTTCCCCCAGGTATTAACAAACTTTGGGTGGGGCAAGTGGAAATGCTAACTGGGTTGTTTACATCCACAAAATTTATGAAGAATATATTTTAGAGATAAACTTTTCGTTCATTTAAAAGAATGCGTAAGGAAGGAATCTTTTATTATTTATGAAAATATTTAACTGTATTGAGGTATTTTCAACTCTTTTGAAAGACGATATATAATGTGTGTCATTCAGACAAAAGTGTAGTTGAATACTGTAAGTCACTCAAACATTATTATATACTCTTCAAAAAAAAGAAACGCACAACCCCTTTTTCATCATTTTTTTTTATTTAAACAAGTCGTTCTTTCCATAAATCTTACTTGTTGTAATGTCATTATGTAAGGATAAAAGAAATTCATTATTGGTTTTAAATGTAGAGTCACAAATGGTGAGTGGTAATCCTTTTTGTCGAAATTTGTTATCGCTTGATTGCACCAAGAAACATGAATTTAACAACTTCGCGAACTTTTCACATGGAACCTAAATCTAAGGCCTTTAAAATACCGGGGTTCTCGGTTTCCTAATCAGTTGGACATGTAAACACTCACCGAAGCAAGTGATGCCACATCTGAACGAAGACCAACGCAACAGCGCTATTGGTCGATTACAAGCAGATGAATCCAAGACAGATGTAGCCAGGCTGCGGAATGTTTCCCTTAATTCCATTTCTCGCCTTTGGGATAGGTACCGACAGCGAAGTTCAACACGTGACCGCCCAAACTCAGGCCAAACAAGAGTGAGCCCACCTATCCTGGATAGTCACTTCCGGTTACGTCATTGGCGTAAATGGTTTTCAACAGCGACCTCTACTGCAGCAGCAATTCCCGGGCGGTGTAGAAGCTCGTACCAGACAGTCTGTAAACGCCTACGTGAAATCGAATAACGAGGCAGACGTCCCAGTTAGAGCTTCTGTTTTGAAGTACGCCGACACCATGAAATCCAACTTTAATTGGTTCAGACACTGAGGGTATGGCCATAGCAACACTGGAAAAGAGTTTGGTTCAGCGACGTGTCGCGGTTCTTGTTGCAACAAGGCGATGGTAGAGCGAGGATATACCGACGACGAAATGTAACTTTGCGTTTCTTTTTTGGGAGTGTATAGATTCATAACTGTCCATCTGGTTCTATATTCTGAGAATGCTATGACAGCCACTCGAATGATTTTATAAAAATAATCGGTACACATCTGTTGCAATGACACCCCAAACTGCAAATACAAAGTAGCCGCAGTTGTTCAGTGAGTAAGTCGTAGGCTGCAGTTGTTAATGGATTTCTTTCAGTTTTTTTTAATAAGTTTTATGTCTGTGCATTAGGACTCTTAGAAGATTAACAATAGTGAAGCGAGAGAACAGTTTACCCAATGCCACCCTATTCTACCCACTACGTTCAGCGGTATCCACATTGTTACTTCTGATCATATCAACTATTTTAATTCGTTGCCCGATTACCAATAGTCTTACCCACTTGACCTCTTTCTAGAATACTATTACTTGTGAGCTGTAGTGAGATAAAATAATTTGAACATTATAAGAAGATATATGGTTATACTTTATATTTAAATACTGAAAGAAGATGTAGTTATACTTTTTACTTTGTATTACGTGTTAATAATCCCAGACAAGTAGGACGTTAAACCCTATTTCCTGTCTTTTTAGTTATCATACATACTACGAACATACTGATATTATAATAACTTTATGAAAATGTAACATAATAATATAGGAAACAAAACACTAATTGTTATACATCTATTTGTTACATTTCAGCTTCAACTGATAGAAAGATCGAACAGCTGATCATAGATTATCTTGTAACTTGTCTGCGAGACAAATTAAGAACACTGGTAGAATTATTGAAAGATAAAGATGTTATAGATGATGGTGACAGTAAATTTATTACCATGTATATAGATAGAGACGGTATCAAATGGGCGACACGGAAACTATCAACTACATTAACTCGTCGTCCCAATTCCTATCAATGTCTTGTAGAAAGTCTTAAACAGTTGGGTTTATCAGATGTATTAGACAAGGTTGATAAAGGTGAGTAATATATTGATCCTTGTTCATCTATTAATATCATAAACATATTGATATTGGTATACTTTATGTCATTCTGTCAGACATCGGTGTGGGTAGTACTTTATTTCATTCAGACATTATTATAGATTACTTGCTGTCAGATCAAGACTAAATAGAATTGATCTGAATAATTTCTATATGTTTCCACATGTATTAACAAACTTTGGGTGGGGCAAGTGGAAATGCCGACTGGGTTGTTTACATCCACAAAATTTATGAAGAATATTTTTTGGAGATAAACTTTTCGTTCATTTAAAAGAATGCGTAAGGAAGGAATCTTTTATTATTTATGAAAATATTTAACTGTATTGAGGTATTTTCAACTCTTTGGAAAGAAGATATATAATGTGTGTCATTCAGACAAAAGTGTAGTTAAATACTGTAAGTCACTCAAACATTATTATAGATTCATAACTGTGTGACTCTACGGTGTCGGATGTGACACTTTCTTCTAGGGTTTTCTTCGGACTTCACGTTGTTATAAAACTTATATCCAATGATCAATTAAATTTACATTATGGGAGATAAGATGGAGAGATAGCAGTTCTCACTATAATAGTTAAAAACTAGATAGTGTAAAGGTAATTTGCTGAAAATTTCAGTCAAATTGATCCACTATTAGCCGAGAAAAAAGCGTTTGAAATATTCACATAGCCTCGGTCATCATTACTCAAATCATTAATACAAACAGCATAGTCTCGATTATCCACTTGATTGATTTAATTATCAACGGCCATTAAGCGGCATATAGGATTTTAATCCGCCAACATCGAAGGCTAGCGTTGACTTTAAGAGTTTATTATGGTCTGGATATGTTAATTAATGTCTAATTGATTATTTAGATAACATTTCAGGCTTAAAGAAAGACCTGTCATAAGCAGATTTTGCTCTTTCATAATGCTATTTTAAGTCTAAAACCCCGTTTCTCATTTCGCCCTGTAAAGAGGATTAACGCAACGCTCGACCCCTTCCAGCGCATGGAGTTGAGGACAAACGTCAACGAAGAAAAATAATGTAAATATTGGAATCAAATGGCTATGATATCGTTTTGTGGGGAGTATTTGTGCAAATCAAAACGGCTAGATTGGAGAAAAATCATATCTGGGTGAATTGGCAGAAGTTAGATTGCCTGACATTACGAATTGTGGAACAAAAACGTGCCGAAGCGAGAGCAGGTAAAATCGAGGCTTTAACAGGCATTGCATTTCTGTTCTTTTTTATTATACATTGTCTAGTTCGGTATGGTGTATGCATATATATACAGATAGAAGGTCAGATTCCTGTGGTAAAACATACAAAAACACCCAAAGTCTGACGGCAATATTGCTGTTCTACAACATAAAGTAAACTGAATGTACTCTTCAAATACAATATTTTCTAGTCCAGACGTTGATGCAGCACCCACCCCGAGCCACACCACCATTACCCACCAACCCCATACATACTCTTACAGTTTATATACCGCCATGTCTGTGTTTTAAACATTACTAATAACCACTTATATTGATTACAGGAGACGTTGACATCTTTAACCGCCGATTTCAGTGGGACATGCTATTCGGGGCAAGTTTGATGTAGAACAGTTGAAACCGCTGGGCACCAAGAAACCAGATTTAACGAGAAAGAAAGACGCTTCACAGAGTAGGTCATCGCCAGACTAACATTATTACAATGACCAAGAGAAAACCTACAAGGTTGTCACGTATAAAAAACCCGAATAACTCTGAATGTATATTAATGATATTCTTGCTGGTGTATTGAATTTGTATGAAAATTATTAAAACCCTCCTATCCCATGAATCATGGGAGACACGGGTGAAATTGAAGATAGGTCGACCATCTTCAATTTTACCCTTTCGGCCTATGATTCAGAGTGACTACCAACATTTTGTTTTACTCCCAAAGGTGTCCCTACCATGAACCAAGGGTTAATATGACGGGACATAAAAAATAACAAAACAAGACCCGAAATATCTATCCGAGCACTGACTGATAACTAATGAAGGGTTTGGGGAACAGGCATAGGCGTACGAGGCCGAACTTGTTTGGGGGGGGCCAGCATATTTTCCCGACAAATATATTTCTTTAGAGGCGCGAAGCGTCCGATGGGGGGGCTCCCCCAGAAAATTTTGAAAAACAAATGGCCGTAGACCCGATTTCCAGGCATTTCCAATACTTTCTAGTAATTTGGAGTGGGTAGTAAATTATGTTAGTTGCAGCATAAAAACTGGTAAAAAGTCATCTTTAAAATAAGCTCTATTACTACGAAAACAAGAACAAGTCGAACGATTTACTTTTGTCACATTTTTATCCAGTAGACGTGGTACAAGGGTTAATCAGTGAACTGGATGTATGAGATGTGTTGTTGACGTTTGGGAAAGTAGGTCGAGGGGAAATGTGTAGGGAGTGATAGTTAGATGTATTATGAATTGTTACAGTGGCTGTGGTGTTACGTTGAAATACTATGCCGCTACCGTAACACCACAGCTTTATGATTTGTTCGACAGGATTGATACCGTAAGTCCGACAATAATAAATAAACTATTTCTGATTTTAATGTTGTCTTTTCCCACCGGCACTGGCCGTACGCCAGCAACTGAAAATAGCTGACGAAACAGCTAGGGCGTCGATTGTTAGTTCGCGTACAACTTGAAAAACCGAATGTCGTACGCCATTGTGAAACTGAAAGTAGCTGACGAAGACAGTTAGGGCGCCGATTGTTAGTTCGCGTACAACTTGAAAAAACCGAATGTCAGTATGGTATTTCTGACATAATTGGTTATCGGTGACCTGAAAGCTGGTAATCTCGACTCAAAGCGAGTAATCTCGACTCAAAAGTATAGTGTATAACCTACTTACTGTCTACAGTCGTCGCTACTCATAGTTCATTCATGATTTTTTGTGGACGATTTACTACTCAGTAAGAAAGCCTGTGCCCAAAAAGAGTTCTCGTCTGTTATTATTAGTATAATGACTTCCTCATGTGCGGCAGGTTCGTTTGTTTTTAAAAACACTGTTTTTCGTTCCAAAAAATAGAAAAGTAATTTTTTACCAGATGATCATGGTTTTTCACCGAGACTAGATAATTTCTCTCGGTGTAAGGATATTATCAATTATGAAAAAGTTCATACACTGTTGAGAAAATAGTCCCATTGGTTTTCTTAGCTGCAAATACAGCGAGAATAAACTCTGTACTGAAAAATTTTCGCGTGATCTATATAAACTGTCTTCACACACTCGATTTATAATTAGCGATATACAGGTACAGTGGCAAGTGTTATGCTTCTCAGGCTAATACCTCAAAAGTACCTCCGCGCAAAACCCTCGATTTTGGTACATGGAAAACAAAAAAAAATAGTGCCCGTGCGCGTGCCAGTAATAGAAAAACTAAGAGTTCGCGCATAAAAAATGCACGAACGTACCAGGCGCGATGTCATCCAGATCTCAGATGCATAGAAGACTTGTATATACTTTATCTACTTTTAATATATGAATGGCCATTTTAAAAGAGTTCAAATTTACAATCTATATATTCCGTATTACGATTTACGTTTGCCACGTTTTTCATTATATGACAGTTCACATTTTTTATCCATATCTAAGATATTTTTCGCAGGTTTATCTTGTAGGTTTTTGTTTTTCGTGTAGTGCGGTCCTCCTGCACTTACTATTAGAGTAGAGTTTTAGCCCTTCGTACTGCAGAATGTTCTCGTTGTCGGGTTTTGCTCCTGTTTGCTCACTACACTTATTATTTTAGCGTTTTCCGAGATTCTATCCGGATTATCGCCCTTATTGTTGAAATTGTTTGACGTTCTAACATCTGACGTCAACTGGCAGACTATCGCCATTGAAGAGACGACCATTGTCAAGATCGGTCGCATTATTTCTGTTACCTCTTTTTTTTTAAAATCATTTTTAGTGAAGCCTGTACCATAACAGGCCCGGGACTGTACAGCGCAGTGGACGCTTACGGCTGGCCCCCGGATCCATTCACTTGATTTGATATTTTTCGCAGGTTTATCTTGTAGGTTTTTGTTTTTCGTGTAGTGCGGTCCTCCTGCACTTACTACTAGAATCAAGATAGAAGACTTTTTGAACTTTTAAAATTTATATACTTTTAATATATGAATGACCATTTTAGTTCAAGTTTATTTACATCTATATTAACCCAAAAGAAGAACAAGTCAAACGATTATTACTAAAACAGTACTGTACCCAAGAACTGAGAAAGGCCGTGTGTACGTGCTAGTTCTATTCAGATGGTTAACGTGTTCCATCATTGACTGGACTGCTTTCTTTCCGCTTCCATATCATTAAAAATATTCCAAACCCGACAGTCGGCGCGACACTTCCCGACAAACTGAGTATTCATTCCCAACAAGACCACAGCCTTCCCCGACAAGGCCATATCCCTACCCCACCCCATTTTCAAAACTCCTCGGCTAATGACTGATCTCACAATTCTGAGCTCTTTTCAGATTTCTATTTTTTTTTCATGAAAATATTTGGGGGGGCCACTGGGGGGGCCGGTGCCCCCCGCCCCCCCCCCCCCCCCCCCCCCGCCTCGTACGCCTATGGGAACAGGACCATTGTTACAAATGAAATTTTTGATTTGTTGGATTAACAAAGCGGGGTAGATTTGATAATAGTTTGTCGAGTTATATCTTTATTTCCCTTACATATAATATTATATGTATAATATTACATATAATAAGTTATATCTATAACATAACTAATTTTCTATAACATAAACTATTATTATAGTGTTTCTGTATGCATCTTTAATAATATAAATCACCAAACTGTGGTATATTAAATCGTGTACATGGTGTATACCACCAAACTGTAGTACATTTAAACGTTGCATGGTATAAATCACCAAACTGTAGTATATTTAATCGTGCACATGGTATACACCAATATATATTATATATGACGTTTAAATCAGATATGATAGATGCCACCACACTATGATGTAAGTGTCCAGGCTAATGTGTTTATGTATATGACGTACGAATCAGATATCGCAGATATCACCGAACTATTGTGTAAGTGGCTTAGATCATATATAGTGTCCATATATGGTATAGTGTCTATTTATGAGACTGCTTGTCTGTATGTTCATGGGTGACGGCTACCCTAGGGCTGTCCCGAGATTGAAATGTTGTGTTTATGGGTAGCGCGGATCGGAGATTAACATAGGCTAGGTGGCGCTGGCCAACCGCGTCCGTTTTCGGAGTTATGGACACAAGCCGGACACAAACCGTGCAGCGTCGGGTCATCTGCTAGTATATGTTACACCATATACCACCTTTCGCTTATAACTTTTAAATCATATATCACGATTCGTTTATGACTTTTAAATCGTGTATGACGTAATCGATTGTTTATATATTTGACTTCTACTCAATCTGATTCAAACACAGATCATGTTTCGTTTCGTTTTTTATAGTTCAAAATTTCGTTTTATTTGTCTTTATTACACTAGGATCTGGAAGAGTTGTTATCATTGACGTGTCCTGGATGGTCTGAGGGATTAGCCAATGAAACAGTCTGTTACGGCGAGCTTTAGGCGTATTTTGTACGGAACTGTGGATAATCCACTAGAAACATCTATGCTGATTGGTTAATGAAATAACAGACGTCATAAAGTCAAAGCCTACCGCATCACCTCTGACGCGACGTATCGCTACAACCGGTAAGATCTTCATGTAGTGAAGGTCATCGAAAGTATAAAAAAAACGAAACGAAATATAGATCTGTATTTTAATCAGATTGGCTTTTACTTCATATATCATGTAATAGGCTGTTTATATACGATTCGTGTATGTCTTTTAAATCGTATATGACACAACTGATTGTTTATATAAATGAGTTTTAAATCGTATATCATGGTGCTGATTGCTTATATATCTGGCTTTTAAATCATAATATATCATGTGTATAATGTTTCTGTCTCTTAAATCAGAGATGGCCAACCGTTTACATACACAATACGTCAATTTACGTTTACACTCGATTTTTAAATTCGCCATATAACGCATGAATTTCTGTCTACTTGGACAAATATATTTATAGACATAATTAGCATTTTTACTTGATGTAATTATTAAATATAAAAGCTATATCTGTACAGCAGATAAACTTTTCCTTAACTTTAGGGCTACAATTTCATAGTTTTAAAGGGACAATAACACTCTTGCTGGGGCAGCCCCAGAAAATAAATAATAGCCTTATTCTAAGTACTAGACGTTTAAGTGTCCTACCTGTTGTGTAAATTATCCATTACGACCTATTTTACTTGTCCAGTGGGTTCGAAAATATTTTAAATCAAAGTCACATTTGAAAAGATTTACGTTAGACTTTTCAAATCAATTATTTGAATTTTTCCAATTTTTTAAATTAGGCGTGTTAAGATAAAATTTAAATCATCAATTTTTTTTTTTTTTTATAAACAATATTTTATTCAGAATGTCTGAACGGGATTGGGGAACAGGCTTAGCCTATGTAAAACCCCTCTCCCTAGATAATATACATACATAATATTAAAACAAAGGAACAAAATGGGTGTATATACAGAGTTAAAATGGCAAACACATACCTAAATATAATAATACATATATAATAGGAAAGATAGCAATGTATAATATATTATGTATTATGGGTTAAATCATCACGTTAATTAAAATTAATACTGTAAAATGAAGCTGCTAATGAGCTAGTTTTAATATCTGTTAAAATCTGTTTGACATCTCAATAAACTTGTGTACTTTGAATAAAAATATTGTTGTTTGCATCAGTACTGTAATTTGTAGATCCGAACAAGAGACAGTTTATGTTTTTATGGTTATATTATAATTAATTGGAATATTGTAAAATAATACAATTTGTTGACCAGAATGAAGATTGGGACATATTATTTAGTTACAACAAGAGTGTTATTGGGGCTTTAAGTTATAAATGTGAATAATTTTCAAGTGTGGGAAATAATGCCTATGATCGTATAACAGAAATAATATATTATGTTTTGACTTTCTTAGAAAATATGAAATTCTCGCTTTAATGAAATTTCTGAGTTTAAATAATAACATATCTAAACAAATGAGTAGACTTGGTATTTTACTTTATTACTATCATATGGATACAATACACCACTGTCTTCTCATCTTCATATTCGCCACTTTTAAACATACAATACGCCACATTTGGTGCATTCATGGTAGGTTGGCCATTTTTGTTTTAAATCATATGTAGTGTATATTCGAGGATATTTAAATCTTTATTTGTTTTTTGTATTAGTAAATATACGGTTTGTGGTGTGAAAGCTATTTTTACTTAGACGTTTGTTATTTGTAATCCAAATTACTCAATTTGTTAAACTTTGTTTGATAGTATAATGAAATTCTAAATATTCTTATACAGACTGACAGAAACAGTCGCCTGTTTCACAAAATGTTAACTAAGATAAAATCATAATTTAGTAAATCGATTGGATAATATTAGATTTATTTTAGTGCTTGGCCAATCAAAATTAAAGTATCTTCTAAAATTTGGATTTTATCTTTAGTTAAGATTTCGAAAAACATGGTCCAGTTCATTTACAAATGCGGAACAGCTCATGAATAACTAAAAACCTCCATAAATTGACCATTTTAAAATGTGTACGTCACATGTTTATTTATAGATTATTGGTATGCTAATTCTAAACGAGGCTATATATCGACACCACGCTTGTCCTTTCCCTCTTTTGTATCATCTTCCGTGTACAACACAATGTTGCTTAAAAGAAAATTAAAAGAAGTTTTTAACCAAACTATCTCTAGCATAGTTTATTGCATCTTTAGGTCATAAGATCTGTCATCGACTGAAATGCCGTGATTTCGATTCTAAGCTTGTACGTGGCAGGGTCAACTACCCAACTTTGTATGCATCTTTAATTTTTCCAGGCTTCCCGCACTTCTAAAGACTTTTATACGCAAATAAAGTATGTTAGTACAGAAGTTGTAGCTAACAATTGTAATACGTTTAGACTGAACGAGATGAAATAAGTTATATTTCACGTTATATAGTTATTGTCCTTCGAAACTTTTGACATAATTACAGTGTTTTATGTTAATGTTATGAATATTGAGCATGTCGATGATTATTTACACCAATGGTGGCCTTGCCATGGCTTAGAAACGCCAATAACAAACAGAAAGAGAGTCGTTATCTTATTAAAACACATCCTACTTATTTTAAGCGTTTCATTCGAGTAGCCAGGGGGGTTGGGGTATCACTATCAAACCAGAAGACGGATATCGTCGAGACGCCTTTCCTCCTCCCAACCTCATAAAAATTGCTCACAAGAACGCCCAACTAATCCTCCTCCTCTTCTTACCCGTATACCTTCTGATATTTCTGTTAGTGAAACCCAAATAAACATACGCTATTCTTATAAAGTCTTTTTGGTTAATAAAGGGAGAGAACACTATCTAATTTCATTCGGTGGACTGATTCCGGTGTGAAGTCGGCACACTTATAGTTGTGTACGGTGTTTGCGAATCGAAAGGTCCCTGGTTCATTCTCGGGGGTCTATGTCATTCGGCAAAACTCGGTAGATTCCGGTACAATCTAACCTCGACTGTACGACGAAATCCGCCATATTGGAACTACTGTAAAGGTCCCGGATGAAAAATGGCTGCGCACATGGTGCCTTGTGTTTTGTAGGAATAGAAATACAATCTTGACAATCGTACATAGCTTTCAATGTCTGAAGCTGTTTGTCCGATCCGATTTGCTTTAAACAAAGGACAACATTGCAACGAAAACTCTACACACTATATAAAAGGCCCCATATTGGGAGGTTCTTTGTAAAATCGGCAAGTTTTCCATATTGAAGTAAACTGGTAGCCGCATCGCAAATGTATGGGCGTAGGTACATGCCACTTACTGTCATACAGCCGAGGCTGTAGGGTACCGGAATCTGCCTTGGTTTGCCGAGTGGGGTCCATGTGATAGCTCTTTTTGTAATGTCAGCTAAGTAATGTCTAAAGTGTTGGTTATTGACTGTTCTTATGTGTGTTATCTAGCATTATATATTTTGACCAGTAGAAACGCAGACATTTCGGTTGACGCCCGGAAGCTAAAGCGCCTTTTCATGTGGTGTCAGAGGTGGTATAAATAGTCCCCAAACTTATCGGACGGTTCAACCAAGTTGTACAGGAATTAGAACACCTCAACCCAGATTGTTAATATTGCATGTCGAAGGCAATCTTTTGGACACGCGGCATGGTGAGGGTATTGTCGAGAACAATCTGCAAAAACTTTTGTTGCTGACTGATTTATGATTCCAGACTAGGATGTCCTTAGAAAGATTTTTTATTGGTCAGATTTTCCAACGACCCAAAACTGCTTTCCAAATATAATGAATTAGTTGGTTGATTTAATACCTGGTTGGAGAGCCGCCGCTAGTGGGTCGGGAGAGATATTTGGAGAATGAGAGCCTTTCGCAGCCTTCTCGGGTAATGTTTAATTCGAGCTGGTTAATTTTTCTTATATTAAACATTAAACATTAAAGTATTTATATAGCGCCTAAACACCAAATGAATGGTTCCAAAGGCGCATGTTTGATTAAGAGATCCACCAATTATCCAAAGTGTAATTGGAACAAATAAGTTTTGAGTCTTTGTTTGAATATGTCAATTGATTCAGAGTTCTTCAGGTTGCTATTAGAGGGGATTGAATTCCATAATTTAGGTGAAGAGTATTGGAAGGATCGTTTACTTATTTGAAGGTTGGATTTTGGGATGGCAAGAAGGTTTTTATCTTCTGAACGGAGAGATCGACAATAATGTGGCTTTGATATTAATTCTCTAATGTAATCTGGGTCCATTTTATTACTGTTCAGTGTGTTTTTCCCTTTGTTGGAAAATATCAACTTTCACACGGCTTAATCCAGCGTAATATATATGGCGGGGGAAAGCGGCAAAAACCTAATGCTATGTAGAAATGTCTAATTCAAAACACACATGTAACATAATGCCATACCAAATACCTAAAACGCCTAATGCAAAAAACAAAATACAAGAAACCTCTAATACAAAATACCTCATACGTCTATTGCAAAAGACAAAATACAAGAAACCTCTAATACAAAATACATATAACCTCTTATGCACAATTGATTTTACAATCTGAAACATCTACCATAAGCATTAGATGACATATCTCTCATGCATTACTTACGTTTCTCCACTGAATTATCTTTATTTAGGTCAATGTCAAGGTCACCGAACACAACTTGGCGACCTATTCGGCTAGCGAGCTATTCGACCGATCAAGCTGGCAACCTGTTCGTTGGCAACCTATTCAGAATTAAGACAACAGTCGCCCAAACTCATCTATTTTTAACAACCAATAAAATCCAACGTTACGTCTATCAAATGAAAGTAGAATAATATATTATTTTTATCAATTCCTTTAGCTCAGAATAGAGATGTAATTTCGCATTATCGTACAAAATTCTAGACATCCAACTAAATATATTCCGAAAGGTAATTAAATAGGCTTTCTAAGTATTATCAGTAAAAATTGGCACAATCATATTAAAGGGGTGCACTCTCTTCCTAAACATGACCAATTTTTTAAAAATTTTAAAGAGAAAAACTGTTAATATCCCGTGTCAAAATTCGGACCATCGTACAAAATTCTGATGATCCAACTAAATATATTCTGAAAGGTAATTGAATAAGCTTTCCAAATATTATTAGTAAAAGTTGGCACAATCATATTAAAGGGGTGCGCTCTCAACCTGAACATATCCAATTTTTCAATATTTTAAAGTGAAAGAACGGTAATATTTCGAGTCGAAATTCGGACCATCGTACAAAATTCTGAGCATCCAGCTATATATTCTGAAAGATAATTGAATAAGCTTTCTAAATATTATTAGTAAAAGTAGGCACAATCATATTAAAGGGGCGCGCTCTCAACCTGAACATAGCCAATTTTTCAATATTCTATATGTAAAGATAGACCGGAATTTTTTTCGAAGTCCGAATTTGGACCATCGTACAAAATTCTGACCATCCAGCTATATATATTCTGAAAGGCAATTGGATAAGCTTTCCAAATATTAATAGTAAAAGTTGGCAGAATCATATTAAAGGGGCGCGCTCTCAACCTGAACATATCCAATTTTTCAATATTCTATATGTAAAGATAGACCGGAATTTTTTTCGAAGTCCGAATTTGGACCATCGTACAAAATTCTGACCATCCAGCTATATATATTCTGAAAGGTAATTGGATAAGCTTTCCAAATATTAATAGTAAAAGTTGGCAGAATCATATTAAAGGGGCGCGCTCTCAACCTGAACATAGCCAATTTTTCAATATTTTAAAGTGAAACAACGGTAATATTCCGAGTCGAAATTAGGACCATCTTACAAAATTCTGAGCATCCAGCTATATATATTCTGAAAGGTAATTGAATAAGCTTTCTAAATATTATTAGTAAAAGTTGGCACAATCATATTAAAGGGGCGCGCTCTCAACCTGAACATCGCCAATTTTTTAATATTTTAAAGTGACAGAACGGTAATATTCCGTGTCAAAGTTCGGACCATCGTACACAATTCTGATGATCCAACTAAATATATTCTAAAAGGTAATTGAATAAGCTTTCCAAATATTATTAGTAACAGTTGGCACAATCATATTAAAGGGGCGCGCTCTCAACCTGAACACAGCCAATTTTTCAATATTTTAAAGTGAAAGAACGGTAATATTTCGAGTCAAAATTCGGACCATCGTGCAAAATTCTTAGCAACCAGCTATATATATTCTGAAAGGTAATTGAATAAGCTTTCTAAATATTATTAGTAAAAGTTGGCACATTCATATTAAAGGGGCGCACTCTCAACCTGAACATAGCCAATTTTTCAATATTTTAAAATGAAAGAACGGTAATATTCCGAGTCGAAATTCGGACCATCGTACAAAATTCTGAGCATCCAGCTATATATTTTCTGAATGGTAATTTAATAAGCTTTCTAAATATTATTAGTAAAAGTAGGCACAATCATATTAAAGGGGCGCGCTCTCAACCTGAACATGGCCAATTTTTCAATATTCTATATGTAAAGATAGACCGGAATTTTTTTCGAAGTCCGAATTTGGACCATCGTACAAAATTCTGACCATCCAGCTATATATATTCTGAAAGGTAATTAGATAAGCTTTCCAAATATTAATAGTAAGAGTTGGCAGAATCATATTAAAAGGCCGCGCTCTCAACCTGAACATAGCCAATTTTTCAATATTTTAAAGTGAAACAACGGTAATATTCCGAGTCGAAATTCGGACCATCGTACAAAATTCTGAGCATCCAGCTATATATATTCTGAAAGGTAATTGAATAAGCTTTCTAAATATTATTAGTAAAAGTTGGCACAATCATATTAAAGGGGCGCGCTCTCAACCTGAACATCGCCAATTTTTCAATATTTTAAAGTGAAAGAACGGTAATATTCCGTGTCAAAGTTCGGACCATCGTGCCAACTTTTACTAATAATATTTGGAAAGCTTATTCAGTTACCTTTCAGAATTTATATAGCTGGATGCTCAGAATTTTGTACGATGGTTCGAATTTGAACTTCAAAAAAAAAAATACCGGTCTATCTTCACATATAGAATATTGAAAAATTGGATATGTTCAGGTTGAGGGCGCGCCCCTTTAATATGATTGTGCCAACTTTTACTAATAATATTTGGAAAGCTTATTCAATTACCTTTCAGAATATATATAGCTGGATGCTCCAAATTTTGTACGATGGTCCGAACTTTGACACGGAATATTACCGTTCTTTCACTTTAAAATATTGAAAAATTGGCGATGTTCAGGTTGAGAGCGCGCCCCTTTAATATGATTGTGCCAACTTTTAATAATAATATTTAGAAAGCTTATTCAATTACCGTTCAGAATATATATAGCTGGATGCTCAGAATTCTGTACGATGGTCCGAATTTCGACTCGGAATATTACCGTTGTTTCACTTTAAAATATTGAAAAATTGGCCATGTTCAGGTTGAGAGCGCGCCCCTTTAATATGATTCTGCCAACTTTTACTATTAATATTTGGAAAGCTTATTCAATAACCTTTTAGAATATATTTAATTGGATCATGAGAATTTTTTACGATGGTCCGAATTTTGACACGGGGATATTAACAGTTTTTCTCTTTAAAATTTTTAAAAAATTGGTCATGTTTAGGAAGAGAGTGCACCCCTTTAATATGAATGTGCCAATCTTTACTGATAATACTTAGAAAGCCTATTTAATTACCTTTCGGAATATATTTAGTTGGATGTCTAGAATTTTGTACGATAATGCGAAATTACATCTCTATTCTGAGCTAAAGGAATAGATAAAAATAATATATTGTTCTACTTTCATTTGATAGACGTAACGTTGGATTTTATTGGTTGTTAAAAATAGATGAGTTTGGGCGACTGTTGTCTTAATTCTGAATAGGTTGCCAACGAACAGGTTGCCAGCTTGATCGGTCGAATAGCTCGCTAGCCGAATAGGTCGCCAAGTTGTGTTCGGTGACCTTGACATTGACCTAAATAAAGATAATTCAGTGGAGAAACGTAAGTAATGCATGAGAGATATGTCATCTAATGCTTATGGTAGATGTTTCAGATTGTAAAATCAATTGTGCATAAGAGGTTATATGTATTTTGTATTAGAGGTTTCTTGTATTTTGTCTTTTGCAATAGACGTATGAGGTATTTTGTATTAGAGGTTTCTTGTATTTTGTTTTTTGCATTAGGCGTTTTAGGTATTTGGTATGGCATTATGTTACATGTGTGTTTTGAATTAGACATTTCTACATAGCATTAGGTTTTTGCCGCTTTCCCCCGCCATAAATATATATATCCACATTGATTACTTAACTTTTAATTCAGAAACATCTACACTATAGGTAATCTCCCAGCTACGATGCATCGGATTAAAAAAATGCGAACACATTAGACGACAGAGGCGAGTTATAATGTAATCCGACAGTACTTAGGCCTGTTTAGCCTACCGTAGAATACACAATAGCGGGAAGTTTAACTTTGAAGAAATATAGACACGACGAAATGTTGTCAAGAAAAAGCAGCGAGAAGAATTATCCAGTAAATGTAGGTACATAACCGGCATCAAAGATTGGTGGAATTTTACCAATAAAATTAAAATACTGTAGAACCAGGCGCGGATCCAGGATTTTTTGCAGGGGGGAGGGTCTAGGTTTGATAATTGCTTAACTAATTGCGCTCAACCGATTAATTTGGTAAATTAGATTCAATTTGGTTCATTCTGACGTATTTCCGGAAGGTAAATTCCAAAATTACAGGTCTAAATCGCCAATAAAATCGCATAAAAAAAATTTCAAGCCTGAGCGGGGGGGGGGGGGAGTCCGGACCCCCTGGACCCTCCCCTCTGGATCCGCGCCTGAGAACTATCATATCTGTATACGTACTGAACGGAATTGATCCACTCCTTACTACTATTAGAAATTTAACTATTACAAAATTATATTTTACAAGAGGTTTCTCATTCGTCCAAATCATCCTCAAGGACTTTCGGCTTTGTCATTGTACAGTTATTTGTATGAGACAAATTAAAGTCCAATCGTTTTGTATTCTAAAGAAGTGTGAGTCAATGTAACACTACAGATAACAGAAGATCAGCATAATTGATTATAAAGCGTACGACAATCAGAGAAAATGGGACATGAGTGATGATTATATATGGTATTGTTTATTTATCAGATTATAGCATCTGTAACTTCACTGCACATTTCCTTTGAAGTCACAAAGTTCTGCCGAGTGTTATACACAGATCATGTGTAGCTTGTAAAAAAACATATTGAATAAATAAGATATTTAATGAGATCGTGCCTTAACAGAAGTTTATACAGAGTTGAAACGTCAATATAATATATTATCAAAACTAGTAGAGATCATTCGTGCATAGCGTGAACATATTGAATAAATAAGATGTTTTAATAAGACCGTGCCCGTGCCTTAGCAGAAGTTTATATAGAGTTGAAACGTCAATATAATATATTATCAAAACTAGTAGAGATCATTCGTGCATAGCGTGAACATATTGAATAAATAAGATGTTTTAATAAGACCGTGCCCGTGCCTTAGCAGAAGTTTATATAGAGTTGAAACGTCGATATCATGAATGGTCAAAACCAGCAGAGGTCCGAAAGTTCAATGTATATATGTATCGTTCAATTTGATGAAAGGTAAAGATCATCTTGTCACATCTTGATTGGTATAAAGAACAATGAATTGTTTCCCATTATTGATAAACTATTTAATAGCTAAGATGATGATGACATTCAACAAGTAAAGATCAATCGATTTGGTTTTTTTTATTTTAGAAGAAGTGGTAGTCTATTAGATTGATTGACATAAACCACGGATACCGTATTTAATGACTAGCATATTATCACAGGCACTTGGAGGGATTAAAATAAAACTTCTTACTACTGCTTGACTATATATACTATTCAAAAAAAGTAGGGGATATTTGATTTTTAAGTGTTATTAAAGTCACCTAATGAAACTGACGAAGAAACAAATGACAAAATGAAATGAAGTTCACATTCATCGATTTATTCCAAATGATCGTTAGACTAAGTAAGGCACAGACTGACCATTATAAGGGTAAAATGATACCCGGGGTCAAACAGCACAGTTACCACAGCATCACAACAAAGTCAGTAACGGGTAAATCCTCCTCTGTTTGCCAAACAAGCATTGATCCGACGTGGCATACTCCTAATGAGACGTCTAAGGTCAGTTTGGTCCAGATTGTCCTATTCCTGTTGCAACGCAGCAGCAAGTTCTTGGACATTGGCAGGACGTTGTTGACGTTGACGTAACCTCTGTCCAAGCATGTCCCAGACATGCTCGATGGGGGAGAGGTCGGGACTCAGTGCTGGCCAAGGTAATGTGGTGATGTTCTGTTGTTGGAGGTAACCTGTAACGATCCTGGCCCTGTGACATCTTGCGTTGTCATCCTGGAAGATGAAACGACGGCCATGACGTCGTGCGAACGACACAACATGGACTGCCAAGATGTTGTCCCGGTAGTACTGGCCTGTAACACGCCCTGCAACAACATGTAAAGCCGTTCTTCCAGCAACAGTGATGCCTCCCCACACCATAACAGAACCACCCCCAGATCGATCATGTCTGATGACGTTAACGTCTTGGAAGCGCTCGTTTCGACGACGCCACACCCTCCTACGTCTGTCCAAAAAATCTGGACCATAGCCTGCTTATGACAGACTGAGAAACATTCATCGTCCGCGCCACAACCGCCTGTGTTGTGCCGATCTGTAGCATGCCAAGGGCACGTAACCTTTCATTTTGGGTAAGCCGACGCATATCAAAATTTGTTTTCTGGTCACTAAAACAATTAAACGGATGTTTCCACCCTGGAATTCAATGCCACAATGACTGTAACATTCAAAGTCAGAGTCGTGCAAATCTTGGGTTGGACCCCCATGATGATCCCAAGCATCACCTGCATTCCATGCGGTAGCTATTGGTGCGTTTGGGCGTCACATGTAACTGGAAATGTTTCTTCTGTTAGGTTCTATAGTGACTTTTTTCGTAGTCATTTGCATATTTTAGTATTATGCCCCCAAATCAAATATCCCCTACTGTTTTTGAATAGTATAGTATACATGTAGTATAGTATAGTACAGTAGAATGTATTTCAGAAGCCATCTTTGTTTGGGGTCTGTAACCTACACTGTAACAAAAATATCCGTGAAAAAACGGAAAAAATTCCGGAAACAAAAATTACCAGGAAAATTTTTATCCGTATTTGTTTTTCCTGTAATTTACAGAAATTCCCTCAATTAGCATAAATTCCATTTTCAAATCAATATTTCATAGAATGTGCGAAATAGCTTTATTTAACGTCCGTTTCCGCCGGAGTGCTAGCGATATATTTACGTAATCTCTCTCCGCCAACATTTATTAGAATACCCTCATCGAGAAAAGGCCGTATCTATCAATTAATAATAGTCAGTGTTCGGTAAGTTTGCGGTATTATCAATTTGCAGATATGTTAACTCTGCCATAGATACAAACCGGCTTAACCTGGCCAATCGGTTAAATTATCCAGATTTAAGCGTGCTTGGTTACCAGACAATACAACCTATTCTCGCTGAGCGTTGAAAATTGTATTTATACATTTATGAAAATACTTACAATCTGATTACCGTATGATGAATGAGAAAACACTTTATAGATCTTATAAATAATGGAAATTAGATATACATGACTATTAATATACCAAACTCTACACAATATGACCCTTCATAGTATGGTTAATAAATTGAAATGAATACTATAAAATGATACTTATTAGGAATTATTATATATGTATATGATTTCTTATCGTTGCATTTGAAAACAGCAATAGTCCGTTATATAATGGAATGAAACATTTTATTCCTGAATTTCACGTAACTTTCCTGTCATTCCACCGTTTATTCCGTAAAATAACAGAATTAAGTCCGTTATAGAAGGGAATAAAATATTCTATCTCCAAATTTCACGGAAGTGTCCTGTTTAATACTGGATATTCCACAGAATTACATAAAACACGTAATTTGAAGAAATAATTCACTCTTTTAACACAATTTCTCAAAATAATCCATCAATTAACAGAAAAAATGTGTTAAACTACGGAATTCGGCGACATAAGCAACGGAAATTTTTTACAGTAGGGACGCTATCATCAATGTCGCTGTCACCATAACTACTTCTTACGTGTTTATAAATATTTTGGGTTTAGTCAGAGGCGTATTACCCAATAGGCAGTGTAGGCAGTTGCCTAGAGCCCAAGAAAAAAAAGACCCACAAAAGTTGGACGACCTTTTTAAATTTGATGTCATACATTTTAAGTGAATTCAGATGTGTGGACGTCAATTCAGATATGTGAAAATGAATTGCAGAATATATTTCTCGTCTTTTAAACAATAATAAATTAAGTTTGTTTTCGGTTTATCAAGCAATTGGCTGTTGCTGTGCTTCTCTGAGCATCAACAGATTGTCACTGGCTGAATCACATGGTAATGTTTAACTACGTTGTAGTGCTTGACATTATTCCATCAGTGAGTCCTCGTTTATCCTACAATGGTCTTAGGTTTACTACGGCAACCCAGTTCGATGAAGGGCCCAGCTGGTCGAGATGCCTAGGGCCCACCAGAGCCTTGATCCGAATCTGGGTTTAGTAATTTAAGCATCAACAGGTTTATGTATCAGAAATCTTATTATTTCCCGTGACAAACTGGGGAAGGGACCTACTTGCCTCCAGTATTGCTAACCCTAAAATGTTGAAAACTTTTGATTTTGAGATCGATTCAGAAAAAAAAACGAACTGGAATTGCAAATGAAGGACAAATTGGTAGATATATTTCTTGTTGTTTTACACGATAAGAGAGCAGTGTTTAAGATAAAGCTACAGGCCAAAGTAGATCATTTAAAGAAAGAGGTTCAAGAGAAGAGAGAGAGAGAGAGAGAGAGAGAGAGAGAGAGAGAGAGAGAGAGAGAGAGAGAGAGAGAGAGAGAAATGGGGTTTAACGTTCACACAAACTAGGTCATTTCGGGACTAACATATGGTTTAATTTTATTTCAATAATTCGCTTGCTCGTAGGCGACCCTACTCCTTGCCGCGTACAACCGGGGATTCGAAACCTCGCCCGTTGACTCAATTGCATGCCTTATGATAAAGGGCGCGCGCTAACCATTCGGCCATACAACCTCCCTTCAAGAGAAGAACGCCCAAATAAAAGAAATATATAATAAGTGCGACGAGTTGGAACAGTATGGTAGGAGAGAAGGGGTTGTGGGCCTATCTGGAATCGTTGAATAACACTGAATACACTGATTAATTTGTGATTGGGGTAGGAAAAATCATTAATGGTCCAATTACCAAACACGTGAAATGAAACGTTGCATTATGATCCTATCGAGATACAAATGTAAATAACATGGCCTAGTGGTTTTCGTTATAAGAAAAATTGTGGTATTTTTTTTTTCAATCGGGAGTTATTTCCCTTTCTGATATTACAACAACCGTGGGAAAACCTGATGTATTTATTCATTTTATGTGTATGTAGCAGTACCGACGGACAGACTTCCACCTTTCCAAGCCGTGGGTCAAACCATAAAGTCACAAACAACAGGGGCGCCAATACAAACATTTTATTTACACAGTACAGAGTTAGTTATATACAAAAGAACATAAGAGCACTGAAATAATAAAAAGAACGAAATTAGTTTTATAATAGTAAGTGCAGGAGGGCTGCACCACACACAATTCTACATAAAAACAAATATATGGACAAGACATCACACTCAGAGACCACAAACATAAACAAATCAAAAAGAGTGAATGGATCCGGGGGCTAGCCGTAAGCGTCCACTGCGCTGTACAGTCCCGGGCCTGTGGTGACACAGACTTCACTCATATTTGAAAACAATTGGGAATGCAACCCAAAGAAATAATTATATAATGTCAGCATGAGTCATGATCTATTATATGTTGCAAGAATTACTAATGCAAGCATATTGTTGTATAAATTCGGTTTTACAAGTAACCACACCGTTAAATGTATCAGAGAAGTAGGCCTAGTTCAAAAAACTAAATAAATAAAGAGGATTGAAGTATATTGAATGCATTTAGGACACACATTACAACCGTCACAGAAACAAACAAAACTGAATACAAAGAAGCAAAGGAATATAGACTATCTATATGACTGAGTGGCGTGACGTGAATCTGCCGTAATAGTTGTTATGACGTAGTGGTTTAGAAGGTGCAATTTCCCGATAAGGGAGAGATGTTAACACCACCACTATGTGGAATACATATATTTTATAATAATGACTAAACAGAGATATATTGTCTATTACAGGTAATAGTAATGGAGCATTTAAGAAATATCATACATAAATAACATATAAATAAAATCGTGTTTCACGCCCTACCGTTCTGCACCTAACCTGAGCTAATAAAGACGGGCATATGCCATACAGTTTGCTAAGAGAGAAATTCTGACGGGCAGCGGCGCTACGGCCTACTCTAGGGATCTTTTACGTGTACGTCAATCTGTACAAGGGACGTTGGTTTTTCGTCCCACCCGAACGACTAGACAGCTCTCCTTGCCAGGCCCGTCCTGCATCACTGACTATGGGAAACCATCCTGGAAATCTGAATGAACTTTCTCGGCCAATGCAGGGATCGAACATCCGACCTCAAGGCAATCGAGCCAGCGTCTTACCCACTTGGCCACGGTGACCCCAAAACAAGACATGAATCGAGACGGATATTGAATGTACATATATATATATCTGGAATCTTTTGTATCTGTCTGGTTGATTTGTCCGGTTGAAATGAGTATCGTCTTTATATACAGACAGAAGCATTAATTCAGGACGTTGCAATCCGATATGCACGAATATCGACAGGGACCAAGATATTTGGGTTATAAACATGCATTTCAAGTTTCATCAAAATCATCGGGTGCACATTGTGACCTCTAGATTGCTAAAAACGTGATTTGCCGTACAATTAGGGCCCATAATCCATGGCGTAGAGTCCGATACATGCAAATATCAAAAGGAACCGAGCTCGTTGGGGATAGGTCTATATTTCAAGTTTTGTCAAAATCGGATAAAAAGTGTGACCTCGAGAGTATCTACAAAAAATTGTGGACGGACGGACATTGGCGACGGCATAATACGTCTATATGAAAATTCGGGCAGATGCATGTTTACGAGCGTAACCTCCCGTCAAATATACTTTGTCAGTTGTGTTGCCCAAGATTAAAGTAAAAATAATTTTGAAATAGATCGTTCTCAGTGAATGTGCCTAAACAGTGGAACAATCTTTCAGATATCATAAATCATCTCAAACTCTTTTCTTGTTTTAAACTAAGTTGAACAGTTAAACAACTACAGTAGTGTTATCTCGTTAATCGTTGATAATTTATATAACTGCAATAATTTCATCTCCTAAATCATTGATAACCACAATAGTTTAATTTTGGTCGATATAATTCCACTTCTGGAGAGAAAAGGGGTTTGAATCGAATCTGTGCGTCGATAATAGACTTGGTATCTATGCATAAAATTTCCCACAATATTTACATTATATACATTTTTCTTCTTCATTAAATATTTATTCAACATGCGAGTTTTCTTGTCCGCTTCCATACAAGCCCATGTTTCAGGGCGGATCTCCGATTTGTGGTCTACAAGTTGCCAATTGCCTGTTCCGTGTAAAGCCCGACGTATGTTGAGAATTTGAAATGTTGGCACTCTAGCCAATTTTGTAACAAGGTCAGGTAAATTCTGAATATGCCAATCGGTTTCTTGTTTCAGTCTATTATTAATTGATTCTGCGTTGTTATTATAGTCCATAAGTCTGAGATCAGTTTATTTTGGAGGGGCTTAATAACATATAATAACAATTTATGTTTCAAATATCTGTCCCAATAATGTTCAAATCTAGGATATTTTTCAAAATAAACAGACAAATCATCTTTTTTCATTTCAAAATCCATGTCATTTTTCGAATAATATACAATTCCTTCCTTACCAAAAATTAAATTTCTTATAATCGAGCGTTCTTTTTGTGGTGTTCCCGATTTCTCTAAATATCGATATAAATTTTCCTTAATGTGTTTTGTACAAAGTAAGAAAAGAATTTTGGAATACTTCATACAAAGATTTAGTCATCGATTTTTCTTTGTCGGTACCAAATATTATTTTATCACTACCTAACTGGGAACGAAGATGTGAAAAGAAATAGTGATAAGTTGGTGCTTCGCCATCCCAATGGAGCATCATGGGGCCAAGCATTATGGGGTTTTGATTCGTTTCGTGATTAATAACAGCTTGGTTTTTATAAGACAATGCAGTAACGAAACATTTACCCAAATTGAAAGTTCGATCTATTCCAACAACACTCCCCCCTTCACCTAAACAGTTTGATTTCATAATTGCAATTGTTCTTTAGAATATATAATAATGTTCGGTAGTTTCCCTTCTATATGCTCGACTCTCTTAATAACACTTCCGCTTTTCTGCATTTTAGGAATTGTTAATACCTCATCCGCAAAGTTGTTAGGTTTACTGGTTATAGATAGATAGATAAAATAGATAGATAAACTTTATTTACAGTCGGTGGTTTTGTAAATAGGTAACATTAGCTCTGTAGAGCTATTATAACCGACTATACAATATACAGATATACATATAACATACATATAACATACATATAACATTCATATAACATACATATGACATACATATCACACACTGCTAACAGAGAAGATTAAAATAATAATAATGATACATTAAAAACATTATAAAACACCACACATATAAAACAAGGAGCACTAAAACAATAATAAGATAATAGATCTATATTTAAAATTTAAGCATTGTTACATGCAGAACATTGGCACGTTGACCCGTTCCAGCTGTTGATTGCACTACGAAATTGGTTGAAAGTTGTTAAATTCCTATAATTGTTGGGTAGGTCATTCCATAATTTGGCAGCACTAAACCGAAAAGAGTTTAATCCGAATTGTGACATCCGTATTCTTGTCTAAAAGCAGATAAATATGTATTAAAATGTAAATTGAAAAAGTCCAAGACTTGACAATAAATTGCCTTTTCAAAGATCTTAGAGATGGAAGGCAAAATACTGACAGGTCTATAGTTACCTTTCTCAAGCATACTATTCTTTTTATGCAGTGGAACAACTTGGGCAATTTTAAGTTTGTCTGGAAAAACAGATGTTTCAAGAGATTTATTTAACAAGAGAGTAATAGGAGTTATTACAACTGGTTTAGCTAACTTGAGAATTTTCGCAGAGATATTGTCATAACCTGTGGCCTTCTTCAAACCTAATCTATCAATATATTTACTCACAAAATCTGTAGCTATGGGAGAAAAAGACATAGATGTACGTTCTGAAGGTAAATTATCGTTAATACTCTTAATGCTGGGGTGTGTTTCATTTACTTCTACATTGTCATCACCAATATCTTTAGCAACATTTACAAAAAAGTTATTGAATATACCACATACTTCTTTCTGATCACATACCAGATTACCTTGTTCACATAGGATTGTATCCTTTTTGATATTTGAACCTTTATTAGTTAGAAAAGGCTTAATAGTTGGCCAAAAATCTCGTGACTTGGGCCCCCCTGTATAGCGTTCAATGAAATATTTATTTATAGATTTTCTGCGTAAGTTTGACACAATATTTCTTTGTTTACGATAGTTTTCCCAGGTATGTTTCGATTTATATTTATGATATTTATTAAATAACATGCGCTTCTTATAAATAGCTTGCTTTAGTGCCTTATTCGATGAGTCCAAAGATCGCAGAAATCACATTGTAATCCTTGCTGGTTTGACTTTACTGGTTTCACACACAGGCTGCATGGATATTTGACCGGACCTGGGTTTAAATTTATATCTCCACTGAGTAATAAACACTGTAGCACAAATAAAGTTAGTTTTGTCTGACAAAACTTTTTACCTCCTGGGCGCGTCCATCTTGGATTTCTTCTTGTTGATGTTATCAACGACGAGTTCCGGTTTTTCGTTTTAGTTAAAGCTTCTAAATATAGGTCTATTTTAGTTTCATGATTTATAATAATCCAACGAATAACATCCTTACGTGGTCCTACGCAAATCACATCGGTTAAAAAGTAAAGACTAAGGTTTAAAAGCAGAATTATAACGTAAAAAATGAAGAGCACTTTGCCGCGACCCGCCCTACCCGCCATTATGTCCAAATTACTGTCAGCGCAACGCGTTTGTTTACGTTTATCGTTGTATATTTTGTCCCTTATTTGTTTGGTTGATCTGGGTGCTAGTACGCTATCATCTGCAACTGCGTTGAAGTAAATGTCCGCTGGGGATTTGTGTTTGCCATTGTCAACACATCTTTGTACGATTCGCGGGTCTGTTCTAATATAAGCGCGATCACTTTTAGAATCACTAAAATCATCTCCCTCAAATGAATGATAGGAAGTTGTACCGGGGAGTAAACAAGCGCTTTTGATGAAGTTTCTGTTGTATCATCAGGCGTAGCTATGGATGTTGAATCGTAACTGATGGAGCTATCGTCACTAAAATCGTCAACGAGATTCCTGGTTTCAAAATCAACACTGTCAATTTGGTGGGTTCGGGTTTTCGTTTTGTCTGGTAATACGGGGATGGGGTTGTCAGAAAGCTTTAGGTTTGTAGGTGATAGGCTAGTATTCGGAGTAGAAGTAGTTGTCGGTGCTTGTAAAACTTTTGATTGTAGGAGCAATGCGACGAAATGGTTGGGAAACCAGGCGCCTTTTCTGGGTTTAGTACAATTGGTGGTGTTTGACCACAATATCTTAACTGGTTCGGTATATGGAAGATGTGTTTCGGGTTGCAACAAGACATTAAATTTTTTGTACACGATGTCATTAAAATTAACGTTGTCATTTATGTAAGGATACACGGACATTATCGGAATCTGTGTAATGTTAGCTAACGCAATCATCGTCCAAATACTGGAATAACCCGACCACAACACCAGCACATTCAAAGCATGATTCTTCATATTCTGGAGAGTATACACCAAAGTTCGATCAGTTTTTTGGTTGAAATATTTGTTGCTTTTTGGTCACCATTTCAATACAAGCCATATATCTTAGCTGTGTACTTAATGATTCATTTCCAACCAGGTGTATAGATAAGGCGTTAAATAAACAATTGCCATCCGGAGTTGATTTGATTGGTATTTCTACTTCTGTTGTGAAATATTTAATAATATTCATGGCTACTTTATCAGTGTTCTTAAAGGGTGCCAGTCAAGTCGTCCACAAGCAAAGTCGTCCACAGTGAAGTCGTCCACACCCGTTGGTGGAGTCGACCACAAGGCATTGGTGATGTCGTCCACAACTATTGGTGATGTCGTCCACAACTATTGGTGATGTCCACAACTATTGGTGATGTCGTCCACAACTATTGGTGATGTCGTCCACAACTAAGAATAAGACTCGTACACAATTTACTCGTACTCGAATCGCCGATGTCATTAAAATTAACGTTGTCATTTATGTAAGGATACACGGACATTATCGGAATCTGTGTAATGTTAGCTAACGCAATCATCGTCCAAATACTGGAATAACCCGACCACAACACCAGCACATTCAAAGCATGATTCTTCATATTCTGGAGAGTATACACCAAAGTTCGATCAGTTTTTTGGTTGAAATATTTGTTGCTTTTTGGTCACCATTTCAATACAAGCCATATATCTTAGCTGTGTACTTAATGATTCATTTCCAACCAGGTGTATAGATAAGGCGTTAAATAAACAATTGCCATCCGGAGTTGATTTGATTGGTATTTCTACTTCTGTTGTGAAATATTTAATAATATTCATGGCTACTTTATCAGTGTTCTTAAAGGGTGCCAGTCAAGTCGTCCACAAGCAAAGTCGTCCACAGTGAAGTCGTCCACACCCGTTGGTGGAGTCGACCACAAGGCATTGGTGATGTCGTCCACAACTATTGGTGATGTCGTCCACAACTATTGGTGATGTCCACAACTATTGGTGATGTCGTCCACAACTATTGGTGATGTCGTCCACAACTAAGAATAAGACTCGTACACAATTTACTCGTACTCGAATCGCCGATGTTATTTGATTTTAGATCGAATCACCTATGTTTTTGTAATCAAGTTCATCGTATTGTTTGATTACTAATGGTTACTTATGGTTTCTCTTATTATTGTTTAATGTACCTATATATAACACTGTCACTTTTTTCTTTTTTCCTCATTTGTAATTTGTATGCTTGATAACGACCAGTGAATTCTTGTCGAAACGTCGTGTGTGTATAATATAGTGATTGTTATCCATAGAACTGTGTTTTGTGTTATAATGGTTAAGTCGTCCACAATACTTGAATCGTACACAATTTAAATGGAATAAATAAGTTTTACTCGTTAATTTTTGGTGATTACCGGTAGATTAGTTTCTCGCTGTATATTCATATTGTTATTTAATTAAGTTAGATCAGTTCACCGATGTTTTGTAATAAAATATATTCGTATTGTTTGTTAATTGGCATTATGTTTTTAATGTTTAGACTATATTTAATTGACTTGATATGAAATCTGAATATACATTATTCGATGGATAAACGTTTGTGATAAGATTAATTTATGTTGTCAGGCATCGTTTATTTTACAATTACATATTGACATCTTAATCACTCGCCAAGACACATCACGGACTCAACGCCCAAATCAACTATAAATAACGCCGGAGCTCCTTTTAGATTAGACAAATTAGATTGATATTATTTCGACACTATAATTAAAATAATATAGCGACAAATGAATACATACTTTATTTACCCGGTAATCCACTAAATTGCGCCGGAGCCCCTTTAGGTGAGACAAATTAGATTGATATTATTTCGCCATCATAATTAATTTTAAAACTAATCGTTGATTTAATTTCCGTACACAAAATGGAACTAAACAACTCGAAATATAAGAATTGCGTATAAGAATCAATTTAGGTGGACACTGCATGCTTTCCTTTAACACTGGGCTATTTGAGGCGCCGGAGTCTGAACAACTGAAGTATAACACGTGTCGAAAATGTGGCTAAGTGCAATTTTATTCTTTGATCTGTTATATTACTGGGCAATTCGTGTGGACGACTTTGCTTGTGGACGACTTGACTGGCATTCTTCTTAAATACTTTTGGGTTGATTGTGGTTGGGTAAATATGTAGACGGTTATTCGAAAAAAATGCTGATTCGCGTGTAGCTACAGATTTAAGTTCGTAATAACCATGTCGAGCAGCCTGTAATAAATAGATTCATCTTTATATTAATTATTGTATTCACACCACATCGTATTTTACAATATTAAAAACTGCCGTAAAATATATATTGGGGGGGGGGCGGGGCGAGTCGCCATAATTTTGAAAAAGTTTCAGTCTTCTGTAAACACTGTTTTGCCAACATATTGGGATATGTACAGGTTTTATACTGATAGAATCTTAACTATCGTAATAATTAGGGGCTACTATGAAATTTGTTTTTTTTGGGGGGGGGGGTATAACCAGAAAGTGATCATCGAACTTAGTCCAGGAATTGACTTCCTAACCAGGAGTTGCCGGACGGAGGGCATTTCATATTAATCTGTGGAAATTTAATATACATTTATGATTAAATCTCTAACCCGATTCCGAACTTTTCGTTTATCTCATAAATTATTATAGGTACGTTAAAGTCGTATTCCTAGTCCGTCATTTTCAGGTGCAAACCCTATTTTCCAAAATATTCGGATGGGGGGGGGTAACCTATTGAAGAGAGGCGTGTCCACCGTACCGTTCGCCGAAGACCGTCAGGTGTAGGTACATCGGCGCCCCTAGGCCCCCCCACCCCACTTAACAATTTTTGGCTATCTACGGGCCTGTTAGAGACTCAAAGTAAGATACTAACGTTAGAGAAATTATAAATTAGGTATTCCGATAAGCTTGATATTTGCATAAATAATGTATATTTAATTGTAATTACATGTATCTACTGTAGTTTGTAAAAAGTATGTATAGACATCATAAACTAACAAACAATACGAGTATACTTTATTACAAAAAACTCGGTGACTAATCGAAAATCATAACGGCAATTAACTAACAAAACAGATATACTTTACTACAACAACGTCGGTGAACTGACCTAATCGGTCGCGATCGGTAATCAACAAAAATCGACGAGTAAAACTTAGTTATTCCATACTTTATTGTTTATTTAACAATAAGTAAGTGTTTAACAGTTTATTTTACGTTAAGTACAACTCAGTTAATTGACTGCTATTATAATAACAAGGGGGATGAAACAACCCGGGATGAAACAGTCCGATAAAATATTAGGTTGGGATGAAACAGTCCGGGATGTAACGGTTGTGGGATGAACTGACCCGCATCCGTTTTTTTTTTCAATTTCAAAGTGTAAAATGCAATTAAGTACAAATAAAAATGTTATTATCGAATATAGGAATAGAAAAAAAAAACATTTAAAGTTTTTAATCTTGACAATCCTGAGATATAATCAAAACCAGCATAGTTGGATCTGCAAGACCTACATATGTAGTCTTCACTTGAACATTGAAAAACATTAAACTGAGTAGTATCTACTTTCTCACAATCTGAATGGCACCAACGTTGACATACTTCACAATATAAGCTTTGAATATCACGAGTTTCTTTCAAACATGATCCGCAAGGAAACTCAACTCGAGGAGTTTCCCTATCACGACCCATGGTAACGTTTAGCAAAATGAAATTAAATTTAGTGATATTTAAATTTAAATTTAGTGATATCGCAGACAAGCAAAATTAATGTGTGAAATAGCCTTCTATAACGTCCGCTTCTACCGATGTGATATCGCAGACAAAGGCCCAAACATGGTTGGTTGGTTACTGGGAGTTTAACGTCCACTTCCTCTATCTATCTATCTTCTTGGTGTTTAACGTCTGCTTCCACATAAGTGATATTGCAGACAAGACGTAGGAGAGCCGAAGTTGATTCCTGATTCCTGTTTTTTAGAATATGATTTTGCAATCTTTCCATTTTGGCCTTAGGCCATGGATTGGGTATAGTGGGAAGTTCTTCCCTTTATTTAATATAAAACATATCGTTTGGTAGATGATCTCTTCTGCTTCTGGATTGGTAGATGTAACCGTTTGGGATTAGTGTTTAAGTGCCAGGCCCGTCTTATCGTGGCCTCCCTTTACTCCACTATCCCACTCTATGGGTTTGGTATCTGCTTCCTTTGCGGAATAGGACCCTCTGATACAGCTGCCTGATTTCCAAAATGACTTCTGGTCTTGAGTCCGAGTTGTCATTTTGGATTGAAATCAGACTGCTCAGAGAGTCGCTTGGGATGACGAACTGACTAGTCTTTTGATGGGAGATCCATGATATAGCGTCACGAATGGCCACAAGCTCTGCAGTGTATACCGAACAGTTATTGGGCAGTTTCCTGCTTATTCCCTGTTCCCCGTTTGGCAGGTATATTCCAAACGAGCTGGTGCCCCTTTCAGGGTTGCGTGAGCCATCCATGTACACATGGTCCCAGTCATCAGACGGCCAGTTGTCTTCCAGGTGTTCTAAAGAGAAAGCACGTGCAGCAGTGGGGTTGTTTTTCTTGTCGGTTTTCTGTAATAGATCCAGATTGACCGGCGGTATAGGGAGCGTCGAAGAGGCGATCGCTGGCGGGTCGTGTTCATTTATCACGAGCTCCCCCAGTCGCAGTTCCTTGATTGTTTCCCTGATACCCTGGCCGAAGCTTTTCTTTCTGGGATCTCTCACATATCTTGTCTTCTGTAGACTGACAAAAGTAGGGGATCTTTCGCCCAGTTGCGAGATCTTAGCCCAATACCTTGTCGCTCGTCCACTTCCACCGGCCCAAACATATTTATATCAGACTTTTATAATACTTTTGCACTACTACTACTACCCGGTGTTTTAACGTCCGCTTCCACAGAAGTGATATCGCAGCCGAGGCTTCTTCCTGTTTTTAGAATATGATTTTGCAATCTTTCCATTTGCGGCCTCGAGCCATGGAGTAGGTTTAGTGAGAAGTTCTTCCCTTTATTTAATAAAACACATATTGTTTGGTAGTTGATCTGTAGAGACAGCATTTATGCAGACATATATGCGTCTCGTCTCTGGATTGGTAGAAGTCATCTTTTGGGGTTTAGTGTTTAGGTGCCAGGCCCGTCTTATCGTGGCCTCCCCTTACTCCACTTATCCCACTTTGCAGGTTTGGTGTCTTTGTAGTGGATTAGTGTTTAGATGCCGAGCCCGTCTAAAATACTTTTGCAGCTGAGATGATTCTTATGGAAGTCATTTATTAGCTTAATTCTCATTGGATAATTACTAAGAGAAATTCCCTCGGGTGAGAATATACAAATAATTTCCCATTTTAATTTAAATGTATGAGCATAAGGTAGTCAGGTAACCTGTTTGTTTGGCAATTAACTTCTTGTCTGTGTGTTGACGGGGACAGAAGATATGAATGGCAATGCTTTATTAGTGAAAAAAACTTCTTATCCGTGTGTTGACAGGGACAAAAAATGTGAATGGCAATATGCTTTAATAGTGGAACTATTATTGCCTATTGTCATTCTTTAGATTAACTTCACTAGACTATATATTGACAAATCACACCCCCAACACATTCGGACAAACATAATAAACTATGATAACACGAGAATACTCTGAGCAGAGACAATTAATTGTCAGCGGTACTAACTTAAATTGGTTTCATTTTGTAGTTATTGGTTGTTATTTTGGAGTTATTGGTTGTTATTTTGGAGTTATTGGGTGTTATTGGGCAGTTATTGGGTGTTATTGGGTAATTCGACGCGCCCCGTACACATACAATGTTCGATATTCGAGAGAGAGGGAGAGAGAGAGAGAGAGAGAAATGGGGTTTAACGTCCACTCGACACAAACTAGGTCATTTTGGGACTAACATATGGTTTCAACTTTATTTCAATAATTCGCTTGCGCATAGGGGTCTTTAGCAGTGGGAGAAAATCGGAGTGCCCGGAGGAAACCCACGAGGTTGAGAAGGCGCCCCTATCTCCATGCCAAATACGCTCACACCAGGGTTCGACACCACAGCCGCAAGCGTGGCCGGCCATCCCAACCCCCGATCGATATTCGAAATGTGGTGTTATATGTGTACAAATATACAGTAATCATATAAGTGACCCATTTTAATTCTTAAACCTAACATAATAGCTGACTATATGATTTCTAACCGAGCGTGCAGTGTGTAAAATGTACATCAGGGTCTGGTATTAAACCGAAAATAGGGCTTTTTGATTATAGGGAAGTATTTCATTTACGTCACTATTACCTAGAGCTCCGCCATTTGTAGACGTTTCTCCTCTATTTTTTGTGGTTTTTTATCCATGGTAAGTAAAATATATCTTACTTCGGTTTCATATTGATGACAAAAAGACTGTAAGACACCGAGGTATCTCTCTAACCTATGTCTGTAGTATAGTATATAGTAAGGTTTGTCTCGAACCTGTTTTTATAGTGAAGTGTACACCGAGGTATATCTCTAACCGGTGTTTATAGTGTAAAGTAGGGGGGGGGGGTCGAATGGTTAGCGTGCGCGCGCTGTATCATACGACCTGCCATTGATTCAACTGGCGTGGTTTCGAATCCCCGGTGGTACGTGGCAAGGAGTAGATCGCCTTTCCAACCTCGTGGGTTTTCTCCTTGCACCCTGGTTTCCCCCACTGGTAAAGACCCCTACGCTAGCGAATTAATGAAATAAAATTAAAGCATATGTTAGTCCCGAAATGATCTAGTTTGTGTCGAGTGAACGTTAAACCCCATTTCTCTCCCTCTCTCTCGAATATTAAATGATTTGCGTATTGCATAATATAACAACCTTTTTGAACCATAAAACCATCTGTGAATTGCGTGTCTTAATGGGGGTAATTAATGTATGTACTGATTAGGTTAATATCGTCTCTGGAATCAGTCCCCGAATCCCATTTTGGCTTGCTGCCACTACCAGATCTAAGGGGGGTAAAGTGGGACAAATGTCCCCCCCCCCCACAATTCTAGTTCACCTAAAAAAAATTCACTAAAATAAAGTAAATTAAAACACCATAAGAGAAAGAGTCTGTTTACAATTCTCAAATCGTCAACAAATTCTAAACGTCAATGAAATCACTGCCTAAATTGTCTCAGATGCACTGAAATTAATCCTAATCTTAAAAAACTTCCTGGAAGAAAACACCCCAGGACTTTTTTTTATGTGGTAAAATCTCATCAGAATCACTTAAAATGCATATTTATTCATACGCGGTTTTGTTAACAAAAAACCAAAAAAAAACCCCACAGACACCCTTGGCAGCATTCGGATCGGAAATATAGTCGGTGTAGGGCACAAACAATAATGCACCAAAAACTCGTTGAACATTATTTATTTGGTAAAGCACATCTCATCATAATCTTATAACAGTTAATCGACCTTTCAAAATACTAATAATACTATTCACAGTTGGTCGATCTTTCAAAAGACAAGAAGTTGTGATACGTGGTGGTGATGTGATGGTGTGAGGGTGTTGATTAAAGAAGTGGTGGTGGTGTGACGGTGGTGATTGACTGAAAGAATAAATATAACTCCAATCAAGCACCTGATAATAATTAATGATAAAGAAACATAAAATAATTGTAGCATCGAGTGCCCAGAATTACCTGGGACCTGCACAACCACGTGCGAAATCAGTCATGCATGTCCACTGCGAAAACAGCGAATAATTACAATATATGACTATATAATGTAACCGGGGCGGGGGGGGGGCGGTGTACATCAATAAAAACTATGATCTTTATAGTTTCTAAACTTTTATTAAAAACCCTGAAAATATATACATTAAAATTAATATACATATCACAGTAGAATAGTATAAAATAATAGTAAGGCATGTATTCTTAATGATTAAATATATCAATACTTTACACACTAAAATATATCAATACTTTACACACTAAAATATATCACTAAATTAAATATATCAACTATGCCTTAATTTTATACTAAATGTATTATATAAGTAACTTATCACATACCCAAAGGTTTTTTTTTTCAGACAACTATATTCTGGAAAAAAACATTTCTCTAATTATATACTTTCAATATGGTACCTTATATATATGTGAAAAACTAATTATCTTTACATGTTATTTTCTATATATTTCAATGGCCGCTTTAACTAATATTATAATTTCTATCATTCCTACATCCACGCTATCATTACCCAAAATAAGAGAATTAGCACACATACCTGTAATACTGAAGTAGTAAAACTGGAACAATTCCCCGAAAATAACCTAACTAGATTTGAAAATAAAGTAAAACAATTTGATGGAAGGTATCAAATGTCCTTTCACTTTGAAATCTATGTAATGTCTGATGCCCAAAGAGAGGTTTATTTAGAAAGAAAACTTGCTTGTAACCAAGGGAGTAGAATTGTACTCACCTCAAGATTTGGGCTTTAAGAAAACAGTACAGGTTAACAAGCCAAGTTAAAGGAGAGATGTTATTATAGACCAGTTGCAAGTACAACTTCTCGTCGTGTTGGGGGCCCCGCGATTCTAGTCAGGCCCAGGGCCCCGCTCCTGTTAAGCTGGGCTTTGTATATGTCACTTTACTCTCTATATGATACATAAATTTCTAAAGAGAATTAAAATCTAATTGTGTTTGGGAGAATATTTAACATTAAAAACAAAAATAAATATTTAAAAATTGAGTCAAATGCATTCTTTTCCAGATTTATAAAATAGATTGATGCTTGGGTTCTCGCGTTGTTATCATACATCAAATACTCTTTAAGCCTAAAAAATAAAAAAAAATAGGCAATAAGAATACTTTTTTAAGGTTCACAATGTTTAAATAAACAAATTATTTTGCCACATCGAGACTGAGTCTCTATTTTGTTTTAACTTTGCGTAACACTTATTATGCCTTGTCCAGTTACATACCCGGGCAGATTATTATGCTCAAATCAAATGGGTTAGATCTTAGATGTCAGAAAAAAGTCGGGAGATTTGGGACTGAAACCTCATAATAGGTCCACTATTCATCCGGTTCATGTATTGAGTTTCCAAATCCAAATTCTCTACTACATCAAAACAGCGCCTATTTACTTGGCAATGTCTAAAAATTTTGGCCCATTCATATTATATTTCCATTGGCAACAAATTGGAGATTACCTTTTAAAATCTTTTTGAAAAGTAAAATATTATCTAACATTTTTAAACTGCTATTTACAGTAAAGATACACATATCACAACTTGAAGATAATCTATAGATGTGATTGTTAAAAATCAAGCATGCCAAGTAGTTGAAATAGCAGAGCCCTAGGCATTGCCCCGAGAAGAATAACTAGATTACCAAGCAAGAGTATAGAACTAGTTTCTTGATTAAAAATACAAATATGTATGTTACTTACATTTTGCCTGACCGATCAAGCTTTGTGAGAAAACGTTTCCACAATATGAATAGCCATTTCAAACTGTCTTGATTTTTCTGATGTAGTTAACTGAGAAAAAAATATACTATGTATTAGTCGACTTAAAATGGCTCAACAGTTATAAGATGAAATTGGCTCAACAGTTATAAGATGAAAGCTTTAATTTAATTACATTGTATGTTAAGTTTTTTAGTTAGCTTTGTCACAGATGAGACGAGATGAAAAAATGGAATGAAATGGGGTTTGTTATCAGACTGGTTGCCAGGACCATTCAGTTATTATCAGACTTGTTGCTATGACCATTCAGTTATTATCACCATTCAGTTAAATTCTAAGACTGGTTCAAAAAGGTAATACAAATGCTAACACTCACACTTCTAATCATAAATATCAGGATTTCGTCCCCGAATTTAATTTGATACGGGGGAACACATGAAGGGCGAAGGAGTGTCGCCTAATTCAGTCAGAATCATTCTTTTCCTTATTCAATATCACATGTAAAAAAAGTTAACATCTTCTGTTTATCAGATAATTAAATATAGTAAAACATTATTTAACATTAACTGTTTATCAAACGATTAAATATAGTAAAATATTATTTAACATTAACTGTTTATCAGATGATTAAATATAATATATTACTATTTAACATCAACTGTAAGAAAACATGTTCGCACAACGTAACGGTGACTTTCATAGAAATAGCTAAACAAACAATTTCTTTACATTATATTCATAAGAACTGATCTAATTGTATAAAAGGTAATATAGAAAATGCGGGTTAATGTATTGTGTATTTAAAATTAGCCATTAAATTGATTTTTAATCTGACAAGTTACCTCTACTCTTTGGTATCATGGAGTTACTCTATAGATATCAATAGATAGTACTATGAATTTATTCTATTGAAAGTTAAAATGAATAGTTGTTATTTTTCTAAGAGTCTTATTATTATTCTATTATTCTACAGAAAACCTTTTTAAAAGTCGATTATATTGGTGTCTTGTATAGGGTGTTTTGTAATATGCGTTACAATTTCAAATACGGGAATGTATGTTATTTGGTAACTAACAAACATGTTTTTGTATCACAGCAACCAGTGTTGTGGTGGTCTGACTTTTTACTTAGTATTGTGGAGAGTATGCCCCATTGACGTCATATATAGAAAGACCGCTCACCAATGTAAATAAACGGCAAACTGATGGTGAAAGTCAATCAATTTTTGGTGGAATTTGGGGTCCTATCGACAAACCCAACACATTAATTTATTTAATTGAAACCGTAGCTTTATTTTTGTATAGTTTTTGGGGAATTATAAAGCGTTAAACATTTATTTCATAGGGAAATACAGACCGATACCGTGACGATAGCGCTTGTAAAAAGTATTTTTAGAATAAAATAAATCAATAATTTAATATTGAAAAATAAAATTCATTGCTTTAAAAACTTGCGCTCTAAAAGGCTATGTCCTGCGATTTACAAAAATGTTTAGTTTGAAATTTTAGAGTTAGTAGTTTTTGTTTAAATCAAATTTTAAAACTGCCACGCCCATATTTTAATCTTAAAAATTTGGCACCCATATTTTATTCTACATTTTTTGTAATAGTAGTAATTGAGAGAGCTATTGGAACTTCTACAACAACTTTCATAAGTATATGAAAAATTATAAACATCAAGATCATATTTTTTTATTTCATTATTTATATTTTTAAAAGGTATGCCAATACAGATGTTCTTGAAGAAAAAACTTGGAAGTTTTAGGGTCCAATTATGGAATTTAATTTTTTTTTGTCAAAATCATAATTTAGATGACTGCTGGAAATTGTGTCACAACTTTCTTAAGTGTATGAAATAATTAAAAATGCAAAGATCATATTTTTTATTTCAATTTTTATATATTTTAAAAATTACACAAACTAGCCGGTATTGTGGTGGTGGGGGGATTTTGAAATTGCTACACCCATTTTTTATGTTGGAAATTTTTGTTACCAAAATTTTATTCTATTCTATAGCTACCTTCTTAAGCATATGAAATAATTAAAAACGTGTAGGTCATTTTATTTACTTCATTATTAAAACTTTTATACCTAAACCTGATAGTTCATTTAAAAATTTCTCATTTGCTCCTTGACTCAGTTATACTTAGACAAGAAATTTGGTATGATTTATCAAAATAGATAAAAAGTAATAATGAAAATGTATTTTAATATGAACAAACCAACAATGAGGCTAATAAAAACAGTAATTAGTAGATGGCACACTTAACATTTTTTAATTGCTTATTTTCGCCATGTATCGAAGTTCAAATTGCACATCATCGAACTTCGTCAAGGTAATAATGAAATGAAATGGGGTTTAACGTCCTACTGTTCTGCTCCTAACGTGGGCTAATGAACACAGGCATACACCATACAGTGTGCTATGAGGGAAAATTTGCCCGGGCAGCAGCGCTACGGCCTACTCTTATATCAAATTCCAACTGCCAAGAGATTTTTTTACGTGTACGTACGTCTGTGTGTACATAGGACCTCTGTTTTTTGCACCATCCGAATGACTAGACAGCTGTCCTTGTCAGGCCATCCGTCCTGCACCACTGACAAGGGGAAACCACGCCGAAAAATCTGGACGAACTATCTCTGCCAATGCAGGGATCGAACACCCGACCTCCAGGCTAGCCAGCCAGTGTCTTACCCACTTAGCCATGTGATCCCCCTTAGTCTAGGTATTGGTGTGATGATAATTTTTTCAATAATTCACTTGCACATACGGTTCATTTGCAGTGGGAGGAAACCGGACGACCCGGACAAAACCCTCAAGGTTTGATAGCCGACCCTACACCTTGTCATGTACAACCAAGGAATCAAAAACCACCCCAGTTCACTCAATGACAGACCTTATGATACAAGGCACTTACACACATGGCCCCTGTATAATACTGGCAATACAAGTTTTATTGCTTGTCTGATAAATTACCACACACTTATGATTTTTTTGCCTCATTGACTTATCTTTTCAAAATAAGAATATTCTTAAAATTGTAATCACATGATTTCTGAATGTACAGGTAAGCCTCTGTGGACGATTCTAACTTATGATTATTTTGCCTCATTTACTTTTAGTCAATGATGCAGGATGGAGGGCCTGACAAGGACAGCTGTCTAGTCATTTGGATGGGACAAAACACTGAGGTCCTGTGCACATGCTGGCATGCAAGTAAAAGATCCCTTAGTAGTTGGAATTCGATATAAGAGTAGGCTGTAGTGCCGCACACGCCAATCATTCCACCCACCCCCACCCCAATTCAACGTCACGTTTCAAATTGGGTCCTGGAATTCACCAACTTGAAACAATTTCCACGTAATCTGGATGTCAGGTGGCTATTTTCATATATATGAATGAATACACAAAAATATAAAAGTTTTTGAAAAAAAAACTACATTATTTGTCGATTACTAGTACTTTCGCTTATTTTATTAAGCTCTTCAGATAATCAACATTTAGTTAATACAACAAATAATGTAGTTCTTTTTTCAAAAACTTTTATATTTTTGTGTATTCAATACCCAAGAGTAGTTATCTTCAACTTTTCATATATGAATGAATATATAGACCTAGGTAAAGTTATTCATATCTTGCAATGTATTCATATCCTTTAAGTTAAGGCCTTCCAAATTGGGCCCTGCATTTTCTACAACTGGAACTGACTGGACGTATGTTTTATTCTCCATCTGAACGAGTAGACCACACTGTCTTTGTTAGAACGTTATAGAACAATATTCATCACAAAAATATCAACAAATAAGAATCATATTCATAAAAATAATTTCTTTATTCATTCTTGAACACTTTTTGTCTGTTATATGAGTTGCTAGTTTGCTCTCGGTGTTGGCCGAGAAAATTCATCTGGATTTCCCGGCGTGGTTCCCCTTGTCAGTGGTGCAGTAGGCCTACAGAGGGCTGAACTTGGACAATTTTTCGAGTCATTTAGATGGGACGAAAAACCAAGGTCTAATGTACACATTGCACAGCCCGGGCAGAACAGCACAATGTTAAACTCAATTTCGTTTCTCTTGTGAGTCGAAATGTTTGAATCTTTTAGTTAAATAACAGTAAAATATCATTTTCTGTGTGACATAAAGTCTTCTTTTGAAAAACTTGTTATGTTATTCATGGCTGAATGTAGCAGGAAACATTTCATCTTATGAGACCTACAAATACAAAGAAAGTAGTACAGGGTTTAAAAATGTGTCATCACTTGCATAAAAAATATCAAGCAGTCCGCGAGGAGGTCATATTTCCAGGGCCTGTGTGTCAACCCTTTATTGTACCTAAATTTACATTTTGAAGAAAGCTAATTTAAATTTATCCTAAACCCTCTTTCTGATCAAATATATATATACAAATCGCTTTTATTGAAGTTTTAATGCATATCTTTATAAATAGCACTTTGAATTGACAAAATGCCTAGACCCTTTTTTTTTTAAGTAGAAATTTTTATTGGGAATTGGTTTATAATTTTAATCGAATGTCAAACACTAGCGTCTGGTTATTCCAGTCTACATGATATTTTTTGTGTGTGCTCTGCAAAAAAGAATATGCTTCACCGTCTAGCCTCGTTCTTCAAGTCTCTAGTTAAAAATGGCCTGAAATGTATTATGGTACACGATTCGTATACCAATGGTAAATTTTTTATTTTGTCTTATATATTGCATATCAGAAGCCCATCTTTTCATGGTAAGATCACAACATCAATGTTGATTTGAACTGACAAATAATTTGTGTTTTCAATGTTGAAGACTTTGGATGATATTGAGTTAGAGATTTAGGTACTTTAATTTAAGTTAATGAAAATGATGTAAAGTTTCTTTTTCATTTCATTAATTTGGGTCTATTAATATTACTATCAATATCATTATCATCATATGGGCCTAGATCTATTGTGTAATATATAATTATTTTGGGTTCAGCCCCTTTTAAATAAAGTAATCTTAATTATCCTATTTTAATACAAAAAAAGTTATAATCGACAGGTTTTTTTTTCTTGCAAAACAAAAATTAAATTTGTAAAATAATCAAAATGGTAGGCCTATATGAACACGACTGGCTGGGTAAATAAAGAAACAATGATTGATAAATAATAATGCTGCTAAACATGAATAATATATATGTTGTAGGCCTTAGCGATGTCACTTAAAATTAATTGTTCTTTATTTCTTAAATTTATCTTGTTTTGAATTGGTAATAAAATAAGTTTTATAACGCCACGGTACGGCCCATGTCATTGCACTGTCACCGTTCCAACTTAAGGCAAGGCCTAACGATAAAATGCTTATTATACGAACGAAATATTTACTGAAAACTAATAATATCGATAAAAAAATTTACTTACGCACTTTCAAATATTTATTTCGGGCACAGTTTGTCAGTTTTGCAGTGGTAGTTTTGATTTTCTATTATTCCAAAACTCAAAACACTGTCGTACAGATGGCAGCCATATTGGTTTCTTCCCTCAACGGAAGTCGCAACGTCTCTACCACGCGATTCTGGCGAATAGGCGGTCTATCTATATATGACGCCAATGGTATGCCCTGCTTGATTTATCCATACCGGCTGACCACAGTTCGACAGTTTCCCCGGCGAGGTTACTTGATTTAACCGGAAGTCGACAAAAGTTCGGCCGCGGCGTACGCCGAATGCGCCGCTTTGTCGACAGCGGCGATCACCGGCGCAAGATGGTGAACATGTCAACGAGATAAAATTCACGTTAGATAGGAATGCCATTAAACACGAATATTAAAGCGTTAAAATTAAACTAAATGCTTTGAAGTTTAATTAAGGCTTCGTAAATCCACATGTCATTTATTTTTTTTCGGTAATACTACAAATAATAATTGTCTGTTTATTTTGCAGTCACATGCTTTCATGAATACTGTTTTTATACGCCCACATTGAAATGTGGTCGTATATTGTCGTCGCCCTCGTCAGTCCGGCGTCCACAATTGTTTGTGGGCGCTCTTGAGGCCAAAGTTAATATATCCGATTGACATTAAATTTATACACAGTGTTTAAGGTCATGAGACGAAGAAGCGTGTGAATTTCAGCTATTTCCGTTAATTGCTGCCAGCGGTATGGCCCTTGATCACTTCAAATATTCTTCTTGACACTCTAGAGGCCAACGTTAATATCCGATTAACTTTAAATTTATACAAAGGCTTAAAGGTCAAGAGTCGAAGAATCTCCGATAACAACTGCCAAAGTTATGGCCCTTGATCACTTTGAAAAATCTTGTGGACGGTCAGGGGCCAAATTTATCATCCGATTGACTTCAGATTGAGGTCTTGAGACGAACAAGTATATTAATTTTCAATGATTTTTGTTAACTGAACAGCTAAATCCATGATATTAAATGTTTCGTATACTAAACGTTAGCATGGGGCAGAACTTTATAAAAACCAAACAAGTTTTAATGATTTTCTGGTAACTACTTAATGAATTGTTACTTTTAATCAGACTTTAGTGTATTATAAATGTTTCATTACCGAAAAAAGTAAAAATATGCGACAACTCTTGTTGACTGCCTGGACGATTTAGCTGTTGTGGGTGTATCTTTCGTTGCCTGGCAACCTATCTCTATTAAAACATGTCATGTAACCTGTTTAATATATTATCCGGCGCCAAAAGTTTTATCACATGATTTGCTCTGATACGGTAACCTGACCGGCGTACGCCTTGTACAAACCGGCTCGCCTATCGGCGGACAAATCAAGCAGCCCCTATATATCCGTATGGTACTTACATAGCCTTCAACTGATTGGCAGCCATTTCCAACTGTCCCTTTGGCGGTTGGTTACTGAAATAAATATGCTAGATAGTAGTTGACTTGAATTAACTTGACAGTTTTGATTTGATTATATTCACAATAATCCATGATCAGTTAAAACGTAAAATACAAGCCCAAAACCATAATCATATGCTATAATCATATGCTGATACGCTCACATTTTTGTTCTGTACACGCACCATGAATGTTGTTTTTAGAGAATCCTACATTTTTGTAGTAAGATTTTTTAAGTTTATACCTCCTTTATTATAATATGCAGAATATCATATTTGTAATGTCATACTTTTATCTTTTTTTCTAACTTTTATTCAATCAATAACAACCTTAGTCAGAAGATACAGTATTTAATTGTGGGATAATTATAGGCGAAGGGCATTTATTGTTAAAAATAATAATAATATAAAAATGTTACCGGTCATTGACTGAAAAAAAAAATCTAATCATATTAACTGTGACTGAAAGTTTTCACATAATGTAGATGGATAAAGTACATTATTATGATTACAGAATTAACCTACCTTTTCTCCCCCTTGCTTTGTCTGCCATTTTAAAAATACATGCGTTACTCCCGGTGGCGGTGTCCCATGGCTGTAGAAGTCGGCATGGCCGATTGGATTCAGTGCAGCTAAACTGATCGTCGGTATTATATTGTACTCCAATAGTAGTAGTAGCCGTCTGGCTGTTTGACGTCTGCTTCCACAGAAAGATTTAACAAAGTATATTAAACTTAGAAAAGATACATTTGGTAATGATTTTTAATTGGCGCATGAAAGAATAAATTCCATTGGTTAGTTTTTAGAAAACCAATAATATTTAATTTTAATTTTAACAAACAATTAAATTAAATGAGACTTTTACTAATTTTTCCCACGCAGACTGAATCAACTGTAAAAACACCAATGTACTAAAATCACATTTCCATTAAATATTCCTTTGACCTACCAGTTTATAGGGCCAATACAAATCCGCAACTTGCAGACATGTTAACTACAGACATCTTAACACCAATTACCATCCAATTAATTCTGTCAAGCCAATGTCTGTGCAACAAATATCGAACTAAATAGTGGACATTATCTTAATAATCTTTTAAGTAACTAAAACATTTAAAAAACGAAAACAAAGAAATAATATATAAGTTGACATAATTCGACCTATTTATTTTAGTTTTCGTTTATAAAACAGTACCCTTTCAGTCGAAAATTTAATGATACGTCAGAATTTTCTTCACGAAACTTCAAAAAAGTTTGCTCTGAATATAAACAATACCTAGTGGTTATTATGCAATTTTATACTTCACAACATACCTGTAATTAATAATAGATTAAAACAACACATTACTTGTGTTAATTATATGAAAACACACAAGATTTTATAAATCTACACAAGTTTGTGTTAATGCAATGCAAAACAACACAAACTTGTGTAGATTAGTTTTAACACAAGTACCTGCGTTGAGATCCAACACAAGTTTATTTTCAGTGTACATCCACTCTATCTAAACCCCAATTCCCCAAAATAAGAGAATTAGCACACATACCTGTAATACTGAAGTAGTAAAACTGGAACAATTCCCTGAAAATAACCTAACTAGATTTGAAAATAAAGTAACACAATTTGATTGAAGGTATCAAATGTCCTTTCACTTCGAAATCTATGTAATGTCTGATGCCCAAAGCAAGCGCTGAAATAAGCGGCCGGACACGGGCAATGTCCGGGCGAATTGACCCCCTTTGACAGGCCAAATTGCCTTTCGTCCGGACATAATTGTCCCACCGAGTTTTGGTAAAACAGTAAGCCAAAAATTCGCGAATTCGAGTCGATTGCTAATTATTACTAGACTCGAAAATCCAGCCACAAAAATATCAACGACCCGAGTCATAGTGAAAATGTTACTATTTATATCTAGGCTGCGTGCAGATATACATTAATCAATAATTTTTAGTATCGGCTTTTTTTTTTTACGCTGGTTGTATCAACGACACGGGTCCTAGTAAAAATATAACTATTTTTTTTTTATAGAAACGGCTCAAAATCCAGGCCCAAAAATATCAACGACCCGAGTCATAGTGAAAATGTTACTATTTATATCTCGGCCGCGTGCAGATAAAATAATCAATAATTTTTAGAATCTGCTTTTTTATGCTGATTATATCAACGAACCGACTCATAGTAAAAATACTACTATTATTTTAATCGGCTCTTTCACGCTGGTTATATTAACGACCCGAGTTATAGTAAAAATATAACTATTTACATGTATCTCGGCCGCGTGAAGATAAAATAATGAATAATATTGAGAATCGGCTCTTTTACGCTGGTTATTCGAGTCTACGTGTAGTAGCTAGCTTTGCGTTACTTTCGTATATGATTAGCTCCAAATCACACCTAACATGACATGTAATTATACAAATTATTAGTAATAAAAGTAATAATATTTAAAATGTGACAAGAAAATGTTCAAGTTGACTATGGGTGTAATTAGGGAGAGACTTTTTATACGAAAATTAAAATATCTCACTTTATTGGACACTTCCGATGTGAATGTAAATAGAAGAGCCTTGAAAACATGTCGAATAAAATAACTTCTTATTTTTCCCAACCCTCGGACATGGGATATCCCGGCTAGTGGGACCGTTCCAGAAAATTTTAAGACTGGCACTGTGTCTAATGTCTCTCAAAATGACACTTTGAAACGGGGACCATCGCCGTCACTAGTTCGAGAACCGTAGAAAAGTGGGTCAAAAATGACGCAGCAAAACCCAATGCTGACGTGTGGTTAACATACGAAGAAGACGATGGTTTTGTGACTAAACTAAAATGTGAACTCTGTATAAAGTATTTTAAAATATCAAATATATGAGGGAATTTTCCACTGCATGGAATAATAGTATTTGTCAGGCTGAAAATCTGAAATGTCCGGCCGAAAATCAGTTCAACCTGACATAATGTCAGGCTGAACCTTAGCAGTTATTTCAAGGCTTGGCCCAAAGAGAGGTTTAGTTAGAAAGAAAACTTGCTTGTAACCAATGGAGTAGAATTGTACTCACCTCAAGATTTGGGCTTTAAAAAAACAGTACAGGTTAACAAGCCAAGTTAAAGGAGAGATGTTATTATAGACCAGTTGCAAGTAAAACTAGTGTCAGTTTGTTAGTTTAAAAGTGCAATTACTCAATACACTATTTTACTTGACATAATAAAATCTATAAACATATTAAAATTCCGCTTCGCAACAATAACAAATTACAAAACTTATGAATTACATGTACATTAAACAATGACTTAATATGCTCCGGTAATTCACCCTACCGTGTTTTATGCCCTCCAAGCATTGCAAAACTGGTGCTGAAGACCACGCTTGTTAAGCGAACGACTTGTCAAGTAAATAACAGTCTCCTACATCCAGACGCAAATTAACTAAACTAAAACAATGACAAGCCATTGTTAACCTAGTCTACCTTCATGCTTCAAGTTGACTAAAATTTATGCATTCTAATATTCAAATATTGTGGAACGAAACAAATATTAACGAAATATATAAAAATACAATTAAAGTCATAATTTGCATCTTACAGTCGGTACTCGGTCCGTTAATTTAGTATAAGAATCTGCACACTTCGTTTCCATCCTACAGGCCTGGTACATGAACCTATATATTTTGTATTAATAATATTAAATTGTAGTTGCCATTACACGTCGTTCAGATAGCATCCACCATATTGTAGTTTTATAAGAAAATAAAGTTATTATTATTATTATTTAACATACTAAGAACCTAACTACATTTTTTGGGCACCAACCGCTACCGCTTCCCAGTCAAAACCAAAAATTTCCCCGTACGCCTATGATTTTGAGAATGTGTAAACGCCGATCTGCTCTGTGTGATTAGACTGTCTGAAATATACGTTCTGATTTACAGCAGTCGATCAACGTCAAAACCAGTTGCGTTTGATCTACAAAGTTAAAATGAAAATTGTAGCCTGCAGAGTGTTAATAGTCCGATTCGGTTTGTTACATAATTCCCATCCTTCGGCTTTTTGGGTAGAAATCATGGAATAAGCTTTATTTTGTATGTTTTGATGTTTGATTTCAAAATAAAAACAAAATATGTTGACATTTTTTCTGAGTGTGGGATGCCATTATTTGAGGGTAGCCATTTTACGATAATATTCCAACTTATTTTTTTTGTATTATTTTCACCTTATTTATAATGTTATCGACATATAAACTGTGATTCGGCAATGTATTGATATTAGCAGGGTTCATGACTGCATTTCAGATTGTTTTCCAAAATGGCGAACATTTTTGGCGGGAAAATTGGACGATGTGTTGATTTCAATTACGTTGTAGTGTTTGGGAGAGAGAGAGAAATGGGGTTTAACGTCCACTCGACACAAACTAGGTCATTTTGGGACTAACATATGGTTTCATTTTATTTCAATAATTCGCTTGCGCGTAGGGGTCTTTAGCAGTGGGAGGAAACCGGAGTGCCCGGAGGAAACCCACGAGGTTGAGAAGGCGCCCCTATCTCCATGCCACATACGCTCACACCAGGGCTCGAAACCGCAGCCGCAAGCCAGAGGTGACCGGCCAGCTAGAGGTCTAAGCGCGGCACTCTAGACCACTAGGCCATCCCAACCCCCCATTTGTAGTGTTTGGTGTCAATATATGTGTTTTTGGGGTCACAGATTCCATCCCTATATTAACAACCCTGTAAAATGATCACATGTTCATATACGTAGCATACTTCCAAGATGACGGGTTTTGTTGCGACCCTATTCCTTGTCACGTACAACCGAGGATTCGAAACCACACCAGTTGACTCAATGACAGGTTTAGGATACAGCACGCACGTGCTGACCATTCTGCCATCCACCCCCACCACCTCTTCTGAAAGTCTACGTCTCACTTCTACTTGTTAAAATCAAGTCGCTTGTTTGTTTTTTTTATTGAATTACTACATGCGTGCATTAACGTGGAGAAAATGGTGCTTTCGACCAATTTTAGGCAGCATCAGATTTATGGGGTTGTTGAGTGATTACTAGAAATCGACGACTTTTCAACTTTTTCGATGTCCGTTATTCACCAGCTAATATCAGATTTGCAATCAAAAAGAAGCTCAACACGATGTGACAGTATTAGGTCTTTTAGTACATTTATTCTGCTTCTTACATATCAAGTACACACATCTAAATGTTAACGACCCCAGAACTAACTTTGATTGAGGGAGCCACGTCTTAGTTTGGCACAAATGTGCAAACGCCTAGACTCTCTCACCTCGACTCAACTCTTCGAGACCTGCACCTCTAGACGCCTAGACTCGACTGTCGATGTCGTTTCCCTTCTTGGTTTATAAACCCTTCAAGACAAAGGATCTTATTAGACACCTAGCTAATGTATCATATCAGGTTTAACATACAGTAGAGTTTGCTTATCACACAGTGAAATAAACAAGTTAAGGATACATAATGACATATGGAATGCTACCAAGACCTCCAGGGGTGTCGATAACAGACAGGTTGGTGTTGATAATTAAAATCACTTTCACGTGCCAAGATCGCAAGAAGGGTCTATCACATCTGTCATTATGTAACATACCTTCCCTTGTTTGAATAAAGTTATTCATATTCTATAAAATACCCTTTTAAGACCGTTACAAAATTAAATATAAATGGAGTTGATAATAACTATCCAAATTAAAAATAAACAAAAATACGAAAAATGACAATACACTGATTAAAAGTTACATATAGAAAAAATGTAAATGGCGAAATAATAAAACACTGGTTGAAAAGTTTTATACATTTATACCTAAATAATAGTTAATCCAATTAACAAGTGGAACAGAGTTTAGATAACGATCGAACGATATTTACATTATTATTTATATGGATACAACTGAAATTAGGATGTCATTGTTTTACCTCAAGATAAAAAAAATGATCTGAACACATTTCACCAATCTTAAATAAGATATTTTTGAACGAACTTATCAAAATTAATAACGGACAATACAATACATATAAAGCCACACATTTTCTTTTGAGGAATATAAATAAAATCTCTCCCGAACTTTCGGGGCATCCCATTAATATCTGGGATACTACAAAACACAAATAAAATCTCTCCCATCAATATCGGGGCATCCCATTAATATCTGGGGTACTACGTCAAAACACAACATCTCTCCCGCAAATATCGGGGCTATCCCATTAATATCTGGGGTACTAAAAAACACAAACAAAATCTTTCCCGTAAATATCGGGCCCTCCCATTAATATTTGGGTTCTACTACATCACAATATCGGGCCTTCCCATTAAAATTTGGTGTAATATACACGTATAGACAAAACAAAAAGAACTTGTTATTGGGTGAAATTCCAAATTACGATACTGTTAACCTAGTTCTAGTTAAACAATCACAAAACAAAAATAACTTCTCGTCATAAACCTGTCAATACTAATTTTAAATGCCAAAATATTTGTTTAAAAACAAACAATTATAATTCATAATCTTTTACAAACAACATTATGCATTGCATTGTAAAACAAACAATATATGTACAATTTTGTTAGTCATTTTCCCACAAAGATTTAAGGACTGTTCCACTACTAGCTTGGAAGGCAATATATTTAGTTTTTTGAATTAAGGACATCAGTTGAAAGGTCATGTCTTAATAAATTGAATCTAACTAGGAAAAAAATCAGCGTTTCTAGGAAATGGTTGAGAAGTTGGAGTAGCTACACCATGATATTTAAGGGTTAATGATAAAATGCTGATTTCCTCAGTTAATTTGTTCAACATAGCACTAATGTCTGGATTCACCGAGGCCTTGGTAGGATTAGAAAAAGACCAACAATTAAATACTAGTAGCTGTGATTTTCTAATGGTCCCCCACCCTGGGGTGTAGGGGGTGATAAGAATATATACCCTTCGTCTGTCCTGCGTGTCATACGACTAAAAGGATCCCTGTAATGGGGCAACGTCTTTGCTGTGCATTTGCGACCCGTGTCGGTGGATAGTGGAATCCTGGTAATTGAGTGGAGATTTGGCTTGCGAGCCCTCTCTCTTCAACAAGGTGCGGGTTTAGAGTGGCCCTCTCTGATCAATCGGCTATGGTCATTTCAGCATCAAAGAGGGTATTTGTTTTTCATTTTTTGTCCTCCGCCTTTCGAAGAAAGTTGGGGGACTATTAAATGGGTTCGTCCGTCTGTATGTCCGTCCGTCCGTCACACTTTTTGGGACACAATAACTCTCTTCCTAATTGAACTAGAATGTTCAAACTTGGTGTATGTGTTTATTTGGTCAATGCCTTGATGGAGTTCGAAAATGAGCATTTTCCGCTTAGGGTCAGGGGCGTAGCTGTGAAATATGTATTGGGGGGGGGGGTCCCCGTAAATTTTGTTTAAAGTCTCAGTCTTCTGTAAACATTGTTTGGCATATTTTACGGGGTTAAACTAAAACGTCACACCAATACAACGTTTATTATGTTTACAGACAGCGGCACTGGTCTTCCCCGAGAGACGAAGTGTGGCTTACCCCCAACTAAGAAAATTTTGGAATATTTGACGGCTGCAAACACCTTTGCCTGCTATTTCAGCCAATGAACAAAACAATTTCAAAGTGGTCTAATATTACCTAATTAAGGTGGCTTGCTGACTCGAATTCCAATCAATCGATTATACCCATGAAGACGGGACCGTTGGGAGAAAATTTTGAGAATTTAACTGCCACAAACGCGTTTTCCTGCTATTCCAGTCTGTAATGTGAGTGTGAATACAGCAACTTCAATTTGGTTCAATATAGCCTACCTGGCTGCCCAGAATTCCAAACAACCAATCAATCGTCGCGGGCTATGGGAGCCTCACCCTCCCCAGACAAAATGTGGCCCCAGACAAAATGTTTTAATCAATAGTCAACTCAGTACAAATTCGTGGTATTCAATTAAAAGAAAAGTGAAATTAGTGTTTTATTAGGAAGTTAGGGAAGCAAAACTAGAAATGCCCGAAGCAGGTTTACGGGCTGCGACCAGTTTGTTTTCTTCGCAGGGCGAAGAAGCGGAGCTGACCTTGTATGGACCCCCCAAGAAAATTTTGGAATATTTGATGGCCGCAAACGCGTTTTACTGCTATTCCAGTCCTAATATTAGTGCACTTTATTTTGCCAAATTTTTTTTTTTTTGGCGGGGGGGGGGGGGGGGGCAAGTATATTCAGACCCCCCCAGGAAAACAATTGGGGGGGGGGGGAGTCGGACACCCCCATGTGTGACGCCCATGCTTAGGGTAAGTAGAGATAAGCGATTTGATTGGTTGATGCTTTTGGGACACGATAACTTTATTTCTAGTTACGTGAAAGTGATGAAACTTTGGGCGTACTCGATTGAACGTTCCGGAATTAAATTCTCTCAGTTCCAAAAATAGTGTCAATCGAGTGAAAAGGAGGATTTCGGAGTACAACGCATGTGCCGACTGCATAAAACATATCTCAGCCAATCATGGCAGCTGAAACATATTTGTTACTTAAAATACGTCACGATTCCACTCACACCACCTCAGCTGTCGGGACTGGCAGAACTGTGACAGGACTCAATTCCGTGTCACTCGATTGCAATTCTGTCAATTCGGGACGTTCTGGACTGTGAATCGAGCATCCCCTGGGTGTATAGTTTCATCACAGCAATACCTTGACTAAGTTCGATAATGAGCATTTTCGGCTTGGGGTAAGCCGACCAATAAGCAATTTGATTGGTCGAGACTTGAGCACAATAACTCTCCTTCTAATTGAGTCAAAATGTTCAAACGTGGTGTGTGTGTGCTTATTAGGTCAATGCCTTGATGGGAGTTCGAAGATGAGCATTTTCTGCTTAGGGTAGGCAGAGATAAGCAATTTGATTGGTTGATACTATGGGACAAGATAACTAAAGTTCTAATTAAGTGAAGGTGATGAAACTTGGTGTATAGTTTCATTACATCAATACCTCGACTAATAATGAACATTTTCTGCCCAGGGTAAGCAGAGCGATAAGCAATTTGATTGGCCGAGATTTTGGAACACAATGACCCTCCTTCTAACTGAGCTAGAATGTTCAAACTTGGTGTTGGCCTTCATTAGGTGAATGCCTTGGTAACCAGAGATAAGCAATCTGATTGATTGATGCTTTAGGACACAATAACGTTGGTTATAATGAAGTGAGTGATGAAACTCAGAATATGAGTTCATTATATCATTACCTTAACATAGCATTATACAAGAGCAAAATCTGCTTATTACAGGTCTTTCTTTAGGCCCGAGATGTCATCTAAATAATCAATTAGACATTAATTAACATATCCAGAGCATAATAAACTCTTGATGTCAAGGCTAGCCTTCGATGTTGGCGGATTAAATCAATCAAGTGGATAATCGAGACTATGCTGTTTATATTAATGATTTAAGTAATGATGACCGAGGCTATGTGAATATTTCAAACGCTTTTTTTGTCGGCTAATAGTGGATCAATTTGACTGAAATTTTCAGCAAATTACCTTTACACTATCTAGTTTTTAACTATTATAGTGAGAACTGCCATCTCTTTATCTTATATCCCATAATGTAACTTTAACTAAGTTCGATAGAGAGAATTTTCTGCTTTCGCTCAGAAGCGATAAGCAATTTGATTGGTCAAGACTTCGGAACACAGCAACTCTGATTTTATTTGTGGTAGGATGTTTAAACTTGACGTAGATGTTCATTAGGTGAATGTCTTGACTAAGTACAATGATTAACATTTTGAGCTTTGGGACAAAATAATCTTCATTCTATCTGATAGAGAGTGACGGGACTTGGTGTATAGTTTGATTGCTTCATGAAAAAAATAAATGTGCGATTAATTAATAAGTGTCATCTATTCATTTTGGGATTTCGACGGGGGACAACAGCCTCACTGTTGGCTTGTTTTCCTGGTTCTGTTTTTAAACTAAGCTATATAACCTTTGTGTCCACGCTGAAATCTTTGAAGCGTGGCCGGGTTCAATCAAGTTTAATATACACTTGTATACATCCAGGGCCGGGGGTGCAGGGGGTACATTGCACCCCCAGAAAAATAAGGCGCGTCGAGAAATGGTGCCCCATCAAAAAAATATAATAATTTGACAATCTTTCAATTATAAAATAATACACTTGATTATGATCACATAGTGATGCCCTTAAGGTACTGATCAGTCGGTCGGTTTTAAGGGCGCCCTGATCCAAACTTTCTTATATCACTTACGTGGAGGCTATGGCGCCCCACCACTCTACTGCACCCCCTACTTTTACAATCTTACATACGGCCCTGTATACATCTTGCTTGAGTATACCCTTCGCCTAGTCCTGAGGCAATGCGCTGGTCATCCGTGCTAGTCCTCCCTTTCTAACGGTCCTGGGGGGGGGGGCGAAGTGTGAATATCCAAAAAATATTCCATGGATCCCCAAATCCCCTTTTTTGATATCGAAAGGCATCACCGGCTTGTCCGGGGAGCCTAAAATATCAAGAAACTTAAAAGTGGAGCACTGTTGATAGAATGCGCAAAAGAGCAACACGCCACAATGCTACTTAAATCGGAAATGCTTGGTACATATTCTATCAAAGTAACTCTACATCTCTCAACTCATCTTTAGGTGTTATTCCCTGCCGGGACCTTGGAGGCAGCAGTGAGGAAGAAATGGTAGAACATTTATCATCACAAAATGTCACACGTGTTAAAAGAATTAGTGTTCTAAAATTGTTCCCACGAATACATACATCCTCACTTTTAATCGTCCCGACATCCCGAAATCGATCAAGGCAGGTTATCTAAATATTCCTGTTGATGCCTACATTTTTGTAATCCTTTGAGATGTTTTAAATGCCAAAAGTACGGTCACAGCAAAACTGTATGCAGAGGTATAGAGGCGTGTGGCCTTGATGGAATAATGTCAAGCACTACAACTTAGTTAAACATTACCATGTGATTCGGCCAGTGACAATCTTTTGATGCTCAGAGGAACACAGCAACAGCCAATTGCTTGATAAATTGAAAACAAACTTAATATATTATTGTTTAAATGACGAGAAATATATTCTGCAATTCATTTTCACATATCTGAATTGACTTCCACACATCTTAATTCACTTTAAATTTAAAAAGGTCGTCCAAATTTTTGGGGCCCATTTTTCTTGGGCCCTAGGCAGCTGCCTACACTACCTATTGGGTAACCCGCCTCTGACCTGACATTTACTAATTATAGAATCATGTCATTTTATGTACATGTATTTATTCATCATCATTTGTTTTATTTCAGGATGAATAGATTATCTAAAATATCTGTACGATATCCCCAAAATGAAAGAAACTGAAATGAGCTGATATACCAGAAAATAACGAATAGTCTGTTGGGAATACCTCGCAACATACTCTTAAAGTTATGATGTCGGTCGATTCGCCAATAATATATAGTCAATCAGAGGATCGTGGGCACCTTGAAGGTGTAATAGATAACGTAGAACGCTTATCAATAGGACCAAAAGCTGATACACCAACTGAGGTTCACCAGTCTGAACCTCTCCCATCAGATGTTGAACCATGTAATGCAGTAGAGGATGCGACAGATGACGAACGAAACGGGACAAACGAGGGGGTATTGGGATTCGATTCTCCTGTAAATGGAACGGACCTGTCACAAACTGGTGCGCTTGTCTCAGAAGAAAAATATGCAGCGGCTTTGGAAACAATAAAACGCCAAAAAGAACTAATTGAAAAACTTTCCAAAGAAAACGGAATCGCAGACGAATTTCTAGTGCACAATAAGCAGTCTGTAGAGGCGGTAGCGGAATCTGGTCAGACATCTCTGAAAGAAGGTGAGGTTTCTCGTGGCTTGTGTTATGCACGAACGTAAAAATTATTTATGACAACGGTCAACAGCCGAGCATGTCCAAGCGTTCAGACTGACAATCACCGAATATATAATACGGGAATGAGAATGATACAAATACTGTTGAGGTTAACTCTTCTCGAATCAATTAATGCAAAAGTCACAATAAGATACTAGTTGCAACACTCCCCGCCTTTTCGAAATCATGGGACCTATTTCTCGAAATTTTAATTAAAGATAAAATCCAAATTTTAGCAGATACTTACTTAAGTTTTGATTGGCTAAGCACTAAAATCCATCTAACATTATCCAATCAAATTAATAAAACTTGGATTTTATCTTAGTTAAAATGTCGTGAAACAGGCCCCTGGTCAGGAACGAATGAATGAAATATGGTTTAATGGCACGCCAGCTCCAACAGGATTATATATCTCCAACAGATTAAAGTAATTTGATGACCCTTTCAAAATATTCATTTTTCGTCATATATTTCATTACTTTTGACAATATGTTTCTTTATAGTTTTAGTTGTAGATGACGGCAAGGAGGAATGGATTGAAGATATCATACCTGCGATTTATAGCAACGAACGTATGAATGAAAATGGCCGTTTGAAAATTCAAACACATATGAAATCCCTTTGGTTAAACATAGAACCCAGAGAACTTATTATTGAACTTCATTCTTTATTTGTTTTCGACGAAGAAGAATTTGAATATTTGTTAGACTATGCAGAAAAAAAGGGCAGAAGTATGGGAGCGTTACAGATGTTGAGGAAATTGTACAGAAAAGGGCCGAATTCATATATTCTCTTTTTAGTGGCCCTAGAAAGATGTAACCATACATGGGTTATAAAAACTTTGGAACCAGATTGTGGTAAGTTAAACAGGTTTTATTATTGTGATGTGAAGAGGTTATTATTAACCACAGAAATTAGGATAATTCTTTACTGGGAATACACTCCATAATAAACAAGCACAGGTCATCAAGAACCCAAAAGTATTTACAAGGTAATCGTAATTCTTATATGCAGTATTTGCAAGATAATCGTAATTCTTATACTACTCAAAAGAAGTTAAAGGTTAACCAATTATTTTTGTTTGAAATTTTATTAAACACAGGGAACATGTAAATCAAAACTTTTAAGCAAAATTTTGGTAAGAATGAGTTCAATATGTCTCAATATTGAGTCTGTTATGCATAGCATATGCACTTTTTATACACAACTATTCTGAGGATCTGATGAAAATTCGCCATTTTGAGCATAATGAGGTCTTAAATTTGATAACTTTGTTAATAACGAGTTAAACCACCACGTTACGTGTAAGCAGTCGACACAACGACGAGGCACGCTGTCGATCAGATGTCGAAAAATCATCTGGGGAATGGCCTGCCACTCTGTCTGATGGAATTGCACCAATTCTTGAAGATTATCAGGTTGCCTATGATTATCTCTCACACGTCTGCTCAACTCATCCTATGCATGCTCAATTGGTGACAGTCAGGGGAGTATGCAGGCAAATACATTGGTTCAATACCCTTTTTGGTGAGAAAATCATTTACAAATCGTGCTCTATGTGGTCTAGCTTTGTCATCTTGAAGAACAGAACCTGCTCCAATTTGACGAAGGCTTGGGATGACAAAAGACTGTAAAATTTCGTCTCTGTACCTGATACCCGTCAAATTTCCTTGGACGACGAAAAGAGGAGTCCTGTGATGTACCGAAATTCCAGCCCACATCATTACCGTACCACCTCCAAAGCGATGGCGTTGTCTGGCGTTAACATCAGCAAATCTTTCTCCTTGCCGTCTATAGACGCGACGTCTGTGCCATCACTGAACTGTAATGCAAATCGAGACTCATCAGTGAAGAGTACCCGCCCCCATTGTCTCCAGTCTCTATGACGTGTGCACCTGTCACGACGTGCTGCAATATGACGTTGAAGAAGAGGTGGTCGAACCGCTTGTCGTCGAGTTCGAATGTTGTGGGGTCGCAGACGATTTCTTATGGTCTAGTCCGATAGCTGAACACCACTTGCATTTCGCAGTTCATCTCTCAGACATCACGCTGTAACAACGCGGTAATTCATAAATACAGTAAAGACGAGGTAATTGTAATTCATAAATGCAGTATTGACGAAGTATTTGTTGTTGATGAATACATTAAACCACCCCATACCCACTGTGAAGCGTATTTTTAATATGAAGCCACGGTGGCTCAGTGAGTAAGACGTTGGTTCGCTAATCTGAAATCGTTGGCCGGCAAAGATCATCTGAATTTTCAGATGCGATTCCCCCTGTTCAGTTGTGCAGGACGGGGTGGATCAGAAACGTCCAGGACCTAAAACAATAATGTATCGGATATCAAGAAAACGTTGTTTTATTTTAGTAATATGTGAGGGTAGAATCAAATACAGTGGACAGAAGTACTATGAATTAATAGACAACACCAGTCCTAAATATGGAGAATTTGTAAGAAGGTGTGAAAAGAATATTGAAGATGTATATGATGACTACCCAGGACAGCAATTTGTGGTGGTAAAGAAATTAGAGTAAGTTAAAAACTACTTTACCAAATTACATCACACAATAAAGTTCAATATCGAATATTTTATAACCAACAATTTGATGCGATAATCAAATTGTTCTTGTAAACGTTTTACACTTCTTGTTTGCATATTTGCAGCGGGCCCGTATCTACAGGGGGGTGCGCCCCCCCCCCCCCGCTCAGAAATTGCTAACAATCATTAAAGTATACACAGTTCCTTATATTAACCTAAAAATACTATTTTTTTTGTTTTAATACTTATTTTAAAATGCTTATTAAACGCCAAGGTAACTACATAGCATGATGATGACAGCAGTCTGTTAGAATGACCTTTCCGAAAATTTCCTCAAAATGTTCGCCCCGCTACCGAAAGGTAATGTCCCCCCGCTTAATGGTGTCTAGATGCGGGCCCGATTTGCAGTGATTGTTTATTTGGTATTTAAGAAGAATTCTATTGAAATGTAAAATGTATGTTATGAAGAAGACATCTTTCCATTTATGAAATCGTATGAATGTGATTTACGACTAGTTTTGGTTAAATAGTTCCGTTGAAGGTATCTTCCGATCGCAGATTTCAGATGAATATTCTCATTTCTGTTCAGATTTATGAAATCTTGAGAAGACCATGCAAATCAAAGTTTTTACATATAAATCGAAATAAGGATTGTAATTTACGATCATAAATCAGGCGCGGATCCAGAGGGGGGCGCACCCGGCGCACGCCCCCTCTATTTTTTGAGGTGGCGAACAATTTTTAGCTCCATATATTCTCGCGAGAAAGGAGAACAAAAATAGTTTAGGTTGGAAATCCTAATTTACAGTATTAGTGTGAAATTGGTCCTTGTGGGCATTTTTTCCACTCAAAAATCACTGTTCCGGGCTTCGCACTCCGAAGTGGGTGCGGCACGCCCCCTCTTTCTGAAAATCCTGGATCCGCCTCTGTAAATGTCATATAAACTTCCCCATTTATGTCCGGACGCAGTCTAAAAATACATATCCAACCGTCCTACACAGTCTAATAGCTATACTGTCCTGCCACACAATCTAAAGATATTGCCTTACATAATCTAAAGACTTCGGTATTGTCTTGGCGAAAGTGAACGAATTTGACATTTTACTCCTAATTCTTTTCTTATATGCACGAAATGAGACACTTAATTTACCCATCCCAGTTCATGAGAAAGGCAATTGTAGAGGGGTTAAGTTCAACTTTGTAAAAGGCTAATAAAACTTTTCTTTAAAAAACACAGACATATATTGGCATTCCAACTTCAGCCGCTGGGATAGCATCCATATGATGACAAGTCTTTCTTGTTTTCGGTCACAAAACTCACCCCTTTTGTATAACTGACTTTTGAACTATGGTCTGTCGCGTTTTTTGGGTGTTATTATAAATATGCAACGCTGGATTAACCACAGGACACCACGGGCACAGGCCCCAGGGCCCTTACATTTGGGGGCCCTCACAAAAATCTCAGATGCACGCCTCGGATTAACAACAGGGCACCACGGGCACAGGCCCCCACAAAAATCTCAGATGCACGCCTCGAGCATGGTCGGACAGAGGACGGGGCCCCTCCGATGCTCCGAGGGCCCTCCATCGGAAGTCCCTGGGCCCCCCCAATCCATGGTGTGTCGCGATCGACATCCGAGAATTCGGTGTAATCCGGTGATGTGTATAACGCAGGGTCTTTTATTGTCGCGAGATCGTCTACCGGACCGAACATCGTCTAACTCGAATTATCATAGCTCGAACAAATTACTCGTCCCCTCATTTCGAGTAGCACGAATTTTGACTCAGATTAAAGTACGATTGTATATAAGCTGAAGTTGTTGTTGTTGATATTTGTTGTGGGTATAAGCTGAATTTGATGAGATGCAGATTATGATCACACGAAATACTAGTATTCAGATTTCTTAATTAAATCTCGTATTACCATTTGGTACTTACAGTGTTTGACGTTTGTCAAAAATCGAGTCCGTCATGGTCGTAACGTTACGGCCTCCATTCATCAAATCATCGCGGGGAATATAATACGATTCCGAATCAAGTGACCCCGTTATTTATCACTGAGCGACTTCAAAATTAGGTTTGATGTAGCACTGCTCACTTACAGTGGCGGATTTAACGGACTCTAGAGCCCCCTCCTCTAGAAATGCCCTTTCATAGCACTCGCATGGATTGGTCCACTGAAATAACGCCAGAATGCGCTAATTTTGTGGCAAAATTTTATTTTTTTTCATGGGGAGGTACTCTCAATAGCTCTGACACAAGTGCCTGAAATGCCAGGAAATCACCTTTCCGGCATTCAATTTCTGAAAATTTCCTGGGGGAAGATCCCCCTCCCGACCCCTTGCGGGGCTTTGGGCCTTCCGCTCTCGCGGTGGACGGCTTCGTCGGCCACAGATCCGCGATCGGTGCTCAGGGCACCCCACATGTTCCAGGCCCCAGGGCCCCCACCATGGTTAATCCGGCGTTGTAAATATGCAATTGATTGTTTTGTTCAGGAAAGGCTGTGTTGAAGTAACGTTTCATCTCATATCTCTGGGTTACAATAATGAGGAAGATTTAAGACGACCACTAGAAGACTTGGTAAAAAGTGGTTCCATTGATACCGATCCAGTTAAACCGGACGAGTTTTATTTCCGTCAAATAACAGGTAATTCTTTAATTATTCAATAAATCTATTCACTGGAAAAATTCTAAAGACACTGTATAAGATGAACAGAAATCGACTTATATTTTAAAATATGCCCGTCGCTCACACACCCCTGGCATTGATAGGGAGGAGATATAACTACCATGCTCCATCACGCTCATTTTGTGTGAGGGCAGAACACAAAAACATACAAAGGTATCTGTCAGTAAACAATGCAAACAATGCATACTCATAAGTCCCATTTTTGCGTTTCCATTCATATTAGATATAATTTAATCGAAGCCGAATCAGGAATAATAATTGGTACCTTACATAACGGTGACACTCTCCACGGCACTCACCACAATCTATTTTCAGGCAGTAAATTCTAGAAACATATTGATCCAACTAGGAGCGGACTGGGCCTCGATTGGAAAACATCTATGAGTGGGGTGCGGAAAGTTGAATCATATCCAGCATTCTTTGCCCGAGCCCTTGGAAACCAGATGGTTCGAGGGCCAATAGCTACCCAGACTGCCCCGGAATTAGACACAAAACTATCAGGATATTACCAATTTTTGTGAGACCGTTTAAACTCAAATGAGGTTACTAATTTCGACTGTTACATGTATCTCTTGATAAGAAAGGATTCAGATTCAATACAATTATTTACTAGGATAGAAGAGAATATAAATCTGTTTCCCGCGAAACTGTTACCAGAAAATCATAAAATAGCCTACATTTACATTTCATCAGAGAAAAACAAATTTCGAACAACAATTTCCAAATATAAATCTTGCAAAACGTTTCTCCAAAAACATTTCTAGAAATTCATCGGACCGGAAAATTATGATCATGACGACATGAGCGAAAATCAACCGGGCATACAACAAGTCACCATATCATAACGGGGAATCGAGCAAGCATATATATACAAACCGAAAAATCGCTCCATGACCGCAACTCTAGTATATGTTCTAGTTCGATGAATTTCGAGAAATGTTTTTGGAGAAATGTTGTGCAAGATTTGTAATTGGAGATTTGTATTTTAAAATTTTTGATGTTAATTTTAGTGTACAAATGTCGAAATACGACACAAATGAAGAAATAAGAATTAGGGAGTACGAATTAAGAACTAAGAATTAAAAACAACGAAGCGCGACGCTCTAGACCACTAGGTCATCCCAACTACCCGTTCCTTTTTCGTTCATTATCTTATCTGTCTGGTAGTGGTTGGTCTCTATAGAGTTTCGCGTAAGGCTGTTCGTGTGAACGTTTTATGTCGTAAACGCTGCCCGGATTTCCGTGCGTCCTTTCACAGTTTTATCCGATTTTGGTGAAACTGAAATTGTATTTTCATATCCCAAAGATCCCGTATTGGTTCAGTTTTGGCACGGACCGTGACCTCATGGATTATTGCCCTTGGTTGTACGACAAATGGCGTTTTTAGCTTGTAGACCTATACAAATGTATGTTCTTGGGACAAACATGTTAAGGATCAAACGATCTTGGAAGGGTTCAATATTAGTGGTGCACATCGGACATATTTATTACGTTGTGCACCCTCCAGTCGAATCTTAACATGTATTTAAAAAATCAAAAGTATAAAGTATTCCCATACGAAATAGAACCTTTGGCAGTTACAATACAATTGTAGTCTGGGATAAATTGCCCTCTTAGCACACCATATGGCGTAGGCCCGTCTTCATTATATCGGATGGTGCATGTTATTGTTGTCTCCTACGGAAAAACTATGGTTTGCAATCGTTTACAATGACGGTCAGACCTGATATTGATAATACTCAATCCATGCTTTAACACGAATATGTTTTGTAGATGAAGAACTCGCTTCCAAAAGGGAATCAATGACCCATAGGAGAATTATTGTCCTTGAGAAGGAAATCGAAACCTTGAAGTTACAAATAATTGCGCTGCAGCTGGAAAATGCAGCATTAAGAGGCACATCGGCCAACTCTCAAGAAGTGGAGACATACAAAGAACATTTAGCTAAAAAATATACAGATACACTTCAAGATAAAGAACTGATTATTAGCAGCTTAATTGAACAACTTGATCAGCAGGCAACCGCTAGCAATGTAGACATAGTCCGAGCAGATGGCGAACGACTTGAAAAAGAAAATGACGATAACTTAAACGAACAACTTGATCAGTGCGAAAGCATAGACTGGGCAGATGACGAAAGACTTGAACTAGAAAAAGAAATGACAATAGTACCAATAGATGACTATCAAGATAAAGAACGACTTCATCAAGGTAAAGCCTTGACAGTATTACCTGTAGATGATGATCAAGATAAAGATACAGTGGAAAAGGGAGCAGGTATGTAACAAATATAATGCTAGTCTAGAAATATACTCAGCCAAAATAAAAACTTGACACTCGGGATTTTTGGGATTAGATTTTTATATTTTGGTTTAAGGCAACTATTTTAGTGTTATGTTGTGCACAGACGACCTTGACATCAACAGAAAGCAAGAATACGTCTCGTCGAAAGTCTTTGACATTGATAACGTTCGTGACGTCACAGTACCCCCCAAAATGAAATTCACACACTTGGAGAACAATCGGAATAAAGTGTTTAGTAACGGTTGTGGCCTCCTCTAGCGTCTCGTACAGCCACACAACGTCTTCGCATGGATCTCAGAACATTAGTAAACATTACCTGAGGAAGACGTCGCCTCTGCTCAGCAAGAGCATTTTGAAGGTCCTGCAACGTCAGTGGTGGATTTACTTGCTGACGAACACGTCGACCCAGTTCGTCCCAGATGTGTTCAATATGATTAAGGTCGAGGCTAAGCGACGGCCAATCCAGGTCTTCGACAACGGCATTTCTTAAAAAATTCTGGGTAGCAATTGCCGTATGGGGTCGAGCATTGTCTTGTTGAAAGGTTAGTCCAGGCCCTTGTCTCTGCATAAACGGAAGAAGAACAGGTTGCAAAATCTGATCCCTGTACAGGGCAGCATTTAAGTTCCCTTGGACAACAACAAGAGGAGAATGTCCATGTGCACAAAAAGAACCCCAAACCATGACGCTGCCGCCACCAAATCGGTCAACTTCTCTGACGCATACTTGAGCGTAACGTTAACCTCGTCTGGGGTACACTCGGACCCTGTCATCGGCAAATCTCAAAGTGAATCGAGATTCGTCACTAAAGACAACCGAATTCCACTGTCTTTGAGTAAATCTTATGTGTCTTGTGGCCCACACAAGTCGGTTACGGCGATGAAGAGGTGTCAATATTGGTCTATTATAGGGCCTCCGAGCTCGAAGACCAGCAGCCTGCAAGCGATTTCGAACAGTTTGTGCAGTTATCCTTCCACTCTTCTGCACACCACCTGGACTAATGGAAGACTGGCATACGCCATACAGTGTGCAATGAGGGAAATTTTGCCCGGGCAGCGGCGCTACGACCCACTCTTCTGTCGAATTCCAACTACCAAGGGGTCTTTTACGTGCACGCCAATGTGTACACGGGACCTCGGTTTTTCGTCCCACCCGAACGTCGAGACAGTTGGCCTTGTCAGGCCCTCCGTCCTACATCACTGACAAGGGGGAACAACGCAGGAGAATCTGGATGAACTTTCTCGCCCAATGCAGGGACCGAACACCCGACCTCCATGATAGCGAGTCAGTGTCTTACCCACTTAGTCACGAGATACCCCATGACTGGTCCTCTTTCTATAATAGTATTACTGAGATACAATAATTTGAACATTATAAGAAGATATAGTTTATATTTATATTTGAATACTGAAAGAAGATATGGTTATACTTTATATTTGCATATTGAAAGAAGATGTAGTTTGTACTTTGTATTACATATGAACATACTAATATTATAGTAACTTTATCAAAATGTAACATAATTATATTATACAACTATTTGTTACATTTCAGCTTCAACTAATAGAAAGATTGAACAGATCATAGATTATCTTATAACTCGTGATCCAGACAAACTAAGACCACTGGTACAATTACTGAAAGATAAAGATGTAATAGATGATGATGAGGAGATTACCATGTATATAGATAGAGGTGATATCAAACATGCGGCACGGGTGTTATCAACCACATTAACTTTTACTTCTGGTACCAAATCATATCAATATCTTATAGAAAGCGTGAAAAAGTTGGGTTTTTCAGATGTAGAAGACATGATTGATAAAGGTGAGTATTGATCCTATTTTATGTATTAATATCATAGACATATTGATATTGGTATACTTTATGTCATTCAGACGTCAGTGTGGGTAGTACTTTATTTCTTTCAGACATCATTATATAGATTACTTGCTGTCAGATCAAGACGATAGAATTGATCTGAATGATTTCTATTTGACTCCCCCCCCCCAGTTATTATCAAACATATGGTGGGGCAACTGGAAATGCTAAGTGGAATAATTAAAAGAGATAACCTTTTCGTTCATTTAAAAGAAGGTTTAAATACACTTTTCGAATCAGATTTTAAAACTGTCTGGACGTATCTGCTTAAATGTGTTAATTGGAAAGTGCAGAAACACAATATAACGAAAAAATATTATATCCAATTTGTGTTATTTATGAAAATAATTGACGGAAAGAAGATACATAATTTGTGTCAATCAGACATTGATGTGGGTATTACACCAGTAGTTGATTAATGTAAGTATTTCAAACATCATTATAGATTCATTACTGCCTTGTCAGTGCCTAAAGAGAAAGTAGCAGACATTTGAGACAGAAGATAGAGTTCTGTTCTGAGAACGCAATGACAGCCATTTTCTTTAGAAATAATCGGTACGCATTGCTACAATGCCACCCCAAACTACGAATAGAAAGTGTAGCCGCGATTTGTCAGTGAGTAAGAAGATGGCTACAGTTTTAAATTGATTTCTTTCAAATTTTGTATGGGGGATAGACCCAATTAATATTCAGGACTCCCCGACCTTTGTTTCCGGGATCATCCCCCCCCCACTTCTTCAAAAACCTTATTTATGCACAGGGAATTCAGTGTTTAAAGCGGGAATTTTATATTTTCCAAGAAAGTCAAAAGTTATTTATTTCTATGTCTTTTGCTTAGTAGGTTGTCAACTCACTATTATACAATCATAGGCATTATTTTCCACACTGAAACATCTTTCACATCGGAAATATTAACACAATTACCCCCTTGTTTTCCCATTCTCCTCATGCAGTAGCTATCATCTTCAAACGTTTGAATTTAATGTCGAAAGTGATATTTTTGCCAATTTCTCAACTGGCAATGGTGAATTATAGGATTATTCTTTAACAAGGCTGGACTGTTTATAGATACCATCTATTTTAAGGTTTTATTTTAATATATTTAAAATATAACTTACAAATATGAAATTGCCGCTTTAACCAACGCATTTATATTTGATTTGAAGGCTTGGGCCATCAGACGTTATCGATATTCAATATTCCGTGATCTTCCTTTTAGGACTCACACCTTCCTTTAGGCCCCACACCAGTTTTGTTTCCAGTATTATGTTTGTGCATTGTGAGTCTTAGAATATTAACAATAATAAAGCGGCAGAAAGATTTACCCAATACCACTCTATTCTACCTAATAGGCCCATTGCAACTTCTGATCATATCAACGAATAATAACACAGAGGTTTTCGGTCGATTACCGCCATCCCTAAAAAAATAATTCAAAGACCTCCGAATGGCTATGATTCACCCCAGATTAGGACAAAACGCATTTGATTCCCCATCCCAGTCATGCGAGTGCGCAATATTTCACTTGGTATAAAATAATGTACGATTGACAAATTACCTGTACCAAAATTTGAAATAATAGTACACCAATATCCAAGAATGACGTCACATCGGTATTTGTCAGTACTAGTATTTGAAATAATGTATTTTAAAGATTCGCTATGTTTATGTTCTACAGTAAATACTGGTTGAATCCGAACTAAACCGCTGTACCCGTCTGTCTTGAGATTGCCAGCCCATTTGTGGGAAGTCGAATGCACATAACGCGTACCTTTTAAGGGTGATCATGAAATGATTTCCAACTGGTCTGATGACTTGAAAACTTGTGGTTTGAGGATTTTGAAGAAATTGACTGCTTGTGACCCTTTGACTTTTTTGAGGTTGAATTATAACCTGGGTTCGAAGGTTGATTTCTATAATGAGTTGCTCTAGACTGATGTGTCTTGTATTGAAGAGCATGGATTGATTCTGGATTCGAATTCATCTCTGGAATCTGTTGAGCAATGTAGTCTTCTGTTCTGGCTATCTTCAGTGTGACTGTGAGAGTAAGATCATTACCCCTGGCCGTACATTTAAAACGTACCCGTTCACTGGAAATACCAAAAACATCACACATATGCTCCTCTATCACTGATGCATTCTTCAAGAGGTCTTGAGTCTTGATTTAACTATGGCAACTTGTGAGGCACTATCCTATGTCTCGGGAACCAAAAGGAGGTAACTGTGACACTACGGTGTGTCGTTAAATAGTAGAATTACGGTCCGTGATACTAGGGTGACACTATCATCTAGGACTTTATTGGACTTCACGATGTGATCAACTTACTCTGGAACACTTTTTACATTAACTATGTTTTTATATCTTTATAACATCAATAATACAGGAAATTACATATAAGCTAAATATAACTTCTCTTACCCAGCTTGTGTTTGCTAGATTACGATTAACACCATTATCGTTTCAAGTGGTATTTAAATGATGTCCGAATGGCGTTTGTTCCCCAGCCTCTCAGCCTAGGAGATGTGTCCCCCGGAGCGCTCTATGATATCTTCTCTACTGTCTCAGCATGTTGTGTAAAGAAACTTAAACCTGTGACAAGTTTATCTATACCTTTCATAAACTGAACAATCATTTAGGTAATAAACACAAAACCATATTATGGAATACAATTACTATTTTAATTAAAGCGACGTTTCGTTGAGGATTCTCTCAACGTTTTCAAGCGAATGATAATGAAAATATGTGTGTGAAATAGCTTTATTTAACGTCCGCTTTCACCGAGGTGATATCGCAGACAATAACATATTATTTGTGTATGGTGAGAATATTTACAAAGTGATTAGTGGAAAATAGATAATTGAATATATTTATATATATGTACAGAAACATTGACTAACTGGTGCAAAGTAAAAAAGTGCTATTTGAGACGATCACAGACATAGACAGGCGAGCACAGTGCGAGACATACATAAACATGGACGAACATATAGAGAAAATGGACAATTACGAACAGACAAGAACATTTAAATACAGGGACATGATATGTACATATATATATATATTTTGGTCATTTTGTCGGTCTGGTCGTTCTGTCCGGTAGAATGGCAGGGCGGTGCAACTCTTCCTTGGGGCTTGTCGGTGGGTGATAGGCCTGATCCATTCTTCCTTCCATTTGGTTTTTGTTGTCCGGTATGGTGGTTCTGTTTCATCTTCATTTTTTGTGATCATTCCTTTTGTTTGTTGGTTCTCTGAAGGAAGAATCCAGCACCTGAAAAGAAAAAAAGAGTATCTGGTCTTCAGTGGAGGGGGGGGGATGGTGGCGAAAAAAAAAATAAAAAAAAAATAACTTAAATAGAATGAAAGATAGAATTAAAATAAATTGGATAGAGTCAGGTAAGAATAGTAGTAGGCATAAGGTTCAAATAAAGCATAGTATATTTATAAATACATTTTATAATTCTTTATTTCAAATCCATTAGTAATTACAATACAACATTATATGAAATTACATGGATGTACAATCAATCATGATTTAAGTATATAATTGATAATAAATAATAATAATAAGGTTTTTTTATTTGATTTGTACAGGACGGGGCGTTTCCCTCGAGGGGACATTTTTGCGCACTGACCTGCATTGTGTTTTTTAATTGATTAGTTAAGTTGCCAGATGGGTTACGTTTCTCTCTAGGAGACATTTTTGCGTTCCACTTCGCTTACGCATGTTGCTATATATGTTTTGTTAAACCTATTTCCTGTATGAAGTCCCAGATAAGCTGAGAGGTCCAGTATCTGTCTTCTGGTGGTGGAGAAAGTAGGGAATTGAAATTAAGTGATTTCCCCCTTTCTATCAGTTTGTCTATTAGCGGTTGACGTTCTGTTTTTATTTGATTGCAGTTGATTAAAAGGTGTGAAGTGGTTGCAACATGTCCACACGGGCATTTGATTGGTGTGTAAGTGCAATCTTTGACTACCTCTATTGTTTTGAGCCTCGTGATGAGTTTGCATATTTTGATAGAAGGATGATTGATGTAGACCTTGTCAACAAGATTGCTGTCTAATTGATAGCGATGTGTATTTTCTTGTTTGAGACGGGCTTTCCATGCATTTTTAATCTTCTCTTTTGCTATGCTTGCAAATTCCTGAGTGCTGTGTTCTAGACTGTCTATTTCGTTTAATGACAAACTCTTTTTGGCCAGTTTGTCGGCCTGTTCATTTCCTAAGATGTTTACGTGAGAGGGGATCCATGCTAGGATCACCTCTCTCTCCCTATTTTTGATTGTTTGAATGATTTCCCTGATTTGGTGGATTATAATCTGCCTGTTCTTAGTGGAATTTGTTTCTATTGATTTGATGCAACTCGGGGAGTCCGACAGGATAACGTTTTTTTGATGTCTCTGCGTAGCTAGCCATTCGAATGCAGTTTTAATGGCCATCAGTTCTGTAGTGTATACCGAACAGTGTTCTGGTAGCCTTTTCCTGATGTTTAGCTTTTCTTTTGGAATGTAGATTCCGTATCCTGTGGCTCCCTTCGTGGAATCCTTGGACACGTCTGTGAATATTTTGATATGGTCAGTCCATCTTGAATCTTTAAGTTCCATTGCTAGTGTTCTTGCTTCCGTTGGGTTATTATGCTTGTTTGTGGTTTGGCTTAGTTGGGAATTGGTGGTTGGGTTATTTAGTTGCCAAGGAGGTGTATCGGGGAAGGTTTAAACGAAATATTAATTCGTTTAAACGAAATATTAATTCGTTTAAACGAAATATTAATTCGTTTAAACGAAAAATTAATTCGTTTAAACGAAATATTAATTCGTTTAAACGAAATATTAATTCGCTTAAACGAAATATTTATTCGTTTAAACGAAATATTCATTCGTTTAAACAAAATATTCATTTGTTTAAACAAAATATTAATTCGTTTAAACGAAATATTTATTCGTAATAACGAAATATTAATTCGTAATAACCAAATATTAATTCGTAATAACCAAATATTAATTCGTAATAACCAAATATTAATTCGTAATAACCAAATAATTAATCTAGTTGCAGGTTGCAAATGTTGCCTTCTCACTCTCTTTTAACTTATTTTAAGAAGCTCATTTTGTCCATAAAAACATCTATAACGATGGGTGAAATCAAACACCACTGTCGACTGTATCTTTAATATAAATAATATAATATCCTTCAACACTTCGTTGTAAAGGATTTTGCACCGTCCTTCTCAACACTGTGTAAGTGAACAATACAAGTATATTTGGCCTTTGTCGCCATTTCGTGTAGATTCTATAACTGGAATGTGCTCCTCGTTGAGCACGCGAATGTAGACAATAACGCGATCACGTGTCGCGTCGAATAACTTTGAATTCTGTCCAGTAACCTCGCGCACTATGAAATTTACTATCAATAAATAATCCGGATTTCAAATACGAATATCATCGAAGAACTATTAAATATTTTTTGGAACATTTCAGCAAACGCTAATTACTATATTAACTATACACCGATAAAATTCCTTATAGACCGGATTTGAAGGAACGAAAATATTTTTCTAGCGAGAATGCATGTCCATAGAATGCGGCCTAAAACGCCTGATCACCACACGGGGTCTAGAAAAACTTAGTCTCATAAATTCACAGCTCCGGTGGCGACTCCCCCCCCCCCCTTCAGCCACCGGACTAGACCGCAGTTGGGTGACCGACTAACAACTAGACGACCATTTGTCCAGCAATAAAACAAGTGAATGCTCGGGACGACTGCCCCGTGCACTCGAAATAACCAATCAGCACCCTATTCGCTTGACAAATAGAGGGTCTCCGTGCTGGTCGGTCACCCAACGAGGAAATGGTCGGATGCAAGATTGATTGGTCTGTTTTGATGGCGAATAACGAGCTGGCTCGTTATTCGTTATTGGCGAATCCGGAATAACGATCCAGCACGTTATTCGGGATTCGACAATGAAACAGGTGAGAGCAGGAGAGGACTGCCCAGTGCACGCCGATAAACCAGTCAACACGCTATTCACTGGACAAATAGAGGGTCTCCGTGCTGGTCGGTCACCCAACGAGGAAATGGTCGGATGCAAGATTGATTGGTCTGTTTTGATGGCGAATAACGAGCTGGCTCGTTATTCGTTATTGGCGAATCCCGAATAACGATCCAGCACGTTATTCGGGATTCGACAATGAAACAGGTGAGAGCAGGAGAGGACTGCCCAGTGCACGCCGATAAACCAGTCAACACGCTATTCACTGGACACATGGTCGTCTAGTTGTTAGTCAGTCACCCAACTGCGGTCGGGGGTAGCGAGGAAATGATCGGATGCCCCGTAAGTCGGTCTGTTTCAGTGGCGAATCCCGAAGCACGTTATTCTGGATTCGGGATTCGACAATAAAACAGGTTAGTGCAGGACAGGACTGCCCAGTGCACGCCGACAAACCAGTCAACACGCTATTCCCTCGACAAATAGTCGTGTAGCTGTTAGTCAGTCACCCATCTCCTGTCGGGGGTAGCGAGGAAATGATCGGATGCCACTTCAGTCGGTCTGTTTTAGTGGCGAATCCCGAATAACGCTCCCTGTTCGCATAAAAAACGGTCGTCGCCTTGCTAATCGGTCACCCAACGTTCACTTACTGCCCCGTGCACTATAAAAAAAACAGTCAGCACCCTACTCGCTGGAGATGCTGCTGTCTCCGTGCTAGTCGGCCACCCGACGTTCACTTACCCCTAGGTTCTGAGGTATCGAGGAAATGGTGGCATGGAAGGTAGACCGCTCTTTTTAGTGTCGAATCCCGAATCCCGAAAAACGTGCTGGCTCGTTATTCGTTATTGGCGAATCCCGAATAACGAGCTGGCTCGTTATTCGTTATTTGAATCCCGAATCCCGAATAACGTGCCAACTTCACGTTGCCCGAATATCTTTATAAACATTCATTATCTGAAATGAGGAAGCATGTGTGTCTTTTACTCAGTATTATCATATATTAGATTATATATCATGTCCGAATTTTGATTTTGTGGTTGGAAAGTCTCTAAGCGGAAAGCCAATTCAATGAAATCCCCAGCAGGTCCACGATTTATTGGATGATTATACAAAACTTTTAGTAATTAAAACGTAGATTTAACATATATACATAAGTATAATCCTTTGTTCAGAGATATATATGTGTGTCCAAGTTTGATTTCCACGGTAACGTAAATATGTGCCGAGTTGCAATGTAAAAATTTACAAAATTTTTAATAGCAGAATTATATACAAAACAATAATCTTAAACAATGTTAATAAAATATAGGATATTTCATCCACAAATGTAACGCTATCTCACTTTAAAATGTATTTGGTAACGTAAATCAAGCTTGTCCACGCCAATGATGTGAAATCGCTCTTTCACCACAGTAAAAATTGACATGGCCCTGGGGTCAGGTCTAGTTTTGTTTTATTATTAAGGTTACTTTTAACTATTTAAACCCATCGATAAAAGCGTAAGCTTTAAATATTCTCTTTCATTATCAATTAGTTTATTTACATAGGCGTATCAATAGAAGTAGCCAAACGGGTGAATCGACATCTTTTACACGTTTTTGTTACCATTTACAGTAATTGAAATATATGCCTTCTAAAGTATTTTATTTATGGTTTAAATAATTTTAAATATAGTTTCATAATTTTATAGACAGAAAACAAAAAGTTAATATCAATTGACCGAAGTCTGTCAGCGATTATTAGAGCAGCTGAGCGAAAATAAATTACTGCAGATCAGTTTGAACATATACCACCATCGATAGTATCGGAAACTGATTGTTAGTGTTCGTCGTCGTCCCTGACTTTGATAATCATGAAATCCAAAACATGTAAGTCCCAACGATTGCAAACCTCACCCATGAGACAGATAGGACAGTAACAAGATCGTTCTTTGGCACTTACTGATTGGGTGTCAACAAGATATTTACGTTAATTTTTACGTTACCACTATTCAATAGTCTAATATCTGGATGGATGGGTTGCCACTGAACACTCGTTTTGAAAGGACATTTATGATTATAGTTTTCGAAATTCCCTATCAATAAAAATATTGATATGTTGATTGATTCGTGAAATATTTTACATTATTTCACGTGTAATAAACAAATAAATGATGATATGGTCACTATAATAATGACATCATCCATTCCGGGTACAGGATATGAGTTATATCTACGTTACTAAATGTAACGTAAATATCAATGTCACTAGCATGAGAACTATGCGAAAATCATAATATCTCTTGTGTTTTGAAATGAAAGTGATGTCTGAACATTGCAGAAATGTGCAAAAAAGCAACATAAATATTATTGGGATTACCGTAAGGAAACTCCGATTTCAGTGTGTGAACCGTTTAACAAGTAAGCATGAGCCGTGACCAGGCAAGTCGTTGGACACGTTTTCTTTGGTTTGAAAGTCGAAGAACTATCTAACTCGAGGCTGATCATGTGAAAAAACCTTGGCGAATATACAAATTTGACCAGGTTGATAACGTAAATATCAATAACGTAAAAATGATTTTCAGACTGATGTGGCCTTACTTAGAAGAAATAGCAGGAACTCGTTTTGCATATCATGGTTTCTTGTACTGATATTTTATATAGTGGGTGGTTTTATGATATGTTAGAACTAAAAACATATTCAATTCATAATTAATTTGTCACAATTTTGCTTCAAATCCTTCCCAAAACATTTTAATTACCAAGTATACCCTGCTATAAAAATAGATCAACAGAGACCATGTTTGAGTCAGGGGATTACCCCTCTCCGTACCTATAGCAACGATGGCGGAGAGAAGGGGAGACTCAATTACATACACAACACGGTGTTGTCTGTAATCGCTGACTATTAACTACAAATATCGAATCCTAACTTAATTCTCGGATTATCCGCTGCCCGGATAAATATACGTTGTAATACAATTAACCTCGGTTAAAAAGCCGAATTTGAATTTTGGCGACAGTTCTTCATGCCACTGTGTATTACTGAATTATTTGTATTATCTTGTGTAGTGTAGGTAAAATGTTGGAAGATATATATCAAATGAAAGTAATATATATAGAATATACCAAAAGTCGAGTATTTTGTATATGTCGCTCTTGCTATCGTAAATTATTGCTTGGGCAAATCTCAAAGTGAATCGAGATTCGTCACTAAAGACAACCGAATTCCACTGTCTTTGAGTAAATCTTATGTGTCTTGTGGCCCACACAAGTCGGTTACGGCGATGAAGAGGTGTCAATATTGGTCTATTATAGGGCCTCCGAGCTCGAAGACCAGCAGCCTGCAAGCGATTTCGAACAGTTTGTGCAGTTACCCTTCCACTCTTCTGCACCTAACCTGGACTAATGGAAGACGGGCATACGCCATACAGTGTGCAATGAGGGAAATTTTGCCCGGGCAGCGGCGCTACGACCCACTCTTATGTCGAATTCCAACTACCAAGGGGTCTTTTACGTGCACGCCAATGTGTACACGGGACCTTGTCAGGCCCTCCGTCCTACATCATTGACAAGGGAGAACAACGCAGGAGAATCTGGATGAACTTTCTCGCCCAATGCAGGGACCGAACACCCGACCTCCATGATAGCGAGTCAGTGTCTTACCCACTTAGTCACGAGATACCCCATGACTGGTCCTCTTTCTATAATAGTATTACTGAGATACAATAATTTGAACATTATAAGAAGATATAGTTTATATTTATATTTGAATACTGAAAGAAGATATCGTTATACTTTATATTTGCATATTGAAAGAAGATGTAGTTTGTACTTTGTATTACATATGAACATACTAATATTATAGTAACTTTATCAAAATGTAACATAATTATATTATACAACTATTTGTTACATTTCAGTTTCAACTGATAGAAAGATTGAACAGGTGATATATTATCTTGGAACTGATCATCCACACAAACTAAGACCACTGGTACAATTACTGAAAGATAAAGATGTTCTAGATAAAGATGAGGAGATTGTCATGTATATAGATAGAAAGGAAATCAAACAGGCGACATGGATACTATCAACTAGATTAACTCGTGGTCCCAATTCATATCAATATCTTATAGAAAGCGTGAAAGAGTTGGGTTTTTCAGATGTAGAAGACATGATTGATAAAAGTGAGTATTGATCCTATTTTATGTATTAATATCATAGACATGTTGATATTGGTATACTTTATGTCATTCAGACATCAGTGTGGGTAGTACTTTATTTCTTTCAGACATCATTATAGATTACTTGCTGTCAGATCAAGACGATAGAATTGATCTGAATGATTTCTATTTGACCCCCCCCCCGTTATTATCAAACATATGGTGGGGCAACTGGAAATGCTAAGTGGAATAATTAAAAGAGATAACCTTTTCGTTCATTTAAAAGAAGGTTTAAATACACTTTTCGAATCAGATTTTAAAACTGTTTAAATGTGTTAATTGGAAAGTGCAGAAACACAATATAACGAAAAAATATTATATCCAATTTGTATTATTTATGAAAATAATTGACAGAAAGAAGATACATAATTTGTGTCAATCAGACATTGATGTGGGTATTACACCAGTAGTTGATTAATGTAAGTATTTCAAACATCATTATAGATTCATTACTGCCTTGTCAGTGCCTAAAGAGAAAGTAGAAGACATTTGAGACAGAAGATAGAGTTCTGTTCTGAGAACGCAATGACAGCCATTTTCTTTAGAAATAATCGGTACGCATTGCCACCCCAAACTACGAATAGAAAGTGTAGCCGCGATTTGTCAGTGAGTAAGAAGAAGGCTACAGTTTTAAATTGATTTCTTTCAAATTTTGTATGGGGGATAGACCCATTTAATATTCAGGACTCCCCGACCTTTGTTTCCGGGATCATCCCACCCACTTCTTCAAAAACCTTATTTATGCACAGGGAATTCAGTGTTTAAAGCGGGAATTTTATATTTTCCAAGAAAGTCAAAACATATTTATTTCTATGTCTTTTGCTTAGTAGGTTGTCAACTCACTATTATACAATCATAGGCATTATTTTCCACACTGAAACATCTTTCACATCGGAAATATTAACACAATTACCCCCTTGTTTTCCCATTCTCCTCATGCAATAGCTATCATCTTCAAACGTTTGAATTTAATGTCGAAAGTGATATTTTTGCCAATCTCTCAACTGGCAATAGTGAATTATAGGATTATTCTTTAACAAGGCTGGACTGTTTATAGATACCATCTATTTTAAGGTTTTATTTTAATATATTTTAAAAATATAACTTACAAATATGAAATTGCCGCATTAACCAACGCATTTATATTTGATTTGAAGGCTTGGGCCATCAGACGTTATCGATATCCAATATTCCGTGATCTTCCTTTTAGGACTCACACCTTCTTTTTAGGCCCCACACCAGTTTTGTTTCCAGTATTATGTTTGTGCATTGTGAGTCTTAGAATATTAACAATAATAAAGCGGCAGAAAGATTTACCCAATACCACTCTATTCTACCTAATAGGCCCATTGCAACTTTTGATCATATCAACGAATAATTTCACACAGAGGTTTTCGGTCGATTACCGCCATCCCTAAAAAAATAATTCAAAGACCTCCGAATGGCTATGATTCACCCCAGATTAGGACAAAACGCATTTGATTCCCCATCCCAGTCATGCGAGTGCGCAATATTTCACTTGGTATAAAATAATGTACGATTGACAAATTACCTGTACCAAAATTTGAAATAATAGTACACCAATATCCAAGAATGACGTCACATCGGTATTTGTCAGTACTAGTATTTGAAATAATGTATTTTAAAGATTCGCTATGTTTATGTTCTACAGCAAATACTGGTTGAATCCGAACTAAACCGCTGTACCCGTCTGTCTTGAGATTGCCAGCCCATTTGTGGGAAGTCGAATGCACATAACGCGTACCTTTTAAGGGTGATCATGAAATGATTTCCAACTGGTCTGATGGCTCCAAAACTTGTGGTTTGAGGATTTTGAAGAAATTGACTGCTTGTGACCCTTTGACTTTTTTGAGGTTGAATTATAACCTGGGTTCGAAGGTTGATTTCTATAATGAGTTGCTCTAGACTGATGTGTCTTGTATTGAAGAGCATGGATTGATTCTGGATTCGAATTCATCTCTGGAATCTGTTGAGCAATGTAGTCTTCTGTTCTGGCTATCTTCAGTGTGACTGTGAGAGTAAGATCATTATCCCTGGCCGTACATTTAAAACGTACCCGTTCACTGGAAATACCAAAAACATCACACATATGCTTCTCTATCAGTGATGCATTCTTCAAGAGGTCTTGAGTCTTGATTTAACTATGGCAACTTGTGAGACACTATCCTATGTCTCGGGAACCAAAAGGAGATAACTGTGACACTACGGTGTGTCGTTAAATAGTAGAATTACGGTCCGTGATACTAGGGTGACACTATCATCTAGGACTTTATTGGATTCACGATGTGATCAACTTACTCTGGAACACTTTTTACATTAACTATGTTTTTATATCTTTATAACATCAATAATACAGGAAATTACATATAAGCTAAATATAACTTCTCTTACCCAGCTTGTGTTTGCTAGATTACGATTAACACCATAATCGTTTCAAGTGGTATTTAAATGATGTCCGAATGGCGTTTGTTCCCCAGCCTCTCAGCCTAGGAGATGTGTCCCCCGGAGCGCTCTATGATATCTTCTCTACTGTCTCAGCATGTTGTGTAAAGAAACTTAAACCTGTGACACGTTTATCTATACCTTTCATAAACTGAACAATCATTTAGGTAATAAACACAAAAACATATTATGGAATACAATTACTATTTTAATTAAAGCGACGTTTCGTTGAGGATTCTCTCAATGTTTTCAAGCGAATGATAATGAAAATATGTGTGTGAAATAGCTTTATTTAACGCCCGCTTCCACCGAGGTGATATCGCAGACAATAACATGTTATTTGTGTATGGTGAGAATATTTACAAAGTGATTAGTGGAAAATAGATAATTGAATATATATATATATATATGTACAGAAACATTGACTAACTGGTGCAAAGTAAAAAAAGTGCTATTTGAGACGATCACAGACATAGACAGACGAGCACAGTGCAAGACATACATAAACATGGACGAACATATAGAGAAAATGGACAATTACGAACAGACAAGAACATTTAAATACAGAGACATGATATGTACATATATATATATTTTGGTCATTTTGTCGGTCTGGTCGTTCTGTCCGGTAGAATGGCAGGGCGGTGCAACTCTTCCTTGGGGCTTGTCGGTGGGTGATAGGCCTGATCCATTCTTCCTTCCATTTGGTTTTTGTTGTCCGGTATGGTGGTTCTGTTTCATCTTCATTTTTTGTGTTCATTCCTTTTGTTTGTTGGTTCTCTGAAGGAAGAATCCAGCACCTGAAAAGAAAGAAAGGAAAAAAGAGTATCTGGTCTTACAGCTAATCTGGGATTGTTTCGTCTGAGATAAGGCTTCAGTGGAGGGGGGGGGGAATGGTGGCGAAAAAAAAAATAAAAAAAAAATAACTTAAATAGAATGAAAGATAGAATTAAAATAAATTGGATAGAGTCAGGTAAGAATAGTAGTAGGCATAAGGTTCAAATAAAGCATAGTATATTTATAAATACATTTTATAATTCTTTATTTCAAATCCATTAGTAATTACAATCATGGACCTTATAAGGTCCATGTTACAATACAACATTATATGAAATTACATGGATGTACAATCAATCATGATTTAAGTATATAATTGATAATAAATAATAATAATAAGGTTTTTTTTATTTGATTTGTGCAGGACGGAGCGTTTCCCTCGAGGGGACATTTTTGCGCACCGACCTGCATTGTGTTTTTTAATTGATTAGTTAAGTTGCCAGATGGCTTATACGCTTCTCTCTAAGAGACATTTTTGCGTTCCACTTGGCTTACGCATGTTGCTATATATGTTTTGTTAAACCTATTTCCTGTATGAAGTCCCAGATAAGCTGAGAGGTCCAGTATCTGTCTTCTGGTGGTGGAGAAAGTAGGGAATTGAAATTAAGTGATTTCCCCCTTTCTATCAGTTTGTCTATTAGCGGTTGACGTTCTGTTTTTATTTGATTGCAGTTGATTAAAAGGTGTGAGGTGGTTGCAACATGTCCACACGGGCATTTGATTGGTGTGTAAGTGCAATCTTTGACTACCTCTATTGTTTTGAGCCTCGTGATGAGTTTGCATAGTTTGATAGAAGGATGATTGATGTAGACCTTGTCAACAAGATTGCTGTCTAATTGATAGCGATGTGTATTTTCTTGTTTGAGACGGGCTTTCCATGCACTTTTAATCTTCTCTTTTGCTATGCTTGCAAATTCCTGACTGCTGTATTCTAGACTGTCTATTTCGTTTAATGACAAACTCTCTTTGGCCAGTTTGTCGGCCTGTTCATTTCCTAAGATGTTTACGTGAGAGGGGATCCATGCTAGGATCACCTCTCTCTCCCTATTTTTGATTGTTTGAATGATTTCCCTGATTTGGTGGATTATAATCTGCTTGTTCTTAGTGGAATTTGTTTATATTGATTTGATGCAACTCAGGGAGTCCGACAGGATAACGGTTTTTTGATGTCTCTGCGTAGCTAGCCATTCGAGTGCAGTTTTAATGGCCATCAGTTCTGTAGTGTATACCGAACAGTGTTCTGGTAGCCTTTTCCTGATGTTTAGCTTTTCTTTTGGAATGTAGATTCCGTATCCTGTGGCTCCCTTCGTGGAATCCTTGGACGCGTCTGTGAATATTTTGAGATGGTCAGTCCATCTTGAATCTATAAGTTCCATTGCTAGTGTTCTTGCTTCCGTTGGGTTATTATGCTTGTTTGTGGTTTGGCTTAGTTGGGAATTGGTGGTTGGGTTATTTAGTTGCCAAGGAGGTGTATCGGGGAAGGTTTAAACGAAATATTAATTCGTTTAAACGAAATATTAATTCGTTTAAACGAAATATTAATTCGTTTAAACGAAATATTAATTCGTTTAAACGAAATATTAATTCGTTTAAACGAAATATTAATTCGTTTAAACGAAATATTAATTCGTTTAAACGAAATATTCATTCGTTTAAACGAAATATTCATTCGTTTAAACGAAATATTCATTCGTTTAAACAAAATATTAATTCGTTTAAACGAAATATTTATTCGTAATAATGAAATATTAATTCGTAATAACGAAATATTAATTCGTAATAACGAAATATTAATTCGTAATAACGAAATATTAATTCGTAATAACGAAATATTAATTCGCAATAACGAAATATTAATTCGTAATAACGAAATAATTAATCTAGTTGCAGGTTGCAAATGTTGCCTTCTCACTCTCTTTTAACTTATTTTAAGAAGCTCATTTCGTCCATAAAAACATCTATAACGTTGGGTGAAATCAAACACCACTGTCGACTGTATCTTTAATATAAATAATATAATATCCTTCGACACTTCGTTGTAAAGGATTTTGCACCGTCCTTCTCAACACTGTGTAAGTGAACAATACAAGTATATTTGGCCTTTGTCGCCATTTCGTGTAGATTCTATAACTGGAATGTGCTCCTCGTTGAGAACGCGAATGTAGACAATAACGCGATTGGTCGATTGTGGAAAAAGCGATCACGTGTCGCGTCGAATAACTTTGAATTCTGTCCAGTAACCTCGCGCACTATGAAATTTACTATCAATAAATAATCCGGATTTCAAAGACGAATATCATCGAAGAACTATTAAATATTTTTTGGAACATTTCAGCAAACGCTAATTACTATATTAACTATACACCGATAAAATTCCTTATAGACCGGATTTGAAGGAACGAAAATATTTTTCTAGCGAGAATTTATGCCCATAGAATGCGGCCTAAAACGCCTGATCACCACACGGGGTCTAGAAAAACTTAGTCTCATAAATTCACAGCTCCGGTGGCGACTCCCCCCCCCCCCTTCAGCCACCGGACTAGATCGCAGTTGGGTGACCGACTAACAACTAGACGACCATTTGTCCAGCAATAAAACAGGTGAATGCTCGGGACGACTGCCCCGTGCACTCGAAATAACCAATCAGCACCCTATTCGCTTGACAAATAGACGTCTCCGTGCTGGTCGGTCACCCAACGAGGAAATGGTCGGATGCAAGATTGATTGGTCTGTTTTGATGGCGAATAACGAGCTGGCTCGTTATTCGTTATTGGCGAATCCCGAATAACGATCCAGCACGTTATTCGGGATTCTGGATTCGACAATGAAACAGGTGAGAGCAGGAGAGGACTGCCCAGTGCACGCCGATAAACCAGTCAACACGCTATTCACTGGACAAATGGTCGTCTAGTTGTTAGTCAGTCACCCAACTGCGGTCGGGGGTAGCGAGGAAATGATCGGATGCCCCGTAAGTCGGTCTGTTTCAGTGTTTCAGTGGATTCGGGATTCGGGATTCGACAATAAAACAGGTTAGTGCAGGACAGGACTGCCCAGTGCACGCCGACAAACCAGTCAACACGCTATTCCCTCGACAAATAGTCGTCTAGCTGTTAGTCAGTCACCCATCTACTGTCGGGGGTAGCGAGGAAATGATCGGATGCCACTTCAGTCGGTCTGTTTTAGTGGCGAATCCCGAATAACGCTCCCTGTTCGCATAAAAAACGGTCGTCGCCTTGCTAATCGGTCACCCAACGTTCACTTACTGCCCCGTGCACTATAAAAAAACAGTCAGCACCCTACTCGCTGGAGATGCTGCTGTCTCCGTGCTAGTCGGCCACCCGACGTTCACTTACCCCTAGGTTCTGAGGTATCGAGGAAATGGTGGCATGGAAGGTAGACCGCTCTTTTTAGTGTCGAATCCCGAATCCCGAAAAACGTGCTGGCTCGTTATTCGTTATTGGCGATTCCCTAATAACGAGCTGGCTCGTTATTCGTTATTTGAATCCCGAATCCCGAATAACGTGCCAACTTCACGTTGCCCGAATATCTTTATAAACATTCATTATCTGAAATGAGGATGCATGTGTGTCTTTTACTCAGTATAATCATATATTAGATTATATATCATGTCCGAATTTTGATTTTGTGGTTGGAAAGTGTGTAAGCGGATAGCCAATTCAATGAAATCCCCAGCAGGTCCATGATTTATTGGATGATTATACTAAACTTTTAGTAATTAAAACTTAGATTTAACATATATACATAAGTATAATCCTTTGTTCAGAGATATATATGTGTGTCCAAGTTTGATTTCCACGGTAACGTAAATATGTGCCGAGTTGCAATGTAAAAATTTACAAAATTTTTAATAGCAGAATTATATACAAAACAATAATCTTAAACAATGTTAATAAAATATAGGATATTTCATCCACAAATGTAACGCTATCTCACTTTAAAATGTATTTGGTAACGTAAATCAAGCTTGTCCACGCCAATGATGTGAAATCGCTCTTTCACCACAGTGAAAATTGACATGGCCCTGGGGTCAGGTCTAGTTTTGTTTTATTATTAAGGTTACTTTTAACTATTTAAACCCATCGATAAAAGCGTAAGCTTTTAATATTCTCTTTCATTATTAATTAGTTTATTTACATAGGCGTATCAATAGAAGTAGCCAAACGGGTGAATCGACATCTTTTACACGTTTTTGTTACCATTTACAGTAATTGAAATATATGCCTGCTAAAGTATTTTATTTATGGTTTAAATAATTTTAAATATAGTTTCATAATTTTATAGACAGAAAACAAAAAGTTAATATCAATTGACCGAAGTCTGTCAGCGAAAATAAATTACTGCAGATCAGTTTGAACATATACCACCATCGATAGTATCGGAAACTGATTGTTAGTGTTCGTCGTCGTCCCTGACTTTGATAATCATGAAATCCAAAACATGTAAGTCCCAACGATTGCAAACCTCACCCATGAGACAGATAGGACAGTAACAAGATCGTTCTTTGGCACTTACTGATTGGGTTTCAACAAGATATTTACGTTAATTTTTACGTTACCACTATTCAATAGTCTAATATCTGGATGGATGGGTTGCCACTGAACACTCGTTTTGAAATGACATTTATGATTATAGTTTTCGAAATTCCCTATCAATAAAAATATTGATATGTTGATTGATTCGTGAAATATTTTACATTATTTCACGTGTAATAAACAAATAAATGATGATATGGTCACTATAATAATGACATCATCCATTCCGGGTACAGGATATGAGTTATATCTACGTTACTAAATGTTACGTAAATATCAATGTCACTAGCATGAGAACTATGCGAAAATCATAATATCTCTTGTGTTTTGAAATGAAAGTGATGTCTGAACATTGCAGAAATGTGCAAAAAAGCAACATAAATATTATTGGGATTACCGTAAGGAAACTCCGATTTCAGTGTGTGAACCGTTTTAACAAGTAAGCATGAGCCGTGATCAGGCAAGTCGTTGGACACGTTTTCTTTGGTTTGAAAGTCGAAGAACTATCTAACTCGAGGCTGATCATGTGAAAAAACCTTGGCGAATATACAAATTTGACCAGGTTGATAACGTAAATATCAATAACGTAAAAATGATTTTCAGACTGATGTAGCCTTACTTAGAAGAAATAGCAGGAACTCGTTTTGCATATCATGGTTTCTTATACTGATATTTTATATAGTGGATGGTTTTATGATATGTTAGAACTAAAAACATATTCAATTCATAATTAATTTGTCACAATATTGCTTCAAATCCTTCCCAAAACATTGTAATTACCAAGTATACCCTGCTATAAAAATCGATCAAAAGAGACCATGTTTGCGTCAGGGGATTACCCCTCTCCGTACCTATAGCAACGATGGCGGAGAGAAGGGGAGACTCAATTACATACACAACACGGTGTTGTCTGTAATCGCTGACTATTAACTACAAATATCGAATCCTAACTTAATTCTCGGATTATCCGCTGCCCGGATAAATATACGTTGTAATACAATTAACCTCGGTTAAAAAGCCGAATTTGAATTTTGGCGACAGTTCTTCATGCCACTGTGTATTACTGAATTATTTGTATTATCTTGTGTGGTGTAGGTAAAATGTTGGAAGATATATATCAAATGAAAGTAATATATATAGAATATACCAAAAGTCGAGTATTTTGTATATGTCGCACTTGCTATCGTAAATTATTGCTTGGCGACAGTAACGTAAATATCGTTTTTGAACTTTTATGTCCTTGTGTAGCGTTGTTTCACGTAAATAAACACTGACAAACATAATGTTTTATTTAAATGGCCAATATCTTTGATACAGAATAATCAAATTGTATAGATACAGCTTTCTGTATAAAATATAATGATATAAACAGCTGCGACACATAAATGCTCACTTTTTGTGAGAATGGGCCTGTATTCTTAGGGATTAGAGAAATGCTCTGAAAGGTAGCAGTCCCTTTGATTCTATATTCTGAGACAGCCACTCGAATGATTTTATGAAAATAATCGTACACATCTGTTGCAATGACACCCCAAACTACGGATACAATGTGTAGCCACAGTTGATCTGAGAGTAAGTCGTAGGCTGCAGTTGTTAATGGATTTCTTTCAGTTTTTATCAGTTTTATGTTTGTGCATTAGGAGCCTTAGAAGATTAACAATAGTGAAGCGACTGAACAATTTACCCAATACCGACCTATGCTACCCAATACGTTCAGAGGTATCCACATTGCGACTTCTGATCATATCAACTATTCAAATTCATTGTCCGAGTACCAATAATCTCACACAGAAATTTACTTGGACTGCCGTTTCAACTAGCACCACCTTTTCCACAGCCATCCCTAAAAAATAATTCATAGACTTATGAATGGCTATGATTCAACCCATTTGCCCCCCCCCCCTACACCCGCCGATGATGTAGTAGGGTTAGTGAACGGTATAAATTTTGCGTATTAAAACTAAAATTGCTCGGCAAGTACGAAATACATTATTTGTGTATACATGTACATGTATTAATTGATATTTGTAATACCTTGTTTTATAGATCGCAGATATAACACTCAATCTCCAAGCTTTTGGCCAGGTTAGTGTTTATTTGTGTTATTGTAAATTTATCAGGTTTGTTTATTTATTTACTAATTCAAGTTGTTTTATAGCTCGCAGATATAACACTCTGCCATTTCCAATAATACCAAGCTTTTGGCCAGGTTAGTGTTTATTTGTGTTATTGTAAATTTATCAGGTTTGTTTATTTATTTACTAATTCAAGTTTATCAGTGCTTTACCTATATATGAAATAAATCTGATACTCATTTGATTGTATGTTTGTATAATCGATATTTTATGTATATAATATTTGAAAATATTTCGATATAGAATAATATGTAAGCCAATACCCATAGGGGCTGAGTTATGGGCTTTTTCCAGGGGATACCAAAATCAACTTCCTCCCATTTCGCCCTTTTTAAAGAGGATTAACGCAAAGCTCGACCCCTTCCAGAAAGACGATTTACACCACATTTTGAGGGCAGGTATCTCAGCCAATTTACCTTCGCTTATCTAAATTGGACCACCTCAGGGCGAAAATCGATATACGCTTGACCAGTTATAAGAATGTATAAATAAACTTTTCTGATCAAATTTTAAAACTGACTGGGCGCATCCAATAATATCACCAACGTATTTTAAATTTGCAAGGTAAACGGTATGCTGTAAGACATTATCGCTGTCCTACAACTTGTAGATTATACAAAAACACCCAAAGTCTGACGGCAATATTGCTGTTCTTCAACATAAAGTAAACTGAATGTACTCTTCAAATACAATATTTTCTAGTCCAGACGTTGATGCAGCACCCACACCGAGCCACACCACCATTACCCACCAAACCCATACATACTCTTACAGTTTATATACCGCCATGTCTGTGTTTTAAACATTACTAATAACCACTTATATTGATTACAGGAGACGTTGACATCTTCGAACCGTCGATTCCACTGAAACTGGCAAGTCTGGACAAGTATGATGTAGAAATGTTGAAACCGCTGGGCACCAAGAAACCAGATTTAACGATAAAGAAAGACATTTCACAGAGTAGGTCAGAAATGTCTATCCGAGCACTGGCTGGTAAGCAGTGAAGGGTATGGGGAACAAGACCATTGTTGCAAATGAAATTTTTAATTTGTTAGATTAACACAGCGGGGTAGATTTGATAATAGTTTGTCGAGTTATATCTTTATTTCCCTTACATATAATATTATATGTATAATATTACATATAATAAGTTATATCTATAACATAACTAATTTTCTATAACATAAACTATTATTATAGTGTTTCTGTATGCATCTTTAATAATATAAATCACCAAACTGTGGTATAATTAAGGGGGACATGGTGTATACCACCAAACTGTAGTACATTTAAACGTTGCATGGTATAAATCACCAAACTGTAGTACATTTAAACGTTTTATGCTATAAATCACCAAACTTTAGTATATATAAACGTTGCATGGTATAAATCACCAAACTGTAGTATATTTAATCGTGTACATGGTATACACCAATATATATTATATATGACGTTTAAATCAGATATGATAGATGCCACCACACTATGATGAAAGTGTCCAGGCTAATGCGTTTATGTATACTGCGTACGAATCAGATATCACAGATATCACCGAACTATTGTGTAAGTGGCTTAGATCATATAGTGTCCATATGGTATAGTGTCTATTTATGAGACTGCTTGTCTGTATGTTCATGGGTGACGGCTACACTAGGGCTGTCCCGAGATTGAAATGTAGTGTTTATGGGTAGCGTGGACCGGGGATTAACATAGGCTAGGTGGCGTTGGCCTACCGCGTCCGTTTTCGGAGTTATGAACACAAGCCGGACACAAACCGTGCAGCGTCGGGTCATCTGCTAATATATGTTACACCATATACCACCTTTCGTTTATCACTTTTAAATCATATATCACGATTCGTTTATGACTTTTAAATCGTGTATGACGTAATCGATTGTTTATATATTTGACTTCTACTCAATCTGATGCAAACACAGATCATGTTTCGTTTCGTTTTTTATTGTTCAAAATTTCGTTTTACTTGTATTTACTACACCAGGATCTGGAAGAGTTGTTATCATTGGCGTGTCCTGAGTGGTCTGAGTGATTAGCCAATGAAACAGTCTGTGACGGCGAGCTTTAGGCGTATTTTGCACGGAACTGTGGATAATCCATTAGAAACACCAATGCTGATTGGTTAATCAAATATCAGATGTCATAAGGTCAAAAGCAGCTCGTATGACCTCTGACGCGACCTATCGCTACAACTGGTCAGATCTTCATGTAGTGAAGGCAATCGAAAGAATAAAAAACGAAACGAAATACAGATCTGTATTTTAATCAGATTGGCCTTTGAATATACCTCGCCCTTCGGTAAAATAATTAAAAGATATTATACCCAGTATCATCCTTATGCAGATGATACACAGTTGTATATCTCATTCAAACCAATTGTTAAAGATGGCTTTGTTTTAACTAAGTATAATTTAGAATCCTATATCAATGAAATACGACAATGGATGTCAACACGCGATCGAACGCCTTACTGATGTCAAAAAATATTGCTTTAACTTCAGTACCTTGGTGAAGGGAATTCGAAATTTGATCATAAATATCTAAAAGTTGGTAGACTGTGGAGTCGTTGGGTCTAAATCCAGATTGAAAGACAGTTAATATATCATTAGTGAGAACAAAGTTATGAATAAACTTATAAATAAACTTCTCGAAAACTATACCTAAGGTACTAAGCAAAGATATAGGTCGATAGTTACAACAATGATGTGGATCACCCTTCTTAAATATCGGAACAACATTTGCCATTTTCCACTTGTTTGGAAAAATTGCATTTTGCTGACAAAGATTGAAAATTTTACTTAGTGGATCTGCCAGGATAACTGAACACGCCTTTAATTTTTTGTTATTAATATGATCAGGGCCACTAGCTTTATTTGTGAGCAGTGAATTTAATATATCACAAACAATATTAGATGTATATATTGGTTCTTCAATTTCAAAATCATTGAAGACAATGGTATGGACTTTATCATCAATATTGTCCAACATTGTCTGGTTAATAAAGAAGGAATTTAAAATATTTGCCTTATCTCCATATATAATTTTATTATCAGAATCAAGTAGAGGCGGCAAGTCCCTCCTCGAGTTTCCATTTTTTATACCAAATTGCTTGACAAGATTCCACCAGTGTTTTTCTTGAAAACGATTTGAACTAATGTCGCTATCTAATTTGTGATAATAGTTAAGTTTTGCCTTTCGAATTTCCGAAATGACGAAATTCCTGTTCTTACGAAAACATTGCCTGTGGGCAATCGTATTATGAATACGATTTCTTTTCCTAGTTATTTTTCTGATATACCCATTCATCCATGGAGTATTACGTGTTCGAATCGTTACAAATTTGTGTCTAATGAATTTTTCAACAGCTTTCATTAACATATTCGAGAAGTTTTCAACTAGCACGTTTGGGCTAGAACTTTTATCGAAAAACTCATCCCAGTCAAAACTCTTAAGGAAATTATTTAGGTGTATGGGGTCAAAGTCATGATAATTCCAGATTTGCCTTGGGTAAGTCTTACAAGTCGGTTTCTTAAAAAACACAGTTATTGTTATAGGACAATGATCACTGACGTTCGCGTCGAGAATTTCAGTTGAGTGAATGTTATCCGGGCAACTTACAAGTATTATATCAAGTAGCGTTGCAGTAGTCTCAGTAATACGCGTTGGTGACTTAATAAGTTGTGTAAGATAAAAGCGACGCATAATACTGCTAATCCTTGAAGAATTTGTATTAATTATATTAACATTAAAATCACCTAAAATTATAGTTTTAATATTTTGTTCTTTGGCAAGTTCTATGCTCAGTTCAATTAAATTCCAGTATTCAGAATTAGCTGTTGGGGATCTATAAAAAGAACCTATCAAATAAATATTATTTTTATTTCTTATTTTAACCCATACTGCCTCCAATCCAGCAATGTTTAAGTCAAGTCTAGCTTTAAAATAAAGTGAGTCGCGTATGTAAATAGCTACACCTCCACCGGGTCCAGCTGTCCTATTGCATAGGATGGGTTTATGATAACCCCTTAATTCAAGCAGTTCAATGTTTGATGTATCAGTTAACCAGGTTTCAGAAAAAGTTAGTACGTCAAATTCAGACATTTCAGCACTAATCATATCAAGTTTTGACTGCAGACTTCTCACATTTAGGTGCAATAACAAATTAGTAGTGCCTGGATTTGGATGTATGTCTCCAGCCAATTTTCCTTTCGCTTATCTAAATTTGGACCACCTCAGGGCGAAAATCGATATACGCTTGACCAGTTATAAGAATGTATAAATACACTTTTCTGATCAAATTTTAAAACTGTCTGGGCGCATCCAATAATATCACCAACGTATTTTAAATTTGCAAGGTAAACGGTATGCTGTAAGACATTATCGCTGTCCTACAACTTGTAGATTATACAAAAACACCCAAAGTCTGACGGCAATATTGCTGTTCTTCAACATAAAGTAAACTGAATGTACTCTTCAAATACAATATTTTCTAGTCCAGACGTTGATGCAGCACCCACACCGAGCCACACCACCATTACCCACCAAACCCATACATACTCTTACAGTTTATATACCGCCATGTCTGTGTTTTAAACATTACTAATAACCACTTATATTGATTACAGGAGACGTTGACATCTTCGAACCGTCGATTCCACTGAAACTGGCAAGTCTGGACAAGTATGATGTAGAAATGTTGAAACCGCTGGGCACCAAGAAACCAGATTTAACGATAAAGAAAGACATTTCACAGAGTAGGTCAGAAATGTCTATCCGAGCACTGACTGGTAAGCAGTGAAGGGTATGGGGAACAAGATGAAATTTTTAATTTGTTAGATTAACACAGCGGGGTAGATTTGATAATAGTTTGTCGAGTTATATCTTTATTTCCCTTACATATAATATTATATGTATAATATTACATATAATAAGTTATATCTATAACATAACTAATTTTCTATAACATAAACTATTATTATAGTGTTTCTGTATGCATCTTTAATAATATAAATCACCAAACTGTGGTATAATTAAGCGTGTACATGGTGTATACCACCAAACTGTAGTACATTTAAACGTTGCATGGTATAAATCACCAAACTGTAGTATATTTAATCGTGTACATGGTATACACCAATATATATTATATATGACGTTTAACTCAGATATGATAGATGCCACAACACTATGATGTAAGTGTCCAGGCTAATGTGTTTATGTATACTGCGTACGAATCAGATATCACAGATATCACCGAACTATTGTCTAAGTGGCTTAGATCATATAGTGTCCATATGGTATAGTGTCTATTTATGAGACTGCTTGTCTGTATGTTCATGGGTGACGGCTACACTAGGGCTGTCCCGAGATTGAAATGTGGTGTTTATGGGTAGCGTGGACCGGGGAGTAACATAGGCTATGAACACAAGCCGGACACAAACCGTGCAGCGTCGGGTCATCTGCTAATATATGTTACACCATATACCACCTTTCGTTTATCACTTTTAAATCATATATCACGATTCGTTTATGACTTTTAAATCGTGTATGACGTAATCGATTGTTTATATATTTGACTTCTACTCAATCTGATGCAAACACAGATCATGTTTCGTTTCGTTTTTTATTGTTCAAAATTTCGTTTTACTTGTATTTACTACACCAGGATCTGGAAGAGTTGTTATCATTGGCGTGTCCTGAGTGGTCTGAGTGATTAGCCAATGAAACAGTCTGTGACGGCGAGCTTTAGGCGTATTTTGCACGGAACTGTGGATAATCCATTAGAAACACCAATGCTGATTGGTTAATCAAATATCAGATGTCATAAGGTCAAAAGCAGCTCGTATGACCTCTGACGCGACCTATCGCTACAACTGGTCAGATCTTCATGTAGTGAAGGCAATCGAAAGTATAATAAACGAAACGAAATACAGATCTGTATTTTAATCAGATTGGCCTTTGAATATACCTCGCCCTTCGGTAAAATAATTAAAAGATATTATACCCAGTATCATCCTTATGCAGATGATACACAGTTGTATATCTCATTCAAACCAATTGTTAAAGATGGCTTTGTTTTAACTAAGTATAATTTAGAATCCTATATCAATGAAATACGACAATGGATGTCAACACGCGATCGAACGCCTTACTGATGTCAAAAAATATTGCTTTAACTTCAGTACATGGTGAAGGGAATTCGAAATTTGATCATAAATATCTAAAAGTTGGTAGACTGTGGAGTCGTTGGGTCTAAATCCAGATTGAAAGACAGTTAATATATCATTAGTGAGAACAAAGTTATGAATAAACTTATAAATAAACTTCTCGAAAACTATACCTAAGGTACTAAGCAAAGATATAGGTCGATAGTTACAACAATGATGTGGATCACCCTTCTTAAATATCGGAACAACATTTGCCATTTTCCACTTGTTTGGAAAAATTGCATTTTGCTGACAAAGATTGAAAATTTTACTTAGTGGATCTGCCAGGATAACTGAACACGCCTTTAATTTTTTGTTATTAATATGATCAGGGCCACTAGCTTTATTTGTGGGCAGTGAATTTAATATATCACAAACAATATTAGATGTATATATTGGTTCTTCAATTTCAAAATCATTGAAGACAATGGTATGGACTTTATCATCAATATTGTCCAACATTGTCTGGTTAATAAAGAAGGAATTTAAAATATTTGCCTTATCTCCATATATAATTTTATTATCAGAATCAAGTAGAGGCGGCAAGTCCCTCCTCGAGTTTCCATTTTTTATACCAAATTGCTTGACAAGATTCCACCAGTGTTTTTCTTGAAAACGATTTGAACTAATGTCGCTATGTAATTTGTGATAATAGTTAAGTTTTGCCTTTCGAATTTCCGAAATGACGAAATTCCTGTTCTTACGAAAACATTGCCAGTGGGCAATCGTATTATGAATACGATTTCTTTTCCTAGTTATTTTTCTGATATACCCATTCATCCATGGAGTATTACGTGTTCGAATCGTTACAAATTTGTGTCTAATGAATTTTTCAACAGCTTTCATTAACATATTCGAGAAGTTTTCAACTAGCACGTTTGGGCTAGAACTTTTATCGAAAAACCCATCCCAGTCAAAACTCTTAAGGAAATTATTTAGGTGTATGGGGTCAAAGTCATGATAATTCCAGATTTGCCTTGGGTAAGTCTTACAAGTCGGTTTCTTAAAAAACACAGTTATTGTTATAGGACAATGATCACTGACGTTCGCGTCGAGAATTTCAGTTGAGTGAATGTTATCCGGGCAACTTACAAGTATTATATTAAGTAGCGTTGCAGTAGTCTCAGTAATACGCGTTGGTGACTTAATAAGTTGTGTAAGATCAAAGCGACGCATAATACTGCTAATCCTTGAAGAATTTGTATTAATTATATTAACATTAAAATCACCTAAAATTATAGTTTTAATATTTTGTTCTTTGGCAAGTTTTATGCTCAGTTCAATTAAATTCCAGTATTCAGAATTAGCTGTTGGGGATCTATAAGAAGAACCTATCAAATAAATATTATTTTTATTTCTTATTTTAACCCATACTGCCTCCAATCCAGCAATGTTTAAGTCAAGTCTAGCTTTAAAATAAAGTGAGTCGCGTATGTAAATAGCTACACCTCCACCGGGTCCAGCTGTCCTATTGCATAGGATGGGTTTATGATAACCCCTTAATTCAAGCAGTTCAATGTTTGATGTATCAGTTAACCAGGTTTCAGAAAAAGTTAGTACGTCAAATTCAGACATATCAGCACTAATCATATCAAGTTTTGACTGCAGACTTCTCACATTTAGGTGCAATATTGTTAACAAATTAGTAGTGCCTGGATTTGGATGTATGTCTCCAGCCAATTTTCCTTTCGCTTATCTAAATTTGGACCACCTCAGGGCGAAAATCGATATACGCTTGACCAGTTATAAGAATGTATAAATACACTTTTCTGATCAAATTTTAAAACTGTCTGGGCGCATCCAATAATATCACCAACGTATTTTAAATTTGCAAGGTAAACGGTATGCTGTAAGACATTATCGCTGTCCTACAACTTGTAGATTATACAAAAACACCCAAAGTCTGACGGCAATATTGCTGTTCTTCAACATAAAGTAAACTGAATGTACTCTTCAAATACAATATTTTCTAGTCCAGACGTTGATGCAGCACCCACACCGAGTCACACCACCATTACCCACCAAACCCATACATACTCTTACAGTTTATATACCGCAATGTCTGTGTTTTAAACATTACTAATAACCACTTATATTGATTACAGGAGACGTTGACATCTTCGAACCGTCGATTCCACTGAAACTGGCAAGTCTGGACAAGTATGATGTAGAAATGTTGAAACCGCTGGGCACCAAGAAACCAGATTTAACGATAAAGAAAGACATTTCACAGAGTAGGTCAGAAATGTCTATCCGAGCACTGACTGGTAACCAGTGAAGGGTATGGGGAACAAGACCATTGTTGCAAATGAAATTTTTAATTTGTTAGATTAACACAGCGGGGTAGATTTGATAATAGTTTGTCGAGTTATATCTTTATTTCCCTTACATATAATATTATATGTATAATATTACATATAATAAGTTATATCTATAACATAACTAATTTTCTATAACATAAACTATTATTATAGTGTTTCTGTATGCATCTTTAATAATATAAATCACCAAACTGTGGTATAATTAAGGGGGACATGGTGTATACCACCAAACTGTAGTACATTTAAACGTTGCATGGTATAAATCACCAAACTGTAGTATATATAAACGTTGCATGGTATAAATCACCAAACTGTAGTATATTAAATCGTGTACATGGTGTATACCACCAAACTGTAGTATATTTAATCGTGTACATGGTATACACCAATATATATTATATATGACGTTTAAATCAGATATGATAGATGCCACAACACTATGATGTAAGTGTCCAGGCTAATGTGTTTATGTATATGGCGTACGAATCAGATATCACAGATATCACCGAACTATTGTGTAAGTGGCTTAGATCATATAGTGTCCATATGGTATAGTGTCTATTTATGAGACTGCTTGTCTGTATGTTCATGGGTGACGGCTACACTAGGGCTGTCTCGAGATTGAAATGTGGTGTTTATGGGTAGCGCGGACCGGAGAGTAACATAGGCTAGGTGGCGCTGGCCTACCGCGTCCGTTTTCGGAGTTATGGACACAAGTCGGACACAAACCGTGCAGCGTCGGGTCATCTGCTAATATATGTTACACCATATACCACCTTTCGTTTATAACTTTTAAATAATATATCACGATTCGTTTATGACTTTTAAATCGTGTATGACGTAATCGATTGTTTATATATTTGACTTCTACTCAATCTGATTAAAACACAGATCATGTTTCGTTTCGTTTTTTATAGTTCAAAATTTCGTTTTATTTGTCTTTACTACACTAGGATCTGGAAGAGTTGTTATCATTGACGTGTCCTGGATGGTCTGACTTTTAAATCGTATATCTGGGTACTGATTGCTTATATATGTGGCTTTTAAATCATATATCATGTGTATAATGTTTCTATGTCTTAAATCAGAGATGGCCAACCACTTACACACAATACGTCAATTTACGTTTTCTCCCGAATTCAAATTCGCCATATAACGCATGAATCTCTGTCTACTTGGACAAATATATTTATAGACATAATTAGCATTTTTACTTGGGGGGGGGGGATGGCCTTGTGGTCTAGAGTGCCGCGCTTCGACCTCTAGCTGGTCGGTCACCTCCCACTGCTAAAGACCCCTACGCGCAAGCGAATTATTGAAATAAAATTGAAACCATATGTTAGTCCCAAAATGACCTAGTTTGTGTCGCGTCGACGTTAAACCCCATTTCTCCCTCTCTCTCTCTCTCTCGCTCTCTCTCTCTCTCTCTCTCTCTCTCTCTCTCTCAGTTTTACTTGATGTAATTATTAAATATAAAAACTATATCTATACAGCAGATAAACTTTTCCTTACCTTTAGTGCTACAATTTCATAGTTTTAAAGTTCCAATAGCATTTTTTTAAGTTATATTTTTAAAAGGTATTAAAATAAAGCCCTAAAATAGATTGTACCTATAAACAGTCCTACCTTGTTAAAGAATAATCCTATTAATCCTATAATTCACTATTGCCAGTTGAGAAATTGGCAAAAATATCATTTTCAAATTCAAATTCAAACGTTTGAAGATGGCCGTCCATGGAGAGGAATGGGAAAACAAGGGAGGTAAGTGAGTAACTATTTCCTCAATCAGCCTGTGTCAGCCTTTTTAATGCCCAAAAAATTTTGCCCATGATCGTGTAGTAGTGAGTTGACAACCTTTTGAGCAAAAGACATAGAAATAATTATGTTTTGACTTTCTTAGAAAATATGATATTGGAACTTTAAGTTATAAATGTGAATAATTTTCAAGTGTGGGAAATAATGCCTTTGATCGTATAACAAAAATAATATATTATGTTTTGACTTTCTTAGAAAATATGAAATTCTCGCTTTAATGAAATTTCTGAGTTTAAATAATAACATATCTAAAAAAATGAGTAGACTTGGTATTTTACTTTATTATTATCATATGGATACAATACACCACTTCTTATCTTCATATTCGCCACTTTTAAACATCCAATACGCCACATTTGTTGCATGCGTGGTAGGTTGGCCATCTTTGTTTTAAATCAGATATAGTGTATATTCGAGGATATTTAAATCTTTATTTGTTTTGTTTTTTTGTATTAGTAAATATATGGTTTGTGGTGTGAAAGTCTTTTTTACTTAGACGTTTGTTATTTGTAATCCAAATTACTTAATTTGTTAAACTTTGTTTGATAGTATAATGAAATTCTAAATATTCTTATACAGATTGACAGAAACAGGGGCCTGTTTCACAAAATGTTAACTGAGATAAAATCCAAATTTTAGTAAATCGATTGGATAATATGAGATTTATTTTAGTGCTAAGCCAATCAAAATTAAAGTATCTTCTAAAATTTGGATTTTATCTTTAGTTAAGATTTCGAGAAACATGGTCCAGTTCATTTAAAGATGCGGAACAGCTGAATAACTAAAAACCTCCATAAATTGACCATTTTAAAATGTGTACGTCACATGTTTATTTATAGATTATTGGTATGCCTATTCTAAACGAGGCTATATATCGGCACCACGCTTGTCCTTTCCCTCTTTTGTATCATTTTCCGTGTACAACACAATGTTGCTTAAAAGAAAATTAAAAGAAGTTTTTAACCAAACTATCTCTAGCATAGTTTATTGCATCTTTAAGTCATAAGATCTGTCATCGACTGAAATGCCGTGATTTCGATTCTAAGCTTGTACGTGGCAGGGTCAACTACCCAACTTTGTAGGCATCTTTAATTTTTCCAGGCTTCCCGCACTTCTAAAGACTCTTATACGCAAATAAAGTATATGTTAGTACAGAAGTTGTAGCTAACAATTGTAATAAGTTTAGACTGAACGAGATGAAATAAGTTATATTTCACGTTATATAGTTATTGTCCTTCGAAACTTTTGACATAATTACAGTGTTTTATGTTAATGTTATGAATATTAAGCATGTCGATGATTATTTACACCTATGGTCGCCTATGGTCGCCAATAACAAACATAAAGAGAGTCGTTGTCTTATTAAAACACATCTTACTTATTTCAAGCGTTTCATTCGAGTAGCCAGGGGTGTTGGGGTATCCCTCCTCCCAACCTCATTAAAATTGCTCATAAGAACGCCCAACTAATCCTCCTCCTCTTCTTACCCGTATACCTTCTGATATTTCTGTAAGTGAAACCCAAATAAACATACGCTATTCTTATAAAGTCTTTTTGGTTACTAAAGGGAGAGAACACTATTTAATTTCATTCGGCGGACTGATTTCGGTGTGAAGTCGGCACACTTTTAGTTGTGTACGGTAATTGCGAATCGAAAGGTCCCTGGTTCATTCTCGGGGGTCTATGTCACTCGGCAAAACTCGGTAGATTCCGGTACAATCTAACCTCGGCTGTATGACGAAATCCGCCATATTGGAACTACTTTAAAGGTCCCGGATGAAAAATGGCTGCGCACATGGTGCCTTGTGTCTTGTAGGAATAGAGATACAATCTTGACAAACGTACATAGCTTTCAATGTCTGAAGCTGTTTGTCTTTCAAGTTTATCCGATCCAATTTGCTTTAAACAGAGGACAACATTGCAACGAAAACTCTACACACTATATAAAAGACGCCATATTGGGAGGTTCTTTGTAAAATCGGCAAGTTTTCCATATTAAAGTAAACCGGTAGCCGCATCGCAAATGTATGAGCGTAGGTACATGCCACTTACTGTCAAACAGCCGAGGCTAGATGTAGAGTACCGGAATCTACCGACGTTTGCCGAGTGGGTCCATGTGATCGCTCTTTTTGTAATGTCAGCTAAGTAATGTCTAAAGTGTTGGTTATTGACTGTTCTTATGTGTGTTATCTAGCATTATATATTTTGGCCAATAGAAACGCAGACATTTCGGTTGACGCCCGCAAGCTGAAGCGCCTTTTCATGTGGTGTCAGATATAAACAGTCCCCAAACCTATCGGACGGTTCAACCAAGTTGTACTGGAATTAGACACACCTCAACCCAGATTCTTAATATTGCATGGCGAAGGCAATGTTTTGGACACGCGGCATGGTGAGGGTATTGTCGAGGACAATCTGCAAAAACTTTTGTTGCTGACTGATTTATGATTCCAGACTAGGATGTCCTTAGAAAGATTTTTTATTGGTCAGATTTTCCAACGACCCAAAACTGCTTTCCAAATATAATGAATTAGTTGAAAAATTTAATACCGGGGCCCGGTTGGGGAGCCGCTTGTCACCAAGGAATTATATTCTATATTGGAGAAGAAGAAGCCTTTCGCAGCCGTCTTGGGTAATGGTTAATTGGAGCTCGTTAATTTATCTTATATTATTACTGTTCAGTGCGTTTTTCCCTTTGTTGGAAAATATCAAATTTCACACGGCTTAATCCAGCGTAATATATATATCCACATTGATTACTTAACTTTTAATTCAGAAACATCTACACTATAGGTAATCTCCCAGCTACGACGCATCGGATTAAAAAATGCGAACACATTAGACGGCGGAGGGCGAGTTATAATGTAATCCGACAGTTAGGCTTGTTTAGCCTACCGTAGAATACACAATAGCGGAAAGTTTAACTTTGAAGAAATATAGACACAATGAAAAGCTGTCAAGAAAAAGCAGCGAGAAGCATTATCCAGTAAATGTAGGTACATAACCGGCATCAAAGATTGGTGGAATTTTACCAATCAAATTAAAATGCAGATCTAAATTTCGTTTTGTTTGTTTTTACTTTCGATGGCCTACAAGTAAAACGAAATTTGGAACTATAAAATGAAACGAAATAGGATCTGTGTTTTGATCAGATTGGAATTTTACTGTAGAACTATCATATCTTTATGGGCGTACTCGATTGAACGTTCCGGAATTAAATTCTCTTAATTCCAAAAATAGTGTCAATCGAGTGAAAAGGAGAATTTCGAAGTACAACGCATGTGCCGACTGCATAAAAATATCTCAACCAATCATGGCAGCTGAAACATATTTATTACTTAAAATACGTCACGATTCCACTCACACCACCTCAGCTGTTGGGACTGGCAGAACTGTAACAGGACTCAATTCCGTGTCACTCGATTGCAATTCTGTCAATTCGGGACGTTCTGGACTGTGAATCGAGCACCCCCATTAAGTACTGAACGGAATTGATCCATTCCTTACTACTATTAGAAATTTAAACTATTACAAAATTATATTTTACAAGAGGTTTCTAATTCGTCCAAATCATCCTCAAAGACTTACGGCTTTGTCGTTGTACAGTTATTTGTATGAGACAAATTAAAGTCCAATCGTTTTGTATTCTAAAGAAGTGTGAGTCAATGTAACACTACAGATAACAGACGATCAGCATAATTGATTATAAAGCGTACGATAATCAGAGAAAATGGGACATGAGTGATGATTATATATGGTATTGTTTATTTATCAGATTATAGCATCTGTAACTTCACTGCACATTTCCTTTGAAGTCACAAAGTTCTGCCGAGTGTTATACACAGATCATGTGTAGCTTGTAAAAAAACATTGAATAAATAAGATGTTTAATGAGATCGTGCCTTAACAGAAGTTTATACAGAGTTGAAACGTCAATATAATATATTATCAAAACCAGCTGAGGTTATTCGTGTGTAGCTTGTAAAGAACATATTGAATAAATAAGATGTTTTAATAAGACCGTGCCCGTGCCTTAGCAGAAGTTTATATAGAGTTGAAACGTCGATATCATGAATGGTCAAAACCAGCAGAGGTCCGAAAGTTCAATGTATATATGTATCGTTCAATTTGATGAAAGGTAAAGATCATCTTGTCACATCTTGATTGGTATAAAGAACAATGAATTGTTTCCCATTATTGATAAACTATTTAATAGCTAAGATGATGATGACATTCAACAAGTAAAGATCAATCGATTTGTTTTTTTTTTATTATTTTAGAAGAAGTGGTAGTCTATTAGATTGATTGACATAAACCACGGATGCCGTATTTAATGACTAGCATATTATCACAGGCACTTGGAGGGATTAAAATAAAACTTCTTACTACTGCTTGACTATATATACTATTCAAAAAAAGTAGGGGATATTTGATTTTTAAGTGTTATTAAAGTCGCCTAATGAAACTGACGAAGACACAAATGACAAAATGAAATGAAGTTCACATTCATCGATTTATTCCAAATGATCGTTAGACTAAGTAAGGCACAGACTGACCATTATAAGGGTAAAATGATACCCGGGGTCAAACAGCAAAGTTACCACAGCTTCACAACAAAGTCAGTAACGGGTAAATCCTCCTCTGTTTGCCAAACAAGCATTGATCCGACGTGGCATACTCCTAATGAGACGTCTAAGGTCAGTTTGGTCCAGATTGTCCCATTCCTGTTGCAACGCAGCAGCAAGTTCTTGGATATTGGCAGGACGTTGTTGACGTTGACGTAACCTCTGTCCAAGCATGTCCCAGACATGCTCGATGGGGGAGAGGTCGGGACTCAGTGCTGGCCAAAGTAATGTGGTGATGTTCTGTTGTTGGAGGTAACCTGTAACGATCCTGGCCCTGTGACATCTTGCGTTGTCATCCTGGAAGATGAAACGGCGGCCATGACGTCGTGCGAACGGCACAACATGGACTGCCAAGATGTTGTCCCGGTAGTACTGGCCTGTAACATGCCCTGCAACAACATGTAAAGCCGTTCTTCCAGCAACAGTGATGCCCCCCCACACCATAACAGAACCACCCCCAAATCGATCATGTCTGATGACGTTAACGTCTTGGAAGCGCTCGTTTCGACGACGCCACACCCTCCTACGTCTGTCCAAAAAATCAACAGTGAACCTTGACTCATCTGAAAACATCACATTGCTCCAGCGTCGATTATCCCAGTGTTGACGATCCCTACACCAACGACGTCTTGCCTGAATGTGATGATCTCTCAAACAAGGGATCACGCGAGGGCGTCGGGCGCGAAGGTGACCCCTATGCTGTCGATTCCGAATCGTCTGGCCACTCACTCTCACACCAGTGTCTGTTTGAAGACGAGCGCTGATCTGATTTGCTGTGATGACACGATTTCTCAAGGCCAAGGTACGGATAAATCGATCCTGGGCTTGAGTTGTCGCCCTTGGTCGACCTGAGCGTGGTCTGTCCTGTACAGATTGTGTATCACGGTATCTGGACCATAGCCTGCTTATGACAGACTGAGAAACATTCATCGTCCGCGCCACAACCGCCTGTGTTGTGCCGATCTGTAGCATGCCAAGGGCACGGAACCTTTCATTTTGGGTAAGCCGACGCATATAAAAATTTGTTTTCTGGTCACTAAAACAATTCAACTGATGTTTCCACCCTGGAATTCAATGCCACAATGACTGTAACATTCAAAGTCAGAGTCGTGCAAATCTTGGGTTGGACCCCCATGATGATCCCAAGCATCACCTGCATTCCATGCGGTAGCTATTGGTGCGTTTGGGCGTCACATGTAACTGGAAATGTTTCTTCTGTTAGGTTCTATAGTGACTTTTTTCGTAGTCATTTGCATATTTTAGTATTATGCCCCCAAATCAAATATCCCCTACTGTTTTTGAATAGTATAGTATAGTATAGTATAGTATAGTAGAATGTATTTCAGACGCCATCTTTGTTTGGGGTCTGTAACCTACACTGTAACAAAAATATCCGTGAAAAAACCGAAAAAATTCCGGAAACAAAAATTACCAGGAAAATTTTTATCCGTATTTGTTTTTCCTGTAATTTACAGAAATTCCCTCAATTAACATAAATTCCATTTTCAAATCAATATTTCATAGAATGTGCGAAATAGCTTTATTTAACGTCCACTGCGCTGTACAGTCCCGGGCCTGTGGTGACACAGACTTCACTCATATTTGAAAACAATTGGGAATGCAACCCAAAGAAATAATTATATAATGTCAGCATGAGTCATGATCTATTATATGTTGCAAGAATTACGAATGCAAGCATATTGTTGTATAAATTCGGTTTTACAAGTAACCACACCGTTAACAAACTGATCCCGCAGTGAATATTCGCTTGGCCGCTACAATCACTGATAAGCATGACATCGACGGGGCTTAATGAGTACGGCATATTAACTTTTTTACTCCGACAAATTAAATTCTCAAACATTTTTTTGAGGTAAAAGAAAAATAAATAAAGGCGTTTGAAGTATTTGTAGTTAAACAATATTTCCTATTTAGTGTAAATGGGTATTGAAATGAGTAAAATGCATCATTTTGCCCGAAGCAGTTAGGTGTTAAGTAAACAATGCACAAGCCGTTGAGCCAATGACTACGAGGCGTGCAAGTCAACGCACGTGTTTTAGACAGCCATCCGTTACAGGGATAATTCGTTAGTAATTCTCTGTGAAACAGGTTGCACCGTTAAATGTATCAGAGAAGTGGGCCTAGTTCAAAAAACTAAATAAATAAAGAGGATTGAAGTATATTGAATGCATTTAGGACACACATTACAACCGTCACAGAAACAAACAAAACTGAATACAAAGAAGCAAAGGAATATAGACTATCTATATGACTGAGTGGCGTGACGTGAATCTGCCGTAATAGTTGTTATGACGTAGTGGTTTAGAAGGTGCAATTTCCCGATAAGGGAGAGATGTTAAGACCACCACTATGTGGAATACATATATTTTATAATAATGACTAAACAGAGATATATTGTCTATTACAGGTAATAGTAATGGAGCATTTAAGAAATATCATACATAAATAACATATAAATAAAATCGTGTTTAACGCCCTACCGTTCTGCACCTAACCTGAGCTAATAAAGACGGGCATATCCCATACAGTGTGCTAAGAGAGAAATTCTGACGGGCAGCGGCGCTACGACCTACTCTAAGGATCTTTTACGTGCACGCCAATCTGTACAAGGGACGTTGGTTTTTCGTCCCACCCGAACGACTAGACAGCTCTCCTTGCCAGGCCCGTCCTGCATCACTGACTATGGGAAACCATCCCGGAAATCTGAATGAACTTTCTCGGCCAATGCAGGGATCGAACATCCGACCTCAAGGCAATCGAGCCAGCGTCTTACCCACTTGGCCACGGTGACCCCAAAACAAGACATGAATCGAGACTTATATTGAATGTACATATATATATATATATCTATAGGAGTCTTTTGTATCTGTCTGGTTGATTTGTCCGGTTGAAATGAGTGTCATCTTTATATACAGACAGAAGCAATAATTCACGACGTTGCAATCCGATATGCACGAATATCGACAGGGACCAAGATCTTTGGGTTATAAACATGCATTTCAAGTTTCATCAAAATCATCGGGTGCACATTGTGACCTCTAGAGTGCTAAAAACGTGATTTGTCGTACAATTAGGGCCCATAATCCATGGCGTAGAGTCCGATACATGCAAATATCAAAAGGAACCGAGCTCGTTGGGGATAGGTCTATATTTCAAGTTTTGTCAAAATCGGATAAAAAGTGTGACCTCGAGAGTATCTACAAAAAATTGTGGACGGACGGACATTGGCGACGGCATAATACGTCTATATGAAAATTCGGGCGTATAAAAATATGTCTTTGACCTTATGCAGATGCATGTTCCCGCGCGTAACCTCCCGTCAAATATACTTTGTCAGTTGTGTTGCCCAAGATCAAAGTAAAAATAATTGTGAACTAGACCTGCATGCAGGAATGACGGGTTTCACTGGTGCCATGTTACCTTTGAACTTGAACTTGTGTCACTTTCGGTGCCACGTTACCCTTGAACATATATCACTTCCGGTACCAATGAAACCAATATACAGGTTTCCACATAAGCATTGCACACATCAAATAAAATGGAAACAGAATCAAACAAATCCAGCAATATAATTTCATTTTATACATTTGTTACATGTAATTGATCCTGACGAAATTAAAGTACTTCCGGTGATAATGTAAATGTTCTATTAGTTTTATGAAATCAGAAATGGCATAAGGCATCACATGGTGAAAATCTTATGTGAATCGAATAATAATTGCCACTTTTATAGACCAAAAACCTTGAAAAGTGACGTGTAGAAAATAGTCTATTTCTCGGCAACCGTACAAGTTAGAAACCATTTTTTGGTATTTATATGACCGTATGGGTTTAATCTATTTGTTGATTGGAATCAAATATCATAATTGTATAAACATTACAAATCAGACTCATTTGAATAAAATATCTGTTTTGAAGGCTAAAAATACAGTTTTTGCCAAAATGAAGTTACTTCCGGTGATAATGAAAACGTTAAATTAGTTTTATAACATCGTCTATGACATTAGGCTTCAAAGGGTGAAAATTTTATGAACATCGAATAATAATTGACACTTTTATGGGCCAAAAACCTTCAAAAGTGACTTTTAGAAAATCGCCTATATCTCGGCAACCGAACAAGTTAGAAATAATTTTATGATATCTATTTGACCGTGTGAGTTTCGTTAATATGTGAATTTAAACCAAAAGTTAATTTTATTATTACATGTGACATAATTCTTGGATGAAAAAAAATATCGATTTTAAAAGTTAAAAATTGAGTTTTTGACCAAATGACGTCACTTCCGGTGTCAATTTTAAATTATAATCAACTTGATATGACGCATACTTGCTTTTTGAATCAAATGATGTCACTTTTGCGAATATCCATTAATAATTGACTATTTTACAGGCAAAAAAAGGAAAAAAGTGACTTATGCAAAACTGCCCATTTCTCGGCAACTGCTTATATTAGAAACTAATTTTAACATACATTCTCTTCGTATGGATTATAGCTACAAGTTTATAAAAGTTACGAGGAAATATTTTAAAATCTGAAAAGCCTGAATAGGTTGTAAATAGGTCAATTTTACACCATTTTTAGCCTCTTAATCGAATTTTCTCGAAAATGAAATCTAAATTAAAAAAACTGCTTCCTACATTTTTTGCGCCTTGAAAGGGCACACTCTTTGAGTCAAATAATTTTTCCGAAAAATAATATTTGTTTTCGAAGAAGGAAAATAACTGTCAAAATTGTAGTTTTTAGTAAAATTATGCCACTTCCGGTGCCGATAGATAACACTTTCGGTAATCAAAAAAATGACAATTGATACAACGAAGCATATGAACTTTGTATTATACAAATCGAACAATAAAAAATTAATCTAGGACTGAAAAACTGAATTAGCCAATGGCGGCCAAGGAAAATTACTGAGACAAAATATTTTAACATTTTTGCGCTAGTCAGGTGACTCTTTAATTCTGTGCACAACACGACTAAAAAATATTTATAAATAAAAAAGTTTTTTGTAAAATTTTAAATTTTCGAAATTTAGCGCCTAATATCTTCGAAGATTTGCCGAAAATCAAAAATCGAAAGTAGCGTAGCTATGTGCCCTGTCTCCGGCTATGCCAAAATGTATCGAAAGTTAAAATCCAATGATTATTGTTAAAATTACAGCAATATTTTCAAAAACGATAACTTCGGTGATTTCGGACATTTCGCATAGTCGCAGAACGTTCAAAATAGCTTTATCCTCTAAGTCACACCCACTTTCCCAGTAAAACCGAAGAAATCGTAACGATGCGACACGTAGCTGCTGAGATCTATTCAAATTGGAATCTGAATAATAATAATAATAATAATAATAACTAGACCTGCATAGCAGTGCTGAATCGGCTTTCAGGGTCCTTTAGATCATTGCCATGCTTTTAAATTTACCTTTATACCCTAAACGACCGATAGGACTCGGGGTAACAGAAGTTTAAGAAGTGAAATAGAAGTAGTTTTCGAGATAAACGAGTTTGAAAAGGCTCCAAAAAAAGAGGAAAATACTATATTTTCGGCATCTCATAATCTATTGCCTAACCATCGAATTTGTATCTTTCTGATATCATATAAAAGTCCAAAAAGGAAAATACTAGATCTTCAGCGTCCCGTAATATTTGTCATTGAACACGCCATCTTGAGTCGGATCGCGCAAAATCTAATTTTGGAGTAAAATTTTATTTTGAAGTCTAAAAATACGGTTTTTGCAAATATGACATTACTTCCGGTGATAATGGAAATGTTAAATCAGATCATTGCAATCATAAATGGCATAAGGCATCACATGGTGAAAATTGTATGAAAATTGAATAATAATTGACACTTTTATAGACCAAAAAGCTTGAAAAGTGACTTGTAGAAAATCGTCTATTTCTCGGCAACCGTACAAGTTAGAAACTTTTTTGTGGTATCTGTATGATGGTATGGGTTCATGCTATTCGGTGATGGGATTCAAATATCATAATTTTAAAAATATTATAAACAAGATTCATTTGAATAAAATATTTGTTTTCTAGGTTAAAAATACAGTTTTTGCCAAAATGACGTCATTTGCGGTCACAGTGAAACTGTAAAATTGGCTTAACCTAGTCCAAATTGGCATTAGGCATCGAATGAAAAAAATTATTGAAAATCGGATAATAATTTACTATTTTACAGGCAAAATAACGTGAAAAGTGTTGCATGCAAAATTACATATTTCTCGGCAACTGCTCATGTTACAAACTATTTTACGCATACATTCTCTTCGTCTGGATTATGGCTACGAGTTTATGAAAGTTACGAATAAATAGTTCAAAATATAAAGACGTTGAATGGGTTGTAATAACTGAATTTTACCCTTTTTTTTTTACATTTTATTCGAAATTGCCCGAAAATGAAATTGAAATTTAAGAATCTCAGCCAAACATTTTATGCGCCTTTACAGGGCGCATACTTTTTGTTATATCAGTTTTCGAAAAAAATAATATTTGCTGTCAAAAAGTGGTACTTAACTCTCAAAATTGTAGTTTTTGTTAATATTACGCCACTTCCGTTGCGTACAGAAAAATGTCACCGTAACAAAAAATATTACAATTGACATTACGAATCATATGCACTTTGTTTTATACAAATCGAACAATAAATAATTAATCTAGATACGAAAAACTAAATTAGCCAATGGCGACTAAAGAAAATTACTGAGACAAAATTCTTTCTCACTTATGCTCAAATAGGGTGTTACTTTAACTCTGTGTAAACTACCATCAAAAAATATTCATAAATAAAAAAGTTTTCTGTAAAAAAAAATCAATATATCGGAGATTTTTTCGACTACTTCCGGTTTTTCGATCATTGTCGGAATTGCTTTAACAAGTTGATTAGATACTTAACTTCCTGTAGCAGAAATATCAGAAACATTCATTAAGTAATTTTTGAAAAAAAGATAAATAAAAGAGCATTTTCAATAATTTAATGATTTTTCAACTTTTTTCAAAGATTGAGGTCATTTTTGGACCGCCTATAATATTGCAACGCTTTTATTATTAAATGCACACGCTAGACCACCGATAGGACTCTGAGTAAAAAATGTTTAAGAAAAATCGTAGGCGTCGTTTTCGAGAAAAAGGCGTCTCAGAATGCTCCAAAACGGAAAATACTTAGTTTTCGGCGTACCGTAATTTATTTCCTAAGAATCAAATTCGTGTTATTTAGATGTTATACGATCGTCTATTAATGGAACTATCCAAAGACACTTTAATTGTTTTGGTCCGCTAATATGTGACGGAGAATTCGAACTTTTGGCAAGAGCTCCAATTTTTTTTCATCTTTTTTACATTTTTCTTTGTTTTTTGAACTACTTCCGGTATACGAATCATTGTCGAGTAGTTTTCACATCCAGTTTTGGAGTTTGCATGGGAACAGGGCTCTCTAATGATATACGACACTATACGATCAAATAAAATACTTCTGAGAAATCCTATGTTCAAAAGTGTTAAAAATGTCAAAATGTCAAAATATTGAAAATTAAATTTCAATAACTGCATACATATTATACATCATTAGAATCGTAATTAGGTCAGCTTTTTAAATATATATCTTTTTTTTGAAAATCTCTTAAAATAAAAAAATAGTAGAGCATTTTCCCAAATTTCACGATTTTTCGACTTTTTTCGATTTTCAGTCCCTTTTTTGTCTTATTCCAATAATATAATAGTCTTAATGGATGGATCCATGCTAAAGACTACCGGAAGGACCATCGATAGATAAAGTTTAAGAAAAATCGCTGGAGCAGTTTTCGAAATACAGGCGTCCAAAAACGCTCCAAATCAGAAAATACTTGATTTTCAGCGTGCCATATTTTGCTTCCAGCTCATCGTATCCGTACGAATTGGGTATCATTCAGTGGTCCAATCACCGCTAGACCAAATGATACCTTAATTTGTTTAATCCGTTGATATCGGACGGAGAAATCGTGTTTTTACCCAAGACACCAATTTTTCACGTTTTTTTCAAAATATCGCATATTATTTCGACTACTTCCGGTTTACGGATTGTTGTTGAAATTGCTTTAAACGGTGGTTTGACAATATGGCTTCATGTATCAGGAATTTGAGAAACGTTGATCCGGCCGTAAAACGAAACTTAAGCTCACAAAATGTGAAGAAAATTCGAAAAAAATCGAAAAATAAAGGGCGATAACTCGGAATGAAACTTATATTACTGGAACCAGATTGCCTTCAGGTATCCAAAAATGTAGGTCAAATTTGAAAATTTTGAAAAATAACAAAAATTGTCTCTCAAATAAAATTTTTCATTTTTCGATTGCAAGAAGTCAGCGATGAAGTTTCGAAATATCGAAATTTTCAACTGCTATCGTCCGAGAAAAGACTCAAGGTTTCCGAAAATGTCATTTGTATGAAAATAGATACAGAATTGACGAATCTACGGCCGTTTTTTAATTTTTTGACACAGCACGAAATTCGACCACTTCCGGTCTGCGCAGAAGTTTCAAAAATAGTTTATCAAGTAGCCAACACATGGTTTCCCTATAGAGAATTAGGTCCCAGATCGGTATCTGTTACAGGCGCTGAGAAATAGGCTCCCCCGAAAAATAAAATAATAATAATAAATAATAATAATTTTAGTAAAAACAATAGTCTTTCAGACGAAAGTCTGAAAGCCTAATAACTAGACCTGCATAGCAGTGCTGAATCGGCTTTCAGGGTCCTTTAGATCATTGCCATGCTTTCAAATTTACCTTTATACCCTAAACGACCGATAGGACTCGGGGTAACAGAAGGTTAAGAAGTGAAATAGAAGTAGTTTTCGAAATAAACGAGTCCGAAAAGGCTCCAAAAAAAGAGGAAAATACTACATTTTCGGCATCTCATAATCTGTTGCCTAACCATCGAATTTGTATCATTCTGATATCATATAAAAGTCCAAAAAGGAAAATACTAGATCTTCAGCGTCCCGTAATATTTGTCATTGAACACGCCATCTTGAGTCGGATCGCGCAAAATCTAATTTTGGAGTAAAATTTTGTTTGGAAGTCTAAAAATACGGTTTTTGCAAATATGACATTACTTCCGGTGATAATGGAAATGTTAAATCAGATCATTGCAATCATAAATGGCATAAGGCATCACATTTTGAAAATTTTATGTAAATCGAATAATAATTGCCACTTTTATAGACTAAAAACCTTGAAAAGTGACGTGTAGAAAATCGTCTATTTCTCGGCAACCGTACAAGTTAGAAACCATTTTTTGGTATTTATATGACCGTATGGGTTTAATCTATTTGTTGAATGGAATCAAATATCATAATTGTATAAACATTACAAATCAGACTCATTTGAATAAAATATTTGTTTTGAAGTCTAAAAATACGGTTTTTGCAAATATGACATTACTTCCGGTGATAATGGAAATGTTAAATCAGATCATTGCAATCATAAATGGCATAAGGCATCACATGGTGAAAATTGTATGAAAATTGAATAATAATTGACACTTTTATAGACCAAAAAGCTTGAAAAGTGACTTGTAGAAAATCGTCTATTTCTCGGCAACCGTACAAGTTAGAAACTTTTTTGTGGTATCTGTATGATCGTATGGGTTCATGCTATTCGTTGATGGGATTCAAATATCATAATTTTAAAAATATTATAAAAGAGACTCATTTGAATAAAATATTTGTTTTTTAGGTTAAAAATACAGTTTTTGCCAAAATGACGTCATTTCCGGTAACAGTGAAACTGTAAAATTGGCTTAACTTAATCCAAATTGGCATTAGGCATCAAATAAAAGGAAAATATTGAAAATCGGATAATAATTTACTCTTTTATAGGCAAAATAACTTGAAAAGTGATGCATGCAAAATTGCATATTTCTCGGCAACTGCTCATATTACAAACTATTTTTGGCATACATTCTCTTCGTCTGGATTATGGCTACGAGTTTATGAAAGTTACGAATAAATAGTTCAAAATATAAAGACGTTGAATGGGTTGTAATAACTGAATTTTACCTTTTTTTTTACATTTTATTCGAAATTGCCCGAAAATGAAATTGAAATTTAAGAATCTGAGCCAAACATTTTACGCGCCTTTACAGGGCGCATACTTTTTGCTATATCAGTTTTCGAAAAAAAATAATATTTGCTGTCAAAAAGTGGTACTTAACTCTCAAAATTGTAGTTTTTGTTAATATTACGCCACTTCCGTTGCGTGCAGAAAAATTTCACGGTAACAAGAAAAATTACAATTGAGACCACGGAGCATATGCACTTTGTTTTATACAAATCGAACAATAAATAATTAATCTAGGTACGAAAAACTAAATTAGCCAATGGCGACTAAAGAAAATTACTGAGACAAAATTCTTTCTCACTTCTGCTCAAGTAGGGTGATATTTTAACTCTGTGTGAACTACCATCAAAAAATATTCATAAATAAAAAAGTTTTCTGTAAAAATGTAAAAAAAATTCAAAATATCGGAGATTTTTTCGACTACTTCCGGTTTTTCGATCATTGTCGGAATAGCTTTAACAAGTTGATTAGATACTTAACTTCCTGTACCAGAAATGTCAGAAACATTCATTGAGTAGTTTTCGAAAAAAAGATAAATAAATGAGCATTTTCAACAATTTAATGATTTTTCAACTTTTTTCAAAGATTGAGGTCATTTTTGGACCACCTATAATATTGCAACGCTTTTATTATTAAATGCACACGCTAGGCCACCGATAGGACTCTGAGTAAAAAATGTTTAAGAAAAATCGTAGGCGTCGTTTTCGAGAAAAAGGCGTCTCGGAATGCTCCAAAACGGAAAATACTTAGTTTTCGGCGTACCATAATTTATTTCCTAAGAATCAAATTCGTGTTATTTAGATGTTATACGATCGTCTATTAATGGAACTATCCAACGACACTTTAATTGTTTTGGTCCGCTAATATGTGACGGAGAATTCGAACTTTTGGCAAGAGCTCCAATTCTTTTTTATCTTTTTTACATTTTTTGTCGTTTTTTGAACTACTTCCGGTATACGAATCATTGTCGAGTAGTTTTCTCATCCAGTTTTGGAGTTTGCATGGGAACAGGGCTCTCTAATGATATACGACACTATACGATCAAATAAAATACTTCTGAGAAATCCTATGTTCAAAAGTGTTAAAAATGTCAAAATGTCAAAATATTGAAAATTAAATTTCAATAACTGCATACATATTATACATCATTAGAATCGTAATTGGGTCAGCTTTTTAACTATATATTTTTTTTTTGAAAATCTCTTAAAATAAAAAAATAATAGAGCATTTTCCAAAATTTCACGATTTTTGGACTTTTTTCAATTTTCAGTCCCTTTTTTGTCTTATTCCAATTATATGAAGGTCTTAATGGGTGGATCCATGCTAAAGACTACCGGAAGGACCATCGATAGATAAAGTTTAAGAAAAATCGCTGGAGCAGTTTTCGAGATAAAGGCGTCCAAAAACGCTCCAAAACAAAAAATGCTTGATTTTCAGCGTGTCATATTTTACTTCTGGATCATCGTATCTGTATGAAGTCGGTATCATACGATACTCCAATTCCGATGTAAACAAACGATACCTTAATCCATTTGATCGGTTGATATGGGACGAAGAAATCACGTTTTTCCCAAAGCCCCCATTTTTTGAGTTTTTTTCAAAAAATCAGACATTATTTCGACTACTTCCGGTTTACGGATCGTTGTTGAAATTGCTTTATCCGGATGTCTGACTATATGGCTTTATGTTCCAGAGGTTTCAGAAATATCGTTTTATCCTTTCCAAAAAATATAAGGGGCATAAAATGGGCAGAAAATTCGAAAAAATTCGAAAAATAAAGGGCGATAACTCTGAATGAATCTTATATTACTGGAATCGCTTGGACCTCAGAAATCCAAAAATGTAGGTCAAATTTGCAAACGGCTTTCAGGGTCCTTTATATCATTGCCATGCTTTTAAATTTACCTTTATACTCTAAACGACCGATAGGACTCGGGGTAACAGAAGTTTAAGAAGTGAAATAGAAGTAGTTTTCGAGATAAACGAGTCAGAAAAGGCTCCAAAAAAAGAGGAAAATACTACATTTTCGGCATCTCATAATCTATTGCCTAACCATCGAATTTGTATCATTCTGATATCATATAAAAGTCCAAAAAGGAAAATACTAGATCTTCAGCGTCCCGTAATATTTGTCATTGAACACGCCATCTTGAGTCGGATCGCGCAAAATCTAATTTTGGAGTAGAGGCAAATTAGTAAAAATATTGATGAGATGTTCTCAAAAATGAGTCTATAAATATACTATCTATCGACACAAAAGATCAAAATAGCAATAAAAGATTTTAGAACACTTTATTTGAACGTTTTGTAAGAGTACCGTATTTTTAAATCTGTCCTATTTCTTAGAATTCTCGGCGAAATTAGTTATGTTTCTTCGCTCGCTATGGAACGACCGATCATTCCTCTTGCATAATAAATGGCATCGTTGTAAAACAGAGAATCTGCAGATGTCAAATATTATCAAAATATTATCGCTGAATTGATTTTGACGGACACGCTCGAGTTTTAAAACCCCTAGAAAATATAAACAAACACCATGTGACCATGCTGTCTAACCAACTCATTTGCTGATTGGCCCAGACATCGCGTGCAAAGCATTATGATTACGTGGCTGACTGAGCGGGCGATAAATATTTGGTTTAGGCAATAATGTTTTTGCGTACCTACATGCGATTCACTCTGATAAGTGACCGAAAAAAATTTAATTCTGATCGTATACAGATTGCCGTTGAGTGTTAATCAAAACCATGTAGCTGATTATGTAAATTAATCGGCAAGCGGGTGTGTGTCGTTGAGTAATAATAATCAACTGTCACAGGTCAATGATAAAGCCGTCGACAACTCATTATTTACTGCGAATAATATCTCATACCATCTTTAAAAAATAATTTATAGGCCTTAAATGGAAATAAAAATGGCCAATAATTTTCTTTTCGAGGGGAATTTTATCGATAGCTGAATTCTGTTAACTGTCGCTTCTTCATACGGCATGTAAAATAAGGAATGGGTATTGGATATCAATGTTCTTATCACCATGGGTCGAAAAAATGAGAACGACCAACGAGCCGAAATGCGACGATTCTCGAACCTACCATTGCTTAATTACATCAAAGCCAAAATGCACGAAAGTGAACGTAAGCTTTACTTGGCTATTAAATTGACAGCTATCTATAGGGACTCATATTTTGATAACGTTACGGTATCTGAAAATACTATACTACGTACACCCAAAACCTTATTTTAATTCACGCGTTAAATGAACACAAGTACAACTGTGGCGGCTGCTTTGATGATTACCCAATCAACAATAATCTTAATCTCCTATCCACTAGCTGGCACTAAGGTGCTAATTAGTTGATGAGATTAACTTCAGTTAATCCTACCAAAGTTATAATATACAAATTACTACTAATGTATAGATTGTTCTTCAGTATAACACTATGATGTTATGGATTTTTCGTTACGAAAAGAGCACCCTTGCAATATTCAGATTTGTCAGCATAATTCATCCCTTGTCAAAGGTGTAGGGATGGTGCCCTAGAATAGTAAATCAGAGTAGATGTGAAACCGAGGTCCTATGTACACATGTTTAAGGAGGGGAGGGGATGTCCAAATGTACATGACAAGGACAAGGTTGCCAGTCCAACCTGCTGCATTTCCTCCACAGCACTGAATCGGCTTTTAGGAATCAGACAGGAAATACGTCATACAATAGCCGATCTATCCAGCTACCAAACGATACTGTATTTTTTTATGATTCAATGACACCCTCTATCAGACATGTAAAAGTAATATTTGCTTGCGAAAAGATCGGTCAAAATTGTAAAATCGGGCAAAATTACGTCACATCCGGTGCCAAAAGAAATCATTATCGACAGCAAATAAGTTGAGAATTTGCAACATGAAACATAGAAACATACAAACTTTGTTTTATACGTATCAGGCAATAAACACTAAACCTAGATCCCATAAACTGAAATTAAAAAGGTGAAAAAACTTAAAAAGTGAGAAAATTGGTTATTTCTCGACATGGGAATATGCTAGAAGCAATTTTTTGACATCAATATGATTGTATTGATCCAATCTAAATGACCATTATAATCAAACATTATAACGTTAAACAAAAAAAAAATATAATACACTTAAAAAAAATATTTGTTTTGAAGTCTAAAAATACGGTTTTTGCAAAAAAGACATGACTTCCGGTGATAATAAAAATCTTAAATTAGTTTAATGCAATCATAAATGACATAAGGCATCAAATGGTGAAAATTGTATGAAAATTGAATAATAATTGACACTTTTATAGAGCAAAAAGCTTGAAAAGTGACTTGTAGAAAATCGTCTATTTCTCGGCAACCGTACAAGTTAGAAACTTTTTTGTGGTATCTGTATGATCGTATGGGTTCATGCTATTCGGTGATGAGATTCAAATATCATAATTTTAAAAATATTATAAAAAAGACACATTTGAATAAAATATTTGTTTTTTAGATTAAAAATACAGTTTTTGCCAAAATGACGTCATTTCCGGTAGCAGTGAAACTGTAAAATTGGTTTAAACTAGTCCAAATTGGCATTAAGCATCGAATGAAAAAAAATATTGAAAATCGGATAATAATTTACTCTTTTATAGGCAAAATAACGTGAAAAGGGATGCATGCAAAATTGCATATTTCTCGGCAATTGCTCATATTACGAACTAATTTTTGCATACATTCTCCTCGTCTGGATTATTACTACGAGTTTATGAAAGTTACGAATAAATAGTTCAAAATATGAAGACGTTGAATGGGTTGTAAATAACTGATTGTTACACTTTTTTTTACATTTATTCGAAATTGCCCGAAAATAAAATTGAAATTAAAAAATCTTAGCTAACGATTTATGCCCCTTTACAGCGCGCATTCTTTTTCCTATATCAGATTTCGAAAAAAATAATATTTGCTTTCAAAAAGTGGTACTGAACTGTCAAAATTGTAGTTTTTGTTAATATTACGCCACTTCCGTTGCGTGCAGAAAAAATTCACGGTAACAAAAAAAATTACAATTTAGACCACGGAGCATATGCACTTTGTTTTATACAAATCGAACAATAAATAATTAATCTAGGTACGAAAAACTAAATTAGCCAATGGCGACTAAAGAAAATTACTGAGACAAAATTCTTTCTCACTTCTGCTCAAGTAGGGTGATACTTTAACTCTGTGTAAACTACCATCAAAAAATATTCATAAATAAAAAAGTTATCTGTAAAAATGTAAAAAAAATTCAAAATATCGGAGATTTTTTCGACTACTTCCGGTTTTAGATCATTGTCGGAATAGCTTTAACAAGTTGATTAGATACTTAACTTCCTGTACCAGAAATGTCAGAAACATTCATTGAGTAATTTTCGAAAAAAAGATAAATAAAAGAGCATTTTCAATAATTTAATGATTTTTCAACTTTTTTCAAAGATTGAGGTCATTTTTGGACCACCTATAATATTGCAACGCTTTTATTATTAGATGCACACGCTAGGCCACCGATAGGACTCTGAGTAAAAAATATTTAAGAAAAATCGTAGGCGTCGTTTTCGAGAAAAAGGCGTCTCAGAATGCTCCAAAACGGAAAATACTTAGTTTTCGGCGTACCATAATTTATTTCCTAAGAATCAAATTCGTGTTATTTAGATGTTATACGATCGTCTATTAATGGAACTATCCAACGACACTTTAATTGTTTTGGTCCGCTAATATGTGACGGAGAATTCGAACTTTTGGCAAGAGCTCCAATTTTTTTTCATCTTTTTTACATTTTTTGTCGTTTTTTGAACTACTTCCGGTATACGAATCATTGTCGAGTAGTTTTCGCATCCAGTTTTGGAGTTTGCATGGGAACAGGGCTCTCTAATGATATACGACACTATACGATCAAATAAAATATTTCTGAGAAATCCTATGTTCAAAAGTGTTAAAAATGTCAAAATGTCAAAATATTGAAAATTAAATTTCAATAACTGCATATATATTATACATCATTAGAATCGTAATTAGGTCAGCTTTTTAAATATATATCTGTTTTTTTAAAATCTCTTAAAATAAAAAAATAGTAGAGCATTTTCCAAAATTTCACGATTTTTGGACTTTTTTCGATTTTCAGTCCCTTTTTTGTCTTATTCCAATTATTGGAAGATTGTAATGTATTGCTTCATGCTAAAGACCATCGAAGGGTCTCTTAATAGAGAAAGTTTAAGAAAAATCGCTGGAGCAGTTTTCGAGATAAAGGCGTCCAAAAACGCTCCAAATCAGAAAATACTTGATTTTCAGCGTGCCATATTTTGCTTCCAGCTCATCGTATCCGTACGAATTGGGTATCATTCAGTGGTCCAATCACCGCTAGACCAAATGATACCTTAATTTGTTTAATCCGTTGATATCGGACGGAGAAATCGTGTTTTTACCCAAGACACCAATTTTTCACGTTTTTTCAAAATATCGCATATTATTTCGACTACTTCCGGTTTACGGATTGTTGTTGAAATTGCTTTAAACGGTGGTTTGACAATATTGCTTCATGTATCAGGAATTTGAGAAACGTTGATCCGGCCGTAAAACGAAACTTAAGCTCACAAAATGTGAAGAAAATTCGAAAAAAATCGAAAAATAAAGGGCGATAACTCGGAATGAAACTTATATTACTGGAACCAGATTGCCTTCAGGTATCCAAAAATGTAGGTCAAATTTGAAAATTTTGAAAAATAACAAAAATTGTCTCTCAAATAAAATTTTCCATTTTTCGATCGCAAGAAGTCAACGATGAAGTTTCGAAATATCGAAATTTTCAACTGCTATCGTCCGAGAAAAGACTCAAGGTTTCCGAAAATGTCATTTGTATGAAAATAGGTACAGAATTGACGAATCTACGGCCGTTTTTTAATTTTTTGACACAGCACAAAATTCGACCACTTCCGGTCTGCGCAGAAGTTTCAAAAATAGTTTATCAAGTAGCCAACATATGGTTTCCCTATGGAAAATTAGGTCCCAGATCGGTATCTGTTACAGGCGCTGAGAAATAGGCTCCCCCGAAAAATAAAATAATAATAATAAATAATAATTTTAGTAAAAACAATAGTCTTTCAGACGAAAGTCTGAAAGCCTAATAATAATAATAACTAGACCTGCAAGCAGCACTGAACCGGCTTTCAGGAATCATACAGGAAGTTTCTTATACCATAGCCGATCCATTGAGCTACCAAACTATACTTTAGTTGTTTTGCTTCAGTGACACCCTCTATCATATGTAAAAGTAATATTTGCTGGCGAAAAGACCGGTCAAAATTGGAAATTATGGCAAAATTACGTCACTTCCGGTACCGAAAGAAATTTTTATAGGTGAAAAATAAGTCGAAAATTCTCAACACACAAAATACAAACTTTGTTTTATACATATTGGGCAATAAATAATTACCCTATAACCCATAAACTGAAATTAAGAAGGTAAAAAACTTAAAAGTGACCCTGGGAAAATTGGCTATTATTCGACAAGGGAACATGCTAGAAGGCTTTTTTTGATATCAATATGATGGTATTGATTCAATCTTACTGCCCATTAGAGTCAGACGTTATAAAGTTAAACGAATAATGAATATAAATCACTTCAAAAAAATGTTTGTTTTGAAGGCTAAAAATACGTTTTTTGCAAAAATTACATTACTTCCGTTGATATTGAAAATGTTAACTTGGTTCATAGAAGTCATAAATGGCATAAGGCATCAAATGGTAAAAGAATTATAAAAATCGAATAATAATTGACACTTTTATAGACCAAAAACCTTGAAAAGTGACTTATAGAAGATCGCCTATTTCTCTGTAACCGTTCAAGTTAGAAACCATTTTGTGGTATCTGTATGGTCGTATGGCTTCATTCTATTCGTTGATGGGAATCAAATATCATAATTTTAAAAATATTATAAGGGAGACTGATTTAAATAAAATATTAGTTTTTTAGGTTAAAAATACAGTTTTTGCTCAAATGACGTCATTTCCGGTCACAGTGAAAATGTAAAATTGGCTTGACCTAGTCCAAATTGGCATTAGGCATCAAATGGAAAAAAAATATTGCAAATCGAATAATAATTCACTCTTTTATAGGCAAAATAACGTGAAAAGTGATGCATGCAAAATTGCATATTTCTCGGCAACTGCTCATATTACAAACTAATTTTCGCATACATTCTCTTCGTCTGGATTATTGCTACGAGTTAATGAAAATTACAAATAAACATTTCAAAATATGAAGACGCTGAATGAATTGTAAATAACTAAATTTTACACTTTATTTTACATTTTATTCGAAATTGCCCGAAAATGAAATTGAAATTTAAAAATATGAGCTAAGGATTTTGTGCACCTTTGCAGGGTGCATCCTTTTAGTTATATCAGTTTTGAAAAGAAATAATATTTGCTTTCAAAAAGTGGTACCGAACTGTCAAAATTGTAGTTTTTGTTAATATTACGTCACTTCCGTTGCCGACAGAAAAATTTCACATTAACTAAAAAAATTACAATTGGGACCACGGAGCATATGAACTTTGTTTTATACAAATCGAACAATAAATAATTTTTCTGGGTACGAAAAACTAAATTAGCCGATGGCGGCTAACGCAAATTACCGAGACAATTTTTTTTCTCATTTCTGCTCAAGTAGGGTGATATTTTAACCCTGTGTAAAATATCATCAAAAAATATTCATAAATAAAAAAGATTTTCGTAAAAAAAATAATTTTTTCCAAAATATTGGACATTTTTTCGACTACTTCCGGTTTTACGATCGTTGTTGTGATAGCTTTACGAAGTTCTTTGGATACTTAACTTTCTGTAACAGAAGTGTCAGAAACATCCATTGAGCAGTTTTTGAAAAAAAGATAAATTAAAGAGCGTTTACAAAAATTTAACGATTTTTCAATTTTTTTCAAAGTTTGATGCCATTTTTGGACCACCTATATTATTTCAATGCTTTTCATTTTGGATTCACTATATAGACAACCGATAGGACTTTGAGTAAGAAAAGTTTAAGAATAATCTGCGGTGTCGTTTTCGAGAAAAGGGCGTCTCAGAATGTTAAAAAATCGGAAAATACTAGATTTTTGGCATACAATAATTTATTTTCTTACCATCGATATCGTATTATTTAGATACCATGTGATGGTCCATTAATGGGGCTATCCACCGACACTTTAGTTCTTTTGGTCCGCTATTACCTAAGGGAGAAATCAAGTTTTTCGCAAGTGCGCCAATGTTTTTAACCTTTTTTTTTTCATTTTTTGAATACTTCCGGTATGGTTATTATTGTCGGTATAGTTTTGATAACCGGTTTGGGCACTAAAATAGCCACAGGGCTCTGTAATGATATATTACATTATCTGATCAGATAAAATGCCCCTGAGAAATCCTAGGTTCAAAAGTGCCAAAAATGCAAAAAATTTAAAATATCGAAAATTAAATTTCAATAACTACATACATATTATACATCGTTAGAATCGTAATTAGGTCAGCTATCTGAATATACAATCTTTTTTTGAAAATCTCTTAAAATAAAAAAATAGCAGAGCATTTTCCAAAATTTCACGATTTTTCGACTTTTTTCGATTTTCAGTCCGTTATTTCACCTATTCCAGATATTTCAAAGTCTTATTGGGTGGCTTCATGCAAAATACCTCCGAAAGGACTCTCGATAGAAAAAATTACAAAAAAAGTTGCGGTTAAGTTTTCGAGATACAGGCGTCCAAAAACGCTCCAAATCACAAAATACTTGATTTTCAGCGTGCCATATTTTGCTGCCTGCTCATCGTATCCGTATGAATGGGGTATCATACGATAGCACAATCCTAGTGCAGTCCAATGGTACCCTAATTTCTTTAATCCATTGATATCGGGCGGAGAAATCGCGTTTTTCCCCAAAATATCCATTTTTTGCATTTTTTTCAAAATATTGCACATTATTTCGACCACTTCCGGTTTAAGGATTCTTGTCGAAATTGCTTTATACGTTGGTATTGGACTATAACGTCATGTTCCACAAGTTTCAGAAACGTCAATTCTACCATAAAACGAAACCCGAGCTGACAAAATGGGAAGAAAATTCGAAAAAAATCGAAAAATAAAGGGCGATAACTCGGAATGAAACTTATATTACTGGAATCGGATGGACTTCAGGTATCCAAAAATGTAGGTCAAATTTGAAAATTTTGAAAAATGACAAAAATTGTCTCGTAAACAACATGTTTTCAATTTTCGAACGATAAAAGTCATAGACGAATGTTCGAAATTGAAAAATGTGAGATAGCCATTGTCTCAGAAAAGATTCAGGGATTCCAAAAATGTAATTTGTTTGAAAACGGTTAAAGAATTGACGAAACTATGGCCGATTTTCAATTTTTAGACAACGTGCAAAGTTCGGTCACTTCCGGTATGCGCAGAAATTTCAAAAATATTTTATCAAGTAGCCACCACATGGTTTCCCAATAGAAAATCTAATTCCAGATCGATATCTGTTTTCGATCATGGAGATCTAGGCCCCCGCGGTAAATAATAATAATAATAATAATAATAATAATAATTTTAGTAATCTCAATAGGCTTTCAGACGAAAGTCTGAAAGCCTAATAACTAGACCTGCAAGCAGCACTGAACCGGCTTTCAGGAATCATACAGGAAGTTCATTATACCATAGCCGATCCATTGAGCTACCAAACTATACTTGAGTTGTTTGCTTCAGTGACACCTGTCATATATAAAAGTAATATTTGCTGGCGAAAAGACCGGTCAAAATTGTAAATTATGGCAAAATTACGTCACTTCCGGTGCCGAAAGAAATTTTTATAGGTGAAAAATAAGTCGAAAATTCGCAACATACAAAATACAAACTTTGTTTTATACATATCGGGCAATAAATAATCAACCTATAACCCATAAACTGAAATTAAGAAGGTATAAAACTTAAAAGTGACCCTGGGAAAATTGGCTATTATTCGACAAGGGAATATGCTAGAAGCCTTTTCTTGATATCAATATGATGGTATTGATTCAATCATACTGCCCATTAGAGTCAGACGTTATAAAGTTAAACGAATAATACATATAAATCCCTTCAAAAAAATGTTTGCTTTGAAGGCTAAAAATACGTTACTTCCGGAGATATTGAAAATGTTAATTTAGTTCATAGAAGTCATAAATGGCATAAGGCATCAAATGGTAAAAAAATGATAAAAATCGAATAATAATTGACACTTTTATAGACCAAAAACCATGAAAAGTGACTTATAGAAGATCGCCTATTTCTCTGTAACCGTACAAGTTAGAAACCATTTTGTGGTATCCGTATGGTCGTATGGCTTCATTCTATTCGTTGATGGGAATCAAATATCATAATTTTAAAAATATTATAAGACAGACTCATTTGAATAAAATATTTGTTTTTTAAGTTAAAAATACAGTTTTTGCCCAAATGACGTCATTTCCGGTCACAGTGAAAATGTAAAATTGGCTTGACCTAGTCCAAATTGGCATTAAGCATCAAATGGAAAAAAGATATTGCAGATCGAATAATAATTCACTCTTTTATAAGCAAAATAACGTGAAAAGTGATGCATGCAAAATTGCATATTTCTCGGCAACTGCTCATATTACAAACTAATTTGCGCATACATTCTCTTCGTCTGGATTATTGCTACGAGTTTATGAAAATAACAAATAAATATTTCAAAATATGAAGACGCTGAATGAATTGTAAATAACTGAATTTTACACTTTATTTTACATTTTATTCGAAATTGCCCGAAAATGAAATTGAAATTAAAAAATCTGAGCTAAGGATTTTGTGCACCTTTGCAGGGTGCATCCTTTTAGTTATATCAGTTTTGAAAAAAAATAATATTTGCTTTCAAAAAGTGGTACCGAACTGTCAAAATTGTAGTTTTTGTTAATATTACGTCACTTCCGTTGCCGACAGAAAAATTTCACCGTAACAAAAAAAATTACAATTGGGACCACGGAGTATATGAACTTTGTTTTATACAAATCGAACAATAAATAATTTTTCTGGGTACGAAAAACTAAATTAGCCGATGGCGGCTAACGCAAATTACCGAGACAATTTTTTTTCTCATTTCTGCTCAAGTAGGATGATATTTTTAACCCTGTGTAAAATATCATCAAAAAATATTCATAAATAAAAAAGGTTTTCGTAAAAAAATTAATTTTTTTCAAAATATCGGACATTTTTTCGACTACTTCCGGTTTTACGATCGTTGTCGTGATAGCTTTACGAAGTTCTTTGGATAATTAACTTTCTGTACCAAAAGCGTCAGAAACATCCATTGAGTAGTTTTGGAAAAAAAGATAAATTAAAGAGCGTTTCCAAAAATTTAACGATTTTTCAATTTTTTTCAAAGTTTGAGGCCATTTTTGGACCATTTATATTATTTCAATGCTTTTCATTTTGGATTCACTATATAGACAACCGATAGGACTTTGAGTAAGAAAAGTTTAAGAAAAATCTGCGTCGTCGTTTTCGAGAAAAGGGCGTCCCAGAATGTTAAAAAATCGAAAAATACTAGATTTTTGGCATACAATAATTTATTTCCTTACCATCGAAATCGTATTATTTAGATACCATATGATGGTCCATTAATAGGGCTATCCAGTGACACTTTAGTACTTTTGGTCCGCTATTACCTAAGGGAGAAATCAAGTTTCTCGCAAGTGAGACAATGTTTTTAACCTTTTTTTTCATTTTTTGAATACTTCCGGTATGGTTATTATTGTCAAAATAGTTTTAATAGCCGGTTTGGGCACTAAAATAGCCACGGGGCTCTGTAATGATATATTACATTATCTGATCAGATAAAATGCCTCTGAGAAATCCTATGTTCAAAAGTGCCAAAAATGCAAAAAATTTAAAATATCGAAAATTAAATTTCAATAACTACATACATATTATACATCGTTAGAATCGTAATTAGGTCAACTCTCTGAATATACAACCTTTTTTTGAAAATCTCTTAAAATAAAAAAATAGTAGAGCATTTTCCAAAATTTCACGATTTTTCGACTTTTTTTGATTTTCAGTCCCTTTTTTATCGTATTCCAGACATTTCAAAGTCTTATTGGATGGCATAATTCACAAGACTATCGAATGGACTCTCGATAGAGAAAGTTAAAAAAAAAGTTGCGGTTAAGTTTTCGAGATACAGGCGTACAAAAACGCTCCAAATCAGAAAATACTTGATTTTCAGCGTGCCGTATTTTGCTTCCTGCTCGTCGTATCCGTACGAATTGGGTATCATACGATAGCACAATACTAGTGCAGTCCAATGGGACCCTAATTTGTTTAATCCATTGATATCGGACGGAGAAATCGCGTTTTTCCCCAAAATACCCATTTTTTGCATTTTTTCAAAATATCGGACATTATTTCGACCACTTCCGGTGTACAGATTATTGTTGAAATTGCTTTATTCCATGCAATGGTCATTTGGCTTCATGCCTCAGAAATTTCAGAAACGTCAATTCGGCCATAAAACGAAACCCGAGCTCACAAAATGGGTAGAAAATTCGAAAAAAATCGAAAAATAAAGGGTGATAACTCTGAATAAAACTTATATAACTGGAATCGGATGGACTTCAGGTATCCAAAAATGTAGGTCAAACTTCGAAATTTTGAAAAATAACAAAAATTGTCTCTCAAACAACATTTTTCATTTTTCGATCGCAAGAAGTCAGCGATGAAGTTTCGAAATATCGAAATTTTCAACTGCTATCGTCCGAGAAAAGACTCAGGGTTTCCGAAAATGTCATTTGTATGAAAATAGGTACAGAATTGATGAATCTACGGCCGTTTTTTAATTTTTTGACACCGCACGAAATTCGACCACTTCCGGTCTGTGCAGAAGTTTCAAATATAGTTTATCAAGTAGCCAACACATGGTTTCCCGATAGAAAATTAGGTCCCAGATCGGTATCTGTTACAGGCACTGAGAAATAGGCTCCGGCGAAAAAAAAAATAATAATAATAAATAATAATTTTAGTAATCACAATAGGCTTTCAGACGAAAGTCTGAAAGCCTAACTAGATCTGCAAAGCAGATATTAAAGCTTTCATATTAACAGTCACTTCCTGTCACATGTCATGGGTCATGTAAATAATGTCATCAACAAAAAAAAAATCATTAAAATCGGTCAAAATATAGCGAAATTTTTATGATTTTTCAATCGTAAACAACTTTATCGGCACGAAAAACATCAAAGACAAAATTCGAAAATGTGACATTTTCAAATAAAAACATTTCCACCCTGATCCCGGCTATCCAGAAATGTATTCATTTTGGAAATAGGAGACATATTCTCCAAACTACGGCCTATTGCTTTCATTCACGTGCTCGTTAATGTCGATTTTTCACCTTTTCTCATATTCAGTTCGAAATGGTGACCATCACGTGACCGAAATCAAAATTCTGATCCGATAGATTTTTAGGCATTCCTTCAAGGATTCCGAAAATGTAACTCCCATGTCTGTAAGTAAAATATCGCAAAAGCCTTTGTGATTTTTCACGTTTCAAGATGGCGGCACTTCCGGTTCGATCCACAAACTCAATATTTTGTGTACGAATCAGTATTTACTTATCTAGAATCTAAAAAAAGAATCAGGTCATTCTGACCTATATTTCTTCGATTTTTTTGAAAACTTTGATCCCTAATTTCACCAAGGGGAGACAATTTAGAAAATTTCTAAGGACATCTTTAAAGTTGCATCGGTAAGATCTACTTACATACTAAATTTCATGAAAATCGTACAACTATTAAAGAAGTTGTTAAGTTGGTCTCAACTTCCGGTTCGAAATCACAGCGACGAATTTTCGAAATTCGAAAATCTGAAACTGCAGTTGAAAATGATTTTTGTCAGGGTACTCAAAGAAAAAAGAATTAGTAAAACAGGTCAAATAGTCACAGAGTTACAGTAATGCAGGTCAAATTCACTCGTTCGTAAAATTCGGAGATTTCGAATGCTTTAAACGTTTTGAAAATATATTTAATCAATACTCACCACCCATTTTTGGGTGGGTAGGTCAAAGTTTCAGAAACATCCTATGGTTAGATTCTGAGAAATCCGATTTGCAGTAAACACATGTTGACTTTACGAGAAAGACCTTAAAACATGCTCTAAATTGTAAAAATACGACTCTTTGGATTTTCAATCTCTTTTTTTCGGCTACCCCGGACATTTAAGAAAAAATGATACAATGATTTCACACAACAGGTTAGCTATTAGACTCTCGATTGACAAGAGTTTCATCGCCCTCCCTTCATTATAACCAAAGTTATCGTGCCCTAAAGAATCAACAAATCAGCTTGCTTATCTCTGCTTACCCTAGGCAGAAAATGCTTATCTTTGAACTCAATCAAGACAGTGACCTAGTGAACGTCTACACCAAGTTTGAACATTCTAGCTCAATTAGAAGGAGAGTTATTGTGTTCCAAATTCTCGGCCCTTCAAATTGCTTCTATTTTTCATTTTCACTTCAAAATGGCGACTATCAATTGACCTAAATCAAAATTCTACTCCGAACGTTTTTTAGGCCATCCTTGAAGGATTCAGAAAATATAACTCCCGTGTCTGTAAGTAAAATAGCAAAAAAGCCTTTGTGATTTTTCACGTTTCAAGATGGCGGCACTTCCGGTTCAATCCACAAACTCAATATTTTGGGTACGAATCAGTATTTAGTTATCTAGTATCCAAAAAAAACATCAGGTCATTCTGACCTATATTTCTTCGATTTTTTTGAAAACTTTGATCCTTAATTTCACCAAAGGGAGATAATTTAGAAAATTTCTATTTATATTTTTGAAGTCACGTGGGTAAGATCTACTTACATACTAAATTTCATGAAAATCGTAGAATTATTAAAGAAGTTGTCAAGTTGGTCTCAACTTCCGGTTCGAAATCACAGCGACGAATTTTCGAAATTCGAAAATCTGAAACTGCAGTTGAAAATGATTTTTGTCAAGGTACTCAAAGAAAAAAGAATTAGTAAAATAGGTCAAATAGTCACAGAGTTACAGTAATGCAGGTCAAATTCACTCGTTCGTAAAATTCTGTGATTTCGAATTCGTAAAACGTTTTGAAAATATATTTAATCAAAAACTGCCACCCAGTTTTGGGGGGGTAGGTCAAAGTTTCAGAAAGATCCCATGGTTAGATTCTGAGAAATCCGATTTGCAGAAATGACACAAAAAAAAAAAATAATAATAACAACTAGATCTGCTACTGTCCCATGCAGATATGAAAGCTTTCATATTCATCGTCACGTGTCATTGATTGTATCAAGTATCCTAAATAAAAGGATAAGAAGAAGAAATTATCAAAATTGGTCAAAAACTCGCGAAGTTACAAGTCTAAATATAGTATGAAACATTGCACCCAGGCATAACAATAATCTAAAAACTAAAGGGAAATAACTGAAACTTGTATTACTGTAATGAGACGGATGAGAAAATGAAATGAAAATGGCGGGAAAAAAAATTAAAAATGGCAGGTTGGACAGGCGACCTTTCTCCTTGTCACGTACAACCGGGCATTCGAAAACACGCTAGTTAACTCAATGACAGGCGCGCGTGCTAACCATTCAGCCACCCCACCCCTTTGAAATCAGACACGTGCAATATGTCATATAGAGAGAATAACAAGTCGCTCACAACAAAATCGTAAATTAATGAGTTTAGGTCAAAGGGTTGAGCTACTGTTTTAGAGTATTTATTTGTTTTAAAGAGACACGTTATGGGTTGTTCATAGTTAAATGAAAGTTTAATTTTAAATAAGACCAATAAAATTAGGATTTAATAATGCCAGACTAATATTTCCAATATGTTTGGTTTTAAGTAGGAAATCGTGACGACTTCTTAAGCATGTTTTATACAAAAGATCATAGACTGAATTTTACAAGAATGGCACTCTGCAATAAAAAAACTGGCCAAAGCAAGATTTCTATGCAGAAATTAAATAATTGCTAGAACCAGAAAAATATTTATCCACTATAATAAATAAGCAACATAGACAAAATGAAATGAAATTCAATGGGGTTTAACGTCCTACTGTTCTGCTCCTAAAATGGGCTAATGAAGACGGGCATATGCCATAAAGTGTGCAATGAGGGAAATTTTACCCGGGCAGCGGCGTTGCGGCCTACGAGGTTGGACAGGCGACCATACTCCTTGTCACGTACAACCAAGAAATCGAAACAACGCCAGTTGACTCAATGACAGACGTTATGATACAGAGCGCACGTGCTAACCATTCAGCCACGCAACCTCCCTAAAATCGGCAAATTGCTGACCTACAGTGAGAAACATTTCAACCGGGCCAAATTTTCTATTTTAACAGTTTAATTTGCACGGTACCTTTAGTTATCAACCGAATATTACAAAACTTTTAAATATAAGCTCCCCCTGACTAGCTTAAGCGTTCGCAATAAACGTTTGCCCCTTAAAATCGGCAAATTGCTGACTTTAAAGTGAGAAACATTACAACCGGGCGAAATTTTCTGTTTTATCACTTGTACAGTACCTTTGATTACCAACCGATTATTACAAAACTTTAAAAATAAAAGAGAAAGAGAGAAATGCGGCCTAATGCCCATTCGACACAAACTAGGTCATTTCGTGACTAACATATGTTTTTTAATTTTATTTAAAAACTCCCCTTGCGCTTACTGGTCTTTAGCCGTTGGGAGGAAACCGAAGAACACGGAGAAAACCCACGAGGTTGGACATCATACTTCATGTCACGTGCAACCTGGAGATCGAAACGACGCCCATTGACTCAATGACAGACGTTACGATAGAGCGCGCACATGCTAACCATTCAGCCTCCCTGAATTCGGAAAATTGCTGACTTATAGCAAGAAACATTTCAACCGGGCGAAATTTTCTGTTTTAACAGTTTAATGTGCACGGTACTTTAATTACCAACCGATTATTACAAAACTTTTGAAAATAAGCTCCAACTGACCAGCTTAATCGTATGCAATAAACGTTTGGCCTGAATTGAAAGTTCTGCACGGAGAAAGTTCATCTTGATTTCCCGGCGTGGTTCCCCGTTGTCAGTGAGGCAGAACGGAGGGCCTGACAAGCACAGCTGTCTAGTCGTTCGGATGGGACGAAAAACCAAGGTCCCGTGTACACATTGGAGTGCACGTAAAATATCCCTAAGCAGCTGGAATTCGATACTGTTGAATAAGCTCTATACGATGACTAAATGTGTAGATTGTAGTCACCCACACTGCATGTTTCGCTTAACAATGAAAGGGTGCCGTTTTCAATTTTCGATCCTTTTGTTCTTCTACTCCTGATATGTTGGACTGTTGATCGATGGTTTCATATAAAAGACTACCAATAAGACTCTTTGTAGAAGAAGTTCCCAAAAAATATTATGTTGACTTTACGAGAAAGACCTCTAAACATGCTCCAAATTGTAAAAATACGACTTTTTGGATTTTCAATCTCTTTTTTTCGGCTATCCCTGATATTTAAAAAAAATGATACAATGATTTCAAACAACAGGCTAGCTATTAGACTCTCTATTGACAAAAGTTTCTCCGCCCTCCCTTCATTATAACCGAAGTTATCGTGCCCTAAAGAATCAACAAATCAGCATGCTTATCTCTGCTTACCGTAAGCAGAAAATGCTCATCTTTGAACTCAATCATGACATTGACCTAGTGAAAGTCTACAAGAAGTTTGAACATTCTAGCTTAATTAGAAGGAGAGTTATTGTATTCCAAAGTCCCGGCCCTTCAAATTGCTTATATTTTTCATTTTCAATTCAAAATGGTGACCATCACGTGACCGAAATCAAAATTCGGATCCGACAGATTTTTAGGCATTCCTTCAAGGATTCTGAAAATATAACTCCCGAGTCTGTAAGTAAAATAGCAAAAAAGCCTTTTTGATTTTTCTCGTTTAAAGATGGTGGCACTTCCGGTTCGATCGACAAACTCCATATTTTGTGTACGAATCAGTAATTACTTGTCTAGTATCAAAGAAAAAAATTAGGTCATTCTGACATATATTTCGACGATTTTTTTGAAAACTTTGATCCTTAATTTCGTCAAGGGGAGATAATTTAGAAAATTTATAATTATATTTTTGAAGTCACATCGGTAACATCTACTTATACACTAAATTTCATGAAAATCGTACAACTATTAAAGAAGTTCTCAAATTGGTCTAAACTTCCGGTTCGAAATCACAGCGACGAATTTTCGAAATTGGAAAATGCGAAACTGCAGATGAAAATGATTTTTTTCAAGGTATTCAAAGAAAAAAGAATTAGTAAAATCGGTCAAAAAATAACAAAGTTACGACTATGCATTGTCAGTTTTTTCGTTCGTAAAATTCGGTGATTTCGGATTCGTAAAACGTTTTGAAAATATATTTAATCAACAGCCACCACCCATTTTTGGGGGGATAGGTAAAAGTTTCAGAACGATCCTATGGTTAGATTCTGAGAAATCCGATTTGTGGACAAAACACAAAAAAAAAATAACAATAACTAGATCTGCTACTGTCCCATGCAGATATGAAAGCTTTCATATTCATCGTCACGTGTCATCGATTATATCAAGTATCTCAAATAAAAGGATAAGAATAACAAACTATCAAAATTGGTCAAAAACTCGCGAAGTTACAAGTCTAAATATAGTATGAAACATTGAGTAATCTGAAAACTAAAGGGAAATAACTGATACTTGTGTTGCTGTAATCGGGATGACTCCCGACTTCAAAACTTTCAGAAAAATGAAATGAAAATGGTAAGAAAACATCGAAAAATTAAATGAGATAACTTTGAACAAAACTAAAACTTTTTGAATCAGGTTGAACTCAACTGTTTGAATATGTACGTTAAATATGCAGATTTGGAAAATTATAAAGACATAATATCAAAATCGGTCAAAAACTCACAAAGTTACAAATTTAAATGTAGTGAGAAACATTGCACCCGGGCAAAAAAATAATCTTTAAACTAAAGGGAAATAACTGAAACTTGTATAGCTGTAATCGGGCTTCCAAGATATGTTATATAATTATGGTTTCCAATATGTTCGGTTATAAGTAGGAAATCGTGACGACTTCTTAAAGTTGGGTTCCCAGATAAGTATTTATCGGGTGGTCATTGCCTATAAAAGTATGGCAATTTTGGTATATATGGAAAGAAGAGATATCCAATCTTACTAGAAAAATACTGGATTCCCTGAAAAACATTCATGGAGCGTAAACAGGACAAAAATGTAAGGGGTTCCCTTAATAGTCAACCCGACGAATAAGGGTACCTGCACGCTTGGCGTTGAAGGCTGCACGCGAACTTGAGTGATTTGTGTACATTTTGAATACATTTATGAAGAGTTAGACATACAACAATTTCTGGGGTAAAAATCACGGAAAAAGACGCATGCAGTGGATAATCCGAGAATTTAATTAGGATTCTATATTTGTAGTAAATAGTCAGCGCTTACAGACAACATCGTCTTGTGTATGCAATGCATTCTCCCCTGTCATCTGCCACCGTTGCCATTGGTTACGGCGAGGGGTAATCGCCTGACGCAAACATGGTCTCTTTCGATAGATTTTTATAGCAGGCTATTCTCGTCAATAAAAATGTTATGAGAACGATTTGAAGCAAAATTATGATAAGATAATTAGTTTGAATATGTTTTTAATTCTAATATATCATCAAATCACCCAGTTTGTATCCGGGAACTCAACTTTAAGCATATTTTAAACAAAGGGTCATAGACTGCAATATACAAGAATGGCACTCTGCAATAAAAAAAATGGCCAAAGCAAGATTTCTATGCAGAAATTAAATAATTGCTAGAACCAAAAAAATATTTATCCACTATAATAAATAAGCAACATAGAGAAAATGAAATGAAATTGAATGGGGTTTAACGTCCTACTGTTCTGCTCCTACAATGGGCTAATGAAGACGGGCATACGCCATAAAGTGTGCAATGAGGGAAATTTTACCCGGGCAGCGGCGTTACGGCCTACGAGGTTGGACAGGCGACCATACTCCTTGTCACGCACAACCAAGAAATCGAAACAACGCCAGTTGACTCAATGACAGACGTTATGATACAGAGCGCACGTGCTAACCATTCAGCCACGCAACCTCCCTAAAATCGGCAAATTGCTGACCTACAGCGAGAAACATTTCAACCGGGCCAAATTTTCTATTTTAACAGTTTAATTTGCACGGTACCTTTAGTTATCAACCGATTATTACAAAACTTTTAAAAATAAGCTCCCCCTGACCACCTTAATCGTTCGCAATAAACGTTTGCCCCTTAAAATCGACAAATTGCTGACTTTAAAGTGAGAAACATTACAACCGGGCCAAATTTTCTGTTTTATCACTTTTACAGTACCTTTGATTACCAACCGATTATTACAAAACTTTAAAAATAAAAGAGAAAGAGAGAAATGCGGCCTAACGTCTATTCGACACAAACTAGGTCATTTCGGGACTAACATATGTTTTTTTTAACTTCATTTAAAAACTCCCCTTGCGCGTACTGGTCTTTAGCCGTTGGGAGGAAATCGAAGAACACGGAGAAACCCCACGAGGTTGGACATCATACACCATGTCACGTGCAACCTGGAGATCAAAACGACGCCCGTTGACTCAATGACAGACGTTACGATACAGCGCGCACATGCTAACCATTCAGCCTCCCTGAATTCGGAAAATTGCTGACTTATAGCAAGAAACATTTCAAACGGGCGAAATTTTCTGTTTTAACAGTTTAATGTGCACGGTACTTTAATTACCAACCGATTATTACAAAACTTTTGAAAATAAGCTCCAACTGACCAGCTTAATCGTATGCAATAAACGTTTTGCCTGAATTGAAAGTTCTGCACGGAGAAAGTTCATCTCGATTTCCCGGCGTGGTTCCCCTTGTCAGTGAGGCAGAACGGAGGACCTGACAAGCACAGCTGTATAGTCTTTCGGATGGGACGAAAAACCAAGGTCCCGTGTACACATTGGAGTGCACGTAAAATATCCCTAAGCAGTTGGAATTCGATACTGTTGAATAAGCTCTATACGATGACTAAATGCGTAGATTGTAGTCACCCACACTGCATGTTTCGCTTAACAATGAAAGGGTGCCGTATTCAATGTTCGATCCTTTTGTTCTTCTACTCCTGATATGTTGGACTGTTGATCGATGGTTTCATATAAAAGACTACCAATAAGACTCTTTGTAGAAGAAGTTCCCCAAAAATAGTATGTTGACTTTACGAGAAAGACCTCTAAACATGCTCCAAATTGTAAAAATACGACTTTTTGGATTTTCAATCTCTTTTTTTCGGCTATCCCTGATATTTAAAAAAAATGATACAATGATTTCAAACAACAGGCTAGCTATTACACTCTCTATTGACAAAAGTTTCACCGCCCTCCCTTCATTATAACCGAAGTTATCGTGCCCTAAAGAATCAACAAATCAGCATGCTTATCTCTGCTTACCCTAAACAGAAAATGCTCATCTTTGAACTCAATCATAACATTGACCTAGTGAACGTCTACACCAAGTTTGAACATTCTAGCTTAATTAGAAGGAAAGTTATTGTATTCCAAAGTCCCGGTCCTTCAAATTGCTTCTATTTTTCATTTTCAATTCAAAATGGTGACCATCACGTGACCGAAATAAAAATTCGGATCCGACAGATATTTAGGCATTCCTTCAAGGATTCTGAAAATATAACTCCCGAGTCTGTAAGTAAAATAGCAAAAAAGCCTTTTTGATTTTTCACGTTTAAAGATGGTGGCACTTCCGGTTCGATCGACAAACTCCATATTTTGTGTACGAATTAGTAATTACTTCTCTAGTATTCAAAAATAAAATTAGGTCATTCTGACCTATATTTCGACGATTTTTTTGAAAACTTTGATCCTTAATTTCACAAAGGGGAGATAATTTAGAAAATTTCCAAGGACATCATTGAAGTCGCATCGGTAAGATCTACTAACATTCTAAATTTCACGAAAATCGCACAACTATTAAAGAAGTTGTCAAATTGGTAATAACTTCCGGTTCGAAATGACAGCGACGAATTTTCGAAATTCGAAAATCCAAAATTGCAGATTTGAAGTAAATGTTTCAAGATACTCAAAGAAAAAAGAATTAGTAAAATCGGTCAAAGAATAACAAAGTTACGACTATGCATTGTCAGTTTTTTCGTTCGTAAAATTCGGTGATTTCGGATTCGTAAAACGTTTTGAAAATATATTTAATCAAGGTTCGCACCCCATTTTTGGGGGGGTAGGTCAAAATTTCGGAAAGATCCTATGGATAGATTCTGAGAAATCCGATTTGCAGAAAACACACACAAAAAAAAAATAATAATAACTAGATCTGCTACTGTCCCATGCAGATATGAAAGCTTTCATATTCATCGTCACGTGTCATTGATTGTATCAAGTATCCTAAATAAAAGGATAAGAAGAAAAAATTATCAAACAAAATTGGTCAAAAACTCGCGAAGTTACAAGTCTAAATATAGTATGAAACATTGCACCCAGGCATAACAATAATCTGAAAACTAAAGGGAAATAACTGAAACTTGTATTACTGTAATGAGACGGATGAGAAAACGAAATGAAAATGGCGGGAAAAAAAATTAAAAATGGCAGGTTGGACAGGCGACCTTACTCCTTGTCATGTACAACCGGGCATTCGAAAACACGCTAGTTAACTCAATGACAGGCGCGCGTGCTAACCATTCAGCCACCCAACCCCCCTTTGAAATCAGACACACAATATGTCATATAGGAAGAATAAGAAGTCGCTCACAACAAAATGGTAAATTAATGAGTTTAGGTCAAAAGGTTGAGCTACTGTTTTAGAGTACTTAATAGTTTTAAAGAGACACGTTAAGGGTTATTCATAGTTAAATGAAAGTTTAATTTTAAATAAGACCAATAAAATTAGGATTTAATAATGCCAGACTAATATTTCCAATATGTTTGATTATAAGTAGGAAATCGTGACGACTTCTTAAGCATGTTTTAACCAAAGGATCATAGACTGAATTATACAAGAATGGCACTCTGCAATAAAAAAACTGGCCAAAGCAAGATTTCTATGCAGAAATTAAATAATTGCTAGAACCAGAAAAATATTTATCCACTATAATAAATAAGCAACATAGAGAAAATGAAATGAAATTGAATGGGGTTTAACGTCCTACTGTTCTGCTCCTAAAATGGGCTAATGAAGACGGGCATATGCCATAAAGTGTGCAATGAGGGAAATTTTACCCGGGCAGCGGCGTTACGGCCTACGAGGTTGGACAGACGACCATACTCCTTGTCACGTACAACCAAGAAATCGAAACAACGCCAGTTGACTCAATGACAGACGTTATGATACAGAGCGCACGTGCTAACCATTCAGCCACGCAACCTCCCTAAAATCGGCAAATTGCTGACCTACAGCGAGAAACATTTCAACCGGGCCAAATTTTCTATTTTAACAGTTTAATTTGCACGGTACCTTTAGTTATCAACCGAATATTACAAAACTTTTAAAAAAAAGCTCCCCCTGACCAGCTTAAGCGTTCGCAATAAACGTTTGCCCCTTTAAATCGGCAAATTGCTGACTTTAAAGTGAGAAACATTACAACCGGGTGAAATTTTCTGTTTTATCACTTTTACAGTACCTCTGATTACCAACCGATTATTACAAAACTTTAAAAATAAAAGAGAAAGAGAGAAATGCGGCCTAATGTCCATTCGACACAAACTAGGTCATTTCGTGACTAACATATGTTTTTTAATTTTATTTAAAAACTCCCCTTGCGCTTACTGGTCTTTAGCCGTTGGGAGGAAACCGATGGACACGGAGAAAACCCACGAGGTTGGACATCATCCTTCATGTCACGTGCAACCTGGAGATCGAAACAACGCTCGTTGACTCAATGACAGACGTTACGATACAGCGCGCACATGCTAACCATTCAGCCATTCAGCCTCCCTGAATTCGGAAAATTGCTGACTTATAGCAAGAAACATTTCAACCGGGCGAAATTTTCTGTTTTAACAGTTTAATGTGCACGGTACTTTAATTACCAACCGATTATTACAAAACTTTTGAAAATAAGCTCCAACTGACCAGCTTAATCGTATGCAATAAACGTTTGGCCTGAATTGAAAGTTCTGCACGGAGAAAGTTCATCTTGATTTCCCGGTGTGGTTCCCCGTTGTCAGTGAGGCAGAACGGAGGGCCTGACAAGCACAGCTGTCTAGTCGTTCGGATGGGACGAAAAACCAAGGTCCCGTGTACACATTGGAGTGCACGTAAAATATCCCTAAGCAGTTGGAATTCGATACTGTTGAATAAGCTCTATACGATGACTAAATGTGTAGATTGTAGTCACCCACACTGCATGTTTCGCTTAACAATGTAAGGGTGCCGTTTTCAATTTTCGATCCTTTTGTTCTTCTACTCCTGATATGTTGGACTGTTGATCGATGGTTTCATATAAAAGACTACCAATAAGACTCTTTGTAGAAGAAGTTCCCCAAAAATATTATGTTGACTTTACGAGAAAGACCTCTAAACATGCTCCAAATTGTAAAAATACGACTTTTTGGATTTTCAATCTCTTTTTTTCGGCTATCCCTGATATTTAAAAAAAATGATACAATGATTTCAAGCAACAGGCTAGCTATTAGACTCTCTATTGACAAAAGTTTCATCGCCCTCCCTTTATTATAACCGAAGTTATCGTGCCCTAAAGAATCAATAAATCAGCATGCTTATCTCTGCTTACCCTAAGCAGAAAATGCTCATCTTTGAACTCAATCATGACATTGACCTAGTGAACGTCTACACCAAGTTTGAACATTCAAGCTTAATTAGAAGGAGAGTTATTGTGTTCCAAAGTCCCGGCCCTTCAAATTGCTTCTATTTTTCATTTTCAATTCAAAATGGTGACCATCACGTGACCGAAATCAAAATTCGGATCCGATAGATTTTTAGGCATTCCTTCAAGGATTCTGAAAATATAACTCCCGAGTCTGTAAGTAAAATAGCAAAAAAGCCTTTTTGATTTTTCACGTTTAAAGATGGTGGCACTTCCGGTTCGATCGACAAACTCCATATTTTGTGTACGAATCAGTAACTATTTGTCTAGTATCGAAAAAAAAAATTAGGTCATTCTGACCTATATTTCGACGATTTTTTTGAAAACTTTGATCCTTAATTTCGTCAAGGGGAGATAATTTAGAAATTTTTTAATTATATTTTTCAAGTCACATCGGTAACATCTACTTATACACTAAATTTCATGAAAATCGTACAACTATTAAAGAAGTTCTCAAATTGGTCTAAACTTCCGGTTCGAAATCACAGCGACGAATTTTCGAAATTGGAAAATGCGAAACTTCAGATGAAAATGATTTTTTTCATGGTATTCAAAGAAAAAAGAATTAGTAAAATCGGTCAAAAAATAACAAAGTTACGACTATGCATTGTCAGTTTTTTCGTTCGTAAAATTCGGTGATTTCGGATTCGTAAAACGTTTTGAAAATATATTTAATCAACAGCCACCACCCATTTTTGGGGGGATAGGTAAAAGTTTCAGAACGATCCTATCGTTAGATTCTGAGAAATCCGATTTGTGGACAAAACACAAAAAAAAAATAACAATAATAATCTTAACAGAAACAATAAGCTTTCATATGTAATATGAAAGCTTAATAATCTTAACAGAAACAATAAGCTTTCATATGTAATATGAAAGCTTAATAATAATCTTAACAAAAACAATAAGCTTTCATATGTAATATGAAAGCTTAATAAGAATAATAATTTTAACAAAAACAATAGTGTTTCACACAAGCTACGCAGTGTGAAACCCTAAATAGATCGTTCTCAGTGAATGTGCCTAAACAGTGGAACAATCTTTCAGATATCATAAATCATCTCAAACTCTTTTCTTGTTTTAAACTAAGTTGAACAGTTATACAACTACAGTAGTGTTATCTCGTTAATCGTTGATAATTTATATAACTGCAATAATTTCATCTCATAAATCATTGATAACCACAATAGATTAATTTTGGTCGATAGTTCCACTTCTGGAAAGAAAAAGGGTTTGAATCGAATCTTTGCGTCGATAATAGACTTGGTATCTATGCATAAAATTTCCCACAGATCAATTAATCGATTACTACTCATCAATAATATAATAATATGAGATGTACTCGAAAAAAAGATACCTCGCGATACGTGTACTTCAGAAGTTAGTTTCAACTGGGAGCTGTGGCCTAAACGTAAGTACGAATAGATCTGTAATCGGTGAAGTTGGATTCTGATGTAGTACGAGAGGTTTGAAATGTATTCGGTGATTATATTTGTATGTGTCCTTCGACTGGTTTTCATTTATTCACTAGAAAAAACCTGCTCACGGATTAAAAACTTCCCACTTATTCAAGAGGATAGACGCATAGCCCACCAAAGTTTTATTTCATTTGAAAATTTATACCTTTTGAAATGTGTTCAAACGTGCATGAAAAGTTCAATTTGCAATTCAATTAGTTTTGAACTTGACACGGGAAAATGTTACTTGTACGAACAAACTGTTTCTCAGTACAACCTTGAAACAGTTAACGGATTCATCTCAACTGACAGATTTGAGTGGAATGATGAATTACTCGAGTCGTGTAATGGTCATACTTGCCCCAACAATACCCTGTGCGTATCAAGCTCCATTGGACCTTCCACCTGTGAAATTGTTGGATGTTACACAACATCAGAATTGGAACCTGTTTTAACCCAAGACCAGCTTGTGTACCCTGTTGGTTATACATTGGAAAATGGATGTATGCAAGGATATTATTCTAATTCCTCAGTAGTTTGTCAAAGTAATGGATTATGGTCTAGTTTTATCTGTTTGCCGTACCCACGTGGTTGTGATGAACTGCGACAGTGTAACAGTTCCTATGAAGACGGCGATTATTGGTTATTTCATCAAGTCGGTGGCCAAACGAAAAAGATGAAAATATATTGTCATGAATTAAACAGCATTGATCCAACGGCATACATCACCCTTCAGTATCCAAATACAGCCTCTAAATCAGTTTATAAATACGTAAACAACGCAACCTGCAATGTAACAACATTTAGTGCCTCGGAGATATTGACCAAAAGTCTGGGCGAAACGGTGTTCCATAAAGTGTCTGTGGATACGTTGACCTTAAGACTTGTCAGAAATAAATCTACTTTTGCAAATTTTACACACTTTACCAAATACGCTATGGCGAAAGATTGCACCAATTTTATAAACCCGGTCTGCCCTTCTCTTGGAACTTTTGTCATTGATCTCAGAAATACAGGGTTCGTCATTCAAGCTGGAGCAACTTGGACGCTTACTGGCGAGAATCCAAAGAAGATAGATTACACTAATTTTACAGAAGGTAATCAGGTTGTTCATGGAAGGTGTGGTGGATCTTGTGGTGGGTGTAATAAAAATGGTTTGTATGTGGAGATTAACGAAGCCTTACAACCGGACATTGAATCAGCTGTATTTCCCGTTTGTACTGTTTGAAAGGTTTGCACATTCAAACATTTCAATTGTTTAAAGAAGCTAAGTCTCTAACTCAATATCATTCAAAGTCTTCGACATTGATATATATCAACACTGATGTTATGATCTTACCGGGAAAAGATGGGATTCTGATATCCAATATTCAAGATAAAATGAACATTTTACCATAATGCGTTTCAGCGCCATTTGTAACATGGGACTCGAACAGTGACCCTATTTCTTATCTGGAGAGCATGCGCAATGAATTCTTCCGGTGTAGACTGGAATAACCAGGCGCTAAAGATTCTGGCGTATTTCACCGAACATAACTGATTTGAAATTAGTGTATAAACAGAAGCGCTTGAATGTAAATAAGCTAATATACATTCATATTGTATTATCATATGCGTTGTGACCCATTTGTGCCAATTTCCAGGTCCCAAATTTGAGTGATTTACCGTGATAGAGCCTACGAAGCGAGGCCGATGTTGAGCGAGTCTTGATCACCCAGTTTCTAGGCACATATCGAGTAATGATATTTTTATAAAGGGACTGGGCGATACAGACTTCGTTTGACCTGATTTCGTCGTAATTCCGGTCCGTTCAAGATGGTTGAAGATATGAATAGCCAAGTGAACACACTTTAAGTTTGATTTGTAATTAATAACGCTGTGAAATGACCAATTTAACTACATTGGAGGGTGTATAATGATCAAATAAAGTCTCGTTCAGAATTAAAACGATGGAAAGTCTTAGAACTAGTGAGTATTGTGAGAGGTTAGCAGACGATATTTAGCCAACGAGTCATAACAAAGATGGCCTCTGATATACATTCTACATATACTATACTATATACTCAAGCAGTAGTAAGAAGTTTTATTCTAATCCCTTCAAGTGCCTGTGGGTGTATGTTCTATATAAATAGCCATCAGACGTGAATTTATCAACTATTAAACATGTAAATAAATCTATTGGTTGTTGCAGCAACTGTGGAAAATCATGTTCGTTTTGTTCTCTAATCTGCTCTATAATAACCTATACTGCTACCGCTGGGAGCAGTATCTTTTGGTTAAGTACAAAAATAGAATACCATTGTTGAGTTGCCCAATTCGCAAGCTACTAGATTAGATGTTTTGGTATAGCTTTCGGTAATGTTTCGTAAAAAACAGTCGTGATTATCCAGGCTTGTCAATGAGGCGGATAACGGACCCTAGGCTGGCTTAGCGCGATTTATTTCAAACCAAGGACACGCAACTTAAAAATTTCGGGATGCAATGGCAGTTTGTCGCTTATTTTTTCCGTCTATTTTTTTTATTGACATATAAATGTTTATAACTTGTTAAATACTACGTGACCGTTTATTACTATCTTAATAATAATACTAATAATATGTCTAATTATAAAGCGCTATATATTAGTGATAACTGTAGAACAATTTAGTAAATATATGATTTATTTACATCGGAACAAAATATAAATACAGCAGGAACTAATCTACATCGGTAAGCCAAACATTCCGTCCTCCTGCCACGGCAGCGCCTGGGCCCGGGTAAGTCCACTCGCCAGTCTCTGCTACTCTCGCCACGTCCCCGCTCGTCGAACAGTTAGCAAATTCCTGGTTACATTTCCCCCGGCAATAGGGGAAATAGATAACACTCATGATCATACATGCAATTGTCTATTTACAACGCCATGGTATGCTTACTGACCTGAGCGTATTCCTTTAATGTCATGCGGAGCTTGTATACAGATCACATGTAGTCTGTGAATGGCATACGGGATTAATTACATGCATTAAAATTAGATCATATATAGCCAGTTCGTGTCTTAACAGAAGTATATGCGCTATCACATATTATCAAATCGATCTTCGGTCAATAAGTTGTATGCGACTAAATGATCGTTCAATTTGATTAAAGTTATACAGTACTTTGTCACATTATTTCGTAACGATAAACGTGAGAAAGTAAGTTGGTTAAACGGTATTTATTTCGAGAATATTATACAATCAGGGGCGGATTGGGCCATCGGGCGATCGCCCGAAGGGCCGGTCGGACAAAAATGAAGAAAAATAATTTTGTCCAATTCGTCTAAAAAAAACTTTTTCTGTCGAACATTATATGGGGGAGGGCGTATTGGACCGGCCATGGAGCGATGATGATTATGTTGTATGTGGCCGGTGGCTTCAAGGGGCCGCCACGCCATCACTGGAGTCGGGAATGGGCTGGTATAATAGACTTTCTGAGTCGGGTGTGCTGGGTGTGGGCCAGAATTCTCCTGCAATGGGGATTTCGAATTTCATCCAAAAATTTCATTGGATTCATCCGACACTGTCGCCCGCAAATTTACTAATTATTAAGTCACCTGCACCCTGTTTTTGGGGATACGCCAGAATCCAAAATTCAAAAAGTCGCTTTTAGGAATTTCACTTTCGTAACCCTGTACCAATGTGTCTCGTGGCCTTCCATCACAGGAGGAATCACCTAGCGCTCCCGGTTACAAAAATGGGACATTTTTCAATGAAAATATTCCTACTTAATCAATATTCCTAACTGGTTATATAATCAAATGGTCAAAATTTTCTTAACTAGTCCCATTTTTTAACCAGTTAAATTCCCTTGACTCTTGACGATACCATGATAATACGTTAATTAATAATATGACGATATGATAATTTAACAAGTTGATTGTTGTAAATTACTTGCAGGTTGGGGTTTTGGCTTAAGTTAATCGAGTTATGAAATATATTATTCGACAGAGATAATAATCAGATATGCCACCAAATCACACTAGATAAGTTAAAAAATAGATAATGTAAGTGGGATATGCTGAATATTTCAGTTAAATTATTTCATTCATTCGGAGACGAGAAACCTCATAGTCATATTAAAAACCTTGTAGTCTCGATTGTCATTGTTACCACTTTAACAATAATAAAGAAAGTCTCGATTATCCTCATTTGTGGTTAATCATCAGTGGATTTTGAACAGAAGATTGGATTCAAATCTAATGAAAATCTCATACACAAGATTGACATCGAGAGTTGATTATGATCTTGTTTTGTTAATACTTTGATAGTTTATATAACTAAAGAAAGACCTGCAACAGAAAGATTTAACTCCTGCATAATGTATTTTTAATTATATGAGCCGTTAGACATTTGATAATTTAACGAAAAATGCAAATCAAGCATTGCTACGTTAAAATAAAATTAATAACATATTATTCCTGCGGTTCTTCAGCTCTTGTTATTCATAAACATCGTATTTGTTTGTGCTGTTGCCATAAATACTACAATTGTTGTTACAAATGAAAGAGTGATGAAATAATACTTTCGAGGCCATCTTTAACAAAAGTCTCCAACCTGGACAATATAAAATGTTTACTATGCCTGGTTGTATTCATCACTTTGTGTTAATATTTTAATAATTTAGAAATTAAACCAAACAATAACTTTTGCAAAACAATGACCAGAATTGTCACCAGAAGGCGTTACTTTGTGTTTTTATCATTAAAGATAATCTGGTCTGGAAAAACTGTAGTCAAGACGACACAACTGAGCTTCAGAAACTAGAATTGGACGCATACAGGCCTTGTTAGAGACACATCGCACAGACAACTATATGCCAAATCCGACCTTCCGCCTCTCAAAGATAGAATCTAAAGTTTTCATTGACTAATCGTACACGAAACCCTTGATGATCATCTGCCCACTGTGGATCTAAAAGATCTGTTTTTTTATAAGTCATTTAATATATTATTGTTTTTTTATTTTCCGATTTTATAGGGCTTATCTGTTAATTTCGAGTACACTATAGGCAAGGGCCGTACGATAAAGAAACATTTATATTTCCATAAAATGACTGCGACAACGAGTGTGGTACCACGACATTTTGAACTCTACACAAACGACAACAGTTTATTTCCCCATTTTTTAATGTTTTGGATCGTTTGAACAGTGCCCGCTAATCTGTCCTAGTTAAGGGGGGGGGGGTCATTTTAGGCGTGTCTGTTGGTGTCTTGCATTGGTCATTCATGATTTCTGTGGTGGTACTGAACAACTTCAACGCAGTTTTAGAAGGTACGACAGAGTTCAACTTACCTAGCCTAGCGGTTGTCTTGAAATTCGATACTCCACAACTACAAATGTCTGGCAATTACATAACACTGTCAGGGGTACCCCGCCAGTAGAAATGTCTGTCAGCGAGTTTTTGTAATACCTAAAGATGTACGGTAGGCCTACACTATTGTACGATTTTCGTGTGGTACACTTTTGAGCTATATAATCTAGCAGACTTACCCAGCAAACTTACATTCTGATGATACCAGATGTGCATGCATTCCCCCGCCCCAGACTCTCGTTCTACATGGCCTTCTGAAAGCTTGTCGAATCTTGCAAATTCCTTAAATCCTTACATTAAACACATACAACGCTTAAAGACTGGGGGATTCATTATTGGTTGCCTTTAAAAATAACGCTTGTAATTAAATATACAGTGGTAACCACTGATTGGAGCTTAAATTGTTAGAATTTTTAAATTAAACATACATTATGCTAGAGCTAAATCAGATTATTGCAAGTCTTTATTTTGGCTTCAGATGTCTTAGAAATTATAAATTAGATCTTTATTTACACAACAAGCACAAAATCAACTCTGTGGACCCACGGATGGCTTGGATTTAAACAGGATTTCATTGATTGATTAAATTGTATAAGGCGTCGTGCACGGAGATTAACCGTTACGTTGAAGTCATACTCCCGGAAATTTTAGATCGAGGCTAAATGATAGAGTGTACGTAGCGAGACCGCTTTTGAGCGAGGCCTGAGCAAATGACATCCAAACTAAAGTGCAATAAACCAAACACAGATAATGACAAATTATACAATTCCTAGGGACCGTGTGATGACTAAAACAGACGGACAGGTCTTCTGTATCAATAATGTCAATAATGTGTTTAGTTGTTGGTTAAATTGAGAGTTTGGATGTCGGTATTATACGCTCGTTTGTCAGTTGCGTTTACTCGTAGGGTAAAATTGTGGAAATTGATAAACATCGCAGCTAACATCACCCAAGTTGAATTAAAGCCCCATAGGATCCCTGTTTCCTATTTGTCTGCTTCGGGAATCACGTCGGCCTACCAGTTACAGTACATAAGTACACACGGGCTAACAAGAAGTCGGCTATGTGTACAAATGCTTCATCATTGATTTGGTCCACCCCTTTCAAACTTTAAAATCCTATTACAGACTTTCTCTTCTTATCTAAATATCAGAAGTCTTATTTTTAATTTGTAGTAAAAAGTAAATGTAATACAATTTGAATTGCAGCCCCGTCTCAAACCAAATAGGCTAACGGTACCACGGGCATTGAAAACATTACTTGAAAATCGAGATTATGTAGGTGGAGTTAACGCCTGTCAATCAAACGATCGGCCATATTCGGGAATCGGTGAAGATGGACTTAACTACTAATTCTAGTCAAAAATTACAGTGGTGATATCAATGTTCAGAAAAAAGTAATTTCACTGAAATTTTCAATATATTCTTCTTTCATCATCTATTTTTGAACTGTTATAGCAAGAATGGCTAACTCCTTATAAAAATCTCCCATAATCGTATACTTAATATGAATATTATGATAGACAAAAACTGCAGATTTATGTAAAGAAATCATTCCGGCTCACCCGGAATACAGATCTATATTTCATTTCGTCTGTTTATACTTTCGATGGCCTGCAACATATGAAGATCTGACAAGTTGTACTTGCAGATCGTATCAGGGGTCGTACGAGCCAAAGTTGCAACACTATAGACTTAGTGTTCTGTTTAATATAGAATTCTTTACCTACATGATGTATGGTCAAAACTAGGGTAATGAAGTACCTTGCATTATTCTAATACTATCTTAGACTAACTCACAGATAGAAATGTCAGTATCCATTTCTAGAAAGTAGGGCACTATCGCCCAGTCTTCACGTGCACAGATTAGTACAATTAACTAGAATAGTGTTGATGTAAAACGGTGCCTTTACGAAACACTTACCCATAAATGGTAATTGTCCCGCCCTGCTAGATGACGCATTAGACTTTCTTTATAGGAGAGAACTCGTTTGATTTAATCTCAGACAACATTTGAGAGATCCACGGGGAAGTACAAACTGGGAGCTGCCCGGCCTCCAGGCTGGACGCAGACAACATTTGAGAGATCCACGGGGAAGTACAAACCGGGAGCTGCCCCGGCTTACAGGTCGGACGCAGACATCATTCGAAAGCTCCAAGGGAAAGTACATACCGGGAGCGTCCGGCTTACAGGCCGGACGCAGACAACATTCGAGAGAGCCAAGGGGAAGTTCACCCCGGGAGCTGGCCTGGCTTACTGGCCGGACGCAGCCGTCATGGTGAAACCGTAGAAAAGACATTATAGAAGTTCCGAGAGAGACGGCTGAGCGAAATAGCCAGGGTAGACATCATAGATTTTAATCGTGGTTAATGTTTTATATACCTAAAGAACAATAGTTGTATCTGTGCTGTAGAATGTATTATTGTAACATATAAAGAATATCTCAAGAGCACAGAAAAGAGTTTGAATTCTTATTGACCACAACGTCAAGTCCTACTTAGACAAACAACAGTGTGACACAGAAGATTTGGACGTACGGACACGCAGTACGTGTCTCTAGAGTGTCACAGTCGTCGATTTGGTACCGCGACACAGGATAGTGTCACAGTCCAACAGCATGAAGTCCGAAGAAAACCCTAGACGATCAATTGTCACCTCTGTGGCCTCGTAGTGTCACAGCCTGCAATTGGGAGTCCGTGACCAGGATAGTCACGACACTATCATTACCCGTAGTGTCACAAAGTCCTGTATAGGGAAAGTTACGACAACTCATTTACAGGCGCCATTGTGGGTCCCAACTATGACGCCATAAAAACTATGACGTCATGGCGTCATATATAGCTTTACTAAACAAAACGTTTTATCTTTTTCTTGGGGTTACGTTTTACGGGCTACAATTTATAATAAACGAATTGGAAAAGAAACCAATGCTGTTTGGTTCAATGATAAAAATGTCAGACAAATTCATACTCAAAATCATTCAATACGGCGTCGCGTTTTCCGGAGATTATCGGAGAGCGATATCTCGTAATCAGTGTCTTTCAGTGGTGGGAGGATAAATAATTTCTTTTTAAATTCCTCAAACACAACTACCAGGACGGATCGGGGGTCGTGGGCATCTAAACTGTAGTTCGGGTAGAGTCTCTAAACCATGACACTGAGACTCTAAACCATGATGTATCCTGTAGTTCGGACAGTCTCTAAGCCATGATCTACCAGGTAGTCTCCAAAACATGATGTACCCTGTAGTTGGGATCAACCATTATTTTGTAAATATGAATTGTAGCCTACGATATGTTAACCCAGAAATGATATAGTTACTCTTACATGAATATATTGTTAAGGCGCTTTAATTATCTGGATGCAACAGACTTGGTGTAGACAATTCTAGGTACACACTAAATAAACTAAAAACATACTTATGGAAAAACAGCTACTGATTTATTTGGGCGACGTTTCGAAGAGTATTCTCTCAACGTTTTCAAGCTAATACAATATAACAAAAAGTGAAGCAACATATATAGACAAAATCAACAACAACAAGGTTGAAACCATACATAGAAAACAACAAGATCAAAGGTCTATGACACAATGGTTTATGACATACAAAAACAAGATCAAAGGGACTAATTAACTTTCTTAAAGCCACTGAGTAGTGATGATGTATACATAATATTATATATTAATGATGGGGATTATGGTGTTTGAAGGATAATATGTACACTTAATTAAAAAAAAAAAAAAAAAAAAAAAAAAAAAAGCCACAAAAAAGCACAACTGATTAAGGACAGCGGTCTAATATAGCCAAATTTAGGTGGCTGACTCGAATCCAATTAATCGTTTACAGTCCACGAAGACGGGACCGTTGGGAGAAAATCTTTAAAATTTATCTGCCGCAAACGCGTTTTCCTGCTATTCCAGTGAATACAACAACTTCAATTTGGTCCAATATAGCCTACCTGGCTGAGCCGAATTCCAAACAACCAATCAATCGTCGCTGGCTTTGGGTGTCTTAACCTTCTGGGGTAAATTTGGAAAATTTAACAACTGCAAATGCATTTTCTGACATTGTAACCCGTGTATGTAACTCCAAAAGTATCCAATGGTTCTGTAACCGAAATCCCACTCTGCATTTCAACCATCCAATCAGACGGTTTCAGCTGCATTCACAAATACTAATCAATTCCCGAATAATGTCGCGAAAAAGTAGTATGGCTCCAGACAAATTTTTTAAATCCATAGTCAACTCAGTATAAATTCGTGGTATTCAATTAAAAGAAAACAAAAGTAGAGTTATATTAGAGCTGGATGACAGTTAGGGAAGCAAAACTAAAAATGCCCGAAACAATTTCGGGTTTACAGACACCGGCGACGGTTTTCTTCGAGAGGCGAAGAAGCAAGAAAATTTTGGAATATTTAACGGCCGTAAACGCGTTTTCCTGCTCTTCCAGCCCGTATTTTTTTTTAAATTAGATTTCGGGCACTTTATTTTGCCAAGTAGATGAAATATTTTTTTTACTTTTCCCGTCTACCCGAAAAGTCAGCTTCCCCGAAAGTTAGAGGGCAGCTGCCCCCCCCCTGCCCCCTGGCTCGTACGCCTATGATAGCACATATGACGTATGCATGTCTTCATTAGCCCAGTCGGAGTAGAAAATTAATGTAGGGCGTTAAAACCCATTCCATTTATCACATTCCAATGCGGTTACTCTCATCGTTATCGAGCAATAAAATTATCCAACAAGTGCAAATGTACAAAAGGGATTATACAAACAGTTAACAATATAAAGCCATTTAAAATCAATATGATATGGTGTTAAGATTTAAAATGTTTCATAAGTTATTTTTTTTTCTATTTATCAAATTGTTTTTTATACAATAAAGGCGTCATCGATTTATCAATTTTACAGACATGTTACCTGAACGTGATTACTGGAGAGTTTGGCTAATTGGAAAATACAATCCGTAAATCAATGACATAGAACACGTCTTCATGCTCTCTGTGAAATACAAGATATCATAGATTGGGGTGAATTGATCAATTTCATTAGCCATGGGTTTATTCATCGAATGGCCCTTAATTTATCAATTTCGTAAAGACAAGTTTTATAATTATCAAATTACTCTATGAACATAGACACTACTAAGTTTTTTAAATTGTTTGAATTCCATTTTAAAGTATACAAGCGGTAATTCTTTAACATAGGCCTACAGTTGCTGTTTTGCTGGTTCCGACTGAGCGATCTGACAAACGGTTGGAGAGGGAGAGAGAGGGGTGGGTGGATCATTTCGGAACTAACGAATGGATCAGTTTTATTTCAATAAGTCGCTTTCGCGTAAGGGTCTTTAACAGTGGGAAGAAGCCTAGTGACCGGGAGAAAGTCGATGTCACGTACAACTGGGGAATAGAAACCAGTTGACTTAATGGCAGACTTGATGAAACAGCGCGTACGTGCTAACCATTCGCCCCCCCCCCCCCCCAAAAAAAAACGATTGGATATTTCATAATTCATTGCACAGGCAACCATACAAATATTTGAGTTTCTCATGCATAATATGCATGGATACTTGCGCAGTCAAATAGTGCCAATCGAAGGATAATTTAAAGCGATAATTTCATATTTTCAAAGAAAGTCAAAACATAATTATTTCTATGTCTTTTGCTCAATAGGTTGTTAACCCACTATTATACGACCATATGCATTATTCCACATACTTAAAAATTATTGACACATGAAATAATAACATAATCACCTCCCTTGTTTTTCTATTGTCCCCATGCAATAGTTGTCTTCAAACGTTTGAATATAAAGTTGAAAATGATATTTTTGCCAATTTCTCAACTGGCAATAGTGAATTATGGAATTAATAGGATTATACTTTAACAAGGTAGGACTGTTTATAGATGCCATCTATTTTAAGGCTTTATTTCAATAAATGTTAAAAAATGTAACTTAAAAATATGAAATTGCAGCTTTAATCGAAAACAAAATAACTTGATTTACAGACACTTTATGTAAGAGCTAAATCTTCTTACATTTACAGTCCTTCCTTTTGGGCCCAATAATGTTATATAAATTATTAACCAGTCATGCATTCACGTGAAAAGCCCAAAATCAACCCTGTAAATCATCCTTTGGGTATGATTTCGAACGCACTGAAATACTCTCGTCATTTAATTATTTTTAAAACTTTAAATGGATAATCCAGAACGGTAGCAATGAAAGTCGAGAGAGAGAGAGAGAGAGAGAGAGAGAGAGAGAGAGAGGGGGGGGGGGGGGTTAACGTCCACTCGACACAAACCAGGTCATTTCGGGACTAACATATGGTTTAATTTTATTTCAATAATTCGCTTGCGCGTAGGGGTCTTTAGCAGTGGGAGGAAACCGGAGTGCCCCTGTCTCCGTGCCACTGAAAATCGGAACTATACTGTATTCTCTCAAACAGCGATAACTTCGCTCAGAATGAAGTCATTTGACTGAAAATTTCAATATATATGATTGAAATTAAAGGAACAGTCCCAATTTGAACAGAGTCTCAAAAATAAAAGTCTGAGTACATATGAAATTTAAAGGTCAAAATATCGGAGAATGGTGCATTGATCCTGTCTCAATATTTCAGCTCAAAATATTGAGTCGTCAAAACTGCATATCCGGACATGTAACCCTTTTAAGATTCCGGTCCAATTTTTTCGTTGGGTGACCCGATAAGCGATTTCCGTTCCTTGAGATGTCTAAATAGTGAATGGCCCATGTGCTGTACTTGATAATGAAACGTAAAATTTCACATGCACATTATTTTTATCTAAAAGAAAACCTGGTTTTACGTAGACACTGCATAATACAGTTTCGGACACCGGTCTCAATCTTCAGAAGAAGACTGGCGTGTTTAAGTTGTCTGAAGACGTATCGCAAATACTGAAATAATTGCTCTGCCCTTTGGTAGGGTATTTTAAGGTATTTTAACACAAAATTAAGCAGTTATATTCCTCAAAAAGTTATCGGGATTAACCCTTTAAAGATGGCAAAATAAATCTACATTTTTATGCTAATGTTTTCACCGTGATAGCGGCTCTTCAGACATTTATTAAATTGAATTAAGCGCCCCAAAAATCTTTCAATTACAAAATAATACCCTTGATTATGATCACACAGTGATGCCCTTAAGGCACTGATCAGTTGGTCGGTTTTAAGGGCGAACACATGCCAATGGGTTCGTTTGCCCATTTCCAAACTAGGGTTAGAGTTAGGGCTATGGCGCCCCATCACTCTGTTGTATCCTTCTTTTAAAATCCTACACACGACCCTGTTGTTGTGAGTCTCCTTTAATGTTGCGCTTTGGGCATGCGTATATGGACGGATTATTGTGCGCATTACAAATATAAACTATAACTATTCGGTTGCCTATAGGCGTCTATATCAGTGGCAGTAAACCGGAGGTCCTGGAGACAATCTGTGAGATTGGAAATGAAATGCAATAAAAAGGGGTTAAACATATTCAACTAGTGAGATTGGAAGGCAACCTACTCCTTGACACATATACGTGTGAGATCGAAAACACGTCACAGAACTTATGATTTAAAACAGCCACCTAATTCTCCGAGATATTTATTTGTGTCTACAATATCTTCATTGATTGCCTTAAAAGTACAGATTTTCATAATCTCCCAAGAAAGGCCTGGGACTACAGAAACTTATTTTTTTAGTGCAAATTCTGAAGTATATCGACGTTTTTATCCAGACCAACCTTATAAACCATTATCACACGTTATTCGATTAACCAATTAAAGTATTGTTCTGTCAACTGAGTATCGGGATGCTTTGTTTAATATTTCTTCATACACCTTTGATGTACATTGATTGTTCGATAATTGATCGAAGTATTGAAAATATGCCTGAACAATTATCAATGTAGACAATTAAACAATAGTAATTTCTTTACGGTAATTTCAACCTTTATATTTTCTATATTAAAGTTACATTATGGGAGACAAGATAAAGAGGTGTCAGTTCTCACTATAATAGTTAAAAACTAGATAGTGTAAAGGTAATTTGCTGAAAATTTCAGTCAAATTGATCCATTATTAGCCGAGAAAAAAGCGTTTGAAATATTCACATAGCCTCTGTCATCATTACTCAAATCTTTAATATAAACAGCATAGTCTCGATTATCCACTTGATTGATTTAATTATCAATGGCCATTAAGCGGCATATAGGAATTTAATCCGCCAACATCGAATGCTAGCCTTGAAATCAAGAGTTTATTATGGTCTGGATATGTTAATTAATGTCTAATTGATTATTTAGATGACATTTCAGGACTAAAGACCTGTAATAAGCAGATTTTTGCTCTTGCATAATGCTATTTTAACCCTACAACGGTGTCAACTTCATACATCTATATATAGTGAAAAGGGTGCATGTTCTGGTTATTATCCGTTACGGGGTGGGACGATTTACTTAATACTACCCAATACCAACCAATACTACCCCAATACCACCTCAATATCACCACATACTACCCAATACTACAAGATAATGATGCAAAATAGGTATTGGGTGGTATTGGGTAGTATTGGGTAAATCGTCCCGCCGTCCGTTACGCACTCGCACAAACCCAATTTGTATATAAGTATATGGATCGATGTATTTGTCACAAATATATCCAACAAAATAAATAAAGTCATAACTTAATTTGTAAGAACTACAATAGGGGCTGCTTCAATATGGGGACCCTGGCTGCAGCTCAGTCAGCAACCGGACCCGCACCTTCCAGCTACAAGTACCTACGTTATGTACAGCTTAGATGATAAGGCTACTACAGTGTTTTAACAAAAGTGAACACACGAGGCTATACGTCCTCCTTTACGACACCAACCGAGATATAGAAGACGGAAATGCATTATGCTGTGTGCTGAGGCACTGAGGTGTTAATATTTTTTTTTATCCTCATTTGTAATTTCTATGCTTGATAATTGCGACCAATGAATTCTTGTGGAAACGTGGTGTTATATAATATAGTGATTGTTATCGCAGAACTGTGTTGTGTTATATTAAATAAAAATTTGATAATGGGCTTTAGAACTAACGGAACATTACATTAATGGTCCAATAGATAAATTGTTAATTTCATTTTCGATTTAATTGCCCCCTAAGTATATTTTAGAATCAATTGTATAATAGAGCTGTATCTCTGTTAAGGGCTGTTTACTGTGTAAAGTATTGATGATGCATAGATTTTAAAGTACAGTTGGTGATCATAGAAGTTTTTACTGTTAGTTCTTGTACTTTGTTTCATCGGGTTTGTATCCAGTAAGTAGTCTATTATTAGCATTTTTAATCTTCTGTTACGAGTCGTAGAATATGCTGTAGATAGTGGGTTGTATTGCCTTAAAGCAAGAATTGCATATTTTTAAGTTCTAGTATTAAAATGTATTAAAATAAAACCTTAAAATAGATGGTATCTATAAAAAGTCCTACCTTGTTAAAGAATAATCCTATACATGTAATTCCTTATTGCCGGTTGAGAAATTGGCAAAATTATCATTTTCAACTTTAAATTCAAGCGTTTGAAGATAGCTATTCCTCGGGGGGGGGGGGGGTAATTGTGTTATCATTTCCGGTATGAATGATTGTTAAGTGAGAGATCGTATAATAGTGAGTTGACACCCTATTGAGCATAGACATAATTATGTTTTGACTTTCTTGGAAAATATGAAATTCTCGCTTTAATTATGCCCAAGCAAAATCTGTTTATTATAAGTTTTTCTTTAGGCCTGAAATGTTATCTAAATTATCAATTAGACATTAATCAACTTATCCAGACTATAATAAACTCTCGATGTTAAGGCTAGCCCGCGATGTTGGCTGGATTAGATTCCTATACGCCGCTTAATGGCCATTGATAATTAAATCAAAAAAAGTGGATAATCGAGACTATGTTGTTTATATTAATGATTTTAGTAATGATGACCGAGGCTATGGGAAAATTTCACCCGCTTCGTTCTCGCCTCATAGTGGATCAATTTGACTCAAACTTTTAGCAAATTACCTTTACACTATCTAGTTTTTAACCATTATAGTGAGAACTGCCATCTCTTTATCTTATTTCCCATAATGTATCTTTTAATTAAGCTTAGTTCATGCATGTAATTGTCTTAACGAAATTTTAAGTGGATCTGTATGTAACATTTATATGTTTTGATTTGGGGATGTTTACTTGTCCTTTCGACCGTGTAAAACAAGTTGAAAAGTGGTCTGATATCGAATAATAGGCCTACTTTAGTTTCAATAATACGATTGAAGGAAGATACAATCACACGATCAATAAACATGGAATATGAATTTGTAACATGAGTTGGAAAAGAATTGATTTGAGTTAGATAGTCAAATTTAGCGAATCCATCAAGTTAGAATGTTTGCTGTCAAACCTAACTGGCGTGGTTTCGAATCCCCGGTTGTACGTGACAAGAAGTAGGGTCGCCAGTCCAACCTCTTAGGTTTTCTCCGGGTCCTCCGGTTTCCTCCTACTGCTAAAGACCCCTACGAGCAAGCGACTTATTGAAATTAAATTAAACCATATGTTAGTCCCGAAATGACTTAGTTTGTGTCGAGTGGATGTCTCTCTCTCTCTCTCTCTCTCTCTCTCTCTCTCTCTCTCTCTCTCTCTCTCTCTCTCTCTCTCTCTCTCTCTCTCTCTCTCTCCCTCTCTCTCTCTCACAGATCGATATTTATGTCACCAAAAATGATCACTTCCATAATTCTATGCAGAATCCACCATTAATTTCAATTCATCGCGATATTGGGTATTAGATGCCCGATTTCTGCATAAACAACCAATTATCTTCATAACGTTAAGAGAATACTCTTAGAAAACACGCCTAAATAAAAAAGTATGTTTTTTTTCCATAAGTGTATGTGTTATAGTTTATTATTCTGTTAAATTAGATAATGTATATTCAATAGTAAGTCCAAAAGACTTCAAGTGTATCGCGTTCCAGTTTTTCTATAACAATTAACAGATTCCCTAACATAGAACAAGGGTCAGAAGAATTAAATGCAGGCCACTCCAAGCAAACAATTAAACATTTTTAAAACGTATCAAAAACGTTTCACTTACGTTACCAACACGTTTATTTTCAACGTTTAAAAGGCCTCAAATTGTGGACAAAACATAAAATAAACGTTTTAAAAACGTTGTTAGACACGTTAATTTGACTGTTTTATCAACTTTTTTTATATTTAATACAAAACGTTTTTTTTTTTTTTGCGTTTTAAAATAGTTTCTCACTCAGTCATAATTTTTGTTTGTGCATTCCCTTTTTATACGCCCACATTTTCACGTGGACGTATTATGTCGTCGCCCCTGTACGTCCGGACGTCCGTCCGTCCGTCCACAATTTGTTTGTGGACTCTCTACAGGTCGCAATTCTTATCTGATTTTGACGAAGCTTGAAATATAGGTTTATCCCCATAAGATCTCGGCTGCTTTCGATATTGGTATGTATCGGATCAAAACTCCATGGATTATGGCCCTTTATTGTACGAAAAATCACGTTTTTAGCTTGTGGACCCTATAGGTCACAATTTTTAACCGATTTTGATGAAACTTGACATGCATGTTTATAACCCAAAGATCTTGGTTCCTTTCGATATTTGCGCCTATCGGAACGTAATTTCCTGAATTATGGCCCCGGATTGTCCGAAAAATCACCTTTGTTAGCTTGTGGTCCCTCTGGAGGTCACAATTATTATCCGATTTCAAAACCCGTTTGATTATATCACCGTTAAACCCTAAGGAAGGTTGAGTTAGAATTTCGGGAAAATCGGACCGAAATTGCCATACAAAATGGCCGCCGTTTGTACGCGAATACTGTTAAAAAATGGTATATCAAGGTTGTGGACCCTGTAGAGGTCACAATTGTAATTCGATGTTGATGAAACTTGAAATTCGTGGTTATAACCCCAAGATCTTGGTTCCTTTCGATATTTGCGCATATCGGATAGTAACTTCCTGAATTATGGCCCCTGATTATACGCAAAATCGCCCTTTTTTTAGCTTGTGGTCCCTCTGGAGGTCACAATTATTATCCGATTTAAAAAAAACGTTTGATTATATACTATTCCAAAAAGTAGGAGATATTTGATTTTAAGTGTTATTAAAGTCACCTAATGAAACTGACGAAGAAACAAATGACAAAATGAAATGAAGTTCACATTCATCGATTTATTCCAAATGATCGTTAGACTAAGTAAGGCACAGACTGACCATTATAAGGGTAAAATGATACCCGGGGTCAAACAGCAAAGTTACCACAGCATCACAACAAAGTCAGTAACGGGTAAACCCTCCTCTGTTTGCCAAACAAGCATTGATCCGACGTGGCATACTCCTAATGAGACGTCTAAGGTCATTTTGGTCCAGATTGTCCCATTCCTGTTGCAACGCAGCAGCAAGTTCTTGGACATTGGCAGGACGTTGTTGACGTTGACGTAACCTCTGTCCAAGCATGTCCCAGACATGCTCGATGGGGGAAAGGTCGGGACTCAGTGCTGGCCAAGGTAATGTGGTGATGTTCTGTTGTTGGAGGTAACCTGTAACGATCCTGGCCCTGTGACATCTTGCGTTGTCATCCTGGAAGATGAAACGGCGGCCATGACGTCGTGCGAACGGCACAACATGGACTGCCAAGATGTTGTCCCGGTAGTACTGGCCTGTAACACGCCCTGCAACAACATGTAAAGCCGTTCTTCCAGCAACAGTGATGCCTCCCCACACCATAACAGAACTAACCCCCAAATCGATCATGTCTGATGACGTTAACGTCTTGGAAGCGCTCGTTTCGACGACGCCACACCCTCCTACGTCTGTCCAAAAAATCAACAGTGAACCTTGACTCATCTGAAAACATCACATTGCTCCAGCGTCGATTATCCCAGTGTTGACGATCCTTACACCAATGTGATGATCTCTCAAACAAGGGATCACGCGAGGACGTCGGGCGCGAAGGTGACCCCTATGCAGTCGATTCCGAATCGTCTGGCCACTCACTCTCACACCAGTGTCTGTTTGAAGACGAGCGCTGATCTGATTTGCTGTGATGACACGATTTCTCAAGGCCAAGGTACGGATAAATCGATCCTGGGCTTGAGTTGTCGCCCTTGATCGACCTGGGCGTGGTCTGTCCTGTACAGATTGTGTATCACGGTATCTGGACCATAGCCTGCTTATGACAGACTGAGAAACACTCATCGTCCGCGCCACAACCGCCTGTGTTGTGCCGATATGTAGCATGCCAAGGGCACGTAACCTTTCATTTTGGGTAAGCCGACGCATATCAAAATTTGTTTTCTGGTCACTAAAACAATTAAACTGATGTTTCCACCCTGGAATTCAATGCCACAATGACTGTAACATTCAAAGTCAGAGTCGTGCAAATCTTGGGTTGGACCCCCATGGTGATCCCAAGCATCACCTGCATTCCATGCGGTAGCTATTGGTGCGTTTGGGCGTCACATGTAACTGGAAATGTTTCTTCTGTTAGGTTCTATAGTGACTTTTTTCGTAGTCATTTGCATATTTTAGTATTATGCCCCCAAAATCAAATATCCCCTACTTTTTTTGAATAGTATATTATCGTTACACCGTAAGGAAGGTTGTTTTCGAATTTCGGGAAAATCGGACCAAAATTGCCATACAAAATGGCCGCCGTTTGTACGCGAATACTGTTAAAACATAACGCTAACGCTACAATATACGTCCACATTCCTACTTTGATTGATATGGTACTTTAAATTTGTCAAGAAGGCTAGGCGTTTGGTTTGTTTAGCGTTGAGGGTCGTGCCTCAACATCAATAGTTGCCGTCCTTAGAGTATAAGGAATAAGTATACCAAGATAATCCATTCAGAATTGTGCCTTCCTAACGCTAAAGGCAAAAAGTGGGCGTGGCTCTGCACCTGGGGGTCGGGGCATTCACCAATATCAATAGTGGTCGCCCTCAGGCTATCAGGAATACATATGCCAAGTACCAAGTTGATTCATTCAGAATTGCGGCCTGTAAACGACAAACACAAAAATTGGGCGTGTCTTGCAGTTGTCGTCCTTAGGCTATAAAGAATACATATCCCAAGTTTAAAGACGATCCATTAAGAATCGTGGCCTGTAGAGAACACACACAGACACGAAGTAAAAATGGGCATGGCTCTGCCCCTGGGGGGTAGGAAATCACCAAAAAACAATAGGGGTCATCCTTAGGGTATAAGGAATAGGTATGTAAAGTTTTAAAAGGATCTGTTAAGAATTGCATCCTGTAGGCGAACACAAGACACAAAAGCATTGGGCGTGGCTCCGTCCCAATATAATAGTGGTCAGCCTTTGGGTATAAGGAATAAGTATAAAAAAGTTTTCAAGACGATCGATTAAGAATTGTGGCCTGTAGGTGACACACAGACACGCAAAAAGAAAATGGGCGTGGTACTGTCCCTGGGGGTCGGGCATGCACCAAGACCAATAGGGATCTTCCTTAAGATACCAAGAATAAGTATTCAAAGTTTCAAGATGATCCATTAAGAAATGCAGCCTGTAGACGACAGACAAACAAATACAAGAAATGGGCGTTGCTGTCCCACGGGGGTCGGGCATGCACCCAAAACAAAAGGGATCATCCTTAGGGTATAAGGAATAAGTATTTTAAGATGACCAATTAAGAATTGTGGCCTGTGGGCGACACACAAAAAGAAAATGGGCGTGGCTCTGCCCCTGGGGGTTGGGCATGCACCCCAAATGATAGGAATGTTCCTTGGGGTACACAGAATAAGCATTCAAAGTTTCAAGAGGATACGTTAAGAAATGTGGCTTGTAGACGACAAACAAATAAATACAAGGAATGGGCGTGGCTCTGCCCCTGGGGTCGGGCATGTACCAAAAAACAATACGGATCATCCTTAGGGTGTAAAGAGTAAGCATACAAAGTTTTAAGAAAATCCAGTTAGAATTGCGCCCTGTAGGTGACACAGACACACAAAAAGAAAATGGGCGTGACTCTGTCCATGGGGGGTGGGCATGCACCCCAAACGATAGGGATCATCCTTAGGGTATAAAGAGTAAGTATACAAAGTTTGAAGAAAATTCAGTGAGAATTGCGCCCTGTAGGCGACACAAAGACACACGAAAAGAAAATGGGCGTGGCTCTGCCCCTGGGGGTTGGGCATGCACCCCAAACGATAGGAATGTTCCTTAGGGTACAAAGAATAATTTATGCAAAGTTTCAAGATTATAAGTTAAGAAATGTGGCCTGTAGACGACAAACAAACAAATACTAGAAATGGGCTTGGCTCTGCCCCTGAGGGTCGAGCATGCACCAAAAACAATAGGGATCTTCCTTGGGGTATAAGGAATAAGTATACAAAGTTTGAAGAAAATCCATGAAGAATTGCGCCCTGTAGGCGACCCCCCACACACATACACACACCCATACACGCACACATACAGCCCCCCCCCCCCACACACACACACACCCAGGGGCGACGGCATAATACGTTCACATTATGAATGTGAACGTATAAAAAATGGTATATTATAGTTGTGGACCCTGTAGAGGTCACAATTTAAATTCGATTTTGATGAAACTTGAAATGCATGGTTATAACCCAAAGGTCTTGGTTCCTTTCGATATTTGTGCATATCGGATCGTAACTTCCTGAATTATGGCCCCTGATTGTACGCAAAATTGCCTTTTTTTTTAGCTTGTGGTCCCTCTGGAGGTCACAATTATTTTCCGATTTAAAAAAAAAAAACGTTTGATTATATCACCGTTACACCTTAAGGAAGGTTTGAGTTCGAATTTCGGGAAAATCGGACCAAAATTGACAAAATGGCCGCCGTTGTACGCGAATAGGCTACTGTTAAAAAATGGTATATCATGATTGTGGACCCTGTATAGGTCACAATTTTAATTCGATTTTGATGAAACTTGAAATGCATGGTTATAACCCAAAGATCTTGGTTCCTTTCGTTATTTGCGCATATCGGATCGTAACTTCCTGAATTGTGGCCCCTGATTGTCCGAAAAATCGCCTATGGTCCCTCTGGAGGTCACAATTATTATCCGATTTAAAAAAAACCGTTTGACTCTATCACCGTTACACCCTATGGAAGGTTGAGTTCGAATTTCGAGAAAATCGGACCATAGTGTAAAAATATGGTATATCATGGTTGTGGACTCTCCACAGGTCACGATTCTTATCCGATTTTGACGAAAAGTCACATTTAAAGTACCGTCACACCATAATCATTGTCGGCTTCGAATTTCATGAATATCAGACTGGAACTGACCAACAAAATGGCTGCTCCCAATACAGTATGAAATACAGGACTAAATGATGTAGGAAAAATCTCTTTCGGTATATTGCTTGTTCTCTATCCATCTCTCGAAAATGTGGGCGTATCCTGCCTGGCAGTGCCCGCCTATCTTTTCATATAAATTCACGGTTTGGTTGACTGTAAATGTTGATGTAATAATTAATGTAAAAAGATACACGTCTGCATTCTAGTTAGATTCATTTTATTTTTCATTCGGTTACATAATTTCTAAATGGTAAATGTAAATGAAAAAATAATAGAACCATCACTTACTGAATCTGATAAACGTGTTTCAGTGAAGCCAAATATATTAAAGTCTTCAAGAAGTTTTTTGAGCTTCACTGTTTTGTTATAAAATGACAAACATTTAAATGTCCCATACGCATAATGTCACGATAAGACCTAAGTTCCTGAGTTTTGCTCGCACTTGATTAGCAAGGCAGTGCGTGCGACAGATACCTCTATTCCGAGCAGAATACGATGTGTTAAGTAGAATCGAGTACAACTTCAAGGGAGGTAATCGATAGCAGCGAAAATTTTTTAAGCGTGTCTGCTGTACTTTGAAAATTTGTTTTACACGTACCGTATATTATCAGTTTTAAACGGACAGGTAATTGGTTTTATGTTGTGCAAGAAACTATTAAGCAATCAGGCATCACTGATTTTTTTTAAATTTTGTATCAAGGCGCTAGGCATTTGCAAAAATGGCCGAACATATAACTGATAAAAAATTAAATTGAGAAAGAAACGATTGAATTGAATGTTCAGTTTACACTAGTATCTGTAGCCCATATTATTATACATGTAACATTCATATTTTATGATATTGTTGCCACCAATTTGTGTCCAATTCTAGGACCAAAATATTAGCGATTTAATTAGCTCCTTTAAAGTAGGTAAGTCTCTAACTCAATATAATATCCTCCAAAATCAAATTATTTGTCAATTAAAAATCAACATCGATGCTGTGATCTTACCGGAAAGAGATGGACTTCTGATATTATATCCAGTATTTAGGACATTTTACTTTTGGTACACGAATCGTGTACAATAATGCGTTTAAGCCCCAGTTGTAACAAGAGACTCGAGCTAGACACATTGCACCAAATCAAACAGTGTAGGCTATGTAGACTGGTATAACCAGATGCTAGAAATTTGCATTCCACTGAACTACTGGATTATTTCGCCAAACATAACTGATTTGAAATTAGAGTTAAAACAGAAACCATTGATCATTTGATGATTGAATGTAAATTAGTTTATACATTTATATTACAGTATTACGACCCACTTATTACAGTTGCGACTCACTTAAGTGTCAATTTCTAAGTCCCAAATGTTAGCATGTGGCTCCTTTAATTTATTGACATTGTTGCGTACCGTACGGTTATTTTCAGGGGTAATGGGGAAATCATGCATAACTTGTTGTGTCCTAACATATGTCTTTTGTATTTTATAGGGCTTACCCTGTGTTCACTTGATGTGGTTGGATGGCCGAATGGTTAGCACGTGCGTGCGCGGGTTGCGCGCTGTATCATAAAGCCTGTCATTGAGCCAACTGACGTGGTTTCAAATCCCCGTTTAATTTGTATGTGAAAAGGAGTAGGGTCAACTGTCCAACCTCGTGAGTTTTCTCCGGATCCTCTCTCGGTCCTCCGGTTTCCTCCCACTGCTAAAAAGACTCCAACGTGCAAGCAAATTATTGAAATAAAATTAAACCATATGTTAGTCCCAAAAGGACCTAGTTTGTGTTGAGTGGACATTAACACCCCCCTCTCCCTCCCTCTCTCTCTCTCTCTCTCTCTCTCTCTCTCTCTCTCTGTTCAAATTGCAATATACAGATTTGTCACAATTTGTGTGAGGTCTTGGATCCAAAATCGTGCATTACATCATGAAGGTCCTGATAATGGATTCAATTTTTGCTGCCAGGTGATTAAATTGAGACCATGATTTATTTCAGAAAAAGGGGAAAATATTTTAGAAAAAGAATGAATATTAAAAAGCAGATATATGATTGGGGTGGAGTTAGTAGCGACAATATTAAACGATCAATAGACAGAGATTATTATGGAGGCTGGTCAGGTGACTATGATCAGGCCAATAAAAACAAAAGATATGGATTGATGTCTGACAGCACCATCAGCTACCCTGATCCGACAAAATATATACAACAATCGTCCGCCACTGTTAACCGTGGTATTGGCGATAACCCAGATTATCCTACTGTATCATCTTTTAGTAGAAATACACAACCAAGGTAATTTTATAATTCTTTGCCATTTATACATGCAGTGGGTCTTGTTTTCCATGAAAACTGGTGACTTTTATAAAAAACATAATCACATTTTAGGACATGTAGAAAAAATATTGTGGTTCTCAGAGACTCCTGTCTTTAAATAAGAGCAGCAGGACCTGTCTTTTTTTAGAAAATAAAATAAATGGTCTGATTAATTACTTAGCTAAGATGTTTTCCCGTGGTTATCGGAATGAGTTAGAAGATGTACCGTAATCTCAATTATCGAGTATACATACAACCCTGTTCAATTGTTATTGATACTGATAAAAATGATACTGATTGATACTGGATAATCTTACATTTGTGTTCAACAATGTGAAGAAATAAATGTGGTGTTTTTGTGAATTCATTTGACAAATTAAAAACACAAAAACAAAAATCTCCCTCACTCATCTGTTTTTTGGGAGGGAAAGAGAGAGAAATAGGTTTTTAATTTCCACTCAACACTAGTACAATTTTTCAATTTTTATTTTAGTAATTTCACCGGCAGGGGTCTAATTGAGCGAATATTCAACACTGTCTTGGTCTACACTTATTCATTTGGGTGAATCAATTGTAGTCCTACCCATCAAATTATTGAAAAATATTGTATTTTGTAGTAAATTTGTAGTCCCTACACCTCAAATTAAATCTTTTTGCTGAAAATATATGATTATGTTGTAGTAAAAAGGATTATGGTCAAGGAAGAAATTCTGGTTACGATGATTATAATGATAATGGTGATGACAGAGATTTTGATTATGATGTGGGAGGGTGAGTTTTCTTATTAATGCCACATTGTCAGTAATGGCACCAGCAGGGATGACAAGACAAGCGTGCCAAGTTGTTCAGGCTCAAGTTAACAAAGCATTCTCAGAATAAAGTTGAGAATTTGCTCAGCTTTCAATCACTGTTTAAAAGAAATATCTTTGATCCAGAAACACGAACCTTTGCATATAGTTTCTTATAAGTAAGGGTATTTGATACATTAAAACAACGTAAGTACATGTATTGTTGTTTTAATACATGTATATCAAATACATCAATAAGAAACTATATGCAAAGTTTTGTGTTTCTGGATCAAAGATATTTCTCATAAACTCTGATTGAAAGTTGAGTAAATAATTGAAGTCTGAGAATGTTTTGTGAACGCAAGGCTTGGACGGATATTCCTATTGGAGATTTATATTTCACAATATTGTGGGGATTCCTATTGGGCTAAAATAATTCAATGAGAATGTCAAGTCCAGGGCCCGAGTTCACAAAGCACTCTCACACTTGAGTTGAGAATTTACTCAAAATTGTTTGCCCTATTTTAACTAAAATATTTCCCGTTATAGAACTATTGTTGTTTTAATGTATCAAATACATGTATAAGAAACTATGTGCCAAGTTTTGTGTTTATGGATCAAAGATATTTCTCATAAAACAGTGATTGAAAGTTGAGCAAATTCTCAACTTAAGTCTGAGAATGCTTTGTGAACTCGGGACCTGGCCTGGAAATCATGGTTTTAGATGTACCTGACAAATTGTCGGGCACTTATGAAATACTACCAGACATTTTCAACTCAGTGCGAACATATATTAATAATATCAACAAAAAAGAGAAATCAGTGCTGTACAAACTGACAGGCACCAGAGGTTTGGTGCCTGACAAAGCCTGAATCTGTGCCTGACAATGTCAATGACAGGAGCTTTATTTCCAGGCTTGGTCAAGTTCCAATTGGCATGTTCAACTCTTTCTATTTCATTCTTCTCATTTTGTCTCCAAACTTTATTTGAATATTTATTTGTAAATGGTTTTTATGCACGTACATGTACATGTGTTTATCAGTATTGATACTGGTAAATGAATCCATTAAAAATTCATAACATTTATTGACTACATGTATATTATATCGCTATATATTACTATAGTTCTTAAATTGAGAGAGCTATGTGGATAAGTAGTCAGGGCACTTTACTCGAGACTCTAAAATGCCCTTGGTTCAAATCCTAGCAACATTGTCTAGTGGTTCGAATGGTATCAAAAATCAGTGTCCTGTGTACGTAAAAGAACCCTTTCCAGTTGGAGCAGGTAGAAATGTAGTGGTCTAATTTCTCTCGGAGCAGTCTATGTCAGTTAGTGAGTTACGTACGCTCCTGTGTTACCAGAAAGGAGCTGTGCTTTTGGTGGTGCTCCTTGTTAAATAATATATATAGATACTACACAAGGACGTTGATTCAATATATTATACAATGACTTGCTCAAGACATTTAAACATCTAAAAAAAAGAGACACCATCCTGCATATTTTTCAACTCGTGTAAATTAATTGCGATTGGCATCCTGCATATTTTTCAACTCGTGTTAATTAATTGCAATTAGCATGTTGCCCGTACATAATTTACATAATCAATGGATGACGTCACATCTGTATTTTAATAGTTATTAAAACATTGACACAGAAAATGCCTTTCAGTTCACCTGCAAGGTTTGTCTTGATGCTTCAAAGGAATAGCAATCCAAGTCTTACCAAAGATGAAGATGTAATTCTGTCAGTATTATTTATGATGCAGACAAGACTGTCTAGCCATATTCTGGTTTATCTTTGCCTGCCAAACCTTGTGGGTTTTCTCCGGGTCCTTCAGTTTCCTCCCACTGCTAATGACCTCTAAATGCAAGCTAATAATTGAAATAAAATTAAACCATATGTTAGTCCCAAAATTACCTAGTTTGTGTCGAGTGGACGTTAAACCCCATCTCTCTCTCTCTCTCTCTTATGGTTTATCTTTAAATTTTTTCACATATGATAACCTTCATATGTTTAAACATATTGGAATGTAGAGATATTTAATCATATGATGGCTAATTATCAACAAGGAATTTTAGAATGCATTGATGTTTCAATACATGATTTCTTGGCCTGTTCCTCAATCCCTAAAGCGGTGGAAACACCTGTGTTTTTCGGTGGAATTTCTCTTTGCTCACATGATTCACCCAAATCAAACATCTTTGATATATTCGCTCAGTGCGTGCAGTTCGTCCAATTTTTAGAATTCATTAGCCAGTCACCACTGATGCCGTGCAGTCAATGATTGTTTCAAGACGTGGTCGCTGCCATGTTTTATCATGTGAGGTGAAAGATGATGCAATCGACTGATGAAACTGATGGAGAAATCACCTAGTGTGTTCACTTGTTCTAGTGTTTCAACCGCTTTACAAAAATAGGTGCCCTTCGTTATTTTTCATATTTAATTCCTGCATTGTATTCAATTTATTGTCAATAATTTTCCTACAAAATTATGTGTTGTCGTAATTTGATAGAATGAAAGCCTGCCGACCCTTACTTTTTATTCAAAAGCACTGCATTTTTCGGGGTATAAGTCAACACTTTCAGCAGAAGAACGGTATTGGTCTTATACCGTGTGTTGACTTATATATGGATGGAGGTAAAAAAAAATTTTGGGGGCAATAGCCAAGAAGTTGCTCTGGTAAATAATACAATAGTGTGTGACTCTGATCGCATGCACTATAGCTGTCTTGATAGAACTTTTGGAAAATAGCGTTGGACATATCCGGAAAATACGGATCAAATTCGATCACTGATTGATACAGAACGCGTATTTTATTCCACAATTGCTTATTGTGTTGGCAATAATATTGAAATGTACAGACATATTAATACAATTGCATATTGACCATGAATATTATAATGCATTGATATCTCAATACAGGATTGCTTATTAGAAACAATTTTCTGGCATGGTTTCCCCCTAGTCACTGATGCAGGACGGAGGGCCTGACAAGGACAGTGGTGTAGTTGTTCTGATGGGATGTAAAAAACCGGGGTCCTGTGTACACATTGGCATGCACATAAAAGATCCCTTGACTGTTGGAATATGATATAAGAGTAGGCCATAGTGCAACTGTTCGGGCAAAATTTTCCTCAGCACACTGTATTGGCGTATGCTCGTCTTCATTAGTCCATTTCGGAGCAGAACAGTTGGACGCTAAACCCCATTTCATTACCTATTAGCAACAATCAATATTGTAAGTTATTGATATTTTGGTACATAATTGCTTATTATCAAAAGCAAATATTGGAATACATTGATATTTTTATCTTGAAATAATGGCTTTTCTTCCCTTCATGTAGCTCCAGACGAAAGAAAATGAAGAACGATGAGGGCGTCTCAGAGAAAATGAAACATGAACTTCAACTTCGGGAGAAACAATTGATGGCTGCAAGTGAATTACTATCCAAACAAACCAAATTACTCCAGACACTAGAGACCAATATCAACAAACGCTTTAGTGGATCAGGCCCTGCCGATATCTCATCTGGCAACATGCCTAATATGGGCACCAACATGGCAAGACCTGACATGGCTAGTATGCCTATGTCAAATAGGCCTTTGGTTAGTGACATAGGAATGCCTATGCCAGATATGCCTGACATTGGAATGTCTATGCCCAATATGGGCAGTGACTTGAGTATGCCCATGCCAAACATGGGAATGCCGCCTGGACACATTATAGGAAACATGGATATGCCTATAGGTAATACCTATGATGCCCCACCCATGGCTATGGGAATGGATGGATCTAATCCTCCATTTGAATATGATCACAGGCCTGGAAGATTTTCAACAATGGATGGACCTGATCCTTCATTTGGTTCAGATTCGTTTCCATTTGAATATGATCATAAACCTGGAAGATTTTCCACCATGGTAAGTAATGGTTAATAAACAATTAACTTGATTAAGATTTTCTTTATTCAGATCGTATATATAGGATACTGAAACTTAAACATACATTATGCGTGAGCTAAATCTGCCTATTGCAGGTCTTTCTTTAGGCCTGAAATGTGATATAAACTATTAATTTGACATTAATTAACATATCCAGACCCTAATCAACTCTCGATGTCAACACTAGCCTGCGATATTTGTTGGCTTATGATCCGATTTGCTGCATAATTGTCCTGCACGATTTAATGACTGAAGGGATAATCGAGACTATGATTTTTGTTGTACCGACTTCAGTATTGATGATCCGGGCCAGGCCGAAATTTCATTTGCTACATTCTTGGTTCAGAGTGGATCATTGTGATTGAAATTTTCATCAAATTATCTTATATTATCTAGTTTTTAACTATTATAGTGAGAACTGCCAGTTCTTGATCAAATCTCCCATAATGTATGTTTAATAAAGATCATAATCAACTCTCGATGTCAGCGCTAGCCTGCGATTTTTGTTGGATTATGATCTGATTTGCTGCATGACCTGCCTTAACGATGTAACGATTAAATGGATAAACGAGACTATGATTTTTGCTGTACCGACTTTAGTAATGATGATCCGGGCTAGGCCGAAATTTCATTCACTAAATTGTCGGTTCAGAGTGGATCAATTTGACTGAAATTTTCATCAAATTATCTGTACATTATCTAGTTTTTAACTATTATATAGTGAGAACTGCCAGTTCTTGATCAAATCTCCATAATGTATCTTTAATAAAGATGCATTATATCAGAGCTAAATCTGCCTACGCAGGTCTAAATTTTGGCAAGTCTATATAATCTCCAGATCATAGGATGGCAAGATTTAAAAAATAAATGATAAAATAGATAATCGAGACGATGATAAACGATCGAACTTACATTTTTAAACATTCAAAACTTCTCGAAGAAGAAAGTAATTTGAATGAAATTTTCAGTATTTTTATTTTCCATTGCACTATAAACCTCAGAATGCCTCGTTCGGCATTTCTGTCCAAATGAGGTAAAAAAAATGCCTCGTTGTCTGCAGTTCCAAAACAAGGTTTTTTAAATTGCCCTTTTTTTGGAACGAGGTATTTCTGTCAGAACGAGGCTTGGTAAAATGCCTCGTTTACTAAACGTGGTTTTTTCAAGATAGTTATTAGCGGTATATCGGCCAATTTGTAAAAATTAAAATTTATGTTATTTAATGCGAAAATAAAACCAGTTCAAACTATATTATTATCAGAGAAATTGACAAGACAAGAATACACACCATCGGTGGAGGTGTAAAACTATTGCAGACACATAGCTACCTTGATTGATTTATTGCCCCAATCAGGTATAGGTGTTGAGAAACAACTGTGGTGTTGTGACATTTTATTGGGGGCAATCAATTAATCAAGGTATAGCTGTGTGTCTGCAATTGTTTTACACCTCCACCGATGGTGTGTATTCTTGTCTTGTCAATTTCTCTGATAATAATATAGTTTGAACTGGTTTTATTTTCGTATTAAATAACATAAATTTTAATTTTTACAAATTGGCCGATATAACGCTAATAACTATCTTGAAAAAACCACGTTTAGTAAACGAGGCATTTTACCAAGCTTCGTTCTGAACAAAATACCTCGTTCCAAAAAAAAGGGCAATTTAAAAAACCTCGTTTTGGAACTGCAGACAACGAGGCATTTTCTTTACCTCGTTTGGACAGAAATGCCGAACGAGGCATTCTGAGGTTTATAGTGTTGTCTGCTTTGGAAAAACAATTAAGACAGAAACATGTACAATCATGTAACTGTGTTTTGGGTCTAGTTTCCCAAACCTGATTTTTTCTGCCACAATTACTTCTTGACCGAACAAAGCTTTGGTCTTATTTTGCGACATGGCGACCTCTTTCAAGCACTTGTGTATAATGTTAAGTGCAAAATTCCAGACTTGGGAACATGCGTCATTTATATACTGAGCGCCATAGAAAACGCATCACTTAGTTTTTCGTATAACAAAATGATCCTGTAAACATATCTTATTTATTTTGCTTTTTATTGTGAACAATATTCAAAGGCCCCTCTGACTTTGTACCGTTGATTACAGATTAAACACAAATGTGTTGTTATTGATGTGATCCCATTTGAATATTGTTCACAATAAAAAGCAAAATAAATAAGATATGTTTACAGGATCATTTGTTATACGAAAAACTAAGTGATGCGTGAATCACGGTGGCTAAGTGGGCAAGGCGCTGGCTTGCTAGCCTGGACTCGAGTGTTCGATCACTGCATTGGCCGAGAAAGTTCATCTCGATTTTCCGGTGTGATTTCCCCTTGTCAGTGATGCAGAAGGAGGGCCTGACAAGGACAGCTGCCTAGTCGTTCGGATGGTACGAGAAACCGAGGTCCAGTGTACACATTGGCGTGCACGTAAAAGATCCCTTGGCAGCTGGAATTCGATATAAGAGTAGGCCGTAGCGCCGCTGCCCGGGCAAAATTTCCCTCATAGCACACTTTATGGCGTATGCCTGTCTTCCATTAGCCCAGGTTAGGTGAGGAAGAGTAGGACGTTAAACCCCATTTCATTTCATTTCTATGGTCCTCAGTATATTTGCATAAAAAATTCATGTACATGTACCTTATCGAAGTAGTGTCGCCTGTTCAACCGTGTGGGTTATCTCCGGGTCTTCCGGTTTCCTCCCACTGCTAAAGACCCCTACTGGCAAGCGAATTATTGAAATAAGATTAAACTATATGTTAGTCCCGAGATGACCTAGTTTGTGTCAAGTGGATGTTAAACCCCTATTTCTCTCTCTCTCTCTCTCTCTCTCTCTCTCTCTCTCTCTCTCTCTCTCTCCAAATCTAAGTGTTCACTGTAATGCTTATTGTCATTCACAGAGTGACCCAGTGGGTAAGTTGTTGGCTTGCTAACCAGGAGCCCTGCGATCAATTCCTACGTAGGCCGAGACAGTTCATCAAGATTTTCTGTCGTGATTAACCCTTGTCAGTAGCATAGGAGACAAGAAATAGTCATTCGGATGGGACGAAATACCGAGGTTCCATGTACACATGGGCATTCATGTAAAAAAAAACCTCAACAATTGAATTTGGAATATGAGAAGGCCATAGCGCTGCTGTCCAGGCTAAATTTCCCTCATAGCACACTGCATGGCCCAGTTAGAGAAGAACAGTAGCACATTTAACCCTGTTTCATTTCTTATCCTTAAAGACATGGCCAGAACTAAACATTTTTCAGGAGTATTCAATACTATATGCCCCTATGATGAAATTATACTATACCAATATAATGTACACAGTAATTTATAGTTGACAAAACCTATATATGTTGTTAATAGATACAATGTACATTATTACAGTTATGTACATTACAGCCCTTCAATTGACACTGTTGTAAATGGTGTCTCTGTCATCTGTGCATTGCTCTATGCTGGCAGTCAGTGATGGCTCACTTACCAAGAGGTAGTTGTTTTAACAGAGAAAGTTTCTCTAGATGACCCAATCTGGTTTCCCTTTGACTAGTGGGGGACTGAGGGTACCAAAATACCAAGTCCAGTTGGAATTTTAAGAAAATTATGTGGAATTGCCATTCCTCATCACACAACTTTTCTATTTTCCCAATTGATGCTGAAAAGCAGGAGGAGAAACTCATATTTACTAACGTCTTATTTGTCTGAGGATTTCTATCATGATGCTGGCTGAGACAGTTCCAGTATGTTTTCCAGCAAGATTTCCCTTTGTCAGTGATGCTGGCAAAAAAAAGCACTGTGGGATACCGGGAATCCTCCTATTTAAGCCCTGCCGTTATTAGGCCCATGGGCTCAATAACGAGTTTATATTTTGAATTTAAGCCCATGGGCTTAAATTGTAAATTCATTTTAGAGTAGCCTCCCTTTTGAATTTTGAAACCACATGAGTTGACATTGATTGAGTCTAGTTGAATTGGTGTACATTATACTGTTAGTGCCGTGAGAGAGTTTCACATCTTTAAAACTCATTGGACTCCAATTGCAGGTGACATCTTAGACACTAAATGTGACACTTAAATGATTTTCTTTTTTTGTCTTTTAGAATTTAAGCCCCGGGCTTCATTTCAGAATAAATGTTTCATCACTGACATCGTCAATTTCGAAATTAAGTCCAAGCCTTAAATAGGAGAATTCCTGGTAGTACAGAAACCGAGTCCCCTATTCACATTAATAATGCATTAAAAAGAAGCCTTGGAATTCATCTTTATTAGCCCTGTTGTTGTGTAAAATCAATTTTTTAAATTTAAATTTCCTTAGATTGAACCCGGAACTTCCTGCTTGGTGAGCCACCAGCGTTATACTCTCAGAGCCATCATAGCTCCTTGAGTAACACATGCTCTTTGAATAAAGTTTGATCCCTGCATTGGCCGAGAAAGTTCTGTAAAAATAGGCCTATAATTACAGGACACTGTGATTGGAGGATAATTATTCTCTTTATCCCATATTATATAATTTCCTCCCCATTTCAGTCTGAAGCAATAACTAGAGATTATCACCATGGACGAGACTCGTTTCTAGGAGGAGGGTACCTTGGCCAACCCCCAGATCAAAGTCGCAAGCGATCACCAAACCAGAAAAATGTTGGTCTGAAGAATAGTAGCAGTAGACAGAATTACGGGAACTTGAAACCTGTTCCTGAACAAAAAGGCTTCCAATCCAAAACACAACATACTAATCAAGGCGAGTCTGAATCCCGCTTTTTATCTACACGTTTTCATAGGTGAAAAAGTGGGTCTCATGGAAATATGATGGGACCTTTTTCATGTAACTGTGATTCATAAAGTGATGATATATACTTTCACTACATCAAAACCTGTAAAAGTTTGATCACACATATATTATGATTTACAATTCCGTGCACAACACACCTAAAGCTAAACAATATGTTAGTCCCAAAATGATCTCAATAATTTGTTTCACATTCGTTTAATATGAAATCTTTGTTTTAAACACTGGTTTAAAATCACTGAAAATCACCTAATTTGTCCTTGTGCCTAGTTTAAAGCTGGCTGTTCAATTTGATAATGAGTTCCAATTAACAAGTGTTGATCACTGTAATAAAATATACAACCCACTTCATTATTGATGGGGGGTTGGGATTGCCTAGTGGTCTAGAGTGCCGCGCTTCGACCTCTAGCTGGCTGGTCACCTCTGGCTTGCGGCTGCGGTTTCGAGCCCTGGTGAGAGCGTATGTGGCATGGGGATAGGGGCGCCTTCTCAACCTCGTGGGTTTCCTCCGGCAACTCCGGTTTCCTCCCACTGGTAAAGACCCCTACGCGCAAGCGAATTATTGAAATAATATTAAAAACCATATGTCAGTCCCGAAGTGATCTAGTTGTGTCGAGTGGACGTTAAGCCCCATTTCTCTCTCTCTCTCTCTCTCTCTCTCTCTCTCTCTCTCATTATTGATGTATAATGATTAATTTTTTGACAGTGGTCAGGAAATTAAACACTTTTAAATTGGGCACTCAATATCATAATTAATCAATCAGCTTTAAACTGGAAACAAGTACAAATTAGATGATTTTAGAGGATTTTAAATGTTTTTTACAAGTTTTTAAACAAAGATTTGATATTAATTGAATGTGAAAGAAAACAGTGCTAAATACACAAGATTAAATAAATGATACTTGTGTTACAGTAAATTGCTTGATGCTTGATAATTGCAAAAAGACAAATGTTAATTAATTAATCGTTTGTAACTAACGTACGAAAATTAGATGGTAGCTGGCTTTTTTTTCGCACGTATACAGTGAATGGCCATTTTGCTCAGTAATCCCAGCCATAATTTGGCTATTTTTTTAAAATTGCGTTACTGTTTAAAATTTTTGTTTAAAACTGAAATAAATTAACTATTAATCAATCCCTACGCTAAAAACATTAACAGAATTGATTGTGTATATCTAAAATAGACACGACCGAAGCACAAAATAGTGCCAATATGCTAATGTCAAATCTAGAGTTCTGGATGTTATTTTTGTGAAAAATCATTGGAAGAAGCGATGAGATGTTATGGCTGTGCAAATTATAAGTCCTAAAGGCTGCAAGACGGCTATTGTTTTACAATGTAGCATTGTGTCTTGTAATGTTTGTTGATATGACCTCATGATCTGTGTCGTTTAGAAAACGTCATATGGATATTTAATGGCTATTCATTGTGTCAGAGTCACTTCTCTGCAGGTAGGGTGAGTCTGTCGTTCAGATTGTTAATTAATATGTATCTCCTATATTTATAAAGAGATTTTGATGGGTGATGCCAGCCTCTCCTTTGGCTTGATTTTTTGTTTGTTTATTTCATATTTTAGGGAACAAGAATAAAGGCCCTAATCAGCAAAATAAAGGGACTAATCAACAAAACAAAGGCCCTAACCAACAAAATAAAGGATCCAACCAACAGAATAAAAGAAATATTGAACAGAGTAAAGGCCCTAACCAACCCCTACCAGGGTTAATGTCATTGAAGTCTTACCGTAACATTGTAATTATTTCGTATTGACTATAAATCATAAAGATGCATTATATAAAATTTAAATTAAGAACTGGCCAGTCTTACTATAGTGAGCGCCATAGAAAACGCATCACTTAGTTTTTCGTATAACAAAATGATCCTGTAAACATATCTGATTTATTTTGCTTCTTATTTTGAACAATATTCAAATGGGAACACATCAATAACAACACATTTGTACACTTATGGATGTTTAATCTGTAATCAATGGTACAAAGTCAGAGGGGTCAAAACCAAAAGTAGGACACAGATGGTTAATTCCATGCTACGTCGCTGCACAGCGTGAGTAAGAGCCAGTGGAAGACACACACGCTACTGACATCTGTGTCGTACTTTTGGTTTTGACCCCTTTTGCCGTTTCATTGGCTAATTAATTGCACACACCATTTAGAAACTGTCAATGATAACAACTCTTCCAGATCCAAGTGTAGTAAAGACAAGTAAAACGAAATTTTGTACTATAAAAACGAAAAGGAAATAGTATCTGCGTTTCAGTCAGATTGCTCATTTGTCATGAAATATATCTCTAGTCTAACAAAGCTGATTTTATTTCAGAATAAACCTGCTGTAACAGGCAAGGAGTTGGCATCTAGCTTCATTGGGTAAGGTCATCAAATTTGTAACAACTATCATCATTGATTTTACTCTTTTTTTGTCCACCTATATCTAGGGCTGCAACTAGATGCAGGCCACGATTAAATGCACATCACGATTCATAGTCTATGATACGATTAATGTCATGATAGGAAATAAATTTTAAAAATAGGCCTTTTTTATGGTTTTATGGCGTTTTCTCAGTCAACTAATAAGCCACTTTCGCTGAAAGTGAAAAAGTTAGGCTATTTTGCTCATGGACTTATTTACACATTTAAAGGATTATAAGTCTATTTTTGTGAAATTTTTATTTGGATGACGAATCGCGATACGGACATTGATTGTATGTTAGTCCCAAAATGACCTAGTTAAACCCCATTTCCCTCTCTCTTTCCCCATCACGACTTAAAGCCAAATGAAGTAATGGTTTGATCCTGATAAAACCGGGGCCAATGGCCACCAGCATCTGAGGAGTCAAATACAACAGTGTAATAAAAAGAATGAAATTAAATAGGGGTTAATGTCTGACTGTTTCCACCGGCTAGGCTCATGAAGACAGCGGTGCAACTAAATGCCTATAATGAGTGTGACAATAGGTTTGAGGGGCAGGGGAAAGTTTGATGGGCAATGGTGGGTTTGAGGGGCAGGAAGGAGGTTTGAGGGCCGGGAAGGAGGTTTGAGAGGCAGGAAGGAGGTTTGAGGGGCAGGAAGGGAGTTTAAGGAACAATGGTGGGTTTGAGTGCTTTAGATCATAAGGTTTGTCATTGAGTCTGACAAGGGCAAGGGCCACCTCCCAATCCGCGTTGGTTTTCCCTTGTTCCTCCACTTCTCACACACTGTTTTATTAAAATAAAATGGTACAATAGGTCTACCCCGATATGACCTAGTTTTTGTCAAGGGGATATGTTAGACCCCATTTCTATCTGTGCTTTGGATGTAGTTTCATGATAACAATTCAGTAGCAGTAAATAGCAAGTATTTTGTTACCTCATCCAAGGTTGTTTATTATTGCAACTTTTTTTTTTTCTGTGTTTTCAGAAGTTTTTGTCCATCATGTAATTTAAAGATACGAGAGCCAAACCACCATCTAATCCAACCCCATGTGGTAAGTACAAGGCTGTAGCTACATGTAGCTCATAGCAACGGGACGGGCGGCAAGTGTTCTCAGTGGTGTTGTAAAATTAACAGATATTGTATATCTATTTATTTTATGATTGACAATTACTTCACGGGGGAGGGGAAGGGGGCTGTCATTGAGTCAACTGGCGTAGTTTCCAATCCCCAGTTGTACGGGCAGTGGATCTACCTTTTTATACGCCCACATAGAAATGTGGACGTATATTGCCGTCGCCCCCGTCCGTCCGTCTGTCGGTCCGTCCGTCCGTCGGTCTGTCCGTCCGTCCGTCCATCGTCCACAATTTCTTGTGAACGCACTAGAGGCCAGGGTTAATATCCGATTGACTTTAAATTTATACACAGTGTTTAAGGTCACGAGACGAAGAAGCCTATTGATTTTCAGCAATATCCGATAATTACTGCCAGAGTTATGACCCTTGATCACTTTGAAAAAATCTTGTGAACGGTCTAGAGGCTAAAGTTAATATCCGATTGACCTTAAATTTATACACAATGTGTAAGGTCATGAGACGAAGAAGCCTATTGATTTTCAGCAATATCCGATAATTACTGCCAGAGTTATGACCCTTGATCACTTTGAAAAATCTTGTGAACGCTCTAGAGTCTAAAGTTAATATCCGATTGACCTTAAATTTATACACAGTGTTTAAGGTCATGAGACGAAGACGCCTATTGATTTTCAGCGATATCTGATAATTACTGCCAGAGTTATGACCCTTGATCACTTTGAAAAATATTGTGACGCTATAGATGCCAAACTTATCATCCGATTGACTTCAGATTGATACACAGAGTTTAAGGTGTTGAAACGAACAAGTATTTTGATTTTCAATGAATTTTGATAACTGAACAGCTAAATCCATCATGTTAAATGTTTCCTATACTAATTGTTAGCGTGGGGCAAAACTTTATAAAAAGCAAACAAATTCTAATGATTTTCAGATAATTACAAAATGAGTTGTTACTCTTAATCAGATTTTTCATTCCCCAAAAAAGTAAAAATATGCGACAACCTTTGTTGACTGCCCGGACGATTTAGCTGCTGTGGGCGTATGTTTCGTTGCCTGGCAACCTATCTTTGTTAAATAAATTCTCACTGTCACAGGAACGTTTTTTTTTCTTTGTAGCAATTAAACAACTACAGTAGGTACTTTGTTAGCCAACACCAGGATAAAACCTGGTTATTGAGTTTGTGGCCTACATACTGAGCCATCCTAGCTTGAACCACATACTTTTGGAAAATAAATAAGTACCAATAAAATTTAAAAATTTAGATTATTATTGGATTAATGTTTTTGTTTAAATATAGGGTCGTATGCTGAAGGTTAAAAAGGGCTGTATCATCTGTGGAACAGGTAGCTTTCGTAATCATGTGGAACTTGAACATCATATGAGTAGCCAGGAACATAGAAGGGTAAACTATTTGTTCTTTTAAAGAAGCAATATTATTGATTTTTTAATACAACCAGTCCATCTTAGCACGGGGGGTTGGGATGGCCTAGTGGTCTAGAGTGCCGCGCTTCGACCTCTAGCTGGCCGGTCACCTCTGTGGTTTCGAGCCCTGGTGTGAGCGTATGTGGCATGGAGATAGGGGCGCCTTCTCAACCTCGTGGGTTTCCTCCAGCACTCCGGTTTCCTCCCACGGCTAAAGACCCATACGCGCAAGCGAACTATTGAAATAAAATTAAAACTGTATGTTAGTCCCGAAATGACCTGGTTGTGTTGAGTGGACGTTAAACCCCATTTTTCTCTCTCTCTCTCCATCTTAGCACGAATGGTTAGTGCCACAATAACTTTGATTATAATGAAGTGAGGGCGATGAAACCTTTAATATAGATTCATTATATCATTACCTTGATTAAGTTTGATGGTGAGAATTTTCTGCTTAGGCTGAGGATCGATAAGCGATTTGATTGATCAATCAAGACTTTGGAACAAATGAACTCTGCTTTAGTTGAGGTAGAAATGGTAGAATGTTAAACTTGACATAGATGTTCATTAGGTGAATGCCTTGACTGAGTTCCTTGATTAACATTTTGAGCCAAAGCTTAGTAATTTTTTGGGGTCGATGCTTTGGGACAAGATAACTTTGATTCAATCATATAGAGAGTGATAAAAATTATTGTATAGTTGATGATCAGTTTCATTGCTCGATACTTTTGAAATGAATAAATGTGAGATTTATTAATATGTGTCATTTATTTATTTTGGTATTTCGACAAGGGACATCAGCGTCACTGTTGGCTTTTATTTTGTTTCAGATCCGTCGATTAATGAAAAAGTATCCAAACACGAAACTGAAGTATGGCAGCATAAAGACAGGTGTTCCACCATATAATTCTAAAAATACAGATATCGTATATGGTATGTTAAACTGAGTGTGACGCGTTGACCAACATTTCCTGAACATAAGTGATTAACATAAATTTGACCTTATATGCATGATCAATTTTTTGGTAACATGTTGGGCAAAATTTGCTTATCCTCCATTTTGTCTTAATGTCATCAACGCTTCACTTATTCTGTTTAGTTTCTCAAATGTTACAAACCCAACATTCATCTAAACAGACCCTTTGAACTACACAACAGTGGAAACCCAATGAATTTCTGTTATTTTCAATGGATTTCAACAGTTTTCCAAAAATGGTTTAAAACTAAACAGGGAGTTATGATGGCCTAGTGGTCTAGAGTGCCGCGCTTCGACCTCTAGCTGGCCGGTCACCTCTGGCTTGCAGCTGTGGTTCCGATCCCTGGTGTGAGCGTATGTGGGATGGAGATAGGGGCGCCTTCTCAACCTCTCGGGTTTCCTCCAGGCACTCTGATTACCTCCCACTGCTAAAGACCCCTATGTGCAAGCGAATTATTGAAATAAATTTAAACCATATGTTAGTCCCAAAATGATCTCCTTCTCTTGATCTCTCTCTCTCTCTTGATCTCTCTCTCTTGATCTCTCTTGAAACTAAACATCAAATACAGAAACTCCTGCTAAAACAACACAACTAAATGATACCTAACCTTTAGTGTTGGTTATATAAACATGAAAATCATTGGTTATATTTATAGGTGCTGAAGTTGTAGAAGAGATGACTGGAAGGTATTGTCATGCTTGTGATATGTTTTTCCCAAGCAATAATCCAACTAAGGATTACAGAAAACATCTGACATACAGGATTCACCACACAAACTATGTGGTTAGTACAATACACTCTTGTTGCTTTATAAATCATAATGAAATGGGGTTTAACGTTCTACTCTTCTGCACCTGACCCGGGCTAATGGAAGACGGGCATACTCCATACAGTGTGCTATGAGGAAAATTTTGCTCGGGCAGCGGCGCTACGGCCTACTCTTATATCGAATTCCAACTGCCAAGGGATCTTTTACGTGCACTCCAATGTGTACAGGGGACCTCGGTTTTTTGTCCCATCGAAATGACTAGGCAGCTGTCCTTGTCAGGCCGTCCTTCTGTATCACTGACAAGGGGAAACCACGCCGGAAAATCTAAATGAACTTTCTCGGCCAATGCAGGGATCGAACACCCGACCTCCAGGCTAACGAGCCAGTGCCTTGCCCACTTAGCCACCTTATACTCAATATGGTTGCATCTGAGTGAATATGAAATTGAAACCAGACTAATGGGTGGGAACCAGACTAGAACCCCTGACGAGCTGAAACCAGAATATTTCCCCAGGGAGAGTGGGAACCAAGCTAGTAAGCCTGATGAGTTGCAGCCAGACTAATACCCTTGACGAGTACAAAGCAGACTAATAACACTGATGTGTGGGAACCGGACAGACTATTACCCGTGATGAGTACAAATCAGACTAATACCCATGATGAGTTTAAACCACACTAATACCCCTAATGAGTACAAGTCAGACTAATACCCCTAATGAGTACAAACCAGACTCATACCCCTGACAGGTACGAACCAGAATAATACCCCTAAAGAGTTAAAAGCAGACTAATAAACCCAAAGCGTTAAAAGCAGACTAATACACACAATGAGTTAAAAGCAGACTACTACCCCTGACAAGCTAAACTAGAGTAATACCCCTGATGAGGACGAACCAAACTAATGTCCCTGATGGGTGGAAACCAGGCTAACACCCCTGACCTGTCCAGAATCGGACTCATGCCCCTGACGAGCTGAAACTAGACTAGAAATATCCTAACTCATGAAAATAATGCTTTTGAACTGCCAAAAGGACCAAGACATAAAGGCACTTAAAGGTTCGTGAAGCGTTGCAGTGGGTTAGAAGCCTTCTGTTTATGCATAGAATTAGGCAGTTTTAGAATACCATAGAAAAGTATCAGCAATAACATTGTGTTAATACAGGAATTATAAGACTGTGTAGACTTTAGATCAGTGACATGGTTTCAATTTCCTGCTTGTATGTGACAAAGGAGGTTGGATGGACAATAGTTAGCATGTGCATGCTGTATTATAAAACTTGTCATTGAGTCAACTGGCGTCGTTTCAAATCCCCAGGTGTCCGTCCAACCTCTTTGGTTTTCTCCGGTTTCCTGTCATGTCTAAAGACCCCTACGTGCAAGCGAATTATTGAAATATAATTGAACCATGTTAGTCCCGAAATGACCTAGTTTGTGTTGAGTGGACATTAAACCCAATTTCTCTCTCTCTCTAGTATGCGACATGGAGTAATGTCACCTGTCAAACACCATGGGTTTCCCCTGGTTTTCTCCCAATGTCAAAGACATTTTGTCCAAGCAAATATGAATTGAAGCATATGTTATTCTTGCAATGACCTAGTTTGTGTCAAGTGGATGTTTAACCCATTTCTCTCTTTCGTATACAGGAATAAAGACTCAAGTGTTTAATTCTATGATGTGCAAACATACACCGGTAGCAGTTAAAACAAAACAAAATGGTCAGACTCTTGAGTAGAGAGAGAGAGAGAGAAATGGGGTTTAATGTCCACTCGACACAAACTAGGTCATTTTGGGACTAACATATGGTTTCAATTTTATTTCAATAATTCGCTTGTGCTTAGGAGTCTTTAGCAGTGGAAGGAAACCGGAGTGCCCAGAGGAAACCCACGAGGTTGAGAAGGCGCCTGTATCTCCATGTCACATACGCTCACACCAGGGATCGAAACCACAGCCGTAAGCCAGAGGTGACCGGCCGGCTAGAGGTCGAAGCGCGGCACTCTAGACCACTAGGCCATCCCAACCCCCTGCGACTCTTGAGTAAACTTTAAAATGTTTCAAATGGTGTTTTGAATTTAATTTAAAATCTCTTACATTTTTTGTAGAAATATAAGAAAGCTAAAATATTTGAAGAATTGTTAGTCAAACAGGGAGGTGGTGTAGGGATCAAAGGAAAGAATTCAATGGAAGAAAATGATGAAGATGTTGATGCAGAGGAGGACGGAATTGACATGGAAATGGATGGAAATGACTTTTGATTAAAGCCGCTCATCGTCTACTGATCATTAGTTCCTGAAATTATTTGCATAGATTTGTTGAATTGAACATTTCTCCAATAAGTAAATGACGGTATTGTTTTGTTTCTGGGCCCTGTCCTCGAAATCTTAATTAAACATAAAATCCAAATTTTAGTAGATACTTCAATATTTTAGTTGGCTAAGAACTATAATCAATTTAATATTCTCCAACCAAATTATGAAATTTGGACTTTATCTTAGTTAAAATTTCGTGAAACAGGCACCTGGTTGTTTTGTTTTTTAATTCACCTTGTTGTATACATGGAGATTATGTTTTTATGTGTTATATGTTTTACCAATTTGATTAAAACACAGATCCAATTTCGTTTCGTTTTTTATAGTTCAAAATTTCATTTTTTCTTGTCTTTACTACTCTTGGATCTGGAGGACTTGTTATTTAACTTGTGTTTTGCCTGAAATGAGGGGTCAGCCAATCAAATGGTCTGTCGAATCGACCGTTTGACCTTTTCATGCATGGAACTGTGGGTAGATATTACCAGCCAATGACGTCTATACTAACACCAGCGGATAGAAATCAAAACAAAACAAAAGTAGATTTTAAAAAGCATGGCGGTCTCTAATTGGTTAATCGAATGACTGACGTTATCGGGTCAAATGTCCTGTGCTCGATACCTGACGTCATAGAACGTGAGCTTCCACTATAACTTGTTAGATCTACATGAGTGTAGGCCATCGAAAGTATAAAAAACGAAACGAAATATAGATCTATATTTTAATTAGATTGATGTTTTACATTTCAAAATCCTGTAAATTCTTATTCCTGGATCTAAAATTGGTATTTGCCCTCCAATCCCAGATTCCTGAACTGGGATTCACTAAGAGTGCATTTCATCATGGATCAATTCATAATATGTGATGCACTGATTTATTCATACTCCGCGCAGTGTATGGTTTGATTTGAGGTAATCTCACTACTCACTGCTGTATTGAGTGGATATTGTTGTCTTAAATTTTGATTGGTCAGTAGTCCGACTACCAACCAATGACAAGCTGCTCTACAAAAGCTTTACATTTAAAATATGTGATGCACTGATTTATTAAACATAAAGAAATATTAATATCCCAGTATCTGGAATATGAATGGTTTTGTTGCTTGCCTGTAAATAATTAAAATTGATTGCAATGAGAAATGAAAATACTTGATTTTATGTATTTGTTATATGTTTGTAATAGGTACACTGTAGGTTAGTTTCATGTGTTTTGCCATTGGCTGAGTCGGTTACAGACTGTTTTGCACAAGCTCATGTCAACTTCTTGACCTCACCACCAAAATAATTGTTCAACTTTAATTTTCTAATACAGATGACGAGTCCAGGGGAAGAACCATATGAGTCATGTTTTCCATGAACCACAGTTAATGCCGCCATCTGGTAGCAGATTGTATAAGCTTTATGTGGAACAATCAATTTCAGGTCCTTCTTTCCCTGGACTCTTCAGATGTTATGTACAGAAGAGAAAAAAGCATTTGTGAATAAAGAATATGTATAAAACTGTAGTCCTAAAAGGCCAGAATTGACTCCTGTGAGGTCAGTACCTTGACAACAGATTATTCTCATGGTAGCAGAAGTCCTGACTGTGAATTCTGATTTTGTCGGGAAATTTATCATAGATTTTTTCCATCATTAAAGTATTGTGATAGATGTAGTGGTTTCTCTTGTACAGCTAATGCGTTTTTCAAATGTTCATGTATTGTAAAATTAATTCATTGTTCTAATTGTCGCATTTATCGGTAGCCAAAGTAAACATGCTGTACCTAGCTTCGATTTATTTTGTTCATTTTCTTTATAAAAATGTGTAATCCCACTTGTTAAAACATTCTACTTTTCTTCACCGGCCAGACTATATAAAACAGTCATATGCCATGACTTGTATCATGAGAGGAATTTTGTCCGAACAGCCTCCAATCTCATTAAAATACAACGTAATTATGAACTATAAAAACAAAACAAAACAGGATGTGTTTTAAGCAGATTGGATCATCGCATGGACAATATAGGACTGAGCATGTTGAAACATAATTTGGGCTGTCCACTAAACACAAGCTGGCTAGGTCATGCGCTTAAGCGGTGGACACATCAGCCGAATGGGTGGACAGACTAGGCGAATGCTTCGCCCGATTCACTAGTCGGTTGCATCAACTTTCACCTCAAGTGATTAAGCATGGCTGATGGCATTAACCATGTCTTCAAACAATCACTTGACTTCTCGATTCATATGAATGGTGATCTATATTCGGCCGGATGCTTCGGCAAAGCGGACACATTATGCTGTTTGATACGGGCGAATCATTCGTCGGGCAGACGGTCCTACTACATCACTTGATATAACAGACCTTATGATTCAAAAGGCGTGCATTAAACCGTTTGACCACCAGCACCCAGCCTCCACTTGTAGGTAATAAACTGTTGTCCCAAATATGGCTCATCTAACTTACATTATCAGCATGTTATTTGTAGGTTTTTCATCAATATTCCAATCAGAGCTCTGAATTGCATCAGTCCCAAAGATTGGCTAAGCAGGTAACTGTACTAACAGGACATCTCCTGACTGTTCCGACTCGTGGGTTTTCTCCGGTTTCTTCCCACTGCTAAAAACCCCTAAGCGCATGCGAATTATTGAAATAAAATTAAACCATATGTTAGTCCCGAAATGATCTAGTTTGTGTCGAGTGGACGTTAAACCCCAATCCCATTACTCTCTCTCTCCCCTGACTGTTCAGGACATATTTGTTTGCAAATACAACTGGCTTAATTATGAGTTTGTGTAAATGAATTATCAACGACACTAAATTCAAAAGTTATTTTTTTTCTAGTATGAATTAAGGTGTGTGTCAATAAAGAATAATATCGAGAAAACAATTCTTCACAAACATCACAGTCAAAGGGCTCATTTTTTTCCAGTGGGAATTCATGAATCGGCCAAAAGAGAAGCCGACTCTTCTTTGAAGATTATTCATAGCACACATTTAAATGGTTTCTCTAAAGAGTGGATTCTAAAACGTCTGAAAAGAGAACTGCTGGTACGAATTGATAATAATAATAGGATTCTTATATCGCGCTAAACTCCAAACAATAAAGTCTGCTCAAAGCGCACACAAAATCAAATTCTATGTTAATTTAGAGTTTGTTTTTAATATTTTGAAAACAGGAATGTTTTTAATTTAGATTTAAATATCGTAATTGTTGGAGCAGATTTTAAAGCTAACGGAAGAGCATTCCACTTCAAGGCCGCTGAAACTTCAAAAGATTTAAAACCAATTTTTTTTCAGTTTCCACTTTGATACTGTAATATAATGTTGAGATTGGGATCGCAGAGATCGTGTTGACTGGTAGGGATTAACAAGTTCCCTTAAGTACGAAGGAGCATTTCCATGAAGGCAATTGACTTGCTACAAACACCACAGTTCGTAGGTTTCTCATCAGTATTAGTTAAAAGGGATTATCCCGATTAAAACAGAGTCTCAAAAATTGAAGTCCGAGTATTTATGAAATTTATGGCAAAAAATATAGAGGAATCATGTATTTACCTTGTCTCAATATTTCAGCTCAAAATATTGAGTCGTTTGGACGTGAACGTCGAAACTGCTTATCCGGACACGTAACCCTTCTAAGATTTCGAGATCAATTTTGTCATTGGGTGACCTTTGCTTGAGAGGTCTATACAGTGAATAACCCGGCGCACGCCCCCTCTATTTTTTGCGGTGGCGAACAATTTTTAGCTCCATAATATATTCTCGCGGGAAAGGAGAACAAAAACAGTTCAGGTTGGAAATCGTAATTACAGTACTAGTATGAAATTAGTCCTTGTGGACGTTTTTGTCCACTCAAAAATCATGGGTCGGGCTTCACACTCCCAACTTGGTGCAGCACGCCCCCCCTTTCTGAAAATCCTGGATCCGCCTCTGTGCTGTACTTGATAAAGGTAAATTTCACCTACACATTATTTTTATGGAAAAAAGTCTGGTTTTATCCAGACGCTGTATAATACAGCAGTCTCTATTTCCAAGTGTATCAAAAAATATATCAAGTTACTTGTAAGGGCTTTAGGAAGTGGGTTTTTAGGGATTTTAACACAAAACTAAGCAGTGTGCTGTACTTGATAAAGGTAAATTTCACCTACACATTATTTTTATGGAAAAAAGTCTGGTTTTATCCAGACGCTGTATAATACAGCAGTCTCTATTTCCAAGTGTATCAAAAAATATATCAAGTTACTTGTAAGGGCTTTAGGAAGTGGGTTTTTAGGGATTTTAACACAAAACTAAGCAGTTTTATTCCCCCCACCCCCTGCCAAATTGTCGGGATTAGAGCTTTAAATTGATCGTACCAATCACATTCACCTGATTTTACATCCCATTTAAATATTCTCTTTCATCCATGAATTCTTGTATTCATTATTATAACACGCGTGGGGGATCACATGGTTAAGTGGGTAAGACGCTGGCTCGCTAGACTGGAGGTATGATGTGTTCGATCCCTGCATTGGCCGAGAAAGTTCATCTTGATTTTCCGACGTGGTTTCCCTTGTCAGTGATGCAGAACGGAGGGCCTGACAAGAACAGTTGTCTAGTCGGTTGGATGTTACGAAAAACCGAGGTCCCGTGTACAGATTGGCGTGCACGTAAAAGATCCCCTGGCAGTTGGAATTCGATTTAAGTGTAGACTGTAGCGCCGCTGAAGGGCAGAGTACACCACCACTAGAAATGTCTGTCAGAGTGTTTTTGTGATACCTGAAGATGTACGGTACACTGCTGTGCGAATTTCATGTAGTACACTTTGAGATAATCTAGACGAGTTGCGGGGTACCGCATTTTGGGCGTAGAATACCACACCCACCGCCAGAAACCTGACAGACATACATTTTGATGATGTAAGGCATGCATACATGGATAACATATAGAAGGATATTGGTAACTTTTCAGCTAGGTTGACTCAATGGTCTCCCGGTCTAATAGTTCCACCGTGTTTCAGTCTCTCTTCAGAATTAAGGTCTAATATGCCCAAATCTATGGCTCCAAAGATAGAGATCGGGTAGCTTCGACTACTGTCACGCCAAATGAGACCATTTCGGTTCTTCTTCCTCCTGCTGCTTCCATATTTGCTGCTGAACCCCTGACCATCTTTCAGGCTTTGGAATTCATTAAATCCACTTGATCTTTAAAACACGTTATATTTACCGATTCTTTGTCCCCTTTATAGGCAATAAACAGCGTGTACACCTTTTAGAACTATCACAAGAGTTAAAAAGAACACTGTCCTTTGCTGACTCCCCAGTCATGTTGAAATTAAAGGGAATGGTCAAGCAGACTTATTGCCAAGTCTGCTTTTTTTAAACCTGCCATTTTTTTTTATATTTGACCGCTGTCAACGGTCATGGGATCTTGCTGGAACAAATAAACTTCATCACACCAAGCCTCTCTTAGGAGACTGGTCAAGCTCCTATGGAACCAACAGGAGAGATTTATTCACTGTCATGGTCCTTTGACAATTAAGCACATTTTGATTGAGAGTTATCAACTCAAGTCCATAAGATCAAAATATATTACCGTTCTCAGTCAGTACGTGATATAATCTAAAATTCTGATATTTTTAAAGGAGACAAATTTTTATTCAAAATTTTAATTGTATATAGTCTTATCATGTATTATGTTTTAAATACACTCAAGGCCATTAAAACGCAATGCTCAATTCGTGAAATATTTCGGGTTAATGTTTTCCTGTGATTTCCTGTCTAATGGCGCATAGCTAGGTGAAACTAGTGAAGAGTCTCTGTTTGTGGAGTTCTGGGTTTGAACCCAATATCAGTTCTCGGTAATAAACTTTGTTTCTGCAAACGCAACACTTGTCTTTTATCACAATTTTAAGCAGCCCAATATCACTCCTTTGCCAGTGCATCCCATGCACTCTGGCCCTTTTAATACAGATCAAAATTTCAACATTCATCACTTCGGAAAAATGCTGCGCCTTACACAAGAAAACAGGAACATAACTATTGGCATGCTGGATCAGGGAGCTTTACATGTAGCCGTCGCCAGACACTTGATATCCACCCATCGACCATTGCCAACCTCATACAACACTTCCACGCCATTAAAAGAGTTACCAATCGACCCCGACCTGGAGCGCCACCTGTAACAACCACAGCTCAAGATCGCCACATCCGACTACAGCATCTGCGCAACATGTTACAGACGGCTACAGCTACTGCCAGGGATCGTTTCAGGGGAGGTGGCGCCATGGTTTTGCCGCTATCAACGTCAACTTCCGGCCCCAGTTAGTGGTGGTCGAAGGCAATCTCATCGCTTAACATTATGTTAACGCCATCCTTCGTCCGTTATTGCTTCCATTGCTGGCTCAGTATGACGTCCTCCGACAGATGGTTTCCAGCATGATAACGCCCGACCCCACACTGCGAGGTTGACAAAAGACTTTCTGAACAATCATTATGTCTGTGGATTCGGCCCGCTATGTCTCCCGACATGAACCCGAACGAACACCTTTGGGATGAACTTGGGCGACTGGTTCGAACTCAAGCCGTGCCTCCACGAACTGTTACAGAGTTGGCACAGGCACTCCAAAATCATTGGCAACAACCCCACAGCGTGTAAGGAAACATCTGTGCCCCTTGCATGTGTAAGAGCTCGGGGTGGACATACCTGATATTGACTTCAGCTAACCCCTGCTTTATTTCATGGCTCTCTGGCGTTTCGGTTTTGTGCATTATTAGTGAATTATTTCATGAAATTATCCATAGATGCTTGCTATCTCGATTTTGTCAATAGCTATGCATATTTGTTAAAAGTTGTTGGAGGAAATAAATTCGGCATTGCATTTTTAATAGATTTGAGTATATTTATATATGTAAAGAATTTGATATATACTATTCAAAAAAAGTAGGGGATATTTGATTTTTAAGTGTTATTAAAGTCACCTAATGAAACTGACGAAGAAACAAATGACAAAATGAAATAAAGTTCACATTCATCGATTTATTCCAAATGATCGTTAGACTAAGTAAGGCACAGGCTGACCATTATAAGGGGTCAAACAGCAAAGTTACCACAGCATCACAACAAAGTCAGTAACGGGTAAATCCTCCTCTGTTTGCCAAACAAGCATTGATCCGACGTGGCATACTCCTAATGAGACGTCTAAGGTCATTTTGGTCCAGATTGTCCCATTCCTGTTGCAACGCAGCAGCAAGTTCTTGGACATTGGCAGGACGTTGTTGACGTTGATGGGAGAGAGGTCGGGACTCAGTGCTGGCCAAGGTAATGTGGTGATGTTCTGTTGTTTGAGGTAAACCTGTAACGATCCTGGCCCTGTGACATCTTGCGTTGTCATCCTGGAAGATGAAACGGCGGCCATGACGTCGTGCGAACGGCACAACATGGACTGCCAAGATGTTGTCCCGGTAGTACTGGCCTGTAACACGCCCTGCAACAACATGTAAAGCCGTTATTCCAGCAACAGTGATGTCTCCCCACACCATAACAGAACCACCCCCAAATCGATTATGTCTGATGACGTTAACGTCTTGGAAGCGCTCGTTTCGACGAAGCCACACCCTCCTACGTCTGTCCAAAAAATCAACAGTGAACCTTGACTCATCTGAAAACATCACATTGCTCCAGCGTCGATTATCCCAGTGTTGACGATCCCTACACCAACGACGTCTTGCCTGAATGTGATGATCTCTCAAACAAGGGATCACGCGCGGACGTCGGGCGCGAAGGTGACAGCTATGCAGTCGATTCCGAATCGTCTGGCCACTCACTCTCACACCAGTGTCTGTTTGAAGACGAGCGCTGATCTGATTTGCTGTGATGACACGATTTCTCAAGGCCAAGGTACGGATAAATCGATCCTGGGCTTGAGTTGTCGCCCTTGGTCGACCTGAGCGTGGTCTGTCCTGTACAGATTGTGTATCACGGTATCTGGACCATAGCCTGCTTATGACAGACTGAGAAACATTCATCGTCCGCGTCACAACCGCCTGTGTTGTGCCGATCTGTAGCATGCCAAGGGCACGTAACCTTTCATTTTGGGTAAGCCGACGCATATCAAAATTTGTTTTCTGGTCACTAAAACAATTAAACTGATGTTTCCACCCTGGAATTCAATGCCACAATGACTGTAACATTCAAAGTCAGAGTCGTGCAAATCTTGGATTGGACCCCCATGATGATCCCAAGCATCACCTGCATTCCATGCGGTAGCTATTGGTGAGTTTGGGCGTCACATGTAACTGGAAATGTTTCTTCTGTTAAGTTCTATAGTGACTTTTTTCGTAGTCATTTGCATATTTCAGTATTATGCCCCCAAAATCAAATATCCCCTACTTTTTTTGAATAGTATTTTTCGTTTTATCTGTGATATTTGATTTTATATTATATGAATACAGTTCTGTGATAATGTTTCCATTGTCTCTTTTAATTTACCATATGTTTGGCGCAATATATCCCGGTTGGAGCTGACGTGACATATAACTCCATTTTATTCATTCATTCACATTATTTCATTGCAGGCACAGTCGTCCAGTGAATTTCTTATAGTTTGTGCAAAGTATTTTATTTAAGGAGGTGAATTCAGCCAATACTGGCAAGTTTATAATAACCAAAGTTAAGTATTTTGTTCACAATCGAATAAATACTTTTAATATTTACGACAGTTTAGACAGTAAGTTATGTTAAGTTGTTTAAGGGTGGGGGGGGGCACCGAGATGCTTAAGGCCCCGACCATGAGTAATCCTGTTCTGACCTTATCATATTAAGAGTTATTTTGTGAAACTGGAAAACGTTTGGGATTGTGAGAAGATTTATTTTTTATTCCCTTACAGTGCTAGTATGGATGGTATTAAATCATTGCATAAATCGATTTTTAGCTACATACCCCCCCCCCACTACGAAGATTTATTTTGTAATCCTTTCAAGTGCTAGTGTGGATGGCATACCATTATCCATTAGGAATTGTGTAAATGGTCGATTTTAGCTAATTCAACAAAAATTAATTAATATAAGCAAATAATTTTTACCTATTAAAAACATAATTTCTGTTTACGTTTTGTTTCTGTAAACATACCAATCTTTTGAAATATATTTCACTGAATTTGCAGTGATAATTGGACCAATTCATAGGCTACTATCAAATATAATTTAAAAGGGTCGTTTGATGGGAAATGTATGCTACACTCTTTGTCAATAATTCTACGCTAATGAAATAAATTATTATTTGCAGTTCATCGACAAAAAATAGGATTTCAAGATAATTTAAATGCATAGATTCGTCTTCTAACTGATCCGCAATGTTTTTTATTCATTTGACAACGCGGTCTAGCCTGACATGTTTTTATATTACAAAGAATGTAACAATTCAGATGAATCTGTCATTCATCTTTATAGCGATAACATCCATAGAAAAGCCACAAATAGTCGAACCGGTGCCTTCTTGGTAGAAACCCCGTCTCCGCGTGCTGCCAAGAAACTCGTTAAAAGTCCAGGTTTTTCAATTATGCTAAAGAAATGAAATGAAATGGGGTTTAACGTCCTACTCTTCTGCTCCTAACCTGGGCTAATCAAGACAGGCATATGCCATACGGTGTGCTTTGAGGGAAATTAGGTCCGGGCAGCGGCGCTACGGCCTACTCTTACATCGAATTCCAACTGCCAGAGGATCCTTTACGTACACGCCAGTGCTAAAACAAAGCCTTAAAATACATGGCATGTATACACACAGTCCTATAATTCTCTTTTTAAATCCAACATTGACTTGTACGGTGTTATTATCACGTGTGCAGGTTTGAAAAATCTCGCTCAACCAGGAATCATTATCCTTATCCGTTTAACCACGGAACTTGACAATCGAACGCCGTGTTTCTTCTACAAATAGTAAACAAGTATGACGGTCGTTTAGAGAATTACCCTTTTTTATTTAATTTTCGGGGTTCAGCTTAATAAAGAATTAGATGAACTTTCAATGTATCAATGTTTCAATTATATAAAGCACGCATTATTAAAAACATGGTTATTTTAGTATTATAAAATATAAACGATACAAAACTAATTATGTCCATGATAGGGTGGCGAGCAGTAATTGTGACACCTTTCGTTTAATAAAACAAACATTGCAGTAGCCATTCCGATTATTGCTATCAAAATGGCGCCCAATAAATCCTCTAATCGTAGAGGTCGTTTGGTGTTTTTGGTCGTACAATGTAGTGGACGATTGTCTTTAAACACCCTATCATTGAGATTGGTTAAATACCCACTAGCCGACAGTTTTTCCATTGCTGATTCCAGATCGGATTTCAAATAAGAATTCTTGGGAACTGCAATGGCCTGTTGGTAATTTGACAAGATGCCATCGACAAGTTCTAGATCACAGTTGTTAGCATTCAAAACAAAATACCTAGCATCATCGCCGAAATAAACATACTGTTCACCCTCGGTTAGAATTCGGTTAACATGAACATCTATATCCTTATCGAAACAACTGGGGTCTGTTTTATTAAATTCTGTCAATCCTTTCCATATTTTCATCATGAGGGTATCATTTGAATTCCGAAGAACTTTCTTCGTTAAGCTGAACCCCCGTATCCCCCATTTCCAATCTGGTAATTCCACCAGTTTCTTCAAACTACTGAATGGTTTGTTGTATTTAATATCGGTAAGTGAAGCGGTCAGGTTACCCAGATAAACACCCGTTAACACAATACAAAACATCCATAGAAAAGCCACAAATAGTCGAACCGGTGCCTTCTTGGTAGAAACCCCGTCTCCGCGTGCTGCCAAGAAACTCGTTAAAAGTAGAGCATTATTGAGTATAGATATCAGTAAGTTCCGCGGGCTACATCCATCATTGACGTTTCCTTCTGTATAATCCGTTTGTACCAAGAGAAGCAAAATGGTCACCACTACAACCGTTGCTAGAATTGCTATGTAAACGTAAGCGTTGAATGGACGAAATATTTTAATCCACCTACTCTCTACCTGAATCCCCCGTTTATATGCAATTGACCAGGTATTTATCAAAAATGGCGGGAGAATGAAGTCAATGACCTTTGACCTTTCTTCAGTAAGTGTTAGGTCAGCGATGACAATGTCAACCTCCTTACGAACTAACAGCCCAACTAATCCTTGCCATTTTCCGTCGCTTGTTTTACCTGCATAATCACCGTTGTTTGGTTGAACGAAGGTGTAAGTAAAATTTAAATATGTTGCCAAAGTGTCAGATAGGTCGACTGTGACACCTGAATAAATAGTTTGGTTGTGTATGTCAACATGTTTCTGTAACACATTTGATACCAAAGTTCCAATAAGAACGTGGCGTTTACTATATTTGTGTTTAATATGTGGGAACAGAGAATCCACAGAACACTCCCCGTGGATTAGATCGTCATTATAAGTAACATCATGCCTTAAGCAGTCGAGTGACGTGACATCCCCATCTAATATTGTAGAATGGTCAACAGTATGGCCGGAACAGGTCAACATTATTATATTCTGTAATTCAAATTCCAGCAATTGTCTTTTAAATATTGAAGATGACAAAATAATCCATCTTGAACCCGATCTATAATTCGTTGTCTTATTGGAGCTGGCGTCAAAATTATTTGCTATTTTCAGAAGTTCAAACGTGATGTTTCCAAGGAATAGAATATTATTCACTTCCCCAAAATTAATCTTATAAATATCTACTAGAATTCCCCCAGTTTTGGATGGGCTCAGTCTGGTGACGTCATAAATCGTTGTTCGGAATCTCAGTTGCTCTTTTTCAAAATAGAGCATGGTGTTTAAAACCATTTCTTCGTCCTCTGTTTCGTAGAAAATGTTAACATCCGACCATTGCAGTGTTTTAATGATTGTTCCTAACGAGTCTAAGATATTTTCAGAACAAATCCAAACACCGCCTTCCTTAGAAAGAGTCACTTGTGATGTTATGTCCATATTACGAGTACCAACTCCAGCTATAAGAAACCAGAGTACTGCAAGACAGATTAATACACGCACATGTTGTCGTAACGTCCAACATATTTGAATCACATAGTTGACAAACATCACCAACTGATGTGGATGATTTCCTTTTAATAAAAGTCCAGTGAATAAGCATATATAGATATGTAAATATGAATTGAAATCTTTGATTGGGCGCTTTCAGTATATCCAGTAACTCCATCCAACCAACGCTCGACCATTGTTTCATAAAATTAATTTAAAAGGGAAATCCTAAACAAAGTGCTAACTTCACAATCTCGACAACGAGTTACTGGTTAATCCAGTATCGCCGCCATCAAGACCAACAATATTACACGTCTATAACTGGTCAATACAACAAACACATTGCTTAGTTAACACAATACGACTTCGAACATCACCAGACCAATTAAGTGCAATTAACACAAAGAATAAAATTCTTTTAAGGGTTATGTTTGATTCAGTGGTATCTATCAATATAATAGTTTTCAATTTATTCAGTTTCATTAATATGGTAAAAGATTTTATTTCAAGGATTTGGCTTTTTGTAATCTATAGGATAAAAATTGAAGCTTGTAAGTTGCTAAGAGCAATTCGTATGATTTCAGAAAGATTGGTTGATATATGCATAGGCGTACGAGGGCGGGGGCGTGGTGGTTGGTGCACCAAAAAATGTAGTTATTATAGGTTCTTAGTATGTTACATAATAATGTGTAATGGCAACTACAATTTAATATTATATATAAAGATAGGCTGGCACTGCCAGGCAGGATACGCCCACATTTTCGAGAGATGGATAGAGAACAAACAATACCGAAAGTGATTGTAATATCATATGTGCAAATATCGAAATGAATTAAGATCTTTGGGTTATAAAGGTGCATTTCAGTAGGCTTCAAATTCGACTGGGGATCATGTTGCTAAGTGGGTAAGATGCTGGCTCAGTAGCCTTGAGGTTGGGTGTTTGACCCCTGCATTGGGTGACGAAGTTCATCTAGATTTTCTGGCGTGGTTTCCCCTTGTTAGTGATGAAGGATGGATGGCCTGACAAGAACAGCTGTCAATTCTGGTTCGATTTTCACGAAATTCGACCTCAACCTTCATTACGATGTAACGGTGATATAATCAAACGGTTTTTTAAATGGGATAATAATTCTGACCGCAGAGGGACCACAAGCTAAAAAAAAAAGGTCATTTTTCGTACAATCAGGGGCCATAATTCAGGAAGTTACAATCCGATATGCACAAATATCGAAAGGAACTAAGATTGTTAAGTTGAAAACATGTGTTTCAAGTTTCATCAAAATTGAATGAAGATTGTGACCTCTACAGGGTTCACAACCTTGATATACCATATTTTTACACTCTTCGCGTACAAGCGGCGGCCATTTTTTCAGTCAATTTTGGTACGATTTTCACGAAATTCGACCTCAACCTTCATTACGATGTAACGGTGATATAATCAAACGTTTTTTTAAATGGGATAATAATTCTGACCTCCAGAGGGACCACAAGGTAAAAAAGGTCATTTTTCGGACAATCAGGGGCCATAATTCAGGAAGTTACGATCCAATGGGCACAAATATCGAAAGGAACCAAGATCTTTGGATTATAAACATGCATGTCAAGTTTCATCAAAATCGGTTCAAAATTGTGACCTCTATAGGGTCCACAACATTGATATAACATATTTTCACACTAATTGCGTACAAACGGCGGCCATTTTGTCTGTCAATTTTGGTCCGATTTTCACGAAATTCAAACTCAACCTTCATAACCATGGAACGGTGATATAATCAAACGTTTTTTTTTAAATCGGATGATAATTTTGACCTCCAGAGGGACCACACGCTAAAAAGGGCGATTTTTCGGACAATCAGGGGCCATAATTCAGGAAGTTACGATCCAATGGCCGCAAATATAGAAAGGAACCAAGATCTTTGGCTTATAAACATACATGTCAAGTTTCATCACAATCGGTTCAAAATTGTGACCTCTATAGGGTCCACAACCTTGAAATAACATATTTTCACACTATTCGCGTATAAACAGCGGCCATTTTGTATGTCAATTTTGGTCCGATTTTCACGAAATTCGAACTCAACCTTCATTACCATGTAACGGTGATATAATCAAACGTTTTTTTTAAATCGGATAATAATTTTGACCTCCAGAGGGACCATAAGCTAAAAAGGGCGATTTTTCGGACCAATCAGGGGCCATAATTCAGGAAGTTACCATCCGATGGGCGCAAATATCGAAAGGAACCAAGATCTTGGGGTTATAAACATGCATGTCAAGTTTCATCACAATCGGTTCAAAATTGTGACCTCTATGGGGTCCACAACCTTGAAATAACATATTTTCACACTATTCGCGTATAAACAGAGGCCATTTTGTATGTCAATTTTGGTCCGATTTTCACAAAATTCGAACTCAACCTTCATTACCATGTAACGGTGATATAATCAAACGTTTTTTTTAAATCGGATAATAATTTTGACCTCCAGAGGGACCATAAGCTAAAAAGGGCGATTTTTCGGACCAATCAGGGGCCATAATTCAGGAAGTTACGATCCGATGGGCGCAAATATCGAAAGGAACCAAGATCTTGGGGTTATAAACATGCATGTCAAGTTTCATCACAATCGGTTCAAAATTGTGACCTCTATGGGGTCCACAACCTTGAAATAACATATTTTCACACTATTCGCGTACAAACGGCAGCCATTTTGTATGTCAATTTTGGTCCGATTTTCACGAAATTCGAACTCAAGCTTCATTACCATGTAACGGTGATATAATCGAACGGTTTTTTAAATCGGATAATAATTTGGACCTCCAGACGGACCACAAGCTAAAAAGGGCGATTTTTCGGACAATCAGGGGCCATAATTCAGGAAGTTACGATCCGATGGGCACAAATATCGAAAGGAACCAAGATCTTGGGGTTATAAACATGCATGTCAAGTTTCATCAAAATCGGTTCTAAATTGTGACCTCTATAGGGTCCACAAGCTAAAAACATGATATTTCGTACAATCAGGGGCCATAATTCATGAAGTTTCCATCCGATACATGCCAATATCGAAAGCAGCCGAGATCTTATGGGGATAAACCTATATTTAAAGTTTCGTCAAAATCGGATAAAAATTGTGACCTGTAGAGAGTCCACAAACAAATTGTGGACGGACGGACGGACGGACAGACAGACAGACGGACGGACGTCCGGGCGGACAGGGGCGACGACATAATACGTCCACATGAAAATGTGGGCGTATAAAAACAAAATATATAGGTTGAAGGATGGAAACGAAGTGTGCAGATTCTTTTACTAAACTAAAAGACCGAGTACCGACTATATTTCCGATCCGAATGCTACTAAGGGTGTCTGTGTTTTTTTTAAACAACATTGTGTATGAATAAATATGCATTTTAAGTGATTTTAAGGAGTTTTTACCAAATAAAAAGAAGTTCAATTTTTATTTGAAGGCCCAAGACAGGTTCTACAATATCTCTTTTGCGATGAATAAGATCTTAATTTCTAAATTATCAATAAAAGAGAACTAAATTTTATTTACTTGTAATAATATACACAACTAAAAACAGTTGTTTATGTAATTGTAACTCGTGGCTTACTGTACTCCAAACAATAGAGCCACGTTTCTCAACCTTTTCTCACCGTTCACCCCTAAATAAATTCTCAACCGACCCATTTACCCCCAGAGTTTTTAGGAGGTTACTGACCGCGGAGCCGGCGCCGGCAAAGCCCGTCACCGCAAGCGCCTTAGGCGCAAAGCCCGGAAACCTTACCACAGATGAAACACTGAGGCTTCTCGACGCCATCCGCGCCTGTTATCAACTTGAACCCAAACGATACATACTCTTCTTGGTATTTACGCTTCTTTGCGGGGCATGATTTAGAATCAAAATCACATGGAATCAAAAGCACATATAAAAATTCAAAATGAAACTAAATTGGGGACTCGTCTGTTGAATGAGCTAGCCATACAATGACAATGGACACCTGCGCCATTTACCACTCACACAGCCTAGTAAACTAGCTATCACCATGGCAACCACTGACGAGCGGATCACGGCCTAGGCTGCCTGGATCGAGCACGATCATCAATTCAAATTGAAATTGAGAAAAAGTTGAAAACTGAAATCTTGAAATGCAACTTCACCTCTCACAGGACTGCTGGAGCAACTGCACAACCTTCATATGGCCATTTTTGAAGTTACTGGGAGCGTGGTCATTCACCGCCAGGACGCGAGCCATTCCCCCCTTGGGGGTGAATTCACCCCAGGTTGAGAAACGCGGCAATAGAGGGTTCGGGTCTGAAGATTTCTATTAAATTGCCTATAGAAGACACTCTGAATTTAGATTCGCTGTTAAATAAGACACATTCAAGAACACAATATTTTTTTTATACAACTTTTACAAAGTACAATGGTGTGCCCAAATTTTCCCAGCATTTGATGCCCAAAATGTGGGGGGGGGGGGCAGAGAAAAATTGGGTTAAACGTTCACTCGATCCAAACTAGGTCATTTCGGGACTAATATATGGTGTAATTTTATTTCAATACTTCGCTTGCGCGTAGGGGTCTTTAGCAGTGGGACTAAACCGGAGGTCCTGGAGTAAACCCACGAGATTGGACAGGCGACCCTACTCTTTGTCACGTACAACCGGGTATTTGAAACCAAGCCAGTTGACTCAATGACAGACTTTATGATACAGCGCGCACGTGCTAACCATTCAGCCATCTAACCCCCGTCTGGGTTGTACCCGCCTTTCAAACAATGCACGAGCATATTAAACTGGATCTGCCCTCTCGGCGCGTGGTTTGGGACAATAAAACCCTGCTTCAAATTGACAATAAAACATAGCATAGGTGTTTCTTTGATCAATATATTGACGTAGTTAGATGATGGGCGTACCCAATTTGATTTCTAGATGCTTTTAGACACAATAATGTTGCTTCATATTAAGTCAGATTGGTAGAACTTCGGTGATGTATTACATCAATACCTTGAATAAGTTACATAATGATAATTTTCAGCTCAGAGTGACATTTGAAATAAAATGAAATGGGGTTTAACGTCCTACTGTTGCGCGAGTGACTGTTGTTTAGTTGTCTACAGGTTGAAAATGCCTAAAGAAAGTACTATTGTTTAATTGTCGACATGTTAAACCCGTAGACTATTAAGCAATAGTGCTCTCTTAAGGCATTTTCAACCTTTATTTTTTTTCTATATTAACACTACTACAGTTTCAACTTCATACAACTATTGGTATACATAAAGGATAAAATATATCTATGTTTAGCCATTGATTTGTATTTTCAGAAATGCATACATCAAATTTGAACAACGATTGACGCACATTAAATACCTTTTACGCTTTTAGTAAAGCTAAGAGCGTTATCAATATTTAAACATAATATACATATTTGTATTGTTGCTTTAAAGTATTGTTAGATGAATTTGATTTACAAATATTCCTATATTATATTATAAGTTCAGGCGCGGATCCCCCGTCAGCCTCAGTGACATAGTTGATTTTCATTTGCTTTGTTACTGTTGTAGTTCACATAATATATGCTCTTTAATAGATGATATAAACAAGATTTTCGCATTGTCTCCACCCAAGCAATCCAAGGTTGCAACGTATTACCCTTTTCTCCAATGTGTGCCCCCCCCCCCCCCCTCGACAAAATCCTGGATCCGGACCTGAAGTTAGTCAGGATCAAGGGAGCATGTGACATTGATTAATATGATAACATTGACAATGTTGTTATACACATTAATATCTACAACAAGTGGAATAATCCTTTGAAATCCATATGACCTGTCATTCCAATCCTTTACTTACGTGTTTGTTTTAAAACCAGTGTATTATTCCATGAAAATGGGTGTGGCGATCGCGCATACATGTATCAGCTTAAGGATTGTTTGGTGGCTTACTGTTGGTGTTCATTCCCGGAATTTAGACATGGAATCTGCCATGGACAGGAATTGGGGTTGTTCTGATAATATCGCATCCTCCTTGAGTATTATCATAAAAATACTAGAGTGGCCGGATGTTAATATCTTCTACGACGCTCGAGACAATGAAATAGTTCTTAATACACTCCGCTACATAGAACAGGACCGTGTGGGTTTGCAAACAACAGTCTTCGATATGACCGGGATAAGTCCACCTAACAAGGAGAATATATTACGGCAAATATATCAGAAGAAATCCAGGAAAGTTCGAATCATCCTGTTCCTCAATAACACAACTTTAGAACTTCTGGAAATAGCAAATACTTTTGACTCACGTTCAAATCAAACAAAGAACTATAGGTCGGATTCAAGATGGATTATTCTGTCATCTTCAATGTTCAAAAGACAGTTTTTGAACTTTCAATTACAGAATATAATAATGTTGACCTGTCACCGCGATCTTGTAGAACATTTTACAATAGTAAATGAGAAGATAGCTGCCATCGACTGTTTAAACCATTATTGCACACACAAACCGGAAGTTGGGCGCGAAATTTGTTCGGCGGATTTATTGTTCCAAAATATTAAACATCGATATAGCAAACGGCATGTTCTTATTGGAACCCTGGAATCGAACTTCCTACAGAAACATGTTGACAAATACAACAACACTGTTTATTCTGGTGTGGTTGTAGAATTGTCTGACATGTTGGCTAAACATCTAAATTTTACTTTTACTTTCGTTCAACCAAGTGATGGTAAATATGGGGGTAAATCCAGCGATGGAAAATGGCAAGGATTGGTTGGATTGTTAGATCGGGAGGAAGTGGATATGGTCATTGCTGACTTTTCGATCACTGAAGAAAGGTCGAAGGTCGTAGACTTCATTCTCCCACCATTTACGAGATATACCTGGTCAGCTTTGTCTATCAGGGGAATACAAAGAGAAAGTAACTGGAGTAAAATATTCCGTCCATTCAACGCTTATGTTTACATAGCAATTCTAGCCACGGTTACAGTTGTGGCCATTTTATTTCTCTTGGTACAACCCAATTCTACTGAAGCAAACTGCAGTCATTGTCTCAGACCGTGGAACTGTGTGTTTTCTATTCTCAATAATGCTCTATTTTTAATTAGTTTCGTGACAGCACGCGGAGACGGAGTTTCCACCAAGAAGGCATCGGTTCAAGTATTGGTGGCTTTCCTATGGATGTTTTGCATTGTGTTGACTGGTGTTTATATGGGTAACCTGACCGCGGCATTAACTGATACTAAATACCACAAACCATTTAATAGTTTGGAGGAACTTGTTCAATTACCGGATTGGAAATGGGGAATACTTGGGTACAGCTTAGGGAAGAAAATTCTAAGGAATTCCAAAAATAACATAATGATGAAAATCTGGAAAGGACTGGAGCAATTTAATAAAACTGACCCAAGTATTTTTGATACTGATATAAATGTTCATGTTAACAGAATTCTTACCGAGGGTGAAAAGTATGTTTATTTGGGGTTCGGTGCCGAGTCCCTGATTAAGAACAGAAACGACTGTGCTCTCCAAATTGTCGACAGCATCTTCTCCAATCTTCAAACAGCCATCGCAGTTACTAAGAATTCCTACTTAAAGTCCGATCTGGAATCAACGATGGCAAAATTATCTGACACTGGATTTTTAACAATGTTAGATGAAAAGATTTACAGAGACAACCGTCCACAACATTGTAAGATAAAGGACACGAAACGGCCTCTACGACTGGAAGACGTTCTAGGTGCTGTTTCGGTAGCTTCAGTTGGGTTGGCTACAGCTATATTTGTTTTATTGATAGAGAAGTGTCACCATCATAATAAACCATTTCTGCAATAATTCAATGATCACAAGAAAAATATCAAGACGTGTATTTCTTTCAGGTGAACAGTTTCAGATGGATTGCAAAATGGTTAGCGTGTGCGCACTGAATCATAAAAACTGTCATTGAGTCAACTGGCGTGGTTGGTTTCGAATCCCCGGTTGTACGTAACAAGGAGTAGGATCGCCTGTCATACCTCGTGGGTTTTCTCCGGGTCCTCCCACTGGGGTATAAAATATATTTCAAGTGTCGTCAAATTGTGCATTTACAAGGTCCACAACCTTGATAGATCATACATACACTATTAGCGCACGAGGGGCGGTCGTTTTGTCCGGCAGTATTGGTCCGATATTCACGAAATTTGACCTCTACCACTCTTCCATAACAACACTTCAAATTTTCAAATATTAAAAGAGCGTGATGACGGCCAAGTACGTTACGCTATTGAACATATTAAAGTCCACCCATGTTCCTGCGAATACAATAACCACAACTGTTGTAAAATCCTTGATGACAAATAACATGCTGAAACCTAACGATGACAAGAGCTGCACCACAAATATTCAAGAACACCCATCCGACAGGGTACTGATATTTGTGGCAGTTTTTAATAGATGGGAGATGGACAAAGTGTATGAGAGACAATTCCAGTTTATAACACAACAAACATAAATTATGGCTTTCTTGTTCGGTTGACAGCTGAAACATTAATGAATTTAATTATTATTTTATTGTTTTATTTTACTATAATATCATTTATATTTGAACATTTCCTCTTTAATTGTTATTAGTAAGCTTGGTGTATATTTTTGATTCCTAAGATACCATTTTATTATAAGTATCGATTTCTACATTGACAAAGCATTCTAGGTTTCATCTCGTTACCAGAACAGTTACTCGACTTATGGGGCGTTCTCTTCTCCGTATAATATTATAATGTTTAATGTTTTCCGGTAAAAAATAGTCTCAAGGATAGTTCCGATCTTAAGTTATCATCAACGGTTTACATTTTACAGTGTAAATGCAAATGATTCGACATCTACAGCAGCCGTGATCATATTGTTTCTATTGTTTACACCGTATCTAGACGTATATACACCATGTTAGTAGAACAATTACTGAAACAAACATAGTTTACGTGTGGAAGCGAAACCAAAACTATTATTATATGATTTGAACAGATTCTAGAATATATGTAAAGATGACAGTTAGCATGTTTCCATTGTTGATTTACTGAATAGGTAACTTGAATTGAACCGGACAGTCGTTTGTTTCAATATGATGGATTTGCCATCGATTAATCAGGAGGTTAAAAATTAATTACTGGGGGAAAAGCTGTAATCTATTTCAAATTTATAAGATGTGGTTAATCCACTAATTGCAAATGTGTTAAGGGATGGATGTAGTTAATCCACTTGTTGCAACAGGTAACGGAACGTCACAAATATCACCGCTAATCAATTACTTTTTAAGCACTATATCCATACAATCCACTGACCAGTTCTGTGATTGATAAATAGGACTTCAGGTCTAGTCATTTACATTATCATGAACAAAATGTAAGAGAAGTTAAAGATTTCGATGTCCATGAAATTGATTCACGAATTGTGATTTCAGACAATCTACATGCATTAACGTTTAATATCCAACACTTGTATTTGTTATTGTAAATTTTCTCTCTTCATGGTCCATATCTATGGTTTTTTTTATTAATTCTAATTCGTTGTCACGATTTATGTTTGTTTGTAATAAATCATGAATTTTGGAATATACTTCGGGAAGGGGCAATTACTATCAACGGAAAAAATAACACAATTACCTCCCTTGTTTTTCAATCTCCCCATGCAATAGCTATCTTCAAACATTGGAATTTGAAGTTGAAAATTACATTTTTGCCAATTTCTCAACTGGGAAGGGGGACAACTCTTACGTGGTATAAACAACATCGTGTTCCGGTTTGTATAGAGCGTCACTTTAACTTATGTCCAGAACTCAAGCAGTAAGTACCCTAGATATAGTAACAGTGTCGAAACGTCCACTCGTTCACTACATTTGGCGTCAACGATAAAGCTACTATAATTTATACATAATTTACTGTGATAAATGTAGTGATCTGCGTCCCGACAGTACAGATCCCTGCGCCCAAATTATTGGCTATATATAGCGGTGGTGACCGTGTGTGAACACACAAAAGTTACAGTAAAGATTACAGAGTTAAAGGTATAGAGCTTCCGCAACCAGCACGAACTACGAAGTGTTTATGTGCTGACGTCATCATTTCGTGTGATGTCAATGACATAAGCGGCGTTCGGTTCGTCAATTTTCTACGAAGAAAGCGGGAAAAGTTCGTGGTTAAAAAAAGAAGTACGATATCGTGATTTTTTTTTTTTTTTTTTTTTACAATTTAGTAGAATGTTGATCAGCGTCAAAGTGGTCGGTAAGGGTTCTGGTTTGGGACAATATTTCGGGCTGTGAAATTTGTTTTTTTTCGACAGTCGGCGATAGGAAACACATTGCAATGAGCTTCTTGGGGTCTAAAATTTTATTTTATTTGATACTGTGGAACTAAAGATCGTACTTCGGACTTGGCGCATTTTGGCGGAAACGGAAATCTGTCAAAAACGAAGTACGAAGATGTGTCCGTAGTACGTATTCGTACTGGTTGCGGAACCTCTCTAATGTTGTTTCTTGGATTGCGGACATTCGCCGAAATGGGACTTCGGACTGTTGACACTTTATTTGGTAGTACAGGATAAATTTATTCGTATATTGTTTAATAGTTGATTAAAAAAAGGTTTTCATACGCCCACATTTTCGGGTGGACGTATATTGCCGTCGCCCCTGTCCGTCTGGACGTCCGTCCGTCAACAATTTGTTTGTGGACTGTCTACAGGCCACAATTCTTATCCGATTTTGACGAAACTTGAAGTATAGGTTTATCCTCATAAGATCTCGGCTGCTTTCAATATTGGCATGTATCGGATTGAAACCTCATGGATTATGGCCCCTGATTGTACGATAAATCATGTTTTTAGCTTGTAGACCCTATAGCGGTCACAATTTTGAACCGATTTTGATGAAACTTGACATGTATGGTTATAACCCAAAGATCTTGGTTCCTGTCTTGGCCCATCGGATCGTAACCTCAACTTCCTAAATTATGGCCCCTGATTGTCCGAAAAATCGCCCTTTTTTGCTTGTGGTCCTTCTGGAGGTCAAAATTATTATCCGATTTTAAAAACCGTTTGATTACATAACCGTTACATGGTAATGAAGGTTGAGTTTGAATTTCGTGGCAATCGGACCTAAACGTATACTAAACGTTAGCATGGGGCAGAAACTAATTTTAATGATTTTCTGATAATTACTTAAAGATGCCTTCCCGTGAACAAACTGGGTGATTTGATGATATATTTAGACTAAAAACATACTCAAACTAATTAAACAATCACAATTTTGCCTCAAATCCCTCTAACAACACTGCTATCCACGGGAAACACCACAAACGGTAAAATATTTATTTTAAGAAGCCATGTTTGTGACGTGAATTGAACGTCACGGAAACGAGGTAAGCCGAGGGAGAATTCGTTGAATATATAAAAGACGATGTATCGTTGTACACTTATCTGGATGTGTAAAAGCGGTGAATTTAAGTGGCTGTCAATGCAGATTTTACGAAAGGAGAACGTAATATGGATATTGAAACTTCAATGGTAATTAAATTTTGCTTTATTATTAAGATTTGCATTCCTTCTTGTACATAAATGTGTGGGTACGGGATTTGTCGAGTTAGCCGAAAATATCATTGTCACCGTGCGAGACAGCTTCGCTATTTCTTAAAAAAAAAGAAAAGATTATCATATACGTCATCTTTTTAAAAATATAGAGGAAAAAATATCATGATAGCGCCTTTTCATAAAGTGATTTTATTACTTTAGAAGGACCCGTCGGATATGAATTTCTGCAATCCAATAGTGGCAATAGGCCTTTGTTATGTAGCCTATACATGGAAATTGCTTCTATTTTTTTGTTTTAGAGAACTTTTTGTATTCCAATTTTTAACACCTTTCCCTTATAATAAATCAATTTTCATTCTTTGGTTTATTATTTAAAATGTTCACAAGGCTGTAATGTTGACTTCCTAAATGTTCAATATTCCCTGTTGCAATAAAATTTATAGGATTATATTGATACATTTATATCCAAGATTCATCTTCAGCTGGGCAGAGATTTTTCTAGTATGTGTGCTTTAGAGCATAAGGTCTCTCATTGAGTTCAGTGATGTGGTTTCAATGCCTCAAGGAGAGTCGACTATCCAACTTTTTGGGTTTTCTTCGACTCTTAATACAGTCGGCTGTTTAACTTTTTCTTTGGCTCCTTCAACTGCTAAAAACTCTTATGAGCGGGCAAACTATTGAAATAAAATGTTTCTTACAATATTATCATATTCATTGTCTCGTTTAAGAGTTCTGGTTCAAGCGGGGATTCTCCTGTAACAGTAGCTCCAGTAGTAAGAGGCAAGGGAAGAGGCAGACCCCGTTCTAGGGGCAGGGGACGTGGCAGAAGTATTTCTACATCCAGGGGAATGGGGAGAGGCACACAAAGAGCAGCGGTTTTGGAGGAAGACAGACAAAGATTAGCTGGACGAATAGAAAATAGAAGACGACAACTTATAGTAAGATTTATATATTTTATTTAACTATTAATTTTACAAATAATCTAGATTTTAAGGTGATAAAAAAAATTCCAGAGTAATTAAACAACATAACATTTTATTTACAGACAACCATAAATGCTGTTGATACAACAAGACTTCGAGAACTTGTCTTAGCCGTTGCAACTAGAGAACCAGCTCTTATATTTGACCTGAGTAAGAGTGCTAATGCAAGCCCAGAAGATCCACAACCAGCACAAGGTAGAGTTTCACCCGACTGGTGTGTTTGTAACCTAACCACTGTGGAGAGATGGAAGTGGATATAGAATACGTCCGCTGTGGATGCCAACCAGCTTTTTGTATTTCCACAAGAATTGTAAGTTTAAAGCATTAAAATATAATAAATAAAAACAGTAACGCCAATGAAATCAAACAATTTTTACAATATGAAATATGTATAAACAAAAATATTTCATGTTAAAGATACATTAGGTAAAATTTAGATAAACTCTTATTGCTATTATAGTCGAAGTTATGTAATGTTAAAAAATGAATAATTTCATTCAAATTACTCTATTGAAGATATTAGCCTTTGTTGATCGAAGCTAATGCTCGCTCCTCCATTTTTAAATTAAATGAAAATATGATTGAAACATTCTAGTCTATCAGAGAAATCCTGTGCCATTGAGAGTTCATTATGGCCTAGATCAGTTATCTAATAATATCAATAGGCAAATTTAGCTCTAGCATAATGTATGTTTAAATATTATTGTAAATATCTCTTCTGCAGGAAATGGATCAGTTGATTTTGGATCAAAATGTTATAGCTATTTCCGATGGTTACTTCAGGGATATGATGGGTAGACATAATGAAAGAACGGTAAACTAAAACAAAACCGCACGCTACACAGCATACAGAAACTTCACGTTATGGAGACATGGACGTCTTGGTTCAGGCATCAGAAGAGTTGTACCAAGCTGTGTAACTATGCGCATCAGACAAATGTTCCAAAGTGCAACAGGACGATATACCCATTTTAGACACAGTAATACATATCAGTAATAGCTGTATGATTTAGAATGTCAGAAATTCTAATTATAACCCTTGGAATTAACTAACCAAATCTCAATTTTTTTATTGCAACAAGTTCTTTTGTTGGCGGAGGTGACACAACTGCAATGTTTCTTTTTATTTTTCTTGGATCATCATCCGAAAGTGGAAATATTTGAGGGATGGGACCCTGGTGATTCCTAATTCTATCCAAAATTCCACTAAGGATATTATCCATGTATTTGTATTCTTTTTCAACCTTTACAGGAACAGCACTCCAAGTACTTTTTCTTTTAGAATATAGCCTGTGAAACCTGTAAAATTTTAAATTTTGTAGTATATTGTTTTAATTTTGTAATGAATATATGAGAATAACATTTGTATTTTATTATGTCAAGAATGGGGAGAGAGAATAACATTTGTATTTTGTTATGCCAAGAATGGGGTGAGAGGGGGGAGGATGTTGCACACTTGACACAATTTAGGTCATTTCTTGACTAAAATTTAACAAGGTACTATTTTGTCAGGAGCAGTGGAAGGAAACTTTGTTGGGGGATGGGGGGAGTGGTAATCGACCCTACTCCGTATAAAGTCAGCTTCGTATCGAAACAACACAACTTGACTCAATAAACAGACTTTATCTAAATAGCACTTGTTAGATTGTCTAATTGTATATTCAACCACCACATAAGCTCCTACACCATAACAAGGCAAACTCACCTCGGATTCCCGGCCTTGTCCTCTCTCTTTGTGTCGCTGGTAGTCTATAACTGCCAAATAGTTTTTCTAGCCTTGTACATAGGGTAGCTACAACAATACAAAGTCAGAATTTAAAGATATGGAACACCATCAAAATAAATTTGGAGATTTATTCAGTCTACATACAAAATTAATGACATACCTATATGAAAAAACATCAAAATAAATTTTCATTTTGGGATTTATTCATTCCAACAACATACAATGACATACCTACATGTATATGAAAATCTTTTTGCAGCATACATTAAAATATGTTGGTGGAAGCTTTCTAATTCCCCTGTATGTCTGAAATAAAATAATCCTAATTATATTATAAGCCATAATTTGTCTCATTGAGTCATTGTAAAAACTTTTAAACTTCATTGCATCCAGGCTAATGAAGACAGGCAGTGCAAAAAGCCACATTTTGCCCAGACAGCGGCCCTATGACCTACTCTCATTTTGAATTTCACTGTCAAGTATCCTTTATTTTTACATGTCAATGTGTACACTGACTGCAGACCTACACCAATTTGCCTATAATTAAAAAAATTGATTGATATTCATCAGCACACATTCTACTGTATGTAATAAATTTTGAAAATTAACATCCATACACAGGAATTGTGTCTGCATTTGCAACAAATACATATAGATCTACAATGCATAAAATAAAGATCGCAATATCTTACAAAATTAGCATGGTTTACACTTACATTTGATAAACATATTTAGCTTTTGTAGAACTCTGCCCAGGGACAGATCTACCTTTCAGGTCTTTCTCTTTGTGTTGGTTCCTAAAATATATAAATATAAATGAATAAATGTATATTTTACTTATCTTATATTTATGAAACTCTGGAAAGTTGAGATATTTGTAACAACTAGTTGCGTTTAAACAGTGTCAATTAGGTACAACCACAGGCCTTATATTATTTTATCCAGTTGATAGGCCTATACAAATAGCATACATGTAAATGTATATGGTAAAAGTGAAATGGTCAACATGGAATCAAATAGCCCGAAAAGCATTGGCAATGTTTACTTTTTTTTTGACGCCTACATCTTGCAAAAAAAGAGAATCGTCAACATCATTAATATTCAGTAAACATAAACACAAAATGCTCTTTAGAAAATGAAAATTAATATAATTCAATAATAAGGTCTATATCCCAAACGAAACCTACAACGAACTTCAATAAAAGAAATCGAAAGCAAGCCAAAGTAGGAGATAACATGAAAACTTACCAACATTCACGCGATCCCGTTTAAGATTGTAATTCTCTTTAATCGCTGTCCATTTACCATAAATGTCGAAGCCGAAGTAAATTCTTGGATTATCTTCTGCCCATTTCTTTCTCCGCAGTTTAATCTCTGTATCTGTTGTGCGTTTTAGTCTTTCACCTCTTCCACCTCCACTCGCCATTACGCTTGTCAACAAGAGTGCACTACACATTGAGTGCTCCCTCTTGTCTTGACCTCATACAACCTGCGCGCGCATCCCTTCGCGTCACGCGTGTGGGAACCACTATTGATCGGGTTGACGATTAAGGATACCCTGAGATTTTCGCCCAGTGCTTGGCCCATGGATGTTTTTCAGGGGATTCATTATTTTTCTAGTAAGATTGGATGTTTATTCTTTCCATCCATACCAAAATTGCCATACTTTTATTGGAAATAACCACTCGATAAATATTTTACTGGGAAAGAATCTTTAATATGCGACAACTCTTGTTGACTCCCCGGACGATTTAGCTGCCGTTGGCGTATGTTTCGTTGCCTGGCAACCTATTTTTTTCTATTGACGGGGAGGAGAAGTTATGGAGTATATTGTTTAATCGTTTATTCATATTGTCGTGTGAATTATACACGTGGTCTATTGAGAGTAACACACGGGTGCGTGTGCATTACACGTGCAGATCAGCACGTGGCGGCATTACATGGTGATATACCACTGGTGTCTAATTGATATTATTATTACATTTAATTATTTACGGAGTTTAGATACTTCTACTTCGATAGTTTGAAATTATGTCGGTAAATATAAATACCACTTCATTGTCTAACTTATTGCACATGGGCGTGAGTCCGATAGCGGCAGAAAGAATTTTGGGTCGTCGTCTTGAATGTGGCCAAGTAGGCCTAACCCAAGATCAACTTGTAAGAATTCCAGAGGTCATGGATTTGTTGGCTAGGGTGTATGTCAACTTATCATGTGAAGAGCTGTTGATTAGTCCTCCAAATACAACCCGGTCGAATGCGGGTAAGCATCCCAGATCCGATAATTACAAACGTAGGAATACGGCAGTTATTCCTAAATATTTAAGAGTCATTCCACGAGAAAACCATGCAGAAGGTGGGAAGGTGGGGGTCGGCAGATCGAGTTCATCTCAGGAGGATTTTATGGACTCCTCAAGACTACTTTACAGCCAGAAGAACCGATCTCAAAATTTAACCGTTATTGAGATATAGCCTCAGATTAATTTTTGGACATTTTTGCCCTTTTTCACGTCATTTTTGGTCAATTTTCAGCCACCTATTCTGGCGAGTCTAGGGTTTGGATGAAAATAGTGGTGATTGGTGATGTTAGTGGGGGTCTTCCTGTGCCCCAATGTAAAGACCTTATGATCGCATCTATTCTCTGGGAGTAATGGTCAGCAAAATTGTAACATATGGCAAACAAAATAGAAAATATACACCTTCGAAGATTAGCCCTATTTTCTATGATGCGGGGGTAGGTCAAAATATCGAAATGGTTTTATGCACAGCTCGACCTCCTCTATCGATATAAGAAATAAAAACTCTGTCACCTCGTTTCATTCAATGCGAAATCATGAGTCAAAGTTGGTGAATTTTCCATATTATAAATCTCCGATTCTATATGAAATGACCAACTACTTTCATACAGGTTAAGCCAGCTTTCTCCAATTCTTCGCCAAATCATTCGCCCATGCTCGCTGGTAGCAGCAGTAAACCGGTTCGAGCAAAACTGGTCACTTTGATGAAGCTTGGTATCCAATCCAAGATGGCCGCGCCCGGGACCGCAGAAAATTGAGATTTTTCTTCATTTGTGGCCATTGAATGTGGCACATATCCCAACATATGAGAACTAAAATGACTTCATACAATTAAAAGACTGTACTTAAAACATTAAGGTCCACCTCATTACATAGCAATAAGAGATGTGAGGACCGAATATGAACTGATTTCTTGACGAAGTGGAAATTTTGATCTTATTGTGCTTCCACTCGCTAGATCTCAAATGCAAAAAGGACGTAAATATTTCCTGCATGGTACCACACCTATGGTAAATCCATACAAAGACTGTGCTGTGTACTAATATAAGAACATCACATTAAGGTCCACCCTTTAGCACATTACATAGCATTAAGTGACGTGACAACCGAATGAGAGCTGATTTCTTGACGAAGTCTATTTTTCTAACCTTGATTCGTCGAGTTTAGGTTTGAAAGGTAATATGTGCTGCCCATCGCTACCGTCATCGTTTACAAACGGAATATTCCATAAGGGGAATCCATACAAAGACCTTGATGTGTCACTTAGAATCTGTTTATTCTGTTTATTCCTATTGCATGGGGTAAGTGAAATATCGATAAAAAAAATCAAATCTTGTATGTGTGATCGACAACAATTGACTGAGTTAAGCGATGGACTTCAGAAGTCCTCAAACTAGCTGCATTGAGTCTGATATAGCTGTAATACCTTTACTGGAACTAGCTTGTTAATTTTAGAATTTTTTTCTTCTGTTCTAGGTATATGCTGAAAATGTTGCAATGTCAATAATGAGAAAATGAACTTTAAAAAGAGCCAGGTTAGTTCTTCAAATAAATAATATGGTATAGAGTCAAAAATTCAACTTCATCATGTGATCATTTCCAGAGCCCAAAATGGATCTTGACAGGCCTTTTAAAACTAACCTATTTCACGTGGGTTGATATTACTGTGGGAACTGATGACATCCATCCCACTGCTACATCATCTGCAGCTACTGGTAGTGCCTCTAACACCTATTATCAATCTACTGCTACTTCATTATCTGCAGCTATGTGTAGTAGTATTGAAACACCGCCCCCACTTCCTGTAACAGCTACTACTACATAGAACAGCCAAAGGTGGGAGGGATGTCATCAGTTCCAACAGTAATTTCAAACCACATAAAACAATTTTCTAAACTTATTCCATATAAAATAATTTACTAAATTTATTTTCTAAGTATTTGCATGGACCAAAATTTGAAAAATTTTCTTTACAAATCAAGTGCCCAACTGATCAACTGGCCTGGTCCCTGTTACCAGCCAGTCCATCATTCGGAGACTAGATACAAGAAAATTTTCAATGACAAATATACGTTGCGGTTGATATTTTGAGAGGTGGCCCCTGATAGAAATATCGTGGGTGGGGAGTCAAAAGGTCGTATCTGGATTTTGGGAGCCTAAACAAGCACAGGACAAGCATAAGAATCAAAATGTCTTATAAAATCGTCGTCAAAATGTTGTATGAAAAAGGTCATATTTCTGAAGCTTTTCTCAAATATTCATTGACAAAATGTATGTGTAGCCATTTAAACAGTCTGTAACTACCTGCACATATCAAGCTCAACATCTTGTACAGAAATAATGAGTGAAAGCTCGTTATTTGCAATTCTATACAGCAAAGACGTATCTCCGGAAAATATTCACCTTTACCTGCTTCAATTTCATAGATTTCGCAAAGTAAGCCTCAATAATAAGTATTTAATCATAAAACACTACTGGTTATGTTTCAGTTGATTGTATTACTTAGGTGAGACACAAAGTTGATTTTTTTCAAGAAAATACAACATTTTCGCTCTTAATAATTTCTTTTTTGGAACACCCCATATGCAACATTTTGAAACAATATCTATAAACCCTCTTTTGATTGGCTTAGAAATACGACAACCACATGAAAAGATGCGCAAGAAAAGTCTCATTCTGACTAAGCAAAAAAGTGAATTTTGCAAAATATGCTTGATACAACATTTTGACTCCCCTTCATGTACACATGTAGTTTTACAAGGTCTGGCAAGATCCATTTTGGGCTCTGAAAATGATTATATGATGAAGTTGAATTTTGGACCCCATGCAATATTATTTATTTCAAGAACTAGCCTGGGGGTTTTTTTCACGGTCCATTTCCTCATTATGGACAGCATAACATTTCCGGTATGTACCTAGAATAGAAGAAAAAAAAATCTAAAACTAACAAGAATTTTTTGATGCTGCCAGGTTAAAAAAACAGCACCTTCAGTAAAGATATTACAGCTATATCAGACTCAAGGCAGCATGTTTGAGGACTTCTAAAGCCCATGGCTTTACCCAGTCAACTCGAGGTTCACCGCACAACTCTTTTCGGCCAATTGCGTATATACCACACAACTCTTTTCTGCTAAATTAGTTGTGGTCAAGCACACATAGACGGTTTTTATTGATATTTCAAAGACACAATTTTATTCCATCCTTTTTTAATAGTATTTTATTAAACTTAGCTGATTCTAAGTGACACAGCACGGTTTTTCTATATATTTCCCTTAGGTATGGTACTATGCAGGGGATGTTTACGTCCTTTGGGAATATTGCGTTTGAAATCCAAGCGGTAGCAATAGGCCGCACATTAAGATCAGGTTAAAAAACCCCAGCATGTTTGAGGACTTCTAAAGCCCATGGCTTTACCCAGTCAACTCGAGGTTCACCGCACAACTCTTTCAGGCCAATTGTGTATATACCGCACAACTCTTTTCCGCTAAATTAGTTGTGGTCAAGGACACATTGAAGGTTTTTATTGATATTTCAAAGACACAATTTTATTCCTTCCTTTTTTCAATAGTATTTTATTAAACTTAGCTGATTCTAAGTGACACAGCACGGTTTTTCTATATATTTCCCTTAGGTGTGGTACCATGCAGGGGATGTTTACGTCCTTTGGGAATATTGCGTTTGAAATCCAAGCGGTAACAATAGGCCGCACATTAAGATCAAAATTTCCACTATACGTCAAGAAATCAGTTCCAATTCGGTTCTCACATCACTTATTGCTACGTAATGTGCTAAAGAGTGGACTTTAATGTTTTTAGTACAGTCTTTCAATTGGATGAAGTCATTTTAGTTCTCATGTGTGGGATATGTGCCACATTCAATGGCCAAAAATGAAGAAAAACCTCAATTTTCTGCGGTCCCGGGCGCAGCCATCTTGCATTGCAAACCAAGCTTCATCAAATAGACCAGTTTTGCTCGAGCCGGTTTACTGCTGCTACCAGCGAGCATGGACGAATGATTTGACAAAGAATTGGAGAAAGCTGACTTACCCTGTATGAAAGTAGTTGACCATTTCATAGAGAATCAGAGATTACAATACGGAAAATTCACCAACTTTGACATATGATTTCGCATTGAATGAAACGAGGTGACAGAGATTTTGTTTCTTATATCAATAGAGGTGGTCAAGCTGTGCATAAAACCATTTCGATATTTTGACCTACCCCCGCATCATAGAAAATAGGGCTAATCTTCGAAGGTGTATATTTTCTACTTTATTCGCCATAGGTTACAATTTTGCTGACCATTACTCCCAGAGAATAGATGTCACCTTAAGGTCTGTATATTGGGGCACAGGAAGACCCCAACTAACATCACCAACCACCACTAGTTTCATCCAAACCCTAGACTCGCCAGAATAGGTGGCTGAAAATTGACCAAAAATGACCTGAAAAAGGGCAAAATTGGTCAAAAATCAGCCCGAGGCTGTATCTCAATAACGGTTAAATTTTGAGATCGGTTCTTCTGGCTGTGAAGTAGTCTTGAGGAGTCCATAAAATCCCCCCAAGATGAACTCGATTTGCCGACCCCCCACCTTCCCGATTCTGCATGATTTTGCATGGTTTTCTCATGGACTGACACTTAAGCTATGATGGTTAATCTAATTGACAAGACTGCAAAAAAATTCATGCAGTATGCTACTATGAATTCCCTTTGCGCTCAAGAAAGTTATGATAGTTTGTGCTTTTGTTTAAGAGGGCAAAGCAAGTGAGTATTATTGCTTGAGATATCTGATAGGTATGCCCATCTTACATTATTTGAATTATTGGGGGAAACTGGAACAACGTTTCGAAAATAGGGACTTGCTAGAAACTTCGATGCTTTTGTTTGCAGACCTGAGACAACATCGTGATGAATCTTTGAATGATTGATCCGACCCCGTCACGACGGTTGCAAATAAAGTTTTCTCCGATTGTATGGAAGCCCACATAGGTAGGCAGACAGTCTAAAAATTCTGCCAAGGTTGTTATGATAAGAAAGTGGGAGCTTGCGGCTGTGGTTTCGATCCCTTGTGTGAGCGTATGTGGCATGAAGATAGGGGCCTTTTCTCAACCTCGTGGGTTACCTCCGGGCACTCCGGTTTCCTGCCACTGCTAAAGATCCCTACGCGCAAACGAATTATTGAAATAAAATTGAAACCATATGTTAGTCCCAAAATGACCTAGTTTGTGTCGAGTGGACGTTAAACCCCATTTCTCTCTCTCTCTCTCTCTCTCTCTCTCTCTCTCTTTATGATAAGGAAGCAGGACAGTACGCTTGCAATATGCGTCCCCCGAATATAGAATCGGGTATTCGGTCAATGAAATGGTTCAGACACAATACAATTGCCATTTATGGGCATAATTCACGTTGTCCCAGTCATGAATACGAAGCACATGTTCAAACTTTAGCTACTTCTGCTAAAATATGAAAGTGATAACTTTCAGAGAATCAAAAGATAGCGATAGGGTAGAAACGGTACAGAAACGTGTTGAAGATATCAAAAATCACAATCACGTGATATGGATATAATGGCTACTGAATGTGTCTGAAATACTTCTCCACAGGTAGCTTGTTTCAGATGTTCAGATTGGCTAAGATGTTGATGACATTCAACAAGCAAGGATCAATCGATTTGTTTTTTTTTATTTTAGAAGAAGTGTGAGTCTAATGACTAAATATCTATAAATGTTTTAACAATAGACGAACGAATGATTGAATTCTATTGGTTACCTGTTCTAACCGATAATTCTAATCCACAATCGCTTATTAAAATAGCTTTTGTACAAAATTAAACGATTAGGTATTTTCAAAAATGTTCTTCAGGTTTTGAGTCAATAATATGCGAATGTAATTAATTTAAGCAAATATCATTTTAAAAATAAGTCGAATAATTCTCGAAATATTATAATCTAGAGTTTATAATCCCAAACCGTCAGAATATAAAGATAGAATATAAAGTTTTCTGCTCTTCGTGATTGTGCTATTTTTTTTCGATCAATCCCATAAATCGTTTATTTGCCTAGAAAGTTGGCAAAGGAAAATAACCCTTTAATTATCAGGTAAAATAATCGAAAAACAAAGGCTCTACTTCAAGAGACGGGGTTATGGATTAGCCAGAAGGTAGTCCTGATGAGAAAGGTTCTAATTACAATTATTATATAATAAGTACATGAAGACCGGACAAGTGTCAGAACGCATCGCAATATATCAATATACGTATATAATTTGACGTATTTACAACCAACCTTTTATCATAAAAAAACTATTTACTTGAACAATCTGATAGTTAATTGTGTGATGATATATTTCCCTTTCCTCTTTTAATATCACTTCTCTATCAAGCCGACATAGCTGACAATATGTTTTGTGTCTTGTATTGATATGATATGACTATGATTTGACTAATCGGTTCGAAAGTGTAAGTTTTAGGACATCAATGTACCTTTATATTATGTTTAACGTCTCTAAAGCATTTATTATAAGAACTCACCCATTTACTCGGAACAAAGTTAAAGTTGTCAGGTCAATTATTTCTTTCCCTCTTTAATTGAAGGGGGCCGGGGTAGATTGCCGAATGGTTAATGAGTCAACTTTCGTTGTGTCGATTCCCCTGTTGTCCGTGACAAGGGATAGGGTCCTTGTCTAACCTCGTGGGTTTTCTACTGGGCCCTCCGATTTCTTCCAACTGCCAAAGATCCCTACGTGCAAGCGAGTTATTGAAATAAAATTGAATGGATGTTAAACTCTCTCCCTCTATAAATGGCGAGGTTTTCATCGTTTCAGTTTATGCAAGGGAGATAAATCTATTCTAAGATTCATGGGTTGTGACTGGTTAGTTCTATTTTACAAGGCCAAATGAATGTGTGTTTATGAGATGCAAACAATTCTCTGAAACAGTGACGTGCACTATTCCTCTTTACATTTCAGCAACCTTGACGAATCATGCATTGAATCTCGTATAACAGATCAATTCTTTCAGACTAGTAATGTTTCCTCACTGACAATACTGAAGGGGTAGGGACATTTCTATCGTATAAGGATCCCCCCACTCACTGTATAAAGGCACATGATGCCAAGGTGATTTTGCATGCTCACTATTTTTCGCTAACGATACGGGTTCGTTCTCTGAATGTTCCATTTACTCTTATTTTAAGTCAAATTCAAACCATTGCTTCAATTTAAGAATATCGGATAAGGAGAAGAAAGAGAGAAGATAGGCCAAGGTGGAATTGTCCTGGACAAAGGCATTATGTAAGAGCTAAAACCGTCTGAAATGCTATACATTATTAAGTAGACATTCATTAACATATAAAGCCATTAGGGGGGATGGCCTAGTGGTCCAGAGTGCCGCGCTTTGACCTCTAGCTGGCCGGTCACCTCTGGCTTGCGGCTGTGGTTTCGATGCCTGGTGTGAGCGTATGTGGCATGGAGGTAGGGGCGCCTTCTCAACCTTGTGGTTTCGTCCGGGCACTCCGGCGTCCTCTCACTGCTAAAGACCGCTACGCGCAAGCTAATTATTGAAATAAAATCGAAACCATATATTAGTCCCAAAATGACCTAGCTTGTGTCGAGTGGACGTTAAACCCTATCTCTATCTCTATAAAGCCAATAATCAACTATGGTTGTGATATTCAACGGATTGCAAGCAACATGATCATCACTATATAAAAATTTGATTCTCCAAGCCGTCATACCAATGAAGAAATTTGGATGGAATATTAAATATTTATTTTACAACTATTACAACGAAAACTGTCAGCTCGTTATCGAAATCTTATAATGTATCTGTAATCAGGCGCGGATCCAGGATTTTTTGCAGGGGGGGTGGGGGGTCTAGGTTTGATAACGCCCAGCGCCGAAGGAGCTTAACCAATTAAGGGGGGTTGGGGGCCCTCCCCCAGAAAAATTTGGTAAATTAGATTCAATTTGGTGCATTTTGACGTATTTCCGGAAGGTAAATACCAAAATTACAGGTCTAAAAATCGCCAATAAAATTGCATAAAATTTTTCAAGTCTGAGCAGGGGGGGTCCGGACCCCCTGGACCCCCATTCTGGATCCGCGCCTGTTAATATGAACCGACATATAGAGAAATGGAAAAAGAAATAGGGTTTAACGTTCCATTGTTCTGTTTCAACTGGGCTAATATAGAGAAAGAGAGAGAGAGAGAGAAATGGGGTTTAACGTCCACTTGACACAACTAGGTCATTTCGGGACTAACATATGGTTTAATTTTATTTCAATAATTCGCTTGCGCGTAGGGGTCTTTAGCAGTGGGAGGAAACCGGAGTGCCCGGAGGAAACCCACGAGGTTGAGAAGGCGCCCCTATCTCCATGCCACATACGCTCACACCAGGGCTCGAAACCACAGCCGCAAACCAGAGGTGACCGGCAAGCAAGAGGTCGAAGCGCGGCACTCTAGACCACTAAGCCATCCCAACCCCCCTTATAGAGAAAGAGCAGTACAGGCGATGTTTTTGTTATTGTTGTTTAATAGTTTTAACGTACAGTACATATATATGACATTATGGACAGGTTGATTTTATTAAGATTATATACAAATGAAGGACGATTGCTGTCTCATAAAGTATGAACAGATAAATACTTCTCTCCCGCCAGACCTACGATGGACAAACCCTGGAAGTCCATTGTCTGTACATATATACAAAGATATTGGCACAGCCGTGAAGCTGCGCTATACTGTGATGTATATACAGTCATTCGAGAAACGTTTACGTGCATTAATTTGTTAGTTATGTGCCCCCCCCCCCCTTGCACTTTTCTATATAGTTTGAAGCGTCAAATGACTTTATGAATTCACAGTGAAGACTTTATTGTCTTGACCTATGGCATAATTCATTTCATATTGTTTTTGAGCCTTTTCTTTGTTGCAAACCATACAGACAATGATGAAACCAAGAAGCACGATGCCACCAATTAGACAGCCTGTTACAATCCAGAACTGTTCGTTCGATACCATTTTCTCTGAAAATAAATAACAAACCATGATAGCAATACTAACAATTTTAAGAAACATATTTTAAAATCGACAACGTATTATCAATTAGATACAAAGAGGACTCGCCGTTATGGCAGTTTTCTTTAAAAGTACGACGCGTTTGGCCCCAATGGCTCGCCATTTGAACGCAATGGGCGAACCCTCTGAAACAGCCCCAGATTTCAGTAGGTACATGTAGCCGCATGTTCATAATATCGGTATCGATGTGGGTCAGGTGGGGGTAGCCTATATTTTCTTAGTGGCTTTATCAATTGAATAGTTGTGGGAATGTAATTGTATAGTTTTGTCAGATTTTCGCCCCGCTTATGACGTATGAGTAGCTGAGCTTAGTTCTATAACAGCATGATCACCATCAGTACTAGTCCGGTGCCACGCCTACAAATTACAGAAGGGAGTGAAATCGCTTGATAGTCGCTGAGCGAATCTTATTCCAAAACTTCGACTTCAACTCGACAGCAAAAATTTAGTTTCACTAACGTATCATTACAGAAAGTTTATACCCTTTTACCATAGAAATCACTTAATTTACGGATTTGCAAAGTCCCGCCTCCCTAAATTTAGCACGTAGATCAACCAGCCAAAGCCTTTATTATCTATAACGATCATACTATTGTTCTTCGAATAGGCGTCAAACATTGTGATATGAAGGGAATTTTTCCCGGACAGAATATTACGGCCTACTTTTATATCGCATCGTAACTGTCAATGGATCTTACGTGCACGCCAACGTCTACACGGTACCTCAGTTGTTATGTTGGTCAACGATTTGACACCATCTGGCATCTCTTATGCAGAAACGACAAGGGAAACCACGCCGAAAACTACCGCGGATCTATCGCAGCCAACACTGGGAGTGAACCCGAGACCTCCTGGATATGAGCCAGCGTCTTACTCACTGAGTCACCGGGGGGCCTATTATTCATTTATCTATTAAAGCAGCCAAAACAGTTCCTTTATTCTTTTTGCGTGAGATCAAATAACACCATGCAATCATATTTACCTGTAGGTTTCATATTCTCCTTCTCGGGATCCGGTTTCATGTTGTCGTTGAGCATATTATATTCGAAATCACCACATCTAGGAAAGTCCTTCGGTGGTTTTGGATGGTGTGGGAAAGACTCGTTTAAAACAAGGGCCATTCCATCACTGGCGTGGAGATCTATATGGCAATGCATAAACCACGTTCCGGGATTATCCGCCTTGATTCTTACAACAACGTAGCCCCCACTTGGAACGATTATTGTGTCTTTTCGTGGTGGATTCGCCAGTTCTAAACCGGGGACATTGCCACCAAACCACGTCGAGTTCGACCACGTCGCATTGTTACAGAAACTTTTAGATCTTTCTTTACCGCCACGACAATCAATATCTAAATTGTCCTCCATTATTTTCCCAGTCGTTTCGTTGTATGATGCATATCCCATCTTGACGACGTAGAATGAGTGGCCATGCATGTGAATTGGATGAGCCCAACCCTTTCCGTTACCCATATTGAGAAATACTATCTGATAAACCTTGTTGTGGTCCAGATCCATTGTGCCGAAGCAATTACAATTCGTTTGCTCCGTACATTCCTCACCACAACGATACTTCCCTAATTCTTGAGGTTGGGTCATGGCTGAAACTGGCGGGTTTACAAATGATCGGCCATTGGCTGAACCCGGATACCAGTTAATTCCCGGAAAAGCAAAGTTTATGAAACGTTCTTGTAGTTGTTCTTGCGGTGCTGTGGGTGCGGGGTCGTCATCGGGAAGGGCTTTAAACTCATCAAACCTGATGCAAACGGTATTGGCTTCTTCAGGATAATAAGAAAATGGGCAATTTGCTACAACACATTTATCATCTTGTGTGCACACCTTTTTGCTTGAATCGGGTTCCGTGTGGTCAGCTGTGTCATATCTAAGTATTGCCTCCGCTGTGTGATTGACATTCACCTCAAGAGTGATTGCCCGAACCCAATAGTTTCCCACTGGTTTGTCTGCCGTAATGATAAAGTCGTATCGCTCACCAGGATTTATCACTAGTGACTCAACTGTTTTTGGTTTCAAATCGTAACCATCAGAAGCTATGATGGTGAGATTATGTTCATCAATGGATATCCGAAACGGAAAGAGAGCACCTGCTGCAATCCATCGAAATCTGTATTGTTCTCCAGCAGTAACATTAAATATATGTAAAGGAGCTCCGTTGTGTTTATTTCCATCATATAATCTGCCTTTGCCATTAATTAAACCCGACTGATATCGAAACAAGCTAAAATGGCTACCATCCAGGGAGTCCGTGCTACCCAGTTTCACACGTTGATCGTACATCCCGTAGAGCATCCGTTGATGAACCTCAATTGAATCCCAATGGTTCCAGTCTGTAATAACAGCAATCAATTCTTTCATCTCCATTGGCTTTTTCTCACGAATGATCAATGCTCCATATAAACCCATGGTTCGCTGTGAGCCCACGTGTGAATGATACCAAAAGGTGCCTTTAGGTTTAGCCTTGAATCTATAGGTGAAGCTCCCACCAGGGTGAATGGGGCATTGGTTAACAAAAGCTACACCGTCCATCCATGGTGTACCGGTCTGATGAAGTCCGTGCCAATGAATAGTCACAGATTCACTGGTTAATGCGTTTTTCACATGCACAACAACGGTTTGGCCCTCGAATACTTCTATAGGTGGACCAGGTAAACTATTATTAGCTACTATAACTAAACGGTATCCTTCCCAGCCATCAGCGGTTATAACGTCGGATAAATCCATTGGCGTTGCGGCGGAGGTGTTGACGGTATCATAACTGTAGAGTTGACCATTTTCGGGGAAAACAGCAATACGACCCTTTACCATCGTCATTCTGTGGTCAATATGCAACCAAAATTCACATGTTTCTGCATCTTGGTGACACGTGTGTGCCGTTGCTAATGACACAATTAGCACCGGAAGTACAAGCTGTAGAATTGTTCTAGTCATCCTTAAATGATAAAATAAAAGATACATGTATTAACAGAAATGAAATGAAATGGGGTTTAACGTCCTACTGCAACTAACCTGGGCTAATGGAAGACGGGCATACGCCATACAGTGTGCTATGAGGGAAATTTTTGACCGGGCAGCGGAGCTCAGCCTACTCTTATATCGAATTCGAACTGCCAAGGGATCTTGTACGTGCATGCTAATGTGTACACGGGACCTCATATTTTCGTCCCAGCCGAACGACTAGACAGCTGTTCTTTTCAGGCCCTCCGTTCTGCACCACTGCATTTATAAACAGAGCATCAAAAACAAGCATACGTTTGTAACACGAACACCCTACCAACAGGCTGACATGAAATACATATTACAAACGGCTCCTGAGCTGATATGAAAATGTGTTGACACTCTTTCTTGAATACGTCATTCCACAACCCACAATTGGCTAATAAACACGGGTGGGAATGCTCCATACAATGTACTATGGGCGACATTTTGACTGGCCAGCTGCTTGCACTTAATATGATTTTGCCAAATACAATACAAATACCATGTTTATTTTTAGTAATTAAGGCATCAGGAGCATATAAACTGAATAATGTGATGTGCATATTACTGTATCATCTGATGTGCATATTACTGTATCATCTGATGTGCATATTACTGTATCATCTGATGTGCATATTACTGTATCATCTGATGTGCATATTACTGTATCATCTGATGTACATATTACTGTATCATCTGATGTGCATATTACTGTATCATCTGATGTACATATATAACTATACCATTTTTGTTGAATAAATCTAAAAAAATTGTAATATACACATTATAATTATTACCAGAAAACTGTATCTAACGCAACGGGCTTTATAGACAAATTTTGCTATGTTTACAATCTAAGTTTCACTGGACGGTATTTTTATAAATAAAACTGGTGACAAAAGTAAGAGGGAGAAACCCGTCTAAGGAGAACGAGATAATAAGACAGATAACGAAGCCTCAATATACTATCATATGGTTAACTAGAGCGTTTAAGAACATACATAATACTCTTAATAAAACGGAGCCACAGTTGCTTAGTTTGTGATGACCGAGAAAGTTCATCGGGAATTTCAGGCGTGGCTCCCTTTGTCAGTGGTGCAGGGCCTGACAAGTAGCGATGTATGGTCGTGCGGATGTGGCAGAAAACCAAGGTCCCGCGCACATACTGGCCTGCACGACAACAAAGTACTGGTCGTAGTTGAAATTGAAGAGTAGTGCCGATGTCCGGGTAAATGTCCCTCAGAAAGATAGAGAGGAGTAACGTCCACTCGACACAAACTAGGTCATTTCGGGACTAACATATGGTTCAAATGCGCGTAGGGTTCTTTACTAGTGAGAGAGAGGGCGGTGTAACGTCCACTCGACTAAAATTAGTTCATTTCGGGACTAACATACGGTTCAGTTGTATTTCAATAATTCGCTTGTACGTAGTGTTCTCTGTTAGTGGGAAGAAAAGATGGGACTCTGAGAAAACCCTCATGATTGGAGTCTTCATCAGCTCGACCGGCGAAGAGCAGTAGGTAATTAAGCCCCATTTCGTTTCGTATTTTTAAAAACAAAACACAGAGTTATGACAATTTAAATGTATCATTGGTCTCTGTATCAATGTCTGTTTCTTAGACTAAATAAGGGGGATCGAACGCACAACCGTGCTCGACACTCCAAGACAACTAGGCATCCCGACTCCCAGCCACCACAGTCACAGTCCACGCTTCATGAATGTTGATTTTATACTCAGGTACGTCTAAAAGTACGTGTGAGCAAGGGAAGGGTGGCACTACAAACCAACAAAACCGAAAACTGCCTGTACATAGATAAGGGATAAACAAAGAAAGATATCAAATCATTTGAATGTAACCTGAACAAGTCGTCAGCGTCCACTGCACTGAAAACTTTTTATATTACAATAGTCCATAGGTTTGGTTTTAATGTTAAGTTTACTACGCCCTAGCCTCAAATTCAACCCGCGTCTTTTAAACGCGTGTCAATAGCATGCCTAAGTTAATTATGATAAGATAAAGATAAATTCGTTCTTGTCGAACCTTTAAATGAATATAATCAGCGGATAAACACTAAAACAGGTTTATTGCTATTGATTAGTATGAATGGTTTACTGTGTGGATGGCTTTCACTGATCTTGTTAGTACGTTGTGCTTTGTAAACCACGTCACTGATCTTGTTTGTGCGTTGTGCTTTGTAAACCATTCAGAAAGGGCATTAGTCCAGCTAGTATTATTTATATGGAACAGGCACGCATGCTTTCTTTTATTGATATACAAAAACATGACCTGTTGTAACCTCGCAAAGTCATCCTGATCTACATTGATACATAAATAGAAAACAAACAGATGTAAAATGTCTCTACAGGTAGTTCACCGCGGAGGACCCCACAAAGTGTTGGACGAGAATTTTGCTCGGGATTTTGCCATCCGAACTGGTTTCCTCTTTGCGGGGATGAAGAACTTGGACCTGACAAGGCATGGTGATTAGTCGTTTGGGTCAGACAAAATTAATATACTGTAACAACGGTGTGCGTGTATATGATGCACGAACTATTTTTTAAAAAAAATGTTCATGCATAAAGCACTTTAACATCTATTTGTCCTCGACCTCGAATTTATTATTTTGTATAAGTACATACTATGACACCTTTTTCTTATATCATAATAGTCAGCGATTAAAGACCACTCAACCGTTCTTATCCTGGCATATATCAGACAAGTCCCTTATGTATATAGCGAAATATTTGGGAAACATCTTTGTTATATATCAAAAAATCTGGGAAAACATATTTGTCAAAAATATTCAATTGTCTACAATTTCACCCGTTATCGCCTTTTATTAAAGAACATCCTTCTAGAAAACAGCCCTAGTTAAATGGCGTGAAATGAGGTTTACCGTCCTACTGTTATGTTTCGACTGGGCTAATAAAAACAGGTATATGCCATACAGGGTAATTTGACATCGACAGCGGCGCTTCGGTCGACCGTTCTTATCGAGATCCAACTGTCAAAGGTTCTTTTACTCGCACGATAATACAGAAATATTTAAATGTGATGTGTTGCGATTGAAACTCGTGCATACAAAACAACAACCTACTGAAAAAGCATCTTCGTTAAAGGATCAAATTTGACTTCGATTTTCAATTTGTTCGAACTTCCCAAGCAAGGTCTTGAATAACAAGACAACACACTTTTCTACTGAGATATAAATAACTCCAGCGAGAAAAATGGGGTTTAACGTCCACGCGACACAAACTAGGTCATTTCGGGACTAACATATGTTTTAATTCCATTTCAATAATTCGCTTGCGCGTAGGAGCCTTTAGCAGTGGAAGGAAACCGGAGAAAACCCACGAGGTTGGACAGGCGACCCCACTCCTTGCCACGCACAACCGCGGATTTGAAACCACGCCAGTTGACTCAATGGCAAGCCGTATGATATGCCAACCATTCGGCCATCAAACCCCCTACATTAAGCGGAACAGAGAAATTAAATATATTCTATAGTATTACATAGGATCGTATATGTTCACGGTAAGATCATAACATCAATACTGATTGAAACGGGCCCTAATATAAACTATATTATAACATCTTAAGATTCTAACAAAATACAGCTTACGTTCATAAAGGGCGAGGATTGGTGGCGAAATCAATAATGAGAGAGAGAAATGGGGCTTAACGTCCACTCGATACAAACTAGGTCATATTAGGACTGACACATGTTTCTATTTTATTTTGATAATTCGCTTGCACCAGTGGTCCTTACCATTGGTTTGAAACCGGAGGACCCAGAGAAAACCCACAACGGAGAATCGACTCAATGACGAACCTTATGATACAGCCGCATTTGCTAACCATTCGGCCATCCAACCCCCGGAAATCAATCAGCTATATCACCCAAAACAACACAGTTCAAATTTACACGTCGGTCGGGATTCCGAGCCCCTATATTCCCCCCTGTTGCTAAAATAATAATATTGTAGGCCCGCCCAGAGTTTATTGAAAGTTGTCTGCATTTTCTTTTTTTAGTGACCTATCTTGTCATTTCTGTAAATAATGGCCTTTTATATTAATACTGCTGTTCCGGTTCACGATTTTAAGTTATTTAGGAGACTGTATAAAATAAAGATAAAATTGTAATATGAAGAGACATGCTGGAATATAATATACCATAAAATCATAATATTAATTCTGGAGTTATGGAATCGATGTTTACTTAAATACCCCGTTAGTTTGTAAATACATGAAGCTATAATAGCCCACAACTGTACTTAGAAACTCGTTTGATTGTACAACCCAAACGAATAAAGATTTGTTGAGAAAAGATGGTCTAGTAAGAAATTGTGTCTAGGCATTCACATGGGACAAAATACCGAAGTCCAGACTTCAGGTTTGCGTCTACATGGCGTATCGTATATCCGTCTGGATAAGCTCAATCGATGCAGAATAATTGGATTTGAAATCCTTTTTTCATTTTATGTTTTTGTCCGTTGATGCGATACGATAATATAATTTCAATTTGTCTTTTTATGTATATTGGCGGAAATGAATTAGAGAATGTGGATATAACATATTGCAAATATTCCAAACATGTTTACTTGATATAATATAAAACAACGATAAAACTAATAGTGAACTATTAAGCACACATGGGCCGCATCCAACATAAGAACTACACAAGTCAAAAACATTGGTTTACCCGTGAAAGAAACTTTGAAAGTTTAACTTCAATTGCTGTCGGAGACAATTTACACTCATAGAATAACACACTCTATGACATATGCACGTCTTCAAGTTATCCAGAGAACACGAGTTGCAGATGAACCCAAGTCTTAATCTCACATCAATACATTGGTGTGCCCCTAAAAGAACCCTTGACAGTTGAAATTCAATATCTGTGTCCGGAACAATGTACACTCGTGGAATGACACACGCTATGGCATATGTACGTCTTCAAGTTATCCAGAGAACACGACAAGGAACTAGATGCAGATGAACCCGAGTCTCAATCTCCTTCACAAAATATAAACAACCCATACACTCGTCTCAAATCAAAACAAAGCATGTCGGATGACAGTGACGTTGATGACTCGAACGTTGTCAAGAAGCCCAAAGGCGACACAAGAAACCTACCCAGTTGTCAGTCCTTAGTTGTCCCGACACCAAATGAGTGATACCATGATCAATCAGCGGTCAAGCAGGGCTGTCTTTTTTTGCCAACCCTATTTGCAGTCTATCGTAAATTGATAATTAACATGCGAGATTCCATAAATACTACTATATCCAGTATCTGTTTGTGCTAATACTAATGCTGTACTGCTATATTTACTTGATGTTTCAGGATTTCATAATAATTTAGTAATCTATGGTAATTTCAAACAGATCATAACTTGTACCTTAATTGTGAGACATATGCGATGAATAATTTGTCATAATTAAAGAAATTCTGCATTGTGTTAATCACACATCAATCATTCATTACTATAATTGTTGATTACCATATATATACATGTATATCTACCGTATGTCAGCTGAACCTATTGTTTAAACATATTTTTATTATGACAAATGGAGAAGATGACCCGCCCTCTCTTCTCACGACAGCGGTTTTATAAGTGTGATATAAAATTGACTTTTTAATATGCAAGGAATTTTTATTTTGCGTGTTAACCAATTGTATGTTTTTTTCCAACTTTCAACCGATGAAGTGTAAATAATTTATTTAAATCAACCTGTACATAATATCATATTAAATGTATTGGACGTTAAATCTGTAATAAACAACAACAACGTATTCATAATAACACAACTTTATGGATTTACTACTTCTTGATTTATTACATGCAACGTTTCAGTATTCTTACAGGTATCTTTACCAATTGATAAAGATACCTGTAAGAGTATTGAAACGTTGCATGTAATAAACCAAGAAGTAGTAAATTCATAAAGTTGTATTATTATGAATATTATACCTCTACTTCTAAATGTCATTCAAGGAACTTAACAACAACGTATCTTGTTATTGATAAAGTGGTCTACCTCGTTCTCATTAGATTACACAGTCAGTCCTTGAGTCAAGTGGCGTCGTTTCCGAATTTCGCCTGCCTAACCTCGTGGGTTTCCTAGTCTAATGATCTAAAATGCATACTTTAGATCTATTATTGAATTAAGTGACGTAATTTCCACGCCACACATGTACGTGTTAATTAGTTGAGTCACATACCGCGTCTGTTTTCTAGGGGTATGAGACTTTTTTTCGCCAATAGTCACGCCCAAGCGCATTATTGAAATAAAATTGTATCGCATGTTTATCCCGAAATAACCTAGTTTGTGTCAAGTTGTCGTTAAACCCGATACTCGTCTCTCTCTCTCATTGGCAAAGATATGAAAACAGGATTTGGATTATTTAAAGAAAAACGATTAATAATTCGCAGAAAAAATATTTTATCACATTTACTCTAATAATTACGTTGACTTACCTTTCAGATAGCACTCCTCCGACTGACTCTATTTGATCTGAATTGTGAGAGAATATAGAAATCGCTGCATGCTTCGTTAACCCTCAAAAGACTGACAGGTAGCCGAAGTTTTTCAATGTATGGGGTGACCCTAGATATATAAATTTCTATATTACTCGAGGTTTTTCAATTTCTGCGGCCTTGGAATTTTGGGCACCAATACACATATATTTATATGTTCTTAGATAAATATCTATATCAACTCATATATAAGTATACTTATTCCCAAAAATATGAGAGGAATCTTATTGTTTATTGTTTACATATATAACAACTCTTCTATAATGAAGAGCGTCTATTATATTTCACATATAATATACCCCTTGTAGATTACAATAAGTACTTAAATAGCAACAAATATGCACGAAAATAATCCGTGACGCATTTAACATACACATTGTTTAAAGATTCAGAACACAGAAGCTAAATATGCCTATTATATAAATTATTGTTTATTTAATCAATCTGTAGACTATCAACTGGCTTTGATATTGAATACCGAATGGTTAGCACGTGGGCGCTGTATCATAAGACCTGTCATTGAGTCAACTGACGGGGTTTCGAATTCCCAGTTGTACGTGACAAGGATTATGGTCGCCTGTCCGATCTCGTGGGTTTATTCCGGATCCTCCAGTTTCCCCCCACTGCAAAACACCCCTACACGTAAGCGATTTATTGAAGTAAAATTAAACCATATTTGTCCTGAAAAGACCTAGTTTGTGTCGAGTGGACGTTAAACCCCATTTCTCTCTCCCTGTATAGTTTTTGATTAGATTGAAACACTATTAACATTAAAAAACAGAAAATCAATATGTTTATTAATGTCGTAATTGTATTTGGTAATCGAGACTATCTTGCGAAATCTTTTAACACTGGTTCAGAATAAAGTAATTTCACTGAAAATTTGAATATATTCATAATTTTTCGTTATCTATTTTTGAACTGTGATTGGGAGAACGATCAGAACTTTATATTAATCATACTTAATGCACCTTTAAATAATTAGTGACGTATTTAATATAATCATCTAGGATCTGGGCAAGGCAAGCGAATTAAAAACAAGCTGTTGTGTCAGATGAAACGTAAGAAGTAAATTATTCAATAACGGATATTTAATAAGGATAAGTATTTGATAATGCAGCGGCGTGTGGTGGGGAAAGGTTTGTCCGGGCATTGTGTATAGCAGAGCGAGTAATCGTTGTTCCTTGACAGCACCCCCCCCCCCTCCGAACTAGAGGGAGGGGTAACTTATACCTTACACAAACTACGTCATATTTTGGGACCAGCGTTTATTTCAGTAATCTGTGTGGGTGTTGAACAATGCGGAGAAAGCTTCTATAGATCTGAATACATAAGTCCTGCTCCAATCAAATTATTTACCAAATAAAGGCCAATTAATTTGTTTGCCATGCTACGAGCGTCGTTTGTTTTTATTTTGAATGAAACCTGTATCACTGCATGTACAGATGTAAGATTGTACAGCACAGTGAGCGTGTACGGCTTGCTCCCGGATCCATTCACTTTATTGTTTATATACGTGTGTTATTGTTTGAAATATCGGTGTATATTGTGTACATGATTGTCTGCAGGTTTGTTTATATGTAGTGCACTTACTGTGTGTAAATAATACTTCTAATGCATATGTAGCCGTGTTGCAACACCCAAACAACAACTGTATTTAACTTTTTAACCTAATAATATACCGTCTATACTTTATTTAAAAAAAACAATTAATGTACCTAATCCCTAAAATTATATTCAAATTTTAACTTCATATACTGTTTACGACTTTAAAAAAAGAGAAACTATGCCACACCCAGTACCATAATCAACTGTTTAGCCCCGTTTATTATAAAACGAATAAATGTATACACCCCAAGCCAACCAATAAACAATCATTTTATTCAACTTTTTAACCTTGTATATCATCTAAGGTTTATTATAAAACCAGTTTACGATCCACGTGACAATTCAAAAACAACCATTCATCTTTTAAGTCCCATATTATACTATACCTAAAGGTATTATAAAACGAGAAAACGCACTCCACGCCAGGCCAACTTAAAAACTAATTGGACTGTATCGGACATATTTACGAGATAAGCAGGTCGTGGTGTGCGTATTATTGATTCTTTCAACTGTGGCAGATCTTTATGGACGAGGTGTCAAGTGGACAATACAGGACCACTTTGTCTGAACAGCGATAAATTAATTCTTGACACACACCAGTGGTCCAGAATATTCAAATACGCCTTGTACAAATACGCTCTGAGTACGACCGCCTAGCTAGACATCAGAGCGCGACAATCAAAACACTGGGCCACCCCAACACTATTTTGAAATTATGCAAATTAGGTCAATTTAAATAAGGTTGAATATGGTCCCACTGAATAACTTTCTACCAAAACCCATACACAGACATTAAAACATGGGGTTAGCACGTGCGCGCTGTATCGTAAGGTCTGTCATTGAGTCAATTGCCGCGGTTTCGATTCCCCGGTTGTACGTGACATGGAGTAGGATTGCCAGTTCAGCCTCGCGGGTTTTCTCCGGGTCCTCTGATTTCCTAAGAACCCTAAGAGCAACCGAATTATTGAAATTAAATTTAACATTTCACTCGATATATTCGGAGATAGGGGCGCCTTCTCAACTTCGTGGGTTTCCTCCGGGCACTCCGGTTTCCTCCCACTGCTAAAGACCCTTACGCGCAAGCGAATTATTGAAATAAAATTGAAACCATTTGTTAGTCCCAAAATGACCTGGTTCGTGTCGAGTGGACGTTAAATCCTATTTCGCTCTGTCTCTATATATTCAACATTAACCACGAATATGATCCAACCAAATGTAGTTAATTTATCTACAAAATTTGGTGAATAAGAGCTCGTCAGATTTTGAGCTGCTTTCAAACAGAAAGTAAAGTTTGACGGAATTTGTCTTAATAGTGTAAATTACGCTTGGCCAGTCCTAACTGCCCAGAGCAACGAGGGGCGGGTAGTGTTCTTAGGGGTGCTGTAAAATTGATGGACGATGTATATCTATTGTTTTTATGGTCGACAATTTCGAAACTTAAAAAATGATAGTTTATGGCGTTGAACATTATGCTCCATTTAAACCAAATGCTGTCAGTTCTCGAAATATTCCAAGGAAACTAAACTTTGCTATTTTGGCCTAGGCACCAAGTTATTATCATTAACGTGGTTGTGCTGAAAAAAAATGTGTTTGGTTTGTGGGTGTTATCCAGAACACTACCAAGTGTCTCACCATAAAGAACTGGAAAATCCGAAGTTCCGTTGTAAAGAAAACAATGTACACCCCCCCCCCCCCCGAGCAGGACTACTTATCGAAAGCTGATACAGACACCACGAGGACAGAACGAGTAATCGACGATTGTCTTTGTGGTTTGCTTCACGTGTAATGCCCGGTAGGTGTTCATGGGGACCGATTGTGTTGTTAGGCATTAAGGGACTACAACTGACAACAATCTGGAAAGGCTAGTCCCCATATTTCAATACCAAGACGAAGTGGTTAAAATAACGCAAATTATCTGTAACAAATTATATTTACACGTATCAACGAAATTAAATCACTCGACCGAATTGGTGGCGATTCACTCGATTGGACATTTTATAACCTACCTAATCACGAGAGCAATGTCCTTTTCACCAACCAGGACGTATGCAAACATAATTATTTAAAGGAGCTAATTTGCTGACATTTGGGACCTAGAAATTGACACAAGTGGGTCGCAACGCATATAATACTGTAATATGAATGTATATAAACTGATTTACATTCAGTAGTTTCTGTTTTTGCTCAAATTTTAAATCAGTTATGTCCGGCGAAATAAGCCAGCTGTTTCGATCGAATGCAAATTTCTAGCGTCTGGTTATTCCAGTCTTCATACGCTGTTTGATTTGGTGCAATGTTTCTGCCTCGTTCCTCGAGTCTCTTGCTAGAACTGGCTCTGAAATGCATTATGGTGCATTATGGTACACGATTCGTGTACCAATGGTAAAATGTTTATTTTGTCTTAAATATTGGGGGGGGGGGGGAGGGGGAGGGGGAGGGGGGTTGGGATGGCCTAGTGGTCTAGAGTGCCGCGCTTCGACCTCTAGCTGGCCGGTCACCTATGGCTTGCGGCTGTGGTTTCGAGCCCTGGTGTGAGCGTATGTGGCATGGAGATAGGGGCGCCTTCTCAACCTCGTGGGTTTCCTCCGGGCACTCCGGTTTCCTCCCACTGCTAAAGACCCCTACGCGCAAGCGAATTATTGAAATAAAATGAAACGATATGTTAGTCCCAAAACGACCTAGTTTGTGTCGAGTGGACGTTAAATCCCATTTCTCTCTCTCTCTTAAATATTGGATATCAGAAGCCGTGTTTTCAATGTTGGAGATTTTGGATGATATTGAGTTAGAGAAGAGACTTCGCTACTTTAAATGACGCTAAAGGTAGCAACGAGCTTTTACTTTAACCTTTCATGGTTTATATTTGACAAAGTCAACATTTGTTGGGTTATCGCATTCAGTAACAGTTTCTACACGATTGTTTTAAAAATTGCTAACTAGCTGTCGGCAAATTGTCCGGCAAAATGACTTTTTAATGGGCCTAACAGCATGCAAGAAAATAAGCTTTGACATATTTTCACTGACTCGTAAGTAAGTGGTCGCAACCCTTTACCAGTATATTTTTTTTATATAAGGTTTATATAAGGTTTATATAAATGTATTATGTACATATCTTGATAAAATCTATTAACCTTTATTTGGCTTGGTGTGTCAGTTTTAACGTAACCCAGTCAGGCATAGCGAAATAAGGTGGTTTTTTTATAGTTTACTTTGTTTTTGTCAATAGAATATCTTGTAACAACGAGTACACATTTTTGTAAAACTATAGAGCAGTATTCTCGAACTCTTTAAAACCCTTTGTATGTATGCTTATTCGCTTGCTTCAGTAGATATTTTTGCAGCTATAGGTTACGTCCGAAATCATACGAGGTCATTGCATCGAGACAGTCGGAGTAAGTAAGAAAACGTAGAGACGGGTGCCTTTTGTTGCGACATTTGATTTATTATTTTCTATCCGCGGTTTCGTATAGCAGAACCACAGTCCCTTTACCCACCCATCCTTATCATTTTATTTCTTTCGTTTCATTTGATTTTTATTAAATCTGTATTCTGAATAGGGATTGGGGCAAAGACATTTTCTATATTAAACCCATCTAGATTCGTTGTTGAAAGTTCACTATTTTATAATAGAGCAGGATTCAGAGAGAGAGAGAGAGAGAGAGAGAGAGAGAGAGAGAGAGAAAAAAAATGGGGTTTAACGTCCACTTGACACAAACGAGGTCATTTTGGGACTAACATATGGTTTCAATTTTATTTCAATAATTCGCTTGCGCGTAGGGGTCTTTAGCAGTCGGAGGAAACCAGAGTGCCCGGAGGAAACCCAGGAGGTTGAGAAGGCGCCCCTATCTCCATGCCACATACGCTCAGACCATGGATCCGAACCACAGCCGCAAGCCAGAGGTGACCGGCCAGCTAGAGCAGGATTCAGGATCAAAATATCAATATGATTGTAATACAGATCTACATTTCGTTTCGTTCTTTTATAATTTCGATAGCCTACACTACATAAAAATCTGACCGGTTGCAGCTATAGGTTACGTCCGAAATCATACGAACGCCTTTTGACCCTATTAGTCAGACATTTGATTAACCAATCAGTATTGATGTTTCTAGCATGGATTACCCACAGTTCCGTGCTAAACACGCCTAAAGCTCGCCGTAACAGACCGTTTCATTGGCTAATCCCTCACATCATTCAAAACATGTCAATGATAACAACTCTTCCAGATCCTAGTGTAGTAAAGACAGGTAAAATGAAATCTCTCTCTCCCCTGTAGTTTGTTTTGTTTCCATTGTACCTTTTTGTAAACATTCTGTCAGATGTTTTATGTACTATTCAAAAAAAAGTAGGGGATATTTGATTTGGGGGGCATAATACTAATGACTACGAAAAAAGTCACTATATAACCTAACAGAAGAAACATTTCCAGTTACACGTGACGCCCAAACGCACCAATAGCTACCGCATGGAATGCAGGTGATGCTTGGGATCATCATGGGGGTCCAACCCAAGATTTGCACGACTCTGACTTTGAATGTTACAGTCATTGTGGCATTGAATTCCAGGGTAACATCAGTTTAATTGTTTTAGTGACCAGAAAACAAATTTTGATACCCAAAATGAAAGGTTACGTGCCCTTGGCATGCTACAGATCGGCACAACACAGGCGGTTGTGGCGCGGACGATGAATGTTTCTCAGTCTGTCATAAGCAGGCTATGGTCCAGATACCGTGATACACAATCTGTACAGGACAGACCACACCCAGGTCGGCCAAGGGCGACAACTCAAGCCCAGGATCGATTTATCCGTACCTTGGCCTTGAGAAATCGTGTCATCACAGAAAATCAGATCAGCGCTCGTCTTCAAACAGACACTGGTGTGAGTGTGAGTGGCCAGACGATTCGGAATCGACTGCATAGGGGTCACCTTCGCGCCCGACGTCCTCGCGTGATCCCTTGTTTGAGAGATCATCACATTCAGGCAAGACGTCGTTGGTGTAGGGATCGTCAACACTGGGATAATCGACGCTGGAGCAATGTGATGAGTCAAGGTTCACTGTTGATTTTTTGGACAGACGTAGGAGGGTGTGGCGTCGTCGAAACGAGCGCTTCCAAGACGTTAACGTCATCAGACATGATCGATTTGGGGGTGGTTCTGCTATGGTGTGGGGAGGCATCACTGTTGCTGGAAGAACGGCTTTACATGTTGTTGCAGGGCGTGTTACAGGCTAGTACTACCGGGACAACATCTTGGCAGTCCATGTTGTGCCGTTCGCACGACGTCATGGCCGCCGTTTCATCTTCCAGGATGACAACGCAAGATGTCACAGGGCCAGGATCGTTACAGGTTACCTTCAACAACAGAACATCACCACATTACCTTGGCCAGCACTGAGTCCCGACCTCTCCCCCATCGATCATGTCTGGGACATGGTTGGACAGAGGTTACGTCAACGCCAACAACATCCTGCCAATGTCCAAGAACTTGCTGCTGCGTTGCAACAGGAATGGGACAATCTGGACCAACATGACCTTAGACGTCTCATTAGGAGTATGCCACGTCGGATCAATGCTTGTTTGGCAAACAGAGGAGGATTTACCCGTTACTGACTTTGTTGTGATGCTGTGGTAACTTTGCTGTTTGACCCCGGGTATCATTTTACCCTTATAATGGTCAGTCTGTGCCTTACTTAGTCTAACGATCATTTGGAATAAATCGATGAATGTGAACTTCATTTCATTTTGTCATTTGTTTCTTCGTCAGTTTCATTAGGTGACTTTAATAACACTTAAAAATCAAATATCCCCTACTTTTTTTGAATAGTTAGTAGAGCAGACTGTAGTCTAGATGTTAAAACGATAATTTTTTTCTCATTACGATAATGAAGTGGCGCTGTTTAAAATGCATTAAAATACCAATACTGTATTATAGTGACGGTCACGTATTGCTGTAACATAATACATAACCAAAGTTGACAGCTCATGATGAAATGGAATATATAACATTTTACTTTTCTACACCGACCGGGCCAGGGCCGTATTTAGCACGGTTGCAGAGGGTTTAAAATGCATTTTACAATACCAATACTGTATTATGGTGACGGCCTCCTATTGCTTTGACATAATAATAAACAAAGTTGACAGCATTGTAGTAGGAACTCGTCAACTCATGATGAAATAAAATGGGGGATGACGTCTTAGTTGTCCACCCCGACCGGGCTAATGACGACGGCGTGAAACTGTCATCCCCAGGTTGTTTCAGGAACAGCAATCAGATGGTTGTTTGTTTTTGTTTTATAGTTCATCAAAAGCGCTGGAGTGGGAGTTAGATTGACAAGACAGGTGTTCGACAGGTAAGAACATCGATGATATGGATGACTATCTTGAGGATCGTTTTGCAATCTTGGTGGTTATTTGTCTGGTCTTCTCATAAACATTGATTGACGATTTAGATTTGTTAACCTCGTATACCATCTAAGGTTTATTATGAAACCAGTTTACGTTCCACACGATATTTAAAGTTCCAATTTCATATTTTTAAGTTATATTTTTAAAATGTATTAAAATAAAGCTATAAAATAGATTGTATCTATAATCAGTCCTACCATGTTAAAGAATAATCCTATAATTCACTATTGCCAGTTGAGAAATTGGCAAAAATATCATTTTCAACTTCAAATTCAAACGTCTGAAGTTCGCCATTGCATGGAGGGGAATGGGAAAACAAGGGAGGTAGTTGTGTTATTATCTTCTGTGTCAGTGATATTAATGCCTGTAAAATAATGCCCATGATCATATAATAGTGAGTTGACAACCTTTTGAGCAAAAGACATTTTTTGACTTTCTTAGAAAATATGAAATTCCCTCTGTAAACAACAGTCATTCAACTTTTAAATCCCATATTATACTATACCTAAAGGTATTACATGGTCGAGTATTTCGAAACTTAAAAATGATGGTTTACGGCGTTCAACTATATTGGGTATTGTTTTAATCTTTGCGTCAATTTCCTGGTACTGTAAAATGATAAAGCAAAATTATTTATGACAGATTCCATGGCATGAAACGGTATGCGAAAAAGATAATAATCCAATGAGGTTCTGTACCGACTGAGCTAATGAAGACCATACCACGCACTAGTTCAGCTCTGAACGTCGGTCTCATTGCACTCACCCTGTCCCATTCAATCAATGTCGAAAATAATTGGAGCCCCAGTCAATTTTACTGGGCAACTTTTCACTGCTAAACGATGGGGTGTCAATCCGTGTGGACGCATGTACAATATAAACGAACATCTTAGTGAGAAAATAAGACCTTGCTTACTTCGCTAGAGTCAGTATGAGCGGCACAACACGCTGTTAAAAATACGTCCCCTCCTATCAAGTTACATTTTCGCCGCCATCACACTCTAACTGTAGATCAACGTCCACATTCAGGAATGTCGGTCATACAAGACGAAACGAAATATACATGGTTTACATTGTACAGACTTTCACATGGATTGACACCCCGTCCTTTAGCAGTGAAAAGTCGTCCAGTAAAATTGACTGTTCTACAATTTTTTTCGCCATTGATTTAATGGGACAGTCCCTGAACGTTCAGGGTGATTGTAATGAGACCGACGTTCAGAGCTGAACTTACCACGCACTTACAGCGGCGCTACGACCTATACTTACATCGAATCCCAACTGTTAATGTTTCTTTTACATGCATCGAGCTGACAAGAGAAACAGCACTTCTGCAACAAACCTGTATGAATGGAGTGACGGCGACGAAAACTTCTACAAACACATTTATTTTACTTTCTCAAAGCGCGACGTGGGGTGGTGTGGGTTGATGTATCATACAGCCTGTCATTGAGTCAACTGGCGTGGTTTCGAATACCCTGTTGTATGTGGCAAGGAGTAGGGTCGCCTGTCCAATCTCGTGGGTTTTCTCCGGGTCCTCTGATTTCCTGCCACTGATAAATACCCATACGCGCAAGCAAATTATTGAAATAAAATCAAACCATACGTTAGTCGCAAAATGACCTAGTTTGTGTCGAGTGGGCGTTAAACCCCACTTCTCTCTCCCTCGAAGCGAGAAATACAAGAATATCAGATTTAAAAAGGCCAAAACTGTTTTAAGAGTCGATGTTTTGAAAAGTCATAAATGCATCTATACCAAATTTCCTTGTAAATCTTGAAAACTTTTTAATGTTTGACAAATGTCGGATATTGTAGATTGTAGAATATTTTAAAGGCCTGAATGCGTCAACTTTTTAATTTTCATGTACATTTTAATTTACACCGTGTTGTTAAGACAACATCGACATCTAGATTAAGAGAAAAAGAGAGTTCGTTGTACAGAAACGGTTACATTTAATGGTGATCTGCATCCAATACAGATTACCTCCCTTTACCTATGATCTATAAAACCGATGTATGGCTGAATTTGTCTTCTTTATTTTAACAGTACAGGAACACACATTAATAATTCTAACAACCAGTACGGGACACAGGGACATAACATATCATATTGTAATTTCGGTAGACAAGTCTACTGTCGTATAACGTGCTAGCAGGTTATTCGGGATTCGGCAATAAAACAGGTGAGTGAAGGAGAGGACTGCCCGTGAACACCAACGAAATAGTAAACGCCTTATTCACTCGAAAAACAGTCGTCTGCTTGCTAGTCGGCTAACTAACGTTCACTTACCCCTATGGTTTAAGGTAGCGAGGAAATGCTCGGACGCAAGGTGGGCCGATCTGTTTTACTGCCGAATCCCAAATTATTTTCACTCTTTTCAGACCGTAGATATTGTTATCCCCTAAAAAAGCGTTTTTAGCTTTTAGTTTTAATTCATGTCTCTATTCTAATAAACAGTCTCAGTTTTCAAAATATTGTACGATATTCTCAAATCGTCCAGGGCGCATGTATACAAGACTGAAATGTATTGGTCATGATATTCAAAGCAGTTATTTCCGGTATTTCAGATATACCCAATACCACCCGAATACCATTCCAATCACCACATACTACCCAATACTACGAAATAATGGTTCAAAATGAGTGTATTACTTGACTTTATTTTCTAAAAAATAGTGAGCTATATCGTGGGAAATGTGCTTCAAATATGATTACCGATTTCTGGCTGTTCCATTTGCCTCCCTATATTACCCAAATCAAGCAAATAATAACCCAAATACTACCAAATACCACCCAATATTATAAAATACAAACCTAATATCGTCAATTAGCAGCACACGGGTATAATAATTGTAACTAACTATACGATATTTTGCAGATAGTTGATCTCCCTTTACAACAAATAACTAGATTTTAGATTGCTATTCAGGTTAATCTTCTGGTTGAGCTTTGCAATTTGTTTCCGTGGCGACGAAGTTGAAATACGGAAAATAAGTTATTAAAGATACCCGCTATAGTTTATTCTTACAATATTAGGCCACACGTTAAAAGCGTATTAATTGGCGTAGAAGTTTTTTGAGTATATGTCGTGATGGATTTAGAATATTTGCATTTACTGCTTGGGGTGAGCAGAGATAAGCAATTTGATTGGTTGATGTTTTGGGACATGATAAGATGTATTCATTCACAAATGTTTAATCAAGTGGTTACCATGCTAGATAAGCCCGCATTTTGCAATAGATGGACAAAGAACGCGCTATAAAAATAGTGTTATTTGTTGTACAATCAGGGGCCATAATCCAGGAAGATATGGTCCTACATGCGCGAATATCGACAGTAACCCCCTCGTTCGGTTATGAGCATCAAAATCGGATAAAAATTATGACCTCCAGAGGGTCCACAACCTTCGTATTACATACTTCTACATAATTTACGTTCGAGGAGCGGTTATTTCATTTCAATTTCCTGAAATTCGAATTCAACCTTCGTTATGAGGGAATGGCGATATATTTAACCGTCTAAAAAAAAAAATTAAAAATGTGACCGCTAGATAATCCGCAAGCTAAAAATGCGATTATTCGAACAAATAATGAAATGAAATGGGGTTGAACGTCCTACTTTTCTGCACCTAACCTGGGCTAATGGAAGACGGGCATACGCCATACAGTGTGTTATGAGGGGACTTTTGCCCGAGCAGCGGCGCTACGGCCTACTCTTATGTCGAATCTCAACTGCCAATGTATACACGGGACCTCGGTTTTTTGTCCCGTCCGAACGACTAGACAGCTGTTCTTGTCAGTCCCTCCGTTCTGCATCACGCCGAAAAATCGAGACGAACTTTCTCGGCCAATGCATGGATCGAACACCCGACCTCCAGGGTAGCGAGCCAGCGTCTTATCCAATTAGCCACGTGATCCCCAATTATTTGAACAATCGGGTGCAATAATCCCGGAAGTTACGTTTGGATATGCGCCATTATCAAAAGGGACCAAATTCTTGGTGTGTAACGGTGATATATTCACACGTCTTTTTTAAAATCAAAAACAAACAAAAAATTGTGACGCTAAATTTTGTACAATCATGGGCCAGAATTCAGGAAGTTACGACCCGGTTTGCACAAATATCGAAAAGAACCAAAAACCTGTTGGTTAAAAACATGTATTTCATATTTCATCAAAATGTGAAAATTATGACTGCCGAAGTGTTGCTTTCTGGGGATTGTAGCTTATTCCAACACTAACGACGAAAACTCAGATAAATAGCTAAAATTGTACTTTTAATAACGTGTGTCCAAAACGTTAGGGCGAGCCGGTCACCAGACTGAAGTTACAGTAGAATACAGAACATATATACAAGCTTAGGATTAAAATAATTATATAATAATATTTGATAAGATGTTAAATTGTACATAGGAAACAGACGTTTTAATACAGAAGAAGATATGGACATAGCAAGAACGCTTATACTCTGTTTTAATTATTGCATGAACAGTTCAACTTAACCTATGCCCAGAAACACGGTTTGCAGAAACTGTATGGTAAGAACAATTCTGTGACTAGTTTTGTGAAACGAGCGGCCGCGTTAGCGAGATATTGAAGACTTTTGGTTTTACTCCTTAGAAGACCCGGATATGGATATTCCTGGTGTTCGCGAATTTGCAGACTATATTGCAGAACAGTGGGTCGAGGGTGTAGAATTTGCACTGAAGGTGCAAGAACAACCAACAATGTTGAAGGTTGGCATTCAAATTTAAAGAAAGTATCGTCAAACCATCCGAATATTTTTAGATTCATAGAACTACTAAAGTCAGAACAGGGTTACAAAGAAATTTTACAATATGGAAATGGAGGCGTTTCACGTCCAAAGATAAGAAAATACATAGAATTAAACAGAAGAATACGTGATGAAAACCAAAGATTATTAACTGGTTTGACGACTTAATATAAATACGGAAATTCGATATCACATTTAGTCGGATTTTAAATATACATGTACAATACTAAATTTGTTAATAAAATAACTTGTATGTAAAGTAGTTAATATTGATATGAAACATGTACATGCTTTTATGTAAAGTGGTTAATATTGATATGAAAAAGACTATAGTTTTAACACCATTGTTACCCTAATTAGTACTGGTCCAATGATTTTACCTGGAAAACAATAGCTGCTGGGAAAGTGAGAACACCCCAATACCGTGTAAGATTAGGCGGATTAACATCGTGATAATCCATTAAATAGCCCGAGCAGAGTCCACTTTGCGCGCGCAGATTAGTGAACGGAAATTAGGCAGCGATTCGCGCATGCCCGGGGGTAATCTGCGCTCCACATAAATATTTCATACCTTCTGTCTGTATCAGTGTTGTGCTTGATAACGACAAGAGAATCATTGTTGAAACGTAGCTTTAATAGAAATACAGTAATTGTTCATAATCTTTAAGTGGCATTTAGTGATTGGAGAACACAATAACAGAACACAATTTTTGTGGGAAACAATCACTGGTTTTATTCTAATATCACGACGTTTCGACAAGTATCCTCTTATCGTGCTTGATAATGATAAGAGGATACTTGTCGAAACGTCGTGATATTAGAATAAAACCAGTGATTGTTTCCCATAAAAATTGTGTTCTGTTACAGTAATTGTTATCAACTGAAGTGCTGTGTTTGATGAATAAGAATAAATGCCATTCAAACAGTATGTGTTGACGTAATTTTACACATATTTATAAATAGATAATCTCCTTCGAGTATTTTATTATCAAAGTTGATAAAGTAAAAAAAAAACGAGGCACAACACAAGTTGATAAGTAAAAAACGAGGCTCTGCTGTCAAAGATTTGATACATGCTGTTTACGAATATTTATCATATCATAATATTACTTTATCAAGACAAGCATATCAGTGGTGTGTGCATATGAACAGAGAAACCACGCGAACGAGGCCATAAATTCATTGAAACCATGTGAACGAGGCCTTATATTCATTGAAACCATGTGAACGAGACTTTTGCTTCATTGAAACCATGTGAACGAGGCCTTAGATTCATTGAAACCATGTGAACGAGGCTTTAGATTCATTGAAACCATGTGAACGAGGCTTTAGATTCATTGAAACCATGTGAATAAGGCTTTTGATTCATTGAAACCATGTGAACGAGGCTTTAGATTCATTGAAACCATGTGAACGACGCTTTAGATTCATTGAAACCATGTGAACAAGGCTTTTGATTCATTGTGGTAATCACTTAAACTGAATATGGCAATGTCATATGTAATGAGCTCACTCCAATAATGTCTATGTTACTCTTTCGTTGGAGAAACAGCAAATCAGCTTTTAAAATCTATTTTATAAAAAAATATTGTTTATTGAACACTGTTGATGTCGTTTGTCCAAATTCATAAAGATTTAAACAATGCCAGCTGATTATTAGCAAACAGAAATCTTTATTTTTTAATTACAATTTTAAATCAATGTTTGTATTATAAAGGATTTTTTTTTCGTTTTTCTCAAGTTGTAAGGATACAATGTAAGCTACTTCATATTGTTACCATTTTTAAAAACAAAGATTTAGCATTATTGGGTTCAACACGGAAACTGTCTTGTTCAGTTTGCAACATAATGAGTCCCATTCATCCAATATTAATTCGCTCAAATAATATTTCAACCGATTGAAGAGTGCCTTAAAAGATTTAAAACATAATGAGTCCCATTCATCCATTCACTAAGGTGAAATAATTTACATAGTGTAAGAAATACGTATTATTTTCTACTAAATGAAAAAAAAAATGAAAGGGAGTTTAACGTCCCACTGTTCTGCTCGGAACTGGCTAATGCACGGAACAGAACCGTGGTAAGTTTTACCTACATTTTTTATTTTTTTCCTTTTATATGTGGTCTTCATGTTAAAATCAAAACAGTTAAAGGACAATATTGGTGTCAGTCAAAATCGCATGTGATAGATGTTAAACACATTCCAAATATAAATGGCTACGATAGATGCGTAATGAAGGTTTCATGAATCGGAAGTGACGAACGCAAAATGAAAACACGAGTTATACCTCTATATAACTAACTAAAGGGACGAGTGATAACAGATACACGGCCGAATTTCCTGCTCACAAATAATTCCTTCGAAGACCAAAAGTTGTTATATGGAACTGCAAGAGAGAGAGAGAGATGGTGTTTAACGTCCACTCGACAAAAACTAGGTCATTTTGGCACTAACATATGGTTTTAAATTTTATTTCAATAATTCGCTTGCGCGTAGGGGTCTTTAGCAGTTGGAGGAAACCTGAGTGCCCGGAGGAAATCCACGAGGTTGAGAAGGCGCCCGTATATCCATGCCACATACGGTCACACCAGGGATCGAAACCACAGCCGCAAGCCAGAGGTGACCGGCCAGCTAGAGGTCGAAGCGTGGCACTCTAGACCACTAGGCGATCCCAACCCCCCCGGAACTGCAAGAGGATATCCGACGCTTCAATAAAGTAATTAAGTATCATTAGATAAGAGAACACAAGACAAAAAGAAATAGTCCGTATATTCCTTTGTTGTTATTCTCTATACCTTATAAAACATGGTAATGCACGGACTTTTTCTGGGTTTTTTCGTGTTCTCTGGTCTAGTAACAGTCTATTCTTTTGATGAATGGTCCGATATCCTCTCACATTCTCACACAAAAACTTTTGGTCTTCGAAGGAATTATTAGTGAGCAGAAAATCGCCCATGTTTTATAGAGGGATAACTCATGTTTTCATTTTGCGATTGTTGAAGCTTTTATGAATCATCTATCGTAGCAACGATCTCTTGAGTTAAAATCTTTTGGGATGCGTTTAATATTGTCCTTTAAATACAACAATATGCCAAGCCCAGTTTAACCGGAGCGGGGCACTGGGCCTACTAGAATCACAGTTCTCCTAACGCAACGAAAAGTTTATTTCATAACCTTTGAATGGCACGCATGCGTAACACACAATTAAACATTCTGTAATACAAAAATAATTACATAAAAATCTGATCACATATGAAATCTATTCAGTTCTGAATGGCTTGAAAGTCTAGAAGCCAAGGCCGATCAAATAGTGGTTAAGGGATAGCCCCCAGTCTCCACTCGCGCCGCTATATCCATTACCGTGAAACTTTCATCTGGAATTTGAATTTTTCTCGTTTTGCTATGAACAGCGGGGCCCCCTAAACCGTCGGACCCTGGACCTAGGCCCTCAATCCCATGCCTAAGCTGGGCTTGGACAATATGTAGAATATTTGCGCCGATTTTCCTTCACAATAGGAAGTGAACGCATTTCGAACTCAGCAAGGGGGAAGCACAACAACCCACCGTTTCTGACCCCACCCCCCACAAAAATATAATGTTTGTGTTACAAAGCAAAGGATATCAGAGTGACAATAAAACAAAAATTACATCAGCTACAAGAGATTATAAACATTCTCAATTATTTTATTAAATTTTATCGACAGATGGTAGTTCAATGAAGTGCACAGACTCATTTGAATGCTTTCCATTGTACGAAAGGAATGCAATTAAGTTTCTATACTTTGTGAAACATAAACATTGGGATAATAGCAAACAATTATCGATAATTGTTAGTATCATTCAAGACAAAAAAACAGCAAACTGCACTCAACAACTTTTGGCAAACTCCATTGCACCGAACCTTTGTTGAAAACATTGTTTATTCAACAATGTGTCTTTTATGTTTCTCGGAAGGACACAGTATCAGCAACTTCATCAGAGATGTCTATATAACCATATATATGATATAACCGAATCACTGTGCTTTTTTGTATGTGTCTATTTTAAGTTGTTTACCGAAGCCCGCGTGTTATCCCGAGCATGTAAAAACATCCATACTAATTACATTAGCAAGAGGAGACGGTGTACGATAATCTGAAACTGAATACCAAAGGGGTACAAGCTGGGGTGTTAGCATCTTCAATAGAAGGCTTGATCTCGCCTTAACTACATGCATCTTATCAAGCCCTTCACGAAATACTCTACATATTTCGCCACTAAGTTTGATTGGTTATAAGCCTAGCCTATAACCAATCAGATTCATCGGTCGTCGTGAATACCAAGTCTCGTGCTTTATAGCTAAAATGTCTACAAGTGACAATCGAGTTGCAAAGGTCAAAGATCGATCAACGTCACGGTTGCTGTTTTCCCACGCGTTTCTCAATTTTAAAAAAAAAACCTGTTTGTTTACAGTGTGTTTGGTGCCACGAACTCTGACAATGCTAATTAGTCACTTGTAAAAACAACTAGCGCAAAGTTCGGGGAATTGCTGAGTATTCAAGCAACGGAGAGATGTTGTATAACTCGTGATCGTTGCTTAAGGAACATGGGGTGTTAGGGGATTAACATCATGTCGCTTCCCAACATTCTGGGAATTCGGGCAATCATTATTTGTTTCATTAATTGTTCACGGGTAAAGTATAAAGTCAAAATATGATTAAGGGAGAGGGGGCGGGAGTGATTTCTAGCCATGAAACAAACGTGCCCGAAATCTCAAGCCTTAGGCGCATGTATCATTTTTGTGCCTTCTATTTTGTGTATCATTTTTGTGCCTTCTATTTTGTGGGTATCGAAATTTCTTTAAACTGACTAATGGATAAAACGTTTAAAATCAGTGAGATAAACAGTGTTGACGGCCCTAGAGTTGTCTGTCACTCTACCTTATTTGATCCGTTATTAGGGAAGTGTATTTCTAGTGTTCTATGAATGCATTTGAAATATGTTTTTTTTTAATTGGTCGATTGGAGCTCACAGAGGAAGTATGTGATGAAATGGAATGGGGATTTAACATCCTACTGTTCTGCTCCGGCTGGACTAATGAAGACGGACATACGCCATACAGTGTACTATGGGGAACTTTTCCAGGGCAGCGGTGCTACGGTCCTACTATAAAATAAAATAAAACCAAGTACGAACAATCCAAATCATTAGGCAAAATTCGAAGTCCTAAAAAACGTTATAGGCAAAATAGTTAGGCAAAGTAGTGTAATCAGCAAATGGACTGTTCATCGTGTACGAAATACACAACAAACAGTGGTAACAGGTGTCCGGAAGAGTAAGCTTACCCTGCCTGGCGCGCCACACCCGCCATAGCTGCATCCAAACTACTAGGCAAAATAGCGTGATTGGCCAATGGACTATCGGTATGCAAAATGCACGTGATGAACATTGTTAACGGTGTAGTAGACATAATTAGAGAGATAGTAAATAGGATACGCGTCAATTAAATATATCAAGACTAATAGCTGAGAGCGACATGTTATATTTACCAATCAAGTCAATGTGACGGCCATAAAACTTTTTAAAGGATTTTATAAGTTTAGTGCGTAAGTATCCTTGTAGTTGAAGCTTAGTTGACAAATGTCTCGATGTACTTAAAAAATCAGAATAAAAAGAACAAGCTCTCGCGTAACCCTCCATAAACTGGTGATACAGGAATGTTACTACTAATAAATGGAAAGTTAACAATCGGAAAGTCAAAGTCATCACGTTTATCATACAATTTAACACTGAGTCTATGGCAATTGTCAAAATCGAGACGCAGATCCAAGTAGGAAGCGTAATTGTCACTGTCAGTAGTATTTTTAATTTCAAGCTCATCAGGATATATGAATTCTACATAATCACTAAATTTAGGATTATTCAGTGATAGAACATCATAGATATACCGATAAGTAAAATTAAAATGACTGACTAATCGTTTATTTGTTTTAACTAGTGCCTGTATGTACTCCGCTTCATAGGAATACAGAAATAAATCAGCAAGCAAAGGTGCACAGTTGGTGCCCATGGGGATACCAACCACTTGCTGATATATTTCCCCTCCAAATTCAATAAAGATGTTATCAATTAAAAAATCCAACATCTGAATTATCTTGATGGCGGTGAATTTATTTTTTGAATCACTATGGTACTTAAAGTTCCAATTTCATATTTTCGAAGAAAGTCAAAACATAATTATTTCTATGTCTTTTGCTCAAAAGGTTGTCAACTCACTATTATACGATCATGGGCAAAATTTTTTGGGCATTAAAAAGGGTGACACGGGCTGATTGAGGAAATAGTTACTCAATTACCCCCCTTGTTTTCCCATTCCTCTCCATGGACGGCCATCTTCAAACGTTTGAATTTGAAGTTGAAAATGATATTTTTGCCAATTTCTCAACTGGCAATAGTGAATTATAGGATTAATAGGATTATTATTTAACAAGGTAGGACTGTTTATAGGTTCAATCTATTTTGGGGCTTTATTTTAATACATTTTAAAAAAATAACTTAAAAAAATGCTATTGGAACTTTAACGAATATGAAGAATTGTAATTAACAACTAAATATTGATATCTAGCAGTTCCCGATTTAGATGAAAAGACACTGTGAATAATATCTTTCAACCGAGCTTTTAATTTACTATGGGGAATTTTAGTGTACAAAGTGGAAAAGTCAAAAGTTTGAAAGAATCTAGATTGTAAACCATCAAGTAATTCTTTGGAATTTTTTAATATCCACATTTGATTAATACCACTACGAGAGTATATTTTGTCACAGTATTTTTGAATACCCTCTTTAACTGCAGTTAGTATAGATGTCAATACTTTTGAAAGTGGTTTTGTGGAACATCGGGATGAACCTGCTATAAAACGTTGTTTTTAGGGATTTTTATGTAGTTTAGGTATCCAATATAACAGGGGCAAATCTGTATAGGTATCTCCGCATGGAGTACCAAATGAAGTGAGTACAGATTTGTGATTGGATATAATTTCATCCTTACTAAGAGTAGATCGTTTATACGTAGCACTGTCGGTTGATTTCCCGAAATTAAGTTCTTTGAAGAGACAGTCATAATAATATCGTTTACATATAAACACAAAGTTATTGGACGCTTTGTCAGCCGGAACAATGACATACTTGTCATGCAAGGCTTTGAGATTTTCAACGATGCTAACATCTTTGAAAATAGACTTAGGCCTTGTGTCAACTAACAAACGTTGCATGTATGTTCTTCGTTTTAGTAAACGACTAATAGACTTAGTCCAATCAGAGAGAGTATCAGAGATAACATCTTCCGTCTTAGCCCATGATCTAGCGTAGTCCTCTAGGGCATCCATAATAAGTTTGAAATTTTGATCCCATGAAAATGGTTGCGGTTCCCGGTATTTGGGCCCTTTGGACAAAATTTCACGCAGCTTACTATTCTGGACTATATTCAAATCACCAGTGACCACATGTCCAGCTGGTTGGTAAAGGAAGGACGATGTAGAGCAAGAACAGGGTAGAGTTATAAGTGTTTCGCATTGATGTCAGATAATGCGTTTCTGTAATTAAATATTTTAGATGCAATGGGTTTTGTATATGTATAGGAAATCCTAGGAACAGTAACAGTTTTGAAGTAGGGGGGATGTGTGCTGTGACTTGCTTATGATGTAATATTTGGCTTAACCCGATAGCGTCAATGCCTTTATTAGCAAATTTCAGTTTTAGGAATGCACTGTTGGTGGTGTTAGACACATCGGGCTCGGTCGCAACGTCCAAACGACGGTGGGCAATGTCAAGCACAATGGATACAACCCTGTATTCAGTGGATGCGGGATCAGTACAATTAGAATCCAAACAATCAGTTTTAAGTAATTTCAAAATAGTGAGTGGAATAGAATATAATTTAGTACGTATATGATGTGGCCCTAGTGGTTCTTGGATAATTTCCAAAAGAGCATCCAGTGAAATAGTGCTGAGCTTAGGTGGTGTGTAGCGACGATGTCCATGACTGCGTTTTCGACGACGAAACTTTGGGAACAATGTCATAACATTAACGTCACTGCACGCAGGGCTAGACAAATTTCCAATACTAGCTACATTGTCATTGTATCCATATGGGGTGGCCGTACCTAATGTCCGTATCCAATATTCTTCTCGGTTTCTGCGAAAGGGAGTACTCAAAGTAGGGCTGTTGGTATGGTGGTAAATTTTCTCTAAAATGGACACTCTCATAGATAGTATAGAGTGGTCCGGTTGGTTAAAATGTCTATAGAGAATTTGGTTACTACCCTTATTAATGTTGTGACGATGACCGTTAATACGTAAATGTAAAGTCCTTTAGTTTCGCCAACATAAATCAGTCCACAGAGTGTACATTCTATACCGTAGATAATATTGGAGGTTTTACAATTTAGTTTCTCAAACCCACGTGTATAATATGATTTATTAGTTAAAGAACTTGTAAAAAAATTATTATTATTCAAAATAGAACAGGTTTTACAATTAGTAGACATACATTTAGAAATATAACAGTTATATTGATGTGGTGAAAAATGCAACATATCGGTTAGTTTGACGGAACACTTGTAATACAATATCATTTGGGATCTAAAATGTAATATTGTATTGTAATATTGTATTTTTAATTCATATTTTTAATTCATATTTTATATTGTAATTTCAATTGTAACTCATTTGGACATATTAAGTGACAAGCTTTAACCTGTTGCAGGTGCGAGCTTATCTGACATAGTATTATGTAAGATGTATTGGTCGTACAAACTTGTATCATCGAAGTGTCTATTTGATATAAGTCGTAAGCTTAACACTTGTTGTTTTAGAGCTGAAATGTGTTTATCTTACTTAATCATTTTCATTGTTCTCATTTTAATGCTATTAACTATGGCGTGCCTCAGCTATTTGACAGGCATTGTTGGATAGTATATATAAAGCCTAGTTTAGAGTTAGAAAAAGGAGACGGGAGGGACCAGAGACCAGAGGCAGGTCCGAGGGCAGACCCCCAGGGTTGCGTTTATGTGAAATTCCTATAAGGTGGAATTAATTTCCCGATATTTTACGGGAAAAGTTTTATGCTCGGAATTAAGAGCGAATGTGTTGTGTTGTTTTGTGTTTTGTTTAAAAATTATAGAGATAAAACCACTGTTAGTTTCGATAGATTCTTTCCAAAATATCTTATTTAAGATTAGTGATATGTGTTCAGATCAAAGCAATATGAACCCCTACTTTCATATTGGTTTATGTCAATTCTAATGTAAATATTTTTTTTAAAAAATCGATCGTTATCTAAAGTCTGTTCCACTAGCTATTTTGACTAAAAGTTAATTGAGTTCACTCCATGAAATAATAAGCATATGACAAACATGGGCACGAATGGCAGTTAAAATATACTTCATGACACGATCATATCATGCAAAATCGTTGACCATGTATGGAAAGGAATAGACAAACCGACAAGAAAAATAACGGCCAGTATAACGATGGTGGCGGCTAAAGCCACAAGCAGCAGTTAGCTTGAAAATGGAGAAAATATCCATTCACCTCGACAACGAATATATGCATCCATTATAGAGAATATATGCTGACATGATGGAAAATGTATGCTGACATGATGGAAAATGTATGCTGACATGATGAAGAATATATGCTGTCATGATGAAGAATATATGCATACATGGTTGAAAATATATGTATGCATACATGGTTGAAAATATATGTATGCATAATTGGTGGATACTATGCATAACTGGTGGATAAAATATCCATCGATAATTAGTGGCGAATATTTCCAGGGTCCTCACTTTTGAACTCCTAAATTTGGATCGCGTGTGTTTCCTTTATCATTTATATGACATTCTTTTGTGTGACGATTTCTTCCGCGTACGGTGTTACCACGTAGTGTGTGCTTTTATTAATATAATATACTGATCGAGGAACAAACGTGTACTATGACCAGTGACATTTGTGAATGTTTTTAGTTTTGATGTTGTGCTTCTTTTATATATCTTTTAATGCTTCAATTAGTGTTTTATGCTTTAATCTTTTATTGTTTTAAAATCGTTTCATATATAATTTTATATATTCCACTATTTTAAACTTGTGGTAATGGAGGAAATGTAATACAATATCATTTGGGATCTAAAATGTAATATTGTATTGTAATATTGTATTTTTAATTCATATTTTTAATTCATATTTTATATTGTAATTTCAATTGTAACTCATTTGGACATATTAAGTGACAAGCTTTAACCTGTTGCAGGTGCGAGCTTATCTGACATAGTATTATGTAAGATGTATTGGTCGTACAAACTTGTATCATCGAAGTGTCTATTTGATATAAGTCGTAAGCTTAACACTTGTTGTTTTAGAGCTGAAATGTGTTTATCTTACTTAATCGTTTTCATTGTTCTCATTTTAATGCTATTAACTATGGCGTGCCTCAGCTATTTGACAGGCATTGTTGGATAGTATATATAAAGCCTAGTTTAGAGTTAGAAAAAGGAGACGGGAGGGACCAGAGACCAGAGGCAGGTCTTAGGGAGACCCAGGGAGAAGTCGGTCCGTCCTGGACTATGGGGGTCTGCCCTCGGACCCCCGGAGCAGTTGGGTTTTCTGTGACCTAGGGAGAACATCTTTAGTTAGATATCTCCTGATCCAACCACCATAGTTGTATGTATATATATATTATGCAGTAATAAAACGTCTGTTTAATAAAAAGAGTTATGTATTCTATTACACACTGTTGAGTTGAGATTAAGGAAGCATTCGAGGAATTTATAACATTACAGGCACCTGAACGAAGAATATCTCCCATACTATTACTAGTATCTTGGGATATATCACCGATAACCCCTGTGCCCTTGGGGGTATCGTGGCAGTTTTTTACCCTGAAACTGCCTCCCAGCCGTATATTTTGGTCATTTGTACTTAACATGTAACTATAAAGCTACTGGGTTTCAGGTTACCTCGGGGATATTAAATATCCACCGGCAGAGTGACCCACCCAGTGGTAGAAATAAAATAAAACCAAGTACGAACAATACAAACCATTAGGCAAAATTCGAAGTCCTAAAAAACGTTATAGGCAAAATAGTTAGGCAAAGTAGTGTAATCAGCAAATGGACTGTTCATCGTGTACGAAATACACAACAAACAGTGGTAACAGGTGTCCGGAAGAGTAAGCTTACCCTGCCTGGCGCGCCACACCCGCCATAGCTGCATCCAAACTACTAGGCAAAATAGCGTGATTGGTCAATGGATTATCGGTATGCAAAATGCACATGATGAACATTGTTAACGGTGTAGTAGACATAATTAGAGAGATAGTAAATAGGATACGCGTCAATTAAATATATCAAGAATAATAGCTGAGAGCGACATGTTATATTTACCAATCAAGTCAATGTGGCGGCCATAGAACTTTTTAAAGGATTTTATAAGTTTAGTGCGTAAGTATCCTTGTAGTTGATTATATGGAATTTCAATAGCCAGGGGATATTTTAGGTGCATGCCAATGTTTAAATGTACGTCAAATATATCTCAAGAGCAACGTACGTCAAAAATATGCGATTATAAATTTTTTTCTGGTCCCTGTACTTTCTTTTTAACAGTCAATTCTTTACTGTTTTATACCGGTCACTTCTACTTCACATATATTTAGATATTGTGTTGGTTTAGTTATCCTGATAAACCTGCCGACTATTATCTGGTCACATTCTAAAGTTCTCATGGTACTTCCAAAAACTCCGGGTATAAATTTACAGAGTTTAGAAGTTGGATTACCGACAGATGGATCTGAATCATATACCATTATACTCACATCAGAGAACCTTTTACCAACAACTGAAAGAGATACCAAATCAACTAGGAATATAGGTGGTTTGTGTCGTCTTTTATCGTGACTTAATATTCAAATACCGATGTGGCTGCATCCTTTGATGTTAACGTACCATTATAACAAATAACTGACAACATGTCAATCGTACACTGTGTATAACACATATGGGATACTGGGGGGTTGGGATGGCCTAGTGGTCTAGAGTGCCGCGCTTCGACCTCTAGCTGGCCGGTCACCTCTGGCTTGCGACTGTGGTTTCGAGCCTTGGTGTGAGCGTATGTGGCATGGAGATAGGGGCGCCCTCTCAATCTCGTGGGTTTCCTCCGAGCACTCCGGTTTCCTCCCACTGCATAAGACCCCTACGCGCAAGCGAATTGTTGAAATAAAATTGAAACCATATGTTAGTCCCAAAATGACCTAGTTTGTGTCGAGTGGACGTTAAACCCCATTTCTCTCTCTCTCTCACACACATGGGATATTAGAATACGTGAGGATGAAATTGAAATGAAAGTATGGGATAGTGTATCTGTACTTTAAGTTGCTAAATGGTCTCCGTTTACATCACATCATCGATACTAAGGAGTTAGACGTGTGGAAGAGTGCACCCCTCCACGTCTCCATTGCCTCACCAGGTAGTTAGACTACTGATATGCTTTGATTTGAAGCTGATTCTCTAGACCAGTCCACCTTATGATCAACGGCGATAAATATTAAGACGCTAGACCACTCCACGTCAACCACGATAAATATGAAGACGCTAGACCATTCAAAGTCACGACGATAAATATGAAGACCCTAGACCACTCCACGTCAACGACGATAAATATGAAGACGCTAGACCATTCAAAGTCACAATAATAAATATGAAGACTCTAGACCACTCCACGTCAACGACGAGATATATAGAGACATTAGATCCATTCCACCTCAACTACGACAAATATGATACGCTAGACCATTCCACCCCAACTACGATAAATATGAAGACATTAGATCCATTCCACCTCAACGACGATAAATGTGAAGAAGATCCAGTTCTCGCATTTACAATGTGAAAGCTTAGAACGTTACCGTTTAAAGAAGGGGACTAGTGACTTACTTGATTTGTCATCATATCTGTTAGATATAGTTACACTTGTGATGTCATACATCCCAACCAGATCTACTTGCCACCATGGATTGTGGTCACCACCAGTTGTGTGTTGACAACTATGAATCACCCTATGTTCGCCACTCCTAATTCCGTCCACGGCCATATTTGCCGTGTATCTCGGCGAATCTGATGAGCTTTGTTTTGTTGGTTTTCCTAAGGCAATGTTGACGCCGCCTGAAAAAATATTTATCCAATATAAATTTTCCAGTTTGCCTGATTTCCCAGGACTATCATTCAAAACTCATGGTATTTAGTCTGTAATTTATTTCTATGTATCATTGATAGGCTTGCGATACATAACGCATATGATTCCCACGACCACTTACTTGGTTTTAGTGAGACTGAAACTGAACAATCATGATCTGGAATCATGCATTCATCTTAAAATGCACAAGTAAAAGTCTTTAACACGTGCTCGTTTAAAAAAATATCTATATAATATGTCTGCCTTACCTACCTGGTAATTTCTTACATTCATGTCTTTGATTACAGGTGTCACTCGTTTCATTCACTAAAACAAAGTTTAAATATGGACAATATAAAACAACTTTATTAGTAGGGTAATGAATTACAAGATCAGAGCATGTACTAGTAGATGGAAATAAATGTTTAATCGGTGTTGGAGAAAGGTAATCCAAGAAATAAACACAGAGAGGGGTTAATAAAGACAAAAACCGGGTGTTACAGAGAGAGGGGGAGATGGGGGAGCGAGAGAGAGAGATGGGGTTTAACGTCCACTCGACACAAACTAGGTCATTTCGGTACTAACATATGGTTAAATTTATTTCAATAATTCGCTTGCCCATAGAGGTATTTAGCAGTGGGAGGAAACCGGAGTTCCCGGAGAGAAACCCCACGAGGTTGGACAGGCGACCCTACACCTTGCCACGTACAACCGGTGATGCGAAGGACACTGGGAAAACTCACGAGGTTGGACAAGCGACCCAACTCGTTGCCACGTACAGCCAAGGAATCAATCAAAGCAATCGTCGAAATATTGCCAGTTTTCGGTCTTGCTGGACCAGGTAATATATGTAATCTGCCATGGTTCTCTCTGGACAAGGTAATAAATGGTACACCCCGGTTTTAAATTACAATCACTGACCATACACCCACCCAAACCTTTAAAGAGAAACCCCTCGCTATTTCACTCACAATCCCGGTAAAACAATCTTGAATACTTGCCAGGGATTCCATATATTTCCACTTCACAAAGAGTTAATAGGTTTGACTTTTCAATAGAAATCTTCACAAATCTTCCACGGACGCCTTCTTTACACCTGATAATGTTTTTACCTGTATTGTAATCAGCCACTGAAGCACAGCAATTACCTTCTGAAGAGTTGTTTATTGATGGATCAGAATCGTAGACTTCATAATTAACATCGTGGAGGCGTTCAGCTGGAACGAAAGATATGTTGTTCTGCACAATGATGTTATGCCGCAATGTTATAGAGACCTGCCATTGAAATTGAAATTCATATAGGCTGAACAAATACCAACTCATTTTGATATTAAGACGACTGAATTATCTCGAAATTATCAGCTATCTTTATGTTCGTTTATTTGGGAGTTTTATTTCTGTTTTCTAAAAATAAGGACTCATGCAATATTTCATACGCTTATAATATTTTGACGGGGGTTTGATGGCCGAATGGTTTGTGCGTGGACGTTGCATCATAACTTCTGTCATTGAGTCAAGTGGCGTAATATGTTATACCCGGTATCGTGTTATACCGTTATAAACCATTAATCCTTTTGTGTGTGCGCAAGACCTTATACACAATACTCATACTTACGATACTCAGCCTCGTTATATACCACTATAAAACGAATAAGAAATGTGCCCATCAAATCAACAAGGAACCAGGGTTGGTAATCATCTTTCTGTGTTTGAAAACAGGTACTTGGGTCGTTATCTAATGCTGCCGAGGGCGGCTGTAACGTCCCAACAGAGCTAGTAGATGACATTTTTAAACTGGCTAGATTACTTTCTCCTGTAAATAGTGGTAAACGAAAGGAAATGAAGTGGAATGAGTTGTAAATCTCACTGTTCTGCCCCGACTGTGTTCTACGGTCGGAATTTTGATCGGATAGAGGCACTACGACCTATCATCCTGTTCATTAGGGGACTTCAAACAATGATGATTTTTAACTATACAACCTTTTTCCGTAATCAACAAGAACGGTATTAATAAGTATAAGTTTTCAAAGGCATACATTTGATACTGTTTTATATCATTAAATAGTTGCTGGTTCTAATGTCTCTTTTCAGCTAACTAATGTCGACGGGGGAGGGGGATTCATACGGAAGCGTAATAGGGCCACATATTTTTTTTTTATTCTATTTTCAATTTTTCAAGTTAGTAACTTGAATTTTCAAGTTACTAACTTGAATTTTCAAGATACTAACTTGAATTTTCAAGTTACTAACTTGAATTTTCAAGATACTAACTTGAATTTTCAAGTTACTAACTTGAATTTTCAAGTTACTAACTTGAATTTTCAAGATACTAACTTGAATTTTCAAGATACTAACTTGAATTTTCAAGTTACTAACTATAAAAAGGCGTTTTGATCTAATGATATAGTATGTCATGCAATGCTTTAGTCAATGGACGGCACGGTTATAGACCTCAATGACAAGGTCCGGGAGTAGCCTTTTCGATCACGCAGGTTTCCCCCCTGCAGCGAAATTACTCCTCGCGCATTATGGTGTCGACGTACCATAAAACACCATTTATTCATTCATTCATTCATTCATTTTAACAGTATTGAGCCCTATGGAAAACCTTTTTGAAGTACAAAAAAAAAAAATTAAATGACAAATCAAACGTCCCAGTTCTAAAAATAGTCTTTAGTGACATAATACACGACATTCCCCCCCCCACCCCCGCCACATGGATATCTGCCCCCCTCCTTTTTAGGACTTTTACTCCCAGGACATTTCCTGCTGAAGACATCTTAACTCCTAGGACATCGCCCCCCGAACTTTTACTCACCAGACATCTGCCCCTGGGACATTTACCCCCCCCCCCCGGGCCATCTACCCCCAGAGTTTTACCCCCTCCCCCCGACAATTTTCCTCTGGAACATCTGCGCCCTAGGACAAGTCTGCCCGCTCCCCGCCACCCACCCTTTAGAGAGAGAGAAATGGGGTTTAACGTCCACTGGACACACACTAGGTCATTTCGGGACTAACATATGGTTTTAATTTTATTTCGATAATTCGCTTGCGCGTAGGGGTTTTTAGCAGTGGGAGGAAACCGGAGTGCCCAGAGGAAACCCACGAGGTTGAGAAAGCCCCCCTATCTCCCTCCATGCCACATACGCTCACACCAGGGATCAAAACCACAGCCGCAAGCCAGAGGTGACCGGCCAGCTAGGGGTCGAAGCGCGGCACTCTAGACCACCCTTTAGAACCCAGGACGTGTAAAATAATGCACTGTAAAAAATTATACTTATTTTACATTGTTTCTGGGATTGCCTCGTAACACCCTTTAGAATCCTGGACCTTACGAGGTACTCCATGAAACAATGTAAAATAAATATAAATTTTTTACAGTGCATTATTTTACAGGTCAATAGTACAGAGTTAGATAGTAGAATGCGTCCATAGAAGCCGACTCTTGGGGAGAGGTTCGGGTGGCCGATAAGCTACGCCTTGGTTTGCCATCAATGATGTCGAGGGTTCGAGTCCCATTCTCTGCTATCTTAGTGACAAGGTGCAAGAGCAGCCTATCCGATCACTCAGGGGTACTCCCAGAACATAAGCAGATTATCGGCGATAACACGTAAATTGACATGATTTAGGGATCGAAACCACAGCCGCAAGCCAGAGGTGACCGGCCAGCTAGAGGTCGAAGCGCGGCACTCTAGACCACTAGGACATCCCACCCCACCCCACCCTTTAGAACCCAGCACGTGTAAAATAATGCACTGTAAAAAAATGATACTTATTTTACATTGTTTCTTGGAGTACCTCGTAACATCCTTTAAAATCCTGGACGTTACGAGGTACTCCAAGAAACAATGTAAAATAAATATAAATTTTTTAACAGTGCATTATTTTACAGGTCAGTAGTACAGAGTTAGAAAGTAGAATGCGTCCATCGCCCTATTCCTAGCATGTCGTAGAAGCCGACTCTTGGGGAGAAGGTCGGGTGGCCGATAAGCTACGCCTTGGTCTGCCATCAATGATGTCGAGGGTTCGAGTCCCATTCTCTACTATCTTAGTGACAAGGTGCAGGAGCAGTCTATCCGATCACTTAGGGTTACTCCCAGAACATAAGCAGATTATCGGCGATAACACGTAGATTGACAAGATTTACGGTGTCGACGTGCTATAAACAACTTTCATTTATTTAGGTCAATACTGCCAGTTTATGAAGAGAAGACATGTTTTTTATTTATCAGAGCTGAGTATAAACGCAATGCGCTTTCCGCCTCAGTTAATTCTACGGAAGCGTAATAGGGTCATTAATTAATTATCTTCTAAATTTTAAAGCCTGTAAGTCAATAACCTGAAAATTCCGGGTAGTAAAATGGCATACAAGAAAGATAATACGCCCACACAGCAACCTTGACACACATATAGGCTACCAGAAATGTAACGGATATGTAACGGATAAAAGCCTGGACCAAATATACATCACAGTCGGTTATAACTTCATTAATACTTCGGGGGGGGGGGGGACGTTACACGATGCTCTAAGGAGGGGGAATGTCCAGGGGGTGAAAGTCCCAGGGTAGATGTCGTTGTGTCTCGGTCTATAACCGTGCCGTCCATTGCCTAAAGCAAAACCCTTATTTTATAATATAACAGTAACTTGAAAATCAGTCACTAAGATAGCAGAGAATGGGACTCGAACCCTCGACACCATTGATGGCAGACCAAGGCGTAGCTTGTCGGCCACCCGACCCACTCCGCAAGAGTCGGCGTCTACGACACGCTAGGAATGGGGCGATGGACGCGTTCTACTTTCTAACTCTGTACTATTGACCTGTAAAATAATGCACTGTAAAATATTTACATTTATTTTACATTGTTTCTTGGAGTACCTCGTAATGTCCAGGGTTCTAAAGGGTGTTACGAGGTACTCCAAGAAACAATGCAAAATAAGTATATTTTTTTTACAGTGCATTATTTTACACGTCCAGGGTTCTAAATGTGGGGGTTGGGATGGCCTAGTAGTCTAGAGTGCCGCGCTTCGACCTCTAGATGGCCGGTCAGCTCTGGCTCGCGGCTGTGGTTTCGATCCCTAAATAATTGTAATCTACGTGTTATCGCCGATAATCTGCTTATGTTCTGGGAGTACCCCTAAGTGATCGGATAGGCTGCTCCTGCACCTTGTCACTAAGACAGCAGAGAATGGGACTCGAACCCTCGACATTATTGATGGCAGATCAAGGCGTAGCCACCCGAACCTCTCCCCAAGAGTCGGCTACTACGACACGCTAGGAATAGGGCGATGGACGCATTCTACTATCTAACTCTGTACTATTGACCTGTAAAATAATGCACTGTAAAAAAATTATATTTATTTTACATTGTTTCTTGGAGTACCTCGTAACGTCCAGGGTTCTAAAGGGTGTTACGAGGTACTCAAAGAAACAATGTAAAATAAGTATTCAAGTTAGTAACTTGAAAATTCAAGTTAGTAACTTGAAAATTCAAGTTAGTAACTTGAAAATTCAAGTTAGTAACTTGAAAATTCAAGTTAGTAACTTGAAAATTCAAGTTAGTAACTTGAAAATTCAAGTTAGTATCTTGAAAATTCAAGTTAGTATCTTGAAAATTCAAGTTAGTAACTTGAAAATTCAAGTTAGTAACTTGAAAATTCAAGTTAGTAACTTGAAAATTCAAGTTAGTAACTTGAAAATTCAAGTTAATATCTTGAAAATTCAAGTTAATATCTTGAAAATTCAAGTTACTAACTTGAAAAATTGAAAATATAATAAAAAAAAATAATATGTGGCCCTATTACGCTTCCGTAGATTCATCCTCTAGAAGAAATACATTAAATTACCTGCAGACTGTATATGATTTTAAACGTAAAATTGGTGAACTGTGTCAAAGAAATAGACATATTTAATCCTTATAAACCTCACGGACAGACTTTAATTGGAATTAAAATACAGATGTGACGTCACCCTTTGATTCTGGCGTACCAGTACTACAAATAATCGTACGGGCAACTTGCCAATCGTACATTATTCATACCAGTGAAATATTGGACGAGTGTGACGTATTTCACTTGCGGGGTGTCTGTATTTTAATTAGTTTAATGTTATCGAGCTTAAGACGTTGCATAATATATTGTAAAAACTGTAAAAACATTCGGGACTACGGCCCTCATGTTGCTACAATATATTACTTAATGTCTCGCTCTCGACCATTAAACCACGCATAATGACACGGATTCGGAAATAATGCAAAAGTCCATCTATGTGGATTTCAGTAAGAAAAATTCGCTGTTCTACATAAATCTAGCGGATTTAGTTGCCCCACTTTTCTTTCTCTATCTTCAATGATAATACCAGTCATCAATCAGCTGACACTCCCGCCCCCTCTGCCGCTTCCCCACTGTTTTAAGGGCTATGCAATATACCGGAAAACACAAAAAAAACACTGGAAATCAACATGTTATACTAAATACCGGAAAACCACTAAATACAGGAAAACACATTAAACCTCCGGAAAACACACCAAAAAACTAAACCTAACCCAAACCCACAACGGAAAAATCTAACCCTAACCCACGCACACAGAGGATCAGGCTCTTATACCCCAAGGAAGATCCCTATTGTTTTTGGGACATGCCCGACCCCCAGGGGCAGAGCCACGCCCATTTCTAGTATTTGTTTGTTTGTCGACTACAGGGCGCAATTCTTACTGAATTTTCTTCAAACTTTGTATACTTACTCTTTATACCCTAAGGATGATCCCTATCGTTTGGGGTGCATGCCCAACCCCCAGGGGCAGAGCCACGCCCATTTTCTTTTCGCGTGTCTTTGTGTCCCCTACAGGGCGCAATTCTTACTGAATTTTCTTCAAACTTTGTATATTTACTCTTTACACCCTAAGGATGATCCCTATCGTTTGGGGTGCATGCCCGACCCCCAGGGGCAGAGCCACGCCCATTTCTAGTATTTGATTATTTGTCATCTACAGGCCACATTTATTAACTTATAACTTTGAAACTTTGCATAAGTATTCTTTGTACCCAAAGGACCATCCCTATCGTTTGGGGTGCATGCCCAACCCCCAGGGGCAGAGCCACGCCCATTTTTTATTTCGTGTGTCTTTGTGTCGCCTACAGGGCGCAATTCTTATGAATTTTCTTCAAACTTTGTATATTTACTCTTTACACCCTAAGGATGATCCCTATTGTTTGGGGTGCATGCTCGACCCCCAGGGGCAGAGCCACGCCTATTTCTAGTATTTGATTGTTTGTTGTCTACAGGCCACATTTCTTAACTTATAACCTTGAAACTTTGCATACATATTCTTTGTACCCAAAGGAACATCCCTATCGTTTGGGGTGCATGCCCAACCCCCAGGGGCAGAGCCACGCCCATTTTCTTTTAGCTTGTCTTTTTGTCGCCGACAGGGCGCAATTCTTACTGAATTTTCTTCAAACTTTGTATATTTACTCTTTACACCCTAAGGATGACCTCTATCGTTTGGGGTGCATGCCCGCCCCCAGGGGCAGAGCCACGCCTATTTTACTTTTGTGTATTGCCTACAGGCCACAATTCTTAATCGATCATATTGAAACTTAAAATACTTATTCCTTATACCCTAATGATGATCCCTTTTGTTTTGGGTGCATGCCCGACCCCCTGGGACAGCAATGCCCATTTCTTGTATTTGTTTGTCTGTCATCTACAGGCTGCATTTCTTAACGTATCATCTTGAAACTTTGCATACCTATTCTTGATACCTTAAGGAAGATCCCTATTGTTTTTGGTGCATGCCCGACCCCCAGGGACAGTGCCACGCCCATTCTCTTTTTGTGTGTCGGTGTGTCACCTACAGGCCACAATTCTTAATCGATCGTCTTGAAAACCTTTTTATACTTATTCCTTATACCCTAAGGCTGACCACTATTATTTGTGGTGCATGCCGGACCGCAGGGACTGAGCCACGCCCAATGTTTGTGTTCGCCTACAGGATGCAATTCTTGATAGATCCTTTTAAAACTTTGCATACCTATTCCTTATACCCTAAGGATGACCCCAATTGTATTTGGTGATTTCCTATTCACCTGGGGCAAAGCCATGTCTATTTTTACTTGGTGTCTGTGTGTGTTGTCTACAGGCCATGATTCTAAATGGATCGTCTTTAAACTTGGGATATGTATTCCTTATAGCCTAAGGACGACAACTGCATGTCCCGACTCCCAGAGGCAAGCCACGCCCAATTTTTGTGTTTGTGGTTTACAGGCCGCAATTCTGAATGAATCAGCTTGGTACTTGGCATATGTATTCCTTATAGCCAGAGGGCGTCCACTATTGATTTTGGGGAATGTTCCGATCCCCAGGGGCAGAGCGCCGCCCACTTTTTGCCTTTAGCGTCTGAAAGCCACAATTCTGAATGGATTATCTTGATGTTGAAGCACGACCCTCAACGCTAAACAAAACAAACGCTTAGCCTTCTTGACAAAGTACCATATCAATCAAAGCGAGAATGTGGACGTATATTGTAGCGTTAGCGTTATGTTTTACGATGAAATTTTCTGCCTTGCCTCGATCATCATTACTCAATACACTCTCGACTATCATTTTTTTGATTTAATGGGCGTTAAGCAGTCAATATCGAAGGCGAGCGTTGACATCGAGAGATGATTATGGTCTGGATAAATTAATTAGTATCTAATTGATAATTTAGGTAAAATGTCAGGTCTAACGAAAGACCTGTAATAGGCATATTTAGCTCTTGCATTTTTTAATTTAATTATCAACGAACATTAAGCAGTCAAGTATATATATAAAATCTTACCAGTAATCACCAAGAAGACCGTGATGCCTGGGTCGGGATCTGTAGTTAGTTCGTTCACATTCCTTGTATAAAGATGACATTCTCTTCTTTGTTGATGAAAGGCGAACCCGACACAATGAGTTTCCCGAGTACAAACGAAGATACACCCACATTTTGAATCTATCGACACCATTGATATAGCCGAGTTGGGTAACACGTCATTTAAAACTTGTGTAAATCCCAACCAATACTCGGGACAACTACAACTTAATTTGTTTACCAGGAATAGAAAAATAAAAACCGCCAGAAGATCAGGAAATGAAGCAACTATGTTGAACATTTCTTTAAACTTTAAACCGTTTCAAAGCCTAACCAATTACTTTAATGACGTATATCGCCCGCCCGTCTTAGAAAATACCAACATTCCCGTCAAATCGATAAAGGCGTGTGATGAATATTTGATGAGATACGCCTGATAATGTTAGTTAAATGTAAACTGCTAATAAGATACTCCTGATTACGTTAGTTAAATGTAAACTGTTAAACGTATTGGGACTGTCGGTTCTCGAACGTACCAAAATAATGTCAGATAGAACAAGAGAATCGCTAACGCTGCAATATTCATCCGCATTCCTGCTTTGATTGATATGGTACTTTTTAATCACCAAAAAACAACAGGGGTCATCCTTTGTGTGTAAGAAATTACGCCAAGTAATCTGTTAAGAATTGCGGCCTATAGACGACACGTAAGACACACAAATATTGGTCGTGTCTCTGTCCCAGATGGTCGGGTATGCACCAAAAATAATAGAGGTCCGCCTTCGGGTATTAGGAATAAGTGTAAATTAGTTTGCAAGGCAATCCATTAAGGGATGCTCCTTAGGATATAAGGAATATGTATGCACAGTTCCAAGGTGTTAGTTAAGAAATGCGATCTGTAGATGACAAACAAATAAATACAAGAAATGGGCGTGTCTGTGCCACTGGAGGTCGGAATTCATATGAATTTTTTTCAAGACGATCGATTAAGAATTGCGGTCTGTGGGCGACACAAGAAATGCGGCCTGAAGATGACAAACAAGTTCAAGAAATGAGCGTGTCTCTGGGGATCGGACATGCACCAAAAAGCAGTAGAACGTTAAAAACTATATTCAGATGCCTAAATAAATAAGAATTAAGTAGATTAGTTTTTATGGCCACGATTTTGAATAACATTACCAAACCTTCGCTAAACATATTATTAAATAGGGACTAGTCAATTCAACTTATGTGTTAATTTATACACACTATGGAGAGCGCAACTTGTATTCATTACCCAAGTGACTCACTTAAAGGCTCAATACCACTCTTGTTGTAACTGTTTCCGGCGTGATTTCCCTTGTCAGTGATGCAGAAGGAGGGCCTGACAAGGGACAGCTGCCTAGTCGTTCGGATGGGACAAAAAACCGAGGTCCCGTGTACACATTGGAGTGCACGTAAAAGATCCCTTGGCAGTTTAAATTCGATATAAGAGTAGGTCGTAGCGCCGCTGTTCAGGCAAAATTTCCCTCATATCACACTGTATGACGTATGCCTGTCTCCATTAGCCCAGGTTAGGTGCAAAAGAGTAGGACGTTAAACCCCATTTCATTTCATTAGATTGTTGTAACTGAATAATATGTCCTATTAATCTTTATTCTGGCCAACAAATTGTATTATTATACAATATTCTAATTAATTGGTGATACAAATTTCATCTTAACACACCTAATTTAAAAAATTGGAAAAATCCAACTAAATGATTTGAAAAGCCTAACGTAAACCTTTTCAAATGTGACTTGGATTTTAAAATATTTTCGAACCCTCTGGACAAGTAAAATAGAATGTAATTGATAATTTACACAACAGGTAGGACACATAAACATCTGGTACTTAGAATAAGGCTATTATTTATTTTCTGGAGCTGCCAAGCCAGCAAGAGTGTTATTGTCCCTTTAATAACAGGGGGGGGGGGGTGGCCTAGTGGTCTGAAGTGCCGCGCTTCGACCTCTAGCTGGCCGATCACCTCTTGCTTGGACTGTGGTTTTTATCCGTGGTGTGAGCGTATGTGGCATGGAGATAGGGGCGCCTTCTCAACTCCGGTTTCCTCCGACTGTTCAAGACCCCTACGCGCAAGCGAATTATTGAAAAAAATTAAAACCATATGTTAGTCCCGGAATGACATAGTTTGTGTCGAGTGGACGTTAAAACCCATTTCTCTCTCTATCTTTAATAACAGTCCCTATCTCATAGAGACTCACTCTAATTCGGTGTTTCGTTCCTATTACTCCTCTGCCATACACTTCCTTTTATCACTGTATAAGTTCCCTATACATTTGGTGTTGTATTTTCTGGTAAACACCGAGAGAATAAGTTGCAAAGCGGGCAATGTATTAACATTTCTAAAAGTACCTGTTATTGTGCATTGTTCAATCCAATAACTATGTATGGGTTAATGGTCGAGAGCGAGACATTAAATAATATAATGATAATACTGCACGAGGCGATAGCCGAGTGTTTTTTCAATATATTACGCAATGTCTTTAGCTCGAGACCACTGAACAACTTAAGATACACGTGCTTTTCAATGAAATACGTCACGCTATTCCAATATTTGATGCAGTATAGATAATGTACGATTGACAAGTTGGAAATACTGGTACCTCAACTTCAAATGATGATGTCACATCTGTATTTTAAATGCCCTTAATAAACGATTGGTGAATACAATGTTCTATAATTTAATGTTGTGTTTATGGTTCGAATAATAAGTGATAGTAAGACAACACATTACTACCACGGTGACTTGCTTAGTGTGTAGAAATGTCGTCAGAGCTTTTACTATTGGGCTTCTGCGTTAGAAAATCCTCTGAGCAAGTAGTATAGCTTAATTGTGGTTACTATTCATGGAAACCCGTGAGTAATATACGTGTTGTCAGTAGTCCCTTAAACCCGTCAGTACTTGAACCGTACGTTAGTATTCCTATAAATGGTCAGTAATAATCATAAGGTGAGTATTTAAGTTAATTGATTAGTATTCCTTACTTGTGTCAGTAGGTTAAAATAACGTGAGTAATTAAACAAACGTGAGTTTATCTGAACATGTCACTAATCGGGCGCGTGCGGGAGAAATTGACGAAAGCGTGACTAATTAAGAAAACGTCACTATTTGAGCTACCGCTCACTATCTGCGTGAAGCCGTCAGTTATCTTTGATGTGCGTCGGTAATTGGACCCGACGTCAGTAGAGCGTGAAACCGTTAACTATATCAATTACTGGTGAGTATTGTTACTATAAGTGATCATAAAATTTATATTAGTAACATGAATAAATAATTAATTAATTATAAATATTCTCGAGTCGGGGAGAATTCTTTAAACAATAAAGTGTGGCGATTTCGATTATCGTCGTAGTTTGCAAAAGAAGATGGTCCATAGATCGATCTAAAAAATACCTTCATATATAACTATGGATTTAAATTCTGTGGCGAGGTTTGATTCGTCACACTATTTAAAGGACAATATTGGTGTCAGTGAATATTACATATGTGATAGAATAAGTTACATAGATTCCAAATATTATTTTTAAGTAAAACTTGCCATCGCGGTTGAGCCGTGACCTCGACCTATTCAAAACGGAAGTGACGAACCACAAAGGGAAACAAACATTGTTTTGATTGTAAGCTCAATGATATAATGTGTATTTTTTGGTCAATGTAAGACTGTGATTGTATTTTTTTTTACTGAAAATGTACTGTTGTTGTGTACCGGGATGTTCACATCCAACGTTAGCTGTCAAACTTGGCATTCCTTTCCACAACTTCCCAAAAGATCCAGAAATAAGACGACGGTGGCTTGTCAACATAAGAAACCAGAACTTTCCTGTTAACACGACTGCCCAAAAACTAAAGAACTATCACGTATGTGGCAAACATTTCAAACCAAGTGACTATGTATGTGAGACAAAACATTTAGTAGCACCTCATCTATTTAAGAAAAGAAATATTTTGAAAAAGACAGCAGTTCCCACTCAATTTTCCTTCGAAGAATGTCAAACAAGTAAAGGTAAGTCATTTATAGCCATACCCGGTAACCAGCACCATATTATAGAATGTCCCTGAAAACGAAATAGGATAATAGATAAACGCAGTTTTGTTCAGTTATTCTTACAAACAGTAAAAGCATGTTTCAAATTTTGAGGGAGAATTGTATCGTCAAAAGTTCTGAAAGGTCGCCAGTCCAAACTCGTACATTTTCTCTGGATCTTCCAGTTTTCTACCACTGCTATAAAGACCCTGCATGTACATGCAAGCGAATTATTGAAATAAAATTGAACCATATATTAGTCCCGCAATGACCTAGTTTGTGTTGAGTGGCCGTTAAACCCCATTTCTCTCTCTCTTCAAATTTTGATCAAAATATGAGAACGATATTGTTTTTACTTTTATGGTTTCTTGAAGGGAATTAGTATGTAAACATTACATGTAGGTCTACTTTATTTTCATCCTTTTCAAACATTTTTTCTTCAGGAAAACCAAAGCCTACTTCTGCAACAAGTAGGCCTACATGTACTGTTACTAGTAAATGTTCGTATGAGTCAACACCTCAAATTCAGTATGTGAGAAGTGCCTATTTGAAGAGGGAAAAATTAAGAAAATGTGCAGAAGAAAAAGCTGTCGTAGATTCTGTAAGTTATTAAAAAAAATTAAATTAATAAACAAAATCCTAATGGTCAAACCTACATTTAATGAAGTCTTTTGATTTCTAAGTTGGATATATAAAATGCCAGTGTATCATCGCCGAATGATTACATATTGTATACATGTGCAGAAGGCTAGTCTTTATAGGATTAGTTATATATCCTGGGGAATTTTTTCTACCTGTCTGTATTTGAAATCATGATAGGCTCAGTGCAATTAGGGAAATGTAAAGATGTCGATAAGGTGTCATCTCATATATTTTTCATAACCGTTTTTCATTGTAATATTTTTTCTTATTTATTACTTGTATGACCTTTACCTGTTTATGTAGCTTTCATTTGGCTGTGTGTCACTTGAATATTATAAAACATTAATATTTAATTTTAAGACCAATATATACTGACATTTTAAATTTAATTTTCAGGAACAGAGTAAGCCATTACCATTACCTCCAGTTTCAAAACTCACCAGTGATCCACCCACGAGCAGTCCATTCTCCAGCCCTGTAGTCAATCATTCATCTCCTTTGTGGCAGCCCACTTTAGAAACATCTTCAGATTCAGAGTTTGTGGAGTCAGAAAGAGAAATATTTTCTGACGCAACTGAGCAGAGTAAGGTGATTAATAAGATTTTATTACAATTTTTACACCCATTTTAGGCGCAGCATACACCAAATGAAAAGCAGAGTCTTCAGAAGAAGGATGCTGAAGTACCTGTCCATCTCAACCCCTTTACAAAACATTTGTAAATATGTGTCTATTAGTGTAAAAATTGACCTTTGGCCCAGCTCCATTGACATTGTTTTGGCTTCACTGCACGGACATCAACCCACCCCCAATATGAATTTCATTCCGAAAGGTGTGACAATATAATTACAGGATTAGATCACTAGTAGGTGGGTCATAAATATTTTGGTTTTATCATGTCAGCATATTCATCAATAAATTCCATAATATTAAATATATCTCAACATATATTTACAGGTGATAGTGTTTGAAAATTCTTTGATGGAACTTTTTAAGAGATGTCAACTCTGTGGTGAAGGAATTATTAGAGCAATTCCATTCTATAAAGGTGCCCAGATAGTGGTAGGCTGGGAATGTGTCAAGGGTCATAGTGGCAGTTGGTATGGGGGACCTGAAGTGAGAAGGATGCCATTGGTTAATCTGATTTTATCAGCTGGTATTCTTTTCAGTGGTAATACGTTCAGTGGTATATCAAGATATGCTGCATCAGTCGACTTAAAATTCTTCAAACCCTCAACCTACAACACATTGCAAAATACCTATCTGTTACCAGTAGTAGACAGAGTATACACTAGACAACAAAATGAAATTTTGGCAGAAATGATATTAAAGTCACTAGATGGTATTTCAGTTTCATTAATAGGTAAGCAGCTAACACTTGTCATTCACATGAAAAAATACCATTAAAAAAAATAGGTATGGTCTTGATATTGCTGTGCAACAAAACTATTATAAATAAGCAGATATTAAATTTTTTAGGGAATAACCTTAGCCTTTTCCCCATTACAATTTCAAAGGAAATAAAATATTATAATTTTCAGGGGATGGAAGATCTGATTCGCCAGGATACTCTGCAAAATACACTACCTATACTATGATGGAGGAAGAAACACAAAGGATTGTTGATATGCAGCTTGTGCAGGTAACTTGAAATGTGCTTTCACAAATAACTAGTGGCGAAAGGCCCTTTAAAACCTTTAACATTATCTAGTGTAACCCCCTGTTTAAAGTTCTTTGATACCTTTGAAATTTAAGCATATTTGTCTCAACAGATATTGTGAAATCTAGGGCTTATTTATTTGACCGCTATTGTTTTTATGTATTATTGTGTGTTATTATATTGATGTCCGATATATGGTGAGTTTCATTACAGGCAGTGTGTCAACATATTATAGTGAAGCCCTATTGTAATTGAGGTTTAAATAGTAGTGAAGTTTGTTAAAATCATGAAAATTTTTGCTTCTCTCTTCTCCTTTGTCTTCTGTGGTACTGTCAGTGACGCTGATTAGTTCAAAATATAAAATATATATGTTTAGCCACCTAAGAGAAATTGACTCAAAATGTAGTAACTTTCAGTTTGAGAAAATGGACAGAAAACTAATTGCATTGATGTCTGTAAGTCTAGTCATTTCTTGTTGCTTTCCATTAAAAGGTTTCGGAAACAACTTCTAGTGTTGCCATGGAAAAGGTTGGATTTAAGAGAAGTGTAGAAACCATCCTGGATCATGGCATAACAGTATCTACCATCACTACTGACAGATCTCCATCAATCTCCAAAATAATGCGAGAAGAATACCCAACAATTGAACACCAGTATGATGTTTGGCATATTTGTAAAGGTATGTATATTCTGACATGCATATATACAATACAATTTAGGACTAGTAAGTTATTGCATATTAGTTCAAATGTATGTTATATTTACCATAATCATATTATATTATATTGCAGGCATTAAAAAAAAACTATTAGTTAACAGCAGAAAAAAGGGGAATGAAGATCTAACTGCTTGGATTAGAAGTGTGACAAATCATTTTTGGTACAGTTGTGCAACATGTGATGGAGACGTTGAGGTTGGCTTTTATTTTCAGTTGAGTTATTTTTGGGAAGTGTATATTCTTAAAACTAAAAAAAAATTAAAAATAAATATGACAGTAAATCAAGAGGTAGAGAGCAGGGTATTCATACTATTATGAACATGTGGAGACAGTCTATCAGTCCTGTTTCCACTCTCATGATCAGTCATCATTGGTGGTTTTTACACTCTATCTCCCCACAAATAATAATCTGGAGGGGCAGAAATGGGACAAGACTGATAAAACAATAAACAATTTTTAATTTGACAAATTTCTTATGTAATTCTTATCATTTTATGATGTTAGGTACTAAAAAGAAAGTGGTTCTCAGTATTAAATCATGTAGTAAATATTCACAACTGGATGGAAAATGGGCAGTGTTATTCATGTGAACACAACAAGCTATCTGATGATGAAATAGAGCGAAAAAAATGGTTGAATGTGTCATCACCAGGTTATCTAGCCTTATGTAACATTGTTAAAGACAGTCGTCTGCTGAGGGATATGTCCCAATCAACTCTTTTTAAGCATACTGGTAAATATTAATTTGTAAAAACTGTATTACTTTCTATTATAACATATAGTGAAATGGATGAAAATGATTAGTAATACTCACAATTATGTAACATTTGTTATAAATAATTTGATGGCATTTGACATGAACAACATAAAGGTAGATGTTATATAAGTTTTATGCTTTTTGTTTTAAAGGAAGTTTGGAGTGTTACCACAATGCGATGTTGAAGTTTGTTCCAAAAAGAATCCATTTCCCTTATGCTGGTATGCGGGCTAGAGCTCAACTTGCAGTTATTGACCACAATGCCAATGTTGGTCGAAAACAGGCAGTAACAAAAAACAGTAAGTAGTTAGCCATGTGCAGACATGGAAAGAATGATTTCTTGCACTAATTGACTAGTACCTGGAATTTAGAGCATGCAAAAAAATCGAACAGATCACTGCCACACAAAATGACAGACACCAGAAGGATTGTGCCCGGCATTTCCAGGCATGGCTATGTAAAGTGGTATCAGGTGTATTTGATTGAGTATACCCAGACCCAGGTCTGACACCCATCGCGACTTACGACTCAATGAAATAAGTGGACCAATAATATCAGTCTTATAGAGAGAGAGAGAAATGGGGTTTAACGTCCACTCGACACAAACTATGTCATTTTGGGACTAATATAAGGTTTAATTTTATTTCATTCATTTGCTAGCGTGTAGGGGTCTTTAGCAGTGGGAGGAAACCGGAGTACCCGGAAAAAACCCACGAGGTTGGACAGGTGACCCTACTCCTTGCCACGTACAACCGGTGATTGGAAACCACGCCAGTTGATCAGTCTTATAAATGAAGATTTGTATCAAGTAGTTTGATTATACACATATATACAGGTACAATTATGTTTAGTTACAAATCTTATTCTTGTCACAGCTGAAAAATAATGGAAATTTAAGCATCGACAATTATTCAGCAGAAAATGATCCAATGGGCTTAAAACTCATTAAAAAATTTACACATACTGTATTTAACTTTTCAGATGACCCAAGATTTAAAGTTGTCCAACGCAAACAAGATAAAGGTGTGTTCAAAGCCAAGAAAATATACGAACCAAAAAACTACTTCTACGTAAAGGACTTGATGAAAAATACTATTGAAAGACGTTTTGACTGTAACATCAAGCTAGATGATAAACGATTTTATGTAGGAGTACCAGACTTGCCTAGAAACATATACAAAACTGTTTGCCCTCCTCGTGAGGCAATTATTGTACCAAAAATTTGAAATGTGCGGCACTACTACTGCTTTGATGACCACTGATTAAAAATTATAACATTAGGACAACAGTATCATAAAATATTTTATTCATTCCATTTAAAACCAGAGTATTCATCTGTAGGTGAAGTATATTTTTTTCTAATTTCCATGACAATACATGCTGGTAATGGCACTCTTTTCTTGGCACCCAACTTTTCACCGTCCAGTAACCACTCCAGGACATGTCTGTAGGCAACAAGCCTGTACTGACTGAAAATAGAGCTATATTACATTATTATTGTTATTTTGAAATTTTTTTATTATTGATATTAATACAGGGTTTTTCTCATTTCTTGTGTTTTAAATTATATAAATAAATTAAAATGATAATGGTATTATGTCATTTTACAGTTCAGATTGACAGCCATCTCTTGCCGCCACGACAGTTTAACATTACTGAATTTATGTTTACAGAAAGATCTGTTATACATATGCAATTTGTAAACCGATTTGTAAATTGTCTAGTCACATCTAATAATGTATGACAAAATCATGCAAATGATTAATGAAAATAGAGATAGAAGTAGGTCTACTAAACTATTATCCATTTATTATCTTGTAATCCAGACTCATTGGTAAGTACAACGGAAGATTCCATATACATGCACTTACTAAGTTTAAAACTTGTATTAATCAAACATTTGATAAATGTAATGGAATATATATTTTGTATTTTACATTCAAATTACCTATTAGTTAAACAGCCATTTGGTCCCTTTGGTTTCGGAAACTTCTTCCAATTCACACGATTTGTTTTAAAAAATGTTGTTAAAACTCCTCTGTTAATATGAGGTCCAAAATCACTGTGTTCTGTTATACATTTTTGTACTGACTCTGCCCCACCTGGAACACAAATAAGTCAAACAATGATCAAATCTGTAAAGCCAAAACAAATCATTGATGACAAAAATTTGTTTTGAAGCCAAATATAAACATTAATGTTGTACTGAAGCATGGGCCCGATTCACTGAACTAATGTTAATTCCTGTGTAAATTGATTAAATTCAGTTTCCAGTAAATGGCTTCACATGTACCCTACCATAGAGTTTGGGTATAATATATATCAGGTTATATACAAAATAAATATAGATCTATAAATGATAAGCTTTTTGTTCATTAATGACAAGTATGCCCCGACTTGAATATTACTAATATTATTATATTCTGTTTATGTTCATATGACAAACAAGTGTCCAGACAGACTTTATAAAGTATAAGGCTCTGGTATGAACTTACATGTCTCGGGATCAAACTCATCAATCTTTCGCATAGACCTTCTGTCTTCATGACAACACACACATTCATCAGTCGTAGGCATAGCTGAACAAGAATTACAGGTGCACCAGAATGTGCTTTCTGTCCGGTTTCTTTCCGTCACCATCACCATCTCGACGGAAGAAACGGTCGCTGCTTCGTCCACTCTTTTCTCTTTTTCCAATCGCATGACATTCAGCTCTTCTTGTGAATATTCAGGCTCGAACTGATATCCTCTCACGTTCTCATATAACAACTCTTCGTCTTCTGAGGTGTTATCGGAGTACTCAAAATCGTCTGTGTTTACGTTCATTGTGAAAATAATTCGTGTTTGTTTTCCTTTGTGGTTCGTCACTTCCGTTTTGAATAGGTCGAGGCCACGGCTCAACCGCGATGACGAGTTTTACTTAAAAATAATATTTGGAATCTATGTAACTTATTCTATCACATATGTAATATTCACTGACACCAATATTGTCCTTTAAACCCGTCCCCGTTCTTACAACGGGTTCCCCGTGCAGTATACAACGCAGTGTGTATTGTTATTTAATTTAATTTTTTTTATTTTGTCTCTTTTTACTCGTTAGATGCGGATTGGCACATATTTTGGATTAAAGTATCAGTTGTAAACTTGACCGTTAACTCGTCGCTAAATTCTGAATAAATTATTCTCGAATCGGATAATGTTTTAAAACACTAATGGACTGCAGTGAGCAAAGGGTTTATTTTTCGGCGACTTCGATCACCGCCGTAGTTTGCAGAATACGGGGTAATGTAAAATGTTATTTAATTTACAACTTAATCTCGTCATTAGGATTGGCACATGTTTTGGACGTGCGGCACTTTGATATCTGCATGGATTAAATTTGGAATCACAACAACAGTAATAGTTAAAAAAAAGTTTTCACTTATTTTATTGAAACAGATAATATGATAGCAGATCACAGAAATAATGAGTATCATATACATACATACATGCAAGATGAAATTTTGATGACAATATAATATAATGTAATTTAAATAAGAATAAAGACCTCAAAAATCATCAATATAGTCTGATCAGCGGTAATCTAGGTTGTTAAATATAAATAATAATTAATATACTGAAATTTTTAGGTTTGTTTTATTAATTATTTATAAATCTCATACTCCTCAATACGTATTTTCCAAGATTTTCCAAGATTTCATTTGACATAACATATTTAAATTGACTAGTATTATCTTTTCGGTTGTTGCAAATTTCTGATGAAAGTTTTGTTCGTAGATTTGAATATAAAGGACAGTTAACAATCAAATGTGCCTCATTTTTAACTACCTTAATGCCTATTGAGGAGCAGTATTTACAAATTCTGTTTATTCTTTGTATATTTTGCCATCGACCGGTCTCTATTTCAAGCTTGTGATTTCCACACCTAAAACGTAGTAGTGCCGATTTATATTCGTTTGTTATGTTTTCATTTAAATATGATTTAAACATGAACTGATTTTTATATACACCGTATAGTAGGTAGTGTAACTAATTTCAGACGACCAGGTTTGGACATAGTTATCATGTACTCTTTGTTTAAATATATTTATAAACATTTTAATATTGCCGACCCCTTGTTGCTGCCAAACATATCCGAATCCATACTGAAATAGAATGTTTCTCACGTGTGACGCCCATGATATACGACCCGCTTCATCTAAGGAATATAACATTGAGTAACAAGACTTCGGATATCTGTTATTATGCATAGTTAATATTGATAGCCAATACTTAATAACATTTACAAAAAACCTAATACATAATATGGGCCTCGCCCGGTTTCACCATAAACATATATAATCATTACATGTTGATGTTTTAAGTTTCATTACAGATTTACAATATTTATTGTGAACTGTTTCTATTAGCGACATAGGTTTGTTTCCCCAAATTTCAGAACCATAGCTTAAAACAGGAAGCACTACTTCATCAAATAAATAAAAATGTGCGAAATTCGAACGTCATGAAGGTTCGATTATTTTTTTATATATTGAAACTAAAGCTAATACATTCATGCAAATGAATATTGATAAAAATACATATGAAAAATACATATTCAAAATTGACACAATTGAAAACACTGCAGGTGTTCTCAATATTTACAACTGCGATCCGAACGCTTTAAATTGGTGAATATTTAACGAAATAGTTTTTTTTAATTGTTCTGCTTTAGCCACATCATTTTGTTGTTTGAATACATTCATTCAAAGGGATAATATCCACAATTTATCCTCTTCGTAGGCGTGCACGAGAGGCGCAGAAACAAACCGAAGGTTAATATAGTTCTTTAAGTTCATCTTTACTTTTATGACATTATAACAAAATGATTTATTGCACAAAACGATTTTTCCCACCCAGTCCACATTACATAATTTCAGTTCACTGTCGGTTGTAATCAACTTTACAATTCTGCCGCAAAATAAATCTCCGTTTACTTCAACGTATACGAGTGACGCCGGCTTACTTGTGAATGCGCCTCTGTACGTTGTAGATTTTTCTTCGGTTTCAATTATCGTTACAATTTTTTCCTCATAAAGATTATCATCATCAGAGACATAACCGCGTGCTATCAGGTATTTTTTTATGTCCCCGCCTACCGGTATCTTTTCCCTCCCTTTGTTCCTTTCTCCATTCCTGTTGACTAATCCACAACATTTTAAAATAGCCGTCAACCATTGGATCTGGAATATTGAAAGATAAAGTGTTCAATACTAATATTTTAAGGCATTATAAAAGATATAGATAGAGGTGGCCGTTCTGACTATATTTCCAAAATAGAAAATGCAAAGTTTAATTCAAATTACTTTATTCTGAGTCGACAATAAGTCTATGGCTTCGACAGTTCATACTCGATCGACACTAATCTTGGCATTCGTGTTTCTTAGACAATTCTACACTGGATTGACATGAGGCCACACGTAATATTTAAAGGGGTTTATTTGACAGTAACTTTACTAATGATAATAGTAAACTATTTATAAAACGCTGAATATCCAACAAACTAGTTGCCCAAGATCTGTAAATACACATTGAAAATTAAATGAAATGAAATGGGTTTAACGTCCTAACTTTTGCACCTGACCTGGGCTAATGGAAGACGGGCATACGCAATACAGTGTGCTATGAGGGAAATTTTGCCCGGTCAGTGGCGCTACGGCCTACTCTTATATCGAATTCCAACTGCCAAGGGATCTTTTACGTGCACTTCAATATGTACACCGGACCTCTGTTTTTCGTACCATCCGAACGACTAGGCAGCTGTCCTTGTCAGACCCTCATTCTGCATTACTGACAAGGGGAAATCACGCCGGAAAATCGAGATTAACTTTCTCGGCCAATGCAGGGATCGAACACCCGAAATACACATTGAAGGAACGAACAGAATAAATGGCTGAACTGGTAAAATTATATAAACAACATAGAAAGTGACACTAAGAATAAACAGACTTTAGTCATATCAAGTGCCTAGGTACCTGATTTTTAGTTTGGGGTTTTAAGTATTGCTTCCCATTTCATTGATGAATTTCGTATTTTCCATTTTTCCTTTGTTGTATCCCCAAAGTGATAATGAACTGTAATCGTTTCGAGTTGGTTAATCCAGACAACAACTTTAGCCGTTTGTTTTATTGCATTTCAAATGGTTACCTATGACGGGCGGATGCGGTCACAATGGGCCATTTATATGACTTACTAATTCCATTTATAAAGCTTTCTAATTAATTTCTTACTTAGACACGTGTGGACGCTGAAACCCATCGAAATGAGTGACTGAATTGAATATTATTTTCATAGTTTGATAAATAATTATGAAACTACGTAATTATTTATCAAGTCTTATAAATCCATTTATATAACTTAGAAAATAATCGGCAATCTCCGTTTTCCTTCGTTGAGTCGGCCAATTGGCCAATGAAATCCCTCGTTACATATAGCGGTGTTTTACCTTTCATGGCGGCTATTGTAAACATGAAGACAACATACCCTCATCCTGACCATGGTCATCTTCTGCAGGAAGATTAGTGCGTCCGAATTCCATTAAAGGAAAAAATGTACGAATAAAATGATGTATGACAGCGACGCACACAGCTTGAAAACCGCGGACGGGAGTGGGAGGGGCTTGCCATTCAGTAAGACGACCTGTGATTGGCTGGCCGAAGCATCCTCGGGAATTTCCGGGCAGATGTACGAACTTTCCCGAATATTTAGTTCGTTAGATAATTCATTTATAAGACTTAGAAAGTAGATTTATATAGCTACCATATTATTTACAAGACTTTATAAATCATTTATCAAGCTATGAAAATAATATTCAATTCAGTCACCCATTTCGATGGGTTTCAGCGTCCACACGTGCCTAAGTAAGAAATTAATTATAAAGCTTTATAAATGGAATTAGTAAGTCATATAAATGGAATTAGTAAGTCATATAAATGGCCCATTGTGATCGCATCCGCCCGTCATAGTTACCCGCTTATTAAATTCAACACGGACCGTCCAGGGAAGAACGATCTAATTCACCTTTTCCACGAATCCGAGTTAATGGCGCCATCTGATACAAGTCCATCGTACCCTTTATTTAACCTTAATTTGCATGAAAAGTTGAAGTCAGTTTTACTGGTAATTATGGTTAGTGTGGAACATCATTTGAAGTAGTAATGTTACAATGACATGACATAAAATTGTATTATACTAAATTTTATGTCCTCTGAATAAAACTGTCTAAACATATTGATTTCCCTTAAACGTTAATGAAACCAATGTTTGTAATTATAGATATTCTTTATTTGTGTTCAGTCAATTTCATAGATAATATATGAGTGGATATAATACTGAACAATAACGACATAGGTTCATTATTTTAATCACAATGAATACTACGGAACGCTGGCATCACCAATACTTTATTGTCAAATCCCATATATGTATAGCAGGCAACATGAAGCAAAAGTGTTAAAATTAAAAACAAAACAGTCGATAATACGAACCCACCAATATGATGTATTGTGTAACAATATTACGGCCTAATGTTGATTACAAAATCATAAACAACAGACGGAAACAGATGATTCACCGAGATTCTGAGAAACCTATGACGTCATGCTAGATAAACTTTGCAGTAGTGGAGTTGAGAGAATAAAAGACGTTTTTGTATATATCCGGTTTCTACTTGTTCCCGGTATCTAGCGATTTAACGCGAAGTCCAAGGATGAAGAGTTCCAACAGTATCCAAACCAGTCTAACCTAGTCTTATCAAGGCTAAAAGATGTGTAACAAGAATGCGGTAAATTTGGACGACTTTGGTTTCCATATTCGAGCGACGGGGAACTGCTAGAATTGGCATTCAGATATAATAATAATATCACTCCAAAAAAGCTCAAACGTTACGAGATAATTTTTACCAGGCACTTGACGAAAAAATTTTCGAAAGTCTAAAATCTTGTGGAATGGTCGACCAAATTCATTGATATTCAAAGGTTTAAGTGACTTCCTTCAACGAACTGTGTAGCCTACAGGGCGCATGTAGAAATGTAACCAAAAAGCTGCAATTTACTTTGTTGGTTTTTATTGGTGGACCTGCTCTCACACAACCACCCTTTTGATAGTCTCCCCTCACAGCAGACACTGTGTGATTATACAAATGTATGTTGTTTTTTTTTTTGTTTTTTTTTTTGGGGGGGGGGGTACCCTAGCCATAGTGACCCATAGAAGGAAGATGTCTTCTGGGTGACATTACTTATTAGTGAGAGAGAGAGAGAGAGAGAGAGAGAGAGAGAGAGAGAGAGAGAGAGAGAGAGAATTGGATGGGTTTTAACGTTCACTCGACACAAACTAGGTCATTTTGGGACTAACTTATGGTTTCAATTTTATTTCAATAATTCGCTTGCGCCTAGGGGTCTTTAGCAGTGGGTGGAAACTGGAGTGCCCGGAGGAAACCCACGAGGTTGAGAAGACGCCCTGATCTCCATGCCACAATAGTTACGCTCACACCACAGCCGCAAGCCAGAGGTGACCGGCCAGCTAGAGGTCGAAGCGCGGCACTTTAGACCACTAGGCCATCCCAACCCCCTTATTTATAAGTAGTTTTGACCACACTTAATCTTCATGTAAAAATCGATGACCTAACATTCGCCCGAAATTAGCCAATGGTTAATTTTTGAGATACGTCATTTGAGTGACAGATGGTTGAAGGACATGACTATATACGGTTAAGATGTATCAAATCAGCCTACCCTCACATGTTCACTTCTGTCTGAGTTTGCATGGTTTTCTCATGGACTGACAGTTTAGGGATAATTGCGAATGGACATGAGATGAGACGTAGTACTGTTTAAACCATTCCGTCAACATTGATGTGAAAATACATAACGTTGCTGTTCTCAATAAAACAATTTAATATCACGTGCTATATAATAATGGCGGAAGGGTTTGCGTAGATCTTTCCATTAAACAACAATCAGCATTTTTACATTATACAACTAAAAACCTATACCATGAAAAATACTATGATATAAAACTTTAATACAAATAAAACTGATACGTCGTGTTTTCCATGTACGTGTCTATACAAATGTGATGGAACTGTTGCCATGTAAATGGTGAAAACCTGCTCATGGATAATGGGCATTAGTGTGCAATATTGCTCAGGGTACGCGTAAGATCACGAGTTGTATTACCTATCTATTACAAGGGAGATAACTCCCGTATGTCCGCATTTTTGATGGCCCTCGTCAAAGGATGACGTCACATCTGTATGTGACGCGTAAGATCACCAGTCATTGTTTTATATATTAGATGGGAGATAACTCCTGTTTGTCTGCATTTGTGAAGGCCCTCACTCATGTAATATTGGAATCCTATTCGTGGATTAAATGTGCTATTGTCATTGTTCACTGGTACTCTTAAGATCACGAGCTATTTGAGATCTATTAGAAGCGAGATAACTCTTGTTTGTCGGCATTGCTGATTGCACTAACCCACATGCAATATGGAATGCAGAATGGGTTAGCCATTGCATACAAAAGTTCACTTTTGAGCAGAATAAACCAAGTCCAATGATCCCACATTAATTGGCGTTGCATTTATACAGGAATAAATTTTGGAATATTTGTTGATGTCCTAGACCAGATTACTGTTTTTAAATGGCAACAATTGGCCCTAAAACCCCACAGATACACATTATAAACAAACAAATTAATAACCCATCATTTCATAAACAAGTATTTCATTAAACAAGTTTTTTTATAATCAAGTATTTGAATAATTTTAATATTCAATGATTTTTTATAAACAAGCATTAAAATAAACAAGTATTTAAAAAATTCACAATGGCTAAATAAATATAAACATGTAATAAAATTTTTCTTTTTTTTACAAAATGGGATGTTGTCATATTATTTTGTACTCGCGATACCTGATAACGAATTGTCTGAACATATTTAAATGAATTTTATATAAGAAAGGTTTATTTCCATAATTATAATCTTACAAGAAAACGCACAAAAAACATCAGTTGGCTTCTAATTTGAGCGCCCCTGTCCACCCTACCCCTTACTACAAACTTCTTTGTGTTGTTTATAGATGTTTTCATGGTTCCAGTCCTGCATATCTATCAGAGCTAATAAATCCTTACGTATCATCCCGTAACTTAAGATCCCAAGATATGTGCTTATTACGCATTCCAAAGTACAATCTACAAAGTTTCGGCTCAAGAACATTCCAGTACAGTGCACCCTTTTTGTGGAATTCCTTACCCCATCATCTTAAAACAGCTCCATCACTTGAATCTTTTAAAACGAAATTATAATTGGCGCTTTACAAATATACATTATTATTATTATTATTACTGGTTATAAGAGCTATTTGTGTTTATTGGAATACAAATTAATTCTATCGTACTTTCGATGAACAGGCCATTTCGTGATATCGGGGCACCCAGAAAGAAAACCTAGATAATTAGGCGTCACTCTTGTCCCCTGATGTTTTATATCACCAATCCTGGCTGTGATCGAGTCTCCCTACCCTACCCCAACAAATGTGTTTTAGGGTGGAAATCAATCCCACCATGAAGTGAAGAAATACTATTTGAAAGTTTAGCTTCAAAATATTAAGTCTTTTGAAAATATCACCAAAACAGTTTTTAACGGTTACGTAAATCTTTTAGAGTACTTGTGCATTGTGCTATTTGATAATCGTGACTATTTGATATAATTGTAGAGGGGATTAAAACCTAACAATAACCTGCAAGTCACCGGAAAACACTAAAAAACGAAAGTAGAACAAGGCGTTGTCACACTTGCGTCTGACCTTCCTATCATACTGTACGGGATAAGTAAAATTTGTTATTTTATGGAGGTATGAAAGAGTCTTAACACAAAAATAGTATGTTGAAGAGTGAAAGATACGAGTGTGTGGACGTTCGAATGTGTTGCTATGGTAAACAACACGTGTAATAGTTGCTTGTGTAGTAGATATGTACAGACTGACAAGACGAAAGGCCTCAAGTATAGCTGATATAATAAAGGCCGATCTTGACTATTTTGTGTATTTCTTACGAAATTAGAGCCCGTTTTCACAACATAGTATGCTATATTCACTGTGTTGTATATTTCACACACAGATCAAAATCTCTCCTCGTCCTTACATACTTTAATGACGTTTCTTCCGCCTTGGATGCATGTCGGTAAATCTACAGCAATGATTAAAAGAAACGGAATTATCAGAAACACTATTCCAATGTAACCAATAGCAACAGAGCTAGGTCGTTTGTCTTGTGCACTTTGTTTTTTCTTTGCGATAGCAGATATGTTTCTCTTGTCAACCGTTAACTCTTTCACTATGCTTTTTTACTGCTTCTTGCTCTGCAGTCGGGTCGGGGGTCACGACGATAACGTCACGACAGAGAGTTGCCCTCATTATCCCGTCTGATCCAATAACACCAGTAACCCCAGTAGAGCTGGAAGCCATTGTGTCATTTACTTGAAGCGAAACACAAGATGGCTGAATTGTTGTAACGATAGTTTGAACAGTCTCTGAAGGACACGGAGAAGAAGAGTACAGAACTAACGACGGACACGATCCCCTGACATCATCTGTTGAAGTGTCATATGATTGAATCTGTGTTTCTGTAACCGTGGATACAACCAATGAAGAGTCAACAACTGTCTCGGTATTAATCTGTGATACCGTTGTCATGGCGTTTTCTACTGGTTGGATAACTACCAAAGAATCTGGATGGACCGGTGTTTCTGTAACAATGGATCCAACCGTCACAGTATTAATCTGTGATACCGTTGTTATAATGTTTTCTTCTGGTTGGGTAACTACCAAAGAATCCGTCGTGACTTCTGCTGTCATGTTGTCAGTTGTTGTTTCGGTAAATGCAACAGATGCCTTTGTAGAAGACCAATATGTGAAGAATTGTGTTACAGTGGACATATCGGTAAATGTTATAGTGGTCGAGGACGTAGTCGTTTCAGTTGAAGTTCCTATAAACGTTGTCGTTTCGGTAGTTGTGCTTGTCACAGTAGTATATGTTGTTGTAGATGATACTGAAATATCGGATCATTTTAAGATAACCTGGTACAATAAGAGAAAACCAGACGAGATTACACAGGCGATCCCACTCCTTGTGGTGTGCAAGTATTGGAGAACGCTAGATCGGAGACGGTCCTACGCATTTTATGACGTAACATGTGGATTGTGGGTTAGGGTAAGGGTTAGGCTTGGCCCTGGGTTAGGGCTAGCCCTGTTTACATCTCGAGACTTTGACGAAATCTACAGGTCCTAGCCCTTACCCTAACCCTAACCCACAATCTATATATGACGTCATATGTGCTAAAATGCGTAGGACCGTCTTCGATCTAGCGTTCTCCGCAAGTATTTGACTCAACGACAGACCTTATGATCTAAAAGCGGACCCACACACCAGGCGACAAATTAATGGCAAAAGGCTCCTACCAAGTTCACCGTGTCATATCGGCAGACATGCTATGGACCAAAGTAAGATTGGATATTCTACCCACAGAACAACACCCAAAACTACTATTTACGTAGAAAGTTGGATGTGATTGAATAGATATTTTTCACCTTGACAACATTTGTTTGAATAACACCAGGGCATCGTGAGTACCTATAAACTATCTGCTACTTGTTTATGTACAGGGCTTACCTAAACTTGATGGTGGGTTAGCACAGTCTGTAGGATCAGTATCATCACGTACTACATCATGGGTATTACTGTCAATTGCAGTCTCTACAATAAATAAGCATGACATAACTACATATCAACACAACTATATCAAACGACTGACCCACTGCTGACTGCAGTCTCTACAATCAAGAAACAACAAATTACCAAAAATTGGATTTTTATCTTAGTTAAAATGTCGTGAAACAGGTCCGTGGACAACTGAAATCATTAAACCATATCAGTGATCAGTATTCTAAACTAATGTTAAGTACGAATAGAAAGTGTTTAGAAATGATACAGTTGTCAGTAATTAGCGGGTGTGCAACTATATGTAACAAATGTCACTAAGATGTAAAAGCGTCACTATTTGTGAAATGAAGTGAAATGGGGATTTAACGTCCAATTGTTCAGCTCCTAACCTGGGCTAAGCAAGACAGGTATACGCCATACAGTGTGCTATGGGGGGAATTTTGCCCGGGAAGCGGCGCTACGGCCTACTCTTATATCGAATTCCAACTGCCAAGGGATCTTTTACGTGCACGCCAATGTGTACACGGGACTCCGGTTTTTCGTCCCATCCGAATGACTAGACAGCTGACCTTGTCGGGCCCTCCGTCCTGTATCACTGACAAGGTTGAACTTTCTCGGCCAATGTAGGGATCGAAGACCCGGCCTCCAGGTTAGTGAGTCCGCGTCTTACCCACGTGATCCCCATCACTGTTGAATATGGGGGGAGGGTCGAATACCCGGTTGTACGTGGGGCAAGGAGTAGAGTCGCCTGTCCGGTTTCCACCCACTGCTTAAGACCCCAACGCGCAAGCGAATTATTGAAATAAAATTAAATCATATGTTAGTCCCAAAATGACCTAGTTTGTGTCGAATCGACGTTAAACCCCATTTCTCTTTCTCTCTCTGTTGAATACGCACGATCGATGTATAGCTTTTAATAGTCACGGTTTTAACACCCTAGTGACGTAACACCTATTTAATGACTACTTCCTGATTACTAACTATTTTAATTATGATCGAGGCTACCCCCCTATTCAATCGCTGTAATCTCGGATTATAGTGGATCAATTTGACTGAAATTGTCAGAAAATTGCCTTTACATTATCTGGTTTTACACTAGAAAAAAAGAGAATTGCCAGCTCTTTATATAATCTCCCATAATGTATCTTTAACTGACTCCACAATTAACAAATATATAACGAGAACATCTAACTCTTTATCTAAATCTTACATAATGTATCTAAGTATTTACACTAAACGAAATGAAATGAAATGGGATTTAACGTCCTACTCTTCTGCACCTGACCTGGGCTAACGGAAGACGGGCATACGCCGTATAGTGTGCTTTGAGGGAAATTTTTGCCCGGGCAGCGGCGCTACGGCCTACTCTTATATCGAATTCCAACTGCCAAAGGATCTTTTACGTGCACGCCAATGTGTACACGGGACCTCGGTTTTTCGTCCCATCCGAACGACTAGCCAGCTGTCCTTGTCGGACCCTCCTTCTGCATCACTGACAAGGAGAAACCACGCCGGAAAATCGAGATGAACTTTCTCGGCCAATGCAGGGATCGAACACCCGACCCCCAGGCTAGCGAGCCAGCGCTTTGCCCACTTAGCCAACGTCATTCCCTTTACACTAATCATAAACACAATAAATATAAACACAATAAATAGTATAATTACCATAGGAACAGTTTTTAATGGAAACTGTTGTGTTACTGACATCTGAAGCTAACAGCATTAAACATACATGCACATGAATACCAGCAGTCAGAAAACAACCGGCTGTATTGCTACAGATAACTTTACATTCATCTGATGTAGACGTGAATTGTTGATATGTAAACGATGTGATCGTCGACTCATCATACCTACATGTACCATCTGAAATTAACAGAATGTAAGGTATTCAAAGCAATATACTGTATTGTTTTGTCAATCCAATTTGCACTTCAAATAATGAAGAGCTTTGCTCCTAAACACTGAAATTGCAATCCACCAAACTGTGTAAAATTGCCGCTGTCAGGGCATCGATGCAGTATACACCCGTACGGATGTAACCCCTCCCAAGCACCGTTTAACGTGCGAAAACACTATACTATTCAGTGCGTACGTTTTGGGTGTAACGTTTCCGTTCATTACACTTCGGGAGGGCGCAAGAATGCCCCCCCCCCCTTTTTAAAACGATGCAGCTGTAAAACGTTGTGTTGCGGCGTTGGGCTGTAACATAAATAAATTAATTACATAATAATAATAATATTAATCCTAATAATTCTTATACTTTGAACTCACCGCTGTAATGCTCGCAAATAAATGTGTTATTTCCCTGACAGTTAAATCTCTGAAACCCGTTGTCTATTTCTCTATAGCAAAGTTCACCAGCATCGTAGTTGAAGTCAGTATGATCCCTCCAATGGTACGAGGCTGACAGGTGCGTCTGTGGAGGTGGACATCCCGGTCCATCCCAATGTCTGGATGTAGATGATGTCCAGTGTAAACCGGTCCAGGGAGACTCAATACTGTAACGGTTAAGATACATATTACAGATTCTGCTGTTCTCGAATCAATCTGTGATTAAAGTATATTATTATATACTTCTCAATTTCGTTTCTATTCGATGGTATCTACTCCATATAGATTCTAACTGGTAAGGTAGTAATTCATTGACTTAAATTTATTTTGATTACAAAAAGAAATTGATAATATGAGAGTGTTATTTAGAGAGAAAGAGAGAAATGGGGTTTAAAGTCCACTCGACACAAACTAGGTCATTTTGGGACTAACATATGGTTTCAATTTTATTCCTCCCACTGCTAAAGACCCCTACGCGCAAGCGAATTATTGAAATAAAATTAAACCATATGTTAGTCCCGAAATTACGTAGTTTGTATCAAGTGGACGTTAAACCAAATTTCTCTCTCTGTTTTAATGAGAGTGGTGAGAGATAACGACATAAACGGAGATATATGTGACTTGATTATCGAACATATTTACCTCGAAGAAAATGCACTGGTTTTCATAGATATGTACTTTTGGTATTTTGCTTCTGTTTCAATATTAATTAAATATCCTCCATGTTCTCGACACACTTGTCTTGCCTCCTTCCAACTTTTCTTTTCAGTAAATAATGTATACACCGTTGATCCGCTTACACTATCAGCTGGAATATACAAGGACATATTGGTATCCTGGAAACCCAGGCCGGTTTGGGACTATCGATCGACTTATTTTATTTACGAAGTTGGTTGCGCTGCGGATAACAACAGTATCATTTATGCAATGACCTCTATTTAACCCCGGGTGTATTGCACCCCAGTAACACTTCTTTACCGAGAAATTAAAAGACATTTACGCATGTCAGTCACTAAATGAATAGATCACGCACGTGTCACTCCCTACATAACTCTTTGCACACACGTGTCTGTCCCTAATGACTATCACACACGTCTCAGTCACTAAATGACTATGACAAACGTGTCAGTCACTAAGTGACTCGGTCGCACACATATCACTAAAGGACTCTGTCGCACACAGATCACTAAATGAATATGTCGCACAACCATTTAACTTTAGTGACTGGACAAGATGGCTAACACCATAGTGACTGAGACAATACAAGTAAATGTTTTCGGTCATACTGATAAGAATAAATTTGCAAAGAGTTTTCATCCATCGTGACTGGAACAATATAATACGGGTAACACTCTTTCAGTCCTTAATGCTCTACATAGTGTAAGAGATGGAGAGAGAAATGGGGTTTGACGTCCACTCGACACAAACTAGGTCATTTCGGGACTAACATATGGTTTTAATTTTTTTTTCAATAAGTCGCTTGCGCGTAGGGGTCTTTAGCAGTGGGAGGAAACCGGCGTACCCGGAGTAAACCCATGAGGCTGGACAGGCGACCCTACTCCTTGCCATGTACAACCGGGGATTCGAAACCACGCCAGTTCACTCAATGGCAGGCCGTATGATACAGCGCGTGTTTGTATTACCGCTGTGAGATCCAGTGACTGAGACATTAGTAATAAGTTAAACATAAATGTTCCAATTAGTAGAACAATATTTTCAGAAAAGGCTTGCTTGATACAATATTAAAAATTTGAAGTGTAAACCGTGTAATGAAATGAAATGAATAGAGTTTAACGTCCTACTCTTCTGCTCCAAAGATGTACAATCTATTTGGACTTATTGGAGATTTGTTTACTTCATAATAGATATAAAAAAACATCGTTTTTACCCCCGTCAATTTGGGTTTGTGTCCTTACTGTGCAGGTACGGCGACGGAAAATGACCTCAGAGCACTCAAGATCGCCATAAGCGTGGTAAATTTGTGGTGGAAACGCTAGATATCGTGCGGTGGTCTCCATAGTCGCCAATGATCTCTGCGTCACGGCGTTTCGTTTCAGCATGTTCAAAAAGTAAAAACAAAACAAAAACGCTAAGGTTCTGTGGCGAACTGACCGACAATTATTTAGGACATTTTCGCGCGGTGTGTTCACGCTTGCCGGCGACCTTGTTCATTTTCTGGTTGCCATACGGTCGCAGCAGCGCAGTAAGGGCGCCATCCGTGTCAGACGGGGGCATTACCAATTTTTTTCTCCACACAATTGCAAGCTATATGTGAGGTAAACTTTGATATTATCAGTATCTCACAAATGATCGTGCATTTTGCGGACAATGTCGACTTTTTCACAGCATAAGGCTGCTGTTACATAGGGGTATACGATATAGGTATTGGGTATAAGTTTAGAGGTATACGCGAATACTTGTGTTCGAACAGCAGGAATGCGCTTGGCGGTTTACATCGGTCTATACGCGTAAAGGGGCACGCTATACGAGTATACATCGTATCGTGCATGTTCGTTCTTTTTGTGGCGTATACCTCTAAATTGAATGAGATACGTAGAAAATGGGACATTTATGTTGTAAAAAGTTTGAAACAAACGGTCTGAACATTGATGGACATATATAAACTCAGGCATGGTAGACTATTTTAGATTCTCATGAAGAATGTTTTACAGTTAACTTCCCCCGCAATACTTTACACCTCCGCAAGTAGAAAACCAGGCCAGAGTTTCCTCTCCTTCGGATTCCATTCTGTTCAGATTTCAATCATCCTTAATGACGGTACCAAAATCGGTGTGGGAAATAAGTGACCAAGCCAGTAAAGGTACGTATAGTATATGTCGTGTAAACCGCCGTGCCCGTATACCGATTACCGTATATCGTATACTTCTATGTAACAGCAGCCTAAAGTCAAAATATCAATGGTCTATTTTCCTCGGCTTGTATTCTTTTAGGGAATTAGCGTTTCTTTTAGGAATCTGGGAGAAAATATTTTAATTTCTCAATGTTATGCAGGTCTTTCATTAATATGGAAATCGTGAAAGAGCCATAGCTTGTCGTCACTAAAATTCTAATACGCCTACGGAGTTGATAAAGAAAGTGTATCTAGTAGTTCGGAGGGAGCGAAAAAAACGTTTACCTGTGAGAACATTGCCGTACACGCCAAAAAACTCTTGCCAGCCCTACGGCCCATATTTCATCATCTCACATTACATAATGAAATGAAAATGACTATGTGTTAGTCTCAAAATGACAGGTGTTGTGTTAAGGAGACGTTAAACCCCATTCCATTAATATGTTAATGTATTATCTACTGTATAAAACAATTTACCTGTAACAGGTACATTTAGTACAGTGGCTTGTATTGATGATATAATCAACATAAAACACACAAAAATCATCTCTATTGACAACAAATAGGGTCTATATCTTAACAACAAATTGATAGCCATTTTATAGTCTCTAAACTTCAAAACGTCTTCGTAGAGTCCATCTCTTGTTATATGTATTCAAATATAATGCAGATATTTCGTCAATGTTTCTTCTTGAAAGTAACAAATCCGAAGATCGCTCGTTGATAATTACAATTATTGGTTGACATATATCGACTGAGCACACAAATAACAACACAACACAATTTACATGCGTGGAAAACTATCTTCTCTTATCGTTTTCAATCAACTGCGTTATGGTATAGTGCCGACGATCGTTGGTTCATTTGTCATTTGTTTTGTCTTTTTTGTATCTTGCGTGGTTGTGAAGTGTGACTATAAATTCGCACCAGAATAACTAAACATACTGGAAGAAGACAAGTCGCCAAAGAAGATATGCGAGCATGTAAAATGTTGTGAAAACTATTCTGATGTATCTTGCTGTAACTGTCACACGCAGTTAGATCTTTTCAGGTCTTTATATATTATTTATTCAATGAGAGACAACCAAACAAACAAATAACTACTAACTACGTTTTTCTAATGTAGTAAGGTCATTCCATGTCAAGTGAATCAAAGTTATCAGTACAACAAAATCGAGACATAGAATAGTTTTTTTCAAAACAAGCGAGAGGATACCGCGATTGAAAAGGTCATATCTCAGTTAAAACGATAACTTCATATTTTCAAAGAAAGTCAAAACATAATTATTTCTATGTCTTTTGCTCAATAGGTTGTCAACTCATTACTATACGATCATAGGCATTATTCCCCACTCTTATAACTTAACACAGGAAATGATAACACAAATACCTCCCTTGTTTTTCTATCGCCCCCATGCAATAGCTATCTTCAAACGTTTGAATTTGAAGTTGAAAATGACATTTTTGCCAATTTCTCAACTGGAAATAGTGAATTATAGGATTATTCTTTAACAAGGTAGGACTGTTTATATATAAATGGCATCTATTTTAAGGCTTTATTTTGATAAATTTTAAACATATAACTTAAAAATATGAAATTGCAGCTTTAATATTAATACTAGAGTCATATAACGTTGCAGTTTTACTGAAGTTTGTATGTGCTATACCATATATATGCTTTTTGATAATCTTATACGGGGTCACCCGGCACGCAACGGCCCAAAGGGGTCGCTTTTCCACATGAAATGAAATAAAATAGGGTTTAACGCCCTACTCGTCTGTTCCTATATGGTTAATGAAGACGGGCATGCATTGTCAAGGGTTATTTTACGTGCACGCCGGTATGTACATTGGACCCCGGGTTATCGTCCCATCCTAACTACAACACGTTGTTTCTTACCAGGACGTCCGTCCTACACCGCTGACTAGGGGAACCACACCGGCAAATCCCGATGAACATTCTCGACCACGGTAGCTACTAAATGAATCACCGTGGCTCCCCTCTTCCACATAAAATGAAATTGGGTTTAACGTCCTACTCTTCTGCACCTAACCTGGGCTAATGGAAGACGGGCAAACAGTGTGCCATGAGGGAAATTTTGCCGGGCAGCGGCGCTACGGCCTACTCTTATATCGAATTCCAACAGCCAAGGGATCTTTTACGTGCGCGACAATGTGTACACGGGACCTCGGTTTTTCGACGCCGGAAAATCGAGATGAACTTTCTTGGCCAATGCAGGGATCGAACACCCGACCTCCAGGCTAGCGAGCCAGCGCCTTACCCCTTACCTACGTGATCCCCGTGGGTTCTTTTTCTCCACGTTTTTATTATCTATTTGCATTGATGATACATAACATCAATCAACCGGAACTCCTGTTTTAACTTTATTATGACAACGGAAAATGATGCCCTATCCCCTTTTCTCAAAACATAGAATGTTATCTCCGTGTTTATCAAAGTGGTTTTCTGGTATTCAACTTTTTATTTCTCCTTCCTAATTAGATTGTTTTATTTGAATCAACCTGTCATTAATATAGATTGTAAGGTATTGGACGTTAGATTAATGATACACAAAAACATGGAAGGGGGGGGGGTCAACCGCGCATTGTAAGGGTACAGGCCTCTCCCAAACTTTGATTAATTAGAAAATGGATGTCAAAGAACTTCATAAATTGAGTGATGATAGAGCTGAATATTTGTTATTAAGCTCAAGGCATCAATTAATTAAATCTGTACACGATACAATGCAACATCGGTGCAATTTTTGATAGTTTCAGTCTAATGGGAGTTTAAATGAATAATATTTGTATTTTAATTTCAGAAATGCTCGAGCATATTTATTTCATAGAATGCATAACCCGTATTTTGTCTATTGTATATACTTTGCATTAATATAACTTCAAATGTTATTTTCTAAAATAAACGTAACAATTATTTTTGTGATTTTTGTCGAGGAGTGTGCGTAAGGGTTAGCCCTTGCGAGGGACATTTCTGGCAGCGGAAACAAAAAATGAGCCTGGACCGGCAAGGTCGGAAGACTGAAGATCTTGCAATGTTGCACGAAAGGATACGAAGAACGCAACCGCTGCCATATAGTACCGGTAAAAGACGAAAAGGGTGTTTTCGGGCGCCCAAGTTGGCTGGGTAGCCAAAGTGGCCAATACAAATTCTAAAACGGGTAATCAAATAGCTTCTACTATAAAATACTAATTGCATGAAGGACAAGACGATTTCAAACTTGTATTGAAGTGTGTGGCTTAAGGGGAGCGAACTTACCAGGTGTTAGACCACTGTTTTCAGTGTAACATGAATAACGTGTAACTTCCTCAAGTTGGGGAGTCGTGCCCAATGATTTGTCATGCGGGGTTGTGCGATTTGGCCGCACATTACTTTTTGGAGACGACAGCGCCGTTACGCACCGCTAACAGTTTTCTATGGCTGTTTTGGGGCACCCAGTTGAAAGATTTGAGTGCGATATTTACTACATCGGGCAAGAATGCTCACCCAAACTCCCTGGGTCTACCCGCCGAACTTTGTAGCTTTCACAGACCTTGCAAGGACATTTCTCGTCCCGCCAACAAACGAAAACTGCTCTTTTGCTTTTGTTTCATCGTGTTCCTCGGCTGAAAGACTTCAGCACCATCTTTACGAAATTGGCCGAAAAGGCGCTTCCAAACTCTCAGCCAAATTTAGCTACATGTCGTCCTCAAGTGTTTATCTATAATCTATATATTGCACCACATTTTTGTTAACTAGTCATTCTTTGCTTGATAACGATATATGCATGTGTATTGAAACGTAGCCTGTTATTAAAATTAAGAAGTAGTATATCCATGTAAGTGTGTTTATTTGTATGTGATATGATGTACTTATATTCTCTTTCCAATAATGACAAGTCTTTTTCTAGTACCAATCTAATAATGTTCTACCTATATTTGACATGCAAAATGAAGGAATACTCATGTCCTATATCTCTTTCTTGTACAAGTATATGATGGTACCAGACTCATATATTGTATTTCTATTCACCACGCGATATGAGCGGGAGAAGGAGAAATGGGGTTTAACGTCCACTCGACACAAACTAGGTCATTTTGGGACTAACATATGGTTTCAATTTTATTTCAATAATTCGCTTGCGCGTTGGGGTCTTTAGAAGTGAGAGGAAACCGGAGTGCCCGGAGGAAACCCACTAGGTCGAGAAGGCGCCCCTATCTCCATGCCACACACGCTCACACTAGGGATCAAAACCACAGCCGCAAGCCAGAGGTGACCGACCAGCTAGAGGTCGAAGCGCGTCACTCTAGACCGCTAGCCCCCCCCCCCCCCACGCGATATGATGTACTCATATTCTCTATCTAATATGACAAGTGTGTTCCTGGTTACACATTTAGTGTGTGGGGTGGGTCCGTCAGATATATATGTTGATAAAGAAAGGCAGTATTATATGACCAGCGCATTCCGTTTCACTCAAATCTATGCAGGATAATGAAACTCAAGAAGTATTATTATCATTACGAAAATGTCTTCATTTTCTGCGAACTCGTTGAGTCGTTTCTGAGGTTGGTAAACTGCGCATGGCATCTGGATCTTTCATTCTAAATATGGAATACATCTAGAACCTGACTTCAAGACCCAATACTGCCACAATATTTTACTCTAAATATGGAATACATCGTCTAGGAATCGTTTCAATGATTTGCTAGATATAATTGAGTATAAGGTTTCCTGTAGAAATCCCATTGTTAAATTATTGGATTGTGGTACCAAGAATTTCCACCAAATGTAAAACGAATAAAGTTTACGCAAACGCCTTACTAAACAGTCTTCCTCCCGTGTAAAAGTGTGGTTAGTTTGGATGATTCGTATGGCTTTGAGGGTGAAATTGTTTTAAATTCTTGTATGATTGGATTCGGGATGTTTGTCCAGAAAATATACTGTGACCAAATGTGATAAAAATACAGATTTATATTTCGTTTTGCTTTTTTATACGCTCGATGGTCTGTCTGCACTAAATGAAGATCTGACAATTTTAAGTTATAGAGGGAGTACACGTCAGGGGTCAAACGAGCGGCTTCTGACCCTATGACGTCAGACATTTATTAATCAATCAGCGTTGGGTTTTCTAGTGGTTTACCTACAGTTCCGTGCATGGGTTATGTTTAGGCCAAGAACTCGCTGTTTTATTGGCTAATCCCTCAGATCATACCGATCTCGACAATGATAACAATTCTTTCATATCCCAGTGTATTAAAAACAAGTTTAGTCCCGAAATGACCTGGTTGTGTTGAGTGGACGTTAAACCTCATTTCTCTCTCTCTATTAAAAACAAGTAAAATGAAATTTTAAACAATAAAAAAAACGAAACAAAATCAGATCTGTGTTTTAATCAGATTGTCGGCGACTTAAAATCATGGAAAATGTTGCCATAGAAACACCATGACTCACGGTCAAAATGTATTAACATTTTATATTTGACATGTACAGTATTAGTAAGATATCAAAGAAAGCAATTGTTGGTCTGAATATGAGATCGCCGTGTTAGAAAACATTGATGGATTCAGCATTTTGGTGTTTACTTATGTTACTATAACCACGATATCGCTTTAATTGGCTCATTCGAAAGAGGCGCAAAAAGTTGAGGTCTGCTTTACACATTGACGTTTGGAACTTAAAATAAGAGTAGGCTGTAGTTCCTCTGTCCAGGCAAACTGTCCCTCAGAGACCCGCCTGCATTTGCCAAGTCGGTACAGAAAATCAGGACGTTCAACTCCATTTAATTCATTTTTACTGCGACAACTCTGTCTTTTCATAAAGCATGGTTATCTTTCCCTTGATTGTAATAGGACGAACAAACACTTTAATGATGAAAGGAGAACATGATCCACTCCGATTCTCTTCTCAAGACCGCGAATTATAACACTATGTTTTAAAATTACATTTATAGATACAAGAACGTTTTATGTTTTTACCTTATCATAATTCCTGCTTCATGTGTAAATAATAATAAACCATTCCTGTTCACTCCGTTAAAATGGCGAGATAATTATTATTAAAACCGACTAAGCTCTTTGAAATAATAAAACTTTTATCAATCTCTGTGCACATACTGATCAATGGATCAATTCAAGTCCCGGGTTGCGCCTGAGTTAAGGTTGTGTTGTAGTGGTGTATAAATGGTGTTGTTTTTAGTGTCTTAATGTGAGCTCCTCGATTTAGCACTAGCGTTTACAGCAGTGTCTTAACAAGGTTAATATCAATGTTAACACCGGTGGAAAATAAAAAGACACCTACAACACAAGTGTTATATCGTTATAAATGTTACACACTGTTCTTTGCACGATATGGATAGAGAACATGCTAAAAACAAAAGCCATTTTCATACCATCAGGGAACCATAATCCAGAGAGTTATGGTCTGAAATTCAAATATGGACAGGGACTGAGAACTTAGGGGCATAAACATATATTTTAAGTTTCATCAAAATTCGATAAACATTGTGACATCTAGGAGGGTCCACACCTTTCGTATTACGTTCTTGTACGCAATTTGCGTACAAAGAAGGGCCATTTTGTCGGGCAGTTTCGTTTTGATTTTCCCAAAATTTGAATTCAACCTTCATTATGTTTGAATGGTGATACATTTAAACGGTTTTTAAAATCGGATTAAAAATTGTGACCTCTAGAGAATCCAAAAGCTAAAAAAATACTATTTGTCGTACAGTCAGGGGTCATACTCCAGGAAGTTACGGTCTGATATGCGCAAATGGGGAACAGAACCGAGGTCTTTGGGGCATAACCATATATGTTAAGTTTCATCAAAATCTGATGACAATTGTGACTTCTAGAGTGTCCACAACCTTGATGTGATATACTTTTACATTATTTGCGTACATGGAGCCGCCATTTTGTCCGACAGTATTGGTCCAATTTTCACAAAATTTGAACTCAACCGACATTACGATGTAACGGTGATATATTCAGACATTTTTTTTAAATCGGATAATAATTGTGACCTCTAGGGGGACCACAAGCTAAAAACTTGGTTTTTCGCAGATCAGAGGCCCCATAATTCAGAAAGTTGCAATCCGATATGCGCTAATATCGAAGAAAGGAACCATGATCTTTGGGTGATAAACATGCATTTTCAGTTTCATCAAAATCAGATAACAATTGTGAGCTTTAGAGTGCCCACAAGCTCAAAACGTGATTTTTCGTACAATCAGGGGGCCATATAATGCCAATATCGAAAGGAACCGAGAGCTGTGGGAGATAGACCTTTATCCCAAGTTTCGTGAAAATCGTGACCCCCTAGAGTGTCCACAAACAAATTGTCGTCAGACGGGCGTCCTGGGGCGACGGTATAATACGTGGGAGATACGGAAAACAGCAAAAGAAATGTAATTGAGGATAACTAACCGCTTTCATGAAATTCAGTAACTAGAATCTATGTTGAATTTTCGTAGTCTCAGTTGGTCATTATTCAGTCGAAATTTTCTATCTGAAATTTCTCGTAAATCAGCAGACTTGCGACAAACATATCTTTGTCTTACAAACAAAAATTAATTTAAGCCTTAAAACTAAATATAAGTCTTAAAAGAAATTCCCTTCTTGCTGTCTGTTGTTTCACGCCAGTGTTATAATACATGACTTGAACTGCGATTTTTTTAGCCCCTCGGGGTTAGTGATAGAGTTATTTTTTACTAGATAATAACTTTTATCATGTTCTTATTATCTATCAGGTGTTTATGTTATTCGAAATAATATTTCACATAGATCCTTATCTTTATATTTCTTTATATAAATTTGTTTCTTAAATCGGGAAATTGATACCGAAAATATAGATAAATTGAGGGGCTCAGGTATAAGTTAGTGTTTCGGTAACGCGCATACGACACTGGTGTTCATGTTGTGTAAATATATCCTGGTTTAACGCGACCTCAACACCACAGACCATGACTCGGATTGATTTCAAATACAGACGGGTCTGAGGTTGAGTTAGCACAGCGTTACACCAGTGCTACACTGATCTAACTGGTGTTAAACACTACACCACCTTAACCCAGGACTTGAATTAACCTAATGAAGTAAAACTTCAAATACAACCAAACCCACTGTGACGTCTTGAAGGCAATAAAAAATTTTCAAAATTAAGATGCCGATGCAATTCCAATTATTCAGTATAAGGCATTGTGGTATACACATTACATTCATTTAGCCTGTTGTCATAGCTACATGAATATCCCAGTTCTTCACTCTGATGGTTGTTAGACCTTGTTGGCAATGTGGTATAGATATTACATTCATTTAACCCTCTGTCGTCACGTGTACTGGGTGACTGTGCTTCTTCTTGTTCTTCACTGGGATGATTGTCAGATCTTCTTGGCATACCAACGCATTTTTTATATTTTAGAATGGCGATTGCTAGGATTAGAATCAGGACAATACCAATAACTACAACAATACCTACCATCGCAAATGTGGAAACAGGTGGTGTCGTTACTAAAAATAGAATATAGAGTTCATTAGTATATATTAAACTGTTACTAATATTCAAACGTTCTTCGTGTGATCTACAATACAGATTATATTAGAAACTGACGAAGACCCTTTTCCATTGAATTAAATGTCAAGCGCCTGTGCCTTTCAAGCAATACGGGGGATTGGGATGGCCTAGTAGTCTAGAGTGCCGCGCTTCGACCTCTAGCTGGCCGGTCACCTCTGGCTTGCGGCTATGTTTTCGATCCCAGGTGTGAACGTATGTGGCATGGAGATAGGGGCGCCTTCTCAACCTCGTGGTTTCCTCCGGGAACTACGGTTTCCTCCCACGGCTACAAGACCCCTACGCGCAAGCGAATTATTGAAATAAAATTGAAACCGTATGTTAGTCCCAAAATGACCTAGTTTGTGTCGAAAGGACGTTTAACCCCATTTCTCTCTCTCTCTTTCAAGCAATACATAATGTAACAAAATGAAAAGGGGTTTTATCCTGGTCTGTCGCGCTAATGCAGACGGGCATCAACATACAGTGTGCTATGGGGAAACTTTGCCCTCACAGTGAAGTTATGGCCTACTTTATATCAAATTGCAACTGCCGTGGATTCTTATATGTGCAGGCCAATATATATATACACATGACCTTGATTGTTTTTGTTTGATTCCAACGACTATAGTTTTACCCATGCCAAATCCCCTTCTCAGTCATCATGAACTGAGCATAGGCGCTTGGGCTCGATGACACGACAGTTAAGGGGGGGGGGGCAGATTCCGAAATGCCCGATAAAAATTCGAGTCACAGACGGCCTATCCAAACTTCTGCGGGGGCACAGCTTATTATTGGGGGAAAGTCCCCCCCCTCCCCTCCTCCCAGAAAATTTTGGAAAATTTGATAGCCACAAACACGTCTTGCTGCTATTCCAGCCCGTGAAGACAGCAACATCAAATGAAAGTGGTCTAATATAGTCTAACAAAGATGGCTGACTCCAATACCAATCAACCAGTCAATCGTTTAAATTTAACAACCGCAAATGCGTTTGTCTGTTTCGCTAGCCCAACAATCCAAATATAAATCGATGGTCTAAAAATATCGCACTAAGTAGAGTGGCTCCAGACAAAATATTTAATCCATAGTCAATCCAGTACAAATTCGTGGAATTCAATTAAAAGAAAAGTAAAATTAGTGTTTTATTAGATATCGGGCACTTTATTTTTCTCACTTAACCCATCCACCGAAAAGTCAGATTGCCCGAAAGTTAGCGGGACACCTGCCCCTCCACATTCCCCCACCCCCTGGCTCGTACGCCTATGGGACTGGGCAACCACGTGACATAACAGGTTGAAATGAGAGAGACATCATAAAGTTATTCAGACCAAAAACGCAACAGCCTACCTGTTGGTACTGGTAATACAACTTCCTGGTCGGATATTACAACTTTCTGGTCGGGTAATACAACTTTCTGTGGTATCAATGGGCATACATAAAGCCATAGTTCGCCTGGTAGAATTTTGGGCGTCTTAGGAATCAATTCATAAATAATGCCAGTTTTCATATCAAATTTTAAAACACTGAAATGTAAAATATTTTTTATATATATGACGTCATCAATAAAGTATACGCAATTAAGGGTTCTCACATAAGTACTGTCATAGTGTATCTTTGTATATATTTTATTATATGATTTATGTTAATCTAGTAATTAGCCATTGTCCGAATTGATATCTCACTAATGTTTCAAGTCTTTTAACTATTTGATTTTAAATTTAATGTAACGATATATATTACGTAATTATAGTTAACCCGCGTTCTTGCTATGTCCATATCTTCTTCTGTATTTAAGCATCTGTTTCCTATTAGCAATTTAACATCTTATCAAATATCATTATATAATTATTTTAATCCTAAGCTTGTATATATGTTCTATATTCTACTGTAACTTTAGTCTGGTGACCGGCTCGCCCTAGTGATACCTATCTCGTTATTGTGACTGTTAGCCAGTTTTGGACACTCGTTTATTAAAAGTACAATTTTAACTTTTTATCTGAGTTTACGTCGTTGGTGTTGAAATAAGCTACAACCCCCAGAAACAACACTTCGGCAGTACCAATCAACACACATTACGACCCTGTTCGTTTTCAAAACTGAGATCTTAAGGTCTACCATTGAATAATGTCGCTTGATTTCGTTGACACGCTTATACGTGACATTGAGTCGATTCGTATGTTACACCCGAACTAACCTAATTTAAGTGGAAGTTTCACAGCCCCCATTCCCACTCCCCCGCTCTCTCTCGCTCTCTCTCTCTCTCAAAAATCTTACCACCACAACTTAGTTTAGGCCACATACAAGACTCTGACCACCAAGTCTTAGTTTAACGGTTATGCGCATTTAGCAAATAGTTACACACCCACATAACACATGTTTCAAACCAGCGCGATCCCACTAGCAAAATGAATAAATTACTAACTGCTTGGGTTCTAGACAGAGGATATACATATTTCCATGAACTATTTCAATATCTTCTTTATGACACTTGGAATGAATGTCATCTAGTATCGATGATGTAATTGCAATATTTGGCAGCGATTCAATCTCCACGCCATCCAGGTTGGCCAGATACAGCCCATCAATTGAAAAACACACCATACCATTATCTGTTATTAAAACAGTGAAATAGTCAACAAATTAGAAATACACTAAGAGACAAAAACATTGTTACATCCTATAACCGTAAACCGCCTTACTCATTCTTGTGAAATTGAGAGTTAAGGGATTCAAAGTAATTATGTGGTTAGTTTATCTGAAATCCATGAACACTTTTAACTCATTTACAATTTCATAATACATAAAATAACTGAAATGGAGTTTAACGTCCTAAAGATCTTCACCGCCTCTGCTAATAAAGCCGACGTGTGCGATACAGTATGCTATTGGAAACATTTTGCCTGAAAGTAAGCACTATGGACCACTCTTATATCGAATTCTGGTACGTGTAATCCAATGTGTATATAATTATATAATGATATTTGATAAGATGTTAAATTGCTAATAGGAAACAGATGCTTAAATACAGAAGAAGATATGGACATAGCAAGAACGCGGGTTAACTATAATTACGTAATATATATCGTTACATTAAATTTAAAATCAAATAGTTAAAAGACTTGAAACATTAGTGAGATATCAATTCGGACAATGGCCAATTACTAGATTAACATAAATCATATAATAAAATATATACAAAGATACACTATGACAGTACTTATGTGAGACCCCTTAATTGCGTATACTTTATTGATGACGTCATATATACAAAAAATATTTTACATTTCAGTGTTTTAAAATTTGATATGAAAACTGGCATTATTTATGAATTGATTCCTAAGACGCCCAAAATTCTACCAGGCGAACTATGGCTTTATGTATGCCCATTGATACCACCGAAAGTTGTATTACTCGACCAGAAAGTTGTAATATCCGACCAGGAAGTTGTATTACCAGTACCAACAGGTAAGCTGTTGCGTTTTTGGTCTGAATAACTTTATGATGTCCCGTCACATTTTTTGTTCCATCCCTGGGATCTACTTTGAAGCAGTCGTCAACACGAGACCACAGCTAACTTACTGTTATATAGGAGTCGTAATAGCCCAGTAAGGTGTTGTCTCGCTAACCTTGAGGTCCCGTGTTCGTTCCTGTGGTTGGCCAAGAAAGATAGTATATGACGTTAAACCCCATTTCATTTCATTTACTGCTAGATACGTTGTGCTAGTAAAATTTGCGAATAACCGTTTTCATTAGAGTGAGAGAGAGAAAAATGGGGTTGAACGTCCACTCGACACAAACTGGGTCATTTCGGGAATAACATATGGTTTAATTTTATTTCAATAATTCGCTTGCGCGTAGGGGTCTTTAGCATAGCAGTGGGAGGAAACCACAGTGCCAGGAGGAGAGAGTGAGAGTGAGAAATGGGGTTTAACGTCCACTCGACACAAACTAGGTCATTTTGGGACTAACACATGGTTTCAATTTCATTTCAATAATTCGCTTGCGCGTAGGGGTCTTTAGCAGCGGGAGGAAACCGGAGTGACCGGAGGAAACCCACGAGGTTGAGAAGGCGCCCCTACCTCCATGTCACATACGCTCACACCAGCCGCAAGCCAGAGGTGACCGGCCTTCTAGAGGTCGAAGTGCGGCACTCTAGACCACTAGGCCATCCCAACCCCTAGTTGGAATTCGATATAAGAGTAGGCCGTAGCGCCGCTGCCCGGGCAAAATTTCCCTCATAGCACATTGTATTGCGTATGCCCGTCTTCTATTAGCCCAGGTTAGGTAGGACGTTAAACCCCATTTCATTTCATTTCATTTCACAGGCTCATGGCCGCCTCCATTTGGCCAGTCGAAGCAGAACCGAAAGGCGTGGACCTCATTTCTGTTAAAAGACCTCCTGGTTAGCGAGCCAATGTCTTACTGACTGAGCCACTGTGAGTGCGATGCCCCCCCCATCGAATACCCAAAACTTATCTAAAAGACTTAAAACGTACCTAAAAGACCTACAACGTACCTAAAATACTAAAATCTGCACAGTTTTCTCCAAGTGCTGTAACATCTATGCCATTAATGTCTGTCCTATACAAATTAAACAATGTAGACCAGTACACTCTGAAATCATAAAGTAAAACTGTATTGTATAGTTTGTTAAAGGACATGAATGCCAGATATATAAATCCTAAACAGCCGAGCCCCAAAGCACAGTAAGTCATTTACAAGATTACACCTTGGTAATAGTTTCAGATGTGCGAAAGGAAAATCACTCAAACCTACCTATACCCACCCCCATATAAATGCCATGATAAGAGTGTGAGAGAGGGATGGGGGGGGGTAACGTTCAAGCGACACAAACTTTATTAAAACCAACCCTATCGAATCATTCCCACCGGAGCAGACGTTTAACCCCATTTAATTTCATTCCTTTGTTATCCGGTTTATGTAACACTACAGATAACAGACGATCAGCATAGTTGATAGCTCTTTATTGAGAACATGGAATAGACATAGATCGGAAGGAGCTCTATTCAAGTCTGACTTATTGTCAGTAAACTCTGGCTTATAAAGCATACAATCAATTAAGAAAAATGATACACGAGCGATGAACATATTTGGAACATATTTGGTATTGTTTATTTATGAGATTACATTATCTGTAACTGCACTGCATATTTCCTTTGGAGTCACGAAGTTCTGCCGAGTGTTAAACACATAGATCATGTGTAGCTTATAAAGAACATATTGTATAAAAAAGATGTTTAATGAGATCCGTGTCTTTTGTCAAAACGAGCAGAGGTCATTCGTGTGAAGCCCGTAAATAACATATTGAACACATTAGATGTTTTAATAAGTCCGTGCCTAGCAGAAGTTGTATAGAGTTGAAAACGTCAAATATAATATAATATCAAATCTAGCAAAGTTCTATGTATAGATCACTTTGTCACGTTTATTATATAACATCTTGAGCTCGTTTATACGACAGTTGTGCGTATAGAAATTGTAACGGAGAGAAATGTAAATTAAGGCGTAAAACTCCATTTCATTTTCTTTATAACAAAAAAAATTACCTTCTACTGGACCGCTTGTCGTGAACGCTAATATGAATTACAAATTCATCTTCATTTATCCCAATAGTAGAAATAATATAGTGTTACTATAATGCTGTGTTTAAGAACGAAATTTAACTCCGTTTGGTGTCACAGGTTGCCAGTTTCTTGATCGACGCTAATAGATCCAATTGAGCGATCACTAACCAGACGTAAAACCCTATATTATACCAGTGACAAATGCAAATATTATGGAATGTCAAAGGGTATTACCTTTTTCTAGACCCCTTGCCATGTATTTCTATACCAAATATAAATTCATGATTTCGCCTGGTAGTAGTTATGATCGTGCTGCTATAATTGTTTGCGTAAGAAAGAAATCCAATTCTTTTTGGTGAAGCGTAGTAGACGTTTCCAGTTTCTTGGTCGACGCTTATAGCTTGAATTGCGGAGTCAGCTAATATTAAAGAGAAAAATAATTTTAATTTTCGAAATAACTTCACGAATAGACGCCTGTCCTTGCCAGACACTCCATCATGCACGACTGACAAGGACAAGCCACGTCGGAAGATCCCGATGAACTGTCTCAAACAAAGCAGGGATCGAAAACGAGACCTCCAGTCTAGCGAGCCAGCGCCTTACCCGCTTAGCCACCGTGGGTTTCCATGTCTGAGCATATTCCGTTGCAGGAAGTGGTCAACCCCCCAAATGTTACTACAAGAGGATTCTCAATTGATTCTGGTAGACTTCATTGTACTTTTCAATCAGGGGCCATAATCAAGAAAGTTAAGGTCTGAAATACGCAAATATCAAAAGAGACTGAGGCTTTTGGTATATACAGATATGTTTTAGTTTCATCAAAATTGGATAAAAAAATGGGCCCCTAGAGGGTCCATAGCCTTTGAATTACAAAATAGCATACACAAAGCGCGGCCATTTTGTCAGGCAGTTTCATTTCGATTTTTCCGAAATTCCAATTTAGCCCACATTATGATGGAATGGTGATATATCTAAACGGTTTTTAAAACCGGAAAAAAAAATTGTGACCTATAGAGAATCCACATAATCAACCTCCATTTAGGAGATTAACACTCCCTGTTTCGCTTTTCAAGATTGTTGTTATTGTCCAATAGACATGTCCTGATATCATTAGGACGCAAGACGCTATTTTGGATTTTATAAGAAATAATTAAAACAGAGTGGTGATATTGTCTAATAGACCAGTCAAATCGTGAGATTTACCCTTAAGCATGTTACAATACGGCGTAACAGTGATATAATCAAACGATTTTTTTAAATCGGATAATAATTGTGACCACAAGCTAAATAAAGCGATTTTATGTACTATCAGGGGGCCATACTTCAGGAGGTTACAATCCGATATGCGAAACTATCGAAAGTAACCAATATCTTTGGGTTATAAACACGCATTTCAAGTTTCATCAAAATCGGATTAAAATTGTGACCCCTATTCCGGGTCCACAACCTTGTTATACCATATTATTTACACTATTCGCGTACAAGCAGCGACCATTTTGTCCGACAATTTTGGTCCGATTTTCACGAAATTCAAACTCAACATTCCTTACCGTGTAACTGTGATATATTAAAATGTATTTTTTTTAAATCAGATTAAAATTGTGACCCCTGGAGGGACCACAAGCCAACAACGTGAATTTTCTTTCAATCAGGGTCCATAATTCAGGAAGTTGTGATCCGATATGCGCGAATATTGAAAGGAACCAAAATCTTTGGGTTATAAAGATGTATTTCAAGTTTAATCACAATCAGATCAAAACTTTTACCCCTAGAGTGTCCACAAGCTGAGAATGCGATTTTTGTACAATCAGGGGCGATAATCCATGAAGTTACGGTCCGATACATTCCAATATCGAAAGGAACTGATATCTTTGAAATCGAATAAAAATTGTGACCTGTAGAGTGTCCCCAAACAAATTGTGGACGGACGTCTGATTGAACAAAGCGGGGCGACGGCATAATACGTCCACATGAAAACGTGGGCGTATAATAAAAATCAAATAAATTTATTAGCTTTATCATTACCTTTATGCGATATGGTTTTTATATCACCACTGCGCTGATCCATGCGCATAACCTTGATGACGTTTTCATTTGTCTCTGTATGTTTTGTATAGTATAAAAAATGTCTGTCATAATCACATGCCATATATTCTGCTGTAAAAATATAAGCCAGTCATTGTCAATTGCAGAAATTTATCTAATCGCGAAACAGTTATTTCTACAGTGTATCCCATTATAGTCATAGACCACAGACGCCTGGACCTTGTTTAAACATACATTATGCAAGAAAAAAAAAATCTGCTTATTGTATGTCTTTCTTTAGGCCTGAAATGTTATAAAAACTATTAGTTTTAGACATTAATTAACTTATCCAGGCCATACTTAACTCTTGATGTCAAAGGTAGCCTGTGATATTTGTTGGATTGTAGTTCTATACGCTGCAAAATTTTCCTGTGTGATTAACTATTAAATGGATAACCGAGACTACTAGTTTTGTCTTAACTTTAGTAATGATGATCGAGGCTCTAGTATTTAACTATTATAGTGAGAACTGCCAACCCGTTATCTTTAATCAATGAATGTTGTTGACGAAAATTGTTTGAATGGCATTTAGTGAGGAACTAGAGTATACAGGTCACAATTCTATGGAATACAATTACTACTTGGCAATGAGAGAGAGAGAGAGAGGGTGAACTTCCACTCCTTACAAACTGTGTCATTTCGGGACTAACATATGGTTCAACTTGCGCATAAGTATCTCTATCAGTAGAAAGAACCCGGTGGACCCGGAGAAGACGTACTAGGTTTGACAGGCGACCATACACCTAATCACTTACAACCACGGCAGACCTTACGAGGCAACACGCACGCGGTAACCATTCGGCCATTCAATCCCCTATCAAATATAAATGGACAATATATATATATCTGAAAAAAAAAAAAAAAAGATGCAAGGGGGATCACGTGACTAAGTGGGTAAGACGCTGGCTCGCTAGCCTGCAGGTCGGGTGTTTGATCCCTGCATTGGTCGAGAAAGCACATCTCGATTTTCCGGCGTGGTTTCCCCATGTCAGTGATGCAGAACAGAGGGCTTGACACATTGGCGTGCACGTAAAAGATCCCTTGGCAGTTGCCTGGGCAAAATCCCCCCTCATAGCACACTGTATGGCGTATGCCCATCTTTCATAAGCCCATGTTAGGTGCAGAAGAGTAGGACGTTAACCCTATTTCATTTTCTATTTCGTTTCGTTTTTTATAGTTCCAAATTTCGTTTCACTTGTCTTTACTACACTAGAATCTGGAGGAGTTGTTACATAAATCGTGTTCTGATGTGATCAATTGTGTTCAAGGAGTATACTGTGAATATAATATTTTGTGTTAGAGACGTATACTTATTTTCCACATCCTAATAAGAGTTAAACCGGATTGAAACTTTTCTTTATAATATTTATTATACAGGGGGGGGGGGCAAGTTGATAGCGTGCCTGCGCTGTAACATACGGCCTTTGAGTCCGTGGTCTCGAATCTTCGGTCGTACGTGGCAAGGAGTATGGTCGCCTGTCCAACCTCGTGGGTTTTCTCCGGGTACCCATGTACTCCCACTGTGAAGAGCCCTACGCGCAAGGGAATTATTGAAATAAAATTAAACCATATGTTTGTCCCGAAATTACCTAGTTTGTGTCGTGTCGACGTTAAACCCCATTTCTCTCTCTCTCGCTTGAAATATACTGTAATGTGACCAAAAGAATATTATATTTTATGTTCAAGAAGTATACTGTATTTAAATGAGTGAAATAGCTATGGACATGCATAAACTTTCCGTTAAAGCTCAGATCAATGTTTTGACATTTAATGGTTCCTAAGTGATTCTTTGTTTGATCCTTTAATTGAACGAATGAGTGACAGAACAATAGGACTCATTGATGTGTACCTTTCTCCACAATTGTCCTTGTCTGTCTGGTCCTCGTGTTATACCGATAGATATTATCGTTGCCAGTTAACAGGAACAGTACTTCTCCTGAAATTCAATTGTACATAATGCAGCGTTAGGTGAAGCGGAAAGTTAAAGTGTATATGGTACAGGGCAGGTGAAGCGAGATGCTAAGGTGTATGTGGGATGGGGCGTGACAGATGACGCGTGATGCTAAGGTGTATGTGGGATGGGGCGTGACAGATGACGCGTGATGCTAAGGTGTATGTGGGATGGGGAGTGAGAGATGAAGCGAGGTGCTTAGGTGTATGTGGAATGGGGTTGGGCAGGTAAAGCGAGATGCTAAGGTGTATGTGGGATGGGGCGTGGCAGATGAAGCGTGATGCTAAAGTGTATGTGGGATGGGGCGTGGCAGGTAAAGCGTGATGCTAAGGTGTATGTGGGATGGGGCGTGGCAGATGAAGCGTGATGCTAAGGTGTATGTGGGATTGGGCGTGGCAGATGAAGCGAGATGATAAGGTGTGTGTGGAATGGGCCGGGGCAGGTAAAGCGAGATGATAAGGTGTGTGTGGAATGGGCCGGGGCAGATGTTAAGATGTATATGGGATGGGACAGGGCAGGTGAAGCGAGGGGTTAAAGTGTATATGGGATGTGGTGGGGCAGGTGAAGCGAGATGATAAGATGTATACGGGATGGAGCGGGGAATGTGAAGCGGGATGCTAAGGTGTATATATAGGATGGGGCAGGGCAAATGAAGCGACGTGTAAAGGTGTATGTGGGTTTTGGCAGGTCAGAGTCAACAGGTAGCAGGTCCTTTAATTCAAATGTGATTTGAAATATCCATAGATACAGAATGCGCTAATATATTATGACACAGCTCGTTAAACAGGTTGACAGAGCAGCCTAGATCGTTGAAAGTTCTATTCGAGAATTTAGCATCCAAAGTTTCTATTGAAGAAGGGCATACTTAATACTCCGATCACAGTTGCTCGGTAAGGCATGCACAACCTTTATCTACCTCGATCAGCTACTGTATGTTAAACAATAAGCTTACTATAGTGAAATATGCCCCGGGAATCAAATCGGGGCGGACTGGCAGTCAATGGAAAATAAAATAAGTTGATGAATGTAAAAGTGTCAAAAAGAGATCTTTAACAGTTTCTGAGATATGCTATAGACTACTAGTTACATATCAACAATTTAAAAATCATTCAACAGAAAAATTTGTTTCCATGAAAACACAAAAAAATATTAAATTAGCTAAAGGGCACAACTATTATATTAGATTAATATTATACAACGGCTCGTGAAGATATCTTAAATGATTTATGAAATATTCCACAGAAACAAAATTGAACATCAAAAACTAAGTTAAATTTGTTTCCACAAAACGCAAGTCTCAAGTCTCCCCTGAATTTCATCCCAATCGGGTGTTTAGTCCTGACTAAGGGCTGGCCAGTGCATAACGTTGCCACCGTTCTGCTGTCGAAAGTCCCGAGTAACTCTGGTGGTGTGGGCACGGGCGTTGTCATGCTGGAAAACATTGCTTCGATGACGTGCGAAATGTGGTATGCTGTGATGCCGCCTCCTAGCCCTTAGCCAACATTTTGGAACAACACTCTCTGGTTCCGGTTGATTCTACCATTATTCCTTGGAACTCCCCGTGAGTCTCGTTCCATGACACATTAGTCAGAGAAGCGTTGATACGCAATACCGTCTCCCATCTGTGAAAAGAACAGTTCGCCATTGCCTGTGACGCCAGTTCTGGTGTTGTTAAGCAATCAGCAGACGTTCACGTCGATAGGGAGGGGTGAGGATCGGCCACGGTTAGGTCTACGGCAATGGTGAGATGTCGGCGCACTGTATCGGTACGGGTGGTCTTTTGTGTGTTCCCACTGTCTGACGCGCTGTCTCAGACGCCGGTGTGAAGGGATTCTTGTCGTCTTGTGATAACCATTGGTCTACCCCTTTGGGGGACGACCATCCCGGTGTTGGTGGCCTGAAAGCATTGTTGAAGCCTGTAGATGGCTCGAACAGTACAGTACAGGTTGATGTGTGTACAAACTTGCAAAAAAGATATCTGAACGGTATGCCCCAGTAACAAACTAGGAAAGGACGGACGGACTCAATTCCAATATCAATTCCGAACTTCGTTAGGCGCAGGATAAAAATAGCATAATGAGTTGCCTACCTGTTACTAACATTGCATTAAAAATACAGAAAATCAGTAAACGTCGAAACCACTTCATCTCTGGACATCGAATGACAATCTGTGATGTAGTTATTATTAATTTCAAACAAATATTAATGATCATCTGACACGGGTGACATGAAATGAGGAGATTTTAATATCCAAATCTATCATTAATACCTGATACTGCTGAATGCGAATAGGTTTCTGTTTTAAGATATTTGAACTGTTATAAAATATAGTGGATGTTTTCATTTTTAACATTAAAATTCTTGTTTTATGAAGGTTAGATATTAATAAAGTAAATGTAACAAGATCAGTATATAGTAGTTATTTTTCATTTGTAATATATTAATAGTATTCCTTGGTCTTCGGCAGATGATTATTGTGAGTAACTATATGGCAATTAGAAAAAGGGGCGCCTTATTTGATTTTTTAACGTTAAGAGAAGAACCTCTCGTGTGTCGTAGTCTTATACATTGAAAGGAACACCATTTCCACCCTATGTACTAAATATTTCCTGTGGGTTTATGGCACAGGTGGAATGTCTTAAACAATAACCAGATACGGCTATAGGCTAATTAATTAAAGATGATTTGTTAATGAGATGAAACTTTTCACTGTCAGTAAGTATAGAAGAATAACAATGAGCTTTAAAGTTAATAATTACTATAGGTGATAAGTAGTGATTAATACTGATAACAAAAACGTTTTTTATAGCGGAGGCGCTGAAGGCGCTAGCTTCCTCGCGAAAAAAATCAAAGAAGTTGAAAAAATGGAACGGGAGTAACATGCTAAAACCGATGAGAAAAATGAAAATGTAGTCTAGTTAGAGAGGGCCCTAAAGCAGACACAAAGGCCCATCTGACCAATAGAAAGGGCCCTCGAGTCCGAGTTCGTCGTTTTCTATACACCGTTATTGAATCAACTACTGAATGGGGGTGAGGGTACAGCCATTGCATTGGCATGAAAATCCCGCGAAAGAGGGCCCTCAAAATAGTATAGCCTCCGTAATGATGAACCTTAAAACGCTCCTGACTGATAATGGGGCAGATTAAGTCCTATTGTTAATAGTTTATTCTGTTAAAAATAAATACATTAAGAATTAATACAGGTGTATTCCCAATGAAGTAAATACAAGTTTAATTTTAAATAAATTGAAGGGTATATGGTTAAGATATGATCACATCCAATTAAAATAAATATTATTCATTAAGGGTAATGTAAACACATTATTAGTGGTCTAATTGAGTAAATACAGTGGTCGGTGGCTGGAAATAATCTATTTAATCCAATTAAAGTCGTGCCAGTTGAGGTAATTCCCGTATGCAAGAATATGTGGTTCTGGAGCGGAGTTTGCAGCAGAAGTGTTAAATTAACGGGTCATTTACATTGGTAGAAACAGAACAATTCTTAGCAGGACATGAAATTATGCAGTGTTAGAAACAATGAACATATTGACATTGAAACAGTGTTTTTCATTGTGATGGAACGTATAACCGAGTATTTATATTAACCGTGAATTAGTTAACTTATATTATTGTAGCATGTTTGTGTAGGATAAAGCACGAGACTGGGGTTATGCTGGGGAAAGAAAGACTGAAGAAAACAACCCGATAAAAAGAAAAACCGAGGCCGATAGGCCGAGGTTTTTCTTTTGAGGGTTTTTTCTGAAGTCTTTCTTCCCCAGCATAACCGAAGTCGAGGACTTTATCTTGCTTATAAACCGTTTATGTTTACATGTAAAATGATGAAATAAGTAAAATACGAGTATAATGTGGAAAATTAAAATACATATGTTCGGTTATACTTCAACACCATTATTTTATTGGTGTAAATATGTTGGCGGTATAAATTAATTTTTGTTTTGTAATAAACATTTTGTTAAGCGTAGAAGGGCAATAATATATAACACCAATATTAAATCCAAATAGAATATTCCCTGTGTCACATCGTCTGCAGTGACTGGTGTTGAATATAGATCAAGAAACAAGTTGTTGATTGGTTCAAAGTTGCACGTGCAAATCACAGTCGACCTTTTCATGACATTAGTTTGGCTGGCGTGGACAGTAGGAGTAGACAAACAGCAGATATGTGAACAAACAGGTAAAATTTTTTTGATTTATTTATATACATGTATATAAAATAAATATTGACTAGTAATACTGTGGTAGAGTGATTTTATTTAGTTTCTGGGTATTTTAATATGATCACAATACTAATGTAATTTTAAGTAATATGTCACGCATCAATGCATCTTTAAACTATCCTGTTCTGTACACTCTTCTTAGGTAACCAGTGAGTTCGAGTTCATCTTCTGCTCACTGGGATTTAATTTTCACCTTTGACCCAAAGGTTTCTTGGATTTGTATTTCCTATCTCCTTGGTCACTTAGTTATAGAATCTTGTGGTGTAAGGTTGAATGTTTCATTCAACCTTGGTAGTGATTTTATATTTAAAGTTTCTATAGTTATAATAATAGTTTCATTTATTTGCATCAATCGTGTGTATTGGCGGAATTATTGAGTACAGATTTGTAATTTACAGTTTAAAGGTATGTGTTGCTAGTTGTTTTATCAGTTTTATATCTATTTCATTTGTCTTTGTTATAATGGCGGACATATTGGTTTTAAGTAAAAGTTGTCAAATAAGTTTAAGTTAATCTGGTTTTTATAAATTACTTTCTACAAATACATTGCATACATTTAATAATAATAACGCTATTTAAAGCATTTCGCTTTAATAATATATTTAATTTACATTATCCCATATTTTATTACAGAGAGCTGTAAGGTACTTCACTTTGTTCCAGACTCTGGTTACTTTATTAAAAACCCCTTCATGGGTAAGAACGTATTATTTATTATTAGTAAGATTAATTAGATTATGCCTGTATATTTCATACTGGTTAGCAGGAGGTAGTTTCCCTTTAAGGTATTTATATAGATTAAGTATATATATAAGTAATATTGAGAATATAGATTTTAGTGTTAATATGTAATATATTATTTTAATAACTATGAATGAATTGGTTTTATACGCTATGTTTGATTATGTTATTTATACTGTAATTGTATAATTTCAGGGTTTTTATTGTATAGTAATAAATTGCTGTTTTACTGAACCCTTGGTGTGGTTATTTTCCTCGTAATTTGACCCCCTACAACATTTGGAGCCCGATAAGGGACTACAGTATTTGGAGCCTTCAAAGCGGTACTACGTCTGGAGTCCAGTAATGGTTTATGGTATTTTAAACAGTGATGATGTGAATTGATTCTTCTAAACAGTGAGCTCACACGCGTGCGCGTTCGCGGGATCCTCCAGTTCAACAGATAGTGGCAGTGCAGTGACATTAACTTTATTTGTGTGTGTTTATTTCTGTGTTGTGTTTCATATTTGGATTAATATAAGGATATCTATATAAGGTTCGTTAAAATCTATTTAATTTTCATATGTATTGATATGTGAATTATCTCCCTTACAAGTTACAATAAGCTTATCATTATATATATTTATTAACTTAAGTAAATTTAGGTTTATTAGGTAATTTCTATATAAATTAGTTTATTATCAACAATATTTTCTGATAGGTAGCCTATTCAGTAATCCTATAGTATTTGCATTAAGTCCTATTTACTGGAAATTAGATTTAGAGCATTTGAAATTTTGTGCCATTAAAACTTCAGCCATTTTTGTTTACATTTTCAACTTCCTGTTGATATATATATTTATAGCAACTTCCTTTTAACCTACATTAGTCACTTCCTGTTAACCTACATTTATCAACTTCCTGTTTACCCATTGCATTCACTTCCTGTAAGTTTGCATACCTTTTTTTTAAAAAACACAACAACATTCTACATTTACATTAGGAAATAAACATTAGTACACATTACAAACATAACATAAATTTATACCGTACTTATAAATTGGTGTTTGAAATTTAGTGTTTGTTTTCAGAATTCATTTTTGTTTTTCAGAATTAGTATTTTTCATTTTCAGACTTTGTAAATTTAACTTTACTTCGGTCTTTACTTTCAATTTGTGGATTTTGATTTTCAGATTTTGGATTTTGATTTTTTGAATTTGGACTTTGAAAATTTTTCGTATTTGAACTTGTGTTTGAGTTGAAAGGGTTTGTTCATATTTGAGTTGATAGTGAATTGAAAGTTTTTGTGTATTGAAGTTTGGACTTGAGTTTGTGGGTATTTACTTTCAACATTGATCGTTCAGCATTCATGTTTTGTTGATATATTTCTTCATTGCCTATATTGTTTCGACTTTTCATTTTGTTCTTGTACATTTGAAAAGTATATATTCTACTCTGATCTTTATTTTTTCCGTCTTCATTTCCGTCTTATACCACTGCACTTAACCACTAACTAACAACCTGCACTTAAAACATTTATTAAATATTATATGAGGGTTGGGTTTGAACTTTGATATAATTGTTGAATAGTTTTGTGAATTGATTGTGGGATTTACTTGTCAGTTTGGTATTTCGAATTTTGTTTCGAAATTTATATCAGTTTATACTGTTTTGATTTGATTGTATTTTGTTTGCTCCTAGTTGGTCGTTTGATTATCAACTAAGGTATTTTACAGATTATTATTTGTGGACGTATCTAGCATTAGTGTTTATTTGGTTCCTGATTTCAACGTAATAGTATACTTCATACTACGTCTTCAGCGAACAACAACTTAGTGTATTTTATTGTTGGATTGCGTGCGTTTTCTTATTTTTAGCTTTACACTGTGATTATTTTGTGCGTTTTTCTTCAAGATGGCAACCGGTGGATCACACGACAACCCTGATAGCACCTTGTCAGAGGAAGAGAAACAGAATTTGATAGATGCGTTTTCTGATATGGGCGTTAAACCCAAGACAGATTCGCCAGAACAACTAATTGACTGGATGTACGGCTATCTCAAGTCTAAGGGGAAGATAAAAGATGAACCATCTGCAGATCTACATTCATCGACCACCACAGAAAATGTTTCTGCTCCACCACCAACAGCACCACCAGTTGACAAATTTCGTTTTGTGCCACAACTTCCTCGGGTATCTACCTTTTCAGGTGATCCGGCTAGCAAAGGAGATACATCGTTTGACTTGTGGAGATTTGAGGTGATAAGTCTTTTGAAAGATCGTCAACACAGTCCAGATTCCATCAAGATGGCTGTTACGAAGTCACTGAAAGGTGAGGCAGCTAGAGTGGCTATGCGTTTGGGCCACAGTGTCACCACAAGAACTTTAGTTGACAAACTTGAAGGCAGATTTGGGGATGTTCAGCAAGGCCAGTGTTTGCTGTCCCAGTTTTATTCAACCAGCCAAGCACAAGATGAAACTGTTTCAAAGTGGGCCTGCAGAATTGAGGATCTTCTTGACAGAGCCAGAGAAGAGGGTGAAGTTGACATGGATACATTTGATTCGAAACTTCGTGCAAAGTTTTGGAGTGGACTTCATCAAGATTTAAAAGACAGGTCAGCTCATAAATACGACCGTATTAATGATTTCGAAGATCTTCTAAAGGAAGTGCGTCGGATAGAGCGAGATACTGTCATAGCCTCGTCACCTACACCTAAATCTGCTCAAAGATCTCACATGAAGATGGTACAGCCACCAGCAGAAGATGATTTAAGAACATTAGTAGTTAGCTTGACAGCATCCGTACAATCATTGCAGAGGGAAATGAAAGAAATGAAAAGGGAAAAGGAAAGTCAACCAACATCGTTCTTTTCACCATCACAGATGTCGACACCAAGACCTTCTTCACGTCATCAATCTGGGCCTGTTTCAAAACAGCGTCAGAAGTCTTCACCTGTAGCTGACAATTACAGATGTCATCGATGTGGAGAATGGGGCCATATCGCTTTGGGTTGCCGAATGATGTTGCCTGATTTAAACTAGAAGATGTCTCTGTCGAGGGACAGCCAGATGACATGCATATTTCAAGTCCCAAGAATGTTACTGGACACAGTAACACCACAGTCATTATGTTAAATAATCAAGTATGTTCCGGGTTATTGGATACAGGATCCACCATTTCTACAGTGTGCCTGTCATTTTTTGAGAAACACCTGAAGTCAGAGGACTGTTATTTAACTCCACTTGAACAGCTAATAGTGATAGAAGGTGCAGGAGGACATACTTTGCCATATTTAGGATGTATTTCTGTTGCAATACAGGTACCTAGTTTAAAGTCAAAGACCATCGATTGTTTATTCCTTGTGGTTCCTGATACACCATTCCACATCAATACACCAGCGCTAGTAGGAACAAACGTTTTGAAACCTATGCTAAATCAACTGCGAGCTGAGGGTCATACTTTTCTGCATCAATCTGATTTACCAGATATTTGGAGTATGACATTTCGATGTATGCAGTTACAAGAGAAAGAACACAAGAACAGCGCAGGGATAATTAAATGTACAGGAGATTCGTCAATTGTGCTGAGCAGCAACAAATCCATCTGCCTAACTGGAAAGATTGATAGATTGAATATTACTCGTCGTCAACGTTTACTTTTTCAGCGGTCATCTGATTCGCTGATGCCATCTTCAGTAGAAGTGACACTTACGCTTTTAGAGGTGTATCCTGATGAAGAAGGCAAAGAAGTGGTTGTGCAGTTATCCAATCTGTCATTGAACCCAGTTCGGATTTATCCACATTCTATCCTCTGTGAGTTACAGATAGTTGACTTGGTGAGAAAAGCATCTGTTAACAGTATTTTACCATCTACATCTACCAATGAAACATCTAGTACTGGTACATTTCTGGATAACATTGATCTTTCATCATCAGCCTTGACCGAAGAACAGCTCAAGTATTTCAAGAACTACCTTCTTGGTTGGTCAGACATATTTTCTCAAGGAGACAACGACATTGGTAGCATCAGTTTGGTGAAACACAAGATCAATCTTACCGACGATGTTCCATTCAAGCAACCTCATCGACGAATACCACCTGCAATGTATGAAGAGGTTAAAGATCATCTCCAGGACTTGATGGAAGCTGGTATTATCCAACGTAGTTGCAGTCCTTATGCGTCACCAATAGTTCTAGCCCGGAAGAAAGACTCATCGCTTCGTATGTGTGTAGACTACCGGATGCTGAACAAGAAGACCGTTCGTGATGCCTATGCATTACCACGCATAGAGGAGATGTTGGACAACCTAGTTGGATCGCAGTATTTCTCTGTAGTTGACATGAAGTCCGGTTACCACCAAGTCAGTATAGAGGAAGAAGATATACCAAAGACAGCTTTCACTGTGGGACCATTAGGATTTTACGAGTACAAAAGACTTCCTTTTGGGCTTACTAACGCACCAGCTTCTTACCAACGGCTTATGCAAGATTGCCTAGGAGAACTGAATTGGAAGATATGTGCCATTTTCATAGACGATTTAATCATCTTCAGTAAGACCTATGAAGAACACATCGAGAAGTTATCCCAAGTATTTGGTAAGCTAGCAGAACATGGAATCAAGCTATCACCCAAGAAATGTGAATTTTTCAAAGAAAAGGTAAGGTATTTAGGTCACATCGTTTCGGCGGATGGTGTTTGTACTGACCCGAAGAAGACAGACAAGGTAATTTCTTGGCCAACTCCTACCAATACAGATGAACTGAGACGTTTCCTCGGCTTTGTAGGATATTACAGGCGGTTCATTAAGGATTTTTCCAAGACTGCAAAACCACTAAACGATTTGCTAGTTGGAGGTCCAACTAAAAAGAAGAGGGGGAGAGCGGCTAAGGACAAAGAGAACAAGTGGAAATGGGCTGAAGAACAACAACGAGCATTTGACCAACTTAAAAGATCTCTTGTGGAACCACCAGTCTTGGCATATGCAGATTTTTCTCAACCATTTATTCTTCACACTGATGCAAGTGGACATGGTTTAGGTGCTGTACTTTACCAGAAGAAGGATGGCATGGAGAAAGTGATTGCCTATGCCAGTAAGAGTTTATCAAGATCGGAAAAGAATTACCCTGCGCATAAGTTGGAGTTTCTAGCATTAAAGTGGGCAGTAACAGAGAAATTTCATCAGTACCTGTTTAATAACACCTTCACAGTGTACACAGACAACAACCCTCTGACTTATATTTTAACCACTGCAAAGTTAGATGCCACAGGACACCGTTGGTTAGCTGCCCTAAACAACTACAACTTCACCATTCATTACCGTGCAGGCAAGGAGAATACAGATGCTGATGCCCTAAGCAGAACAACACAAGATTTTGAAGAAATAGACTCTGATGTTATTGGTGCTTTAAAGAGCATTGACTCAGAAGATGGATTTATACAAACAATCAGCATGTCTCACCAAGCAACACCAACTGCAACTGCATCTACAACACCTATTGTGAGAGATGATGAATGGGAAGAGAAACAGAAGGAAGATCCATTACTAGCCCAGTTACGCCATGACATTCAAGAAGGTAGACCAGCTGAGCGACGGAACTACACACCTGAAGAATCTGCTCTATACAGGGATTTTGAACATTTCGTTCTACAGTCTGGTGTTTTGTATAGGCGCAGCCATGTATCAGGAGTAGAGACTTTTCAGCTGGTGCTCCCAAAGGCTTACAGGAATTTGGCAATGGTAGGAATCCATGATGACATGGGACACCAAGGCAGGGACAGAACTATTGGTCTAGCTCGAGAACGTTTTTACTGGCCGAAGATGACATCTGACATAGAAACCTACATAAAGAACTGTTCTCGCTGTATCAAGAGGAAAAGCGTACCATCAACCTGTCCGCTGATTAACATCACATCGTGTCAACCGCTAGAGCTGGTGTGTATGGATTACATGTGTGTGGAGGAATCTCGTGGAGGCTATGACAGTATTCTCGTAATCACAGATCACTTCACGAAGTACACGCAAGCCGTTCCAGTGAGAAACACTACAGCCAAGACAACAGCCAAGGCATTTTTCGAAAACTTTGTCGTTCACTATGGAATTCCCCAGAGGATACATAGTGATCAGGGTCAGCAGTTTGAGGGACATGTTATAAGAGAGCTGTGTCAACTTACTGGAATGGAGAAATCACGAACAACATCATATCATCCACAAGGGAATGGTCAATGTGAGCGATTCAATCGGACTTTGCTCAATATGTTAGGTACTCTACATCCTGAGCAGAAGTCTGATTGGAAAACTTACGTTGCACCTATGGTGCATGCGTACAACTGTACCAGGCATTCTTCGACAGGGTATTCTCCGTATGAGTTGATGTTTGGTAGGAAACCAACATTAGCTGTAGACGTTATGCTTGGACTCGTGGGGCGTAAAGAGGCCGTAAAAAGCTACAACGCCTACGTAGAATCCCTGAAGGAGAAACTGGAGTACGCGTACCTAACCGCTTCAGCCCTTGTGGATGATACACAGCAGGAACAACGGAAGCGTTACAATCTCAGAGCCAGAACTAACACCTTGGAGGCTGGCGACACAGTTTTAGTGAGAAGATTAGCGTTTAAGGAAGGAAGACATAAAATAGCTGATAAGTGGGAGGACAAGCCATACAAGATCCTCAGAAGACCAAACCAAGACATTCCGGTGTACGAGTTGCAGGAATTAGGTGGAATCCGAAAGAGAACTCTGCACCGTCACCACCATTTACCAATCAGCAGTCTTCCAGTCATCGAACCAATCCATCGTGGCCCAACACCAAAGCCAAGGAAATTTCAACAACCAAAGGTGACAGAAATCAACGAACCGGAAGAGGCAGAGAGTGACGAGGAGGAGCTTGTATATCTGGTGGAAAGTGCAGATTTCCTGCACCCAGCTAGCCCAACAGAGTTACAGGTCACAGAGGATGTGGTGGAATCGGAGCTTGATGACTCTAATCAAGATGATGCAGATAGGCCTGATGCGTCAGCCTCAGATTCAGGAACATCAGAAGAATCACACTTGCCAGAAGATCCTACTCCCAGAAGATCAGGGAGAGAGAGAAGACAACCAGCCCGGTATACAGACTACGTCATGTCTCAGCAACAACCAGTAACTTCTACTCCACAGTTCCGAGCAGATTTGGCGAAGTCTCTACTACCATCTGATTTCATGAGTTTGTCACCTGATCGTTTACAAGTTGTTTTAAATTCATTACCATCTTTGTGTAAGAGTCTGTTCCCAGATGTGTTTTACTAGATTGGTTAGTTTTAAATGTTAGGGACAACATTTTCCCAAAGGGAGGGAGTATGTGGTAGAGTGATTTTATTTAGTTTCTGGGTATTTTAATATGATCACAATACTAATGTAATTTTAAGTAATATGTCACGCATCAATGCATCTTTAAACTATCCTGTTCTGTACACTCTTCTTAGGTAACCAGTGAGTTCGAGTTCATCTTCTGCTCACTGGGGTTTAATTTTCACCTTTGACCCAAAGGTTTCTTGGATTTGTATTTCCTATCTCCTTGGTCACTTAGTTATAGAATCTTGTGGTGTAAGGTTGAATGTTTCATTCAACCTTGGTAGTGATTTTATATTTAAAGTTTCTATAGTTATAATAATAGTTTCATTTATTTGCATCAATCGTGTGTATTGGCGGAATTATTGAGTACAGATTTGTAATTTACAGTTTAAAGGTATGTGTTGCTAGTTGTTTTATCAGTTTTATATCTATTTCATTTGTCTTTGTTATAATGGCGGACATATTGGTTTTAAGTAAAAGTTGTCAAATAAGTTTAAGTTAATCTGGTTTTTATAAATTACTTTCTACAAATACATTGCATACATTTAATAATAATAACGCTATTTAAAGCATTTCGCTTTAATAATATATTTAATTTACATTATCCCATATTTTATTACAGAGAGCTGTAAGGTACTTCACTTTGTTCCAGACTCTGGTTACTTTATTAAAAACCCCTTCATGGGTAAGAACGTATTATTTATTATTAGTAAGATTAATTAGATTATGCCTGTATATTTCATACTGGTTAGCAGGAGGTAGTTTCCCTTTAAGGTATTTATATAGATTAAGTATATATATAAGTAATATTGAGAATATAGATTTTAGTGTTAATATGTAATATATTATTTTAATAACTATGAATGAATTGGTTTTAGACGCTATGTTTGATTATGTTATTTATACTGTAATTGTATAATTTCAGGGTTTTTATTGTATAGTAATAAATTGCTGTTTTACTGAACCCTTGGTGTGGTTATTTTCCTCGTAATTTGACCCCCTACAACAATACAAACATTAATTTATGTGAGCACAACCTGTATCATATCATATGAAAGATAATCCAGCCTGGTTTACTCAGGGGCTGTGGTGACTTCAATCATAAGTTAGATTGTTGCCTATCGTGCTGGAGGACCTGGGCTCGAATTCAGAGCGAGAGAGAGAAATGGGGTTTAACGTCCACTCAACACAAACTAGGTCATTTCGGGACTAACATATGGATTTAATTTTATTTCAATAATTCGCTTGCGCGTAGAGGTCTTTAGCAGTGAGGAAACCGGAGTGCCCGGAGGAAACCCACGAGGTTGAGAAGGCGCCACTATCTCTATGCCACATACGCTCACGCCAGGGCTCGAAACCACAGCCACAAGCCAGAGAGGTGACCCGCCAGATGGAGGTCGAAGCGCGGCACTCGAGACCACTAGGCCGTCCCAACCCCCCTGGCTCGAATTCAAGAGATCGTAGTATCGAAATCGTACTCTTCATAGCGCCCATCCCCCTGTTAATAGCTTTATTCTTATTTTGAAAGTATGTGTAATAGAATATTGAAATACTCGTATAATATACATGTAAATGTGTTTATGTCCATTTTTTAAAAGGTCATAAAAGTGAACCTCAAATATACAGATCCGATGTATCTAATTATTTGTATGGGGAAGTAAAGAAACTAGCCGACCAACCGTTATCGGCAAAAATAGTCGACTTGTCGGCCTAAATAAACGACCAACCACAAAGATGCATATTCGACGACTCGCCGCAGAACGCCTCACTCGACGATCGACTTCAAGTCAAAAATGCAAGAAATACTATAACCTTCAATATAAATATGAAATAAAGCATATAATTTGTGTTGTTTATTTCCCCTTGTTGCCACTGGATTGTTTCGATTCCCCGGATGTACGTGACAGGACTTGCGATCGCCTGTCAAACCTCGTGGGTTTTCTCCGGATTCCTCCAACGTCCTAAGACCCTACGCGCAAGGGAATTATTGAAATAAAATTGAACGACTTGCAAGTCCCGAAATGACCTGGTTTGTGTCGATTGGGCGTTAAACCCTATCTCCCCCACACTGTAGGACAGAACAACGCTAGTAAGAAGTTAAACCCCCGTTTAATTTCTAATTGAAAGTAGGGTACCTTTAATGTCATACACGGAAGTGTTATTTTTGACGAGCACGTCAACAGATTGTTAAAAGCTCAAATTTTACCCGCTATATTGATCATGAGTATATCCCAGAATTCCCACAAGAAAAACCCTATTCCATGTTTTCTTATGGGGAAATAAAAACCTGCAGTGAAAGAATAACCCGGTACGGGTTTAAAGAAAAACCTCAGAAGAATAACCCCAAATTCCCCTATATATATTCAAAGCCGCCCCCGACTTTAAGATCGCAAGTTATTCCGAGCATAGAATTTACCCCAAAGATCAAAGAGATTTACCGTTATAGGTTTATAAATCAGTATAATGATATTTTAGAATTAGGACTTGAAATTTTAATGGGCATATTCAGAACTTCTAAAGTATTGATATTGTATTGAATGCGTTTTAGATGTAAACGATAATTAAGCAACAAAGGGGTGCATTTTATTAAAAAAAAAAACTATAGGGTTATTTTAGTTCTGAGAAATGTGTTCTGTTTAATACAGAAATTCTTTGGCTACATGATTTGTGGGGAAAACTAGGGTAATGAAGTACAAACCACTAAGCTACGATAAGCAGTTTCGTTGCATCTGGTATCGTGTTATATCCAGTATCCTGTTGCACTCAACATCGTGTTATACCGGTATAAAGCATTTATCATCTTGTGTGTGCGCAAGACCTTATATACAATATTCATACTTACGATACTCAGCAGCGTTATAGACCACTATCAAACGAATTAGAAATGTGCCCATAAAATCAACAAGGAACCAGGGTTGATAATCATCTTCCTCTGTTTGAAAACAGGAACTTGGGTCGTTATCTAGAGCTGCTGAGAGCGGTTGTAACGTGCCAACAGAGCAAGCAGATGGTATCTGTAATCTGGTAAGGTTCCTCCGTCCTGTAAATATAGGTTAACGAAACGTAATGAAATGTTTTTAATTTTACCGTTCTGTTCCGACTGGACTAATCAAGACGGGAATGCGCCATGCAGTGTTCTATGAGGGAACTTTTGCCCGGCCAGCGGCGCTATGACCTACTCTTACATCATCCTGCCCATTAGGAGGCTTCAAATAATAATCAACTTTCACGATACAAACTATTCCAAGAATCAACAAACATGGTATAAAAACCCGTAATCAATAAAAGGAGTATAAAAACCCATGAACAAGAGCAGTTTAAATATGTGTTTAACAAAATGAATTTGATACTTTGTTATATCATGTATTAGTCTTGTTCTGAATAGCTCTTTTGCTACTGTTGTGTTTTGTGGTACATGACGAAAGACAGCGGACTAAGGAAAGATCGGATAACGATAAAAAGGTTTCCGATTTAGAAGAATGGGTAGATGCATTTTCATACAAGGAAATCGAGAATCCTATCCATTCTTACGTTTCTTCTAATCCCGCACTAAAACCTAAGCGTAAGTGGTTACCGGCTCCTCCCGTGTACAGGGAACCTTTTTGTATTCCGGAAACCCCGGGGGTAGGTAATCGCGGGCCATTATAAGGGAATGTTGTTGATTATGGTAGAATTCCGAGAAACCTTATGTTTAGAGGGGTTCTGGGATGTGTTTGAAGAAAAGTTTCACAGATATGTTAAGGGCCAAGTATGGAGGGATAATGATGAATTGTGGAGAGAATGTCTATGTTATTGTTTAACTGGGAAAGCTAGTGAATACTTTTGTTATTTGAATAGTTGTAGATATTCGACCTTTGAAGATATTATGATTATGAATATCCGGAACAAATGGAAAGGGTGACCGTGGGAGCCTTGGCCGTGTTGAGGGAAGTAACCACGGAGACGTGTGTTAAGGGGGCACAAGCAACGGGAGGGGTGTTGGCAGTGTCGAAAGGAGAGGTGGTACAGGAGGTATCGGTAGTAGACGAGTCTGAGGTAGAGGTGTTGGGGGACTTGGTGGAGTCAGAGGAGTTGGTGGTGTTGGAAGAGTCGGTGGTGTTGGAGAACGAGTCAGTAACAGAGGAGATGGAAATTCCCCCAAATGTTATGCTGTCAAAAAAGTTTGATTGGGGGGAGGGGCCTTCATTGGGAATTCAACCATTTGTCCAATCAGGGACACAATCACGGGTCCAATCGGAAAATCTATATCAGGAATCTCAACGTGTGGTCCCGAAAAGAAAAAGACACATATCTCATGTGGGGCGAGCTCAGCTCTGACCAGTTAGTGACTTGGTATTTTTCAAAGTCAATTTAGAGACATGTGATTATCCATCATTTACCAGATATTTTTAGGTTAGGGTCCTCCACAGATGAGGGATTACATAGGAAACTGGAGGTTGTTAAAATCTTGGCGGGGAGGGTTTCAAGAAGCGGGGGGTCACTGACAAACTTATGGAGTCTTTGTCAACCGCTCTAGGGTTATCACGGATAAAAATTATTTGGCTCCCGGGGCGGTTTGGGAGATGAAGCGAGCATGTCGCTTGTTCCGTTGGCCTATTCCGTTCCACTTCACTTTGTCTCCGCTAAATAGTTTCGCAGGTTTTTTTTTATTGGCGAATTCTATCAGTAGCCATCAATATGCTGTCCCCGGAAGACCAGGTATGGTTTAAAAACATTTAAACTGTAGGAATTCATTTGGGCAGATTTTTTGGATCTCACCCAGTATTAGCATTTATCTATATAGGTAGATTAATTTTGGGTATTGGGTATTCTTTATAGTTGATTCTGATTAAGCCTGAGGTACTTTCATACTATTTGGGCAGACCTTTTTGGGTCTGGCCCTGTTCCTATCTGAAGCCTTTTAAAACTGGGAGGTGTGTTGTGTTTTGTGGTACTGTTTAGATTATAATATATCCAATCTATACAGCCACAGTAACCCTTTTCTACTACTAACCTTGGTTTGGCTCGCCCAAACTCAACTGTATTCAGAGAACACCTAACACTCACGCACATTTATGAGTCGCCCAAATGCAGACTCGACTTGCGATGCACGTGCATGAGGTGTATATAAGAGACACGCGTCCACCTAGAGGTCGCATATGATCCGGAGAAGTAGAGCTAGTTCAGCGGCTACTAATTAGAGTTTACCAAATTAGCGGATTACCAGAAGAGATTGAATGTAAGGTTATCTAACTTGTTATCATACAGCACATCACTTTACTATTTCAGTTTTGATAAGTTGTGTCAGTGTGACTGTCCCTTTAATTCATAATTTATAGCGCGTTAACTGTTATCTGCTAACTTAGTTTTTTTAGCCAATCAGAACGTCATACCTCATTTGTGTCATAGTCGCCATTGTGAATGCACTCTTGGAGTCGTACGTCTTCATTTAATGTCTATTTATTTGAGCCTCAATCATTTTGGGCCGGAATGATCACTAATTCCAGGTAGCATTTAATCTTTGTCATACATTGTCATGTTGTTTTTCCGCTGCCAGAGTCTATTTATGCAGAGTACTGAAAATATCGTCCAAATGTTCAAGAAATCTCTCGCACGATCATTTCACGAAGATTGCCAGTTGCGTCATAAGGTGTGCGATATTTTATTGAGCTATCATTTGTCATTATTTGTATTCAGTCCTTATATTTTTATACTCATTTCCCCATGAGTTTAGCCAATGTTCTTATTGGAAATTTACGGTTCGTTTGCGCTGTGCATAGTCATTTGTCCTACCTGCACTAGTCTGTAAGAATTTTGTCATTCGCACACTGCCTGTAATACTAATAGTACAGATTATAATTAGCTCCCTTAGTCATTTTAGTACTTCAAGTCTAAGCCTATATATTGTCTAAACTGTTATCTTATGATTGTAATTTTTGTCTTGCAGAATGAAGCTATATGTATGAACGACTTTCAATATAATATGGCGTATTTAAGGAGGTCGTCACCCACTGCCACATAGTCCCTCCCAATGGTGCATCTGATTCACTCTAAAACTTTTAAATGTTCTGGATTGTTGTTGGTTGTACTGTTACTTTCAGCAAACTAAAGAGTCATCCTCTGCAAGAAATGCTTTCAGGCTGTATTTGATGGTTAACATAATAATGGTGAAATGTTTCAAAACACTAGAAATATATATTGACCTTTTTTAGACCTCACATACAGAATAGGTTGGAAATAATTACATGGACAGTTTGTGATTTGGAAATAATGTTTTCAGTTCGAGTACTTTGCTTTTCAAACAAACCAAGCCAATTCTGATCCCCCATGGTTTTCTTTAAGCGCATTGATGATACAAGACATCGATCAGCTAGACCTATTCTTTTAACTTTATTTTAGTACGACAAAGAGAGGAGATGGCACACGACAGCAAATTCTAGTTTCTGTCTTAAATGCCACTTTCTGTTTTAAATGACCAATGGTTAACTCCTTCGTTAACATAGCTTTATTGAATCAACCTGTCTAATATATGTAAAATGTGTAAATAATTTTGTAAAACACTTGTATAAAACTAATCACCAAGAAAACCGTCATTCCTGGATCCGGGTCTGCAGCTATAGACCGGGAGCCCAGAGGGTCGAACCTAGACGAACGAGTTACCAATATCTGACCATATAGGCATCTGCATACTAACCTGGGATGCACAGAAGTGTGTGTCTGCCGGGGCCAGTCCATGGGTGTGACTCTGATGACCCCTATAATGGTACCGGTCAAAACCAATTTTAAACGAAAGAATACATCCTACTGAGTACGAAATGGCCCATAACAGACGATTTTGGCCCTGGGATGGCCCAAACTGACACCCCAAATATGGATCCCAGAGGGCTTGGAAAAAAAAAATATCTTCATACATTCGAGGTACCAGTTGAAATTTATTTCAAATGGAAGAGTATATCCCACTGAGTACAAAATTACCCATAACAGACGATTAGACCCCTGGGGTGGCCCAGACTGACACCCCAAAGCCCAAGGGGTGGGGTGGGGCAAAAATAGGGTTTGCTCATACATTCGAGGTACCGGTCAAAACCAATTTAAAATGAAAGAGTACATCTCACTGAGTACACAATTGCTCATAACAAGATTTCAGCCCTGGGACTTCCCAAAGTGGCTCCCCACCCCAGGGGCTTAAAAAGGGTCATATTCATACATTCGAGTTAGACCCTTGGGATGGCCCAGACCAACACACCGAAGCCGAAAATGGGTGGTTGGGGAGGGGGTGAGCAAAATAGGGTATACTCATAGAATCTGTGGTACCGCTCAAAACCAATTCTCTCTGAGTACGAAATTCCTCATAACAGAAGATTTCAGCCCTGGGACTGCCCAAACTGACACCCAAAACATGTCCCCCTGAGCTTAAGAAAGGGTTATACTCATACATCCACGGTACCAGTTCAAACTAATTTTAAATGAAAGAATATATCCCGCTGGGTACGGAATTGTCCATAACAGAAGATTACATGTGACTGAGTACGGAATTGTCCATAACAGACGCTTGTGACCCTGAGACACGGCCCAAACTGACGCCATAGTTATGACCCTTGGGGCTTAAAAATGGTTATATTCATACAAACGAGGTACCAGTTGAAACTAATTTTAAATGAAAGTATAGACCCCACTGAGTACAAAATGGCTCATAACCGATTAACACCCCCACATTGTTTTTAAATTATCTGTTATATATGGTCCAGGTTAATTGATTTCCCTTTAATAGTGTTAAATATAAATATAATAACAAGACAGTATATTTCGTTCATTAATCAAATACATCCATATAATAGACCAATTCTAAGTTTTAAAATACGTCAATTCTTGAATAGACATGGATTAATTATACTGTTTATTTGGGTTGTTCTGAATTTGTCCACACTGTAGCCTACCTCACCCCCGTTAATCCCGATGTTCATCATATAGACAATATGCACTCTATACCTTCTCCCAGTTAACCCCGATGTTCACAGTATAGACAAAAGGCTAACTTTACCCTATCCCTGTTAACCCTGATGTCACCGAATAGAAAATGAAATGAATTTAACGTCCTACTGTTCTGCTGCTAACCAGAGCTAATAAAGACGGGTATACACTGTGCTATGTGGGAAATTTTACCCGGGCAGCGGCGCTAAGACCTATTCTTATATCGGAATTTTTTTCTATGACATATATACTATACTAGATACCAGATATAACATTTGACTAAGTCTCGCGGTATTACACTTTTGATGCTATGAACGTTAGCTGAAAATGATTTATTGGTATGAAAATTGTAGAAAGATAACAGAAACAGTATTCAACAGCTTACAATTAATTCTCTTTCTTTTTGATAACAAGAGGATAAGTCATTCTATATTAAGAATCACTTTTATCATTTCTAATCTTTGATCTCATTAACCTTTAACCCAATGGAAGACCAATGATTTACAACAAGGCTTCTATGAATTTTAACCTTGGTCGTCACCTTTAAGGCCGTACTCGAATTGCAATCAATACTTATTTTCAATCTTTTCAGACCAGTTAAAAAAAGGAGACTACTTTAAAGGCATTTTAGCCGATTTTGTTTATGCAACAACAATAATGTCTGTGACTTTGGTAGATGATGTTAACCCTCCTGTGGTAGATGATGTTAACTCTGCTGTGGAAAACGACGCTATCATAAAAATCACTGCCACAAAAAAACCTCTGACTGTGGAACTCAATGCTGTCAGAGAAAACACTATTACAGAAACACATCCTTTACCTGTGGAACTAAATACTGTCATAGAAAACACTATAACAAAAACGCCTCGTCTACTTGTGGAAAATGACCCTGTCTGAGATAGCACTATAACAGAAACACCTCTTCCACCTGTGAAACTGGATGCTGTCATAGGAAACACTATAACAGAAACACCTCCTCTACCTGTGGGAAACGACTATGTCATAGGTAAACATAACAGAAACACCTCGTCTACTTGTGGAAAATGACGCATGTGAAGAAAGCACTGTAACAGAAACACCTCCTCCACCTGTGGAACTGGATGCTGTCATAGTATAACAGAAACACTTCCTCTACCTGTTGGAAACGACTATGTCATAGGTAAACATAACAGAAACACCTCGTCTACTTGTGGAAAATGACGCTGTCGGAGAAAGCACTATAACAGAAACACCTCCTCCACCTGTGGAACTGGATGCTGTCATAGTATAACAGAAACACCTCCTCTACCTGTGGAAAACGACTATGTCATAGGTAAACATAACAGAAACACCTCTACATGGGGCGCTCGGTGCTGTCATAGAAAACACTACAACAGAAACACCTCTACCTGGGGCACTCGATGCTGTCATGGAAAACATAACAGAAACACCTCCTCTACCTGTGGAAAACGACTATGTCATAGCAAACATAACAGAAACACCTCTACCTGGGGCACTCGATGCTGTCATAGATAACATTATAACAGAAATACCTCTACCTGGGGTACTCAATGCTGTCATAGAAAAAACTACAACGGAAACACCTCTACCTGTGGAAAACGTCACTGTTGGAGAAAGCATTTTAACAGAAACACCTCCTCTACCTGTGGAACTCGTCGCTGTCATAGAAGACACGATAACAGAAACACCTCCTCTACCTGTGGAACTCGATGCTGTCATAGAAAACACTATAACAAAAACACCTCCTCTACCTGTGGATCTTGATGCTGTTATAGAAAACACTTTCCGGCGTGATTGATACAGAAGGAGGGCCTGACAAGGACAGCTGCCTAGTCGTTCGGATGGGACGAATAACCGAGGTCCCGTGTACACATTGGAGTGCACGTAAAAGATCCCTTGGCAGTTGGAATTCGATATAAGAGTAGGCCGTAGCGCCGCTACCCGGGCAAAATTACCCTCGTAGCACACTGTATGGCGTATGCCCGTCTTCTATTAGCCCAGGTTAGGTGCATAAGAGTAGGCCGTTAAACCCCATTTCATATAGAAAACACTATAACAGAAACCCCTCCCCTACCTACAGAAGTCGATGCTGTCATAGAAGTAACAAATGCTGGTAAACAGAACCTCAGAGGACACAATTTAAGAAGAAGGAATAATCGTACATATTACGAGTCAAGAGAACCTTTATTTCCTGACTTAGATTTAAATGTAGTTTCCTCATCAGATTCCTGGAATCCTGAGAATTCGGGCTATTCATCCTCAGATGACGGTGATGAAGCTGTTCCAAAATTCCTCTTTTCAGCTAAAATTGTTGAAAATTCGCATTCCTCTGATTCTGAAATTATACCAATTGTTCCAGACATATCATTATCTGCATTACCAGATAGCACTACAGGTACATCAAATGATTCACAAGTGCGGTATTAAATGTTTTAACAACTTTAACGTCGGGACAACGTATTATTAGACAGAACTGTTGTTTGTTTTGTAGTAAAAGATTTCAAAAATGGTCCGACATCTAGAATCTATACATCATAACGAAATAGAAGTACAAAAGGCTTTGTCTCTCAAAAAGTCTTCGAAACAGCGAAAAATGCATTTTGCCAAAATTATAAAGCGTTGAAATTATCTGCACAGCAGAAATACATTAGAGGGGGTATGGGTGATATCATACCAGTCCGAAGACCAGCCTCATACAGAGGAGATCATGCAAACTACATCCCATGCCAAACATGTCCAGGTTTTTTTTAAGAAACAAGAATTTTGGAGACATGCAAAGATATGTAACCCCAAATCCTCTGGAAAAGTGCGTCATCAAAATGCAAGTGCTGCTTTGCTGCCGGTGTCAAAAAATACTAGTAACATTTTCAAGGGGAAAAAAATATTAGACAAACTTAACATAGATGAAATCAGTCTTGCTGCCAGAAATGATGCAACAATTGTAACGTTTGGAACAAACAAAACTATCCAAAACATGTGCCCAAAATAAGCAACAGTTTCAGTACGTACGCCAAAAAATGAGAGAGTTGGCTCGATTATTGCTAGTGGTAAGAAAGATTAACAAAAACATATATGCTCTGAAAGACTTTATGAAACCGGCATACTTTAATGATATCCTAACTGTTGCTAAGAAAGTATCGAGATTCAATGTAGAGAATGCTACATATGCAACGCCCTCGCTTGCTCCAAAACTTGGTGGCTCTCTAAAACTCAAAAAAAAAGAGTGTGCGGAACATATTAAAGCAGCAGCAATTATCAATGGAGATGAGACCTTGAAGAATCCGGCAGTAGATTTTCTTGAGTTATGGAATGGAATGTTGAGGTGTCTGTACTTGCTAGAGAAACCTTAGAGAAGGCCAGATTCATTAAGCCTTTTAGGCTTCCAATGACAGAAGATTTGCAAAGATTGAACAAGGATTTGAAAAAAAAGTCAGAAAGGAAATAAATTGAATCCAATACAGACAGTACAACATGGAGAAACTTTGCAGAAACACTACTTGCGCAAGTAGTACTTTTTAATAGACGACGTGGAGGGGAGACACAATATCTGCCTTTGCAGCAATTTCTTGGTGGTATTAGTAACAAACAGACTACAATGACTTCGGAAGTGAAAAATTCATTATCTAAATTAGAGCTGAAACTGTGTAAATATATGTACAGAGTTGAGATGAGAGGTAAAAGTGGAAGGAGGGTTGCTGTTCTTTTAACCAATGAAATCAAAGTGAATATTGAGCTACTCAACAGTAAAAGAGAAAAAGGAGATATAGCAAGTGAAAATCCTTATTTATTCGCCAGGGTGGGTTCATCTGAAACTCCCATAAGAAGTTGTGATGTTCTGCGAAAATTTGCTGAAGCCGCCAGCACAAAGAACCCAAATCTGATAACATCAACAGCTTTACGAAAACACATTGCAACAATTTCGCAAGTGATGAACTTACAAAATAATGAACTAGATTGTTTGGCAAATTTCATGGGGCATGGCATCCGCATTCATCGAGAATTTTATCGTTTTACGGAGGAAACAATTCAGTTAGCAAATGTGAGTAAATTATTAATGGAAGTGGAAAGCGGCACTATACACCTACATGCAGGTAAAACCTTTGACGAAATTGAAGTTACCAATGAAGGTTTGTATGACATGATTTTTGAACATTTTTCTTATTTAAACATACATTATGCGAGAGCTACATGTATTGGGTATTTGTTTCTATTACAGATACTTTGGATGTTGATAATGAAGATGAAGGTGTAGATGAAACATCTCAGATGAAACTACCAGGTATAGCATTTAACATTTTTTTTGGCATTGATTGACTTTGAAGATATTAAAACCAGTCAATTTGGAAAGTTTTATTTCAGTTAGATTGAAAGTAGATTGAGTTATGATATCACATTTACAAGTTCATTAGCATATCAATCAGCTTTTTCAAACACCAAGTGGCAGCCGACAATTTGATTTTTATATTTTATTATATTAGTATATAGATACCGGTGATTATGTTGAATGTGATTTTTAATCCGGTTTTGATAACTATGCTAATGACTTTATAGAGGATGAATGCAGTACGACTAAAAAGTCCAAGACAGGGAAAGGTACTATGTTCAAGTCGACCATTGTTATATCACGCTAAAAAGTAATGAAAAGATTAGAAAGAAATGGCTGTGGGTCAAGTGTCATGGTTTTGATTCCACACTTGTATGGAACAAAGAGTAGGGTCACTTGTGTCTTTTATCGAGGTCCTTAAGCTACGGTGCATATAATGTACAAGCAAATCATTGGTAGATTTGCATGATATGTTATTCCTGAAAGGATGTAGGTTGTATTGAGTGAACGCTAGACCACTTTTCTCTCTCTTTGTATGATTTGATACTAACAGTTATTATATGATATTACAGGTAATTACAAGAATATCTCTGTTGGTAAAAAAAAAATAAAACAAGTGATTTTATTAAATAATTTACAATGTTATAATGGTGAAATAAACAAATTGAAACTTCATTCAAAATTGAAGAAACATCAGCAGTATTGTGGAAGCTGGAATTTAATTTGCATGCCATTTCCTTTATTTTCTGGTGTGGTGCCCCCCTTGTCGGTGGTACACGATGAAAGATCTGACAAAGATGACTGTCTTATCGTTCAGGGCCCGATTCAGACTTAAGTTGAGAATTTACTCAAAGTTGTTCACACTATTTTAACTAAAATATATCCCTTTATAAAACTATTGTTGTTTTAATGTATCAAATACATCAATTAGAAACTATGTGCAAAGTTTTGTGTTTCTGGATCAAAGATAATTTCTCATAAACAGTGATTGAAAGTTGAGTAAATTCTCGACTTAAGTCTGAGAATGCTTTGTGAACTCTGGGCCAGATCAAACAAACAAAACGATGACCTGTGTGTACATTGATGTGCATATAAAAGATCCCTTCGTAGTCGGAAATGGATATTAGAGTAGAGTGTAACGCTGTCCAGGCACAGTTTCCCTCGTAGCACACTGTGTGGCGATTGCCCGTCTTTTTTTGCCCAGCAGGAGCAGAACAGTAGGACGTTAAACCCCATTTCATTTCTTTAAATTTTATAAGCAGTCACTTGAAAAGCAATAAAAATGCAAGAAGTCACGTATAAAATCTGAGCTTTAAGTGACATATCAGTGTGTGAAAAGTGCAGTTGTCTTTTACAATCCTACTTTTGCCCAAATTATTTAAAGTCTCTTAAGACTTGATTGTCTTTGTTAAGATAGATCATTTGAAGTAATATTCTTAAAGTAATCAAGACATAGACTAAGTAGCCTAGTGTAAATAGTCACTATTATTATTTCAGTGAATAGGAAAACATGGTCGGAAGAGGAACAAAGAGCCGTAAGAAAAGACCTCGGAAAATTTTTCCTTCAGGATAAGCTTCCTGGAAAAATTGATTGTGAAATGTGTATCCGCAAAAATCCGGTTGTAAGTTCAAGATCCTGGACCCAAGTGAAATTTTTTGTTAAAAACCATAAGAAATAGAAAGTTATCCCTTCCTTGGAAATTTTTTTTATGTTTGTGTTTAAAGAATAAGAAAGTGAATAACAAAGCTTTTTCATTTTTACCCACTATTAGTTTTAATTCATTTTTAAATGTGTATCTGCAAAAATCTGGTTTTAAGTTCACGATCCTGGACCCACATGAAGTTTTTGTTTTTGTTTTCCCTTCCTGTTAAGTTTTTTTTTGTTTACATTTAAAGAATAAAAAAAGTAAATAACAGAACATTTTCTTTCGTACCTACTACCAGTTTTACTGCATTTTGAAAATTTAACAATAGGAACCACAATTGTGGAAGAACCAATATACAAGTGTGCTAAGAAGTTAAAAGACAGATCAAACCCCACATCGTTAACGGAGGGGGGGGGTAATATGTTTGTGACTCAAGTTTCGTGGTTTCGATTCCCCGCTTGTATGTGACAAGGATTTGGGTCGCCTGTCCAACCTTGTGGATTGTCTCCAGGTCCCCCGCTCCCCTCTGCCCACCCTCGTGGTTTTCTCTAGGGCCTCCTGTTTCCTTCTACTGTTAAAGACCCCTACACGCAAGCGAATTATTGATATCAAATGGAACCATATGTTAGTTCCCAAATGACCTATTTTTTTATGTCGAGTGGACATTAAACCCCATTTCTCTTTCCCTTCCGCCCCCCCCCCCTAAACCACACACACTCTGCTAAAGATCTCTATGCAGTTGCTGGTTTATGGTAAATATTTACTGTTTTTGTGTGGGTATGTCAATAGTCGGGGGGATTGGATTGGCTAGTGGGCTATTTTTTGTGCTTCAAGCTTTTGTTGGCCTGTTACTTCATGTTCGCGAGCCTCGATTTGATCCCAGGTAAAAGTATGTGTCTTAGAGATGGAGCACCTTCTCAACATTGTAGGTTTACTCCGGGTACGTCAGTTTCCTCCCACAGCAAAGATCCCCACGCATACGTTGGATTTAAATAATTGAATGACCCACTGAATTGTATTATGTCTTGTAGCTTATAGTTAACAGAGGGGGGATCACGGTGATTAAGTGGGTAAGCAGCCGGCTTGTAGCCTCGAGATCGGGTGTTTGATCCCTGCATTGGCAGAGTGTTTCCGGGGTGTTTCCTCTTGTCAGTGCATTACGGAGGGCCTGACAAGGACAGCTGTCTCGTCGTTTGGATGGGACGACAAACCAAGGTCCTTGTGTACACATTGACATAGATCCCTTGGCAGTTGGAATTCGATATAAGAGTAGGCCGTAGCGCTGCAGCTTGGGCAACATTTCCCCCGCATAACAGGCTGTATGGTGCAATATGATTCATTAACTGGTCTCTGTTCTTTGACATTTTCGTTGAATTTGTCCTAACAGTGATGCAATGACTGAGTGTGCCTAGATTTTTAGTCAATTAGTCAAAACAAATTTATATCGATTCGTGGTCAAAGGGGCGACCAATCAAAGTGAGCCTGTAATGTTGGTTCATTGCAGCCCTGTCACACTTTAAACTAAATTTAACTAGGACGTGCTCATTTCCAATAGGCTGTGTGAATTAGTTAATACATCGTTATAAGGACATCTTTGGTACCAACAGTTTATTAAAACTGTGGTGTGTGAATTGAATGTACGTCTTTATCGGGACCGTCCTGGTAACCATTATGTACGTCGCTAGAAGGACGTCCCAGTACTTCATTAAAACATAGGTATGTAAAGTGTGTAAAATTAAATAGAAGTAATTATCAGGACGTACAAGCAGTTCATTAAATCCTGGGTGTGTAATGTGTTTATAATAATTGTAACTATACGTCTTTGCCCATAAACAAGATTTATCACATAGGGTCCCAACAAAGTGTCCCAACAATCTCAATTACTACGGTTTAATATTTAAGATATATTCTGTCATATTTTTCATTATTGGTTGATAGTGTGGATCAGTAATAGATTTTAGGAGAAAAAAACGGAATAAAGTATAGTCCCTATAAGTGTGGTTCCTATCAATGTCCTGACAAACACTTACATGCAGGTATGTGTGTGTACAAATTGATATCATTATGTGAAGTATTGATATGATTCGAATGTGTATTTTCTAGACCATGTCCGAAACGCATCGCAATATATCGATATACCTATATATATTCTGTTTAACGCCTCTAACGACCATATTCCGGAAGCAATGGCCCGATAAATCCCTCTCTGGCCATTGCTGTAATAGCGTCTGTTTCTTGAACTTATACGGGAGTGTGACTATTCTTTCCGTTCAATGAAAGCTATCGCTTAAGTACAGCAACATGACAGTCATTCGTTTAATCAGGATCTTCCCTAAAACTTTTGACAGTGATTTAAGGTATTAAAAACGGTGAAAGTATATGTTTGTTTCCAAACAGTATTGTTTACATTTCATTCGACTTGGTAGCCTCGTTTGTCACGCAATTAGTTTTACTGCTATGCACGGGTTAATTAGGCATAATAAAATCGTGAGGCATGACGTAACGTTATGTAAACATATTTGGTCCAATATTGGCACTCGTTTTAAATGCAAAGCTTTTGCAGGGCAGCTAGTGATTGGTTGGTAGACGGACTACTGACCAATCAAAATTTAAAACAACTATATCCACTCATAGTAGCAGTGGGTAGTTGGATTACGTCTAATCAAACGAAACGCTGCGTGGAGTATGCTAACGACTGATATTTTAAAAACTCACCTATTTATAGGGTGCCCCACCACAAATAAATATCTCCAAATATCTCGACAATTACACCACAATACTAATATATTTACCAAGCTTTAAATCTGTTTTACACATTTATAGTCACTAAAATAAACGACCATGTTGTACTTAATAAGCTATGACCATTTAACCATACATAAATAATACTGAAAAATGGTTTGGAGTGGCGTCCATGACATCCAGACACTTTTGACTAAAAGATAGGTTACGTGCTCTTGTTTTGAAATTAGTCTCGCTTAACTAGTCTACCGATCATTCTACGTCTAATTGACAGGACGGGGTAATCAAGACTACTTTTTTACGAAACATGGAACAAGAAATTGAATTTAGAAACATAACACACACATCAGACAACTCAACTATATTTTTAAGAACCCTGTAAAAGTAAAATGAAGCTACTGCTAGTATTATATTCTAGCTTTACGGATGTGAGTCAGAGATATTATTTGTACTAAACCAAAATATGCAGCTTCTAATGGTAGACCTACAGTTAATTATAAGGCAATTTAAAAAATAAAACGATCGTAATTTCTAAAGATGCCGTAATAACCAAAAAGTTAAATATTATTGCTGTTCAGAATCGTCAACAATAGATTTTTTACGACTGTAGTAGTTTTTGGTGTTTTGAACATTTCCGCATGCTGTTGCTATTTATAGCCTCAACGAGTGTGCGAGACTGTCAGAAATCAGTAGTTAGTCATTCAACTAAAACGTGCACGATCAACGTGTCAAGAACAACTTTTCAGTCGGCACGTGGGGCACCCTACTATTTACTATTGAACAATCTTGTTATTGTCGGATGAAAATATTTCTTCCCTTCTTTTAATGGCGAGTTCTTCCTTCTTCCAGGTCAAACGGGAGATAAATCTAGTTAAATGTTCATGGTGCAAGACCACTAATTATATTCCCTCATTGAAGCTAAACATTTGTAAAGAAAACCTTTCCGATCATTTAAAAAAAAGAAATTTCAGGCTGATATGAGGGCTAATTTAATGACGAAAATGCTGTAAGGGCCAAAGTGGAGGAAGGGCAAAATACGCTGTGATGGTCAAACTATAAATATCCTGCTGATTAGCACCGATCTGAGACTAATCGGGTCTCCCTAATTTTTGGGCAATTAGATTTTTCCTGCAGATGAATAAAGTGAAAGACAGAGCAGAACGTATACTTTTAGCCTAGACCTTTTGCTTCTTGTACTCGGTAGAGAGGGCTGTATCGCTTGCAATCCCAATTATTTCAAATTGTTAACTTTTTGAGATTGGGACTTACGAATTAAGAAAGGTGATTTTGTGTTTACATTTGCGAGGCAAATCGTCGCAATTATCGAGAACCGATTTCGTTACAACACATTCAAATTAAAATAGGTAATCGAAACCGATTTGGTTTTTTGTAACTTGCCAAATGAATCCTTGATGCCATACATCCATATACATCGATTATGACTAGAGAAGCCTAGTCGAAACGTCGCTCAGTAATAAGCAGTAATTGTATTCCATAGAATTATGACCTGTATACTCTAGTTCAATTACTAAATGCCATTGAAACTGTTCATATACATTGATGTCAATCAAATTAATTCTCACCTTTGGTCTTTTTTATTTACGGGTACTCAGTAATATTAAATTGAAATTAAAAACAATTTGGAATTTCAAATGAAATGAAATCATTTAATATTTTTTGCATCCCTTGAATAGTTTAAATGTGAAGGTCTTATATTTAACAACAATCAGCTTGGCTGCAATGGCTGTGACATAATAATACCACCCCGTGTATTTAAATTACTCGACGATGCCAAGTCGTATAAAATCGTTCTGCACCTATATGCACCATCAGAATATCCAATAATAACATTTACTTGTTGGATTAGGTATTTGTGTAAGGCTGCTAGAAGACATTGCTACTGGTAATGTAACCTGTAGTCGTAAGAAACACCGTGATTGAATGAGTATTTTTAAATGGTCTAACGCCAAACTTATCACATACAAAACCGACCCTTCTGACAAACAAAGATGCGCATGTTTGGCGATTTCTAGGAATGCAATTGTTAGTTTATAGCCAGCGGCAGAGCCGCCGCTAGCACCTCGGGTTGAATGAATGAATGAATGATATGTTGTTTTATGGCACGTCAGCTCAAACTGGGCTATATTGCGCCAAACATATGGTGAAGGCCTCAGATAATGATGCGAATAGCAATGCCTGAATTTCAACCTCACTCAGTCTGTTTTCGCCGCGCTAGTACGACGATTTCAAACGGTACTTGATTGTCCATTTTATCGTTAAATTTTAAATATCCACCATACGTTGTTTATAGGCCTGTCATGTTCATACATATCTCACTGATAACGAAAGACCTGGCAGATTTAGCTCTTTCATAATGTATCTTTGGTCGATACGCCGCTGCCCTCTATAGGGTATAATTTTTCTTACAATATCTGACTTCCAGGGGTTCGATGACTTTCGATCTTAACAGTTGTCACCAAATCACGTCGCATGAGCTCGATTTCACGTGGCTATGAACGGGTGTTTTCCCATGATCCCGCTCCAGTAAAATAATCATTAAGGGCCCCCTCAATCCAGATCACCAATAATAAATGTTTCCATATTAAGCAACCCATGAAGTGTAAAACCAGATATATACTATTCAAAAAGAGTAGGGGATATTTGATTTTTAAGTGTTATTAAAGTCACCTAATGAAACTGACGAAGAAACAAATGACAAAATGAAATGAAGTTCACATTCATCGATTTATTCCAAATGATCGTTAGACTAAGTAAGGCACAGACTGACCATTATAAGGGTAAAATGATACCCGGGGTCAAACAGCAAAGTTACCACAGCATTACAACAAAGTCAGTAACGGGTAAATCCTCCTCTGTTTGCCAAACAAGCATTGATCCGACGTGGCATACTCCTAATGAGACATCTAAGGTCATTTTGGTCCAGATTGTCCCATTCCTGTTGCAACGCAGCAGCAAGTTCTTGGACATTGGCAGGACGTTGTTGACGTTGACATAACCTCTGCCCAAGCATGTCCCAGACATGCTCGATGGGGGAGAGGTCGGGACTCAGTGCTGGCCAAGGTAATGTGGTGATGTTCTGTTGTTGGAGGTAACCTGTAACGATTCTGGCCCTGTGACATCTTGCGTTGTCATCCTGGAAGATGAAACGGCGGCCATGACGTCGTGCGAACGGCACAACATGGACTGTCAAGATGTTGTCTCGGTAGTACTGGCCTGTAACACGCCCTGCAACAACATGTAAAGCCGTTCTTCCAGCAACAGTGATGCCTCCCAACACCATAACAGAACCACCCCAAATCGATCATGTCTGATGACGTTAACGTCTTTGGAGCGCTCGTTTCGACGACGCCACACCCTCCTACGTCTGTCCAAAAAATCAACAGTGAACCTTGACTCATCTGAAAACATCACATTGCTCCAGCGTCGATTATCCCAGTGTTGACGATCCCTACACCAACGATGTCTTGCCTGAATGTGATGATCTCTCAAACAAGGGATCACGCGAGGACGTCGGGCGCGAAGGTGACCCCTATGCAGTCGATTCCGAATCATTTGGCCACTCACTCTCACACCAGTGTCTGTTTGAAGACGAGCGCTGATCTGATTTGCTGTGATGACACGATTTCTCAAGGCCAAGGTACGGATAAATCGATCCTGGGCTTGAGTTGTCGCCCTTGGTCGACCTGAGCATGGTCTGTCCTGTACAGATTGTGTATCACGGTATCTGGACCATAGCCTGCTTATGACAGACTGAGAAACATTCATCGTCCGCGCCACAACCGCCTGTGTTGTGCCGATCTGTAGCATGCCAAGGGTACGTAACCTTTCATTTTGGGTAAGCCGACGCATATCAAAATTTGTTTTCTGGTCACTAAAACAAAATAAACTGATGTTTCCACCCTGGAATTCAATGCCACAATGACTGTAACATTCAAAGTCGGAGTCGTGCAAATCTTGGGTTGGACCCCCATGATGATCCCAAGCATCACCTACATTCCATGCGGTAGCTATTGGTGCGTTTGGGCGTCACATGTAACTGGAAATGTTTCTTCTGTTAGGTTCTAAAGTGACTTTTTTCGTAGTCATTTGCATATTTTAGTAATATGCCCCCAAAATCAAATATCCCCTACTTTTTTTTGAATAGTACATATGAGCTGTGTACACGCTCCGCATGACGTCACAGGAATAAGTTTCGTGTTCAGTAATCACACCATGTCGTGATAAATAAACAATATTATGTATTTTTATGAGTCTTATCCGTTTTCTCTATAATCAGGAGTTTGCTGACAAAGAAAGGACAAGAGAATGGCGCATGGGATCACCCGAGATTAGCCGCTGCCGTGTTAAGCGGGCGGGATGGTGTACCATGTTAATGTTATCGTTCATATTCCCAATGTAGTTTCGTTATGTAGCTGTTTTTTATACCTGATGTAAATAGAGAGAGAGAGAGAGAGAGAAATGGGGTTTAACGTCCACTCGACACAAACTAGGTCATTTAGGGACTAACACATGGTTTCAATTTTATTTCAATAATTCGCTTGCGCGTAGGGGTCTTTAGCAGTGGGGGAAAACCGGAGTGCCCGGAGAAAACCCACGAGGTTGAGAAGGCGTCCTTATCTCCATGCCACATACTCTCAAACCAGGGATCGAAACCACAGCCGCAAGCCAGAGGTGACCGGCCAGCTAGAGGTCGAAGCGCGGCACTCTAGACCACTAGGCCATCCCACCCCCCCCCCCCCCCTGATGTAAATAAATCCTATATTTACTAAACTGATCTCTGTTATCACTAAAATAGTGTTATACTTAATTAACATATCCTTTGAAACTACATACAGCACATTTCAACGGGTTTATGGTTTTTATTTGTGTGTAGTATGGTCCGCTTTCACTTCTAATAAGTAGAGTAAATCTGAGAATATATCTATAATTTTACACCAAACCGCCTAGAAGTGTGAAGGTGATTCATTTTTATTCACATAGCAATGGTAACGAGTATTTGTTTTATTCAGAAAAAAGGGACGTGGACAAGTAAAATATAATGTTTTGGACTTTGTTCACGAAAGAAAACCTGATTTAGCATTGTGTGTAAAACATGTAGAGAAGTCTCATACATACGTAGCTTGATGACGTCCAAAATACCATTGAACGCCACGAGGATTTCGTTGGTCTTCATGCTATATTAGAAAAATCCCTTCTTTACGAAATGATAATGTTGTTTTATGGCACGTCAGCACCAATCCGGCCACATTGCGCCAACCATTTTGGGAATTTTACGAGACAAATTAAAACAATGTCACAGAAATGTATTTATACATGCAAAAAGAGAATATCACAGAAAATATAATTTAAAAGGAAACATCAAATCTTTATATAAACATTAAAAAACAAATAATACACGATAAAATATATACAATTAAAATTTAAAAAAAAAGTTGTCTCTTTTGAAATTTCAAAAAGTCAAGCAATTTAGAATAAAGACCCTGATGGGCAAACAATTGATGTAAGGCGTGGCAACGGACTGAGAGAGAAATGGGATTTAACGTCCACTCGACACAAACTAGGACATTTTGGGACTAACATATGGTTTCAATTTTATTTCAATAATTCGCATGCGCGTAGGGGTCTTTAGCAGTGGGAGGAAACCGGAGAGCCCGTAGGAAACCCACGAGTTTGAGAAGGCGCCCCTATCTCCATGCCACATACGCTCACACCGGGGCTCGAAACCACAGCCGCAAGCCAGAGGTGACCGGCCAGCTAGAGGTCGAAGCGCGGCACTCTAGACCACTAGGCCATCCCAACCCCCACAAATGAATGGAGTATAACAATGAGAGAAGTGTTTCAACAAATCATAACTATTTTCATATTTGTGGGCTTACACTAAGGTGACGATAATTATCCAATTACAGCTAAAGTCTGTCGCGAGTCAGAATAAGGCATAATTAACACCGTAGTTACCTCGGATATAGTTTAGTGTTGATCATTATCATGATCAGTAACAGTCGCAGCAGGTGCAACACCAGCAGCAACATCATTATCCCTATAACCGTCCTTATAATAATCACCATCTTCATCATCATCATCATCACCAGAAGCAGTTGCAGCAGCAACAACACCATCATCAACATCATCATCATATCCATACGTATAATCATCACTATATTCATCATCATCAAACTCGCCATTAGGAAATAACAATGTATATCTGAAATGTTGTCTTAGTTCATGATCCGTATGGAGAGTAAAATACTGGTATTTGTATTTACTATAATCGTCATCTCTATCTGTATCTATATCATAGCCATCATAATCATCATCATCAAAATCATTACAGCCATCATCAATATGGTCTAAGTGGTAGTCTTGTGGCCGAAGAACATCTTTCAGTAGAAGAAAATCATTTAATTCATAAGGTAAATCTAGATCCCTAACCTTCTCCTGTATTCCCAATCCAAGATTCTGTCTGGTGATTCTTCTACACAGAGACTTAAGAGATATATTGCCACAAAAATTAATGAATTTTTCCCTGCCTCGTGAGCGAATTGTGTCGTTATCGTCATTTCGTTTATCTTCCTTATCAAAATTTAATGTTGTCATAATTTCCGCCCCCCGGGCGCCACTCAGATATAACAGCTTTCTCAGTTTATCTCTATACGAACTACTCAGTTCAGTAAGACCAATTTGATTATAGCTACTTTTAACTGACGACGTAGTGAGAGTCTGAACACAACAGTTTTCAGCAACTAAATATCTAATGAAACGAACAACGCAGTATGGTTCCCAGAAGCGGGGAAAACACAAGGTTGTTTGTATAATCGTGTTGCCATCAATAAAGGGTATATTAAGAAGACCAGTATTACCATTACATAGAAGTAATTTAAAACAAGTCAAATCAAACACACTCTGATAAATATCAAGATATTGTAGAGCAGATCTTCCCGTATAATCTAACATGTTTACTATGGCACCAGCCTTGAGTAGTTTCCCTGTAAGAACTCTGTCGTTTTTCATAGCAGCCATCATTAAACTAGTTCTACCAATATGGTCTGGAATATTTACATCTATTCCATCAACTCCAAGTAAACTATCAATACAGGCCATGTATATTGGATATATCTGTCTACAATAATTCTTAACAACATCATTTATCTGTCTCTTGTTCAAACCATCTTTACACATTGTAAATCCAATGATACACAGATGAAGTGCTGTATGACCCTGGTTATTCTGTGCATTGATCTGTAATCTAGGATGACGTGTCAACAGTTCTAAATATTTACTGTTTAACAAAAAGGCAGCTATCATAGTAGATGTGTTGGTTTTAGAACATGGATGGTTGATGTCTAGCTCATTATTTAACAACCATTTAAACTTCTTTACAGAATAATCATAGTTAACACGAGCTAAAAGGTGAAGCATATTTTCTCCTTCAGCTGTAACATCATTAACGACCAACTTAAGTCTAATGTAATAACTGAACCCCCACAGCCTTTTACATTTTAAAATATCATGGAATAACTTAATACCGTTGTTATATGACATCAGATTTGCACCCGAATCTACTAAAAGTTTAAAGATGGCTGTAGAATTGATCATGTGATATTTAACACAATACCCAATTGCTGTATCACCATTATTATCAGTTAAACTTAAATCCGAATGTGGAATTAACAATTTCAATATACTGATATCAGCTTGGTATTTTATATGGTACATTAAAACCGTTTGTCTTTCAGTGTTTTGATGGTTCACATTACAACCAGCTTCTAATGAAATGTTAATCAGTTTACATTTCAGTCGAACATGAGTGTCCTGCGCTGTCTGTAATTTCATTTTTATTCGGTACACTTTACCCAGAGAGGGCGGGCTGACATCATCCGAGGTGTCGTATATACCGACATAGAACAACGGTGTATTACCTTTAAAGTCAGGTTGGTTTACGTCAAATCCTGTGTTTATTAAAGTATTAACGAGTTGTATATATTTCTCTTCACATTTAACATAGGAATACATAAAACCTAAAACATAGTGAAGAATGTTGCGTTTCAAACTATCTACATAATGTATATCAACACCATGTTCTAACAGATACATCACAACTTCATATAACTCTCGACAGGCAGCTGTAATTATAGGTGTATCGCTATCATCATTCACCTGGTTGACGTTTACACCAGCATCCACTAATTTAACTACACACTGCATTACCAAATCAGGTTTACATGTATTGTCATTACTGTCATAGTTATGTAAAAGTATGTACAGCAGGTTGTTTTGATGACTATCAACATACTGTACATCTACCCCATGTTCTAACAGATATATCACAACATCATACAACTGTTTTCTAGCAGCTATATGAATAGGTGTCTGTTTATCTTCATTCATTTGATTGACGTTTACACCAGCATCAACTAATTTAATTATGGACTGTAATAACAGATCACGCCCACCTGTGGTATATCTATCATATTTATCTAACAGTATGTACAGCAGGTTGCTCTGATAACTATCAACATACTGTACATCTACTCCATGTTCTAGCAGATATATCACGACGCCATACAATCCTTGTCTGGCAGCTACAATTAAAGTTTGCTTCTTATCTTGTATTGATAATGTTTCCATCACGGATCCAATATTTCCATCATTTTCAGCTTGGCGTAGCTTTGACTTCAGTAACCTGAAATATATTAAACATGTTGTTTTAGTTAATATACATGCAATAATAATGTTAAAATTTAAGATATTTCGTTCGTTAATCAAATACATCCATATGTACAACTGTCCATAGCAATTATATCTCATAACAACCCGTCGCAGGTCATCATAGGTTGATATATTCTGGGGCCTTATTCACGAAATTTTAACTAAGATATAATCAAAATTTTAGTTATTTGATTGGATAATATTAGATTGATTTAGTGCTACCAATCAAAACTGAAGTATCTACTAAAATTTGGATTTTATCTTTAGTTAAGATTTCGTGAATCAGGGCCCTGTTCATTTCAACCGCAAATGACGTCATCTCACGTTGATATATTCGTATCATATCAACCACTAATGACGTCATCTCAGGTCGATATATTCGGCTTATACAATGATATTTTAAACATGAAAAACATAGGAAACAACACTTAGATCACGCAAATCAGACAACTACAAATATTTCTAAGCAAAACATAAACTTAGGGAGGCCGTTTTGTCGACCATCTTGAACAATGGCCGCCATCTAGGATTTTCAATTGGCCAATCGGACAGATTTGATAAGTATCCCTTAGAGAACACTTGTGCCAAATTTAATGCTGTATCATCATTTGCAAATCACAACTTTAGCCTAAATTTGATGTTTCCATTGGTTTTCTTGTGTCGGAAAACCTATATTAAGATACTTTGTTTGGCATTATATCATGTGCATTGCGTAGATATTGAATTATTGCCGAACGGTGGCCATTTTGGACGACATCTTGGATTTTGGACGTTTAGAACGAGGAAAAAAATAGCACCTTATTTTTTTATATATAAAACTGATGATAGGTTCTTTCAGAATCAACAGTTTTTGCTTTTACCAAAAAAATGACACGAAATTACAAATGAGCCTACAGTACTCATTCCAGTTAAACCCGTATAGCCAATAGGCTAACTATGGGGCCTACCTTACCCCAGTTAATCCTGATGGCACCGAATAGCCAAAAGGATAGAGTGGGTGGCGGAAAGATTCTAAAGCCTGGTCTATTTAATATACAAACCTCTCTGCATCCATCTTGGTTAAATGTCGGTCTATATCAAGTAGCTGTTATTATCCTAACATCCCTAAAAAAAATAATAAACGACTATAAGTTATGTGTAGGATAAAGCATGGGACTTAGGTTATGCAGGGGGCAGTGTCCAGCTTAGGCATGGGCCTGAGGGGCCCAGGCCCAGGGCTCCGCGGTTTATGACAAAAAGAGAAAAACATTCCAAATGAAAGCTTCACGGTAACAGATCTAGGGCGGAAATTACGCTCGTTTTATTGTCCAAATTGCTTTATCAGTAACTGGACCGTTAGGAGCGACATCTTTTAGTTTAGTACAAAAAATATCATTGAATAACGCGGGTTGGACACGGACATGATACCAACAGTAGTTTCATTAAACTTTTATAAGGTTCTTAAAACAATTATTTGGTCGCCCACCGTGCGTTATTTCTGAATTCAATTTCTTGTTCCAGCTTTCTGTCATTATTCGTAAAACAAGGAGTCTTGATTATCCCGGCTTGTCAATCAGACGGAGAATGGGCGGTAGACTAGATAAGTGGGACTAATTTCAAAACAAGGGCACGTAACCTATTTTTTGCTCAAAAGTGTCTGGATGTTATGTGTTATGTGTTTTATTTATGGATGGTTAAATGGTCATAGCTAATTAATTCAACATGAATTATTTAGTGACTATAAATGTGTCAAACAAATTTAAAGATTTAAATATAATATGTATATAAATATTGTCGCGCTATTTGGAGATAATTATATCTATTATTTTATACATTACTTCTTTATAATCAACTTCTATGTATATTATACACCATTTTATGTTTTTCTTTTTTAATCCTATATTTGTTTTGTCAATATTTTTTTATATCATATTATGTTTATTGTGAAGCATCATTGAGCACTTTTGTGCAAATGCCGCTATATAAACGCTTATAAATAATAATAAATATATCTATTTATGGTGGGACACCCTAACCATGCAAGGAAATCCAACATTTTGCAAGAGATGGATAGATAATAAGCTAAAGCGGTAATTGTTCATTTTAGCACAATAAGGGGTCATAATCCAGGAAATCACGGTTTTCATATCGAACTGAGATCTTTCGGATATATTTTCAACTTTATAAAAATCGGACAAAAATTGTGACGATTACATTATTTGCATTCGCTTCATTAGCCCAGTCGGAGCAGAGCAGTACGATGTCAAGCCTCATTTCATTTGAATTAACCGTCCCACTTTCTTTAAATAAAAGGTAAAACACTAACAGCCCAATATCCCCCCCCCCATATATTTATTGGTAGCGTGTCTGAATTACATTTATAGCCATACCTAGATAAACTGCACTTTAAATTGCTTACTAAGTCCCTATACCAATGTATAAAGGACTTGATAACAGTAGCTGAAAATTGGTTTTCCCCTTTCCATAAATAGATAGTGAGTCCCACACCAGGCGTTTCAATAGAAAGAATGACACCGATGTACAAATTGTTCGATTAATTATTAAAGTTACATTTTCCCTAATTGTTATCGACTTCTGTATGAGACAGGGCATGCTACCTCTTTGTATAACGTCTGATATCACTTCAGTATTGAGCTGACGTAGTTGATTGTCATATATATAGTTGTGTGGGTGATTTGATATCATTATGTTAAGAAGTACTACAAGGAGTCAAATGTGTAAATTCTAGAATATGTCCGAAACGCATGGCAATATATCAATATACCTATATATTCTGTTTGACGTCACTACAGCCATTTATTATAACCACTCACCTATTTACTTGTCTGGTGAAATATTTTTCCACTCTTTTAGTGCAGCGGCTATTTCTTCCTCGTTTCGGTATACGCAAGGGAGATAAATCTATCGTAATGCGCATGGAAGAAGACTACTAGTTCTGTTGCCCATTGACACCAGTAACTTTTTTTTAAAATTTAAAACAACATTCCGCTGATTTTAATCTAATGTGTAAATTAGATAAGGAAGAAATTAGTTTCAAAATATAATAAACAAAATTGAATAACCAAAAACAAAAATCTGTTTATTTTAATAGACATGTTTCTTTAGAACCAAACAGCACTCCTAAATAGCAAATAATATATGTAGTAACAGCACCATAAATAGCAAATATGTGTGGTAATATTACCAAAAATAGCAAATATATGTGGTAACATTACCATAAAAAGCAATTAAATGTGGTAACATTATTACAAATAGCAAATATATATGGTAAAATTAATACAAATAGTGGTTTCGCCTCGTCAGTGATGCAGAACAGAGGTTCTGACAAGGACAGCTGTCTAGTCGTTCAGATGGGATGAAAAACTGAGGTCCCTTGTACACACTGGCATGCACGTGAAAGATCCCTTAGCAGCTGGAATTCGATATAAGAGTAGGCCGTAGCAAAATTTCCCTCATAGCACACTGTATGGCGTATGCCTGTCTTCCATTAGCATAGGTTAGGTGCAGAACAGTAGGATGTTAAACCCCATTTCATTTCATTTAAAACAAATAACAAATATATGTGGTAATATTACCATAAATATACTGCTATAATATTACCATAAATAGCATATATGTGGTAAAATTACTACAAATAACAAATATATGTGGTAACATTACCACAAACAGCAAATATATGTAGTAACATTACCACAAATTTAAACAGCAAATATATGTACATGTAGTAACATTACAACAAATGGCAAATATATGTGGTAAAATTACTACAAATGGCAAATATATGTGGTTACATTACCACAAACAGCAAATATATGTGGTAACATTACCACAAACAGCAAATATATGTAGTAACATTACTACAAATGGCAAATATATGTGGTAACATTACTACTAATAACACATATATATTGTAACATTACCATAATTGTTTTTTTGACACTAAAGATACTCTACTATTGTTCTATTTATACATTACTATAATGGTTATTTTGACAATAGAAGGTTCAGATGCATTTCGGGAAGACGTGATTCACTTATACGGTTCAGAAAAATCTCATTCTTGACAAAACGTGATGATCAGTTCAACATGAACCTAGCAAAAAGTGCACTGTTTGAAAGTGTCCATTAATTCTATCATTTAGTTTTTAGTCGACCAGTCAAACCTGCCTGTACAAGGCTTGTATATCTGAAAGGGATATGTTTCGGTATAATTATGAAAAATATTGTCTAAAATAGAAGCAGATCACCATGAAATTCACTTACGAATTCAGAAGGTCTAAAACGTTTTCACGACTGAGTTTGTCTGCTGCGTGAACTGATGACGTAGCATGCAAAAAAAGGAAATCACCTCGTTCTCGGAGTGCATCTGAAACTACCTAATAAGGACAGAAAGTATACAATTGTTCTACTTGATTATCCATACATTCCTAAAGGTAAACTGTGTATATACTGCTATAATTGTTGTTTTGATAATAAGGAAAGAAATTCTACAATTGTTCGAGTTGGTCGCCCGGACATTCCTTTAGGTAGATATGGTACTTCATCTTTATTGATCATTACACCAGCAATATCCAGATGTAGCCAATTTTTATTCTCTACAAATTCCTGAAATGAAAAAGAAACAGTGATGTAAATTGAGGTCAAGCTCTCACTACAAAATCTGCCAGGCATTCCATTATTGTATCCTAGATTTTAAACCTGGGTGATGTTTCATTATTGTATCCTAGATTCTAAACCTGGGTGATGTTTCATTATGGGCAATCTCACTTCAAAATTTGCATCACCTTATCCTAGATGTTTACCTGGGATGGAGCCCTGAGAGGCTCCCTTTAAGAGTTTCTTGTAGTATACTACAAAGTTCCCTTAAAAATGATAACACCACTACTGGCTTTTGCAAGTTCGAATGATGGCATACATGTATGTGCATGTATCATCAATGGCCTTCTTCATCATTTGATAACAAAGAACTCATGGACACCCAGAAGATCAACGTACTCCTCGTCACGTACAACTAGGGAATCGAAACCACAGCAGATGACTTAATGACAGACCTTATGATACAACGAGTGCTAACCATTTGGCCATCCCTACATTTAACTGACCAATCCCGGTAATATTTTGGAGAATAAAACTGCTTAATTTTGCGTTAAAATCCTCTACCTTAGGGCTGAGCAACAAACTCAATATTTGTGACACGTTTTCAAACAACTTAAACCTATCAGTCTTCCTCTGGAAATGGAAACCGGTGTCCCAAACTGTGTGTTTACCATTATGGGTGGCCTATTCAAATGGATTTACTGTGGAGTAAATACCATTATGGGAGGCCTGTTTAAAAGGATATTTTACTGCCGTGCATTTGTAAAGGATTCGCTATGATCTCTTTGTAAAGGATCTGCTAGGATTTACCTTCTATTTAAAGGGGTTCACTGTGGTCTCTTTGTAGGACTTTAAATGTATATTTACCCTTTTGTGGGGTAGGCTATATTCAAAAGTATTAACTGCTGTCTCTTTGAAACGGATTTGCTACATTTACCTTGACACACTGATAAGCCGTGAATATTCGCTAGGTCGCTACAGTCACTAATAAGGATGACATCAACACGACTTAATGAGTCCTCAATATTACCTTTTTTCCTCCGACAAATTAAATTCTAAAACATTTTTTATGTATTAGAACAATAAGTTTGAAGTATTTGTAGTTAAAAAATATTTCCTATTTAGTGTAAATGGGTATGAAAATGAGTAAAAGGCATCATTCTGACCGAAGCAGTTACATCTTATGTAAACAATGCACATGCCATTGAGCCAATGATTAAAGCCGCGTGATGTCATTGCACATGTTGAAGACAGTCGTCTTTTACAGAGATATTATAAGAAGACTTTCGTAATTCTCTGTGAAACAGATTGTTACCTTGAGTGTGGACACTTTTTAAGGTATATTTTTTATATATATTTAACTTTAAACTGTGGTCTCCTGGTAAAGGATTTACTATATTTACCTTTATGGATGGTTTATTCAAGAGTCTGTATTGTGGTCTCTTTGTAAGGTATTTAAATGTATATTTACCTTTACTGTGGTCTCTTTGTAAAGGATTTGAATGTATATTTACCTTTATTGTGGTCTCTTTGTAAAGGATTTGAATGTATATTTACCTTTTTTGTGGTCTCTTTGTAAGGGATCTGAATGTATATTTACCTTTATTATAGTCTTTTTTTAATTGCGGTCTCTTTATATTTACCTTTATTGTCTTTGTGTAAGGATTTAAATGCATATTTTCCTTTATGAGTGGTCTATTTATAAAGAGGGTTTAATGTGGTCTCTTTGTGAAGGATTTAAAATGTATATTTACCTTTAGAAATGCTGCTGCTGTACATGATCCACCTGATCGACTATATTTACCGATATTATTAACATCAGCTAAATCACAGTGTTTTATTTGTGACGTATAATGTTTAAATAGCGGCATCCTCCATACTCGATCACCACTAATACCGCCAGCCTGCAGAAATAACATAAAATGGGGTTTACAATGCCAAACAGAGTGAGTGCTATGAGGAAAAATTTAGACCAGAAAAGGGCACTAACTTGAATTGCAACTGTCAAGGGATCATTTACGTGCATGCCAATGTGTTGAGGGGACCTTCCTTTTTTTGTCCTATCTGAATGACTAGACACAGCTCCAGATCTATGAGCCACTGTATGTAGCTCTCCCTGGCCTAGAAACAGTGTTTCTTTTTTGCAAAAGGCTGGATTTCCAAGTGAGAGAGAGAGAGAGAGAGAGAGAGAGAGAGAGAGAGAGAGATGAGGTTTAACATCCACTCGACACAAACTAGGTCATTTCGGGACTAACATATGATTTAATTTTATTACAATAATTCGCTTGCGCGTAGGGGTCTTTAGCAGTGGGAGGAAACCGGAGGAACCGGAAAAAAACTCACGAGGTTGGACAGGCGACCCTACTGCTTGTCCTGTACAACCAGGGATTTGAATATCACGCCAGTTGACTCAATGGCAGGCTTCATGATACAGCATGCACGTGCTAACCATTTGGCCATCCACCCCCACCCCCTGGATTTCCAGAAAGGTTGGAGCCTATATAGGTGTTCAGTCCAGTTGCATATTACCTGATGCAAAGTCTTCCACATTTGTGTAGAATCTGTATATACAGCTGTGACTGCTGATCCTAATGCCACATCAACAGCCCCTAAAATATAATATTTTACAAATACAAGTATATCAACAGGCCCTAAATTATAATACAAAACTTAAAAGCAGCCTCTAAAATGTAATACAAAACTTAAGAACAGCCCAAAAATATAGTACAAATTTGTCAACAGCTATTAAAATATAATACAAAACTTAAGAAAAGCCCTTGAAGTGTATCAACAGACTCTAAGTATAATATAAAAATTTGTTAAAAGCCCCTTAAATATAATACAAAATCTACAAACAGGCCCTTAAATTCAAAACTTAAGAACAGCCACTTACATAAAATCCAAACACATGAATAGACCCCTACAATATCTACAGCCCCGAAATTATAATACAGGACATATCAACATAAACAGCCCCTTAATTATAATACAAAACATCAAAAGGCCTTAAAATCATCAGCATCTATATTTACAGCCCCTAAGATAAAGTACGAATCAAAAGGCCGTAAAATCAACAGACTCTAATACAAAACATATTTAACATGACAGTCATAACTAACATCACATACATACACAGTTTTAACTAATCATAATTATAAGGTAAACAACCTATGTATAGAGAGTGAGAACTCGGGTTTAACGTCTACTCCACAAAATCTACACAAATTTCGGGACTAACATGATAGTTCAATTTTATTTCAATATTCCATGTGCACGTAGGAGTCTTTAATCAGTGGAAGAAATTCACAAGGTTGGACAGGCGATCCTGTTCCTTGTCACATGCAAGCGGGGAAGCAAACGTTAACCATTCTGTCACCCAACCCACTTGGTAACTTATAACTTTTGTATCTATTCATATTATACACACAACAGGCGTACTCGATTGAACGTTCTGGAATTAAATTCTCTCAATTCCAAAAATAGTGTCAATCGAGTGAAAAGGAGAATTTCAGAGTACAACACATGTGCCGACTGCATAAAAAATATCTCAACCAATCATGGCAGCTGAAACATATTTGTTACTTAAAATATGTCACGATTCCACTCACACCACCTCAGCTGTCGGGACTGGCAGAACTGTGACAGGACCCCATTTCCGTGTCACTCGATTGCAATTCTGTCAATTTGGGACGTTCTGGACTGTGAATCGAGCATCCCCAATAATTTACAGCAAAGGGGAGTTAATTCAACACCTAGAAAACTCAACTTATTATTATTATTTCATTAAATGTAGACAATTGGGTTGAACAATGCTACTGCAAAATGATGATATAACTAACCATACCAGAGCTGTACCAGTAAACCTGCATCAATTCACTAATAACAACAAAAAAACTACCCAAACACCTCATCATAATTAGCAAATAAATCATTGTTAGGTTAACCAAACTGAATTCATATCCTTTTGTCAATAACCACAACTCCCGTCAATAGGCAACACCAAGTAACTCACTTTTTTGTCAAAAATGGGTAAGGACCAAATTTGTGGTATACTTGGGTGTGTGCTTCCTGCTGTTGTACCAGATATTCCAATCTTTTGATTTTGTAAGCCGTTACACCCATGACACAACCTAGCAATTTCCTTCATTTGCCTATTTTGCCACAGAAAAACCTAGTAACTCAATAGCCAAATCAATGGATAAGCTGGGGTTAAAATATTCATTCATTATGTTTTCCTTTGTTTTCTCAAAATAAGAAAAAAGTGAGTTACTAGGTGTTGCCTTTTGACTGGAGACAATTAAGTAAACCAAACTGAATTTCATATCCATTTGTCAATAACCACAATTCACTACCCACATACTACTCGTATTTCATAATTCTCATTAAATAAACTCACATTCACATCAATTTGTCGATAACCAAAAAAAAAACACCCATTGATTTCATCATTATTGTAATTATCAAATAAATTATTGTTGAAATTAACTGATCTCACGTTAAGCCTTCACTCACCTGTTAAAGTAGCCATATCTAATATTAAACTTGGTTTAAACGTATCAGCATACGTTAAGGCATCAGCTAAAATCAGTCTTCCTTCAGCATCTGTATTATCTATCTGAGTAAAAAAAACCCCAAATTAATGTTAGTTTGGGAGACAGGGGGATGGGGCGAGCAAGGGGATGGGGTGAATGGGGTGATGGGGTGATGGGGGAATGGGGAGAAAAAGAATTAAGACAGATTATTATCTGACTATTGACAACAATGGAAATAAAATGACTTTTGCATGTACAGTAGCGCTATAGCTTAATCATTTTTCAATATGCAACGATAAGCGTTCTTTTATGTGCACATAAATGTGTACACAGGACCTCAGTTTTTTGTCACATCAGCATGACTAGAAACTGCTCTATGTCAGGCCACTCTGCCCCCCGCTCTTCCTGTACCACTGACAACAGGGGAAGCCATGCCCTTAAATTCCTGTGGAACATACTCATTCTGGAGAGAATCAGAGACCTCCTGGTCAGCGAGCCAGTAACTTACCCACTGAGTCACTGTGGCTAACGAGAAGTACTCACCTGTATAGTTTTACCATTCATTGCCATGACAACATCACCTGGTTTTGTTGCCCGTCCATTGACCATGTTCTCACATAGAGGTATAAATGCTGTAACACATGATGTAATATTATTAGGGAGGAAAACAGCACAGCAGTGATATTACTAGTGTCAACAAGATGTAATATTGTTAGGGAGGAGAACAGCTACAGCATTACTACAGTTAATATGGTACTAACATAGAGGTATAAACAATGTTACTACAGCAACAGTATTACTTCAGTCAATATGGTACTTACAGAGATGTATATATATACATGGATATAACATCGAGGTGTATATATATATATACTGTGTGTAATAGTACTAGGGAAGGAAACGGGACAGCAGTGGTATTACTACTGGCAAAATGGTAGAGAGAGAGAAATGAGGTCTAACGTCCACTCGACACAGCAATATGGTAGTGTATAACATGAGTGAATACATCCTGGGAAAAAATCTACAGTGGATATTTTTTTTCTTTTCTTTAATCTTAATGAAATGTTAAATAATTAATTTCAGAACATTTTAGCGTGGAAACAGTTGATGAAATTACCTTTGATATTGACAGGTAGTTTGAGTTTAGCAGCTGCAAGTAGTGTACCGGCCACACATGCTGCCCCGCCCATATCAGCCCTCATCTTATCCATATCAGCTGATGGTTTAATAGAAACACCTCCGCTATCAAATGTCACACCTTTACCAACCAAAGCTAAAGGTGTAGAACCATTAGGGCCTCCATTGTAGTCAATTTCTAGAAACACGGGTGGTTCATCAGACCCACGGGAAACAGATAGAAAAGCATCCATCTTTTTTGATTCTGCCCAGGCTTTATCCCTGTAAAATAAATGAGAGTTCAACAGGCAAAGAAATATAAACTAGAATATTAGTTGCTTGTCTATTGGCTGAATGTTGAGACTACTCACGCAGAGCGGCAGATAATATTGACAGATAATATTGACATTCAGGATCACGTTATACTTAGGGAAAGGATAATATGTTGACATAATTTCTTATATTATCTAAAAAAAATTATAAAGCTTTCCCAGTGACTTTTAATGTCCATTTGACCAGTGGCGGATTAAGCTCCACCGAGGCCTGAGGCGGCAGTTCTGGAGGGCCTATTTAAAAAGGCGTGGGCCTAATTAATTTCGGGTCAGGGCCTATGTTGATTCCCATTGGGCCTAAACCCCACCCCCTAACATTCATTGTCTATGCGTTTTTAATCGTATCAGACAAGTCTAAAAAATCTTTTTTACAAAATCTTTGGGCCTGAGGCTGTAGCCTCATCAGCCTCACTGATAATCCGCTACTGCATTTGACACAAACTAGGTTATTTGAGGACTAACATAAGGTTCAATAATTCGCATGCAGGTGCCTTTAGAAGTGGGAGGAATTTTTATGTTAATGTTTCGAAAGACAAAAGGTGGTTTGTTTTGGCTGTTCAAGGCTGCTTAAAGAATAGACATGCATGAATGCATACCACAGGAAATCTGAATGGTCCCTTTTATTGCCATTAACGACTTACCTTATTTGCACAGTGACGCCATTTTCTGAACCGAGCCTCTCTTTGACACTTTCAGCAAATATGATAGGTGTCATTTTATTGGCTGGTGTCTCCATCAGCCATCTTGCAAAATTCTGGGAGTTTGCTAGAATACAACCTTGTGACCAGTCGTGGTTTAAAGTAGTTCTGAAATGAAATAAAATGGGGTTTTATATCGCACTGTTCTGTTCAGGGGGTCACGGTAGCTAAGTGGCTAAGGCGCTGGTTCGCTAGCCTGGAGGTCGCGTGTTCGAGCCCTGCATTGGCCGAGAAAGTTCATCTCGATTTTCCGGCGTGATTTCCCCTTGTCAGTGATGCAGAAGGAGGGCCTGACAAGGACAGCTGCCTAGTGGTTCGAATCGGACGGAAAACCGAGGTCCCGTGTACACATTGAAGTGCACGTAAAAGATCCCCTGGCAGTTGAAATTCGATATAAGAGTAGGCCGTAGCACACTGTATGGCGTATGCCCGTCTTCCATTAGCCCAGGTTAGGTGCAAAAGAGTAGGACGTTAAACCCTATTTCATTTCCGACTGGGCTATTGAAGACTGGCATACGACTTACAGTGTGCTGTGAGGGCAATTTTGCCTTGAATTTCGGCACTACGGTATACTCTTATATTGGACTCCATCTGCCAAGGGATCTTTTATGTGCAAGCCAATGTGTACATGTGAACTCAGTTTTTCGTACCATCAGAAGGCCTATTCTGTGAACTTTGCTAGCTGTAGTTCTGGTCCCGTGTTCACAAAACATTCTCAGATCTAAATTAAGAATTTACTCAAAAATCTTTGTTGCTGTTTTAATGTATCAAAAACACCCTACAAAGAAGCTATATGCAACGTTTGGTGTTTCTTGACCAAAGATATTTCTTATAAACAGTGTTTGAAAGTTGAATTAATTACCAACGTATGTCTGAGAATGGTTCGTGAACTGTGGGCCTGAATGGTTCTTGTATTCTGTGTATGTTATCATGGAGATATGTATAACAGGAAGTGTTGTAATGTTCAAGAATTCAATATCTGCTAACACAATATCACAATCTTCATAACCTGGTTTTTCTGTGTGATTCAGAATAATGACTTGCTCATCATAGGTTGCCATGTAACCCAGAGAGAGAGAGAGAAATGGTGATTAACGTCCACTCGACACAAACTAGGTCATTTTGGAACTAACATATGGTTTCAATTTTATTTCAATAATTCGCTTGCGCGTAGGGGTCTTTAGCAGTGGGAGGAAACCGGAGTGCCCGGAGGAAACCCACTAGGTTGAGAAGGCGCCCCTATCTCCATGCCACACATACGCTCACACCAGGGATCGAAACCACAGCCGCAAGCCAGAGGTGACCGGCAAGCTAGAAGTCAAAGCGCGGCACTCTAGACCCCTAGGCCATCCCAATCCCCCGCCATGTAACCCAGAATAGGGTTCATGCTACTACTGTGACTGAACAAATCAGGTATCTTGATTGGGCTGGCATTCTAGCCACAATCTAGTTATTTTAAATTCTCTACAACTTTACTATCAGCTCCTAAAGACAACTAATATGAAAATAAGGCTGTTACCCCATCTCGGTTCCTAGGCTATTTTGACGCTGCACAACGTGCGTAAGAGCCAGTGGAGGACACACGCGATACTGACATCTGTGTCGTACTTTTGGTTTTGACCCCTCTGACTTTGTACTGTTGATTACAGATTAAACATCCATAAGTGTACAAATGTGTTGTTATTGATGTGTTCCCATTTGAATATTGTTCACAATAAGAAGCAAAATAAATAAGATATGTTTACAGGATCATTTTGTTATACAAAAAAAATAAGTAATGCGTTTTCTATGGCGCTCAGTATAGTTGGTCAAGGATTTAAAATCGCTAAAATTATGATCAGTGGTAGAGTGGTTCAGGCTAAAGATGTTTTATAACAAACAGACACTATTTCGGGACAGTAAAGACATTATATGACAAGACTTACTATAAAAACTTCATTGATCAACAATGGAAGTCTGGCCACTTCTGAATTTTGAGGATATATAATCATTTGGACATATATTATAAATGGCTCAAAATCTTCCCGGCTTCCATAATCAAAGGAGTTATCTCTTAGTGAGAATAAGAGCTATGTCCCTTGGTTGTACTAAAAAAAATATGCTCCAAGCTACGCACGTCCCGGAAACGAAATAACTTGATCGCAGTCGGAAAATATCGTTTATTTCCATACTGCAAAGTAACCGAATACACTCTATGAGACGATTGGATTTGACATATGTACGCATGCGCGAACGCTTCGTTGTTTTAACAGTAAACCCGCGCCTTCAAATGTCTTTATATTAACCGTGTTTATAATGCTACAGTAGAAATTAAAATACATGTTAAGCTGGAGATGAAAAGATCGGCATTTGACATGAATTATTTCAAGATTAGCCTCATACATATATTAAAATGAACAGTGCGTTTACTTATTTATACCCAGACACTGGCCTATTTATAACGGCATGTTATACAGAGGGAGCGAGGGAGAGAGAGGGGTCTATAAATCTAATAATGTAACATTTTAATGTTTATCTCAAAGATAACTAAATATTATATTGTGCAGTACGATGTTTGTTATGAAAAATAAATTGCCGGGTAAAGTACGAGGAAAATATAATGACATGTAATACGGGGAGTGAGGGAGAGGGATAAACATCCCAATAAGACTATTAATTTAAGACTTTATTTTTTGTCCCTCAGATAAATAAATATTTTGTACTGCATGATGTTTGTTATGAAAAAAAAAACACATTGCTGGGTAAGTGGCGTATGCGCCGAGCCAGCGATTATTGCGTATGTACCGAATTTAGAGCCAAATTTTGTAGTTTCGTCTGTAGGCCTATAAAGGGTGGTATTTTTCGCCGACTTCAAGGTTTCCTAAACATGTGGACACCGACGCGCTCACATGATATTCTTTGAACTGTAGATTTTGATGGAGTGTAATTATATTTTTTTTTCCGCGAGAGCCAAACATGCGGTTATAACCACTGCTACGTTACCATTGGAAACGTTTAGATTTTTAAGTTTCATGACCAAATTATGGCATTCTGCTGATCTTTGATTTTTGACATCATACTAAATTCCTTCGTTCATAAAAAGGTTTGGACTTGCAACCATTCTTTTTACCTGCCAATTGTTTTTTATTTTCATTATTAGCCTTCATGCGAATCATTTCTTTTTTAGTCTTCGGAAGTTGATTTTTTTTTTAAACTTGGTGATTGTGCTTTTATGACAATCGCCGCAAATACTTTTCTTTCTATCTAAATCAGTTAAGGTCGCATCGGCAGATGTCAGAGTCTCTCTGTTTATTAAATTAATTTCACTTGTGTCTGCCGATGGAGTAACGTAAACTATCACGGAAAAAATGGGGTGTCAAGAAAATCATCGTATGATTTCATACCTTTTAGTGGACTTAACCTTACTTTTACTCACCTTCCTAGTCTTTGTCGTCAGTCTGACCAGTCTATTTTGAATGTATTTGTCACCAAAAGTCACACAGTCGTCATGTAAAGCAGTCATGATAGACCGATGCTCCGAAGTTGTCGGGAATTTATTAACATTTGTCTAGCATAAAGCCTATTTGTGATTTTTGTCATAGGTAGTTTGTTACAGTTCCCAAATCATAGGGGTACTTGTCCAATCCAATGCTGGATAGCAAATCATCCGTGGACGATATCTTGCAGGGCTCAGTCTCAAATCTAGAAAAAAATAAGTCCGTCGATCAAAGTCTATGGCTACAGGATGGTTAGATAATATACTATGATTATAAAAATAATTTACACCATGTTACCGAAAAGGGTCTGGAAAATAAAGACTACAAATAAAAAGTTTGTTTCGGTTATTTTCCGGTCTCAAATAGTTCTGCGTATTTAGAGCTAACAAATATTTATTTCCTAACCACAATAGTCGCCAGCGTAAACCAAGAATGTAGCCACTTAATAAAAGTAAATCTCGAAAGGTTGTAGTGAATTTATCTGGGCGCTTTCACCTACTTGAAAGTTAGAAATGAAACGAAGCTATTATAGCTAGCTCTGTATTTAAATCACCAAAATCGCCAAAATCAAAAATCAAATCAAGGAGTGAAACCGAAATTTTTGCTCACGTTCGCTATTAAATAAACACGTGAGTCGAAGCCCGTAATGAGTGTATTTTTTACTCCGCGTTATATACCAATACATGTTTGTAAAAATACCTCATGTGGCGGATATTTGCTGCGACTTCCTAAACCACGTGCGCGGCGCTAACTTCTGCTCACTTCAGAAGATTTCTCGACGGAGCAATCACACAGATAAGCGGGTCAGTTTTTATAAGGACAAATACTGTGTCTCTGAACCACTCTATCAGTGGTTAATTTGTCTCCTGTCGAGACTGGTGCTGATGTATACTTACACATCATCTACATTACTTGAATAACAATCAACCTTCACCTTGGCTTTTTTACTGTCCTTGGCCTTGAGGTCATCATAATAGAACAGACCTAAAATACTGCCTTCTGCCGCCGCTATAAATTAAGAGAGAAAGACGTTTTAATGGCTTTATAAAGATCTGTGGTCTTTAGCACTGTGCAGAAACAGGATGAGCCGTATAAAAACTACAAGATTAACCCTTAGAACCCGAAATGCCGCAAAACCGGCTTGACGTTGTATTGCGGCTTGGGGCGTGTCAAGTTCCAATTACGTTGACGTCATAATTAATATGACATCCTGTAAATCCAGGGAGGGACGTGCAACACCCCATGTATAGTCAGTGTTCAAAGGGTTAAGCAGGTGATTCTATCCCTCGTCATGTATAAATCTGGGATTGTAATCACACCACTTGAATCAAAAGTGCACATGTTAAACCTCCACGCCCATATTAAAGAAGTCCTTGTTTATTTGTGATGAAAGTCCAATCCGAATGTTAAGACACTCCCCCACTACTTCTATTGAAGGAGTGAATGAATGATAAAAGACTAATACACATATAATAAACCTCAATGCCTGGGATGTACAACTATTTGAAGATGTCTGGTAATTTTACAAAAAAATATGATCAGCTCCCATATTCTAGAAAACTGGGGCTAAATCTGCAGCGAGTGTATCAGTGAGAAGAAATGAAACAAAACGGAGTTTAACATTCAACTGTTCTTCTCCGACTGGGCTCACTCGGCAAACCTCGGAAGACTTCGGACAATCTAAACTCGGCTGTATGATGAACTCCGCCATATTGGAACTACTTTAAAGGTCCCGGATGAAACATGGCTGCGCCCATTCCAAACTCAAGTTGGCGACCTATTTGGCTAGCGACCTATTCGACCGATCCAGCTGTAAGATAATGACGAAATTACACTTCTATTCTGAGCTGAAGGAATGGATAAAAAATAATATATTCTACTTTCATTTGATAGACATAACGTTGGATTTTATTGGTTGATAAATAGAGACTGTTGTCTTTACTCTAAATAGGTTTCCAACGAACAGGTTGCAGCTCGATCATTCGAATAGGTCGCTAGCCGAATAGGTTCCCAATTTGTGTAATAGCGTCAAGTTTTCCTGTTAAAGTAAACCGGTAGCCGCATCGCAAATGTATGGGCGTAGGTACATTTCACTTACTGTCATACATCCGAGACTAGATGTAGTTTACGGAATCTGTCGAGATTAGCCAAGTGCGACTGGGCTATGTACACAGTCTACTATGAGAGAAATTTTGACCGGGCAATTGCACTATGGCCTACTATTATTTTGAATTCCAACTGTCAAAGGGTCTTTTAGGTACCTGAGAATTTACAATGCAAGGTGATATTAAAATATTTCTGAAATACATCACAACCTATAACATGCCTAAACAAGTTTTATCAAATTTTGACCTTTGACCTACCTTTAGCATCTCCACAAGGGTCAACTGTAACTTCAGTTTCGCCAACTTCACGCAACTGGGAAACACCATCTACAAAATATACACAGTCCGATAACGAAAACACTCAGAAAAATTTTTCAAACAATAGGGATATTGTCAAACTTCCAAATGAAAATTTTTTAAAAAATCGGGAGATTGTCAAAGTTTATTATTAAAAATTTTCAAACAAATATGACAATGAAAGTCTACAATAAAGAAGAATTTTCAAACATACAGTGATTGTCAAAGACTAAAATGAAGAATTTAAAAACATACAGAGCATGTCAAAGTCTAAAATTAAAAATTTAAACGATTGTAAAAGTTTTAAAATGAAGAATATTGAAAACAATGTAATAGCTTACTGGCTACTGCTGATCGAATGTTTTGTTTGCATTCATCTAATTCTTCAAGATCATTAAATTTAAGGCCTGTTTCTCCGAGATTTACAACAGCTACCGTCGTAAACTCATCATTCACCGGTACTCCATATAACACTCGACCTGAACCACTTTTTAACTTCTTACTTGCTCTGTTAATATAAATGAAATATGATAAAATAAAATCTAACATCTTGTTAACCCTTGTCCTGCAGTACCCGGATTATTCCTGGATAACAGATTGTTTTTATTTCTGGGCGTTTTAATAGAGTTCACTTCCATGAGTGATAGGTGGTTTTCTTGCTTTGCAAACATTTTTTCGCTAATTTTCCAAAGATTTGAGGGACATATGTGATGATACAAGTCCAAAAAAAAAACCTGACATTATGTAACAATGAAGATAGTGAACTATGTTGAAATTTGATCACTGTTGTTGACTCAATTTTTTCAGTGTCAGTGCTAAAAATCTGATTTGCAGGTTCTGGCAGCTATATCAGTTTTAATACAGGCACCCAACGTCATACATGTATTCTCAAAGCAATTCATTTGCCGACGTCACATATGACGTCAACAATTAAGCTTAAAGGTTAATCCCGAAGAAGGTTTTGCTGTTCGGAGATCTTTTGTTTAAAAGAAGAGAGATTTGTTGCATGTTTTGTTGACTGGTCTGACTGGTTCCATTCCTTTATTGCGGATGGTATCAATAATTAGTAAAATCATTTATATTTCTAAAATTGTAAAAAGATTTTCTAGCGAGTGAAAAAAGTGTAGAAAGAGAATTGGGTGTAGTGTTATTGAAAATTTTATAGACAACTTTTGTATCTTACATTTTTAAAAGTTGTTGAAGTTTTCCTTGACTTTTCTGATCCAAATGAGAAGCTGCTGGTGTTAGTGTAATCTCTTCATCTTTCTCTTTCTTGTAAATACCAACTACTACTCCTTTATTCTGAAATAAAAGACAGAGCTAGAAAAATAGAGTTCTTTGGGAATAACATTCTTCAACTAAATTTCCACAATTAGCGGTTGCAGGAAACCAGACGATAAATGACCACCAGATAGGATCCAACTGGGAATCAAAACTACACCACTTGAAAGATCTTACGATCCAGAGTACACATGTTTGACTATCTTGCCTATTCTAAAACAAAGCACAGGAAGATAGACTCAGCACAAACTACCATATGTAAATTTGGGACTAAACTAAAGTTGAGGTTCGACTACATGTGGGAGCCGGGGGTTGGGATGGCCTAGTGGTCTAGAGTGCCGCGCTTCGACCTCTAGCTGGCCGGTCACCTCTGGCTTGCGGCTGTGTATTCGATCCCTGGTGTGAGCGTATGTGGCATGGAGATAGGGGCGCCTTCTCAACCTCGTGGGTTTCCTCCGGGCACTCCGGTTTCTTCCCACGGCTAAAGACCCCCTACGCGCAAGCGAATTATTGAAATAAAATTGAAACCATATATTAGTCCCAAAATGACCTGGTTTGTGTCGAGTGGACGTTAAACCCCATTTCTCTCTCTCTCTCTCTACATGTGGGAGCCATGGTGGGTAAGACGTTGGCTCGCTAACCTGGAGGTACAATGTTCAATCCTTGCCTTTGACAACTTCATCTGGATTTTTCCGGTTTGGTTCCCTCTCGTAAGGGAAATGTATAGTTGATTGGATTGGATGAAAAACCAAGGTCCTGTGTACACATTGCTGGTGTGCATGTAAACGATCTCGATATAAGAGTAGGCTGTATGGTGCCACTATTCAGCAAAATTTCCTTCATAATCATATGACGCCACAATGGAAATAATTATCACAGGTGTTTTTTTAAAAAAAAATAAATAATTAGGAAAGTGCCTCTACAATTTGGAATCTTAAATGACAAATCAAACGAAATGATTAAAGGGACAATAACACTCTTGCTGGCTCGGCAGCCCCAGAAAATAAATAATAGCCTTATTCTAAGTACCAGATGTTTATGTATCCTACCTGTTGTGTAAATTATCCATTACATCATATTTTACGGTATCACGTCATTTGGGACTCACGTCATTTGGGACTCAACACAAACGACATTTGGGACCCAGTTGACGACGTTTGGGACTTCATTGGCGTCATTTGGGACTCAACACAAACGACATTTGGGACTCAATATAAACGATATTTGGGACCAGTGTTCGACACAAACGTCGGTCCCTTGGCCCGAGGCCGACTGATTTATCGCGCTTCTTCGACGCTCCGTATGAATTCCAGGTACCGGTAGATATTAAAATAATAATTAGATCACACATTTAATGGTTTTGATGACCAGTTGTTCGTGAAATTTAAATCTTAGTTGAATATAATCCTCTGATAGAACACCAAAATACACCGAGAAACAGACATTAATAATAATATATTTTCTCCTCCATTGCCAAATCCGCCGATGACACGTGACATTGATTGGAATTTCTAGGTCAATAAGCCGGCGATGCTACGTTTAAATTCAAGTAGCATCTACCGTTATAATGTTTTATATACACATACTGACAGGGGCTTAGTTTTAAACATATTGTCGTTATTATTATTGAAAGGTATCTGGCATAGTCGTTGACTAATATTTTGTTATTTGATTTTGGTATTGGCATAATGCCAACCGATATGTCACTTTACCAACGTATTACTATATCTTGCTTGAGTCCCAAACGACGGATACCAAAGTCCCAAACGTCGTATACCAAAGTCCCAAACGTCGTATACCCGAGTCCCAAATGTCGCGGGCATATTTTTTTGAGTCCCAAATGACGTGAGTCCCAAATGACGTGAGTCCCAAATGACATGTAATCATATTTTACTTGTCCAGAGGGTTCGAAAATATTTTAAAATCCAAGTCACATTTGAAAAGGTTTACGTTAACCTTTTCAAATCATGTAGTTGAATTTTTCCAATTTTTTAAATTAGGTGTGTTACGATGAAATTTGTATAATCAATTTATTTGAATATTGTAAAATAATACAATTTGTTGACCAGAATAAAGATTGGGACATATATTTATTCAATTACAACAAGAGTGTTATTGGGGCTTTAATTAACATTTTTTTCATTATTTGGATTTTGGAAGAACTTAATAATTTATGGAGATTTTATATTTGACAACAAGCATTTTCTTAATTGCCCTACTCAGGAATGCCTGATACATATCATTGCAAGCTATATTATAATATTAAGCCACATCGCATCACAGTCATTCACTGCTGATCAGCTGTGCAGTGAGCAATACAAAAACCACACGTGTCAACTTACCAAGATGGTGAGACGACACTTACTTGGATCGATGTTGTTCTCAGCTCCCGTTGATTTATTCTAATTAGCGACGTTAATCTAGTAAACAATAGGTTATTTCTTTTCAGCATTTTTACTTTGCTCATGGACGCAGCCATGACAGTTTAGTCTTGTTTGTCACAGAAGTAAAAACCGTTTGCCGCAATGGACAAGGAAAGAATTATACAAAGTAAGAGTTGTTTCCCTTGGATAAGGTCTATCTGGACACAGCCCACTTAAAGAAATGAAATGAAATGAAATGAAATGGGGTTTAACGTCCTACTCTTATGCAACTAACCTAATGGAAGACGGGCATACGCCATACAGTGTGCTATGAGGGAAATTTTGCTCGGGCAGCGACACTACGGCCTACTCTTATATCGAATTCCAACTGCCAAGGGATCTTTTACGTGCACTCCAATGTGTACACGGGACCTCGGTTTTTCGTCCCATCTGAACGACCAGGCAGCTATCCTTGTCAGGCCATCTGTTCTGCATCACTGACAAAGGGAAAATCGAGATGAACTTTCTCGGCCAATGCAGGGATCGAACACTCGACCTCCAGGCTAGCGAGCTAGCGCCTTACCCACTTAGCCACGTGATCCCCCCCCCCACTTAAGAAAGAGAGAGAAATGGGGTTCAACGTCCGACTCCACTCGACACAAACCAGGTCATTTTGGGACTAACATATGGTTTCAATTTTATTTCAATAATGAGCTTGCTCGTAGGGTTCTTTAGCCGCGGGAGGAAACCGGAGTACCAGTAGGAAACCCACGAGGTTGAGAAGGCGCCCCTATCTCCATGCCACATATGCTCACGCCAGGGATCGAAACCACAGCCGCAAGTCAGAGGTGACCGGCCACCTAGAGGTCGAAGCGCGGCACTCTAGACCACTAGGCAGACAAATTCATACTCAAAACCGGCCGAATTCGACCAAGGAAAAAATGACGTACCGATAATTAACATTATTCAATACGACGCGTACTTCAGGAATTATCGGAGAGCGTTATCCAGTAATCAGTGTCTTTCTGTGGTGGGATGATAAATAATTTCTTTTTAAATTCTTAGGGGGGTTGGGATGGCCTAGTGGTCCAGAGTGCCGCGTTTCGACCTCTAGCTGGCCGGTCACCTTTGGCTTTCGGCTGTGGTTTCGATCCCTGGTGTGAGCGTATGTGGCATGGAGATATGGGCGCCTTCTCAACCTCGTGGGTTTCCTCCGGGCACTCCGGTTTCCTCCTACTGCTAAAGACCCCTACGCGTAAGCGAATTATTGAAATAAAATTGAAACCATATGTTATTTCTCTCTCTCTCTCTCTCTCTCTCTCTCTCTCTCTCTTTAAATTCCTCAAACACATCTACCAGGACGGATCGGGGGTCGTGAGCATCTAAATTGTAGTTCGGGAAGAGTCTCTAAACAATGATGTACCCTGTACTTCAGACAGTCTCTAAACCATGATCTACTCGGTAGTCTCAAAAAACATGATGTAGGCCTACTCTGTAGTTGGGATAAACCATTGTTTTGTAAATATGAATTGTAGGCAACGATATGTTAACCCAGAAATGATATAGCTTCTCTTAAATGAATATATTGTTAACGCGCTTTAAATATCTGAATGCAATAGACTTGGTGTAGAAAAGTCTAGGTACACACTGTTAATTAACCATCCATAGATGTTTGAATGGCAATAATAGTATGTACAGGAGGATCGCACTGCACGCAAAACAAAAATCTTAAAGATAAACCTACGGACAAGACAGAAAATAGACAGGAGGGAGAAATCATTATTTATTCAGCTCGACATAAGACGTAAAATGCCGTCATGCTGCATACCGTATATATAGTTGAATCATACCTTAAAAATATCTTATTTCATATAGGCCTACGTATTTGTCAACATCAAGGTAAACTTGCTCTATTTAGCCTATTCAGAATTGTTCAGACGAATCTGATTTATTTAATAGCGCTTTTATCTGGTATATCTTTTACTTCATGTTCTTATGAATTAAGTTATATAAACGATGTTCTCTTTGTGTTGTATACTAATAATGATAGTATGTCCAGCTATACTTTTCGTTTTAAAAATATAATGTTCTATCTCCAATAGAATCTTTTTCATAGAAATCTATGATATATATATCCACACCCTGTATGTCTGGGCAGCCAATTGCGACACAACAATAAAATAGGGCATAATATTATAAATAGATAGTGCGTAGGTACTTGGGACCCAAGATGGCGTCTTTTTACAAATAACGTCATATTTTCATGACGTCATGTGAATTTTCTGGCTTCACAGTTGTCGTAGCTTTATCCATATACGGCTTTGCACCCAACCAAAGCCCTGTATAGGGAAAGTTACGACAACTCATTTACAGGCGCCATTGTGGGTCCCAACTATGACGCCATAAAAACTATGACGTCATGGCGTCATATAGCTTTACTAAACAAAACATTTTATCTTTTTCTTGGGGTTACGTTTTACGGGCTACAATTTATAATAAACAAATTGGAAAAGAAACAATTGCTGTTTGGTTCAATGATAAAAATGTCAGACAATTAAATTCATACTCAAAATCGGCCGAATTTGGCCAAGGAAAAAGTCACGTAATTAACATAATTCAATACGGTGTCGCGTTATCCGGAGATTATCGGAGAGCGATATCTCGTAATCAGTGTCTTTCAGTGGTGGGAGGATAAATAATTTCTTTTTAAATCCTTAAACACAACTACCAGGACGGGTGGGGGGTCGTGGGCATCTAAACTGTAGTTCGGGTAGAGTCTCTAAACAATGACACCGAGACTCTAAACCATGATGTATCCTGTAGTTCGGACAGTCTTTAAGGCATGATCTACCAGGTAGTCTCCATAACATGATGTACCCTGTAGTTGGGATAAACCATAGTTTTGTAAATATGAATTGTAGCCTACGACATGTTAACCCAGAAATGATATAGTTACTCTTACATGAATATATTGTTAACGCGCTTTAATTATCTGGATGCAATAGACCCTAATGTAGAAAATTCTAGGTACACACTGTTAATCACCCATAGATGTTTTAATGACAAAAATAGTAAGTACAGCAGGATCGCACTACACGCAAACCCAAGAAAATCTTAAAGATAAGTCTGCGGACCGGAGGGACGATTTACCCAATACTACCCAATTCTACCCAATACCACCCCAGTACTACCTCAAAATCACCACATACTACCAAATACTACAACATAATACTGCAAAATGTGCATATCAATTGAATTTTTTCAAAAATAATTAGTTATATCGTGGGAATTGTACTTCAAATGCGATTACCGATGTCTGGCTGTTCCTTTTGCCCCCCTATATCACCTAAAACAAGCAAAAACTAACCAAATACTATCAAATACTTATCACATACTACTCACTATCATCAAATAACAACCTTATGTTGTCAAATAGCAAAACATTAGTTTAATTACGGCGACGAATATTCGATAATTCGCAGAGAATGGAAATGAATGTGCAGTTATCTCCCTTTACAACCGATAACTAGATTTTAGATTGATTTGCGGATTAATCATCTTATTTTGCGTTGCGGTTGGTTTCCAAATCGACGAAATTAAAATAAGAAAAGCAAGTATTTTTTGTGTATATTTTGATCATTGTGTGTAATTAACTACTGTATTATTATATAAGATGGCCAGCAGTCTATAAATAACTATTTAAACCCTTCCATGGGTATCGTCAGGAGGTATGTCCATTAACAAATAACAAACAAAAAATTCGTTCGTTTCTGGGGTTTAACGTCCACTTCCACACAGGGTGATATCGTAGACAAACAAAACACAACTGCACATGTTTGGAAGTTGACGTTAAACCCCAGAAACAAACGAATTTTTTGTTTGTTATTTGTTAATGGACATACCTCCTGACGATACCCATGGAAGGGTTTAAATAGTTATTTATAGACTGCTGGCCATCTTATATAATAATACATATTATTTGACAACATAAGGTTGTTATTTGATGATAGTGGGTAGTATGTGATAAGTATTTGATAGTATTTGGTTAGTTTTTGCTTGTTTTAGGTGATATAGGGAGGCAAAAGGAACAGCCAGACATCGGTAATCGCATTTGAAGTACAATTCCCACGGTATAACTAATTATTTTTGAAAAAATTCAATTGATATGCACATTTTGCAGTATTATGTTGTAGTATTTGGTAGTATGTGGTGATTTTGAGGTAGTACTGGGGTGGTATTGGGTAGTATTGGGTAGAATTGGGTAGTATTGGGTAAATCGTCCCACCCTCTGCGGACAAGAAAGAAAATAGCAATGCAAAAAATAAACAAATCAAATAGTGGGAAAAATCATAATTTATTTAGCTCAACATATAAGACGTACAATGCCGTCTTGTTGCATACCATTTATATAGTTGAATCATATCATAAAAATATCTTATTTCATGTAGTCTTACGTATTTGTCAAAGGTGAACTTGCTCTATTGCTTCATTTAGCCTATTCAGAATTCTTCAGATGAATCTGATTTTTAATACATAGCGCTCTTATCAGTCTTATCTGGTGATCTTCTATTTTATTTTCTTATGAATAAGTGATTATATAACAATAATATACTCTTTGTGTTGTATAATGATATTAATAATGATAGTATGTTCAGCTATACTTTTCGTTTTAAAAAATATATGTTTTATCTCCAATAGAATCTTTTTCGCAGAAATCTATGATATATCTATCCTGGGGGTCACGGTGACTAAGTGGATAAGGCGCTGGTTCGCTAGCCTGGAGGTCGGGTGTTCGATCCCTGCATTGGCCGGGAAAGTTCATCTCGATTTTCCGGCGTGATTTACCCTTGTCAGTGATGCAGAAGGAGGGCCTGACAAGGACAGCTGCCTAGTCGTTCGGATGGAACGAAAAACCGAGGTCTCGTGTACACATTGGAGTGCACGTAAAAGATCCCTTGGTAGTTGGAATTCGATATAAGAGTAGGCTGTAGCGCCGCTGCCCGGGCAAAATTTCCCTCATAGCACACTGTATGGCGTATGCCCGTCTTCCATTAGCCCAGGTTAAGTGCAAAAGAGTAGGATGTTAAACCCCCATTTCATTTCATTTCTATATCTATCCACACCCTGTGTGTCTGGGCAGCCAATTGCGACACAACAATAAAATAGGGCATATTATAAATAGATAGTGCGTAGGTACTTGGGACCCAAGATGGCGACTTTTTACACATAACGTCATCTTTTCATGACGTCATGTGAATTTTCTGGCTTCACAGTTGTCGCAACTTTATCTATATACGGCTTTGCACCCAACTAGTTAATGACGTCATCGCCACCACCACAGAGAACCAACACGTCATGCCAAGAACGCCAAATACTGACCACTCCGGAATCAGATTCAGAATAACCATCCCGTTCCACGGCAAAATCTCTTACCAGACCAGAAGGTTGATGAAACAAGAAGTGGACATAGACGTGACCTTCTCTAGGGACAGAACCATACAGAATTTACTGCAAACCAATGGTAGATCAGCACAGACCAACCCCTCACAGCCCAAAGGATGTATTTAAGAATGCTCGTGCACCGAGAAATATGCGGAAATTGATGTATGAATAAAAGAGCACAAGTCACTAACTTCCACCAATCCCTCAGCAGTAGCATAGCATATTATTAACAACGGAGATCATACAATCTTGTGGGACCAAACCAGAACCCTTGCAGTACATCATCACCAGAAGAAAACCAGGAAACTTCTTGAGGCCATCAATATAAAACGCATCGAGCCCAAGTTAAACCGGGATGTCGGACTATTTATACCAAGGGCTTATGACCAACTTATGTCTTGTCTGCGATATCACTTCTGTGGAAGCGGACGTAAAAACACCAGGTAGTAGTAGTAGTACCAACTTATACATTAATTCTAATACTTTATTTCTATTTCAGTCCTTATCCGGTTTTCACAGTCTAATTACACATCGTACATATCTTAACTTTCAGCACTTATCCATTTTTACAGTCGGAGGATATTTTTCACATTTTTGGTTTCAGTTTATTGGAAGAATATATCTAGGGTTCCCCCCATCTAGGTTTAATTCTAATAATAGGTTTCTTTCATGATTTTCAGCTTACAGAATTAACACGTAGTTAACATATCTTGATTGCAGTACTTATGCAGTTTTACAGCCATAATATAGTTCATATGTATTGACACTTAATACCAGGAAATAATATATTTACTGTTTTGTTCTTCCAGATTTATATTCTAATAATAGGTTTTATCCCTCAGGACTTCCGGCTTATTGATTCTTATACTTTTGTTCCTTTTCAGTGCTTATCCATTTTTGTCACACTCTAATTCTGGAGATGTAATTCACAATCCTCGATTTTCAGTTGATTGAATCGATATATTTGGATATTTTTCATGATTTCCTGGACATTCAATCAATATAGTTTATATATTTTAACTAATTCACCAAATCGATGCAGAATTAAATTGACGAATCATTAGGTTTTTTCGCAGAACCTTTGTGAGAAGTAGGCTGTTATAAACCCAACTCAACTTTATACTGTTTGAATGGCATTTAGTAATTGGACACATTAAAAATAAACACAAAATAAACTATATTGATTGAATGTCCAGGAAATCATGAAAAATATCCAAATATATCGATTCAATCAACTGAAAATCGAGGATTGTGAATTACATCTCCAGAATTATACCATTTTTTAACAGTATTTGCGTACAAACGGCGGCCATTTTGTATGGCAATTTTGGTCCGATTTTCCCGAAATTCGAACTCAAACTTCCTTAGGGTGTAACGGTGATAGAGTCAAACGTTTTTTTAAATCGGATAATAATTGTGACCTCCAGAGGGGCCATAGGCGATTTTTCGGACAATCAGGGGCCATAATTCAGAAAGTTACGATCCGATATGCGCAAATATCGAAAGGAACCAAGACCTTTGGTTTATAACCATGCATTTCAAGTTTCATCAAAATCGAATTAAAATTGTGACCTATACAGGGTCCACAACCATGATATACCATTTTTTAACAGTATTCTCGTACAAACGGCGGCCATTTTGTATGGCAATTTTGGTCTGATTTTCACGAAATTCGAACTCAACCTTCCTTAAGGTGTAACGGTGATATAATCAAACGTTTTTTTAAATCGAATAATAATTGTGACCTCCAGAGGGACCACAAGCTAAAAAAAGGCGATTTTGCGTATAATCAGGGGCCATAATTCAGGAAGTTACGATCCGATACGCGCAAATATCGAAAGGAACCAAGATCTTTGGGTTATAACCATGAATTTCAAGTTTCATCAAAATCGAATTAAAATTGTGACCTCTACAGGGTCCACAACCTTGATGTACCATTTTTTAACAGTTTTCGCGTACCAACTGGCGGCCATTTTGTATGGCAATTTTGGTCCGATTTTTCCGAAATTCGAACTCAACCTTCCTTAGGGTGTAACGGTGATATAATCGAACGGTTTTTTAAATCGGATAATAATTGTGACCTCCAGAGGGACCATAAGCTAAAAAAGGTGATTTTTCGGACAATCAGGGGCCATAATTCAGGAAATTACGTTCCGATAGTCGCAAATATCGAAAGGAACCAAGATCTTTGGGTTATAAACATGCATGTCAAGTTTCATTAAAATCGGTTCAAAATTGTGACCTCTATAGGGTCCACAAGCTAAAAACGTGATTTTTCGTACTATCAGGGGCCATAATCCATGAAGTTTTGATCCGATACATGCCAATATCGAAAGCAGCCGAGATCTTTTGGGGATAAACCTATATTTCAAGTTTCGTCAAAATCAGATAAGAATTGTGACCTGTAGAGGGTCCACAAACAAATTGTGGACGGACGGACGGACGTCCGGACGGACAGGGGCGACGACAATATACGTCCACATAAAAATGTGGGCGTATAAAAACGTGATTTTTCGTACAATCAGGGGCCATAACCCATGAAGTTACAGTCCGATACATGCCAATATCAAAAGGAACCGAGATCTTAGGGTGATAAACCTACATTTTAAGTTTCATTGAAATCGGATAAAAATTGTGACCTGTAGACTGTTCACAAACAATTGTGGACGGACGGACGGACGAACGAACAGGGGCGACGACAATATACGTCCACATGAAAATGTGGGCGTATAAAAACGTATTTATTTTCTGCCTGTCTCTTTTTCTTCTGTATTTTAGAGATGGGAGGGGGTCGTTTTAGATAGCTTCAGATGATAGAAGACGCATTATAACTTTTGTTATTGTCGTCGTGTCCTTTTCTTGGAGATGGGGTGGGGGAAATGACTTGAGTAGTTTCTTATTCTATTCTCGCGTCTGTTCTCTTCTTTAATTTTGGCGAGGTTGGGGGATGAGGAAGGGGGGGGGGGTAATTTTTAGCATTGTTAATTTTATAAAAACATCTAATTCAATTGTAAGTGCAGGACGACTGTACTACACCTTACCAAAATGTTCGGACAAGAAACAAACTACACAAACATTACAAGTGAAGCGTCCAACGGTTGTATCCACTATAAAATGGAACCCTCTATCACAAATACTCACTACCGGAACATCGGCTACTGATCTGTTATCCAGGGAGGGGTTTTGCTGAGCTCGCCTGGGATCACCGGTTAGTAATGAATAAGTGTCAGCTAAATAGTGACTATAAGGAATCCATTCCCAAGTTCTTGACCGGGATCTCCAATAATTGAATGAAATACGACTGCGATGTCGCCTCGCACAATGTCCCCCCTTGCTCAATAAAACAAACAACAAAATAAATATTTATATAAAAATATATTATCTTCTGAACAAAATACAAGAAAGATATGGCACAATGATGAAAATGATATTAATATTAAAACTGCTTTCAATCGAAACCCTAATTATGGTCGAAACACAAACACACGTGTACACAATCAGAAACGATATATTATGTCAATATGAAATATGGTAAACTGACAAACACGTAATGACGAACAATAGTATGATCTGTAATATAATAACACTAGAGGTAGTAAAACACTATTATACAGTATAACGTAACACCGAACACTCGGAGGAAATCACTGAATAATAAGAGAACACAAAAAGGAACCTTCAGACACCCATTCACGTTCTAATACTGCTTAGTCATCTAAGTAAGCGTTTGAACTCTAAATCAACCTGTCGAAAATGCGTTGCGTGACAGCTTATATACACAGAGGCGTTTTATAGCTGAGGCGCTGGAGGCGCCAGCCTCCTCGCGAAAAAAATCAAAGAAGTGCACGGGAGAATGCACCAAAATGATTTCTATTTTGCAAAATTTTTCGACCTCCGGATCAAGCGACCCCCCCCCCCCGAAAGAGGGCCCTTAAAATAGTATAGCCTCCGCCATGATAAACCTTAAAACGCCCATGGCAATATAAAATCCCGTAAAATAGCGGGCAACGAGAATTCCCGTAATACCTCGCGTACTGTCATTCGCGAGACTTACGTTTATTTATCAATAAATCGAAAGTAAAATAACATCAACATCGAATGATCACAGGACGTGCTTTAAATTACAGATGACAAATGAATATATACTAAATGCAAAATGTGACGAAAGACCAGGGAATGTGGGTGGATACGGATAAATCTGCCGTACAAACGGTAATCTTTGAAATGAAAACCGTCACACAAGCAAAACAATAAATATCGAGGGATTCATTAAACAAAAGATACCGTATCAAGTGATGTTAATTATAGGGTGCTTTGATAATTAGTGCAGTCTCTGTTTTTTTTTCAATCTTATCCATATGCTGATGACACTATATCAATCGGATTAAAACACAGATCCTATTTCGTTTCGTTTTTTTTATAGTTCAAATTTTGGTTTTACTTGTCTTTACTACACTAGGATCTGGAAGAGTTGTTATTCAACTCGTTTTCTGTTTGACGCGAGGGATGAGCCAATGAAATGGTCTGTTACGGCGAGCTTTAGGCGTGTTTTGCACAAAACTGTGGGTAATCAACTAGAAATATCAGTGTTGATTGGTTAATCAAATGTCTGACGAAATAGGGTCAAAATCCGCGCGTATAACCTCTGACGCGACCTATCGCCACAAGCGGTCAGATCTTCGTGTAATGTAGGTCATCGAAAGTTTACAAAACACGAAGCGAAATATAGATCTGAATTTTAATGAGATTGACACTATGTGATTAGCTTAAAGCACCGAAGATCTACAAGATAGTTTAAGTTGTTGTTCAGAATATTCTAAAGAGTGGAAGATGGAAGTAAATATTGAAAAGACTAAGATTTAAGTATTTATGAAAGTTTACAAAACACGAAGCGAAATATAGATCTGAATTTTAATGAGATTGACACTATGTGATTAGCTTAAAGCACCGAAGATCTACAAGATAGTTTAAGTTGTTGTTCAGAATATTCTAAAGAGTGGAAGATGGAAGTAAATATTGAAAAGACTAAGATTTAAGTATTTATGAAAGGAAGAATTCCTGAGCAAAGAAATTAATTGCCAGTGGTAGTTATCTAAATTGATTTCATTTATTTATTTCAAAACAAGTTACGATGTCGATGACCGAAAGTGACAACCGTCACAAATTGCAATTATATATATAAATAAATATAGCTATAATATCAAATTGTTTATTGCACTATATATGGGCACAAAGCAGTGAGGCTTCTTAAATTAAACTAAATTGTTATTTTGTCTTTCCTCAGTCAACATTTTTGGAGTTATGGGTGTTGTTTTTGAGTTATTGGGTAATTCGACGCGCCCTACGTTATCATAATCATAATGCATATACATGTATTTGAAATGAATTCCCACGGTAGTCTTTCAAATAAACACATCCACGGCGCCTTCATCTGGCCTTTGGACAAATCAAGATAGTTATTCGTTATATTATGCATTTAAAATAAATTAGTTTTGTGGGAGGAATCGGGGGGTTTTCGGAGTGAATTCCGATGTATTCCGGTGATTACATGTGAATTCCTGTGATAATTCGGGTCCTGTTAAACCGAATCCAATTTCTTTTCAGCAACCTTTGTCGTGCGTTCAAATTAGTTTTTTACCTTTCGGGAAACAGAACAAAAATATGTTAGATATCATCATGACATTGTATCTCTTCTTATTAATTGTGCGAATGACATATTAGGATTGACATTCTTTAATCCTAACTCCCTCTAGGCAACTAGAATATATAAAAAATCAAAATATAATTGAAATTTATTGAGAAACTAGACGACATGTATAGAACTTTGATTTATAGAAATTTGTTGACTAAAGTCAAATGCAAACAGTAATTCTATAATTAGTCTGACATTATGGCGATATTTATTGTTGAAGGGCTGCATGCGCTAGATTATCGCTATAAAAAACATCACAGACACACGGGCATTTTTCACAGAAAGATGTAATTACGGTAAAGACAAAATGCTAAAAAAAATTTGTAACAATTTTAATTTCCTTGGTGTAAAATGAAGCTCTGGCCAATGTAGACCTTGTATTCCATTTTTTAATGCAGCAGTCCTAAAGGTTATTGAATAAATCCAAGTTATATTAATGCCCATTTGTCTTTACCGTAATGCGGATTACGGTAAAGACCTACGGTAAAGACATTGCTGATAGCTGTGACCACATGAAAAAATTCATAGGAAATGTATGTAGAATCCACCACCTCTTCATAAATTGTGGCAGTAGCAGAAAGATTTTTCATATAAATGAAATGAGGTTTAACATCAACTGTCAGGGGTTCTCTTAACTGAACATACCTCGGGTATTTTATCCTATGTGGACGACTAGCCACTGTTCCTTGGGTCCCCCGCCCATGCTGGAGGACACCATGCTAGCAAACCCCGGGGAACTTTCTTGGCCAACACTTTAGAACTGAATACTGGACCCTACTTACTGAGCCACATATCTCAAAGCTTATATAAATATGCTCCCCACCTCAAAAAGTCGCTATTACATGTATTACTAAGAACTTGTTGGGTCATTCTTTGCCAAGGGCAAGACTACACAGGTTAGAATGATTTAATTAAATTTTATTAAACCATTTTGTACAATTAGAGAACCGTTGTAATCCACATTGTACCATGAAATGAAAATATTGTCGATGTCAATAAGAAAAACAATCTAAATACTAAAATTCATCAATAATTGTAATGTACATGTACATATTACATTAAAACAGGAAATCATTCTAAATATTAAAATTCATTTGACTCATTAAATTAAAAGCAGTAAGTAACATTTAAATACTAAAATTCATCAATAATCGTAATGTACATACTACATTAAAGCAGGAAATCATTCTAAATATTAAATTCATTTGAATAGGAAATGATCTTTACAAGAATTCTTTAATGGTCTTCTAATATAAAAGGTTGGCTTTGACTTGAGACTAAACCAAACAGCATAATACTTTGTTGGATCAATATTACAATTTTTTGTTTTATTGTTTAGAGGAATCCAATCAACATCGTCATCATCATTGTCATCTTCAGGCTCATTATCATCAGAATATGCAGATTGATCAGTTACAGTTGGCACAGAACCCTGTTCATATCTAGACTTTAAAGATTTCCATGTAACCCATAGAGCATATTCTGTTTTCTCCTCAGATGAGAGAGCACTCAATTTAGGTGAGGCATCGTATCCTTCATCAAGACGTTTTTGAAACCGTATCAGTGTTTCTTCTGTCAACCTGTCTTCAATCATTTTGATTTCAGGGCAGTCAGACTGTCTCAAAGGGTCTGCTTTGACTTTAAAGTGGGTGCACTCACTCTTGTAACAACTACACAGTATACCATTTCTTCCAGCATCACAGTAACAGGAAAGCTCTCTAAAGAAGAGTTCGCCAAATGATGCAGTTACCAATTGATGAATCTTCATGGTGTCCTTTAATGGTTTCCTAGATTCTGATTGGTTTAATATTGACTCAAGTTCCTCTATTTCAGTTGCGTTTATGGTAAAGAGGGTAACATTGGGCAAAGAATTCTGTTTTGTTAAAAGTTTAAACATGCTTTCACAACTTAAGATATCATGGCCGTGAGATACTAGTCTATCAGCAGTATTCTTTATAGCTGCCCCAATTCCATCTGCAGGACCTTTACCATGTGAGGCTTCTAGGAAATTCCAATAAATATGTTGAAAACCATACTTTCGATGGGCCAATGTGGATAATAAAAAGAAATTATTCTTATTTCTGTATTGAGGTGTTGGACCATCGGATAATATATGCAGAACTTCAATTCCAAGTTGTCTAATTGACTTTAGTACTGGATGCAAATGAGCCCATATACTACAGTCTCTAACAAAAGTTTAGGGACACTTTGTGAAATTGCCTAAATTTTGACAATTTTGATTCGATCGAAGAATTCTAATAGCTTGTTTGTCCTAGTGGAATGAAACTTTGTATATGCGATCTAGAATATATTCGACGTCACCGGACGTTGACGTTTCATGCGACGTCGCAGTTGGTGACGTCACAGCATGATCATGACGTCATAAACCAACCAGCATCAAAGCCCTATATAGGGAAAGTTACGACAACTCATTTACAGGCGCCATTGTGGGTCCCAACTATGACGCCATAAAAACTATGACGTCATGGCGTCATATAGCTTTACTAAACAAAACGTTTTATCTTTTTCTTGGGGTTACGTTTTACGGGCTACAATTTATTATAAACAAATTGGATAAGAAACCAATGCTGTTTGGTTCAATGATAAAAATGTCAGACAAATTCATACTCAAAATCGGCCGAATTCGGCCAAGGAAAAAATGACGTAATTAACATAATTCAATACGGCGTCGCGTTCTCCGGAGATTATCGGAGAGTGATATCTCGTAATCAGTGTCTTTCAGTGGTGGGAGGATAAATAATTTCTTTTTAAATTCCTCAAACACAGCTACCAGGACGGATCGGGGTCGTGGGCATCTAAACTGTAGTTCGGGTAGAGTCTCTAAACAATGACACTGAGACTCTAAACCATGATGTAGGCCTATCCTGTAGTTCGGACAGTCTCTAAGCTATGATCTACCAGGTAGTCTCCAAAACATGATGTACCCTGTAGTTGGGCTAAACCATAGTTTTGTAAATATGAATTGTAGCCTACGATATGTTAACCCAGTTACTCTTACATGAATATATTGATAACGCGCTTTAATTATCTGAATGCAATAGACTTGGTGTAGAAAAATCTAGGTAGGCCTACACACTGTTAACCACCCATAGATGTTTTAATAACAAAAATAGTAAGTACAGCAGGATCGCACTACACGCAAACCCAAGAAAATCTTAAAGAAAAGTCTGCGGACAAGACAGAAAATAGACATTGCAAAAAATAAACAAATCAAATAGTGGGAAAAATCATAATTTATTCAGCTCAACATATAACACGTACAATGCCGTCTTGTTGCATACCATTTATATAGTTGAATCATATCATATAAATATCTTATTTCATGTAGTCTTACGTATTTGTCAACATCAAGGTGAACTTGCTCTATTGCTCCATTTAGCCTATTCAGAATTGTTCAGATGAATCTGATTTTTAATACATAGCGCCCTTATCAGTCTTATCTGGTGAACTTCTATTTTATTTTCTTATGAATAAGTTATTATCTAACAATAATATACTCTTTGTGTTGTATAATAATATTAATAATGATAGAATGTTCAGCTATACTTTTCGTTTTAAAAATATATGTTTTATCTCCAATAGAATCTATTTCGCAGAAATCTATGACATATCTATCCACACACTGATGTCTGGGCAGCCAATTGCGACACAACAATAAAATAGGGCATATTATAAGTAGATAGTGCGTAGCTAGGTAGGCCTACTTGGGACCCAAGATGGCGTCTTTTTACACATAACGTCATATTTTCATGACGTCATGTGAATTTTCTGGCTTCACAGTTGTCGCAACTTTATCTATATACGGCTTTGACCAGCATCAAAGCCCTGTATATATACGGCTTTGACCAGCATAACTTGGCCAATTTGAGTGAATTCGTTCACGAACGGATGAAACGACATATATTTTGGGGATACAGCATGCAAGTGACGGTATGCTGGGATATGTCAGCGTGACATTATGATGTCTAAGGGTCGATTGTGAAGTCATCAAGTAATGTGTTTCGGATTAAAGAAGAATAATAACTCACTTCAGAAACAATGTTTACATTGTATGACAAGTATTAAAGTGAACCAACCATCATTTATATTCGTTTATGACATCTCAACAAAAGGCATGGCCTTCAATTTTCTTTATTATTTTATTATTTCATGAATGAAATTAACAATTTATCGAAAATATTTCATATTGTTACTGAAGAGTTCACATCGTTGGCTCCACCTATTCTGCAACTTCAATATTCCACACCGTGTGGCATACTGTCGATCAGAGTCTGGCAATACTCCTTAGAAATATTAATTCATGTCAATTTTATTGCATTTACAAGTTCATTCATGTTCCATTGCTGTCTTTCTGTGACCTCAAATATACCTAAATTGGCCAAGTTTTGCAGGTTGTTCTATGACGTCATGATCGTGCTGTGACGTCATCAACCGCAACGTCGTATGACACGTCAACGTCAGGTGACGCCGAATATATTCTAGATCGCATATACAAAGTTTCATTCCACTAGGGCAAACAAGCTCATAGATTTCTTCGAATCAAAATTGTCAAAATTGAGTCAATTTCACAAGGTGTCCCTAAACTTTTGTTAGAGACTGTAGAAGGACCATGCCTAGTGTCACCACTGAGAGTTCCAAAACACTTTGTAACTAACTTTCTTTCTTCATTCAAGAAAGTAGCATGAGCTGTATGGATGCTTACTTGACCACGACTAGCTCCAAAATGCATCGATTGAATTTCGGTATTCGCTTTGCATGCAAAATTTTCACTGAAATCAACTTGTAAAACACATTCTGCAGGCTTAAGAGTTTTCTTTAGATTAGTTAATTCTCTGTACTGATGAAATATCCTATACTGATGTGGCATTAATTTTTTTAAATCTTTTTCAAAACTACTCTTTAAGTTTTTAATGGAATCTTCTACTATATTCTTTACATTTATTTTTACTTCAATTTCTGTTCCTTTCCTGGTTTTCCTATTTTCTGTTTTGAGTTGCCATTCTTTATATGATGTTATTTCATTTAATTTGTCTTCATCATCTATTAATGAATCTTCATACATGTCGTTCCATTTTTCTTGGCATGCTGAGCAAGAAATATACATGCAGGACTTGTTATTAACTCCACAGGTTATCATCTTTAGTAAGTTCATGGTATTTGAAACCTTAAGCAGACCAATTTGATGTAGTTTTGTTGCTTTTAATTCAAAATTTTGGTGTATTTTGCAGCTAACTGTCTCTCTCATGTCAACAGATTTCCTAACGACATAAAAGGGTCGACATCTTGTAAATGTTGATAGGGACACAGTGTTGTTTGGGTTTTCTTCGTTGAACTTGGCATGTAAGTTGTACAAGGTATCGTTTAGAAACCTTTTTTGTTGTTTTACCTTGTTCCTGGTTAGTGTTTGTTTCTTACCAGCTGCTGGGGTGCTTATAATATCTTCTGTCAAAAATTTTAAAATTAGTTGTCTGTTCAGATTACAAATTTTTTGTTTTTTGTTGACTAATACTTTTGATGAGGTGGATGGCTGAAATTTAAGTTCATTTTTTAGTTTATATTGTAATTTGTACTTCTTAATAATTCTTCCTGCAAGGATTCTGCGACAAGACTTCTTTTCTTTAATTGGCACCGACTTCAAATTTTCTTTCACCTGTGATGCCAATGCATATCCAAATAAAAGTTCTTTTCTTACTTTTGATCTGTCATTTAATGCAAGGATTAAATCTGTTTTTGAGGCTGGGGATGCTATAGTTAAACTAGATTTAGATGTGGAATGTTTTGGTTTTCTTAGCTGTCTGTTAATTCGGTACAGTTTGTTAAGTCGTTGTTTCAATTGTGCTATTTTTCTATAGGCCTTGCGGTCTTGTCGAGCTCTCCTCTTTCTTCCACGTGAAGACTTTAATTTTGCTCTTACTGATCTCTTCTTTTCCCTCCAACTCTTTTTAACATACCTCTGTTCTCTTTCGTTCATGTCGTGAATTGTTTTAATCTTTCCAGCAGCCTTCCTTCTTTGATATCTTTCTCTTTCTTTCCTTTTATATTCTCCATGCTTATCATTATTTTCATATATTTTCTTCCTATATTTCTTAACAGCTTTTAGTGTATCTTTGGGTTTTCTTTTACGTGTCATGTTGCAATCTTTCAAACATCTGAAAAATAAAATACAGAGACTCTAAAATTCATTCATGTTGTGATTACATAATTACATGTAATGTTAGTTACAAATTCATACAATAAAATCAACTGGTTTATTAGATGTGTTAATCATAAATAATATCAACAATAGTCCTAATTTCACTTTAATCCATCCTTCTTCAGAGACAAGTCTTTACCGTAATGTCAACTTGTAGGCGGTAAAGACAGAATGACATGACGGTAAAGACATAATTTGGTGCATGGAAGTCAAAATTATCACTACAAACATGAATGGTCTGAATCCTGGGTTTAGTGATGTATTTGCTATATATTTTCAATAAATTTATGTTTATTAGTGAAAAACTTTGACTAATTATTATGATGTCGGTAAAGACTCACCAAAAGTGCGACGTTTAGCTTTCAGAACTTCAATATTCCGAGTTTTCTGTTTCATCAAATCTTCTGTCTAAGGCTTAAGGTCAAAAGAACACTCAGAACATCCTGGCACTTTGAAGTTAAAAAAGCGCCCTCTACATAAAAAGACCTTGGGAATTATCTCCCTTAAAAAGTGGATATACGGTAAAGACAAAAAACTTCAAATTTTATGTTCAAAGTTTGATGTCCTGTAAATATTTACCTTTGGCTAAACTGGACATATTGTGTGCTTAATATTAAAGCTATGAACAGTATGTTTTAAATCATTCAAGACTTTGTCGATTCTAATGTCAGATTTAATGTCAAAAAGACGATTTTTTTCTCTCTGTATCAAAATTTTGATATGTCGGTAGGGACATTTAAGACAGTTTTTCCACCAAAATAAATTATTTATCGTTTGCAGAATGAAAACCATGTGTGCTCTCCAAACCTAACAGTATTTCTAATTTACTGTGTAAGATTTGTTAGCCTCAGATCATCCAATTTTGTAAAATATTGTGTTTACTGTTTTGACTTGATTTTGTGAAAAACACCCACACATTGTTAAAAATATTTTGGTTATTTTAACCTAAAATTACGGCCAGCAACAGTTGCCCCTAAATCATAGGTAAAATAACTAACGGTGTAATTTTACCTGTACGTGTATGTTTATTTATATTTCTTGTAAAAATACATCACAATGTTAATTTACATTTCTTTTGTAAAAAAAAAAATACATCACAATGTTAATTTACATTTCACATACAAAATGTGAATGTCCATATATATTATGGTTAACAAATGGAAATGAATACTAAAAGAAGATAAACATAAGGAAGGTTTCGATGCTATGGAATAATAAAATAAAATAAGAGATGGCAAATTTACAAAATAACGTGAATAAACGTAAATCTGTAAAATGACATGCTGTTGGGGATATTTTTCGTTCAATTTTGAAATATTACATAATAAGCATGTATTTTTACCGGGTTTTAAATGTGCCTTTTGAATATTGGTAAATATTAATAACGTTTTAAGGTAAAAACAAATACTTTAACTGCTGTAATTTTACTTTTATTTCTTGCCTAAAAGTAAATTACATAATAATGTGAAAAACGTAAAATCTGTGAAGTTACATGCTCGCTTCGATACTTACAGCTCAATTTTATTAAATAATATGTAAGAATGTATTTTTTTTTTACCGGATTTTCAATGTCTTTGATTTCATCGCCGCTTATTGTCAAAAAGACATGAAACTCGATAAAAATACACGAAATTCGGTAAAATACATCAGACTTGGTAAAAATATACTGACAATTGGGGTACAAAAGCCACTTGTACTACCGTAATTTAACTTAAATTTCTGACAGTATACCTGATGGTTGTGGTAACATCATTTGCTATTTGTTTGTGAACTTCAAGGATCACTGTTAATTGGTTGTGTGGTCAGAAATGCTTATATTTTACAATTTTTGATATGTGTGATATCAGCTGTTTATGGCAACCATTTTGGGCTACGGTAGAGAGAGAGAGAGAGAGAGAGAGAGAGAGAGAGAGAGAGAGAGAGAGAGAGAGAGAGATAGAGAGAAATGGGGTTTAACGTCCACTCGACACAAACTAGGTCATTTCGGGACTAAATATGGTTTTTATTTTATTTCAATAATTCGCTTGCGCGTAGGGGTCTTTTAGCAGTGAGAGGAAACCGGAGTAGCCGGAGTACCCACGAGGTTGGACAGGCGACCCTACTCCTTGCCACGTACAACCAGGGGTTCGAAATCACGCCAGTTGACTCAATTGCAGGCCTTATGATACAGCGCGCGCACGCTAACCATTCGACCATCCCCCCCCCCGGGCTATCTTACTATAGTTGGAATATACTGTACATTACTGTATTTTGACGTTACGTTTGTAAACTTATCTATTTCAGGGTAAAATTGCATAAATAATGTGGGATTTTTTGTACCATCACTCCTATTTTGGTGTAATAAAACATATGTAATGAACATACAACTATGTAAATATTTTACCACATACTTATGGTAAATTAACATTTATTTCTAACAGTGTAGATAAATGGAATAGGGGGGTGACCTGTAGAGGTTTAGAGCTCTGACTGACTGATCACCTCTGGCCCGCTGTCTTGATGGTTTTGATCCCTGCTGTAAGAGTATGTGGCTTCGTGCAAGTGTCGCCTTCTGAATCTCGTGGGTTTCCACCAGGTACTCCGGTAATTTCACACACACCATTCTGCCCAGACCAGTTGACGCTTTACATCTTATGTTTGTAAACAATGCACTCGTCCTAGTGCGATAATGTAGAAGGCGTTTTCACTTATAAAAGTCAATCATCTTATAAGAGGTATAAGACAGCCTTCAAAAATACCGCCATGACATTCTGCAACAAATTATCCCACCTTCACATCAATTCCGGAACAATTAAATCGATTACCGAGTAAACGGTTAAACTGCGAGAGCGCATTTGAAAAAAAAACTCACCGAAGAGAGATGGGGAAAGATCACACAATTTTTCAAGAACATTATTGACAAAATATGTTTACTTTAGGCCTTACAATTTGAGGTCCCGTGTATGCATTGACGTGCACGTAAAAGATCCCGTGGCAGTTGAAATTGAATCTAAGAGTAGACCATAGTGTCGCTGCCCGGGCAAAATTTCCCTCACAGCACGATATATGGCGTATGTCCATCTTCGTTATACCAATCGGAGCAGAACAGTAGGACGTTAAAACCCATTTTATTATATTTCAGTCACTTTAACTTATATTCGCGGAAGCTTAGATTTTATCATTGTAATTAATAACAATCGTATTTGCCAATCTTTCTGACAGAAAACTGTCAATTGTTGGTGAGAAGTATAAAGGAAAATTCTAATACGAAGTACCCGATATGGCTTTTGTTATTGTCTGTCCAGAAACATAATCGGCTTAAAATAAACAGTAACGGGGATGTTTCAATTGAAGACAAATGGAATTTTTCTATTTTTTTGATACGACAAAGGGAGTGGAAGTCAACAAAAGAATATTAAACATTATTGATGGTTTTAACACCATGGTTACAGAATGAAGACATTAAAGTATCTTATGTCTCTAACATCGACCAAAATCTTCAACAATGAAAACACAAATTATTTGTCAACTTAATTCAACATTGATGTTGTGATCTTATCGGGAAAAGATGGGCTTCTAATATCCAATATTTAAGACAAAATAAAACAAAAAATATCCGTTTCAGGTCCATTTTTGACAAAGGACTTGGAGGACGAGGCTATATGGTAGTGCACGGAGAGCATACGCAATAATGTAGACTTGAATAACCAGACGCTAGAGATTGGCATGCTATTGAGACTTCGGGCGTATTTCGCCGAACACAAGTGATTTGAAATTAGAGTAAAGACGGAAAGGAATGAATGTAAATCAGTTTATATACATTGATATAAGATTATTTTATGCGTTGCGACCCATTTGGGTAAATTTCTAAGCCCCAAATATTAGCGATTTAGCTCCTTGAAACACCACAGAGGACAAATCGAGGTACTGGACAAAGTAATGTTAAGAATACTCATATATATATATATATATATTGTAAAAGGTCATAGTTAAAGCTTATAATGAAACTTTATGGGAGATTAGATAATGAGTTGGCAGTTCTCACTATAATTGTTAAAAACTAAAAGGTTAAAGTTAAAGCTTATAATGATACATTATGGGAAATTAGATAAACGGTTGGCAGTTCTCCCTATAATAGTTAAAAACTGGATAATGTAAAGGCAATTTGCTGATTATTTCAGGCAAATTTATCCACTATGAACAATTACGCGATTGAAATTTCCACCTAGCCTCTATCATCATTACTAAAGTCAGTACGATAAAAAGCATAGTTTCGATTATCCATATATTGGTTTAATCGCGAAGGGAAGTTATGTACTAAATCGGATCATAATCCACCCAAGATCGCAGGTGAGCGATGCCACCGTGAGTTGATTATGGTACGGATAAGTTAATTATTGTCTAATTTCCACCTAGCCTCTATCATCATTACTAAAGTCAGTACGATAAAAAGCATAGTTTCGATTATCCATATATTGATTTAATCGCGAAGGGAAGCTATGTAGTAAATCGGATCATAATCCACCCAAGATCGCAGGTGAGCGATGCCACCGCGAGTTGATTATGGTACAGATAAGTTAATTATTGTCTAATTGGTAATTAGGAACACGTTTTTAAAGATTTTCTAAAAATTCTCATTTCAGCTATCAAGACTTTAGCCGTGTTTGCAAATCTACCTGAACCACATTTTCTATGGCCCTTAAATAACAAAGCATTCAGCTATGAGGTGCACGGGGCTGGTGTTGATGGTCTACACCCAACGAGTAACGAATGCTTTCTCAAAAGTCCGATTCTTTACCCAGGCTGGATTAACCACCCACTGTACGTGGACGGAACAAGAGAATCATACATGGATATGGTAGTAGTTGATAATTTTACCATCGACTCCTTTGGGTTTTTCTTTTTGTTTTATCCTGTAACAACAACTGGGACGCTGTTTCATTACCAGGCTGATGTTCCAGAGGATAACACAATTTCTGAGATTATAATCAACCTTATCATCGGTGACTTACACGTTTACTTTAAGAATGGATTGGGATTAGAGAAAGTGCATCTGTATCTCCCTTCGGCCATTACAGCATCGGCGTGGACTAGCATGGCCTTAGGTTACGACCACAATTCTGGAACAGTTGAGCTGTACCACCAGTTTGATCTTGAATCAACAACAACACTATCACCTGCCATTTTGCTGAAAGTTCCAGGTGTAATACGGATGGGTGCTGATTTGGCTAAAACCGATCATCTCGTTGGGGCTCTTCGATGTTTAATGATGTATGGTGTCGGGTCTGGTTTTACTGATGAGATTGAATTAGTGAATTTGGATTGTAGGGCAGTCCGGACTTATATACCACCTGGTAAGGAGAATATTTTCTTTTTGTGGGGTTGGGCTGTCGTTTGGTACTGACGAAAAAGAAAGGTCCCGCTCACACGTAAAAGAACTCTTGATACTCGATATAAGAGCACACTCTATGACGTAGGCCCGTCTTCAATGGCCTCGTCAGTGCAGGCAAGTAGAGCGTTAAACTCAATCCCATATTAGTTCCTGCTTTTATTACACTGGTCAGTAATGATACAAGGACATGCCGAGTACACTTTTACAAGTGTCTGTGATGTATCATATAGATGATAAGATAGCTTTGCAAAACTCGTAAGAAATGGAATGTCAGCATTTGTTTAATAATGTATTAATACGAGCCGTGATTAAGACACTTTTTCGGAGGGTCAGTAGATTGTTGATTGTTATTAATCAGTTGTTTCGTTTAGGATAGCTGGGTTAGATGGTCAAATGATTAGCGCGTGCACGTTGTATCATAAGGTCTGTCATTGAGTCAACTGGCCTGTTTTCCATTCCCCGATTGTATGTGACAATGAGTGTGGTCGCCTGTGGGTGTTCTCTGGGTTCTCCGATTTCTTCCCAGTGCTGAAGACCGCTGCATGCAAGCGAGTTATTGGAATAATATTGAATCATTAGTCCCGAAATAACCTAATTTGTTTCTAGTGGACGTTAAGCCTCATCTGTAAATTTGTCTACATTTCAAAACAAACGGGGGTTCCCACTTTTTCGTCCAAGTGTACATAAATAACTTGTTTTGGTGAATTACAAATACAGATCGAGTCATATTAACAGCTTTATAGGTCATCTGACAAAGCAGAGCCTCGGGGTACCTACCTAGAAAACCACTCAGAGGAATACAATGTAAAATGTAAACAGAATTAAACATGCTTGTGTTGGTACCCCGAGGTAACAACAAATCAAAACAAAGCAGTCACCATCCAGTGTGTTCATAGGCGTGTGGCTAGCGGGGTGGGGGCAAGAGAGGCAATCGCCTGTCCTGGAACAAATCGGACATTCAATGGGTGGCTTTACCCAATGGGGAAGGAATCAGTTACCTCAATGGGCCCCAATGGGCGCCTTTGGTGCCCTTTCCTTTGGTACGAAACCAACGACCAACGTGACCCTCTTGCCCCCAAAGGACACTGTATATGGCGTATGCCCCTCGTCATAGCCCAGTCAGAGCAGCAAAGTACATCTAGGACGTTAAACCCTATTTCCTGCTTAAAATCTCTTTATTTCTGAAAGTTGAAAATGGCCGTCATTTTTAATTATAAAGATTTATACCATAAGGCGGATTCACAGTTGTGCGCACACCAGAGAATGAATCGCCGTGTTCAATAGCCCAGTGGGTGCAGCACATTAGGGAGTTGAATCAGATTCAATTTTATTTCGTTTGGTAACAGTCATTTCATATTGGCGGATTATTCTTTTCAGTTCCAAAGTGTTTTTCTAGTCCGACCAATCCAGTTGTTCAGAGAATTTGGCCCCTGGACAATTCTAGTAAAGCTAATGAAGCTAAAACAGACACAGCACCAGTTATTACGTCAGCTTCCTGCCCAAGATTTAATGACGTGTACTCAAGTTTACCAAACAAGGCAATGTACTTTGACGGTTCAATTTATTCAAATATAGATCTAAACTTGAACCAGACTTTATTGCAGAAAGATTTCAGTTTGGCGCTCTTTTTCTATTCTGAAGTATTCAACAGTTCTGGTGTCTTATCTGTGTTCAGTTTTAGCGGCAGACATAGTCTCCACGTCACATTTGAAGCCGAAGGAAAACTACGGATTGCTGTGTCCTCAAATGGAAGTATATGCTTCGACAGAATGGTACCGACGTCCACAGTCCTCACGAAACAAATCTGGTATTTATTGGCTATTCAAAGATTCCATCTCTCCAGGACAATATCTATTTTAGTAAATGCCGAAGAATTCAAATTTCCGGACACTTGTCCAGCTCCTTTTCTACCACTAGAAGAGCTGACTTTAAACCTTGGCGGCAGGTCGTCCACAAATGATCGTTTTCTTGGTTCCATGCGATGCCTTGCGCTCTTTGATTCTCCACTGTATCCTACCTTGGCGGTCAGCAAACTTACTGATGAATGTTCATCTGGAAGTATCCTAACTTATGATGTTTCTGGTAGGTATTCAATTTCTTGTTTAGGACCATGGTGACTCAGTGAGTAAGACGTTGGCTCGCTAACGTAGAGGTCTCGAGTTCGATCAGTGTGTTAGCTGAGCAATTTCATCGTAATTTTTCCGACGCGGTTCCCCCTTGTCATTGGTGCGGAATAGAGTACACTCTATAGGTTTTCAGATGGGACGAAAACACGAGGTCCCGCGAGCATATTGATGTGTAGGTAAAATACCCATTGGTAATAGGAATTCGATATAAGAGTCGGACATAGCTCCACTTAGGGTATCAATGATAATGTGTTACTGAAGTGCTAACGTGTTCACGAAGGGGTGTGTGATATTGAAGGTGTGCGTGTGTTAATTAAAGTGTTAGCGTGTGTTAATTAAAGTGTTAGCGTGTGTTAATTAAAGTGTTAGCGTTAGCGTGTGTTAATTAAAGTGTTAGCGTGTTTATGAAAGTTTAATCATAGTAGACCTATTACCCTGTAGTCTACCCCTTCTTTCTTTTGCAGGTGATGCCAGCTGCACCGCGACACCTGCTAGTAGGGAAATGATAAATCGAGGTCACAAATCTAAATCTGTCCCACACGCTCAACTACATTCAATCCAAACATTCAGTGTACGATCAAAGATTACTTGTGCACGTGCCTGCTTAGAAACTACAAACTGTCGCTCCTTTAGCATATCTGGCGGCACGTGTCTTCTGTATGATTTTGTAACTGTTGAGGGGCTTCAGGGTATATCAAGCTCAACATATTTTATTAGGGAATAAATGTATTACTATCTATTATATTTATCCAAACTAGTAGCAAAGATAAAACATTAAAGGAACTATCCTAATTTCAACAGGGTCTCAAACAAAGTCCGACTATGTCTGAAATTTAAGCGCCAAAATACAGAGGAATGGCGTATTTACCTTGTCTCAAAATATTGAGTCGTTTGGACGTGAACGTCAAAACTGTTTATCCGGACGCGTAATCATTTTTTTTAAGATTTCGGGTCAATTCGTTTTATGGATAATCGATTCCCGTTCCTTTAGAGTTCTGTACAGTGAATGGCCCTGTGCTGTACTTGATAAAGAAAGATAAATTTCAACTACACATTAGTTTTATAAAATAAAAGTTTTTTTCCCAGACACCGTATAATACAGCTTGGGACACCAGTATCCATTTCCAGATGAAGATTGACGGGTTTAAGTTGCTTGAAAACATATCACATATATTGAGTTAGTTGCTCGCCCTACAGTAGTGGATTTTAAGGGATTTTAACACAAAATTAAGCAGTTTTATTCGCCAAAATATTATCGGGATTGGTCCTTTAAAGCCTTATTGTACTGATAATTCTAGTTTGTTTTTCTCCTCTAATATTCGCGAATTGGCACATTGTTTCATTACGATATACATTTTAATGTATCATTTGCTTGTCAATAAAATAATAAAATAATTATACTACAGACAGTATCCACCCAAAAGCGCAACCAAATTCGAGGTCCATCAATACAAAACTACATTAGTAGATTATACCAATCTGACGTCCAAACATCAAAAGAGTATCCGGTATTTTGGACAAGTAAGCATACTATCGAGTATAGACGCCATACACCATTGGAATTTGTCAAACAGAGAATCGTCCCAGAATTAAAGTGTGCCCAGTGTTGGGGAAGAAGCATACTCTATATTATGCAAACAACCCACCACTGGGATTTGTTAAACCCAGAGATGTCCCAGAATTAAATGAGCAAGCATGCTGTATACATGCTGTAGAGTATGAACATCACCCACCAAGGGGATATATCAAACTGAGAGACGTCCCAAAGGCGTGTCCGGAATCTGGGAAGAGTAAGCATACTGTCGAGTATAGACATCACCCACCATTTGGACTTTTCAAAGCCAGAGACGCCCTAGATTCAAAGGTGTATCTAGTGTTCGGGAAGAGTAAGCATACTGTAGACAACCTACCGGGGGATATGTCAAACCTAGTATCAAAGATGTATCCAGTGTTCGGAAAGAGTAGAAGCATGGGCCTACTGTACATCATACATAATACGCACCAATTGAGGCTTTTCCCGTTGTTCAACGACTGTTCAACTTCGGTTCAATCTAGCAGTTTGCGTGGTATGAAAAACCCCAGCGCAGTTGACCGAGCACAATTTGACGCATAACACATAACACGGCACAAGTCCGTCGATGTAGAAAGTTAGGACGTTAAACCCTATGTCATTTCATTAACGCTTAGAGTTATCGCCAGTTAGTCCCGCCATTTTATTTTCTTTCTGATATCATTGCAGGGGTATGCCATGCCAGTTTGTTTTAATGTAAATGAAACGGGGTTAACACCATACTGTTCTGCTTCAATTGGGCTAATGAAGACAGACATACGTCATACGGTATGCGATGAGGGAATTTTGCCTGGGCAGTGGTACTATAGCATATTCATCAAATTCAACTGCCGATGGATCATTAACGTACACGTCAATGTGTACACAGGTCTCGGTTTTTCTTTCTTGCCAGACCCCCGCCCTGCACCACTGACAAGGGGAAACCACATCAGTAAATCCCGATGTGGCCAATGCCGGGATCGAACACGCGACCTTCAGGTCCCCCGATCTAACGTGTACAGAAGTACCAGAAAAATACTTGCATATTTCGTGTTATGTTTTGACATTAAAGATTGGGGTTATCGCCCTTTGTTTAAGGCTGAAATGTTATCTCAATTATTAATTACACATTAATTAAGTTATCCAGACCATAATCAACTCTTGGCCGATAGCCTGCGACCTTTGGTGGATTATGATCCGATTTACAGCATAACTTCCATTCACAATTAAATCAATAACTGGTTAATCGAGACTATGCTTGCTTTTTATCGTACTGACTTTCGTAATGAGGGTCGAGGCTAGGCGGAAATTTCAGTCGCTTAATTCTCGGTTCATAGAACATCAAGTTGACTGAAATCTTCAGCAAATTGTCTTTACATTATTTAGTTTTTATCTATTATAGTGAGAAGTGCTAAATCGTTATCTAATCTCCCATGTAATGTATCTTTAACTACCTTAAATCGGAAACACAGATATCACAAAATGTATAAAATAAACATGTATCTAAAATTTTCTCCTGGATAAAATATTTTTAGTAAATTGCCTTTACATTATCCAGTTTTTAACTATTATAGTGAGAACTACAAGCGCTTTATCTAATCCCCCGTTACGTATCTTTGCAGACTCAATTTGAGTAACACCCCGAGACAAGTTTTGAACAACAACATAATACTTATAATGATAGTTAAACGGGTGGTTTATATATGTACAAGTAAAAACTATAATAAAATACATACACAATATGCTTCAAACATAAAAGTTACTTAAAAATAAACAATTAAAACAAATGTGGTTAAAACAGTATATAAAAAAACGAAAATAAATGTGGTTAAAACATCAATATATGGCAACATTATGATTGAAAGATCCACTACTTTAAAATGTTGACTTCAGACATCGAAGATATGTCTTTGAACCCCATCCTCCAAACACACGTGTTATCGTTTATTTTCCTTGTGGTATCGAGTCCAAGATCCAAAACGAAACATCCCTCCAAAATATGCCATTATCACCAAATGTGGCAAAGTGTCATTAAAAGCAGTATACAATATAACATAAACAAATATTCAGAATATTTTACAGCATAGTAAAGGCAAATATCTTATTTAGACATATTTTATTGTTCTGTCTGGATAAGACACACGTTTTACAAAGTCATCTTCAATATATAAACAAATAATCATAATCGAATTACAAGATAAGCACTTCCTGTTATGTATTTAGAGGGGGGTTATTGTCCATTTAACCATGCTTGAATCTAATGCATAATACAAGCATGGTTAAATACATTAATGAAATATTTTTTGCATATCTGAGTATCAAGAAAAGAAAAACTATGTGAAGTTTACCTTCAACGTACACTATCCAATTATTTAAGTGACGAAAAATAGCATATTTAAGTAAACATTAAAGATCTAGATACAGAACTGGTCCTTCTTGCTGTAATAAGTTAAAAAATTGATAATACAAAATCTATATGTTGAATATTTCATTCAAATTTCTTGATTCGGAGTGTACATATCACAGTTAGAAGTTTTGGAGGGGCATTATTTTGTTAGATATTCAGATAGTTGATTATGGCCATGTCATGTTAATGAATGATTTATTAATAGCTTATACATCATTTGAATTCAAAGCAAAGACATATCATCTTTAAATTACTGGGTGTTCATATTACAAAAAGGCACGCCGAAATGCAAAACGTTCCTCATGTCCAGGAAAAGACAACCTCCCTGGAACCTGCGTTGTAGACCCATTTCAAATACCCTGGTGTTATAGGATGTTCTATAAGGGCATACGAGCGCCAGACTCTATACATATATAAACAATCCTTGAAGGAGGAATGTTTCATGTGTTGTGCATGACGTAAGTCATCCCTGGCTTGTGTACAATACTCATCACAATGTTAATAATATCATCACATGTACTACAATTTAGAAATGCGACTTCTAATTTACAATAAGATACAATAAATATCTACTTTATGTTAATCTCTAGTTGGAATTTGGTCAAAATTAAACTGATTTTAAACTTTCGTGCATGTGTTGAAGTTACATCAAAACAATCTGCACAAGGCACATCATAACAAATATCACAGAAACTGAAACAAAAAATAAAATTGACATTATAATAATAATATAAATAATCAATAGCTAATTATTAGGCCTATTCTATCGCACCTATCACTACTGTCCAATTATTAAGAAGAAAGGGCAATAACTCTGTTTATACTTTTCGTCTTAAATCGGGCATAGCATAATTTTATCTGTATTTTTTTCTATTTATCTGATGACGTTATACTGAACACAATAACATATTCATTGTGTTACAATATAGTTCGGGGGACTGAATGGTCGAATGGTTAGCACATAAATCCTGTCATTGAGTCATCTGGCGTGGTTTCGAATTCTCGGTTGTACGTGACAAGTATGGTCGCCAGTCAAACCTCGTGGGTTTTTCCAGGTCACCCAGTTTCCTCCCACTGCTAAAGACACCTACGCGCATCGAATTATAGAAATAAAATTAAACCATGTTTTAGTCCCGAAATGACCTTGTTTGTGTCGAGTGGACAGTGGACGTTAAACCCCATTAATCTCTCTATCCCCCCTCTCTCTCTCACAAACACACACACACACACACACCCACACACACACACACACACACACACACACACATTGTAGTTTTTATATTCTATCTGACGGACATTATTTCCCATATATGATGACCGGCTCTAATTTCAAACTCATCAAGCTCCAATATTTACAAGTTGTAAATTGAAAATAAGATGCTTGACAAACCTTGTATTTCCCGACCATTTGCGCCATTTACGCCATTTGCGCCATCTGTTGAGCCATCATCACATTCAACATCAGCTTTTCCTGAAGTACACCCAACACCAGTACCAGTAAATCGTGACGTACAATCCGCTGTGGAGTTAGCCCCTTTCGGGCATTTAAAATCGTGAAACCCCAGGGGCGACAAACTACCGAATAGTAAATCATTAACCTTAACAGCTTGGGGAAATCCCAACTGTCGACATACGACATCCCCTTCGGTCTTTGTAAAGCCATCGGCACAGATGGTATAGAACTTGTTATATCTATACTGTACAACATCTCCCCTTTGTAGAGGTTTACTGTAACTTCCATCGAGTTTCACTGCAATCACAAAACAATTGTTACTTATACGTTAAAGATTCAATAAAGAATACAATGAAACTGAAATGGAATAGTCTGTCCTGGATACTAACGCTACTACAACGAGAGACCCAATATGGAAATCTATAAATAACTACAGTCTCAACATGGCATCGGATAACGATACCGAGCGCTATTATTTCAAATATTAAAAAATACATAATTTAACCTAGATCTAAATATAGTTACCAGGACCGTAATTAGCTCAGAGGGGTTGGGAAGTGTTCTCAGGGGTGCTATATAATTAACGAACAATGTATATCTATGGTCGATAATTTTGGCACAAGCGCGGGGGGGGGGGGGGTAAATGTGGTTTGGGAATTTTATACAATGTTTGTGGTACAAATGCGATGAAATCCTATGCTATGTTTGTGGTACAAATGTGTGACTTACATATTTATATGATATGGCTGTGATACTAATTTGATTTATGTTTTGTTTGTGGTACTTGATATGTTTGCAGTACTTGTATGCTATGATTGTGGTACTTAAAGTGTTTTTGGTACTTGTATGCTATGTTTGTGATACGGAATGTGTTTTCGGTACTTGCATACTATGATTGTGGTACTGAAAGTGTTTTATGTAATTGTATGCTATGTTTGTGGTACTAATGTGACTTATGTGACTTGTTTGTGATACTAAACGTGATTTGTGTTTTTGTATACTGCTCTCCGTGGGCGTTTTTATGTAGTAAAAAATAACTAATCTTATCTGCATGTTTTCTGTTCACTAACCTTTTCCATGACAATAAACAGCGAGATATTTCTGTTGAACTGGTGAAACTTTTGTCGTTGCACTCCCCGGTTGTAGACGAGGGAAACTAGGATACTGTTGATTAATTAAAACAGTCCACCAATATGTAGCAGATGTTTCATTCATCTGGTAAGGTAGACCACCATGAAAGCCAAGACTATTACATGCAGCTTTCGCCATTTGATGTGGATCTGTGCCATTAGAATTAACAACGTAACCTGTTTTACCATCCTTCGTCGCCTGGACATATCCGTAGTTAGACCCACCGCCGGATAAAGAATATTCAAAAGCTGAAATTCATATTATTTACAACAATTAGTATACACGTTAGGGAAAATGAAAGGGAGAGAGAGACAAGGACAGAGAAAAGAGAAAGATAGGGAGCTTTAACGTCCATTAGACACAAACTAGGTCATTGTAGTATAGCAAGGGAATAGATGTTATACTTTGTGCAATCTCTCTCTCTCTCTCTCTCTCGCTCTGTATTTCTCAACATTGCTAAACATATAAAAACTGATGTTTATACTCTTTTAAAAAAAAAAGTTTTCAGCGATGATTTAAAGGGGTGTATTATTGTTCAATATTACTCATTGCAGCAGGTCATTAAATCCAATAAAATCGACAATTAAACAAGGCAGTATCATCATAACTGCCCTGTAAAAAAGACATAAATATATCTTACTGTCATTGTAGCAATAGGCGACTGCCTGATGATTTGAACTACAATTAAACTTGGTTCCATCTGTTGAAAACTGACAGGAGTTTAAGCTGTCTTCCTTCCCAGTACAATTAACATCATATATCCACGTCACGTCAGTAAAACCTAGAAATCTATTTAAGGCCTTGGAATGTGTTGAAGTTGTTCCACAGATAACTTTTGCCGCATTATCATTCCACCTATCTACACAGATGGATCCCCAGATACCGTGATACATGACCTCCACACCGCCCCATTGTCTACCACCAAAGAAATTATTAATTCTTGTAACTCCATCTGCTGAAATAAACAATATCCAATATGTTATTTTGTGTAATAGTCAAAAGCCCCCCCCCCCCCAAAAAAAACCCCTCAATCTCTTCAATCACGCCGTACATCTCCTAATGAAATAGAGATAAAGAACTGGGGGTTAACGTCCACTCGACACAAACTAGGTCATTTCGGGACTAACATTTCGGTTCAATTTTATTTCCCGAATTCGCTTGCGCGTAGGGGTCTTTAGCGGTGGGGGAGACCGGAGGGTCCGACGAAAACCCACGAGGTTAGAACTTAATATAATACATATGTTAATAACATATCTATTACCGGAAAATACCGGAAAATAACGGAAAACAACGGAAAAATTACGGAAAACACCATGTTATATTATACTGAATATCGGAGAACACCGGAAAAAACACTGGTGTGAGATTCTAGATTTCGACATAAATCGTTACATCACTTGTTTAGCCTGTAGCGCATTATTAGGCGGTGCACGGTCACATAAGCAAATGATAACCGATATAAAGCCTCAGTTGTTTGCATGGCGTGAACGTAAAAGATCCCTTGGCAGTTGGAATTCGATATAAGAGTAGGCCGAGGTAAAATTATCCCTCGAGCACACTGTATGGCGTATGCTCGTCTTCATAGCCCAGTTTAGGAGCAAAGCTGTAGGACGTTAAACCCCATTTCATTTCATTTGTTTTCAGAAACAAAATATCCTATTTTACTTTTCCTATTTTACTTTTCTATTTATGTGCAATGCGATAATGTTGCGATAATGTTTTTCGGCTGCACCTTTTCAACGGTTGTGTTACGTTCTCGGCAATGTATAATAATACTCATAATAATAGTCAATATTCAAATTGCGCGCATTCCACCCAAACAGTATTCTCATGGCGCAGTTTGTTTATCTCTTCATTTTTATAGTTCGCTATTTATAATTGGATTAGGGGCCACTCCCCGGACTACCCTGGCCCCGAATCCTATTATAAATAGCGTCGAGGTCGCGTGCTTGATCCCTGCTTTGGCCTTGTCAATGGTGCAGGAAGAAGGGAATCGCGCGGACATATGTCTAGTAGTTCGGATGGGACGCAAAACAAAGGAACCGTGTATCTATTCGATATAAGAGTAGTCTATCATACCACTGCCGTGGCAACTTTGTTCCTAATAGCACACTGTATGACGTATACCCGTCTTCATTAGCCCAGTCGGAGCAGAGCAGTAGGACATTAAACTCAATTTCATTATATTTCATAATAGTGTTCAAAAAGATGAGATTTTATATTTGATTTCAAAGTATTGTGAAGTTTTGAGTTGCATAGCTGAAGAGTTCCATTTTGGGGGAAATTGTCGAAATCATCCAAACCGTGGCTTTGTTTTTAAAAAAGACATCAACTTACCAGTAGAGTTAGAATCCAGCTTGCATAATACAGATGCTGCTATTTCATTCGGACAAAACTGTTTTGTAGTGGAAGGACAATCTCTCAATCTACTTTCTGTACCGACACAATTAAATGACTTTTTCAGTGTGTCTTTATAAGCAGTGCGAATACCGTCCAAATTTAATGGATAAGGAAATAGAGCACCGTTTTCCCCATGACCCCGTTCCCGGCACACTACTTTGGCCGTGTTTTCATTAAAACCTTCGGCACATAACGTCATAGTTTCACCTTCATCATCATAAACTTTAACAACTCCATATCCAGCTGTTAACCTGCCGACTAAAGATTTAAAATTGGCAAACATTTTAAATACGAATGTCTTAAATGAATTAGATCTTATGTCATCAGAATGTAAATTCTGTGTCCCTAGCATATACTCTAATATAAATCTTGTTTCACTGATATATCATATAATGCAAATCCTGTGTCACTGATATATCATATCATGCAAATCCTGTGTCACTGATATATCATATAATGCAAATTCTAATCTTGTGCCACTGATATATCATATAATGCAAATCTAGTGTCACTGATATATCATATAATGCAAATCCTATATCACTGATAAATCATATAATACAAATACGGTGTCACTGATATATCATATAATGCAAATCCTATATCACTGATAAATCATATAATACAAATACGGAGTCACTGATATATCATATCATGCAAATACGGTGTCACTGATATATAATGCAAATTTAATGCCACTGATACATCATATAGTACAAATCTTGTATTTCTTATAATATCGTACAATGCAAATCCGTTGTTACTAATAATCTTCTAATCTACGTCCTATGAGACTGGTCTCTATTTTCCAGGCGTACATTATAATGTTAGCCTAACAATTAAAATATTAACGGGTGTTCCGATATACTAAGAATTGAAAACAAAGTTTAAACCGTCTAAGAAATGTTATTTGGTTCTCCAGAAATGTAAACATTATCTTTCATGTAAACCCAACATGCGTAATTGTTTATAGTTAACTTCAGGGACCGAAGGGTATTCATGCTATCGTTATCCAGTTTAATCTTAATTAATAAGAATGCCAGTTCACAAATGGTTCGATTCTCTTCAGTATTTACAAAGTTATGACTCATTGAAATCCCATCGAACTGTGCCGTTCAAGCGAAACAAGACACTGCCATTGGTAGCGAAGAGCCAGGATGTGTTGAATCATTACTCTCAGTTTAACGTGACCATCAATAATTTTAAACTTTATGAATATTTTTTGAGTAATTTAGTTTTAAAAAATATTTTATTCGTGAGTCACGTATACATTTACACACTATATACAATATACAATAACTAGCATTGCTGTTTATGTAAAATTGAACACAAATTGCTGAATTGAATTTGAACGCAAAAAAGCTGTCTTCACCTAATAGTAGTATAAATGACTGACTCACCTTTATTAGTAATAGTAAGATCCCCGTCACACACGGCTTCAGCAACGGGGTGGCTATTAGTACAACTAGCAGAAGCTGCAATTGTCGGACAATCGCTAAGACGTGACTCACTTCCAGTACAATCATAGATTGTGGCCATCATAGTATCATTGCTGATATCAGATGAAGAGGATATTCTTCCGCTCTTAAAACCATACTCTTTACAAAATACCTGGGCTGTTGCGTCTGTGAAACCTTCCTGGCAAACTGTCTGGTATTCCTTCTGGTTAGCATTGTAGACAGATACATGTCCAATACTCGCTCTATGATAACTCTTTATAAATTTAACTGAAATTAGAAATACTATTCGTAAGCAACCCAAGTTCGTTAAAACATGTTAACGAGGTATGTCAAGTTTCCTCAGAAGTACACTGTATGCCCGTTTCCATTATCGTGATTGGGCCAGAGAATTAGGACATTAATCTTAATTCCATTCATTTCTTTCAATCTATATCATGTACAGACGTGATAATCCTAAGCACCAGGACGAACACAGGCGCGGATACAGAGGGGGCGCACCCGGCGCACGCCCCGTCTATTTTTTTGCGGTGGCGAACAATTTTTAGCTCCATATATTCTCGCGGGAAAGGTGAATAAAGACAGTTTAGGTTGGAAATCGTAATTTACAGTTCTGGCATGAAATTAGACCTTGTGGGCATTTTTGTCCACTCAAAAATCACAGGCCGAGCTTCACACTCCCAACTTTGTGCAGCACGCCCCCCCCCCCCTTTCTGAAAATCCTGGATCCGCCCCTGGAGGTTGGACAGGCGACCCAACTCCTTGCCATATACAAGCCTGAAATAGGGCCAGGCCTTATGATGGACTGTTCACCCCCCCCCCCTCCCAACCTACTCTCCCCCGTAACTTAAACTCTAAACATAAACTTATGAAGGGAGCGACGGTGGCTTGATGACATACATGACACTGACTGACTATAAAACAGGCGACTTAAAACTATATTGTAATTTGTGGCTCTAAAAATCTGATATATGACATTGTGTACAATAATATAGGACATTTAGAGCGAATGTCGATTTGGAAGCAAAATATGGGACAAATAGGTGGACACAATCAACAATAATTATCTAATGAGTGTATTTAATAGGTACGTTAGCCGTCGTATCGGACATACGATTATCAAATATCACAGTTACAGTAATTAGAATCGGATCAAATCTGAATCTCGGTATTAGACGCTGTATCATGAAGTCTGTTATTGCGTCAAATGGCGCGTTTTCGACTCCACAGTTGTACGTGACATGGAGTAAGAGGTTGTCTGTCCAGCTTCGTGTTATTTTTCGAATTCTCCGATTTTCTCCAACTGCTCAACACCCCTACGTGAAAACAAATTATTGAAATAAAATTGAAACATACGTTAGTCCCGAAATGATCTGGTGAAATAAAGAGTAAAGATTGGTTATTACTTACCATTTTGAAAACAAATTATTGTAGTGTAAGATTTTGTTTCACAGGTTTCAGTCTCTGACCACCCTGTATTATTACAACTCATCAAGCTAACATCGTCTGGACTACACGTTATGTTAGATTTCCAATATCCTATTGAAGGGTCTACTATAGCCGATGAGAAACCAGCCGATATATAGCCCAGTTCCTTGCATACCAAATCTCCTGCTAGTGACTCATGGAAATAAGGTGTTTCTTCATCACATAGATATTTCCAAAGACCGTTATGCTTTACTTGTATGGCTCCTTCATTGGCATTAAAACCACCATTTAATTGAACTGTAAAAGTAAAAATAAAACACATTAGAAATATCTGGTCTTGACCCAAATAAAATGAAATGTAATGGGGTTTAATGTCCTGCTGTTTTGCTCCTTACCTAGCCTAATGAAGGCAGGAGGTCTAGATCCAAATATTATGGTTATTGTCAATACGAGGAAAGGCATCATCACGTGAAGATTATCCAGTCGATAGTGAAAAAGTGACCTCCTTCTTGGGGCTAGTTCTATTTCTTATGGTTATGGTAAGCATTAGGACTAGGTCCAGGGTTAGGGTTAGGGCTTGCATCAGCGGTAGCCCTGTTTAGATCTCGTGACCTTTGACCTAACTTGAAGTTGGCCTTATGAAATAGATCCAATCGCATTTCTAGCTTGTAAGATATCTGGGTAGTGCATAAAATACGCGACTGGGCAATTTTTGCCGGGTCGTTGAGTTTTCCAAGGATATATAGTTGTATGCTTGTATTAACTACGATTTATTGAAAATGAGGGTTTATGCAGTCAAGAGAAACTAAGTTATTTTCGGGATTAACATGATACAAGAATATTTCAATAATTTGCTTAAAGATACATTATGGGAGATTAGATAAAGATGGTTAAAAACAAGATAATGTGAAGGAAATTTGCTGAAAATGTCAGTCAAAATGATCAACTTTGAGCCTATCCCGATCATCATTGCTTAAGTCGGTACGATGAAAAAAAACATAGTTTCGATTATCCATTACATTTCAGGCCAAAAGAAAGACGTGCTAACCATTCCCCCACTCCCATGTATTATAATTATAATTACCTTACTCCTTGTCACGTACAACCTGGGATTTGAAAGCACACAGTTGATTCAATGACAGTCTTAATGATACAGCGCGCACCTGCTAATCATTCACCCGCCCTTTCCAATATTATAACACATTGGACGGTGTGTGTGTGAATGGTTAGGAGGTGCGCGCTGTATCATTAAGACTGTCATTGAGTTTGGCGTGCTTTGAAATCCCGATGAGAATTTTAATTAGCACCACTTCCATTCGGGACTATTCGTTTAAATCGTAATTTGCTATTTAACAAAATCTGCTCCACGTATCGATTGAATTTCAGATCTGAGCATGCGCAACATAGCTCAGTTTTGATTTGATCGGTCATTCCTGTGTAATTTATATGTGTGCAGTCCAATTTAAATTTATTTAAGTTTTTGTTGATATAATGGACCGATATATTTAAATTTTTTATATACCCATAGACACACGGGTCTATTTATATTGGTATTTATATGTGAACTTGCCTTTGTAAATTTATATTTGATGTCCCATTTAAGAAGTAACGTTTGGAAGTATGTTTATTGAAGGAAAGTTTTATGAAATAATTAGAGTATTAAATAAATAATGACAGACTATTTTAATCAATCTAAATGAAAAAATATGCAATAGCTGATCAAGTTATGTACAGATTTGAGATGTTCATTAACATTTTGAAGTTGGGTTGGAATAAGTGAATACAAACTAGAAGATACCTAATTAAGAACAAATTCAAACTTGGGATCACGTTCCTTCTTGCATGATAGCATTTACACAAGAATAAATATGCTGATTATATTCATATATATTTCCTATAACTTTATAGGGACTGAAGGCGATCAATAACATTAACAAAAGCACATATCATCGTGACCAACGCCCTAAGTCAACATGCCTGTTTGTTAAATCTTCTATCGTAACGGCATGTCGTCTATTACAACACCCTTTAATCATATACATTTATATTATGTACATTATAACATCCGTCTTAGCAGATATTTTTTTTATAAAACAGTCAATATTATCTTGTCAGCTATTATACGACAGAAATACGGGTTTTCCCAAAGATAAATAGGTTAAAAATTAAGGTAATCAGCGCAGGTGTATTCACTTTACCAAACAAAGTATAACTCAAATCTTACCCAAAAACCCGATCTGTTACGACATTTCACAAATCGATTGATAATAAATCGATTGATAATAAATCGATTGATAATAAATAATATATAGTCATTATTTATCAAACAAAGATATGTAATTTAGAACTAATCTGCAGTAAACATATAATCTCAATTCTTCCCTTTGGGACAAAATAAAAAGTTTTAGTTTTACTTAGAGTATGTCAAAGGCAACTTTTCAAACACGATATCAAAGCAGATCTACAGTAAATAAATTAGAAACAAAGAATGAAGAAATTGTATTTTTAATAACCGCTAAAAAAGGCATTGAAAGTTTCTGCCGATTAGGTAGGATCAGCCAGGTCAATTAATTTTTGTAAATTTGCTTTCAAAACTGGAATCGAGTGTTCCTTACCGGCGACAGAAAAATAAAATAGAGACTTATTGGAAACTTGCTGATTTAAAACATACCTACGAAACCGGAGCTGTGCTTTCAGTGCCTCTTTCATTTCCCTATCTGTAAGTTGTAAAAGCCCATTTTCCATACCCCCTTTACTTTTCCAAAGACCCACCCCGACAATTTCTGTTGTTAGGCGCTCTTTTTCCTAATCTCACGTTTCCCCTTTTGTAATAGTTCATTCTTTTTCACCAAAAGAACCGCTAGCTTTTTTCTTTCGATTTCTTCCCGTCTTTGCCTGAATTTAGAAAGTTGATTTTTTGTTATCGTTTGAGCATCCATTAAGACCGAATTACGTTTATCAGGTGAAAGATTTTTTAGCCATTCATCAGATTTATTCATTTTATATAAAATGGATGCTTCGTTGCCAAAAATATTACACGAGGGTGCGATCCTCATTAATCTATCGAGATGACTGAACACGGTTTCTGGTAATTTGTTTTTCTTCCGCCAATTTTTCATTTTAATTTATTAGCCATATATTTTTTCCGCCCCAAAAAAAAGAACGAATATCTATTCTATTATATTTTTTCAATAATTTTTATTTACATATAATATTACAATTTACAAAATTCTTCACTGCTTTGCAGAAGCCCATTTGTTAGAGCTTTTTCTTTATAACAGAAATTGTGACCAAGCACTTCCTGATATATCAAGGATTTGAAAATGTTCATTCATCCTTAAGAGATCTGGATTTTTTTCAAATGCACAAACATACAGTATATAAGGACTAAGAGCTGAATCTTTCTTTAGTGATGATGATCGAGGTTTGGCCTTATAACAAACGCTAAAAATCTGGTTCAAAGGAAACAAATTGACTCAAATTTTCAGCATATTCCATTTACGTTATCTATTTCTTAACTATAATATAGTCAGTTCGGGAGTATTTTGAAATTCTTCTATCGGACCTTGACGAAGGCTGTTCAAGTTTTCGCTTACGGCCCATTATTATTAATGGCATGTGATTAGAAAATAACTGACTTTCGTTCGTTCGTTTCTGGCGTTTAATATCGACTTCCATATAAACTTTAACAATAAACCTGGCGTCATTTATTAACGATACGTGCAACAGGAGTAGGGAAGGGATAAAACAGACCTCACAGTCCAATAATCTCACACAAATCGAACGAGTATTATTCACGGTGTCCGCCATTTTGAATACATAGAAACCGTCAAAAAAAGCCACCGATTCGTATTTGGAGACAAACAATTAAATCGTCTGTTTCTTGATTAGTTAATTACTACTCTTACCGTATATACTAATCAACGCTAATCCGAGATTGATCAAGAGACAAAGGATTAGTACTTGATTGATTGATAAATGACTCAGCCAAGCGTGGTAGATTGTAACGTGTGTGCACGGCGTGGAAATCAAAACTTTGTGGCAAGAAAATTTTTTAGCCATGGTTAAAAAAGAATCGCCAAAAATTTCGCCAGATTGAATATTCTAACGCCAAAATTATATTTTTATCGCAATTGGCGGAAATGGCGATCGACAGCGTGAGCATGGCAGAACTCGAACACGAAGGATTTAAATCATCTCGATACTCAAGTAAAATTTTTGCAATCTTTCTGAACTCGGCAAAGAGGATTCCAAAACATGGACCAGGGTTGAATTAATAGTTAAATCAGAATTAATTTCCGTCAGGTTAGCAAGGACCGAATCATTTTCAATTTTGATTAGAGATTCGAATGGGTGTGATTTACCTTCGACAAAATTTTGAACATTCGAGTTTTCGAAAAAAATCATGTAATTTTTGATAAATAGTTTTCATGTCAAGTGCATTAATGCCGCTCCACAGTGGAGCAGTAATTAATTTATCTATCAAGCCCAAAGCCTGCTGGCACTCAATATGAAATAACGGAATTTTAATATCTAAAAATATGCTTTGGGTCAATCTATTTTCTGTTCCAAAATCACCAAGAAAATTTTTTATATGCTTAGCCATATAATTTACAATTGCGGCATTGTGGACAGTGATGTTAAACCGGTTACCATGAAGTGGCGTTAGCGGTAATTTTAAAATCCCAAGGGACTTGAGATATAACTTAAAAGGCAAATAATAACCCGACTTTTCATCCCCACCCTGCGTAAAGGCCTTACAGATGGTCCGAATCAATCGAACACACCCAAGTTCGTTTGGCAAAAATGAAGAAGCGGTTTTAAACGTTTGGGCCGAATACGTTTTAAAATACATTTCCTCAAATTTCTTTAATTCAGACGCACTTTTATCGGCCAAACCAGTTAGTAGATGAAGACCGCAAAAGAAATGATTTAAATTTAGGTGAATATTTCGCTCTGAATCTGACCAGTTTTCTACTAATTTAGAGCAAATATTGCCTCTGCGCTGTGTAAATAAAGTGTTAATAAGCTTTTCGGTGCTGGCTCTGTCTGACATTGTATTTCTTATTTCGAAAATTACGGATTTACTAATGGGCCCAGCTATATCATCAAGATCTGCCAAATTTCATTTAAAGTTGTAAGAGTAGTTTGCGCAGATTTATCAGCCATATTTCGAAGATCAATAATAATTGGCGTATGAGTCGAGTCAGCGGTTATTGCATATGTACCGAATTTGGAGCCAAATTTTGTAGTTTCGTCCGTATATAAAGTGGTGTTTTTCGCTGACTTTAGGGTTTCCGAAACATGTTTTAAAGATACACCGACGCGCTCACATGATATTCTTTGAACTGTAGTTTTTGTTGGAGTGTAATTAGATTTGAGTCCCGCGACAGCCAAACATGCGGTTATAACCGCGGCGACGTTCCTATCGGATACGTTGAGATTTTTTAGTTGCATGACCAAACTATGGCATTCTAAAGTGTATCTTTGATTTTTGACATCATACAAAATTACTTCTTCCCCACGAGGTTGGGACTTACAACCAGTTTTTTTATTTGCCAAAACTTTATTATTATTAGCCTTCGTGCGAATCAATTCTTTTGAGGTCTCCCTTAGTCGATTTGTTAAACGAAAAATTGTTTGTTTTATACCTATTGATCCTACTTACTAAATTCCTATTTTTCCTATTTAATTTGGTCAAAGTCACATCGACAGATGTCTGTGTCTTTCTGTTAATTAAATGGATCTCGCTGGTATCTGCCGCTGGTGTCTGGTCAACTATCCCGGGGAAAAAGGGGCTGTCGAGATAATCGTCATATAATTTTAAAGATTTATTAGAACTATTTTTATGTTTACCCAGCTTTCTAGTCTTTGTCTTCAGTCTGGCCAGCCTAGTTCGAATAACTTTGTCATCAAACGTCACACTGTCGTCATGTAAAGCAGTTACTATAGACTGGTGCTCTGTATTGGTCGGAAATTTATTCATAATGCCTAGTACTAGCCTATTTGTAATTCTTGCGAAGGGAAGTTTAGTTATTTTACTGAGATCATAGTCCTCGCCCAAACCAATGCTGGATAGTAATTCATCGTTGGACATCATGCCTGCTAATTGAATGGATTGACAAAAAATTAAAAATAAGTCCGTCGGTCAATTCCAAAACAAATTAAAAAGATTTATTTCCCTTTAACCCTAAAAGTCGATAGTCTCGAACAGTAAACTATCGTGCGTTTCGATTAATTCCCGGTAGCAAATTTTAGATACGAAAACATTTGTTTATTTTCTAATTTGACGTCACCTGTCTCAGCAATTCCACAAAGATTTTAGGAATCTCGAAAAATTAAAAGATAAATACGGCTTTTACTCTTATCTCGACTGACACAGGTGCGACGGAGATGGGAAATCGCCGAAACTAAATTACAACACTCTGTAGATAAATAGCGAATTGAAAAATAAAAACGACAATAATTTTTAGAATTTTGAACGTAGATTGCGATCAAATAATATCTAAAGACAAACGCGTGGTGAGAATAATTTTAACTTGTCTTTATATACCATTTGATGTTGTGACAATACCACGTGCATGGCCATATATAGTGAATATTTGCTGCGGTGAATTACTCGCACGTGCTTCCAGTGGGCCCGGGGCTATTTCGTCATCATTCAGAAATTCGTCTTTGGACAGTCAACAACTCTCCAAGGTGAGACCAACTTTCTTAGCGGATAAAATATTGTTGCATGGGGCACTCTAATTTAAGCCTTTGCAATTAAATCAATTCGGTGACATAAAATGATGTTTTACGACCTACTTTGCTATTCCATCTGTGTGAATTTAGCAACATAGTGGAGCGTTTTCTTTTATTTCCATATTTGATGGTAAATATTACTCAGTCTAGTAATTATTACATATACAAGGACACAGATGATTTTGCAGCGGAGGGATAGGGGTGTAAAGTGTCTTTCTGCAAAGCAATCATTGTGTCGGAAGTGACATTTACACCGCAGTCAACATCTAATCCCTGTAGCTAAAAATCTAAACGGTCACCTCCCATCCCCTACAAAATTATGATGAACAGATTGCAAAATGTGGCCCACGTTGTGCCAACAAAGATTGGAACCAACGGAATGTTGAGGGAAAAGCTACAGCCATCAATATATTGGTCTATTACATGTCTTAAAGTTACAACCATACTGAGTCCGATAATCTAGAATACAACAAAGTAACATGTGTCGTTACCTGGCGACCTACGTGGCTAAACAATTTCTCTCATGGTAGACTACATCTGTATGCCCGTCATCATTTCCCAATCGGAGCACAATATAAGACGTTATGCCGGTCCAAATTTGCCCAATCGGAGCACAATATAAGACATTAAACACTTTCACTTCATTTCATTTCCGTATTAAAGTTACATTATGGGAGATAAAATAGAGAGATGGCAGTTCTCACTATAATATACTATTCAAAAAAAGTAGGGGATATTTGATTTTGGGGGCATAATACTAAAATATGCAAATGACTACGAAAAAAATCACTATAAGAACCTAACAGAAGAAACATTTCCAGTTACATCTGACGCCCAAACGCACCAATAGCTACCGCATGGAATGCAGGTAATGCTTGGGATCATCATGGGGGTCCAACCCAAGATTTGCACGACTCTGACTTTGAATGTTACAGTGATTGTGGCATTGAATTCCAGGGTGGAAACATCAGTTTAATTGTTTTATTGACCAGAAAACAAATTTTGATATGCGTCGGCTTACCCAAAATGAAAGGTTACATGCCCTTGGCATGCTACAGATCGGCACAACACAGGCGGTTGTGGCGCGGCGGACGATGAATGTTTCTCAGTCTGTCATAAGCAGGCTATGGTCCAGATACCGTGATACACAATCTGTACAGGACATACCACGCTCAGGTCGACCAAGGGCGACAACTCAAGCCCAGGATCGATTTATCCGTACCTTGGCCTTGAGAAATCGTGTCATCACAGCAAATCAGATCAGCGCTCGTCTTCAAACAGACACTGGTGTGAGAGTGAGTGGCCAGACGATTCGGAATCGACTGCATAGGGGTCACCTTTGCGCCCGACGTCCTCGCGTGATCCCTTGTTTGAGAGATCATCACATTCAGGCAAAACGTCGTTGGTGTAGGGATCGTCAACACTGGGATAATCGACGCTGGAGCAATGTGATGTTTTCAGATGAGTGAAGGTTCACTGTTGATTTTTTGGACAGACGTAGGAGGGTGTTGCGTCGTCGAAACGAGCGCATCCAAGACGTTAACGTCATCAGACATGATCGATTTGGGGGTGGTTCTGTTATGGTGTGGGGAGGCATCACTGTTGCTGGCAGAACGGCTTTACATGTTGTTGCAGGGCGTGTTACAGGCCAGTACTACCGGGACAACATCTTGGCAGTCCATGTTGTGCCGTTTGCACGACGTCATGGCCGCCGTTTCATCTTCCAGGATGACAACGCAAGATGTCACAGGGCCTGGATCGTTACAGGTTACCTCCAACAACAGAACATCACCACATTACCTTGGCCAGCACTGAGTCCCGACCCCTCCCCCATCGATGATGTCTGGGACATGCTTGGACATAGGTTACGTCAACGTCAACAACGTCCTGCCAATGTCTAAGAACTGGGACAATCTGGACCAAAATGACCCCAGACGTCTCATTAGGAGTATGCCACGTCGGATCAATGGTTGTTTGGCAAACAAAGGAGGATTTACCCGTTACTGACTTTGTTGTGATGCTGTGGTAACTTTGCTGTTTGACCCCGGGTATCATTTTACCCTTATAATGGTCAGTCTGTGCCTTACTTAGTCTAACGATCATTTGGAATAAATCGATGAATGTGAACTTCATTTCATTTTGTCATTTGTTTCTTCGTCAGTTTCATTAGGTGACTTTAATAACACTTAAACATCAAATATCCCCTACTTTTTTTGAATAGTAGTTAAAAACTAAATAGTGTAAAGGTAATTTGCTGAAAATTTCAGTGAAATTGATTCACTATTACCCGAGAAAAAAGCGTCTGAAATATTCACACAGCCTCGGTCATCATTACTCAAATCATTAATATAAACAGCATAGTCTCGATTATCCACTTGATTGATTTAAATATCAACGGCCATTAAGCGGCATATAGGAATTTAATCCGCCAACATCGAAGGCTAGCCTTGACATCAAGAGTTTATTATGGTCTGGATCTGTTAATGAATGTCTAATTGATTATTTAGATAACATCTCAGGCCTAGAAAAAGACCTGTAATAAGCAGATTTTGCTCTTGCATAATGCTATTTTAAATGTAAATGAAATGAAATGGGCTTTAAGGCCAGGCATCATGAACTCTTATATATTGAAACCAAGTTCACTAAATGTCATTGTGCTTGATAACGATAAGAGGATACTTGTCGAAACGTCGTGCTTTTACAATAAAACCAGTGATTGTTTCCCAAAAAATTGGGTACTGTTAATGAAGACAGGCATAGGCAATGCAGTGAAGTAATTTGGCCAAACAGCGGCTCTATGGCCTCTACTCATACATCGAACTCCGACTGTCAATACGGATCTTTTACGTACAGGTCAATCTGTAGGCTACAACGGACCTCAACTTTCGTCCCATACATTGTCCGAGAGAGAGGGGGAAATGTGGTTTAGCGTCCACTCGACACAAACTAGGTCATTTCGGGACTAACACATGGTTTAATTTTATTTCAATAATTCGCTTGCGCGTAGGGGTCTTTTGCAGTGGGAGGAAACCGGAGTGCCCGGAGGAAACCCACGAGGTTGAGAAGGCGTCCCTATCTCCATGCCACATACACTCACACCAGGGATCGAAACCACAGCCGCAAGCCAGAGGTGACCGGCCAGCTAGATGTCGAAGCGCGGCACTCTAGACCACTAGGCCATCCCAACCACCCTTAGATTAAACAGGTATACTAACTTACCGTTAGCCGTATGTACAGGTGTAACAAACAGCACAATTACAGGTAAAAACCAGGTAAACTTAATTAACATATTGATCCACACTTGTAGTAACTTAAAATACAAATAAAAATATCAAATGAATTAGAAATGGCCGCGTATTTCCACACCGGTATATTATTACGTCTAGTTATCTCCAATCGTTTTCCATTTATTGATTCTGATAGCTATGCAGTCTGTCAATTTATAATCTAGTCTCCCAATTTATAATCACTCATGAATAATCGCAAGACACGTTACACAAAGACATTTGCAATATGATGATAAGCTGTTTCCATGCAGGTGTGTTATGTACTTTTGCAGGTATGTTGTGTACTTTCCAACCCACACACTCACTGTATCCTTGTGATTTTATCTTTATTGCGAAATTGGGTCAGCCGGTATTTTTCCTCGATCGTCTAAACATTGTATAGTATGTGACTACAGGCTAGGTAAGAGAAGGCAGGGTCTCTATTGATCATGTAAAACTGAGTAATCACTATAGAAATATGTAGGACAGCCAAGTCTATTTATAGATTTTATGTATGAACATCCCCCGCCGCTACTTTCCGTCACTATGGTCCACATTGTTCGTATATATTATACAATGCAATCTGAACGACGGACTCATCCTACCAACAGAGATAGCCAGATACCATTTAATTTTCGTACGTTGGTTACGTGCGCGTACTATGAACAATTGCTTAGTCATCATACTCATTTCAATTGAATGCAAGTCGTAGAGGGGGTGTTGGGCATGTCTGAAAACTATCTATTTAATTGGACGTGAGCAGCAACCGGGCCACATTGCTATGAAGCCACGCCCCATGCCACCAACCCAGTCATTTCAAACAATAAATACTTTGTATACAAATATCTCCACAGGATTATATTCACAAGTGATGAATTATTCAAAATTAACTCAACTGTGTACTTTCTGTGAGTCTAATATATTAACTATCTTAGATCGCATTGATACAAAGATCAGTATATAACAACAAGCCCTATTATATAAATAACACTTAATTGATCTTCATTCAAATAGCATTACGCAAGAGCAAAATCTGCTTATTACAGAGGTCTTTTTTTAGGCCAGAAATGTGATATAAATAATCAATTAGACATTCATTAACATATCCAGACCACAATAAACTCTTTATGTCAAGGCTAGCCTTCGATGTTGGCGGATTAAAATCCTATATGCCGCTTAATGGCCGTTGATAATTAAATCAATCAAGTGGATAATCGAGACTATGCTGTTTATATTAATGATTTGAGTAAGATGATCGAGGCTATGTGAATATTTCAAACGCTTTTTTCTCGTCTAAAAGTGGATCAATTTGACTGAAATTTTCAGCAAATTACCTTTACACTATCTAATTTTTAACTATTATAGTGAGAACTGCCATCTCTTTATCTTATCTCCCATAATGTAACTTTAAAGTTTAACTTAGTTATATATATAGTCTTCCAGTTCTACCCCCACACTAACAAAGACGGCATACGCCATAAAGTGCGCGATTCGGAAAGTTTTTGCCCGAACAGTGGCATTGGGCTGACTCTTATATCGAATTCCAACTGTCAATGGTTCTCTTACGCGCACGCCAATGTTTACATTCGAACGACTAGACATCGTTCCTTGCCACCACCCCCCCCCCCCCCCGACCTGCACCACTGCCAAGGAGAGGCCTCGCGGACAATCCCTATCAACTCTCTTGGTTAACATAGGGATCCAATACAGGACCCCAAGATTAACATATTACTCACTGAGTCACCGCGGCACCCCCGTTTAGCAGCACAAGAAATGATATATTGCAGAGTGTAGGACTGAAACAATTACCATTGTATTTTACAACAAATATAAAGAATCGCTACAATAAATTTAAATAAATACAATTAGTATTGACTATTCCGGTGATACATAAGTCCAACTGATTGATTGTATGTCTACTAGACTCAGGTATAGGGCCTGTACTCGGGAATGTGAGAAAGAGAGAGCAGCTTGTACACACAACAACTTGGATATATAGCGATAACTACAGATATTACATTCCCCTCCCCTCCCTCCGTGATAGGTGCCTAGGACCACCCTGGGGTCACCAACGCTACCCGTTATGATGGTGGAATAATTCGGATTATGAATATTTCTGCATAATGAGAGTTTATATTTTACTAAAAACCTCCAAGTGAAAAAGAAAAAACACACAATAACATACATTCTCTTAAATCAAAATACCAGTGAATTTTAATTTTATATTATTACAATTTTGTTTTATCATATCACTTCAATAAATGCACACTGATCAGCTTTGAATATTCGCTGGACCGCTACGGTCACTGATAAGCATGACATCGATGCGACTAAACGAGTCTCAAATATTCACTTTGTTCCTCCGACAGATTAAATTCTAAAAAACTTGTTTTAAGTATTAGAAAAATAAATAAAGACGTTTGAAGTATTTGTAGGTTAAAAAGTTTTTCCTATTTAGTGTAAATGGGTATTAAAATGAGTAAAAGGCATGATTCTGTCCGATTCGGTAACATCTTATGTAAACAATGCACGCACCATTGAGTCAATGATTGACGCCGGGTGATGTGATGTCAAAAGTTGAAGACAGTCATCTTTTACAGAAATATTAGAAGACTTTCGTAATCGTCTGTGAAACAGATTGTAATACATGGTGACTTGTTGTTGTTTATTACAGATTTAACGCCCAATACAATGAATTTGATATCATGTACAGGTTGATTTAAAGTTCCAATAGCATTTTTTTAAGTTATATTTTTAAAATGTATTAAAACAAAGCCCTAAAATAGATTGAACCTATAAACAGTCCTACCTTGTTAAAGAATAATCCTATTAATCCTATAATTCACTATTGCCAGTTGAGAAATTGGCAAAAATATCATTTTCAACTTCAAATTCAAACGTTTGAAGATGGCCGTCCATGGAGAGGAATGGGAAAACAAGGGAGGTTTTTGAGTAACTATTTCCTCAATCACCCTGTGTCACCCTTTCTAATGCCCCAAAAATTTTGCCCATGATCGTATAATAGTGAGTTGACAACCTTTTGAGCAAAAGACATAGAAATAATTATGCTTTGACTTTCTTAGAAAATATGAAATTGGAACTTTAATTACATTATTTACACGTGAAAATTGGTAAAAACAAAAAGGTCCTCGGATGTCAAAAGTTCCTTGTAGTACACTTATTATAATTCGCTGTCGTGAGAAGAGAGGACGGGTCGTCTTCTCCCTTTGTCATAATAAAGTTAAAACAGAAGGTCCAACTGATTGATGTTTGTCGCCATCAGTGCGGATAGAAAAAAAAACCGTTGGGAAACGAATTCGCTGACTTTATGTGGGAAAGCGAAGTGCTCGCAGTAAAAACCACACTGCGAGACCCGTAGATTATTTACAAATTAAAAGTGTTCGTCCAATAAGTTACATATTGAGGGATCACTTGTACCTTTATCTGTACCACTGTATAGTTTATTGTATAATAAAAACATATCATTGGACCAATAAATATATAAAAAACATAATTAGTATTTTGATAAACAGAACTGTACTGAACAGCAAGCAAAGGTCTATGTAAGTTCTCTTCAGTTGATTCATCCAACATCCCCACATATAAAATATTTATACATGACACCCCATATGACGAATATGGTATATATAATCTTTTACTTTATTCGGCTTATCTGGGTGAGCTGAAGTGATGAGCTAACAATTCATGGGATATCAAATGACTTCATTTTGAAATGAGCAAATTATTAGAATCCATTCTAAGTACATGAAGAGTTATTTCCCCTTTACATATCAATCCATTGCTTTTTCTTGTTTCGGACTAGAATCGAAGATTATTTGAATTTCCATATTTTCCCAGGTTTTCGAAACGTACGGAAATAACGTCACAGTTCATTTTTATTATATTTATCAGATCACATATTTGGCTCTTTGTAGTTTTAATAGTAAAATAACGTCAAGTCTCTACTCAGTAGAAAATGATTAGCCAGGGTATTGTTATAATAAAACCAAACATCATGTTTCACGTAAGGAACTTCCGCCCAACACGACTAACAAGGGGAATTCCAGCTTACTCTTACTCACTGAGCTCTCGTTGATTTAAGACAGCATAGGGCGAACTTTTTATATTCTTAAGGAAAGTAACTTCTTCAAATGTGTTACTATATATCTATAGGGGTTATTTATATTCGACCAATTTGGGCTAATAAGGTAGCTTGCAAGATTCTACTTTGGTGGGCTAAATACTGATAGTTACCGCCACCATCTATTGGTACAAGTGGGTCCAATGACATTCTATTACGTTAATGGGCAGACATCAGGTTAGAGGTCTTCCACCTTCTGGTATAGTACACATAGTCCAATTTCATAAAATAAGGTTGATATAAGAGGCTGCTCAAATGAAACACTTACCTTACATGGTAATAACCCAACCTAATGGATGAAGTATCTAAACGTTTTAGATAAAATAAAGAAAGCGATTACATTTGCTTCAGACATCATTCGAGACCAGGTTGGAGACATCATTCGGTGTTCCTTGGGAGAACATAATTCGGCGTTCCTAGAGGGACGTATAGCCGCCTCGGTTTCGAGACCGGGATACGGACATCATGCGAGGTTCTTAGAAGGAGATAACCACAGACCCAAACGAAACACACAAACACGGTAATAGATACATGAATTACAGAGAGCCATTCAAATTACATCAGGCATCATTCGAGACTGGAATATATAGAGACATCATTCAGCGTTTCTAGAGAGATGCACTGTAAATGTTTGTAATATTTAAATACCTATATTATCATTGTACCATTTAAATTTAAAAAGTCTTCCCAAGACCTACATCAGTGTCACGTTGTTCTTTTTGAAGGCTACGAACAGGACAGTGTCACACAAATCGGTCAGTTTAGATGTTGGTTTTGGAATGTGTGTTAGTTTGCTTATAATAAACTTATTAAAATTTACTAACCCTTTCCCGGTAATTGGACGTATCCCTATGTGTAGTCTGAACGATCATTATGACACGAATAGATTTTTAACAATTGCCGCCGGCTTGGATTTGGAATTGGACCAATCAATGTTTAACCATCGCCTGACAAGGACAGCTGTCTTTTCGTTCGGATGGGACAAAAAACCTAGGTCCCGTGTACACGGCCTACTCTTATATCGATTTCCAACTGCCAAGGGATCTTTTAAGTGCACTGCAATGGGTACACAGGAGCTCGGTTTTTTGTCTCATCCGAACGACTAGACAGCTGTCCTTGTCAGCCCCTCCGTTCTGCATCACCATTGACAAGAGGAAACCACGCCGGAAAATCGAGATGGACTTTCACGGCCAATGCAGGGATCGAACACCCGACATCCAGGCTAGCGAGCCAGCGCCTTACCAACTCAGCCACGTGATCCCCCATCTATTTAGTAAAATTACATCTTTTATTTACACAAAAAGTGCACGTTATATAGTTCATATATTAATTCATATACCAACTAATATAATAATATGATGTACAAGACACTTTATTGAAACCCAATCGTCGCACGATCTATACTTGTATTCAATGAATTTGGTGGATTATTATACATTTGTAAGCCATGCGTGCAGTTATTGTAAGATATGCCCGATCCGGTTAAAACTGAAATTAAGGAATTGTTTGGTGAATTATTTAGAATTGACAAAGAGTGTTTTAATTTACGTTTTCCATAAGGTTTCGTTTAATTGTCAAGATTGTGTGGTGGAATGATAAAATGATGCATGAATGGGAATATCAAATACTAAAATGACGTCAAATCCATTAGATTCATTTGGCCACCAAGACCGGATAATGTCGGGGGCCGGGATAAGTCAATTGGTGGGGGAGGGGGAGAAAAAAAAAGCGGATGGATAAATCATGTAATGGCAAGATTTTTAAAGCACGCGCCAACAATAATACAATGTATTAACACACTTTATAAAATATTGTATCATTTTATTTTCTTGTCTTTAAGTACGCGGCTATTCGTGGATTGCTTTCAACAGTTTTTCGGTTAGCTTTGAGTAATGGGAATGGCTCAAGTATATCTGCTTTGAGCGGAAGTAAATATTCAATTACATCATACACAACGATGTCAGCTAACGTCAACTGTAAATAGAAAAAAAGAATATAAAAATACGTTACAAGAATTACCCAGTATCGCTTCCATTATTAAAGCTCTGTAACAATGTCGTTTCCGTTGATTACATGTAAAAAGTGTAAAGTTCTTGTATCGATAATGGTGAGGTCAAAATACCTCTATGGCAGAGTTAAATGTTAAACGTTAAATGTTAAGTGTTAAATGACCAAGGTTTTGTGGAAAAATGCTTCTATTGACATGTCTACATTTTACATCTCTCTGATTACATTTGCGCTCTGTCACATCTCCTTTGATCTTCACGCTTTTTACAAAGCATCTATCGTACAGAATCAACTTCCGTATGCAAATGTAGGATACCATGTGATTTATTACCATATACGGAAACCTGGCAAACTATAAACCTTATGTCCGTCACACTTTCTGGGACACAATTACTCCCCTAATTGGGCGAGAATGTTCAAACTTGGTGTAGCTGTTTATTAGGTTAATGCCCTAGGGTAAGCAGAGATTGATTGGTTGATGCTTTGGGGCCCAATAACTTTAGTTATAATCAATTGAGGGTGACGAAACTCGGTGTATAGCTGCATTACATCAATACCTTGACTAAGTTAGATGATGAATATTTTCTGCTTAAGTCAAGGAACAATAAGCAATTTGACTGGTCAAAACTTTGGAACATAACAACTCTGCTTTTAATTGAGGTAGAATGTTTAAAATTGATGTAGATGTGAATGTTGTGACCGAGTCCAATGATTAACATTTCGAGCTAACGCTAATTAGCAATTCAATTCGTCGATGCTTTGAGACAACTTTTATCCTATCTGATAGCGGGTAATAAAACTTAGTGTTTAGTTGATAACCAGTTTTGAAAAAAAAATAAATGAGTGATTAATTAAACTGCGCCTTCAGCCTCACTGTTGATTGTTTTCACAGAATTGGAAAATAAATCAAATGAAATGGGGTTTAACGTCCTACTCTTTTGCACCTAACCTGGGCTAATGGAAGACGGGCATACGCCATACAGTGTGCTATGAGGGAAATTTTGCCCGGGCAGCGGCGCTACGGCCTACTCTTATATCGAATTCCAATTGCCTAGGGATCTTTTACGTGCACTCCAATGTGTACACGGGACCTCGGTTTTTCGTCCCATCCGAACGACTAGGCAGCTGTCCTTGTCAGGCCCTCCTTCTGCATCACTGACAAAGGGAAATCACGCCACCCGACTTCCAGGCTAGCGAACCAGCGCCTTATCCACTTAGCCACCGTGACCCCCTCACAGAATTGTACTGACGTTTCTGATAGTATGCGATAACATTTATTAGTAGTGCGTGATCAAGGTAAGTAACTGGAACATCGAAACATTGGACATCATTTTTGCCGTACATTTTGGCAAGTTTTTCCCCAAATAACGGATGTTTTAATATGTTATTCAAGTATGATGTCAATTTTTCACAATATTGAGGTGATGTGGCGGTAATTGGTAATATTTAATCAGCATGTAACCTGGTAATATACAATTGATCAACGATGGGCAGCCAAGGAAAACACATGCGGACAACTTCTAAAGCTGCACACTGCATAATTCCGAGAACATTTTGTTTCAATGGGCAAAAATGTTTATATTAAACCGTGGAAAACTGAAAAGGCATAGTGATAGAGTTAGTTAGTGAATTCACAATGCAGTCATATCTCGAGAAGCCAGCGGTAAAGCTCATGTTATAAAGCATTTATCCTTTTATAACAGCGATTATCATTCAACATAAGTTAACCAAATCATGTAAATTACAGCAATTAGCCATGGTGTTGATGCAATGAAGACCCCCCCCCCCAACAAAAAATAAATAAATAATGAATTAGAAGCATTCTTCGACCCGACACAGTTAACTAATTATCATTTACGCCACGTTTGAACATTCCACCCGTTTGTTTTCAAAATGGTGTGACGGACACCTAGGCAGACAAACTCATCCAACGCTAGTCACAAATGTAAGACCAGCGTCCGGAGGGAAGAAAACTATGCAAATCACTGCTGTACTCGTCCAACGCTGGTCACACCATGTTCTGTTTCACTTACAATGTTTTGATGTAGATCTTCTGTAATTTACTTTTTCATAATAACAAGATTACTTACCCCACTGCCCACAAAATAACTATTGCCATTATCTTTTAATAGTTGTTCATACTTGGTGAAGAATTGGGTAGCGTCTTCTGTGACTAGTTTTTGTATAAGCGCCTACAATATAAACACATACAAGTTGTGTATAATGTTCTACTTTAACATACAGCTGAAATAGTATTATGGAGCTATGTATTATGGTTCTAAGCATCGCTATAGGTTAAATAGACATTATGAAAGGGCTAGGTCTGCCTATTGTACGTCTTTTTGCCTATTGCAGGTATTTGGGGGGCCTGAAATGTTATATGGATTATTAATTATTTATCAAGATGACAAGACCATAATCAACCATCGATGCCATCTAATGTGTCCCATTGTCATTGGATTAGAATCCGATTTGGTTTAAACAATATTTATTTGCAATATTTCCAATTGATATAGCTGAATTACAGTATATAGGATACGAAAACAAGCATGAAGATGCTTATATATACATAATATGCACACATATACATAAACAAAAAAAAAGAAAAAAAAAACAAAAACAAAAAATACAAAAAGATGGTGCGGGGGTAGTCATCAGTGTCGAGGAAAGTAAGCATTCTACTATGGTTTAATTCTGGACGAGGATTACGTAAGGCGGCACTCACAATTTGAATCGCTTAGTTTGAGTTATGAAGGTTCGTAAGGTGTTGAATATTGAATGATTTATATCTGGGGGAACATTTTCGACTCCAAAGAGCAGTACTGTACTGTTTTGATATTTTGGATCAAGTGTATCCAATGTTTTAGATCGTGGGTCGGTATATAATGTACATTGAAAAAGGTAATGGTCACAGTTTTCAACTGATTTACCACAGACACACATTGCATTATTTGATATGTGCATCAAGACCTTGTGGTGATTAAGGTCACTTTTACAATGCATCAATTTGCATTGAATTATTTCGAAAGATCTGTCACCGAAGTAAAATATGTCATTAGAAGGAGATGAATATTTTGATTTGATCTTTGATTTAAAATATGATATAGACTCCGTATTTAAAATATCAGTTTCAAGGGTGTTCCAGAGTGAGATTGAAGAAGGAAAAAATGAGCTTTGGTAATAATTAGTTCTACACCTAAAGTTTTTAAGATATCTTGAGTTTCGCAGATGGTAGGACTTGTTAGCTGATCCCTGTAAGGGTATCTTGTTTGAAAGAAATTCTGGAGCATCATTATGGATTATTTTATCAAAAGTAATCAATTTATGTTGGGTTCGACGATAGTTCAAAGGACAAAATCCAGTCTCAGAGTAAAGAATTTCGTGGGAGGTCCCCCTTGGAAGACCAGTTATGGTTCTTAGGGCATCTTGGTGTAATTTTTCTAATTTATTTGCTTGTTCGATTGTACAGTTATCCCACAAAACATCAGCATAATCAAAAATAGGTAAAATGAACGATTTGTAAACGGTTTCCAAAGTTTTGCGATTTAAGCGGTATTTTAAAAATCTCATACAGCATATCAGCTTACTTGCTTTTGAAGTTAGATAGTTAATCTGTGACTCCCAATTTCCCTTTGAGTTGAAAATAACACCCATTGATCATTAAACACAAAATTTTATAATCGAGACATTGTTAATTATCGTTCCAGCGGCAACAATGATAATCGAGGTATTTGTGATATTAAAATTTGACTAACATCTTCAGCACTTTCTCTTTACATAATTAATATAGTGAGAACTGTCAGCGCTTTATCTAATCTGCCCACATCATGTATCTTTAATTTACAGATATCGGCTATTATTTAGTGATGTGGCGAAATAACAGGTATGAATATGTTTAATATTTACTCACGTGTCATCTTGTTCAACAACATCCAAACGTAATTTACTACCGTTTGACATAAACATGAACAAAATGATGTCGGTTGCGGGAAGGGAGAGAAAGAGAGAGAAATGGGGTTTAACGTCCACTCGACACAAACTAGGTCACCTTGGGACTAACACATGGTTTCATTTTATTTCAATAATTCGCATGCGCGTAGGGGTCTTTAGCAGTGGGGGGAAACCGGCGTGCTCGGAGGAAACCCACGAGGTTGAGAAGGCGCCCCTATCTCCATGCCACATACGCTCACACCAGGGATCGAAACCACAGCCGCAAGCCAGAGGTGACCGGCCAGCCAGAGGTCGAAGCGCGGCACTCTAGACCACTAGGCCATCCCAACCCCCCGGTTGCGGGAAGAAGATACAAGACAATCATATTATCCTTAGGTCTATAACGAAGGGTCTAGATTTGGGAAATGCATTTTTGTTAAAAAGTTAAGCGAAAACTTTTATTTATACACGAGTGTGAAATGTGATGCAAATTAGACTTAAGTTTTTTTTTTACTTGCTGCCATATCATACAACTCTCGATGTGTACAAACATTTAAATTATTGACACGTGGAAGTTATAGGTTTAAATTCACGTATGTCATTTGACATAGAGTTGCTCCATATTGTATTGTTACCTTTTTGGCTTCTTCTTCTTGTGTGTAAAATACTTTCATCATGTTGGGATAAAAATCCTTAGCAATTCCTATAACAATATCTATCTGTAAGGCTTCAATGTTACTGTTACCATAGAAACCTGTATATAAACAATTATATTTAAATGCCTTTAAGAAATATATCTGTTTGGAGTTGGTGGGTAGCATAGGGTGCCACCAAGCTGCAATTTAAGAGTATAAGGGGGGAAACTCGTGTCGGGGAGTGACAAATCCGGTGCTAGGTGTATGCTACTTCCGTTTTCACGTAACGCTTATAAGGAATTATTGCATGGTATCTCATATAATAAATACAGCCATTACCATAGCAACCAACAGATTAAATAGATGTTATAAAATACAGTATGACCATTATCCCTGAAACAACTAGATAACTAGATTAAATACTAATCATAAACTACAGTTTCACCATTCCAAACAGACATATAGCACAGATTCTATCAAATACATAATATTGTATAAATCACCGATACCACACAAACCTACAGAAACAATTATTTAAAGGACAATATTGGTGTCGGTCATTATCACATATGTGATAGAACTGGTTAAACATGTAATTTTAACAGATGACTAATCAAGGTTTCAATAATCGGAAGTGACGAACGCAAAAGGAAAACACGAGTTATCCCTCTATATAACTTACTAAAAGGACGAGTGATAACAGATACATGGGCGAATTTCTGCTCAGTAATAATTCCTTCGAAGACCAAAAGTTGTGTGAGACTGTGATTAATACCTACCAAGTTCTCTGGCCAAGTAATTAAATATCGCCCCAGATTCAGCATATAATTTCCCATCTACTTCTAAAACAGGTAACTGACCCAGGGGTGTTTCTGAAACCAAACAGAGCATTCAGTTAGACTTTATTGCACTATGGGGTCACGGTGGGGTGGGTAAGACGCTGACTCGCTTTTCTGGAGGACAAGGACAGTTTTCTAGTCGTTAGGATGGAACAAAAAACAGACCCCGTGTATACATTGGCATGCACGTAACAGATACCTTGGCAGTTGGAATTGGATATAAAAGTAGGTCGTAGTGACGCTGTCCGGGCAAAATTTTCCTCATAGCACACTGTATGCCCGTTCGACGTTAAATCCAATTTAATTTCATTTTATTGTTCTGAAAACAAACCACAACGACCATTTGCCATAACAGTGTTTCGTATCAATCTGATTATAGCGTTTATGTTTTGCTGGCATTTACACCACGGTGCAGTCTTAAAACGTCTTTAATAGTATGCGTATGAATACCCCAGAAAACGTAGACAAATACACACACAAATCCCACAGACAAGGCAGTGGATTCTTAATGTAATCCACATCCCCTCTCTTAATGTAGTCCCCACCCCTTCTGCAGGTCTAAAATTAATGTAATCCCAACCTTCTCGTCTAAAATTAATGTAATCCTCACCCCGTCTTGTCTAAAAGTAATGTAATCCCACCCGTTCTCATGTAAAAATTAATGTACCCCACACCTCTCCTCTAAAATTGATGTAATCCCCAACCTTCTCGTCTAAAATTAATGTAATCCTCAGCCGTCTTGTCTAAAATTAATGTAATCCCCACCCGTTCTCGTGTAAAATTAATGTACCCCATACCTCGTCTCGTAAAAAAATTAATGTAATCCCCATCCCTTCTCGTATAAAATTAAGGTAATCCCCACCCTTCTCGTATAACAATTATGTCATCCCCACCGACCCCACCCTTCTCGTATAAAATTAAATGTAAGCCCCAACCCCTCCCGTATTAAATTAATGTAATCCCCACCCCTTCTCGAAAAAAATTAAGTATCTTCTGAGACAAAGGGCAGCGATATGTTCAGTTTAAATATGGAGAACGTTAGAGCTCATTCCTGTCCGATATAGATGAGAAGTTGAACCTCACAGCCACGGTTTCCGTATATGGCATCTGTCTCGCTTTGAATACTTGGTTATCCACTTAAATTAATAGTATAGCAAATTGTTGACTTTGCTGTAATGTCCCTCCATACTCTTGACCCAACTCACACTTGGTGTGACAATCACAATCACAGTTCAATATTGTGACCTTTGGGTCTTTTAACTCTTCTGATACGAGTCAAATACGATAAAAGTCACTCGTGCTAGAAACAATGATAGTGATATTTATTTGTGTGGACTGGTTAATAGATTATAGCCTATCTATAACTACTAATAGCTTCAGCAAGTTCCATAAACAGGGAGGATTGGGTGGCCTAATGGTCTAAAGCGTGCGCTTTAGAGAGGGTGGAAATAGTGTTTAACATTCTCTCGACACCAATTAGATCATTTGAGGACTAACATAGGCTTTAATTTTGTTTTTATAATGCGCATGCGCGTAGGGGTCTTTAGCAGTGGTGGTTAACCAAAGGACCCAGAGAAACCCCGCGACGCTGGACAGGCGGCCCTACTCCTTGTGCGTACGCTTTAGATATTAAAGTCTTTCATTGAGTCAAGTGACATGTTTTTAATTGCCATCTTGTACGTGTCCAACCTTGTAGGGTTTCTTCTGGTTAGCCCACCCCAACCACTGCTAAAGACCTCCACGAACAAGCGTATTTTGATATACAATTGAACCATCTATAAGTCCCCAAGCTTGTGTTCAGTGGATGTTAAACCCCATCTCTCTCCGTCCGTATTTAAAAATAATTGAAAGTTGTCGTTCCAATTAAAAACCTTGCAGAACGGAGGCAAGGAGAAATCACACTGAAAACATCCATGGAACATGCTCGGGAAACAACGGGTTCGAAATACAGATCTGCAATTTAGTAAGCCTGTGCCTTACCCCAAACTCGGGGGGTGGCCGAATCGTTAGAACGTGCGGGCTGTATCATAAAGCCTGCCATTGAGTCAACTGGCGTGGTTTCTAATCCCCGGTTTCAACCCACTGCTAAAGAACCTTCGCTCGAGCGAATTATTGAAATAAAATTAAACCATGATAGTCCCGAAATGAACTAGTTTGTGTCGAGTGCACGTTAAACCCCATCTCTCTCTCTCTTTTACCCCAAACTCCACTTACTAGGTTTAAATGCTGGCCACTCCTCTTTACTGTATCGAACGTCATCAAATTCCTGTCCTGCAGCATTGAACATGAGTCGGGCGATTTCTGCCCGGCCCCGAGAATCAAAATAATGAAGACGGAAAGCAGGCATGTTGATGTATAAAACTGTCTTCAGGATAGGACGTACTGAATATATAACCCTGCTTTATATTGACTTAACACTGAATATCTTTAGTAGTCACGTGGTCGTTATTCACCCGACTCGATTAACCCACGTGTTAAGATATATAAGATGTTACACGGCCGAGTATTCTGTCATTTTCTTATTCCGGGTTGTGACATAACGGGACTAGACATATCCCTCATATCAACCTACTGTTATTTATGGCAGAAACTCAAATATTTATGTTTTAAAAATTTTATTAATAATGTACGGTGACTAGACCTTTAAATAGATGGATACACTTAGTCACATTCTTAAGGGTAAATCTTGCGTTTTAATTGGTCAAATAGATTAGACACTGTCTATTGGACAATAACACCCACAGGTGTAAGTAATTTTTGTTAAAATCCTAAAATGGCATGTTACAATGTCGATAAACAATTCCTGTTTCGCATTTAGAGGGGTTTTATTGTCATGAGATTTTACATTAGAACCTGCGACGGCCCTATAATGATCTCAGGACATGTCTATTGGACAATAACACCCCTCGAAATGCGAAACAGGAAGTTTATCTCCTAAATATACAATGTCACACGATAGAAACACGCGTTTTAAATAATAAATGGATCTTTGAAAGATTCGTAAGCGGTATACGACAACGACGTTCCTTGCCTGATTTTTGTAAGACACACTGACAATCTATCACCATATTACCTACTCGACATACAGTGTAAAAAGAGACCACCGTTTTCAAATATTGTATAATATAACACAAATAGCTGTGTCGTGTGTGCAAACATGTTCGCCAAATGAATATTAGTCTGGATGCCTTTTCAACATTTATTTTGAACAAGATTATTCTGTCTTCCCCATGATCATAAACAGTCAAAGGGAGGTAACTATTCCTAAACGAATTGGCAGTTCAATATCCAACACTCTTGATTTTTTTATTTTAAAATTTCTCTCTTCATATGGGCCATATCTATGTTTTTTAATTACCGGTAACCCTAATTCTTCGTCAGTATTCAGGTTTGTTTATAATAATGCAAGAATTGTGGGAAGGGGCACAACTCTTACTTGACTTGTCGAAAAATACTGGATAATCTACCACAGTTATTGGAAGACTAATTCTCTGTGAAACAGATTGCCTCCGTATATTGAAGACTAGGGGGTTCTGGGTGACCGAGTCTACAAATGATGGTGAACACTAACGCGAGCACAAACGAGAGAGAAATGGGATTTAACGTCCACTCGACACAAACTAGGTCATTTTGGGACTAACATGGTTTCAAGTTTATTTCAATAATTCGCTTGCGCGTAGGGGTCTTTAGCAGTGGGATGAAACCGGAGTGCCCGGAGGAAACCCACGAGGTTGAGAAGGCGCCCCTATCTCCATGCCACATACCACAGCCGCAAGCCAGAGGTGACCGGCCAGCTAGAGGTCGAAGCGCGGCGCTCTAGACCACTAGGCTGTCCCAACCCCCCGCACAAACGAGAACTCTCAAGCCAACTAAAATAATAGTTTGTGGTTGTAGCTAATTTTATACATGTGGCAGTAAAATCAAGATGGCGGACGACACAAGTGTTGGTGTTGAGCTCTCAGCAATTTGACGATTGTAGTGAAATGAGACCAGCTTTATAATGTTCCTCTATAGTATACATGCGATAATTCATGTGTTAGTGTCAAGCACAATTCTACTCTTACAGGCTGTCAACAGTCGTGAACACGTTAAACACACCAAATGAAACAATAAACAATGACTGTAACAGCAATAACTGTGACATACTAGATACTATACTCTCTGATAAATACATGTACCTTCAAAAGCCCCTGATTAATATATCAAATAATGATGTCGGCACGTACATTGAAAACTATGAGACGGAAATTGTTCAATAGTGCAAAACTATCTGATAACTCCCCATACTCAGAATATGGCTTAAAAGATTTGCGGAAAACATTGGAAGGACAACTAGGAACAGCAATATTCGAATGAAATTAGCAAGTGATTGTTTTCTTATACAATGGGGTTGTGACCGATCGAGTTCGGGGATGTATTTACTTTATCTACAAGAAATAAATCGTTTGCATTTGGTCATGTCAGTGACACTGCGAACAAAGCGCACATGACAACAATGATATACGAGTTATTTTACGCAATCTTAAAGAAAGCATGGTTAGAATAGAAATATCCCTTATAACCCTGAGAGGTGGCCACGTTCAGGACGTGTCCTGTCTTAATAATAAACTTTAGAGATATGAACAGAAAATAAAGGGTGGCGATTTAAGTTAAAATACTGATGACAAACATCTTCGCCGTGAGTGAAGTCACCTGAAACTGATGTCAGTGGATGTGAAACAACAATCAGTCTATCTGGTGAACTAAATAATATGAGCAATGCATTCGATTCATCCTTATCAAGTGTAGGCTATCCAAACTCTATCCTGAACAGCAGAGTAGTCTACGCCAGTCAATGATTACAAACTATCAGACGAAGACGGAAGAATTCTTCACACAGTTTTAATAAGACACGAAGTTAACTAAATACAATGGCGGGACTAGCCTACAATAACAATGAGCACGTGACATAGTAGTGGCTCAGACCACAGTTAATTAATACATAACATACTGGCGCAACTTCTCTTTTGCTTTTATAAATGTACGAACTAAAATGAAATCTAAATTAAAGTTGTTTTTGTTTTTTGTTTTTTTTAAACAAAATTCACAATTGTACTATTCAATGTTCACTAGTCTGTAACATAGTCTTGCAAATACGTAGGTGGATGACGAGTACGGGTTGATCTACGCGGTTCCACAGCTGTTACATCAGCTTCATTCAAAGAAACGGCTATATCACTTTCTGGAGGTTGTTCCAGTGGTAAAGTAAGTACAGGAGGTGCAATTGGAGGAGCTGGAGGGTTGTCTCAACGGCAGTATTTGGATCCTCCTCAGTACATGTGTCGGTATATCGTTTATTTCCCAAGGATATATCCGGGGACTTATAAAAGGGAACTTTATAACACTCGTTAAGTTTTACTTTGTAAGACATTGACCGTAGTTGTGATCCAGAAAATTTGCGGATAAAACACCAGGAGTCCATGACCTCAATCACCAAATAACGATCTCGTGAGCAAGTTTTGTTACGATCGGAGCGAACATACACAAGGTCTCCAACTTTAATGGATGGAGTGTCAGCGACATGTTTATTATAGTTTTTACTATTTGTACTATGAGAGTGGTTATTTAATCGTTGATTTTGTTGTTCAGAGATTAAGTCACGATCGATAATCGGAATTTGCTCATTAGAATACTGGTTGCGATGAGTCCATATTTCACGCGCAGAGAGACCACGATTCCGTATGCGAGAATTTAATCTGGCAATGGATAATGCCAGACATAATTGAGATATCGGGCCACCATGGGGTTCTTGTTTTAAAAGCTCATCTTCTAGCTCGGCGATGGCTTTTTCGGCAACGGGATTCTTGTTAATATTTTTCACTCTCCCGATTTCGACACACAAATGAAGCTGGTTTAACACATCGTCATTCCGTAATGCAGCAAACCCAGAAGCAGGGTCAACGCGTATAAGTGCTGGAGGGCCATCAAGTGGGCGAAGCTCAAGAGAGAGACGGATTAGCCCATCACGAAGGGTTGAACGTTGCTCATTATCTATAAAACATGCTGTGGTATAAGATGATGCGGTCTCGCGAAGGACTAAGATTAACTGTTTACAACGTTTAAGCACATCAGCTGCAAACGAAACTCCGATAACATCAGGGGGGTCCTCCGATGACTGTTCCATGAGAGCGCTAGGTAATTTCTGTAATGATGCGCAAGTGTGACATGTACTTGAGACATTATCAAGGGTTTTGTCAATATCTAAGGCGAAGAAGTAGCGTTTGACAACCTGTTTAAGCTGGTGTTTACTAGGATGACTAAGTTTAAGATGGAGGGCTACTAATAAGCCATCCAATACCTCTCTGGGAACGACAATAAGTTCACGTGGTGATGCTAGCGCTTGTGTTTGTTGGACAACTAATAGACCATCCTTAGCAATAGTTACAGTGTTCAAGTAACGTTTAACGTCCCGAACATTAGTTATTTTGCGCGAGGGACGAGTTCCTTGTTTCAAATGACTGTGTACACGACGTAAGTCGGGGCATTCCGCTTGAGTTTGAATCCATGCAGATCTGGTAGTAAAAGGTAATCGGTGTGCACCGGATGTTATATCTTGAACAGATAGAGCTCTAACAACCGAATCTTCAGTTAAGGAGATAAAGCTACATATTTGACAGTTGTCTGCTGTGCATGGTAGTGCATTACGACTGGCAAAGTCGGATGGAACGTTGGCTGAACCAGCCAAATGTTTAAGGTTAACCTGGAATCGGCTAACAGTCGACAAAAAGGATGTTACGCGTGGGCTGGCAGAAAATTCACCACGGCAAAGTTTTTCAAAGGCTTGAACACACGGTTTACTGTCAGTAAGAACGGAAGCTATCTGATGAGATTGAATAATATATGGACTGTAATGTTTAACCGACGCTGCTATACATAAAGCTTCGATTTCACAGGGAAGCCATGTTACTTGGTGCTTTCGGAGCTTTGCACTGAAGTAACCAGCTAAAAAGAGTTTACTATGACGGGAAACATAAAGTGTTGCACCGATGCCATGTTTTGAAACTGACCCATCTGTGACAATCCAGAGTTGATCCTTCGCACGCGGAAGCACAATCGATCTACATGTGTGCAGAGCGTCCTGGGCTTTCTTGTACAGGCAGAGTAACTCGTCTGTCCAATTTACTCGATCCTTTGATTGTAGACCTGCGATGGAATCTTCCAGTTTGGAAAGGAGTTGGGAACAGTTTGGTATTACACGACTCAACACCTTATAGGCTCCAAGGAATGACCTAAGTCCATGGACTGTTTCTGGGGGAGAATAGGCTGCAAGAGTTGATATGCGATGTTGACTGGCAGAAATTGAGCCGTTAGTCCAAATCCATCCCAAAATGGTAGTTGTCTTAGGGCAAATGACAGTTTTTGTGGCAGACAAGCACAGGTTGTTACTATTCAAAGCCACCAAGGTTCGCTTAAAGTTGTTAAGGAGTTCTGGTATAGAATTAGCGCCAATGTAAAGGTCATCTGCCAGTTTAGTTACAACTCCTTCCTGAAGTAAATCGCCAAGGACACGGCACATTAGTTCCTCAAGTGCCGTTTCAGATCCAGGCATACCCATAGCTGACCTAGTATATACTCTTACTCCTTTAAAAGGTGTCGCCACTCCACAGTATTTCATAGAAGACTTAGCAAGTGGTATTTGATAAAAAGCGTTGCTGAGATCGGTTACAATGATATACTGCCAACTTGCTATAGTACGTAAGGTTGAGTCCACGTCAGGCATAAGTGAGGGCTGAGGTTTGCTGTAACGACCTACATCGGCAAAGGCCGTGACTAAGCGATATCCACCATTTGATTTTTTCACTAAAAATGAAGGATTAAGGTACTCTACAGTTATGCCAATATCCTCTGGTCGACAAAACACTCCCTCTAACTCAAGATCGTCAAATTTTTGTTGGAGTTCTACTAATTTGTCCCTGCTATACTGGGGTACACGACCTTTTCTCTGAGGAGGCTGCACTGGTCCCATATTGACGGTAGCTTCAAATGGACCACTAAATCCATTGTAGCATGCAATATGTTTATCGAACACTTGGTTGTAGTCGTGAAGAAGAAAACGAAAAGTAGTTTCGTCAGCCGTATTTAATAGATTATCGGGATTCAAGTTGACAGCATCCGTGTTAACAACCTTAGCTGGTAATCTGTCACCTGTCGGTACTGTACACACATCAATATTTACAGGCAATACTGGTTGAGGTGGTAAGATTGTATCACATTTGGCGAGCAAACGAACTTGACAGAAGTGTTCGTTGCGAGTAAGAGTATGTGGCTGTGTAGTGTCATTTACCAAGCGAAGTTTGCCTGCAACTGCTGGAATTATTGACGGTTGAGGCCATATTTGGCAATCCTTTAAATTGCGTGCACTTGGTGAGTCAGATCGTCCCTCTATAGCAAGAGTGTCCTCTGTGTTAAGTTCTAAGGGGAGATTGAGTTCAATGAATTCTCCTGGCCAAACGACCGTGGAAATAGGTGGTGCACGAAGTATATATGCCTGAGTACGTCGGACCGTATGGATACCGGTAGGGCTATCTGACGAACCATAACATATAACGTCAGTACCTTGAATTGTAACTTCTGATTTAGCAGGCCTAACGGAAATATCATTTGTCGACATAAAAGGGGTTCCAGCCAAAACATCCACATCTAAGTTTTCCACAACAAGGGCATCTAGTAAAAGGCTAACGTTCTGGCGTACTAACGTAATGTGGATTTCACCAACAACAGTAAGAGGGGTCGTACCATCAGCTTGTACGGCTTTCTGAGTAGAACGCTGAATAGGTGCTCCAATGTAATGAGCCAATGACGCTTTGATTAAGTTAGTTTCTGCTCCTGTATCTATAGTCAATGTTAGGCAATGATGATAATAAAAAACATTGAGGTATGGAGATTGATTGGTACAGACACGATTAGTGTGAACAGCCGAAGTCGTTGTGATTTCGTCGGGTGGTGCTGTGTAATTTACGTCCTCAGAAAGCTCTTCGTCAAGGGAAGGTAAAATAAGACGGGCTTTCGATAAAAAGCTTCTGTCGTCAGCAGGTAAGAAAGGACAGGCACTTAAAAAATGATCAAACTTTTGACGACCAGATTGTTTACAAATTGGGCAGGACTTGGGTGTGCGACCAGGAAATCTGGTGTAGCGCCGCTGAATGTCTTTGGTGGCAGAGCGAAGGACTTTAGCATCGGCAGCTGTTTGGACCTCCTCAAGAAGTGAATCTAGAGCTTGAGATATTTCGGGTTTGATACTGGCAAGAGTACGTGACCGCAACTCCGTTCCATATCGTTGTTTGACAAGGGCTGGAAGATCTTGGTGAATAAGACGAAGCCAAGTCAAAACTACTAAATTCTCTAAAGATGGAGATAGTTCTTCATCGTGGTCGAACGGCATACCATGGTGCGTGATGCTGCCGTTTGCAGTTAAAAGATTGTCTTCTATAAATGAAACTAACCGTTGGTACAAGTCTTCCGGTCGTTCATCAGTTGTCAAGTGGATAGCGTTAAAGTCCAAAAAATGTGCTCCAGTAGATTGAAATCCGTAATGCAGGCGTATGGCTTGCCAAATAGAGTTTATGGAAGTAGAATTTCGAACAATTGTGTTTCGCGATATTACAGGACAATAGTTGGCTATCTGTCCTAACATTAAATCTAGTTGGGTAACTTTTTGTTGTGAAGTTCTGCGTGGAGCAGGGGCATCGTTTGCATCGCTAGTAAATCCTCGGAGAGGAGTAGCTTGTGATTTCTTGGTCCATACAACACCATCCAAAAGAAAAGAAGCAAAGTTTGGGTCAAGGGACAAAGAATATTGTAAATTTTGTCGCCAAGCCTCAAAGGACGTTATTGTTTCATGCTTTGTGAGACTCCACTGTTTCGGAGCCCTTATATTTGTAGCCATCCTAAAAAAAATTCAGGAAAAAATTTTTTTTTGTGTGTGTCGATCAAACTGCGTGAAGTTACCTTTACCAACTATAGAGTAAGTTGTATCGTCCGGATCCTGTTTGATCAAATAATCGTAATTATCGACAGTTTAAACGAATGTTTTTATCTTCGTATGTGGGCCTTAGTTCAGATCCCACTCCAGCCACCACGCCAGTCAATGATTACAAACTATCAGACGAAGACGGAAGAATTCTTCACACAGTTTTAATAAGACACGAAGTTAACTAAATACAATGGCGGGACTAGCCTACAATAACAATGAGCACGTGACATAGTAGTGGCTCAGACCACAGTTAATTAATACATAACATACTGGCGCTACCTAAATCAAATCCCTTGACAAGTGAAAATAGTTATGCACAGTGCTCAGACGACGAATCGTCAACCATACCCACACAAAACCACTAAATATGCACTCCCGCTTTATTTTCCATGTGTTCTAACTAATGTAAAACTACATTACAGAAGCTTCTTTTGTTTTGGAAACAAAAAATTCCATCTCATTACAAGACGTGTTAGAGGTAATACAAAAATGGAAACCTAAATTCTTTAAGTTTGATTACGCTGCAGAAGATAGGGGAGGGAGAAAGAAATGGGGTTTAACGCCCACAAGGTCATTTCGGAATTGACACATGGTTCAATTTTATTTCAATAATTGAGGCTAGGCACATCGGCATCACTATTGGTTTGTGAGAGAGAGAGAGAAAGAAATGGGGTTTAACGTCCACTCGCTATTGGTTTGTTTGAAGACGTTTATAATGTTGACAACACAATAGTATCTGCTGAACATGTGTAATTACATCGGAAATAGGTTTAATTTAGAGTCTAAAGAGTGTTTACAGCATGATGAAAGCAATCCGTTATATTTTCTTTTAGATATAGTATTGTTGATACCTCTGCATCCAGTTTAGGACGAAGCTATTCCTCTGAAGCCCCAGTCTTTTGCAAAATAGACCCTAAACATAGTATAACATCTCAGCCAACGATGTCAAGAGGTTGAGAATATTTCAATAGAAGATATACCTTACGTCGAACATCAAATGTTTTCTGTCAAGAGTTCAACTAATGCTGATAAAGTATATACTGTCGATTTCAATGCTAATCATGTACAGCACCCATCGTGTGACTGTTCTGACTGGATAAAGTATCACCGAATCTGCAAACACTTGATGGACATCATAAAGTGTGAATTTGATCATTTACCTTCTTCATACGGAACAATCTAGGGTTAAATTTTTATATTCACAAAATTGACAACCATAATGCATCTTTAAAAAACTGAGACATCACTTGGTGGTGACAACGACATCAGACTTGTATTAACTTTGCCAGTACCAACAGCATCAAGTTCGTAAAGGACTCGTTTCCGTACATATGATATCTGCAAAGACATCAATGCCCTTCATGAACTAAACATTGAATTAACAAGTTCTTGAGAATGTTTAATAAAATAATTACCGCAGACAGACGATTTTATTCTTGATCATGACCAGATGACTTACATTGGATCAACAAAGCCAAAAGAGAAGACTAAGTCTCACTCAATAACTTCAAATTTCACCCAACCCGTTAACAAGAAAAAATCTACCATTCAAAACCCTACTATTAGCCAAACAAGAAAGGAGTAGGAAGGGTTGGCATAATAGCTAAAAGATGATGCACCGAAAATAACTTTCACCTCAAAGGGTGTAGAAGATTTATCCCAAGAAAGAGAGGGTAGTTGATTATATATATTGAACAACTGCTATACTATTTATCATTTAATGAAATAAAGAGACGGTAAAGACCCCAACTGTCAATGGACATGAAATTCGTGTGTTGTGTTTTTGCGGTAATTAATTGCTTTACCAACACTAAAAGGTAATTATATGAATTAAATATATTCTAATAGTTTACAAACTCTTCATTTTTATACATATGTGGTTATAACAGTGGATGAATTAGTATGGTTAAAATTCATTATTGCAAATTGCAATTAAGATCTTTTAATTTATTCATAGAATGTATATCAAATATCGACTCTAGTGACTGGCGGAAACTTGCAAACGGCCTACAAAACAAGTTATGAAAGAGCAGATCTGCCAATGAAAAGGGGTTATGCAGCTTTTAACTAGTTTAGTTGGAAATCAGAGTAGGGTGATGATCATGACGAATCATACCTAAATGAAGTTCAAAACCCACAGAATTGTTACTTACTACCTACTTCGATACTATGGCACCTCTGGCTTGCGGCTGTGGTTTCGATTCCTGGTGTGAGTGTATGTGGCATGGAGATATGGACGCCGTCTCAACCTCGTGGGTTTCCTCCCACTGCTAAAGACCCCTACGCGTAAGCGAATTATTGAAATAAAATTAACCCATGTCAGTCCCGAAATGACCTAGTTTGTGTCGAGTGGACGTTAAACCCCATTTCTCTCTCTCGATACTATGGGTCACAATGGACAATAGCCTTGTGTATAATTAATTAGGTATCAAGATTTAAAAATTATGGACTATGACCCTGAAGTGTCCAGCACAAAGATAAGCTGTATATGTTTAGAACATACGTTACCACTTCTTATTTGTCAAGTTCACATTGCAAACAATATTTGTCGACCTTTTGTATTTCAAACTGTCATTGACTGAACTAGAGGGAAAATAAGCAGCAAAATCATTATGTATGAAACACAGGGTTAAATATTAATGTTTTTAAAATAAATAGAAACCATTTCATTAAATCTAAAAGAAAGGATCTGCCTAATAGATGATCCAAAAGTTGATGGAAATGAATCACAAAATTTGATCCTTTCGATGATTGCGCATATCGCACCGTAACTTGTACGATGATTCACGTTCTTAGCGTGAGGGCCCACCACACGTCATAATTTTAATCCGATTTGATGAATCTTAAAATATATATGCTTATATCCCAAATACCTCCCATCCTTTTGATAGCTGCATTTCATGGATTATGGCCCCTGATTACACTAACAAAAAATCGCGTTTTGAGACTGTTGAACCATAATTTCAAGTATAATGGACCTAGATTGCACACAAAATCTTTTTAGCAGGTTTGCCCACTAGAGGTCAACACTTATTTAATCTGATTTTGATGAAACGTCTGTTTATATCGCAAAGAGGTACACAAACGCTCGTAAATGGTTTTGCTCCTTATGTTTTGGATCCACATCAATATCTTGATATGCAACAGTCTTGTTGCACCAAGATTGACAGGACTAAAAATACCAATTATTCATTAAGCACGTTTTCTCGGTACAGATTGATCTGATCATGAATCGTATCGTAGCACATAGAAAGAGAGAGAGAAATGGGGTTTAACGTCCACGCGACACAAACTAGGTCATTTCGGGACTATAATACAAATAGCAATACGTATCGTATTGTCACTTTTCGATAGGCTACCAAGAACTTTCATGATAAAATAATAGGCCACCATGTACGCGTAGCCTACTTAGAGAATAACATAATACGGGTTCTCTTCACAGCGAAGATTCCATTGATTAATTAAATAAAATGTAACTGATTATAGAAACGATTTGCACGGATATCAAACAATCGACCATGTCATATTGCAACAGTAACGTGTGTTCAAACGGGTCATAGTTCAATTCAAACTGATCCCGCAGTGAATATTCGCTTGGCCGCTACAATCACTGATAAACATGACATCGACGAGGCTTAATAAGTACGGCATATTAACTTTTTACTCCGACAAATTAAATTCTCAAACACTTTTTTGAGGTAAAAGAAAAATAAAGATGTTTGAAGTATGTGAAGTTAAAAAATATTTCCTATTTAGTGTAAATGGGTATTAAAAAGAGTAAAATGCATCATTTTGCCCGAAGCAGTTAGGTGTTAAGTAAATATTGCACGAGCAGTTGAGCCAATGACTGGCGCGGTGAGCAGTCAACGCACGTGCTGTGGACACTTATCTGTTACAGAGTTAATTCGTAAGTAATTCTCTGTGAAACAGATTGAGTATTAGGTCAGTTCTGCCAAACCGCAGCGCATTATGGGGTAATAGCAAATTTTATTGTTATTTAATCATTTGATATAACTTCCATTGACGCTCCTTTGGATTTTGATTTGATGTTTTTTTATTTACATTTGATTTTACTTTTCAATTTGATTTAATTTTTATCATTACTGATCGTCTTATCTGATTAAACTTCGCGGGGAAAATCAAACTGAATGGTTTGTCAACCAAAGAACTCCGAATGCACATGTCGCTTATATCAAGGTTAATTAGAGAGAGAGAGGAATGGGGTTTAATGTCCACTCGACACAGACTTGGTCATTTCGGGACTAACATATGGTTTAATTTTATTTCAATAATCCGCTTGCGCGTAGGGGTCTTTAGCAGTGGGAGGACCCGGGGAAAACCCACGAAGTTGGACTAGCGACTCTACTCCTTGCCACGTATAACCGGGCATTCAAGGTAAATTAATATGCAGGGCCATCTGCGATCTAGCGTTCTCATTGGAAGGACAGCTGGCGAAGGGAAGTAACTCTCATCATATTGTTGTGAACATAAACAAGAGGCTAATAACGAGTCTTAGTAGGACTGGTTTGTAAGCTGTTTTTGATTGGTTGACAGGCTCGAGCTACGATCAAGGCCAGTAATTTGAAATCGTGAAAACCATACGATTTAACCCAATATGTTTCACAGAGATTATGCGACGGCCATCTTTTATCTCTGTCCAAGATGACAGACCTTTAATAGTAAGTGCAGGCTACATATGCGTTGTTTACACCAAACGTAGTAATATGAACTGATACGGGCAGAATTATATTTTTTTTACCCATTTTATGCCTCCGCGCATTATTTTCTGTACCTATTTATGCTAAATATGGAATACGTTTTATCAAGATATATTTCAAATACCTTTATGTATTTTTCTTATACTTCCAAAAATCTTTTAGAATTTAATTTGTCGGAGTAAAAAAGTTAATATGCCTGACTCATAAGTCTCGCCGATGTCATCCACATCAGTGATTGCAGCGGCCAAGCGAATATTCACTGCGGATCAGAGTGGGATTAACCCAGGGCATATAAATATTGCAGTAGAACGAAATGGCGAAAGGAACAGGACCACAAGACTTTGGTATTATATGTATCTACAGAGGTTATTTAAATTCTCTGAATGGTTTTCTGCTTAATTCGATTTTGATAACACTTGAAATGAACGTTTATAACCTAACTTCGTAACTTCCCGAAATATGGCCCCTGAATCGCCTTCATTAGCTTGTGGTCCCTCTGGAGGTCACAATTATTGCCCGATTTAAAATAAAAACTTTGATTATATCACCGTTACACTGAAGTGGAGGTTCAGTTTGAATTTCATGAACATTGGAATAAAATGGCCAGCGAATGGTATATCAAGGTTGTGGGCCTTATAGAGGTCACAATTTTAATTCGATGTTGATGGAACTTAAAATGCATGTTTATAACCCAAAGATCTGGGTTCGTTTTGATATTTGCACATATCGGATCGGAACGTCCTGAATTATGGCTCTTGATTGTACGAAAAATCGCCCTTTTTAGCCTGTGGTCCTTCTGGAGATCACAATTATTAACGGATTTAAAAAAAACAAACGTCTGATTATATCACCGTTACACCATGATAAAGGTTGTGTTCGAATTTCGTAAAAATCAAACCAAAACTGCTGAACAAATTCGCCGCCGCTTGTACGCGAATAGTGTAAAAATATGGTATATTAAGGTTTTAGACTCTGTTGAGGTCGATCACCACATTTTAATCCGATTTTGATGAGACTTGAAATGCATGTTTATAACCCAAAGATCTTGGTTCGTTTTGATATTTGCGCATATCAATTATGGCCCTTGATTGTAGGAAAAATCCCTTTCTTATTAGCTAGTTCTCTATCCATCTCTCGAAAATGAGAGCCGCTGTATATCTGATTTTGTTGAAACATGACATTTATGTTTATAACCAAAAGATGCTGGCCCCTTTCTGTTTTCTCGCATATTTGATCGTAACTTCCTGAATAATGACCCTTGATTGTACGCTAAATCGCGTTTTTAGATTGTGGTCTCGCTAGAGGTCACAATTTTTATCTGAATTAAACAAATAACGTTTGAAAATATCACCGAGACACCCTTATGACGTTTGAGGTCGAATTTCGTGAAAATCAAACTGAAACAAACCGATAAAATGGACGCTCCTTGTACACATTTTCCTATTTGCAAAATGGAGTTAACTACCTTTTTTGTATTGGATGATAGAAAATGAAACATGTTTATTGAAACAACGTTGGATGGGTTTGTTTACAGCAAGTATTTTGCTGGGCTGTTTGTCAAGTCACAGTTATGCCATTCATGGCAAAAAACTTTCAAGTCAGTTTAAATACAGTCCTCACTGCAAATACATCGCCAATTGTACTTGATATCAAGTATGTAATATCAAGGTTGTGGACTCGCGGGAGGTCACAATTTTTGTCCGATTTTAAAATATATCCCAAAGATCTCAGTCCCTTTCGATATTTTACGACTCAAGTACACACTGCAGTTAAACAACATTAGCGAATGATGAATGCCAAGTATCCCCTGCCGGTTTAAAACAGGTTAAATGACGTATAGTCGATAACAACGGAAAGCAACTTACACGGTGGCTCGTCTTGTTATTGGCAAATACCGAGCAGCATTGTACCACAAATTGCTAGTATCAGTGATAACAAGAACTAGTCCAACAAGGAATATGTTTGATAGTTTAAAATCGGGCAATGGCATCATAATCCAATGCGTTAGAAACGTTGTTAGCCGCGCCGCCCTTGGTGCCCATAGAAGTACGTCTTTGCAGCGAACCAATCGGATAAAGAAAGTATCTGGTCAATTTCCCATAGCTTAATACAGAATCTTTAAACAAAAATGAGCGAGTTTAATTTCTCTTCAGATATCATAGAGCGGTCCGAGAGGTCGGGAAACAAACATCATTCGGACATTATTAAGACAACCACTTGGATTAGACCATCCGTAAAGTGGTAGGAGAGCCAAATGATGTTGTGGGGTAAAGAGAATGATGTTAATCGTAATCTAGTAAACCCAAGCTGGGGAAAGAGAATTTATGCTTAGCTTATATTTAATGTCATAGCTGTGTGTGTAGTTTCATGTATTTATGGATGTTATAAAGATATAAAAACATAATTAACGTAAAAAGTGTTTAAGGGTTAATTGCACACAGCATGAAGTCAAAGGAAGTCATAGACGATAAGTGACCAGCTAGTAAAACCACGTATACCCCCATAGTGTCACCCTAGTATCACGAGCCGTATCACAATGTGGACGTAATTCATAATTCAACTCTTTGACTACACGTTAAGTACGTATTTACAGAAGCCAAATAGTATGTTTATAAGGAGCAACAATACAGTAGGTTTGTTTGTATACAGTTGTAGCAGGTTACAAAGGTTTATATAATAATCTCACAGGTCCCTAGCTTTCTACTATTAATTAATCATTTAATTAATTACGCCAGGTATTACCCAAAAATGATCACTGACCTTCAGAGAATATCCGGTTAATTTCGACAATTCCATTTTAAAACAATAAACTAATTAACCTTGGCTCTAGATGGGTAACACCCCCCGTGTGTCATCATCTTTCAAATATTGTAAACAATTTTTTTTGCGATTCATAATATTCGCCGGATGTTATTAGTCATATAGGATACATTCCCAACTACATTACAATATGCTGTCTCGCATTTGTCTAACTATTGCCAATCTGCATTGATTTTCTACAATAGTATCACTCTCGCGTACATCTTAGCCCTCCACGTAATACCCTGCATATTTCGCCAGCTTGGGAACCTATCAGATTCATCGGTCGTCGTGAATACCAAGACCCGCGCTTCTAGCTAAAATGTTTATATGTGACAATCGAGTTGCAAAGTTCAAGGGGGTTGGGATGGCGTTGTGGACTAGTGGTCTAGAGTGCCACGCTTCGACCTCTAGCTGGCCGGTCACCTATGTCTTGCGGCTGTGGTTTCGATCCCTGGTGTGAGCGTATGTGGCAAAGAGACAGGGGCGCCTTCTCAACCTTGTGGGTTTCCTCCGGCCACTCCGGTTTCCTCCCACTGCTAAAAACCCCTACGCACAAGCGAATTATTGACATAAAATTGAAACCATATGTTTGTCCCAAAATGACCTAGTTTGTGTCGCGTGGACGTTAAACCCCATATCTTCAAAAGTCCATCAATGTCAAGGTTACAGGTTTCCCGTGAGTTTCTCAATTTAAAAAAAAACTTTCAACGACTGTATACTTGTTTGATTACAGTGTGTTAAGTGCCACGACCTCGGATTGGACAATGCTTACTAGGCACGTGTCTACACAACGGGCGCAAGAGTTCGGGATTTGCTAAGTATTGAAGCAACGGTTAGATGTTACTGAAGGAACATGGCAATCTGTTTCACAGAGAGAATTACTTAGATAGTCTACCATATACTTCTTGTCACGTACAACCGGGAAGTTAAAACCACACCAGTTGACTCAATGATACCGCACAAACGCGCTAACCACTCGGTCACCCCCAACCCCGCGGATTAGTCCACTGAGGGATACTACGTGTCATTTTTTCCTAATTGTGAAGTAACTAATAATAATAATAATGCATATTTATATATAGCGCCAATTCCATCCAAAATTACATGCCCAAAGCGCATGTATTGGATTGGAACAACATTTGACAACATTATATGACCCCTCATCGGAACCCTGCCACTAAAAAATCTTTTATTCAGCATATTGGTGTCCTGTGTTATAATCATTCTAGTAATGATTAGCTTCAATACTGAATCCAGAATACCAATTTGAAAGGCCATTAAAACAGAGACAATTTCTGTCATAAAAATTTCAATTTAAAACATCCAACAAACTCAATCTCTTTGAAAACAAAAATTCAAAAACAAACTATTTGCTATCCAAAATATCAATTTGAATGGCCATTAACGAGCCATCATATTCTCGTTATTCGCCAATAATGAGACCAGTCAAATGATCCTTCATCCCCTGTCCGGATAAAGTAGGACATACTTCAATTTTAAATTGTCTTCCACCATTTTGACTGAAATTAAACAAAGATAATTTCTGTCATAAAATGTTCAATTTAAAACATCCAACGAACCCGATCTCTTTGACAACAAACTCGAAAGCAAATTATTTGCAATTCTTGTTATGAAATATTCAATATAATAACATTAAACAGATAATATTAACCACATCTGTTGTCAGCTAGTTTGTATAACAGACGCCTCGAAAATTCAAATCTACACATTTCAGTCTTGCTTATCATACCCGGTATATCGATATCTTCGAGAAATCAAAGATGCGATTTCTGTTTGTTTTCATGTTGTTTGCTGTAACTATAGCCAAATGCATGCCGGAGCCAGACGAACTGAAACGATTCAGACGATCCGAAGATTTGTTGGACAGCGAACACGTTTCGAATTCAGACTTATCGAGGCCAAACTCAGCGAATGATAAAACTAAAAGTGGAAATAGGAGTAATAAGAGTAAAGGGGGTGAATGGAGTAGAGATAGGAGTACTAAGAGTAGAGTGGGTGAATCGAGTAGAGGCAGTTACACGAGTAAACGAAATCGGGAAGTAAAAACCAACCAATGTGAGACTTTGTTATTATTTTTTTCAATCGGATTTTAAGTAAAATGTCCATCAAAGCTGTATTATTTTAATTCAGTCTTTTGCAGATCTTTATTTTGACCTATATTTATCAAGTTCCATGGGCGATTTGTATATTAAGGATTTTAATTATTAATGGGGACTTTTTTTCGACTCAGCTGTTTAAGAGAAGAAATTAAAAGGCAACTTGTGTTGCCGGTTTCAAGTTCCACTATACCTTACTTTATATATTTATATATGTATTTATATAATTATTTAGTGACAAGAGACGTTTGTTCTACATCTAGCTGTGAAGTTGGTAGAATCTGTGCAGTAGAAGAATGTGTCGCTGCAGGTAATGTGAACGACTGAATGGAAGGGGGCTAATGACATCCTCGGTTTCCCCACTATACCCTGGGTTAATCCACAGGGATTCCACGATTTCAATTTATCACCCCTGGCCTGGATGTAGCTATGGTCTACGAACCAATAAAAAAAACAGTTTACAAACCTGGGGCCTATTTCACGAAATTTTAACTAAGATAAGATCCCAATTTTAGTAATTTGATTGGATAATATTAGATTGATTTTAGTGCTTAGCCAATCAAAATTGAAGTATCTACTAAAATTGGATTTTATCTTCTTAAGTTAAAATTTCGTGAAACAGGGCCCTGTCGTTTCGCCTTCGTTTTTATAAGGCTAGATAACCATATTCATCCCCATTTACGGAATAATAATGTATATTTTTACTCTTAATTTCAAATCAGTCATGTTCGGCGAAATACTCAAGAAGTCTCAATCGAATGGCAATCTCTAGCGCCTGGTTATATCCAGGCTACATCGATAGTATTTATTACGCATGCTCTCTAGATAGGAATATGGCTCCGCCGTTTGGCATGACGTTTGGAATATGTCTAGCCCCGTTCTTCGAGTACCTTGTTACGAATGGCACTCAAACGCATTATAAGTGAGCCTCCTGATTAGTGAGCCAGCGCCTTACTCACTGAGCGAACGCAGCTTTCGATATAGTATATGTAAGGGCATAGTTGGAAGTAGTCTTGGTCTAAGATGTCCAGGAAAGAACTGACAATTCTAGACGAATTTGTTTGTTCTTGTTTATTACAGGACTGCAGTGTGGACAAGAGCTTTGTGCTAAAGGTGTTTCGTGTAAAGATAATCGTTGTCAAGGTAGGTAACTCTAAATATCAAAAGTGAAGACGCAATGAACCTCGGTCGTAATATTCATTCCAGAACACCTTTCTTTGATGGGCAAGACATACGATCGGTGTCCATATCATCATGTATCATAATCTTTATTAAAGCCATGACAGAATGACATTATATTGTTCTTCCTGTCGAATTGTTTTATCTTAACCCAAGGGGAAGGCTACCTTAGCTTGTATTAAAGCCATGTTAAATACTATTTCAGGCACTCGATGTGGTATTGTGGATTGTGAAGATGGACGAGACTGCCAATTGAGTATGTGCAATGGCCCGGGTACGTGTCTTTCAATTTTTATCAAGTACACTGCAGATCACTACCCAATGAAATGAAATGGAGTTTTAACCAATGAATTAATGAAGACGGGCATACGACATAAAGTGTGCTTTGAGGGAAATTATGCCCGGTCTATGGCGCTAATTCGAATACCAACTGTCAAGGTTTATCTAACGTGCACGCGACACAGGTTTATGGTCCCATACGAACAACTAGACATTTCCCTTGTCAGCCCTCCGTTCTACTCCACTGATAGAGGGACCACGTCGGACAATTATGAATAACCGATACTTCTTGTTTGACCTTAGTTTATTGTGGTATTGGGGTGTATTGGCCACAAGATGGCCTGGATTGTTTATGACAATCAGAAGGGCTAATTAAAAACAGCCATCTTTCATTTCACTCCATCCCAGAATTCCATCTAGGATCAAAGCCTTTTATTAATAAAGGGAAGTAACTCTATTAACACAAAAGAACTCAAGAAGGCTTCAGACCACTATTCCTTAATAATAATATTAATAAGCAGGTTTAGTAAAGGAGTATACGACATCCCCCGGTCTCAAACAAAAACTCCGGTAAGGATTTAAAATTCAGAAATGGAACGTTAACTTATACCATGAAGCAAAAGTATAGCATACACACACTATCATACTTCACTACAAGGAAATAACATGTTTGAAAACTTGAAAGTTTAACATTTAAAATATAAAGTTGTCAATGGAATTTTACATGAAGCTTAGAATTCTTAAATTGTTGAGTACTGCTCAAACCTTTATGCAGAGGTATCTTATAAACAAACGTGTTAATTATTCCTAAATTCAAATACAATATCAACTATAGTTTTGAACATCACAATGAATGTGAATTAGAATAGAAAATACATACATTACAAGGTATACTCACAATAAGAGAATTGTATTAATAACAATTTTGCAAGAACATGCGATGAGAACATTATTAAAATCACATTTTAATATTTACTCAAATTTCCTGTAATCCTAAGATTATTATTACTTAGTAATTTCTCAGTTATGTCACATAAATCTGGAGATTGATTTACATTGACCCATTCACATTCATGGGGTTTATCATCATTAAAATTTAATAACAATTGTAGATTTCCACACTTAATTCTACCTTTCTTGATATGAAAAACATTATCATTATTATTGACATCAACTAGGTAATTTAATTGTTCTTCCATCTGTGAATGACATAATTTAGATATTGAAGCTAAATTCTTATTATCATTTAGATAACTCACACATTGAGATATAGTGTAAGGTGTAGTAACTCTATTAAATACAACATTTTGATCAGCAAAGTTTGGCAAAACTAAACCATTTTCATCGGTGTATTGATAACTTAAATCATTAGCTACATGCACATTATCATTTACAGTTTTACCAAGATGTTGTCTTAATTGATCAATATGAGTTAGACGTTTATTTGGCTCATTAGAACGAACAAAGCATGGTTTAAGTCTATTTATAGAATAAACATCTTGCAATAGCTTTCCGTCCAAAGTGGAAAGTATATAATGTGTTCTGTCCAAGATTTGGTGAATCACTAAGGGACCACACCATTCAGCCTTTATGTTCTTAGAGTTACAAGTAAGAGATGAAGAAGATGGTTTTAATACGTAGACGAATTGTCCAAGTCCATAAATAGGGTTTTTACTTATACTATGAGAAATGCTTATATTTTGATGTTCTTGTTGTCTACGTTGAAGTTCAAGCATAGAAGATGATATAGCATTGAATTTTTGCTTCAAATGACTTAAATACTCCTCATAGGATTTACTAACTCCATCGAAGTTCCAAGATAAGGAAGTAAGATTCTTTGGTGGCTTACCAAAGGCAAGTTCGTATGGACTGAAGTTTCCTAATTGTGGGGAGACAAAGGAATTGTATGCATATGTGCAAGTTGACACATATCGAACCCAGTCGGTACCATATTGGTTCAAATTGAACTTAAGTAAGTCTGATATTGACTTAATATGTCTCTCTACCATGAGGCTACCATGATTAGATACACTGATAAGTTTGTGATCAATCTGTAATGCAGAACAAAGAATAGCGACAAGTTGTCCTGTAAGCGATGAAGCAGCATCAGTTATTAATACTGATGGCGGACCAAATATACATACAATTTTTTGTATAATAGCTTCGCAAATAGTCTCTGCATCTAATGTTTTGAGGGGTATACAGATAAGAAAACGAGTTATTTCATCACAGACGACCATAATATGTTTAAATCCTGTTGGTGATGCAGGCATAGATTTGAAATCTAAACATATTTTATCAAAAGTACAATATTCTGTTGGTATACGTGAATGATACATCCGAACATTGTCGGTTTTCCCTTTAAATTGTTGACATTTATGACAACTAGTGATATATGATGAGATGGTAGAAAACATACTAGGAAAATAAAATAACTTTCGCATTGTGAGATATGTCCTTACAATACCTTGATGACTAGATAATAAACTATCGTGATATATAGCAATAATATTTTGACATAATGATTCTGGAATTGCAAGCTGAAGAGAAAATGTATTATCATTATGTATGAGAAGGCGAAACAAAATATGATCACATATAATATATTCTTCACTTTTATGTTTGACTGATTTTGCTGCTTTACGATTTGAAGGCAGAATACCATGACTGAGAAAATCATATACAGGTTTGAAGAATGGAGATGTTTCTTGTTCTAATCGTAGTTGATTTTTATCTACAGGTAGATTATAATCACGGATTATCTTCTTCTTGATAACTTTTAATAGTTTATCTAGCTGAGCTTGTTTAGGAAAATGTGTGCGAATAACATTATCCGTATTATGAACTACAGGTGTGGGTGGGATACATAGTTCAATTGGTATCTCGATTTCGTCAGAAGATTCAGGTTGAAATGCATTATCCACAATCCTTGGGTCTTGTGTGGTAGAAGATGGTTTGTTAGAACTATCATTTGATATCCTGATATCATGAGATCGTTTGGGAGATTGGGAAATTTTCGGGATTTTATGTGACCTTTGACACTGAACATTAGAGGGCTGATTATTGACTGTATCAACCAAGTTGTGTGATACTGTCTGATTTCGGACAGAAGGGAAAACTGGTGGCACAGCAATATTATGTGTCTTGGCCCATTGACGAGTTACAGGTCTTTCAGTAACTGGATTAAGAATAGCAAATGCTGTAGGGACAATACTGTCGATCTCCGCATCACTCTCGAGTGGGCTTCGGGAGAGAAAATCAGCTAGAACTAATTCTGTGCCCTTTTTGTAACCAATCTTAAAGGAATAATGACTAAGTTTGACTAACAGTTTCTGTAATCGGTTGGTACAAGGCGGACGTTTGGAGTTACATAGATGAACAATGGCAGCATGATCAACATATGCATCAAATTCAACTCCTCTTAGTAGATACTGAAAATTAGCGATATTGATCAGAAGACCAAATAATTCTAATTCTGTGACTGAATAACGCTCGCATGCCTTAGGAAGACGTTTTGAATAATATGCAAGAATTCTCTCTTGACCATCAATAATTTGGGTAAGATATGATCCTGTAGCTGTTCTTGAGGTGTCACTATAAAGGGTAATCCTACCACTATCATTAGGCATGTACAGAACAGGTGGTTGTACAAGTAGTGACTTAACCTTATTGAATGCTTCTTCTTGTGATGCAGACCATTTAAATGATGATTTCTTGCTGGAAATTTTATGCAAGGGTTGTAAAACTGACTGTAAGTATGGTAGAAAATTGGAAACATAGTTAACAGCACCTATGAATTTTCTTACATCTTTACTTGACGTAGGTCTTGGGATATTTTGAATAGAGCGACATCTATCAGACAAGGGCTGAAGTGTGACTAAACCCTCTTTACTAATCACAATCTTATGACCCATATAGACCACTTCATGACAGAAAAATGAACATTTTCTTGGTGTAACTTTGAGTCCATTTTGAATCAAAGTACTGAAAATTAACTGTAAGTGCTTCTTGTGAGCTTCCTTGTCTTTACTGAATATGATAATATCGTCATGGTGTGCTATACAAAATGAATAACTACCAGGAACTGTTGATAATATTTCATCAATTTTAGATTGAAATACTGCTGGCGAAACACTCAAGCCTTGTGTTAACCGTTTAAAGTAAAAATGTTTGCCTCCAGAATATGATGAAATACCTGTATATTGTTGGGCTCGAGGTGATAAAGGAAGTGAAAAGAATGCTGACTTTAGATCTAAGCAACTTATAACATTAGGCTTAGCATGACCAATCCTCTTTAAGGTGTCAGATAATAGGGGAAATGGATGGTTAAGACGTTTGATTTTTGAATTAAGATACCTGAAATCAACAACAACACGCTTTTCATTAGTACCTTTCTTAGGTAGAATGAGAACTGGTGATGTATACGACTGGTGACCAACAGCTAAAATTCCTAGTTTGACAAGCTTCTCTCCTGATCCACAATCTTTTTCTCAACTTCTGTTTTTGGATAAGGGCGAATGTAGAAAGGGCGAGTGTCGTTTACTTCTATATCAACCTGTATGTCAGGGCATTTTCCAATTTCACCATGAAGACTGAAAGCTTCCCGATTTTTGCATAACATATCGTAGAATTTGTCTTTTTCAGAAAGATCTAGTAGACTTTTGGACAAATCAATTTGTGACTTGAAAACAGACTTAATATTACTTGATGATGTAACATTATTTTGATCAAACTCAGAAGAAAAGTTAATATTATCATAACTTACAATATCTTGAAGGGATATAAATGAAATCGGTCGAGTAGGTCTGATGTGTAAAGTTTTAGAACTTGTGTTATGAATTGGTATTATGGCTTTATTTCTTTCAAGCTTAACCAAAATTGTTGAAGGACACATATCAGAAATATGGCTGCCACAATACATGACAACTTCACGATTCCTAAACAAAGGAGGGACTTTACCATGAACAGTGATGTATCGACAATGTTTAGGTCTGACATATACACTATGAGCGGTTAAAAACGGAATGGTTGTAGCTTTACAATGAAATACATTATCACGAAAACTAAGACTTCCATTCAAATCAGCTAAAGTTTCTTGACCAATGATTATATCAATTCCGATTAAATCGGCAGCAATAAAAGCTTGAAGGGTAAACTTTACATTTTGAATAAAAACATCAAACTCAATAGAATATTTACACAATAGTAGATTGCCATTACCAAGTCTAAAACTAAGTGGATTGGATAACAAATGTACAGGCAAACCACTTAAATAGGGTGAAGATTGTATAAGTAAAGACGAAATGATTGACCTCGATGCACCACTATCAATTAATAATAAAGCTGAATTACCATCTGAAAACTCTCCTTTGCAATAATTTCGTTTTGAAAGTTGAATAGAAACAGAACTAGAATGATTCTGTTTACCTGAAGTAGAATGAATAGGTTTGGTTTCATTAGATTTAGGGAATTCATTCCGAGCAGTAGAATAAATTCCCTCTATTGAAAATCCTGTTGTTGACTTTTAGCAGAAAGATGTTTCTGACGTAGAAAACACGATCTCCATGTATGATTTGGTTTCAAGCAGTAGTCACAAAATATAGGTCTGTTAGTTGACTGACTAGAATTATAGACATATTTAGAATTGTTATTTGTGTTTGAGGAATATCCATGTTGACTAGGCGAACGAGAATAATCACGTCTTGATCTATATTGACTAGGTGAACGATAATAATCATGTCTTGACCTATATTGACTAGGTGAAAAAGAATAATCACGTCTTGAATTTGAATAATCACGTCTTGATCTAACTTCAGGGTTGTTGGTATGCGTTTTGGGACTAGGTGAATAAGGACGTCGTCTGGGTGAAAGTGATTGCTCCCGAGCACAAGAAGAATGACTATAATTTGGATGATTTGATCTGTGTCTCGCATGATCATCAGATGCTACATGCAACTTAAGGTCATCTAGTTCTTTTCGTAATGAAGAAAGATCATCTGTGTCAGATGTATAGAAAGACACCTCCTTAGGATTTGCGATTTTGTCAGGGTTATTTATGTCAAAGAAACACTGAACTTTAGTTGTAATGTCATTCAAATTATTTGTGTCATTCATTGACATGGCAACGACTTGTTGACAGTTTGTAGGGAGGATTGAAATAAATTTATGTTTGAGTTGGGTGCGACCTACTCCAAGTTGAGTAGCTAATTTTTCCAAGCGCTCTAAATTTTCTGCAGGAGTGATAGCAGTGTCATAGGTGAATGATGAATAGTTTTGATGCAAACCATATGAAGACTTATTTTCAGAAAACCGATTTATAAATTGTGTGCGTAAATCTTCCCGACTTGTGAATATTTTGTCCTCTATCCACAATCTTGCGGTTCCTTTTAAAGACTGTTTAAAAAGATTTATCATCTTATTGATAGCAATAACTGTCTGAGGATTCATCACCTCATCGGAGTACTCAAGATAATCTTCGAAAGATAAAAAATGGGCTGTGGCCAGATCCCTATTTAATACGGACCCATCAAATCCATCGAATGACAGAGGTCTCTTGTGTTCAACGACCTCGTTACGTCGGTTAGCCATAATTGTATGCAAAATGAGCAAGATAGTTAAAAAATGTTTACAATTTTGTCTAACCATTGAATATGACTGACCCTGATTAATTCGTTCCACCACAGTATGAGCAAATTCTAATTATCAAAATTATTGTGATTAACACAAATCATAATGGTTACAAGCTCAAACAATGACTAAAAAATAATGCATCTTGTAAACATGGAAAACATCAATGAGCAAAACAAATTATCTAAATATTTAAGATAATGTAATACTAATACATGTAAAATGTAATACTTAGTAATAGCAAAACAAATTTTCAAAATATTTAAGGTCATGAAACAATATTAACACAGTCACACAACCATTCAGCATAATTCACACAAATAATGGTATCAGAAAACGTTTATAAATTGACTAAGATATTGCCCAATTAATTCGAAAGTTGTAAATTGAAATTTACTTATAGTCTTATAGGCCAAAATTAATAGATTTCTAAAGCCTTCTTTCACAATTTTATTTCAAGAGAAAAATATAATTGTCTGTTTTATGATAAAAGTCATTAATTTATAAATCAAGCTTCATTGAAACTTCACAAGACAGCAAACTTGAGTTGAAAAAGTGTCACTTGTAGGCTACAACACAAGTCACAAAACAGCAAACTTGATTTGAAAGATTTTCACTGTACAACACTGTGTCTCAGTCTGTACTGCAGACTCTGTAGGCTTAATTAATTATGTCACTAGGATCAAGGCTAATTAAGAGTTCTAGGCATCACACTTTAACTTTGGAAAATTGGTAAATTCATGTCGAAACAAGCCTTTAAAAGTTTAACACAGTGTAGGGCCTAGGCTACTGTGTAAGTCTCAGTACTATTCAATGATGACTGAATATGAATACTGCATAAGCTGGCTTTAATTTCACACAATTATTAGAGTTTTTAATAATATAGGCACCACCCCAATCCACACGGAGCCTCGAATCTACAGTGCCTACATCCGGCTAGCAATATTTCAACCACCAATTACGTCCTGACAGATTGGATTGACGTTTGTTCACTATACGAAATAAGTAAACCACGATGTACTTTTGGTAACAAACCTACCAACACCAACCAATCCTAATTATTAAAGCAATATATGCATGATCAGACATAATAATTGTGCAGCAATACTATTCCAGTAAGCTGATAGTGGACAAATTCAATCAGTCAGAAGGAAAATGGTAGTTGAAATATAACTAGCCGGATGTGGACACTATGGTTGGCAAGGCATATACTGGATGTGGGTGTGGCCTGCCTCTGTTTTTTACGCCTTACAATCGCTATGTTTGTAATACGAATTAAAAACAAATATGCCGACCATTTAGGGCGTTAACTTTTTTTGTATTTAATCATTGCTGTAGTTTTGTAATCGGGGTTAAACTTTAACGACCCCACGTGTCTGCATGTCACGTATCAAATGACAAATGATCACAATTATTCTACATGCGCACATAATGTTTCGTTGCACTTCACACACATCAGTAAAATTGTTTCATCATTATATTATGATTTTGTTTTTTTTTATTTTACAAAAGATCGATCATGTAAAGAACCTTACTGTGTTTCCCAGCCTGGACGTAAGTTGAATTTATAGTTACGAACTGGTAGTTGCGTTTTTAGTCCTAGATATAGAATACGTTATATTATATTATAGAATATAGAAATAACACCGATTTGCTTCTACATCTGATGAAACTATATTGAAACGCATCAATGGCTTCCTGATAGAAGGTATATTGAAACATGTAGGAGCAAATCGGTACATTAGAACAACCACTTACTACTTCTGGAAAACGTTATATAAAGATCTGTATCACTATACGTCGTCGGTCGAACATGGGAAGCGATGCCACCAAGTCGTTCACCACATCCGTGATCGTGATCGTTTAGGTTTGTCTGTGTCGTATGTTATTGTAATTCTCTAGTGGCTAAGACTTCATGTTAAACTCTATTGGTGTGTTGGTAAATTGTTCTGGGAGGTCGCGCCAGATGTCATACGAGCGGCTGTTGACCCTTCGACGCCAGACATTATAAAATTGTTTCTTTTTTATAATATATAAAGCGGGTAGACTAACAACTTCTACAAGCTACACGATAAAAAATGACCTGAGACGACCAAAGAAAATAATTTATTCAGGCTCTAGGCCATTGAACCAAGAGGAGGTGGAATTAGAACGGCGGCAATCACTCCGCCATTTTACAGACCTCGATCCCATACTCCCTGAGAACGTTAATCGACTAGAAAAATCAAGATCACGATCCAGAGCGAGCAAAATGGATGAAATTAATACAAAGAAAATACCAAAACAAGAAGAAGAAATCAATGAAGGTAAATTGTAGTCACAAGAATATCCAATAATTGCTCATTATCGCGACAGAGACTAAGGTTATTGACGGATTTCTTTCAAATATGACATGGTGATTTGAGACGATGTGATGTTTGTTGTCATGGTTATTCCAGACAAGCTACTGCAAGCATTATGAAGTGATCGCGACTGAGACTAAGGTTATTGACGGATTTCTTTCAAATATGACATGGTGATTTGAAACGGTGTGATGTTTGGTGTCATGGTTATTCCAGACAAGCTACTGCAAGCATTATGAAGTTATCGCCCATGTCCGTCGGTTGGTGGTTATCTCAACAGAGACTAAGTTATTGACAGATTTATTTTAAATATGCCATGGTCATTGGAGTGCTTGAGACGTTTTGTACCGCTGGTTATCCCAGACTAGTTGCTAAAATCATTATGAAGTTATCGCCCCTGTTCGTCGCTTGAACGTTATCGCGAAAGAGGCTAGTGTTTTTGACGGATTTCTTTTACATATAATCTGATGATTGGAGATCGTCAGACGTTTGGTACCAGTGTTATTCCCCACTCCCCATTATTCTGTCAACCTTTAGGAGAAAAGTTTGAAAATTCGAACTCGCAATCTAACGCGTTTTCCCTACTATGCCAGTCCGTAAAAACAACAACTTCAACGCAGTCCAATATGGAATGATCTGAATTAATGGTTAAATGTCGGTTGTCGCGGGGGGGGGGGGGTATAGGGGTCTGTAACTTACATACAGTACAATCTGTGTGTGTACCGTGACACATCACTATTTTCTTACTAAAAATATTTGGGTCTACATTATATGTGGTTCACAAAGAAGTAAGCACACTCGTCGACAGAAGCATCCTGTACTCCTAATAAACTACCTCGTTGACAAATACAAAATAGACATACCCTTTTTAATTAAATTTTGTTGTTTAATCATATTTGGAATTACACATTATTCATCGATAAGAATTTATATACTTTCATACTGATCAATTATTATTTTACAGTCGGGGTATGTAATAAAACACTGTGTGAGAACAGGGATCGTGGTTCATGTGGTATTTTTCTATGCGAAACAAACGGTTAGTAAAAACGTAAAGGCTCTGAGTCTTCAGTCTAGTATTCTACCATCTGTCATGCCAAGCATATTTTAACTACCTAATGATAAAATTGTTAAAATCATATGGGAGCAGTGTCAACACACAAATACCAAACCATTATTAAAGCAATATTCGGTGTCTAATACCTGTATTTAGATAATTTTCCAGCTCCATGTCCAAGGTGATAACAAGACAATATGCAATTTGTTTTCTGTCTTTCAGTATTAGATTGTGGAGGTGTTGCCTGTAATGATAATCAACTTTGTTTCAATAATACGTGTGCGTGCAGATGAGGGTACGTCATTTACACAATCTTCAGCAGGTATTCCACTACATCCCCCACACTCCCCTTAGGGTCCCGACACAATTTCAAAAACGTAACTCACGATTTCCCAATCAGAACTTGATATGCCCAAGTTAGTTTCTTCCGTCTCTTATATCAGCTCTACTATGCCTGATCGAGTAAACCTTCTGGAATCGTGACCAATTAGTCGTGACCAAAACGGCACAGCAATCCTACACTTTTATAAGCAAACAAGCGGTTGCCATAAATCGGGTTCACAATTCAACCAAGCTCTTTTCATCCTCGACATCCAAAACGGACAAACTGTGAATATGAAACTGTGGTCGTGTAAATAATAACATAATTTACAGATTTGTATTTATAGCTGCGTATTGGTATCATTGACAGTCCACAGAAACGTTAAAAAGTAGGCGAACCGTTCCTATAACCGACAGCTGACTACTTGCTTCCACACTAGTCGTGACATCTTTAACAGTTACTTGGACACCTGCTCATTAACGACAAACAGAAGGACGTTAAACCCCATCTCATTTCATTAACGACAACTATTATCATATTGTATGTATTGTCAGAATATCCGTTTTGATTTTCTGGGTTTGCCCGTATAATCTTATACTCATGAGCAAAATGGTCGCCTACACAGTAAAAATTGTTTTACACTGAATATTCCGTTGACTTACAAACTATGTTTTACTTATTTTTGCAGATGCTATTCAAAATGATCCATTCTGTAAAGCCATTAATTGTCATATCTTTATAGACGGTATGTCACATCTGTATGTTTGTTGATAAATAGTTAAAGGGCTAATCCCGACATTTGTTTTGGAGTAAAACTGCTTAATTTTGTGTTAAAATCCCTTGAAATCCTCCACTCAAGGGCCGAGCAACCAACTCAGTATTCATGATACGGTTTCAAACAACTTAAACCCGTCAGTTTTCATCTGGAATTAGAGACCGGTGCCCCAAGGTGTATTTTGCTGAATCTGGATAAAACCAAACATTTTTTTTATAAAAATAATGAGAAGGTGAAATTTACCTTTCTTTATAAAGAACAGCACATGGGTCATTCACAGTATAGCCCTCTCAAGTAACAGTAATCGGTTATAAGGTCACCCAACGAAAAAATTGACCCGGAATCTTAAAAGGGTTACGTGTCCGGATAAGCAGTTTTGGCGTTCACGTCCAAACGACTCAATATTTTGAGTTGAAATTTTGAGACAAGGTAAATACACCATTACTCTATATATCGGTGTTTATTTTTCGTAGATTCTCAGACTTTTATTTTTGAGCCTCTGTTCAAATCGGGATTGTCCCTTGAAAAAGATACCGGTATATTAAAGACACATAAAGTAGTTCCCAACAAAGTAGTTTAAAAATATATAATGAAAAATGAATGTATTGAATATTATGATAATAAACAGAGTTTCTGATCAGAGAATTTTACCCAAGTCGAAAAGAATAACTCTGTTGGGATAGGTTCTTAGTAATCCAACTGTTCTAACGGGATTGTTTTTGTTATTACAGGTGAATCGTGCGGTTCTGAACATTGTCTTCCAGGTGCCAAGTGTGTGTATGGCGCCTGTAGAGGTCAGTAAAATGTAGTGTTTCGGCTGTTAGGTCTTTGTGCTGGGCTTGTTAAACTCATACTGTGGATATTATTATTACCCATAACGTACTATCATAGAAGATCGGTGTACTTTCCTGTATTTCATATATAAACACGGTTATAAAAACACATAGTTATTTAATCAATGAAGTATTATACACAACGTCAGAGTTAATTCATAATTGACACATTTGGAAAATAACGTAAGTGTCAAATTAGCTTGGCAGTTGAAATTCGATATAGGCCGTAGTATCAATTTCCGGGTAAAACGTACCACATAGCAGAACAGTAGGACCTTAAAACACATTTAATTTCTAAAAGGAACTAGGAAATCTAGACAATCCCATAGTTCAATAATAAAATAAAATAAAACCAAGTACGAACAATCCAAACCATTAGACAGAATTCGAAGTCCTAAAAAACGTTAAAGACAAAATAGTGTAATCAGCAAATAGACTGCTCACTGTGTACAAAATACACAACAAACAGTGGTAACAGGTGTCCGGAAGAGTAAGCTTACCCTGCCTGGCGCCACACCCGCCATTTGGTTTGAATATTAACTTTTACGTCCCTTACTTATGTAATAAAATTGAGGCAGAAGCCACAACTATATAAACTTCAGTTTATCAAATGAGTATCATCCCGATTCATGATCATACAAAAAATGTATACACTCATAACTTTTTTTTGGGACTTCGAGTTTTGTCTATTGGTTTGGATTGTTCGTACTTCGTTTTTATTTTATTATTATAGATTGTTATCCTAACCCAAGCACTGACTGTCAATTTAGGGACCTGTTAGGTTTTGTTCATATTTGCTGTTATGTCTCGACATGGCAACCAACGAATGGTGTGTCGTGGGTAGAGCGGCAAGCATAATATTTAAGGCTATTAGCATGACCAGACTGGTCAAATTTATAAAGATTATGTAAAAGTTACCATATTCCAAACAGATTTATTATTCCGGCGAAAGCTATTTATAGCAATAACAAAAATATTTATTACAAGTAGTGAAATAAGCAGGCGAGTTCGATGATTAAATAGGTTGGTATATCACCTTCAAATTGTTAGAATTTATACAATCTTGTGTGAACTACTGCTTTGTATGGTTTACATTATTTTCTGTAGACTTCATCTGGTTATATGTTGTCTATTTCAGGGCCGTGTATTTCTGATTCATGTGAGCTTGGTACATGTGACGCACTAACATACACGTGCATCGGTAAATATACCAGTTCGTAATGTGTTATAGATAGGTAGCAATAAGCTCTGTACCAAATAAATACAGGAGCTCAAATAGTTCAATTAGCATTATTACAACATAGTGTTACGTTATATATTTTCACTGCTAAAGGTATTTAATCCAGAACATTCTTATCTCACTGTTCTAACCCACCACATTATGCTAACCTCGCTTATCCGACCTCACTAATCTGACCTACGACAGTTTATTAACAACACGCTAATCGCACTATAAGATTGAGTATGGGTACATCGATGTACCCCCATATGTCTAATCTAACATACGTTGGTCATATGCGAACTACAAATAAACCCGTACAAATTTAAGAGGTATAAAAAGGGTTCATTCTATCCCTACATGATATAACTGTTTATTATCCTTGATATCAACATATAATGATTAATATTTACAGTTCTGTGTAAAACTAACGATGACTGCAAGGAAAAGCAATGTATCAATGGCGCTTGCTCTGGTAAGTACACAATTTTGTAATACAACCCAACAACCCACTGTGGGGATGGACATTTATCAATTGATCATGCCAATAATTTGCCACCAAGTTGTTTGGTTTATTGTGAGTACATCTATTAATAGTGTGTTCTCTCTCCCTCCCTCAATTCTGATTTGACTATCAACAATCTATTATAGTCCAAATACTTTTGTTTGTTATAACGTTCTGTTTTTTTATTTTGTTCAATGGCAGCCCGAGTATGTGGAAGACAATATTGCTGTAAGTAAATATACATTTGTTTTTTTCTCTAATTTATAAAACTATGTTATTAGAACAAGAGAGGGGGGGGGGGGGATGTAACGTCTACTCGACACACACCAGGTCATTTTGGGACTAACATATGGTTTCATTTTTATATCAATAATTCGCTTGCGCGTAGGGGTCTTTAGCAGCGGCGGTAAAACCGGAGTGCCCGGAGGAAACCCACGAAGTTGAGAAGGCGCCCCTATCTCCATGCCACATAGACTCACACCAGGGATCGAAACCACAGCCGCAAGCCAGAGGTGACCGGCCAGCTAGAGGTCGAAGCGCGGCACTCTAGGCCACTAGGCCACCCCAACCCCCTGTATTATTAGAACAATATTGGTTGGTTATCTCCCAGAACATTTTATACAGGGTTACATAAAAAGTCCCACTGCCACATGTCCATTAGTATTTCCTATTTACGTTGTCTGTGAATTATTGTGTTATCGTCTTATCCACGGCTTGCTATCAGACCATGTCGGGATGTTGGCGTTTTTATTAAATAAATATTTATTTTACATATCAATAATTGGTATAATAAAATCCACTATAACGAAGTGAACCGGCTGTATTTTATATATCAGTAATTGGTATAATAGCATTCACTATAACGAAGTGAACCGGCTGTATTTTATATATCAGTAATTGGTATAATAACATTCACTAAGTGAACTGGTTGTATTTTATATATCAGTAATTGGTATAATAACATTTACTATAACGAAGTGAACCGGCTGTATTTTATATATCAGTAATTGGTATAATAACATTCACTAAGTGAACTGGTTGTATTTTATATATCAGTAATTGGTATAATAGCATTTACTATAACGAAGTGAACCGGCTGTATTTTATATATCAGTAATTGGTATAATAACATTCACTAAGTGAACTGGTTGTATTTTATATATCAGTAATTGGTATAATAGCATTTACTATAACGAAGTGAACTAGCTGTATTTTATATAAAAGTAATTGGTATAATAACATTCACTAAGTGAACTGGTTGTATTTTATATATCAGTAATTGGTATAATAACATTTACTATAACGAAGTGAACTAGCTGTATTAATATAAAAGTAATTGGTATAATAACATTCACTAAGTGAACTGGTTGTATTTTATATATCAGTAATTGGTATAATAACATTTACTATAACGAAGTGAACTAGCTGTATTAATATAAAAGTAATTGGTATAACACCATGTTAAGTAAAGAAATGAAATGAAATGGGGTTTAACGTCCTACTCTTTTTCACCTGACCTGGGCTAATGGAAGACGGGCATACGCCATACAGTGTGTCATGAGGGAATTCCAACTGCCAAGGGATCTTTTACGTGCATGCCAATGTGTACACGGGACCTCGGGTTTTGTCCCATCCGAATGACAAGACAGCTGTCCTTGTCAGGCCCTCCTGCATCATTGACAAGGGGAAACCACGCCGGAAAAATGGCAAGTAACATATCACGTTTTAATTCCAGTTGTACAATGAAGTCGGACGCAGGAATGAAGTCGGACGCAGGCACATATGAAACGTCTACTAACCAGAACGCAAAAATAAACAGACATTTGAGTTTGTTATTCCTTTGTTGTTTGTTACATTTATGGGAACATAACTTTTTGTTTGACCTGAAATCGTCCCGGTGTGATTTTGACTTGGATATTACTATTATTCTCTTCGACTCCATGTACGTATTTACAGCAGTCAAATCGTATGTTTATAAAGAGCAACATAATAACAGTCTTTTGTCTAGAGTTTTATATTGGAGCAGGTTACAAAGGTTTATACAATAATCTCACAGGTCCCTAGATTTCTACTATTAATTACTCATTTAATTAATTACGCCAGGCATTACCCAAACATTGATACTGACCTTGAGAGAATATCTGGTAAATTTCCCCCACAATTGCATTTTGAAACAATCAACAAATTAGCCCTAAATCCAGATGGTAAATTTCCATCACAATTGCATTTTTAAACAATCAACAAATCGGCCCTAACTCAAGATAGCTAACAACCCTTGTGTCCTATTATATTCAAATATTGTAAACAATTTCTTTTGCGATTCATAATATTCACCTAACGTTATTATTCATATGGCATACATCCCCAACTATATTACAATATGCTGTCGCATTATATATGGAAGACCAAACATCCCTTTATTCAGTGTTCTTACTTCTTAATTCATAGTCTTTAATTCTTATTTCTTCATTTGTTTCGTTTTCGACAATTGTGCACTAAAAAAACATTTATATCTTTAAATCAATATCTGTTTAACAAATCAACAAGTTGTCATATCCGATTCGTTTAACTTAATTATATTTTAATATAAAGATAAAATTTATTATATACTATTCAAAAAAAGTAGGGGATATTAGATTTTTAAGTGTTATTAAAGTCACCTAATGAAACTGACGAAGAAACAAATGACAAAATGAAATGAAGTTCACATTCATCGATTTATTCCAAATGATCGTTAGACTAAGTAAGGCACAGACTGACCATTATAAGGGTAAAATGATACCCGGAGTCAAACAGCAAAGTTACCACAGCATCACAACAAAGTCAGTAACGGGTAAATCCTCTGTTTGCCAAACAAGCATTGATCCGACGTGGCATACTCCCAATGAGACGTCTAAGGTCATTTTGGTCCAGATTGTCCCATTCCTGTTGCAACGCAGCAGCAAGTTCTTGGACATTGGCAGGACGTTGTTGACGTTGACGTAGCCTCTGTCCAAGCATGTCCCAGACATGTTCGATAGGGGAGAGGTCGGGACTCAGTGCTGGCCAAGGTAATGTGGTGATGTTCTGTTGTTGGAGGCAACCTGTAACGATCCTGGCCCTGTGACATCTTGCGTTGTCATCCTGGAAGATGAAACGGCGGCCATGACGTCGTGCGAACGGCACAACATGGACTGCCAAGATGTTGTCCCGGTAGTACTGGCCTGTAACACGCCCTGCCACAACATGTAAAGCCGTTCTTCCAGCAACAGTGATGCCTCCCCACACCCAAATCGATCATGTCTGATGACGTTAACGTCTTGGAAGCGCTCCTACGTCTGTTCAAAAAATCAACAGTGAACCTTGACTCATCTGAAAACATCACATTGCTCCAGCGGCGATTATCCCAGTGTTGACGATCCCTATCCCGAATCGTCTGGCGACTCACTCTCACACCAGTGTCTGTTTGAAGACGAGCGCTGATCTGATTTGCTGTGATGACACGATTTCTCAAGGCCAAGGTACGGATAAATCGATCCTGGGCTTGGGTTGTCGACCTTGGTCGACCTGAGCGTGGTCTGTCCTGTACAGATTGTGTATCACGGTATCTGGACCATAGCCTGCTTATGACAGACTGAGAAACATTCATCGTCCGCGCCACAACCGCCTGTGTTGTGCCGATCTGTAGCATGCCAAGGGCACGTAACCTTTCATTTTGGGTAAGCCGACGCATATCAAAATAAACAATTAAACTGATGTTTCCACCCTGGAATTCAATGCCACAATGACTGTAAAATTCAAAGTCAGAGTCGTGCAAATCTTGGGTTGGACCCCCATGATGATCCCAAGCATCACCTGCATTCCATGCGGTAGCTATTGGTGCGTTTGGGCGTCACATGTAACTGGAAATGTTTCTTTTGTTAGGTTCTATAGTGACTTTTTTCGTAGTCATTTGCATATTTTAGTATTATGCCCCCAAAATCAAATATCCCCTACTTTTTTTGAATAGTATAGAAAATAAAAAAGTTACCTTACAGTTACATCTCATAAGAGAAATACAACGAAAGACAAATCTCGAGCAACAAATTTCAAAATACAAATCTCCAAATACAAAACTCGCAAAACATTTCACTAACACATATCTCCAAAACCTTATCTGGAAATTCATCCAACAGGAACATTATAACGACAGTACGGCTAATCAGGCCGGGTCCCCGATAAAGAAAATAAGTTTAAATTAGTCTAGTAAGAAAACGTATTTTACGCGTGGGTTTGGGAAATTAAATGGTACAACCTACAATATTATCTACAGATAGAGAATCTCCTATGAGTGTAGTAGTTAGGGGGCTTGTACAGCCACACACGTGCGCATTGCGTGCATGTGCGTGCACGTGACCTTGCACTGGATGACCCCTTGCACGTGTGTGACCCCCTGCACGTGCGTGACCCCCTGCACGTGCGTGACCTTGCACGTGCGTGACCCCTTGCACGTACGAAGAGAAAGAGGGACGCGCGCGGGAAAAGAGAGAGAGAGAGAGAGAGAGAGAGAAAGAAGAAGATAGGGAAGGGGAACAACTCTTTTGCATTGATTAAGTTGGCCCTGAAAAGGGCCGTTGTCCTCACTCGAATGCGAGCACTAGAATGTGAGGGTACGACGCACTTTATGTCGGTTGCGTCTAATGGCCTCCACTAATTCGGGAGGAGGTCTTCCTGGGAGGTGTTTTTAATACCTCGTCAGGTAAGACAAAGATATCGTCAGGGGTAATCACGGCAAGCGTGTGACCCCTGAGATACATGAGAGTATCCGTGCTGCGGTTTTCTTCGATGCGTTCGACCGGAGCAGCCATTCTCATACTGATAGAGAGACGAGTGTTGTGTCGTTTTAAAACCGTAAGGGCGAATCCATTTGAGTGGTATGACGTCACGGACGAGTCCATTCATGGAGTGACGTCACAGTACTGAGCATAACGTTATGCATCGTAGGTTGAACGTTGTGGGCTAAATATAGACGTGATGCAACGTTATGCGTACATTGGAGGCTAAATATAGACGCGATGTAACTTTATACAGCGCATGTGTGTACGTTTGTTGCTAAAAATAGACGTATGGAAAATCCAGTATTACACAACCGCATGTAACATTTCTTCTGACGTTAAGCTTTGCACAATCTATGTGTAATGGCATGAATATGACGTCACGGACGAGTCCATTTGAAGGATATGACGTCATGGACGAGTCCATTCATGGGTGACGGGAATAAAAGGCCGAGAGGCGACAGCTTCGAACATTTATATGCGATCAGCGAGCGAAGCAAGATGAGTTTTACATTACGACCCGTGGATAGACGATACAGCCGATTGTTTAGAGCCGAATCACTGTGTGTGGAGATAGATTTTCTGGAAGATTGGTCCCACGTTCCAGCCAACGATGTACCACAACAACTACACGACACTTTTGAGGCCATCATCGAGGAAATTCGCCGAACCTTGGACGCCAGAGAAAGTGACTATGTTAGAATCGCCATCAGTCACCCAGGACTCAAAACACCGATCTGGTTACCTTTCCGTGAACATCGTTTGTTAAAGGCCGAAGACGTTTTGCAGAAAGTGGCTGCCGTATTACAGAGTAATGAAGAATTTAGATTAGATCAACGCATGTCCATGAGTATTTGTCACGTGTCCCCTCCCGATGGCAGAGGTAGCGGTGGAACAAACGTGAAGAAAAGACACTGCGCTAATTTTGACGAATATTTAAAGAAAAAGCGATGCCTCGTCACCATAAAGAATGCCGACGACTTATGTTTTCAGCGAGCTATTGTCGTCGCCCGTCATTATGCCAACAAACAAGACACGCCTGAATGGGAAAGAGAACGGAAGAGATTAATCAACAATACAGGACCCCACTCGTGGCAAACGAAGAAAACGGAAGCACTCATCGATGCCGTCGGTGGAGCCAGGCAAGCCTGTACGGGGATGGAAACCTGGGAATTGTACGCCAAGTATTTGGGAGAGCAAGGTTTTTTGATTTAGGTTAAAAACAGTATCAGTGAGATTTGACAGTCTGTTAGTAGGGCAGCACGGACCGGTAATTATTGGCCTGAATGGGAGATCATCTGGCTTTGGTGTCCTTGATCATATTCGATTTATGGATTTTTGAATTACAAGAAACAAACAGTCTGTTTTGTGATCTTGCATTAAAGCGATAATTTCATATTTTCTAAAAAGTCAAAACATAATTATTTCTGTCTTTTGCTCAATAGGTTGTCCACTCACCATTCTACGACCATAGGCATTATTCCCGACACATTAAAATCAATGACACAGGAAATAATAACACTATTACCCCCCTTCCTTTTCGATGGCACCCATGGGATATCTATCTTCAAACGTTTGAATTTGAAGTTGAAAATGATATATTTGCCCATTTCTCAGCTGGCAATAGTGAATTATTGGATTAATGGGATTATTCTTTAACAAGGTAGGACTGTTTATAGATACCACCTATTTTAAGGCTTTATTTTAATACATTTTAAAACATATAACTTAAAAATATGAAATTGGAGCTCTAAGCCGTTCATCATGGTTCGAATCTATGGTTGTATGCACCTGTTTCTCGTTAAGTGGTGGGTTGGGGGTCGAATGGTTAGCGCGTGCACATTGTATCATAAGGTCTGAAATTAATGGTAATCGGTAATTACATTATGCATCTTTTTGGATCATTTTCTCTTTGTCAAGGATCAGGATCAAATTTCATTGATAATATATATATTTATTGTATTTGCCTAATTAACATTTCCTTGAAGGGATAACCACTTTTGGGGTATGGGGGGTTGATATCTCTGCCACCAGTGATCAATTCTTGGCTGATCACGAGCCACCGGTAAAACGGAATTTCGGAAGGGTGTGTAAGGACCAGCTAAAAAGTGGTCATTAACGGTGTTTTTGCTAAAAATTAATATAAGCTTCACCGTAGGAATAAGACAGAATCGCTCAGTTTTCAAACCTTTATGTAACAAAAACTTTCAAAATATATAATAAGTATGTACAGCTCCAATATCATTATTTCTGTTAACTGTCCTTTTAAAAGAGTCTTTCCTTTTTCGGGCAAATAGCATTTGCCGTACTGTCTTGAAATCTTTCCTTTTTCGGGCGAATTGCCGTACTTTTTCTTGATGCTTTCCTTTTCGGGTGATTAGCATTCACCGTACTTGTTCTTGAATCTGCAACTTGTCTTTTTCGGGCAATTCTCTGAAAATGAAAGAGGAGGGACCTCTTTCGTGAGAGGAGGTTCTATGCCTTCGGAACGTAGCTTGCCGTCATCGGCGAGATATTCGCTGACAGTCAGCCGCAGTTCCGTAGACTGGCCTACAGTACAAACTCCGGTCGTCTAAATGTATCTATAAGAGACATTTATTTCTACTGGCTGTTTACAAATATTGCATTAGAAAGATAAAATCATAAGAATATAAACACGACTAATACACAGTATTATATCGATTATAACAGTACAATGTATATATTGGTTACACAAAATATATGACAAAACATCGTTCATTAGACAATAATAATTATTTACTAATTATGTAAATCATTTTAAGAGGTAGGACAATCTCGAAACCAGAAAATTTTTTGAAGAAATTTCTCTGGTGAATCGGGGTAGCCATTTTCCCGGAAAATGATATGTAATTCCTACGCGCGAAAGTTCTCGTTTATTTGCGTCGTACGCCCCTGATTTTACGTGCCTGGATGACCGAATCACTTAAAAATATACCCACGCGTAGAAAAATAGATCTTTACAAAAACTTGAATTCGTTCGTTTAGGATCCAATTTTTTATGTCAGCGAGTTGACTTTGACTCAAGGATCATTTAACAACACACGAAACGACGATCTGACTTATGGTTTTCGAGAAATCGACCCAAAAAGATTGACCAATCAGAGGTCAGAATGGGCGGGGCTTAGGTTTGAAAAAAATTGGCAAAAATGGACGGTCTAATGTGCCAGAGGCCTTCGGCTCCGCGGCTGCCTCTGGGAACGAGATTGGAGGTAGGAGTTATCTATTACCCTAATCTAAAAATAATTACCCTGGTTAGAAAGGTATGAAATATTAAGGTATTTAAATGTGGCGTCCGATTCGGTCACTCTACCGCCTACTCTTTACTCAATGGAAAGGACGGGTGTGTTCAGCACTGGACGGGAATCCAACCCACGGACAACAGCTACTCTTCGGAGAAAACGGGGCAAGTGTCAGCTCAAAGGTGACTATACTCATATACTGCCAGACCCGAGACGTGTCAATGCCTTGACGTTAAAGATCCCCAAATTCTCTCCTTCTAGTTTCAATAAAACAAACACACAAGAATATCCAGGTGATACTTTATATATAAAACTATAAAAGCATCAAGTCAAAAGTAATAACAATAATAATATCAACAAGGAGCAATCGGTATCCCGGTAATCCTTTAAACACACATATATATATACATAACCCAAAACTAATCCAACGGTATGAATATCAATAATCCACTTGTAAATACACTGGAACGGAATATAAAATAAGTTAAATAAGACACTTCACTATTATCCAATAGAGGCCTAATGTAGACACAAAAGGCTTGCTCAGAGTTAACATACGCGTGGGAGATAGTTATGCATTAACGGGGAGGGGCTACCTGTAATCCACCAATGCAATCAACCCACAGCCGACGTCAAGCGCGTTTTACGAAAGGCCAAGAAAATGGCTTGACCCACGATACACGTTCACGGCCACCCGCTGTATTCTAATAGAACACACTGGTTAACACTGAGACACTAGGGCGTACAAGTATCGACCAACGTATGAGCAAAAGCCCAGGTTATGGCCAAGGTAACTTGAAACACACGGCCCAAGAAATGGTCACGTATCCAGACACAAGAAGTAACACACGACTCCTCACCTAGAAATCCTTCGTCTGAATCCCTCACAGACTAGTTGTCCGTTCTTAAATATAGCGCGTCACGCATGCGCAATGAGACAAAAGAGACGGAAGTAGACTAGATTAACAAGATACAATACAGGACATCACAGCGAACGATAAAAATACAAGGATTACCGATAAAACAAATACAATGGACAATGATTACATTAAAATTAGATATCAAAAATAAATAACTGACGAAGCCGTGGGCTCGGTGAGACACAGAAAGCCAAAGAGATAATTTTAGAAACCAAAAGACACCCGTAATAAACTTTGAACCCAAATATACATGAAAACGAAATACTATTATTAGTAACAGAAATTTCGGATCATCACATAAAGAAATTATTAAAAGAGAACATACTACTATAGACTTCTATAATAAGATATAAAATACATATTTAATATATATATAAATGACGATGTCCTGCTCTAACAAAATAATGAAATATGATAGTATTAGTAAAAACAAACAAAGTAGTCGCGAATATCCTTCACTAGCGTTATTTAGTGTGGTTTTGAAACCCGTTTTTCGACAAGCGTAGGTTGTTGCGTGGTTATAATGATACTATTTACGGCTTTCATATATGCATTATGTATATTGAAATAACACCTGATAGGTCGAGCATAGAAAACAACCTTGACTTGCTTAATATATCCACTGTAAATAACTTCCCTGTTGTAACGTGTCGTCGATTCATTAGATCAGTTTATATATTATCCCCACTAATATATCCCCGTAAGATATTCAAGGTAAGTAAAAACTATTCTGTCTTTATTATGAATTAATATTTTATTAATTTTGGGTCTGCTTTATCCTGGTACAGGTGTGGGATACAACATGGGGTATCATTATAATAAATGTGATGGGACCAAAGGTGTAACAAACACATTGCCCTTTTCTAGCATCATTTACTAAATTAAGACTGGCCAGAGGCATGTGTCTGACAAGGGTACTGGCATATGAAATTTAGGTTGACGAGTAGATATACAAAAAAATATTCTGCTATTCACACTACACGGGCAAGTATTGTGGATACAAGAATTTTACTAATATTCGAGTGTATTTTGATTGAGCTGTATATTTTGGTGTGCACGTACAAGATCCCTTGGTGGTTGGAATTCGATTTGAGAGTAGGCCGTAGCGACGTTGTCCGAGCCAAATTTCCCTCTTTGCACACAAAATGGCGTACCCCCATTATTAGCCGAGTCGGGCAGAACAGCAGGACGTAAAACCCAGTGCCGGATATAAGGGGAGCAAAGTGGGACAAATGTCCCGGGCCCCTCACAATTCTATGGCATGTTAATATTTTTCCCGGACGGAGCGAACCAGTTCCTGGGCTGAGGGGGCGAGGATTGGGGCCCTCGGCAGTAAGGATATTGGGGGCCCCGGGACTGGCGGAAAACACCACAGGCACTCAAGGGGGCGGAGTACATACTAGTACGATACGTGGTCAGTACGAACAATTTGAACAAACAACAATGGGGCTCCCGCACAGTGGGTATGTCCCGGGCCCCCACAAGGTTAATATGGCACTGGTTAAACCCCATTTCATTGCCCAATTGTGTAGATATCTGATGTAATCAAAACGAAGGATTAAATCTTTATAGGCTTGTATGCATAAACTGCTTGAATATTGGTAACATTCAGCTCATATTGGAAAACAGAAATATAGATATTTTTCTACTAATTATTCCGTATATATTAGAGTCACATTGAAAAAGATAAATACAGGTTTTTCCTACTAGACCATAGATTTTATATCACTGATTTTCTGTTTACTAATCAATAGATTTTATGATCATATTTGAAAACATAAATCAATATCTCTCGGTGCCATTCTACTAATTTATACATATTGACGCTGATATGTAGTCGTTGAGTTCCGGGGGGGTTGGGATGGCCTAGAATACCGCGCTTCGACCTCTAGCTGGCCGGTCACCTCTAGCTTGCGGCTGTGGTTTCGATCCCTGGTGTGAGCGTATGTGGCATGTAGATAGGGGCGCCTTCTCAACCTCGTGGGTTTGCTCCGGACACTCCGGTTTCCTCCCACTGCTAAAGACCCTTGCGCGCATGCGAATTATTGAAATAAAATTAAAACCATATGTTAGTCCCGAAATGACCTAGTTTGTGTCGAGTGGACGTTAAACCCCATTTCTCTTTCTCTTTATTAATTTAAAATTCTCCGAATTTTTTTTTATTTTATAAATAGAGCGATTTTGTAAATGTACATATTATTTCGTCACGCTTTTCTGACTTCATGGTGAAAAGACAACTTACAGTTGACATTTGTTATCTAATAGACACCAGATATGTCTGGTTTTAATCTATTATATTATAAAACATTTTTACTTTGTATTACTTCATACATTTCAATTAAAAATGACCTTACATCAAGCTATTTCACACACATTAAAATTAATATAAAAGGCATAAAAGATGAATTTCCAAAAGGAATCTGCACCGTTAGCTAGCCATTCCAATGCCAAAATGGAATCGAAAATGGCGGAATTTAAATTTGAATAGCCCAGATGGTATAAATGTAAACCGGTAATCCAAATAAAATCCATAATGACAATGTTATCGTATATATGTATCTAATAAGGTGTTCTATTTTAGGTTAAAAACTAAATTTAAGAAAGTCAAACATCTTTATATGGTCTGTATTTGCACCATCCTCAGTTTTAACCCGGGAGCCCAGTGAGGTTTAATCAAAATATTGAGTCCAAAAGGTTTGAGGTTTGCAACACATATTTGACCCCTAGATCATTATGGAAAGGCAAGTCTTAGGTTTTGTAACCTGTGCGTATACCTGCGAGCGCTCCCCCTAACCCCCTTAAATTTAATGTGAGTTAAAATTCAATGTCCATCCACAATTTTCTTGCAAGGATTTCATACTTAGCACTTTGAAACAGAATGTATGACTTAAGATCATAAAATATTGTGCTAATGCTACTTAAGAGCTTAATTAATTAGCATTAATTAGTGGCCGTAATTAGAATTTAGAGTCCATGACTGAAACAAAGCTTAAATGCAAGCTAACCAAGTCATGAAATCAAAAATATCACTTAAGAGCGACAAAAGTTGAACAAACCTTGCTTAAGACTGATTCAAAGGTAATTAAAATTTAGAGTCCATAACTGAAACAAAGCCAAAATCTGGCTTACCAAGCCAGTAAACCAAAATTATAACTTAAGAGTAACAAAAGTTGAACAAACCTTGCTTAAGACTGAGTCAAAGGTCAAGTTTTGGGTCGCGTAATAGGGATTGAGTGGATTTGATTAAATTGTCTTGTCCAAGATTATTTTTGTTTGGAAAACATATTTCTATGAGTTTCACTGCACCAAATTCATGACTTAAGAGCATAAAATGTTGTATTAATGTTACGGAAGAGCTAATTAATTAGCACTAATTAATGACTGTAATTAAAATTTAGAGTCCATAACTGAAACAAATCTTAAAAGTTAGCTGACCAAGTCAGGAGGCCAAACATATCACTTAAATGCAACAAAAGTTGAACAAACCTTGCTTAAGACTGCTTTAACGGGGGCGGATCCAGGGGGGGGGGGGGTCCAAACCCCACCTTGCTCAGCAACACAAAACAAAATGAATGCCTTGCATCAATGAAATTAAATCACAGTGTGATCCTACATCATTACAAAAATGATTTCTCTCCTTAAAAAGCGCAATTTGTATGTATGCCTATGTAATTCAGAGACGATGACTGACAAATTTCCTTAACAGGAACCTATCAAACCCCCTCCTGCAAAAATTCCTGAATCCGCCTCTGTTCAAAGGTGACAAAGGTCATATTTTGGGCCACATTATCACCAATCAAACATTCAAATTGCTTGCTTATCTGTGCTTTCCTAAAGAGACAACGAAAAACTATGCGACGAATCATTCCTTATAGGAAATGAATGGAATTATTGAACTGGATAACTATCTGGTTTTGAAAAATGCAGACAATTCGATAATATTATTAAATATATATATTTATATGATTCAACACATTTATGTGTTCTCCTTAACATCGATATTTACCTTGGTGAAAAAAGGGTTGATATCCAAAAGTTTTTTTCAGTATAATGCTATCAAGAGTGACTTGTACTGTTTACTTACAAGATGTCACTGCTAGATAAGATGTTCATTGCACCAGAACATCCATTCAGGACGACATGTATACATTATCTAGACAGAGTCGCATACTAGAAATAAAGCTGTCTATGTCATTAATTACAGAAGTCCATCTATATATTCCACCGATGCTACTTTTTATATGCAAAGTGGATGTTTTTAATAATAATATGTTAATTATAATTCCAAATAATATTTTACAAATAATATATATATCTATATATACTATTCAAAAAAAGTAGGGGATATTTGATTTTGGGAGCATAATACTAAAATATGCAAATGACTACGAAAAAAGTCACTATATAACCTAACAGAAGAAACATTTCCAGTTACATGTGACGCCCAAAAGCACCAATAGCTACCGCATGGAATGCAGGTGATGCTTGGGATCATCATGGGGGTCCAACCCAAGATTTGCACGACTCTGACATTGAATGTTACAGTCATTGTGGCATTGAATTCCAGGGTGGAAACATCAGTTTAATTGCTTTAGTGACCAGAAAACAAATTTTGATATGCGTCGGCTTACCCAGAATGAAAGGTTACGTGCTCTTGGCATGCTACAGATCGGCACAACACAGGCGGTTGTGGCGCGGACGATGAATGTTTCTCAGTCTGTCATAAGCAGGCTATGGTCCAGATACCGTGATACACAATCTGTACAGGACAGACCACGCTCAGGTCGACAACTCAAGTCCAGGATCGATTTATCCGTACCTTGGTCTTGAGAAATCGTGTCATCACAGCAAATCAGATCAGCGCTCGTCTTCAAACAGACACTGGTGTGAGAGTGAGTGGCCAGACAATTCGGAATCGACTGCATAGGGGTCACCTTCGCGCCCGACGTCATCGCGTGATCCCTTGTTTGAGAGATCATCACATTCAGGCAAGACGTCGTTGGTGTAGGGATCGTCAACACTGGGATAATCGACGCTGGAGCCATGTGATGTTTTCAGATGAGTCAAGGTTCACTGTTGATTTTTTGGACAGACGTAGGAGAGTGTGGCGTCGTCGAAACGAGCGCTTCCAAGACGTTAACGTCATCAGACATGATCGATTTGGGGGTGGTTCTGTTATGGTGTGGGGAGGCATCGCTGTTGCTGGAAGAACGACTTTACATGTTGTTGCAGGGCGTGTTACAGGCCAGTACTACCGGGACAACATCTTGGCAGTCCATGTTGTGCCGTTCGCACGACGTCATGGCCGCCGTTTCATCTTCCAGGATGACAACGCAAGATGTCACAGGGCCAGGATCGTTACAGGTTACCTCCAACAACAGAACATCACCACATTACCTTGGCTAGCACTGAGTCCCGACCTCCCCCCCATCGAGCATGTCTGGGACATGCTTGGACAGAGGTTACGTCAACGTCAACAACGTCCTGCCAATGTCCAAGAACTTGCTGCTGCGTTGCAACAGGAATGGGACAATCTGGACCAAAATGACCTTAGACGTCTCATTAGGAGTATGCCACGTCGGATCAATGCTTGTTTGGCAAAGAGAGGAGGATTTACCCGTTACTGACTTTGTTGTGATGATGTGGTAACTTTGCTGTTTGACCCCGGGTATCATTTTACCCTTATAATGGTCAGTCTGTGCCTTACTTAGTCTAACGATCATTTGGAATAAATCGATGAATGTGAACTTCATTTCATTTTGTCATTTGTTTCTTCGTCAGTTTCATTAGGTGACTTTAATAACACTTAAAAATCAAATATCCCCTACTTTTTTTGAATAGTATATATTTTTTTTATACTAAAATGTTTTCAAATTCTCAGTGTCCGGTATGTATATAAAAAATGTTAAAACTAGAAACACGTAGATCTAGCAAAGCATGAGCGCTTTCATCTTTAATCTTCACATGCTTTACATAGTTTACATGGTTACATATGTGACGTCATAAATGGCATTGTTCTGTTATGACGCATTGTTCTATTATGATGTCATGGTATCGGGAGATAATTCTATTAGTCTGTTTAGCTTTGGTTTTAATGTTTTTATGAAATGTTTTTCTTTCTCTCTTCTTTCAATAGTGTCGTTGGAGAATAGTTTATAAAATGGAAATATCTTAAAGTTCTTCTTTCCGCAAATATCCAAATGTTCACTAAGTTTAATCTTCCTGTACTCTGGAACATTTATATGTTGTTTGTGCACACGGACCCGGGCTCTGAGGGTGTTACCAGTTTCTCCAATGTAATATTCGTTGCAGCCGGGGCATGTTATAACATAAACCAAGTTTTTGGATTCGCATGTCATATTGGCATTAACGGTAAACTCCGTTGGTCCAAAACGCTTTGATTTCCCTTCTTGTAGGTATGTACAAGTTCCGCATCGTGGGTCGTGGCATTTTACAACTTCATAGCCGGTTTTTTCTTCGAAATTTGATTTGCACAAAATTCTTCGTAAATTTTTAGCTTGTCTTTTACTATTAATGAATTGTTTATCTTTAAGTGCAGATTTCATATCTTCGTCCTCTTTAAGTAATGTGGTAAGATGATTTGCCGTTTTACTGATGTTGCGATTCCGTGGGTTATGGGTTGTGACTAGAGGTATAATTGATGACATAGGTTTATCTTTTTCCTTTTGAGTTAATAATGATTTTCGTTCTTTTTCGTTCGCCTTTTTAATTCCATCTTCTATAATTCCTTCTGGATAATTTTGTGCTTTGAGGTAGATTTTTAGTTAGTTTAGACGCATTTTTCGGGTATCTTCTTCGCTCATAATTGTGCATATTCTTCTCGCTAGATTGTACGGAATTGTACGTTTTGTGTGTCCAGGATGACACGTTGGTTTATAATAAATATCTGTGGTAATTCGTTGTCCTATTTTTTCCACTAATATGTCCAGAAATGGTATCGCCTTTGGGTTAACTTCGAGGGTGAATTTAATGTTTGGGTCTAGTGTATTTAGAACATGATTTAGTATTTTAAGGCGTTCATGATCATAAGTCCATACGATAAAGCAATCGTCCAAAAATCTTTTCCAATTTTTTGCTAAATATTGCTGAAATTCTGAGCCCCACATTTCTTCAGATTTTTTATAAAGAACTGTTTCTAAATACCCCAGGGTGAGTGTTGCATACGTTGGTGCCATCTTGGTTCCCATTGCAGTTCCTTTGATTTGCATAAAGTGTTCGCCGTTGAAGGTAAAAGTGTTGTTTTTCAGAACAATTTCGATTGCTTCTAGTATGAATTCCTTTTTAAATCGGCTATTAACTTTTTCTGGGTACTTGTCAATCCAATATTTTATTGCTTTTAGTCCTTGTTCCGCTGTAATGTTGGTGTATAAATTCACTACGTCTAGAGTTACAAGTTCCGCGTTTATTTTGGTTTTTGTCGGAAGATGCGAGAGAAAATCTAAGTCATCTCGTACGTAGCTTTTAACTTAGGTACATAATGGTTTGAGTAATATATCTAACAGGTTGCTAAGCCTCTGAGTTGGTGAGTTTGGTCCTCCAACAATCGGTCGGAACGTGAGATCCTCTGGGGTTGGGCAGATGATATATTTTGAATTTTATAACTTTATAGCTTCGTTAATATTGGTCGACTTGTGGATTTTGGGTAGTCCGTAAAAGCAACTTTCTTTGTAATCGAAATTCGTAAGATAGTCTTGTTCCTTTTCCGTAATCCTCGTTGATGAAGAACGGTCGTTGATCAGTTTGTTTATTTATAGCATTGACCGTTTATCTTGATTTCCATCTACTTTGTTGTAAAACTCCTTTGTTGCAAGCATTTTTGTTATATGTTTCTTGTAGAATTCTGTATCCATTACTACTAAAAAAATTAATAAAATGGGGGTAGATGTTTCATTCGACTCTCAGTTTTCCTATGTAATAGAATTATATGATACATTATACATTTTTTACAGCCTCAACAATTCCTTTTCGATGCAAAATAATATTTGTATTTCATATATCCAAGTCAGATTTTTTTGCTAAAAATTGTACCAATATCTTTTTACAGATTGCTTTTTATAAGGAACCAACTTTTGAAAATGTTATGCCTAAAATTTTAATAGCAACGTTGTTATTATTGAGTCACAGTTGAGCAGTGCCAGATCTAAGGAGGGCAAAGTGGAACAAATGTCCCGGGCCGCCCACATTTAGGGCCCCCCACAATTCTATGTCATACTAATATTTTATCCCGGACTGAGCCAACCAGTTCCTGGACTGAATGGGCGAGGATTGGGGCCATTGGCAGTAAGGGATATAAGAGGCCCTGGGACTGGCGGAAAACACCGCATGCACTCAAGGTGGCGGAGTACATACTAGTATGATCCGCGGTTATTACTTATTATTATTTGAACAAACAACAATTGGGCCCCGCACAATTGGTTTGTCCCGGGCCCGCACAAGGTTAATCAGGCACTGCAGTTGAAGAAGGATTAAATAAGACAACAGAACATGGGTACATCATCTTTAAGAGGTATTAACAATAGGAAAAAAAACATGTACATAACACAGTTTTTTTTATGGGAAACAATCACTGGGTTTATCCGAAAAACCCATCGTTTCAAAAATATACACTTTGCATAAATAAATTGATGTAGCATTGGTGGAATACACATATTGACCTTTGTAATTAACCACATAGACAGCTCTGAACTACTTTTGATAACTTTAAATTGTTCTGGGTCGGCCGCAATGAAATCCCCCAAAACAGCATTACATTCAGAACTCCGTGCCATATTCCACAGTAAATCTAATTTACAATTGGAAATATTTAGGAACGATAAACCATGTAGTAGAATGCAAATTTATAAAACAAGACTAACAGCTAACAAAAGTATCGTATTTCTGTATGAATATATTCCTCGTGTGTACATATACTATTCAAAAAAAGTAGGGGATATTTGATTTTTAAGTGTTATTAGAGTCACCTAATGAAACTGACGAAGAAACAAATGACAAAATGAAATGAAGTTCACATTCATCGATTTATTCCAAATGATCGTTAGACTAAGTAAGGCACAGACAGACTGACCATTATAAGGGCAAAGTTATCACAACAAAGTCAGTAACGGGTAAATCCTCCTCTGTTTGCCAAACAAGCATTGATCCGACGTGGCATACTCCTAATGAGACGTCTAAGGTCATTTTGGTCCAGATTGTCCCATTCCTGTTGCAACGCAGCAGCAAGTTCTTGGACATTGGCAGGACGTTGTTGGCGTTGACGTAACCTCTGTCCAAGCATGTCCCAGACATGCTCGATGGGGAGGGGGGGGGGAGGTCGGGACTCAGTGCTAGCCAAGGTAATGTGGTGATGTTCTGTTGTTGGAGGTAACCTGTAACGATCCTGGCCCTGTGACATCTTGCGTTGTCATCCTGGAAGATGAAACGGCGGCCATGACGTCGTGCGAACGGCACAACATGGACTGCCAAGATGTTGTCCCTGTTGTACTGGCCTGTAACACGCCCTGCAACAACATGTAAAGTCGTTCTTCCAGCAACAGCGATGCCTCCCCACACCATAACAGAACCACCCCCAAATCGATCATGTCTGATGACGTTAACGTCTTGGAAGCGCTCGTTTCGACGACGCCACACCCTGCTACGTCTGTCCAAAAAATCAACAGTGAACCTTGACTCATCTGAAAACATCACATTGCTCCAGCGTCGATTATCCCAGTGTTGACGATCCCTACACCAACGACGTCTTGCCTGAATGTGATGATCTCTCAAACAAGGGATCACGCGATGACGTCGGGCGCGAAGGTGACCCCTATGCAGTCGATTCCAAATCGTCGGGCCACTCACTCTCACACCAATGTCTGTTTGAAGACGAGCGCTGATCTGATTTGCTGTGATGACACGATTTCTCAAGGCCAAGGTACGGATAAATCGATCCTGGGCTTGAGTTGTCGACCTGAGCGTGGTCTGTCCTGTACAGATTGTGTATCACGGTATCTGGACCATAGCCTGTCGACCTTATGACACTGGGAAACATTCATCGTCCGCGCCACAACCGCCTGTGTTGTGCCGATCTGTAGCATGTCAAGGGCACGTAACCTTTCATTTTGGGTAAGCCGACGCATATCAAAATTTGTTTTCTGGTCACTAAAACAATTAAACTGATGTTTCCACCCTGGAATTCAATGCCACAATGACTGTAACATTCAAAGTCAGAGTCATGCAAATCTTGGGTTGGACCCCCATGATGATCCCAAGCATCACCTGCATTCCATGCGGTAGCTATTGGTGCGTTTGGGCGTCACATGTAACTGGAAATGTTTCTTCTGTTAGGTTCTATAGTGACTTTTTTCATAGTCATTTGCATATTTTAGTATTATGCCCCCAAAATCAAATATCCCCTACTTTTTTTGAATAGTACACTGCATGTATTATTTGTAGTATACAACCATGTCTAAATGTGTATGTATTCATGGTGTCCCATAATATCTAGTATAATATCTTGTAAATACTGCAAATAACTTTCGGATTTCAACCCCTTTTTTCACCAAGGTCGCATTAGTCTTAACTCAGAAAAATTTTCGACCGATTTTGGAAGACATTCCCGTAAATATCCATGTTAAGGAGAACACATAAATGTTTTGAATCATATATTATGATATCTTCATATGGACTAATTTATTATCTAATTTTCTGCGTTCCAGAGAGTCATCCAGTTTTATACTTCCATTTTCAATATTTAGAATAATTGGAAAAACTTAACAGTTTTTTTCTTTTCATTTCCTATAAGGAATGATTCATCGCAAGGTTTTTCGTCGTCTCTTCAAGCCAAGCAGAGATAAGCAATTTGATTGATTGTTAATAGTGTGAAACAAAATATGACCCTCGTCACAATTTTGTCACCTTTGAACCAGTCTTAAGCCAAGTTTGTTCCATTTTTGGCACTTTTAAGTGATATTTGTGGCTTTCTGGCCTGGTTAGCTAGTTTTTAGGTTTTGCTTCAGCTATACTATAGACTCAATCCCCTTTACGAGACCAAAAAATTGACCTTTGTCAATTTTGAAACAGTCTTAAGCAAGGTTTGTTAAACCTTTGTCGCTCTTAAGTTATATCTTTGGTTTCCTGACTCGGTAAGCTAGTTTTTAGGATTTGTTTCAGCTATAGACTCTAAATTCTAATTACAGTCACAAATTAGTGTTAATTAATTAGCTCTTCCGTAACATTAATACAACATTTTATGTTCTTAAGTCATGAATTTGGTGCAGTGAAACTCATAGAAATATGTTTTCCACACAAAAATAAACTTGGACAAGACAATTTAATCAAATCCACTCAATCCCTATTACGCGACCCAAAACTTGACCTTTGACTCAGTCTTAAGCAAGGTTTGTTCAACTTTTGTTGCTCTTAAGTTATAATTTTGGTTTACTGGCTTGGTAAGCCAGATTTTAGGCTTTGTTTCAGTTATGGACTCTAAATTTTAGTCACTAGTTAGTGACCTTTGACCTTTGTCACCTTTGAATCAGTCTTAAGCAAGGTTTGTTCAACTTTTGTTGCTCTTAAGTGATATTTTTGATTTCATGACTTGGTTAGCTAGCATTTAGGCTTTGTTTCAGTCATGGACTCTAAATTTTAATTACGGCCACTAATTAATGCTAATTAATTAAGCTCTTACGTAGCATTAGCACAACATTTTATGATCTTAAGTCATACATTCTGTTTCAAAGTGCTAAGTATGAAATCCATGCAAGAAAATTGTGGATGGACATTGAATTTTAACTCCCATTAAATTTAAGGGGGGCTAGGGGGAGCGCTCCCAGGTATACACACAGGTTACAAAACTTAAGACTTGCCTTTCCATAATGATCTAGGGGTCTAATATGTGTTGCAAACCTCAATCCTTTTGGACTCAATATTTTGATTAAACCTCACTGGGCTCCCGGACTATTTGTTTCAATATATCTATATCTAGTTGTTTTGCGCCCTAATATTTAACAGCATATCTTTCATAAAGAAATAACAATTACTTATTTATTGGATAAAACGGAAATATTTATTTTATAATTGTAAAATAGTGTATACCAATTATCATTTTATATGGCATATGGACGTATTATGCCGTCGCCCCTGTCCGTCCGTCTAAACTGTGTTTGAGGACATCACCCAACCAAATATCTCGGTTTCGATATTGGCATGTATCGGAATACAACTTCATGGATTATGGCCCCTGATTGTGTGACGAATCACAATTTTAGGCTCTGGGCACTCTACGGGTCACAATGGTCATCTGATGTTGATGAAAATGACAAAAGAAGAAATTATTGTAAAAATGGTTTACTACACGTTCTACTTTTGTGATATTAACCATTAATTTAAGTTTATTGCAAAAATAGTTGTTATTGCAAAATGGTTGCTACATATCCTATTCGGGGTTCCCTGAAATTACCACACGTTAAATATAAAGACCACTTACGGTCAGTTTTCAAAAAAAATTTCGCGCTTCCTTAGAGAGCACATCACCGAATCCTTCGCAGAGAAAGAATCAGTCGGTCCCGGTATCATATAGAACGATAGTAACCTCAAATCCATTACGAGTTATGTATCGTCTAGTCTTTCGTCCATTGCTGACGAAAAATAGCAATACCGTGGAAATTGCTAGAACTCTTCAAATGAATAACAACCAGAAATGTGCTACCACGTGCTAACTATTCGTCTAGTTGATACCACTGACGGACAGGGGGCGAGGATTCCTGAACTTGACCTTGCGAGGGGTTTCCATTCTGTGGCTCTGACTATAGATGATGTTTTCAGTAGTGCTTCCAGCTTATGCCGAATTTTGGCGTGTTCCAATCTTATCAGAAATTAATCTTTGAACTCAGTATCAAATTCAGTAACCCTGAAATATTATTTTACAAGAAATATCCACAAGAACAAAAATCGCCATTTTGGATTCTATTTTGCTTGGCGTTTTACTTTAACATCATAAATTTCGAAATTCGTTTTTGAGATCGGAATTGAGCCCAGCGACAAAGAAAACCATGTACATGACAACAAATGACGATAAACGAAAAAATCCGGCATTTTGGATTCCATATTTGCAATATCTGCCATGTTGAATTTTAGATATTTATCTTTAAATGCAGTTACATCGCCAACTAATCACATAAAAGACATAGTAAAAGTCATATATTACGATACATCGGGGAAAATGCCATTTTATTGCCAAATTTGACAGCCATTTTGGAAAAAAAAACAGCCGGCACCATATGAAAAATAAGTTGTTTTGTTATCAAAAATTCGTTGGGTTTTTTTTTTGGCATATTGCGCCTCTATAAACACTTTGTGTTTGAAGAATTGAAAAACAAAGTTATTCTCCCACCACTAAAACGCACTGTTTACGAGATCGCTACCTGAAAATTCCTGAAGACGTTAACCATATAACTATAAAGTAACATAAAAGTAGTTATTACTATTACGTTGACATATTTAATGTCCCCATGGTTTCAAATCAAACCTAGTTATCCTCTGGGATTTTGCTGTCGTAAATTCTAAGGTGCTAGTCTCTTTAAGAATTAACTGTCATGTGTGTGTTTGTTGTGTAACCAATAAGGTTGAATCTTTTACCTAATGGCATAAACCGAGGTCATCTTACATTTAGCCGATAAACACAACAATATCGTATTTTTAAAAACACCAAACACTCTAGCACATCGACAACCTTTGCGGAGGTACGACTTATAATCACATGCTTTTACAGATATATCTAATTTCAGGCTCCTGGGCAGTTCTAGTCGCGGATCTAGGACGTCCTCGGTTCAAGTCATATCATACAACTTTAAATCATTACGCGTGTTCTCCATAGGGACTGAAATAGACAGCGTACCTATCGGCATATTGAAATTGTTTTTCGATACTCCATGTCTAAGATATCTTTCAGAATTTTCTTTCCGTCCACATATTATTATTTCTCCGCACACAATCTAAGAATTGGATACAGTCCACTTAAAACATTCGGTCAAATCCTTCTCTGAACATACTCAAAACCCACAAACACGATTCATTATCAGAATTATCGGAAAGGATTGACTTCTGATCCAAATTCTCTCCAGGCTTCGCCTTTGGAAAGATCCTCATCGATATTTTGCATTCATATCTATTCCATCGTCAATACGATGACTAAATCGGAATGGTTATTTGTCTAACAAATAGCGTTGTATATGTCTGATATGATAGAGAACACTTGGGCTTAGCCAGGACAGATAAACTAGTCAATCGCTCTTGACTGCAACTTATGACGGCTTGTTTGTCCGACAGCCTATGTTTGTAAAGATCTTTCCCTTCTACATCTATCCATCTGGTGGAATATTCATCTATTTTATTTTAAATAAAGGTTATATTTTCATTAAAAAATATTTAATCTTTAGATTGTTTGGTAAAATGGCGCCACGTTTACGACGTGACAACGACGGCATACTCCGATTTTCGCCGTTGCTTTATACGTCATATTGATGGGATAGAGAGAAATGGGGTTAAACGTCCACTCGACACAAACTTGCGCTTAGTGGGCGGAAAACGGAGGACCCGGAGAAAAGCCATGAGATTGGACAGGCGACCTTACCATGACGATCATGTTATACCTGTACATAACTTATAGTCTTTATTTATGTATGATTTTAGTGATGTTGAGATGTTGAGATAATAACGACCACTTGATATAAACCAACAGCTAAACAGGGTGAATACAGAGAGGTTCGTATATTAAATAGACAAAGCTTTATGATATGTCCATCCTCCACACTAGTCTAATATATATACGGGTTAACTGGGTACGGAATAGTTAGCCAATTGTTTATACTCTGAACACCAGGGTTAACTGGGGCAAGGTATAGTTAGCCTATTGTAGATACTCTGAACATCAGAGTTAACTGGGGCAAGGTATATTTACACTGTAAAATTAATATCGTTGACTAAGCATCTAATAACTTTCATAAATGAATAATATATTAGTTCATTAAAATTGCTAGTAATTTGTCCAGGTTTGCGTATTCAATGGTGGTGATGGTTGTTGACATCTTTTACAGATAGATACACTGCTAAAGACCCCTACGCACAAGCGAATTATTGAAATAAAATTTAACCATATGTTAGTCCCGAAATGACCTAGTTTGTGTCGAGTGGACGTTAAACCCCATTTCTCTCTCTCTCTCTCACACAAAGGAGCAGATACGTAAGACTATTACATGCACAATTTGATGACAATTTGATACTAAACGACGTTTTAACGAGGATACTCTCGTATTTATCAAGCTAATATGGATACACAATTACAGAGTTTGATACTAAGCGACGTTTATACGAGGATACTATCGTCTTTATCTAGCAAATGCTAGATAAAGACGATAGTATTCTCGTCTAAGCGACGTTTCGACGATGATACTATCGTCTTTATCTAGCAAATATTGTACCTTGTGTTAATATGTTCAATTACTAAATGCTAATCAAAGAAGAAGCAGAATATATTGCGTTTTTACATCATTAATGGCATTGAATGTAAGTTGGCTTTAAAACTACAACAAAATGTTTAATATATTTTAGGCACCAAGAACAAACAGCAAAACATATACGGAAAGTGGCTGCCACAAGTAGAATGTTGAATTATATATTACTTAGGTTAGACCAAGGCAGAGATATACATTATGTTGATTACGGTCAGAACAACCAGTTGCACAGTCTTTTACAAACCTATTACAAACATGACACTCCAATTGAGCGTTATTTGTTAATACACCGGGTGGTTGAATTAATTGAAGCTGGTATAGACATCAACCATGTGAATGAATGTAAAGCTACACCTTTATATATAGCTGCTCGTAAAGGGTTGTATGAAGTTGTGTTGTATATGTTAGAGCGTGGTGCTGATATACATTATATGGACGACCGACGGAACAACCTGATTCACACACTTTCAGATAGCTTTGACGTGATTCACAATAGAACACGACGTTCTTGGCTAGTACAATGTGTAGTTAAATTAGTCGATGCTGGTGTAGATATAAACCAGGTTAATGACGATAACGAAACACCTATAGTTATTGCTGCAAGAAACGGGTTGTGTGAAGTTATGACATATCTGTTAAAGCGTGAAGTTGATATAAATTATGTTGATGAGCGCCACAACAATCTCATACAATTACTTTTAGATAGCTATGACAGTTATGCCAATACAGGTTTAGATGATTTGTTAAAATGTGTAGTTCAATTTGCCGAAGCTGGTGTGGACGTCAACCAGTTGAATGAAGATAAAGATACACCTATATCTATAGCTGCTCGAAAAGGATGGCGTGAACTTGTGATGTATATGTTACAGCACGGTGGTGATAAACATTATGTTGATGGTGACAAGAACAACTTGTTGCACATTCTTTTATATAGCTATAGCCGTGAGGTCAATACAGGTTTACGTGATTTGTTAATAGGCCGTGTAGTTGAATTAATTGGTGCTTGTGTAGACGTCAACCAGTTGAATAAATCTAAAGATACACCATTATCTATAGCTGCTATAAAAGGGTTGTATGGAGTTGTGTTGTATATGTTAGACCATGGTGGGGATAAACATTACGTTGATGGTGATAAGGGCAACCTGATGCACATACTTTTATCCGGCTATGTCAGAGGTGACAACACGGTAAGATTGTTAAAATATGTAGATAAATTGGTTGATGTTGGCGTCGACGTCAACCAGGTGAATGATAAAAAAGAGACACCCATATTTCTAGCCGCTAGTAAAGGATTGTATAATGTTGTGATTTACCTGTTAAAGCATGGAGTTGATATTTATTATGTTGATAGTTTGAAACGCAACATTCTTCATTATGTTTTATGGTATATGCATAAATTTGAAGAGAAATATATACTACTCGTTAAAACTCTACTAAAGACAGGATTAGACATTAACCAACCTGACTATGAAGGTAATTCCCCGTTGTTCTATGTAGGTATAAACAAACCCGTTTCCCTTTATAATGGCATACCTATGAAATTAGATAGAGGACCGAATATCCGGTGTCTATTGCAATGCAAGTTGATTAGTATTTTATTAGAAGCTGGCTGTAATGTAAACCATCGAAACGAACTGGGACGAACGGCTTTAATGCACCATATAAAACACCAAGCTGATATCAGTGTATTAAAACTGTTGATTCCACATTCTGATTTAAGTTTAACTGATAATAATGGTAATACAGCAATTAGTTGTTGTGTCCAATATCACATGTTCAATTCGACAATAGTCTTTAAACTTTTAGTAGATTCAGGTTCAGATCTGATGTCACGAAACAACGGAGTTAAGTTGTTCCATGATATTTTAAAGTGTAAGCGGTTTTGGTTGTTCAGTAATTACATTAGGCTACAATTGATTGCTAATGGTGTTACAGCTGAAGGAGAAAATATGCTTCATCTTTTAGCTGATGTTAACTATGATAATGCTCCAACAAAGTTTAACTGGTTGTTAAATAACGAGCTAGATATCAACCATCCCTGTTTTAAAGCCAACACACCTACTATGATAGCTGCCTTTTTATTAAACAGTAAATATTTAGAACTGTTGAGACGTCATCCAGGACTAGATATCAATACACAAAATAACCAAGGTCATACAGCCCTTCATTGTTGTATTATTGGATTTACGATGTTTAAAGATGGCTTGAACAAGAGACAGGTAAATGATGTTGTTACGAATTATTGTAGACAGATATATCCAATATACATGGCCTGTATTGATATTTTACTTGGTGTTGAAGGAATAGATGTAAATATTCCAGACAATAGTGGTAGAACTAGTTTAATGATGGCTGCTATGAAAAACGACAGAGTTCTTACAAGGAAACTACTTCAAGCTGGTGCCATAGTTAACATCCGAGATGATTCAGGAAGATCAGCTCTACAATATCTTGATATTTATCAAAGTGTGTTTGATTTGGCTTGTTTTAAATTACTTCTATCTGATGGTAATACTGGTCTTCTTAATTTACCCTGTATTGATGGAAACACGATTATTCAAACAGCCCTGTGTTTTCCCCGCTTCTGGGAACCATGCTGCGTTGTTCGTTTTATTAGGTATTTAGTTGCCGAAAACTGTTGTGTTCAGACCCTCGTTACGTCATCAGTTGAAAGTAGCTATAACCAAATTGACCTGACTGAACTAAACATTCTAGATAGAGTTAAACTGAGAAAACTTTTATATCTTAGTGGTGCCGAGGGGGAGGAAATTATGACTTCTTTAAATTTTGACAAGGAATATGAACTAACAGACGCTACCCACCCGCGAGGCAGAGAACAATTCAGTATTATCTGCAATAATATATCTCTCAAGTCCATGAGTAGAAGAATAATCCGACAGAATATCGGATTGGGAATAAAGGAAAAAGTTAAGTGTCTAGATTTACCTGATGAACTAAATGGTTTTCTTCTACTTAACGATGTTCTCCATCCACAAGATTACGACTTAGACCATATTGATGATGGGTGTAAATATTTTGATGATGATGATGACTATGATGGTTATGATATAGATAAAGATAAAGATGATGATTATAGTCAGTACAACTATGAGTATATTACTCTTAACACCGATCATGAACTAAGACAACATTTCCTAAAAACATCTATATTTCCTAATGGCGAGGTTGATCTCAATGTTGATGATGATGATGATGGCGACGACGACGACGACGATGATGATCAACACTAAACCAGTCCGATTGTTTATTTGCCTTATTCTGACTATCGATAAACTACAGTAGCAATTGGATAATTACCGTCACCTTAGTTATTGGTAAGCCCACAATATTGAAAATAGTAATGATTTGTTAAAATATTTGATTTATATAGTCACATGTGTTATGTTTACATGTCCTATGTCGTTTCTTCATGTGTCTGGGAATATTGTAAAGAACGACTTGTTTTACAGACAAAATACTGTGGATTAATGTACTATATAAGATTTTAGACACAGTATGAACAATTATTAAATATAGTACGAAAAAGAGACAATATGTTTATTGAAATTATTTATTGTATTTGTTTACTATGATATACATAATTATATACAGCTTCTTTTTTTTTCGCGACTTTTTTACGACCTTGCCGTGCTTCGACCTCTAGCTGGCCGGTCACCTCTGGCTTGCGGCTGTGGTTTCGAGCCCTGGTGTGAGCGTATGTGGCATGGAGATAGAGGCACCTTTTCAACCTCGTGGGTTTCCTCCGCGCACTCCGGTTTCCTCCCACTGCTGAAGACCCCTACGCGCAAGCGAATTATTAAAATAAAATGAAACCATATGTTATGCCGAAAATGACCTAGTTTGTGTCGAGTCATCGAGTGGACGTTAAACCCCATTTCTCTCTCTCTTTTTACGACCTTAGCAGTTTCCCTAGCCCCCCTTCCATTTTATTTTCGTCGTTTCGATTACTATGGTTACATGTGTAATGGGAGGAAGGGTCATGTAGGGTGGAAGCCAAGTCTGTAATGTTAGCGAGGGCGTCGTGTGGTGTAATGGTAGCGAGGTGGGGTCCTGCAGGATGGCCAAGTCTGTAATGATAGCGACGTCGGGTCATGTAGGATGGTCAAGTGTGTAATGATAGCGAGGTGGGGTCCTGCAGGATGGTCACATGTGTAATGATAGCGAGGTGGGGTCGTGTAGGGAGGGTAATGTAAACACAGGAGGAAATACCCTTTCTATTCCAATCAAACCACAAGTCATCTATTCTTGTCAAACAGTTCGAACTGTGCTTGAATCCTGGATGTTCTTTCCGACTCATTCCAATATTCGAATCCAAACCATTATGGTTCTTTGATCCAGTGTCTTGTTTGCTTGACTCTCATAGTTTGGTTCATTAGCTCAGTTGTTAAAAGGGTAAAATTAGGTAGAACTTAATTATTATAAGATTTCCACTTCCCCTACGAGTGTGGTAGCTGCCCGAGAGAACAATATTATGTGTATGAGACCAAGTTTTTCAAGAGCTTTTGATTTGGAACGGTGTTATGTGTATTCCCATGATTTAAATTTTGTTTGTTAATTATAATTAAAAATTATTATTCGACACGTTATTTCATAACGTTTCAATGCTAGAAGATATATTTCATGTCTAGATTAAAGCAGCAATTTTAAGTCAACTTTATTATAAAGTACTTGTTTATTAAAGTCCTTGTTTATTGAAATATCTTATATATATATGAATTCAAATGTTTTTTTTTTAATTAACATATTAATTTGTTTATTAAATAACTTGTTTATTAAAGTACTTGTTATTATAATTAAGCGTGTTTATGAAAATATACTTTTTTATACATAAATTCAAATGCGTGTTTATTAAAATGCTTGTTTATTACACTACTTGTTTATTACACTACTTGTTTATTAAAGTATTTGTATTATCGAAATGCTTTTTTTATCATTATATATCAAAATGCTTTTTTTTTCAATTAAAAATTAAAAAAATTGTTAATTAAATACGTGTTAATTAAAATACGATATTATGGTCAATATCAATGGAAAAATAGATTTAAAATGACTCACAAACATTAACTGTTTCAATGACGTTAGATCTTAATTCCATAGAAATATACCCGGACAGAAAAAAACCTTTCCAAAATTGTGGGTTAATAGTAGGATATATGAGGTGTTTTTTATCTGAGAACAGAGACGTATGTTGGTAGTATAGGGTTCAACAAGATTTATATAAGATGGAGCTTTGAAGACGAAGATGAGAAACTTGAACTCAATTCTTTGCTGAATTGGGAGCCAATGTAGAAATTAAATTAACTGGGCTAAAGAAGACAGACAACGAGGGAATTTTTGCCCTGACAGCGGCACTACGACCTACTCTTATATCGAATTCCAACTGTCAAGGGATCTTTTACATGAATAGTAATGCGTACACGGAACCCCGGTCTTTTGCTCCATCCGTCCTGTGTCACTGGCAAGGGGAATCCACGCCGGAAAATCTGGATAAACTTTCTCAGCCAATACAGGGATCGAACACCCGACCTCCAGGCTAGCGAGCCAGCGTCTTACCCAATTAGCCAGCCGGGACCCCCGAGCCAATAAAGGGATAGCAATACTGAGGATATGTGTAGATATGTACTATGCGAGCTGCTGAAGTTTTAAAAAATAATGTAGTTTGTTAATCCAATAGTCTGATAAGCCATATTATATAAACATGCCGACAAAGGAGAGAGAGGATGCGCATATGCGTACGGGCTCGATTACAGATGGGGTGTTGGGTGGGCAGAATCCGAAATGCACGAAAAAATTTAGGGTTTACAGACAGCAGCGCCGGTCTTCCTCGAGAGGCGAAGAAGCGTGGTTTACCTTGTATGGACCCCCACCACCGCCTAAGAAAGTTTTGGAATATTTGACGGCTGCAAACACCTTTTTCCGGCTATTTCAGCCCGTGAACTTCAAAGTGGTCTAATATAGCCTAACTAAGGTGGCTGACTCAAATTCCAATCAATCGTTTACATCCAGGAAGACGGGACCGTTGGGAGAAAATTTTCAACATTTAACTGTCACAAACGCGCTTTCCTGCTATTCCAGCCTGTGAATACAGCAACTTCAATTTGGTCCACTATAACCTACCTGGCTGACCAGAATTCCAATCAACCAATCAATCGTCGCGGGATATGGGGGGGGGGGGCACCCTCAATGAGAAAATGTTGAAAATTTAAACACCGCTATTGTAGCCTGTGTAAGCCACTCCAAAAGTATCCAATGGTTTTGTAACCGAAATCCCACTCTGAATTCCAATCATCCAATCACACTGTTACAGATACATTCACGAGTAATAATCGATGCCCGAAAAATGTCCCACAAAGTAGATTGCCTCCAGACAAAATGTTTTAATCCATAGTCAACTCAGTACAAATTCGTGGTATTCAGTTGAAAGAAAAGTGAAATTAGTGTTTTATTAGGGTCCGTTGACAGTAAAGGAAGCAAAACTAGAGCGGTCCGAAGCAGGTTTCACAAACAGATGCGCCAGTTTTCTTCGAGAGGCGAAGAAGCGGAGCTTACCGTGTATGGACCCCCCCCCCCCCAATAAAATTTTTGAATATTTGGCGGTCGCAAACGCGTTTTACTGTAGATTTCGGGCACTTTATTCTGCCAAATTTGGGAGGGGGTGGTGGTGTAGTATATTCAGCCCCCCCCCCTTAAAAACTATTGGGGGGAGGGGGCCTTATCATGTGTGACGCCCATGGCCTCTGTATTCTGGAATTCACAAACTCAAACTGTGGACCTTGTGTCTACATGTTTTATCGTCACGAAGGAGTTAGTAAAACACGTTAAATCTTTGAACCCTATTGTAAATTACTGGTGTCATCTGGATGTATGTTTATTTGCCTTTTTTCTATCTCTCTCTATTTTTTTTTCCTCTCTTGTTTTGTTTGATATTTTTTTTTTCATTATAAGCTTATATAATAATATGAATATGATATATATGCTCTTTGTAAATATTATTACTATGTAAGTTGCTAGTTTTATAGAGTAGATGTACTAAATATGCTCCCTCAGAAAATAAAGACATTATTGTTATTTTTTATAGGTTTTGGTGGTCACCCGACAACTTTTGGACGTTTTCCGATTAATTTCACGAACGATTTGATTGATCCAATATGACCGCAAATTTCAAAATGTTAACGGAAATTGGCACAAAAAGTACTTTTCAATACCAATAGCACCATACGCGAGTGATATGTCATTTCATGTAATAATAAAAACAAGCGGTTGCTATGCAATATACGCCCACAGGATGAAACGGTCTGTCGTGCGTCAATAGCAAAGGCGGTCGAAATCGGTAGAATATGAACATAGATTTTAAGATTCATCAAAATCAGATAAAATGTGTAACCTCGAGAGGGTCCACAGCCTTAATTTATATTACATGGGATCGACAGTGTCAATCCGATTTCACGAAATTCAAACTCAACTGTAATTTTGGTGTAACGATGATATATGTCAAAGGTTTTTAAAATCAAATAACAATTGTGACATCTAAAGTGTTCTGAACAAAAAAACAACGTGTTTTTTCGTACAATCAAGGGTCTGATACGAGTGGAGTTTGATTTCTTTTGAGTGGATACGGGTAGATAATAGTTCCGCCTATCTTTAATGACCTACAGTACTGTATGATAATAGTTCCGCCTATCTTTAATGACCTATATTACTGTATGATAATGTTCACGTGATACAACTGATTTACCTGTTTATGCAGCTACTTGATGTACTACATGGACAACTGTTAATACAGGTATTACATAAAGACAACAGTTAGATAAGGTGGCTTGTTGGGAGCGGTAAGACGTGAGGTTCGTACGTTATATATGTTATATTTTAGATTCTGTCAACCACTGATACTGGCCGATTATAAGTAAATATAAGAGAGAGAGAGATAAGAGAGAGAGAACTGGGGTTTAACGTCCACTCGACACAAACTAGGTTATTTCGGGACCAACATATGGTTTAATTTTATTTCAATAATTCGCTCGCGCGTAGGGGTCTTTAGCAGTGGGAGGAAACCGGAGTGCCCGGAAGAAACCCACGAGGTTGAAATGGCGCCCCTATCTCCATGCCACATACGCTCACACCAGGGATCGAAACCACAGCCGCAAGCCAGATGTGACTGGTCAGCTAGAGGTCGAAGCGCGGCTCTCTAGCTCTAGACCACTAGGCCATCCAAAGCCCCTAAGTAAATATAAGGATTACCCCAGGTAAAGTTTAGTATTAAAATAATTTATACTTTAGAATCTGTTCAATGCCCACACTGACCATAGACATAGTACATAATATTAGGATTATCTCGCACATAAGCACAAATAAGTTTTCCGCAACATCTATTCTATTACCCGTAGTCACGCTCTAAAATATCGAGAACCACACCCTGGAAAATTTAGGCGCCCCCGACGGGCGACGGAGGCGCCTTTTGCCCATTGGGGAAAAATTGGCTCCCTCAATGGGCGCCAAAGGACGCAATATGAGGCCAACGACCAAAGTCTCCATATTGGCGCCCAACCAATGTCACTTGGTTTTATGGGCGCATCGCCAATCATGTCGTTATATATGAGGCTCTCCCAAAATAGTGAGGCGTCTCATAATGACCCACACGATCAACACCACAACTGATGGAGCGCCTAAAACGGCTTGATCTTTGGGGTGCCTAATCCCGGAGAGGCGCGCCCATAATGACATGCGTAATTACGAATCAGTTTGGTTGAGGGGACCCACGATCAATGGGGCGCCCAAAACGACATGGTTTGTGGAATGCCTCATCACAGAGGGGCGTCGATAATGCAGAGAAAATTGGGCGCCCAAAACGGCGATAATTTGCTAAATTCAAAAGGCATGATCTGAGGGGCGTCCATAATGCCGAGATCATATGCGCTCATAATATAATGCTAGTGAGATTGGTTAGGCGGCCACGAATGAATTGGGCTCCCAAAATGACTTGATAATCTTCAAAATTCAAACGGCATGATTTTTGGGCTGCTCAATCTAGGAGGGGCGCCCATAATGACGAGATCATGTGCGCCCATAATATAATGCTAGTGAGATTAGTTAGGTGTCCACGAATGAACTGGGCGCCAAAAACGGCTTGATCTGTGGAGCATGATTTGTGGGGTGCCCGATCCAGGAGGGGCGCCCATAATATAATACTAGAGTATGAATTTGATCGACGCACAAAACGGCATATCCCGGAGATGGCATGATTGGTGGGGCGCCCTATAGTGTGTGGCCGCACACAGTGAATAATGCCGAATCAGATTGATAATAATAATGCCCTTGGTTATGCGTCCAGTTATGAATTGGGCGCCCAAAACGGTGTGATTATCTTCAAAATTCAAACGGCATGCCCGGGCATGGTTTGTGAGGTGCCTAATCCCGGAGGGTCGCCCATAATGATGATATCATGAGCTCCCATAATATAATGCTAGTGGAATTAGTTAGGCACCCACGAATGAATTGGGCGCCCAAAATGCCATGATAATCATCAGAAGTCGTATTCCTTCCTTCAAACGTTTATAATGTTCATATCAAAATATCACTTTAACGCCAATATCGCAAATTCAGCTTCAAAATGGAAATGTTCCGTCATTTTCCGGTGTAAACCCTATTTCCAAACTTTTCTGGTGGGGGGGGGGGGAGAGCGCCATGGGCTATCTGACTTTTCGGCCAGATGGGTAAAGTTAAAACAAAACAATATTATTTCATCTAGTTGGCAAAATAAAGTGCCCGAAATCTAATAAAACAATAATTTTACCTTTTTTTTTAAATTGAATACCACGAATTTGTACAAAATTTACTATGGATTAAAAGATTTTGTCTGGAGCCACTCTACTTTGTGACTCATTTTTCGGGCATCGATAATTTTTTGTGAATGCAGCTGCAACAGTCCGATCGGATGGTTGGATTTCGGTTACATAACTGTTGGGATTCAGCTAAGCTACTATATTCCTGAAGCAATGACCCAATGAATCCCTCTCTGGTCAGCAACATGACAGCCCTTTGTTTAATCTTGGGTCTTTCCTAAAACTTTGGACAGTGATTTAAGGTATTTTATCCCTTTGGATAGCCACGTTTGGCAGTTAGCCATTGGTTGTTAATCGGACTATTGACCAGACATAATTTGGAACAGAAATTTGCTTCCGTTACGGCAGTGTTAAGTGGGATTAGCTCTTATTAAACGAAACACTGCGAGGAGTATGGCACACCACCTAAGGTAGACTATATTGATCCACATTTAAGTTGCTGTATTCACGGGCTGGAATAGCAGGAAAAGACGTTTGCGGCAGTCAAAATTTGCTCCCGGCGGCCCCGTCTCCGTGGAATATAAACCATTGATTGGAATTCGACCCAGCCAACTAAGTTAGGCTATATCAGACCACCTACTGTATTCAGGGACTGAAATATCAAGAAAACCCGTCAAATTTACCTTTGGGGTGGTGGGAGTCCCTAGACGTCTGTAGGCTTAACCCGAAATTTATTCGGGCATTTTAGGTTCTACCCCCCCCCCCCCCCCAACACTCATCGAGCTCGTACGCCTATGGAGAGCACGTTATAGACCCTTCCACGACACCGTTCGCCGTGGACCGTCAAGTGTAGGTACATCGGCGCCCACAGAAGCCTCGTCGGCGCCCACAGAAACCTTTGCCCCCTAGCATTTTTGGGCTAGCTGTAGGTGGTACAGATTTCAGCTAATCTAGCCTAGCTGTGGTCTGGAAATTATATAACTCTTGTCAGGGATACTCCACCACTACAAATGTCTGGCAATTACATATCTCTGTCCGGAGTACCCCACCACTAGAAATGTATGTCCGAGTGTTTTGTAATACCTGAAGATGTACAGTACACTGCTGTACTATAATCATGTGGGTAGCCTACTTGGAGAGCGTGGCAGACTTATAAAAGGTCTGTCCTATACAAGGTATTAGGAAAAGGGACAATAACTCTGGATCGGAAGGTCCGATGCACATCCGCGATATTTAAATCATTTACATATGTCAATGAATCGGGCACAAACTGCGACCTTTATAGGGTCCATAATCTTGGTATATGCTCGAGGGACATTGTAATTAAGGCATGTAGAATGTATGTCATACATTATCACTGAAACAAGTAATTTATCACTGAAACAAGTAATTTAAAGGAGCTAAATCGTTAATATTTGAGACCTAGAAATTGTCACAAATGGGTCGCAACGCATATAATAATGTAATATTAATGTATACAAACTGATTTACATTCAATCGTGTTCGTTTGTACTCGAATTTCAAATTAGTTATGTTCGGCGAAATACGCCAGAAGTTTCAATCGAGTGGTTATTTCGAGTGTCTGGTTATTCCAGTCTACATATGCCGTTCCTCGAGTCTCTTACTAGAACTGGGACTGAAGCGCATTATGGTACACGATTCGTGTACCAATGGTAAAATGTTTATTTTGTTTTAAATATTGGATATCAAAAGCCTGTCTTTTCCCGGTAAAATGACAACATCAGTGTTGATTTAAATTGACAAATAATTCGTGTTTTGAATGCCGAAGATTTTGGACGATATTGAGTTAGAGACTTAGCTACTTTAAATTGTAGTAATTCTAGGTTATGGCGTTATCTTAAATACACACTTGTCATTGTGCATGATAATATTATAATCAAAAATACAAATTATAGAACACCAAATCATATAACCAACATGCAACATGCTTTGTTTTCTAGCCAATGGCCGTCTGATCACTTGAGTTAAATATGGGCAATACCTTTCATCTTACCCGCCTTCGTTTCAGTCTTTGGTTGTAGAAAAGTATGACATTAAACCTAATTTCAACATTTCTTCTCCTTTGGAAGATCAGAACACTGATGCATGGCGTACACCGGTCTTATCAGCATGGTTGTCACATAAGAGTAGGTCGTTTAACCTCATTTTATTTCATCTCATTCACAGGTTGTGCCCATAACTCAGAAACCGGAAGCGGTGAGCCTATGCCATCTAGCATTTGTTACAACTCGATCCGAGCTACCTCTATAGAGCATATTTCAGCCCCGGGACAGTCCTAGTGTAGCCGTCAACCCAGAATAGACATACAAACAGACACATATACACGACAGTCATACATATCAGCATATATAATAACGTGTGATCACAGGTTCTACCATTGAGTCCAGTGGCGTAGGTTCCATTCCCCGCTTCTACGTGACAAGGAGTAGGGTCATCTGTCCAACCTCGTGGGTTTTCTCCGGGTCCTCCGGTTTCCTCCCTTTGTGCTAGCAAAATGAAATGTTAGTCCTAGTATGTGTTGAGTGGTCGTTAAACCCCAACTCTCTCCCTCTCTCTCTCTCTCACTCATCTCTCTCTCTCTTCAACAAATGAATGTTCGCTTATTACAAACAGACACATATACACGACAGTCATACATATCAGCATATATAATAACGTGTGATCACAGGTTCTACCATTGAGTCCAGTGGCGTAGGTTCCATTCACCGCTTCTACGTGACAAGGAGTAGGGTCATCTGTCCAACCTCGTGGGTTTTCTCCGGGTCCTCCGGTTTCCTCCCTTTGTGCTAGCAAAATGAAATGTTAGTCCTAGTATGTGTTGAGTGGTCGTTAAACCCCAACTCTCTCTCTCTCTCTCTCACTCATCTCTCTCTCTCTTCAACAAATGAATGTTCGCTTATTTTCAAGCAAATGAATGTTCGACCAGTTGATTTACTTAAGGGGAATACCCAAAATGTTCACAACACAATTGAAGGGAAACAATAAAAATTTAATGTGGTTGATTTGATTAATAATTTATAATTTAAGGGAATAATCAAGCATACTCAGTTTTACTTTGTAGAAATGGATCAACGAGATTAAGATAAAACATATTACATAAAGGCGAAAGTTAAGACGGTTGATTGGAGCTTAAAGTTTGTATACATAAATATGTTATACTGTAGAATCTGTCCATCACACATACACCAGGTCGTACACACAGCGGTGTAGTGTTAACGAAACGTGTGGAAGTTGGTGCCTCTAACGTTCATGTGATGCATATACATAGCTTTATTTATTTATGTATTTTAGTGATGAGATAATAACGACCATTTGATATAAATCAACAGCCAGACAAGATGGATGTAGAGAGGTTCGTATATTAAATAGACCGGGATTCAGGATACGTCTACTACCCACACCCGCCCATGTAACTGGGGTGAGGTATAGTTAGTCTATTGTAGATACTGGGAACAACAGAATTATCCGGGGTGGGATATATATAGTCTATTGTAGATACGGGGAACAACAGAGTTATCTGGGGTGGGATCGGGCCCGTAGCCAGCTCAAAATTTGGGGGGAGGGGGCTACAGAATGTCTTGCAGGGGCTGAGGATGTGGGCGGCTAAGAACACTTCTAAGAAAGCATTATTTTTGGCGAAATATTTGGGGAGGGGGGCTAATTCGACTTTTTTTTGCGGGGGGGGGGGGCTCCCCCCCCCCCCCGTGGATACGGGCCTGGGTGGGATATATATAGTCTATTGTAGATACGGGGAACAACAGGTTTATCTGGGTGGGATATATATAGTCTATTGTAGATGCGGTGAACAACAGGGTTATCTGTTGTGGGATATAATCTATTGCACAGTTTGGTATACATGTAGTTAGTCTATTGTAGATACGGTGAACATCAAGTTTATCTGGGTTGGCATATATATATATATAGTCTATTGTAAGGTGAGGTAGAGTTAGCTGGGGTAAGGAATAGCTAAACTGTTGTAGATACGGGGAACATTGGCGTTAACTAAAAACACCCCAACTAAACGGTATAAATAATTCATGTTTATCTATTTTTAAATTAGAATTGTTTTATAATAAATGCATGTCATTAAATCGGGAATCATTCATTCCAACTTAAAGTTTTTACATTGATATTATAAAATTAAAACAGTATGTTTAATATTTTTAGGGAAATGAAGTCAAAACTACTCAGTGCTAAGAAAGCCGGAAAGATAGAAGAAATAGTAGAAACATTGTCATTACAAGACAAGGAGCAAGCTTTAATTGTAGCTGCTGAATGCGGGTTCACAGAAGTTGTAAAATATCTAATAGACCAGGGTATTATTTTCCATGATGCTGATAGTTGTCAGAAGAACATGCTGCACATACTTTTATCTAGTTTTAGATCATTAAACGAACCTGGTTTATTACAGTATGTAGTTAAAATAGTTAATAATGGTGTAGATGTCAACCAGTTGAATAAAAATAAAGATACACCCATATCTATAGCTGCCGAAAAAGGATTGTATGACGTTGTGAGATATTTGTTAGAACAAGGAGCTGATGTGCATTATGGCAATAGCTATCAGGACAACTTTTTACACAGGTTGTTTTATTATTATGACAGATCTTTCATTTTTGGTAGATGTGATTTGTTACAATGTGTGATTAGGTTAATTGATGCTGGCGTAGACGTCAACCAGTTGAATAAGGATAAAGTGACACCCATAGTTATAGCTGCTTGGAGAGGATTGTATGATGTTTTGGTTTATATGTTAGAACATGGTGGTAATAAACATTGTGTTGATAGCCACCAGAACAATCTGCTGTACATACTTTTATCTAAATTCGAGGACTGGTTTGACAATAAAAATGATTTGTTACGATGTGTAATTAAATTAGTAGATGCTGGTGTAGACGTCAACCAGTTGAATGGCGATGAAGATACACCTATTCTTATGGCTTCTAGAAAAGGGTTATGTGACATTGTAATATATCTGTTAGAACATGAAGTTGATGTACATTGTGTTGACAGTCATCAGAACAATATGATGCACTTACTTGTATATAGCGAGAGAGAGAGAGAAATGGGGTTTAACGTCGTCAAAATACAAACAGGTCATTTCGGGACTAATGTATATAACTATGCCAGTGATGACAATACAGGTAGACGTGATTTGTTATTAAAATGTGTTGTTAAATTAGTCGATGCTGGTGTAGACGTCAACCAGTCGAATAAGGATAAAGAGACACCTATAGTTATAGCTGCTAAAGCAGGGTTGTGTGATGTTGTAATGTGCTTGTTGGAACAAGGTGTTGAATTACATTCTGTTGATAGCCCCCAAAATAACCTAATGATCTTACTTTTAAAAAGCTATAGCAGGTATTACCCACATCCCAATAAAGGAAGACGTGATTTGTTACCATGTGTAGTTAAATTAATGGATGCTGGTGTAGACGTCAACCAGGTGAATGAAGATATAGTTACACCTATTTATATAGCTACTATAGAAGGCTCGTATGAACCTGGTGTGGACGCCAATCTGCGGCATGAAGGTAAAGATACACCTATATTTATAGCTGCTAGGAAAGGGTTGTATGAAGTTGTGATATATCTATTAGAACATGGAGGAGTTGATGTAAAGTATGTTGATAGCCACCAAGATAACCTGATACACACACTTTTTTATTACTATGACAGCCATTACACTATATGTAGTCGTGATTTGTTTTTACAATGTGTGGTTAGATTAGTTGATGCTGGCGTAGATGTTAACGAGCCGAATAAATATAAAGATACGCCTATATCTATAGTCGCTAGAAAAGGGTTGTATGAAGTTGTGTTATATCTGTTATACCATGGTGTTGATGTACATTATGTTGATAGTCATCAGAAAAACCTGATCCATATACTTTTAGACAGCTACCATAGATATGACGATACAATAGGAAGACATGCTTTTTTATTACCATGTATAGTTAAATTAGTAGATGATGGTGTAGACGTCAACCAGCCCAACGGAGATAAAGAGACGCCTATATTCATAGCTGCGAGAGAAGGATTGTCAGACATTGTGATATATCTGTTACAAAACGGAGTTGATGTACATTACGTTGATGATTTTAAACTAAACATTCTTCACTATATGTTATCGGGTATGTATTCCAGTGTGCAAGATGAAGAGAAGACTATATCACTCGTTAATACTTTAATAAACATGGGGTCACACGTTAATCAACCTGACCATAAGGGTAATACCCCATTGTTCTATGTGGGTAGATACAACCATTCTGACGACAACACCCATTTTAAGCGTGGTAAAGCGTACGAAATACAATCAAAATTAGAAACAGGACTAGACATGCAAGCTCAATTGATTAACATTTTATTAGAAGCCGGTTGTAATGCGAACCATCAAAACGAAGACGAGCGAACAGCATTAATGCACCATATAAAACACCAAGCTGATATCAGTATATTGAAATTATTAATTCCATATTCTGATCTAAGTTTAACTGATAATACTGGTAATACAGCAATTAGTTGTTGTGTCCAATATCACATGTTCAATTCGACAATAGTCTTTAAACTTTTAGTAGATTCAGGTTCAGATCTGATGTCACGTAGCAACGGGGTTAAGTTATTCCATGATATTTTAAAATGTAAGAGGTTATGGTTGTTCAGTAATTACATTAGGCTAAAGTTGATTGTTAATGGTGTTACGGCTGAAGGAGAAAATATGCTGCATCTTTTAGCTCGTGTTAACTATGATTATTCTCCTAACAAGTTTAACTGGTTGTTAAATAACGAGCTAGACATCAACCATCCCTGTTTTAAACCCAACGCACCTACTATGATAGCTGCCTTTTTATTAAACAGTAAATATTTAGAACTGTTGACACGACATCCCAGACTGGATATCAATGCACAGAATAACAAGGGTCACACAGCTTTACATCTTTGTATCATTGGATTTACGATGTTTAAAGATGGCTTGAACTCGAGACAGTCAAATGATGTTGTTACGAATTATTGTAGACAGATATATCCAATATACATTGCCTGTATTGATACTCTACTTGGTGTTGATGGAATAGATGTAAATATTAAAGATCATAGAGGTAGAACTAGTCTAATGATGGCTGCTATGAAAAATGACAGAGTTCTTACGCGGAAACTACTCCAGACTGGTGCCATTGTTTCATTATTAGACTATTCAGGAAGATCTGCTCTACAGTATCTGGATATTTATCAGAGTGTTTTTGATTTGACTTGTTTTAAATTACTTCTATCTAATGGTAATACTGGTCTTCTCAATTTACCCTGTATTGATGGTAACACGATTATTCAAACAGCCCTGTGTTTTCCCTTCTTCTGGGAACCATGTCGTGTCGTTCGTTTTATTAGATATTTAGTTGCTGAAAACTGTTGTGTTCAGACTCTCGTTACGTCTTCAGTTGAAAGTAGCTATAAACAAATTAATCTTACTGAACTTAGTAGTACAGATAGAGATAAACTGAGAAAGCTGTTATATGTTAGTGGCGCCAAGGGGGAGGACATTATGACAATTTTAAATTTTGATGAGGAGGGTGAAGGATCTCAAGACAACGACACAATTCGCGCACGAGGCAAAGAGCAATTCGTTAGCTTCTGCAGTAGTATATCGCTTAAGTCTCTGTGTAGAAGAAACATCAGACAGAATCTTGGGTTTGGAATAAAGGAAAAAGTTAAGGTTCTAGAATTACCTTATGAACTAAATGATTTTCTTCTACTTAACGATGTTCTCCATCCACAAGATTATGACTTAGACCATATTGATGATGGGTGTAAATATTTTGATGATGATGATGACTATGATGGTTATGATATAGATGATCGAGATGATGATTATAGTCAATATGATTACCAGTATTTCACTCTCAATACGGACCATGAATTAAGACAAAGTTTTAAAGAAAATTTTATATTTCCTAATGGTGGACATGGTGGGCTTGATGATGATGACGATGATGATAATGATGACAATGCGGATGATGATTATAGTATATATGGTTAAGGAGAGGGTGGGGTTGATGATGACGACGACGATGGCGATGACGATGATGATGGATAAGGTGACGATGATACACGTAAATATTTACGTGAATGCGTGAAAGAGTTTGGGAAATAAATTAGTACGACAAACTTTGTCGTCGGTCAGATTCTAAAGTCTGTTGGTGAGATTCTAAAGTCTGAGTGGCGACAAACTAGAGTAGTAATTGGATAATTACCTTCGCCCTAGTTTAATAATGGTAATAATAATAATGATTTCTTCAAATATTTCGCAAATTGTTATATCCTCTACTCCATTTCAAAACTACCCTGAACTAGGACAGCATTTTCTAAAAAAAACCACATTATTTCCTAATCCTGATAATTTTAAGTATGAGTATACTAAACCATATTCGAGTTAACTCTAGTATCTATTTTCTATTTGATTTATATACGCACATGTTTTTATGTGTAAATATACATTATGTTGTCATAACTTATGTCCCATGTCGTTACCTAATATTTCCAGAAACATGCTGGTGTAAATTTTTTTAAAGGACAAATGTTGACCTTATTGATTATTGTCGCATGATATTGAGAACTATGTAATAAATGACAAACCGTTCATTGAAAATGTTTTTGCATATAATATTGTTCCTTAAATCTATATACATAAAGTTCTGGAAACAGTTCGCAGGTGATATATAAATAAATAAGATGTTTAAAAAGAAAACAAACTACTTATTTAAAGCTAGCTCTTTCGGTTACATCGGAACCGCTTAAAGCATATGATAGCCTAACTATAATATAGATTAAAGGAACAATATTTTATTGACAAATTTAAACCCAAATTAAAACATTTCAAAATAATAACAATAATATGCTATTATATCTACTTCATCATTATTACATCATTGTATGTTTATTCTTCCATGACGTGTCAGGTCATTGTTATTGTATGTCTTGACATGTCATATATATTAATTATAGTACAGTGACATCCACATTGTAATAATTATGTTAGAGTAACATAATTTGTAATGATCTCACAATATACCTACCTATTCTATGGATATAGTATTCTTGTTTGTAAATTATAGTAGACTAACATAGTAATGGTTATACTTTATACCTAACGGATGTATGTAAAAATATGTTATTATATTTATCATAGTATAATAACACCTACCTTGTTATGGTGTGGGGGGTCACGTGGCTAAGTGGGTAAGACGCTGGCTCGCTAGCCTGAAGGTCGGGTTTTCGATCCCTGCATTGACCGGAAAGTTCATCTCGATTTTCCGGCGTGGTTTGCCCTTGTCAGTGATGCAGGACGGAGGGCCTGACAAGGACAGTTGTCTAGTCGTTCGGATGGGACGAAAAGCAGAGGTCCCGTTTACACATTGGAATGCACATAAAAGATCCCTTGGCAGATGGAATTCGATATAAGAGTAGGCCGTAGCGCCGCTGCCCGGGCAAAATTTCCCTCATAGCACACTGTATGGCATATGCCCGTCTTCCATTAGCCCAGGTAAGGTGCAAGAGAATAGGACGTTCAACCCCATTTCAAATACCTAATCCATGTGTATAAATATAGGGGGGCTACTGAGCGCCATAGAAATTGCATCACTTAGTTTTTCGTATAACAAAATGATCCTGTAGGACGTTAGAGGCTCAATACCACTCTTGTTGTAACTGAATAATATGTCCCAATCTTTATTCTGGTCAACAAATTGTATTATTTTACAATATTCCAGTTAATTGATGATACAAATTTCACATTAACACACCTAATTTAAAAAATTGGAAAAATTCACCTTAATGATTTGAAAAGTCTAACCCTCAGGACAAATAAAATAGGATGTAATGGATAATTTACACAACAGGTAGGGCACTTAAACATCTAGTACTTATAATAAGGCTATTATTTATTTACAGGAGCTGCCAAGCCAGCAAGAGTGTTATTGTCCCTTTAAACCCCACTTCATTTCATTTGTATATTACATCTACCTTGTAATGGTACCATTATGTATACCCAATAACATCTAACTTGTACTAGATACCCATGTATATAAGTTAAAATATACCAATATCTGTAGTTGGTTTCGCCGCATACAAATTAGGAAAGACATAAATGGTAAGCCAAATATTCCAACTGTTTCCCTCTTTGGATCGACATATTTAAGAGAGAAAGAAACGGGGTTTTAACTCGGCTAGGTAATTCTTGAGCGTACGACCCACGGATGTGGGATGGGGGGAACGTTTATCATTTTATATGGCGTATTTTTACACTCTCCCATTTTCACGTGGACGTATTATGTCGTCGCCCCTGTCCGTCCGTCCACTGTTTGTGGACATCTCCAAAAGATCTCTGTATCTGACTATAAATTTATGGATTATGCCCCCTGATTGTGTTACAAATCACGTTTTTAGCGTCTGAACACTCTAGAGGTCACAATGTTCACCTGATTTTGATGAACAAATAGATATGACGATGATGAGAAAAAAAATTATTGTAAAAATTGTTTACTAGCTAGACCAGTGCTTCTCAACCTATATGATACAATTTCCCACTTGAGAAATATTTTCTCCGCTATTCACCCCTGGCACTATAAAACATCAAATCACTAAAACTAAAAACTGAAACATGCTAATTAGGTATCGTTTCAAACACATATTTAATGAACAGATGTCATGGATTTACACATTAAATGCTCAATGGGGATGTGACGACCCTTGTTTAGTGAGCACCTTGTGCTTGGTGGTTTTTTTAACAGGGGTCTTAAACTAAGCGATCGACAATCTATCTTACCTAGCTGCCTATAGTCTATTTCCCATTGAGATTAGACTAGGTTACCCACTTCCCGAACAATCGACAGTATAGCGAGATAGGATAAGCCTCATTATACTCAGCGTCGAAATTAATTATACTAGTGCTAGTCAGTCATTTAGTTTGTGGTCGGTAACATTATGACTGATGGCTCCCGGTCAGGAGTCTGAAAACTCAATTCATGCAAATTCCCCCTGTTCACAAAAGTCAACCTTTGTGTATAATTCACCCCCAATTCCCTCTTTTTCCAAATTTCACCCCGGGGCATTTCGAATTCACCCCTGGGGGTGCACATGGACCCCGGTTCAGGGGCGGATCGGGAGCGGCCCCATTTACTGACCTAGGAGTCCGTGTGGGGGGGGGGTCCAGGGGCTCTCCCCCAGGACATTTTTAAAAAATGAACCCCAAATATGCGACTTGGTGCAATATCTGTTTATAATCTCTGTCAAATAATAGGTTTCATAAATCGATTAACCTGGGCCAAAACCACGACCTGCAAGTAATTTACAACCATCGGCCTGTGAAAATTATCATATCGTCAAATTATTAATTAACGTATTATCATTGTATCGTCAAGAGTGAAGAGAATTTAACTGGTTGAAAAATGGGACTAGTTGAGAAAATTTTGACCATTTGATTAACCAGTTAGAACTATTGAATCAGCAGGAATATTTTCATTGAAAAATGTCCCATTTTGGTTGCCGGGAGCGCTGGTAGATTCCTCCTGTTGGTACAGAGTGACGAAAATGAAAATCATAAAAGCTGCTTTTTAATTTTGGATTCTGGCGTGGCCCCACAACCAGGGTGCAGGTGACTTAATAATTAGTAAATTTGCGGTAGACAGTGTCGGGTGAATCTGATGAAATTTTCGGTTGAAATTCGTATCCACATTGCAGGATTTCGAATTCTGACCCACACCCAGCACACCCAGTCCAGAAATTCGTATCCACATTGCAGGATTTCGAATTCTGACCCACACCCAGCCCAGAAAGTCTATTATATCAGCCCATTTCAGACACCAGTGATGGCGTGGCGGCCCGCTAAAGCCACCGTCCACATACATACAATATGATCATCATAGCTCCATGGTCGGTCCAATACCCCCCTCTCCCATATAAAGTTCAGCAGAAAAAGGTTGTTTTGTTAGACGAATTGGACAAAATTATGTTTTTTCATTTTTTGTCCGACCGGCCCTTCGAGCGATCGTCCCACTGTAAATAACTTCCCGGTTGTAACGTGTCGTCGATTCATTAGATCAGTTTATATATTATTTCCACTAATACATCCCCGTAAGATATTCAAGGTAAGTAAAAACTATTCTGTTTTATTACGAATTAATATTTTTTTAATTTTGGGTTTGGTTTATCCTCATCATAGGCGTACGGGCTCGATGACGGTTAGGGGGGCAGAACCCGAAATGCCCGAAAAAATTTCGGGTTTACAGAGTGCTGTGTTGGTCTTCCTTGTGCCCCCCCCCCCCCGGGACCAAAAGAAAATTTTGGAATAATGGACGACTGCAAACACGTTCCCTATCTATTTCAGCCCGATTAAGGTGGCTGACTCGAATCCAATCAATCGTTTACAGTCCATGAAGACGGGACCGTTGGGAGAAAATTTTGAAAATTTAACTGCCGCAAACGTGTTTTCCTGCTATTCCAGCCTGTGAATACAGCAACTTCAATTTGGTCCAATAAAGCCTACCTGGCTGACCGGAATTCCAAACAACCAATCAATTGTCGTTGCGTTCGGCGGTATACCCTCTCAGAGAAAATTTTGAAAATTTAACCACCGCAAATGCGTTTTCTGCTAGACCGTGAAAACTACAAAAGTATACAATGGTTTTGTAACCTAAATCCCACTCTGAATTCCAACCATCCAATCAGACTGTTGCAGCTGCATTCACAAATAATAATCGATACCCGAAAAATGTCGTACAAAGTAAAGTGGCTCCAGGCAACATTTTTTAGTCCATAGTCAACTCGGTACAAATTCGTAGTATTCAATTAAAAGAAAAGTAAAATAAGTGTTATATTAAGACTCGATAACAAAGCAAAATTAGAAATGCCCGAAAAATTTTCGGGTTTACAGACAGCGGAACTGACCTTGTATGGACCCCTAAAGAAAATTTTGTAATATTTGACAGCCGCAAACGCGTTTTCCTGCTTTTCCAGCCCGTAATATTGTTGTTTTATTAGATTTTGGGCACTTTACTTTGACAAGTAGATGAAATATTTTTTTTCCCACTTTACCCGTCTGCCCGAAAAGTCAGCTTGCCCGAAAGATATGTGGGCAGCTGAAAAGGCTCGTACGCCTATGATCCTCATAGCACACTGTATATCGTACCCCCCATCTTCATTAGTCGACTTTGGGGAGAACAGCGGGACGTTAACCCCTAATTCATTTCCCAGTTGAGTGGATATGTGTTGACATTAAAACTATAGGCTTGTATGCATAAACTGCTTGAATATTGGTAACATTTAGGTCATATTGGAAAAGAGAAATATAGGTTTCTTTCTACCAATTATTCTATATATTTTAGACTCACATTAACAAAATAAATAGAGGTTTTCCATACTAGTTCATAGATTTTAAATCATATTGGAACACATCAATGATTTTCTGTTTACTAATCCATAGAATTTATGATCATAAATCAATATCTCTCGTTGCCAGTCTACTAATCTATAAATATTGACGCTGGTATGTAGTCGTTGGATTCCGGTATGCTGAAATGAAATGAAATGGGGTTTAACGTCCTACTCTTATGCACCTAACCTGGGCTAATGGAAGACGGGCGGTATGCTGAAACAAAACATTTAACATATATGGGTATATATTAATTATTTCCTTTCGAGTAAACCACTCTGATCCTCGGATTTATTCATTTAAAATTCTCCGTAAATTTTCTTTTATAAATAGAGCGATTTTGTAAATATGCGTATTTCGTCACCTTGCATCAAGCTATTTCACACACATTAAAAATAATATAGAAGGCATAAAAGAAGAATTGCCATAAGGAACCTACACCGTTAGCTAGCCACTCCAATTTTTGCAAATTGCCAAAATGGAATCCAAAATGGTGGAATTTAAATTTGAATAGCCCGGATGGTATAAATTGAAAACGGCAATCCAAATACAATGCATAATGACAATGTTGTCTGGTATATATGTTGTTTTTAAAATGTATCTAATAAGGTGTTCAGGCTTACTGAGTTATATTTTGGGTTCAAAACTAAATTTAAGAAAGTCAAACATCTTTATATGGTATGTCTTTGCACCGTCCTCAATTTGTTTCAATATATCTATATCTAGTTGTTAACAATTTGCGCCCTAATATTTAACAGCATATCTTTCAAAAAGAAATAATTACTTATTTATTGGATAAAACGGCAATATTTATTTCATAATTGTAAAATAGTGTATACCAATTATCATTTTATATGGCGTATTTTTATACCCCCACATTTTCATGTGGACGTATTATGCCGTCGCCCCTGTCCGTCCGTCCACAGTTTGTTTGTGGACATCTCCAAATCTCTGTATCTGACTATAAAGTTATGGATTATGCCCCCTGAGTGTGCTACAAATCACGTTTTTAGCTTCTGGGCACTCAAGAGGTCACAATGTCCATCTGATTTTGATGAACAAATAGACATGACGATGATGAAAATGACAAAAAAAGAAATTACTGTAATTTTTTTTTACTAGCTAGAAGTTCTCCTTTTGTAATAATAGGCATTAGTTTGATTTTATTGTGAAAATGGTTGCTACATATCCTATTCGGGGTTCCCTAAAATGACCACATGTCGAATGTAAATTGAAAAAACCCCAGTAATTCTCCTATCACTAAAACGCACTATTTACGAGATATCGCTACCTGAAAATTCCTTAAGACGGTTAAAACCATACAACTAAAGTAACATAAAAGCAGTTATTACTATTACGTTGACATATTTAATGTCCCCATGGTTTCAAATCACGCCTAGTTATTCTCTGGGATTTTGCTGTCGTACAATTTACATTGTGCTATAGTCCCCGGGAATTCTCGATTCAAATTAAACTGTAAATGGAATGGTGTAACGTTATAGTAAATTAGTGTATTCTCAGAGAAAAGGGGGTGTTAACATGTTCATTCAAATGACAAAATCTTTATTAAATAAATCATTTGTGAACTTTGATGTTTGGGTGTTTGGTTCATTCATACATAACAATCACATTGGCAAATAATTTGTTTGAAAGGATAAGTTTTCCACAATAATATGGGCATAGATAAGTTTAAATGTGGTTCCCAGTTGACATTAATAATATATTTGACAGATGTGGGATAGGGATAACCCCGTCTATGTTAATGAAGACGGGAACACGCCAACCCTTATTTCAATTTCCAATTGTCATGGGTTTCTTCCAATCTTTACGACTATACACTATCCCATGCCAGGTCCTCCCATGGCTATAATAATAATGTACGTTTATGATTGCGATCGCCCCATCCATATCGCACATGAGGGAACCACACTGGAAAATCCCAATAAATTTACTCGGTCATCACAAAGATCGAACATAGAACTTCAGGTGTGCTAGCCAGTGTCTTACTTATTGAACAACCACGGCTCCGACAATGATATGTGGACATCCAGGAAGACTGTAGTACGTACTAGGTAGGCCTACCTAACATTTGCTAATAAAGGGGCATTTTGAAAAAAATTAAAAAAGTAATTTTCATATAGTGCTGATCATTTCTTTGAATGGGTTCGAATCCTCGGTTGTACGTGACAAGGAGTAGGGTCGCCTGTCCAACCTCGCGGGTTTTCTCCATCGAGTGGTGGGTAGTCTGTCTTATATAAGGGTTTGGAGGTTGCTGAATTCATTTTCTACTAGAAAACACTCATTATGAATAGTCCATTGGCCGGTTGCTCAAAGCTCTGTTAACTTTTATCGATCCGTTAACATGGAGTAAACGGATCGTTAACTTTAACGGAGAAAAAGGTTGTTGCTGGAAGCCCCGTTAACTTTAACGGATAATGAAATTGACTTTCCAGCAACAGCTGGACACATGAAAGGACACATGAAAGATATCGATCCGTTAGCTAAACGGATCGTTAAAATAACTTAGTTTTGAGCAACCGGTCGGGTACATTTAAAATTGGCGATGTTTGTTCATGTAGAAAATCTTTTTAAAAGCGAACAGAACAGTCAGATTGACAGAATGTTCAGTGCTATACAAAACGGTTATTATTTAGAATTTAAATCTAGAATATTTCATTAAATACTTTAATTTTAAAAAAGGAAAGTCATCAAATTGAATTATGTATATATGTAAACTCTAGGACAATAATTATTTTATTTCTTCAAAACATTGTGTATGTGTTATTGAAAGGTGACTGTAAACCAAGGGTGAAATGTTAATTCTAATGACATGTTAATTTATTATAATCCCTTATTGTTTATAAAACTGTTATAGATAGAAAGCAACTGACCATATGGCCTGTCTGGTGAACATGGCAATATGATTAATCTATTGATTATTAATTGTTTGATTAGGGTTTCACACTGCCTAGCTTGTGTGAAACACTGTTGTTTTTGTTAAGATTCTTCTTCTTCTTCTTATTTTTTTTCCACTTGAGCATATCTCAGAAACTACTTGTCGGATCGATTCGATGTCTTTGGTTTTCCTGGAAAAGTGGCTGTGACTTAGAGATTAAATCTATTTAAAACGTTCTGCGACAATGCGAAATGTCCGAAATTGCCGAAGTTGTCGGTTTTTTTGCCGTAATATTAACAATAATCATGGGATTTTAACATTTGATACATTTTGACGTAGCCAGAGACAAGGCAGATAGACATAGCTCTTTAGATTTTTGATTTTCAACGAATCATGGGATATATTTGGCGCCAAATTTTGAAATTTTAAATTTTGACAAAAAAATTTTTTATTAATAAAATTTTTTTATGGCATTTTACCCGGGGTTAAAGGGTCATCTTATAAAAATGTGAACATTTTTTGTATTGATATTTTTTCTTGGTCGCTATTGGCTAATTCAGTTTATCGGATCTAGGTTAATTATTTATAGCCCGATCTTTATGAAACAAATTTCATTTGCTCCATGGTGCAAATTCACAATTTGTTTTATTACCGGTTCTTATATTGTACATTATTACATCAATGCTTATTTATGTCAACACTTGATGTAGCCAAGTTATTAGAAGTAATTTCATATAAATATGTGATTGTACTTGATACGCCAGTCATTTTAGGTCTATCCGACTTAATAGCATAAGGTACTAGTCGGTTATCCGCGGTCCTGTAAGTGTATGTAGATAATCTAAGTTTCCAGTATTAAAGATTTGAAGAACCATTCCAGACTTTTGTTATATTTGACATTATGGTTACTGAATTCAATATTTTATTCAAAACTGATTGTCACCCACTTAATTTGTGCATAAGCTAGAAACATCAACACATTGTTTTGTAATACTCTTCATATTTGGAGGATCAATAAAGATATATATTTTATAAAAGCATTGTATTTGTCCTATCGATTTGGTTGCACATAAACGTCGTGTACAGAAAGAACTGTTATCGGGGAATGTACGAGTTATTTTTAAATGCATTTAACTAATCAATAAGCTTTTACAAATGATTTTCCGTACAAAGGTAGACATGTTAGAGCATGTTATTATAGTACAATATCCGTATGGTAAGAAAGACACTGCTATAACATTACAATATTTATTACAGACGTATCACAGACAAAAGTTCAACACACAGTATACAGGAAGACACAAGTCCATCAAATAAACTGTCAAACGAAACGTAAGTTACTTTTATACGTCGTATTTTATTGGTTAAGATATGTTCATCACTTTTATATTGTACATTATGCAGTGACGGATTTAGTTAAAGAGAGGCTCTTGGACTATTTCACGTACAATCACCCCCTCCCCCAAACAATAAAAAAAACATAGTTATGAATGTTTACAATGACTACTGACCATGCTCATCTGACAATGAAATGAAATGGGGTTTAACGTCCTATTGTTCTGCTCCGACTGGCATACGCCATACACTGTGCTATGAGTGGAATTTTGCCCGGGCAGCGCGTATAACAAAGGCTTCTGAAAGTGGCAACAAATTATCATATACCTTGAATGGAACCAACTAGATCTTGAGGCCTTTGACTGCAGCCCGTGAAGCCTATATGTAAATCCGACAATGACAGTTATCTGTTTAATTGAACATAATCAACTGTATATTACACCCAACCGATTTTTTGCTGTTTTGTGACTTAGCCGGAAACTGTTAACGCGATATAACCTACAGTTTTAACCTTGTTTGTTTTTCAAAATCTGTGTGAATCACGTAGGTCGTAACAGGATGAACCCTATACATATTCAACGTTCTCCGACCTTCCCTCTTGCGTTAAGCCCCTTTTACATAAGGTCAAAAGTCGCTTGTGTGACCCTGACGCCACCCCCCACTACAACTTGTCAGGCCATTGAAAGAATAAAAAACGAAACAAAATATAGATCTCTGTATTTTAACCAGATTGAGTTTTTATTGGATAAAAGTCGCGTTGGCTCAGTGGGTAAGAGTTGGTTTGCTAACCTGGAAGTCCCGTGTTCGATGTCGGTGTCGAAAAGTATATTCCTTAGGATGATATGGAAACTAGCCCCCTGTAACATTGGAATTCAACTCAAGACGAGGCTGTAGCGCCGCTATCCAGGCACACATTGCCTTATACCACACTGTATGACGTTTGCCTGTTTTCATTAGTAGGATGCTAAACCCCAATTCATTTCAATTTATTTATGGTTTTTGTTTTTATATTGGGCTTAAAATATTTGGGTCATCGAATCCCATCGATATTCATAATTCACCCCCCCCCCCAGCCCTAGCCTGAAACTAGATTATCTTTTAAAGTTTTTTGAAAGAAATGGGGTCGTAAGAGGATGAAGCCCAGAGATTAGATTGTGGGTTGGTCAAGTCCTACTTTATTATATGAACTGGGCTGATGAAGACTGGCATGGGCTACCCCTAATTGCAATTGCAAGTGTGAAAGGATATTTTACGTGCACGTCAACATGATCTACCGGGGCTAACACAATATTACAAAGTGTCTTAATAGGAATTAGACTACGTGCAGAATTCTTATTTGTAGCCTACGGTGTTTTAATTGGAAACTTTCCCAAATCTATGTGATATTGCACAATATTTGAAGGTTATTACACGTCATTAATCATATCATTTTTTCTGTAGGGTGTCTGAATAGACTTCTATATATTACTATTCAAATAATGTTTAATGGTATTGCGATCAATTGAAGTTGTGCACAAAGAAATGAATAAATTATTGAACATATCGAATAGCGTATGATAGCTTAAGACAATTATCATAATTTATAAAATCTTCAGTATGTTGTTGAAGTATATAAGCCGTGCATATTAACACATGGTACAATTTTATGGATAAACAATTACTGAGTTTGATACTAAGCGACGTTTCGACGAGGATACTATCGTCTTTATCTAGCATATTAGCTTGATAACGACGAGAGTATTCTCGTCGAAACGTCGCTTAGTATCAAACTCAGTAATTGTTTATCCATAAAATTGTACCATGTGTTAATATGTTCAATTACTAAATGCCAATCAAAAAAGAGGCAGAATATGCTGCGTTTTTACATCATTAATGGCATTGAATGTAAGTTGGCTTTAAAACTAAAACAAAATGTTTAATATATTTTAGGCACCAAGAAAAACAGCAAAACATACACGGAAAGTGGCTGCTACAAGTAGAATGTTTAATAATATATTACGTACGTTAGAACTAGGCGAAGATATACATTATGTTGATTACGGTCAGAACAACCAGTTGCACAGACTTTTAAAAACCTATTTCATACATGACACACCATTTGAGCGTGATTTGTTAATACGCCGTGTAGTTGAATTAATTGATGCTGGTATAGACATCAACCATGTGAATCAATATAAAGATACACCTTTATCTATAGCTGCTAGTAAAGGATTGTATGAAGTTGTGTTGTATATGTTAAAGCGTGGTGCTGATAAACATTATATGGACGACCGACGGAACAACCTGATTCACATACTTTCAGATAGCTTTGACACGATTCACAATAGAACACGACGTTCTTGGCTAGTACAATGTGTAGTTAAATTAATCGATGCTGGTGTAGGTGTCAACCAGGTTAATGACGGTAACGAAACACCTATAGTTATTGCTGCAAGAAAAGGGTTGTATGAAGTTATCACATATCTGTTGAAGCATGGTGTTGATATAAATTATGCTGATAGGCGCCACAACAATCTCATACAATTACTTGTAGATAGCTATGACAGTTATGCCAATACAGGTGTACATGATTTGTTAAAATGTGTTGTTAGATTAGTTAAAGCTGGTGTAGACGTCAACCAGTTGAATGAAGATAAAGATACACCATTATCTATAGTTGCTCGAAAAGGATGGCGTAACGTTGTGATGTATATGTTAAAGCATGGTGGTGATACACATTATGTTGATGGTGACAAGAACAACTTGATGCACATTCTTTTATATAGCTATAGACGTAAGGTCAATACAGGTTTATATGATTTGTTAAAATGTGAAGTTAGATTAGTTAAAGCTGGTGTAGACGTCAACCAGTTGAATGAAGATAAAGATACACCATTATCTATAGCTGCTCAAAAAGGATGGAATGAACATGTGATGTATATGTTAGACCATGGTGGTGATAAACATTACGTTGATGGTGACAAGAACAACTTGATGCACATTCTTTTATATAGCTATAGCAGTGGGGTCAATACAGGTTTACGTGATTTGTTAAAATGTGTAGTTAAATTAGTCGATGCTGGTGTAGACGTCAACCAGTTGAATGAAGATAAAGATACACCTTTATCTATAGCTGCTATAAAAGGATGGTATGAAATTGTGATGTATATGTTAGAGCACGGTGGGGATAAACATTACGTTGATGGTGGTAAGGACAACCTGATGCACTTACTTGTATATAGCTATGCCGATGACAAAAGTGACAACACGGCTAGTCGAACATTGTTAAAATATATAGATAAATTGGTTGATGTTGGCGTCGACGTCAACCAAGTGAATGATATTAAAGAGACACCCATATTTCTAGCCGCTCGTAAAGGATTGTATGAAGTTGTAATATACCTGTTAAAGCATGGAGTTGATATTCATTATGTTGATAGTTTGAAACGCAACATTCTTCACCGTGTTTTATGTTATATGCATAGCTATGTGCAATTTGAAGAGAAAAATATACAGCTCGTTAATACTCTAGTAAACACAGGATTGGACATAAACCAGCCTGACAATAAAGGTAATTCCCCGTTGTTCTATGTAGGTATAAACAAACCCTTTTCCCTGAAATTAGATAGAGGACCGAATATCCGGTGTCTATTGCAATGCAAGTTGATTAGTATTTTATTAGAAGCTGGTTGTAATGTAAACCATCGAAACGAACAGGGACTAACGGCTTTAATGCACCATATAAAACACCAAGCTGACATCAGTGTATTAAAACTGTTAATTCCACATTCTGATTTAAGTTTAACTGATAATAATGGTAATACAGCAATTAGTTGTTGTGTCCAATATCACATGTTCAATTCGACAATATTCTTTAAACTTTTAGTAGATTCAGGTTCAGATCTGATGTCACGAAACAACGGAGTTAAGTTGTTCCATGATATTTCAAAGTGTAAGCGGTTTTGGTTGTTCAGTAATTACATTAGGCTACAATTGATTGTTAATGGTGTTACAGCTGAAGGAGAAAATATGCTTCATCTTTTAGCTGGTGTTAACTATGATAACGCTCAAAAAAAGTTTAACTGGTTGTTAAATAACGAGCTAGATATCAACCATCCCTGTTTTAAAGCCAACACACCTACTATGATAGCTGCCTTTTTATTAAACAGTAAATATTTAGAACTGTTGACACGTCATCCCAGACTAGAGATCAATGCACAGAATAACCAAGGTCATACAGCCCTTCATTGTTGTATTATTGGATTTACGGTGTTTAAAGATGGCTTGAACAAGAGACGGATACATGATGTTGTTAAGAATTATTGTACAAAGATATATCCAATATACATGGCATGTATTGATAGTTTACTTGGAGTTGACGGAACAGATGTAAATATTCAAGACCATAGTGGCAGAACTAGTTTAATGATGGCTGCTATGAAAAACGACAGGGTTCTTACAAGGAAACTACTTCAGGCTGGTGCCATGGTTGACATCCTAGATTATTCAGGAAGATCAGCTCTACAATATCTTAACATGTATCAGAGTGTGTTTGATTTGACTTGTTTTAAATTACTTCTGTCTAATGGTAATACTGGTCTTCTCAATTTACCCTGTATTGATGGTAACACGATTATTCAAACGGCCTTATGTTTCCCCTTCTTCTGGGAACCATGCCGTGTTGTTGGTTTTATAAGGTATTTAGTTGCTGAAAACTGTTGTCTTCAGACTCTTGTTACGTCTTCAGTTGAAAGTAGCTATAAGCAAATAGATCTGACTGAACTAAGCATTCTAGATAGAGGTAAACTGAGAAACATGTTATATCTTAGTGGTGCCGAGGGAGAGCAAATTATGACATGTTTAAATTTTGACAAGGAATATGAACAGTGTGAACTAACAGACGCTACCCACCCGCGAGGCAGAGGAAAGTTCAGTATTTTCTGCAATAATATATCTCTCAAGTCCATGAGTAGAAGAATAATCCGACAGAATCTTGGATTGGGAATACAGGAAAAAGTTAAGTGTCTAGATTTACCTGATGAACTAAATGGTTTTCTTCTACTTAACGATGTTCTCTATCCACAAGATTACGACTTAGACCATATTGATGATGGGTGTAAATATTTTGATGATGATGATGACTATGATGGTTATGATATAGATGATAGAGACGAGGATTATAGCCAGTTTAACTACCAATATTTTACTCTCAATACAGATCATGAACTAAGACAATATTTCCTAAAAACATCTATATTTCCTAATGGCGAGGTTGATGGGGATAAAGCAGGTGGTTGTTATTATTATGGTTATGGTGATGATATTGCTGATGGTGTTACTGATGATGATGAAGACGACGACGAAGACGATGATGATCAACACTAAACCAGTCCGATTGTTTATTTGCCTTATTCTTACTATCGATAAACTACAGTAGCAATTGGATAATGACCGTCACCTTAGTTATTGTAAGGCCACAATATTGAAAATAGTAATGATTTGTTCAAATATTTGATTTATATACGCACATGTTATGTGTACATGTCCTATGTTCATATGTCTGGAAACATTCTAAAGAGCGACTTGTTTTACAGACAAAATACTGTTGATTAATGTAATATATAAGATTTTAGACGGAGTCTGAAGAATTATTAAATATAGTATTAAAAAGAGACAATACCTTTATTGAAAGTTTTTATTGTATTTGTTTACTATGATATACATAATTATATACAGCTGCTTTTTTCGCGACTTTTTACGACCTTGGCAATTTCCCATTCTGAAACCACCCTAGCCCCCCTTCAATTTTATTTTCGTCGCTTCGATTATTATGGTCACATATGTAATGGAAGGGAGGGATGATTGTGTAGGGTGCTAGTTAAATCTGTAATGTAAGTGAGGGTGTCGTGTGGTCACATGTGCAATGGTAGCGAGGTGGGGTCCTGCAGGATGGACAAGTCTATAATGATAGCGAGGTGGGGTCATGTAGGATTGTCAAGTGTAGGGAGGGTAATGTAAGCACAGGAGGAAATAGCCTTTCTATCCCAACCAAACCACAAGGCATCTGTCCTTGTCAAACAGTTCGCACTGTGCTTGAATCCTGGATGTTCTTTCCGACCCATTCCGATATTCGAACCCAAACCATTATGGTTCTTTGATCCAGTGTCTTGATCGCTTGACTCTCATAGTTTGGGTGTGCGTTTCAGAGTACAATTAGGTAGAACTTATTATAACATTTCCTCTATATGTACCCACCTTCCCTACGAGTGTGTGGTAGCCGCCCGATAGGACAGTATTATGAGAATGAGACCAAATTTTTCCAGGGCGTAGATATTGATTTGGAATGGTGTTTATGTGTAAACCCATGATTTAATTTTTTTTTTTTTTGTTAATTATAAGAATAAAAAAATAATTGTTCGACACGTTATTTCATAAAGTTTTAATGCTAGTAGATATATTTCATGTCTAGGTTAAAGCAGCTATTTTAAGTCAACCTTATCAAAGTACTTGTTTATTGAAGTCCTTGTTTATTATAATTAAGCTTGTTTATTAAAATATTTTATATATATATGAATTCAAATGTTTTTTTTTTATTAAAATATTAATTTGTTTATTAAATTACTTGTTTATTAAGACATTTGTTATTATGATTAAGCGTGTTTATTAAAATATTCTTTTTTATACATAAATTAAAATGCGTGTTTATTACAATACTTGTTTATTAAAGTATTTGCATTATCGAAATGCTTGTTTTATCATTCTTTACCAAAACGCTTTTTTAAATTAAAAATTAAAAAAATTATCAATTAAATACGTGTTAATTAAAATATACTATTCAAAAAAAGTGGGGGATATTTGATTTTTAAGTGTTATTAAAGTCACCTAATGAAACTGACGAAGAAACAAATGACAAAATGAAATGAAGTTCACATTCATCGATTTATTCCAAATGATCGTTAGACTAAGTAAGGCACAGACTGACCATTATAAGGGTAAAATGATACCCGGGGTCAAATAGCAAAGTTACCACAGCATCACAACAAAGTCAGTAACGGGTAAATCCTCCTCTGTTTGCCAAACAAGCATTGATCCGACGTGGCATACTCCAAATGAGACGTCTAAGGTCATTTTGGTCCAGATTGACCCATTCCTGTTGCAACGCAGCAGCAAGTTCTTGGACATTGGCAGGACGTTGTTGACGTTGACGTAACCTCTGTCCAAGCATGTCCCAGACATGCTCGATGGGGGAGAGGTCGGGACTCAGTGCTGGCCAAGGTAATGTGATGATGTTCTGTTGTTGGAGGTAACCTGTAACGATCCTGGCCCTGTGACATCTTGAGTTGTCATCCTGGAAGATGAAACGGCGGCCATGACGTCGTGCGAACGGCACAACATGGACTGCCAAGATGTTGTCCCAGTAGTACTGGCCTGTAACACGCCCTGCAACAACATGTAAAGCCGTTCTTCCAGCAACAGTGATGCCTCCCCACACCATAACAGAACAACCCCCAAATCGATCATGTCTGATAACGTTAACGTCTTGGATGCGCTCGTTTCAACGACGCCACACTCTCCTACGTCTGTCCAAAAAATCAACAGTGAACCTTGACTCATCTGAAAACATCACATTGCTCCAGCGTCGATTATCCCAGTGTTGACGATCCCTACACCAACGACGTCTTGCCTTAATGTGATGATCTCTCAAACAAGGGATCACGCGAGGACGTCGGGCGCGAAGGTGACCCCTATGCAGTCGATTCCGAATCGTGTGTTCACTGACTCTCACACCAGTGTCTGTTTGAAGACGAGCGCTGATCTGATTTGCTGTGATGACACGATTTCTCAAGGCCAAGGTACGGATAAATCGATCCTGGGCTTGAGTTGTCGCCCTTTGTCGACCTGAGCGTGGTCTGTCCTGTACAGATTGTGTATCACGGTATCTGGACCATAGCCTGCTTATGACAGACTGAGAAACATTCATCGTCCGCGCCACAACCGCCTGTGTTGTGCCGATCTGTAGCATGCCAAGAGTACGTAACCTTTCATTTTGGGTAAGCCGACGCATATCAAAATTTGTTTTCTGGTCACTAAAACAATTAAACTGATGTTTCCACCCTGGAATTCAATGCCACAATGACTGTAACATTCAAAGTCAGAGTCGTGCAAATCTTGGGTTGGACCCCCATGATGATCCCAAGCATCACCTGCATTCCATGCGGTAGCTATTGGTGCGTTTGGGCGTCACATGTAACTGGAAATTTTTCTTCTGTTAGGTTCTATAGTGACTTTTTTCGTAGTCATTTGCATATTTTAGTATTATGCCCCCAAAATCAAATACCCCCTACTTTTTTTGAATAGTATACGATATTATGGTTAGATTTAAAATGACCCACAAACATTAACTGTTTCAATGACGTTAGATCTTAATTCCATAGAAATGGACCGGGACAGAAAAAAAAACATTTCCAAAATTGTGGGTTAATAGTAGAATATATGAGGTGTTTTTATCTTAGAACAGAGACGTATGTTGGTAGTATAGGGTTCAACAGGATTTATATAAGATGGAGCTTTGAAGACGAAGATGAGAAACTTGAACTCAATTCTTTGCTGAATTGGGAGCCAATGTAGAAATTAAATTAACTGGGCTAAAGAAGACAGACAATCAGGTAATTTTTGCCCTGACAGCGGCACTACGACCTACTCTTATATCGAATTCCAACTGTCAAGGGATCTTTTACATGAATGCCAATGTGTACACGGGACCCCGGTCGTTTGCTCCATCTGAACGACTAGACAGCTGTCCTTGTTAGACCCTCCGTCCTGCGTCATTGACAAGGGGAAACCACGCCGGAAAATCTGGATGAACTTTCTAGGCCAATACAGGGATCTAACACCCGACCTCCAGACTAGCGAGCCAGCGTCTTTCCCACTTAGCCACCGTGATTGCAATACTGAGGATATGTGTAGATATGTACTAGTTTGGTAAGGAGGCGAGCTGAAGTTTTAAAAATAATGTAGCTTGTCAATAGTCTGATAAGCCATATATAACCATGCCGACAAGGGATTATTTCATATAATTTCAATGTTTGTTTTATCTGGTTGGAGAATAACATTGATTGTTGTCTTGTATTTTCGTGCATCGTGTAAGCATATAAAAATGGGAAAAGGGATGCGGCAGGATGAACGGAAATGAAATGGGATTTAATGTCGTAATGTTTTGCTCCAACAGGGCTAATGCAAAAAGGCCTATGCCCAAGGACAATTTTACCCGCACAGTGGAGCTACAGCTTACTCTTATTTCGGATCATTATAATAGTTAACAAATAGTTAACGTGAAGAAAATATGCTAAAAATATTAGTCAAACTGCTCATCTCTAAACCGAGATATTAACGATTGAATTCTAGGCCTATCCTCGATTATCATTATTAATGTCGTTACGATAAAAAGTCCATTTTGTCATTAATTCAAACATCACGAAATGTATTCACATTCAATAAAGATCGCAGGCAAGCGAAGGCATCTGGTGTTGAATATGGCCTGGATAAGTTAATTAATGTCTAATGTACAATTTAGATAACATCTCAGGCCTAACGAAATGAAATGAAATGAAATGTTGTTTAATGGCACGTCAGCACCAACCGGGCCATATTGCGCCACACAAATGGTAAATTGAACAAGACAAATTAAAACAATATCACAGAGATGAATTCATATATGTAAATAAAAACAAATATCACAGAAAATATAATTAAAAATAAATATATTAATTCCTTTACATATATAAATATTTAAAACAAAATGTACGATAATTATATACAATTAAAATTTTGAATAAAAGTTTGTCTCTTTTAAAAATGCAAGCACCTTATCATGTAGCTCCGGTTGGGCAAATAGCTGACGTGCTGACTGTCAACGGTAATATTTAGATCTTATAAACTTGAGATGATTGCACTCAATCAAGATGTGCTTCACTGTCAAAGGAACATGACAGTGAATACATTCTGGTTGAGGCTCTCGCTTCAAAATGAAAATATGAGTTAAAAAGGTATGACCAATGCGAGAGCGACACAAAACAACCTCATCCCTCCTGCTGGTTTTATAGGAGCTTGGCCAGTCTCCTAAGAGAGGCTTAATGTGATGAAGTTTGTTTGTGTCTGCATCATTCCAAGACCGTTGCCAGCGGTCATATATAAAACATTTAATGGACGACTTACAATCGGTGTAAGGTAAAAGAAATTGTGATATGGGAAGATCTAAAGCAGGCCTAACGAAAGGCCTAAAAGGGCATAATTTATGTTTAACTCAGTATACGACGACAGATCTTTTGAGTTCATGAGCAGTTTTAGGTCTACTCGAAATGGTTCCACTACTGACGTTTTCCGTCTTGCTCAAGCCACAGTTGGATGGATCGTTCCAAGATCTTCCTTAAACAAGAGCTAAATCTGCCTATTGCAGGTTTTTTCTTTAGATCCGAAATGTTATCTAAATTATTGAGACATTTTTAACTTATCCAGCCTGTGATCTTTGGTGGATTATGATCCAATTTGCTGCACAACTTTCCTTCATAATTAATCATGAAACGGATTATCAAGCCTATGCTTTTTATCGTACCGGGGGTTGGGATGGCCAAGTGGTCTAGAGTGTCGCGCTTCGACCTCTAGCTGGCCGGTCACCTCTGGCTTGCGGCTGTGGTTTCGAGCCCTGGTGTGAGCGTATGTGGCATGGAGATAGGGGCGCCTTCTCAACCTCGTGGGTTTCCTCCGGGCACTCCGGTTTCCTCCCACTGCTAAAGACCCCTACGCGCAAGCGAATAATTGAAATAAAATGAAAACCATATGTTAGTCCCAAAATGACCTAGTTTGTGTCGAGTGGACGTTAAACCCTATTTCTCTCTCTCTCTTTTTATCGTACCGACTTAGGTAATGATGATCAGGTCTAGGCGGAAATCTCCATCGCAAAGACAAATTGTTTAGCAACTATTTTAGTGGCTTGCTCTTCGCTATTTGTTATATTATTACTAATTTCGATACAAACTACTATCAGTGGGGTGCCCAGTGACTAAGTCTTTTCAAATTGATGTAACCCCCCCCCCCCCCAACTAAGCTTGTTGCGAATTGTACATTTGAAGCTATTTTTCTTGCGTAAAGTACCAAAAAGTGTATCATTTGTTGTGGCGTACACTGGAAAAAAAAACCTGTGTTGAAACAACACAAAGTTTACAATACAGGTAAGGTGTCTTTACTTAACAATATAAACTTGTGTGCTGAAAACTGTGTGAAAATCTACATATCACTTGTATTTTAATTGGTCAAACTTGCTTTGAAATTAAAATTTATGAAACGTGTGTTTTAATTTATACAAACGTCTAAATGGACATTTGGAATGTTGATTCTGAAAATCATAAAACTGTGTTATACAATGCCCCCCCGACCACAAAGAAAGGGGTTTAAATCACCCTAAAACAAGCACTGGGAATACAATAGATGGGTACACAATATTCATACTTCATCCCCCTCCTCCTTAAAAAACCCCTATAAATTAAATATATCCGAATGTAATAACAACCAAACCAGGCACTTAACTTATTATTAATCATGCACTATATTGAATTAATTCAAAACACTTAAAAATGCGACAACACGGGAATATTAAAGACATTTACAATCTGTTTACAGTGTTGAAAGGTGGCATGTTTGTTCTGAGTAGATGTATTATAAACATCAGCTTTATTATGCAAACATATCCCATTCTGACACGGGGTTGTATGGCCGAATGGTTCATTCATCAATCCTCGACAGAATTTGGAACCTACATCTAGTCTCGATTGTATGACAGTGATATGTACCTACGCCCATACATTTGCGATGCGGCTTCCGGTTTACTTCAACATGAAAACTTGACGCTATTACAAAAAAACAAGAGACCATGGGCGCAGCCATGTTTCATCCGGGACTTTTAAAGTAGTTCCAAGACATCAATGGCGCAGCCATGTTTCATCCGGGACCTTTAAAGTAGTTCCACTATGGCGGAATTCGTCATACAGCCGAGACTAGATGTAGGTTCCGGAACGTTCCGGAATCTGTCAAGATTTGACGAGTGCGAATGGTTAGCATATGCTCGCTATATCATAAAGTCTGTCATTGAGTCAACTGGCGCGGTTTCCCGATTGTATAATACGTGACTAGTAGAAGGGGCGCCTGTCCAGCTTCGTAGGTTTTCTCCGGGTCCCCCGATTTCCTCCCACTGCTACAGAACCCTAGGCGCTAGCGAATTATTGGAATAAAATTAAACTTACGTTAGATCTGAAATGACCTAGTTTGTGTCGAGTGGACGTTAAATCCCATTTCTCTCTCTCCCATTATATTTTATTACTATTTTTGCTCAGGACCCTCTGTACCTCATAGTTGGCAATTACTTAAAGTTACATTATGGGAGATTTTTATAAGGATTTAGCCATTCTTGCTATAATAGTTCAAAAAAAGATGATGAAACAAGAATATATTGAAAATTTCAGTCAAATTACTTCATTATGAACATAGTTACTACCAGTGTAATGTTTGACTAGAAATGGGGTTGAATTGCATCTTCACCGATTCTTCGTATGGCCGATCGTCGATTGACAGGCCTTAACTCCACCTACATAGTCTCGATTATCAAGTAATGTTTAAACGGCATCTAGTGAAGCTTGTGTATAGCCTCGGTCATCGCTGTCTTTTATGAATAATTTCCGGAAGTATGATGACGTCAACGTCACGACGAAACCCCGCCCACAACGCTATTGTGATTAAATCACTCAACGAAATCCTGTTTAAATCCGAGCACAATCCAAGCCTTCCGTGGGTCTACGGAGTTGATTTTTGGCTTGTTGTTTAAATAAAGATCTAATTTATAATTTCTATGACATCTGAGGCCCAAAGGAAGACTGACAAAAGTCAATTTTTGCTCTCCAATAATGTATCTTTAATTGCAATGTTCTTGGTCTGAAGAAATAAAATAGTAAAAGTCAAGTTTTTTTTTTCATTATTATGCATTTGGATAAATATAATTCTCGGTGGTATGGTTTGAATAAATACAACATATCATGAGTATAACTGATTTGAAGTTTGAATTATTATTTCTGTAGGACAACTTGGCATTTACAAATAGCTACTCTTCATAAAGAAAATACACGAATAATATTCTCAATTCACCTGGATTTTATGTTAGGTTATGGTCTGTATTCGATTTCATTTTAAAGCCAATAAACTGCATGATTATATTGCTAGAATCTACTGAAATCTGAAAAATGGAACACAGTTAGTTGTTATCAACTATCACTATCTACATATGTAGATCATGTCTGGTTTTCAAAATGGCGCCCTGAAAACAACATAACACAAAAAACATTGCAATTCAGGACTAACTGGAGACGGGGTGGGGGTAGGTGGCCTTCCTCAAAATGATTAAAAACACAATCATGAACATTAGGATGATAGAATATTGATACGGTCTTACTGAAATTATTCGAAATATAGTACTGTGGTCTTTGCGACCATATTGTATCTTTGTATGTGTGATGACCCTTATGTCTACTAACAATTAATATCAAAAGTTCGATCTTGACGTATAACTTCCGGTTTTATTAAGAGTTCAAAATGACAGTGTTTTTTTTCACTTTAATAGATATTGAATGTTATTGTACTTAATAATTCATAGTGAAACTTGATTGTTGACGTGACATGCCTTGACCTGACATACCCAAACACGTCACTACTCCTTCGGAGTTCTAGTTATTATTATTTTTTGATACGCGTTTCTTGTTCATCAACGTGGTAACTACGCAAAGAGCATAGCTCTTATTGTTGGTAAATCTTATTTCTAACCAGTAATTACCATCGCTTTCTTATATATTTTATAATATGAAGGACATTATAACAGAACTGTGGAAAGTAAATTATATATAGCGTAGTATGCATATTTGACTTAACGATTAATAAAGTATGGGATAACTGAGTATTAATTAATCACAGTGAGAGCAGATTTCTTCAAGATACGGTATTGCCAGTCTATTGAATATAACTGTAAATGGTTTGTAAATAAAACAATATTCGTGTCTTGCCAGTAGATTTAATTAGATCGATCGTTGAATAACAGAAATGTTGACATTCAAGAAACCAAAACCAATGAAGACATAAATACCAACCAAGATGGAATGGAATGATATTTTAGATTTATCTGTTTTTGTTCTACGGGAAAGAGTTATTCACAGAATGGCACTATTGGATATCAAGTTCAGGAAGGTGAAATGGCCAATATACGTTTTATTGGTTGATAATATACAACCCGCAAGATGTCAAGGTTAGTTCCTTTTCTTAATCATAAAGCCTGTCATTGAGTCAACTGGCGTTGTTTCGAGTCCCCGGTTGTACGTGACAAGGAGTAGGGTCGCCTGTCCAACCTTGTGGGTTTTCTCCGGGTCCTCCGGTTTCCTCCCACTGCTATATAGATCTCTACGCGCAAGTTAATTATTGAAATAAAATTAAATCATATGTTACGTCTCGAAATGACCTAGTTTGTGTCGAGTGGACGTTAAACCCCAGTTCTCTCCCTCTCTCCTTTTCTTAAAAGTTGCATGATGGTAACTTACATGGTCAAAAATGTACAATGTTCAAATCAGTCTGGGAATCGCACAGTGAGCAAGTATTGCAAGATGTTGTAAAACTTGCTTAAGGAGCATGTGGTTTGGGGTGCCTTTTGTGGACATGTCCGTTCATGACTGCTTGTTATCCATGGAAACCTTAATGCTAAAGGATATCGTGATCAAGTGCTATAACTCTGGAAGTTCTACCCTTCATGGCAGCACATGGCCCAGACCTGGTCTTTCAACACGATAACTCCTGGGCCCCTGATTCACGAAATCTTAACTAAAGATAAAATCCAAATTTTAGTAGATACTTCAGTTTTGATTGGCTAAGCACTAAAATCAATCTAATGTTATCCAATCAAATAACTAAAATTTGGAGTTTATCTTAGTTAAAATTTCGTGAATAAGGCCCCAGACCACATACGGCCATCCTGACATTCGATACTAGGAGGATTGCATACCTCTGTACCTTCCAAAAGTTGCCCTAAGGGGATGGTATAGCTAATTATCTTGTAAACTAAAATAGCTAAATCATTTTGTCTGAATTTGTCTTTTTCAGCGAAAGTTTCCGATGACATTAGCAAAGCCTTTATTTCACTAGCTGTTCTTTGTGGTGCCCTTATTATATCATTAATAGTGGCTAAAATAGTCGATTATTGCTACGATCACTCTACATTAAGAGATGATGCCAGTGACATCAGCGAACACACAAGAAAGATAATACGAGCAAGGTTAGCTATCATGAAATTTTCAAAGAGGGCTGTAGCAACGAAACCAATGTCAAACGCCCAGAAAGCGTCGAGAGTTATACGTATCTGGTCTGCCAAATCTAAAAGAAAGGATTTACAACAAGTGACAGACTCTGTAATAACTGTCGAGGAAGTGGGCCAAGGACAAGATAATTCACAAAACAAAATATCATATATAAATGTTTCCCAGATGCTCACAAACGAAGAAACTATAAACGAAGATATTACACAATTCCCGGACGAAAGCAATGAAAAACAAACTATTAAAATAAGTGAAGAAAACAAAAGTGATATTAGCGTAAACGAAATAAAATCGTAGAACGATAAGATTATAATATTAAACTAGTATACAGTAATGACGGGTTTCACCAGTGCCAAGTTACCCTAGAACTTATATCTCTTCCGATGCCACGTTACCTTTGAACTTATGTCACTTCCGGTACCAATGAAACCGTGTAACATATTTCCGCATAACCATTGCACACGTGTTAAAAAATGGTCACAGAATCAACAAAATCCAGGAAAATGAATTGAAATGGGGTTTAACGTCCTACTGTTCTGCCAAATCCAGCAATATCGTTTCCATTTATATATTTGTTACCATGTGTTACATGTGGTCAAAAAGTGATCCTGACAAAATTTGTTACTAATTCACCGCTATGTTAGCTGATGAAACTTTCTAATGGGGAATTAAAATAAGCAATAAAATCTTTAAATGTGACCATGACGAATTTGGTTATTTCTCTATAACGGAAGAAGTAAGAATGCACACATTCAGTGGTCAAACTCTTAGCATCGGTGATGTTTTATAAACTGAGACCATGTATCATCTCGATGTACAAATATACTATCCCGCGCGTGCATTTAATAATAATAATGATATTTGTATCGCGCAACTATTCAACCCACTAGGGAATGCACTAGGCGCTAGAAATGTTCTCATTTTGCAGTGTTAATGATAGTGACGATATATAAATAACCAAGTTTTATCTTTGGATTTAAAAACTGACACAGATTCACATTGTCGGATATTTTCTGGAAGTGTATTCCAAACAATTGATGCGCAGTATCGAAAAGTTCTAGATCCGAATTTCAATGAAATTCTTGCGTGATTCTCATATTTCATCTAATTTATTATACGATTGGCGGGTTGTAAATTATTTGATATAACGTTAAGTCAACGTCAACGCCATATCGTTAATTGAATGACATGTACAAGAGGACTCACCCCCCCCCCCCCTAGTCTTTATTTGGTCTCGTATCTCTTTCAGTTGTTGGTAATAGGTTCTCTAATGTGAGTATAATGGTATATGATACAGATCCAACTGTCGGCGGTCCAACTTCTAAACTGTGTAAATTTATACCTGGAGTTTTTGGACGTACCGTGAGAACATTTGAATGTGATGAGAAAACAGTCGGCAGGTTTATCAGGATAACCAAACCAACAGAATATCTGAATATCTGTGAAGTCGAAGTGACGGGTATAAAACAGTAAATAATTAACTTTCAAAAAGAGGGTGTTCGGAGGTGAAATTTTCTAATGACATATTATGTAATATGTCAAAACGCGTATCTGATATTAAATATGAAAATTATATCACCTTTTACAATATTAAGCAACTTGTACTCGCATCATTGTTTTTGACATATGTTTGACGTACATTGCTCTTAATATATATTTGACGTACGCTGCTCTTGATAAATATTTGACGTACATTGATCTTAATGTTTCGACGTGCAGAATGGAGGGCTTGACAAGGACAGCTCGGGTAGGACGCAAAACCAAGCTCTCGTGGCAGTTTGAATTCGATATAAGAGTAAGTCATAGAGCCCCTGACCGGTCAAACGTCCTACCATTTTGCTCCTAAACTGGGCTATTGGAGACGGGCATACGCCATACAGTGTGCTACGAGGGAAATTTTGCCCAGGCTACGGCCTACTCTTATATTGAATTCCAAATGCTAAGAGATCTTTTACGTTCACGCTAATTTGTACACGGGATCTCGATTTTAAAACCCATACAGACGATTAGACAGCTGCCAGACCCTCTATCATGCATCACTGACAAGTGGAAACCACATGTTTAAATGATTACAACGGGGGAACAAATATAAAGTAATCCAATATGACCTTATTTATGTGACTTTAGAACCTAAGTCACAGATTTTTGCAGGATGCAGAAATGGAATATCTGGAAAGATCCCGTTTAAATTCCTTGGAGTCGTGGCCACCCAAAAAGATAAGTTATTATAAAAATTGGGCAGCCGAAAATAGTGATCAAATTAATGTCTTTATGCCACCCCCTCCCTTATGGACTCCAATCAACCAATTAAAAAGATGTTACATTTACAGAACTACAAGGTACTTACATCTCCAAGAACGGATCAAATAAATAATATATGCCACCCCAGATACTTTTATTTTATACTTTACCCATCTGCCAGAACATTATATAATTATTTCCTTGGGTTTTGTTCCCAACTTGTTTTCAAATATGAGTGAAGTCTGTGTCACCACAGGCCCGGGACTGTACAGCGCAGTGTGCGCTTACGGCTAGCCCCCGGATCCGTTCACTCTTTTTGAATTGTTTATGTTTGTGGTCTCTTAGTATGATGTCTTGTCTGTATATCTGTTTTTGTGTAGAATTGTGTGTGATGCAGTCTCCCTGCACTTACTATTACAGTTGATGAAACAAATAGTGATCGATGCGTCAAAAAACAAGACATTATTTTCTCAAAAATATAATATTACTCTTTTTGTTCCATTTCAACAGTCTGTCCAAAGAATTCTGATTGTCCGAGGTGGGGTGGGGTGCACCTACGGAATTCGGTTTGGGATGAAAAACATTGTTTCGATATGGTGTTCGCAGCACCACCACTCATCACAGTGTTCTCCAGGAAGAGGAGATTTACATAGGCGAACCTTTTTCTCCAATCCCATTCAGACAACCTGAATAAAACAAATCAAGCTGTTCTCAGTTCGTCAGTAAACAACTGAGGGTATAAGCACCAAAAATACTAATTCAGAAATAGCCAAAAATGTTGATGTAGCTGGTATCGTGGTCTTACTTGTGAATGTGAAATAAACATTCTAGAATAAACAAGGCTTTCAACAACAAAGGGTTGATAAGTGACGAATGTTTGCTCATGGTTTTTTATCATGTTTACATTAAACGCTACTGACAATTATTGACAATTGTTGACTGTTTGTTCCAATGTTGGTGTTTCACAAATTCAGTATAACGGGCAGCATTCAAATGAAAATTACATTAACTGTCTTAACCATCACCTATCGCTCCCATCTCCATTTTTACAAATTGTTAAAATGGAGTTAATGGAGTTAATGAATCGTTATCTTTAACGGATTAAGTCTATTGCTGGAAGCCTCGTTAACTTTAACTTGTTGTTGACTTGTCGTTATACCTTAACGGAGGTGTTGGGCCACGTTATCAGTTTGCAAAAAGTCATAGATTCTACGAATCAAACCATTTTTTTCAATATGGCGGAAACCGGCATACAGCTGAGGCTTGATTCGTAGAAGCGGCAAGAAGTATGCCGAGTGAATCAAAACCCACAAACGTTGACTCTACCGACGGATTTACAAAACAGTTCGGACTATAGCATGCGAATCATTTACCTGGTTCTACATAAACTTTGTATTTATGGTGTATAAATAGTTGTGTGGTAAAGTATGTTAGTGTCACTTTGTATACAGTTGCACACCGAGTACATGATAGACTGATTTTTTCAATTGGTTTGCGTGACCCCCCCACACACACACACAAACAAACATATTGCTTCAATTTTGCTATTTGGAGGCATTTTGACGCATGAAGATCTAAGTCACCTTCTCCATGAATCTGGTAGCAAATTGTATAAACTTTCCGTGGAGAAATCGATTTCAGTCATATGGAATCGGGGCCCGGTCGCGAACAATCTTAAAGATTTGACTGACAGTTGAAATGAATGAAATGGGCTTTAACGGCATATTCTGAAAAGTTGTACAGGTAAGAATGGTTTGTAATAAGAAATTATTATACGCCCACATTTTTATGTGGACCTATATTGTCGTCTCCCCCGTCCGTCCACAATTGTTTGTGAACAGTCTTGTATAGATCACAATTTTTTTCAGATTTCAATGAAACTTCAAATAAAGGTTTATCACCCTACGACCTCGGTTCCTTTCGATATTGGCATGCATCGGACTGTAACTTCATTGGTTATGGCCCCCGATTGTACGAAAAATCAGGTTTTTAGCTTGTGAACAGTGTAGAGGTCACAATTTTAAACCGATTTGGATGAAACTTGAAATGCATCATTATAACACAAAGATCTTGGTTCCTTTCGATATTTACGCCCAGGGGATCGCAACTTCCTGAATTATGACCCCTGATTGTCCGAAAAATCACCCTTTTTAGCTTGTGGTCCCTCTGGAGGTCAAAATTGTTATCCGATTTAAAAAAAACAACTTTTGATTATATTACCGTTACATGGTTATGGAGGTTGAGTTCGAATATCTTGACAGGCAAAATGGCCGTCGTGTGTACGCGAATAGTGTGAAAATATGTTATATGAAGTTTGTGGACCCTATTGAGGTCACAATTTTGAACCGATTTTGATGAAACTTGAAATACATGTTTATGACATAAAGCTCTTGGTTCCTTTCGTAACTTCCTGAATTATGGCCCTGTGGTCCCTGTGGAAGTCACAATTATCACCTGATTTAAGAAAAAACGTTTGATTACATCACCGTTACAGGGTAATCTAGGTTGATGTTTTAATTTCGTGAAAATCGGAACAAAATTGACAAACAAAATGGCTGCTGTTGGTACGCGAATGGTGTAAAAATACGGTATATCAAGATTGTGGATCCTATAAAGGTCACAATTTTAATTCGACTTGAATGAAACTTGAAATACATTTTTATAACCTAAAGATCTTTGTTCCTTTTGATATTTGCGCATATCGGATTGTAACTTCCTGAATTATGTCCTGTTATTATACGAAAAATCGCCTTTTTATCTTGAGGTCACAATTATTACCATTTGATTATATCACCGTTACTGTGTAATGAATTTTCGGTTTGAATTTCATGAGGTCACAATTTTAATTCTATTTTGATCAAACTTGAAATTCGTGTTCATTACTCAAAGATCTTGGTTTCTGTCGATATTTGCACATATCTTATCGTAACTTCCTGAATTATGGCCCCCGATTGTACGAAAAATCGCCATAATATTAAATGTTTCATATCCAGTGGAGGGGAGAGCTAAATCCATCATATTAAAGGTTTCGTATACTTAACGTTAGCATGGAATAGAACTTTATAAAAGTTGATTGTCCGGACGATTTAGCTGCTGTGTGGGCGTATGTTTCGTTGCCTGGCACCTATTTTTTAAAAGTTGTAATTAACCCCACTAGTTGTTTGTTCGCGTCAAGCATCCTCATCCATCGGGTTTTAAAGTTTGTGTTTTTGATTTATACATTTACTAAACCAAACACAAATGTACCTCTACAAACGTGTACGTTTATCCTAGATAGTATCATGTTCCTTAAGCAACGTCCGCGAGTTTTACAACATCTAACCGTTGCTTGAATACTCAGCAATTCCAGAACTGTGTGCTTGTTGTTTTTACAAGTGACTAATTAGCATTGGTTAATCAGAGTTCGTGGTACATAACACACTATAAACAAACAGGGTTTTTTAAATTGAGAAACTCGTGGAAAAACAGCAACCGTGACATTGATCGATCTTTGAAATTTGCTACTCGATTGTCACATGTAGGCATTTTAGCTGAAAGCACGAGACTTGGTACTCACGACGACCGATGAATCTGATAGGTTCCCAAGCTGGGCCTGTGCCAATCGAACTTAATGGCGACATATGCAGGGTATTACGTGAAGGGCTCGATAAGATGTATAAGGCGAGATCAGTCTTCTATTGAAGATGAGATAAGTGTGCACTTGAACAGGTGTTAATTTAATTCGGGTGCTATTTTCGGCATTTTTTTTCCTGACACATGTGTGTCAAAACTAATCGCGTTTGTAAAGAGAGAGAGAGAGAGGCAGAGACCGAGAGAGACAGAGAGGGATAGACACACAATCTAGGTCATTTCGTGATAAACATATGACTTTTAATTTTTATTTCAATAATTCGCATGCGCGTAGGGGTCTTAAAGAGTGTGAGGAAACCGGAGAATTCGGAGACAACTCACGAGGCTGGACAGGTGACCCTACTTCTTGCCACGTACAACCGGGGATTCGAAACGATGCCAGTTGACTCAATGAAAGGCTTTATGATGCAGCGCGCACGTGGCGTTTGTAAAAATATCCGATCAACACAGCTCATCATATTAATCGCATTATTTTTACCACTTGACAGATTCCGGAACCTACATCGAGTCCCGGCTGTATGACAGTAAGTGATATTTACCTAGGCCCATACATTTGCGATGCAGCTACCTGTTTACTTTAACAGGAAAACTTGACGCTATTACAAACAAACACGACACCATGGGCGCAGCCATGTTACATCCGGGACCTTTTAAAGTATTTCCAATATGGCGGAATTTGTCATACAGCCGACACTAGATGTAGGTTCCGGAATTTGGTGAGGGTTGCCGAGCGAGGCCGTACTTGCTACGTACGTGTCCGTTATCTGGTTTTATTGACTCGCTATTGATTAACTTTTTACTTTTTTATCTTTGAACAAATAATTGTTACTTTTGTTTGACTTTCAATGGAATTCATTGCCGGGTTCACCATTATGCACATCTCAATTAATGACGCATTTCCACGATGCTAAGTGTTCGCGACAGCAAACAATGTATCTTGACAAGCTATTGAATGATTCCCCTTGGGAAGCATTTGTTTTGAAAGAGATTATTTGGGTTCACAACACATTAAACCACAATATGCTAGTCAGGTTAGAAGAAAAACAAATGTTAAAAAATGTATTTTCCTGAATGACTATTAAAGTAGCTAAGTCTCTAACTCAATATCATCAACAGGCTTGGGCATTGCAAACACGAATTGTCAGTCAATTGTAAATCATCATTGATATTGTTATTCTGCTGTAACACGATATATGAGCTTCTCATATCCAATATTAAAGACAAAATGAGAATTTTAAAATGGGCACGTGTCAAAATGCTTTCGAGCGCCATTTGTAATGACACAACTCAATGAACGAGTCTAAGCATATTTCACAGGAGAATACTACCGCCAAAACCTGTCATTCAATTTGGACTTTTCGCGTATTTCGGCAAACGTAACTGATTAGATAATACAATAAAAAGAGATACGATTGAATGTAAATCAGTTTATATACATTTATATTACATTCGTATATACGTTGCTACCCATTTATGTCCATTTAACTCTGGTGCCATATGATAGGGATGTAGCTCCTTTAAGCAACGTTTCACCAAAGAACCCTTGTAAACAAGTGGAATTGTTATAATAAACCTAAAACTGTATAAACATGGCAACAATCACTGTGTTTCTTGAAATTAAAAGAATATTTTTTTTCTGCTATCTGTTTTTATTGGCTAGCCATTCTTTCCACAAATACTACTTTTGTTGCTTCTTCATTTGTATATGTCTAATTGTTACATTCATTAGATTTTCAATTGAACGCATAATCGAGTTCGCCATTATAGAGATTTCAATTCATCAGACACTTCCTCGATGTTACGTGCATACATCAATGCAACTTAGAAACAAATACCATGTTTCCTTTTGCTAATTCTCTTGAAAAAAAAAGAAGAAATTTGTTGTTTTTTATTAAAAAAAAAAAGTAGCATTATTTTTAAATTTTCTTTCGATTTCCATTGAAATATATTTTTGTCATTCTCAACATAAAAACTCATAGTTAAAGATGCAGTTCCCGGACAGTTGCGATAAACATAATCACAACAAAGAAAATATATCGAAACTGACGGAGAAAAACTATATTTTTACCATAAACGTGCTATCGTCTCGACAATTCCACGGACGGGTGTGGGCAAAAAATATTCAAGGGCCATAAATCAGTAGGCGTCTTTGTATCATGACCTTAAAAGCTGTTCTGTCGGATATTAACCTCAGCCTCTAGATTTTGTTTTATCAGTGTATTGTATTAAAATAATGCGCCAACTGTTCCGTTGTTTGCGTAGCTTACGTCACGGCCTTAATGCGTATTATCTTCTGATCTCATGTCATCAGAAGCTCACTCTAATGATCTTTAATATATCATGGTTTCCATTTGTAAGTGGTACTGGTTGGATGATCTGGTAAGGACAGTGTCTAGTCAATCAAATGTCTTGCTCGAGTAGGCCGCAGCGCCACTGTCCAGACATAATATCCTTCATATGATACTTTTCAGGGGTGGATCCAGAGGGGGGGGGGGTATCATATGAAGACGGAAATGCGCCATACAGTATACTATGGATAGACTCGGCAAACCTCGACAGATTCCGGAACCTACAACTAGTCTCGGCAGTATGTGGTATGTACCTCCGCCCATACATTTGCGATGTGGCTACCGGTTTACTTCAACAGGAACACTTGCCTCTATTACAAACAAACAAGACACCATGGGCCATGTTTCATCCGAGACCATTAAAGTAGTTCCAATATGGCGGAAAGCGTCATACGGTCGAGACTAGGGGCCAATTCGATTATGCAGTCCGGACTCTCCACGTTCTCCAATCCGGATTGTCCGCGTTTATGGTGTAATCGAGTACAGGTGGAGAACCAAAATGGCGACTGTAACTCTAGTTTTGATTCTAGAGAATCTCCTGGATCCATCAAATTGCCAGCGAGAGCACGTCAAAAGAAGACAACGTATTGCTTTATTGTCAACATTGTAAGTCGGTTAAATTAATCATTTGGGGGTATAATAAATATCTGGATCTCCGGTTATGGGCTGTATTTTGAAGATAGGTAAAAAAATAAATTCAAAATCAAATTTAGTTTATGCCTGATTTTGAGACAGACAACTGATTTTAGCTGAAATGCAGCGATTTGACGTGAGGCGAGGCAAAATTCTATCGACAAATAAGATTACAAAGCGATTGAGGCGACTGTAGGGTGAGATTATCGTCAGAAAACAACGAAACTGATTCATATTTGTAAAATATTTGTAAAATTTGGAAGGAAATTTCTTACCTTGCCACCATCTTGTTACGTCACTCTCCGGTCGAAAAATTGGAGAGGTTGGACGATCCGAACTCTCCAAAAATGGTCACGTGACCAATAAACGAATGGAAATGGAGAGTCCGGACTGTCCGCACTGCATAATCGAATTGGCCCTAGATGTAGGTTCCGGAATCTGTCGAAGTTTGCCGAGTGCTATAAATATTGTGAGTATTACTGACTATGATCATACCATGCTCCTTTCACTGTTGAATAAAGGGCACAAGTAACATTTTCAGCAAGGGATATCCCGCCCTGCCCTGCGCAAAGTTTAATTCCTAAAACAATATTGCGAGGGAGGGATGACGTCATTACAGTTGCTACCCTTTTTTTTATTGTGATAGAATTTGTTATATTTTTCGTATGAAATATATGTATATAATGAAGCAAGAAACCACACGATTTAACTTGATATGATTTGACAATGGATAGAAAACAATATTTTATAAGGAATTTATTGAATTATTTCGCAATGAGTGTGGTATTTTATTGTGAAATTGACAATTCGTGAAATATGACTTGTTTTGAAAGGTTAAGGGAGAAAACTCCATTTCTTAATATGGTTTCAGACCAACATTAATTTCAGTTTTACGATCCCTTTGCAAGCTGGCTCGCTCCGTCTTTTTTCTCAATACTCTTATTATTATGCTTATTATTTTCCTATCCCCCACCCACAACACCCACTTCCCTAGACCTACGCATTTGTGATATCTCGTAGTCACCTGTTTGGTTGATTAGTTTTATATGTAAATATATCCTAATAAAATATATCTGTTTATGGCATACACAGCTTTTATTATAAATGAAATAAAATAGGGTATAACAGATCTATGGTGTACACCAATTGCCAAGGGATCTTTACGAGCACACTGATGTGCACACAGGACCTCGGTTTTTCACCCATCCGAAAGACTAGACAGCTGATCTGTACCACTGACAAGGAGAAATCTTGATGAACTTTTTCGGTTAATACAAGGATCGAACACGTAACCTCCAGACTTATGAGCCATAGTCTTACCCAAGTAGCCAACTTGCCCCCCCCCCCCACACACACACAAGATAGTGAAATCACAATTGAATCATAAATACACATTATCTATTAATGAATAAGTGAATATAAATTATTAGCATATGATGTGATTAATGTGAACAAGTATAATTATAAGGTAATTCACATTATGATACTTTACATAAAATGTAACATACTTTAATCACTAATTGAATATATAAATATTTTATGTGTACAACATAATATCATGCATAACGAAAACATACATTTATCAATAATTGAATATAAAGATAACCATACTATGTGAATAAGTGTATTAAACTATTTAACGTCATAATATTATACATAAAATAAACATAATATATCTTCTATGAGTTATTAGGCGACATGACACAAATATAAACTCAATGAACATAGCTGTAATAAGTATTTCGTCTCTTATATTTATACCCAGTCGCTACCGCCAACTTATTATCTTAATAATAATTTGCCTAGAAATATTTCAAAATATACATGATAAGAATTAAACATTATAATATAAACTGTGATATAAGTAATGAATCAATGACTAAAACGCATATTGAACTATTTTAAGATAGTGTTTAGAAATGGAAATATATAAGACAGCTCGTTCGGATTAAAACTCCCAAAGATTAACGTATCCACTGTTAAGCAAATAGTCAATTTAGATAAGCAATTACACTAAAATATGTACTATATCATTTTTGTAGCGAGAACTGTCAGCCAGTTATCCGAATCTTACAAAATGCAACTTTAGTACCATACTCCGCGCAGTGTTGCGTTTGATTAGAGGTAATCCTACTACACACTGCTATTATAAGTGGATATTGTTGTTTTAAATTTTGATTGGTCAGTAGTCCGTCTACCAACCAATCACTAGCTGCCCTACAAAAGCTTTATACTTAAAACGAGTGCCAATATTGGACCAAATATGTTTACATAACGTTACGTCATAGCTCACGATTTTATTATGCCTAATTTACCCGTGCATAGCAGAATGCTGCAGTAAAACCAATTGCGTGACAAACGAGGCTATCAAGTCGAATGAAATGTAAACAATACTGTTTGGAAACGAACATACTTTCACCGTTTTTAATACCTTAAATCACTGTCCAAAGTTTTAGGGAGGACCCAGATTAAACGAAGGACTGTCATGTTGCTGTACTTAAGGGATAGCTTTCATTGAACGGAAAGAAAAGACACACTCCCGCACAAGTTCAACAAACAGACGCTATTCCAGCAATGGCAAGTACAAGACAGCGTATATTATAGAATTAGAAACTCTGTACAATAAACATTGGCAGTAATGAAAAAGCAACTATCTAAATTTATCCTCAATTTTAAATACTTTGTTGAAGTACATCAAGATTTGTTAGATTTAAACGTAATTTTATTAATTTGTTCATTGCATTATTTGTTTACTATTATTATGTTCAATATTCTGTAAATATCTTCATTATTGAAGGATCAATGAGAGAGCGAACCCTAAGTCAAGTATTTTACTGTTCGGTTTTTAGGAATAACGAGACCTTGAATATTTTCTCGTATTCGTATAGGTATTTGTGACCTGGAAACTTCTTTATTGCCATTGGACCACAATTCTGTGTAGGACAGGTGAAAAATGACGTAATTGAATTTGTGGAGCAATTGTTTAGACCATTAAACCACCATCCACCAGCATATTCGAGAGCACAGCTTCTGTTGTCATCACCGTCGTTATCCCGGTCATAAGTGCTGAAAGATGATCCATTTAATCCATTTAATGTGTCGCCAAGAATATTGGCAGTACGGATGATATACGAGGAATATGTAATTGTGTAATGTGTTGATCGGTTACCAACTTTGAAATCTGTGTATTCTGCTTCGAAACCCCACACAGCATCAGCATTGTACTGCATATTAACCCAGAATACCAAGACCTGATGAGGGGTATGTTTGGTGATTTGATGCAAGGTCTCAAGTCCAATCCAAACACGATATTCATCCTCCATGAATCCGTTAACGTATTCATCCCATGTTCTGTTGAAACTGAATGGGTGGTCTTTGTAGTGACGCATGACGGCGACATAATTGTAAGAACAATAAACTGGTATAGGTGGCTCATCAGGTGCCGGTTGAATCATGACTTTGTTTACAACCCGTAGACCACTATCATACAACTCCTGGCAACCTATATTGAAAGGGAAAGAGATTGATACAACAAGGAAACAGGTCAATCTAATAACACCCCCCCCCCCTCCTCTTATTTAGAGAAAACTAAAATAGTTCACTTCACCTACGTGGTAGAAAGTCAATCAACTATTTCAATGATTAAATGAAGTTGATCTTGGATTGACAAATCACAATCTGTGCATTGGTATTTAGTGAACCTGGACCGCTCAATTTCTAAATGGGGTAAACCACCAAAACATTGGTAAAACCAGTAATTTGCAAAGCATAGGAACCCCGAGTGCTGCCCATAAAATCCTCGTAGCTCCGACCTACACGACAACCTACACATAACGTCTTGTAACTCTAGAAATCCTGAGTTCTGGCATGAAGGCGTGCCCATAAAATACTCGTAGCTCTGATCTTCATGAAAATCTACACATGACGTCTTGTAACTCTAGAAATTCTACGGAGCCCCTTAAGTGCACGATTCCACTCTTATATATTTTTTCGTACATGATTCCACTCTTATATAATTATTTCGTTTAAACGAAATACTAATTCGTTATAACGAAATATTAATTCGTTTAAACGAAATATTAATTCGTTATAACGAAATAATTAATTCGTTATAACGAAATAATTAATTCGTTTAAACGAAATAATTAATTCGTTATAACGAAATAATTAATTCGTTATAACGAAATATTAATTCGTTATAACGAAATATTATATCGTTATAACGAAATATAATATCGTTATAACGAAATATTATTTCGTTTAAACGAATTAATATTTCGTTATAACGAATTAATTATTTCGTTATAACGAATTAATTATTTCGTTTTAACGAATTAGTTATTTCGTTTTAACGAATTAATTATTTCGTTTTAACGAATTAATTATTTCGATATAACGAATTAATATTTCGTTATAACGAATTAATATTTCGTTATAACGAATTAATATTTCGTTATAACGAATTAATTATTTCGTTAAAACGAATTAATATTTCGTTATAACGAATTAATTATTTCGTTTTAACGATTTAATTATTTCGTAATAACGAATTAATTATTTCATTATAACGAATTAATCATTTCGATTAATCGAATTAATCAATGTCGATTTAACACATCGACTAACCCCAATGCTCCAAACACCGAATTTGAAAAGAGAAATGTTAAAAAAAAAAAACAATCGTGATCTCTATCGTTATCTATACGGGATATACAGATGGTTCATTTTTATATCATTAATTCGCTTGTGCGTAATGCTATTTCGCAGGTAGACCCGGAAAGAACCCTTGAGGTTAGACAAGTGACCCTGCTCTATGTCACGTAGAAGCGGTCAATTGAAACAATGCCACTATTTTCAATGTCAGGCCTCGTGTCCCCCAACATGATCTCCATTACGAAAACCTTGTTAACCCGATAGCAGCAAATGTTTTAACATATGTTTTAGGGTATCAACCGTTTGGTTTATAAGCGTATGCAGGAGGCATGGTGGCTAAGTGGATAAGACGCTAGCGCGCTAGCCAGAAGGTCGCTGATTCGCCCAAGTGTTGGCGGAGAAAGTTCATCTGGGGTGTTCTTCGTGGTTTCCAGTTGTGAGTAATGCAGGAAGGAGGGTCTGGCAAGGGCAACTGTCTAGTCTTTTGGATGGTACAAAAAATTCGAGATCCCGTATACAGATTGGCGTGCGCAACAAAGATCCCTTGGCAGTTGCAATTTCATATAAGAGTAGGCTGTGGTGATTTTGTTTGGGTAAAATATCCCCCAAAGCACAATATTTGGCGTATGCCCATCTTCAATAGCCCCGTCAAACTCAAAGCAGAACAGTAGGACGTTTAAGTCCATTTCATAAGGGTATACACCCTATCGATTTGTTAGTGTTACGTGACTTGCCGTTCCAGCGAAATGGAAGTTGGGTGGTCTAGTGGTGCGTGTGAAACTATGAGGTCTGTCATTGGGTCAAGCGGCGTTGTTTCGGTTGACTGCATGTACGTGACAAGAAGTATGATTGCTTGTACATCCTTGTGGGTCTTCAGTTTCATCCCATTGCTAAATACCCCTACGCGAAAGCGGATTACATGTGTTAGTCCCGAAATGACCTAGTTTGTGTTTCTGTTCCAAGATTACCGACTCAAACCCACCGCAAATTGATAAAGTTTTTGTTTTTGGGGGTTTTTGTAACATCTTTTATTTTCAAATTTGGTGTTTTGAGCATTTGGGTGTACACTGGACTTCGTTTGTTCGTCCAGTCCGAACTTGACAGCTCTCCTTTTCAGGCCCTCCGTCCTGCACCACTGACAAAAACCAGATGAACTATCTTGACAGCTCTCCTTGTCAAGCCCTCCGTCCTGCATCACTGATAAAAACCAGTTGAACCTTTTCCGCCAACACCGAGAACGTACCAGCGACCTCTAAAGCTTGTGAACCCAATGGTTAATTCCTTAAAATATATGTTAAAAACTATAGGGTTCACAGGGTTTTCGTAAGGGGGATAATGTTTGGGAACTGGGTCTCTGGAGAAGTAGGTAGCGGAAACGATAGGATCCGTTTTCTCATTAACCCCAATGCTTCACACCAATATATGAAGAAAACAAAGCTGATTTGAAGTGTATCCTCACAATAGGGGGAGGAGGAACCCGGGCCATCTCTTTATGTCACCAATGCTTCATAGACTCAATATCCATCACATGATCCCCATTACGAAAACCTATGAAGAGAAAAAACTGATTTAAAGTGTATCCTCAGAATAGGGGGAGGAGGAACACGGACCATCTCTTAATGCTTCATAGAGTCCATACCAATCACATGATCCCCAGTACGAAAACAGTGTAAACATGAGGTCTGTTATTGGGTCAAGTGCCGTTATTTCAATTAACCGCCTCTACGCGACAAGCTGCGGGGTCGCTTGTCCAGTCTCGTGGGTTCTCCCCGCGCCCACTGCTACATATCCTTACGCGCAAACGAATTATTGAGATAAAAATAAACCACGTGTATATCCCGTATATCGATAACGATAGAGATCACGATTGTTAAATTTTTTGTTCAACTTCGATGTTTGGAGCATTGGGGTTAGTCGACGTGTTAAATCGACATTGATTAATTATAACGAATTAATTATTTCGTTATAACGAATTAATATTTCGTTTAAACGAATTAATACTTCGTTATAACGAATTAATATTTCGTTTAAACGAAATAATTATATAAGAGTGGAATCATGTACGAAAAAATTATATAAGAGTGGAATCGTGCACTTAAGGGGCTCCGTAAAATTCCGAGTTCTGGCATGAATACGTGCGCATAAAATCCACGAATCTCCGGCCTACATAACGTATTGTAACCCTGACCTTTTAGAATGAAAACGTGCCCATAAAGCCGTTAATACTACAACTCGAAAATCGCTTGTCATTTATTCAAATTTTAATTAAAATGGCTAAAACTTCGTGAAATACCTGGAATGGTCATCCCATTGATTTCTGTCTTGTGAGAACTAAATTCAGGTCATGCTTTATGTCCTTTCTCCTATGAAAAATCGTTATTTGTTTACATCTTACTAATTGAATCTGTCATGTTTGGCCTAGTTGTCTGGACGAGCCTAACTGGACAAAGGGTGCTTTATGTCGTTTCACCCTACTTTGATTAGCAGTTGGTTGTTTCGTACCAGTAGAATATAACTTGAATATTAAGTCGTCAACCGTCCGAGGGTTTTGTAATTTTTTTGGAAGGAGGCTGTGGAAGGAGGCTGCAAGACATACTCAAAAGTAGTTGCGATAACGTAGCTAAAAACGTTTTTGATATTCTGATGTGTTTGTTTTTAGCTGCGATTGGATGCCTGTCTTTAGTTCCAAGTGGCAAACTCGGTTTCTTTATTAATGCACGTAACATCTTAAAAATAAGATAATTTTACACTATTATATCCCTTTAAACAGAGCTATAAAGTCGCAAGGGGGTGGGATGACCTAGTGGACTAGAGTGCCGCGCTTAGACCTCTAGCTGGCCGGTCACCTCTGGCTTGCGGCTGTTGTTTCGAGCCCTGGTGTAAGCGTATGCGGCATGGCGATAGGGGCGCCTTCTCGACCTTGTGAGTTTCCTCCGGGCACTCCGGTTTCCTCCCACTGCTAAAGACCCCTACGAGCAAGCGAATTATTGAAATAAAATTAAAACCATATGACCTAGTTTGTGTTGAGTGGACGTTAAACCCCATTTCTCTCTTCTCTATAAAGTCGCAAAAAACAAAATTCGGAATCATTTTACCAGACATATTTATTCAAACTTTAAATGACCTAGTTTGTGTTGAGTGGACGTTAAACCCCATTTCTCTCTTCTCTATAAAGTCGCAAAAAACAAAATTCGGAATCATTTTACCAGACATATTTATTCAAACTTTAAATAAGGCTAACCTTTTATACTAATTTACTTATTTCTGGGAGTTCGCATGGTTATGGCATGTGCCGACTTTTCAAAATAGTTTTAATCTTTAAGTCACTCCAAATTATCCAATGAGAATTTTTGTGCGAAATAAGCAAGGTGGAAACAGAAAAAAAACCATATCAATCTGAACAAACACAATATTGTTTCACACAAGCTTCAAAGTGTGAAACCCTAACAAGTATTATTGTCGCGAAAACGACGGTCGAATTCTCCTTCACTAGACATGTGTCACATTTCTAACCGAAGGCACCAAATTTGTAAAGTACCTGACTACCCTAATGCGAAATGCATGTGCCCCATTTAACGCACGCGCATTCGTAATGTTGATGTTCTGAGAAAGTGACAATGTCTAAATATGTGAAATTTACAAGAGAATACTGGATTTTATCGGACGTCTAGTCATTTAGGCTCAGGGAAGAAATCAAAGGGACGTCAATTCCAGGTGTGTCACAAAGTTTTAGCCATTTTAATTAAAAAATGAAGGCATGGTAAGCATTTTTCGAGTTGGAGTATCACCTGGAACAGACAGTAGTACACATAAAGCCTCACATCTCTGTTCTTCTAGTTCTGGCGTGAAGACGCACGTTAAAAAATGAAATTAATTTAGGTTTAATAACGTCCTACTGTTCTGTTCCTATACTTGGCTAATGAAAACGGGCATACGCTACACTGTGTGCTATGAAGAAAATTTTGCCCAGACAGTGGCACACTAGACAGCTACCTTTTGCAAGTCCTCCGTCCTGCACCACAGACGGGGGGGGGGGGACCATGTCGGAAAATACCGATAAACATTCTTAGCCAATGCAGGGATCGAACACTCGACCTCCGAGCTAGCACATTAAACCAATTACGAGGTTTAATATAAAAGTAAAATAGTAATAAAAAAACAACGGTTAAGAAGACCATATAGAACGAACCTGATGCCAATCTGTTACAATTCCGACCTATAAAACCGACAGGGCAGTTACATCGGGTTGGTGACGTCTTGTTTCCACCATTTAAACATTCTATGTCCTGTAATTTAAATTAAAGGTACGTTCGCTAAGAACTAATATGCACATTGTAAGTCTATAGACTTGAAATGTTATTAATCAAACCTTAATTTACGTAAAAAGCCCGAGATCAACAGCTGTGTAGATCCTCGGATGGCTTGGTTACTGCCTGGATTTAAACAGTCTATTTAATAATATAATTCAGGCATTGAATAGCTAACCAAGCAAACCATTTACCGTTACCGTTAAACACCGGCATCACTATCGGAGACTGCCGATGAAAGGACTGACATTGAGAATGTTACTTGATAATCGAGAATATTTGGGCCGAGTTATCGTCTGTCAATCAAACGACCGAAAATTCTCGGAGAAAGCGCAGAGGCAGTTAATACCTATTTCTAGTCAAACAGCGATAATGTCGTTCAGAAAAAAGTAATTTGACTGATATTTTTTTTCGTCGCCTTATTATAAACTGCTATACCAAGAATGGGCAACTCTTTATTAATATCTTAACTAGTCCGGTTTCTGAAGGGGGGTCGCCACCCGAGCTGTGAATTTATGAGACCAAGTTTTTCTAGACCAGTTTTTTGTGTAGATTCCGAATCTGGGTGGTGATCAGACGTTTGAGGGGGTCTTTTCCGAGATAAAGGGAGTTCAAATGTCTACAATGGGCGTGTGTGTGGTGGGGGTGGGACGGAATGACATTTTGACATAATATATTAATGAAACATAAATTTCTAGGACTGTCCATCTTTAATACGTGTCTACGATGCCCTTGACAACTGTTTTGGTTTGTAGTGAGGTGGGGTGGAGGTAGCTGGTATAGGTGTGCGTATGTGGAGAGGGGGGGGGGGTCATTATGTAGACATAAATAATGATCATGTTATATATTAATAAAACATAATTTTATAGGACTGTCCATCTCTAAATAAGTGTTGATGATGCCCCTGGACAACTGGTTGATTTATGGGGTGGAGGAAGCAGATGTGCGTGTGTGGAGTGTAGGGGTGGGGTGGGGGTAAAATTGGCGGGAAATGAGTTCTCGTTGATTTAAATGATGATTTTCTTAGAGCTTGGTAAAAACATATTCCACTGCACATCTCTAAATATGGGTATAAGATTACCATTGTTTGGGGGGGGGATAAATGTATTTTGGGAACAGAAACCCCTTGGTTCCAAATTGATCTGAAAAATGTTTTCTTGAGTTTTTCGTTCAGTACCAATATTGTCATTTAATATATTAAATTATAATGGTACTTTCATATTTGCAGCCTGTCCCCATTTTGTTGCAACATAATTATTGCGTTTAATGTGCAGCAAGAGACTACTCTGGCAAGACGGTAATAATATTATAGAAAGTTTTGTTATTTTTCATCACAATTAAAATTTCTCCAGAAGATCTTTCTTCTAGTACAAGGTACAAACATTTTTTTTAAACCAGCAATTACGTCGCCAAAGCTCCTCATAAATTGTTAGACAGATGGGATTATCTGATTAGTATTGAAAGTGTTGAGAATATCCTAGAACCGACTACCAACCAGTAGGACACCAAAATATCTTACCTACTCCTCTTCGCATTTCAAATTAATGGAGGTGCTGAAAAATATTGTATCAGTACGAACAGAAAGCGCTAACCGTCAAATTAGTATTTTGGTGTTTTTCTTTAATTTAGTATATATATTAAAGTAGATAAAGTACAAGTACTTCTTTGTTTACGGTAGATAATGCATAAAAAATAGAAAAATACGTCCAGGTAAAAAATTCTCCACTTTACTTCATTCTGACATACATTAAATTATATAAGCTAGCTCTGCCATATACGGTTTATTAGGAGTTGGGGTAGTGGTCTAGAGTGCCGCGCTTCGACCTATAGCTAGCCGGTCACCTCTGGCTTGGGGCTGTGGTTTCGATCCCTGGTGTTAGCGTATGTGGCATGGAGATAGGGGCGCATTCTCAACCTCTTGTGTTTCCTCCCACTGCCAAGGACCCCTACGGGCAAGCGAATTATTGAAATAAAATTGAAACCATGTTAGTTCCAAAATGACCTAGGTTGTGTCGAGTGGACGTTAAACCCAATTCCTTTCCCTTATTTGGAATTTTCACTATCCATGTCTTCCCGTTCTTAATTTGAAAGATTCGCCGCTGATGATGTGTTTGCAGGTACTACACCTCCCCGCATGCATGAACATTTGGTATTTCTTGTGTGATACTAAATGCTGCCTTAATTAGATATTTTTTCAGGTTCTTTTGTTGTCTGTAGCAGACGATAAAATTGATCTGCGAGAGGATATTATTCATTTTTTCGGATCGTCTTAAAATATTCATATTTCCTCTAATGTTATTTTTAACTGACGGATGATTTGGCTTCTGAGAGATAAGTGGGAGGACGTTATCTGGCGTTTAATCATTTACCGGACGGAATTCCGTAATTTCAATATCCTTGGCTCTCTTTATTCCATCGTCAATCAAGTGATTTGAATATTGCTGTTTTAAGAGGAAATGATATAACCCTGTAAGGCGCTTATCACTAAGGTTTATGTCTTTGATAATTGTGCGTATTCTTCGAGCTAGGTTGAACGGGATACTCTTGTTTTGTGTGTGTGGGTGGCATGGGTAAAAATTTAAAAATATTAGTGTATATCCGTTTCTTTGTAGAAAATGCATGTTCCAATATTTCGACCTTGTCTGTACACTTACACGTCTTTCGCGGCTCATTTCCATGGTGAATTTAATTTTTGGGTGTGGTGTGTTTAGGTCTTCGTGGAATTGTATCAGCTCGCTTTCAGGTTTATTCCAAAGGATGAAGCAATCGTCTAAAAATCTTTTGAAATTTTGTTTGAATATATTTGTTTCTTCGCTTGAGTATTTCTCTCCGAATAGTTTGTGTGGGTACCTTTATATTCTGTGTACTTTTGGTAATCCATGAAAGTTTGAATTTTTTGGGGTGTAAACTGTGTTAAATAGTGAACCTCTTTATCTTCAGCATATTTTTTCTCTAACATTTTTTTCCCCACGAAAGTATCCTTGTTAGTTTACATCTTCTGATAATGTTCACTTTCGTTCAATAGTGAGTGAATGTTCTATATATATAAAAAAAAATATGTTGGAAAAAGAAATAAACGCATGTTTAGTGCTAAGGTTTTCAGTTCTCTCAGGTAAAAGTATATAGAAATATGAGGTTTTCTGAAAGAAAACACTAATTTCATCTTGGCGAGAGCTTCCTACCACTACTGGGATCATCGGGCTTACATGACACCATGGCGACATTATTATTGTCATGTCATAAATATTTTACAATATCAAAATTATGATGCATATAATTTAGGGTGATACTTGTAAAGAAAAGCCTACGTAGAAAACCTACTAAATGATAATACCTCCTACCGGAAGATTCGGAAGAACCCAACCGCGAGGCATGAAGCTAACTTGTGTAATACCCCCGTCAGACTGGGTCGGTGTCCTTACTTCGATGGAAAATGGTTTTAGATCGCCATAAGCTAATCGAGGTCGAAACGCCAGCTATCGTGCTGTGGTCACCAAAGTCGCCAATTTAAGTCGCGGCGTGTTCAAAACAAACGCCAAGGCTCTGCGATCGAAACTGGAAAGCTATGAGAATACGACTTTATATTTTTATCTTACCTTGTAATAATATTGTGTATCGGGTTCCTCCACCATATCAGTACAACTATCGCCGATATCATCAAACTGGTGGCATAGTTGGTTTCTTCTATCATAAGACACGGATAAACAATTACCCGCTGTTGTGGTTTTACAAGCCTTGAAACATTTTAATTTCTGATCTGTACTAAATACATTAAAAGCTTCACCTTTTGGTAAAGTTTTTTCCGTACATGTGCCTGGTATCAACCATTTGGTACCACTACATTGAGCTTGAGATAGAACGGTACATGTACCAATCGCTACAATATAAAATATAATAAAAGAACGGACCAACATTATATCAACCATTCGCCAATACACAGAAGATGGAAATATCCTATGAACGGTTTTAAGCATATTTAATATGATGGTATGGAAGGAGAATGGAGGCAAAAATTCCACTTTAAGGTTGATCAATCAAGCACATGACAATTTTTATTATTCTACTCATTCAACGATCTCTTCCAACTCTACCGGATCGTCACCTAGCTAACCTGTCGTTTGTTAATCGTCTGTTAAGTCAGTTTCCGTTAGTTAACGGATTCATTAAAGTAAACCCAAGAGAAGACTGTTTGTTCATTGGCTGAATTTTAAATTTACATGTATATAATGTACATACATATAACAACGCCATAAAAGTTAGTATAAACAAGAAACTGAAGACAGTGAGACAAAACCTGATTAAAGACAAAACGATAATTTACTACAGAAAAAACTATAGAATACTTTATTTTTTCCTTTATTCTACCCATCTATACCAGGTCTAGATTTATATATAAGACCTCAAGAACATTTTAGGTAAACTATCCCTGGGCAGTTGAAATTCGATATAAGAGTAGGCCGTAGCGCCGCTGTCCTGGCAAAATGTCAGACCAGAAGACCAGCGGGACGTTTCGTTTAATTCCATTAGCGTTCTCGTAAAGCACCCTCGGCAGTTGGAATTAAAAAACAGAAGTCGAAAACACCGCTGCCGAGGCCAAGGTTCCCTCTTGTCGTACGGTCGTCTTTGATGGCTATTTGGTAAAGATTAGTATGACTTTAAATGTCATTTGGTTTCTAATATAATGGTTCTATGGGACGACCACGTGTCTTCATATAAAGAATAGCCGTGCAATTTGTGCCGTATATTTTATTGGTATAATTAAGAATGTAGCACGATTCTGGTATAACAAACAACACTGAAGTATCGATTACTTGTTTTAACTCTATGTATATATATAAATTGTTTTCTGCTCAAATGAATCGTTAGTGATTGTACCATGGAATATTTATGAATCATTTAACTGATTTTCAAAAATAACTTCCAATTGTTATGAAGTCTTCAGATATTATATATCTTTGTGTACATGACAATAAGTTGTGATTGAGTTTCAACAATTTTCGTAATCATCTCCAGTTACCAGTTAATGTTGTTTGGTTTATGCACCGTAGAAACTTTCGTTGGTTAATTGCCATTTGTTAAAAGGCGGTGTGGTTTCAAAACCCAAGCTTGTTTGAGACAAGACGTTTGATCGCTTGCCAAGCCGCTTGATGAGTTATTTTTCCGTGGCGATATAATTAAGTAAAATTGTGCCATATCTTAGTCTTGAAATGACAAGTTGATTTCGAAAACCTTTCGAACGCGATACGGGCTACTGTTATTAGCACGTTGCTTTCAAATTGTTTAACTTCTATAACAATATTGTCGTTTTGGTCATTATGATGTCCTTGGTTTCAAATTCAAAGACAAGGCCCATAACACCCGAAGTTCACGATATACTGTCTCGGAGAAAACAAAGATTCCACAAGGGACCTCCAGGTTAGCGAGCCATCGTCTTACCCATTGCGCCTGGGTTAATCTCTCTTTACCCCAAACCTTGACCCTGGTTAACTTGTTAATTTGATGTGGTTAACTGTCTTGTCTTAAAGCTCTGTTAACGCGATAAACGGCTAATGTTTTAAACATTCTATTTTCCATTCAAATTGAGTGTGAAGCATTGGCTGGCTACATGCGATGACAAATATTATCGATATTCGGCGTTCCAGAGTTACCTCCACTATGTCGAAAACCTTGTTAACGTTATATGGCTAGGGTTTAAAAATACTGAATTTGGTGCAAGGGAAACCTTGTTAACATGATAGGGGTCATGAGATAAAGTTGAACTCAGACCCACACTCACACACCCCACCTCATGAGACGATAACCCAGATACCTGCATATAGTTTTTTGAATATTTATTTTGTAATTGTATCAATTGTTAAGTAATATTTATTTGAAAATAGTAAAAAAAAGTTAATCAATATCAAAGTGTTACTGTGTTTCATGTGGAGCAGAAATGGGCAAAAATCTTAAGTCATACTAAGTTAATGTTAGCCACTGGCCTGGACAAGGCCCGTCGTGAAGCAACACTAACAAGCCGAGACCGTGTTGGAAAATCTCGAGAGCTATGCCCGCCAATGCTGGGATTGATCAATCTCCGGTCTACCTGGATGGCGAGCTACGCCAAATGAAGAAGTGCAAGAAAAATGTTAAAACACACCTCAGTAGAACTTAGGGTAAGTCACCCTGTAATGAGTCAGATTTAGCTCTTAGATATACTACCCAAAAGAAGTTAAGGGTCAAACCCTTTTTTCTACCAGGTAATTGCCTATGCACAAATCAGATTTATATATAAAATTATTGGCGGAAATTGTGTCAATATTGGTTCACGATATCCTGACGACAAAACCTGTGTACAAAGCATAATAATGTCATTTTCAAACAAAACGATTTTGACAGTCTCCTTCGACACAATAAACTGGAGCTAAAAACAAGGCTCCATAACACTGTTTGCATCGCCCAAACGCAGTAGGGTACGACTTTTTGGAGTTGATTTTGTCCTTGCACGTGCAGTAGGCATTTCCCATGAACAGTTTTGGCATAAACAAAACAACTTCCATGTCCGGCCTGCTCTCAGTTGAAATTTCAAAATGGTCAGACGTCAGCTGAGTAAATTTGACAGAGGAAGAGTCATTGCGTGGCTTCAACAGGGTTTAACACAGAGGAATGTGGCACAGAGAATCGGCTGTAGCCAGAGTGTGATTGGGAGACTATGGCAGCGTTTCCAGATTCGATTCAGAATCGCCCACGGTCTGGTAGACCAAGATCAACGTCGTAACGTCAAGACCGGCATGTCATCCAATTGGCTTCATGTCAGCGCGTTGTTACAGCGATATGTCTGAGAGATGAACTGCGAAATGCAAGTGATGTTCAGGTATCGGACCAGACCTTAAGAAATCGTCTGCGAGCCCACAACATCCGATCTCGACGACAAGTGGTTCCACCACCTCTTCTTCAACGTCATACAACACTACGTCGTGACTGGTGCACACGTCATAGAGACTGGAGGCGGCGACGAAGGGGGCGGGTACTCTGCACTGATGAGTCCCAATTTGCATTTGGGGGGTTCTGACATGACCATGACGAAAAACGTGACGTGCAAACTTTTAGCGCTGGGAGCCCAATGGGGTCCCGTTAGGGGCATCCCAAAATTTGGGCCTTTTTTAATGATTTGGAGCGCAAACACGACAGAACAAAACCCAGTCACATGTTGTTGACCTTGACCCCACGCCCCCGTAAAGGGGCAGTTTCGATTTGGCCACTTTTTCGTGTGAACATTGCCCCACCTGTCGAGTTTGTGTTCGCGGTCATTAGAAAGATCCATGTTTCTGAACAATTTGATACTAATTTCATGTAAGTAGGATGACTAGGGGCGAAGTTATGGATATTCAAAGTTTGAAAGTCAGCCGAAAAGGTTAACTTGCACACCAAAAATCATCAAAATCTGTGATGCTAATGTCAAAATCGCCCAAATTGTGTGTACACTTGACATGGAATGCCCAATTACAATATAATGATGGAAGACTACGCGTCTATCGGCGGCTACGAGAAAGATTTGCTGATGTTAACGTCAGACAATGCCATCGCTTTAGAGGTGGTATGGTAATGGTGTGGGCTGGAATTTCGGTATATCACAGGACTAATTCTTTTCGTCGTCAAATTTGATGGGTATCAGGTACAGAGACGAAATTTTACAACCTTTTGTCATCCCAATTCTTCGTCAAATTGGAGCAGGTTCTGTTCTTCAAGATGACAATGCTAGACCGCATAGAGCACGAGTTGTTAATGATTTTTTTTCACCCAAAATCCTATTGAACGAATGGATTGGCCTGCATACTCTCCTGACTTGGCACCAATTGAGCTTGCATTGGATTAGTTGGGCCGATGTGTGAGAGATCAGGCAACCTGATAATCTTCAAGAATTGGTGCAATTTCTTCAGGCAGAGTAGCAGGCCATTCTCCAGATATTTTATTCGACGTCTGATTGACAGCATGCACGGTCGTTGTATCGACTTCTTACGAGCACGTGGTGGTTTCACTCGTTATTAGCAAAGTTGTCGAATTTGAGACAGTTTTGCTGGACCTCATTATGCTCAAAATGGCGAATTTTCATCAGATCCTAAGAATAGTTGTGTGTAAAAAGTGCATATGTTTTGCATAACAGACTCAACATTGAGACCTGTTCCCTGTGTCTAATAAAATGTCAAACAAAATTAATTGGGTGACCCTTAACTTCCTTTGAGTAGTATAAAAGAGAGAGCGGGAGAGAAATGGGGTTTAACGTCCACTCAACACAAACTAGGTCATTTCTGGACTAACGTACGGTTTTTAATTTTATTTCAATAATTCGCTTGCGCGTAGGAGTCTTTAGCAGTGGGAGGAAACACTCTCTTTATTTTAACATCCCTATGAAACTGAATATACCCCATAACATGTGCGGTAAAGCGAATAATGGATTTTAACGAATTGCGACATACATTAACAAAAACAAAACAATTGTTGATATGGAAAACAATCAATGATTTGTACACGATTCGACAAGTTTTCTCTTATCGTGATTTTAATTAATAGTTTCGCTTCACATAATCTGTTATATATAGCAATTAAAATATGTGAAATGTTTTGCCATTGTTTTGAATGATGCTGAATAATACATTATCTATGTCTAATGTGATATATACTGAATTGAAATCAATAAGTCAGTCAGGTTTATTCTTCACGACACGTGCATTTAGAGGATTCACCAGAGTGTAACATGCCCGGGATTGTGGTTACGAGGCTAAGGGACAATTTTCCAAAATTAATAAAATCTGGTTCTATTCTCCAATAATAGAATATTGGTTCTAATCTGTGTATATTAATATGCGGTGAAATGAAATAAAATGGGATTTGACGTACAACTTTTTATACGCCCACATTTTCATGTGGACGTATTATGTCGTCGCCCCTGTCCGTCCGTCCACAATTGTTTGTGGACTCTCTACAGGTCACAATTCTTATCCGATTTTGACGAATCTTGAACTATAGGTTTATCCCCAAAAGATAGAGGTCACAATTTTGAACTGATTTTGATGAAACTTGACATGCATGTTTGTAACCCAAAGATCTTGGTTCCTTTCGATATTTGCGGCTATCGGAATGTAATTTCCTGAATTATGGCCCCTGATTGTCCGAAAAATCACCCTTTTTAGCTTGTGGTCCCTCTGGAGGTCACAATTATTATCCGATTTAAACAACGTTTGATTATATCACCGTTACACCGTAAGGAAGGTTGAGTTTGAATTTCGGGAAAATCGGACCAAAATTGACAGACAAAATGGCCGCCGTTTGTACGCGAATACTGTTAAAAAATGGTATATCATGGTTGTGGACCCTGTATAGGTCACAATTTTAATTCGATATTGATGAGGAAGGTTGAGTTCTAATTTCGTGATAATCGTACCAAAATTGCCGGACGAAATGGTCGCCGTTTGTACGCGAATAGTGTAAAAATATGGTATATCATGGTTGTGAACTCTCTACAGGTCACAATTCTTATCCGATTTAGATGAAAAGTCACATTTCTAGGTTGTGTACCGTCACACCATAATCATCGTCAGCTTCGAATTTCATGAATATCAGACTGGAACTGACCAACTAAATGGCTGCTCCCAATACTGTATGAAATACAGGACTTGATGATGTAGGAAAAATCACTTTCGGTATTGCTTGTTCTCTATCCATCTCTCGAAAATGTGGGCGTATCCTGCCTGGCAGTGCCAGCCTATCTTTTACTGTACCGACTAGCCTAATAAAACCGGTGTGTCATGAGTGATATTTTGTTGTCAAAGATTCGGTTATGTATACCTAAAATGTATAACGACGGCCGATTGAAAGTTAAAATGAACTGGAGAAGGTCGTACACATTCTGCCATGACTCATTGTTGGACTTAAAATGTAACACATCCCATCTTTTGAACTAGATAATGACAACTTTTGTTTTGTGAACTGACCGATCAGCATACAGCCGATCATTTTACAAGGCTTTAAATGAATATTTTAATGAATGGGGGATAACACCCACAAACTGTTGTCATCGACAACGCGTCAATTATTGTAAAGGCGTGTTCAATGTTTGACGTCGACAAATCGGATGCTTCGGTCTCAGGAAAGTTTTCAAACTTCTATCAAGATGTCGACAAACTTGCCTATTTCAAACTAACCGCTGTTGTAATGAATATACTGCATAGTAAACAACAGCGAATGGGCTATCCAGAGCACTAACTAAAGACCCCGCCGATCTATTTTTTGAAGTAAAACTGTGTAATTATATATTTCAGGATGATTAAACATACATTACCTCACCCATCAGTTACCGCATTTGTAGTAGATTTTGAATCATAACTCTGACAGGGTCTTCTATCTTTGACGAACCTAGAATATATGGTTGCCTCTTCCACTTATGGAGGAAAATGCAAGAAAAGGGACTACAGGTAAAAACACACCATAAAATCTAACTGGATTTTGTTAATATAAAATACTCAAAACATAGTGGGCTATATATTATACTTAATTCTAGTTTATATTCCTGATTATTGATATCGCCTTTCCGTCTTCCATAAGCCAAGGTTACGTGCAGAAGAGTAGGGAGTTAAATGCCTATTTCATTTTTGTTTTTCAGACTTCTTATAACCAGAAAGATAACATTTTTAAGATCTTAAGATAAGTTTTTGTCCCCCTTTGATACCTGCTGCAGACATATCCCCGCGTTTGATCAACTGAAAAGAAAAACGCCACAAAACAAACCACAGTTACTAGACATTTTTGATTACGTGAAGGCCACTTGGCTGGAATCAATATGGATAGTTGTATACTGGTGGGTATTTGGACAAAGTGTTCGGACAAATAATGATATAAAGTGTTGGCATAATAAACTAAACAAGCCAACAGTGAGGCCGATGTTCCCCGCCGAAATCCAGAAATAAAAAGAGGAGAATTAATTGATTGTATCGAGGAATCAAACTGATGATCAACTACACACTTAGTTTCATCACTTAGAATAAACCTAATGAACATCATGATCAACATTATACCGCAATTAAAAGCAGAGTTTTTATGTTCCAAAGTCTTGACCCAATTAATTATCGCCTTGCTTACCCTCGGGTGATGATGTTCATTATGGAACTTAGTCAAGGTATTGCTGTAATTAAACTATACACCAATTATGATCACCCTCACCTAATTAGAACTGAAGTTATCGTATTCCAAAGCATCAACCAATCATATTGTTATCTCTGCTTACCCAAAGCAGAGATTAATTTTCTTGAGATATTGGCTAAAAAATGTTGTCCAATCACACATTGGCACTATCACGGAACCGCCTTCATGTCCACAGAATTGGGTAATGTTGACATTCTCTATAGACTGCTCCACAACCTGTACAATGTCAATCAAACAATTCACTTCTGTCTTCCTGTGTATCCTTTTAGCAAGTCCAAAACACCAGGACATCTTATTCGACATGTGTCGCCACACGAGGTATGTCATCATGCAGTAGTTTTTGTTTTGGCCGGCACAATTATCCGGATGCAAGTGAAATTGTGTTTCCCCGAAGACACAATTTTGTAGGAAACAAGCCAACAGTGAGGCTGATGTCCCCCGCCGAAATCCCAAAATAAATAGATGACACATATTAATTAATCGCACATTTGTTTTATTCAAACGTATCAAGCAATCAAACTGTACACGAAGTGTCATCCAAAAGTGTTTTATAAAGAAAAATGCTAAAACCGACGAGAAAAATGAAAATGTACCCTAGTTAGGGGGGACCCTAAAGGCACACAAAAGGGCCCCAACGCTTGACAAAAGGGCCCATCTGGACAAGGGAAAGGGCCCTTGTGTCTGAGTCAATTGTTTCTATACACTGTTACTGTCGAATCCATTACTGAATGAGAATGCAGTCATTGTATTGGCATAAAAACCATCAATCAAGGTGAACCTAAATTATCTTGTCCCAAAGTATCAACCAATCAAATTGCTTATCTCTGCCTACCCTAAGCAGAAAATGCTCATCTTCGAACTCCATCAAGGCATTGACCTTATAAGCATACACACCAATTTTGAACATTTTAACTCAATTAGAAGGAGAGTTATTGTGTTCCAAAGTCTCGACCAATCAAATTGCGCATCGCTCTGCTTACCCTGAGCAGAAAATGCTTATTATTGAACTTAGTCAAGGTATTACTGTAATGAAACTATACACCAAGTTTCATCACTCTCACTTAATTAGAACTAGAGTTATCGTGTCCCAAAAACATCAACTAATCCAATTGCTTATCTCTGCTTACCCTAAGCGGAAAATGTTCATCTTCGAACTCCATCAAGGTTTCAACGTAATAAACACATACACCAAGTGTGAACATTCTAGCTCAATTAGGAGGAGAGATAGTGTCCCAAAGAGTGTGACGGATAGACAGACGGACGAACCCATTTTAATAGTCTTAAACAGATACCAACGAGTCAACAACTTCCTTGGGGGGAAATGTTTTTTTTTGCTCAGAAATATCTATTCTGTAATTATATAATGCACCACATAAAATAGAAACACCCATTTCTTCTCAGGACAGCTCCATATACTGCAGGTTTCTATGCAGGCTCTCCCATTGTTGTGTTTACAACAACAGGTAAAAACTTTATCTTGTGGATTCACTTCTAAACCAATGTTGTCCGTCAAATTTTCTATAAATTTGGCACAATTGTTCTCTAAGGGATACTTATCAATTCTACCGGATTGGCCAATTGAAAAACCAAAATGGCTGCCATTTTCCAAGATTTGTGTGTCATATTAAAGTACGATGAATTACATTTTCCTATTCAAAATGCACTCAGAGACGTATGTTACATATACATATCTATTTAAATTTCTATAACATAATTTACATTGAAAATGCGATTCTCTGTCTTTTTTTCACATTTAAAGCCTCGTCCCGGCTAGTACGTTTTCAAATCTATGTACATACATGTGCTGCTGGTCGTCAATCTGCTACTGTTCACTTACGCAGCTGCAGGGTGATGTGCCTGAGAGCACTTGCACCTTCCTTTGCAAAACTTTTTACAGGAACACTTGTTGTTCAATGCATCTGCCATGCCTCCCTTTTCTGTGTTCACCCTATTCAACTGGATTGCTCATACCTTGATTACAGTTGATTGCTTTGCCCCAGATGATCCTAGTCTGATAGGCTGCACGCATTGCATGTTCTCCGAGGGCTGTCTGTGTTGTTGGAATTGAGTTGTACTGCCACTGCTTGCGGGCAAACAGATCTTGTCGTGCTTCGTACTTTGCCGCATATATGACCTGAATAATAACGAGTAAAATGTAGTTATATCCCGTTGATAACATCAAACAAATTCTTCATCCAGTTCGCCATAACAGTTTATTTCTTGCAGTGATTTCTCTCTAATGCGTACTGAACACTTAATTCATGGTTTTGACTCCTGGTCACTGAGATCCATATAATTGCAATATTCCACAATACGTTGCGCCATGCCTGCAGTCCATCCACCAGTCGTATCACCTACCTAGAGAATTTTATTTTAAAGTCATGGAGAGGAAACGATATCAATCAATTTATTTTAAAAATATTATTGTACAGAAAAGTATAAAACACAATTGAAAACAATTACAAATTCTTTTGGCTTATCTGCTCCATAACTCCGAGAAGGCCGACGGAAAGTTGGGCTATTTCATGATTTAATTTTTAACCAGCATTTTTCCGCTTGCAGCTTTTGCTTGGAAATATAAGGGTGCAGCCGTGTTTGGCAGATGGCATTTCTGCAAACAAATCGTATGCAGATTTAGATTTCTTGTTAAGGGGGTCACCAACATCTGCAGAGCGGTTGTCTGCTGCAACGGATTATCGCTCTGAATATCTAGGTACGCTGTTCGGACCCACGCAAGATCTTAACTATTTATATAATTGAGTTTTCTTACATTCGGTTTCTGGCATGAACTTAATCTTCTTATATCTTGCATCCAACATGGCTGACGCTGCAAGGACACACCGCACATCAGACTCCTAGTATCTCTTAAATAGGGTTTCACTCATTGCAAGTGGAGGTTGTGTTTGCGGATTATTGGGAGAATCATCGATACACTTGGTGATGTTTCGTAGCATACGATTTCCGTAGCCTCTTTCATGCTCTTTAATACAGCAACGGCCTCTTCCGCCATTGTTCTCCCAGGGCTGTCTGTGTTGTAGGAATTGAGTTGCACCGCCTCTGCTTGCGGGCAAACAGATCTTGACAACAAACTATCACTCAATTCACGCCGGTTTTATTAGGCTAGTCGGTACAGTTAAAAAGTTGTATACTAAACCCCCTTTTTTGTCCTTTCATCTTATAATAATATACACAGATTAGAACCAATATTCTAATATTGGAGAATTATCTCATACCAACAACCACAGGAAAGTTTAGGGTGCCCCACGTGCCTACTGAAAAGTTGTTCTCGACACGTTGATTGTTCACGCTTTAGTTGAATCACTAACTACTGATTTCTGACAGTCTCGCACACTCGTTGAGGCTATAAATAGCAATAACATGCGGAAATGTTCAAAACACTATAAACTACTACAGTCGGAAAAATTCTATTGACGTTTCTGAATAGTAATAATATTTAACTTTTGGTTATTACGGCATCTTTGGAAATTACGCTCGTTTTATTTTTTAAATTGCCTTATACCATTAGAAGCTGTATGTTTTGGTTTGATACAAATAACAGACACTTTTGGCAAGCGTAAATTCCTAGTGCGTATCCGTCTGGATTTTGTGTGTGACGTCATCAATGTGTGTGTATTTCTCATACGTGATAAGACACACGTTATACGGCAGTCCGTATTGAACAGCTTTAATCTCTGTCCAAGATGACTGACCTTTAAAAGGTCAGACCGCTATAGTTCTTCAGGTGACGTCACATCACAATGTTTACCAACAATGCAAGATGGCGTCGATAACGCCAAAAAAGATTACTTCTGTTGCGTGTTTTTGTTGTTTTAAAACAAACACGAGCAGATCAATAAGATTAGACGGTAAAAAATGTATTTCTGAAAGAATTCAAAGTAAAATAGAACATTTGTTAAGGATGACAAGCCCTGACTCTGTTGATTTGGCACAGAAATTGTATGATAAAAGCGGGCCGCTGTGTACCACATGCTACAATTCTATATTAAAAACAGAAGATTTTATTACGAATTTATTATCCAGTGTTAATACCTATATCGGAGCTGATACCAGAACAAAACGCTTAAGTAGTAGTTCTGTTACAGCAGTGCTATAAAGCAATCTACAAAAAAAAAAAGAAAACACGTTTTGCTACCACTACCATTGAGAGCACCTTAGATACTAATGGTAATTTCAGATTTGATTGTCTTATTTTTTTCCCCATGTATTGTATTGATTTGCGTGGTTTCGAATAAAAATGGAAATGGGTCATTTTATAATGTAAATATCATTCATAATATAAATATATTTCCGTATTGAAATCAAATTAAAACTTATTAAAAGTGAATATGAAATAAATTTGTTTAGTAACATTTTTCATTTTCTGTTGTAGGCTATAGGAAAGTGTACTGTATGGATTCCATATTTTTTTATTTTTTTTAGGGGTTTTAGCTAGAAATCTGGAGAGTGGAGATGACGATGAGGAGAACCAGAAAAATCAGGCTTTTCCCATAACCAAACTGTTTTAATGGCATTTAGTAATTGAACTAGAATATACAGGTCACAATTCTATGGAATACAATTACTGTTTATTGCTAAGCGACGTTTCAACTATAGGCTTCTCTAGTCGTTATCAAGCAATGATAAAATCTAAAAAGAGACAAGTCAATATATACATGTACACAACAATACTTTCTTAATGCTGACAAACTGCAGATCGACAATTGCTCGTACCTAAAGGGAATCTAATTTCATTAAGGATTATAAATTGAAATGTTATTGACAGCATTCAATAAAGACCACTTAACTAAAAATAAAAACAAACTAATTGGTTAAGTGTTGTGGAGTATATACAATAATTAGTAGGTTTTAATAAGGACAAACGGTCAGAGAAAATTGAATTTGATCAACTTTATGAACCACCCCTTTCACTGAAATAAACACAAATGATTAATGAATTGATTGTTGTGGAGTATTTACTACGATTTGATCTGGTTTAAATAATGACAACATCCCGAGAGGATGAGATTTTTTTATTAGGACGAAAAATAATATATATATATGCGCATGTTGATGCGAGTGATTATACTGATATACGAAAAACCCTTAGAACAATAACTTATAAATGATAAATGAAGGCTGACTAATTAAAATGGTGAGTAGTACTTCCACTGGATGTTATAGTGATGAAGGGATGCAGGATTAGAAGTATTAAGTGCTTAAATTACAATAACAGCAGGCCTGAAAAGCAAAAATAAAATAATATAAAATAAATGTAAAAATGATAATAAAAGTAAAAATAGTTGTCAATTATTGATTTTTATTTTGCAAATTGTAGTGTTATTACAGACTTAAAAAATTATTTTTAAACTGAATATTGTTAAGTATTGAGTATGATTGAAATAAAATAAAATAGTTATGCTTAGCCCTCGATTATGCGATATGAGTGTCATGCGCCCTGGGGAGGAACAATCCTTGATCTCTGTTCATCTGGGGTTTGTGTCTTCGTATTTGAATGGCTTCATGCAATCGGCGCGCTCTCTTGTTGATGTTCTTGCATAGCGCTTTTACGTTGGACCATTGGACTCTGTGGCGAGGGTTGGAGTTCAAGTGTTCAGCTACAGCGGAGTTGTTGGTTGCTGCTTTCGACTTGTGGTCATCTATCCTTTTATTCAAGAGGGTCTTTGTCTCGCCGACGTAACAAATTCCACAATTGCATACTATCTGATAAACACATCCCTTTGGTTGTGTTGGATTTAGTTTACCATTAGCTCTTAATATATCTTTGGTGCTGTTGCTTTTTGAGAAAGTTACATCTATTTCTGGCTGTTGCGTTAGTAGCCGTTTGATTTGGTAGGAGACTTGGCCGTTGAACGGAAGGAAGATTCTGACTGGAGCAGTCGGGGGTTTTGGTTTAGCTGCACTTGCCGAAAGGGTCTTTTTGATGGTGTTCGTTACAAACTTCTCTGGATAGCCGTTGAAATTTGTGAAGACATGTTTGAGATGATCAATTTCCTTGGAGAGGCTCTCAGGATCACATATCTTTTTCGCACGGTTCACCAGAGTTGAAATTGTGGCCGATTTGATGCTATTCGGGTGGTTGGGTTTGAAGTGAACATATTGGTCGGTGTGGGTTGGTTTCCTGTAGACACTGGTACGGATCAAATTATTGGTTTTAGATACACAAACATCGAGGAAGGGTAGTTGGTTATTATTTTCGGTTTCCTTGTCAATTTAATACGTGGGTGTTGCCTGTTGAGGTGTTGTAACAGTGTTTCTGGATCATCTTGTTGTTTGATAATAACAAAAGTGTCATCCACTTGCCTAAAAAAGCATGATGGGGTTATGGTGGACGTTTGCAGCGCCTTCTCTTCTAAATCAGTTAAACATATTTCTGAAATTAAAGGAGAGAGGGGGCTTCCCATGGGTAATCCATTGGTCTGTTCGTAAAATTCGTCGCCCCAGGAGAAATATGTTGAATTGATGCATTGTTTCAAAAGGAGTATGATGTTGTCTGTTGATAGGGTAGTCTCTAGTGGGTTGTCTAAACTATCTATGCGCTTGCGTAGAATCTTCAGAGCCTCTTCCCTGGGTACATTTGTGAACAAATCTACAACATCATACGAGACCATCCTCCCGGGGTTTTGAATATTCTGCAGTTTTCACAGAATTCACCTGAATCTTTCATGAAGGACGATGCTGTTGTGCCAAGTGGGGAAAGTAGTTTTGATAAATATTGAGCTGTATTGTAGAAGACTGAGTCTCGAGAACACACCAACAGACGGGCTTTCATGGGGTTTTTTTTATGGATTTTTAAAGTAGCCCTGGCATAAGGCGGTCGAGGGTGGTTTGGTCTGAGCTTGTAATAGAGAGCTTCAGAGATCTGTTTGTCTTCTTTAAGTTTTTTAAGCAATTTTTCATGGCTGTCGTTGTGCGCGTTCCTTCGGTCTTTGCGGATTCTTCTATATGTTGACGGATCTTGGAGTAAACCGTTGACAGTTGTGAGGTACTCAGCGGTGTTCATGATGACTGTTGCATTAAGAAAGTATTGTTGTGTGCATGTATATATTGACTTGTCTCTTTTTAGATTTTATCATTGCTTGATAACGACTAGAGAAGCCTAGTCGAAACGTCGCTCAGTAATAAGCAGTAATTGTATTCCCATAACCAACTGGCAAGTTCACAATTAGATCTCCTTTATCTGCATACAATGACTTCAAGGCTTCATATTGTTTTGGTTTTAAAGTAAGGTTTTTGTCGTACCTATCAATAGTCCTCTTTAACACAGATTCGAATGTCGCCATTATTTTAACAATTGATTCATTAAATATCAAGTCAATATAAACAAAAATTACACAGCATAATACAGAAGAAATTTATGCCCAATCCAGTGGAAAATGAATGTGACACAATAAAAAATAGGGTCTACTTGTCGCTAATGTTCTGACAAAAATTAAGCAAAAGTCATCAAACAACTTCCACCAATACTGGCTAACAAGAAATGAAGAATCATAAATCTAGTTCTACATGTATGCAGGACTCGACGCTCAGTTATTTTGAAACGGTAAGAATTTGGATTCTCTGCGGTATCACGCATCTTTGTGGTTGATAAACCGGTCGATTAAGTTTAAAAACGCGATATAAAGAATCCTTAATCAATCATAAACGGTGTTCAATTCAACAGGCAGATAATCCAAATGTTTCAAAAGCGAACAAACTGATGGTCGCACGTGCGTTGTTTACATCGAACGTAGTAATATGAACTGGTTCGGGCAGAATTATATTTTTTAACCATTTTACGCCTCCGCGTACTATTTTCTGTAAATATTTATGCTAAATACGGAATATTTTTTATCCAGATATATTTCAGACACCTTTATTTATTTTTCTTTTACTTCAAAAATATGTTTGAGAATTTAATTTATCGGAGTAAAAAAGTTATTATGACGAACTAATTAAGCCTCGTCGATGTCATGCTTATCAGTGATTGTGGCGGCCAAGCGAATATTCACTGCGGGATCAGTTTGGTTAAAGGGGTGTAAGTGAAACCAAAAATTGCTGTCGAGTCAAAGTCAGAGATTTTCTTTAATAGCTCAGCGACAGTCAAGTGACTTCACGCACTCTGCGAAATTGTAGGCAAGGCACTTGACTAGTACTGATGGTGATCTTGGTCGATAACTGTCGCCATGCTGTACATAACTAAGCTCAGCTCAGTGACGCATACGTACGCGACGCAAGAATCTGCCAAAACTCGGTAGACTTGGTAAGAGAGACTAATTTCAAAACAAGGGCGCGTAACCTATCTTTTACTCAAAAGTGTCTGGATGTTATGGACGCCACTCCAGACCATTTTTCAGTATTATTTCTATCCCGAAACCAGAACATTTTTTGAAGAAATTTCTCTGGTGAATCGGGGTAGCCTTTTTTCCCCCCGGATGACCGAATCACTTAAAAATATACCCATGCGTAGAAAAATAGGTCTTTACAAAGACTTGAATTTGTACGTTTAGGATAGGATTTTTTATGTCAGCGAGTGGACGACTTTGATTCAAGGATCATTTCACAACAAACGAAACGACGATCCGACCTCTAGTTTACGAGAAATCGCCCCAAAAAGATTGACCAATCAGAGGTCAGAATGGGCGGGGCTTAGGTTTGAAAAAAATGACCGGTCAAAGGAACTAGAGGCGTTCGGCCCCGCGGCTGCCTCTGGGAGCGAAATTGGTGTTATTTATGTATGGTTAAATGGTCATGGCTTATTAAGTACAACATGGTCGTTTATTTAGTGACTATAAGTGTGTGCTATATTAGTATTGTGGTGTAATTGTCGAGATATTCATTTGGGGTGGGTCACCCTTAGCTGCCGTGAAGAATACATCTGGGCGGAGGAATCTGTCACACAGATTAGTGAACCGGATGTAGCGGTTTTGAGTATGGGTTGTAACGCGTTGTGGACCAGGACGTTGACGGTCACGTGTTGGTCCAGTAACAGAACACGTTCCACCAACCTCACAATAGTGGACTGATGACAATTGAAGCGCCTGGCCAATAGCACGTGTAGACATGCCAGCCCTGGACATTCCCGTGGCTTCGTTCCGTTTATACCCAGTAAGTCTCTGCATCTTGAGCTCGATTCCTTCACACGTTCAACAACAAAATACGACAGATTAACGTTTTATGTACTGCACATTAAGTTGGAAACATGCTTTTAAAGGGCTCACACACAATGCTGCGCGTGAATATAGGGTTTTTCATATGCACTTGGTGCAATGTTTTTTGCGTTCGGGAGCATTGTGTGAAACAATGTCATAGTATTTCATAATATTATACATACAAAACCACCTAGTTATAAAATATTTGGGAAAAAAGTGATGCGTTCTCCATGGCGCTCAGTATAGTTTATCCCAATGCTTCACACCAATTTGTAAGACTGGCCTGTTTTGCTTTAACCAGATTCGACAAAGAGGTGTGAGAGTGAGTCTGGGCCTGTGTGGAACTCGGGAACTGAAGTTCAACATTATACGGAAGTTCCTACGTTGCAATGAGCATTAGCTGGAGACGATTATTAAAATTGATGAAACTCAATCTCCACTCATATATATCTTTAGACTTTATAAGAATAAGGCTGAACATTGGAAGTTAATAATTCGTAAAGATTCCTAACGTGCGCCTTTGGTGGGTTATTTAATCTGAATATAAAAGATATCCAATATTGTCGATTCTAAGTAATTTATCATGTGAAGATGATAATTATTAATATTCAAAACATTAGTAACAATATAAATACAATGCATAGGGTGGTGTAGCTTATAATAATATATATGCATAAGGTAGTGGAGCATATAATAATATATATATATTATAATTTTACAATAATGTAATATACTTCAATAGAGCCAAGTCGCGTATGGCGAGGTACAAATTACTGATGTCGAATTAAATAAATGTAAAAACTTTATTAAATGTAACTATTAAATCTTTATTAAATGTAACTTATTAAATCTTTAGTAAATATAACTATTAAATCTTTATTCTCTATTTAGCAACAATTATCAATCGATAATAAAATATATCGTACTTTTCAGTCACAAATTATTTCAAATAATCTAAATAACACAATTCTTTAAATACACAAGTAATCTATCGAATATATAGTACTTTTCCGTCTATTATATATTGTAAAATATTCGCTAGTAGTTAAACAAGTAATAAATCATGTATATTCTTACTTTTCCGTTTATTTTAGCGCGAATCATTCTTAATTATTTTAGACACTAATTATCTATTATTGAAACATATTTAAACAAACAAGTATTTCGTCGAAAAACGTACTTTTCCGTGTTATTAAATATATATTGTAAAATATTCTGAAGTAATTAAACAAGTAATAAATCCTCTCAATTCTTACTTTTCCGTTTGTTAATTAATATTTTATATAGATGTAAAAATATCTATTAAAACAATACTCGATTCTACTAATCGTATTTATCCGATGTAAAAGGATATAATTCTAAGTCAAAAGTTAGAATAAAAATATATATAAAGTTTAAACATTTAATATATACATAGAGGTTTATCTGAATATAGATCCAATATTGTCGTTTCTAAGTAATTTATTATGTGAAGATAATGGCGAACTACTACTACTTGGTGTTTAACGTCTGCTTCCACATAAGTGATGGTGAAAGGTTAGCTAGATTATTTATATCTTCCAAAAATCCCAGCAAATATTAGGGATGCCACGTGTTGGATTAAACTCATTTTTTGATTGGTGGAAAGACCATTTACGAAAGACGCCCATTACTCGATACGAAATCTGATTGGCCGGATCTAGACTCGCTTGACTTAATATGTCAGGTAAACGACAACCCGAGTAATAGCATCAGTTTAATCCTAGCTATTGTTTTAAAAGTTTAAGCTGTCACCATTAATCTTACTTAATTACTTTAAAATAAACAACCAATAAAGGACCATCTATTCAAGTTCTTCTATATCAGTATACAATTATATAATATGCTTAAGATCTATTGTCAAGGTTGATTCATGCATTTTACCGCATTCTAGTCTCGACGTCTTTAATAAACATGTATATACACTTAAAATAAACTATATAATCTATAAAATAATATACATTGTTAAAATGCACCAAAATAAAATGTCTAAAATAAAATATACGAACATATTTTGTCAGTATGCACTGTTACAGTACAATCACCATCGATTCATTTTAACAGAAAATTATTTTATATAATGAGTTGAAACAAAAATCGATACTCCCAGACTCGCGAATCATGCCACATTCTTTAATATACCAATACAATATACGACATCAATGAGCATGACTATACTTTCTATGAAGATACGTGGTTGTCATAAGCATCCATATAACCATTATATTATAAACCAAATGACATTCAAAATCAGACTACTAATCTGCGCCAACTACCCAACGAAGGCAGCCACACGACAAGAGTGAACTGCCGAGGGTTCTTTACGACAAAGTAAATGGAATTAAATGAAACACCCGACTGGGCATACAGCCTGCTACGTGGGAGATTTTGCCCGGACAGTTGTGCTACGACATACTCTTATATCTAAGTCCAACTGCCACGGGATAATTTACGTAAAGTGTTCTTACAAAATCAAAACATCGGAAATCTTGTAAAATTGAATTTTTACTCCATTCTGCTTCCATACCATCATATGCTTACAATCTTTTCTTAGGAACCATACCATCATATGCTTACAATCTTTCTTAGGATATTTCCATCTTCTGCGAATGGTTGGTAAAATGTTGGTCCGCTCTTTTATTATATTTTATATTGTAGCGATTGGAACACGTACCGTTCTATCTCAATGTAGTGGTACCAAATGGCTGATACCGGGCACTTGTACGGGAAAAACTTTACCAAAAGATGAAGCTTTTAGTGTATTTAGCAGAGATCAAAAATTAAAATGTTTCAAGGCTTGCACAAGCTCAACAACGGGTAATTGTTTATCTGTGTCTTATGATAGAAGAAACCAAATATGCTACCAGTTTGATGATATCGGTGATAGTTGTACTGATATGGTGGAGGAACCCGACACACAATATTACTATAAGGTAAGATAAAAAAAAAAGTCGTATTCCCATAGCTTACCAGTTTAGATCACAGAGCCTTGGTGTTTGTTTTGAACACGCCGCGACTTAAATTGGTAAGAATTTAATACAGGAATAACTGTATGATTACTATAACGTAACACTTTTATCTTGCGAACGATTATTATTATAAATTATAATAAATTAAAAGTTTAATGTCCACGGAGTAATATTATAGCGTGATGTTAAACACAGTAACAATGTACATATAATAATATTATAGCGTGATGTTAAACACAGTAACATTGTACACAGTAATATTATAGCGTGATGTTAAACACAGTCACAATGTACACAGAGTAATATTATAGCGTGGTGTTAAACACAGTAACAATGTACACATAATAATATAGCGTGGTGCTAAACACAGTAACAATGTACACAGAATAATATTATAGCGTGGTGTTAAACACAGTAACAATGTACACATAATAATATATATTATAGCCTGATGTTAAACACAGTTGTATTATCTGGATTTAACAACGAGTCAGCTATAGTAACGGACAGAGGGCGCTAAAGTTCCAGATTATGATTTGTTTTAAATTAAGTGAAGGTAGCACCGTAACGTAAGAAATAAAATATCAGGTTATTCTCCTCTTAAAGATTTGCCAATTTTCATTAATTGTCCAGATGAGATCTAACTGCTGACTAGATACCTACCACAAATACAAAGCGATGTTGGTAGGGGCTTGTCGTGTCCTTCACCAAAAAAGATGCGGTGCATGACCTTAACGCAAGGACGCATGTGACAAATATTATACATAAGCTGGTTTTGTTTAACATATCCACAGATCTGGGTATTTTTTAATGCACACGATCATTGTAGACTTATGAAGTCTTCTTATTTTTCATATATTTAACGTAAACAAATGGTTTATGTTATTATTTTTTTTAAATTAACTCCACATTAAGTCTGAATTCAGAAGTCTATAAGTTTAAAAAAAAACCGATGGGATTGTGACTATGACGAAATTTCCATCCATTCGTTCATGGAGTGAGTGGGGAGAGGGTCAAGTGACCTATTTTGTGTGCAGTCCTAATAGATCATCGTTTGGTCCACACATCAAAAATGTAAGTAATGCAAATAACATATCTTTTACATCACATTAGGTTTTATCTTGATAAAATACAAACTGCGCTGTTTAAGAAAACGGCAAAAATGCATTTTTGGTTTAATAGATGATATTTTGGTCCACACAACAAAAATATAAGTAAATGCAAAAACATATATTTCGCAAAACATTAGTTATCTCTTGATAAAAATCCAACTGCGCTCTTTATCATTTGATAAAATTACATTTAACCGAAGAGAATTAAAAGTTTCAAGGCCAAGAACAAACTTGACCATGAAGTGAAAATTTTCGACAAATCCAGAAATACAACAACCTATTTACCCAACAGAAAAGGTCAAGAATGATTACCTTACCTGCAACCTTTTAGAAACCGGATAAACGACATTGATACCCCACTAAACATTACTCCCAGTAATGACAGTATTATAGACACTCATATGAGAGAACTTCTATGAGCATATCCATGGTTTACCCTCGTACCCAGAATCGTTTAAGACATCAGCCATCAAACCTGTCGTCTGGTATAGGAGGGTGGACGACACCTTTATTGTGCTGAACAACGATGATGACCACAACATCTTAAAAGCCAGACACACAGAATTAACTTCACTGTGGAAGCTTAAGAAGATGGCTAATTGGTCACAAAAGATGGAGACAATCTTAAAACGTCAGTGTATTGTAAGCCAACTCATACATACCAATATAATGATTTCAAGTCACATCACCCACTGAACATTAAGAAGTCCATGCCAACACTCACAAAGCGCGCCACCACTATCTGTCAGGAAGATTCATTAGCAACAAAATTAATACATTTCACGGAGACCTAGCCACTTAACCAAACCATCAGATGCAAATCCTAAACTGGCTACGAGTGGTATAAGGGTATCCACCCTCTCTATTGATTCAAGATCGCGCCAAATTAGATCCCTTAAACGAGCAGGAATCGAGGTCTGGGAAAACAATTCTAAAGATCCTGGCAGCAAATGGTAAAAATGAACAGACCATTTTGCTCCTTCAATAAAAAGTATATAGGGGACACCAAACGTCCATTGGATAGGAGATAGAGAATCTCCTACGAGTCTTTTTTGATATCAAAAAATATCAACAAAAGTTGATAAAGTGAAAAACACGAGTTGGAAATTTTATTTATCACCCAATCGTTTCTTACACGCACAAATAAATAAATATAATTCTTTGGTATAAATTTCCCTTTTACTGAATCAATTTACATTACAGCTTAGTGATAATAAGTTTTTTTGACAGCAGTTTAGCTATTGCAAAGTCCTATATATTGACCCAGTATTTCCTTCAAGGTCAATTAAATAAAAACATTTTCTTTTTTTAAATTTTTTTTATCAATTTATCTTTTTTATTCAAAATACATATAATCTAATTGAATTACATGCATCTTCCAAAGTAAATATACAATAGTAATGTCATGGAACAATGAAATTATTTTTCAAATGAATAATATTCAACCACTAATAAGAGTTATTTGTTTATTGATATTAAATATCATATTATAGTGAAAATATTGATATAAAATAGAGCTTGTATATCATATAGTAATTTAAATATTGATATCAAATATTGTCTGCACATTATTTAGTAATTCATATATTGATCCCAAATACAGCCTGTATATCCTGATAGTAATTTATATATTGATATGAAATATAGCCTGTACATCATATAGAAATTTATATACCGATTAGAAATATAGCCTGTACATCATATAGTAATTTATATATTGATATGAAATATAACCTGTACATCATATAGTAATTTAGATACCTATTTGAAATAAAGCCTGAACATCATATAGTAATTTATATATTGATATCAAATATAATCTGTACAGAATATAGTAATTTATATACCAATTTGCAATATAGCCTGTACATCATATAGTAATTGATATACCAATTTGAAATATAACCTGTACATCATTATAAACAAAGTCCTTATATTATACAGTAATAATTGATATTAAATATAGCTTAGATACATGTATAGGGATAAATATATTGACATTAAATAAAGCCAGAGAGTAAATGTAGTAGTGTTGTCATATAGTTATATAGTCTATATATCAGATTGTAAAGTAATTGCCAATGTATCATACAACCTGTATATTATATAATAATTTATACATTGATATAAGATAATCGTGTAATGCTCAATAGCTTAGAATTCCAGGTTATGAACTCGTACCAATTTGATGGTATGTATGTACATAAAGGGCATATATATACCAAGGTAGAAAGCTCAGAGAATGTTTTCAGTGTTCTCATACATTTATATTGAACCCAAAACACCATGCATTTATAACAGCCAATCCACTGTATATTATTAACTTGACCTTTTGTATATTTTGTACTGCAGATTCTGCAGACATCTGAAACGGTGCTTCCTTGAATTTTAAAAATGGTTTTTAAAATTTCCATTCTATAAGTGGATAAATCATTATCAGTGACAGAAAATGACACTTCAAGTCCGCTAATTATCTTTTCAGCAAACTTTAGACATAGTACTCCACAAGAAATACCATCAGTCTGTTTGGGGTGAGGAATACTATTTACCAAGTTGATCAAGAGTCATTACCAAACACTCCCCTTTCGTAGTAGTGTGAATGGCATTCACATGACGACCCTCCTGGGTCGTTGCGTCAAACCCAACTAACATATTGAGTTAGAGACTTAGCTCCTTTAGGTAGGGATGACAACAACAAATTCAACTATCCTGTATGGCTTTAATTGTGTTATTCCTGGATTGGGCTGCCCAACTGCTTTACAATGACACCAAAATGAGCTTGATAGGCCCCATATTAATGGAGTTATGCATAATTAATTGTCGCTAATTAACACCTCTTTTGTCTGAAGAACAAAGACGGGAAAGTAAAGTATGGGTGGAATTTTACTGCTTGCGACCGCGCTCGATGGCTTCACTTTCCCGTCTTTGTTCTTCAGACAAAAGAGGTGTTAATTAGCGACAAATATCATCTTTCCATATCCTTTCTTCTTCATTCTGGTCAACACCTTCACCAAAGAAATCCTCTTTGAAGTCAGTTACTTTTATTTCCTCTCGTGAAATACAAGCTTCCACACTTTCCAAACACCCTTTGACATCAAAAAAAGCATCCGTATGATGCATCTGGTTCTCTTGTCCCCTGTAAAACGCTTCATCCAGGGGGCTGTTAGGACTTTCCCAAGAACAGCAAGGACTTTAAACTCCAAGAAGGCAACAGGGTGTTTAAAGTCTTCTATAAAGCTTGTCTTTCAACTCGTGTTGTTGAGGCATCTAGTACTGGGGTAAAGGTTTATCAAGTCATAGGTTTGTATGAACACTGCAGCGAGCTTGAACAAGACATGAAGCCTGTTTCCCTTGTAACGCACGATTAGTGATTTGGGTAGATTATTATCTGACAGGAATACACGAAATCCATGTGGGTCTCCCTTACTGTCTTTGTAACGCATCTTGTTAATAGCAAGGGTAATCCGTTCAGCAAAACAGCCGCTCCCATAGAGTTTTGGTTTATCGCTTTCTAGTGAATGCAGAGTTGATCGACGTTTTGAAGCAATACTGTCCAATGGGTGCAGGTGACAGTTTACTTCAAGCAAAGTTTTACCAAAACATTCGTTTACCATTCTTATTGCTGCATGATTAGCCACTGTCAGATCAGTCATTGTACTGTTTATGTGTGACACAAATGTCTCTTTTACTTCACTGAATTCAGCATCTTGGTGAAAGTCACAATAGGTACGTGCTAGATGGTCAACTGATTCAACTATATGAGAAGAGTCCACAGCTGTTCCTCCAGCAAGTTGATCAAGAGTCATTACCAAACACTCCCCTTTCGTAGTAGTGTGAATGGCATTCACATGACGACCCTCCTGGGTCGTTGCGTCAAACCCAACTAACATTTGCAGCGCGGTAAATGAGTTCTGCTACCTGAAGATTACTAATTAGACAAAGTTCTACGATCATATTTTCTACACTACTTCTGACTGGTATATCCCTTTCTTCTAACTTGCAACCGAAGTTTTTAGCGAAAGGACGAATTAGATTTAGAATCGCTGCGGTTGGAACATTTGACATGAGGCATTTGTTACACCATGGTTCGCATTCTGAAGTTATGCGCTTTCCCTTTCTTAATAAAATCACTTTTCAATTCTGTGCTGGATGACTTAACATCTTTAAGGTCCTCTTCATGCTGACGAAACCTGTCTTGGTATACAGTTCTGTCACTCTATCCACACCTGCTTTCCTTACTGTCTCTTTCTCAGTCTCTTCACTGAAAGCTTTTTGCTTGTGATATCCCTCTCTCCTTTTAGCTTGAAGCAGTTCTTGTTTTGAAGTTTGTTGCTGATTAACTATTGATTGTTTTAACCTTGCAATGGTTGCATCCCTTTGAAACTGAAGTTTATTATTAGACTGTTCCGTTTTCAGGGCATTTTTCTCCCGAATACACTTCCGTAAATTATCTCTTAGAAGTCGACAGTTCCCACAAGCACCGGCTTGTCTAGTTTTCAGAGGCGATTTAGAGTCGATAGCATTATCATCCACACCACGTGGAGTGACAGTTAAAATCTTAAAACACGCTGCACACAGCTTCTCAAATTGATTTAATTCCTTACAGTCAGTCAGTTTTTAGAATTTTTTAAAATTGTTTATCAGTTGTAAAACTGAATTTTCTTTCATATATTCCGTCATCGAATTTCTTAGTTTCAGTCACGGCATGATTTGAAGACATGGAGGACGTGACCATTCTTCCAAATCCCTGGAGAAGCAGCACTGTAATTACTTCGTAAGAAGGTTTCGGCAATTCCAGGAGCCTTTTTCTTGTGTGGCATTGTTAATGCTGAAAATATCTGCATAAATGAAAAACACCACAGATATGGAAATCTTTATTCATGCCAAGTAGTAAATCAAGAGGATTGCTAGTCACTGTTCCATGCTTTCATGAAATTAGATCCTGAAAAAAGGGAGAAAAAAAAAACCATTTTACTAACATAATCTGTCATTTCCAAGATAGAAAACAAAGCCATGTGTTCAATATTTACAAATATTGATGACATCGTCCAATCAGAAGCCGTATCAATGGTCACGTGACCTTGTCAGGCTATTGTTGATGGATTTTCATCTACAGTTTGAATCTTCCAATCATCTAAGTCATATTACGATTCCAAACCCAAATCATCACCAAAACCTTTTGTTTGATAACTAATCTTGTCATAAATTGATATATTTCGTGTTGATACACGCTTTAAATGATCTAAAAATAACTAACGTCGATTACCGAAAATTTCCAACATACTTCGAAGCTGGATAAAAAAATTTCTGCACTATATATTTTGGCTTCGCACCTAACATTTCATTGAAAACCCACAGAATTAAAGTTGAATATATATATTTTCTAATTAATATATTACTTACCCTATGATATACAGGTAACTGTCCTAAAAATCGTGTTGTTATCAACGTTCATCTTGACTCGTAGTTTTTTCCGCGCCCGGAGCAGTTAGAGTGAAAATTCGAAAACGTGGCGAAAAGCTGGTTGTTTATTTACGAAAATAACCACATTTGAAGCCTCAGTTTCGTACCAATGGACAATCCGACGAGAAAGAAAAAACAAGACGCAAATCGGACTGGCGTATTTGTGACGTGACTCGCGACGACAAAATAACGTCACTGGTTCACCGCGTCATTGGCATACCCACTTTAGGTATCCATATTATCTGTATAGTATTACAGGAAACAATTGGTCAATGAGCGATTTGTAGGTTAAGTATTCATACAGAGCTTACTCGGCCTTAGAAATTGACCTAAATGAGTCACAGCGCATATTATAGTGTAATCTGATAGTATATAAACTGATTTACATTCAGATCATATGTAGCTTGTAGATAGCATATTGAATAAATTATATAGTTAATAAGATCGTGCCTTAAATAAGGTTAGAGAGTAAAAGAAACGTCCAGTACAATATATATCAAAACTAACAGAGGTCATACAGTTCTTTGCGCCTAAATGAATGTTCAGTGTATGAAAGGTATAGACAACTTTGTTACAAACGTCGCTTTAATTCATAGGATGTTGTTATGAATCGGAACATCGTGTCCTATCTTAATGTCAATAAAGAGTTGAATGGAGCCTTCGATTCTTATAATAAAATTGGTAAACTCACCTCAGTCTGAACCAATAGTCACTGATCTCTAAGTTATAAATTCCATTGTTCAGAATACTCGCCCTCTTAAAACAGTACCACAGTTTTATGAAATGCGACCCTCGAACGGAATATCCGATTATAATTATCAAAAAAAAAAGGCCAAAACATTTTTTTTTTCTTAATTCTTTTGATATTGTGATATAATCTTTAGAATTGATAATAGTGGCTGTAGTTCGGAAGCAGGTACCTGCAAAACGTTTTAGGGATAATAAATTTACCCGATGCAAAGACAGAACTTCTTCTCTCAAATTTACGGATTTTTTCTATTTTAGTTTCAGTTACCTGGCGAATTTAATCAATTATCATTCCTAGATAAACTATCCTCTGGGATGGAATTAGAAAGCAATTGTATATACCAACAAAATAACCCAACGGAATTACTAACTCATATGACATATATCCGGCGATTTCTGCCTTCCTGATAGTTTCGTTTTACATATGTATAGATCCGATTAACCTATCAACAATATGTTAAATTGTTCACTTAAAGCCCCAATAACACTCTTGTTGTAACTGAAAAATATGTCCCAATCTTCATTCTGGTCAACAAATCGTATTATTTTAGAATATTCCAATTAAATGATGACATAAATTTCATCTTAACACATCTAATTTCAAAAATTTGAAAATTTCAACCAATTGATTTGAAAAGTCTAACGTAAACCTTTTCAAATGTGATTTGGATTTTTAAATATTTTTGAACCCTCTGGACAAATAAAATAGGTTGTAATGGATAATTTACACAACAGGTAGGACACATAAACATCTGGTACTTAGAATAAGGGTATTATTTATTTTCTGGAGCTACCAAGCCTGCAAGAATGTTATTGTCCCCTTGAAGAAGTTAGTTAAGACTCTTCTAATTTGCTCAAAGTGTGATAGACGTAAGCCGAATTCTTCCAGTCGAATGGTACTGTATTTCAAACGCGGTTGTATACCCATTTATCATTAAGTTAAGCAATGAAAGAACCCTGGTCAATTTTTTCCTAAACAATATTTATTCACAGAAACTGGATTTGAGAACAGGCAGGAGCCTATGAACCCCCTCTCAATAAATCATTCTACGAACATCGTTCAAGCTGTTTAAAGCGAAAGGGGTATCCTTCATCCACAAATTTCAAAACATGGTCTAGGGTTGGTTAGATCCACAATGTAAGGGGGTTATATTCGCCAATAGATCCATAAATCGAAATTGCAACGGTTATTAACCCGTTTAGAACTTCCTTATCTATTAATTCGGGAAAAGGGTCACAGTTAGATGAATTCTCGGACAATTTAGTTGGTGGATGATTACAACCATAAACAATGTTCTTAAATGTTCCTTTAAAAAGAACAATGAAATTCTCTACCCGAATCCCATTTATTACCCAAACAAAAGCTGTGTAATCCAGCCACATTAAATGCGACTGGGTTCCTAAAGAGTGATCTCGACCGGATTAGTAAAAACTAATTCGGCAGAAACAAGGGATGCCATTCACAGGACACACTTCCAAAATTAATCCAATTTTGAAGCCACAATCATGACCCATTTACTCACGTCTAAGATAAACCAAGCAATTTTATACTGTCTCGGTGGTGGATACCATGTGCGTGTGATTAATTTTGATAATTTGACCTGCTAGTATTGCTTCTTTCTCCCCGAGATTTTTAAAACTTTTGCTCCTTCTCTAGTAGTTTATAAGCCCAGTTTCGAAGCAAAACGACGTGATTAGTTTTGATAATTTGACCTACTAGTATTGCTTCTTTCTCTCCAAGATTTTAAAAACTTTTGCTCCTTCTCCAGTAGTTTTTAAGCAAAACGACAGGACGTTAAACCCCATTCCATTTCAGTTATATTCACTGGAAGATGATAACATCAAAACAACGATGGATCGATCCTACATTATCGCGTGTCTTATTAGCCATAAATCTTTTTAACCAGAAATGTTCTTCGGACTTGGTATGACTTGAATTCCTCGGCTTCTCTTCCAGCAGAATCAGTTTCTGTTGCAAATATCAACATTGATATCAGAGGTTTTAGACGCTTTCCCGAGAGGGGTTGAAAATAAGAACGATGGTATTTAGCTCGATACAGTTTTATTTAGCAAATAAATTATCTGTCTCGTTCAATGAAACATGAACCAAATATGGTTATCACACGTACATCAAATTGACAAACGTTAATGGAGCTAAATCGTCAACATTTGGGACCTAGAAATTGGCACTAGGATAATTCAGATAGTTTGACTACTTCAGGTGCGGATCCAGGAATTTTTGCAGGAGGGGGTTTGCCAGGTTTCTGTTACGGAAATCTGCCATCATCGTCTCTAACTAACATAGGCATACATACAAATTGAGCTTTTTAAACAGAGAAATCATTTTTATACTGATGTAGGATCACTTTGTGGTGTAATTTCATTGATGCAAGGCATTATTTTTTTTATGTAGCTGAGCAGGGGGGTGGGGTGGACCCCCCACCCTCTGGATCCGCGCCTGTACTTACAAGCTTTGTCACCATAAAACCATAAAATAAGACACTCCCAGGAAAGTTGGAAACCAGAGTGATAAATTATGGATCGTTAAAAACTGGTCGATAAAACTGGAGAACGCCAATTTTAAAAACTTGACTTTTATGAAACGTAAAACAGAGGGCCCAAGTTAAAATTGGTATCGATAGCTTAAGTGTTAATGCTCATGTGTGAAACACTCACGTTCCAGTAGTAACGCGCCTCAAGTGACATACTTATTTGTTGTTAGTAAACTCTATCAAACAGGTATATGTAGAACAGACATAAAAACGAATGAACCTTTAAACATAAAAAATAAATGTATATTGAATACCGTATTTTAGCATAATGAAATATATACAACGAACGGGTAAAACAGTACTCTTCAACCTCCCTTTCCATAGTTTCCACAGATTCCTATTCTCATTGTTTCTGACGAGCTTGTAATTCATCCCTTAATCATTCTGCAAAAAAAGTAACTTTGAACATAACGTGATAAAGAAACCCCGGCATCTAAAAGGTTCGAGGACTTTTAAAGACATCACAGAATAAGCAACACTGGCAATCTCTGCACATTTCCTTTCTCTCTGATCTGCATCTTCAGTTATCGGGGGTACCTACTACGATTGCCGCAAAACTGATTGAGGCACAGCATATTGCCCCAACAGGTCGAATTATGTTCAACACACGTGATCAAAAACATCACTTTCACATACGCCTTTAGTTAGCGCATCCATTTCGAATGCTGTGCGGCGTTTCACCCGCCCACAACCCAACGGCTTATAAACCCCGATTCTGACCATTTTCCAACAAACTAACGATAAGAAAATATATTAGTGCCTTTAATGTCCAATAGTCAAACACTTACCACTTTTGGACGCATATCCCACCAGACTCGACAAGACATAATACCAAGAAGGCTAAACGGGTTCACGAGTTCTTGTGGACGGCATTCACTAGGAAATATCTCATTGGAACAACGGGCCTACGCCTGTATCCAGACATTATTTTCCCAGCAACTGCATGATCCAAGCGGTTATTTACGCTGCATGTAATTGTATTTCGTCCTGTAGCAAATCACTTGTGACAGCAGAGTTATCCTATACGATAAAGAGCATCGAGACAGGCCACCGATTCCATTGAGTGGGAGGAGCCGCTTATGGAATTGAGGGGACTTACACTTAATACCGAAACAACCACTCGGCAGATTCCGTAACCTACTACATCTAACCTCGGCTGTATGACGAATTCCGCCATATTAGAACTACTTTAAAGGTCCCGGATGAAACATGGCTGCGCCCATACCGAACACACATTGGCGACCTATTTGGCTAGCGACCTATTCGACCGATCCAGCCGTAAGATAATGACGAAATTACACTTCTATTCTGAGCTAAAGGGATGGATAAAAAAATAATATATTCTACTTTCATTTGATAGACATAACGTTGGATTTTATTGGTTGATAACTAGATGAGTTAAGGCGACTGATGTCTTTATTCTAAATAGGTTTCCAACGAACAGGTTGCAGCTCCATCGGTCGAATAGGTCGCTAGCCGAATAGGTTCCCAATTTGTGTAATAGCGTCAGGTTTTCCTGTTAAAGTAAACCGGTAGCCGCATCGCAAATGTACGGGCGTAGGTACATATCACTTACTGTCATACAGCCGAGTCTAGATGTAGTTTACGGAATCTGTCGAGATTTGCCGAGTGCGAAACAACATAACTCCACATTGGCAGTTACGCCACGTCTATAGTGTCAATATATATCTTAATTCTTGCTCTCGACCATTAAATCTTCAGGTTACAACCAGAAAGTTGCACGTAACTTTTCAGGTTACGTCGTTATGTGCCTCAGGAGGTTCAATGCTGAAGGAATTTGTTACGTCCGAGAGGTTATATATATATATATATTTAGTTTAGAGCTAAGACGATAATGTACATCTTCAAGATATAACGAGAGTTGACATCTACGTCGTCAGGTTTTTCTTGAAAATTTAAAACTGAATGTAAAAGATATATTAGAAATTTAATAAAAAGTTGGCCATTCTTGTTATAACAGTTTAAAAAAAAAGATGACAAAAAATAAAATATTGAAATTATCAGTCCACTTACTTTTTTCTAAACGCAAGTATCACTGTTTGACTAGAAACAGGCATTAACTGTCTCCGCACCGTCTCCAAGAATTTCCCATCGGTTGATTGACAAGCGATAACTCAGCCTAAATATTCGCGATTATCAAGTAATATTCGGTAGTGGCGCCATTGTTTAACGGTAAATGTTAGCTTGGTCAGTCATTTAATGAATTAATCATATTATTTTAATGAACGACAGTTTAAATTCAAGCTGTATCCAATCCACTCAGGTATCTATAAAGTTGATTTTGGGCTTGGTATGTAAATATAGGTCTGATTAATAACATTTGAAGCCTATATACTTGCAATAGGCATATTTAGTTCTTAGCGAATGTATATTTAATTTTAATTACAGGACATAGAATGTTTAAATGGTGGAAACAAGACGTCACCAACCCGATGTAACTGCCGTGTCGGTTTTATAGGTCGGAATTGTAACAGATTGGCATCAGGTCCGTTCTATGGTCTTTGTAACCTTTTTTTTTGTATTTTATTTTAAACCTTGTAATTGCTTTAATGTGCACTGGACCCACGGTGGCTAAGTGGGTAGTACGTTGACTCGCATATTGTGTTTATATACTGTAAATATCCTGTAAATATCCGGCTATCGTTAATGGTACTATACTATTTTTTTATATATTTTAATTATGTGTGTTTGGAGGGTGATTGTTAATGTAATAAATTTCCCCTCATAGCATATTGCATGGCGTATGCTCGTCTTCCATTAGCCCAGGTTATGTGCAAAAGAGTAGGACGTTAATAAAGCCCATTTCATTTTAACTATGCGTTTTTGGAGGGTGATTGTTGATGTAATAAAGCGTGTATCAGTATATTTGATATGCTTGAATGAGTGAAAGTTTTTAACTTGTAATCTGGTGTACTGTATAGTTATGTTGTATAGTACCTGAATAAAAGTAAAAGAAAAAAAAGTACGCTAACTCGCTAGCCCGGAGGTCGAGTGTTCGATCCCTGGATTAGCTGGGAAAGTTCATCGACGTGTTTTCCATCTTATCAGCGGCGCAGGACGGAGAGCTTGCCAAGGATAGCTGTCTAGTCCTACCATGGCGTGTACTAAAAGATACCCTGGCAGTTGGAATTCGATATAGAAGTAGGCCATAGTGCAACTGTCCGGGCAACATTTCCCTCATAGCACACTGTGTGGCGTATGCCCAGTATAGGAGTAGGACGTTAAACCCAATTTCATTTAATTTCTTAACGTGTGTCTTCATGTCAGAAGTAGAAGGTCAGAGCTGTTAGGCTCTATGTATATGTCTTCATGGTAGAACTAGATGGTCAGAGGTTTTATGGGTTGGTTTTCGAAAACGTCACAGTTACGAGACGTTATGTGCAGGGTTTTATGCTGGATCTAGGAGGTCGTAGCTATGTCATAGGTCGGGGTTTCTGTGCTTTGTATTCCGGTTAATATTACTGTGTTTGGTGGTTTTCCCCCTTTAGAAATAGTGCTTGCGGGTTTACTTAATACCAATGCACATATTGTGATTGGTCAATCCAAGATCAACTTCTCGATGAAACTCCGAGATACAGAAAACTCAAACTTAATCATTGGAATATTTGATTGACTTTCTACCAGGTAGGTGAAGTACTATTGCATTTCTCATCTTAAAGGGGAAGACCACCGATTTTCAACAAGGTTTCCAGAAATCTTAAATATATATCCAGAAATAATCCCCCCTGTAACACAAGTAAAAAAATTTTGTAAAAGAGAAATTAATTTTTATTAAAACCGGAAATGACATAGTTCAACACGCTCACTGGGCTCTATAGAAAGCATACAGATTTGGCATAAGTTTACTGCTGTATTGTGTTCACGCCACATCCTTGGGCCAAAATTTTATCGAATGGGCCGTTTGTTAGGATATTATAAACGCGAATTTAAGGTGTTTTAACGTTAGTACAAGCCGTCGCGTAAAATCACTCATACAAAACAGTATGCTGTGGTCTAATTCACACCGCGTGGCTAATTATTTACATCGCGTGGTTTGATTGACAGCTTTACACGTGATATGTGTGTCGTCTGCTTCGATGTTTTTATGCGTGCTGAGTCTGCTAACAGTGTTTCTATTTATTTTATCGGACTTGTAACACATGCATATTTAAGTAAATATATTAATTTCCAAAGTTTGTCAACGTCTTCCACCAACGTATTGGAATATAAAATATCTCTTCTGTGGTTCTATAGTAATGCCGTATAAACCTTCGAGCCTACTTATTCTCAAGAGATAATAGAAGAAAAAAGGAACATCAGCTCATGTCGACATTATGTGCCAAAATGCACAATATTATATGTCTCACATACCCATAATTTTGGTCTGTTTATGTTGAAAAACGCTGTCAACAAGCACAAAAACATCGAAGCAGACGATATATATGTCACTTGTAAGCTGATATCAAACCACGTGATGTAAATAATTAGCCAGTGTGAGTGAATTTATGCGACGGCTTTGTGTACTAAACGTTAAAAAAACACAAACTCGTGTTTATAATATCCTAACAAACAGTCCATTTCATAAGATTTTTGGCCCATGGGTGGGGAAGTGAGCGTGTTGAACCAACTATGTCACTTCCGGTTTTAATTATTTTCTCTTTTACAAAAACTTTTGTTACGCAGGGGATTCTTTCTGAATATATATTTGGGATTTATGGAAACCTTGTTGAAAATCGTTGGTATTCCCCTTTAAGTGGGTGTGTATACAATTATCGTATCAATCTCTTTCTTTTTTTCCTCTTGTCAGTGATTCAGAATGGAGTGCATGACAGGGACAGTTATCTAGTCGTTTGGATGGGAGAAAAAACCGAGGTCCCGTGTACACATTGGCGTGCACGTAAAAGATCCATTGGAATTCGATGAAAATTTCCCCTCATAGCATATTGTATGGCGCATGCTCGTCTTCCATTAGCCCAGGTTATGCGCAAAAGAGTTGGACGTTAAACCCCATTTCATTTTCTTTTTCAATATAGGTTGCCAGGAGTTATATGATAGTGGGGTACGGGGTGTAAACAAAGTCCTGATTCAACCCACACGTGATGGGCACCCTTTACCAGTTTATTGTTCTGAAGGAGATGTCGCCGCCATGCGTCACTACAAAGACCATCCATTCAGTTTCAACAGAACATGGGATGAATACGTTAACGGATTCATGGAGGATGAATATCGTGTTTGGATTGGACTCGAGACCTTGCATCAAATCACCACATATGCCCCTAATCAGGTCTTGGTATTCCTGGTTAGTATGCAGTACAATGCGGATACTTTGTGGGGTTTCAAAGCGGGATACACAGATTTCAAAGTCGGTGACCGCAACACATTACAGAATAACATATTCCTCGCATTACGCTCCTATTGCTACCAGTGATCTCGGCGACGTTTTAAATGGGTCATCGTTCAGTACTTACGACACAGATGACGACGGTAACGACAACACAAACTGTGCTATTCAATATGCTGGTGGCTGGTGGTTTAATGGTCTAAACGGTTGCGCCCCCAATTCAATTACATCATTTTTCACCTGCCCTTCACACTATTGTGGTCCAATGGAAATAAAGAAGTTTCCAGGTCATGGACACCTATACGAAAACGAGAAAATATACAGCGTCGTGTTATTCATAAAAACCAAACAGTAAAATACTTGACTTAGGATTCGCTATCTCATTGATTCTTCAATGATGAAGAGATTTACAGAATAGTAAACATAATAATAGTAAACAAATAATGCAATTAACAAGTTGGTAAATTTACGTTTAAATCTAACAAATATCGAATGTAATCGTGATGTACTTCACGAAAGTATAAAAAATTACCGTTTTATAATTAGGCACATTTTGTAACTTTAGTTGCTTTTTAATTGCTTTCAATGTTTTTTGGCACAATTTCTAAATTAAAACTATGTTGTTTCCAATGATTTTTTTTGTGGCCAAATATACGTAAAGCACATCCAGATCACGAGTATAAAATAAACGACAAAATCGTTGATGTCTCATTGTATATAAAAACCCAACAGTAAAATTGGCTTGTTGCAATTATAGGGTTGCTTCATAGCCTCGGCATCGAGAGTTGATTATGGTATGGATAAGTTAATTAATAGTTTTTATAACGGAAGACCTACAATTGGCAGATTTTGCTCTTGCATAATGTATGATTCAATACAAGAAATCTTGACGTACTTCATTTCAAGAAAGTACATACAATTGTGCGTAAATTTAAATAATTATTACTTCCAATGTTTTTTGTGCATCTTTCAGCACTTATGACCGAGATAATGACGGTGATGACAACAGAAACTGTGCTCTCCAATATGCTGGTGGCTGGTGGTTTAATGGTCTAAACAATTGCTCAAGGGTGGGGGTGGCAGAGATGCCCTAGGAGGCAGATGTTCCAGAGGAAAAATGTCCGTGGGGGGGGGGGGGTAGTAAAACTCTGGGGGTAGATGTCCTAGGGGGGGGGGGGGGCAGATGTCCTTGGGGGCAAATGTCCGATGAGTAAAATTCCGGGGGTAGATGTCCTAGGACTGAAGATGTCTTCAGCAGGAAATGTCCTGGGAGTAAAAGTCCTAAAAAAGGGGGGGGGGGCTATCCGGGGGCAGATGTCCGGCTGGGGAGATATCCGGGGGGGGGGGGGGAGGTCGTGTATTAAGTCACTAAAAAACTTTTTTCAGAACTGGGAACTGGGACGTTTGATTCGTCATTAAGCACCACAATTATTTTTTTTCTTGTACTTCAAAAAGGTTTTCTATAGGGCTCAAAACTTTAAAATGAATGAATGAATGAAGGAATGAATGAATGGTGTTTTATGGCACCTCGACACAATAATAATCTGGTCAATTTGCACCAATATATGTGCTATCGGAGATGATTTGCCTACTGCGCGGGGAGTAATGTCGCTGCAGGGGGAAATCGGAGTACCCGGAGGAAACCTGCGTTAACTTGAAAATTCAAGTTAGTAACTTGAAAATTCAAGTTAGTAACTTGAAAAAATGAAAATAGAAAAATGAAAAAAAAAATATGTGGCCCTATTACGCTTCCGTAACTTTACCTTACTTTCCTTTTCAATATATATTTCTGTTTGTACTTTTATGGAGAGGGGATCTATAGGCTTCTGCCTGTTCTCCAATCCAGTTTCGGTGAATAAATATTGTTTTTAAAAAATGTACTTCAAGAAAGTATATACAATTGAGCGTAAATTTAGATAGTTGCTTTTTTTTATTACTTCCAATGTTTTTTTGTACACAATTTCTAATTTAATAATGTATACGCTGTCGTCTCTTAAAGGTGCTTTATGTAAAATATGGTACATATTTTAGTGTAATTACTTGTAATCTAAATTGACTATTTGCTTTAAGTGGATGCGTTAATCTTTACTCCGAACCTTGAGAGTTTTAATTCCAACGAGCTGTCTTATATATTTACATTAAACCAGAGACTTATAAGGCTCTGCCTTAAACTAAACATTTATCTTAAAATAGTTCAATATGCGTTTTAGTCATTGATTCAGTACTTATCACAGTTTATATTATAATGTTTAATTCTTATCATGTATAAGTTCAAATATTTCTAGTTAAATTATTATTAAGAGTTCCGTGTACACGTAACAATCTCGTTCCCAGAGGCAGCCGCGGAGCCGAAGGCCTCTGGCACATTAGACCGTCCATTTTTTCTTCAAACCTAAGCCCCGCCCATTCTGACCTCTGATTGGTCAATCTTTTTGGGTCGATTTCTCGAAAACTAAAGGTCGGATCGTCGTTTCGTTTGTTGTAAAATGATCCTTGAGTCAAAGTCAACTCCTCGCTGACATAAGAAATGGGATCAAAAATTTTTCTGGTTTCGAGATTGTGCACGTAAAAGATCCCTTGGCAGTTGGAATTCGATATGAGAGTAGGCCGTAGCGCGACTGTATGCCCGCCTTCCATTAGCCCAGGTTAGGTGCAAACGAGTAGGACGTTAAACCCCATTTCATTTCATTTAATAGTTAATATATCCTTATAATGTTGACCATGCACTTTTAAAATAAACGAGATGAAACCACAGCCAGCTTTATTATCATATCCTTTGTGTCACCCGTTTTCTAAAGAACTAGTTAAGCTCTGTGCAACGTTTAACATTCATATTGCAAATGGGCGAGTGCAAGGAGACTTAGACGGAAAGGTCACCTGTATAACTTACAATGGGACCTCATTGGTCGATTATGTCCTATTGTCTTCTAACTTATTCCCGTTTGCTGAGTACTTGCAGGTGACCCCAAGAACTGAGTCTGACTACTTGCCCATAGAACTTACATTTTTACATGGTAGTCGAACTCACGTCTTAAACTATAATAGTGTAAGACATAACTATTGCAAACTTAAATGGAACAGCGAGAGAGCGCCTTTATATAAACAAAACATAAAAGAAATGAAAATATAGAAAGTGATCTATCACTGTTCCAATCCTTTTTAAAAAAATGTGCTAAACATATGGTCTCACATGCCCCAAGTTATAAAAATGTTAAGGAGACACAGCCTGAGTGGTTTGATTAAGAATGTCACATGGCTAAAAAGGCTAAATTCGTAGCCCTAACAAAATTGAGAGTCTTTAGCAGTACTATCCGCATAGCAAACTATCACTCCCAATGCAGTGAATTCCGAAATCTATGCAAGGCCAAATATCACCAAGAAACTTACGATAAATTACTTCAATACCTTGATGACCCTGCTCAATTTTGGCAAACGTTAAAGCGGACAAAGCAGCATAGGCCCAAAATCTGTAAATCAATTGAGCCTAACGACTGGGCAGACCACTTCAGGGATCTTCTTAACATTGATTTGAAAGTTTTGCATGGAGACCATGAATATACACAATATCTATTCCCGACTTAGAACTCCTTAACACACCGTTTGCAGAACGAGAGGTAACTTTATGTCTAAGGAATTTCAAACCAGGTACATCACCCGGACCAGACGGAAGAGGTATAGATTTTCTTACGACAAGCGAGGAAGTGTTGGTACCTGTTATTACCTCCCTTTTTAATGCTGTCTTCAGCACCGGTTATTTCCCTAAGTCTTGGTGTAAAGGCCTGATTACACCACCAGTTTTCAAAAAAGGTTCAAAATCAGACCCAAACAACTATAGACCAATAACGCTCTTAGATAATCTGGGCAAACTATACACAGCGGTGCTGAATAACAGATTAAAGAAATGGTCAGAGGTAACAGGCTGGATACGAAGAGGCACAGGCTGGATACCGACAGGGCTATTCGACAGTTGACCATATATTCACTCTCCAAGGTTTAGTGCAAAAATATTTATCAAGAGCCAGAGGTCGCCTTTATTGCCTCTTTGTTGATTTTTCCAAAGCTTTTGATATGATAAACCGTCAAAAATTCATGAAAATTCTGACCTCTAAAGGTATAGGTGGTAACATGTACAACACTCTCCAGTCTATGTACAGACAGGTATTCTCATGTGTTAAACTAGGTAATAACATCACACCATTCTTCGAATGTAACTCAGGCGTAAGACAGGGGTGCGTAGTCAGTCCCATCCTATTTTGCTTCTACATCAACACGCTTATTTCGATGTTAAGGTCGGCTGACGTTAGAGGCATCTTCACTATCCAAGATGTTAATGACATCCTCCTACTGCTATACGCAGATGACTTATCGATTTTATCAGACACGGTGGGTGATCTCCAACAGAAAATCACTGTGCTCGAAAATGTCTGTAGAGCATTCCATCTCAAAGTCAACATTGGGAAAATGAAAGTTAATTAAGAAATTATGAAAAGTGGTTTTTCAACAATGAACAGATAGAGACAACCACATATTATAATTACCTGGGACTCTGCTTCTCGTCCAGACTGGTCTGGACGAAGTGCCTGCAGGACCTAGCTGCTAAAGCAGAAAAACATTGATTCCTATAAAAGCATTTATTTACAAAACAGGACACCCCAGTCTGCAAACAAAATTCAAAATATTTGATGGTGTTATCAGGCCCATTCTTATGTACGGAGCCCAGGTATAGGGATATACACATAGACCAGAAATAGAAAAAAATCCAAAAAAGTTATTGTAAATTTGCTTTAGGAGTCCATACAGGTGTACTAGGGGAATGTGGGCGTGTGCCTTTAAGTATCCACTATATGTCTACATGCATCAAATACTGATGTAAGATAGTAAATATGCCATTCCATCGTTATCCAAAACAGGTATTTTCAATGTTGAAGAACCACGATTCAGCAGGAAGAAATAATTGGGCCTCTCAAATAAGGCAAATATTATTCTGTCTTGGTTTTGCATACATTTGGAACGTTACAAGCACAGACAACATAAATCACTTTATGGCACAATTCAAACAACGGTTAATAGACATAAGTATACAAGAATGGTCAAGCAAACTTGCTGAAAGCGAAAGTCTTGTTAATTATCGAAATTTTAAACAAGATCTTGTTCAAGAAAGCTACCTTAGTATAGACTTGATGTTCCATCACAAAAGGAACGTAACAAGATTAAGGTTAAACTTGTTACCCTTGGCTGCTAAGAAAACAATGCAGTAGCCCCAGGTGTAAGTTATGCCGTTTTGAAAATGAAAACATTGTGCACTTCCTGTTAAATTGTCAATATTTAAACAAGTTGAGAGAGGAGTTTATTCCAAAAAATTTAAATTATCAACAGCTTTGTACAACAAAGAACAAATCTACCCTCCTAGCTGTTTCTAAGTACATTGAAGCTGCACTAAAACATCAGAAGTGAAAATCAATAGCCACAAATATTAATCTGAAAAACACTTAAATTAAAACTATTAGCTGAACGATCAAGGCTAAAGATTAAAGATTGGCACAATATTCACTGAAAAGCGGTAACATTTAAAGTTGAATGCTATAGTTGTAACATGATCTGACATATAGAAAGTAAGGCGGGATATTTAAGAGTGCTTTGTTAAGACTGTTATAATAACTTTAGTAAATCGGATATAGTAAAAGTAGAGTTGGATACTAAGATTGAATAATAAGATTGTTATAATATCTGTACTTGCATAGTTTAGTGGTTGGAATCTAGGTTCGAAATGCCTTGAGAATACTAACCGTGTTAAAAATGTCCATCAAGAAAATATATTTAGGTATATATATCTAAACGTGACTGTGATTGGAAAATTTTATGTTTGTAACTTTGGTCATGGACCCACTTTACTGAAATAAACATATTATTATTATTATAAAGGTCTATTTTATGGGCTTTGTTTGTTGTAGTACTGCCCCTGTGCACTTACTAATAAGTAGTATATCATCTCAGTTTTACACTGCACCATCTAGAAGTGTGAAGGTGTTTCAATCTTATTCATATAGCAATGGTCACGATTCTTTGGCTATTGCAGAAAAATGGGACGAAGGCAGGTCAAAAAATAGTGTTTTGGACTTGGCTCATGAGATAACCTAACTTACAATTTTCTGTAAATCTGTAGGGAACTGTCAGACATGCGTGGCCTGATGACTTCCAACATACCATTGAACGCCACGAAGATTTCTTTGATCATCAAACCATTTTATACGAACAATGTATTAAGTTGCTATTTGTTTCATTGACTCTAATTGCATATTGCATAAATAATAGGGGGGTTGGGATGGCCTAGTGGACTAGATGCCGCTCTTCCACCTCTAGCTGGCCGGTCACCTCTGGCTTGCGGCTGTGGTTTCGAGCCCTGGTGTGAGCGTATGTGGCATGGAGATAGGGGCGCCTTCTCAACCTCCCACAGCAAAAAAACCCTAACCGCAAGCGAATTATTGAAATAAAATTAAACCATATGTTAGTCCCGAAATGACCTAGTTTGTGTTGAGTGGACGTTAAACCCCATTTCTCTCTCTCACTCTCTCGCATAAATAATAAATACAGAGCTTCAAAGACCCAACTGAGTGTGGCCGCTATGTGACACTACAGGTTGTGATGAATGTCGCGACTATCCTGGTCACAGACTCCCAAATAGCAGGCCTGTGACACTACGGTGTCACAGATGGGACAATGATCGTCTAGGGCTTTTCTTCAGACTTCACGTTGTGGGACTGTGACACTATCCTGTGTCGCGGTACCAGCACGACGACTGTGACACTCTAGAGACACGTACTGTGTGTCCGTACGGCCAAATCTTCTGTGTCACACTGTCGTTTGTTTAGGTAGGACTTGACGTTGTGATCAATTATAAGACTTCAAACTTTTTTCTGTAATCTTGAGATATTCTTTATATGTTACGATAATATATTCTACAGCACAGATACAACTATTGTTCTTTAGGTATATAACATTCACGATTAAAACCTATATTGTCTCCCTCGGAACTTCTATAATGTCTTGTCTACGGTTTCATCATGACGGCTGCAACCGGCCAGTAAGCCAGGCCAGCTCCCGGGGTGAACTTCCCCTTGGCTCTCTCGAATGTTTTCTGCGTCCAGCCTGGAAGCCGGGGCAGCTCCCGGTTTGTACTTCCCCGTGGATCTCTCAAATGTTGTCTGAGCGTAAATCAAACAAACTCTCTCCTATATAGAATGTATAATGCGTCATCTATTAGGGCGGGACAATTACCATTTATGGGTAAGTGTTTCGTAAAGGCACCGTTTTACGTCAACACTATTCTAGTTAATTGTACTAATCTGTGTACGTGAGGACTGGACGATAGTACCCTACTTTCCAGAAATGTATACTGACATATCTGTCTCCGAGTTAGTCTAAGATAGTAGTAGAATAATGCAAGCTACTTCATTACCCTAGTTATCGCCATACATCATGTAGGTAAAGAATTCTATATTAAACAGAACACTAAGTCTATAGTGTTACAATTCGTCCCCTTGCAACGCGTTAAATAAGCAATGTTGCTTAATTAACGTTGTTGTCTTACATGCATTAAATACAATATAATATAATATCAATATTATAAAAGCTCTGTATATGTCCTAATTCTAAAATACCATTATACTGATAAACATGCTACCATAATATAAGTTCACTGATTAACTGTCATATAAATACTTGGTTATAAGTTCCAACACAATAAAAAACTGTTTTTAATTTAAAGATGTTCCCTATTTCAATGTCAAAAAGTTCACTGTTTATAACATTGCATAATTGCATGTCCTATTCAGAAGTATTTTGTTTCTTGCACTGTAAATATGGTGATCCGCTAAGTTAACACTTCTGCAAGCTCCGCTCCAGAACCATATCTTCTTGCATACTGGAATTATCTCAACTGGTTCGTCTTTGCTGGGCGTTAAGATAAAATCTGTTAAGTTTACATGTCTTCTATTTCCTCTTTAAAACCATATCTGCTTAGATTCCGGAATTCCCTCAACTGGTTTGTCTTTGCCGGGCGTTAAGATAAAGTACAATACTTCCCCTTAAACAACCGGTGTACTTGCTTAATCAGACCACTAATAATTCAATTACTTTACCCTTAATTAATAACATTTACTTTAATATTAATTGGATACGATTGTATCTTACTTAATCATGGTCTTACTATTAAGCTTATTTAAAATTAAACTTGTATTTACTTCATTGGGAATACACATGTATTAATCCTACTTCTATTTACTTTTAACTGAATTAACTATAAATAATAGAACTTAATCTGTCTCATTAATAAAATTTAGCAGTATTAATTACTATTTATCACCTACAGTAATTAATAACTTTGAAACTCATTAATGTTCTCCTTTACTTACTAAATACCTTTACCTATTAGTATTACCTGTCAACAGTGAACAGTTCCAACTCATTAACAAGGCATCTCAAATTAATTACCCTAATCGTATCTGGTTTTCAATACCAGTGATAACGTTTGTTTCAAAATAACATAAATTGTACCTATGACAATGACCAGACTTGGTACTGGGATTCCCCTGTACCTGTTTTGCGTTAAGACGTTCTCCTAGCACGCGCTACAACATTAAGTATATAGGATGAAAAGGTGTACCTTTTTAACATTGGTGCTATATGGAACTATGGTATAGGCCTACCTGTTCAAGGTATAATATACTCTACAACCGACGAGAGGTTCTCGCAGCGATAATAAATCAAAGTAAGACAGGTAGTCTACGCTTTTTTTTCTAATTTCCATATACTAGTAGTTACTCCCACAAATCATCTTACCCTTTCGTGAATTCACTTCTGTCTGAATTCAAACGAAACAGCATCTCGAAACAAATGTGGCCAACATTTATTTCAAAACCCGATTTTATTATATCTCTGATTGTAATAACAAACCAATCACTAACCGAAAGTTAATATATTCCTTACGTTTTTTTAAAACACAAAACAATTACAAATAAGTTCATGACTTTTTCCCTGTCATTAAGTATGGTCTAGTATACACTACGCATGACATATCAGGGAATTCAAAATTTATTCGACAGCTAACCGCACATTCGAATTCAACTTTAAACTACCCATCTACCATGGTGTGCTTACCACTTTTAAAAACACATACTTTAAACTTATTATCTCTGTACATTTTAACAAAACAACACGAAAATACAGAAACAGTTTATACCACTTGCATAATCTAAGCTATCCGCTATTGCAAGGCACACTGTTTCATTTTAAACGTTTTATTTAAAACCTTATACCCACACGCTATCCTGCGATTTACAAAGGGCCATTCAGTTTTAAAATTTCCCGGGCATTTCCTTTACCCTAAACCTACACGCTATCTTGCGATTTACACAGGTTTACACTATACCCTTATACTTGGTTCATATACATGTACATTACTTAACAAAACAATACATTACATTAATTTACAAAAAAGCAAGTCTTCTATCCTCCTAAGACTTTTCGAAACGGTGTGATTACGATCTCCACATCCGAATAATTCTTTTGGAGTTTTACGTCAACCGCGCAAACCCTCCATTTCCGAACTATCTTCCTGTGAAGACCGGAGACAATCATTTATTTTCTTTTACCTAGCTTTCAATTTTACTAATCTTTTGTTTCAGTTTGTTTTCTTGTCGATTTTTCTCTACATTAATAGACAAATACGTACACGTTTAAACCTAACCCTGCTATATATTTTAATAACCTATAATCGTCCTTTTCTTTAAAACATTTTTCCTTTATTACCCTAACTGAATTATTTTACTAGTTTTCTATTTTAAACATTTTTTTTTAAAACTTTAGCAAATTCCTAACCTTTAAAATTTGTTAAATCTACCCCTTGGTCTTTTTGGCTTTCCATGGTCAGTTTACTAGGAAATATGTACTTACCTAAAAACGACTGGAAACTTCTTGTTCCAAGGGTTTCTTCCAGGGTCGATCCTTGGTCAACGGCGCCAAAAAGAGAGCTGTGACACTACAGCTGTGGGGTGATGTCGTGGCTATTCTAGTCAAATAGCAGCTTTTGACACTATGATGCCACAGAGGTGACAATTGATCGTCTAGGGCTTTTCTTCAGACTTCACGTTGTGGGACTGTGACACTATCCTGTGTCGCGGTACCAGCACGACGACTGTGACACTCTAGAGACACGTACTGTGTGTCCGTACGGCCAAATCTTCTGTGTCACACTGTCGTTTGTTTAGGTAGGACTTGACGTTGTGATCAATTATAAGACTTCAAACTCTTTTCTGTAATCTTGAGATATTCTTTATATGTTACGATAATATATTCTACAGCACAGATACAACTATTGTTCTTTAGGTATATAACATTCACGATTAAAACCTATATTGTCTCCCTCGGAACTTCTATAATGTCTTGTCTACGGTTTCATCATGACGGCTGCAACCGGCCAGTAAGCCAGGCCAGCTCCCGGGGTGAACTTCCCCTTGGCTCTCTCGAATGTTTTCTGCGTCCAGCCTGGAAGCCGGGGCAGCTCCCGGTTTGTACTTCCCCGTGGATCTCTCAAATGTTGTCTGAGCGTAAATCAAACAAACTCTCTCCTATATAGAATGTATAATGCGTCATCTATTAGGGCGGGACAATTACCATTTATGGGTAAGTGTTTCGTAAAGGCACCGTTTTACGTCAACACTATTCTAGTTAATTGTACTAATCTGTGTACGTGAGGACTGGACGATAGTACCCTACTTTCCAGAAATGTATACTGACATATCTGTCTCCGAGTTAGTCTAAGATAGTAGTAGAATAATGCAAGCTACTTCATTACCCTAGTTATCGCCATACATCATGTAGGTAAAGAATTCTATATTAAACAGAACACTAAGTCTATAGTGTTACAGCTACTGCAAGATAAATCACAATAACTTTCTCGATAATTTACATGCTGGATTGTCTTCTCCCGGTACGGAATGTTATTCTTTTGTAAGATTAATTCTTTGTGAATTTACCTTTTTGAAGTGATTTCTGTCCTCCACGAAAGTACAATGGAAGACTGCACAATAAACAAGCCAACAGTGAGGCTGATGTCTCCCGCCGAAAAACCATAATAAATAGATGAAATATATTAATTAATCGCAATCAAACTACACACTAAGTTTCATCACTCTCTTGTCGCTCCTTAGCCTAAGCAGAAAATATTCACCCTCGAACTTAGTCAAGGTAATGATATGATTTCATCGCTCTCACTTCATTAAAACCGAAGTCATCAACCAATCAGATTGTTTATCATTGCTTACCCTAAGCAGAAAATGCTCAAGGCATTGACCTAATCAGTGCCTAGGCCAAATTTGATCATACTACCTCCATTACAAGGAGTTATTGTGTTCCAAAGTCTCGACCAATCAATTTGTGTATCACACTGCTTATCCTGAGCAGAAAATGCGTATTTCGAACTTAGTCAATGTATTTATGTAATGAAACTATAAACCCCTACGCTTAAGCGAATTATTGAAAAAAATTTAACCACATGTTAGTCTCGAAATGACGTTAAACCCATCACGAACTAATCAAAAAACAGTTTACAAACCAGTCCTATGTAGACTCTTTTAGCGTCATTTTTTACGTCATAGAACTACATTGTTTACAAACAATATGGCGGCTTGTTTGATCGATTATGAGAAAGTTTGTAAAAGATTTAAAGATGGGTTCCCAGCAAATTATTTATCGGGTGGTTATTGCCAATAAAAGTATGTCAATTTTGGTATATATGGAAAGTAGAGATATCCAATCTTACTAGAAAAAAAACTGGATAACCTGATAAACACTCATTGAGCGTATACAGGACATAAATGTAAGGCTTCCCCTAATCGACGATTAGGGCTACCCACGCGTGACGTCGAAAGCTGCACGAGCACATTGGGCGCTTTGTGTACGTGTGGTTAAACTCTATAAAGAGTTAGACCTATAACACATTCTGAGATAAAAAATCACGAGAAAGGACGCAGGCAGTGGATAATCCAAGAATTTAATTAGGATTCGATATTTGTAATAAACAGTCAGCGATTACAGACAACAACGTCTTGTGTATGCAATGAATTCTCACCCGTCTCCGCCCGCGGTTGCCATAGGGACGGAGAAGGGTAATCCCCTGACGCAAACATGGCCTATTCTGATCGATTTTCATAGCGGGATATACTTGACAATTACAGTGTTTCGAGAAGGATTTGAAACAAAATTTTGATGAATTAATTAGTTTGGATATGTTTTTAGTCCTAATATATCATCAAATCACCCTGTTTGTACCCGGGAAACCAACTTTAATATAAAAGAATTGACATGCACACTCAAAGATGGCAGGGAAAGTTCTGTCAAGAAATTCTTAAATGACACTCATTTTTCTACTACGCGGTAGGTATTTTTCTCAATGACATATTTGCAAAGTGTGCAAGAACGGACTGAGGTCACCATGTGTGGGGAATTCTTTGTTGAGAGTTACTTCCCTTTGCCTATTACCTTTCCCACTCAGCAAACCTCGGCAGATTCCGTAACCTACGGAACCTACATCTAACCTCGGCTGTATGACGAATTCCGCCATATTTGAACTACTTTGAAGGTCCCAGATGAAACATGGCTGCGCCCATACCGAACACAAATTTGCGACCTATTTGGCTAGCGACCTGCTCGACCGATCCAGCTGTAAGATAATGACGAAATTACACTTCTATATTCTACTTTCATTTGATAGACATAACGTTGGATTTTATTGGTTGATAAATAGATGAGTTAATTCGACTGTTGTCTTTATTCTAAATAGGTTTCCAACGAACAGGTTGCAGCTCGATCGGTCGAATAGGTTGCTATCCGAATAGGTTCCCAATTTGTGTAATAGCGCCAAGTTTTCCTGTTAAAGTAAACCGGTAGCCGCATCGCAAATGTATGGGCGTAGGTACATATCACTTACTGGCATACGTCCGAGACTAGATGTAGTTTACGGAATCTGTCGAGATTTGCCGAGTGTTACCTTTCCAAGTAACGCCTTATGGGATTGGGCGATAAAAATATCACAATCCGCCAGGGCAGATAATTTGAAATCGTGGAAACCCTGTGGATTAACCCAGGGTATAGTGAAGTAGAACGGAATGAGTACACTGGGTAACCGAGGATGTGTTAGATAGCATTCTAACACATCCTCGGTTACCCAGTGTACTCATATGAGGTAGACATAATTCAACCCATCGAACATTTTAGAAAAGGTTAGAGCTAGTCAAGGGATCATGTGGCTAAGTTGATAAGATGATGGCTCGCTAGCCTGGAGGTCGGTGTTCGATCTTGCATTGGCCGAGAAGGTTCATCTAGATTTTCCGTGTGGTTTCCCCTTGTCAGTGATACTGAACGGAGGGCCTGACAAGGACAGATATTTAGTCGTTCGGATGGGATGAAAACCTGAGGTTGGCGTGCACGTTACAGATCCATTGGCAGTTGGAATTCAATACCAAAAAATAGGCCGTAGCGTCGATGCCTGGGCAAAATTTCCCTCATAGCACACTGTATGGCGTATGCCCATCTTCCATTAGCCCAGGTTAGGTGCAGAAGAGTAGGACGTTAAATCCCATTCATTTCCATCTCACAATACTCACCAGTTCTAACACTTCATGTCATTTTTATTGCTAACGAGACTTTATTTGATAAAGCCTACGAAGCGAGGCCGCTGTTGAGCGAGACTCGATCACCCAGTTCCTATGCACATATAGAGTAATGATAGGTTTATAAAGGAACTGGGTGATACAGACTTCTTTTGACCTATTTTCGGATTACTTCCGGTCTCGGGAAGTTGATTGTCGATAAATGATAGCGGTTCAAGTTCGATTTGTTATCAATAACAGTGTTAAATGACCAATTTAATTACATCGGAAGGTGAATAATAATCAAATAAAGTCTCGTTAGCAATAAAAATGACAGAAGTGTTAGAACTAGTGAGTATTGTGAGATGATATCAGACGATTCATGGTAAATCAGTCAAAACAAAGATGGTGTCTGACTTACCTTCTTGTATTAAGCAGTGGTAAGAAGTTTTATTTTAATTTATTTTAATCCCTTCAAGTGCCTGTGTTATGGCTCCATGAAGATTATGTACATGGCGTATTTATAGTTACAGCGTCACGCCCACACGTTGTTGACATCAAGTTGTGAGTATATATCGAATGTAGACATTACTAGTACTAGTACGGTGAGCGAACTAAACGCTAGAAGTATGATATCCGACGATCCTGAAGATGACTATCAAAGACTAGCGGGTATTATCTTAATCTTTTTATTATTTCAATATCTATCATTGATAATTCTGTATTCTTCAACTTGTGTTCACCGATAGCTAAACTGGACACCACAGTCAGATAAACAGCTCAAAGGGAGATAACTACAGATTTCAACCAATAATTTTGTCATTGATAAACATTTAATCTGCTACTAGTGGGTACACATCTGATTAGTAAAGTGTCAAGTCAGCACTATTCAGTAAACGGAGATCAGCTAACAATCCAACTAGTCGGGTACCACTATAAGAAAAAGTAAAAATCCAATGGGAGATAACTACAGATTTAAATGGATGCAGACCAGCAGTACTTCTCCATTGACTATAATGTTAAATCAGTAGTGTTAAATCAGAAGGTTCCTATTGATTATACAGTTATCCCCTTGACAATGGCGGGGCAAATACAAGATCTCTAGTCGTTTTAATGGGAAAACAAAGCGACAAGTACAAGTAAAAGAAACCTTATTTGAATTCGTCACCTCTGGCTTGCGACTTTGGTTTCGATCCCTGGTGTGAGCGTATGTGTCATGGAGAGAGGAGCACCTTCTCAACCTCGTATGGAAGCCTATTGCGGCCATTTCAGAATCTCGTCTTCTCGCCGCGAGAAGTCGAGGGCGAGAACACGAGAACACGAGAAGTCGAGGGAGCGAGAAGTCGAGGGCGAGGGAGCGAGAGAGCGAGAACACGAGGAAACAGGGCGAGAATACGAGGATCTCGCCCCGAGAACACGAGATTACTTTCACCTCGACTTCTCGTGTTCTCGTCCCTCGACTTCTCGCTCCCTCGTGTTCTCGCCTTTGAAAAACCTCGTGTTCTCGCTCCCTCGCCCTCGACTTCTCGCTCCCTCGACTTCTCGCCCTCGACTTCTCGCCCTCGACTTCTCGTGTTCTCGTGTTCTCGCCTTTGAAAAACCTCGACTTCTCGCTCCCTCGCTCCCTCGCCTTTGAGTCAATCTCGTCTTCTCGTGTTCTCGCTCCCTCGCTTCGTCACAATCTCGTCTTCTCGTGTTCTCGCTCCCTCGCCTCGGAAGTGCAGTTATTACGCATGTCCACTGACTACCGTATCGGTATTTGTATTTTGACATGGATTATAATAAACGAAAATGTTTGAAGTTCTAGAAAATGTAATAGTCCTAAACAAGTTTAATCTCTTCTTGCACAGATAGTATTGTATTCTGTAATTGATTTTAAGTCTTCAGTCAAATCTTTCTTTGCTCTCTAAAAATATTCATCGGGAGTTTTCACTTGATGCGTGGTTTTGTCAGTGCTGCAGGATGGAGAGCCTGACAAGGGAAAATGTATAGTTGTTCGAATGGGATTTTTAAAAACCAGGTCCGGAATCGAAATGAAGTTGGTTCTACGGTGGCTCACTGCGTAGGAGGTGTTCTCTCTAACTTAATCGAAGTTCATCGCGATTTTTCTGCCTATGTCCACCCTTGTCACTGGTGTAGAACAGAGAGCCTAGCAAGAGACAACGTATAATCGTTCGGATGAAATAAAAATAACCGAGGTGACGTGTCCGGAATCTAAATGAAATGAAATGAAATAAAATGGGGTCTAACGTCCTACTGTTCTGTTCCTAAATTGGGCTAATGACGACGGGCATACGATACAATAATACAGTGTGCTATCAAGGAAATTTTGCCCGGGCAGTGGCGCTAAGGCCTACTCTTATATCGAATTTAAACTTCCAAGTGATCTTTTATGTGCACGCCAATAGGTGTCCTTGACAGGCCCTACGTTTTGCATCACTGACAAGGAGAAATCACGCCCGAAATAAAATCTGGATGAACTTTCTCTTCCAATGCAGGGATCGAATACCAAGTGGTGTAAGTGGTGTAGGACGGGGGGCCTGAGAAGGGACAAAGAATAGTTGTTCGGATGGAATACAAATAACCGAGATCCCGTGGCCGTAATACAAATGGAGCTACGATGGCTCAGTGAGTAGGATCGACGTTTGCTCTTTTACTTTATCAAAGTTTTTCAGGATTTTTCGGTCGGGTTCCTGCTTGTCAGTGGTATAGGACTGAAGACCTGGCAAGGGACAACGTATAGTCGTTTGAACGGTATTATATATAAAATACGAGGTTCTTTGTCCGAAATCGTAATGAAGTGGTGGCTACAATGGCTCAGTGTGTAGGACGTTTGCTCTCTCGCTTCATCGAAGCGCATCGGGCTAAATTTCTGGAGATGTCCTCCCATGTCAGTTGTGTAGGATGGAGGACGGAGGGCCTGGCAAGGGATAACGTGTAGTCGTTCGGTTTCGATTCGTCGTGTGGGGTTTTTCCGGTTTCTCCCACTGTCGCATACATTTCTTTTCCGATGCATTGCACAATACGTCAGCACTAGAATTACGCCTCGAACTACATTTGTCAAGTGTAACCATACTGGGGTGAAAAAATCAAATTCTAAGACAATATCAGAAACCAAAAATCAACGTCATAGGGTCACGGGTCAATAGCCATAATTAGACCATGGAATACCTTTTACGAGACGGAACACGTTGGTTTGTTTCCATTTGTCAGAGAGAATTTTTCTGAAAATATCACAGGTACATGGGGACAGGAACGCCCTTATTAGACTAAGGCACACCAGACCTATAATATAATAATACTAATAGAGTCTATGTGATTTTTCAAAGTTTTTGAGTTTCTGTTATTTTCTGAACATATTTTAAATTTTTGATCTTATTTTATCCATATTTGATGCTAAATAATATAATATTTACTATCAAACATGTAATTCATATTTAAAAAAAAATACCATCTGATGTATAGATCAGGTGTGCCATAGTCTAATAAGGGCGTTCCTGTCCCAATGTACCTGTGGAAAATATGCCGGGATTACTGTATAATACCACATATTAAATGTTGCAGTGACACAATGAAAACGACTAATCCCAGGTCTGTGGAATAAATATGGTCAACAGTAGAGAAATAGCACCAATGATTGAAAGAATCTGTTATTTACTGGAAACAAGTATTTTTTATAAAAAACTATTTCAGTAAAACAATATCCAAGAGAAATACATACTTAATACACATGAAAACGATTTTGGCAAAAATAAACAAATGCAATAATATAAATTTCCTCATACACAACAATACCATACACTACTAGTAAGAGAAATGAGGTTTAACGTCCACTCGACACAAATTTGGTCATTTCCGGACTAACATATGGTTTAATTTTATTTCAATAATTCGCTTGTGCGTATGGGTCTTTAGCAGTGGGAGGAAACTGGAGTGCCCGGAGGAAAACCCACAAGGTTGAGAAGGCAACCTATCTCCATGCCACATACGCTCACACAGGGATCGAAACCACAGCCGCAAGCCAGAGGTGACCGGCCAGCTAGAGGTTGAAGCGTGGCACTCTAAACCACTAGGCCATCCCAACCCCCCCACTACTAGTAAATGAAATGAAATGGGTTTTAACGTCCTACTCTTCTGCACCTAACCTGGGTTAATGGAAGACAAGCATATGCTATACAGTGTGCTATGAGGAAATTTTGCCCGGGCAGCACCGCTACAGCCTACACTTATATTGAATTCCAACTGCCAAGGGATCTTTTACGTGCACGCCAATGTGTACACTGGACCACGGTTTCCCATACCATCTTAACGACTAGACAGCTGTCCTTGTCAGGCCCCTCAGTTCTGCATCATTGACAAGGGGAAACCACACCGGTAAATTGAGATGAACTTTCTTGGCCAATGCAGGGATCTAATACACCACAAGTATTGATGAAAAATGTATATAATAATTATAATAATATCATTGTTCTGGAGAACGGTTTCTAATCTGCTGTTCAGATTGTTATATTCACAGAATACACACAGATCAGGTCTTGTGCCCATTTACACTGTACAAGATATATACCAGTAAATAAAAATAGATATAAGAGAAAAACAAATAGTTATCTTAATGATTCCAGTAAAATGAATTAGAAATGAAATGAAGTTTAACGTCCTACTGTTTTGTTCCTATACATGTACTGGGCTAATGAAAACAGGCATACACCATACAGTGTGCTATGAGGGAAATTTGGCCGGGTATTGCACTATTCCCTACTCTTCTTTCGAATTCCAACTGCCAAGGGATCTTTTTATGTGCACACCAATGTAAACAAAGGACCTCGGTTTTTCATCACATCCGGACGACTAGACAGCTGTAATTGTACCTTTTTACATGCACACCAATGTATACAAGAGACCGCAGTTTTTCGTCACATCCAAACGACTAGACAGCTGTCCTTGTACCTTGTTAGACCCTCCTTTTGCACCACTGACAAGGAGAAACCACGTCGGAAATGAAACAGAATAAAAAAATAAAATGGGGTTTGACGTCCTACTGCTCTGTTCCTAAGCTACACTAATGAAGATGGGCATATGCTATACAGTGTGCTATCGAATTCCAACTGCCAAGGGGTCTTTTTACGTGCACACCAATGTATACAAGGGACCTCGGTTTTTCGGTACATCCAATCAACAAGACGGCTGTCCTTGTACCTTTTTACAGGCACACCAATGAATACAAGGGACCTCAGTTTTACGTAACATCCGAACGACTAGGGGGGTTGGGATGGCCTAGTGGTCTAGAGTGCCGCGCTTCGGCCTCTAGCTGGCTGGTCACCTCTGGCTTGCGGCTGTGGTTTCGATCCCTGGTGTAAGCGTATGTGGCATGGAGATAGGGGCGCCTTCTCAACCTCGTGGGTTTCCTCCGGGCACTCCGGTTTCCTCCCACTGCTAAAGACCCCTAGGCGCAAGCGAATCATTGAAATAAAATTGAACCATGTTAGTCCCGAAATGACCTAGTTTGTGTCGAGTGGACGTTAAACCCCATTTCTCTCTCTCTCCGAACGACTAGACAGCTGTCCTTGTACCTTGTTAGACCCTCCTTTTGCACCACTGACAAGGAGAAACCACGTCAGAAATGAAACAGAATAAAAAAATAAAATGGGGTTTAACGTCCTACTGCTCTGTTCCTAAGCTAGACTAATGAAGATGGGCATATGCTATACAGTGTGCTATCGAATTCCAACTGCCAAGGGGTCTTTTTACGTGCACACCAATGTATACAAGGGACCTCGGTTTTTCGTCACATCCAAACAACTAGATGGCTGTCATCGTACCTTTTTACATGCACACCAATGAATACAAGGGATCTCGGTTTTACGTGACATCCGAACAACTAGACAGCTGTCCTTGTACCTTGTTAGACCCTCCTTTTGCACCACTGACAAGGAGAAACCACGTCGGAAATGAAACAGAATAAAAAAATAAAATGCTGTTTAACGTCCTCCTGCTGTGTTCCTAAGCTTGACTAATGAAGATGGGCATATGCTATACAGTGTGCTATCATGGAAATTTTACCAGGGCAGCGGCGCTACGGCCTACTCTCATCACATCAGAACGACTAGACAGCTGTCCTTGTACCTCGTCAGTCACCCCCTCCCCACGGCCTGCACCACTGACAAGATAAACCACCTCGGTAATGAAATAGAATAAAAATAAAACAAAACCATACAATATTAATCAGCATAGTGACAAAATATAACATGAAAATTTATTGTCATATACAGTACATTTAATTAAAACATTTTTTAAAATATGTATTAAATGTATTTAAAAACTGCTTAAAAAATACATGTACATGAATACAGGTTTAAGCCTACTCATAAAAAATCACATAATTTCATAGATATCATCATCAGTATTAAAATCAATGTCACTGTCGAACAATTTACACAAATCCATACAAGAAAGTTTTCACTTGTAACAAGTACATCTATCTGTAATGCAGCCTGATTTGTATCCACAGTGAAAATTTTATTTGGTGCTTGATCTCTAGTTACCCTAACCCTGTCATTTTAAACAGTAGTGTTTAACAAAAGGGGCAAAAAATTTTGCAGCTACAGTAAGGCAACCCGGGGGGAATGTGCCAGAATAGGCCCCCGTTTTGATTGGTGGTGCAAGGGACAAAGCAACATTTTCATCCAGGGGAAACATGCAAAGTCAATCTGGTGTGGAATTAATTCACACATATTTTTTTCATAAATAGGGCCTAACATGTGCTCTTGTACCAACTCATCTATTTTGGTTCTCTTTTTCTCCATAACATCTTGGGTATATTTCTTAAAGTACTGTGCATGGTGTTTCACCTCAATGGTGACAGTCTTCACCATATTAGTCCTTATTGGTCTGAGTGGTCTTGATTCGAGTAGTCCTTACTCCTTGGTGACTGCGCGTTGTCAATAGTTGTCATGCATTTAGGAATATAAGAATATCTATCTTTATCAATCAACTTGTTAAATGATCCCCTTAACAAATTAACCAGACCAATTATTCTTTTTTTGTTGGTAAAATTTTAGCTGCTTGCTTCTAACATCACTTTCAAACTTTCGTCAACAAGTTTGGAATCGTGATAATGTTTCATACACAGTTGGTTTTTTTTTTAAGTTGAAATGTGAGAACTCTGTATTATTAGTATACCCCAATGATTGAGAACTTTGTCTGCACATTCCTGGAGTTCTTTGTCTTACAAATCAGCATTTGTCTCCGGCACAAACCTGCCATTTCCATCTAATTCGATCCAATGGTTAGCCAATGCCTAAAATTGTTCCCAGCTTGTCGCATTGAACGGTTTTAGCTTAGTGTTTTTAACAAAATATTCACAAGTATTCAGTTTTCGCTATCCTTCCGCCATATTTACTATCAACACAGAACGGTAACCTTTGACTCTACTCGACCTTCCATTATGTGTGTCTGATTGGCGAGCTATGTCACGTGATTTGTTAAAACCAAATCACCGCGGAATTCAAATACCATCGCACATTAAGTAAGCCTGTATTTATTTTACGGCTTCTGTCAAACGTCAAAGAATGGATAACAGAAAAGTCGCGTGACAATGAAGTAATACTAGAAGAATTAGATGATGTACCTTTTTTTACCCGAAACTTGCTAGGACGGAAAACAGAAGCAGGCTAGCTAGAAATTTCTCACCACGGCATATATATGTAGGCCTAAAGTGGAGAACTTTTTGCCTGGACGTATTTTTTCTATTTTTTTATACATTGTCTACCGTAAACAAAGAAGTACTTGTAGCCTACTTTATCTACTTTAATATATATATATTATAAATAAAATCTAAGTGTGTATGGGTGTGTTTATGTATGTTTGTATACTCCACCTACACATTATTATGTGTTATTAAATTAACCAGCATCACAACAGGAATGCTTTAGGTCAGTGAATTCGGGCCCAAGGCGAATTACGCTTCGTCGCCGCGATTAACCCCCACATATCTCGTATCAAATTGAAAAGAACGACCACGTACATGTATTTTAGGCCATCGAATCTGTCCTACAGGCAAATTTGGGCCACGAACGAATAAAACCTCGGGCGGATTTAGGTCCCGTGGGAATTTGAGCACTGGGCGAATATGGGCCCCTAGCAAATTTGGGCCATGGGCGAACTTGGACCCCGGGCGAATTTGGGCCCGTGTATAGGCGGGTAAACTACGAGTAGTTTATTTGATAATATTAGCATCATAGAAAGAAGCGGGTATCGAAACCGAGCCCCCCCCCCCACACACACACGCACGCCAATGTGTAGCCTATACGAGACCTCGCTGTTCCATGTCATCCGAACGACATGCTGTCCTCAGGCCTTCCGTCCTACACTGATAAGAGGGTACCTCGCAAGAAAGGCTAGACTACGCATTGAGCCACCGCAGCTCCAACTTATTTCGAATCTGGACACATGACCTCGCTCTTTTAACCCAACCCTTCCTTCTCCACTGATATGGAAAAACCCGCTAGAATATTTCCGATGAACTTTGATGAAATGAAATGAAATATGGTTTAACGTCCTACTGTTCTGCTCCGACTGTGCTATAAGGGAAATTGTGCTCGGAAAGCGGCACTTAGGTCTCCTCTTATATCGCATCCAGGCTGCCAAGGGATCTTTTACGTGTACGTTAATTTACAGATAAGGATTTTCATCCCATCCGAACAAATAGACAACTGTCCTTGCCAAACCCTCCGTCCTGCACCAATGCAATGACATGGGGAAACCACATCGGAAAACCCGATAAACTTTCTTGTCCAATGCAAGGATCGAACACGTGACCTTCAGTTTAGTGAGCCAGCGTCTTACCCACTTAGCTGCCGTGGCTCCAAACATTTACGTCCTACTCACTGAGCCACCGTAGCTTCCACTTCATTTTGATTCCGAACACGGGACATTGTTTTTCTATGCCACCCGAACGACTATACGTGGTCCCCTGTCAATTCTTTCCTCCTACACCACTGAAGTAAGAGAGCAAACGTCCCACTCACTGACCCACCGTAGTTCCCACTTCAATTAGATTCCGGACACGAGGCCTCGGTTATTTTTATTCATTCCGAACGATTATACTTTGTCTCTTGCTAAGCTCTCCGTTCTACAGGACTTCGGTTATTTTTATTCCATCCGAACTATTATACTTTGTCTCTTGCTAAGTTCTCCGTCCTACACCACTGACAATAGTGAACATCGCCAAAAATCACGAGGAACTTTGAAGAAGTTACAGAGCAAACGTCCTACCCAGTGAGCCCCCGTAGAACCAACTTCCTTGCGATTCCAGACACAGGACATCGTTTTTTAAAATCCCATTCGAACAACTATACATTGTCCCTTGTCAGGCTCTCCATCCTGCAGCACTGACAAAACCACGCATCAAGTGAAAACACCCGATGAATATTTTTAGAGAGCAAAGAAAGATTTGACTGAAGACTTAAAATCAATTACAGAATACAATACTATCTGTGCAAGAAGAGATTAAGCTTGTTTAGGACTATTACATTTTCTAGAACTTCAAACATTTTCGTTTATTATAATCCATGTCAAAATACAAATGCAAATACGGTAGTCAGTGGACATGCGTAATAACTGCACTTCCGAGGCGAGGGAGCGAGAACACGAGAAGACGAGATTGTGACGAAGCGAGGGAGCGAGAACACGAGAAGACGAGATTGACTCGAAGGCGAGGGAGCGAGGGAGCGAGAAGTCGAGGTTTTTCAAAGGCGAGAACACGAGAACACGAGAAGTCGAGGGCGAGAAGTCGAGGGCGAGAAGTCGAGGGAGCGAGAAGTCGAGGGCGAGGGAGCGAGAACACGAGGTTTTTCAAAGGCGAGAACACGAGGGAGCGAGAAGTCGAGGGACGAGAACACGAGAAGTCGAGGTGAAAGTAATCTCGTGTTCTCGGGGCGAGATCCTCGTATTCTCGCCCTGTTTCCTCGTCTTCTCGCTCTCTCGCTCCCTCGCCCTCGACTTCTCGCTCCCTCGACTTCTCGTGTTCTCGTGTTCTCGCCCTCGACTTCTCGTGTTCTCGTGTTCTCGCCCTCGACTTCTCGCGGCGAGGGGACGAGATTCTGAAATGGCCGCAATAGGCTTCCATAACCTCGCGGGTTTCCTCCGGGCACTCCGGTTTCCTCCCTCTGCTAAAGACACCTACGCGCAATCGAATTATTGAAATAAGATTTAATATGTGAGTCCCAAAATGACCTAGTTTGTGTCGAGTGGACGTTAAAACCCATTTGTCTCTCTCTCTGTTTGAATTCGAGTGAACGCTGCTTTCCAAACACACTGTTTGACCACCATCATTTGCCTTGTTGATATGAAATGTAGAACGCTGTTTATGCAATGTTTAAAATATTAATCAAGCATTTTTCATCTTGTCACATTTGATTGAATGATTTGAATCTGTTTTAGATGGATTTATCATGAGTAATAAAGGGGATGTCAAGTGGGAGGGTGTAGTCGAGTTGGATGAACCTAAACATACAACTGGGGAATCGAAACCACGCCATTTGTTTTAATGACAGACCTGATGATGCAGCGGACACACGCTAACCATTCGGCCATCCACCTCCCCTTTGTTTATAGGTCAATGATTCCGGGCAACTGATGGGTTTATTGGACTAGACCTGGTTTAAAATGACAACATCCACTGATTCTTGTAAGCTGCCAAGAACGAACAAAGAGAATTGTGTAGGTAATTTCGGGACTAGCATATGTTTAATTTTATTTCAATAATTCGCTTGCGCGTAGGGGTATTTAGCAGTGGAAGGAAACCCGAGGACTGGGAGAAATCCCACGAGGTTCGGCAGGCAACCCTATTCCTTGTCACGTACAACCGAGGATTGGAAACCAGTTGCCTCTATGACAGGCTATATGATACAGCGCGCACGTGCTAATTATTCGATAATGTTTATTTATTAATTCTTGTTCGTTTGTTCAAATAAACATTTGTTTAATTTGTTCAAATTAATATCCTATTAATAATAAAAAAGGCAAAAGAAGACAAATGGTCAAAAGATCAGTTCCTATGATAAAAAAAGTTGATAATATTAATTGTTTAATTATTTTTAAGAATAGTTCACAGAGCTCACATAACCAGGTCAACAGAAGCTGGACGAGTACAGATTATCCAGAACCAGTTAACGTCTGTACAGAATACACTTTCAGTTGATGATATTAAAGCACTGGGCAGCAGAACAGAAAGGTGGTATTAATTTACTCTCATTAATCACAGGTTGGGGGCTAAGTGGCGGGATGTGGAGTTCATACAGGAGAGACCTAGGAGAGTGCCTGGGGCGGGGGGGGGGGGGGGGTCCAAACCCCACCCTGCTCGTGTACATAAAAAAATAACGCCTTGCATCAATGAAATTAAATCACAATGTGATCCTACATCATTATAAAAATGAATTCTCTCGGTAAAACGCTCAATTTGTCTTTACGCGTGCTTTGTAGATTACTATCCTCGCGCAAAAATTCCTGGATCCGTCTCTGGCTATTTTACTTTTACAATCAATTATTAATTATTTCCTGAAGAAAAAAATAACGTCGTCTTTACGCGTGCTTTGTAGATTAGTATTCTCGTGCAAAAATTCCTGGATCCGTCCCTGGCTATTTTAATTTTACAATCAATAATTAACTATTTCCTGAAGAAAAAAAAACGTCGTCTTTACGCGTGCTTTGTAGATTACTGTAAAGCATTTGATAATTTAAACAGGTGTAATTTGTTTAAATTAATACAGGAGGGAATTGGGGGTAAAACTTTGAAAAGAATATGGTCTCTGTATGACAAGGTTAAATGTTGTGTTAAATTAGATGGAGAACTATCTGAATAGTTTTATAGTAAGAATGGTCTATTTCAAGGGGAAGTTTTATCGCCGTTGTTATTTTCTTTTTATATTAATGATTGCGAATCTCATCTAGCCGATAATTGTGATGCTATTGATATCCAGACATTCAATGTATATAGTTGTTCTTCCAGAAACCCCTCAAGGCCTTCAATTTTCAAATTGATACTAAAAAAAGACTAACATTATGAGTTTTCGAAATGGGGGTAAACTGAAAAATTATGAGAATTGGACTCTTGATGTTTGTAATATGGAAGTTGTAAGTAGTTGAAATTATCTTTGACTACTACTAAATTTTAATGGTAAATATCTTATCGCACAAAAACGCATTGCTGAACGGTGTCAAAAAGCTCTCTGCTTATATCTTGTATTTTAAATTATGGGGCTGAACTTTGAGGTTTCATTCGGGACAGGATATAGAACATTTATTTACATTTAAGGTACCTCAAGAAACTCATAGATATAAGAACCACTAATTCCCACATGGTCTATTATGAACTTGGGCGTTTCCCTTTAAGTCTTACGAGAAAATTACGGATATGCAAATACTGGATTAAAATACGTTCTTCTTCTAATGTCTTGCTTATTTCTTGCTACTCTAATATGTTAATAAATAATGACCCGTGGATCCTGAATGTTAAGAAAGAACTTTTTAAAAATGGCTTTGGATTTATGGAAAAAAACCTTTTCATCTCATAAACACAAATTGTATTAATATTATCACAAAGATTATTAGACAAGAGTGAATTGAGAAATTTGAATTATCAAGTAAATGTATCATTTGTTATAATAATAATGATAATGCTTTATTCAGTAATGAGATCATATGATCCATAGATACAAAATGTTTCTTTATACATATTACATAGAAGCCGAAACTATTTACACATTTTCAAACATAAACAGTTAAACAATGATAATCATATATTATTATAGGGCATGCAACATGATTAACTAATAAAACTTCATAAATTCAAACGTCTGCGAGAAAGTACTTTTTCTAGATATGTCGATAAAGACGAAAGCGTGTTCAAGTCATAATCAACACATAACTGGCGAAATTTAAAACATGTAGGATATTTACAGATATATTGTATCATTTGTAAGCATATTGTGAATACTTTCGGCTTACGAAATTATTTGACTAAACCAATAGACAGAAAATACAGACGTGAAATTACAAGAACCCGTATGTCCAGTCATAATTTAAATATTGAAAGGTTAAGATATAGTTATAAATATATTGAGAGAAGTAAACGATTATATACATTGTGTAATGTTGAAGACGAGTACCATTTTGTTTTAATTTGTCCAGTTTATAAACATCGGAGATATAAATATATATAAAAAAAATATTATTATTCGAACCCCAATGTTTTTAAATTATTGAATCTTTTACGTACTAAAAATATATCTGAACTTGTAAACCTAGGTAGATTTTTATATTTTTCTGATAAACTAAGAGATTAAAGGGAATAGTAACAGTTAATATACCGTTACTCTACTCTCCATATCATAATGATTCTTGTTTGTAATATCGTGTTTATATATTAATATATGGTTATTTGTATTGTTTATACATGGATATTTGCATTGTAAATATACCTAATGAGTTAGTGACTCAAGGGAAATACCACATATATCCCTCATCCGGTCTTGACATTCCTGATTGGAATTCAGGACCCTGGTATTTCGCGATCGAATTACTATTCGCACTACACAGATTTCAAAGTTGGTAACCGTTCAACACATTACACAATTAAATATTCCTCGTATAACCCAACTACTTCAGGTGGTGATCTTGGCGACACTTTAAATGGTTTAAATGGGTCATCTTACAGCACTTATGTCCGGGATAACGACGGTGATAACACAAACTGTGCTGTTCAATATGCTGGTGGCTGGTGGTTTAATGGTCTAAACGGTTGCTCTAGAGATTCAATTACGTCATTTTTCACCTGCCCTACACAGAATTGTGGTCCAATGGAAGTAAAGCAAATTCCAGGTCACGTGTATTTCCTTTGCAAAATCAATATTTGTTTGGTCGAATTAATGCCAACACTCCATTGTGTGATGACTTCATTATGTGTGTGTATATACATGTATTCCAGTTCAAATTTTTAGTCAACTAATATTGGAGCATTCGTTGATTTTGTGGTAAGTCAAGAACACCCCCTTTACTATAATTTAAAGGACATAATATAAATTATGTATATATTATCATTCGACTATAACATCACTAACATGCACTAAGGGAGGTGTTTCATAATATACATGAAGAGTCCAGGGAACGAACGGTCTAGGTCACTTTTTTTTTAGCGAACCCCTGTTTCTAGCGCCATCTGCTTGCAAATTGTATATGCGTTCTATGGAATACTCAGTTTAAAGTAAAAACGATCGGAATCACATCAATGCCCTTCTGAAATGGCCTCCCGGACAAATATGTTTTAAATATCATTTAAAAGTTGTAATTGAACCCACTCGTTGACCTGTTCGCATTCTCGTCCAAAGGTCTGTTATGCGTTTTATGTATCTTATTGTAATATGCTTTATGTTTAATAACTTCGTGTAAAAGAGAAGACTTAAGAGTGTGTCCGCGAGAAAACCATGCAGAAGGTGCTAAGGCGTCAATCGCAGATTTTGACCAAATTTTGTTTATAAGTTAGGATAGTCCCAAAACACATATATGTGCAATATCAGATAAATCTTTCAATTCCAGACTGAGAAAATTGAAAAATCATTTTTCCAAATGGTGAAATGGCCAAAATCTGGCTTTTCTCAAATACCAACTTTGGCAAGTCCTCACACATTTACTATACGTACCAAAAAGGCCTAACTCACACAGTGTGTAGATGACCTTGTGCTGTTTCCACAAAATTAATTTCAGACGATTCTGACAAACGAGGACTGTATACGGACTGGATATCAAAGCCTTTCTAAATTCCCCATTTTTCGTCACCCAAAGTTTGACACCCTATAGCTACTTCTTTCATGGGGTGGGTTTAAAAAATTTATGCTCACGTGAACAAACAAACCCCTAAACATGTGATACAAAAAATAAAAATGACCGGAATCGACTTGACAAAAACTAGGTAACGGAAACAATAACCTATGAAATTAACCTGTAATTTCCTTATTTTGGTGTAAATTAACCGTAGTAGATAAAAAAAACCTAACAATTTCCTTTTCATTCTTATGGTGTTTACTATCAGCCCTAAACTACATCAGTATCTGATTTATAAAAATGTCTTGAAAAAAAATGCTTTAAACGGCCTGTTATCGTTCATTGTTCATCTGGCGCCGACGGGAAATGGTTGCCACAGTTGACCACGAGCTTCCATTGGAATATCGATGTGCTCAATGAAATAATCTTAAATATATTCATTAATCTCAAATAGACATTATTTTAAATGATATAATCCAAACAAGATAGGTTGTCAACAAGGGTTGTCACATATTTTTTCTTTTGTCAGTAAGGAGAACGTTTACAACACATGATCAAGGCTTCTTCGTCTCATGACCTCAAACACTGAGTATCAATTGAAATCTGATATTAACTTGAGTTTCTTCGTCTCATGAATGACCTTAAACACTGTGTATAAATTTAAAGTCAAAGGGATATTATCGTTTGCCTCCAAAGCGCCAACAAGATTTTACGAAGTGATCAAGGGTCATAACTCCCGCAGTAATTATCGGAAATCGCTGAAAATGAATAGGCTTTTCGTCTCATGACCGTAAACACTGTGTATAAATTTAAAGTCAAACGGACATTAACTTTGGTCTCTAGAGCGACCACAAGATTTTTTAACGTGATCAAGCGTCATAACTCTAGCAGTATGTGAGATTCGAACCACCAACCGCATGACTTCCCGCAACCGACCCCCAGGTCCATGTCACTGGGTCTGTTCAGGGAGATTGCCTATGGCCTCTCTTATTCTAAATCCGATCCTGTAGGTGTAACTGACAACGCTCGAGAGCCTTGGCTACCATACTACACTGTTCAGAGCCGATTCAATTTAAGCTGTTAAAATTTAAGCTTCCACATTTCTGCATTGTAGAAATCAGTGGATGTGTCCCAACATGAATGCTGGAAACAAGCTCTTAAATTTGTAGCCATTTTCGGTAACCTGTTGGAAAATGAAACCTTAAAGAGACAATACAACAAATATGTTAAAGGGACAATACGACAATATCAAATATACCATAAATACAAATACACACTTATATACAGAACCACATGGTACAAATCATTGCTATGGATATGATGAAAACGTATAAAAGCCAAGAATTTTATTTCTCTAATCAAATTTGCTAAAAAAATGTATCACAAAAGCTTATTTTTAGCACTTTTCAATAAGCTATATATTTAAAGATACATTATGGGAGATTTTTACAAGGAGTTAGCCATTCTTGCTATAACAGTTCAAAAATAGATGCTCAAACAAGAATATATTGAAAATTTCAGTCAAATTACTTTATCCTGAACAAAGTTGTTACCACTATAATTTTTTACTAGAAATAGTAGTTAAATTTCATCGACACCGTTTTCCCATTATGGCCGATTGTTGATTGACAGGCGTTAACTCCACCTATATAGTCTCGATTATCAAGTAATGTTTACACTGACTAGTACCGATAGCGTATTCGGTTTGAGACAGGACTGCAATTCAATTCGTATACATTTATTTTTTACTATAAATTAGAATTAAGACTTTTAATATATAGATAAGAAGAGAAAGTCTGCGATAGGATATTAAAGTTTGAAAGGAATGGGCCAAATCAACGAGGCAGTATTGTAAATAAATTATAATAAATAGCCGACTTCTTGCGTTGCCTGCGTGTACTCTTTTGTACTTCAGGTAGGCCTAAGCGACTCCCTAAGCAGACGAATAGAAAACAGTCCGGAAGTATGATGACGTCAACGTCACGGAGAAGCCCCTCCCACGACGCCATAGTGATTAAATCAGTCGACGAAATCCTGTTTTAATCCGAGCCCAATCCAAGCCATCCGTAGGTCTACAGAGTTAATTTTGGGCTTGTTATTTAAATAAAGATCTAATTTATAATTTCTATGACTTCTGAGGCCCAAAGGAAGACCGACAAAAGTCAGTTTTTGCTCTCCCATAATGTATGTTTAAAGTATGTTGCATTCCGGTCATTTTTTTACACAGATTGATACTATGTCCTTAGCACTTCAAAACCATCCAAAAAAGTTCTACTTGCGACCATGAAAGAAAAAGTTACAGTGTATCTTTTTGTGTACTATTGGGACAATGCGAATATGGTACCCTAAATCAAGTCCACAAAAAATTAGTATGGACTGATTTTATTTTTCAAATAGGTGCTGGGGTGGAAGTTGACAACCCGTTTTATCAGACAGGGTCAAAATTAGAAGGTTTTCATTGCACCATAGAATGAGTATTTCCAGTACAGTCCTTTATAGCGAAATTAGGTTGAAACCACTTCAGCATGTCACTTCTTGCCCCTAGGGGTGCCATACCATAAGTTCGATCAAAAACTTCCGACCCCAATCTGAGCACTTTTTGCGATTTTTGCATGGTCTTCTCGCGGATACACTCCGCAAAATTTGTGTCCCTCAATGAACAATAAAATGTATGTTTAAACAAAAGTCAAACTTTAACAAACGTCCTCGGGGGTGCTACTTTAGCATATATTTGTTTGTTTTTGTCAGTCATCAAAGATACATTTTCCCGAAAGTATTTATCTGGCGGTTACTTCCAATAACAATATGGCGAATTGGTGTAAATAGAAAGCATATATAGAAAACTCCCATGGGGCAAGCACTTAGTAAAACTGTCAGGGTATCGCTAACTGGCAACGCGGCTTAATGTGTGCTAGTTTGACTGAGGGAGCGGTTGTTATATCCTGATTAAAGGACAATATTGGTAGTCATTATCATATATGTGCGTCAACGTATAACGGGCTCTGTAATTAAACAGCGGAAAAAGTAAAGTAGTTGAAGAAAATAATACAGAATTTAGCTCAATATGTATGATGAATGGACAGAAAGTAACGAAAAATGGAATCTGAAAAATAGTCCTCCCTCAATGAATCAATGAATTGAGCTGAATGACAATAGTTTATTTACAGCATGCGATATCTCCCGACGAATACCAAGTTTTTGAAAGGGAAATGAAATGAAATGGGGTTTAACGTCCTAATGTTCTGCTTCTAAACTGGGCTAATGAAGACAGGCATACGCCATACTGTGTGCTAAGATGGAAATTGTGCCCGGACTGCAGCGCTACGGCCTACTCTTATATCGAATTCCATATGCCAAGGGATCTTTTTACATACACGCCAATGTGTACACGGGACCTCGGCTGTTCGTCCCATCCGTCTTCATTTTATTTCTATTCCTGATGATGTGTTTGGCTGGTAAATAATTTATTCTGTCTTTTTGAATTTAAAAGTGTCGCTTCAGGTAGTTCATTCTATATTAGCGCCATTGCTCGGTATAATACTTAATGATATATTATTTATGTGTGAACTCAATGATAACGTGACTATTGACAAAAATTTGTCATAAAGAAACGTGATTTTACTTAAAATGAAATGAATAATATGCTGAACGGCTTTATTCGTCACAGCACGTGCATTTGGAAGATAAATGGCATACTCTTTCTACGTAAATTTAACGGCTTTATTGAAACCATATCTACATACAGGGATAAAATGCATACTCTACGTTAGTTTAACAGTTTTAATGATTTGAAGCAAATGTTTGATAGATTACTTAGTTTAAATATGAATTTAGCCCAAATGTATCATTAAATCACACAGGTAGTACGCGGGAAAGTATGTTTAAAGGCTACTGCACAATATTGACTGTGACGTATTTTGTATATAAACTGATTTACATTCATTCATTTCCGTCTTTACTCTAATTTCAAATCAGATATGTTTGGCGAAATACGGATGAAGTCTCAATAGCATGCAAATCTCTAGCGTCTGCCCCCCTGGGGTGTAGGGGGTGATAAGAATATACCCTTCGTATGTCCTGCGTGTCGTAAAAGGCGACTAAAAGGATCCCTGTAATGGGGCAACGTGTTTGCCGTGCGTTGCGACCCGTGTCGGTGGAGAGTGGAATCCTGGTAATTGAGTGGGGATTTGGCTTGCGAGCCCTTTCTCTGCAACACATTACTTTGGCCCATGGTTCACCTAGACGGGAGGTCAGAGGGGCCCACTCTGATCAATCGGCTTTGGTCGTTTTTAGCTCTGTAGAATGTACCCTTTCCCAGTGTAATGCTCTGTTGTTTATTCACTCAGCAATTATCTACCTTTGTGTCCTTAGTACATTCTACGGAGCGGCGGCTCGGGTCAATCAGGTTAGACAAGTATTTTTTACTTTCTGGCTTGAGTATACCCCTCGTCGAGCCCTGAGGCAATGCGCTGGATACCCGCGCTAGTCCTCCCCCTGGTAGGCAGGGCAGTAACCTGGGGGACGACGAGGGGTGAACCTTAAAAAAATACTTTCATGGATTCCCCAATCCCCCCAACCCCAATAATTAAAGATAATAATAAATATAAACAGAAACGTCCGAGTTCAGACGACGTTTCCAATATATTTAATAGTAATTGTAAAATGTCAAAGTCTTGGCCGAGGTTCCTCTTAATTGAGAGTCCCTCCAAAGACCTATCTAAAGTGTCACCATTTTTGATATCCAAAGGCATAACTGGCTTAGCCGGCGAGCCTAAGGCTATCAAAAAACTTAAAAATGGAGCACTCTTAGTAGAATGTGCCAAAGAGCAGCATGCTACCATGCTTCTTAAATCTTCATCTTTGGCAGACATTCCTATTAAGGTGTCTCCTCATAGGTCTTTAAATTCAAGTCGAGGTGTAATACGTTGCCGGGACCTTGAAGGCAGCAGTGAGGAGGAAATGGTAGAATACCTTTCTTCTCAAGGTGTACAACACGTCAAAAGAATTAGTGTTCGTCGAGGAGATAAGGTGATTCCTACAAGCACTTACATCCTCACTTTCAATCGTCCCGACATACCAAAGACTCTTAAGGCAGGTTATTTAAACATACCTGTGGATTCTTATATATCCAATCCTCTTCGTTGCTACAAGTGCCAGAAGTTTGGGCACAGCAAAACTGTCTGCAGGGGTAAAGACACCTGCGCTCGTTGTGGTCATGATGGCCACGAGAGCGCTACCTGTCAGGCTGAGTTTTGTTGTGTGAATTGTAAGGGAAAGCACTTTGCTTATTCCCGCGAATGTCCAATATGGCAAAAAGAGAAAAGAATCCAACAGGTCATGTCTGAACGAAAGATATCATATTTTGATGCTCGAAAACAGGTAGATTTATCTGCACCGTTTCCCATTGCACTACAAGGGAAATCATTTGCAAGTGCAGTTAAAGCATCCACTAGATCTATCTCCGTTCAGACAGATATAACCTGGCCTGACAAACAAAAAATGAAGACTTTGACAACATCAGATCAAAATAAAGGGGTCTCGAGCTCTTCTCAGTCATGTGAGAGCTCGATTCAAACAACTTTGCCCTTGCCCGGTGAGGGTTCATCTTCCTTGCCCCAAACTGAAGTTATTGGGACCAATCCCAATACTTCTGCCCAGAATGGCAAGGTACCTCCTTCATTAGATAAGTCGAAAGCTGCAACTCCTGATCCCAGGTCCACTGGGTCAGGTTCGCAGTCAACGGCTATCCCACCCTCACAAGAAAGAGTATATCTATCCTCAAGACAACGGAAATTAGCAAAGTTGCGTGAGAAGGGTAAAAAGGGTTCACAGGACCCTATTATCCATTTCACGAAATATGGGGTTGATCTGATGGACGGTATTACCGTAGAGGGGGCCAATAATGACCCCCTTGGCGGTAAACCGCCAAAAATAAATTATCCCTGACAATGGTAAATTCCATTATCCAATGGAATTGTCGTGGCTTAAAACCAAATTTTAATGAAGTCCAACTTTTAATTCAAAAATATAATCCTTTAGCTATTTGTTTACAGGAAACTTTTTTACGGAATTCTGACACTTTGTCTTTTAGACATTTTGTTGATTACCATCATCATGCAATTGGTGATGGTAGAGCTCATGGGGGTGTTTCTATTATTCTTAATGGAGATATCCCTCAGAGTAAAGTCACTCTCAACTCGCCTTTACAGGCAGTTGCAGTTCGGGTGACTTTGCATATTCCTATAACACTCTGCTCTGTATATCTTCCACCAAGTTTACATCTTAATCCCAGAGATCTTGATGACCTTGTTGCACAACTTCCTCTCCCGTTTATTATTACGGGAGATTTCAATGGTCATCATTCACTCTGGGGTAGTCCAGATGATAACAACAGAGGTAAACAAATAGTGGACTTCATTAACCTTAATAATTTGTGTTTATTAAATGATGACTCGCCTACTTATCTACATCCTGCCACAGCTTCTTTTTCTTCCCTGGATCTAACCATTTGCTCTCCGGTCCTGTTTCAGGATTTTTCATGGAGAGTAAATGAAGATCTATGTGGTAGTGACCACTTTCCTATCTTGATTGATAATAATGGTCCCTCTCCGGTTGAAAGACCCCAGAGGTGGAAGTTACATAAGGCTGATTGGGCTCTGTTTGAATCTTTGTGTCTCTTCTCTTTTGATGCAAAAGAGTTAGAAGATGCAGATGAGCCCATGGCCTTATTCACTTCCATTCTTCAAGATGTAGCTGAGCAGGCGATTCCAAAAACCACGACTGAACCAAAACGTTTCAATAAACCATGGTTTAACGATGATTGCAAATCCGCTCTTAAAGAGCGTGATCGTATCCTGAGACGATTAAAGAATCATCCTTCCATGGAGAATATTGCGGCATTCCAAATGGTCCGGGCGAAGGCCCGTAGAACCATACGTCAAGCAAAGAAATCTTCATGGCAGGATTATGTCTCCAAGATCAATTCCCGTACCACATCCAAATCGGTATGGGATAGGATTCGTAGGATTAAAGGTAAAAGTAGTGCATTATCAGTAAACCATCTAAATGTTGATAATACCACCTTAACAACATTTCCTGATATTGCCAATTCTCTGGCCAGTACATTTTCATATAATTCATCATCCAGTTTCTCCTCAGATGCTTTTCGGGGCATTAGGCAACAACAGGAGAAAAGGCGACTTAATTTTAAGTCCCGCAATGATGAATGTTATAATGATCGTTTTTCCATTGCAGAGCTCCGTGATTCGTTAAGGCGAGCTCGGGATACTGCAACTGGTCCAGATGAAATACACTACCAAATTTTAAAACATTTACCTTTTCCCACACTCTTAATCTTACTGGATCTTTTCAACAGGATTTGGGTTGATGGGAATTTCCCTCCTTCGTGGCATGAAGCCACAATAATTCCCATCCCTAAACCGGGAAAAGATCATACGAATCCTACCAACTATCGTCCGATCGCTTTAACTAGCTGTATTTGCAAAACCATGGAGAGATTGATCAATCGAAGGCTTGTTTGGTACCTTGAGTCCAACAACCTCATTACTGACCTCCAATGTGGATTTCGGTCCCAAAGGAGCACTCTTGATCATCTCGTTAGATTTGAAACGTTCGTCAGGGACGCTTTCATCCAGAAGCAACATTTAGTTGCAATATTTTTTGATCTGGAAAAAGCTTATGATACTACATGGAAACATGGTATCATGCGCGACCTCCATAACCTCGGCCTACGAGGTCGCTTACCTATCTTCATTAAAAATTTCCTCGAAGATAGGTCATTTAAGGTACGACTGGGATCAATATTCTCTGACCCATTTCCTCAGGAAATGGGAGTTCCTCAGGGAAGTATTTTATCTCCAACATTATTTGCAATAAAAATTAATACTATCCCAGCGTGCCTTAAACCAGGTACAAACGGCGCTCTTTATGTTGATGACTTTCAGATGTGCTATGGTTCTACAGACATGCGGATAATCGAACGTAAGTTGCAGCTTTGTTTGAATTCACTTCAACAATGGGCAACTGAAAATGGATTTCGTTTTTCGAAATCCAAGACTGTCTGCATGCATTTCTGTCAGAAACGAGGTTTACATCCTGATCCAGAACTTTACTTGGATGGCAACCGCCTTCCAGTTGTGGATGAAACCAAATTTCTGGGGCTGATATTTGATAAGAAATTATCATTTATCCCCCATATTAAAAACCTAAAAAAGAAATGTCTGAAAGCCCTCAACATATTGAGAGTCTTATCAAATACTGACTGGGGAGCAGACCGTAAGGTCTTGCTCAGATTATATCGAGCTTTAATAAGATCAAAACTCGATTATGGGTGTATTGTGTATGGGTCTGCCCGCGAGTCTTATCTCAAAGAGCTCGACACCATACACAATCAAGGACTTAGAATCAGTTTAGGAGCATTTCGTACATCTCCAGTGGACAGTTTATACGTCGAGGCTCATGAGCCCTCACTGCACAACAGACGTGATAAGCTGGCCCTGCAGTATGCTACGAAAATAGCATCTTTACCAAATCATATTTCATTTAACACCATATTTAGACCCTATCATGAGCATTTATATATGCGGAAGACTAACGTCGTTCCACCATTTGGTATTCGCATACAACCCCTTTTGTCTGAGGCTGGTATCAGTCTTGACAGTATTGCGAATACCCCTCTCTTTGAGACTCCACCGTGGGCTGTATCTCCCCCAGTGATCGATTTCGATCTTACTCAACACAAAAAAGAGATACTAGCTCTACGGTCTTTCAGTCTCTCTTTCGGGAGCTAAGGTCTAAATATGGTGATTATGCTCCAATATACACAGATGGTTCGAAGGATGATGATCGGGTAGCTTCGGCTACTGTAACACCATCCGAGACCATTTCTATCCGCCTTCCACCTGCTGCTTCCATCTTTACAGCTGAACTCCAGGCCATTCTACAAGCTTTGGAGTTCATACAATCATCATCCAATTTAAAATATATAATATTTTCTGATTCTTTGTCCTCCTTGCAAGCAATAAAAAACAAACAGCTTGAACACCCATTAGTAGCAGATATTTATCGTCTGCTACTAACATACGAGTTGAGCAGCAAGGACATTGTCCTGTGCTGGCTCCCCAGTCACATGGATTTAAAAGGGAATGATCTAGCAGACTCGGCTGCCAAGTCTGCTTTAGATCTTCCCTTATCCTATTTTTTAATACCATATACTGATTTTAAATCTTCAATTAATCATTTCATTTATGGCCGCTGGCAACGGTCTTGGGATCTTGCAGGCACAAACAAACTTCATCACATTAAGCCTCTCCTAGGAGATTGGCCCAACTCCTATAGAACTAACAGGAGGGATGAAGTTGTTTTGTGTCGCTCTCGCATTGGTCATACATTTTTAACACACATTTTCATCTTGAAGCGAGAGCCTCAACCGGAATGTGAACATTGTCATGTTCCTTTGACAGTGAAGCATATTTTGATTGAGTGCAATCATCTCAAGAATATAAGATCACACTATTACCGTTGTCAGTCACTACATCATCTATTTGCCCAACCGGGTTTATATTGTAGCATATTAGACTTTTTAAAAGAGACAAGCTTTTATCATAAATTTTAATTGTATATTTATCATTTCATTTTTGTATTTTAAATATTTATATGCATAAAAGAATTATTTCATTTTTAATTTTATATTGTTTACTGTGATATTGGTTTTATTTATGCATATAATATTTTTTCTGTGATATTTATTTAGCTTATCTCGCTTAAATCATGTGTTTGGCGCAATATAGCCCGGTAGGTGCAGAAGTGCTATAAAACCACATTTCATTCATTTATACTCTAGCGTCTGGTTATCCTAGTCTACATTATTGCGTATGCTCTACGTGCGTCACCGTCTAGCCTCATTAAGTCCCTAGTTGAAAATGGGCCTGAAACGGATTATGGTACACGATTCGTGTACCAATGGTATTTTTTTTTTTTATTTTGTCTTAAATATGGGATATCAGAAGCCCATATTTTACCGGTAAGATCACAACATCAATGTTGAATTAAATTGACAAATAATTTGGTTTTCATTGTCGAAGATTTTGTTTGGATGATATTGAGTTAGAGACTTAGCTACTTTTATTTTTTAAATATAGGAGACGGGTCAAATGAAATAATATTGTCTGGAAAAACAAAACCAAAACCCCACAAAAAACAAGATGGCCGCCTGTCATGATCAGTTATATAACCAATTCTTAAAGGCGGGACCCTTTCTTTAAAAAATCCGCTCGACGTTTCCGCAACGCTCGTTAATCATAAGCAGTGAACGCACGATAACACTAGCTTAGATAAAATCACGTGACAATAGAACAGGCAGGCGAGAACAACAATCATTGAACCTGAATAAAGGAATCAAATCAATAATTATTGAACTTTTTTTTTATAAGCAGTATTTTATTCAGATTTGTATCTGAATAGGGATTGGGGAACAGTTATTGAACTTGAATAAAGGAATCATTATTTATTGTTATTACTAACAAAGGCGTCTCAACAATTTGTGTATACGACTGAATACTTCTTGGGTCGGGGTGCTCCGACTGAGGCCTAGGATAGATTTTCGGAAATAACATATGGTTTTAATTTTATTTCAATAATTCGCTTGTACGTAGGAGTCTTTAGCCGAGGAGAGAAACCGGGGGACCCTGAGAAAACCAATGAGATTGTACTGGCGAACCTTTTTCCTTGTCACGGACAACTGGGGAAACGAAACCACGTCAGTTGACTCCATGACAGATCCAACCATTCAGCCATCCAACCCACTACAAATAGGGTTCAACCCCGGTGTTGGTCTATAAAGTTCATCCGGTGCCGGCGAGGTTTCCCCTTGTCAGTGATGCAGGAGAGAGGGCATGACAACAACAGCTGTCTAGTCGTTCGGATATGACGAAAAGCCATGTACACATGGACGTAAAAGATCCCTTGGCTATTGGAGTTCTGTATAAGAGTTGTCCGTAGCGCCCCTATCCCGAGCAAATTTCCCTCATAACACACTGTATGCCTTATATCATAGTCGGTGTTCGATCACTTCATTGGCCCAGAAAGTTCATCTCGATTTTCCGGCGTGGTTTCCCCTTGTCAGTGACGCAGAGCGGAGGGCCTGACAAAGACAGCTGTATAGATGTTCGGATGATACGTAAAACTGAGGTCTCGTGTACACATTGGCGTGTACGTAAAAGATCCCTTGGCAGTTGGAATTCGATATAAGAGTAGGTCGTAGCGCCGCTGCCCGGACATAGTATCCCTCATACCCCCTCTTCCATTATCCCAGGTTAAGTGCAGAAAAGTTCATAATCATGAACACAAACCTGAACCAGATTTCTTATATCGGTGGATTGTCCCTTAAGCAGGTGCCCTCAACCCCAGGTATGTTTCACTTAACTGAATCCTCTAAATGCACGTGCCGTGAAGAATACACCTATCTGACATATTGGTTTCAATTCTGTACAAATCACGAAAAACCAGATAATGTTTTATACAGCATTATTCCCAACAATTTCATTTTTTTTTTACATATTTTAATCCGTATACTTTCATTGGCCGCCACTACATGTAGATCTGGCCGGTTTTAGGGGCCATACAAGCAACCTTTAACCTATGATATACGAGATACCCACATCCGTGCAACGTACGCCAAGACCTCGCCGCAACCGGTCGTTTCAAATCCCACAACAACCAGAACGCGGGTGATATAACTCTTCCAGATCCTTGTGTAATAATACAAGTAAGACGAAATGTTGTATTATAAACACTGAAACGAAATATACTAGAAGATACGAAGAAATCAAGCGTGCCTGATGACGATAAGAGAACGCATCTCCTTGTTCTAAATGTATGTGTAAGTCAAATCCAAAGATTTGTTTCCTTATCAATTTGTGTTTTGTATATGTTAAACATGGGTTCCCAGCAAAGTATTTATCGGGTGGTTATTGCCAATAAAAGTATGGCAATTTTGGTATATATGGAAAGTAAAGATATCCAATCTTACTAGAAAAATACTGGATTCCCTGAAAAACACTCATTGATCTTATACAGGACAAAAATGTAAGGGTTCCCCTAATCGACATCCCGACGTCAAAGGCTGCACTAGCACATTGAGGGCTTTGTGTACATGTTGATAAACTCTATAAAGAGTTAGACCTACAACACTTTCTGAGATAAAAATCACGGAAAAAGACGCAGGCAGTTGATAATCCGAGAATTTAATTAGGATTCGATATTTGTAATATAGTCAGCCATTACAGACAACAATGTCTTGTGTATGCAATGGATTCTCACCCGTCTCCGCCCGCTGTTGCCATAGGGACGGAGAAGGGTAATCCCCTGACGCAAACATGACCTCTTTTGATCGATTTTCATAGCGGGATATACTTGGCAATTACAGTGTTTTGAGGAGGGTTTGAAGCAAAATTATGATAAATTAATTAGTTTGAATATGTTTTTAGTCGTAATATATCATCAAATCACCCAGTTTGTACCCGGGAAAGCAACTTTAAAGAGCCAGTTTCGATTATATTTTGGACAATAAAACTGCTTAATTTTGTGTTAAAATCCCCCACCTTAAGTCCGAACAACTAACTCAATATACGTGATACGTTTTAAAACAACTTAAACCAATCACTTTTCATCTGGAAATGGAGATTCGTATTCCAAGTTGTAAACGAAAAAATTGCCCCAAAGGTAACGTGTCAGTATAAGCGCTTTACGTCCAAACGACTCAATACTTTGAGTTGAAATTTTTAGAAAGTCTAAATACACATATATTTTGACGCTTAAATTTTAGACGTTTTTTTCTGGGACTGTTAAAACAGTGATGATACCTTGGAAAGGTCCACCAAAACAGACTCCACAAATGTTAATACGACTTAAATCTTTTATAAGGTTAGGTTTCAATTTTTACATGGGTAAGACGCTAGCTCGCAAGTCCGTTGGCCGGGTGTTCGATCCCTGCAATGGCCGAGAAATTTCATCCCGAGGTGCCCTTTACACATTGGTGTGCACGTGAAGTATGCATTGGAAGAGCAGGCCGCAGTGCCGCTGCCCGTACCAGATGTCCTTCATAACAAACTATGACGTATGCCCGTATTCATTAGCCCAAGTTAGGAGCAGAACAGCAACAGTTAAACCTATTTCATTTATACGGACATTTAATTCTCAGGTGGTGACCGCTAATATTCCACGAGGGAGAGCCGACCAATGTTTACCCGATTACCAGAAACTTGGTGTTTCGTCCCATCCTACCTTTGTACCTCCTGATGGACCACTGGCGAGAGTTATCCAGACTGGTAAACACAGGGGTCGTTCCCGAAATCTACTCCCATAAAACTACATTTCATTCATTCCATGTGGGTGGGGGGTATGGCCTAGTGGTCTGGAGTGTCGCTCTTCGACCTCTAGCTGGCCACTCACCTATGGCTTACGACTGTGGTTTCGATCCCTGGTGTGAGCTTATATGGCATTGATATAGGGGTGCCTTATCAACCTCTTGGGTTACCTCCGGACACTCCGGTTTCATCCTACTGCTAAAGACCCCTACGCGCAAGCGAATTATTGAAATAAAATTTAACCATATGTTAGTCCCCAAATGACCTAGTTTGTGTGGAATGGACGTTAAACTCCCTTTCTCTCTCTCATCCATTCATTATATCATTTATTCACTACATACATTGTTATTCACTGTGGCTCCCCAATATAGTTCGGCAAACATTACACACATATCTCGACCCCCCAAATGCGATTTAGTTTCCAGTGTTTCAAAAATATGAAGTAGCTAATTGTGACATCTGTCTAAACCTCGCAAAGATACAATGGGCTAACCAGTCCACATTGTGTGTATTGGGTGCCTGTCGGCTTACGATTTGGCGAGGACCATGCCAACAATAATTATACCAGTACATAAACCAATGCTAAAAATAATAATTCACCAAAATCTATGGAAACTATCCTTCATAAACCATTATAAATTATTTTGTTCACTTCATATGTCACGTAAATTGTTCTTATAAAAAATAAAGTAGATTGACTGGAATATTGGTAGAATAATAACGAGATGCTTGATTGGTTACCGGTAAACAGGAATATTACTCTACCGTGTTACCGTGCATCAGCAATCATAATAAAAGAATCATAATATTTGTAATTATTCATTTTCAGTTGATAGATGAATGGTTGACAATGTTCCTTTCTTCAATAATCGTTTATATTTATATGATTGGAGTTTGTACCTCTCAAGGTCAATGCAAGGCCACGGAGTGGTTTAAATCAAAAACATGTACGGAAAAAACTTTACCAAAAGGTAAAGCTTTTAATGTATTTAGTACAGATCAGACATTAAAATGTATGAAGGCTTGTAAAACCACAACCTCGGGTAATTGTTTGTCCGTGTCTTATGATAGAAGAAACAAACTATGCTATCAGTTTGATGATATCGGTGATAATTGTACTGATATGGTGGAGGAACCCGATACACAATATTACTACAAGGTAAGAATTTAATATACAAACAAATAGTATTATATGGAGCCGAATCGTTGCCAAATATCATAGTTAAGATTGCAAAATCATCATTGTCAAAATGGCAAATTTCGACATTTTTCACTTATAAATACTACATAGCACAAAATCGCTCTATTAGCATCAAAACACAAATGCATTACAAACATCAGCAATGTAAATATCTCCGTTGTATTTGCAACCAAACAAATTCCTCCAATCTAACTGGCCATATAAGGAAAAGAGGCGTGTTTCCGAGTTCGGCAAAAGTTGACGTCAGAAGACATCTGTTTTACTATTGACGTCATATTCTTCCTTTAGCCGAGTTTGTCCACACGATTGGATAAATTTGTGTGGTTGACAACACAATGGTGAAATTCTGATAGCTGAAGATGCAAAAATGGAAAAGTTACAGTGAAAAATAGAGAGTGAAAATACACAACTACATTTTTACATTGTTAAATTTTGTTGAGTAACTTTTGTTTTGATATTAATACAGTGATTTTGTGTTTCTGTTGGGTGATATTTACAAGTGCAAATATCGAAATTGGCCATTTTGACTATGACAAAATTGCAATTTTAACTATAATATGCCCCCTTAATATGGCGTATTATTAGTATAGCGTCATATTTTTATCGTCAGAATTTTAGAGCATCTCCTCCTGGGCACCGAACAGAGGACGTTAGGGTTGCAGTAAGAGATTTAGTGCATAAAATATCAGGTCATTATCTGTCTTTGGTGAAAAGAGTAAACATTCGATATAAAGTAGGGAGATGGCGGCCCCTTCTCCTCTCTTACAAAATTATCAGTTTTAAGTTGCTAGTCCCATAGCAGATCCAACTACGGACTAAATACCAATGTAAACCACTACGAAAAGTGGACGTAGCATGGCTGTATTCCCACGAAGCCACAGTTACAGAGCATGACCAAAATTAATCCTTTCAGATAATATTCTAAAAGTAGGTTGCCAGGCAACGAAACATACGCCCACAGCAGCTTGTTCGTCCGGGCAGTCAACAAGAGTTATATCAGTAAATAATTATCAGTAAATCATTAGAATTTGTTTGGTTTTTATAAAGTTCTGCCCCATGCTAACGTTTAGTATACGAAACATTTAATATTATGGATTTAGGTGTTCAATTATCAAAATTCATTGAAAATCAATATACTTGTTTGTCTCAAGACCTTAAATTCTGTCCCATGCTAACGTTTAGTATACGAAACATTTAATATTATGGATTTAGCTGTTCAATTATCAAAATTCATTGAAAATCAATATACTTGTTTGTCTCAAGACCTTAAATTCTGTCCACAAGATTTTTCAAAGTCATCAAGGGCCATAAATCTGGCAGTAATTATTGGAAAACACTGACCTTTAACACTGTGTATAAATTTAAAGTCAATCTGATATTAACTTTGGCCTACAGAGCGTCCATAAAATTTTTGAAGTGATCAAGGGCCATTACTCTGGAAGTAATAATCGGAAATCGCTGAAAATCTATAACTCAACTGTCATTAATGTGTAACGGGATATATTCAAACGTTTTTTTTAAATCGGAATAAAATTGTGAGCTCCATAGTGTCCAAAGGTTTCAATCTGATACATGCCAATATCGACAGGATCGTAGGGACAATAATTGTGACCTCCAGAGGGAGCACAAGCTAAAAAAGGGCGAATTTTCAGACAATCAGGGGCCATAATTCAGGAAGTGACGATCCATATATGGGTGTAAATATCGCAAGGAAATCAGATCGTTGGGTTATAAACATACATGTCGAGTTTCATCAAAATCGGTTCAAAATTCTGACCTCTATAGAGTCCACAAACTAAAAACATGATTTTTCGGACAATCCATGAAGTTTCGATCCGATACATGCCAATATCGACAGCAGCCGAGATCTAATGGGGATAAACCTATATTTCAAGTTTCGTCAAAATCGGATAAGAATTGTGACCTGTAGAGAGTCCACAACCAATTGTGGAGGGACGGGCAGGGCGACGGCATAATACGTCTACATGAAAATATGGGCGTATAAAAACCAATTCCCTCTTTATTTGATGAAGAACCGAGTAAGCTTCGTGGCGCAGAATGGACAGATGACTCTAACATAGTACTTTCCAACCTTTACATCTACGAAAAATAGCCTTATGGCGCCAGACGATCAATATATCCAAACATACCAACAACAAAACGTGAACTTGAGGTACCCGATAACTTAAGGCATACCATTAACGGTGAGCCATTTTATCTAATCGATGATGGTGCCGATGATATGATTCTTGGTTTTGTTACCCCACCAATTTCAGATATCTTTGTCAGTCAGATACAATATTTGGAGACAGTACCTTCTACGTAGCTCCCAGGATATTTTACCAACTCTATACTTTACACTGCAGCACTAATGGCAAACTTTTTGCCATGGCATTTCTTTTCTTTCTGCCAGATAAACGCCAATGTATTCACATACAGACGAATATTCCGAATTATGTTTTTATTTCGATTAATTTTTGTTATAGTATTGTTATGCTTTATTTTCTTATTTGGCGAAATTTGTTATAGTATGGTTATGTTTTTATTTCTTTTTTGGCGAAATTAAATTAATTTTTGCTCTAGTACAGCTATGTTTTTATTGCAGACATGTTACCTTCTTGTTAAAATGCTAAGCGCAAGGGGGGGAGGGAGAGGGGTGGCCTAGTGGTCTAGAGTGCCGCGCTCCGACCTCTAGCTGGCCGGTCACCTCTGGCTTGCAGCTGTGGTTTCGAGCTCTGGTGTAAGCGTATGTGGCATGGAGATAGGGGCGCCTTCTCAACCTTGTGGGTTTCCTCCGTCCTCTCCGGTTTCCTTCCACTGCTAAAGACCCCTACGCGCAAACGAATTATTGAAATAAAATGAAAACATATGTTAGTCTCAAAATGACCTAGTTTGTGTCGAGTGGACGTTAAACCCAATCTCTCTCTCTCTGTCTCTCGCTAAGCGCAAGAATTGGTATAATTCTGAATTTTCTCCCACTTCTAAACACCACTGCTCACACGCAAACTATTAAATAGTAATATGACATGGGCTATTTACGTAATGACCTTTAGTCACAATGTTTATTTAGATTACGGGGTGTTGGGATGGCCTAATGGTCTAGAGTGCCTCTAGCTGGCCGGTCAATTCTGGCTTGCGGCTGTGGTTTCGATCGCTGGTGTGAGCGTATGTGGAGATAGGGGCGCCTTCTCAACATCGTGGGTTTCCTCCCACTGCTAAAGACCGCTACGCGCAAGCGAATTATTGAAATAAAATTAAAACCATGTTAGTCCCGAAATGACCTAGTTTGTGCCGAGTGGACGTTAAACCCCATTTCTCTCTCTCTCAATTTGGGGCTTCATGCCAGAACTAACTAAAAGGTGACGCGCGCATAAAGATCACTGATCCACCGTGGCCCCACACCGAGCTAGAATATAAGAGCTGTGGGGCTATTTGTTTACGTCTTTATGCCAGAACTAGAAGGTCAGAGCTCCTAGGCCTTATATGTACATTTCCATCCTAGTTAGAACTGCTGTGAGGCCAGACATATGTGGGTTTTACGGACTCGTCGTCATGCTAGTACTAGGGGTTTACATCACTGAGTATACCAACATTCTGTTGTTTTAATCCATTTGGATATAGTGCGGTTTACTAAATACAAGTACACAGGCTGTGATTGGACAATCCAAGTTCAACCTCTCAATCAAAATCCGAGATAGAGTAAACTCAATTTAATCATTGGCATATTAGAATGATTTTCTACAGCTTAGGTGAAGTGTACTAGTACAGTTTTATCTGATAAGGAACGAGGTAATTAGATTGACCTGTTTTATTATCGTATCATTCTCTTTCCCTTACAATATAGGTTGCCAGGAGTTGTATGATAGTGGTCTACGGGGTGTAAACAAAGTCCTGATTAAACCGGCACCTGATGGGTCACCTATACCAGTTTATTGTTCTGAAGGAGATGTCGTTGCCATGAGTCACTACAAAGACCATCCATTCAGTTTCAACAGAACATGGGATGAATACGTTAATGGATTCATGGAGGATGAATATCGTGTTTGGATTGGACTCGAGACCTTGCATCAAATCACCAAATATACCCCTCATCGGGTCTTGGTATTCCAGGTTAATATGCAGTACAATGCTGGTACTGTGTGGGGTTTTGAAGCGGAATACACAGATTTCAAAGTTGATAACCGATCAACACATTACACTATTACATATTCCTCGTATATCCCCCGTACTGTCAATATTCTTGGCGACACATTAAATGGATTAAATGGAACATCTTTCAGCACTTATGACCGGGATAACCACGGTGATGACAACACAAACTGTGCTCTCGAATATGCTGGTGGCTGGTGGTTTAATGGTCTAAACAATTGCTCCAGAGATTCACTTACATCATTTTTCATCTGTCCTACACAGAATTGTGGTCCAATGGCAATAAAGAAGTTTCCAGGTCACAAATATCTATACGAATACGACAAAATTATCGAGGTCTTGTTATTCCTAAAAATCGAACAGTAACAATATACTTGACTTAGGACTATAGATATATATAACGTCATTGATACTTCAATGGTGAAGAGATTTACAGAATAATTGAGCATAATAATAGTAAACATTTAATGCAATTAACAAATTGATACATTTACGTTTAAATCTAACAAATATCGAATCTAATCGTGATGTACTTTAAGAAAGTATACAAAAAATTACCGTTTTATAATTAGGCACATTTTGTAACTTTAGTTGCTTTTTTATTGCTTTCAATGTTTTTTGGCACAATTTCCAATGATTTTTTGTGGCCCAATATACGTAATATGGAGAGGCAGATTTAGCCCATCAGTAGGATTTATTTGCTTTATCAATGATTTTAAACATTCCAGGACCGGTCAATTCTGTTGAGTAGGATGTGTTAGATAATTTACAAATTTGTTCTATTCTTATGTTTGTATCTTTTGACTTAGAGATTGATTGCTACATATTTTGTTTGAATGAAAATTTGGCTTCAGTATTATACAAAAAAACCCCAGAAACCAAAAGTGTTTTTATTGTCATACTGTAGAAGTGCGTTTCTGGTGTATTTTCTGGAATCTCGTTGTAGATTAAATGAAGACAGGACTCTTGTTGGTTGTTAATAATTCGATATATTCTTTAGTAAACAATACTCAATAGCAGATAATTAATATAACAATTATTATAACAATTATTGGCTAAATGCTTAACAGTACATAAGCTCCAATATGGATATGGGAAATGACATAAACTTATGTCTCCAAATATCCAAATACAGGTCTGTTCTTAGGCATGCGATCTAAGCTGATCTCCCAAGACACGTTGTAGCCAGGTCTCCCTAATTCTGTCAATTGGGTCTATATATACCCATGCATTGCCTAGGGCATTAATCCTATAAATCTATTGTCTACAAACAGTACACGGTGGCAACTAAAATGCTATAGCCCGTAGACGTTAATTACAATTAATAAGATAGATTTAAAGTGTAAAACAAAGAATACTGGAGACATGTGATTGATGAGATATATAAGACAATATAAATGTATATAAATGTGAGTAATTAAGGTGGATTAAGATCCATTAAAATATGGCCTTCAAAATTAAGTAATACTGTGCGGATTAGCACGACTTATTAAGCATTTACTATTGGGCCGTAATTCACCCTACTATAATACTCTCAGATTTTAAAAAAATATTCGTCCCGAATATTAATCGGTAACATATAAAAACAAGCATAATATATCAATATTAATATATATATATATATATAAGTACAAATATAAAAATTAATCAATTCTGTGTAGCAGATGGGAATCAACATGTAGTAGATATGGATGCCCTCCCCCTTTCAATAAAAATCATAAAACAACAATATGAAAAGTCATAATAAAATACACACTAAATATATGGAATACAAATATCAAAAATATAAATTGGAATAGGTATGTGGTTTATCATGGTAATTGTATTGTCAGTTTTCATCACGTAATTAAATAAAATAATTAAAATCGCTTGTTAAAAGATTTGTTCCTAAATTTCTTTTTATGTACTGGTCCACTGTTATTTGGCCTATTATTTGGTGGGCCATTATTAAAAAAGTTTCCTCTATTATTGTATGGACACATATTGGATGGACCCCCATAACAATTGGGAGGTCCATCATTAAAATCGTTGCCACCATTATTATACGGACCCGTATTAGGTGGGCCGTCAAAAAAATCGTCGTTACAAGGCCAAGTATTGGGTGGACCATCATAAAATTCGTTTTCATCATTGTCGTAACATTCGTTCAAATTGTGTTTTAAATGTTCATTTTCTTCTTGAAGGTCTTCGATTTGTTTCTGATGTTCAATAAGCTCGCATATTACGTCACTTTTGCTAGATTCTAAAAAGTTTTCACTCACGTTCAATCTCTCAATTTCGAGCATAGCGTTTTCATATGTCTTTTCTATTTGTTCTTTAGACTGTAACAATTCGTTGAAATCAAGGCGCATCTCAAGTTTATGTTTATTCGCGCTTTCAAGTTCCGAGGTCAATTCGGAGATTTTCGTATTTAATTTAATAGCTTCAATGTTACAATTATCATGGCTTAGATTTTGAACAGGCGTGTTCCTAATTGTAAGTGTAACGTCTAATTTTTTCATCACTGCTTTTAATTGTTGCTTTATCACGCCATTTAAAGTTTGAATTTCATGAAACGCTCGTATGCCAATTTGTGAAAATGGAAGTTGTCTCATAAAGAATTTTCGCGTTTCATACTCATGAGTTCTTTTATTGTCGCGCCCAGTTTTAGCCGATGTTTTATTTTTATTTCTTTGAACGATTAGAGAAACAGATCGTTTGACTTTACTCTCATGTTTATGGACATGAGCACGAGGACTATGATGTTGATTATTAAACTGACAACAACTGAATGGCACATGGCGATTACCCTGATAAAAAGACCACATACCTTTTTGTCTTCTGTTATTTAAAGCCCCACTTGATGACGTCGGATTGAATATTCTTCGGTCTTGACTGTACGAATTTCCCCCAAGGTCTGGGTATCTTGCATTACATGACTGGAACATTTCTGCTTTCTTCCCGCTTTTGCTTTTCTCGGTAGGTGTAGCTGTGATTCTTCCTCGGGACTATTGGTATCCAATTCCAATTGTTGAATATTAACTCTTTGGAAGGTGTTCTGGCTCGTTCTAAACTTTTCGCTTGGCTGTTGGAGGTACGACGAAATCTTACCACTCAAAGCAATCTCCCCATTTATAGAAGTGCGTTTCTCGTGTATTTTCTGGAATCTCGTTGTAGATTAAATGAAGACAGGACTCTTGTTTGTTGTCAATAATATTATATTCTTTAGTAAACAATACTCAACAGTAGACAATTAATATAACAATTATTATAACAATTATTGGCTAAATGCTTAACAGTACATAAGCTCCAATATGGATATGGGAAAAGACATAAACTTATGTCTCCAAATATCCAAATACAGGTCTGTTCTTAGGCATGCGATCTAAGCTGATCTCCCAAGACACGTTGTAGCCAGGTCTCCCTAATTCTGTCAATTGGGTCTATATATATACCCATGCATTGCCTAGGGCATTAATCCTATAAATCTATTGTCTACAAACAGTACACGGTGGCAACTAAAATGCTATAGCCCGTAGACGTTAATTACAATTAATAAGATAGATTTAAAGTGTAAAACAAAGAATACTGGAGACATGTGATTGATGAGATATATAAGACAATATAAATGTATATAAATGGGAGTAATTAAGGTGGATTAAGATCCATTAAAATATGGCCTTCAAAATTAAGTAATACTGTGCGGATTAGCACGACTTATTAAGCATTTACTATTGGGTTCGTCCATCTGTCTGCCCGCCACATTTTTGGGACACAATAACTCTCGTTCTAATTGATCGTGAATGTTCAAAATTGGTGTATGCCTCGATGGAGTTTCAAGAGGAGAATTTTCTGCTTAGGAGAAGTAGAGATATGCAATTTGATTGGTTGACGCTTTGGGGCATGATAACTGTGGTTATACTGAAGTGAGAGCGATGAGACTCAGAATATAGATTCATCATACCCATGACTATGTTCGAGTGTGAAAATTTCTTGCTTAGGCTAAGAAGCAATAAGCAAATTGATTGGTGTGGTGTATTCACAGAGAATAAATAGCACTGACTCTCAACTAGTAGCCATCTTGAACATGCTTCTTTTATTCACCTTAGAGGGGTACAATAATTAACTTGGGTCAAGGGTCACATACCATAATGACATCATATATACTGCAATGCAATATTGTTATACAATGTATAGAACTTAAGAGACACAATAATTGGTCATGACTTTGGAACATAACTCTGCTTTTAATTGAGGTAGAATTGGCCTAGTGGTTTTGAGTGCCGTGCTTCTGAGTGATTGGAGGAGCGCGTCGTGATGAATGTACGTTTTAAACGCGCTCTCGTGTCGATACTTTATTTATTTACCCGATCTTTAGATATTAGTATATTATCTTATCTCCTTGTTTGATATTCATTATGTGTTCGATAATTAAGGATTCTACAATTCGTGTCGAGAATGACCAGAATATGAAAGCCGGTGATTTGATAGATGAAATAGAAAAAGTTACAGGATTTATGTCAGTCGTTGCGTGTGTTCTCATGTACGGATATTTTGAAGCTAGTTTTGATGATGTTAACGAAATAGGATTATTAACAACACAAGAAATTACAATACAGTGGACACATTAGCCGAATCATTCGGCCGAATCAATCGGCGCCGAATTTTATTCGGCCGAATCGGTGGACACACCAGCCGAATGTTTCGCTAGATTCACCAGTCGATTACGTCACATGATCAAAACATGGCGGCGTCAATGTCTTCAAACAATCACGTGACTTCTCGATATGAGTGACGATTGGCTAATGAATTCTACATTCGACCGAATGCTTCGGCGAAGCGGACACACCAGGCGAATATCATTCGGCCGAATATATCAAACTTGTTTGATTCGGGCGAATCATTCGGCCGAATAACAGTGGACACACTAGGCGAATTTTGACGCCGATTGATTCGGCCGAATCATTCGGCTAGTGTGTCCAACGCTTGTGATCTAGAATTCGTATTGGTTCGTTTATGCATATTCCTCATTACATTGAAGATTCTGAAATATACGACAAATTAGATTCGTGGTGAGTTGAAGCGAGAAGTGAAATTAGGCGTAGACATTTTACTCATGGAGAAAGGAAGATTCGCGATGGAACTAGATATTTGAAAGTTTTATGTCCCCCCCAATATCTGCAGTCTACCATATGCAACTAGGTTTCATGGGAGGAGCTTTAATATCAAACACGACAACCAAACCCGTGTTTGTTTTTATTGTTTAAAATAGCATTATGCAAGAGCAAAATCTGCTTATTACCGGTCTTTCGTTAAGCCTGAGATGTAATCTAAATAATCAATTAAGACCTTAATTAACATATCCAGACCATAATAAACTCTTTACGTCAAGGCTAGCCTTCGATGTTGGCGGATTAAATTCTTATATGCCGCTTAATGGCCGTTGATAATTAAATCAATCAAGTGGATAATCCGAACGACTAGACATCTGTCCTTGTCAGGTCCTCAGCCTGCATCACTGACAAGGGGATGAACCTTCCCGGCCAATGCAGGGATCGAACACCCTACCTCGGCCCGATTCCTAAAAAATTCTTTAACAGGTTCTTGCGCATACATGTAGATTTTAAGTAAACTTATCTTATTTCGTGTTAACTGAAAATTCTTAAGAACGTTCTTGTGCTTAGATTTTAAGTAGACTTCAGTGTAAGCACAAGCACGTTATTATGTGTTCCAAGAAAAAACTTAAGCACAACTAATTACTTCGTTCTTAAAATTGTCAATCTAAGCACAAGTCCCAGGCAAGGTATAGGGCTTGCTTACCAACCTTTAAGCCTTATTACACAATGTCATATGTGATAGAAGCGTTCTTCCATATTAAAATACGTGTAAGTGATTGTAACATAAACCTGTTGTCTGATAAACTATATTGAATGTTAAACCTGATATAACGCATGATACATTTGTGCGGTATCCAGATACTTAATTTGGATTCAACTTGCATGGTCCATGTCAGTTATTTTATACAACCGGATATTGTTCGTTATATTGTCGTCTAGAAAAAACGTGGCCTCCAGCTAGAGTCGGCCTCTTTGAATTGGGAGCTCTGTGAGTTTTGTAATGTTTATTTGGTTGTTTATACTGAATAAATGATTGTCATAAAAGAATGCGTCTATCCCGAACATGGTCCGACGAGACGGATTTTTGAATAAGTATCGAAGATTGCGGTTCTAGCTGGAGGCCGAGAATTGGGTCAGTACTGTCAGTCTCAGTTGTCTCGAATATGATGTCATCTTTTCGTCAAATGAAATGAATCGTTTTGTTGATAAAACTTTGCTTCTTTATAAACTTTATTAATTCTTTGAAAATGTCTACTGTAATCAGTCGCAAGAGAAGAGTTCACGGTGGCCATAGATCGTCTGTGAAGAGAAGTATTTCAATCGCCAATGACACGGATTTAACGTTGGAAAATCTACCGATACTTAAAGGGTCTGTGACATCACTGAATGAGAAACTTCTACGAAGAGAACTTCTACGAACTTTAGACAGTGAACTCTTGGATATTATTGAAGAATCAGAAATCGATGAAGAGATTGCGACGTCGGATGAATTTGCTGAATATATTCATAGAAATATTATAAAATTAGAACTCTCAATCAGTGAATTAAGTCGACACCATGGTCAAATTGAAACTCAAGCTCAAGAAAAGAAGGACAAGCCTTCTTCTCCAGCCATTGAATCTGTCGTGAATCATGAAAGCTTTGGTCAACAAGCTCGGGAAAATTCTGGTCCTGATAATTTATCACAATCTTCAAGTTCAAGTACAGTTGGTGTAAACCTATCTGCAGAAAGTGTCAATAGAACGCATTTGAAACTGCCTAAAATAGACTTGAGAAAATTTGATGGCAACCTGAGTTTATAGCATACATTTTGGGATTCCTTTGAAGTGGCCATCCATCTTAATCCAAGTTTAGCCGATATTGACAAGTTTAGTTATTTGAATAGTCTTTTGGAGGGACATGCTGCTGACGCTGTGGCAGGACTCGCTTTAACGTCTGCCAATTATAAGGAAGCTGTGGACATTTTGAAACGTCGCTTCGGTAATAAACAACTAATCATCAACAAACATATGGAAGTTCTTCTGAATATTGAGATGACAGGTAGAAATATCCGACATTTATTCGACACTATTGAATCACACGTCAGAGCTTCGAAATCACTTGGTGTTCCATCCACGTCATATGGAAGTCTTCTAACGTCTATTCTCATGAACAAGCTGCCAAATGATCTTCGTTTAATATTAAGTCGTGAAATCAAAGATGACGACTGGGAATTTGACCGTCTACTGGAAATGCTGAGACGTGAAGTAGAAGCACGCGAACGTGCTTATGTCAGTCAACGAAATCCATGTACACAAGGGACATCTACATTCAGAAATCAATCACGTCATGAATCATTCAGGAAGAATATGGGCACAGCGACTTCCTTGTTTACAATCAATCAGAATAATTCTAGACTTTATTGCACTTACTGTAGAGCACCTAATCATTCATCTAATAATTGTAATACAGTCTCTGATGTATCCGCCAAGAAACAAATCTTAGCTAAATTTGGTCGATGCTACGTCTGTTTGAAGAAGGGACATCTAAGTCGAGACTGTTATGAAGGAAAGCGGTGTTATCGGTGTAATGGGTTTCATCACATTAGTCTTTGTCAGAATCGTAATCACAGTAATTCAGAATCAAGACCTCCAGCGTCATACCCATCCAGGAATTACCAGTCAAGCTATGACATGGGAAATCAAACTGTTAATTCTTCTCAGTCAAGAAGTCAGTCTGGAAATGCATCAACTAATGTACCTGGCACAATACTATACACAAGATCAGCTGCACCAGTCTTACTTCAGACAGCCACGGCTACAGCATTCAATACAAATTGTCCTAATTTGAGATTGAAGTTTCGCATCATCTTTGACTCCGGAAGTCAGCGCACTTACGTCACAATTCAAGTTAAGAAACGATTGAATCTACCTTCTATTGGTCAGCAAACTGTCATGATTAAAACCTTCGGGTCAGATCAAGAATCACTCCAGACTGTTGATATCGTCAAACTAAATGTCTTAACTGTGGATGGAGGAGAAATAGAATTGACTGCTTATGTTGTACCCTTCATATGTGATCCGATACAGAATCAGGCGGTAATTGAATCTAAGAACTTTTATCAGCATCTTTCCGATTTAAATTTAGCAGATTACGTGACCGGTCAATCAGATGTTACTGTCGACATGTTAATTGGATCTGATCAATATTGGGCCTTTGTAACTGGCAGAATCAAACGGGGAGAGGAAGGACCAATCGCCATTCAAACCAAATTAGGATGGGTTCTCTCAGGTCAAACGATGGGAATCATGGGAAAGGAGATTCATAGCAGTAATATGGTTACGACTCATGTACGTAAGATATCAGCATCTGAAAGAGATAATCTGGATCAGGACTTGAACAAATTCTGGGACTTAGAATCAAAAGGAATCAAGCCAACCCCAGTGTATGAAGAGTTTCTCCAGAAAATAACTTTCAACGGTCGTCATTATACCGTCAACCTTCCATGGAAATGTCCTCACGAGATGCTTCCTGATAATTATGAATTAAGTCATCGAAGATTATTAAACCTCTTAAAGCGTCTACGCCAGACTCCAGAAATCCTAATGGAATATGATTCAAAATGGTATTGTTGAAGTTGTACCATCATCGACATTAAGTAAGGTTGAAGTTGGAAATGTTCATTATATCCCACATCACGCAGTACTCAGACGAGACAAGTCCACTACAAAACTACGAATAGTCTACGATGCATCAGCAAAGTCTTCAGGGCCTTCTCTAAATGATTGTCTGTACACTGGACCTGTTTTGTCACAAAGGATTTTAGATATCATCATAAGATTTCGCTTTTATCCAATCGCTCTGACTGGAGATATTGAAAAGGCCTTCTTGATGGTCCGAGTAGCCGAGGAAGATAGAGACTGTTTAAGATTTCTTTGGATTGATAGTATTTTCAATGAACATCCATCAATTAACGTATTGAGGTTTTCAAGAGTTGTTTTCGGAGTCTCATCCAGTCCATTTTCATTGAACGCAACTGTCAAGCATCACATCGAAACTTACCTGAAAGAAGACCCGGAATTTGTTGAACTCTTTATGAACTCTATTTATGTGGACGACTTGAGTTTGGGGGCAGATAATGTTGACGATGCATTCGGAATCTATAAAAAATCTAAACTTAGACTGTCAGAAGCTGGGTTTAATTTGAGAAAATTTCGTTCTAATTCAAGGGAACTCAGAGAATTAATTAGTCAAAATGAAACTGAATCTACTCCATTGAATTCTGAACCAGGTAAGGCTTCAGTACAGGAAGAAGATGACACTTACACAAAGAGTTTTCTTGGTAACAAGACAGATGGATCATTAATCAGTGAGCAGAAGATATTAGGAATATGTTGGGACTGTGACTCTGATGAAGTTGTACTTAATCTACAAGATGTTTCGAATCAAGCTCAAGAAATCGAACCTACCAAAAGGAATGTCATAAGTATCGCATCCAGATTCTACGACCCTATGGGATTTCTTTCGCCGATCATCATTCAATTTAAACTTCTGTTCCAAGAACTTTGTCGTAATAAGCAAGATTGGGATTCTCCTCTGAAGGGAGGGTTCTTATCACATGGCGGAAATTAATAGATGGATTGTGTCTTATGAAACCAGTAAGACTTACAAGATGTTACTTTAATTCGAAATCGAACATTATTTCCTGCCAACTTGTGGGGTTTTGCGATGCATCTATGTTGGCTTATGGGGCTGTTGTGTATCTTAGAGTTATTGAGACTAATGGCGTTTATGTAAGATTTATAGCTTCAAAGACTCGGGTCTCTCCAATTTCACAGTTATCTATACCCAGACTTGAACTTTTGTCTGCACTCATTCTATCTAGATTGTTGGTCAGCGTAGGATATGCTCTTGAACCTGCCATCGTACTTCAAGATCCATTATGTTATTCAGATTCAAAGGTCGCACTCTACTGGATCCAGCAAACCAAATAAGGAATGGAAACAATTCGTGCAGAATCGAGTAAATGAAATTCGTTCTATCACAGCAATACATTGGTGGAATCACTGCTCTGGACATGAAAATCCTGCAGATATTTTATCAAGGGGAAGTAATCCCTGTGGATTAGCTTCAAATGAGTTATGGTGGAATGGTCCAAGATGGTTGTCAGACTCAAGGGATTATAATCAAGAATACTTAAATTTTGATGAAGTTGAAGAAGATTGTTTCATTCAAATTAAAGGCCAATCAGAAAGAGAAAAATCGTCAGGATGGATTGAATTCAGACTATGTACTTCTTACGAACATTAACACTCAGAACATAAAGAATCTCATTACTTGTGAAAACTTCAGTACCTTGGATAAACTTTTGAGAGTTACTTGCTTTGTTCTGAAATTCGTCAATTCTTTCAAATCACGAGCAGTTAGATCTGACGGGTTACAGGTAACAAGTCAAGAAATTCATTCAGCTGAGAAATTATGGATTAGAGATGTACAAAATTCATTAACGTCTAATGAGAACTTTGAAACCAGGAAACAGCAACTCAGACTTTTCTGCGACGAATCAGGAATATTAAGATGTGGTGGAAGACTTGAAAATTCAGAACTGCCTTACTCATCAACATTTCCCATTCTGTTAGATTCAAGTCATTGGTTTACTACACTCATAGTTAGGAAGTCTCATCTCACAACAATGCATGGCGGAGTAAAGACAACTCTTACAGATGTCCGATCAAGGTTTTGGATTCTTCGCGGACGTCAGTTCATATGGAAACTGGTCTTCGATTGTACAATCTGTCGCAGATTTAGTGGAAAACCATTTAAGGCACCAGAATCACCTCCACTTCCTGAATTTCGTGTGAAAGAGGCACCTGCATTTACTGATATCGGACTTGATTACATCGGTCCACTCTATCTCAAAGATTCTAGTAAGGCATGGATATGTCTGTTCACGTGCTGCGTGACTAGAGCAGTACATCTGGAATTGGTACCTAATCTTACACCAGAAGCTTTCTTACACTATAAACCTCAGAATGCCTCGTTCGGCATTTCTGTCCAAACGAGGTAAAAAAAATGCCTCGTTGTCTGCATTTCCAAAACGAGGTGTTTTAAATTGCCCTTTTTTTGGAATGAGGTATTTTTTCAGAACGAGGCTTGGTAAAATGCCTCGTTTACTAAACGTGGTTTTTTCAAGATAGTTATTAGCGGTATATCGGCCAATTTGTATAAATTAAAATTTATGTTATTTAATACGAAAATAAAACCATCCAGTTCAAACTATATTATTATCAGAGAAATTGACAAGACAAGAATACATGCCATCGGTGGAGGTGTAAAACTATTGCAGACACATAGCTACCTTGATTGATTTATTGCCCCAATCAGGTATAGGTGTTAAGAAACAACTGTGGTGTTGTGACATTTTATTGGGGGCAATCAATTAATCAAGGTATAGCTGTGTGTCTGCAATTGTTTTACACCTCCACCGATGGAGTGTATTCTTGTCTTGTGAATTTCTCTGATAATAATATAGTTTGAACTGGTTTTATTTTGGTATTAAATAACATAAATTTTAATTTTTACAAATTGGCCGATATACCGCTAATAACTATCTTGAAAAAACCACGTTTAGTAAACGAGGCATTTTACCAAGCCTCGTTCTGAACAAAATACCTCGTTCCAATAAAAAGGGCAATTTAAAAAACCTCGTTTCGGAACTGCAGACAACGAGGCATTTTCTTTACCTCGTTTGGACAGAAATGCCGAACGAGGCATTCTGAGGTTTATAGTGTTAAGATGCTTTCAGAGATTTACAGCGAGGAGATCAGTACCTTCTATGGTAGTCTCAGATAACGCTACAACCTTCAAACCTGTATCAAGGGAAGTAGTCTCAATTATGAAGAACAAGTCTGTACAATGTTTGTTTTCTAGTCAAAGAATCAAGTGGATGTTTAACCTTGCCAAAGCACCTTGGTGGGGAGGTTTCTATGAAAGATTGGTGATGTCAGTCAAAGTCTGCCTGAAGAAAACAATTGGTAAAGCTAAACTGTCCTATGATGAGCTGTTAACCTGCATAACCGAAGTAGAGTCTATTTTGAATTCGAGACCATTATCCTACTTATCCGTTGACGATCTGGACGAACCACTCACTCCGTCACATTTGATTACTGGTCATAGAATTCTGAGTCTACCTGGGATACCACAAGATGATAAATTTGAATTCAATCCCAAGGTTACTACTGATGATTTAACAAGAAGGATGAAACATGTTAAAGGGGTACTTACTCACTTCTGGAATAGATGGAAGAATGAATATCTTTTGGAATTGAGGAATTCACACAAGCGTATAAAGAAACCATCAGGTCATAAATCTGTATCTGTTGGAGAATTGGTACTCGTTCATGATGACCAAAGTCCAATGGGATTTTGGAAACTCGGTAAAATTGAGAAGCTTATCGAAGGGAATGATGGTCAAGCTAGAGGAGCTACTGTCAAAATTCAAACGAAAACTGGTAAGACTAATACGCTTCAGAGACCAGTTCAACTTTTGTATCCTTTAGAAGTCTCATCAAATACTTCTGAGGAATTGGAGATGGAGAATCAAGAGATGGAATCCGAATCTATAACTCAAGTGGAACCTGAAATTGCTCAAGAATCGTCGAGTTCAGTACGTGTCAGTGACTCTAACTCTAATAATCATCGATTAAGACGAACTGCTGCTGTAGTTGGAGATAGGTTACGAAGGCAGTGGATACGGGAACTACAGTCTTCTGACTGAACTCATTTCGTGAATCTAATCGTGTTTACTTAATTATTGGAAGTATATTCTGTGTTGGATTGGACTCTAATTTGGAATAGTTTCTGTCGGAATGAACTCTGTGCCTAGATGGACTTTAGCCTCAAATTCGGCTCTGTGAAGATGTTACTTATTCTCTGCTAAATTGTTAGAGTATTCGAACTCTTTGTTTATATTCATATATTGAACTGAACTCTCATTCTTGTGTAGTAACACATACTTTTATCAGTATTATTATTATGTTATTTGATTTTCTGTTCAGATACAAGGATTATGTTGACTAGTACAAGTCAACAGGGGGGAGGGGGGGGGTGCGGTATCCAGATACTTAATTTGGATTCAACTTGCATGGTCCATGTCAGTTATTTTATACAACCGGATTTCGTTATATTGTCCGCTAGAAAAAACGTGGCCTCCAGCTAGAGTCGGCCTCTTTGAATTGGGAGCTCTGTGAGTTTTGTAATGTTTATTTGGTTGTTTATACTGAATAAATGATTGTCATAAAACTGAGAATGCGTCTATCCCGAACAACATTAGACAGGTGTCTGATGAGCTCCTTTGTTTTATAAACTCAGAACGGGAACGAATCGTGAGTCAGGTCCAGGAGGCCATGCAAGGCGGGCGCCTAGATGAAGGTACCTAATGGATACTAGTTAGGTCCAGTGAGGGCTAGGAGTTAGGTCCGGCCAGGACTGAGTGAAGGCCATGGGCGCCTTGGCACGAGACGAGACGAGAGCTTGTGGAGTTAGCGCACTCGTGCCAAGCTAATTAAGTCATGACTCCATCCATATAGTTAGTTCTACGGTCGTTTACATCACGATGTTTGTACCTATTGTAAAAAGCAGAATAAAAGTATTATTGGAAGATTTACCAGAAGTTGATTTAAAGAACCAAATACTGTCACGTATTAATTGATGCCGTAGACCAGACCAACGCTTGAAGTCCTAACCACTAGAAGATCACAGGTCACAGCTACCAATTGGGTAAGTCTTTTCTAATCCTACCATGGCGAGGGTGAAAAAATGACATTAGTGCTATGTATTATAATTTAACTGGAAATCTGCAGTTTATCATCACGCGTCGTTAAATATCATGGTGTAGTTACTAAATGTAATATTGGCTAGTAGTGGAACAGGAAAATGGCTAAAAGAAAATTGTATCTATATTATTTGTTTTAAAATGCGTCATGTTGTTTTTAAAAGATTATGAATTATAATTGTTTGTTTTGAACACATATTTTGGCTTTTAAAGTTAGTAGCAGCTAAGTATTATCAGGCTAATTACTGCGAAGTGAAATGTTTTATGATTGTTTAATTATCTGGAATAGAGTTAAGCGTATCCTAATTGAGAGATATAACTCTTTAAACATTCACACGGTATTAACGGTTTTGTCTCTTATAAGTTTTGTTGTTGTTGTTGTTTGTGTATATATATTTATGCCCAGAGGTTTACGGGATTATTAAGTGCATTTGTAATACCCCAAATATTAAATGGGAAATGCCCCGATATGTAACGGGAGAAGCTTTATGTAAAGTTCCTATAAGGAGGAATTGGTTTAACCCCAGGAGGGTTGTGCTCGGATTTAGAGCGAACTTATTGTCTTGTTTTGTGTTGTGTTTAAAAATTAAAGGGATAAACCGTTAGTTCTTTCAAAAATATCTTATTTAAGATTGGTTAAATGTGTTCAGATCATTCATTATTCTTGAGATAAAACAATATGACTCCCTAATTTCAATTGTATCCATGTAAATAATACTGTAAATATCGTTAGATCGTTATCTAAAGTCAAGTTTGTTCCACTTGCTAATTTGATTAACTATTAATTAAGTTCACTCCATGATATATATGATAAGCAGATGATAAATTTGGGCACGGGTGGCAGTTAATATAATACTCTTTATAGCACGATATCTCATAAACCACCGTTCGGCCAGACGGTGGGTGTGGAAATAGAAAAGACTGTCTGATAACTATAACTGCGACAATAATGATGCTAAATGACCCTTTCCATTGATAAAAAAAAACAAAAAGAAGAAGCAGAAGAAGACGTCAGAAAAAAAATTAATTTGTACAGTTAACCACAACGATGTATGGAAGAAGAAAATGGAAATAGAAGAAGAAAATAGAAATAGTTGGTATTATAATAACATGTGATCTCAATAATTCGCGCGAAAAAAAAGAAATAATTGTAGTGTATGTGTGATTCCAGTAACTCGCGTGTCTTAACCTTGGAATAAGATGTACTAGCTAGATATGTGAATTCCATGACTGGCGAGAAAAAAAAAGACGAAAATAATTTGTATTATGTTGTGTGAGACCTAGTGAAGTGCAAAAAAAACATTGTGTATATATAACTCTTAAATTAGTGTTTTGTTCTTTTTTTTTGTTTATGGTATGACATTTGATTAGAGTTGGATTATTTTTTTTGGTGTCTTTTCATTATTATTGTTATTTTTATCTTAATTAGTGTAGATAATATCGATTCCACTTATATTCAAATTTGTAAAGGCTTTAAAAAAATATTTCATATTTTTTACTGAAAGGAGGGAAAGGTATATTACACAATGACATGTGTGATAGAAGCGTTCTACCATATTAAAATACGTGTAAGTGATTGTAACATAAACCTGTTGCTATCAACACTCGGCTGGAGATCTTGGTAGCATTCCTTATGTCATTGTGTAACTTGTTGTTGGCATGTCTTATCTAACTTTCTTTGTCTGATAAACTATGCTGAATGTTAAACCTGATATGATACATAATACATTAGACAGGTGTCTAATGAGCCCCTTTGTCTTGAATACTTTTATAAACTCAGAACAGAAACGAATCGTCAGTTGAGGCCAGGCGAGGCGAGCGCCTAGTTAAGGTACCTCAGGGGTATTATAGTCAGGTCAAGGAGTCGGAGGCGAGACGAGAGCTCCTGGATTTAGCACACTCTTGCTAAGCCAAGCTAAGCCAAGCTAAGACATGCCCCCCCCCATATATAGTTAAATCTGGGGTCGTTTACATTACGATGTTTGTACCTAATATACTATTCAAAAAAAGTAGGGGATATTTGATTTTGGGGGCATAATACTAAAATATGCAAATGACTACGAAAGAAGTCACTATAGAACCTAACACAAGAAACATTTCCAGTTACATGTGACGCCCAAACGCACCAATAGCTACCGCATGGAATGCAGGTGATGCTTGGGATCATCATGGGGGTTCAACCCAAGATTTTCACGACTCTGACTTTGAATGTTACAGTCATTGTGGCATTGAATTCCAGGATGGAAACATCAGTTTAATTGTTTTAGTGACCAGAAAACAAATTTTGATATGCGTCGGCTTACCCAAAATGAACGGTTACATGCCCTTGGCATGCTACAGATCGGCACAACACAGGCGGTTGTGGCGCGGACGATGAATGTTTCTCAGTCTGTCATAAGCAGGCTATGGTCCAGATACCGTGATACACAATCTGTACAGGACAGACCACGCTCAGGTCGACAACTCAAGCCCAGGATCGATTTATCCGTACCTTGGCCTTGAGAAATCGTGTCATCACAGCAAATCAGATCTTCAAACAGACACTGGTGTGAGAGTGAGTGGCCAGACGATTCGGAATCGACTGCATAGGGGTCACCTTCGCGCCCGACGTCCTCGAGTGATCCCTTGTTTGAGAGATCATCACATTCAGGCAAGACGTCGTTGGCGTAGGGATCGTCAACACTGGGATAATCGACGCTGGAGCAATGTGATGTTTTCAGATGAGTCAAGGTTCACTGTTGATTTTTTGGACAGACGTAGGAGGGTGTGGCGTCGTCGAAACGAGCGATTCCAAGACGTTAACGTCATCAGACATGATCGATTTGGGGGTGGTTCTGTTATGGTGTGGGGAGGCATCACTGTTGCGGGAAGAACTGCTTTACATGTTGTTGCAGGGCGTGTTACAGGCCAGTACTACCGGGACAACATCTTGGCAGTCCATGTTGTGCCGTTCGCACGACGTCCTGGCCGCCGTTTCATCTTCCAGGATGACAACGCAAGATGGCACAGAGCCAGGATCGTTACAGGTTACCTCCAACAACAGAACATCACCACATTACCTTGGCCAGCACTGAGTCCCGACCTCTCCCCCATCGAGCATGTCTGGGACATGCTTGGACAGATGTTACGTCAACGTCAACAACGTCCTGCCAATGTCCAAGAACTTGCTGCTGCGTTGCAATAGGAATGGGACAATCTGGACCAAAATGACCTTAGACGTCTCATTAGGAGTATGCCACGTCGGATCAATGCTTGTTTGGCAAACAGAGGAGGATTTACCCGTTACTGACTTTGTTGTGATGCTGTGGTAACTTTGCTGTTTGATCCCGGGTATCACATTACCCTTATAATGGTCAGTCTGTGCCTTACTTAGTCTAACGATCATTTGGAATAAATCGATGAATGTGAACTTCATTTCATTTTGTCATTTGTTTCTTCGTCAGTTTCATTAGGTGACTTTAATAACACTTAAAAATCAAATATCCCCTACTTTTTTTGAATAGTATATGTAAGAAGCAGAATAAAAGTATTATTAGAAGTGTTATACTAGTGTTGTCATCAAAGAACCTGATTAAAGAAGCAATACTGTCACAAGTTACATTAAGCCGAACAATTTTGAGTAAATTCTTGACTTAAGTCTGAGAATGTTTTGTAAACTCGAGGCCTGTAACAATTAAAAAATGCAATTGTTACATGAATGTGGACGTATATTGCCGCCGTTTCTGTCTCTGTGTCACCTACATATTCCTGATACCCCAAAGTTGATTTGGTGCATACCCGATCCCTAGGAACAGAGCCACACCCATTTCTTGCATTTGTTTGTCGTCTACAAGCCGGATTTCTTAATAAAATAAAACCAAGAACGAACAATCCAAACCAAATTCGAAGTCGTCAAAAAAAGTAATAGGCAAATAGTTAAAGGGGCAATAAAATTCTTGCTGGCTTGGTAGCTCCAGAAAATAAATAATACCCTTATTCTAAGTACTAGATGTTTAAGTGTCCTACCTGTTGTGTAAATTATCCATTACAACAAATTGGAATATTCTAAAATAATACGATTTGTTGACCAGAATGAAGATTGGGACATATTATTCAGTAACAACAAGAGAGTTATTGGGGGCTTTAAGTGTAATCAGTATGTGGACTGTTCACCGTGTACAGAATACACGACAAACAGTGGTAACCGGTGTCCGGAAGAGTAAGTTACCCTGTCTGGTGCTACACCGACCATAGATGCATGGAAACTATTAGACGAAAAGTCGGCAAAATACCGTGATTGTCCTATGGGCTATCGGTATGCAAAATACACGTGATTACAGTGTTAACGATGTAGTAGACATAATCAATGAGTTAGTAATAGCATAAGTGTATATTAATTCTATCTAGAATAATAGCCGAGATAGACACGTTATATTTACCAATCAAGTCAATATGACGGCCATATAAAACTTTTTAAAGGTTTTACAAGATTAGTGCGCAAGTATCATTGTAGTTGAAGCTTACATGACAAATGCCTCGATCTACTTAAAAAAATCTGAATAAAAGGAACAAGCTCTCGCGTAATGAGTTAGTTGAGACACAAACACTCCATAAGCTGGTGATATTGGAATGTTACTACTAATAAATTGAAAGTTCTTGATACCTTGTATACTTAGTATTTGTATCGTGAGGAATTTCCTTCAATAAACCCTCCAGCTCATATAACTTGCACTCCAGGGCTAGCTCCCCCAGGTGAGTGGCAGTAGTTTTGTGATTGACCCAGAGGCGTTTTATAGCTGAGGCGCTGGAGGCGCCAGCCTCCTCGAGAAAAAAAATCAAAGAAGTTGAAAAAATAAAACGGGGGGAAAGGGGCTAAAACCGACGAGAAAAATGAAATGTACCCTAGTTAGGGAGGGCCCTAAAGGCAGTCAAAAGGGCCCCACATCCGACAAAAGGGCCTCTCTGGTCAAGGGAAAAGGCCCCCAAGTCCGTATCAATCCACTACTGAATAAGTGTGCAGTCATTTCATTGGCATGAAAATCATCAATCACCTTTTCTGAAAACCTAGTAATAAGCTATTCAGTGTAGCCTGGCTTGGCGGAGCGATCATTTCTTTACTGAATAGATTTCCGGGATTACGCATGTTGCTTGCACAATAGGCCCTCTCCACCATATTCCATAAATTATTATTTGATTGAGCTCCCCGATACGTACAAGTGATTTGTTTCGCATTCAGGCTTCAGACGAGTATCTAATTAGGTCCCGGTCCTCAGATTAAACCGGACTCGAAGGGCCTGGAGGATATGTCAGAATGCACCAAAATGATTTCTATTTTGCAAAATTTCTTGACCTTCTGACAAAACCACCCCCGCCCCAAGAGGGCCCTCAAAATAGTAGAGCCTCCGCCATGATAAACCTTAAAACGTCCCTGGATTGACCCACTTAAAACGGTCCGTAGTTAATTGAGGATTAGGGCGAAATGTGTCGGATCGCGATCCAACAAACATGTGTAGATGCCTCCCATCTCGAAGGGTTTCATAGGAAATTCAGGCGAAACAAGGCTGGCTAGCAACGATGATGGATACGGCTGTAGAGTTGAAGCAGAGATTTGGAACTTGGTTCCCCCAACGTTGAAGACGACCCTCTGAGATTGACTAAGCCTAGGGCCCATCCTTTGACTTCCATCTGCAGCGGTTGTGACGTCTGGAACTTTGCCTTGGGTGCTCTGTGCTTTCCTATCCCGGGTCGTCGACATGGACGGGGTACTCTGGCAGCCCTCGGTGCTGCTGCCTGGTGGTATCTGGGGAGCAGGTGAGTCCGGACAGTGAAGCAGTCACAATCAAGACAGGCTACAACTCGAGCTTTTCTCCAGTAAATGTGTCCTGGGAATGCAACGGCTGGAACAGGGGTATATATCGCCTGGGTTTTTTAAACCCTCCCCATGGATCTCCTGCTGGGGTCTCGGGCGTTTACCTTCCTTGCCATGACTAGTTTCTTTCGTTTCTCATCTTTCCTTGGGGCAACTTGGACTGTCTTTTTAATACTTCTATTACTGGCGGATGTGGACAAAAAGCTGATTTAATATGCATATTAATTCGACATTAAATATCCATATTAAACTGATATTGTTTGAATTGGTTGACTTAATACACATGAAATCGGGGAGGGGGGGTCTAGCTGGCCGGTCACCTCTGGCTTGCAGCTGTGATTTCGATCCCTGATGTGAGCGTATGGGGATAGGGGCACGTGGGTTTCCTCCGGGCACTCCGATTTCCTCCCACGCACAAGCAGATTATTCAAATAAAATTAAACCATATGTTAGTCCTGAAATGACCTAGTTTGTGTCGAGTGGACGTTAAACCACATTTCTTTCTATCTCCCTCTCTCTCATATTAAATCGATTTAGTATAGACAAATAATATACATATTAAATCAGCTTTTTGTCCACATCCGCCAGCCATATACGTCTGTCCTCCTACATAACCCTTTTAAGATTTCGAATCGTTATTATTTTTATAAAATAACAGTCTGGTTTTATTCAGACACCGCATAATACAGTTTGGGACACCGGTCCCCATTTCCAGATGAAGACTGGCGGGTTTAGGTTGTTTGAAAATGTATCACACATGTTGAGTTAGTTTGGGGATTTTAACTCAAATTCAGCAGTTTTATTCTCCAAAATATTATCGCGGTTGGCCCTTCAAGGTTTCATTTTGAAACTTTGCGTACGTATTTCTTCTAACTTAATGCCCAATCCCCAGAGGGTGAGCCACGCCTCTATTATATTATTTTTGGTGCATGCCCGATCCCCTCGGACAGAGCTACGACCAATATGTATGTGCCTTGTGCTTCGCCTACAGACCGCAATTCTTAACATCTTTTTGAATCTTTGAATACCTATTACTTACACCCTTGTATAGTTATATGTGTTCCTCTATAGCAGTGATTCTCGACCATGTCGCGTGATCTTCCTAAGAGTGCCGCGAAATTTTGAATGACACACTAAGAAAATGTGTATAAAAAAAACATGTGATCCCAATTGAGTATTCACTGATGTGTACTGATACGTCCACAGCTATATTTTTCTGCATTTAGTTTGAGTCATTCTATGCGTCTATGACTATTATCGCTGTCTACGGTAGTAAATCACATGTTATGTTTTTATTTGGCAAAATTCAGATATTGTACATATATATTATTCATTCAAGTGTGCCGCTATTTTTTCATGTGTTCAAACGTGTGCCATTGACCAAAACAGATTGAGAACCACTGCCCAGAAGTATAAGTTCCCTTAGTGATGTTGTAGCTGTGTTATATACCTGATGTAAATAAATCATATATTTACTCAACTTATCTCTTAGCACTAAGATGGTGTTATATGTGGTGCTCATAAACAATAGACGAGAACAACAATCATTGAACTTGAAGAAAGGAACCACTAATTATTCTACTACCTGGAAAACCTGGAAAGTCATGGAATTCCACGTATGAAAATTCCAGGCCTGGAAAACCTGGAATATGAGTATTTTATCATGGAAAGTCATGGAATATTCACCTCCGTCCAGTAAATCACCCTTTCTCCGAAATTTTATCCCATTTATTCAATCTGTAAAACTTGTACGAAAGAAAACCATGTTTTTGCATACCTAATGAGGTTATTTTAAGAATAAGTTATTTGATTGGTCGGTCGCTAAGGTCAATGGTTGAAGTGTCCAATCAGAAACAAGCAATTTTCCAGGTTAGGTTATTAGGCATGCGCACTGAGCGGATGTCCCAGATATGCTTTCTCGTCGGTTTATCATTGATATTCTTGATAAATATGTCATTGTTTGTCGATATTCTGGCTTTAATTTTTTTTTAGATCACTCAACAAGTTTGACAGACACTCATAATTCAATAAATAATAGTAATACCATTACTAATTTCTGTTCTTTTGAATAACATTTATGTCAGTCAAAGTTACATTTACATACGTATGTGTCAAAGTTACATGCATGTAATAAATATACACACAGCAGGAAATAAAATAAGTCAATATTGAAATATTGTATAATTTATAAGAAATCCATATATGAAAAATCATTTTATTAAAGTAAAATAAATAAATGGAACATAATATCTGCCTAACTAACAGATCCCAAATCATTTTTTTTTCTCCAGTTAACAATTTTAGTCAAATTATATCTCTGAAAGTTATGGTCAGATTTTATTGAAACTTGGAACCACTTCCTATACAGACTTTTTGAAGTCTGCAAAATAGTTGCTGATGTTTTGCAAGAAGTAAAACAATGTTTGCCAATTGTTTGTTGAATCAAAAAGTTAATTTAGTAGGGAAAGTTTCATAATTTGGAAAATTTTGATTTCTTTGCATATGTGAGTGTAGATTAGCTTATTCGTGCAGATTTAATTCATAGACAAACTTCAGTGCAATGCTCTAATATTGGTCCTGGAAAATGCCCTTTTTGGTCCTGGAAAGTCATGGAAAAGTCATGGAATTTCATTCTCATTTTAGTGTACGAACCCTGTGAAAATATCAGTCACATTGATCCACTATTAGCCGAGAACGAAGCGAGTGAAATATTCACATAGCCTCGGTTATCATTACTAAAATCATTAATATAAACAGTATAGTCTCGATTATGCACATGCTTGATTTAATTATCAATGGCCGCTATACGGCATATAGGAATTTAATCCGCCAACATCGAAGGCTAGCCTTGACATCAAGAGTTTATTGTGGTCTGGCTAAGTTAATTAATGTCTAATTGATTAATTAGATAACATTTCAGGCCTAAAAAAGACCTGTAATAAGCAGATTTTGCTCTTGCATGATGCTTTTTTAAGATTGAAAAATCATTATTGTCAAAGTGGCAAAATTGGACATTTTTCACATAACAAAATATCACTATATTTTTAATATCAGGACAAAAATCAAAAATGGAAAAATCTGGTTTAAACCACAAAGACGTACGCCTCTTATGTAGTTACACTTTAATTCAGATAATAGAGAGGTTTCGCAACTTTACATTTACATTTAGAGGATCAAACTTCATCAGTTTTTGTGACGTATGACGTCATAAAAGTGTAGACGACGGATAGGAGCCTCCATAAGTGTACGTTGACCTTGTTTAATGTCTATAATTCAGCCCATAATTTTTCTGTAAATTGAGGTTTTCACAAACTAAATCCACAGAAAAACCCTTCCCCTACATGTAGACAAAATAAAAATAGGCCGGGACAAAACACGTGCGTGCTATACCAGTCTCATCTTCAACAACCTATCCGTGATGAAGGTCTTTCAAGATCCTGGACCAAGTTTGTGTCGCCACCTATTAAGTGCAAATGTAACTGTGAACTTAACTGTACAGTTACACTTTCGGTTATCTAAATGTAAGTGTAAATGTTAAGTTGCGAAACCTCTCCATTATGCCAGCACCCTGATATTGACGTAATGACTTTTATCCAGAGTGTTGAATTAAATTACAGGACATGGAATGTTTAAATGGAGGAAACAAGACGTCATCAACCCAATGTACCTGCCCTGTCGGTTTTGTAGGTCGGAATTGTAACAAATTGGTATCAGGTCGGTTCTATTGTCTGTTTAACAACTTCTTTTCTCTTTTACTTTAAACTGCGTAATGGTCTGAACGTGAGTCTTCATGCCAGAACTAGAAGGTCACGCACGCAAAAAGATCACTTAGCCAATATGATCCCACCAGAGCTTGAATATCAGAGCGATCCCACCCAGAGCTGTGAAGCTCTTTGTGTACGTCTCCATGCCAGAACTAGACGGTGAGAGCTATGAGGTTTTAGGTGTACTTTTTTGTGCTAACTAGGTCGGACCTATGTGAGTTTTAAGGACACGTCGCCATGTTAGTACTAGGCGTTTTCATCACTGGACATACCAACGTTTTGTTGGTTTACTCCATTTTTAAAAATTGCGATTCACTAAATACCAATGCACAGATTTTGATTGGTCAATCCAATCTAAGCAGGCTTCTGCAAATGACAATAGTCAGAATGAAATTTTAAAATATGGCCAGAATTAACTCATGTCACGTCTCCTTCGTATTTTTGATAATGTCTTCAACTCTGGCTACTTTCCGTCAGCTTGGGCAAGTGGTGATATCGTACCGGTTTTAAAAAAAGGGTGATACTTCAGACCTAGATAATTATAGAGGAATCACGATTGTTTCTTGTCTCGGTACATTATTCACTTCTATTATTAATAATCGTCTACTAAAGTTTGATACTGTGGTATTGTTTTACGATCACAAGACACAACAAAGAAGAAGTCCTAAAAGTAGCAGTAGTACTACACTCCCGACCAATACAAAGTTTTGAAAGAGAAATGGAATGAAATGTGTTTGACGTCCTACTGTACTGCTCCTAAACTGGGCTAATGAAGACAGGCAAACGCCATACAGTGTACTAAGATGGGAATTATGCACGGACTGCAGCGCCATGGCCTACTCTTATGTCGGTTTTTCGTACCATCCGAACGACTAGACAGCTGCCCCCCCCCCATCCTGCATCAGGGGGAACCACGCCGGAAAACCTGGATGAAATGTTTGATGGATTGCTTAGTTTGAATATGAATTTAGTCCAAATGTATCATCAAATCACAGTTAGTACGCGGGGAAGTATGTTTAAGGCTACTGCACAATATTTATTTACTGTGGCTTATTTTGTTTACAACAAAAACTTACTGCATTACCAGATATCACGATTACTGAAGAGCAATAACTTCATGTGTTAACGATACGTATAAAATTATAATAACGTGTTTCATTTTACATATTAAAGATAAACATTGGCTAAAAATTATTAGATATAATTTAGAAAGTTATTGTCAGTGGTACAGCAGGAGAGAGAGAGAAATGGGGTTTAACGTCCACTCGACACAAACTAGGTCATTTTGGGACTAACATATGGTTTAATTTTATTTGAATAATTCGCGTGCGCGCAGGGGTCTTTAGCAGTGGGAGGAAACCCACGAGGTTGAGAAGGCGCCCCTATCTCCATGCCACATACGCTCACACCAGGGCTCGAAACCACAGCCGCAAGCCAGAGGTGACTGGCCAGCTAGAGGTCGAAGCGCGGCACTCTAGACCACTAGGCCATCCCAACAGCCCAGTGGTTCAGGAAGTAGAACCTGGTAAAGGACGGTGTTATAGTAATGCGGATGGGACATGTAAAAGAACACTTGAAAGTTCGAATTCGAAATATAAGTTATTCATAGTGCCGCTATCCGGGAGCACATTCCCTCGCCTATTGTTTGACGTTCTAACATCTGACGTCAACTGGCAGACTATCGCCATTGAAGAGACGACCATTGCCAAGATCGGTCGCATTATTTCTGTTACCTCTTTTTTTCCAAATCATTTTTAGTGAAGCCTGTTCCATAATAGGCCCGGGACTGTACAGCGCAGTGGACGCTTACGGCTGGCCCCCGGATCCATTCACTTGATTTGATATTTTCCGCAGGTTAATCTTGTAGGTTTTTGTTTTTCGTGTAGTGCGGTCCTCCTGCACTTACTATTAGAGTAGAGTTTTAGCCCTTCGTACTGCAGAATGTTCTCGTTGTCGGGTTTTGCTCCTGTTTGCTCACTACACTTATTATTTTAGCGTTTTCCGAGATTCTATCCGGATTATCGCCCTTTTTGTTGAAATTGTTTGACGTTCTAACATCTGACGTCAACTGGCAGACTATCGCCATTGAAGAGACGACCATTGCCAAGATCGGTCGCATTATTTCTGTTACCTCTTTTTTTCCAAATCATTTTTAGTGAAGCCTGTTCCATAATAGGCCCGGGACTGTACAGCGCAGTGGACGCTTACGGCTCGCCCCCGGATCCATTCACTTGATTTGATATTTTTCGCAGGTTTATCTTGTAGGTTTTTGTTTTTTGTGTAGTGCGGTCCTCCTGCACTTACTATTAGAGTAGAGTTTTAGCCCTTCGTACTGCAGAATGTTCTCGTTGTCGGGCTTTGCTCCTGTTTGCTCACTACACTTATTATTTTAGCGTTTTCCGAGATTCTATCCGGATTATCGCCCTTATTGTTTAAATTGTTTGACGTTCTAACATCTGACGTCAACTGGCAGACTATCGCCATTGAAGAGACGACCATTGTCAAGATCGGTCGCATTATTTCTGTTACCTCTTTTTTTTCAAATCATTTTTAGTGAAGCCTGTACCATAACAGGCCCGGGACTGTACAGCGCAGTGGACGCTTACGGCTGACCCCCGGATCCATTCACTTGATTTGATATTTTCCGCAGGTTAATCTTGTAGGTTTTTGTTTTTCGTGTAGTGCGGTCCTCCTGCACTTACTATTATTGTGAAGTAGTAAAATTACCATCATCTTTTTCAATCTCGAGATATATTCCTCACCACCATTAAAATTATCGTCTTTATTTTACATCTTTAGATCCGGCCTTAATCCATTCGGCCACTCGATCCCCTATTAAATATATATAGCAATGTGTCATATGTCATTAATTCTGAGACACATTGCATCGAAATCACAAATATTATTAAATCAGTGTTGAAATCAATTTGTGTCAGTATGCCTTTCGTCGTGAAACTAAGAAACGTAGCTTTAAGGTTTGTTCATGTTTTGGGATATACATGCGTGTGTATTTGTACATACATGTAAATGTTTATAGTTTTTGATTAAATTTTAAATATGTAATATATGTTCATGCTGTATTTATGTTCTGTACGGACATAAATTAAAGGAGCTAAATCGCTAATATTTAGGACTCTTTCTTTAACAAATCTGAAATGAATGTATATAAACTGATTTACATCCATTCATTTCCGTCTTTACTCTAATTTCAAATCAGTTATGTTCGGCGAAATACGGCTGAAGTCTCAATAGCATGCAAATCTCTAGGATCTGGTTATCCCAGTCTCATTCTCTAAGTCCCTTGTTAAAAATAGACCTGAAACGGATTATGATACACGATTCGTGTACCAATGGTAAATTTTTATTTTGTCTTAAATATTGGATATCAGAAGCCCATTTTATCCGATAAGATCACAACATCATTGTTGAATTAAATTGACAAATAATTTGGTTTTCATTGTCGAAGATTTTGTTTGGATGATATTGAGTTAGAGACTTAGCTACTTTTATTTTTTAAATATTGGAGACGGGTCAAATGAAACAAAAAACTGTCTGGAAAAACAAAACCAAAACCCCACAAAAAACAAGATGGCCACCTATCACGACCAGTTATATAACCAATTCATAAAGGCGGGACTCTTTCTTTAAAAAATCTGCTCGACGTTTCCACAACGCTCGTTAAGCATAAACAGTGAACTCACGATAACACTAGCCTATAACTAGCTTATAGATAAAATAATGTGACAATAGAGCAGATAGACGAGAACAACAATCATTTAACTTGAAGAAAGGGACCACTAATTATTCTATCACCAACCGAGACGTCTCAACATATTGTGAATACGACTGGACACTTCTTTTGTTTCTTCTTGGGTCGGGGTGGCCAAACATATTCAATTTTATTTCACTAATTCGCTTGCGCGTAGTTGTCTTTAGCAATAAGAAGAAACTGGAGGACCCGTAGAAAGCCAATGAGTTTGGACAGGCTACCCTACTCCTTGTCACGTACAACTGTCTAATCGAAACCATGCCAGTTGACTCAATGACAGATGTTATGATGCAACCATTCAGCCACGAAACCCCCTACAAATAGGGTTCACCCCCGGTGTTGGCCTATAAAGTTCATTCGGTGCCGGCGAGGTTTCCCCTTGTCAGTGATGCAGGAGAGAGGGAATGACAACAACAGCTGTCTATGACGAAAGGCCATGTACACATTGACGTAAAAGATCCCTTGGCTGTTGGAGTTCTGTATAAGAGTTGTCCGTAGCGCCCCCGTCCCGAGCAAATTTCCTTCATAACACACTGTATGCCTTATGTCATAGTGGTGATCACGTGGCTAAGTGGGTAAGGCGGTGCCTCGCAAGCCTGGAGGTCGGGTTTTCGATCCCTGCATTGGCCTAGAAAGCTCATCTCGATTTACCGGAGTGGTTCTCCTTGTCAGTGACGCAGAACGGGGGGCCTGACAAGGACAGTTGTCCAGTCGTTCGGATGGGACGAAAAACCGAGGTCCCGTGTACACCTTGGCGTGCACGTAAAAGATCCCTTGGCAGTTGGAATTCGATATAAGAGTAGGTCGTATCGCCGGTGCCCGGCCAAAATTTCCCTCATAGCACACTGTTGGTGTATACCTGTCTTCCATTAGCCCATGTTAGGTGCAGAAGAGTAGGACGTTAAACCCCATTTCATTTTATGTCATAGCACTTTGAAGTCGGACGTGAATCTCATTTCATTTCATATTCATCAACACGGACCTGAACCAGATTTCCAATATTGGAGGATTGTCCCTTAACCAGGTACCCTCAAGCCCAGGTATGTTACACTTAACTGAATCCTCTAAATGCACGTGCCGTGAAGAATACACCTGTCTGACATATTGATTTCAATTCAGTACAAATCACGAGAAACCAGATAATGTTTTATTCAGCATTATTCGAAACAATGACAAACTTTTTTACATATGTTATCAATGTTAGTAAAATACCGATCTGTGTTTCGTTTCGTTTTTTTTATACTTTCAATGACCGCCACTACATGAAGATCTTACCGGTTTTATGGCTCATACAAGCAGCCTTTAACCTATGACATCAGAAATACACATATCCGTGCAACGTACGCCAAGACCTCGCCCAACAGGTCGTTTCATTAGCTTATCCCCCACAACAACAGGAACGCAGGTGATATAATAACTCTTCCGGGTCCTTGTGCAATAATACAAGTAAGACGAAATGCTCTACTATAAACACCGAAACGAAATATATACTTCGCGAAATGTTGTACTATAAACACCGAAACGAAATATGCACTAGAAATCATGCGTGCCTGATGACGATATAAGAACGGGTCTCCTTGTTCTATGTGTAAATCCAAATAATGGTTTCCATATCAAGTGTTGTGTTTTGTTTTGTTAAAGGTCCAGTATAGATATTTTGGAGAATAAAACTGCTTAATTTTGTGTTACAATCCCCTAGCTTAAGTCCGAACAACTATCTCAATATACGTGATACGTTTTCAAACAACATAAACCCACCAGTCTTCATCTCGAAATGGAGATTCGTATTCCAAGTTGTAAACGAAAAAATTGACTCGAAGAGTTACCTGTCCGTATAAGCGGTTTTGGCGTCCAAACGACTCAATACTTTGAGCTGGATTTTTAGAAAGGCTAAATACACATATTTCTTGACGCTTTAATTTTCGACGTGTTAAAACCTTGATGGTACCTTGGAAAGGTCCACGAAAACGGAATCCACAAATGTTAATACGACTTTAATCTTTTTTTAAGGTTAGGTTTCAATTCTTAGAAGAACATTTGGGGATCACGTGTGTAAGACACTGGCTCGCTAGTCCGGTGGTCGGGTGTTCGATTTTCCAGCGGGGTTTCCCTTGTCAGTGATGCAGGATGGAGGGCCTGACAAGGACAGCTGTCTAGTCGTTCGGATGGTACGAAAAACCGAGGTGCCGTGTACACATTGGTGTGCACGTGAAATGACCCTTGGCAGTTGGAATTCGTTTTAAGAGCAGGCCGTAGTGCCGATGCCCGAGCCAAATATCGCTCATAGCACTCTATGACGTATGCATGTATTAACAATAATAATAATAAGGGTTCTTATAAAGCGCTAGACTCCAAACAGTATTGTTTGCTAAAAGCGCTAACAAAGTTTACAGGAAACAATTATGAATATGAACACTGAAACAAGTAAGTTTTGAGATTTTGTTTGAAGATGCTTAAAGATGGAGCAGTCCGTATATGTAGTGGCAGAGAGTTCCATGTATGTGCTGCGTTATAGGCAAATGATCTACAGCCAAAAGTTTTCAGGTTATACTTTGGAATAGTTAATAAACATTGAGAGCTAGAACGGAGTGATCTAGATGGAGAGTATTTATGCCATGTATACACTGATAAGTTAGGGTTAGAATTTTAAAGTTTATTCTTTGTCGAACAGGGAGCCAGTGAAGAGATTTTAAAAGCGAAGCAACATGACAATCATGTTTGGAGATGGTGACGATTCTTGCAGCTGCATTCTGAAGCTTTTGGAGGCGACGAATGTTTTCAGCAGAGATACCAGCCAAGAGGCTGTTGCAGTAATCTAGCCTGGAGATAACTAATGATCTGGTTATAGTTGCGGCGGCACAAACAAGGCATTGCTCCACCTTATTAAGTCTATCCTGCTGATTCTCGATAGAGAATTTTTCTGACAACTGAGTGTCATCAGCATATAGGTGATATAGGATACCTGATGTAGTGATGATGCTCCCTAGTGGCTTTGTGTAGAGAGTGAACAAAATCGGTCCAAGCACTGATCCTTGGGGGACTCCGCAATTTAATGATTTGCGCACCGAGTTAGAGTCGCCAATATTGACATACTGTTGGCGATCTGAAAGGTAGGATCTGAACCACTGGAGAACTGTGCAGTCAAAACCAAAATCTGAATGAAGACGATCTATCAGCCGCGAGTGGTCAATGGTATCAAATGCTGCTGATAAGTCAAGGAGAACTAATAGCGAAATGTTTCTGGTATCTATCCCAACTCCCAAGTCGTTGACGACACGGTTCAAAGCGGTCTCTGTGCTATGGGCTGGTCTATATGTTGACTGAAATGTATCCAATAAATTATATTGATTTAAATGATCGTTGATTCTTTTTTTGACTGCCTTTTCGAGAACTTTTGAGAGAAAGGGCAAATTAGACACAGGTCTGTAGTTGCTAAAATGATCAGGATCCAGGGTTGCCTTCTTCAGGAGTGGCTTTACAACTGCAGTTTTGAGTGAGCAAGGAACAACACCTTGCTCAAGACTTGTTAATTATTTTTGTTTGTACCAAGTATTGGATATGTTCTAGTAGTAGCTTAGTTGGCACTGGGTCCAACTGACACCATGTCGGTTTAGAATTCTTGATAATCTTTAGAATTTCATTTTCATTTATACGAACATTTAATTCTGAGGTTGTGACCGCTAATATTCCATGAGGGAGAGCCGACCAATGTTGACCCGATTATTACTTTCATCATTTCATCTTGATCTACAAATTCTTACATAATTTCTAGTCTGTCCAACGTTCACTTGTATATAGACCTGTTTTGTAAATTCCCATCTGTAATTTTTGCTAGGCTTTTATCTTTCATATGGTTCATTTTAGTAAACTCTCTTGCACTCTCTCTCCCCATATTATGGAAACTGGACACACCTCTTTACATTTGCTGACAAAGCAACGGTAACACGAAGGGTAAATGTGCCAATGTAAACGTATTGTTGAATCGCGTACGTGAAGAAGTCGTTGGCATATAAGAGAAGAACTGGGATAAAGGAGAAACCTGAAAGATGATTCTGCTCCTAATCAAGTAAAAGCTTTGATTTGACGCAATGGCAGACCTTATGATATAAATCGCACAGGTTAGACTACTCAGACGCCCTTCCCCACCGACCAGAGAGATCCCCACTCGGCAAACCTCGGAAGATTTCGGGAATCTAAACTCGGCTGTATGATGAATTCCGCCATATTGGAACTACTTTCAAGGTCCCGGATGAAACATGGCTGCGCCCATTCCAAACACAAGTTGGCGACCTATTTGGCTAGCGACCTATTCGACCGATCCAGCTGTAAGATAATGACGAAATTACACTTCTATTCTGAGCTGAAGGAATGGATAAAAAATAATATATTCTACTTTCATTTGATAGACATAACGTTGGATTTTATTGGTTGATAAATAGAGACTGTTGTCTTTACTCTAAATAGGTTTCCAACGAACAGGTTGCAGCTCGATCGGTCGAATAGGTCGCTAGCCGAATAGGTTCCCAATTTGTGTAATAGCGTCAAGTTTTCCTGTTAAAGTAAACCGGTAGCCGCATCGCAAATGTATGGGCGTAGGTACATATCACTTACTGTCATACATCCGAGACTAGATGTAGTTTACGTAATCTGTCGAGATTAGCCGAGTGGAGAGATCCCATCACCCGTGGGTGTTACGCTATATTACTTGTTTAACTATAGCGATGATGTAAGTAGCTAAGTCTCTCACTCAATATCACCCAATATCTTCAACATTGAAAACACGCATTATTTGTCAATTTAAATCAACATTGATGCTGTTGTCTTACCGGAAAACGATGGGCTTCTGATATCCAAATCTAACGTTATATGTAGACTGGAATAACCAGACGCTAAAAATTTGCATTCGATTGAGACTGGTGACTTAGTTCGCCGAACATAATCGATTTGAAATAAGGGTAAAAACGGAAACCATTGAATGTAAATCAGTTTATATACATTCGCATTACATTATTATATGTGTTGTGTCAATTTCTAGGTCCCAAATGTTAGCGATTTAGCTCCTTTAACAATTGTATATTACACCTCAAGAGTCTTCAAAGCATTGCCAGCCAAAAAACACGAGAGGTTAATTTGTCATTCTAGACATTGTAGATAATTCTTTATATGTTCAAGGAGATATCGCCATAATGGATGCCTTTAATCGCAAGGCAACAAATGGCAGCAATGTAGCCGAATTCCCTACGGTGTAAAATCTAATCTTTTTACCAATCATAATAGATACGTGTATATTTTATAACTAGGGTCGAGCAATGGATGTGAAAATCAGTTAATGATCGACATAGATTCCAGCGATTCATTCTAACAGAAATCATTTTTTTTTTTATCAGGAGTTAAAAAAAAAACCAAATAATCAATATTCCCCTACTCTGTGTAAACTCAAGGGAACAAATGAAAGTAATGTAACTGAATTCCCCACGGTGCAAAATCTAATTTTTTTGCAAATCATAATAGATACGTGTATATTTTATAACCAGGGTCGAGCAATGGAAGTGAAAATCAGTTAATGATCCATATAGATTCCAGCGATTCATTCTTACAGAAATCATTTTTTTTTAATGCGGAGTTAAAAAATAGGTTGCCAGGCAACGAAACATACGCCCACACAGCAGCTAAATCGTCCGGGCAGTCAACAAGAGTTGTCGCATATTAAGTAATTATCAGAAAATCATTGGAATTTGTTTGGTTTTTATAAAGTTCTGCTCCATGCTAATGTAAAGTATACGAATCATTTAATATTATGGAATAAGCTGTCACCTCCACTGGATACGAAACATTTAATATTATGGCGACTTTTCGTACAATCAGGGGCCATAATTCAGGAAGTTACGGTCAGATATGTCCAAATATCGACAGGAACCAAGATCTTTCAGTTTGACCAAAATCGAATTAAAATTGTGACCTCTACAGGGTACACAACCTTGATATACCATATTTTTACACTATTCGTGTAAAAATGGCGGCCATTTTGTTCATCAATTTTGGTCCGATGTTCAGAAAATTCAAACTGAAAATTCATTACAGTGTAACGGTGATATAATCAAATGTTTTTGAACTCCAGACCGATCACAATATAATAAAGGCAATTTTCCGTATAATCAGAGGCCACAATTCAGGAAATTACAATCCGATATGCGCAAATATCGCATGGAACCAAGATCTTTAGGTTATAAAAATGTATTTCAAGTTTCATCAAAAACGAATTAAAATTGTGACCCCTATAGGATTCACAACCTTGATATACCATATTTTTACACCATTCACATACAAACGGCGGTCATTTTGTTTGTCAATTTTGGACCGATTTTCATGAAATTCAAACTCAACTTAGATTTCCCTGTAACGGTGATATAATCAAACGTTTTTTTAAATCAGGTAATAATTGTTACCTCCAGAGGGACCACAAGATGATAAAGGCGATTTTTAGTACAATCAGGGGCCATAATTAAGGAAGTTACGATCCAATATGTGCAAATATCGACAGGAACCACAATCTTTATGTTATAAACATGTATTTCAAGTTTCATCAAAATCAGTTCAAAATTGTGACCTCTATAGGGTCCACAACCTTGATATAACATATTTTCACACTATTCGCGTACAAACAGCGGCCATTTTGTCCGTCAATTTTGGTCCAATTTTCACGAAATTCAATATCATCTTTTATAACGGTGATATAATCAAACGTTTTTTTTAAATCGGATAATAATTTTGACCTACAGAGGGGCCACAAGCTAAAAAAGGCAATTTTTCGGTCAATCACGGGACATAATTCAGGAAGTTACGATCAGATGGGCGCAAATATAGAAAGTACCCAAGATCTTTGGGTTATAAACATACATGTCAAGTTTCATCAAAATCGGTTAAAAATTGTGACCTCTATAGCTTGATATAACATTTTTTCACACTATTCACGAACAAACGGCGGCCATTTTGTCTGTCAATTTTGGTCTGATTTTCACGAAATTGGAACTCAACCTCCATTACCATGTAACGGTGGTATAATCAAACGTTTTTTTAAATCGGATAACAATTTTGACCTCCAGAGGGACCACAAGCTAAAAAGGGTGATTTTTTGGACAATCAGGGGCCATAATTCAGGAAGTTACGATCCGATATGCGCAAATATCGAAAGGAACCAAGATCTTTCGGTTATAAACATGCATTTCAAGTTTCATGAAAATCGGTTCAAAATTGTGACCTCTATAGGGTACACAACCTTGATATAACATATTTTCACACTATTCGCGTACAAACGGCGGCCATTTTGTCTGTCAATTTTGGTCCGATTTTCACGAAATTCGAACTCAACCCCCATAACTATGTAACGGCGATTTAATCAAACGGTTTTTTGAATCGGATAACAATTTTGACCTCCACAGGGAACACAAGCTAAAAAGGGTGATTTTTCGGACAATCAGGGGCCATAATTCAGGAAGTTACGATCCGATATGCGCAAATATCGAAAAGAACCAAGATCTTTTGGTTATAAACATGCATTTCAAGTTTTATCGAAATCGGATCAAAATTGTGACTTCTACACTGTTCACAAGCTAAAAACGTGATTTTTCGTACAATCATGGGTCATAACCCATGAAGTTACAGTCCGATACATGCCAATATCGAAAGGAACCGAGATCTTAGGGTGATAAACCTATATTTTAAGTTTCATTGAAACCGGATAAAAATTGTAACCTGTAGACTGTTCACAAACAATTGTGGACGGACGGACGGACAGGGGCGACGACAATATACGTCCACATAAAAATGTGGGCTTATAAAACCACAAATAATCAATATTCCCATACTCTGTGTTCACACCCAAATCATGCACTAATCTTTAATATACTGATAAACTATACCGCATGAATAAGCATGGCTCTACTTTCTACGGAGACATGTTGTGGTCATAACTATATAATCATTAATTTCGTACAAAGCAAATGAGATTAAACGTCCTCCTATTCTGCATCAACTAGCCAACTGTCGAGAATTCTTTACTACGCCAATGTATACCAGAAACTTGGCGTTTCTTCCCATCCCGCATTTGTACCTCCTGATGGACCACTGCCGAGAGGTAACCAGACTGGAAAATCGTGAGAAACACGGGGATCGTTCCCGAAATCTACTGCCGTAAAACTTCATTTCATTCATTCTATCATTAATTCTCCCCATACATTGTTAACCAATGTGGCTCCCCATTATAGTTCGGCAAACATTACACACATTCCGGTGTTTCAAATATAGGAAGTATCTAATTGTTGACATCTGTCTAAACCTCGCAAAAGATATAATGGGCTGACCAGTCCACATTGTGTGTATTGGGCACCTGTTGGCTTAAGATTTGGCGAGGACCATGCTAACAATTTCACCAGTACATGTCATAAAACTTGGTCAACTGTCCCGCAACATAAACCCATGCTCAAGAAATTAATTTAACATGCCACGTAAATTGTTCTTATAAAACATAAGGTAGATTGGCTGGAATATTGATAAGATATTGATAGGTAGATTAATAGCCAGATGCTTGATTGATTACCAGTAAAATGATATTATTACTCCACTCTGCTTCCGTACATCAGACATTATAATAAATGAATAATAATTCTAGAAATTGTTCATAAAGAATTTTCAGTTGATAGGTGAATGGTTGACAATGTTGTTCCTTTCTTCAGTAATCGTTTATATTTATATGATTGGATTTTGTACCGCTGCATCTCAAGGTCAATGCAAGGCCACGGAATGGTTTAAACCAAAAACATGCACTGAAAAAACTTTACCAAAAGGCGATGCTTTTAAAGTATTTAGTACAGAGCAGAAATTAAAATGCATGAAGGTCTGTAACACAACAGCGGGTAATTGTTTGTCCGTGTCTTATGATAGAAGAAACAAACTATGCTATCAGTTTGATGATATCGGTGATAATTGTACTGATATGGTGGATGAACCCGATACACAATATTACTACAAGGTAAGAATTCAATATACAAACAAATATTACTAAATAGAGCCGAATCGTTGCCAAATTAAAAGACAAAGTCGTCGTTAAGAATGACAAATTATCATTGTCAAAATGGCAAAATTCGTCATTTTTCACTTGTAAATAACACAAAATCACTATATTATTAAATCAAGACAAAAATCAACAGCGAATGTACTGTAACTTTTTTTTTATCTTTATAACTTTCCAGTTTTCGCCTTTTCAAATTCGCTGTATCTTTTTTCATCTTACCAATTTTAACTATCAAAATTTCGCCATTGTATTTTAAATCACAAAGTCGTACACCTCTACTGTAGTTGCACTGAATTCTGGTATTATGCCAGCACCATGCTATTGACGTAATGGCCTTTACTCACAAGGTTAATTTATAGATACATTATGGGAGATTTTTATGAGGAGTTAGCTATTCTTGCTATAACAGTTCAAAAATAGATGATGAAAGAAGGATATATTGACAATTTCAGTCAAATTACTTTATTCTGAACATAGTTATCACCACTGTAATTTTTGACAAGAAATAGTATAACTCCATGTTCACCGATGGCAGATCGTTTGATTGATAGGCGTTAACTCCACCTACATAACCTCGATTATCAAGTAATGTTTTCAATGACTGGCCGTTAGCCTATGACGGGGATGCAATCCAATTCGTATTACATTTATTTTCTACTATAAATTGGAATTAAGACTTTATTATTTATATAAGAAGAGAAAGTCGGCAACAGAATTTTAAAGTTTGAAAGGAATGGACCAAATCTATGAGGCAGTTTTGTAAATACTTATACTCTGTATAGCCGACTTCTTCCGTTGCCTGCGTGTATTCTTAGGTAGGCCTACGTGACTCCCGAAGCTGGCGAATAGAAACTGTGATCCGATGGGGTTGCAATTCAGCTGGGTAATGCTAGCTGCGATGTTTATCAATTTCCAGTGTATATTAGTGAAGAGCGTGTTGAACTTATTACCTCGCTCAACAGCGGCTTCGCTTCGTACACTCTATCAGGAATATGACGTCACCGTAACAAATTAATCTCCGCCCACGACACCATTTATAATTAAATCAGTCAACGAAATCCTGTTTAAATCCAAGCCATCCGTGGGTCTTCAGAGTTGATTTTATGCTTGTTTAAATAAAGATCTAATTTATTTCTATGACATCTGAAGCCTAAACAAAGACTTGCAATAATCAGATTTAGCTCTTGCATAATGCATGTTTAAATTGCAGGATATAGAATGTTTAAATGGTGGAGACAAGATGTCAGCAACCCAATGTAACTGCTCTGACGGTTTTCTAGGTCGGAATTGTAACAGAATGGTATCAGGTCCGTATTCTATAGTCTTTTAAACAACACTTGTTTTCACATTTATTTTAAACTGCGTAATTGTCTTAACGCGAGTCTTCGTGCCAAAACTAAAACGTCACGCACGCATAAAGATCTCTTAACCACAGTGACCCCATCCAGAGCTATCAGAGCTGTGAGGCTGTTTGTGTACGTCTTCATCCAAGAACTAGAAGCTGTGAGGCTTTATGTTCAGTTGTTCATGCTAGCTATAACTTCTATGGGCTCAGACCTATGTGGGCTTTATGGACACGTCGTCATGCCAGTACTAAGGATTTACATCTCTGGGTATACCAACGTGTTGTTTGTTTACTCCATTTGGAAATAGTGTCATTCATTAAATGGACATATTTTGATTAATCAATCCAATTTAAAGGAGCTAAGTCTCTAACTCAATATCATCCAAAATCTTCAACATTGAAAACACGAATTATTTGTCAATTTAAATCAACATTGATGCTGTGATCTTACCGGAAAAAGATGGGCTTCTGATATCCAATATTTAAGACAAAAAATCGTGTACCACAATGCGTTTCAGTCCCAGTTCTAGCAAGAGACTCGAGGAACAAGGCTAGAAACATTGCACCAAATCAAATGGCATATGTAAACTGGAATAACATGACACTCGAAATAGCCACTCGACTGACACTGCTGGCTTATTTCGCCGAACATAGCAGATATGAAATTATAGTAAAAACGGAAACCATTGAATGTAAATCGGTTAAGATACATTCATGTTACAGTATTTTATGCGTTGCGACCCACTTGTGTCAATTTCCATGAACTAAATGTTAGCGATTTAGCTGCTTTAATCATTGAAATATGTGATAAGGTCCCTATAACGAAAGCTTAGTGTATGATTGCAGTTTTCTTAAATAAGGAAAGGGGTGTAATTACATTGACCTGTTTCATTGTCGTGTTCTTATCTCGCTACTTTTCATTTTAGGTTGCCCGGAGGTATATGATAGTGGGGTACGGGGTATAAACAAAGTCCTGATTCAACCGGCACCTAATGGGCCACCTATATCAGTTTATTGTGATGAAAGAGATCTCATCGTCATGCATCACTACAAAAACTATCCATGCAGGTTCAACAGAACATGGGATGAATACGTTAACGGATTCATGGAAGATGAATTTCGTGTTTGGATTGGACTTGAGACCTTGTATCAAATCACCACATATATACCCCAACAGGTTTTGTCATTCAGCGTTGGTATGCGGCCCAATCCCACTACTTCATGGAATTACTATTCGCACTACACAGATTTCAAAGTTGGTGACCGATCAACACATTACACAATTACATATTCCTCGTATATCCCCCGTACTTCCAATAGTCTTGGCGACACATTAAATGGATTAAATGGATCATCTTTCAGCACTTATGACCGGGATAACGACGGGGATAACAACAGAAACTGTGCTCTCCAATATGCTGGTGGGTGGTGGTTTAATGGTCTAAACGGTTGCTCCACCAATTCAATTACGTCATTTTTCACCTGCCCTTCACAGAATTGTGATCCAATGGCAATAAAGAAGTTTCCAAATCATGCACGGCTATACGAATACGAAAAAATTAATCGGGTCTCGTTATACCTAAAAACCGATCAGGAAAATACTTAGGGCTCTTTATATATAACGTCAACGATGAAGAGATGTACAGAGTATTGAACATATTATTAGTAAACAAATAATGTAATAAACAAATTGATAAAAAAAAATGCGTTTAAATCTAACAAATATCAAATGACCGGGTTATAATTAGACACGTTTTTTAAATTTAGTTGCTTTTTATTGCTTCCAATGTTATTTGTACACAATTTCTGATTTTATAATATATACACTGTCTTCTCTTATAGCTGCATTGTATAATATTTTGATAAAAGGCTGACAGTTCTCGCTACAATAATGCTGTTGTACGTATTTTAGTGTAATCTAAATTGACTTATTGCTTTAAAGAGGGTCCATTAATCTTCACCCCGACCCGGTGATGAAACTTGGTGTACAGTTTCATTACATTAATGCATTGCCTAAGTTTGATAATGAGCATTTTCTGCTCAGGTTAAGCAGAAATAAGCAATTTGATTGATTTATGCTTTGGGACACAATAACTTTAGTTCTAATTAAGTGAGTCAGGAAATTTGGTGTATAGTTTTATTACATCAATACCTCTACTAAGTTCGATAACCAGCATTTTCTACTTAGGTTAAGCAGACCTATGAGCAATTCGATTGGTCGAGACTTTGGAACACAAAAACTCTCATTCTAGAATGTTCACACTTGGCGTAGGCGTTTATTTAGTGAATGCCCTGATGTAGTTGATTGGTTGATGCTTTGGGACACGATCACATTGGTTATAATTAAGTGAAAATGCTGAAACTCCCATTATACCTTGAATATATTTTCTGATAAGGCTAAAGAGCGAAACGCAATTTCATTAGTCAAGCCTTTGGAATTTCTAATTGAGGTATAATTTTAAATTTGATGTAGATACTCATTAGATGAACGTCTTGACCGAGTTCAATGATTAACATTTCGAGCTAAAGCTAAGCCATTTCATTGGTCGATGCTTTGAGACAAGATAACTATGATTCTATGCGATAGAGAGTGCTGAAACATAGTGCATATTATAGTTGATAATCGGCTTGATACTTCCGAAAAAAAAGTTCGATTTATTAGTATGTGCCATCTATTTAGGGAATACGCCGGGAGTGGGTTTTTAAGCCCAATTGGGTTATAAAACTTCAAAGTCTTGGGAAAAAGAATTTAACTAACTCACTTTCTATCAGAAGAAAGCTGTTTCATATGGGCGAATACCGAACAACCGTTGTTCGCCAATATGAAACAGATCTTTCTTCAGATAGAAAGAGAAGCTGTTAGAATCTATTTCCCAAGAGTTTGAAGTTTTATAATCCAGTGAGGCTCATACAAACCCACCTGCGGCGTATTCCCTACATAAAAGTTTCTTTATTATATTACTAATTCCATATCTGGTGAATACCGAACAACAAACCAGCTCGTTGTTTGTTATTCGCGAATATCGAACAACAAACTGGCTCGTTGTTCGTTATTCGCGAATACTGAACAAGGAACAAGCTAACTTCACGTCGTCCAAGATTATATGGAGATGTTAAAAGTTGTATATACAGTATCAGTTGAAATTTTGTTTGAAATCTGTGACAATACTGGGACAGATGTGACTATCCTCCGTCATGGCACTGAAAAGCGGTACTCTGACACTACAGATCAATTCAGACCTAATTTTGGCCTCCATGTTGTGTGTAAAACTATTTCAACTTATCATTTAACTTAGTTTTTTTTATACCTTTATAACATCCATAATGCAAAGGTTACATACAGTAAACTACATACACAGCTGGGACATTAAATATAAACTAAATATTAGTTCACTATCACTTAGCGCCTGTTCTGTGGCGAGAGCGATTCCATCCACTAATCCGACGCGGCTCTGGGTATGATGTTCCCCTAGAAACTCCGAATGAACGTCATTCTAAGAATATTAACTTTACGAACTCCAAATGATTTGATGTCTTCACCCTAACCTCTTAGCCGAGGCGGATGTGCGTATGAAGTTCCATCTAGGAACTTCGGGCGATGTCTTTACCCTAGCCGCCAAGTCCGGAAGGCCGCGGGTATGATCTTCCCCTAGGAACTCCGAAAGGTGTTTTCACGCCAGCCATTAAGACAAGGTGGGTGTGCGCATGACATTCCCCTAGAAATCCCGAATGATGCCTGAATGGAAATTTAACCTCGCTCTTTATTACATAATACAGCTTAGGACCCCGGTCTCCATTTTCAGATGAAGACTAGCAGGTTTAAGTTGTTTAAAAATGTATCACGTATTATACTGAGTTAGTTGCTCGGCCCTGAGATAAAGGATTTTAAGGGATATGAACACAGAATTAAGCAGTTTTATTCTCCAAAATATTAACGGGATTGACCCTTTAAACGTCGCAAGGATCTCTTTAAACGTTATGCTACATTATGCTGCAAAGGTTACATACAGTAAACTACATACACAGCTGGGACATTAAATATAAACTAAATATTAGTTCACTATCACTTAGCGCCTGTTCTGTGGCGAGAGCGATTCCATCCACTAATCCGACGCGGCTCTGGGTATGATGTTCCCCTAGAAACTCCGAATGAACGTCATTCTAAGAATATTAACTTTACGAACTCCAAATGATTTGATGTCTTCACCCTAACCTCTTAGCCGAGGCGGATGTGCGTATGAAGTTCCATCTAGGAACTTCGGGCGATGTCTTTACCCTAGCCGCCAAGTCCGGAAGGCCGCGGGTATGATCTTCCCCTAGGAACTCCGAAAGGTGTTTTCACGCCAGCCATTAAGACAAGGTGGGTGTGCGCATGACATTCCCCTAGAAATCCCGAATGATGCCTGAATGGAAATTTAACCTCGCTCTTTATTACATAATACAGCTTAGGACCCCGGTCTCCATTTTCAGATGAAGACTAGCAGGTTTAAGTTGTTTAAAAATGTATCACGTATTATACTGAGTTAGTTGCTCGGCCCTGAGATAAAGGATTTTAAGGGATATGAACACAGAATTAAGCAGTTTTATTCTCCAAAATATTAACGGGATTGACCCTTTAAACGTCGCAAGGATCTCTTTAAACGTTATGCTACATTAGAACAACCCTTTTATACCAACAACGTATTTTTTAAATTGACATTTCTTTGTCTCGGGTTGCATAAATAATATATAAAGACCTGAATAGACCGAACTGTGTATGACTGTGACAGAACGGCAAATCAGTGCACGAGCTTTCACATCAAGCTTACTGACATTTCTTCTTCCAATGTGTAATCTAATTCTTTTGTTGCGAATGTACACTTTTTATTTGATTAGTGTCGTCGAAACTACGCTGGATGACTGCATGAAAAAATAGACATCAATATGATTCGTCCTCTCACGACCACAATGTTCCACGCATGACTGGAAATTAATCCATTCAAATCAGTAGCTTTTATCGCGTTGACAAGAATTTTTGGCCCAAAAGAATTTTCAGCCAAGCGGTATAACTCGGGAACGAACGGTCGCAGAAAGCTGATTATGAATAGGGCTTCAAACCAAATTTGAAGAAAAGCTGTTAGAAACTACACAAAGCAAGTAAGCTCTTTGTCCTTGCGAACGATTTCAACACCACAGAAGCAACGATTATTTTCCCAGATTTACCAATTACACCAGAAGCTACAGAACCAATTCACAGGAAAAGATTACCGGTCGTTTCATACCATTATCAGCTCCACAAATCTTGCCAAAGACGAGACAATCATATACCACGAACAAAAGAAATTTAAACATCTAAACGAAGAGAAATCGACGACCAATAACATAAGAAAGAACTTACACTCCAACAATGACTTCCTACCTAAGACCTCAGTGATCCTCAGCAGCAAACAACTTAGTGATGACCAAGTTTTTCGCCCACCTATCCCTAGCCTATATTGTTGTAAATTTCCGCTTCCACTCTGAATGGTATCAGAGACGAAAATCTAGAGCAGTGATTCTCAACCTGTGTGCCGCGGCAAACCGGTGTGCCGCAAGATCCTCCTATGTGTGCCGCGAATTTTTGAACGGCACACCAAATCAATTTCTCACGAAAGAGGCCAGCTATTTGACTGTGCTTTTCCTTATCTAGTTTGAGTCATTCGGTGTGTCTATGGCAAGTCTATGTCTACGGTTGTATTCTGTCTATGACTTGCCATGTTTTTATTTTGCAAACTTCAAATATTTTACATATATATTTAGCCAGGTGTGCCGCTGTTTTTTCGTGTGTTCCAAAGAGTGCCGTTGGCAAAAAAAGGTTGAGAACCACTGATCTAGAGGATTGACAATATATGTATCCGACATCACCCCCAGGTGGAGGCAAACGTCAACCTCAACGCAACATCGAATATTCCTGTGCTACGCGACTTGATCTTTCTCATATACGGGTCATTATCAAGCCTAGTAGAAACGTCGCTCAGTATTCTTTTCTGTCTGATTTGCTCACCCTTGCCTTGCAGATGTATGTATTGGGAGTCATAGTGCGTTCACCATGATAGTGAGCTGCAGGACAAAAAGTGAATTTTTTTTTCTTTTTCTTTTTCTCCCCCCCCCGCAAACTCTGGTCAATTTGCCAATCTGTGGGTACATGTATCGTCGCTCATACAATCTCCCTTCTGTAACATTTGCATGCTCTGTTACATATTGAAGTCTTCAAGTTAAGTGACAACTGACAGTCGTCATGTGACATCTGTGCATATCAAGGGTGGACAACTCGCCGAACAGTATTCTTTTCTGTCTGATTTGCCCACCCTTGCCTTGCACATGTTTGTATTGGGAGTCATAGTGCGTTCACCTGAACAGGCAATCTACATTACATTAGTAATAAGAAAAACATTATACAAATTAACTCTTTATTCCCCCATTACATACTTAAATCCCCTTACATATTTAAATACAGTAACAAAGGGAAATCGGTTTATTATCCATTAACTTGACATTATCACACATAATTCTTATACCCCCTCTTTCTAAATGCAACCCGTCTCTAAGATGATTTTCCAATATATTGTGCTCTATGAACCTCCAATTGTTCTTCCTGCATAAATCACGGTACGCGTCATTTACAACCCCAATACCCATCTTTCTTCCGGTTAATGTTGACACGACAGCAGCAGACATGAAAATGGTTACATTTTTCAATTGTTTTAATATATGACATAAATATGCAATACTTTGAACAACATTTACTTTAAACCCACCATTACATGAGTTATTGATGTCATTTATTCCAACACGAACAAAAAGATATAACGGTTTATATTCAGAACAAATAGCCGAAATACGACTCACTATTGTTTTAATTGTGGCACCCCCAAAAGCAAAAACACGACATGTGCGGTCTACTTCGTCGACGATCTGCTTAATTATAGAATCTCCAACGACGACCTTTGAAACGCCCGATTCATAAAGATGCCTTGATAAAAACGTTTTGTGTGTACCGACACAATTTGCATTACAAATATGGTAGCAAAACAAATCCCAAGGAAGGCCCTTTTTAGCTCTAAAATATCCCCGCTTTTTAGAGGGATATAAAATTATGTCTTTTTCGGATTTAGATGGAAACGGCGGGCTTGTACCGGAGACAAAATGCTATATTGATTTGTTTGACAAGAATTCTAGTTCTAGGAATGACAAGACTGTCATTGGGGTATACTAACAATACAGACTTCTCACATTCCACGTACACCAACGTAAAAAAAAAACCCAACTGTGTATGAATAAAATTATGTTTAGAGCAGCTTATATTTTACCAGCGAAATAAGAAAAAGAATAACATGTCTGGTTAATTTGTTAAGGGGATCATATCTTATTTTCCCATTTTATTGCAAATGCAAGTTGATCATGATGAATATATTCTTCTATTCCTAAATGCATGACAACTCAGACCAAGGACTACTCGGACCAAGGCAGAAGACCACTGTGGTAAAGACTGTGGCACAATTGAGGTGAAATACCATGCGCAGTACTTTATAAGAAATATAGGGGGCATATATTCTGGCGCATCCCCCCCTGGTTGCCTTACTGTAGCTGTGGAAATTTATGCCCTTTTTGTTAAACTCTACTATAACAAATGACAGGGTTAGGTTGACTATAGAGATCAAGAACCAAACGATATCTTCACTGTGGATGCAAATCGGGCTGCATTAGGCTACAGATAGTTGTGTTTGTTACAAGTGACAGCTTTCTAGTATGGATTTGTGAAAATTGTTCGAATATGAAAGTGACAGCAAAATGATATTGATGAAATTAAGTGATTTTTTATGAATAGGCCTACACGTGTATACATATGTATTTTTGTAAGCGGTTTGTACATTGGTGTGCACTTTTGCTTGATAACGACAACATTTATCTGATGTTATTGTACCGTAATTCAGGCATATTTGCAGAAAAATTCTCTCATACAAATGTAAACAAGCCAACGTGTTCTGTCTCGTAAAAGGTATACCCTGGTCTATTTATGGCTATTGACCCCTGACCTAATGACGTTGATTGCTTTTATGGTTTCTGATTGGCCTATAATTGGATTTCTTCATCACATTATGGCTACACTTGACAAATATAGTCCGAGGTGTAATTCGAATGCTGGTCTGATTGTGCAAAACATCGCAATAGAAATGTGTACTACAGTGACGACTTACTTGTTTACATCTGCAGCAAAGCGTCAGATTTTCACCTGGAATTTGCTGAGACAAAATGAAACGATTTTTCAAATATTGTAAACAATTTTTTTTTTGCGATTCATAATATTCGCCTGATGTTATTAGTCATATAGGATACATTCCCAACTATATTACAATATGCTGTCTCGCATTTGTCTAACTATTGCCAATCTGCATTGATTTTCTACAATAGTATCACTCATTATTCTGCTGTTATCCATCTTCAATAGAAGGCTTGATCTCGCCTTAACTACGTACATCTTACCAAGCCCTTCACGTAATACCCTGCATATTTCGCCACTAAGTTCGATTAGGTAACAGACCCAGCTTGGGAACCTATCAGATTCAGCGGTCGTCGTGAATACCAAGACTCGCGCTTCTAGCTAAAATGTGTACATGTGAAAATCGAGTTGCAAAGTTCAAGGGGGGTTGGGATGGCGTAGTGGACTATAGTGGTCTAGAGTACCGGGCTTCGACCTCTTGCGGCTGTGGTTTCGATTCCCGGTGTGGGCGTATATGGCATGGAGATAGACGCGCCTTCTCAACCTCATGGGTTTCCTCCGGGCACTCTGGTTTCTTCCCACTGCTAAAGACACCTACGCGCAAGCGATTATTGAAATAAAATTAAAAACCATATGTTAGTCCCGAAATAACCTAGTTGTGTCGAGTGGACGTTAAACCCTATTTCTCTCTCTCTTTAATGTTTAGGAATTCGAAACACGATCGCCACATAAATTGATTTAAAAATGGAGAAATCCTAACAATGGTAGAAATAAAATACGCCACTATTCTTATGAAAACTTTAAACAGTTTTAATAATTTCAAGTAAAAGAACTTGTTTCAAGTACTTCATTTTTATGAGACACAGTGCTTTCATGTGCTAGTAGGAATGTACATTTATTTCTTAGATATTCGCACTATAGACTCTCGCTAGGCCCCCAATCAAATCCTTAAGAAACTTCACTTGATTTTCTTTTTCCATGTCAGCAGGTTTATTTTTCCCTTTCCTATTTATGATAAACGTGTAGACGGAAGGACTTCCGTCTTTAAAATGAAATCTAAACATTCCAAAAAGTATTTGGAAGAGTGTAGAATGGGAGTAAAAAAAGATTTAAGGCATAATTGTAAAGGTCATTCTTTTCTTCTTTAATCAGTTTAAATTTTGCTGGTTGTGTTAATCCTGAACGATTTACAATAACTTCATTTTTTCAAATATTTCTGTAAAATATGTATGAGTATTTAAGCAGCACATTATTGCTATCCGACAATAGAAAATTAGAAAATAATATTTGTCTATGCTTCAGTAAATAATTGTTTTCTTGAAGTCTTATAACCTGTTGGGCTTTCTTCTTCTGGATTTAATTTCAGTTTTTCTACTGAATTTCTTATAAAATCTACAGCACTAGTTCTCGGTGACATGTGTATCCTATTACTTCTGATGTGTTTAGTAAGTATTTCAATCTAATTAAAATATACATCTATATTTCGTTCCTTTTTTTAAACTTTCGATGGCCTACACTCATGTAGATCTAACAAGTTATAGTGGGAGCTCACGTTCTATGACGTCAGGTATCAAGCACGGGCCATTTGACCCGATAACGTCAGTCATTTGATTAACCAATTAGCGACCGCCATGCTTTTAAATACTTTTGTTTTGTTTTGATTTCTATCCGCTGGTAATATCTACCCACAGTTCCACGCATGAAAAGGTCAAACGGTCGATTCGACAGACCATTTGATTGGCTAACCCCTCATTTCAGGCAGAACACGAGTTAAATAACAAGTCCTCCAGATCCAAGAGTGGTAAAGACAAGTAAAAACGAAATTTTGAACTATAAAAAACGAAACGAAATTGGATCTGTGTTTTAATCAGATTGGAAAGTATTTCTGAATTTAAGGTAATTCAACAGTTTCAATTTACAGCTGCGACATATTTGTAATATATAGCGTTCCTCTGGTTTAAGCTTAGTATTTCTCTCAAGACTCCATTTTCTTCTATAGATTTAGTCGTATCATACGAGTGGGGTCAGTCTTATCTCAAAGACAACACTGGCAAGAGGCAGATTTTCTTGTGGACGCCATTTTCCTTTCGTGTTTGTTTACATTCTACATTTCCGGTACAAAATGTAGATCTAACGTCAGGTATCAAGCACGGGCCATTTGACCCGATAACGTCAGTCATTTGATTAACCAATTAGCGACCGCCATGCTTTTAAATACTTTTGTTTTGTTTTGATTTCTATCCGCTGGTAATATCTACCCACAGTTCCACGCATGAAAAGGTCAAACGGTCGATTCGACAGACCATTTGATTGGCTAACCCCTCATTTCAGGCAGAACACGAGTTAAATAACAAGTCCTCCAGATCCAAGAGTGGTAAAGACAAGTAAAAACGAAATTTTGAACTATAAAAAACGAAACGAAATTGGATCTGTGTTTTAATCAGATTGGAAAGTATTTCTGAATTTAAGGTAATTCAACAGTTTCAATTTACAGCTGCGACATATTTGTAATATATAGCGTTCCTCTGGTTTAAGCTTAGCATTTCTCTCAAGACTCCATTTTCTTCTATAGATTTAGTCGTATCATACGAGTGGGGTCAGTGTTATCTCAAAGACAACACTGGCAAGAGGCAGATTTTCTTGTGGACGCCATTTTCCTTTCGTGTTTGTTTACATTCTACATTTCCGGTACAAAATGTAGTGCGTTGACCTCATGACCTGTGATGAGTAGATCACGTGATTTGGATATCATAGCTATTGATTGTGTCAGAGATACTTCTCTACAGGAAGCGTGTCTCTGGTGTTCAGAATGAATAAAAGTATCAGTACTAATAAATAAGGTGTATGGGCCCACCGGGTTTTCGGCCTCAAGCTTCGAGTGTTCGACGTCTTCTCGCTGTGTTTATTAAATTATTTTACATTATTATACTATAGGCTATCTACTAAATCACTATTTCACTTATAACTTATCATACCTACTAATGAAATGATAATCTACTCTCTTTTCGCCTGACATTGAATTAATCAAAACAATAACAACGTAGGCTTCGTTGTAAAATGGCTGCCAACCTCCATAATCGGCACGGGATTACGTGACCACCATACACTCTAGTCAATATACATGTATACATCTCCATGATTGAAGCTCTGCTTCATATAAGGTTTTTAAAACTTGTCAAAAGAACTGTTAATAGTAAAAAAAAAACATATGTACAGACATTTGTGCAACTATGTTCCAGGCAACACTACGATTCGAAAATTGCTTGCAATTTCTCCAATTTTTAATTAAAATTGTTAAAACTTAATGACCTACCTGAAATTGTCATCCCGCTACTTTCTATCGCACGTTATCCAATTTCAGATCAAGCTATGTAAACCTTCCCTCTTGAAAAATCCTTCTTTATTTACTTCGCGGTATTGATGCCATGCTTGACCTATATATTTCACTATAAACCTCAGAATGCCACGTTTGGCATTTTTGTCCAAACGTCGCTAAAACGTATCAATAATTTTGCCACGAATTTGCCACGGTGTAACGTAGTAAAAAACATAACGCTAACCCTACAATATACGTCCACATTCCTGCTTTGATTGATATGGTACTTTGTCAAGAAGGCTAGGCGTTTGGTTTGTTTAGCGTTGAGGGTCGTGCCTCAACATCAATAGTTGCCGTCCTTAGAGTATAAGGAATAAGTATAGCAAGATGATCCATTCAGAATTGTGCCTTCCTAACGCTAAAGGCAAAAAGTGGGCGTGGCCCTGCCCCTGGGGGTCGGGACATGCATCAAAATCAATAGTGGACGCCCTCAGGCTATAAGGAATACATAAGCCATGTACAAAGCTGATTCATTCAGAATTGCGGCCTGTAAACGACAAACACAAAAATTGGGCGTGTCTTGCCTGTGGGAGTCGGGACATGCAGTTGACGTCCTTAGGCTATAAGGAATACATATCCCAAGTTAAAGGACGATCCTTCAAGAATCGTGGCCTGTAGACAACACCCACAGACACAAAGTAAAAATGGGCATTGCTCTGCCCCTGGGGGTTAGGAAATCACCAAAAACAATAGGGGTCATCTTTAGGGTATAAGGAATAGGTATTTAAAGTTTCAAAAAGGATCTGTTAAGAATTGCATCCTGTAGGCGAACACAAGACACAAAAGCAGGGGTCCGGCATGCACCCAAAATAATAGTGGTCAGCCTTAGGGTATAAGGAATAAGTATAAAAAAGTTTCCAAGAAGATCGATTAAGAATTGTGGCCTGTAGGTGACACACAGACAGACAAAAAGAAAATGGGCGTGGCACTGTCCCTGGGGGTCGGGCATGCACCCAAAACAATAGGGATCTTCCTTAAGGTACCAAGAATAAGTATTCAAAGTTTCAAGATGATACATTAAGAAATGCAGCCTGTAGACGACAGACAAACAAATACAAGAAATTGGTGTTGCTGTCCCACGGGGGTCGGGCATGCATCCAAAACAAAAGGGATCATCCTTAGGGTATAAGGAATAAGTATTTTAAGTTTCAAAATGACCGATTAAGAATTGTGGCCTGTAGGCGACACACAAAAAGAAAATGGACGTGACTCTGCCCCTGGGGGTTGGGCATGCACCCCAAATGATAGGAATGTTCCTTAGGGCACAAAGAATAAGCATTCAAAGTTTCAAGATGGTACGTTAAGAAATGTGGCTTGTAGACGACAAACAAATAAATACAAGGAATGGGCGTGGCTCTGCCATTGGGGGTCGGGCATGCACCAAAAAACAATACGGATCATCCTTAGGGTGTAAAGAGTAAGTATACAAAGTTTTAAGAAAATCCAGTTAGAATTGCGGCCTGTAGGCGACACACAGACACACAAAAAGAAAATGGTCGTGTCTCTGCCCCTGGGGGTTGGGCATGCACCCCAAACGATAGGGATCATCCTTAGAGTATAAAGAGTAATTATACAAAGTTTGAAGAAAATCCAGTAAGGATTGCGCCCTGTAGGCGACACAACGACATACGAAAAGAAAATGGGCGTGGCTCTGCCCCTGGGGGATGGGCATGCACCCCAAACGATAGGGATGTTCCTTAGGGTACAAAGAATGTGTATGCAAAGTTTCAAGATTATAAGTTAAGAAATGTGGCCTGTAGACGACAAACAAACAAATACTAAAAATGGGCGTGGCTCTGCCCTTGGGGGTCGGGCATGCACCAAAAAAAATAGGGATCTTCCTTGTGGTATAAGGAATAAGTATACCAAGTTTGAAGAAAATCCAGTAAGAATTGCGCCCTGTAGGCGACACAAAGACACACGAAAAGAAAATGGACGTGGCTCTGCCCCTGGGGGTTGGGCATGCACCCCAAACGATAGAGATGTTCCTTAGGGTACAAAGAATGTGTATGCAAAGTTTCAAGATTATAAGTTAAGAAATGTGGCCTGTAGACGACAAACAAACAAATACTAAAAATGGGCGTGACTCTGCCCTTGGGGGTCGGGCATGCACCAAAAAAAATAGGGATCTTCCTTGGGGTATAAGGAATAAGTATACCAAGTTTGAAGAAAATCCAGTAAGAATTGCGCCCTGTAGGCGACACAAAGACACACGAAAAGAAAATGGACGTGGCTCTGCCCCTGGGGGTTGGGCATGCACCGCAAACGATAGAGATGTTCCTTAGGGTACAAAGAATGTGTATGCAAAGTTTCAAGATTATAAGTTAAGAAATGTGGCCTGTAGACGACAAACAAACAAATACTAGAAATGGGCGTGGCTCTGCCCCTGGGGGACGGGCATGCACCAAAAACAATAGGGATCTTCCTTGGGGTATAAGGAATAAGTATACCAAGTTTGAAGAAAATCCATGAAGAATTGCGCCCTGTAGGCGAACCACAGACACACACACATACATACATACACACACAGACAGGGGCGACGGCATAATACGTTCACATTATGAATGTGGACGTATAAAAATGCCACGTTTTTCTGGAGTGCTGAAACGTAGCTTTTTAGATTGCCATGTTTTTGAAACGAGGTATTTTGTCCAGAATGAGGCTGGGTAAAAAATGCCACGTTTTCAAAACGTGGTTTTCTTCACGATAATTATTACCGGTATTTGCTATCAACATTTAGAGTGACAAAAATTAATGTTCCGACCTTCAAGTGAATAATTGCAGATCTACAAATTAGATTATTTATTGGGATATCACGTGGTTAATTATGATGGTTTAATTCACTGGAATTCTATTGTGTATAATAAACATGACATTTTGTGGTTCTTCTCGCATATGTTAGATTAAATAAACACTAATTTTTTCTCTGCGATATCAGTTAGGTGGAAGCAGACGTCAAATAAAGCTATTTCACACTAATCGTCGTTAATTAGTTTATGGGTTCAATCAGGTATCACCGCTGTAGCTACTTAAAACCTATTATATATAGGTCAATATTTTTAAGGAGTCTGATCAATCAACCATGACAATATGTTCATGGTTGATTGATTTAAATTGTTAAATAAAAGATGAAATATTTAGAATATGGATCATGTTTTCTATACAAGATGTCAAATCTAACTTTGAATAAGAAAAATAATTTTGTATTTAATCAATAGATTATTCACGGGATAACGAAACGAGCCAAATATCAAAGGGTTCATTGGCTTTAGGTATATCGTTATTACTTAATTTACTAACATAGTGAACGCTTTTCACATAGAACTGGGTGTCTAAGTGGGTAAGACACTGGCTCGCTAGGATGGAGTTCGCGTGTTCGATCCCTGCATTGGCCGAAAACGTTCATTAAAACTTACCGAGTTGGTTTCCCCATGTCATTGGTGCAGGGCGGAGGCCTGACAAGGACGGCTGCCTTGTTGTTCAGATGGGACGAAAATAAATTAGCATGCTCGTAAAATATTCCTTGGCAGTTGGAATTCGATATAAGAGTAGGCTATAGTGCTGCTGTCTGGGCAAAAATTCCCTCATAGCACATTTTGGCGTATGCCTATCTTCATTAGTTTCATTTCATTATTGATATCCATGTGTCTTCATAATTAAACGTTTCAATTAAATTTTAATGTAGGAATGTGCGCTTTAGTCAAGCTATTTTTCTTCAACAAATATAAAAAATAAACTGGCGTAATGGAAATATGCAATGTTATGCCTTTTTCAATGATAATAATGGGTTTTGTTGCCGTGTTTGATGGTTCGTCGTTTGCATATTAGTTAGCTAGACACTAATTTCTTCTACCTTGTAATGGTACCATTATATATACCCAATAACATCTAACTTGTACTAGATACCCATGTATATAAGTTAAAATATACCAATATCTGTAGTTGGTTTCGCCGCAAACAAATTAGGAAAGACATAAATGGTAAGCCAAATATTCCAACTGTTTCCCTCTTTGGATTGACATATTTAAGAGAGAAAGAAACGGGGTTTGAACTCGGCTAGGTAATTCTTGGGCGTACGACCCAAGGGTGTGGGATGGGGAAAACGTGTTTGCAGCGGTCAGATTTTCCAACATTTTCGTGAATGTAACCTGTTTCCGGGCCTTGTCCGAGAAAGTTCACCAGGATTTTGCGGCGTGATTTCTCCCTGTCAGTGGTGCAGGACCTGACAAGGACAGCTGGCTAGTGGATCGGGTTGGGCCAAAAACCGAGGTCCCGTGTACAAATTGGCGTTAACGTAAAAGATCACTTGGCAGTTAGAATTGCTGTCCCGGCCAAATTCCCCTCATAACACTTTGTATGGTGTATAGGGAGCTAGCTGGCCGTTGTATCTAAACTTCCGGACAAATTGCCATGGTGCCGCTGATGATCAGAATGGGAATTGTTAAGTTGCACATCCCCTACGAAATCGCGGAAAAGGTCGATTTAATTCAAATTTCTGCGGACAGTGTTATTCGCTATATACGTTCACGTTGCTAAAGCAAACTAGAAAAGTGCTTCTGGTTTCAGAACGGCCCCTAGTGACCCGGGTATACGGTAATTTTAAATATGGCGGACAACTTTGATTGATTCCTTTTTCAGCTGTTGGGTGTAGTCCCAAAGTAAATAAAACACAAAGAATCCCCTGATTTTTCTACTCCAAAACCGGTTCCAAACTGAACAGATACGACATCCCAGTAGAAGACTAACTTGTTTCAAGTACGGCGGACAAAATTCTACTTTCGTGAGAATGGTGCCACAATTGACCTGTAAGTCAAAAGTGCCCATCAGAAGAGAATATCATCTGGTTTCTCTACTTCAGAACGTCCCCTGTAATATATTCAGGCTCCAACAAATTGTCTAACTAAGATGCACGTGCATACAGGTAGTATATAAACCTTGCAATCCGGCTTGTTTGGGAGATGGATTATGACAGTAAGACCGGAGGACTCGATATTGCAACTGGGTACTTGGGTGAGTGAAATTATTATGCTATTAACTTTGGTGTCTTTGGTTCCTCTGTGCGGGATTCGTATATTTTACTCATCCTTGTTTATTTTGTTAGTATGAGTAAATAATTCATGTACAAATGTTGACTAATGTTACAGGTCATCTTTGGCTATCTACACACACTTGGAAGTAATCTGCATGAACAGTGAAATAACTTACCAGTCATATACAACATCTTACCATTAATCATTACGAAAACCGCCATACCAGGGTCTTGATCTGTATTCAGCTCTTTCACATTCCTCGTATACATTATCAAATTTCAAACTATTGTAACAAGCATGACCAAGCAGGATCAAAATTTCATTGATAATATATATATTTATTGTATTTGCCTAGCGTTATTTAGCGTGGTTTTGAAACCCGTTTTTCGACTAGCGTAGGTTGTTGCATGGTTACAATGATACTATTTACGGCTTTCATACATGCATTATGTATATTGAATTAACACCTGATAGGTCGAGCATAGAAACAACCTTGACTTGCTTAATATATCCACTGTAAATAACTTCCCGGTTGTAACGTGTCGTCGATTCATTAGATCAGTTTATATATTATTCCCACTAATACATCCCCGTAAGATATTCAAGGTAAGTAAAAACTGTTCTGTCTTTATTATGAATTAATTTGGGTCTGTTTTATCCTGGTATAATTATAATATTATTATAATAATTGTCATGGGACCAAAGATGTAACAAACACATTGCCCTTTTCTAGCATCATTTACTAAATTAAGACTGGCCAGAGGCATGAGTCTGACAAGTGTACTGGCATATGAAATTAGGTTGACGAGTAGATATACAAAAAAATATTCTGTTATTCACAGTACTCGGGCAAATATTGTGAATACAAGAATATTACTAATATTCGAGTGTATTTTGATTGAGCTGTATACTTTGGTGTGCACGTAAAAGAACCCTTGGTGGATGAAATTCGATTTGAGAGTAGGCCGTAGCGACGTTGTCCGAGCCAAATTTCCCTCTTAGCACACTAAATGGCGTACCCCCATCATAAGCCGAGTCGGGCAGAACAGCAGGACGTAAAACCCAGTGCTGAATCTAAGGGGGGCAAAGTGGGACAAATGTCCCGGGCCCCTCACAATTCTATGTCATACTGATATTTTTTCCCGGACGGAGCGAACCAGTTCTTGGGCTGAGGGGGCGAGGATTGGGGCCCTCGGCAGTAAGGATATTGGGGGCCCCGGGACTGGCGGAAAACACCACAGGCGCTCAAGGGGGCGGGGTATGTACTAGTACGATACGTGGTCAGTACGAACAATTTGAACAAACAACAATGGGGCTCTCGCACAGTGGGTATGTCCCGGGCCCCCACAAGGTTAATATGGCACTGGTTAAACCCCATTTCATCGCCCAATTGTGTAGATATTTGATGTAATCAAAACGAAGGATTAAATCTTTATAGGCTTGTATGCATAAACTGCTTGAATATTGGTAACATTTAGATCATATTGGAAAACAGAAATATAGATATCTTTCTACTAATTATTCCATATATATTAGGGCCACATTGAAATAGATGAATACAGGTTTTTTCCCCTACTAGTCCATAGATTTTAAATCAGATTGGAAAACATCAATGATTTTCTGTTTACTAATCAATAGATTTTATGATCATATTTGAAAACATAAATCAATATTTCTCGTTGCCATTCTACTAATCTATACATATTCCGGGGGATTGGTATGGCCTAGTGGTCTAGAGTGCCGCGCTTCGACCTCTACCTGACCGATCACATATGGCTTGCGGCTGTGGTTTCGATCCCTCGTGTGAGCGTATGTGGCATGGAGATAGGGGTGCCTTCTCAACCTCGCAGGTTTCCTCCGGGCACTCCTGTTTTCCCCCACTGCTAAAGACGCCTACGCGCAAGCGAATTATTGAAATAAAATTACAAACCATATGTTAGTCCCGAAATGACCTAGTTTGTGTCGAGTGGACGTTAAACCACATTTCTCTATCTCTCTTTATTAATTTAAAATTCTCTGTAAATTTTTTATTTTATAAATAGAGCGATTTTGTAAATATACATATTTCGTCGCGCTTTTCTGACTTCATGGCGAATAGACTTCTATGCTTACAGTTGATATTGGTTGGTTAATAGACACCAGATATGTCTGGTTTTAATCTATTATATTATAAAACATTTTTACTTTGTACTACGTCATACATTTTAATTAAAAATGACCTTACATCAAGCTATTTCACACACATTAAACATAATATAGAAGGCATAAAAGATGAATTGCCATAAGGAACCTACACCGTAGCTAGCCACTCCAATTTTTGCAAATTGCCAAATGGAATCCAAAATGGTGGAATTTAAATTTGAATAGCCTGGATGGTATAAATTGAAAACGGCAATCCAAATAGAATCCATAATGACAATGTTGTCGGGTATATGTTGTTTTAAAAATGTATCCAATAAGGTGTTCAGGCTTACTGAGTTATATTATAGGTTCAAAATTAAATTTAAGAAAGTCAAACATCTTTATATGGTATGTCTTTGCACCATCCTCAATTTGTTTCAATATATCTATATCTAGTTGTTAACAATTTGCACCCTAATATTTAACAGCATATATTTCATAATTGTAAAATAGTGTATACCAATTATCATTTTATATGGCGTATTTTTATGACCCCACATTTTCATGTGGACGTATTATGCCGTCGGCCCTGTTTGTTTGTGGACATCTCCAAAAGTTCTCTGGACGTATTATGCCGTCGCCCCTGTCCGTCCGTCCACAGTTTGTTTGTGGACATCTCCAAAAGATCTCTGTATCTGACTATAAATTTATGGATTATTCCCCCTGATTGTGCTACAAATTACGTTTTTAGCTTCTGGGCACTCAAGAGGTCACAATGTCCATCTGATTTTGATGAACAAATAGACATGACGATGATGAAAATGACAAAAAAAGAAATTATTGTAAAAATTGTTTACTAGCTAGACGTTCTACTTTTGTAATATTAGCCATTAGTTTGATTTTATTGCAAAAATGGTTGCTACATATCCTATTCGGGGTTCCCTAAAATTACCACATGTTAAATATAAATTGAAAACCCCCCGAGTAATTCTCCCATCACTCAAACGCACTGTTTACGAGATATCGCTACCTGAAAATTCCTTAAGACGGTTAAAACCATATAACTAAGGTATTATAAAAGCGTTTAATTACTATTACGTTGACATATTTAATGTCCCCATGGTTTCAAATCACGCCTAGTTATTCTCTGGGATTTTGCTGTCGTGCAATTTACATTGTGCTATAGTCCCGGGGAATTTCCGATTCAAATTAAACTGTAAATGGAATTGAAAAATAATTTGTTTGAAAGGATAATTTTGCCACAATAATATTGGCATGGATGAGTTTAAATGTGGTTCCCAGTTGACATTAATAATATATTTGACAGATGTGGGATAGGGATAACCCCGTCTATGTTAATGAAGACGGGAACACGACAACCCTTATTTCAATTTCCAATTGTCATGGGTTTCTTCCAATCTTTACGACTATACACTATCCCATGCCAGGTCCTCCCATGGCTATAATAATAATGTACATTTATGATTGCGATCGCCCCATCCATATCGCGCACGTGGTAACCACACCGAAAAACCCGATGAATTCACTCGGTCATCACAAGGTTCAAACATAGAACTCAAGGTGTGCGAGCCAGTGTCTTACTCATTGCAACACCACGGCTCACACATTGATATAAGGACACCGAGGTATACAGCATCACGTGCTAGGTAGGCTAACTCTTCGAAACTTGTGATACCACTTATTATTTTAGGAATTTACATATCAAGCACAATTTACTGCACGTGTATCTTTTCCAGTTTGATGAAGATTCAAAATATCTTAGGTATGATCAAGAATTATACATAATTGCAATGTGGCCGTATATTGGTGTCGGCGTCGCCACTGTCCATCATCAACAATTTCTTCTCGCATCAGATCCAGATCTTTGTAGAATTTTATGATTACTCTAACGATAAAATATGGCACTTGGACTGTCTGTAATTCATAGTCTTAATTCAATTTAGTGACACAAAGAATTTGTGTTAATCACTTTTAGCCACTGTTTATGTAGAATCTTGTTAACGCAGTACAGAAAGACAAATAATATCATCCAATCTGTTTGAAATTGTTATTTATAAAGGGCCGTATCTAACGGGGGTGCAGGGGGTACCCCCAGAAAATAAGGCGCCCCGCAAAATGGCGACCCCCATTCCCCAAAAAATAAATTTGACAATCTTTCAATTATAAAACATGCCATTGGGTTCGTTTGCCCTGATCCAAACTTTCTTATATCACTTAGGTGGAAGCTATGACACCCCCCCCCCGCTCTGTTGCACTCCCACTTTTTAAACACTACATACGGCCCTGTATTTATACTATTGTTATGTTGCCGTGGTAACATCCACGTCGAGTATCTCATTTATCAGTTTCAGACGGGATTGCAGGTGGCGTATCCTTGTCCTGCACTGATAATAAAATGGTGCCCCGTTCAGGTGCGCGATATTTAGTTAATAACTGCACATTTGCATTACTTGATGCGAATCTCCCGCATTCTGGCACAAATGGGATTGAGGAGAATTGTATTACTGTCGACGTCGGATATATAAAAAGTTTTATTTTAACATATCTTTATGGGTCAATAGACCGGGAATGATACAATTTTACCGTAAACAAATTGAAAAATAAACCAATGCTGTTTGTCTCACTGATAACATATGTCAGACATTATCATCCAGAAATCCGTTCGAATACGACCAAGACAAAATGACGTCATTAACCTAATTATATACGGTGGACATCAGGAATTTTCAAAGAGCGATATTCTCGTTTTAATTATTGGAGAGTAAATAAATTATTTTTAAATTTTCCAAACAGAGTGGTTATGCAGGCAAAAGGTGATGATTTGGCATGGTTTGAGATGTCTCTAAATTTCAAGATAAGTTTCGAAAATCAAAAATGGCAGAAATTAAGTTAATCCCCATTTTTCCCCGTTGAATATGACTTACATAGTTTTCGATGTTGCCGGGTCCAATAATGATTTCAAAAATGAATTTCGAGAATCCACGATGGAATAAAATCAAAATGGCCGGCTAAATGAAACCCGAAATCGTGGAATTTTAATTAATTGTCATTTTATTATCCATTGGATATCTTATATATGGGTTTTCGGGTTGTGAGGTACAATTTCAAACTAAAACATTAATTATGAATAATCAAGATAGTGTAAATTTAGAACAACAATCAAACTAAAATGACGATGGTTGTTCTTGTGGATATTACTTGTAAATAATGTACCCTGAAGCTCGGATAGGGTCTCTAAACCACGGTGTAGCTCGTAGTTCGATGTACCGTGTAGTTAGGATAGAGTGTCTAAACAATGGTTTACCCTGTAGTCCCTAAACCATGATGTATCATGTTGTCTCTAACCAAGTTGTACCCTGTAGCTCTGGAGAATCTCTCAACCTCAGGCGCGCTTAGTTTAATTGTGTCTGCAAGATCCCAAGGACGTTGACTGTGGCCATATCAATGTGGCGGTATATTAGATTCAAAATTCTAACATGCTTTCGCCTAACTTCTATTCATGTAATTTCTAACTTACATTCTTGTAATTTATAAATTACGACAATGTATAATGCGACTTCTTTATTTCTTCCGTGTAAATCCTAATTCTTTTTCATCTTATTTCTATTATTAACATTAAAAATGAATAGAAGTTAGAAATTACATGAACAGCACGTTGGAATTTTGAATCTAATATTCCGCCATATTATAAAGCCGTTTGATGTCGCCACTGCGTTCTCATTTGGTGATTGCGCACCTGGTCGGGGCCATTATGTGGATATAAACGACTCGCTCTTCGGCTGGTTGAAGGTTGGACTGAGTGCGGAAATTTGGAGGGAGAGAGAGATGGGCTTGATAAAGACGATAGCATCCCCGTTTTCCGGCGTGGTGCAGGGTGGATGGCCTGACAAGGACAACTGTCTAGTCGTTCGGATGGGACGAAAAACTGAGGTCCCTGTACACATTGGTGTGCACGTAAAAGATCCCTTGGCAGTTGGAAGACGATATATTATAAGAGTAGGCCGAAGTGCCGCTGCCCGTGCCAAATTTCCTTCATAGCACACTGTATGTCGTATGTCCGTCTTCATTAGCCCAGTTTAGGAGCAAACCGTAGGACGTCAAACCTCCCACTGTTAAAGAACCCTACCTTGTTTTGTGTTGAGTGGACTTTACACCCCACACTATCTCTCTATTATTGGAGATCCCGGTCAAGAACTTGGGAAGGGATTCCTTATAGTCACTCTTTTGCTGACACTTACTCATTACTAACCGAAGAGAGTTGTGATCCCAGGCGAGCTTAGCAAAACCCCTCCCTGGATAACAGATCAGTAGCCGACGTTCCACTAGTGAGTCTTTGCGGTAGAGGGGCCTATCATATTGTGGATGCAGCCGTTGAACGCTACATTGGTGAATGATTCTTTACGTACCTTTTTGCTTGTCTTGCTTTTCCTGTTTTCCATGACAGCTTTTTATTGGGGTATGGGTAACCACTCAAAACATGTACATACCAAATATGCCAGTACGCGATAAAGTACCCAGAAAAATGTATAAGGGGTCAATAAACACTACTGAACGTATCTTCAAATGAAATACTGACCCCAAAAACATTAGTTCCGACACCAAATTTACCATTTTATGACGAAGCAGTGTAGAGTTTTACGGATGACCAAACAGCTCTTTATTCAGTGTTCTTAGTTCTAAATTCATAGTCCTTAATACTTACTTCTTCATTTGTTGTCGTATTTCGACATTTGTACACTAAAATCAACATTTGTATCTTAAAAACAATATTTGTTTCACAAATCTGACATTTGTAATATCAGATTTGTAAAATGTATTTCAATATAGGCCCTAAGGTATTTATTTATTTTATAAAATCCAAAATTTAGTGTATATTTACATTTCATCAGAAAAATACAACAAAAAACAAATATCGAACAGAAAATTTCAAAATACAAATCTCCAAATACAAATCTTGCAAAACCTTTCTCTAAAAACATTTCTCCAAATACATTTCTCCAAAAACATTTCTCGAAATTCATCGAACCGGAACATTAGAAATCAACCTGGTACACAATAAGTCACCATACAATAATGGGAATCGAGTATAAGCACATGTACAATAAGAACAATCGCTCGATGACCGCGACGCTACTGAAACGATCCCTTGGCAGTTGGGCTAAATTTCCCTCATAGCACACTGTATGGCGTATGTCCGTTTTCATTAGCCCAGTTTAGGAGCAGAACAGTAGGATGTTAAATTTCATTTCATTTCTCTAGTGAAACCTCGTGCGTAGAACGGCTAATCGGACCGGGCCTTCGATAACGAAAATAAATTGAAAGTAGTCTATTTTCAGAAATTAGGCTTTGTGTAATAGCTACATATTTCTTTGTTCAAAGAGAGGGAAAGATGGAGTTTAAAAACCACTCGACACAACTAGGTCATTTTAGGACTAACACATGGTTCAATTTTATTTCAATAATTAGCTTGCGCGTAGGGATCTTTAGCAGTGGGGGGAACCGGAAGCCCCGGAGAGAACCCAAGAGATTGGACAGGTGTTCCTACTCCTCGACACGTACATCGAAACAACGCCAGTTGATTCAATGGCATACTTTATGGTACAGGGCGTACGTGCTATTAAATAGACCATCCGAACTCCCATCCGAACTCCACTTCTTTGCTAAAACGAAAGAGTGTTTTACCTCTTCTCAATCATGTTTTCATGAATGTGCCTGGGAAAAGGTTCATACAGATTTTCCGGCGTTATTTTCCCTTGTCAGTGATGCAGGACCGAGGGCCTAACAAGGACAGCTGTGTAGTCATTCGGATGGTACGAAAAACCGAGGCCCCGTGTACACATTGGTAGGCCGTAGTGTCGCTGTCCGGGCAAAATTTCCCTCATAGGACACTGTATAGCCTATACCCGTCTTCATCGGCCCAGTTCGCAGCAGAATATTAGGACGTTGAACTCCGTTTCCTTTCATTTCATTTATTGAGTGAGAGGATGGGGGTGGCTGGGGTTTAAATCTTAAAAACCGATCCCAGTAAGAAATTCTCGATATTTATTCATATACTACTGGAAGGTATGTTGTTTTTCGTGCTACAAAAAGAAAGTTTATATTTACATAACTTGCAAAAAGAAAATAAATGATTACCACTAACAAATGAGGGGTGTGTGGGGGGGGGGGGTATTTGACGTCAAAATACCGACCATAACACGAAATACAAGATATCGGGTTGCACACCATTAAGAGAGAGAGAAAAATTGGGTTTAACATCCACTCGACACAAACTAGGTCATTTTGGGACTAACGTATGGTTTAATTTTATTTTAATTATTCCCTTGCGCGTAGGAGTCTTTTAGCAGTGGGAGGAAACCGGAGTACCCGGGGAAAACCCATGAGGTTGGAAAGGCGACCCTACTCCTTGCCACGTACAACAGGGGATTCAAATCCACGCCAGTTGACTCAATGACACACCGTATGATAAAGCACGCGCACGCTAACTATTCAAATGTCGAAAAACGACAACAAATGAAGAAGTAAGAATTAAGGACTATGAATTTAGAACTAAGAAATAAGAACACTGAATAAAGAGCTGTTTGGTCTTCCATAGAGTTTAGCCTTTTCGTAAATTTGGGATTTTGGTCATAGGTTGTGGCGTTTTGGTCGTAGGTTGTGGCGCTGGGATACATCTCAAAATGGTGTAAGGGGGTAGTTAACATCACTACAATTGAGATAATGGCGCCAAAACATTAACTTAGAGACCAAAATTGCTATTTTTTGATAAAACAGTACAGAGTTCTGCTCCTTTATAAATTTGGATTCAGGGCAGCATGTTTCTCAGGTAATGAAATACCCGAAAATTGCTCAAGAGAGCACCAGACATCTATGAGAACCATGCCATGTAAAAGTTTGACCCGGACAACCTCATGCATAGTCTACGATATCACCTTAGGTGGAAGTGGACGTTAAACACCTAGTACCACCCCTACCCCCAACCTCATGCGTGTTATCAGTTTCATATGTTGCTCTCAAAAATTGACGACATTGTGTTTGTCTGAAGTTGTACCTTTTAAAGGAAAATGGCTTCAACCTTACACTCAACCTTTGGGACGTTCCAGTAATCCTATCTGGGTAAACTTTTCGGATGTCATTAAGAACACTCAATGCCAAATAAAACCATCCAAAAACCTTTACTTGGAGTTTTTGGGGGGTTTACCCCCTTTTTTTCATAAATTGACTTGACTGTAAAAGTTGTTAGAACTTTTATTTAATACGTTGCAGTAAAATAAGTTTAAACTAGACAATGTGATATCTCTCTAACATATGGGTTCGTGGAGTCGTTGAGAAACAGACACAATTATCATCACATTGAATAAAAATTCATAATTTGGGGTCAAATACGTAAACAATAATAAATTTGTTATTTTTTTATAAAGATGTAAAACTGTAAACAATAAGAAGTCCAAAAAGTAACACAATTACAAATGTAAATAATGTTTCATTGTAAAGGTGATATGTTTCTTCGAGGGGTCGAGATCAGATACCAGTTTCTGGAATTTGGTAGCAACCAACAAAAAAGCTACTCGTTTTTGATATTCAGATTTGATTACAAAATAAAACAAATTTTGGGAATGTATAAAGAATAACGAGAACACATTTCTTCAAAACAAATAATAAAGCTAATATTGATCAATAATAAATGAGGGTGCCTGAGCAATGGATTCACAAAAAGCTTCTTTTTCCCTTTGATTTTCAAAAACGTGTAAATCGTTATATATTGCTCTTGATGTTATTTACAGTGATATTATACTTATAAACGGTGGGGTGATATTATGACCTGATTTAAAAGCCAAAATGTCTATATTAATAGTTGGAGTGATTACGGCTAATAACATCCATAATAGTTAGGTGAGGATGGTGCGGACTTGGTGTATAAGGACCTACGATTATCTAGTGATATTTGGTCTAGAGGTAATAAATGGTAAGAGGTGATGTCAGGACTAGATCAAATAGTAAGGGATGATATTAGGTGTTGATAAGATCATTCTATTCCAAATTTTATTTTGATACTAATTATAGAACCATGTCAGTTTGTTTATATAATTATCATTTTTTTTCATATTCCAGGTCGACTTGATTATCTGAATATTCTCTGTGCACCCCCCCACTCCAAAGAAAGAAATCATAGGCCGCCACAGACGATTGTTGGAAACTGAAATCTGCTGAGATAAAAGAAACTAAGGAATTCCGAATGGAAGACTCTACTGAGAATATATCGCACTATATCTTAAAAATATGTTGTCTCTGATCAATTCACCAATAATATACAGTCAATCAGACCAGGGGCACCCTCAGGGTGGAATAGATGAAACTGAACACTTATCAACAGAGTCAAAACTTGATACACCAACCGAGGTTCATCAGTGTAAACCGGCAGATGTAACGTCGTGTAATATAAGGAAAGATGGCAAACTAAACTGGGAAAACGAAGGGGTGTTGGGATTCGATGCATCTGTAAAGCGAACGGGTCGTGTAACACAGAAAAAAAACACTGACCAAACCCCGGAACCGTCACAAATGACGTCACAAATAGAGACCGAGCAACAAACTGGTGCGCTTGTCTCAGCAGATGAACATGCAGCAGCACTGGAAACAATAAGACAACAAAATGAACTTATTGAAAAACTCTCTGCAAATTTACGAATTGCACAGGAATACAGTGTTAACAATCAACAATCTGTAGAAGCGGTAGCAGAGTCTAGTCCGGCATCTGCGAAAGAAGGTAAGATTTGTCATGGTCTGTTTTGTCATATTCCTACTAGGGATAACCAAACTTTGGCTTACCTTATACCCAACATATTCTATAACTTCAACAAAACGTAAAATTATACCCCGCAAACTGTATACTTCAACCAAACACTAGCTTATATAATAACCATATATTTATTTGATTGGTTCTTGCAACAAAATCTATGTTTTTGATGTACAAAAAAGCGTTAAAATCATGCTGTACAGCAAGGGTTAGACATGAGGCCATCATGCACCTGGGGCCAAGGTCAAGTGGACCCCGTTCCCATGTGTTAAGCCGGCCTTGACATATACGAACACGTGAAAGAGGAATGGGAATTCAACAAAAACTAATTTAATGAAAATTAATCATATTGTATTTTTAATCGACTTTTCTTGGATATAGCTGTACTTCTCCCCACTTATAAAATTCATGTGAACATGTCTCAAACTGTATCATGTCGTGTTTTCTACATTTGTTACATTTCGAATTATGGGCTTTCCATCTTCGCCAAGCTAGCGCGTTCGATGCTTGGATACGACTCGTGCGTCTTTGGATTGTTTTTTTGTTTGCCTGTAAAAATCAAATAAACACTGGTTTACACAGATTTGGCATAGATGATATAATTTTAATATTAAGTTCATGTAACAAAGATTTTGAGATTGTTTTCGGCATCCATAGTAAAATTTATTTATCATCTGGCCCTTCTCTTTAATCATGAGCCTTTTTCTTTCAATCGTGTATGACATTTCCCATTAATCATGTTGCATATTCCTTTAATCATGTGTCGTTTTCCTATTAAGTCTAGCTCTGTTGATTAATCATGATATCCCCCCTCCCTTCGTATTTCCTGCGTGTCGTAAAAGGCAACTAAAAGTATCCCTGTATTGAGGCAACGCGTTTCCGTGCGTTGCGACCCGTGTCGGTGGAGAGTGAAATCTTGGTAATTGAGTGGGGATTTGGCTTGCGAGCCCTATTCTGGACAACACATTACTTTGGCCCATGGTTTACCTTGACGGGGGGTCAGAGTGGCCCACTCTGATCAATCGGCTTTGGTCGTTTTAGCTGTGTAGAACGTACGTTATCCTTACCTCAATGCTTTGATGTTTTTGTACTCAGTAGATTTGCATTTGTGTCCTTGGTACATTCTATGGAGCAACGGCTTGCGTCAATCAGGTTAGCTAAGTATTTATACTTTCTGGCTTGAGTATACCCCTCGTCGAGCCCTGGGGAAATGCACTGGTTATCCCCCCCCCCCACATTTAATCGTCCCGACATCCCGAAGGCTCTCAAGGCAGTTTATCCTAATACACCTGTTGATTCTTACATAACCAATCATCTTCGCTGCTATAAACACCAGAAATTTGGACATAGCAAAACCGTCTGTAGAGGCAAATTGCAAGGGTAAGCACTTTTCTTTTTCTCCAATATGGCAGAAAAAGAAAGGAATTTAACGGGTAATATCTGAACGGAAGATTCCATATTTTGATGATGCCAAGAAGCAAGTAGAGCTTACTTCACTGTTTCCCATTGCACCACAAGGGAAAACTTTTTCGAGTGTCGTTAAATTATCTACAAAATCCATATCTGTTCAGACAGATTTAACCTGAGCATATTAAAGGTGTCTCGAGGTCCTCTCATACATTTGAGAGCTCACTGGAGTTATTGAGACTATTCCCAATACTCCTATCCAGAAAGACAAGCAGGCTCCGCCTTTGTGTACTCCTCAAGCTGACACTGTTGATTCCAGGTCAACTGGGTAAGGGGTGCAGTTTAAGAGTACTTCATCCCTAGGGACGAGCAAGGTGCTTACAAAAAAAAACAACAATTGTTTTTAAAGTTGCAAGAGTGGGATAAAAAAAACCCCTATCACTTTCTTTAATAAATATGGGGATGCTTCGATGGACGGTTTAGCCGTAGTGGATGTCCATATGGACCCCGTCGGTAAGCTGTCAAAAAATAATTATCCCTGACAATGGTAAATCCCATTATTCAATGGAATTGTCGTTGTTTAAAATCTAATTTTAATGAAGTTCAATTATTAATTCAAAAATACAATCCTTTAGCTATTTGTTTACAGGAAATTTTCTTAACGAATTCTGACACTTTGTCATGTAGGCAATATGTTGGTTACCATCATCACTCAGTTTTTGATGGTAGGGCTCATGGGCATGTTTCTGTTATTCTTAATGGAGATATCCCTCAGAGTCGAGTCGCCCTCAATTCGCCTCTACAGGCAGTTGCAGTTAGAGTGACTTGTGACTGCATATTTCTATAACACTCTGCTCTGAATATCTTCCACCAAGTTTTCATCTTAATCCCAGAGACCTTGTTGCACAACTTCCTCTCCCGTTTATTATTACGGGAGATTTCAATGGTCATCGTTCACTCTGGATTTTACATGAAGATAAATGAAGATGTGCGTGGCAGTGACCACTTTCCTATCTTGATTGATAATAATGGTCCCGCACCGGTTGAAAGACCTCAGAGGTAGAAGCTGAATAAGGCTGATTGGGCTCTTTTCGAATCTTTGTTTCTCTTCTCTTTTGATACAAAGGAGCTAGATAATGCAGATGAACCCATTGCCTTATTCACTTCATTTCGTCAAGATGTAGCTGAGCAGGCGATTACAAAAAACACGACTGCGCCAAAACGTTTAAAAAAAACCATGATATAACGAAGATTGCAAATCCCTTGAAGAGCGTGATCGTATTCTCGGGTGGCTAGAGAACCATCCTTCCATGGAGAATATTGCTGCATACCAAATGGTCCGGTCGAAGGCCCGCAGAAATATACGTCAGGCAAAGAAGTCTCCATGGCCTGATTATGTCTCAAGGATCAATTCCCGTACCACATCCAAGTTGGTGTTGGAGAGGATTCGTAGGATTAAAGATAAAGTAGTGCTTTATCAGTTAACCATCTGAATGTTTATAATACCACTTTAACAACATTTCCTGATATTGCTAATTCCATTTAATTCATCATCCAATTTTTCCTCCGATGCCTTTCAATGCATTAAACAATAACAGGAGAAAATGCGACTTATTTTCAAGTCCCGCAATGATGAATGCTACAATTATACGCTTTCCATTGGAGAGCTTCGGGATTCGTTAAAGCGAGCTCGGGATACTGCAATTGGTTCAGATAAAATACACTACCAAATTCTAAATCATTTACTGTTTTCCACTCTTTTAATTGGACCTTTTTTTAACCGGATTTGGGATGATGGGAAATTCCCCCCTTCGTGGCATGAAGCCACAATAATTCCCATCCCCAAATCCGGTAAAAATCACACGAATACTACCAACTATCGTCCGATCGCTTTAACTAGCCGTATTTGCAAAACCATGGAGAGATTGATCAATCGAAGGATTATTTGGTACCTCGAGTTCAACAACCTCATTACACACCTCCCAATCTGGATTTCGGTTCTAAAGAAGCACTCTTGATCATTTCGTTCGATTTGAACGTCGTAAGGATACTTTCACAAAGAAGCAACATTTAGTTCCAATATGTTTTGATCTGGAGAAATCATATGATATTACATGGAAACATAAACTCGGCCTACGGGTTCGCTTACCTATCTTCATTAAAAAATTTCCTGGAGGATAAGTCATTTAAGGTATGACTGGGATCAATATTCTCTGATCCATTTCCTCAGGGAAATAAAAATCAATTCATTCCTAGCGTACCTTAAACCATGTACAAACGGTGCTCTTTGTGTTGTTGAATTTCAGATGTGCTATGGTTCACAGTTGCAGCTTTGTTTGAAATCACAATGGGCAACTGAAAAATGGATTTCGTTTTTCTAAATCCAAGACTGTCTGCGTGCATTTCTGTCAGAAACGGGGTTTGCATACTGATCCAGAAGTTTTCTTAGATGGTAGCCGCCTTCCAGTTGTGAATGAAACCAAATTGCTAGGGCTGATATTTGATAAGAAATTATCATTTATCCCCCACATTAAAAACCTACAAAAGCAATGTCTGAAAGACCTCAACATATTGAGAGTCTTATCAAATACTAACTTGGAAGCTGACCGTAAAGTCTTGCTCAGAATATATCTAACTGCAATACGATCAAAACTGGATGTATGGTGTATGGGTCTGTCCGCGAGTCGTATCTCAAAGAGCTCGACACAATACACAACCAAATATAAGATAGATCAAAGATAGAGAGAAGCGAGGGGTGGAGGGTAACGCTCACTTGACACAAACTAGGTCATTTCAACACTATAACATATGATTCAATCTTATTGCAATAATCCGCTTGTGTGTAAGGTTCTCCGAGGTAAGAACGAAACCGTGCCACTTGACCCACTCGCCTCCCATCCTAGCCTGACAGAGAAATAAAACAAAATCGACAATCTTACCTACATGAGATGCAATATGTACGTGCGTAATCAACCTATTGCAAGTGTTTGTTTTGTCTTCAAATATTAAATAAATTATTAGAAGACATTTATTGCCATGACGAGGCTATAACCAACTTCCTAGACCATCGGATGACTTAGGTTTAAGTGGATTTGAAAATTTAACGACATAAGTACCTTTGCTACGATAATAAGCAATCTGCGTTACATCATTTCAAAACTTAAAACAGTCATACCTTGCATTGGCTCAGATTCAAGTACTTGGATGACATTTTTTATATATTCATTTTTCGTTATCTATTTTTGAACTTTATCTTAATCATACATAATGCATTTTTAATAACTTCTGATAATACATTTCTTTATAATTGTATTGTAGATGATGACGATGGTGTTGTTAAAGGCGATGATGATGCCAGTAAAGAGGAATCGATTGTAGATATCATACCTGCGATTTATAGCAACGAACGTATGAATGAAAATGACGCGTTGAAAATTCAAACACATATGAAATCCCTTTGGTTAAACATAGAACCCAAAGAACTTATTATTGAACTTCATTCTCTATTTGTTTTCGACAACGACGAATTTGACTATTTGTTAGATTATGTAGAAAAAAAGGGCAGAAGTAACGGAGCGTTAAAGATGTTGAGGAAATTGTACAGAAAAGGGCCGAATTCATATTGTCTCTTTTTAGTGGCCCTAGAAAGATGTAACCATACATGGGTTATAAAAACATTGGAACCAGATTGTGGTAAGTTATAAGTTACAGGTTTATAATTGTTATATGAAAGAGCTTATTTGTAACCACAAATGAGGTTCGTCGTCTATCCTATATAAGGTATATGTTCCACTATGCAAGGTTCTATTATGTATCTGTCTATTATGCAAAATGCAGAAGTGTTATGTGCAAATAAGTATTATACTGTATCTTGTATTATTGAAAAGTATATTCTGTATTTTAACACCGTGACATTGGTATTGTTGAGCAATGGAAATTGCAAAATGTAAAACTAAAATACGTATTTTGAACTTCTGACATTTGCAGTTTGCACCGTGAACATTGAAATAATATTGCCAAATTTATCCTTCCATACTGAACAACAGTTGTTTCATGTATGGTGGGGGGTGGGGATGGCATAGTGGTCTAGAGTGCCGCGCTTCGACCTCTAGCTGTCCGGTCACCTCTGGCTTGCGGTTGTGGTTTCGCTCCCTGGTGTGGCATGGAGATAGGGGCGCCTTCTCCACCTCGCGGGTTTCCTCCGGGCACTCCGGTTTCCTCCCACTGTTAAAGACCCCTACGCGCAAGCGAATTATTGAAATGAAATCACACCGTATTTTAGTCCCGAAATGACCTAGTTTGTGTCGAGTGGACGTTAAACCCCATTTATCTCTCTCATGTATGGTAGTACAATTGAGTTAATTGTTCATACATCCTCATCAGCCGTAAATATAAGCTTATCGTTTACAAAATCTGTGCTGTGTTGCTACGCTTTACTATGGTACTATTGCGATAAAGTGTTATTATTGATGGGGAGCCAAGGTGGGTCAATGAGTAAGACGCAGAATTGCTAACCTGGAGATCCGGTGCTCGATCCTAGTTAAAAGATTGGCGGGCTTTTCAGATACGCCCCCCCCCACCTCCCATTGTCAGTTGTACAGGACGGCAAAAGGCCTAGTCAGGGACAATGTGCATCCATTCGGATGGGGCGATAAACCGAGGTTACTTGTACTCATTGGTACGCACGGAAAAAAGGTATTGGCAGTTTGATTTTGACATGGCGTATGCCCGTCTTCATTCGCCCGGATTGACCGTTAAACCCCATTTCATTATGTGTTTATTGACAATAATGAATATCAAGAAAAGGATGTTGTGTTTTAGAAATATATGAGGGTAAAATCAAGTACAGCGGACAGAAGTACTATGAATTAATAGACAACACCTGTCCTAAATACAGAGAATTTGTAACAAGATGTGAAAAGAATATTGAAGATGTATATGATGACCAGCCAGGACAACAATTTGTGGTGGTAAAGAAATTAGCGTAAGTTAAAACTACTTTACCAAATTAACTTTTAACACGCATGTTTCTGGGGGGGGGTGGCCTAGTGGTCTAGAGTGCCGCGCTTCGACCTCTAGCTGGCCGGTCACCTCTGGCTTGCGGCTGTGGTTTCGAGCCCTGGTGTGGGCGTATGTGGCATGGAGATAGGGGCGCCTTCTCAACCTCGTGGGTTTCCTCCGGGCACTCCGGTTTCCTCCCACGGCTAAAGACCCCTACGCGCAAGCGAATTATTGGAATAAAATTGAAACCATATGTTAGTCCCGAAATGACCTGGTTGTGTTGAGTGGACGTTAAACCCCATTTCTCTCTCTCTCTCGCATGTTTCGGATTTCCAACACACAGTAAAGTACAATAATGTGGAATATTTTATACGCCTCTATAATTATTATTGAATGTGATATTGTTGTTGTAAACAGACTGCGCTTCATTGCAGAGCTTGTTTATTTGGTCTTGAGGAAGAATTGTAGGGGAATTTAGAATGTATAGTTTGATCGCACATTTATGCTCGGATTTATGAAATCATATAAATTTTTCTTACATATAAGTGCATTGAGTAGTCTAAGATACACACTAACTTTTAAACATCAATCTTATTAAGACTTTGCACACGTGTTCCATATGTAAAATAACCCAAAGGACACGTAACAGTCCGATCGTTTGTTGTGTAATACCAGAGATTCAAGCAGACAAAAAACTATTTATAACAAACGAAAGTGTTTCCCCGACCTAGATCAGTTCTTGAATAAATTATGACGTTGTATAAACCGTTCACGCCATCCACAGTAAACTAGCATGACCGCCCCAAGCAGCAGTTTCACTGTCGTCTATTGAAGTCTATCTAGGTTTACTTGACTATCAAGAATAGACCATGGCTGAATTTCTTTTTTTGTTGGTCAAAGATTACTTTTTTTGAATGAATAACATGACTGAGTGCGGTGGAGTAGTGCGCTGAATTAATTATTTACTTTAACATCCGAATTGTTGTATTTTAAAACATGTTGTGGACGCATTCAATGAATTAACCCTAAATCACAAAATCTTGTTTGAAGGTAAAAAATCAACGACAATTTTAAAATACTTTGAGTTGATTTTTACAACGCTTTTAGCATGTAACAATGTAATTTCCAAGAAAACTCATCGGTTTTTTTTTTGGCGTGTCCATGGATACCAGACAAACCACAGCCTTTAGCGAAAACTTGTTATGTAACATTTTTTTGGACTTGCAATTAGCACTGTCGATGCCAATTTTGATGAAAATCCAAACAAACATAACTGAAAAAATAAAACTTTTGTTGTCATCAGCACCATTTATTATCCTGCTTTTCGTCCTATTTAAGCACATGGTTGGTAAATAAAATTGGTATTTTTGGGGTGATTAATACGAAGGCCCAATAGTGCCAAACAAAAATCTTTTTTAATTCGTTTGAACGACTTAATATCTCGTTTGAACGAATCAGTATCTCGTTGGAACGAATTAATTATCTCGTTTGAACGAATTAGTATATCGTTTGAACGAATTATTATCTCGTTTGAACGGATTAATACCTCGTTTGAACGAATTAGAATCTCGTTTGAACGAATTATTTATCTCGTTTAAACGAATTAGTATCTCGTTTGAACGAATTGATTATCTCGTTTGAACGAATTAGTATCTCGTTTGAACGGATTAATATCTCGTTTGAACGAAATAATTATTTCGTTTGAACAAGTTAGTATCTCGTTTGAACGAATTAGTATCTCGTTTGAACGAATTAGTGTCTTGTTTGAACGAATTAATGAGCACAATTCGCCAATCGTCGGCAACCCAACCACCAATAGAGATGCATGGAGAATTAAAACAGGAAAACCACAGAACCAGAAATCAAGTAAACTGCCGAGTAAACGAAACCTATCTTATACCAGTCCGAATGACCCGAAAAAGCACCGTGAGTGTAATAGTTTTTCTGATAGAAATTCGTATGAAATAGAAATCTCCTAAGTGAATCCTTCCCCATGACAAAACTTGTCTCAATAAACTGCAACGGGCTTAGGAACATTGATAAAATAAAGAACTTATTTGCTATTTTTACATTATTTGACTTTGACATCATCTGCATACAAGAAACATTCTGGGATCAATAATAATAATAATAATAATATTATAAGATACAGAAGGTAGAATGCAAAAAGTAGAAATTGAAATCGACAATAGAACTATTCACCTTTATAATATATATGCACCTAATAATTGTCATGAACGTATTAATTTTCTGAATAAGTTAAGTGATAATTTTATTGATAAAACACAAGATAACATCGTTTGTGGAGATTTTAATGATATCTTAGATAAAAACATAGATAGATGTAAGTATATGGTAACTAACAACCAAACATCTAAAGTATTTAATAATTTTGTATCAACCAATACACTTGTTGATGTTTATAGATATATTAATCCAAATAAGTCGGGATTTACTCGTATACAAAATAGAGAAGGTTCCATTAAAATGAGAAGGATTGATTATATACTGTTTAGTAATTCCCTACGACAGTTTATACACCATTCTTTTATTCAAAATACGGGGTTTTCTGATCATAGTATTGTATGTACTATATTCAACGTTGACACCACAGAATCAATTACGAATATAATCAATGATAAATTACAATGTCCCCTGTATATTTCCGACCCACTTGTTTGGTGGGATAACCTCAAAAAAAGAATCTGTTAATTATTCTAAAAAAAAAGTCGCATAAGGAAAAAACCGAATATTGGAAATTACAGAATTCCCTCGCAAAACTACAAGAGAAATTGTCTAAGGGACTTTATGTTGATCAGAATGTAATTCAAGACTTAGAAAGTAAGATACAGGGATTTGATGTGATTAAATGTAAAGGCGCTATACTACGGTCGAAAAGCCAAGACGCGTTAGAATCAGATCGATGTACCTCTTATTTCCTAAACCTTGAAAAGAAGAATAAAGAATCTCACTATATTAATTATGTATTTAACATTAACAATGATATTATGGATAATCCTGCTGATGTATTAATCACTTGTAAACGTTTTTATAATGATTTATATACTACTCCTCCAATCGACAATAATACTGAGCTGCAGCAGACGACAGTGTGTAATCTAATAGATACTCAGTTAACTGATCATGACAGAAACAAATGTGAGCGTGACATCACCCCCAATGAAGTCCTACTGGCTTTAAATGGAATGAAAAAGGGGAAATCACCCGGCTCTGATGGCCTGTCGGTCGAGTTCTATTTACACTTTTGGAACATATTATCCCCTATTTATATGTATATTTTAAAGCACATTGTTAAAACCAAATCATTATCGAGAACTTTGTGCTGTGGTGTAATATGTCTATTCTATAAGAATAAAGGAGACTTCTAAAGAATTATAGGCCTATCACCTTACTAAACATTGATTATAAGATTTATGCAAGAATTTTAGCTCTTAGATTTAAGTCAGTCTTATGTACGATTATTCCCCCTGAACAAACGTGCATCCCTGGTAGAGACATAGCTAATAATATATCCTCCATAAGAGATGTCATAGATTATGTAGATGTTAGTAATTCAGAAGGATATATTTTACGCTTAAATGCACTGAAGGCTTTTGATAGGATTCTTCGTCCATATATACTTCAGATTCTAGCTAGTTTTAATTTTGGCCCTAATATTATTTCACACATCCAAACCCTATATAGTAATATGCGCAGTTGCGTGAAAGTCAATGGTCACTTATCATCATACTTCTTACTATCAAGAGGTGTACGGCAAGGATGCCCAATTAGTTCCGTCCTATATGCCCTGGCAGCACACTCAATTAATGTTATTGTTAAGACTGCAATGTCTATTAAAGGTATAGCTATTCCAAATAGTCCATCGCCGTCTATAATCTACCAACATGCAGATGATGTTACTCTTACACTTGCCGACACTAACTCCGTTATTAACACATTTAAAGAAATGAAAAATTATTTCGATGCCTCCGGAACAAAATTCAATGAGGAAAAATCTATTGGAGCAGCTAAAGCTGTGGAAATTAATTCACCCTTGAATATTAATATTGTTAGAGGATACATATAAATTCTGGGTGTATATTTAGGACCAGATAAGGCTTCATGTATTAAGTATAACTGGGACACTAGAGTTAGAAGTATCAAAAACATTCTTAGTATATGGAACCAGAGAAGATTATCCTTAATAGGCAAAGCGATAGTTGTCAATATGCTTTGTGTATCGAAACTATGGTATGTACTAAGAGTTTTTGATATTCCCGACCCTGTTGTCAATGATATAAATTCTTCTATCAAAAAGTTTCTATGGTATAATAAAACTCCATTAATTAAGTCCTCAACCGTAATAGGTAGCCATAAACAAGGCGGAATTAATATACCTAATATACTCTGTAGACAGCATGCCTTCCGACTAGTATGGCTAAAAAGGTATGTCGATCCAAATTTTAACTGTATATGGAAACATTTGATGTCATATTTCCTATCATTATATTGTAATCTAAAGTTAGACATTGATGTATTTTCAATTAATATGGTTAAAAAGGGATTTGGGCCTGTGCCACCCTTCTACGTCAACTTACTCACAGCATGGGATATTTTAAATAGCAAAACTCGTTATCAAACCATGTACATATAATAGCATTATGAACCAACCCATATTTTACAACCCATTTATATTACATAATAACAACCCCTTATCTTTTAATTTATTCATAAAGTGTAATATCATTAAAATAGCTGATATTTCTCACTGTGTTATACCCGGACTATTTCCCCTTGCATTTATTATAGATATGTTTGAATGTGAAGATATTGATATAAGTCATACTATGATAGAAAATCAGTACAATATAATTTGTAACGCCATACCGACTGAATGGATTAGTATAATTAATAGCGAATCACATCCAATTGTAAAAACGCAAGATCTCACATTTACGAGCGATGATAAATCGGTTAATATTACTAATTGTACATCTGGAATTTTCTATACATTTTTATGGAATAAGATGTTTCAAAAACCCACATCAGTAGAATATTGGGATAATTTATATGTAGATATTAACTGGAATTTGGTATGGGCTAATATTTTCAACCCACTGAAAAGTTCGAATAGTATTAACAATGATTTTAATATTACTCATAATATTATTTTTACTAACGAAAAGCTATTTAAGTATTCAAAGATAGATCAACCCCACTGCAAATTATGTAATAGTCATGATATAGAAACTATGGAACATTTATTTATATCATGCCCTAGTATTCAAACACTTATTGACGGTATAAATTCTATTTTAATAGATTTCAACATTATATTATCTACTGTTCGCTTAGCTATTGTTAAACGCAGGAATTTATTTGTAAAAACAAACTCTTATGTAGATATCATTCAGTTATTTCAGAAATTACTATACAACCATGTTACACATTTATATTACTATTATAAAGACGCTGAATTTAAGAAATTACTCCATTACCCACCATATATTTATGTACATAATTCTACTCCCGTAATTAATCTTAATTTATAAATGTCTCCTTTGTATTATGAAGTTATTATTCACCACAAGATATATAGATAGCTATATACAGCACAACTTTTCCAGTGGAAAAGTCCCGAAATATCACGAGCTAATTATAAGAGTACCGTGGAATCGCCCCTATAGAGATCTTCTATTTCGTACCATCTTCTAAGGTCTCTATTAGAGGGACTAAATTCCACAATTTCATTATTATAAATACAACATTATTGTAATCCATACATAACCCTAAAATAATTTCTTATAATTTACAACTATAAACCTCAAATACAGGCATCGTTTAAAATGTACATAGATTTATTTTTAACCTTTCTTTATTAATTAACCAACTTTTAACCTTGTATTATATACAATATGTATTTATTCATTATATACACAATTGTATTATATGATGCCTGTAAACGTTAATATTCTTTGTTAATAAAGATTTATATATATAAAAGAAAAAAAAAGACGCTGGCTCGCTAGCCTGGAGGTCGGGTGTTCGATCCCTACATTGGTCGAGAAAGTTCATCCAGATTTTGCGGCTTGGTTTCCCCTTGTCAGTGATGCAGGACGAAGGGCCTGGCAAGGACAGCTGTCTAGTCGTTCGGATGGGACGTAAAATCGAGATCCAGTGTACACATTGATGTACACTTAAAAGATCCCCTGGCAGTTGGAATTTGATATAAGAGTAGGTCGTATCTCCACTGTCCAGGCAAAATTACCCTCATAGCACACTGATGGCGTATGCCCGTTTTCATTAGCAGAACAGTACGACGTTAAACCCTATTTCATTTCATGAAATTTTTAGGAAACAACACAAAACAGTTCTGTGTGATATTTTGTAAAGGAATTTTAATTCTGCACCAGAATACTCGACTTCGCCCGATGCCCAAATTCTAAAGGGAGTGGCGTTTGACATTTTATTACTAATTTTCTTTTTTTATACACCAATCAAGATACTTCGAGTATACCATGTCAGTTTACAGAATTGACAATCGGGGATATAGGGCGTGAAACATTGTCTGCCGTTGTAAACCCAATAGAGATTAGATTTCTTGAAAGCATCCTTTGAAATTTGGCCAACATACAAGTCTTCCTTTCGGATAAGCTGCTCTCAAGTTTGTGTATACTGTCGCTCAGCGATGAATAGTGTAAGTCTAACCCACTTGCTATCCCAAACCTCATGGTGCGCCAAAATCGAATGTCAACGTCACCATTCGAAAAAAAAATATTTTCCCTTCTTGCAAATAATTGGCTTTTGAAATGACCAACTGTGATGAGTTCTTTTGTAAATATGCAGTTGATTCTATTTTCAGGAAAGGCTGTGTTGAAGTAACATTTCATCTCATATCTCTGGGTTCCAGTAATGACGTAGATTTAAGACGACCACTCCTAGACTTGGTAAAAAGTGGGTTCATTGGTACTGATCCAGTTAAAGCTGACGAGTTTTATTTGCGTCAAATAACAGGTATTTCATTCATTAATCAATAAAGTATATATTGGATAAGCTCTAGAGACAATTACAATTCAAATAACAAAGTATTATAATAACACCATGTCCAAAAAATCTGCCAATTGCAAGCTCAATGTGCAGCCACGAGAGCGGTTGATTGACTTAGCGGAAGAGAACCACTGTTTATACACCAGGAAGTCAATTTCCAGTAGGGCAAGCGATAAAACATACTATGGAACAGTGGCACATCAGCAACTTTTCTTGTGGTTGGAAACACTTAAATGGAATCCTTCACATTACATTTGCATTACACCAACATTTACGTCTACTGTTCCCGAAACCTTGTGAAAGAGACAGAGATTATAGTTTGAAGCAGTCCTGTACGTCAAAGAACCGTTGACAGAATTCAATTGCTGTCTGCGAGAAATTGCCCTCATGATACACCATATAGAGTATGCGCATCAATTATTCCCATTTTCTGGAAAACTTGTGAAGGCGACAGAGATTTAAGGGTGAAGTATTCGTATACGTAACAGAACCCTGGGTAGTCTGGGATAAATTGCCCTCATAGAACACCATGTGGCGTATGTCCGTCTTTATTATCTATGTTGGTGCAGAAAAGTGGGACAATGATTGATTCATCGTAGCAGACAGCTTATATTTGAACCAGCTTTTCTAATCTTAGATCTAAAATATGTAATTGTTGTCTCTTTCAGAAAACTATAGTTTGTAAGGGATTAAAATGTCTGTCAGTACTATTATGGATATTACTAAAGCCATACTTTTAAACGTGTATCTTTTGTAGATGAAGAACTCGCTTCCGAAAGGGAATCAATCACCCAGAGAAGAATTATTGTCCTTGAGAATGAAATCGAAACCCTGAAGTTACAAATAAATGAGCTCCTGATCGAAAATAAGGCTTTAAAAGCCACATCGGCCAACTCTCTGGAAATGGAGAAATACAAAGAACATTTAGCTGATAAATATACAGATACACTTCAAGATAACGAACTCATAATTACCAGCTTACGGGAACAACCTGATCAGCAGGCAACAGCTAGCAACGTAAACATAGACCGAGCAGATGGCGAACGACTTAAACAAGTTAACGATCTAAAATTGTTACCTACATATGACAATCAAGATAAAGACAGGGTCGAAAAAGGAGAAGGTATGTTACAAATATCTTAAATATAGGTCGCAGCTAAAGAAAAATTACAAGACTCGCTACTTTAATTGTTCGGGGTAGGATGAGGAGAAATGATAACACAAGATGGTTTTAAAGGTTTATATAAACATCATCGATAAATAACACTGAGTTACATGAAATATAATCTCGAGGGCGCGATAACAGGTTAACTAGTCAGTACCAAAGACTCAATAATGACGGGGGGTTGGGATGGCCTAGTGGTCTAGAGTGCCGCGCTTCGACCTCTAGCTGGCCGGTCACCTCTGGCTTGCGGCTGTGGTTTCGAGCCCTGGTGTGAGCGTATGTGGCGTGGAGATAGGGGCGCCTTCTCAACCTCGTGGGTTTCCTCCGGGCACTCCGGTTTCCTCCCCCTGCTAAAGACCCCTACGCGCAAGCGAATTATTGAAATAAAATTTAAAAAAAAAAAACATATGTTAGTCCCGAAATGACCTAGTTGTGTCGAGTGGACGTTAAACCCCATTTCTCTCTCTCTCTCTCTCTCAATAATGACATCAAGAACAACATTCTCTGAAATAACAAAATTAGATTCCGTACTAAACTATAATGATGCAATTAAATGTTACACAATTTCGATCATGTCGCAGTAAACCCAATGAATAACTTCTATTTTGTGGAAATGAGCTGTATGAAGTTCAGGAACAAACAAGTCATCCTTCCGGAAAATGAAGAACTGGGGAAAAATCATATATTTTAATAAAATGCTTCACCTAAATAAACAATTAAGAATACAAGAATTCATATCAGCTGATAAACAACGCTATAAAGTGAAATGTACCACAAAGCCTTCTAGAACAAAATTAACTCCTCAATATTTTCAACTAAGGAACAAAGAATAAATTCCGCCAAATATACCAATCAAATCCTAGTTTCTACAAAACAAAGACTAAAACTTCAACAGTACAACTAGAATAGAAATATATAAGTTCGAAATCTCATTAATTGATAAAAAAAATACCAAACAATTAAACGGACAAACCGAAATGTAGCAAATTATACCCCGCTACGTATACACGTACACCCAATCTGATTAAAATATTTATTTGATCGTTTCGTTTTTTGTATACGTCCACTTTCAAAATGTGTGTGTGTGTCGCCCACAGGCCACAATTCTTTGGTGATCATCTTGGACCTTTGCCTACTTATTCTTTGTACCTTAAGAAACACCCCTATTTTCTTTTTGTGTGACTGTGTATCACCTACAGGCTACAATTCTTAATTGGTCGTCTTGAATTTCTTTTATATTTATTCCTTATACCCTAAGGATGACCACTATTGTTTTTGGTGCATGCCCAAACCCCCTGTTGCATAGCCACGCCCATTTCTCAGGCGGAGAATCTTCAGTTCCGACCAGCCTTGTGACGTAACGCTGCGATCGTCAAATTTATTTGTTGGCTTCGTACACGGTCAAAGAAAATTTGAAGAGACCGTCAAAGAAATTTGTCAAAGAAAATTTGCTTGTGGACGACCGGCTTAAGGAACATCCCTATTGTTTGTGGTGAATGGCCACCACAGAGCGACGCCCGTTTTCTTTTTGTGTGTCACTTACAGGCCGCAATTCTTAATCGATCGTCTTGAAAACTTTTCATACTTATTCCGTGTACACTAAAGCTGCCCTCTATTATTTTTGGTACATGCCCGACGCCCAGGGACAGAGTCACACCAATTTGTGTGTGTCCTGTGTCTTGAAACTTTGGATACTTATTCCTTATACCCTACCCACGCCCATTTTTCTTTGTGTCTGTTTGTTGCCGTCTTGGAACTTGGGGTATGAAACCATTATAGCCCAAGGACGACAACTGGATGTCACCATTTTTGTGTTTATCGTTTACAGACAGAAATTCTGAATAGATCAGCCTTCTACTTGGCATATGTATTCGTTATAGCCTAACGGCGGTAACTATTCGTTTGGGTTAATGCCCCGATCCCCAAGCCAGTCCTAATTTGCGCCTTTAGCACCCACGGCCAGAAATCTGAACGGATGTTGGAACTTGTTCCTTACTTATTCCTTATTCCCCAAATACGGCAACTATTGATGTTGGTGCACGTCCCCAGGCCAGTCCCAATTTGTGCCTTTAACGCCCACGACCAGAAATCTGAACGGATGATCTTGGAACGTGTTCCTTACTTTTTTCTTATACCCTAAAGACGGCAACTATTGATGTTGATGCACCCCCCCCCCCCACACCAGTCCTTCGGCTGTGCCACACCCACTTTTTGTTGATATTTTGTCTGTAAATGATATACATATTGCAATTATTTACAGATTTGGATCCAAATCGGAATGATCCCTACAGGGTTGTACCTATATATATTGGTGCATGTCCAACCCCCAGGGAAAAAGCCACGCCTATTTTTGGTGTTTTTGGTCTACAGACTGGAGTTCGAAATGGACCATTTTGGTACTTGGCATATTTCTTTTTGTGTGTCACTTACAACCCGAAATTCTTAATCGATCGTCTTGAAATCTTTTCATACTTATTCCATATACAGGATATCAACTATTTATTTTGGTGCAGGTCCAGACCCCCAAGGGGGTGGTACCGCACCCACTTTGTTGTTAGTTTTTATCTGTAAATACTCTAGAGGTTGCAATAATTAACAAATTTTGTACAGCATATCTATCATTTGAATAACAGGGTGGTACCTATTTAAATTGTTCCATATCCACACCCGGGGGCAGAGTGACGCCCAATTGTGTATTTATCGTCAACAGGCTGCAATTCTGAATGAATCATCTTGGAACATTGCACATTTATTCCTTTGACCGTAGAGACAATACGATATCAAATTGATTTTCCCCCAGCTATTTCAAGTTTGTCATATTCTACTATTTTGATAGTGTGTCGGTGTGATAATGTTAGCAAGTCGGTCATTGTAAAAAAAAAGAAACGTGTCCGAGGTGCACATAATTCTGTGAGTGTGTTGTGGATGCTGGTGACGATAATAAATATTTATCCCAACAGCTGTGCGGAAATACCAAACGCTAATGATAACGGTATTGCGAATAGCACAGAAGAGTCTGTTAGAGAACACAAAGAGAGAGAATTTGGGTTTAAAGTCCACTCGATACAAACTATTTGGGGTCTAACATATTGCTCAATTTTATTTCAATAATTCGCTTGTGCGTAGGGGTCTTTAGCAGTGGGAGAAAACCGGAAGACCCAGGGAAAACCCACGAGGTTTACAGCTACCTGCAGTAAATATAATGTAGGATCTAATTGGAACGGTATGTGGGCGTGGGTGTATATTTTAGTGGAAAAAATCACGTTTCAATGCGATTTACAAAACTATGGGCATATTCTGGTCTCCATTACTTCATAACCATATTGATCAACCAATGTCAAACATATCTCCTGGCTCATCAGACTAGGTGCTCCGCCCATAATTTCTGGGTAAACACCCGCTATTCAACCCTTGCAGGTCCATGGGACCCCATAACCGATATGAATATTAGCGCGTGTGTGTTCACACCTGATCTTGTGCGTCATACAGCATCAGCAGTCAACACACACCTGAAATACTGTTATCAATACTGTAAATTGATTTCCAAAATTCTGTATGTTCCCTTGTCCATTATGTTTTCTGCATTTTGGTTTAAATCAAACTTTAACCAATGCCATATTTTTCGCCGGGGATAAGGGCATTGGGTGTTTTCGCCAATATTTAATTTTATGTCAACTTTTATCAAAACTTTCATCTGGCCCTGAATGGAGTTATTGCAAACATTTTGCTTGGAAATCACTAGATTTGTGCCCCTGGTGATATAAACTTCCACAAATGTGTAGTTTGTTTAGAAGGGAGCACCTTGTAGCAAGCTCGAAGTTTTGGCTGCAGGCCTATTGTAGTGATGTGCTACTAATTGAGGATACAATGTATTAGGTTTGTATATTATAATATTTGGTAGTACATGTATTTGGTAGTATTTGTTAAGTCTTTGTTAGTATTGGGTTATTATTTGCTTGTTTTAGGTGATATAGGGAGGTAAATGGAGCAGTCAGACATCGCAATTGAAGTACATTTCCCGCGATATAACTCACTATTTTTTAAAAACAATCAAGTAGTATGCCCATTTTGCATCATTATGTTGTAGTATTGGTGATATTGGATAGTATTGCGTGGTATTGGGTAGTATTGTGTAGTATTGGGTAAATCGTTCCGCCTTTTCATAAGTGTCATTCAATGCCGTCTAAATACGGACTAAACATAAATTATCATTCAATGCCGTCATTCAATGCCGTCTAAATACGGACTAAACATAAATTATCCGACCATTTAATTTGGCCTCAAAAATATCAACAGCAATGATGTTTATCCTTATTATTCTCTCCCCACCCTCACCCCTACATATAGATAGCATAAATCACCCAAAATTATTACAATTATCTCGCGCCAAACGAAGTAAGGGAGAGATACTGACACGGGCACAGGCAGGCTCAGTCCATCCCGATTTCGCATCCGAAATTTAGAAAAAACAAATTGACATTACAAATACCGTAATGATCCAATATATCGTTTGACTGTACATTAAATCGAAAGTAGCAAATAATGATTACCTTTGAAATAAGAAACTTTTTATCGAATGTTATTATCCCGCGCCGAAGGTAGTAAGGCAGAGATATTGAAACAAAATAAATGGTTGCTATTCTAACGGTATAATGAATAAATTTCCAGCAAATTGCCTTTAAATTATGTAGTTTTTAACTATTGTAGTGAGAACTGCCAACTCGTTATCTAATCTTCCATAATTTATCTTTAAGTTCGGATATCCGCGATTATCAAAAGGAAAGAAGATCTTAGTGTGTAGTGGTGATATATTCACACGTTGTCGGTAAAAATGTGATTTTTTGTTCAGAAAATTAGGGCAATTACGATCTGATTTGCGCGAAATCAAATCAAAATTATGATCTCTAGAGGGTCCACAACCTTGATTAACCATTTTCTCCGATTTTGGCCCGATTTTCGAACGTTTGTTTTAAATCGGATAATAATTGTGACCTCAATAGGGTACACAAGCTTAAAACGCGATTTTTCGTACAATCAGGGGCCATAATTCAGGAAGTTGAGGTCCGATATGCGCGAATATCGACAAGAACAGTGATCTATGGGTTGTTAACATACATTTCAAGTTTCATCAAAATCAGATGAACATTGTGACCTCCAGAGTGTCCACAACCCTGATACACAATATTTTGACACTATTTGCGAACGAGGGGCGGCCATTTTGTCCGGCAGTTTTTATCCGCTTTTCACGAAATTCAAACACAACCGTCATTAAGGTGTAAGGGTGACATAATAAAACGGTTTTGTAAACCGGATAAAAATTTCGATCTATATTGCAAGTTTCGCTGAAATCGGAAAGTAATTTTGACTAGTAGAGTGTCCACAATCAATTGTGGACGGCCGTCTGGGCGGACAGGGACAAAGACACTATACGTTAACATGAAAATGTGGGCGTATAAAAATGACATGAATGTCATTAGGTTGAGAGCTTCTACGAACTACAACAAAAATCAGCGGTCTCTTGAAATCGTTAAAAAAAAACGAAGAGATAGGCTACTCACACAAGAAATAATTTTTACCAGGCTTCCATCCACTTCTTTTTACTTTCACTTCCCACAATCGACGCCTTTCTGTGTTTTTTGGGGAACCCGTGCATATGAATCCCTCGCCCATCTCTTGTGTGCCATTTTACGGTCACAGACTATTTATGTCATCTGCTACAAAAGCAGGCAATTCTTTTTAGGAGGGTAACTTAATGGCACCCACATGTCACGTGACTGCCACTAGCCAATCAGAATTGGGACACGAGTTGGCCAGAGTCTGTATATAAGGCTCTGGTTAAACCCTATTTCCTTTCATTTCATTGATCATACACATGAACCTACTGATATAACAGTATCTTTCTAAAAATATAACATCACCATTATGTAGATAATTAACATAATAATATAGAAAACAATATACTGTTTGTTATAAAACTATTGGTTATTTTTCAGGATCAATTATTGATGAGACACGGGTTGAGTGGATCAAGTTATCTGAGAATTGGAGACGGATGGAACAGATCTTGGATTATCTTGTAACTTGGCATTCGGACCAACTAATATCACTCATACAATTACTGGAAGATAACGGTGTTATAGATAATGATGAGAGTAAGACGATTGCCTTGTATATAGATATAGGCCATATCGAGAGGGCGGCATGGACATTATCAGACATATTAACACCCACGTCTGGTCCCCATTCATATCAATACTTTATACCATGTCTAATTGAGTTGGATTTATCACATGTAGTAAACATGTTCCTTGAAGGTGAGTACTGATCCTTGTGTTCATCTATTTATAATGTAGTATAAATGTTGAGTATTGACCCTAGTGTATGTTTTAATATCATAAACAGGTTGAGGCATTCAGGCATTTATGTTGGTAGTACATATATAAAGATGAATACTTTATGCCATTCGACATTATTATAGATTTCTTGCTCTCAGATCGGTACTAAATATAATTTATCTGAATAATTTGTATACGTTTCCCACGTTATTATCAAACATTGAGTGGGGCAACTGGAAATGTTAATTGGGTTTTTTGAATGCATTCACATAGTAGAATTTATATGTAATGTTCTATGGAAACAACCTTATAATTCACTTAAAGTAATGTATAAAGAAACTTTTATTATTGCTAGAAATATTTAACTGAGAAATAAATTGTTATCAATGGGAGCTGAATGAACCCAATTGCTTATTGCTCTGTTTTGAAGTATTCTGGCAACGCTATGCCAGCCATTCGAATCAAATTCTGAAAACTGTCGGGATGCATCTGTTTAAGTGACACACCCCACTGCCAACAGGACGTTGAGCAACGGTGGTTCGGTGAGAAAGACGTTGGCTCGCGATATATTCTGAATTCTTTCAAATTATGTTTTTAGCTTTAGGATAAACCCTGTTGATACTCAGCACTATGCGACCTTCAGTCCCGGATCCCCCCCCCCTTCGTCTTGCCCTTCTCCAACAGCCTTGTTTACACAAAGAGACTTCGGTTACTTTACTAACTACAAAAAACTCTCAAATTTACTTTGAAGGGTATGGGTCATGAGAAGTTTAACCCTATCGATATTCAGTGTTCGGTTATCTTCCTTTCACTACCCACGCCACCTTATCAGCGTGTTCAGAGCTACAGTTTTAACAGATGCTTTTTTTCAAGTTTATGTTTGTGAATTAGGATTGTGATAAGATTACCACTAATGAAGCGACCGACAGGGCGATTTATCCAGTACTACCCAATACCACCCCATACGAGAGAATGAGAGATAGATATTTGAAATGATTAAGCCCATTGTAACTTTTTCTCTCAAAATATTGATTACAAATCTGTTTTCAAACATATATTTTTAAGATCAGGAAAGTACTACCGAAACGATGATTGACCCTGAGAATGAAATACAAGCATTGATGTTACAAATAAATGAGCTGCAGATATTACCTATAGATGCCGATCAAGATAAAGACAGGGTGGAACAAGAAGACGGTATGTTAGAAAGACACACATTTGTCATTTATTGATCATTGTGGATATACATTTAAATATAGTTTCCATTTAATGATATGTTCATGTTTATATGTTTGTTTATACTACCACGTTATATCGTCACCGTCTGTCAACAATGTTATAATAACATTATGTGCCCTGACATTATTATATTTTATACGCCTACATGATGTTGTGACCTATGTACGTCAGGAATATGTCTTTTCCGACATACCCCCTCCCCATGTCCGAAAACCTTATCAACACGATAGAGGCTACTGTTTTTAGGAATCGCGGGACCCCTACCGCTACGAAAAAATTAACCGACCTGCAATACAAGAAGAATTGATCTGGTGAAATCATCAGATTGTCGAGTTGTTACAGTGGAACTTTCAAGTGGAATTTAAGGTTTTTTTTCTCTTTTGGCATGAACCACGGGGCCATTGACCCATGCATATCCATGATACGATATACATGCTGCAGATTTAAGCAGTTTTGTCTTCAAATTTGGTTTGAAGAGTTTGGGTCATGAGCGATGTCCGATAATTACTTCCAGATTATGGCACTTCATTATTAAACAAAATGTTTTGGACGCTATAAAGTGCTTATCCGATTGACTTTACTTTTATACACAATATTTAAGACAAGGGGCCGGTTGCTCAAAACTAAGTTATTTTAACGATCTGTTTGTTAACGGCCCGTTAAATTTCTGTTGCAGGAAAGTCAATTTCATTACCCGCTAGCTAACGGATTGATTAAAGTTAATCCAAGAGAAAACTGTTTGTTAATTGGCTGAATTTTAATTTTTTAAATTCTATGTACATGTATAACAACTTCATATAAGTTAGTATTAACAAGAAACTAACCACAGTGGGACAACTGTGTAGTCTGTTAACAAAACTTGATTAAAGACAAAAAGATAACTGTAGAATTTACTACAGACAACACTATAGAATACCCTAATTTTTCCTTTAGAAATTTTAGCTTAAATCTGGGATTTGCACTACAGAATATTTGGGGCCATTATTTCCTATAGGGCAACCCAATTTGTTTAGAATACTGTAGAATTTCATACTATAGAAAACGGAATAGCCCCCACCGCCCAACCCTCTAGAATGTCCCATAGAAAATTATACTGGTAATCTATGACTATTTGCTGAGGGGATACTTCGACTGACACTCCACTAATGCCATCGGTAAACAGATAACGGCGCCCAACACCTCCGTTAAATAAAAAGGCAAGTTAATCACATGCTAAAGTTAATGGGGCTTCCAACAACAATCTTTCTCTCTGTTAAAGTTAACGAGCCATTATCTCCATGTTAACGGATCGTTAAAAGTTACCGAAGCTTTGAGCAACCGACCCCTGACGAAGAGCATGTTAATTTTAGCTATTTCCGATAATTGCTGTTAGAGTTTTGACCCTTATCAATTTAAAAGATCTCGTGAACACTCTAGAGGCTAAATTTGTTACCCCATTGATTTCAATAACAGTGTTTAAGTTCATAAGACGATATTCACTGCCCAAGATATGAACCTTGATAACTTTGGTAAATCTCGTGGGCGCTCAAGCGACCGAAGTAATCATTGGATTGACTTTACATTTTAGGTCATGGGGCTTTTGTGACACGTGGAGAGCGGACCTCCAAACCGCACTCGGCAATCCTCGACAGATTCTAGTCTCGGCTGTATGACGAATTCCGACATATTGTAACTACTTTAAAGGTCCCAGATGAAACATGACTGCGCGGATGGTGTCTTGGAACTACTTTAAAAATCGGCCGATGTGCTGATTTCGATTAAGTAGTAGTGTTTGGTGTCAATATATATGTTTTCGGGGTCACCGATTCCATTTCTGACATTTACAACCTTGTTCATATATTTTTGGCGGGAAAATAGGACGATGTGCTGATATTGATTAGTCGTCTTTGGTGTCAATATATATGTTTTCAAGGGCACAGATTCCATTTCTGTCAGTAACAACTTTGTAAAATGATTATAAGTGTTCGGCAGGAAAATGGAACGATGTGCGGGTAATGGTTAAGTAGTCGTCTATGGTACTAGGATATATTTTTTCGGTGTGGGGGGGCAGATTCCATTTCTGCCGTTTACAACTGTGTAAAGTGATCACATACTTAGCATATTTCTAATATGGCTTTCATGCAACCTTGTAAAATGGTCACATGTCCATATCCTTAGCATATTACCAAGATGGTGGGCATTTTTGGCAGGAAAATGGGACGATGTGCAGATGTTGATGAAGTAGTAGTTAATGTATGTTTACGGTGCGGAGTTTCAGTTTTTGAAATTTACAACCTTGTAAAATGATCACATGTACGTACACATATTTAGCATATTCAATTTATTGCTGCCACTTCTTGTGTCGAGAAAATCGGACGATGGGTTGATTTCGATTAAGTAGTTGTCTTTGGTGTCAATATACTGAGCGCCATAGAAAACGCATCACTTAGTTTTTCGTATAACAAAATGATCCTGTAAACATATCTTATTCATTTTGCTTCTTATTGTGAACAATACTCAAATGGGAACACATCAATAACAACATATTTGTACACTTATGTATATTTAATCTGTAATCAACGGTACAAAGTCAGAGGGGTCAAAACCAAAAGTACGACACAGATGGTAAATTCCATGCGACTTAGCTTGCACAGCATGTACGCAGCATGTACGCTGTGCAGCGAGGTGAATTATCCCGGAGAGGCGCCGATAATAACATGATTGGTGGGGCGCTGTATAATGTTGGACTGCACAGAGTGCATAATGGCGAATCAGATTTGCGGGGTGCCTCATCCCAGAGGACGACCCATAATGCCGAGATCATGGGCGCCCATAATATAATACCAGTGAGATTGGTTAGGCGCCCACGAATGGATTGGGCGAACATAACGGCGGGATAATCTTCAAAATTCAAACGGCATGATTTGTGGGGTGCCTCATTCCGGAATGGCGCCCATAATCTAATGCTAGTGAGATCGGTTAGGCGCCCACAAATGAATTCGGCGCCAAAAACGGCGTGATTTGTGCGGTGCCTCATCCACGCAGTTGTAAACGTCAGAAATCGAATCTGCGCCTGCTAAGTATATGATCACTTTACACAGTTGTAAACGGCAGAAATGGAATTTGCGCCCCGAAAAAATATATCCTGGTACCAAAGACGACTACTTAATCATTAGCAGTGCATCGTTCCATTTCCCTGCCAATACCCTGATTGCTAGAAGTACTGATTGCTAGAAAACCATTTGTTACATTTCAGGAGCAGCTGTTGATAACAAACAGACCGAACATAATAAGTCAGTCGAGGATCGGGTAAAAATTGAACAGATCATATATTATCTAGTAACTCGTCAGCCAGACAAACTAAAACCGCTGGTGCAATTACTGGGAGATAGAGGCGTTATAGCTGCTGCTAGCAGCCAGTGGATTACCATGTGTATAGATAGAGATAATATCAAGGGGTCGGCATGGGAATTATCAAAGATATTAACATCAAGAACCTGCCACAATTCACATCAACAGTTTATGAAATGTCTACGAAGGCTGGGCTTATCATATTTAATAGACTAGTTAGAGAAAGGTGGGTGGGTATTGTTATATTTCTTCTGTCTGGTCCTCATTAGCCCGGTTGGTACAGACAAGTAGAAATTTAATCCACATTTTATTCATTTCATTTCATTTTATTTAGTTCATATGTTGATGACTTTCAGATGTGTTACAGAAGCATGCAGACAACCGAACGACAGTTGCAGCTTTTCTTGAATTATATTCGATGCTGGGCAACTGACAATGGGTTTCGATTTTGTATGCACTTCTGTCAAAGAAGAGGTTTAGATCCTTATCCGGAACTTTCACCGGATGATAATCCCATTCCAGTTGTAGATGAGACGACATTCTTGGGTTTGATATTTGATAAGAAATTATCATTCATCTCTCATATGAAAGCCTTATGAAAACGAGAGTATGACTGGGGAGCAGACCGTAAGGTCTTATCCAGATTATTTCGGGCATTGATAAGATAAAAACTCGATTATGGGTGCTTTATGTATGGGTCCACCTGCGAGTCTTTGATCAAAGTGCTTGACACCATACACACCCAAGGACTTAGAATCAGTTTAGGAGCATTCCGTACATCCCCAGTGCACAGTTTGTACGTCGGGGAGCAACGGCCCTAATTGCACGACAGGCCTGATACACTGGCACTGCAGGATGCTACAAAAATGGCACCCCTGTCTCATCATATTGCATATATTCCGGTTCTTTGATCAAGTGTCTTAATCGCGTGACTATCATAGTTTGGGTCTGCGTTTCAGAGCCTTTATGCAGTTGGGTAGAAGCTAAACTTACCGGGGCATAGGTCACCAGCCCAGTTGTACAATGTGGTAGAAATCATTATAAGATTTCCCCAATATGACAACTTTATAGATTTATCTATGTTTGTGTTGGTCAAGTTTAAAGAGACTTTTTCTAAAATCGCCACGTCCCCGGACTCCACCTAACTCAGGGGACACCACTTTAAATACGTTTAATAATCCCTTAATTATGTACCCCCTTTCCCGACAAGTGTGGTGCCCGCCCGAGAGGATAATATTAGTATAAGATGATTTTAAATTGTTCGGTTAATTAATTATAAGAATAAAAAATATTTAACACTAGATGATAGATTTCATTTTTATACGTCCACATGAAATATTGTCGTCGCCCCTGTCCGTCGATCTGAACGTCCGTCCGTCCGTCCACAATTTGTTTGTTGACTCTCTACAGGTCACAATTCTTATCTGATTTTGACGAAACTTGAAATATAGGTTTATCCCCATAAGATCTCGACTGCTTTCGATATTGGCATGTATCGGATCTAAACTTCATGGATTATGGCCCTTGATTGTACGAAAAATCACGTTTTTAGCTTGTGGACCCTATAGAGGTCACAATTTTGAACCGATATTGATGAAACTTGACATGCATGTTTATGACCCAAAGATCTTGGTTCCTTTCGATATTTGCGCTATCGGAACGTAATTTCCTGAATTATGGCCCCTGATTGTCCGAAAAATCACCCTTTTTAACTTGTGGTCCCTCTGGAGGTCATAATTATTATCCGATTTACAAAGCCTTTTGATTATATCACCGTTACACCCCAAGGAAGGTTGAGTTCGAATTTCGGGAAAATCGGACCAAAATTGTCATACAAAATGGCCGCCGTTTGTACGCGAATACTGTTAAAAAATGGTATATCAAGGTTGTGGACCCTGTAGAGGTCACAATTTTAATTCGATTTTGATGAAACTTGACATTCATGGTTATAACCCAAAGATCTTGGTTCCTTTCGATATTTGCGCATATCGGATAGTAACTTCCTGAATTATGGTCCCTGATTATACGCAAAATCGCCTTTTTTTAGCTTGTGGTCCCTCTGGAGGTCACAATTATTATCCGATTTAAAAAAACCGTTTGACTCTATCACCATTACACCCTACGGAACATGGAGTTCGAATTTCGAGAAAATCGGACCATAGTGTAAAAATATGGTATATCATGGTTGTGGACTCTGTACAGGTCACAATTCCTATCCGATTTTGACGAAAAGTCACATTTCTAGATTGTGTACCGTCACACCATAATCATTGTCGGCTTCGAATTTCATGAATATCAGAGTGGAACTGACCAACAAAATGGCTGCCCCCAATACAGTATGAAATACAGGACATAATGATGTAGGAAAAATCACTTTCGGTATTGCTTGTTCTCTATCCATCTCTCGAAAATGTGGGCGTATCTTGCCTGGCAGTGCCAGCCTGTCTTTTAGGTTAAAGCAGCTATTGTAAGTCAGCTTCATTAAAATACTTGTTTATTAAAGTACTTGTTTATTAAAGATACATTATGGGAGATTTTTTTATAAGGAATTAGCTATTTTTGCTATAACAGTTCAAAAATAGATGATGAAAGAAGAATATATTGAAAATGTCTGTCAAATTACTTTATTCAGAACATAGTTATCACCACTGTTATTTTTGACTAGAAATGGTTTGATTGACAGGCGTTAACTCCACCTACATAATCTCGATTATCAAGTAATGCTTTCAATGACTGTGGTAGGCCTACATTTAGCCTATTTGGTTTGAGACGGGGCTGCAATTCAACTCGTCGTACATTTATTTTCTACTACAAATTAGAATTAAGGCTTTTAATATATAGATAAGAAGAGAAAGACGGCAATATTTTAGGAATTTTAGAAGACATGCAAGGAATATTAAAATACCGGTAACCAAATAAAACAAACCAAAACACCCGCACACACAAATTGTTGATATTGTAACAATAAATGGATTTATTTTGTATGAAACGTTTAGAAACAGCACTGAAAATGATCGAAATGAACGTGCGAATGCACCCGATTGGTGGAATATCGTATACCCCTACATGATATACGAGTGATCCAATTTACATAGGCGCAGTGGTAAGTTTATGTTCTGAGAAATTGACTAGTGTCCAAAAATGTAAAATATACAAGAGAATAGATGATTTTATCGAACTTACTGTCGTTAAGGTTTGACGAAGAAAGTAATGGGGTGAAAATTCCAGGTAGGTATGTTTTAACCATTTTAATGTAAAATTGAAGAAATAGCCGGCAATTTTCGAGTAATAATGTCGCCTGGAACAGACAGCAAGTTAGCTGTACACGGCAGTCAGTCAACTTTGGGTGACAGTTCAAATTATATTTGGTGTGAAAAATAATATTTTCCTAAGTTCGGCGACAATCGCGCCATGACTTTATTTCAACTTTGTTTGTGCATAACTTTTTTTAAATGATATTTGTGTGCGTGTTTGAAAGATTTATAAAACGTGATTTATTTTTAAAATATACATAGCAATGTAGTGAATGGTCCGTTCCCGAGCTGAAGAATAAAGACCGCATGTTTTACGATATTGTTTAGATAGACGATATTGTCGATTTTATAAAGTTTTTAATAATTTGAAACTAATCTACCAAATACCCTTTGTCCCAATACCTTGATTTGAAATGCAATTTACATTTGTCTTAATACGAGCCTTTTGAAAAATCAAAGTGCCACGTTCCTTATTGGATAACGCCCATGTTACTCAATGAAATTCAGTGGGGGGTTTATGCCCAAGATCGATGCTTGCCTTTCGAGAGTTTAATGCGGCTTTCTTTTGTTTACGTTAAGTTAGTTCTCATTAAAATGTAAAATAATAATTTAAGATACTAAAATTGAATTTCAAATAGGCCTATAACGTTTTCCTATAAACAGATTTCAATGGTATGTACTTTTGGTATATTTTACTTTTGGAATAGTACTCTATAAAGTTCACCGGGACACATCTGTCAAAGAGGAACTATTGTACCAATAATCAACTAATTTGAACAAAACGATCTAGTTGGAGGGGGGGCAGATTGGCAGACGTAGACCAATATATATTCGACACGTGTTTAACAATAACGCTAGACGGACGCATGATGGTATGTTAATAAATGTAACAATCAACAAAGGAATAACAAACTAAAATGTCTGTTTATTTATTGTGCTCTGGTTAATAATCCTTCCATATGTGACTCCATCTGAATTCATGCTGAGTCTGAAATTAAAACGTTATACGTTACTTTACATGGTGTTATGACTTTCAAATACAGCCAGTTCACTTATTATACCAATTAATGATTTATAAAATACAGCCAGTTCACTTCGTTATAGTGAATGTTAGTATACCAATTACTGCAATATAAAATACAGCCAGCTCACTTCGTTATAGTGAATGTTATTATACCATTTACTGATATATAAAATACAGCCGGTTCACTTCGTTATAGTGAATGCTATTATACCAATTACTGATATATAAAATACAGCCAGTTCATTTCGTTATAGTGAATGTTATTATACCATTTACTGATATATACACTACATAATTATTTTATAAAACGCTCTGGTAGAAAGACGTGGCAAGAAGAAAATACAAAATACATTCACGGACATTGTAAGTAGTAGATAATGATGGGCTTTACATAACCCTGTCATAAATGTTCTGGGGAGGTACGGCAGTGGATTTTATATGTAACCCTGTATAAAATGTTCTGGGAGGTATGGCAGTTCTGGGGGAAACAATGATGGACGTGTGGCAGTTGGGACTTTATATGTAACCTTGTATAAAATGTTCTGAGGGAGATAACCCCCATTATTGTCCTGATAAATCAGTTTTCTAAATTAGATAAAACAATAATATGTATATTTACTTACAGCAATACTGTGTTCCACAGAATGGAGCTGTCATTGAACAAAATTAAAAAATAATATAATATTAATCGGACTCAAATAGAACGTTATTACAACATAATTATCATAAAAACATGTTTATTGTGAGGATGTCACTGTGGCTAAGTGGGTAGGACGCCGGCTCGCTAGCCTGGATGTCGGGTGTTCGATCCCTTCATTGGCCGAGAAAGTCCACCCAGGTTGCAGGACTTAGAGCCTGACAATGACAGCTGTCTAGTCATTCGGATAAGACGAAAAACCGAGATCCCGTGTACACATTGGCATCTACGAAAAAGATCCCTTGAAGATGGAATTCGATATAAGAGTAGGCCGTAGTGCCAGACACATTTTCTCTCATAGCACACGGTATGGCACATGCCCGTCTTCATTAGCCCAGTTCGGAGCAAAACAGTCGGACGTTAAACCCCGTTTCATTTAATTTCTGATGAACATGTACATCACTTTCTGTCGGATTTAGATAATAAGGCGTTTCAAGTGGCATGGTTTCGGTTTACCGCTTGTAAGTGATAAGAAGTAGTGTCAACTGTCCAAACAGTTTTCTGAAAGTAAATTATCAAAACAATACTGATCCATTTTTCTAGTCCCCAAATGTCGTTATTCGAAGTGAAGCCTATTTTCTCGCTCGCTCTCATGGTTTGGAACCAAGACCGGAAGAGAAAACGCCGTGCTAATTAGATAGTTTTCTTCTTTTTTGGTACGTCGTCGCAATTACATCTAACGCACATGACGTTTAATCAGAGCAGTGGATTGTTGGGTTGAATTACAATATTGTATACTTACCCGAGCAGATACCGCCGATACATTTATCACCATGGCAGTCAGCGTTAGTTTTACATGGAACTGTAAATATTAATCATTATTTTATATCAACAAAGCAACATGTTGATATCAAATATATTAGACGGTCGTATCAAATAGGGTCAAATGATCTCAACAACAGTGCTACCGGCAAGACCAACTCATGTGAGATTAGACAGATGGGGTACAATGTACCTATGCTTAATTGACTTAGTGAACAGTGAGGCTGATGTCCCCTGTCGGAATCCCAAAATAAATAGATGAAACACTGGCACGTTCAAATGTCTAAATAGCGATATGGTATGGCCTAGCAGTGAGGTTAGCATGACGTTATCTAAATGAAATAAAATGGGATTTAACGTCCTACTGTTATGCTCCGACTGGGCTAATGAAGGCGGGCATACGCCATACGCAAACGATATAAGAGCAGGCCGTAGCGTCGCTGCCCGACAAAATTTCATTACGTTCTATGAGGGCAATTTTTGAGCTCCTGTATTCATTTGGTACATATCGTGTTGTCACCTATCTATAACATATTAAGAACTGGTATATTTACTGTTGCACGTGTTTGTTGCTGTGTCACAAGTACCACGTAAACATGAATGATAATCACACGATTCTGAAATAGAAAACATATAACGATATGAAATCTATAGAAACTAATGTACACCCCACAAAGCAGTAGTTCATGTAAGACTGTATAAGTTCTAACGATTTTTAGAACACATTTCAACCTATTGAATCATTACGCTACTTGTAATAACCGGATAATTAATCTGCTTGGAATGTGATAAGATGGGCGTAAGTTACATGGCCGTAACTTTTAAGTAATCTTTATAAATTTGACCAGTCTGTTAATGCTAATATCCTTAATATTATGCTTGCCAGTGTCAACTGTCCTCAAGTCGTCACACAATCGTAACCATAGATAGGGTGCCCCACTCCAAATGAATATCTCCAAATATCTAGACAATTACACCACAATACTAATATATTTACCAGGCTTTAAATCTGTTTCACACATTTATAGTCACTAAATAAACGACCATGTTGTACTTAATAAGCTATGACCATTTAACCATACACAAATAATACTGAAAAATGGTTTCGAGTGGCGTCCATAACATCCAGACACTTTTGAGTAAAAGATAGGTTACGTGCCCTTGTTTTGAAATTAGTCTCGCTTAACCAGTCTACCGATCATTCTACGTCTAATTGACAGGTCGGGATAATCAACACACACATTAGACACCTCAACAATATTTTTAAGATGCTTGTAAAAGTAAAATGAAACTACTGCTAGTATCATATTCTAGCTTTACGGATGTGAGTCAGAGATATTATTTGTACTAAACCAAAATATGCAGCTTCTAATGGTACAGTTAATTATAAGGCAATTTAAAAAATAAAACAAGCGTAATTTCTAAAGATGCCGTAATAACCGAAAAGTTAAATATTATTGCTATTCAGAATCGTCAACAATAGATTTTTTACGACTGTAGTAGTTAATACACTCGGCTAATCTCGACAGATTCCGTAAACTACATCTAGTCTCGGATGTATGACAGTAAGTGATATGTACCTACGCCCATACATTTGCGATGCGGCTACCGGTTTACTTTAACAGGAAAACTTGACGCTATTACACAAATTGGGAACCTATTCGGCTAGCGACCTATTCGACCGATCGAGCTGCAACCTGTTCGTTGGAAACCCATTTAGAGTAAAGACAACAGTCTCTATTTATCAACCAATAAAATCCAACGTTATGTCTATCAAATGAAAGTAGAGTATATTATTTTTTATCCATTCCTTCAGCTCAGAATAGAAGTGTAATTTCGTCATTATCTTACAGCTGGATCGGTCGAATAGGTCGCTAGCCAAATAGGTCGCCAACTTGTGTTTGGAATGGGCGCAGCCATGTTTCATCCGGGACCTTTAAAGTAGTTCCAATATGGCGGAATTCATCATACAGCCGAGTTTATAGATTGTCCGAAATCTTCCGAGGTTTGCCGAGTGGTAGTTTATAGTGTTTTGAACATTCCCGCACGCTGTTGCTATTTATAGCCTCAACGAGTGTGCGAGACTGCCAGAAATCAGTAGTTAGTCATTCAACTAAATCGTGCACAATCAACGTGGCAAGAACAACTTTTCAGTAGGCACGTGGGGCACCCTACCATAGAAAATTACCATTCGCTGGTTACCACGTCGAGACCTAACAGGTCCCTAAATTGACCGTAAGTGAGTTTGATTCATACTCCGCGCAGCGTTTCGTTTGATTAGAGGCAATCCCACAACACACTGCTATCATGAGTGGATATTGTTGTTTTAAATTTTGATTGGTCAGTAGTCCGTCTACCAACCAATCACTAGCTGCCCTACAAAAGCTTTACATTTAAAACGAGTGTCAATATTGGACCAAATATGTTTACATAACGTTACGTCATGGCTCACGATTATATTATGCCTAATTAACCCATGCATAGCAAAATGGACCAAATATGTTTACATAACGTTACGTCGCGGCTCACGATTATATTATGCCTAATTAACCCATGCATAGCAGAATACTGCAGTGTAACTAATTGCGTGACAAACGAGGCTATCAAGTCCAATGAAATGTAAACAATACTGTTTGAAAACGAACATACTTTCACCGTTTTTAATACCTTAAATCACTGTCCAAAGTTTTAGGGAAGACCCAGATTAAACGAAGGACTGTCATGTGGCTGTACTTAAGTGATAGCTTTCATTGAACGGAAAGAATAGACACATTCCCGCATAAGTTCAAGACACAGACGCTATTCCAGCAATGGCCAGAGAGAGATTTCTCGAGCCATTGCTTCAGGAATATGGTTTGATTAGGCTAACAATCTATCAGCAATTTATGGGTGTATATATATTTCTGTATAAATAGGGAGGGGGGGTGATACACATTTGATAAACTGAAGTTTATATACTTGGTGCTTAGGTTTCAATTTTATTATATCAGTAAGGTACGTAAAAGTTAATATTCAAACACAATGGTATTGGACTATGAGAATGTCTAGACTAGATTTCCTCGTTCCTTTTAGACATGAAATGAACGGGCAAGGGACCTTCTACGTACAACGCTAATGTGACACTAACGGTATTTTTCAAATGTGTCGGTAATGAATTAACGCTGACTTCCACGTAGTGTATAAAACGTAAATGATCAAATAACTCTAGGACACTGTGTTTATGATAGATAGTACGTTATGGGTTATTTTAATATCGACAGTATGGGTTATTTTAATATCGACAGTATGAGCTTAACAAACCCAGCACAAAGACCCAACGGCTGAAACATTACAACTTACTGACCTCTACAGACGTCACCAACACACTTGTTATCAGAAGGACAATGTCCAGAAACACACGACGCACCTGTAGTAATAACAAAACAATCCCATTATAACATTCGGATTAATAATACCCTATCCTAACAGAGTTTTAATTTTCAACTTTAGTACAACATCACTGCCCTGGGATAATTACGTGATCAGAAACCATGTTCATTATCATAACAAAGGTAGCAATTCTCTAACAAATTATTGTAAATTTATATTCACAAATCTGTATCCAATGCTGGGTCTTTGTGAGAATGTGTAGATTCAACCTAAATGTTTACTATGTGTCATCTTCTGTCAAATTTTGGTGCGATCTGAATAACACGGCAATACCAAGGTATCCTAAACAAACCTACTTAAGAGGTATATTTAACATGTCAATCGAAAGTGTTGTTACAGTACTAGACGAAGTTGGTGGCACAACTTAGGTAACTAATGTCAGATTAATAATATTTTCTCTTGAATTCGCCTTCACCTTCCAAAACGAAAGTATTGGGAATGTTCATCTTTTCATGGTGTCTTTCTGAAAGACGTCAACCTACAAAAACGGTCGAATAAACTGACATCGAGAGAAAGTTTGAAAGACTACAGTTATTTTAAGATATGTCAAGAGGCATATTTAAGAATAATGTAATTTGGTACTGAAATGTTCATTTCTCATTATGCATGTTTAAACTAATATAGCGAGACCAGCTAGCTCTTTATCTAAATCTTACATACTGTGTCTTTAACATATTATTGTAAACAAACATGCAGATCTAGCATACCTTGTTCAGTCAAAATACAATCAGCGGCTGTACATAATGTAGTATCATTGTGCATTATAGCTGAAAAAAGGTAAACATAGTTTGTCAGTCAACAGAATATTCAGTTTAGAACAATTGTCACACTGTGTAGGCAACTATTTTGATTACTATTTTCACCATGATGCCTACATTGTTAACACAATTTATGGAGGATGCAGCTGGCCTATAATTCATTTTCGACATTATACATCACTGATGTTGTCTCGAGCCTTGGCACGCGTATGAAAGACTAAACAGTGCAAATCTTGCAAAACATTTCTCTAAAAACATTTCTTCAATACAATTTCTCCAAAAACATTTCTCAAAATTCATCGAACCGAAACATTATGACCACATGAGCGGAAGTTAACCTGGCATACAATAAGTAACCATACAAGGGAGAATCGAGGAAACTATACAATAACAAAAATCGCTCGATGACAGAATTCGCGTGCGCGCTATGTATCTCTCTATATAATTATATATAATAAACACACTTTTCTAGCTGTATATGAACAGATATCGAGAATTTCTTATTAAGATCGTTTTTTTCATAATGTCTATGTATTATGCCGTCGCCCCTGTCTCTGTGTGTGTGTGTGTGTGTGTGTGTGTCTGTGGGTCGCCCACAGGGCGCAATTCTTTATGGATTTTCCTCAAACTTTGTATACCCTAAGGAAGATCCCAATTGTTTTGGGTGCATGCACGACCCCCAGGGGCAGAGCCACGCCCATTTCTAGTATTTGTTTGTTTGTCTTTTACATGCCACATTTCTTAACTTATAATCTTGAAACCTTGCATACATATTCTTTGTACCCAAAAAAACGTCCCTGTCGTTTGGGGTGCATGCCCCACCCCCAAGGGCAGAGCAACGCCCATTTTCTTTTCGTGTGTCTTTGTGTCGCCTACAGGGCGCAATTCTTACTGGATTTTCTTCAAGCTTTGTATATTTACTCTTTACACACTAAGGATGATTCCTATAGTTTGGGGTGTATGCCCAACCCCCAGGGGCAGAGCCACGCCCATTTTCTTTTTGTTTACCTGTGTGTCGCCTACAGGGGGGAAATTCTTACTGGATTTTCTTAAAACTTTGTATGCTTACAATTACACCCTAAGGATGATCCATATTTTGTTTTTTGGTGCATGCCCTACCCCAGGGGCAGAGCCACGCCCATTCCTTGTATTTATTTGTTTGTCGACTACAAGCCACATTTCTTAACGTATCATCTTGAAACTTTGAAATACTTAGTCTTTGTACCCTAAGGAAAATCCCTACCATTTGGGGGTGACCACTATTATTTTTGGTGCATGCTGGACCCCCGGCGACAGAGCCACGTCCAATGTTTTTGTGTCTTGTGGTCGCCTACAGGATGCAATTCTTAACAGATCCTTTTAAAACTGTGCATACCTATTCCTTATACCCTAAGGATGACCCCTATTGTTTTTGCTGATTTCCTAACCCCTAGGGGCAGAGCCATGTCCATTTTTACTTCGTGTCTGTCTTTAAACTTGGGATATGTATTCCTTATATCCTCAGGACGACAACTGCATGTCCCGACTCCCAGAGGCAATCCACGCCCAATTTTTGTGTTTGTCGTTTACATGCCACAATTCTGAATGAATCAGCTTGATACTTGGCATATGTATTCCTTATAGCCTGAGGGCGTCCACTATTGATTTTGGTGAATGTCCCGATCCCCAGGGGCAGAGCTACGCCCACTTTTTGCCTTTAGCGCCTGAAAGCCACAATTCTGAATTGATTATCTCGATGTTGAGGCACGACCCTCAACGCTAAACAAACCAAACGCCTCGCCTTCTTGACAAAGTACCATATCAATCAAATGCCTAGCCTTCTTGACAAAGTACCATATCAATCAAAGCAGGAATGTGGACGTATATTGTGGCGTTAGTGTTATGTTTTTAGTTTAAATACCCCCCCCCCCCACACACACACACTTAATAAATGAAATGGGATTTAACGTCCTACTGTTCTGTTCCTATACTTGGCTAATCAATATGGGCATACAACATACAGCGTACAATGAGGCACTATGGGGGTCTTTAATGTCAAAATACGGGTCATACTACATTTCAGATATTACACAGAATACCAATGAAAAGAAGTTTCATTTACCTTTTCAGAAATGTAAATTATATTTTGAAACATTTAAACTTGCATTATGCAAGAGCAAAATCTGCCGATTACGAGTCTTTCTTTAGTCCTGAAATGTTATCTAAATAATCAATTAGACATTAATTAACTTATCCAGACCATTATAAAATCTCGATGCCATGTCTAGCTTTCGATGTTAGCTGGATTAGATTCCTATATGCCGCTGAACGGCCATTGAAATTAATTCAAAAAATTGGATATAATCGAGACTATGCTGTTTATATTAATGATTTTAGTAATGATGACCGAGGCTAGACAGAAATTTCACCCGCTCCGTTCTCGGCTCATAGTGGATCAATTTGACTGAAATTTTCAGCAAATTACCTTTAAACTATCTAGTTGTTAACTATTATAGTGAGAACTGACAACTCTTTATCTAATCTCCCATAATGCATCTTTGAATTTATATAGATTGAAAAGGGTATTACGGTTGGATAATTGTGTGATGACTTATTGTATGCCAGGTCGACTTCGGCTCATGTCGTCATAATGTTCCGGTTCGATGAATTTCGAGAAATGTTTTTGAAGAAAGGTTATACAAAAATGTTTTTTGAGAATTTTTTTGCAAGATTTGTATTTGGAGATTTGTATTTAGAAATATGTTTTACAGATTTGTTTTTCGTTGCATTTTTCTGATAAAATGTAAATGTAGGATAACTTTTGATTTTCTAAAATAATAAATTTTATCTTTATATTGAAATACAATTAAAATACATTTTACAGATCTGATATGACAAATGTTAATTTTAGTATACAAACGTCCAAATACGACAACAAAAAATGAAATAAGAATTTAGGATTATGAATTAAGAAATAAGGACTAAGGCCACTGAATAAAGAGCTGTTTGTTCTGCGATACATAAGAGTATAAGGGCAAACTCAGAAAATCAAAAATGATATTCTGACAATACATAGACTGTTGTAATAGGTTATATAATGACAATATACTCTACCTGTAATCTGATACTATTGACTAATGAAGCTATAGGCTTTTTAGTAATTACAATTTTTGTCATTAAATCATAATAGTGATCAGGGCCCTGTTTCACGAAATTTTAACTTAAGATAAAATCCAATTTTAGTAGATACTTCAATTTTGATTGGCTAAGCACTAAAATCAATCTAATATTATCCAATCAATTTACTAAAATTGGGATCTTATCTTAGTTAAAATTTCGTGAAATAGGCCCCTGTATTCTAAACTAATGTTTATTATAAACACAAAACCCTATAAATGGAATACAATTACTGTTTTAATTAAAGTGTCGTTTCGTTGAGGATTCTCTCAACGTTTTCAAGCAAATGATGATGAAAATAATATACAGAAGGTTTATATACAAAAACAAGTAACGGCTAACCATAATTTATAAGGAAACGATTTAAATGTATTAAGTAAATTCACCGATATAGGGATAAAATCTTATGAAACCATACAAACAAAGATATGTAACAATTACTTATGGCTGATAAACAATAGGAGAAACCACTTATGCACCGGTCAATAGGAATCTTGAACTACCCCCCCTCAAGCGTTCACCCCGGATTGTCATTTAGCTCAATATTTTAGGGTCAAGATTCACCCCGCAATGTACTTGAAGCCAAGACACATTCACTGAAGATTCACTTCCTAACGCAGGTCCAAAAATAAAAATTAGTTCAAGATTCACGGAATAGTTATCTTGAACTACCTACCACAAGCATTCACCCTTGATGGTATTTTACCTTTGAAAATTTATCGTCCTTTTTTACTAGCATTTTAAAAATATTTTTTACGAACCGATCTTTTTCACCATTTGGGCAAAGACATTTTTAGTTCAATTATTTATCTGTAGATTAAAAAAAAAATTGTGTTGATATCTGTAAAAGATCATTTGAATATGGCACTTTTAGAAACACATAAAAAAGCCACGCCTCCAAAAAACCGGGCCGTTTTCTTCGAAGCGAACATAACGTCACTGAAAGCCGTAAATTTGTGTTCAACTCGAAATACATGTATTATCAATTTAGGACAATCTCCTAATACAATAAGTTATACCACCAGAAAGCTGATCCAATTCTGCTTTTAACGATATAAAATTTACATGTGTTTATTTTAAACAGAAAGATCATTAAATGAGAAATGCGTGCAAGAGTATAGGCTGTTTTAGACACATTAAAGTCACGTGACTGAACACCACCAAAGTACTTATTTTAATATTATATTTTTATTTTAACTTTTATTTGCAAATTTGATAAAATCGGCAAAACGGTAGGCTACATCAACGGATTGAACTAACTTACATTGGGCATGGTCCTCCGTAAGGCGTAAGTTGAGACCAGATCATCTTGTCATTCATTATACTAGACATACGTGCAAGCTCAGACCGGGACAATGGAGTCTATATCAACCGGACACACAATCAATCAAACACAACCAGCAAATTTATGTACAAATAAAATAGCTTGCCGCCAAATCATACACCATTTTGTAGTTACGATTATCCAGATTACCACGAAAACATCATAAAGACAATGACGTCTACAATTATACAGATGGAATTTCCCGTATGACAGCCAACGATAACAGACGGAGGTTCGTCCGTTTTAAAAAAAAACCCACATTGTTAAAAATACAATAGTTACTGAAAAATGTGTTGGTTGAAGATTCGACGTCTATTTGTGTTCAGCAATATTTAATTTTGTTCAAGATTCACCTTTGGCAAAGTTTTTTCACACCAAAGATTCACAACTCTTTCACATTTAGCTGGCTATTTTGATGTCAAGACTCGACGCCGACATGGCGTCGAATAGCCGTCGATGCTTGAGGGGGGGTAGTTCAAGATTCCTATTGACCGGTGCATTAATGATAGGGTAATATTACCGATCAAAGGAACCTTAAGACAACATATACAAGTAACATCTAATTAGCCAATAATCATTTCGGGAAACCACTAAACTTAACATATTTTCAGGATAATTTCCATCTCATAACACACAATAATTAGGGAACCCACTTATTATAATTTTCATCGACAAGGGTCCAAAGATGAAAGGAAAACACTGTATTTAAAAAAAACAAAAAAAAGAAATTATCACACTTTAAAGAAATAAATATAAAAACACACAAAACACGAGGGAAAACTAGGGTATTAAGTCATCAATACAGTTTTTACTTGCTGTCCTATTGTTAATTAATTTTAATTTATTGTCACTAGGTTATAGGCACTAATTATTAGTATTAATTTCCTGTGATAATTGAATCATACGCGCGTGGTAGGTAGATTCCTTCATCTCTGTTTAAAGCTGGTTTGTATCTTTTTATATTTATGGCTTCCAAGATCTTCCTTTTCTTTGTGTGGTTTTGGTGGATAGCTCATTCCTTTGTCTTTTCCCATTGTATTTTGTGTTTCGGATTTTGACGAATATGGTCTGCTACGACTGAGGTCTGGTTAGAGGGTTTAGGCTGGTGTTGACTCAGTCTTACATCTAGTGGTTGCCTGCTTACTCCAATGTAGCTGCTATTGCAGGAACAGAAGACTTGATATATGCATCCTTTAGGTGACGTTGGTTTTGTTGACTTACATTTCCGATGGGCTTGGAGGATGTCTTTAATGGTGTTAGCTCCTGAGAAAGTTACTTGTATACCGGCTTCTTGCAGCAATCTTCTTATTTGGTATGATATTTTACCATTAAAGGGGATAGTGATTCTGATCGGTGGTTTTCCCTGTGCTTTACCTTCGGTGCTGTCGGTTAGTGCTTTTTTTATTACATCTTCTACCAGTTTATGTGGGTAGTCGTTGAGTGTGGCGAAGACTTCTTTGAAGTGGGTCCTCTCTGCATCTAGTTTCTCAGGTGTTGAGATTCTTTTTGCTCGTTTTACTAAGGATGCTAAAGTTGCTCTTTTTATACCAATTGGTTGGTTAGATTTGAAGTACATACTGGTCTGTGTGCGTTGGTTTTCTATATACACTGGTTTTTAGGATGCCGTTTTCTCGTTGTACTTTAACATCAAGGATTGGAAGGGTGTCATTAATTTCTGTTTCTGCTGTAAACTTAATACGACTGTTCTGTTGGTTAAGATGCTGCAATAAAGTAGTGTGCTCATCTAAACTGTTTAGGATGACAAAGGTATATCAACTCTGCGAAAATATGCTATAGGTTTTACGGTTGATATTGCCAGAGCTTTCTCCTCAAATGCGGTCATGAAAATTTCAGTAAGTACTGGTGATAACGGACCCCCATTGGCAGACCATGAATTTGTTGGTAAAAATCATCTCCCCGGGTGAAGTAGGTAGCTAGGTAGCTTGAATACATGTTTTTGGTCAGGTCTATTAAGTCATTATTGGTAAGTGTGCCGTGGAGTGGTTCAAGCAGGTTTTCTAATCTTATTTTAAGTTCTTCTAATGCTAGATCATGGGGAATATTTGTAAATAATACTTCAGCCTTATCTTAGCGATGTACACTGAAAAAAAACTTGTGTTGAAACAACACAAACTTGTGTTGTTTTCAACACAAGTTGGGTGTTACTATTTAACAACACAAACTTGTGTTGAAACAACACAAACTTGTGTTAAATGCTGAAACAACACAAGACTTGTGTTAAAATTTGTCAAACAACACAAGTTTGTGTTGAAACTTGTGTGAAAATCTACACAATACTTGTGTTGAAAGTTCCGAAACTTGTGTTGAAATTTCTGAAACTTGTGTTGAAACTTGTGTTGAAATTTCTGAAACTTGTGTTGAAATTGCTGAAACTTGTGTTGAAATTTCTGAAACTTGTGTGGTTTCATATACAAACTTGTGTATAACCATTAACAAAAACTTGTGTTGTTTTTCCCCCAATTTATATCCAATATAGCAACCTTTCCCATGCAGCATCCCTCCTTTTGCTCTGTTTAATCTGCAAAGTTTGATAAATGAGGTAACAATAATTTTTTTTTGTTAAACTATTATTTATTCATAAAATGATATTTGGAATGTTAACAGAAAAATAATATTAAAAAAATTGTGTTAAATAATGACACCCCCCCCCCCCCCAATCACAAACTATAAAATAGCTATTTAAATTTTTCTTTACCCATCAACAAGTACCAAGCATGTAAAGACAGTGTCCCAACCCCATACCCCAAAATATATAATTCAAATATATTTAAATTTAATAAGATATATACCAAGCACTAATAAGATAAATTATCCACTAATTTGAATTACTTTCAAAAAGTGAAAAGTGTTGTAAGTCGAATTACAAGTGATTAGTGAGTAATCTAGAAATAACTAGCATACACAGAAAATTAACAAAGGAAAAATGACCTATTTTACAGGAGTAATAAAATGGTGTAGAACTCTTTCCTCATTAGGAAAACAAACCCCAAACAAAATGAATATTTTGTACATATAAGGAGCAAAGCATCAAGATTGCAGGATTGAAATATAAAAATATCAGAGACAATGGCAAATATTGAATAATATGTACAAAATATTTATATACAATTACAAATCATAAGCAGTGGGAAGCCACGGCGAGAATAAGGCGTTGGCCGAGAAATTTCAACTGGAGTTCCAAGCATAGTTCCTCCATGTCAGTAGTGTAGGACGTGGGAAGGGACAATATATAGTTGTTTGGATAGAACAAAAAACCTCAATCTAATGTACACATTGCCGTGCATTTTAAAGAGATAGAAATGAGGTTAAGAAATGAAATGAAATGGGGTTTAACGTCCTACTCTTTTGCACCTACCCTGGGCTAATGGAAGACGGCATACGCCATAAAGTGTCAATGAGGGAAATTTTGCCCGGCCTACTCTAATATCAAATTCCAACTGCCAAGGGATCTTTTACGTACACTCCAATGCATACACGGGACCTCAGTTTTTCATCCCATCCGAATGACTAGGCAGCTATCCTTGTCAGGCCCTCCTTCTGCATCACTGACAAGGGAAAATCACGCCGGAAAATCGAAATGAACTTTCTTGGCCAATGCAGAGATCGAACACCCGATCTCCAGGCCAGCGAACCAGCGCCTTTATCCACTTGGCCTCCGTGACCCCCAGACATGAGGTTAAGCGTCCACTTGACACAAACTGGGTCAAATGGGTACAAGCCCGGATCAAAGCCACTTCGACTGTGTTCACTTTAAAGTACCCTTGACAATTGACATATTTGACTCAATGCCAGACCTCCTGATCCAATGTGTGCCTGTTAACCATTCGACCCCCCGAGTTTCCTTTAATGAACCCTTGACAGTTGAAATATTTGATATAAGAGTAGACTGTAAGGCAGAATCACCCTAATAACACAGAAAAGTGGGATATTAAACCTTATTTCATTTCATAAGCAAGGAAAAGTCACCTTAATGTAGATCAAGGTTTTTTGCAATTCTGGGTATATCTGATCTACATTTGGTTTCTAGATAATGTCTATTAAATACTTTTATGATTTCCGACCAAATTTTAAGTGATTTATATGTCACTCTACTTTCTATATTATAGAAATTAATAAGGGAATTAAAATCTAATTGTGTTTTCGAAGAATACTTAACATTAAAAACAAAAAATAAATATTTAAAAATTGGGTCAAATGCATTATTTTCCAGAATTAAAAAATAAATTGATGCTTGGTTTTTCTTGTTTTTATCATTCATTAAATTCTCCTCCGAGGGTGCTTCAGCCTAAAAAATAAAAAGTGGGAAATAAGAATACTTTCTATATGGTTCATAATGTTTAAATAAATTCATTCATTTTGCCACATCAAGACTTAAGTTTCTATTTCGTTTCAACTTTGCGTAACACTCCTTATGTCTTGTCCAGTTACAGGCCCAGACAAAATATAATGCTCAAATGAAATGGGTTAGAGTCAGAGAAAGAGAGAAATGGGGTTTAACATCCACTTGACACAAACTAGGTCATTTTGGGACCAACATACGGTTTAATTTTATTTCAATAATTCGCTTGCGCTGAGGGGTCATTAGGAGTGAGAGCAACCGGAGGACCCGCAGCTTTATGATACAGCACGCATGTCCTAACCATCCGGCCATCCAACCAGCAATTCACCCCCACCCCCTTAGAAGTCACAAAAAGGCCTTGAGATTTTGGACTGAAATTTTGCACGGTACCGCGACCCTAAGGCATACTCTTGTATCAAATTCCAATTTCCAGAGGATCTTTTACATGCATGCCAATGTGTATACAGGACCATGTTTTGTTGTTCAATCTGAACAACTAGACGAATGTCCTTGTCAGGCCCTCCATCCTGAATTTTCTATGTCAACATTGGGAGCAAACCTGCAGCCTTAAAATATGCGGGCCAGTGTCTTACCCACCTCGACTCTCCACAAATGTGACAGTCATATGTGCACATACATGTATGTGTATACTTTTACTATACTAAATTGAATTTTATATTTCAAAATAATAACCTGAAATGGAGGCTAATGTCACCTCCGCTCCAACCGGGCTATATTGTGTCAAACCCATTTAATGGTGAGATTTCAAATTACCATAACAGCAATCTTTTCTATTAGAATTGAACACTCACCCTCCAAAAACCTCATTTTTTCAGCTCTTTCTTCTCCCATATTTGTTTTTTTTTCTTATTTCATTATATGATGTTTTATTTGCTATGGCATCTAATATGGAAACTGAAAAATATGAATATGTGACATGTAATTAATTGTTTAAGATATCTTACCATATACAAACTGTGTGATATGAAATTGAAACTAAAATATCTACGGTATCCAAAACCATTTGAATCCTGAAGATTTTACATAAGCCGTGAAAATCTATTTTAATAACCCTTGTTTGTCATTTGACTGGACTGTCACAGTAATTAGACGATAGCCATGTGGCTGAGTGAGTAAGGTGCGGGTTGCTATTCTGGAGGTGGCGGGTTTGCTCTCAGTTTTTCCTGAGAAAGTGCATTTGGATTGTTCGATGGAACAAAAAACCTGCAGTCCCATTGGCGTGCATGTAACCCTATAGCATGGTATGGCCTTATATTTTTGTTCTGGGTATGCCCCATTGTTGGTTTTTAGAAAATACAGACTTTTCTAATAAAGCTGTGGACACACCAGAATGATGTGTTCAAATTATTTGCCCAATTCAATTGGCGCATAATTGCAGCCGATTGAGCGGATACTCCAGGCCTAGTGGTCTAGAGTGCTGCGCTTCGACCTGTAGCTGGCCAGTCACCTCTGGCTTGCGGCTGTGGTTTCGAGCCCTGGTGTGAGCGCATCTGGCATGGAGATAGGGGCGCCTTCTCAACCTTGTGGGTTTCCTCCGGGCACTCCGGTTTCCTCCCACTGCTAAAGGCCCCTACGCGCGAGCGAATTATTGAAATAAAATTAAACCATAAGTTAGTCCCGAAATGACCTAGTTTGTGTTGAGTAGTTATTAAACCCCATTTCTCTCTCCCTCGTCAGATTCACCACTCATTTACATTACCTTTACGTCACATGATTTAACATTTGTCTTCAAAAAATTCATGTGACTTCTTGATATGAATGTGTGCTTATTGGCTAAGGAATTCAAAAACCAGACGAATGCTTCAACAAAGCGGACACACCAATCAAATATAGCTCAGCCAAATATATCAAACCTGTTTGATTTGGGCGAATGTCAGTGTACACACTATGTGAATTTTAGCGCTGATTGATTCAGCAGAATCCTTCTGCTAGTGTGTCCAGCGCTGCCGATTTACGTTTATACTTATGCAAATATCATATTTGAAATAGACCATTCTGTTATGTGATTCACTTGAATGTGACTAGGAATAAGGTTGCCTGACCAGCCTTGTGTGTTTTCTCCAGAAATGCTGGTTTCCTCCCTTTGCTGAATACCCCTACGTGCAAGCAAATCTTTCAACTAAAATTGAACCAGATTTTAGTCTCAAAATTACCTGGCGCCAGTAAGTTTAAAGGATTAATGCAACAAACACTAACAACAACTCCAATAGACTGTCGTCTGTCAGTAGCTATCGTTTCAAAAAATTTCTATAAAATGGGTTTAGTTGTAAAGTCACACATTAGTAAAATGTGAATTTATATGGATAAAAAGCCGCCTTCCCGCTTCTAGAATGTGCCAGTTTTTATAAACGAGACGTCGCAAGTTTCTATTCGCGCCATGATGTTTATCAACCATTATTTACACCTGATGCATATCATTAAAACAAACAACCAATCAAAAACACTCTAGAGCCAATTTGACCTCAAGTTCACAGGTCAAAAGGTGAGTCGAGTTAGCGTGTTTACTTTAAGACAATGTAAGTGCCTTATCCACCTCGTAGACAAAGATTGTGGAAAGCTGATTAAATTTACAGATACCAGTTGGAATAAGGTTGTTTTAAGTTTTAAAGAATGGTCAAATCTTGATGGAAACGAGCTAAAAGTGTGCCAACAATATAAAGATGTATTTGATGGTAAGTTTATCAACTAAATCAAACTAAAATTGAAAGTAGAGTCGCCATTTTATTTTTCAGCGAAACACAAAATGATAGGCGGATTAAATTTTATAGACACCTGTACTCATCACAAATGATCGGGACTGTACAACGCAACGAGAGCTTACGTCCGGTATTGAATACGCCTGATACCGTGCAAGTTACGATAAATAATAATAATATTTGTTGACGTTCACATTGTAGGCCTATAGTCTCGTTATACATGTATAGTTGTTAGTTCATATAGGTTTGTTTTAAAATCGATAGCATTCACGCTAGCCTTTGGTTTTATTTTATTAACCCCAGATTGTCTAAGTGTCTTTTCACAAATCAAGTGCAAACAGGTGGCAGTGTCTTATTGTTTTTCATAAAAGAAAAGTAATTTTTATTATGGATATTTGTTGCCACCTAAATTCTTCTCTCAGGTTCTAATTTGCTTATTTTGTTTATGTGTGCAATAAAATTAGGACTCAGTATGTTCGTATTTATAGGGAATAAAGATGATGCACTATGTGACAATGGGTGTATGGCTATCATTCCAAGTGTTATTCGAGATTCACAGACAGAACAAAGATTAAACGAGCTACTAAAAGAGTTGCATTAGGCTACAGTCTGGTGAGAAGCAAACGAGTGATGAGAGTCAATCCACCTCTAGACAAGGTTCTGTCCACCTGCGAGGACATGTCTTTCCTCCTGTGCATTATCTGCCAAAAAGTGCCTTTGTTCTACAGGTGTCAGAATAAGACTGTCTCTATCTGATAAGCTGGTTTTAGCAGAAATTAAAGATGGGGGTAAGTTTTTATTGTTTGTTCAACTGTTGTGATTTAATATTGTCCCCCCCACCCTCCTTTCCTGGCTATGCCCAGTGTTACCTAGTGGAATAGGCCCATCGACCCTCCTCAGCGTGTCGTAAAAGGCGTTTATTGGGGAGAGTGGTCGGGTGGCCGATAGGTGTTATCTATCAGTCTGTCATCAATAGTCGAGGGTACGAGTCTCATTCTCTGCGATCTCAGTGAAAACGTGTGGGAGTAGCCTATCCGAACACGCAGGGTTATGTACATGTATTTACCAGGTCTGCCAAAGGTTGTCTAGTTCATTGTTAAAAGTAGGTTGCTCCATACAAAGCCTATTATACACATAAAAACTGTTGCATAAAGAATTTTATGGGTTTTTTTATTTATGCATATGTAACCAGAAAACGAATATGCATTCTACTTCTAGTTGGTTTATGATATCCATGATATTTACAATTTTCCATATCTTTTTAGGGCGACTTAGAGAAGCAGCAATTAAGAAAGAAGATGAAACCATTCTCAGGCACATCAGAGATAAAGACTGTGTTGCTGTTGAAGTTAGGTACCATCTACGATGCTACAAGGATTATGTTCGATTCCCAACAAGAAAACCCACAGTTCAGTCGTCAGGGTGAATTTATTTCATACTTGTAGTAGTTGTTGTGTCCTTGTGGCTTGTTGTTATATCTATTTTGTATCATAGGCCTACATAGGCAACTAGTGGGTGGGAAGGGATTTATATAGCCAAGTGGTTACAAAAAGGTCTGTCATCAATGGACTTGATTTCGAATCCCATTATCAGCGACCTCAATGACAAGGTGTGGGAGTAGCCAATTTATTCTATACTCTATAGTATAAGTAGTGCTGGTATATTTGATGGCAAGTGAATTAGCACAAAATGACTAGATTGTGGTGTCCAAATGCACTAAAACATCCGTTCTAAGAATGTGTCAACATCTTTTATTAGCACTTTTACTAGTTTTGAAATGTTTTAAATTACACTACACAGACATGATTTATATCTATTTTAACCTTTAAAAAAATATATCACTAGATAAAGATGAATAAATATGTACATACTTTTCCATTTTTTGATTTTAGTATTTTGTTTAACTGTTTGTTTTACCTGTATTTTACAAACTAACTACATGTATAATATTCAACTACTTTATGTCCAGATTTAATTGAATTATTATTTTAACAAAACAAAGGGTTTTCTGTATTTTAAACTAGTTTTGAAATGTTGTTTTTAATTATAATACACAGGCATGATTCATATCTTTAAAAGATAACCAAACAATATATCGAAAGATAAATAAATGTGTAAATACTTTTCCATTTGTTGATTTTAGTACTTTGTTTAACTGTTTTTATATTTTTTTATATTTTATATTTTAACTATTTAAGCATTAATTATTGCACAACTGTTACAGCAACATTTAAAAAAATTATTGATATAACAGTTATTAAAAATGAAAAAAATGTTTTCTGTATTTTAAAAAAATATTGATATTGAAATGTTGTTGTAAATTGCAATACAAAGGCCTAATTTATATCTATTTAAACCTTTAATACTAGTCATTACATAAAAGATTAATGTTTTAAATTTGTTTTCATTCTTTGTTTGGTGATAGGGTGGGTTGCCAAGGAGAAATTTAGTCTTTGTTCAATATTTATAGGTCATTTATGATACGAGTTATCTCCCCTTATACCTTTTTACCTGGGACCCCTCTTTGAAATATCACGTTTATGTATTGTTTTTTGGTTGAAATCAAATATGTCTATGCAATTATCAAATTTATGTATGATTTCTGATAATAAATTAAATTCAATATCAATACAATGACGCTGTATTTTCATAAATAGACAAAAACATGCTACGATGTGCAACATTACTGCTTTGTGGGCGCTTATAATTGGTCCTGTGCATATACAAATTGAGATATTTCCATAATTTTTTTTTTCAAATGTTGCTGTGCATTTGGGCAGTACACACGAAAAAAATTATTCACCTGCAGTAATTTTATCATCCAAAATCACCACGTCAAAGTCATGTTAGACAAGCATGATAAAGTGACCGAGACCCTGGGTAAATGGGTAATATTTTAAAAACTGGCAATATCTGAAGGTGGGAATATGGATTTTCCATCACTAGAAACCTTGTATTATAAGAAAATGGCAACATTTTTTAGACCCAGGGGGGGTGCAACAAAAATCGATTTTAAGCACATTTTCCCTATACAGACGACAGTCTACAAAGTTTATGCCGAATTAATATAAACACAACATACACAATGACCAGTGCTCAGGAAACTGGCGGAAATGGAAGACCTGTCCTACTTGATTCTAGGATATATATCATGCATGGGCCAACTTGATTCGACCAATTTAATACAAGGACATGTATATCGCACAGTTCTGTTAAGTGAACTTAAAACCCGATTTTCTCTCTCTCTTGACTGGATATTACTCTACTGATAGTGATATTATTAAAAAAATATATTAAAGAAAATGAAATTGTTACCAGTTTTTCTTTGTGGAGTAGGCCTATATGCTAACATCAATGACTGAAAACAAACAAACGAAATTATAGAAAAACTTCAGACGACAGGTGTTAGTTTCTGAATCAGTACGTCTAATATATTACACATTGATTAATATAAAAATAAATGGCTGATTTGTTTGTTGTTTTTTTTTTCTTTTACACAGATAAGATTACATTTCAATTAAACTAGTACAAAAGTTAGTATCTAGCTTATAGTCCATGCCTGATATACACGTATTTCTCATTTTGCCCGAAACAAAGATGGCTGCCGGGGCGAGCGAGCATGGAGGTGTATATATATATTGATGCGAGTATAAAATGAAGAGAGATTCTTACCTGCTGGTCCCAGTTGGGGTTGTTTTTTGCAATTACAACAAGTATTTGAACAATGGTGTAGCGCCGAATAATATTAATAGAGCACGTTTTCAGAAAAAACTAAGACAAATTCGTTAGACTGCTGAATCGTTGTCCGCCATTTTCAAACACACACTTCCGGTTTAATTGTTCTGAGTTAGTCTCTAACATCCAGAAAAAATATCCTACGAATAACGTACGTTGAAGATTACGAGGTTCTGGAACAAGTCTTGGTCTGACTTGTTTGTTTTAAATTATTAGTAATATACATAGAAACAATAAATCGATGCTAAATTAAATATTCGGTTTTATTTTTTTTTTTTTTAAATTTGACAAACCTCCGGTCTTGTATTCTGTGTGACAATTATATTTTTAAAAATATCACTCTCGGTTGACACTACTACGAAACATGGCGTCCTACAGTTAAATGTCTAACTGAATGTCGCTGGTAAAATATCAAATAGAGTATATATAACTTAGAGAACCATTGTATCAATAAATCAATCATGAGACAAATCTGGAAGATTAATTAATTTGATTGGTTACTGTTTAGTTTCAATATACTGTCCAATTTCGATTACATCAACCAATTACATTAGGCCTACTAAGAGTTTTACTCATTGTTTTCCAATGCACATTGAATCAATTTTGACAAACACAAGGGTGCTGAAAATCACATGTATACTATATATTCCTTTGATATATCAGTTTATTGGATCAATAAAAAAAATACAACCAGACATTTCATCTTTACAGACAACTTAACACCAATTAACATTCATGTCTGCCTGGCAATTGTCTGATTAATTACTGTAGTGCTCACACTCTTCTAGTGAAGAACAGCATGTAATTTTCGGGATTTGAATTAAGCCTTTTATTTTATTACTTTTCTTAAACTTGTGAACTCCCGAATTCTGACTTTGTAAACAAAAAAAAAGAAAAAAAAAGAAAAAACCGTTGGTTGACGATAGGCCTACACAATACTTGTGTTACTGATATGAAAACACACAAGATTTTTACAAATCTACACAAGTTTGTGTTAATGCAATGCAAAACAACACAAACTTGTGTAGATTAGTTTTAACACAAGTACTTGTGTTGAGATCCAACACAAGTTTTTTTTCAGTGTAGTTCCTGACAGAATTCAGCGGAGTCTTTATTTTCATCATCATTTGCTTGAAAACGTTGAGGCCTCAACGAAACGTCGTTTTAATTAAAACAGTAATTGTATTCCATATATGGTTTTGTGTTTATTAACTGTGTCAATTGCTAAAGGCCACTCAAAGAAGATAATGTTTTTTTATGTTAGACATTATACAGTTGTCATTAACTAGCAGGTGTGTAACTACCTGTAAAAGTGGTCACGACTAGTGTGGAAGCGTAACTTTATAACACCCATCACTACTGAATACACAAACCTGGACAATAGTGGTGTATATCAATCAATAGTCACAGTTTTAACACCTTAGTGACATAACACCTAGTTTTAACTGACTACTGCCTGATTACTGACTGCATACCATACGAGACTTTTATTGCCAAAGCGATCCACATCCTGTATCAGCGCATGTTTAGCTAAAATCTGAGAATTTCAATAACACCTAGTTTTAACTGACTACTGCCTGATTACTGACTGCATACCATACGAGACTTTCATTGCCAAAGTGATCCACAGCCTGTATCAGCGCATGTTTAGCTAAAATCTGAGAATTTCACTAAACAACATAGCTACCAGTCTTCTGTCGTGTATATATCTAAGCTTTATAAGTTTATAACAACTCCCTGAATATCTCGACGCCGATAATTTTCTAGCCGACGAACAGAAAGGTTTCAGAAAATCTAGATCATGTGACGATGATATTTTTTGTTTCCACTGTCTTCAATTGATCTTAAAATGCCTTTGATTACGTAAGTCGGGATATATTATTATATAAACTCCGTTTTAAAAATATTGATGTCAATTAAAAGCATGTACTTGAAATATCGGCATGCATAAAACGTAACGTTAACTTATCTGTGTGGTTTAATTGCAAATCAGGAGTTCGTCAAGGCGATAATCCCCCGCCAACTTTATTCTCTCACTTCATCAACGACCAGCTCGTGTAATATTGACATTAAAGTATCCAATTATACGTTAGCGATATTATTATATGCAGATGACATAATGCTTCTAGCGGATAACGAAAAGAGCTTACAGCTATTGCTTGACACGGTTAACGAATGGTGCATGGGATGGAAAGCCCTTTAGCAAAACGTCGGAATCCAAATGCTTTCACTTCAGACAGTGAAGACAAACTTTCGATACTGTTGGAAGTTAAAACACAGTCATTACTCTTAAGCACTGCTACTGGGCGAGCCATTTGTTCGTTTGTATCAAAACGATAATATACACATTGAGTTTGGTTTTAAAACCTTTATGAAATTAAGTCCAGAAATGACCTAGTTTGTGTCGAGTGGACTTTAAATCCCATTTCTAGCTCTCTCTTATGAAATTATACGAGGCCTGTCTCGTACATATTACCCACTATATAGCTGCAATATGAGAGAGAGAGAGGGGAGGGAGAAATGGGATTTAACGTCAACTCGACACAAACTAGGTCATTTCGGGACTAAAATATGGCTTATTAATTTTATTTCAATAATTCGCTTGCGCGTAGGGGTCTTTAGCTGTGGGAGCAAAGCGGAGGACCCGGAGAAAACCCACGAGGTTGGGAAGGTGACCCTACTCCTTGTCACGTACAACCGGGGATTCGAAACCACGCCAGTTGACTCAATAACAGGCTTTATGACACAGCACACACGTGCTAGCCACCCAACGCCCCTACCTTAAATAGGCCTTGCTGGAAAACTGTAAATACTGGATACTAAATACACGTACCTAACGTTGTACATTTATTATTGAAACATATATGATCAGCATTACAGACAACACCCCCACAATCTGATGCTGAAAGACAAAAAACATAAAGAAATAAGTACCCACCACATTGTATATATTGTCCTGTTATCATTACAGAAATAAAGCACCTTGGACATGGAGCTGGAATATCATCTATATACAGGTACTAGACACTGGTCTTTATGTGTTGTCATTGTTCCCATATGATAAAATATATAATATAATAATCTATGATTTCTTTTAATACAACTTTTGTTAGATGGCTTGGTAAGACAGATGGTAGAATGTTAAACTGAAGACTAAGAGTTTTACTAACCGTTTGCTTTACACATCAATAGTGTACAAATGCCACCATTCATTTTACACAGTGTATCATTGCATACCCCAGCTGTAAAATATTAATTAATAAGTATTCTTACCGATAAAATAATGTGTACTTCCAATTATGATTAACAACAAACGGTAATTAAAAAAAAGTGTATGTCCATTTGTACAGGATGGTTCTGCCGGCGTGTATGCCCTAATACTTTGTGTACCACATATGTAGATCCAAATATTTTTAGTGTGAAAATAGGGATGTGTTCTCGTCAGGCCGGTAGCCAGCTCATAAAATTTCATTGGGCTACGGAATTTTTTGGAGGGGTTGTGGATTTAGCCGGCCGTCGCGAAACATCAAAGTCGCGAGTCGGGTGGGGGTATCTGGGGTCCTAAACCAGACAATTTGGTGCTCTCTCCTCGCATGAGTGCAGTCCTGGGCCTCAAATTGAAGTGCCTCCTCAGACAGGGTTTTATGGCTGAATTTTTATAAATTTTCTTCTTCGACTCCTCCCGCCAATATCATCTTGAGGGTAGTAGAGAGTGTCTTGATTTACGCGGAAAAATCTTGGCCGGGCAATACAGCTGCAGTATCAAATTTCAGGTGAACTATATAGGCATTCTATTATTATAGTCATATAATTACAGTATAGGCTGCATAATAGGCACCTTATGTTAGACACAATAGGCACCTATATTTTAGGCGCCCGTGGGCACCCTACATCGGGTTTACGCAAATGCAAAAGCGAGACGAAGGAGGCAGCGAGTACGTGGATGTGATGAGTGAGTACACGCCCCACGGCAGTAATGTACAGCACTTGGGTATCAGGGTTGATGATGGAACATGTTAAGGGTCGCCATTGTCGGCGAAATATTTGGGTGGGGGACGTGGCTATAACGGGTTCGGTTCTCGTACATACCCAGGTTTAACTCGGTGCAACGGGCGACTCCATACGCTGCGACGACCGGCACTTAAGCTTAATTCTGATTGGGTCCTATTGGACCACATTGAAGTTGTTGTTTTTTCGAACTGGCATAGTAGGGAAAAGCGTGTGATTGCGAGTTTGAATTTTCAAACTTTTCTTCTAACCGTCGCGTCTCTATGGGCGTGTACCCGATTGATTTAGGAGATAAACACTTCCTGTTACGTATTTAGAGGGGGTTTATTGTCCATTTAACCATGCTTGAATCATTAGAACACGAGACGCGATAGCGTCGAGTTGTTCTAATGGCTAATTCAAGCATGGTTAAATGGACAATAAACCCCCGATAAATACGTAACAGGAACGTGTTTATCGATATTGTAGTTCAAATATTTAGGGATTTTCGCCTTGATAATTCAGAGGGGGTTTATTGTCCATTCGACCACACTTTTCGACCAATCAGAATCGAGGAAATTTCTAATTTGTGCTACAATGGTTTATAATCTTTTTTCAAGTGAACAATGAATTGTTGTTGTGTACAGAATAAACGGGAAAAAACTCTGGAACCAAACGTCTGACGATCTCCAATCATAACATCATATTTAAAAGAAATCCGTCAGAAACCCTAGCCTCTTTCGCGATAACTTCATAATGATTTTAGCAGCTAGTCTGGAATAGTCACGGTACCAAACGTCTCATGTCATATTTAAAAGAAATCTCTGCCAATAACCTTAGTTTCTGTCGCGATAACGAACAATTATTGAATATTCTTGTGACTACAATTTACCTTCATTGATTATTTCTTCCTGTTTTGATATTTTCGTTGGATCATTTTCATCCATTCTGCTAGCTCTGGATCGTTGTCTTGATTTTTCTAATCTATCAAAGTTCGTACGGAGTATGGAATCTAGGCCTGTAGCCCATCTACGTACTTGCTCGTATCTAAATTTCAAATCGTCATTGGTTGGTGGCTTGGAACCTGAATAATCTCTTTCCTTTGGTCGAGGGTCATTTTTTATGGTGTGGCTTTTAGAAGGTGTTTGTCTTACCTCTTTATAAATTAAAGAAAAAAATCATAATGGTCAAGCATTTAGTCCAGTATATCAAAAGTAAGATTCATAGTAATCTAGCATTTAGTCGAATACATCAAAGTAAAAGTGTCATGCTGGTGCAGTATGTCATCCTGGGTGTAGAAGGGTTGTAGAGTTATCTTGGTTGTAGTCCCATCTTTGTTGGAACGCTCTGCTTCTTAAAGATATGTCACTCAAATTATTTCATCTCCAATTATAGCTGCTTGTAGACAGGTGTAGTCTTGATTGACATTGCAACCATTATTACGGTAATAAACGGTTGGTCGCGAGAATCCACGGTCGTGTTTCAATTCTTTGAAAATCACAAACATCCGATAGTCTAGAGAGTTGATTATGATTGACTTGGCATGTGAATTAATGTCGGATTTATGTGATTAATAATTAAAGACCTGGGGCCTGTTTCACGAAATTTTAACAAAGATAAAATCAAAATTTTAATAATTTGATTTGATAATATTAGATTGATTTTAGTGCTTAGCCAATCAAAATTGGGATTTTATCTTTAGTTAAGATTTCGAGAAACAGGACCCTGTAATAGGCCGATTTAGTGTTTTAATAATGTATCTTAAATAAGTCTATGTTGACTAATATATAACGTTACCATGGTTATGAGAATGTCTTAGTTACACACGTAGTGAAGCAGTCAAGATCCAGGATATTCGTGACTACTTTGTTTTTTTACGAATGCTATCATTTTTCTCGTGGATGTCTTCGACGGGACTTTCAACTCTGTACGGTACAGTTCTGTCTGATTTTGTTATTGTAGGACATTGTCATTTATATAAATATTATACATGTTTATACATGTTTGCAATTCATACTGGACTTCACATAAAATTTTGTATCTGTTGTGATCTGGATTGCAAGAAAATGGAATGGACGTATTCCTTTCAAATCAGGGTGAATTTAATAAAAGTTCGAAAATGAGATACATTCTCAAAAATAGAACATTGATAGATAGTCGGAAACATTCTCCAAATTTACGTAGGATTCTTACGAAATCCAGATTCGATTCGGTTATTTTAACACCTACAGTATCCAAGTGTGTGGACTCACGATGCCATTTATCCACATATTTAATTGAGGGCGATTCAATCCAGATCACAACAGATACAAAATTTTATGTGAAGTCCAGTATGAATTGCAAATCAAAGTATGTGATAAATGCAATGGATGTTCGGAAAAATATATTGGGAAAACTGATGATCAACTTAATATTAGAACGAATCTCCATCGTTCGCAAATTAGGCACCCAGAAAACAGAACAATTCAAGTCAGCACGCATTTGGATAAATGCGGACGAGGCGTATTCAAGGTTTTCCCTCTTTACAAGGAAAATTCTAAAAATAGTCTCTTATAGGTACATTTTAGAAAGCTGGAATTTGCACTATAGACTAGTCTATGGGACTGCCGCCGGCAGTCAGCGATTACATCGTTGATATTGGCAATCTACGTTCCGAAGACATAGCACCTCCGTCACGAAAGAGGTCCCTACCCTTTCATTTTCAGAAAGTACGGAAATCTAGAATTGCCCGAAAAAAGACAAGTTGCAGATTCAAGAACAAATACGGCGAATGATATTTGCCCGAAAAATTAAGGACATAATCAAGAACAAGTACGGCGAATGATATTTGCCCGAAAAAGGACAGACTATTTTATAGTACTGTGAATGCTGTTCACCCAAAAAAGGACAGTTAACAGAAATAAACGTATTGAAGCTGTAAAATACTGATTATATGTTTTGAAAGTTTTTGTTACATAAAGGCTTGAAAACTGAACGAGTGTGACTTATTCCTACGGTAGAGCTTATTTTAATTTTAGCAAAAACACCGAAATGATTAACTGAGATATGGGAAGATCTAGAGCAGTTGTGACAGGGGAGCCAGCAAAGGACAATACCCTAATGGGAGTTCGAGCTCTTTATTATTTAGTGCTTGTAAACAGGAGCTCAACAGTAAAAATAAAACCCGTGGGTGGATGACGAACAGAAATAGTATCGGATGGCGTGACGATAGCCGAAGTTACCCGATCATCATCTTTAGAACCATCTGTATGCAATTTAATGGGAGTATAATCACCATACTTAGACTGCAACACCGTAGAACAAGTATCTCTGTTTATGTTGAGTATGATATAGCCCCCGGTGATATTCGCAATACTGTCAAGGCTGATACCAGTCTCAGACAAAAGGGATTGTCGAATGGTAGATTAACTTTAGTCTTGAGCAGAAATAAATGCTCATACTATGGTCTACATAAAATATGGCGTTAAATGAAATATGATTTGGTAAAGTTGCTATTTTCGTAGCACCCTGCAGGGTCAGTTTATCACGTCTGTTGTTAAGTGGGGGCTCATGCGCCTCGATGTATAAACTGTCCATTGGAGATGTACGAAATGCTCTTACACTGATTCTAAGTCCCTGGCTGTGTATGATGTCGGGCTCTTTGAGATAAGGCTCCCGGACAGACCCATACACCCATAGGCTAGTTTAGATCTTATTAATACTCGATATAATCTGAGCAAGACCTTACGGCCTGTTCCCTAATAAGTATTTGATAAGGCTCTCAATCAATCCGTTTCACAGAGAATTACTTACGCATTAACTCTGTAACAGATAAGTGTCCATAGCATGTGCGTTGACTGCTCACCGCGCCAGTCATTGGCTCAACTGCTCGTGCAATGTTTACTTAACACCTAACTGCTTTGGGCAATATGATGCATTTTACTCATTTTAATACCCATTTACACTAAATAGGAAATATTTTTTAACTTCAAATGCTTCAAACGTCTTTATTTATTTTTCTTTTACCTCAAAAAAATGTTTGAGAATTTAATTTGTCGGAGTAAAAAAGTTAATATGCCGTACTTATTAAGCCTCGTCGATGTCATGCTTATCAGTGATTGTAGCGGCCAAGCGAATATTCACTGCGGGATCAGTTTGGCTCTCAATATGTTGAGGGCTTTCAGCCATTCCTATTTTTATGCTTTTAATGTGGGGATAAATGATAATTTCTTATCAAATATTAGCCCCACTAATTTGGTTTCATCCACAGCTGGAAGGCGATGGCCATCCAAGAACAGTTCTGGATAAGGATGCAAACCCCGTTTCTGACAGAAATGCATGCAGACAGTCTTGGATTTCGACAAACGAATAAATTTTTGGTTGCCCATTGTTGAAGTGAATTCAAAGAATGCTGCAACTTACGTTCGATTATCCACATGTCAGTACTACCATAGCACATCTAAGGGGATGCTCGATTCACAGTCCAGAACGTCCCGAATTGACAGAATTGCAATCGAGTGACACGGAATTGAGTCCCGTCACAGTTCTGCCAGTCCCGACAGCTGAGGTGGTGTGAGTGGAATCGTGACGTATTTTAAGTAACAAATATGTTTCAGCTGCCATGATTGGTTGAAATATTTTTTATGCAGTCGGCACATGCGTTGTACTCCGAAATTCTACTTTTCACTCGATTGACACTATTTTCGGAATTGAGAGAATTTAATTCCGGAACGTTCAATCGAGTACGCCCTAAAAGTCATGAGATAAAATACTTGCCCGAGGAACCCCTATTTCCGGAAGAAATGGGTCAGAGATTGTTGATTCCAGTCGTATCTTAAATCACCTATCTTCCAGGAAATTTAATGAAAATAGGAAAACGAGGTTATGGAGGTCACGGATGATACCATGTTTACATGTAATATCATAAGCTTTCTCCAGATCGACAAATATTGCAAATTAATGTTGTTTCTGGATGAAAGTGTCCCGGGTGAACGTTTTAAATCGGACGAGGTGATCAAGAATGCTCCTTTGCAATTTCCATTGCTCAACAATACCGATGTCACAGGGTTATAATCCAGAATACACTTTTCAATAATACAAAATACAGTACAATAGTTATTTTGGCCATTACACTTGAAAAGTGCATTCTGTCTTTTAACACTGTATCATTGGTATTATGTAGCAATGGCTTTTGCAAATTGTAAAACTAAAATACGCACCACCACCATTGTTCTAATAACTCAGTTTTCCAAATTAAAGAAAACAATAAAATGTATATTCACTTACCGCAAAACTGTACTTCACATAATGCGGCTGCAATTGAACAAAATTAGAATATTAATCCGTTACCAAGAGAGTGCAACAATCTATGAGATGGTGTACTGAAAGATTAAAGGGCAATTCTGGTGTCAGTCATTATCATATATGTGATAGAACTGGCTGAACACGTCCCAATATAATATTAAAAGAGAGTTCATTGTTACGATAGATGAGTAATAAAGGTTTTAACAATCGGAAGTGACGAACGCAAATGGAAAACACGAGTTATCCCTCTATACAAGTGACGAGTAATAACAGATACATGGGCGAATTTCTGTTCACTAATAATTCCTTTGAAGACCAAAAGAGACTGTGAGAGGATATCTGACAATTCATAAAAAGAATTGACTGTCACTAGATAAGAGAACACGGAAGAAAAAGTCCGTGCATTACCATTTTTTTTTATAAGGTATAGAAGGAATAAACAGCGGCTGCCAGGCACAAGCTAAAAAGAAAGTGATTTTTCCTACAATCAAGGGCCATAATTCATGAAGTTACAATTCGATATATCGAAAAGCAACGAGACCTTTGGGTTTAAGCATGCACTTTAAGTTTCATTAAAATCGGATTTAAATTGTGACCTTTCCAGGGTCCACAACCTTGATATACCATATTTTTACAATATTCGCGTACAAACGGCGGCCATTTTGTCCCACAGTTTTGGTTTGAATTTCAGGAAATTTGAACGCAACGCATTACGGTGTAACGGTGATAGACGGACCACAAGCTCAAAAAGGCGATTTGTCGTAGAATGAAGGGCCAAAATTCAGGAAATTACGATTCGATATGCGCAAATAACGAAAGGAACCAAGATCTTTGAGTTATAAACATGCATGCCAAGTTTCATCAAAATCGGATTATAATTGTGACCTAGACAGGGTCCACAATCTTGATATACCATATTTTTTACACTATTCGCATACAAACGGCGGCCATTTTGTCCGACAGTTTTGGTCGGATTTTCGCTGTGTAACGGTGATTTAATCAATCTGTTTCAAATCGGCCAATAATTGTGACCTCCACAGGGACCACAAGCTCAAATAGGCGATTTTGCGTACAATCAGGGGACATATTTCAGGACGTTAAGATCTGATATGCGCAAATATCGAAAGAAACAAGATCTTTGGGTTATAAACATGCAATTAAAGTTTCCATAAAATCAGTTTAAAATTGTGACCTGTACAGTATGGAAGGGTATCGTTGCCAATATTAAATGCTCTGCTACAATGTCTTTTCCATTGGTTATGTGCAAAATTATTGTGTGCCAGACTGATTCCCTGTTACAGTGTGGTGTTATGACAAGATGGCTGCCTAGTGGTTGCACTGTGTCTTGGTCTCTGATAAATTGCGAAATTGCTAATGAATTAACAATTTGTTTTGGAAGAAATTTATACCGAAGAACTTCTTACAGAACTGGGATTATTGGATTTGTGAAAGTTTGAAACAGAATTCAAAGACGAGAAAGTTATGATAAGTTTTGTATTTTAAATTTCATGGCTATAATCAGCTACAGTAGAGATGAACTTCTAGCTCTAAACCTTGACAACTCATCAATTAGCCAAGACAATTGTTCACTTAACACCTTCTCTGATCTATGCAGCTGTCATTGTAACTGTGATGTGAAGGATATACATATGAGAACAACTAAACAAAGAAGGCAAAGAAAGGGTAGAATAGTTAACTTCAACAACTTTTTCAATTTAACACCGAATTATGAAGAATCCATTAATGTTCATAATCTCAAAGTGATAGTTATATCAATATCATGTATCGATGCCTTGGAAACCGCAGGAGATCGGCGCAAACGGAAGATTCAGACTGTGATTGGACATAGGCCTGAGCCACAGAAAGTTGTTGATGATCCATTGCCCATTGCGGATGCTTGTATTGATGACCGCCCTGCTGTAATTAGAATTACTCGTTCGCCTCAGAACATTTGTAAAGCTCGATTGAAAGAAGCTATTTGGAACGCCCGGTCTTTGAACAATAAAGTGGGAGGACTAGCTGCGACAGTTGTGAGTGAGAAACTGGACTTTCTTTTGCTTACGGAAACGTGGCTAACAAGCCAAGCCGACCCAGTTATTTCTGACTTACTAGCATCTGTGAGCGGCTATTGTTTCTACCAACAGTCAAGGACTAATCGACGCGGCGGTGGGATAGCTGTTTTCGCTCGTGACACTTTATTGTTGGTGAAGAAAAAGAACCACGCCTTCAAATCTTGTGAGTGCAAAGAGGTGTGTTTGAGGTCCAACAGTAGTGCATGGTAGTAGTGCATAGGCCGCCCAAAGTGCGCGCTGTCAAGATATCGGAATTTTTTCAGGATTTTACATCGTTTTTAGAAGGAATAATTTCCGAGCCTGGATTTCTAGTCATTGGTGGTGATTTCAACCTTCATTTAGATGATGAAACGTCTTCAGATGCCGTGAAGTTCTATGATTTGATTTCAAGTTTCGGACTTTCTCAACATGTGAGTGGATCTACGCATAAGAATGGCCACACCTTGGATCTTCTTATCACCAGAATCGCAGACCAGTTGATTCATGACGTCAGTGTGTTTAACGATCTTCTTTCGGATCATACACTAGTGCGCTTCGGTGGGAATGTTCAGCGACAACCTAACCGTCGAGTAGAACGGAAGTACAGGAAGATGAGGCAAGTAAACCCTGACGAACTACAGTCTGAAATTTCTTCTGCGTTTGAGGAATACCCGACGGCACAAGTGAGTACGGTGATAGAAAAACCTCGCGCGCCTTGGTATACCGACGAACTGACCGAACTTAGAGCTGCTGTTCGCCAAAGTGAATTTCATCCAAGCTCACCGTGGATCACGATATCTACAAAGCCAAACGTCTCGAGTATAACAGACGTTGTGACGAGCTCAAACAGGACTATCATCGTGACCGAATTCAACAAGCCGATTCTAAACAATGCTTTAGAATCGTTGACGAACTGACTGGCACTAAGAATATGTTGTCATCTTCTCGACCAAACAACAGTCCTGAATCAGAACTCTGCGATGCTTTCGGCCAATTTTTCCTTGAAAAGTGGTGAAATTAAGAGAAGGACTAGTCCCAGAACTGGATCAGTTTGACAAGCCCAGATCTATCATGGACAAGTTTCAGGAAGTTACGGTACCGGAAGTCACTAAAATCATCCAAGAAGGCAACAGTAAGTCTTGTTCACTGGACGTTCTTCCAACAAATCTTGTGAAGGACATGCTCCCTGTGCTGGCCGAGTTTCTCACTGAACTCTTCAACGCATCACTGTCTTCAGGAAATTTCCCTGATAGTTTCAAGGAAGCGGTTGTTAGACCTTTATTGAAAAAGGCAGGTTTAGATGTGCACATTCTGAAAAATTTCCGTCCTCTTTCTAACATTTCTGTTTTGTCGAAATATCTGGAAAAAATTGTTGTGACTCAAATTACCAAGTACCTAAGTGAAAACGATTTGTACATGAAGTATCAGTCAGCATACAGAGCTTACCACAGTACCGAGACCGCACTTCTGCGGGTGCAGAATGATGAACTTTGTGCATTGAACGATTGGAAGGATGTAGTTTTTGTGATGCTTGATTTGTCAGCTGCGTTTGATACGCTTGATCATACGGTTTTACTGCATATTCTTCAAGAACGTTTTGGATTTACTGGTACTGTACTGAATTGGTTCCAGTCGTATTTATCAAATCGTCATTTCCCTTGATTCCTTGCCAGCTTCCCGCGAGTTCGACCGTGAATTTGATGTTCCGCAAGGATCGGTATTGGGACCGATTCTGTTTACTTTATATACTAGTCCACTTGAAGACATTTTCAGTAAACATGATGTAAATGCTATGCTCTACGCTGACGATTCACAGCTCTATATTGTGTCCGAGAAATTGCAAGATGATATTGGATGAAGTCGCATCTACTGATCCTGAACGAGGACAAGACCGAGCTGGTTCATTTTACCTCAATCCTGAAACCAGATCCAGTGAAATTGGACAGCCTCAGAGTCGGCAGTTGTGATATCACTCCTTCACAGTTTGGGTGCCATGTTTGACAATGACGGTCTAATGACGTCGCAAATGAATGCAATTTCCAAGTCTGCTTACTTTGCTTTATTTCGAATCAGTAAGATTAGGAATCTTCTCGACCGTGGTACAACTGAAAAACTAATGCACGCTTTTGTTTCGTCGAAATTAGACTACTGTAATAGTTTGCTTGTTGGTCTTCCTCAGAATCAGTTGTCTAAATTACAGTCTGTCCAGAACGCTGCAGCGAAGTTGATCTCTAGATCACGAAAGTACGATGAAGTTTCACCAATTCTGTACGATTTACATTGATTAAAAGTTGAATTCAGTATCAATTTCAAAATTATGTTATTCGTTTTTAAAATTCTAAGTGGTCATGCTCCGCATTATCTCAGTTCACTGATTGAGCGCTATGTTCCAAGAAATCGCAGTTTGCGATCTGGTGACTCGAACAATGTAACACTTTTTAGAACGGATAAACACAAGAAGATGAAGGAAAATCCAAGAACTACCATCAAGAGATACGGCTGGAGGGCTTTCTCTGTGGTTGCCCCGTTCTTGTGGAACGAGCCTCCACGCAATGTGCGCCAATCACCAAATCTAGTGACTTTTAAATCCGGACTAAAATCATTTTATTTTAAAAAACAATTCAATTTATAGTTTAGTCAGTCGTTTGTTTTAATTTGTCTTTAAAATGTGTAAACTGTCTTATTTAAATTTGTACAGCGCTCTGAAACAAAGTGTAGATCGCTTTAATCAATAAATATTATATTATTATTATTATGAATATCCTTGTTCTAGCTTGTCCAGATTTCCGTATATATTAATATATCACGTGATATCCTACATTTGCATATGAAACTTGATGCTGTGCGGAAGATGCTATGTGGTTTAAACATATTTTATTACCACAATGTAAAAGGATCGGACAAAAGTTCATAAACTTACAAAAACATCCTTTCCTTCATAAGTACATGATTACAAACATGTTATGTGTTACAAATACTAATGGAGTGACATCATGTCAGTTAGACTCAATATCACATGGTTATTTATAGATAACGCAATCTGTGAACAAAGACGAGGTAAGCTTAGGAAGTATGAGTAAATGCGTTGTGCATACACATCAAAGTTTCATATAATTGTCATCGAGTGAGCAAATTTCAGGTTCGAGTTGACCTTTTCAGGATGCTATGTAGAAAGAGTGGAGGACAAATGAGATGTGGCAGAGCGCAAATGTAAAATGTAATGAGAGAAATGTAAAATGTAGAAACGTCAATAAAAGTATTTTCTAATGAAACATTTGTCATTTGTAACTTAACATTTGACGTTTTGCATTTAACTGTTGCCTTAGAGATATATTGACTTTATCATTATCGCAGAATATTTAATATTGGCAGCGATACCCTTCCATAATACAGGGACTACAAACTTGATATACCATATTTTTACGGCGGCCATTTTGTCTGGCAATTTTAGTCCGATTTTCACGAAATTCTAATTCAATCTTCATTATGGTGTAACGGAGATATAATCAAACGTGGGTTGTTGGGTTGAATTACAAAATCGTATACTTACAAGAGCAGGTACCGTCGATACATTGGTCACCATGACAGTCAGCGTTAGTATCACACGGAACTGTAAATATTCAGCAACATGTTGATACCAAAGATATAAGACAGTAACATCATATAGGGATACAATGAACTCTATTTTCCTTGTAGTTTGAACATCAGACGCGGATCCACAGGGGGCGCACCCGGCGCACGCCCCCTCTTTTTTGTGAGGTAGCGAACAATTTTTAGCTATATATATATTCTCGCGGGACAGGAAAACAAAAATAGTTTAGGTTGGAAATCATAAATTACAGTACTAGTATGAAATTAGTCCTTGTGGGCATTTTTTCAACTCAAAAATCACGGGCCGGGCTTCGCACTCCCAAGTGGGTGCAGCACGCCCCACCCCTTCCTGAAAATCCTGGATCCGCCCCTGCATATGACAGTGCTGTCTGTCTGTCTGTCAAACGGGGAGGGGGGGGGGGTACAGCAGTGTGCCTATACTCAATTAAATAAGATTTAATAAGACCTTTATGTCGGTATGAATATTTCGTGTATGTGATTTGGAAATGAGCAAATTTGTCAGTGATTGGTTGTAGATGAATTTAAAATAATGAAATAATTGACAAGATGTCAGTAGGTTCAGATTTCAACTCATTCAAGATAATGTGTATGTGTAAAAGAACAGCCCAGTCGATACAGAACAGCAGGACGTCAAATCCCATATTACTTCATTGACAAGAGCACATCGAGGAAAACCAAAGACCAGTTGTCAGCCCCCTTGGGGTGTAGGGGGTGATAAGAATATACCCTTCGTATGTCCTGCGTGTCGTAAAAGGCGACTAAAAGGATCCCTGTAATGGGGCAACGTGTTTGCCGTGCGTTGCGACCCGTGTCGGTGGAGAGTGGAATCCTGGTAATTGAGTGGGGATTTGGCTTGCGAGCCCTTTCTCTGCAACACATTACTTTGGCCCATGGTTCACCTAGACGGGAGGTCAGAGGGGCCCACTCTGATCAATCGGCTTCGGTCGTTTTTAGCTCTGTAGAATGTACCCTTTCCCAGTGTAATGCTCTGTTGTTTATTCACTCAGCAATTATCTACCTTTGTGTCCTTAGTACATTCTACGGAGCGGCGGCTCGGGTCAATCAGGTTAGACAAGTATTTTTTACTTTCTGGCTTGAGTATACCCCTCGTCGAGCCCTGAGGCAATGCGCTGGATACCCGCGCTAGTCCTCCCCCTGGTAGGCAGGGCAGTAACCTGGGGGACGACGAGGGGTGAACCTTAAAAAAATACTTTCATGGATTCCCCAATCCCCCCAACCCCAATAATTAAAGATAATAATAAATATAAACAGAAACGTCCGAGTTCAGACGACGTTTCCAATATATTTAATAGTAATTGTAAAATGTCAAAAGTCTTGGCCGAGGTTCCTCTTAATTGAGAGTCCCTCCAAAGACCTATCTAAAGTGTCACCATTTTTGATATCCAAAGGCATAACTGGCTTAGCCGGCGAGCCTAAGGCTATCAAAAAACTTAAAAATGGAGCACTCTTAGTAGAATGTGCCAAAGAGCAGCATGCTACCATGCTTCTTAAATCTTCATCTTTGGCAGACATTCCTATTAAGGTGTCTCCTCATAGGTCTTTAAATTCAAGTCGAGGTGTAATAAGTTGCCGGGACCTTGAAGGCAGCAGTGAGGAGGAAATGGTAGAATACCTTTCTTCTCAAGGTGTACAACACGTCAAAAGAATTAGTGTTCGTCGAGGAGATAAGGTGATTCCTACAAGCACTTACATCCTCACTTTCAATCGTCCCGACATACCAAAGACTCTTAAGGCAGGTTATTTAAACATACCTGTGAATTCTTATATATCCAATCCTCTTCGTTGCTACAAATGCCAGAAGTTTGGGCACAGCAAAACTGTCTGCAGGGGTAAAGACACCTGCGCTCGTTGTGGTCATGATGGCCACGAGAGCGCTACCTGTCAGGCTGAGTTTTGTTGTGTGAATTGTAAGGGAAAGCACTTTGCTTATTCCCGTGAATGTCCAATATGGCAAAAAGAGAAAAGAATCCAACAGGTCATGTCTGAACGAAAGATATCATATTTTGATGCTCGAAAACAGGTAGATTTATCTGCACCGTTTCCCATTGCACTACAAGGGAAATCATTTGCAAGTGCAGTTAAAGCATCCACTAGATCTATCTCCGTTCAGACAGATATAACCTGGCCTGACAAACAAAAAATGAAGACTTTGACAACATCAGATCAAAATAAAGGGGTCTCGAGCTCTTCTCAGTCATGTGAGAGCTCGATTCAAACAACTTTGCCCTTGCCCGGTGAGGGTTCATCTTCCTTGCCCCAAACTGAAGTTATTGGGACCAATCCCAATACTTCTGCCCAGAATGGCAAGGTACCTCCTTCATTAGATAAGTCGAAAGCTGCAACTCCTGATCCCAGGTCCACTGGGTCAGGTTCGCAGTCAACGGCTATCCCACCCTCACAAGAAAGAGTATATCTATCCTCAAGACAACGGAAATTAGCAAAGTTGCGTGAGAAGGGTAAAAAGGGTTCACAGGACCCTATTATCCATTTCACGAAATATGGGGTTGATCTGATGGACGGTATTACCGTAGAGGGGGCCAATAATGACCCCCTTGGCGGTAAACCGCCAAAAATAAATTATCCCTGACAATGGTAAATTCCATTATCCAATGGAATTGTCGTGGCTTAAAACCAAATTTTTATGAAGTCCAACTTTTAATTCAAAAATATAATCCTTTAGCTATTTGTTTACAGGAAACTTTTTTACGGAATTCTGACACTTTGTCTTTTAGACATTTTGTTGATTACCATCATCATGCAATTGGTGATGGTAGAGCTCATGGGGGTGTTTCTATTATTCTTAATGGAGATATCCCTCAGAGTAAAGTCACTCTCAACTCGCCTTTACAGGCAGTTGCAGTTCGGGTGACTTTGCATATTCCTATAACACTCTGCTCTGTATATCTTCCACCAAGTTTACATCTTAATCCCAGAGATCTTGATGACCTTGTTGCACAACTTCCTCTCCCGTTTATTATTACGGGAGATTTCAATGGTCATCATTCACTCTGGGGTAGTCCAGATGATAACAACAGAGGTAAACAAATAGTGGACTTCATTAACCTTAATAATTTGTGTTTATTAAATGATGACTCGCCTACTTATCTACATCCTGCCACAGCTTCTTTTTCTTCCCTGGATCTAACCATTTGCTCTCCGGTCCTGTTTCAGGATTTTTCATGGAGAGTAAATGAAGATCTATGTGGTAGTGACCACTTTCCTATCTTGATTGATAATAATGGTCCCTCTCCGGTTGAAAGACCCCAGAGGTGGAAGTTACATAAGGCTGATTGGACTCTGTTTGAATCTTTGTGTCTCTTCTCTTTTGATACAAAAGAGTTAGAAGATGCAGATGAGCCCATGGCCTTATTCACTTCCATTCTTCAAGATGTAGCTGAGCAGGCGATTCCAAAAACCACGACTGAACCAAAACGTTTCAATAAACCATGGTTTAACGATGATTGCAAATCCGCTCTTAAAGAGCGTGATCGTATCCTGAGACGATTAAAGAATCATCCTTCCATGGAGAATATTGCGGCATTCCAAATGGTCCGGGCGAAGGCCCGTAGAACCATACGTCAAGCAAAGAAATCTTCATGGCAGGATTATGTCTCCAAGATCAATTCCCGTACCACATCCAAATCGGTATGGGATAGGATTCGTAGGATTAAAGGTAAAAGTAGTGCATTATCAGTAAACCATCTAAATGTTGATAATACCACCTTAACAACATTTCCTGATATTGCCAATTCCCTGGCCAGTACATTTTCATATAATTCATCATCCAGTTTCTCCTCAGATGCTTTTCGGGGCATTAGGCAACAACAGGAGAAAAGGCGACTTAATTTTAAGTCCCGCAATGATGAATGTTATAATGATCGTTTTTCCAATGCAGAGCTCCGTGATTGGTTAAGGCGAGCTCGGGATACTGCAACTGGTCCAGATGAAATACACTACCAAATTTTAAAACATTTACCTTTTCCCACACTCTTAATCTTACTGGATCTTTTCAACAGGATTTGGGTTGATGGGAATTTCCCTCCTTCGTGGCATGAAGCCACAATAATTCCCATCCCTAAACCGGGAAAAGATCATACGAATCCTACCAACTATCGTCCGATCGCTTTAACTAGCTGTATTTGCAAAACCATGGAGAGATTGATCAATCGAAGGCTTGTTTGGTACCTTGAGTCCAACAACCTCATTACTGACCTCCAATGTGGATTTCGGTCCCAAAGGAGCACTCTTGATCATCTCGTTAGATTTGAAACGTTCGTCAGGGACGCTTTCATCCAGAAGCAACATTTAGTTGCAATATTTTTTGATCTGGAGAAAGCTTATGATACTACATGGAAACATGGTATCATGCGCGACCTCCATAACCTCGGCCTACGAGGTCGCTTACCTATCTTCATTAAAAATTTCCTCGAAGATAGGTCATTTAAGGTACGACTGGGATCAATATTCTCTGACCCATTTCCTCAGGAAATGGGAGTTCCTCAGGGAAGTATTTTATCTCCAACATTATTTGCAATAAAAATTAATACTATCCCAGCGTGCCTTAAACCAGGTACAAACGGCGCTCTTTATGTTGATGACTTTCAGATGTGCTATGGTTCTACAGACATGCGGATAATCGAACGTAAGTTGCAGCTTTGTTTGAATTCACTTCAACAATGGGCAATCCAAGACTGTCTGCATGCATTTCTGTCAGAAACGAGGTTTGCATCCAGATCCAGAACTTTATTTGGATGGCAATCGCCTTCCAGTTGTGGATGAAACCAAATTTCTGGGGCTGATATTTGATAAGAAATTATCATTTATCCCCCACATTAAAAACCTAAAGAAGAAATGTCTGAAAGCCCTCAACATATTGAGAGTCTTATCAAATACTGACTGGGGAGCAGACCGTAAGGTCTTGCTCAGATTATATCGAGCGTTAATAAGATCAAAACTCGATTATGGGTGTATAGTGTATGGGTCTGCCCGCGAGTCTTATCTCAAAGAGCTCGACACCATACACAACCAAGGACTTAGAATCAGTTTAGGAGCCTTTCGTACTTCTCCAGTGGACAGTTTATACGTCGAGGCGCATGAGCCCTCACTGCACAACAGACGTGATAAGCTGGCCCTGCAGTATGCTACGAAAATAGCATCTTTACCAAATCATATTTCATTTAACACCATATTTAGACCCTATCATGAGCATTTATATCTGCTCAAGACTAAAGTCATTCCACCATTTGGTATTCGTATACAACCTCTTCTGTCCGAGGCTGGTATCAACCTTGACAGTATTGCGAATACCCCTTTCTTTGAAACATCGCCATGGGCTATATCTCCCCCTAAGATCGATCTAGATCTTACAAAAAACAGGAAGAAAGATACTAGTTCCACAGTGTTTCAAACTCTCTTCGGAGAAGTAAGGTCTAAATATGGTGATTATGCTCCTATTTACACAGATGGTTCTAAGGATGGTGATCGGGTAGCTTCGGCTACAGTGACGCCATCTGAGACCATTTCTGTGTGTCTCCCGCCTGCTGCTTCCATATTTACAGCTGAACTCCAGGCCATTCTTCAGGCCTTGGAGTTCATTCAGTCTTCTTCAACTTTAAAGTATATCATTTTTACTGATTCTTTGTCCTCACTTCAAGCAATTAACAATAAACAGCTTGAACACCCATTAGTAGCAGATGTTTATCGTCTGCTACTATCGTACGAGCTCAACAGCAAAGACGTCGTCTTCTGCTGGCTTCCCAGTCACGTTGATATAAGGGGGAATGATAAAGCAGATTTTGCTGCCAAAGCTGCTTTAGATCTTCCCCAATCACCATTTTTAATACCATTTAATGATTTTAAATCGGCAATAAATCATTTTATTTATGACCGCTGGCCAAACTCCTATAGAACCAACAGGAGAGATGAAGTTGTTCTGTGTCGCTCTCGTATAGGTCATACTTTTTTAACACACTTTTTCATCTTGAAACGAGAGCCTCAACCAGAATGTGAACACTGTCATGTTCCTTTGACAGTGAAGCACATTTTGATTGAGTGCAAGCATCTCAAGAACCTAAGATCTAAATATTACCGTTGCCAGTCTCTGCATCAATTATTTGCCCAACCGGGCTTATATTGTAAATTGTTAGACTTTTTAAAAGAGACAAGCTTTTATTATAAATTTTAATTGTATATTTATCATTTCATTTTGTATGTTTTAAATATTTATATGCATAAAAGATTTATTTCATTTTTTAATCTTCTTTACTGTGATACTGTTTTTATTTATGCAAATAAAACTTTTTCTGTGATATTTATTTAACTTGTCTCGCATAAATCTTTGTAGGGTTGGTGCCGAAGTGCCATAAAACCACATTTCATTCATTCATTCATACCAGTTGTCAGCAACAAGGTTGGACACATCAGATATTTCGTCACCATGGCAAGCCGTGTATCGCGAATCTCAGTTGCTGTCATTGCTACATTATGGTGATTTTAAGTTAAGCGCTCATTCACACAATTATTGTTTTATACAAGAATATAAAGACGGTGACACGTTCAGATTTCTAAATAGTGCAGTGAAAATATATAACGTAACACCATGTTGTATTGATGCTAATGGAACTATTTGAGCTCAAGTATTTATTTGGTACATAGCTTATTGTTATTTATCTATAACACAAGTATTGGTTTAAATAAAACTAAAGTCATATCTTATTGTTACCTATCTGTAACATAATAAAAACTGATGTATTTACCGTTGCACGTGTCTGTTTCTGTGTCACAAGTACCAACTAGACATCTATGATTATCACATGGTTCTGAAATAGAAAACATATAGCGATATGAAATCCATAGAAACTAAATGTAAACTCCACAAAGCAGTAGTTCATGTAAGTCTGTATAAGTTAAAACGATTTTTAGAATACATTTCAAACTATTTAATCATTTAAGACGTCATCTTATTGCGTTACTTGTAATATATATATGTTATTGCTATAAATAGCTTTCACCGGAATAATTAATCTGCTTGGAATGTAATAAGATGACATTAACTTTTGAATAATCTTTATAAATATGACCAGTCTGTCCATGCTTATACCCTTAAATATACTATTCAAAAAAAGTAGGGGATATTTGATTTGTATGTGTTATTCAAGTCACCTAATGAAACTGACGACGAAACAAATGACAAAATGAAATGAAGTTCACATTCATCGATTTATTCCAAATGATCGTTAGACTAAGTAAGGCACAGACTGACCATTATCAGGGTAAAATGATACCCGGGGTCAAACAGCAAAGTTACCACAGCATCACAACAAAGTCAGTAACGGGTAAATCCCCCTCTGTTTGCCAAACAAGCATTGATCCGACGTGGCATACTACTAATGAGACGTCTAAGGTCATTTTGGTCCAGATTGTCCCATTCCTGTTGCAACGCAGCAGCAAGTTCTTGGACATTGGCAGGACGCTGTTGACGTTGACGTAACCTCTGTCCAAGCATGTCCCAGACATGCTCGATGGAGGAGAGGTCGGGACTCAGTGCTGGCCAAGGTAATGTGGTGATGTTCTTTTGTTGGAGGTAACCTGTAACGATCCTGGCCCTGTGACATCTTGCGTTGTCATCCTGGAAGATGAAACGGCGGCCATGACGTCGTGCGAACGGCACAACATGGACTGCCAAGATGTTGTCCCGGTAGTACTGGCCTGTAACACGCCCTGCAACAACATGTAAAGCCGTTCTTCCAGCAACAGTGATGCCTCCCCACACCATAACAAAACCACCCCCAAATCGATCATGTCTGACGACGTTAACGTCTTGGAAGCGCTCGTTTCGACGACGCCACACCCTCCTACGTCTGTCCAAAAAATCAACAGTGAACCTTGACTCATCTGAAAACATCACATTGCTCCAGCGTCGATTATCCCAGTGTTGACGATCCCTACACCAACGACGTCTTGCCTGAATGTGATGATCTCTCAAACAAGGGATCACGCGAGGACGTCGGTGGCGAAGGTGACCCCTATGCAGTTGATGCCGAATCGTCTGGCCACTCACTCTTACACCAGTGTCTGTTTGAAGACGAGCGCTGATCTGATTTGCTGTGATGACACGATTTCTCAAGGCCAAGGTACGGATAAATCGATCCTGGGCTTGAGTTGTCGCCCTTGGTCGACCTGAGCGTGGTCTGTCCTGTACAGATTGTGTATCACGGTATCTGGACCATAGCCTGCTTATGACAGACTGAGAAACATTCATCGTCCGCGCCACAACCGCCTGTGTTGTGCCGATCTGTAGCATGCCAAGGGCACGTAACCTTTCATTTTGGGTAAGCCGACGCATATCAAAATTTGTTTTCTGGTCACTAAAACAATTAAACTGATGTTTCCACCCTAGAATTCAATGCCACAATGACTGTAACATTCAAAGTCAGAGTCGTGCAAATCTTGGGTTGGACCCCCATGATGATCCCAAGCATCACCTGCATTCCATGCGGTAGCTATTGGTGCGTTTGGGCGTCACATGTAACTGGAAATGTTTCTTCTGTTAGGTTCTATAGTGACTTTTTTCGTAGTCATTTGCATATTTTAGTATTATGCCCCTAAAATCAAATATCCCCTACTTTTTTTGAATAGTATATTATGTTTGCCAACGCCTACTGTCAGGCCCGTAGCCAGCTTGCTGGCTTCGGAGGGGCAGTGAAGTTTTTAGGAGGGGCACACCCGTTACAATCTACAGCAGGTATTTTAGAGTTATGGTTGGCAAATTTTCTTTCGGGGGGGGGGGGGCAAAAAGTTTTTTCAGGGGGGCATTGCCCCCCCTTGCCACCCCCTGGCTACGGGCCTGCCTACTGTCCTCACTGAAATGTGGTTTAACGTCCTATACTGTTCTGGTATGGGCACATTTTACCCGGAAAGTGATACTACGGCCTATATCGAATTCCAACTACCAAGGGATCTTTTACGTGCTCGCTAATGTGACACTAAAGTTATTTTGCAAATGTGTCAGTAATGTGGGCAGCAATTTTTCATCCGGGACCTTTAAAGTAGTTCCAACATGGCGGAATTCGTCATACAGTCGAGGTTAGATTGAACCGAAATCTGCCGAGTTTTGCCGAGTGGGTTGAAACATTACATTTTACTTACCTCTACAGACGCCATCCACACACTTATTATCAAAAGGACAATGTCCAGAACCACATGATTGACCTGTAATAACAAAAACAACCCTGTTAGAACAGTCGGATTTCTAAGATCCTATGACAACAGAGTTGGTAGATTCAACCTAAATGTTTACTATATGTCATCATCTTGTGTCAAATATTGGCACAATCTGACTACAATGCCAATACCCAGGTGTCCTAAACAAACCAACCTAATGCTGCAAAAACTAGACGAAGTTGATGACACAACTTGGGTTACTAATGTCAGATTACTATTATTTTCTCTTGAATTCGAGTTCGTCTTCCAAAACGAGACAATCGGTGTCTTTTAAACAACGTTTAAGAATGGTCGAGTAAAATGACATTGCATGGGCGGAAGTTTGAAAGACTATAGTAATTTTAGGTTTGAGTTATGTCAAGAGGCATATTTATGTCAATTGAAAATGTTAACAATAACTTCGCTAAGAATAATGTTCAATACATTTATTTTTCATAATCTATTTTTTAGCTATTATAGCGAAAACTGTCAGCACTTTATCTAAATTTTACGTCTTAATATATCATTGTAACTATTTGTAAACAAACATCCAGATCTAGCATACCTTGGTGAACGATAATACAATGAACGGCTGTACATATTGCAGTATCGACAAGAGTAACTGGAAATATAATCAAAACATAGTTTGTCAGCACGGGATATTCGAGAGAGAGAGAGAGAGAAAGAGAGAGATGGGTTTAACGTCCACTCGACACAAACTAGGTCATTTTGGGACTAACATATGGTTTCATTTTATTTCAAAAATTCGCTTGCGTGTAGGGGTCTTTAGCAGTGGGAGGAAACCGGAGTGCCCGGAGGAAAGGCGCCCCTTTTTCCATGCCACATACGCTCCGGGATATTCGATGTAAAACAATTGTCAACTGTGTGGGCTACTATTTTGAACATGATGCCTACATTGTTAACACTATGCTGCTGGCCTATAATTTATTTTCGACATTACACATAACTGATGTTGCCTCCAGCCTTGGATAATTATTCGTAAGAGTATAAGGGCAAACACAGAAAATCTAAAGTTTTGTGACGTGCTAATTTTCCATTCTCTGTAAATGCATTATTCGTTGAGCAAATACTAGAATTTGTGTAAATACTAGAAATAAGAGGGTCGGGTGGTGGGAATAACACCTTTAAACATGCCATGCTGACAAATGTGTAAATACTGCATAATAAAATACTCGTACCTTTGTATGTACACGTATTATTTAAACAAATTTGACCATCATTACAGGCAACACCTCCACAATCTGATTTTGAAAGACATAAAACATCATCAAGACATAAATACCCACCATATTGTATGTTGTTATGTTATCATTATAGAAATATTCACCTTGGACCTGGAGCTGGAATATTGTCTATATACAGGTATTAGAACCACGTATAGCATATATATAGTTACTGACATTATCACAATGTCATTATCACAACCATGTCATTATCACAACAATGTCATTATCACAACAATGTCATTATCACAACAATGTCAATGTCACAATGACTAAATAGTATGGCGATTACACGGCATCAATTTACAGCCACTGCATGACTATTGCCTTAGTAAATGACACTTCTCTCTTAATACAAATTGTGTTAAATAATTAAAATAGGCTTGTTAAGACAAATGGTAAAAAGCTAGACCGAAGACTTAAGAGATTTTACTTACCGCTTGTTGTACACATCAATACTGTACATCTACCACCATTCATATCACACAGTGTTTTATTACATACCCGAGCTGTAAAATATAAATTGATAAGTATTAAAGTATATAAATTCTTATCTATAAAATAATATGCAGTTACAATTATCATTAAACAACTCGTATTATGATTCGTATTATACATCATTATATACCCGAGCTGTAAAATATAAATTGATAAGTATTAAAGTATATAAATTCTTATCTATAAAATAATATGCAGTTACAATTATGATTAAACAACTCGTATTATGATTCGTATTATACATCATTAGAAGTTGTAGTTTGTTTTGCCTTTTATGCGAAATGACAAAAATGTGAGATTTAGCTGTATGCATGTGACAGCCCCCCCCCCCAAAAAAAATAACAAACAAACACCCCGCGAGTACCGATTTAGCAACGGTCAAGGCACCACACGTCACCATATGGTATTTAAAAGAAATCCGTCAGTAACGTTAGTCCGTGTCGCGATAATGAGAAATATTGGATTCTTGTGACTACAATTTACAATTACCTTCATTGGTTATTTCTTCCTGTTTTAATATTTTCTGTATATTATTTTCATCTATTTTGCTCGCTCTGGATCGTTGTCTTGATTTTTCTAATTCCACACCCTCTTTGGTCAATGGCTTGGAACCAGAATAATCTTTTTCCTTTGGTCTAGGGTCATTTTTTATGGTGTGGCTTTTATAAGGTGTTAGTCTTACCGCTTTATAAATTAAAGAAAAAAAAATCATAATGATGTAGCATTTCGTCCAGTATATCAAAGTAAAGAAGTCATAATGATCTAGCATTAAGTCCAGTGTATCAAAGTAAAAGAGTCATAATGGTCTAAAGAGGCGTAATGATCTAGAATTGAGTGTAAAGAGTCATAATGATCTAGCATTGAGTCATGTGTATAAAAGTAAAAATGTCACACTGGTTCATTACCCGGATGAAACCAACCATGACTGCTACCCAGCAAAGACACTATGTCTTTCCCAAACAGCCAACCCAGCCCTCTTTCTTGTGGCTGGTACAGGCTAGTTTCCTAGGAAACCATTAGTCTACGATATCACCTTAGGTGGAAGTGGACGTTAAACCCCCCTGGTTCATTATGTCATCGTGTGTAGAGTGGTTGTAGAATTATCTTGGCTGTAAACCCCGTCTTTGTTGGAATGAATGAATGAAATATTGTTTAATGGCACATCCGCGCCAACCGGGCTATATTGCGCCAACCATATGATGATGTTACGAGACAAACTAGAAACAAATAATCACATTATCTATATATATACATAAATAAAAACAAATATCACAGTAAACATCAGCTAAAAATAAATCACAAACTTTATGTATATATATTTAAAACATGAAAGAGAATATTCGGATATGTACAATTAAAATTTTCGATAAAAATTTGTCTCTTTTAAAAAGTCTAGCGCTTTACAATATAGGCCCGGCTGGGCAAACAAATGATGAAGTGACTGACAACGGTAATACCGTGATCTTATATGCTTGAGATGCTTGCACTCAATCAAAATGTGTTTAACTGTCAAAGGAACATGACAGTGTTCACATTCTGGTTGAGGCTCTCGCTTTAAAATGAAAATGTGAGTTAAAAAGGTATGACCAAGACGAGAGCGACACAAAACAACTTCATCTCTCCTGTTAGTTCTATAGGAGCTTGGTCATTCTCCTAGGAGAGGCTTTATGTGATGAAGTTTGTTTGTGCCTGCAAGATCCCAAGACCGTTGCCAGCGGTCATAAATAAACGAATTTATAACACATTTAAAATCCTTAAAAGGAATGCAAAAATCGGATACGGGAAGATCTAAAGCAGACTTGGCAGCCGAGTCTGCTTGATCATTCCCTTTAATATCCATATGACTGGGGAGCCAGCAAAGAACAATGTCCTTGCTACTCAACTCGAATGAAAGCAGCAGACGATAAATGTCTGCTACTAATGGGTGATCAAGCTGTTTGTCACAAATTGCTTGAAGACAGGACAAAGAATCAGAAAAGATGATGTGTTTTAAATTTGATGAGGATTGAATGAACTCCAAAGCTTGGAGAATAGCCTGAAGCTCAGCTGTAAAAATAGAAGCAGCAGGTGGTAGGCGAACAGAGATGGTCTCGGATGGCGTCACTGTAGCCGAAGCTACCCGATCACCATCTTTCGATCCATCTGTGAAAATAGGAGCATAATCACCATACTTAGACCTTAACTCTCTAAAGAGAGATTGGAACACCGTTGAGCTAGTATCTCTCTTTTTGTGCTGAGAAAGATCGAAATCAATCTTTGGCGGAGATATAGCCCACGGTGGAGTCCTAAAGACAGGGGTATTCGCAATACTGTCGAGGCTGATACCAGCCTCAGACAAAAGGGGTTGTATGCGAATACCGAATGATGGAATGACTTTAGTCTTTAACAGATATAAATGCTCATGTAATGGTCTAAATATGGTGTTAAATGAAATATGATTTGGAAGAGATGCAATTTTAGTAGCATACTGCAGGGCCAGTTTATCACGTCTGTTGTGCAATGAGGGCTCATGCGCCTCGACGTATAAACTGTCCACTGGAGATGTACGAAATGCTCCTAAACTGATTCTAAGTCCTTGGTTGTGTATGGTATCGAGCTCTTTGAGATAAGACTCGCGGGCAGACCCATACACAATACACCCATAATCGAGTTTTGATCTTATGAGTGCTCGATATAATCTGAGCAAGACCTTACGATCTGCTCCCCAGTCAGTATTTGATAAGACTCTCAATATGTTGAGGGCTTTCAGACATTTCTTTTTGAGGTTTTTAATGTGGGGGATAAATGATAATTTCTTATCAAATATCAGCCCCAGAAATTTGGTTTCATCCACGATTGGAAGGCGATTGCCATCCAAGAACAATTCTGGATCAGGATGCAAACCTCGTTTCTGACAGAAATGCATGCAGACAGTCTTGGATTTCGAAAAACGAAATCCATTTTCGGTTGCCCATTGTTGAAGTGAATTCAAACAAAGCTGCAACTTACGTTCGATTATCCGCATGTCTGTAGAACCATAGCACATCTGAAAGTCATCAACATAGAGAGCGCCATTTGTACCTGGTTTAAGGCACGCTGGGATAGTGTTAATTTTTATAGCAAATAATGTTGGTGATAAAATACTTCCCTGGGGGACTCCCATTTCCTGAGGAAATGGGTCAGAGAATATTGATCCCAGTCGTACCTTAAATGACCTATCTTCCAGGAAATTTTTAATGAAGATAGGTAAGCGACCTCGTAGGCCGAGGTTATGGAGGTCGCGCATGATACCATGTTTCCATGTAGTATCATAAGCTTTCTCCAGATCGAAAAATATTGCAACTAAATGTTGCTTCTGGATGAAAGCATCCCGACGAACGTTTCAAATCTGACGAGATGATCAAGAGTGCCCCTTTGGGACCGAAATCCACATTGGAGGTCTGTAATGAGGTTGTTGGACTCAAGGTACCAAACAAGCCTTCGATTGATCAATCTCTCCATGGTTTTGCAAATACAGCTAGTTAAAGCGATCGGACGATAATTGGTAGGATTCGTATGATCTTTACCTGGTTTAGGGATGGGAATTATTGTGGCTTCATGCCACGAAGGAGGAAACTTCCCATCTACTCAAATCCGGTTAAAAAGATCTAATAAAATTAAGAGGGTTGGAAAAGGTAAATGTTTTAGAATTTGGTAGTGTATTTCATCTGGACCAGTTGCAGTATCCCGAGCTCGCTTAAGCGAATCCCGAAGTTCTGCAATGGAAAATGTATCATTATAGCATTCATCATTGCGGGACTTGAAATTAAGTCGCCTTTTCTCCTGTTGTTGTCTAATGCCTCGAAAGGCATCAGAGGAGAAATTGGATGATGAATTATATGAAAATGTACTGGCCAGAGAATTAGCAATATCAGGAAATGTTGTTAAGGTGGTATCATCAACATTGAGATGGTTAACTGATAATGCACTACTTTTACCTTTAATCCTACGAATCCTATCCCATACCGACTTAGATGTGGTACGGGAATTGATCCATGAGACATAACTCTCCCATGAAGATCTCTTTGCTTGACGTATGGTTCTACGGGCCTTCGCCCGGACCATTTGGTATGCCGCAATATTCTCCATGGAAGGATGATTCTTTAATCGTCTCAGGATACGATCACGCTCTTTGAGAGCGGATTTGCAATCGTCATTAAACCATGGTTTATTGAAACGTTTGGGTTCAGTCGTGGTTTTTGGAATCGCCTGCTCAGCTACATCTTGTAGAATTGAAGTAAATAAGGCCATGGGCTCATCTGCATCTTCTAACTCCTTAGTATCAAAAGAGAAGAGACACAAAGATTCAAAAAGAGCCCAATCAGCCTTATGTAACTTCCACCTCTGGGGTCTTTCGACCGGAGAGGGACCATTATTATCAATCAGGATAGGAAAGTGGTCACTACCACACAGATCTTCATTAACTCTCCATGTAAAATCCTGAAACAGGACCGGAGAGCAAATAGTCAGATCGAGGGAAGAAAAAGAAGCTGTGGCAGGATGTAGATAAGTAGGCGAGTCATCATTTAATAAACACAAATTATTATTGTTAATGAAGTCCGCTATTTGATTACCTCTGTTGTTATCATCTGGACTACCCCAGAGGGAATGATGACCATTGAAATCTCCCGTAATAATAAACGGGAGAGGAAGTTGTGCAACAAGGTCATCAAGATCTCTGGGATTAAGATGTAAACTTGGTGGAAGATATACAGAGCAGAGTGTTATAGGAATATGCAAAGTCACCCTAACTGCAACTGCCTGTGAAGGCGAGTTGAGAGTGACTTTACTCTGAGGGACATCGCCATTAAGAATAATAGAAACACCCCCATGAGCTCTACCATCACCAACTGCATGATGATGATAACCAACAAAATGTCTAAAAGACAAAGTGTCAGAATTCCGTAAAAAAGTTTCCTGTAAACAAATAGCTAAAGGATTATATTTTTGAATTAAAAGTTGGACTTCATTAAAATTTGGTTTTAAACCACGACAATTCCATTGAATAATGGAATTGACCATTGTCAGGGATAGTTAATTTTTGACGGTTTGCCGGCGGGATCCTTATGGATCTCCGCTACGACAACACCGTCCATCAGATCATCCCCATATCTATTATAGAGAGAGATAGGGTTTTGTGAACCCTTTTTCTCTCTCTCACGGATCTTTGCCATTTTCTTTTCTTTTTTAGAAAGAACTCGTGTGGGTGGAATACCCTTTGGCTGCGAGCTTGACCCAGTAGAACTGGAATCAAGAATGACAGCTTCAGGGGAGGGCGAGGGCGGTGACCCCTTGCCATTCTTGGTGGAAGTGCTGGGGATGACCCCAACATCTTTAGTTTTGGGCAAGGAGGATGGATCCTCGCCCGGCAAAGAATTAATAATTTTTATTGAGCTCTCACTTGTTTGTGAGGAGCTCGATATCCCTTTATCATGATCTGATGTTATTGATTAAGGCATATTCTCTTTATCAGGCCAGGTTATATCTGTCTGAACGGAAATGGATTTTGTAGAAGCTTTGACTGCATTTGAGAATGATTTCCCTTGTGGTGCAATGGGAAAAACGGCAGAAAGCTCTACCTGTTTCCGTGCATCAAAGTATGGTATCTTCCGCTCAGACATAATCTGTTGAATCTGCTTCTCTTTCTGCCATACTGGACACTCGCGAGAGTAAGCAAAATGCTTACCCTTGCAATTTACACAGCAAAACTCAGTCTGACAAGTAGCGCTCTCGTGGCCATCATGACCACAGCGAGCGCAGGTGTCCTTACCTCGGCAGACAGTTTTGCTATGTCCAAACTTTTGGCATTTATAGCAGCGAAGAGGATTAGCAATATAAGCATCAACAGGAATATTCAAATAACCTGCCTTGAGAGTCTTTGGTAATTCGGGACGATTGAAAGTGAGGATGTAGGTGCTGGTTGCAATCACCTTATCTCCTCGGCGTACACTTATTCTTTTAACATGTTGGACGCCTTGAGATGAAAGGTATTCCACCATTTCATCCTCACTGCTGCCTTCAAGATCCCGACAGCGAATTACACCTCTACATGAATTTAACGATCTGTGTGGAGATACTTTGATAGATATGTTTGCCAAGGAAGTTGATTGAAGTAGCATGGTAGCATGCTGCTCCTTGGCGCATTCTATCAACAGTGTTCCATTTTTTAATTTTTTAATAGTTTTGGGTTCACCGGCTAAGCCGGCTATACCCTTGGCTATTAAGAAAGGTGAAACTTTTGACAGATCAGTAGAGGCACTCTCAATTAAGAGAAACCTCGGCCATGCCTTTGAATTTTTTTTTGAATTAATAAATAAATTAGAAACGTCCTCTGTATTAGGACGTTTCTGTCTTTTATTTTGTTCCTTAATTGTTGGTGTGGGGGGGATTTGGGAATCCATGAAAGTATTTTTTAAAATTCACCCCTCGTCGTCCCCCAGGTTACTTTCCTGCCTACAATGGGGAGGACTAGCACGGATATCCGGCGCGTGGCCTCAGGGCTCGACGAGGGGTATACTCAAGCCAGAAAGTAAAAATACTTGTCTAACCTGATTGACCCAAGCCGCTGCCATGTAGAATGTACTCAGGACACAAAGGTAGATAATGGCTGAGTATCAAAAACAACAAAGCAAACAAGAGAGATGTACATTCTACAGAGCTAACACGACCAGAGCCGATTGATCAGAGTGGGCCACTCTGACCTCCCGTCTAGGTGAACCATGGGCCAAAGTAATGTGTTGCAGCGTCTTTGTTGGAACGTTCTGCTTCTTAAACATCTTGACGGTCATTCAAATTATTTCATTATGAGCGAAATTATAGCGGTTTGTAGAATAGTGTAGCTTTGCTAGCCATTGCTACCGTAGATACGATAATAAACAAAGTCCCAATAATCCATAGTCGTGTGTGAATCCATTGTAAATCACAGACATCGATGGTCTAAAGAATTGATTATGATCTTGACATGTGAATACCTGTCTAATTAATGACCGTTTTTAGGACTTCGAATTTTGACTAATGGTTTGGATTGTTCGTACTTGGTTTTATTTTATTATATGAAGCCAAGTTCTTTTATAATGTATCTTTAATAAGTCTGTGTTGATTATAACAATCAATGTTAGCTTATATATAACGTTACCATGGTTATAAGACTGTCTTTGTTATACACGTAGCTATGGCGGGTTTCAGACTGTAATGGTTATACGGTCATCTCTAACAATACTACGGCTTCGACATAATACTAGGGGGTGTTATTTAACAAATATTGTGGAAGGCAAACCTTACGGTGCTTAAAATATGTGGAGGAGTATCAAAATACATAATACGGAAAAAAAATGACCTCCGACCCCCCTGCACATACCCCCTGAAAATGGGGTACCTCAAATTAGCCAAAATATCAGTTTTTCTGTCATTTCACCACTAAAAAGTTTGTTTAGAATGCCTTTGACAGATTCATATGAAGGTTTTTATGGTCCGTGAGTCTCGGTGTGACATTGAAAATGACCCGCAGCAGACCAATATGGCGACTAAAATTGCGCCACAAATATGTATTTCCTGCTTTTCGACGAAACATAGAGTTGTAAAATGTCGACTACTATGTTTTTGAGGTTGTAGAGACCGAATTTGTGGTTATTTCAAACACAAAAGGAACCCCTTACAACATATTTATCATGTGGTGAAATATTCTTCAATTCGAATACAGTTACAAAGTATCATTATTTTGGCAAAGTCAAGCTATCTCGGACTGAATTCAAATGTCTCATCATTACATCTGCTTTACAGCTGAGACTGCTTAGGTAAACCTTCAAATTGGCCCCATAAACATATGCTGGCAACTTTTTATGGTCCTTTAATAAGCAGAAATTGTCACTTTGCTTCGGTACTAACAAGGCTGCGGCTCGAGCATATCTTACTTCGATATAATCAATTAATTTTTCCCCTTTTTGTCAAGGAATAAGATTGCTATTTCCTTGCTACGAAAGCTTCTGTTTCTCGTCGCGGGCTTTCATTACAGCAGGAATTTCATACTTAGCGATAATACTATATCCTCACAATGCACCGAGGATTGTGATTTGGCTTTCACCTGTTGCTGCAAAATCTTTTGTTTCTCTTTCACGTTTTCATTACAGCAGGAATTTCATACGTAGCGATATAACTATATCCTCGGAAGGTACCAGAAGATTGAGATTTGGTGAAGTCCTGGGAATTGGCTTTCACTTGCACAGTGGATGCTCATTTCAAATTTTTAGCGCCTCTTTGCTTGAGCTCATAGTTTATGAAACACACTTTCTATTCTGAATCTAGATGGTGTATTGGAGGACTTTCTAGTATTTCCGAATCCATTCCTGACAGTAATATCTGATTCAAAGAGCTTGCATTTAGCTTTATTTCTCAAGAATGTTTCGATCAAACAAAGTACAGTCATGATATACATGAGTCTATTGGCAAAGCAATTGAAGGGACTCGTCGCTATGCTACTACCTAAACTAACTGTCGGTTTTCAACGCAAGAAGGACGAAATATTTGGATTTGGGTCTTGTAGCAGTGAAATGAAATGAAATGTGGTTTAATGGCACATCCGCTCCAACCGGGCTATATTGCGCCAAACATATGATGTTGTTACGAGACAAACTAGAAATAAATAATCACATTATCTATATATACATAAATAAAAACAAATATCACAGTAAATATCAACTAAAAATAAATATCAACTTTATGTATATATATTTAAAACATGAAATATAATATCAGGATATAAACAATTAAAATTTTCGATAAAAATTTGTCTCTTTTGAAAAGTCTAGCGCTTTACCATATAGACCCGGCTGGGCAAACAAATGATGGAGTGACTGACAACGGTAATACCGTGATCTTGTTTGCTTGAGATGCTTGCACTCAATCAAAATGTGATTAACTGTCAAAGGAACATGACAGTGTTCACATTCTGGTTGAGGCTCTCGCTTTAAGATGAAAATGCGAGTTAAAAAGGTATGACCAAGACGAGAGCGACACAAAACAACTTCATCTCTCCTGTTAGACCTGTAGGAGCTTGGCCAATCTCCAAGGAGAGGCTTTATGTGATGCAGTTTGTTTGTGCCTGCAAGATCCCAAAACCGTTGCCAGCGGTCATATATAAATGAATTTATAATGCATTTAAAATCTTTAAATGAAATGTAAAAATCAGATATGGGAAGATCTAAAGCAGACTTGGCAGCCGAGTCTGCTTGATCATTCCCCTTTATATCCATATGACTGGGGAGCCAGCAAAGGACAGTGTCCTTGCTGATGATCTCATTTGATAGCAGCAGACCATAAATGTCTGCTACTAATGGGTGTTCAAGCTGTTTGTTATTTATTGCTTGTAACGAGGACAAAGAATCAGTAAATATGATATGTTTTGAATCAGAAGATGATTGAATGAACTCCAAAGCCTGAAGAATGGCCTGGAGCTCAGCTGTAAAGATAGAAGCAGCAGGTGGAAGGCGGAAAGAAATGGTCTCGGATGGCGTCACGGTAGCCGAAGCTACCCGATCACCATCTTTCGACCCATCTGTGTAAATAGGAATATAATCACCATACTTAGACCTTAACGCTCTAAAGAGAGATTGGAACACCGTTGAGCTAGTATCTCTCTTTTTGTGCTGAGAAAGATCGAAATCAATCTTTGGCGGAGATATAGCCCATGGTGGAGTCCTAAAGACAGGGGTATTCGCAATACTGTCGAGGCTGATACCAGCCTCAGACAAAAGAGGTTGTATGCGAATACCGAATGATGGAATAGTATTAGTCTTCACTAGATACAAATGCTCATGGAGAGGTCTAAATATAGTGTTAAATGAAATGTGATTTGGAAGTGATGCAATTTTCGTAGCATACTGCAGGGCCAGTTTATCACGTCTGTTGTGCAATGAGGGCTCATGCGCCTCGACGTATAAACTTTCCACTGGAGATGTACGAAATGCTCCTAAACTGATTCTAAGTCCCTGATTGTGTATGGTGTCGAGCTCTTTGAGATAAGACTCGCGGGCAGACCCATACACAATACACCCATAATCAAGTTTTGATCTTATTAACGCTCGATATAATCGGAGCAAGACCTTACGGTCTGCTCCCCAGTCAGTATTTGATAAGACTCTCAATATGTTGAGGGCTTTCAGACATTTCTTTTTTAGGTTTTTAATATGAGGGATAAATGATAATTTCTTATCAAATATCAGCCCCAGCAATTTGGTTTCATCCACAACTGGAAGGCGGTTGCCATCCAAGAAAAGTTCTGGACCTGGATGTAAACCTCGTTTCTGACAGAAATGCATGCAGACAGTCTTGGATTTCGAAAAACGAAATCCATTTTCGGTTGCCCATTGTTGAAGTGAATTTAAACAAAGCTGCAACTTACGTTCGATTGTCCGCATGTCTGTAGACCCATAGCACATCTGAAAGTCATCAACATAAAGAGCGCCGTTTGTACCTGGTTTAAGACACGCTGGGATGGTATTAATTTTTATTGCAAACAATGTTGGAGATAAAATACTTCCCTGAGGGACCCCCATTTCCTGAGGAAATGAGTCAGAATATTGATCCCAGTCGTACCTTAAATGACCTATCTTCCAGGAAATTTTTAATGAAGATAGGTAAGCGACCTCTTAGGCCGAGGTTATGGAGGTCGCGCATGATACCGTGTTTCCATGTAGTATCATATGCTTTCTCCAGATCGAAAAATATAGCAACTAAATGTTGCTTCTGGATGAAAGCGTCCCTGACGAACGTTTCAAATCTGACGAGATGATCAAGAGTGCTCCTTTGGGACCGAAATCCACATTGGAGGTCTGTAATGAGGTTGTTGGACTCAAGGTACCAAACAAGCCTTCGATTGATCAATCTCTCCATGGTTTTGCAAATACAGCTAGTTAAAGCGATCGGACGATAGTTCGTAGAATTCGTATGATCTTTACCCGGTTTAGGAATGGGAACTATTGTGGCTTCATGCCACGAAGGAGGGAAATTCCCATCAACCCAAATCCGGTTAAAAAGATCCAGTAAAATTAGAAGTGTTGGATAAGGTAAATGTTTTAAAATTTGATAGTGTATCTCATCTGGACCAGTTGCAGTGTCCCGAGCTCGCTTTAACGAGTCACGCAGCTCCGCAATGGAAAACCGATCATTATAGCATTCATCATTGCGGGACTTGAAATTAAGTCGCCTTTTCTCCTGTTGCTGTCTAATGCCTCGAAAGGCATCGGAGGAGAAATTGGATGATGAATTGAATGAAAAAGTACTGGCCAGAGAATTAGCAATATCAGGAAATGTTGTTAAGGTGGTATTATCAACATTGAGATGGTTAACTGATAATGCACTACTTTTACCTTTAATCCTACGAATCCTATCCCATACCGACTTAGATGTGGTACGGGAATTGATCCTGGAGACATAACTTTGCCATGAAGCTTTCTTTGCTTGGCGTATGGTTCTACGGGCTTTCGCCCGGACCATTTGGTATGCTGCAATATTCTCCATGGAAGGATGGTTTTTTAGTCGTCTCAGGATACGATCACGCTCTTTGAGAGCGGATTTGCAATCGTCGTTAAACCATGGTTTATTGAAACGTTTTGGTTCTGTCGTGGTTTTTGGAATCGCCTGCTCAGCTACATCTTGAAGAATTGAAGTGACTAAGGCCATAGGCTCATCTGCATCTTCTAACTCCTTTGCATCAAAGGAGAAGAGACACAAAGATTCAAACAGCGCCCAATCGGCCTTATGCAACTTCCACCTCTGGGGTCTTTCGACCGGAGAGGGACCATTATTATCAATTATGATAGGAAAGTGGTCACTACCACACAGATCTTCATTAACTCTCCATGTAAAATCCTGAAACAGGACCGGAGAGCAAATGGTGAGATCCAGCGAAGAAAAAGAAGCTGTGGCAGGATGTTGATAAGTAGGCGAGTCATCATTTAGTAAACACAAATTATTAAGGTTAATGAAGTCCGCTATTTGTTTACCTCTGTTGTCATCATCTGAACTACCCCAGAGGGAATGATGACCATTGAAATCTCCCGTAATAATAAACGGGAGAGGAAGTTGTGCAACAAGGTCATCAAGATCTCTGGGATTAAGATGTAAACTTGGTGGAAGATAAACAGAGCAGAGTGTTATAGGAATATGCAAAGTCACCCGAACTGCAACTGCCTGTAAAGGCGAGTTGAGAGTGACTTGACTCTGAGGAACATCTCCATTTAGAAAGAAAGAAAGAAATGTTGTTTTATGGCACGTCAGCGCCAACCGGGCCATACTGTGCCAGACATATGGTGAATATTACGAGACAGGATCTCCATTTAGAATAATAGAAACACCCCCATGAGCTCTACCATCACCAACTGCGTGATGATGGTAACCAACAAAATGTCTAAAAGACAAATTGTCAGAATTCCGTAAAAAAGTTTCTTGTAAACAAATAGCTAAAGGATTGTGCTTTTGAATTAATAATTGGACTTCATTAAAATTTGGTTTTAAACCACGACAATTCCATTGAATAATGGAATTTAACATTGTCAGGGAATTTTATTTTTTGACGGCTTCCCATGTGGGTCCGTATGGAAATGAAATGAAATGAAATGTTGTTTAATGGCACGTCAGCACCAACCGGGCTATATTGCGCCAGACATATGGTGAATTTAACGAGACAAATTAAAACAATATCACAGGGGTGTATTCATATATGTAAATAAAAACAAATATCACAGAAAATATGATTAAAAATAAATATATCAATTCCTTTACATATATAAATATTTAAAACACAATATATGATAAATATGTACAATTAAAATTTAAAGTAAAAGTTTGTCTCTTTTAAAAATGCTAACAATTTATCATGTAGCTCCGGTTGGGCAAAAAGCTGACGTGCTGACTGGCAACGGTAATATTTAGTTCGAATAGACTTGAGATGATTGCACTCAATCAAGATGTGCTTCACTGTCAAAGGAACATGACAGTGAACACATTCTGGTTGAGGCTCTCGCTTTAATATGAAAATATGAGTTAAAAAGGTATGACCAATGCGAGAGCGACACAAAACAACTTCATCCCTCCTGCTGGTTTTATAGGAGCTTGGCCAGTCTCCTAAGAGAGGCTTTATGTGATGAAGTTTATTTGTGTCTGCAAGATCCCAAGACCGTTGCCAGCGATCATATATAAAAAGGTTAATGGACGACTTAAAATCGGTGAAAGGTAAAAGAAATTGTGATACGGGAAGATCTAAAGCAGACTTGGCAGCTAAGTCTGCTTGATCATTCCCTTTAATATCAACATGACTGGGGAGCCAGCAAAGGACGGTGTCCTTTCTGTTAAACTCGTGTGATAGTAGCAGACGATAAATATCTGCTACTAAAGGGTGTGCAAGCTGCTTATTGTTTATTGCCTGTAAAGAGGACAAAGAATCAGTAAATATTATGTATTTTAAAGATGAAGATGATTTAATGAACTCCAAAGCCTGAAAGATTGCCTGGAGTTCAGCAGTAAATATTGAAGCAGCAGGAGGAAGACGAACAGAGATGGTCTCAGACGGCGTGATAGTAGCCGAAGCTACCCGGTCGCCATCTTTGGAACCATCTGTATAAATTGGAGCATAGTCACCATATTTAGACCGTAACTCTCTGAAGAGAGATTGAAATACTGTGGAACTAGTATCTTTCTTTTTGTTTTTAGTAAGATCTAGATCGATCTTGGGAGGAGACACAGACCATGGTGGCGTCTCAAAGAAAGGGGTATTCGCAATGCTGTCATGGCTGATACCTGCCTGAGACAAAAGGGGTTGAATGCGAATACCGAATGATGGAATAACATTAGTTCTCAGTGAATATAGATGTTCATGATAGGGTCTAAATATGGTGTTAAATGAAATATGATGAGGCAGAGATGCAATTTTTGTAGCATACTGCAGTGCAAGCTTATCACGTCTGTCGTGCAATGAGGGCTCGTGCGCCTCGACGTATAAACTCTGCACTGGAGATGTTCGGAATGCTCCTAAACTGATCCTAAGTCCTTGGTTGTGTACGGTATCAAGCTCTTTGAGATAAGACTCGCGGGCAGACCCATACACAATACACCCATAATCGAGTTTAGATCTTATTAAAGCTCGATATAATCTCAGCAAGACCTTACGGTCTGCTCCCCAGTCAGTATTTGATACGACTCTCAATATGTTGAGGGCTTTCAGACATTTCTTCTTGAGGGTTTTTATATGAGGGATAAATGATAATTTCTTATCAAATATCAAACCCAAGAATTTTGTTTCATCTACAACTGGTATGGGGCTGCCATCCAGTGTAAGCTCTGGATCAGGATGTAAACCTCTTCGTTGACAGAAGTGCATACAAACAGTCTTGGATTTGGAAAAACGAAATCCATTGTCATTTGCCCATCGTTGAATAGAATTCAAACAAAGCTGCAACTGACGTTCGATTGTCTGCATACTTGTCGATCCATAACACATCTGAAAGTCATCAACATATAGAGAGCCGTCGACCCCACGTTTAAGGCACGTAGGAATTGCATTAATTTTAATAGCAAATAAAGTGGGAGACAAAATACTTCCCTGAGGAACCCCCATTTCCTGAGGAAAGGGGTCAGAGAATATTGAACCCAAGCGTACCTTAAACGACCTATCTTTTAAGAAATTTTTAATGAAGATAGGTAAGCGACCTCGCAGACCGAGGTCTTTTTCAAGAATGGCTTGGTACAGGTGTCTCTTATACATTATAATTGTGGGTTTGCAAGATCCAAGAAGGCGTGTAGAATATTACCTAATCATGAGTGCGACATTCCAATTAGTTTATCACGTGTTAATAGTAATGGTGTTTATCTCATAGAGACTATTTTACGCAAAGCTTGTGACGTAGTGGGAGCTAAGTGTATAGTAAAATTAAAAGATAGGAAATCTCGTATGTTGGTAATTAATACATCTGATAAGGAAATATTTCTACCCAAGAGCTACTTACTTGGTACGGTATGCGCCATTGAGCAAAATTGTATTTACACATTATCAGATAATCCCAAAGCTAACAAACAACTAGTTAACATGTGTGCACCGGTTACTGATACCCATAATAAATCCGACATTTCTTTTAACTTAACCGACTCAGACCTTTTACCGGAGGAAAAGGAAAAGTTACAAATATTTCTTCAGAATAATAGAGATATATTTGCTAAAGATTATACAGAATTAGGCAAGACTCATCTTCATCACCACCGTATTGAAACAGGCGATGCGCCACCAGTCAGAATGCCGTTTTATAGACAGTCTGTACCAATTCGACAGGAATGTACCAAATTAATTAAAGAAATGGTGGATGCTAAGATAATAGAACCAAGTAACTCTGATTGGCGATCACCTGTTGTCATGGTGAAGAAGAAGGATGGGATATACAGATTTGCGATCGATTATCGGAAGTTGAACGCTATTACCCAACCAATGTACTATCCACTGCCAAGGTTTGGCGACGTCATTGATTCTGTCGGCCAATCCCAAGCTAAAATGTTCTCGGTTTTGGATTGTGCTAGTGGATTTTGGCAGATTCCACTGGACCCTGAAACTAAACATAAATCTGCTTTCATCACCCAAGATGGAATTTTCCAGTTCAACAGACTACCATTCGGCTTAAAAACGCCCCCATGGCCTATCAATCTACAATGGCAGCTGCGTTACGAGAAATGAATTGGAAGTATGTCCTTGTTTATATAGATGATATAATTATTTATTCCAGAGATTTTAACGAACATCTACACCACCTAAGCGAGGTTTTTATTAAATTAAGGGAAGCTAGATTAACTCTTAAACCAACAAAATGTAAGTTCGCTGCTAAGAAGGTAAACTATTTAGGGCATATTTTTTCTAAGGATGGTATTGAAGTGGACCAGTCAAAAGTGGAAGCAGTTCAAACGTTTCCGATACTCTCTTCCCAGCAAAAAATTCGCCAATTCCTTGGATTGACAAATTGCTATAGGAAATTTGTCAAAAACTACTCCAAGATTGTGTCACCACTTACTAAACTTCGTCGAAAAGATGCTACATTTTGTTGGTCAGATGATTGTCAGGGAGCCTTTGATCACCTTCGGACAGCATTAACCACGGCACCTATTCTTGCTTATCCAGACTTTAGTAAACCTTTTATCTTATCAAGTGATGCCAGAGGAGAAGCTGTGGGTTACATTTTGTCTCAAATTGATGATCAGAATCGGGATAGACCAATTGCTTATGGAGGAAGATCTCTGCATCCAAATGAAAGAAAATGGTCTGTAACTGAACAGGAATGTCTTGGAGTAATTGAAGGTATTAAGACTTTCCATATATATTTGGCTACTAGTAAATTCAAAGTATATACCGACCATAAAGCATTAGTATACCTCCAATCATGTAAACATACCGGAACCGGACGTCTTGCGAGATGGGCAATGTTTCTACAGAAGTACGATTATGAAATCCACTATCGTCCTGGTTCCAGTAATTTAAATGTAGATGCCTTATCTAGAAGACAGTATCAACAACAACAACCCAAGCCTACTGATCTCGACGACGACCTAGCATGTTTTGCCACTTCTGTATCGCTTGAAGAAAATGGAGACAATTCTCCACAGTCCCGTGAGTATCTCGAAGTTGGATTTTCTCATTCGGACAAAATGCCATTTGTAGCAACAGTTCAATTAGAAGATCCTTTAGAGACTCCCCCCCCTGGGGTGTAGGGGGTGATAAGAATATACCCCTCGTTTGTCCTGCGTGTCGTAAGAGGCGACTAAAAGGATCCCTGTAATGGGGCAACGTGTTTGCCGTGCGTTGCGACCCGTGTCGGTGGAGAGTGGAATCCTGGTAATTGAGTGGGGATTTGGCTTGCGAGCCCTCTTTCTGCAACACATTACTTTGGCCCATGGTTCACCTAGACGGGCGGTCAGAGTGGCCCACTCTGATCAATCGGCTTTGGTCGTTTCTAGCTCTGTAGAATGTACGTTTTTCCAATTTCTTTGCTTTGTTGTTTTCACTCAGCAAATATTACCTTTGTGTCCTGAGTACATTCTGCAGAGCGGCGGCTTGGGTCAATCGGGTTGGCTAAGTATTTATACTTACTGGCTTGAGTATACCACTCGTCGAGCCCTGAGGCAATGCACTGGTCATCCGTGCTAGTCCTCCCCCTGGTAGGCAGGGAAGTAACCTGGGGGACGACGAGGGGTGAATTTTAAAAAAATATTTCATGGATTCCCCAATCCCCCCCACACCAATTAATAAAAAGAAACAGAAACGTTCTAGTACAGAGGACGTTTCTGATTTATTTCAAAATACATTAAAAATATCAAAGACATGGCCGAGGTTTCTCTTAATTGAGAGTCCCTCTACGGACCTATCGAAGATTTCACCGTTCTTAATAACCAAGGGCATAGCTGGCTTGGCCGGTGAGCCCAAGGCTATTAAAAAACTAAAAAACGGAACTCTTTTGATAGAATGCGCTAAGGAACAGCATGCTACCATGCTGCTTAAATCAACATCCTTAGCAGACATTCCAATCAAAGTGTCTCCGCATAGGTCTTTAAACTCAAGTAGAGGTGTAATTCGCTGTCGGGATCTTGAAGGCAGCAGTGAGGAAGAAATGGTGGAATACCTTTCTTCTCAAGGCGTCCAACATGTTAAAAGAATAAGTGTACGCCGAGGAGATAAGGTGATTCCCACAAGCACCTATATCCTCACTTTCAATCGTCCCGACATTCCAAAGACTCTCAAGGCAGGTTATCTTAACATACCTGTTGATTCTTACATCAGTAACCCACTTCGATGTTACAAATGCCAGAAATTTGGACATAGCAAAACCGTCTGTAGAGGTAAGGACACCTGTGCTCGCTGTGGTCATGATGGTCACGAGAGCGCTACCTGCCAGGCGGATTTGTGCTGTGTCAATTGCAAGGCTAAGCACTTTGCTTACTCTCGCGAATGTCCAGTATGGCAAAAAGAAAAAAGAATTCAACAGATAATGTCTGAGCGAAAATTATCTTATTTCGATGCTCGAAAGCAAGTAGACCTTACTGCGCTCTTTCCCGTTCCTTCCCAAGGGAAATCTTTTGCAGGCGCAGTAAAGGTATCTACCAAAAGCATCTCTGTTCAGACAGATTTAACCTGGCCAGATAAAGGGAAACTGTCTATAATATCAGATCATATTAAAGGGGTATCGGGCTCCTCTCAAACAAATGGGGACTCGATCGAAACTATTATTTCTTTGACCGGCGAGGGTTCATCCTCCTTGCCTCAATCTGAAGTTGTTGGGGTCGTTCCTAACACTTCCTCCAAGAACGGCAAGGGGTCATCTCCCTCGCCTCCCCTTGAACCTGTCATCCTTGATTCCAGTTCTTCTGGGTCAGGAACACAGTCAAAGGGTAATTCTTCATCAAAGAAAGAAAAATTATCAAAGTTTCGAGAAGGAGGGAAGAAGGGTTCAAAAGACCCTATCTCCCTCTATAATAGATATGGGGATGATCTGATGGACGGTGTTACCTATGCGGATGTCCATACGGACCCACATGGTAAACCGCCAAAAAAATAAAATACCCTGACAATGTTAAATTCCATTATTCAATGGAATTGTCGTGGTTTAAAACCAAATTTTAATGAAGTTCAATTATTAATTCAAAAACACAATCCTTTAGCTATTTGTTTACAGGAAACTTTTTTACGAAATTCTGACACTTTGTCTTTTCGGCATTTTGTTGATTATCATCACCATTCAGTTGGTGATGGTAGAGCTCATGGGGGTGTTTCTATTATTCTTAATGGAGATATCCCCCAGAGTAAAGTCACTCTCAACTCGCCTTTACAGGCAGTTGCAGTTAGGGTGACTTTGCATATTCCTATTACACTCTGCTCTGTATATCTTCCACCGAGTTTACATCTTAATCCCAGAGATCTTGATGACCTTATTGCACAACTTCCTCTCCCGTTTATTTTAACGGGGGATTTCAATGGTCATCATTCACTCTGGGGTAGTCCAGATGATAACAACAGAGGTAAACAAATAGCGGACTTCATTAATCTTAATAATTTGTGTTTATTAAATGATGACTCGCCTACTTATCTACATCCTGCCACAGCTTCTTTTTCTTCCCTGGATCTCACCATTTGCTCTCCGGTCCTGTTTCAGGATTTTACATGGAGAGTAAATGAGGATCTATGTGGTAGTGACCACTTTCCTATCATAATTGATAATAATGGTCCCTCTCCGGTCGAAAGACCCCAGAGGTGGAAGTTGCACAAGGCTGATTGGGCTCTATTTGAATCTTTGTGTCTCTTCTCCTTTGATACAAAGGAGTTAGAACATGCAGATGAGCCCATGGCCTTATTCACTTCTATTCTTCAAGATGTAGCTGAGCAGGCGATTCCAAAAACCACGACAGAACCAAAACGTTTCAATAAACCATGGTTTAACGACGATTGCAAATCCGCTCTCAAAGAGCGTGATCGTATCCTGAGACGATTGAAGAACCATCCTTCCATGGAGAATATTGCGGCATACCAAATGGTCCGGGCGAAGGCCCGTAGAACCATACGTCAAGCAAAGAAATCTTCATGGGAGAGTTATGTCTCAAGGATCAATTCCCGTACCACGTCTAAGTCGGTATGGGATAGGATTCGTAGGATTAAAGGTAAAAGTAGTGCATTATCAGTTAACCATCTCAATGTTGATAATACCACCTTAACAACATTTCCTGATATTGCTAATTCTCTGGCCAGTACTTTTTCATTCAATTCATCATCCAATTTCTCCTCCGATGCCTTTCGAGGCATTAGACAACAACAGGAGAAAAGGCGACTTAATTTCAAGTCCCGCAATGATGAATGCTATAATGATCGTTTTTCCATTGCGGAGCTCCGTGACTCGTTAAAGCGAGCTCGGGACACTGCAACTGGTCCAGATGAAATACACTACCAGATTTTAAAACATTTACCTTATCCATCACTCCTCATCTTACTGGATCTTTTCAACCGTATTTGGGTTGATGGGAATTTCCCTCCTTCGTGGCATGAAGCCACAATAGTTCCCATCCCTAAACCGGGTAAAGATCATACGAATCCTACCAACTATCGTCCGATCGCTTTAACTAGCTGTATTTGCAAAACCCTGGAGAGATTGATCAATCGAAGGCTTGTTTGGTACCTCGAGTCCAACAACCTCATTACAGACCTCCAATGTGGATTTCGGTCCCAAAGGAGCACTCTTGATCATCTCGTCAGATTTGAAACGTTCGTCAGGGACGCTTTCATCCAGAAGCAACATTTAGTTGCTATATTTTTCGATCTGGAGAAAGCATATGATACTACGTGGAAACACGGTATCATGCGCGACCTCCATAACCTCGGCCTACGAGGTCGCTTACCTATCTTCATTAAAAATTTCCTGGAAGATAGGTCATTTAAGGTACGACTGGGATCAATATTCTCTGACCCATTTCCTCAAGAAATGGGGGTCCCCCAGGGAAGTATTTTATCTCCAACATTATTTGCAATAAAAATTAATACTATCCCAGCGTGCCTTAAACCAGGTACAAACGGCGCTCTTTATGTTGATGACTTTCAGATGTGCTATGGTTCTACAGACATGCGGATAATCGAACGTAAGTTGCAGCTTTGTTTGAATTCACTTCAACAATGGGCAACCGAAAATGGATTTCGTTTTTCGAAATCCAAGACTGTCTGCATGCATTTCTGTCAGAAACGAGGTTTGCATCCAGATCCAGAACTTTTCTTGGATGGCAACCGCCTTCCAGTTGTGGATGAAACCAAATTTCTGGGGCTGATATTTGATAAGAAATTATCATTTATCCCCCATATTAAAAACCTAAAAAAGAAATGTCTGAAAGCCCTCAACATATTGAGAGTAGGTCTTGCTCCGATTATATCGAGCATTAATTCGATCTAAACTCGACTATGGGTGCATTGTGTATAGGTCTGCCCGCGAGTCTTATCTCAAAGAGCTCGACACCATACACAACCAGGGACTTAGAATCAGTTTAGGAGCATTTCGTACATCTCCAGTGGAAAGTTTATACGTCGAGGCGCATGAGCCCTCATTGCACAACAGACGTGATAAACTGGCCCTGCAGTATGCTACGAAAATTGCATCACTTCCAAATCACATTTCATTTAACACCATATTTAGACCTCTCCATGAGCATTTGTATCTAGTGAAGACTAATACTATTCCATCATTCGGTATTCGCATACAACCTCTTTTGTCTGAGGCTGGTATCAGCCTCAACAGTATTGCGAATACCCCTGTCTTTAGGACTCCACCATGGGCTATATCTCCACCAAAGATTGATTTCGATCTTTCTCGGCGCAAAAAGAGAGATACTAGCTCAACGGTGTTCCAATCTCTCTTTAGAGAGTTAAGGTCTAAGTATGGTGATTATATTCCTATTTACACAGATGGGTCGAAAGATGGTGATCGGGTAGCTTCGGCTACCGTGACGCCATCCGAGACCATTTCTGTCCACCTTCCACCTGCTGCTTCTATCTTTACAGCCGAGCTCCAGGCCATTCTTCAGGCTTTTGAGTTCATTCAATCATCTTCTGATGTAAAATATATCATATTTACTGATTCTTTGTCCTCGTTACAAGCAATAAACAACAAACAGCTTGAACACCCATTAGTAGCAGACATTTATGGTCTGCTACTATCAAATGAGATCATCAGCAAGGACACTGTCCTTTGCTGGCTCCCCAGTCATACGGATATAAAGGGGAATGATCAAGCAGACTCGGCTGCCAAGTCTGCTTTAGATCTTCCCGTATCTGATTTTTACATTCCATTTAAAGATTATAAATACATTATAAACTCATTTATATATGACCGCTGGCAACGGTCTTGGGATCTTGCAGGCGCAAACAAACTGCATCACTTAAAGCCTCTCCTTGGAGATTGGCCAAGCTCCTACAGGTTTAACAGGAGAGATGAAGTTGTTTTGTGTCGCTCTCGTCTTGGTCATACCTTTTTAACACATATTTTCATTTTAAAGCGAGAGCCTCAACCAGAATGTGAACACTGTCATGTTCCTTTGACAGTTAATCACATTTTGATTGAGTGCAAGCATCTTAAGCAAACAAGATCACGATATTACCGTTGTCAGTCACTACATCATCTGTTTGCCCAGCCGGGTCTATATGGTAAAGCGCTAGATTTTTTAAAAGAGACAAATTTTTATCGAAAATTTTAATTGTTTATATCCTGATATTTCTATTTCATGTTTTAAATATATATACATAAAGTTGATATTTATTTTTAGTTGATATTTACTGTGATATTTGTTTTTATTTATGTATATATAGATAATGTGATTATTTGTTTCTAGTTTGTCTCGTAACATCATTTTATGTTTGGCGCAATATAGCCCGGTTGGAGCGAATGTGCCATTAAACCACATTTCTTTCATTCATTCTTTAGAGACTCCGGAATTAGGCGAGCGACAACGACAATGTCCGGACCTCAAAGACATTATAGCGTATAAAGAAAACAAAGTTATACCCGAGTGTTACACTGGTGCCAAACTGAATGGTCTCGTAGGGAGATCCCAAGAATATGATATCGTGAACGGCATTTTATACCATATTCACCATCCAAAACATCGAGGAGCAAAGATTAATCGACCCCGATCACTTACTCAGTTAGCTGTACAAACCCCTGATCGACAAAATCTACTATATGCATACCATGATTCTAAGTTAGGAGGTTGCCACTTAGGTAGGGATTCTACCCGCCAAGCTCTAATGCAGAAGTACTATTGGCCTAGTATGTATCAACAAATAGAGGATTACATAAAATCCTGTGACATATGTCAACGATGCAAAATCCACAAGACAAAAGTCGCTCCAATGGTCCCTATACCCATAGAAGGATCATTTCAACGAATCCATGTTGATATATACTATTCAAAAAAAGTAGGGGATATTTGATTTTGGGGGCATAATACTAAAATATGCAAATGACTACGAAAAAAGTCACTATTGAACCTAACAGAAGAAACATTTCCAGTTACATGTGACGCCCAAAAGCACCAATAGCTACCGCATGGAATGCAGGTGATGCTTGGGATCATCATGGGGGTCAAACCCAAGATTTGCACGACTCTGACTTTGAATGTTACAGTCATTGTGGCATTGAATTCCAGGGTGGAAACATCAGTTTAATTGTTTTAGTGACCAGAAAACAAATTTTGATATGCGTCGGCTTACCCAAAATGAAAGGTTACGTGCCCTTGGCATGCTACAGATCGGCACAACACAGGCGGTTGTGGCGCGGACGATGAATGTTTCTCAGTCTGTCATAAGCAGGCTATGGTCCAGATACCGTGATACACAATCTGTACAGGACAGACCACGCTCAGGTCGACCAAGGGCGAGAACTCAAGCCCAGGATCGATTTATCCGTACCTTGGCCTTGAGAAATCGTGTCATCACAGCAAATCAGATCAGCGCTCGTCTTCAAACAGACACTGGTGTGAGAGTGAGTGGCCAGACGATTCGGAATCGACTGCATAGGGGTCACCTTCGCGCCCGACGTCCTCGCGTGATCCCTTGTTTGAGAGATCATCACATTCAGGCAAGACGTCGTTGGTGTAGGGATCGTCAACACTGGGATAATCGAAGCTGGAGCAATGTGATGTTTTCAGATGAGTCAAGGTTCACTGTTGATTTTTCGGACAGACGTAGGAGGGTGTGGCGTCGTCGAAACGAGCGCTTCCAAGACGTTGATGATCGATTTGGGGGTGGTTCTGTTATGGTGTGGGGAGGCATCACTGTTGCTGGAAGAACGGCTTTACATGTTGTTGCAGGGCGTGTTACAGGCCAGTACTACCGGGACAACATCTTGGCAGTCCACGTTGTGCCGTTCGCACGACGTCATGGCCGCCGTTTCATCTTCTAGGATGACAACGCAAGATGTCACAGGGCCAGGATCGTTACAGGTTACCTCCAACAACAGAACATCACCACATTACCTTGGCCAGCACTGAGTCCCGACCTCTCCCCCATCGAGCATGTCTGGGACTTGCTTGGACAGAGGTTACGTCAACGTCAACAACGTCCTGCCAATGTCCAAGAACTTGCTGCTGCGTTGCAACAGGAATGGGACAATCTGGACCAAAATGACCTTAGACGTCCCATTAGGAGTATGCCACGTCGGATCAATGCTTGTTTGGCAAACAGAGGAGGATTTACCCGTTACTGACTTTGTTAGGATGCTGTGGTAACTTTGCTGTTTGACCCCGGGTATCATTTATAATGGTCAGTCTGTGCCTTACTTAGTCTAACGATCATTTGGAATAAATCGATGAATGTGAACTTCATTTCATTTTGTCATTTGTTTCTTTGTCAGTTTCATTAGGTGACTTTAATAACACTTAAAAATCAAATATCCCCTACTTTTTTTGAATAGTATATTAGGACCACTACCACAAACCCAAAATGGAAACAAGTATGTTTTAGTGGCTGTGGACGCTTTTACTCGCTGGACAGAAGGCTTTCCCATGAAGACCCAGGATGCTACGGAAGTCGCAAACTTATTGGTTAAAGAAGTGTTCACAAGGTATGGTGCGCCAGCGAAGCTCGTCACTGACAGAGGCAGACAATTTACATCCAAACTTTTTGATGCTATATGTCAGATATTTGATGTCAAGCACAATTTTACCTCCGCTTATCACCCCCAAACAAATGGCACCGTAGAGCGTAAGAATAAAGATATTGCACAGATTTTGAGAGCATACATAAATAAGGAACAGGATAATTGGGATACCTTTATTCCATATGTTCTTATGGCCTTACGAGCTTCCCCTTGTCAGTCTTCTGGATATTCTCCTCATTATCTACTCTTTGGGCGAGAAATGAATGAATGAATGAAATGTAGTTTAATGGCACGTCAGCTCCAACCGGGCCATATTGTGCCAAACATGATGAAATTACCGAGACAAATTAAAACAATATCACAGGGATGTATTTATATATGTAAATAAAAAAAATATCACAGAAAATATAGCTAAAAATAAATATATCAATTACATTACATATATAAATATTTAAAATGCAGTATACGATAAATATATACAATTAAAATTTTGAATAAAAATTTGTCTCTTAAAAATGCTAGCAATTTATCATAAAGCTCCGGTTGTGCAAATAGCTGACGTGCTGACTGGCAACGGTAGCACTTAGATCTAATATTCTTGAGATGCTTGCACTCAATCAAAATGTGCTTCACTGTCAAAGGAACATGACAGTGTTGACATTCTGGTTGAGGCTCTCGTTTTAAGATGAAAATATGTGTTAAAAAAGTATGACCTATGCGAGAGCGACACAAGACAACTTCATCTTTCCTGCTCGTACGATAGGAGCTTGGCCAATCTCCTAAGAGAGGCTTGATGTGATGAAGTTTGTTTGTGCCTGCAAGATCCCAAGACCGTTGCCAGCGGTCATAAATATAATGATTTATTATAGATTTAAAATCTTTATAAGGAATTAAAAAATGTGATTGGGGAAGATCTAAAGCAGCTTTGGCAGCAAAATCTGCTAGATCATTCCCCCTTATATCGACGTGACTGGGGAGCCAGCAGAAGACGACGTCTTTGCTGCTGAGCTCGTACGATAGTAGCAGACGATAGACATCTGCTACTAATGGGTGTTCAAGCTGTTTATTGTTAATTGCTTGTAAAGAGGACAGAGAATCAGTAAAGATGATATGCTTTAAAGCTGAAGAGGACTGAATGAACTCCAAGGCCTGAAGAATGGCCTGGAGTTCAGCTGTAAATATGGAAGCAGCAGGCGAGAAATGACTCGACCTTACGATATCACTATCACACCGAAAAAGTCACTAAATAAAGACCTCAAGGCGTATGTGAATGATTTATTGGAACATTTAAAGATTACGAGCGAAATAGCTAAAGCCAATATGACAAAAAGTCAAGAATTATCTAAAGCCAGGTATGATAAAACTGCAAAGGATGCCGATTTCTTAGTTGGTGATATGGTACTACTCTATAATCCTGCCGTACCATTATGTAAAGCTTCCAAACTTACTATTAAACACCAGGGACCTTACGAGATAACAGGTATTGGACCTAATCACACTTATCAATTAACAAACCCACAGAAATTTAAAAGGTTGTCATCATTAGTCAATCATAATCGACTTAAAAGATATTATCTTAGACAAGACAATACCCTTGGTAATACACAACCTTATCGCGATGCGTCTCAAGGTCAAATCAACAAAACGGATGAAACCTCAACCAACCAAAATACTCCCCCTAGTGGCGTGGAAATACCAAACGACGTTAATACCAATGCGGACTTGTCATATTATACCAACAAGAATGTCGTCCCAGACATAGTCGACCCAGGCATAGTGGCACCAGATGTGTGTGACGAAATAGTACCAGTTAAGGATGTTACATATAACTTTGACAAGATCTTGCGCCGACGAAACTATAATGGTATATTACAATATCAGATTCGATGGAGTGATCGATCAAAAACGTGGGAACCTTCAGAAAACATAGATGAAATTTATAGGAAACATTTTGACAAAAACTTTAATCATGATGGATCGCGCCGTCGGAACAAAACAAGAACATTTTTTAATCAAAAAGCGTAGGGAATATACATGTAGTTAGATTTTCGGACAATGAAATTTTGACTGGGATGATGAGTCTCTCCCCTATACCTACGTGTATATTAAAGTGCTAGAAGTCTTAGTATGGATCCTACTTTTTCTTCACCCCAGACTTATCATCTCACTATCTTTTTCAGTCAATGGAAGTTCCTTTAAATGTATAAAATTGTTTATACAATGGTTCACGATATTCAACTTATTTGCTGCAGTTTCCTCCAAGGGAGAGGTTATTCAACGGATTAATTATGGAGTAATATTTGAACCAATGGCTACTGTTCATTTTGCGAATGAATATTGGCTACATACGTATGAGATTAGTATACCTACTTATTATTATTTTTAGGTGAGTTAATATTTCGTATTTGTAATAATTTGTATGTTATATTATTCCTTTGTTATTTTAATAATAAAACGTTACTATCTTATATTACGCATAGTATGTGAAATGTTATATTGAGAATTGCATCATGTGATATATGCAATCCCATACATAGTTATGCACATACGTTTAATATCAAACGTCGCATACAATTTATATTAATAATATTCGAACAATGCCAGACGTAAGGCAAAGCTATATATATGTTCTTTTGCTAAAGACATTAAATATATTTCGAATTGTAATTATGATGTATAATGTATTCTGAACCGTATTATAATAACTTCTCTTATCAATTATTATTCATGCATATTGTTTCAATATTTTGTGTTCATTATATAGATTCTTACTGCACCAGTCTTCAATAAACGTGTAAACCTTCATCAGAGTATATAATTTATTTGGAACTTTATATTATTTTTAGATCCCCCATAATATCCAGAATATACTGTGAGAACGTGAAAGATCCGCTAACTACTGAGCTACACCCCAACCTACCTTACGTCAATTAATTAATTATTTAACAAACGGATACACGTTCTCATAGGTAAAGAATTTATATATTAAGCAGGACACCTTTCTCAGTACTAAGGTACCCTTATATTGTTACAGCTGCAATAGTCTGAATTCAGAGTGGGATTTCGGCTACAAAAAATTGGATACTTTTGCAGTTGCTTACACGGGCTAGAATAGTAGTAATAAAATAAAACCAAGTACGAACAATCCAAACCATTAGGCAAAATTCGAAGTCCTAAAAAACGTTATAGGCAAAATAGTTAGGCAAAGTAGTGTAATCAGCAAATGGACTGTTCATCGTGTACGAAATACACAACAAACAGTGGTAACAGGTGTCCGGAAGAGTAAGCTTACCCTGCCTGGCGCGCCATAGCTGCATCCAAACTACTAGGCAAAATAGCGTGATTGGCCAATGCATTTGCGGTTGCCCCCCTGGGGTGTAGGGGGTGATAAGAATATACCCTTCGTATGTCCTGCGTGTCGTATGAGGCGACTAAAAGGATCCCTGTAATGGGGCATGCCGTGCGTTGCGACCGGTGGAGAGTGGAATCCTGGTAATTGAGTGGGGATTTGGCTTGCGAGCCCTTTCTCTGCAACACATTACTTTGGCCCATGGTTCACCTAGACGGGAGGTCAGTGTGGCCCACTCTGATCAATCGGCTCTGGTCGTGGTAGTTGATGAGAAGATGATTTGTTTTTCCTCTTACTGTGTTATTAGTTTAGTACAGTTAAACCTTTGTGTCCTGTAGCATCTTCTCAAAAGCAGCGGCTTGGGTCAATCGGATAAAGCACAAGTTTTCCTCTTTACTTTGTCTGAGTATATCACTGGTTGTTCTCGTTGGGCGCCAGCGCTGGACATCCGCGCAATAGCCTGTACGGATGTTGCAATCCTTGGTGATTGGGGAGCAGCCAGTGATGAATCTTTAAAGCTTAATAAATGGCTTCCCAAAATAAAAAAACCCGTCCGCCGAAACGCGGACCGACAGACGAAATTTGTGATATTTCAAGTAAAGCTTCCTGAACTTGGTATAGGTTTCTGGTTCTTGAGAGTACAAATGAAACCTCATTAAGTAAACAATCTCCTTTTTTTAATTGCCAAGGGTCTCGCCGGATTATCTGGTGAACCTAAAAGCGTTAAAAAAATGAGGAATGGTACTCTCTTAGTTGAATGCGCTAAAGAGCAACATTCGTTATGTTTATTAAAATCAAAAACTTTAGCGGACATTCCTATAAAGGTAACACCTCATAATAGTCTAAATTTCTCTAGAGGTGTTATTAGGTCTCAGGATTTAGAAGGTAGCAATGAGGAAGAGATGCTTGAAAATCTCTCCTCGCAAGGTGTGACAGTTGTAAAACGTATTTCTATCAAGCGTAACGGTAACATCATCCAAACTAACACCTATATCCTGTCATTCAACAAACCAGAACTGCCCGAAACAATAAAAGCTGGATTCCTCTTAATTCCAGTTTCCCCTTACATTCCAAACCCATTGCGTTGCTTTCAGTGCCAACGCTTTGGGCACAGCAAAAATGTATGTAAGGGAAAACCAATTTGTGCACGATGTGGCCAAGATGGCCACGAAAGTGAATCATGCCAACTCCAACATCACTGTGCCAATTGCAAAGGAGCTCATTTTGCTTATTCAAGAGAGTGTCCTTTGTGGAAAAAAGAGAAACAGGTGCAACAGATAAAAACAGAAAAAAATATTTCTTACCCTGAAGCGCGGAAATTGGTTGAGCTTGCCACGCCATTGCCTGTATTTGCAACTTCGTTTGCAAATGTAGCGAAGCCAAAAACCGTTTCCGTTGCTTGTCAGACTGAGTTGCCCCTGCCAGCTTCCGGGCAGACAGGATCATCCACTAAGCCTCCACTACCAAAGAAACCAGAATTTATTGCTCTCGGCACCCAGACAAGTTCGTCTACAGTGCCCGAAGCATCGGAGGAGTTTGTGCCAGACACTCCTCTATCAAATGGTGGAAAGCCACCCAAACTACCTCCAAAAGGTGGAAAACCACCAAAACCCCCCAAAAACCAGCCTTCTACTTCGAAGGCTGGTTCTAAATTACTATCCTTCCGTAGTAGGAAGGGTGAAGATGATCCTGTCCAGACCTATAACAGGTTCGGGAATCAGGACATCCTGATGGATGTTGTTGTGGATGTTCACGACCCCAATCCAAAACAGCATCCCAGGAGTCCTATTAAACATCTCTGACGATGGTTAATTCCATAATCCAATGGAATTGTCGTGGTATTGAACCAAATTTTAATGAAGTTCAAATCCTAATACAAAAATTTAATCCATTAGCTATTTGTTCACAAGAAACATATCTAAAAACAACTGATAAATTATCATTTAAACATTTTGTTGACTATCATCATTTTGCCAATGATGATGGTAGAGCACATGGTGGTGTTTCCATTATTCTTAATGGAGATGTCCCACAGAGTCAAGTTACCTTAACCACTCCTTTACAAGCTGTGGCTGCCAGGGTGACTTTACATATTCCTGTTACTCTATGCTGTCTGTACTTACCACCAAGTCTAAATCTAAACCCCGGGGATCTTGATGACCTGATTGAACAACTACCTCTCCCATTTATCCTTATGGGAGATTTCAATGGGCATCATACACTCTGGGGTAGCCCCGATGATAATATCAGAGGTAATCAAATAGCTGACTTCATTAATCTTAATAATTTGTGCTTATTAAATGATGACTCGCCTACTTATCTACATCCTGCCACAGCTTCTTTTTCTTCCCTGGATCTAACCATTTGCTCTCCGGTCCTGTTTCAGGATTTTACGTGGAGAGTTAATGAAGATCTCTGTGGCAGTGATCACTTCCCTATTTTAATAGATAATAATGGACCCTCCCCGGTTGAAAGACCGCAGAGGTGGAAGTTACATAAGGCTGATTGGGCTCTATTTGAATCGTTGTGTCTCTTCTCTTTTGATGCAAAGGAGTTAGAAGATGCGGATGAGCCTATGGCCTTATTTACTTCAATTCTCCAAGATGTAGCTGAGCAGGCGATTCCAAAAACCACGACAGAACCAAAACGTTTCAATAAACCATGGTATAATGAAGATTGCAAATCAGCTCTTAAAGAGCGTGATCGCATCCTGAGACGATTAAAGAACCATCCTTCCATGGAGAATATTGCGGCATACCAGATGGTCCGGGCGAAGGCCCGTAGAACCATACGTCAAGCAAAAAAGTCTTCATGGCAAGATTACGTCTCTAGGATCAATTCCCGTACAACATCCAAATCGGTATGGGATAGGATTCGTAGGATTAAAGGTAAAAGTAGTGCTTTATCAGTTAACCATCTCAATGTTGATAATACCACCTTAACAACATTCCCTGATATTGCTAATTCTCTGGCCAGTACTTTTTCATATAATTCATCGTCCAATTTCTCCTCCAATGCCTTTCTAGGCATTAAACATCAACAGGAGAAAAGGCGACTTAATTTCAAGTCCCATAATGATGAATGCTACAATGATATCTTTTCCATTGCAGAACTTCGGGATTCACTGAAGCGAGCTCGAGACACTGCAACTGGTCCAGATGAAATTCACTACCAAATCTTAAAACATTTACCTTTTCAAACACTCTTAATATTATTAGATCTTTATAACCGGATTTGGGTTGAAGGTAATTTTCCTCCTTCATGGCACGAAGCCACAATAATTCCCATCCCTAAACCGGGTAAAGATCCTACGAATCCTACTAATTATCGTCCGATTGCTTTAACTAGCTGTATTTGCAAAACCATGGAGAGATTGATCAATCGAAGGCTTGTTTGGTACCTTGAGTGCACCAACCTCATTACTGATCTTCAGTGTGGATTACGGTCCCAAAGAAGCACTCTTGATCATCTCGTTCGTTTTGAAACGTTCGTCAGAGACGCTTTCATCCAGAAACAACATTTAGTTGCTATATTTTTTGATCTGGAGAAAGCTTATGATACCACATGGAAATATGGTATCATGCGCGACCTCCATAACCTGGGGCTGCGAGGTCGCTTACCTATCTTCATTAAAAAGATAGGTCGTTTAAGGTACGCTTGGGTTCAATATTCTCTGACCCCTTTCCTCAGGAAATGGGGGTTCCTCAGGGAAGTATTTTGTCTCCCACTTTATTTGCTATTAAAATTAATGCAATTCCTACGTGCCTTAAACGTGGGGTCGACGGCTCTCTATATGTTGATGACTTTCAGATGTGTTATGGATCGACAAGTATGCAGACAATCGAACGTCAGTTGCAGCTTTGTTTGAATTCTATTCAACGATGGGCAAATGACAATGGATTTCGTTTTTCCAAATCCAAGACTGTTTGTATGCACTTCTGTCAACGAAGAGGTTTACATCCTGATCCAGAGCTTACACTGGATGGCAGCCCCATACCAGTTGTAGATGAAACAAAATTATTGGGTTTGATATTTGATAAGAAATTATCATTTATCCCTCATATAAAAACACTCAAGAAGATATGTCTGAAAGCCCTCAACATATTGAGAGTCGTATCAAATACTGACTGGGGAGCAGACCGTAAGGTCTTGCTCAGATTATATCGAGCTTTAATAAGATCTAAACTCGATTATGGGTGTATTGTGTATGGGTCTGCCCGCGAGTCTTATCTCAAAGAGCTTGATACCATACACAACCAAGGACTTAGGATCAGTTTAGGAGCATTCCGAACATCTCCAGTGCAGAGTTTATACGTCGAGGCGCACGAGCCCTCATTGCACGACAGACGTGATAAGCTTGCACTGCAGTATGCTACAAAAATTGCATCTCTGCCTCATCATATTTCATTTAACACCATATTTAGACCCTATCATGAACATCTATATTCACTGAGAACTAATGTTATTCCATCATTCGGTATTCGCATTCAACCCCTTTTGTCTCAGGCAGGTATCAGCCATGACAGCATTGCGAATACCCCTTTCTTTGAGACGCCACCATGGTCTGTGTCTCCTCCCAAGATCGATCTAGATCTTACTAAAAACAAAAAGAAAGATACTAGTTCCACAGTATTTCAATCTCTCTTCAGAGAGTTAAGGTCTAAATATGGTGACTATGCTCCAATTTATACAGATGGTTCCAAAGATGGCGATCGGGTAGCTTCGGCTACTATCACGCCGTCTGAGACCATCTCTGTTCGTCTTCCTCCTGCTGCTTCAATATTTACTGCTGAACTCCAGGCAATCTTTCAGGCTTTGGAGTTCATTAAATCATCTTCATCTTTAAAATACATAATATTTACTGATTCTTTGTCCTCTTTACAGGCAATAAACAATAAGCAGCTTGTACACCCTTTAGTAGCAGATATTTATCGTCTGCTACTATCACACGAGTTTAACAGCAAGGACACCGTCCTTTGCTGGCTCCCCAGTCATGTTGATATTAAAGGGAATGATCAAGCAGACTTAGCTGCCAAGTCTGCTTTAGATCTTCCCGTATCACAATTTCTTTTACCTTTCACCGATTTTAAGTCGTCCATTAACCTTTTTATATATGATCGCTGGCAACGGTCTTGGGATCTTGCAGACACAAATAAACTTCATCACATAAAGCCTCTCTTAGGAGACTGGCCAAGCTCCTATAAAACCAGCAGGAGGGATGAATTTGTTTTGTGTCGCTCTCGCATTGGTCATACCTTTTTAACTCATATTTTCATATTAAAGCGAGAGCCTCAACCAGAATGTGTTCACTGTCATGTTCCTTTGACAGTGAAGCACATCTTGATTGAGTGCAATCATCTCAAGTCTATTCGAACTAAATATTACCGTTGCCAGTCAGCACGTCAGCTTTTTGCCCAACCGGAGCTACATGATAAATTGTTAGCATTTTTAAAAGAGACAAACTTTTACTTTAAATTTTAATTGTACATATTTATCATATATTGTGTTCTAAATATTTATATATGTAAAGGAATTGATATATTTATTTTTAATCATATTTTCTGTGATATTTGTTTTTATTTACATATATGAATACACCCCTGTGATATTGTTTTAATTTGTCTCGTTAAATTCACCATATGTCTGGCGCAATATAGCCCGGTTGGTGCTGACGTGCCATTAAACAACATTTCATTCATTTGCGGTTGTTAAGATCCCTAAAAGAGTATATCACAGTTAAAAAGTCATAATGATCTAGCATTTAGTCAAGTATATCAAAGTAAACGTCATAATGATCTAGCAATTAGTCCAGTAGACCAAAGTAAAAGAATCATACGGAAGCAGCATTTACTTCAGTATATAAAAGTAAATACTAGAAGTTAGTCCAGTATATCAAAGTTAAAGTACCATACTAGTTCAATATGTCATCCTGGATGTAGAGGGGTTGTAGAGTTATCTTGGTTGTAGCCGCATCTTTGTTGGAACGTTCTATTTCTTAAAGATATGTCACTCAAATTATTTCATTATAAGCAGAATAAAGTGGTTGTTCTAATGTACCGATTTGCTTCTACATGTTTCAATATAATTTCATCAGAAAGCCAATTGACGTGTTTCAATATAGTTTCATCAGCTGTAGAAGCAAATCGGTGTTATTTTTATATTTTATACTATAATATAACGTATTTTATATCTAGGACTATAAACGCAACTACCAGTTCGTAACTATAAATTTAACTTACGTCCAGGGTGGGAAACACAGTAAGGTTCTTTACATGATAGATCTTTTGTAAAATGAAAAAAAAAATCATAATATAATGATCAAAGTATTTTACTGATGTGTGTGTTCTAATTGTTTTGCACGTAGATTAATTGTGATCATTCCAGTAATTGTCATTTGATATGGGACATGCAGACACGTAGGGTCAATTATGCGGCTGTGGACTCTACTGCATAAAGACTTTAGGAATGGGCTGAACGTTAAAATTGAACCCCGATTACAAAAGTACGGAAATAATTAAATACAAAAATAATCAGCATATTTGTTTTCAATTCATGTCACAAACATAGCGATTGTAAAACGGGCACTTGAAGAGATTAAAATAAAAGTTCTTACTGCTCTTTGAAGTTATATTACATTTCGTCTGCTATCATCTCACATTACTCGCAAGTTCTAACACTTCCCGTAGTTTTTATTTTCAACGAGACGTTATTTTATCATTTTACACCTTCCAATGTATTACAAATCAATCTCGAAGCGTGATCACTTGGCTATTCGTATCTTCGACAGACCGGAAGTAAGACGAAATGAGGCCAAAGGAATTCCCATTTGCTTTTGTTTGTAGCAGTCTGTTATTTTAAGACTGTCATGGGTTTTTAGTGGTGATGTCATAGTTACAGTGCAACAACGTATGGGAGATTATATTGCTGACCATTTTCGTAAATCAATCGGTTCGGAAACTTGAACGCGAGAACACGTTGCGAGGTCATTGATCACTCCAAAACACCAGCATGTCAATCTGTGATTGGTCGATTTCAGACTTACAGACAAATCAAAATATGTGTTATAGTTGTTCTAACGAATACTTACCATAACAAACTCCCCTGAAACAGCTCTCATAATGTGAACAGTTAGTATTTCCACATGGTATTCCTAGTATAATGATAAACAATTTGTATAACACTGGGTGTTCCAGCTAATAGATAAAATACAAATAAAAGTCAACATGTTCACGGTTTAAAAAAACACGTTTAAAATGTTCAGTTTTAAAGTTCTTTTTAAAACAGCAAAATTATTAGGCCAAACATAATAAACATTCTACCTGCTTTATCGTATCACAAGAGTCGCCATGTCTTATCGGTTCGCTCTCAGTGTTGGCCGAAAAAGTTATTCGAAATTTTCCAGTAGCATATAACGGAGGGCTGACAAGGGAAATGTCTATTTGTGCATGTTAAAAATAATCCTCGACAGTTGGTATTCGAATAAGTAGCCTCATAGCACACTATGTCGTATACCCGTCTTCATTAATTCATTGGTTAAAATTTCATTTCATTTCATTGGGTAGTGATCTGTAGTTTATTGGATAAAAATGAAAAACACGCACCTGGACCATTGCACATACTCAATTGACAGTCTCTTCCATCTTCACAATCCACAATACCACATCTGGTGCCTGAAATATTATTTAACATGGCTTTAATACAGACTGGGATAGCCTTTCGTTTTGGTTAAGATACAACAATTCGAGAGGAAGAACATTAGAATGCCATTCTGTCATGGCTTTAATACAGGATTGGCCCACAGTGTTATATGGATGTTCTTGAATGAATATTACGCCCGAGGTTCATTACGTTTGATATTTAGAGTTACCTACCCTGACAACGATTATCATTACACGAAACACCTTCAGTCCACACTGTAGTCCTGTAAAAAAACAAGAACAAACAGAATCGTTTAGAATTGTGAGTTCTTTCCTGGACATCTCTGACAAAGAATACTTCCAACAATGTCCGTACCTAACAGCTGGCCATCTACAAATGTGGGTTATTCGGTCTCTATAATATACCGAAAGCTGCGTTCGCTCAGTGAGTAAGGCGCTGGCTTACTAATCAGGGGGCTCATTAATAATGCATTTGAGCGCCATTTGTAACAAGGGACTCGAAGAACGGGGCGTAACATATTCCACAAGTCTTGTCAAACGGTGAAGCCATATTCTTATCTGGAGAGCATGCGTAATAAATACTATCGATGTTGCCTGGCTATAACCAGACGCTAGAGATGAATATGGTTATCTGCCCTTATAAAACGAAGGCGAAACGACAGGTTTGTAAACTGTGGAAACCCGGTGGATTAGGCCAGGGTATAGTGGAGTAAAGCGAGAATTTCATTAGCCCGGTTAGATAAGAAATTTAGGACATTAACCCCCTTCCATTAATTCGTTCACATTACCTGCAGCGACACATTCTTCTACTGCACAGATCTGACCAACTTCACAGCTAGATGTAGAACACACGTCTCTTGTCACTTAATAAAGATATAAATACAAAATTAAATAAAGATAAGTATCGTGGAACTTGAAACAGGCAACACAAATGATGTAGTCAATTAGGACTTTAATTTGCTTCTCATAAACATGCATTATGCAAGAGCTAAATCTGCCTATTGCAGGTCTTTCTTTAGCCTGTAATGTTTTCTAAAGCATTAATTAACTGACCCGGGCCTGACCCGAGAGAGGGAGACGAGGGCAGAGAAAGACGTGGAGAACTTGCCCTCAGTCCATGAGGCAAGGGGTCTGCCCTTGGACCCCGGAAATAAGGTCTTCGCAGACCTAGGGACACGAGCCAGATAGATTTCACCATATGTACCTGTAAATATGTTATCCAGCATTATCTGTACCTGTAAATATGTTATCCAACATTAAAGTATATTTTTAATAAAAAGAGTTATGTATTCTATTACATACTCAAAAGTGGTGTTCGTGACCAGTCGAACCTTAAATGGGTCAAAGATCAACGCAAAGTCCTGCAACTAGACGATGAACGGAAGAAGAAACTTAAAACGTTAACTAGAAACTAGACGATGAACGGAAGAAGAAACTTAAAAAGTAAACTAGAACTAGACGATTATATTTTACAGTCCTCGACGATCAAGCTCTGAAGAAGAAAAGACGAGATCGCCAACAGTAATAATGGATCTAGGTATGTCTTTGATTGCTATATTTTATTTTACAAAACTGGCAATTTAAAATTACAAAGAGAAAAGATTTGTCTTTATCTTCTGATAAATATAGTAATGACTATATTTGGGCGATTTAGTCATGATGGAACATAAAATTATATTCTCAAAATGTGCACAATTTTTTTTTCTCTTATAAAGGAAATCTTCGATCTTATCGGTTAATTGTTTTTAGTTATATTTCCTGAACAATTTAGCTTCGAAATATTTGTCTAGATATTATAACGGCGTAAAACCGCCTTGTGTGTTTTTCCCGATTAGTGGGTTTAGATTAGCGGAATTAGCTAATAAAATAGTATTTACTCGACAGACAGAGATTAAGGCAGATTTAGCCAAAATACGAATATATATACGAATTTTTATTTAATATTTAGACAAATATGATTCAGGAAATATTGATTTAATAACGTTAAACGATAAGATACGTTTTGGCTTATATTACGTAAAGCACATTATAGAATCTTCACTTATTTTGAGTTTGGCAATAATCATTTAATTAAAATTCGCGTCGAAAATTGTCAGTTAAGAGTAAAAAAAAAAAATGTTTAAAATCAAGGAACATAATGCAGAAGATAGCATGTTTAACCCCACAACGACGAAAATGGAGAACAACAAAATACAATGTTTGAAGAGTATCCAAATGGTGGACACTTATATTAATTATTTTTATCGACGTATGAAGAACGTCCAAAATGGTGGACAACAATTTAGATTAAAAAAAATAATTTTCATCGATGATTGCTGTTAGCCAAATGGTGGACGACAGTATATATTTTTACATCGATGTTTAGTTTTATCCAAATGGTGGATGACGGATGTATTTTATTGGTAAAATTGAATATTTGCAAACTGACGTATGTTTGTCTTGGGGTATTTACCCATGTACCATAAGAAGAAATATAATGGTAATTTGAAGACGTTATCGGCGATAAAATATATTTTCATGGTGGATGATATTACGAACAGATGTATTAATTTGGAGTCGTGTGTTCCAGAATATATTTTTATTATTAATGTGTTTGATTAATGCCGATCATGTGTTTTTACGCGGTCGAAATTTAGGATATTTTAATTGTGTTTCTATTTACGCGTGTGAAGTTTATAGAAAATTTTGAGTGCGAATATTGTTCCTGTGGTGTTATATGCGTGTCATTTAGGTTTAATTTTTAACAATTTTGCGAACTATCTGTGGCTGTTATTTAGATCTCTCCTGTGGAAGTTTTCTGAATGAACTAAAAATGAACTGACAATAATTATTAGGTTATATATGTTTTTTTTTAAGTCTTATTACTCATTATGTTATATGGTTATTTTAATATTTTGTTTCGAATCGTTTCATAAATGTTTCATATATTTCACTATTTGAAACTTGTGGTTGAAGGAGGAAATGTTACAAAATACTGTTGGGTATTTTGATAATGGTTTATTTTACATATTCAATGTAAGAACTTGCACTATTTGTTGTACATGTTAGATTTAATTTGTATGTGAGGGGATTGATGACATAGTATTATGTAAGATGTGATGGGTTGTTCAAACAATGTTTAGCCGACAAGTATATTATAATATAAGATTTGGGTAACAAGCATTAACACATATTGTCTAGAGATAGGAGGTGTGAATCGTAATAATTAAGTCTCATTGTTCTGATTACTAATGGTATTAACTATGGCATACCATAGCCGATATAAATAAGCCTAGTTTGGAAAACAAGGACATTAACATCCAAGCTGAAACCAACAGAGAAGTCTATAACGGAAGACCCAATTGGAAAATGAAAGAAGCTGATTGGGCTAACTTCCGTGTAGGCTGCCTCGATTGGAAGGAAGAAGATATCATCGACACCGACATCGACGTGTACTCCGCCAATATCACGAATGCAATTATAGGTGCAGCAGACAACTCCATTCCAAAGACTTCTGGCAGAAAACCAAGGAATACAAAACCCTGGTGGTCTTCAGAATGTCAAGAGGCAGTTTACGAAAGAAAGAAGGCACTTCGTCTACAAAAACGCCACTACAATGAAGTCAACCACAAAAATTACTTGAAGTTGAAATACGCTGCAAGAGACACCACCCAGAAGGCACAAAGTGGGCACTGGAGGACATTCTGTAATGCGTTGAACCAAAACACGCAAACAGGTGTCGTCTGGAAGAAACAGAACGCCATGCACGGAAAACGCAGATCGTTCAACATACCAAACCTTGAAGATGGAGACAAGTACGTTACCAAACGGCAATGAAAAGGCAGATTTACTTGCTAAGACATTTGCAGATGCAAGTAAAGATGAAAACCAACCACCAGAATTCATGAAGAGGAAGGAAATCTTTTACTCACAGCACCCTTCATTAGTAATTGAATCTAATGTAGAGGATGAACCAATCAATCTGCCCTTCTCCGAGGAAGAGTTAAATAAGGCTCTTTCCCTCAAGAATGATAGTGCGGCTGGTGAGGACAAAGTAAAGTACCCAATGCTCAAACATCTGCCCAGAAATGCCAAAAAGATACTACTGAACTTCTTCAACACATCTTGGTTGACAGGGGAGGTACCTAAAGAATGGCGGAAAGCCAACGTCATCCCTCTTCCGAAACCGGGGAAAGAGAGAACAAAGGCAGAGTCCTATCGACCAGTAAGCTTGACATCCACACTGTGCAAAACCTTGGAGACAATGGTTAACATCCGACTTCAGTTCTACCTGGAGAGTAACCGACTGATCGACGAAAATCAAAGCGGGTTCAGGAAGGGACGATCAACAATGGACCACTTGGTGCGACTACAGCAAGTCATGTCTTAGGCACTCCTCTCGGGGCACCTGCTATGTGCCGTGTTTGTAGATTTAACCAAGGCTTTCGATTTAGTGGATACACCCATGTGATATTGTTTTAATTTGTCTCGTTATTTCATAATGCTTGGCGCAATATGGCCCGGTTGGAGCTGACGTGCCATTAAACAACATTTCATTCATTCATTCATTCGATTTAGTGGGGGGTTGGGATGGCCTAGTGGTCTAGAGTGCCGCGCTTCGACTTCTAGCTGGCCGGTCACCTCTGGCTTGCGGCTGTGGTTTCGAGCCCTGGTGTGAGCGTATGTGGCATGGAGATAGGGGCGCCTTCTCAACCTCGTGGGTTTCCTCCGGGCACTCCGGTTTCCTCCCACTGCTAAAGACCCCTACGCGCAAGCGAATGATTGAAATAAAATTTAAAAAAAACATATGTTAGTCCCGAAATGACCTAGTTGTGTCGAGTGGACGTTAAACCCCATTTCTCTCTCTCTCTCTTTCGATTTAGTTTGGTTGGACGATCTGCTTTTCAAGCTGGGACGTATCGGAATAACGGGCACAATGTTTCGGTGGATCAAAAGCTTTCTGAGCGATAGAAGGATGCAGGTGAATGTTGGCAGATTCCTGAGTGCCGAGCAAACATTAGAAAATGGCACGCCTCAGGGGTCTGTCATCAGTCCCACTCTCTTCAATATCATGATCAACGACATACAGAAATCTTCATATCTCGACGCCAGAACTGAGCTAGCAAATTATGGAGGAAAGGGACGAGGTTCTGTGAACTTCAAACGAATATGCAAAAGGCCTTAGACAAATTCATGACATGGGCAAACGACTGGGGATTTAAGGTCTCAGAGAAGAAAACAGTCGGCATGCTTGTGTGCAGGGATAGAGGGATAAGCAGAATGACTCTGTGTATGAACGGGAAAACCATCGAGTTTAAAGACCAAACCAAGTTCCTTGGCGTAATCTTTGATCGAAGGCTGACCTGGAAACCGCACATCGACTGGACTGTAGATAGATGCTCCAAAGTCCTAAACTTAATGAGAAAAATAACGGGTAGCACCTGGGGAGCCAATAGAGTTACACTTATAATGGTGTATCGTGCTCTAATACGCTCTGTATTAGACTACGGATCTTTGGTCTTCATGGACTGCGCGCCAACACTCTTAAGTAAGCTTGACACCATCCAATACAAAGCTCTGTGTATTGCGACTGGCGTAGGGCTTGGGACCAGGAGAGAGGCATTAATACTGGAAGCCGGAGAGTTGCCCCTATCCCTAAGAAGAAAAGAACTAGCAACAAGGTATTGGGTTAAGATCTCGCAATTGGGCGAGAGATCCCCGGCCTTTGTCAGCCTAAAGAAGACAAGATATGTAAGAGATCCTAGAAAGAAAAGCTTCGGCCAGGGTATCAGGGAAACAGTCAAGGAACTACGACTGGAGGAGCTCGTGATAAACGAACACGACCCACCATCGATCGCTCCTTGGACACTCCCAATACCACCTGTCAATCTAGATCTGCTACAGAAAACCGACAAGAAAAACAACCCCACTGCAGCACGGGCTCTCTCTCTGGAACACCTGGAAGACAACTGGCCGTCGGATGACTGGGAACATGTTTATACGGATGGCTCACGCAATCCTGAAAGGGGCACCAGCTCGTTTGGTATATACCTGCCAAACGGGGAACAGGGAATAAGCAGGAAACTGCCCAATAACTGTTCGGTGTACACTGCAGAGATTGTGGCCATCCGTGATGCTATATCATGGATCTCTTATCAAAAGACTAGTAAGTTCGTCATCCCAAGCGACTCTCTGAGCAGTCTGATTTCAATCCAAAATGACAACTCGGAATCAAGACCAGAAGTCATTTTGGAAATCAGGCAGCTGTACCAGAGGGTCCTAGAGAAGGGAAGCAAATTAGAGCTCGTGTGGATTCCATCACATGTGAACATTAGAGGAAACGAGGAAGCAGATCGACTCGCAAATGAAGGTCTCGGGGACACAGCACCACTCCGCACCATAGAATACAGCACCACGGAAATCTACAGTATGGTAAAAAGACAGGTCAATTCACTCTGGGAATTAAAGCTCGTTGAACTTGACACATACAGATTCCGGCTGGATGACAAGATCTACAGGAAGACAGCTATCAATCACCCGAGAAGAGATATATGCAAACTTATATCGAAACTAAGGGTGAAAGAGCGGCTGCGAGACTACAAACACCAAGTCATCGTCTGTGAGTGCGGAGAGGAATGTACCACCAACCATGTCCTGGTAGACTGCGAGGTATTCAAGGAAGAGAGAACGGAACTAGTGGAGATGATGGAGACCAACAACATACCGTTCAACACTAAGAACCTACTCTTTCCAAGCCCGGATCTGAAGCTGCAAATCTTCGAACTAATTCACGATTTAATGAACACCGTTGGATTAAGTAGAATAGTGAAGTAAGAGGGGGCTACGATAAGACGAGCTCGGCATCTAAACACTAAACTACATAGGGGATATACACCAAAGTAGCGGGCTAGTGGAGTAAGGGAGGGTCACGGTTAGACGGGCTCGGCATCTAAACACTAATCCACTACAAAGACACCAAACCTGCAAAGTGGAGTAAGGGGAGGCCACGATAAGACGGGCCTGGCACCTAAACACTAAACCCCAGATGACTTCTACCAATCTAGAGACGAGACGCATATATGTCTGCATAAATGCTGTCTCTACAGATCAACTACCAAACAATATGTGTTTTATTTTTATTAAATAAAGGGAAGAACTTCTCACTAAACCTACTCCATGGCTCGAGGCCGCAAATGGAAAGATTGCAAAATCATATTCTAAAAACAGGAAGAAGCCTCGGCTCTCCTATGTCTTGTCTGCGATATCACTTCTGTGGAAGCGGACGTTAAAACACCAGGTAGTAGTAGTAGAAAACAAGGACAGACGAGGGCAGAGACAGGGAGACGAGGACAGAGAGAGACGTAGAGAACTTGCCCTCAGACCATGAGGCAAGGGGTCTGCCCTTGGACCCCGGAAATAAGGTCTTCGCAGACCTAGGGACAAGAGCCAGATAGATTTCACCATATGTACCTGTAAATATGTTATCCAGCATTATCTGTACGTGTAAATATGTTATCCAGCATTAAAGCATATTTCTAATAAAATGAGTTTATGTATTATGTTACCTTTAATCAACCCTAGATGGCATCAGATTTCTCCGATATTAAAAAGATTGGAACGGTTCAGCGATACTTTGATTTAATCAAATATGGAAGACCGAGACTTAGCTTTGATCAACCAGTACTGTGGTTGAAAGTATTGCACACGTCTGCCAAACCTTCAAAAGCTAATATCTTCGCTTGCAATAGCGTAATTGGAATAAAATTTTCAAATTATTCATTTTACATTATCTATTTTCGAAAAACAAGAATGTCTAGTTCTTTATCTAAATTTATCTTTAAAGAGCCGGGTCAAAAAAAACCCCCATACACCTAGTCCCCATTAATTTTTAAAAATCCTTAATATAAAAGTCGCCTGTGGAACTTGGTAACGGGCTTGTCATAAGAATAATGTCTTAATAAAAATAGGTCAAAAAAAAGATTTGCAAAAGGCTGGATTAAAATAATGCAGCTTTGATGGACAGTTTAGTTAAAATCCGATTGAAAAAAAACAAACCCAAAACAAAGCCTCACCTTCGTTGGTGTTTACTTCCTGTTTTCGTTTACTCGTGTAACTGCCTCTACTCGATTCACCCACTCTACTCTTAGTACTCCTATCTCTACTCCATTCACCCCCTTTACTCTTATTACTCCTATTTCCACTTTTAGTTTTATCATTCGCTGAGTTTGGCCTCGATAAGTCTGAATTCGAAACGTGTTCGCTGTCCAACAAATCTTCGGATCGTTTAAATCTTTTCAGTTCGTCTGGCTCCGGCATGCATTTGGCTATAGTTACAGCAACCAACATGAAAACAAACAGAAATCGCATCTTTGATTTTTCGAAGATATCGATATACCGGGTATGATAAGCAAGAATGAAATGTGTAGATTTGAATTTTCGAGTCGTCTGTTATACAAACTAGCTGACAACAGATGTGGTTAATATTATCTGTTTAATGTTATTATATTGAATATTTTATAACAAGAATTGCAAATAATTTGCTTTTGAGTTTTTGTTGTCAAAGAGATCGTGTTCGTTGGATGTTTTAAATTGAACATTTTATGACAGAAATTCTCTTTGTTTAATTTCAGTCAAAATGGTGGAAGACAATTTAAAATTGAAGTATGTCCTACTTTATCCGGACAGGGGATGAAGAATCATTTGACTATTCTCATTATTGGCGAAAAACGAGAATATGATGGCTCGTTAATGGCCATTCAAATTGATATTTTGGATAGCAAATAGTTTGTTTTTGAATTTTTGTTTTCAAAGAGATTGAGTTTGTTGGATGTTTTAAATTGAAATTTTTATGACAGAAATTGTCTCTGTTTTAATGGCAATTTAAATTGATATTGTTGATTCAGTATTGGAGCTAATTACTAGGATGATTATAACACGTGTCATCAGTATACTGAATTTATAGTTTTTGGTAGTAACAAACTCCTACAAACATGTTCAACAACAGAGATTGGAGATTTGTCTGTCACACGATCAAACCGTGTTTAAATTCTCGGTGTCTCAATGGACGAAAACCTCAATCTCAAAAAAACATATCGCAATAAAATCTCGCACAGCTGCAATATCACTATTTCATATCAAGAAAATAAACCGCTACCTTGGTAGAAATTCTCGCTTAAAACCTGCTAATGCCCTGGTTGTTTAACATCTGGATTACTACAATAGCCTTTATGTCAATGTACCAAAAGTCACCTTGTTACCTCTTCAAAGAATACAAAACCTCACAGCAAAAATGATCCTCGGACAGTCAAAATATTCAAGTTCAACCGCAGATGATCTGAAAGAACTTCACTTTTTGCCTATACTTACTAGTGCATAATATAAACTATTGCTTTTTGTATATAAGTGCTCAAATAACCTTGCTCCCCAGTATTTGATAGATTTGCTTAAACCCAATCCCAACCGATATTCGAAACGTTTTTCAAACAGCCACTCACTCAATATACGTCCCAGCTACAAAAAGAAAAACATTTAATAATAATAATAATCTATTTATAAAGTGCTGAATATCCAAGAGCGCTATCTACATATGATATCTGTAAAAGATGAAAATGACAATGACACGATAAACATTTAAACACAGTGAAGGAATGAACCGACTAAATGTCTGAAGTGGTAAAATTACCATAAACAAAGCAGTTATTAACATTAAGGGTAAACGTTTATTAAAGTTCTCGTCTATAATAATAAAACTATTTATTAGACTGCATGAACATTCTGTGATGTGGCCAATAAATATTATTTGTATGTGTTCAAGAGAGAGAGAGAGAGAAATGGGGTTTAACGTCCACTCGACACAACTAGGTAATTTCGGGACTAACATATGTTTTTTTTTAAATTTTATTTCAATAATTCGCTTGCGCGTAGGGGTCTTTAGCAGTGGGAGGAAACCCGGAGTGCCCGGAGGAAACCCACGAGGTTGAGAAGGCGCCCCTTTCTCCATGCTACATACGCTCACACAAGGGCTCGGCAAGCTAGAGGTCGAAGCAAGCTAGAGGTCGAAGCGCGGCACTCTAGACCACTAGGCCATCCCAACCCCCCATGTGTTCAAGAAGTATACTGGACGTAACTAACTAAAATACATGATTAAACATTCTGATAAAGTTCAAATCAATGTTTTCGGTGGTCGGTAATTGGTCCGTATGTTATAAAGTACACTAAACCCGGCCAGAATCAGTTGAGAAACCGTTTGTTGCAATTATTTGGGGGTTAAATTGTATTTTGACCTGACTATATAAAGAAGTAAATAAATAAATGAAATGAAATGAAATGGGGTTTAACGTCCTACTCTTTTGCACCTAACCTGGGCTAATGGAAGATGGGCATACGCCATACAGTGTGCTACGAGGGAAATTTTGCCCGGGCAGCGGCGCTACGGCCTACTCTTATATCGAATTCCAACTGCCAAGGGATCTTTTACGTGCACTCCAATGTGTACACGGGACCTCGGGTTTTCGCCCCATCCGAACAACTAGGCAGGTGTCCTTGTCGGGCCCTCCTTCTGTATCACTGACAAGGGGAAAACACGCCGGAAAATCGAGATGAACTTTCTCGGCCAATGCAGGGATCGAACACCCGACCTCCTCCAGGCTAGCGAACCAGCGCCTTACCCACTTAGCCACCGTGACCCCAGTAAATAAATAAACTCCCAGAGCCCAGTAATGTGTTTATTTACACTCCAGCTACACTGAATGGAAAATAAATTCTAGAGAAAATATGAATCTGTGTTTGATATAGTTCAGCTCTGAACGTAGGTCTCTCCAAACGTTTACTTAGACGAAAATATCAGCCAAATAGCTCTTGGAATGTCTACAGATGCAAGGAAATGACGGATAATTGTCTTGGGGGACCCCCTCCCCTGAACCCCCTCGCAGCGGCGTGCCCCGTCTCCGCAGTAAGTGCCCTCATTTTGCGCCCCCCCCCTTTTCAAAATTCCTAGATCCGCCTCTGATATTGATGTAATGAAACACAAACACCAAGTTTCCACAGTCCCCCCAAACAGGTGTTGGGAGAGCAAAATGAAAACTAAAACATTATTAGAAAACATAAAATTATTTATAATCACAGTTTTTCTAGATTTTGATGTGATGAAAAACATAACACAAAGTTCCAAGACTCTTCCGAAATGACCTAGTCTGTGTCGAGAAACCGTTAAACACCATTTCTCTCTCTCTCTCTCTATCTCTGAGTATACTAGATGGTTAATTATAGCTGCTGAACTAAAACTGCTATTGTTGATATGGTTATAGACAGCTAAGATATCGTTGTCGGAGTTAGATTTTAATTTGTGTTATGTTTCTGTTGTAAAATCAATTCAATCGGATGTGTAAATGACAATTATGTTTCTCGTTCATATGGATGTCTACTACATTAATACAAATCTAATATGACACTAGTATGTCTAATAAAATCGCTGTATCTATAGAGCTGAGTCAACCTAGCTTAAAGGAGCTAAATCGCTAACATTTTGGAGAGAAAGAGAGAGAAATGGGGTTTAACGTCCACTCAACACAAACTAGGTCATTTCGAGACTAACATATGGTTCAATTTTATTTCAATAATTCGCTTGCGCGTAAGGGTTTTTAGCAGTGGGAGGAAATCGGAGTGCCCGGAGGAAACCCACGAGGTTGAGAAGGGGCCCCTATCTCCATGCCACATATGCTTACACCAGGGCTCGAAACCGCAGCTGCAAGCAAGAGGTGACCGGCCAGGTAGAGGTCGAAGCGCGGCACTCTAGACCACTAGGCCATCCCCCCCCCCCCCCAGAAGTTGACAGAAGTGGGTCGCAACGCATATAATACTGTAATATGAATGTATATAAACTGATTGATTTACATTCAACGGTTGCCTAAACCGAAAAGATGTTCTTCGTCAAACACATCCCAATTTAATTACAGCGATTAATGAATTAGAACGAGGGGAAATATCACCTTCAGCAGGAATATTCCTAACCTCGCCTAAAAGACCACGGACCCCTTGGTTAGATTTTACATATGTATACAGTTTTGGATTATATTTATCCATCATATTAATGCTCTTGTCCAGGATCAGACAAGTTTTGCACACTGCCATCAGTGGCACCATGAGTATCTATGCCTTTTAAGAACGGTGTGCTAAATACTTGAAGGCAAAGACCTTTCTGCCCATCTTATACCTTTTGGCTAATGCTTGCTCTGCTACAGATACAGATTACAAAATTGCTTTGTTACTGGCATCAGTTGCACCATTTAGTCTTTTGTCAAGATTTGAAAGTTTCAACTCTTCAACTTCAGATATCCGTTTTCTATTAAGTAACACCATTCTAACTAACGCTTGCTAGGGAAATTCGGACCTCCCGCTCCTCTAAATTATTTTTTGGGTGATTTTAGCAACAAGATAATCGTTTAGTTATGCTTAGTCTGATGTTTTTGATGTGGCGTAAGTTTTTACGCCGATTGGCAACACAAGACACTTTTGCATTCCAGTATTCATTGTATAATTGCAGAACAAATCTTGAGTTTTTTTCCTTCTTAGATGAATCTTCTCTTATACCCAAACTAGTTTTTGAAAGGCTGATCTGCTTTCAGTACTAATGATATGTGTGATGAGGATGTTTCTAAAGCCAAATCTTTCACGCAAGCAACTACGTGGGTAAAATGCGGTCCACTAATTAAAGCTGAACTCCGATTATACAACTACAGAAATAATTAAATAAAATAAGGTAACGCCCAAAACAACCGCAATACTTGCTTTCAATTTATAGAACAAGCATGGCGATCGCTTTAGGCAGACAAACACATATAAGCAGACTACGCCAACTTCCACTGTAGTTGGGTACGAGACCTAAAATCCGTGACCAATTTGCGGGGAAGTTGTTTTGAAGGTGGTTTCTATGTGAAAAAAACCTGCGGAAGTGATTAAGCTTGGGTGCCTCTCTCTAAAATGCTGGCGGAAGCCGCTAGAGGGCCAAATTCAAAATGGTGGTTAGATGTGGCGGGAAAATATAAAATTATGTAATATAGGCTTCTGATGTGTCTATTCGTATGTTTTGAGGGTCCCTGAATCGAAATATTGTAATCAAAAATCAATCCAGCCACTAGTTTTGCCAATATGGCCGAAAAATCCAAGATGGCCACCATTTTTTGGCTGGAAAATAGTTTCGGGGTCGATGTCTTCAATTTTGATGAATTTGTGTCGATAGATGGCAACCAACAATAATACTCACCGATATTTATCATCTGATAGTCAACTGATTTCGAATTAAATTTAATCTACGCTTAATAATGGACCCATGTAAGGCCCTGTATCCATAGGCTGTTCACTTGTGGCATGTTCCCTTGTGACGCGCCACAAGGACAATGAACCTTTGTTTTTTTAGGCCCTGTATCCATAGACTGTTCCCTTGTGACACGTTTCCTTGTGGCGTTGTGACCTTGTGACCTGACCCTTTACCCGCCCGTATCCATAGACTGTTCCCTTGTGGCGTGTGCAATGTACGATGGTAACGAATTTCAACAGTGTAGATGTATCTCCATATAATATCGTACTGGTAATGAGGTGTTCCCTCTTGTGCACCTGCAAAACAATTGACAAGTTCATTGTCTGTGTTCCCGGCCACAAGACCGTATGTTCGTGCGCCAGGTCACATGTTCCCTCGGTACAACCTATGGGAACAGGCACATTAAAAAACAAAGGTTCGTTGTCCTTTTGGCGCGTCATAAGGTCACAAGGGAACACGCCACAAGTGAATAGCCTATGGATACAGGGCCTTAATGTGTCTGTTCCCATAGGTTGTACCCAGGGAACATGTGGCCTCGCGCACGGAACATGTGGTCTTGTGACCGGGAACACAGACAATGAACATGTGTACGATATTGTATGGAGATGCATCTCCCGGTCTGTTTCTAAAATTGGCCGGACCCAGCACCGTGGGCGTTGTCTGAGGACATGTTTTTCACAGGATGGGCGAGGCGTGACCGTTTTGGGGAATAAAACTAAGATAAAAAAAGAATTCAGTTTATACAGTACAACATAAATATACAACATAACAATTCTTTCACGAGTGCGCGCACTAAATGAATTATGACGTTACAAAATGTCCACCCATCGGCAAGACCATACTTCGACGATACCATTTATCGGCGACCAGTCATCGACGATACCATTCCAGGAACAAACTGTTGACGATACCATTTATCGGCGACTATTCTTAGACGATGCTATTCCAAGAAGAAACTGTCCACCCATCGGCAAGACCATACTACGACGATACCATTTATCGGCTACAATTCAACGACGATACCATTTATCGGCTACTATTCAACGACGATACCATTTATCGGCTACTATTCAACGACGATACCATGTATCGGTGACTATTCAACGACGATACCATGTATCGGCGACTATTCAACGACGATGCCATGTATCGGCGACTATTCAACGACGATACCATGTATCGGCGACTATTCAACGACGATACCATTTATCGGCGACTTTTCTTAGATGATACCATTCTAGGAACAATCAGTAGCTATCCAAAGGGGACCTGTAAAATTAGTAATCATTTGTACATAAATTTACTCATACTAACTTATTTACTCATATTAAAATATACAACGATGAGTAGAACATACGAATCCTGCATAGAGGAACCTAAGACAACAACGACTATTCAACGACGATACCATGTATCGGCGACTATTCAACGACGATACCATTTATCGGCGACTATTCAACGACGATACCATTTATCGGCGACTTTTCTTAGATGATACCATTCCAGGAACAATCAGTAGCTATCCAAAGGGGACCTGTAAAATTAGTAATCATTTGTACATAAATTTACTCATACTAACTTATTTACTCATATTAAAATATACAACGATGAGTAGAACATACGAATCCTGCATAGTGGAACCTAAGACAACACAGTAAAAAGTATAATTTCACTCACCCAAGTACCTGGTGGCAGTATCGAGTCCTCAGTACCACTGTCATAATTCATCTCCCAACAAGCCCGATTGGCCGGCTTATATACTACCTGTATGCACGTGCATTGCAGGTAGAAAGTTTGGGCGAGCCTTAATATATTACAGGTAATTAGTTTAGACGAGCCACGCAGCAGAGTTTGGGCGACCGATAGTGATACTAAAATGAAATACGACCGTGGCAATGTTGTCTTCTGAGATGAGCACCAGCAAGGAAAATAAATGCAATAGCGGCATCCTCCTCATCCTTCCGATTTTCAGTAGTTAAGTTCATCGTCGAGCTATCAATAAAACAACTGTGCGCATAACGATAGTTGTGTCGTTTCTTTATTTTATTTTCAGGCTTATTTAATGCTTAATTACTGAAAGTCTGAGATCACACACTCTTCCGTTGGTAAAGGTTGGAAACTGCTCCATAATGGACAGTGCGGCTCAATTAGTGAACCCAGCATTACAGTTACTTGTTCACTGCAGTGATAGTGCAAGTGATGAAGATTCCGATGAAACTTCAACTTCTGAATCTGAACAATCCAAACTGGACCTATCTTTTGAATCGGGTTCTGATTTGTAAAACTTTGACTTTGACTGGATAAGTTGGTGATGTTGATTATCATGCGTGACTAAATATTACATGGCCCCATTATTAAGCGTTGATTAAATTAAAATCAAAATCAGTGGACTATAGTATATCAGATGATAAATATCGGTGAGTATTATTGCTGGTTGCCATCTATAGACACAAATTCATCAAAATTGAAGACATCAAACCCGAAACTATTTACCAGGCCAAAAATGGTGGCCATCTTGGATTTTTCGGCCATATTGGCAAAACTAGTGGCTGGATGGATTTTTGATTACAATATTTCGATTCAGAGACCTTTAAAACATACGAATAGACACATCAGAAGCCTATATTACATAATTTGATATTTCCCCGCCACATCTGACCACCATTTTGAATTTGGCCCTCTAGCGGCTTCCGCCAGCATTTTAGAGAGAGGCACCCAAGCTTAATCGCTTCAGCAGGCTTTTTTCATACAGAAACCACCTTCAAAACAACTTCCCCGCAAATTGGTCACGGATTTTAGGTCACGTACCCAACTACTGTATACCGTGTCAACTGAAGCGTTCACATCCGACCTGGTGGTCAACAACCATTTACCTCATGACTGATTGAGATATTTTTTTACACTATCAGCTCATAGAAAACATTATTGCTACACAGTTATTATGTCTGATCAGGTATATATTATTTTACTAATCAGATGAAGTAAGTCAACAACGGTGTACTTTTGCTCTAAAATTACTTAAAATAGCTGAAAAACTGCCTTACCCCAAACAATAACAAATCTTCGAGTACCAACCAATGTTTTTCTTATTTCGTGAACGTCCGGTATTATCGTTCCAAAATATCTCCAAAATAGCAATAAAATTGTAGTCCTCGCCATCAAATATATGTTTTCACTTTGAATTGTTATAATGGAGATCAGGGGATAAAACTTATATTTTCTGGACATCACAATAAAGGGACATTACTATTATAATCCTTTATCGGTTATTGTGTGGGGTAAGACAGTTTTCTGTTATCTTTAGAGCAAAAGTACGTTGTGGTTGAATTAGTTGGTCTAATTAGTAAAATAATATACCTGATCAGTCATGATCATTGTGCATAGCAATAATATTTCCTGTGAACTGATAGTGTAAACAAAAACTTCAATCAGTCAGGAGGTAATTGGTTGTTGACCACCTAACCGAATGTGCACACTTCGATTGACAAGTGGAAGGGTGGCCTGCCTGTGTGTATGTCCGCCCAAAGCTATCGCCATGTAGTTCAAGAAATTGAAAACAAGTATGGCGGTTGTTTTGGGTGTTACCTTTTTTTTATTTAAGAATTTCTGTAGGTTTGTAATCGGAGTTCAGCTTTAAGTTTTTGGGCCAGTATAGCTATAGGCTTTGGTTCATGTGGTCTTCTACATAGTACAACATGCCGTGTCCACGGGTTCATTAGTCAACCGATATCTATTAATATGGTTGAGTTAGGATTAGGGTTTATTAGTCCATCGATATCTATTATTAAAATAGTTCTTATGGCGGCGAACTAGTGCACACACAGACTAGCGAACTCCTCTCGATGACCTTTACCTCCCTGTAAAACCTGTGACGAATAATAATTTCAATTTTTTAAATGGGTCTTTCTGCACGCTGGTGAGTTTTGAACCTCTTGACAATTGTAGCACCATAGGTCTTTTTGTCAGACGTGGAGAGCGGACCATTGTCAATTCCGATCGCGACATCCAACGTACGACCCATGCATCTTTTCTTACTAAGTACACACTACATATAGGTGAACCTACTAATTTTCCAAAGATATTAATTAATGATTATAATGTCATCTTATTTCTCCAGCAAAAATTCTACTGAAAGTGTTACACAATACAATACATACAGAAGAAGGAGAAGAAGAAGAATTGTTTTATTAATGTGTCACACATTGTACAATAGCAATAAAAACACAGTTTAAAACAAAATATTATAAGTGTACAATGTCCGGCCAATAAGGCCTACGAGACACAACAATCATGATAAATCATATATATTCGATTTGCATCAGTTACGATAGATAGAGACAATAGAGCAGACAGAGGTGAACACCAATCATAATCATTGAATTAAGAAACCACCAACCAACATGTCTCAACAGTTTCTGCATCATGCGACCGGTTTGGTCCGACATAAAGATAGGATTATGTCCAGGCGCGGATCCAGAGGGGGGGTACAGGGGGTCCGGACCCCCCCCCCCCTTGCTCAGACTTGAAAAATTTTTATGCGATTTTATTGGCGACTTTTAGACCTGTAATTTTGGAATTTACCTTCCGGAAATACGTCAGAATGCACCATATTGAAACTAATTTACCAAACCCCCCGTTAATTGGTTGAGTGCCTTTTATCAAACCTAGACCTCCCCCCTGCAAAAAATCCTGGATCCGCGCCTGATGTCATGTGGGAATTAACATATGGTTCACGATTGTATTTCATTAATTCGCTTGCGCGTAGAAGTGGGAGGAAAAACCTAAGCACGGGGTTGGCCAGGCGATTCTACTTCTTATCACGTACAACTGGGTAATCGAAACCAAGCCGGTTGACACAATGACATACATTCGACCCCCCCCCCAACCCACACACACACACAAAGAGATAGGGTTATTGAGGTAAGGTTAACGAATTATTGAAATAAAATTAAACCAAAGTTTGTGTCGAGTGGACGTTAAACCTCATTTCTCTCTCTCCTACTTGAACGGCTACAACATGTTTCTCACCCTGGTGCACTCAACTTAAGTCATATTGCACTTACCTGAATCCTCTAAATGCACGTGCCGTGACGAATACACCTATCTGACATATTGATTTCAATTCAGTATAAATACATAATTTATTATTCGACACTGTATGGAACAATGACAAAACTAACATATTTTAATCCGTATGTTAAACCCCAGTTCATTTCATTTGATTAACAAATCAGCGTTGATGTTTCTAGTGCGATACCCACGCACAGTTCCGTGCGACAAGAGCTCGCCGCAACAGGTCGTTTCATTGGCTAACTCTAACCCTCCACAGAACGCGGGTTATATAATAACTCTTTAAGGATCCATGTGCAGTAACCCCCCCAGAACGAAGGTTATATAATAACTCCTAACCATCCATGTGTGAGAAGATGCGCAAAACGAAAGAGAGAGAGAGAAAAATGGGGTTTAACGTCCACTCGACACAACTAGGTCATTTCGGGACTAACATATGGTTTTTAATTTTATTTCAATAATTCGCTTGCGCGTAGGGGTCTTTAGCAGTGGGAGGAAACCGGAGTGCCCGGAGGAAACCCACGAGGTTGAGAAGGCGCCCCTATCTCCATGCCACATACGCTCACACCAGGGCTCGAAACCACAGCCGCAAGCCAGAGGTGACCGGCCGCTTTTTTTTTTTTCCCAACCAACATATCCATTGCAGTTTTATTCGGCCTCTGATTGGATGAAAATATGACGTCATATTCATATTGACGTCTAAGCCCACAAAACATTTTATTTTTTTCTTGGTATATCGTTTTTCGGGATACAATTTATCCTAAACAAATTGCAAAAGAATAGTTCGGATAGGGCAAGCGGTATTCAAAGGCAATGTTAAGTATCAAATTTTCACTTAAAGTTAAGCTGCCTTAACTTTTAAGTATTAGTCTTTAAGTGGTATTCAAAGGCCAGTTTAAGTGAGAAATATCCACTTAACTTTAAGTGACCTATGGGAGGTACCTTTAAGTTACGTGAGATTATAATGACTTCTTTTAATGTTGTTGAAGCAGTCCCGTAATAGTGATTTTAAAAGATAGGGGATTCAGATTAAAACAAAAACAATGTCGCCGAGCGTAGCTGACCTTTTTTCGTCGTCAATTTTGATGTTGTAGTGCCATAATGGAGTATGAGGTTATTACCACCGAGATATGTTAAGGATATCTTTCCCCGATCATTTATCATTTTACGTTTGTATGTTTCCATGACTGTCATATAATAAATTTAAATTCATTTGTGATGACATGGCTTTATAGATTTCAGAAATTATTTATACTACCACTAGAAGCAAGGTATGATCTATTTTTTACAACTCATTGCCATATATACATAATCGGTATTTATTTCGGTAAAATATAATGCAACATGAATATTTCGCACACACAATGTACCGTCAATGTCAGGCCTGTCAAATGGAGGTAGTCACACAATATCTATGAATTCCTCAAACGACAGATTTATATACAACACTCTATAATTTATGCCGGAGGCAAGGGTCATTGTGTATTGCTAATAATATGTTGTTTTCTAGTCGCGTTATATTGTTAAAAAATTAAAGTTTACAATATCCATCAGTATACTACCACTATTTATTGTAATCTATTGGAATAGATTTTTTTTTTTTTTTTTAAAAATCTATGAAAACAGCTGTTCGGACAAAGGATGCACACTATCATAATTTATCGTAAATTATAATCATATTATTTTAATGGGTTACAATATAATATTTCGACAAACATTTCCCTGGTGATGTACACTAGGAATTTAATAGAGTATAGTGATGCGCTTAAGGGGGCATAACATGCTTGCAATGTCAGAAATTCGTGATTTTTGGCAGTGAAGGGTATTCCATAAATTGAAAATTCATGCTTTTTGGCGAATGTGAGTATTCCATAATATAAGTGTGCAGTTAAGTTTTCACATAGCCAAGCCAAGTATATGTAAAATACAATCTTTGAATACCGATTTAAGGTAATACGGTCAGTATGCAGTTAAGTGGAAAAATTGAGTATCTTAACTTAACTTTTAGAAAACCTTTGAATACGGACCCAGATAGACTCTCTAAACCATGTTTACACTGGGATAAACCATAGTTTTGTAAAAAGAAAAAAAAGGGGGGGGGGGCGATCGTCAAATGAACATGAATTTATTTTACGATATGTTAATCCTGAAATGACATAGTTTCCCATAAATGAATATTATATTGTCAACACGCATAAAACACGCAATAGATTTGGTGTAGAAAATTCTAGTTACACACTGTTAACCACACAAAGATGTCTTATGTCAATAATTCATACTTTATTCAGCTCGACGAAAATTTAAAAATTTATACACAGTTGGTTAAACTTGAATGTAGATATCAATAATCTACGTTGCATATACATATATGAACCTTTCGGTTGAATCATATCATAAAAATATCTTATTTCATATAGTCTTACGTACATGTATTTGTCAACATCAAGGTGAACACGCCCTATTTAGCCTAGGGAATTGTTCAGATGAATCTGATTTTGAAATTTATAGCGCTTTATCTGGTGTATCTTCTATTTTATTTTCTTATGAATTAGGTTATATGTAAAAATGTATGTTTTATCTCCAATAGAATCTTTTTCGCAGAAATCTATGACATATCTATCCACACCCTGTATGTCTGGGCAGCAAATTGCGACACAACAGTAAAATATGGCATATTATAAATAGATAGTGCGTAGGTACTTGGGACCCAAGATGGCGTCATTTTACACATAACGTCATATTTTCATGACGTCATGTGAATTTTCTGGCTTCACAGTTGTCGCAACTTTATCATACGGCTTTGATTGACGTCACAAGCTGAGTATAATATTTACATACTGACATCCCAGTCAGACACTGCCATTTTCACCATATCGCTTTAACGTCACTTAAATTTCTCCCCTAAATCATGGCTTCAGACTGAAAAATGTTGCACAAACACGAGAAGGTCAATTTGACTAATTTTGTACTAGTATGAGTTGACTATAAAAGTTCTTACTGAAATTCCATCTTAATATCCTAACTTTGTCTAGTTGTTTCAGGCTTGATTTGATTTGGGCTTCAGTTGAAATTTAGCTTACTGGGTACTCCGTTTAATGCGATCTATTTTCACGATAATAACGTTGTTGTTGCATTCGTCTGTTGGTTCTTTAAAACACGAGACTGGGGTTATGTTGGCGAAAAAAATAACCGGAGAAAAAAACAAAAAACAAACGAGGCCGATAGCCCAAGGTTTGTATGTCGAGGTGTTTTCAGACCACTAGTTATTCAAGGCACTGACTATACCCCAAAAGATTAAACGTTTTAGGTTCTTAATATACTCATATAGGACATCACGCTGTATGTCTCAAAATTTTTCAAGTTTTTGATTTGTCGAGTTATTACATTGTTAGGCACTTTGTGAGGATATAACTCCATTAGCCAACTTTGAAATTTATTGACATGTGGCACTGTTTGTTTGGGATTTTTTTTTATTAAAAGGTAGTTAGTTGTATGTTGGCTTGAAATGTCTTTATTGGACTTTCCTCAGGGTCGTATACAATGAAATGGATATGCCATACAGTTTGCAATGATAGACTTTTTCTCAGACAGTGGCACTATGGCTTACCCTGCCAAGAAGTCTTTTAGATGCACGCCAATGTGTACACTGGACCTTGGCTTTTCGTCCCATCCAAACGACTATACAATGACCCTCTGTTCTCTGAACAACGGGGATCTAAGGAAAGGACACGTATATCTGTTCTTCATGATGGCAACGTGGAAACAAAAGAAAAAGTCTTTATGTTTAAGAATTATTTATTTGTGGGGGGAAACCGGAGTACCCGGAGTAAACCCAAGAGGTTCAGAAGGCGCCCCCATCGCCAAGCCACACGCGCTCACAGCAGGGATCGAAACCACGACCGCAAGCCATGGTGACATGTCAGCTAGAGTTTGAAGCACCATCCCATCCCCCCTTATATAACAAATGAACAAAATCATATTAAATATATATGTACAATCAGTAGCAACAATTAGCTAGGGTATGATCCACCAGTTCTATGGATCCACAGATGAACAAGCTGTATAATTTGCATAGATAAGAGATAATTTAAAATAGTGAAAACAACTCAGAAAGTGTAACAAAACCAGTTTAACTATACTAACATTAAAACTAAAATGCATATAAAAATATCCAGCATTTGCCGGTTAAGATACGCCCGCATTTTGCAAGAGATAGATAGTGAACAAGCTAAAAACAAAAGCCATTTTTCTTACAATCAGGGGCCATAGCCCATAATCAAAAAAGGTATGGCCTGAAGTGCGCAAATATTGAGAGGGACTGAGATCTTTAGGAAATTAACATATATTTTAAATTTCATCAAAATCAGATAAAAATTGTGACCCTAGTATTACATACTTTTACATCATTTATTTTCGGTTTTCCAGAAATTTGTATTCAACCTTCATGATAGTGGAATGGTGATATATTTTCTGCTTGGACTAAGTATAGAAAAAAAGTTTGATAAAAAGACGAAACTTCAATTCAATTGAATTAATTGATATTTTGCATCTATTATTTATTTTGGAATATCAACGGGTAACATAACCTAAACGTTGACTTGTTTGATTTCAGAGAAAGTTTTACACAAATATCTTTTCTTTTCATATCTTTTAAGTGACAATGTCTGATGACAACAGAAAAAAGTTTACGGGCTTATTCCATCAACGCTAGTGACGTTTTAAGTTTACGGGCTTATTCCATCCACGCCATGACTTAAAATCCTGCATTTCCCATAAGACATTGCCACTGAAAAAAATGATATGAAAAATACAACACGGAAACAATTCACAATTCTGTGTAGAACTTTCTCAAATGAAACGAGCCAATAGTGCGGTGTATGCCCTCCCTCTGAAATCTCCAAATAAACTGATGACACATATCAATTAATTGAAAATAATTTGTCTTTCATTAAACTGTTTATCTATGCTTAGGTAACTCCATTTTGTGAACCCCTTCAAATAGTGACCAAACCAACTCGATTCTTGATTGTAATTTTGAAATGTTTGTATCTGTTCAGTTCGAATTATTTGCTGTTTTCTTTCCTGTTGATTATATGATTAGATAATCGTGTTTGAAGAACTCGTAAAGCGATCTGTATTGTTTTAAATAGAAATAAACAGTGAATAATATTGAAATTTGGTGACTTTATAATAAACAATTTTTGGCAATCACAGAATGCATGTTTATAAGCCAAAGTTATTAGTTCCTTTCGCGCATATCCGAGTAATTCCCGAATTTTATTACTAATCCGATTTTGGTGAAATTGTTATAAAATGCATGTTTATAACCAAAAGATCTTGGTGAAATTGTTATAAAATGCATGTTTATAACCAAAAGATCTTGGTTTCTTTCGATATTCGCTCATATCGGATTGTAACTTCCCGAAATAATATATAACCCTTTGAGTGTACGTGCCAGACACTTGTGTGTAGATCTAGTGGGCCTAGCTAGTAGGCTACACTAGCCTGACTAGTGTAGGCTAGTGGGGTTAGCTGCTACAACAATCACGGTATATGTAACATAAGCGTTCGAGCGGTTGAATCGACCCAAAACTTGCCAAAATGCATAAAACTGACGAACAACATTGTAAACTTTGAATATATAGATGTACATAAAGGTGATATGACGTCTGGTGTAAATATTATGCTTAGCTTATGACGTCAATATGAATATGACGTCAAACTTTCAGCCAATCAGAGGCTGAATAAAACTGCAATGGCTATGTTGGTTGGGAAAAAAAATTCGCTGACCGGCCAGCTACAGGTCGAAGCGCGGCACTCTAGACTACTAGGCCATCCCAACCCCCCGCGCAAAACGAAACTTTGAACTATAAAAACGAAATAAAAGAGGATGTTTAATTAACTCAGATTGATATACTAGACGAAATGAAGAAAATCATGCGTGACTGATGACGATAGCAGAAGGCGTCTCCTCCTTATTATATTTGTAAATCCAAAAATTGTTTTCCATATCAATTGTGCTTTTTTTTCTTTTTTTTTTGTTAAAGGGTCCATCTCGATTATATTTTCGAGAATAAAACTGCGCCATGTTATGTTAAAAGCCCCTAAAATTCTCTACCTTAAGAACGAGTAACTATCTCATTATACGTGGTTCGCTGTCAAACAACTTAAACCAATCAGTCTTTTCGTGTCCAAAGCTATATTATACGGAGCCTGAATAAAACCAGTCTATATATTTAATAACCCTCTTTAACAACACTTCAAATTTTCAATGAAATACATGAGGTAGACGTGATATGGAAGTCATGATGACGCCATATCAAATATGCAAATTTGTCTTCAATAAATACTCCAATAAACTCACTCCATCTTTGGAAATGAAAACGAAGTGTTGTCTCTTCTTCATTTTGTCTCTTCAGACTACTACTGAATTTTTTTTAATCATTTTTCCTGTGTTACATGGTATATCAGTGGCGGATCCAGGATTTTTTTTTTTGGGGGGGGGGGGTGACAACCTCGTGTTTTGTCTCACCGACCGCGGAGTGATGGGTGCCGTAGGCGCGAGCAGTAGAGGGGGTATGGGGGGGGGGGGGGTCCCCCCAGAAAATTTAAAAAAATTATCATCGATTTCCTCGCATCTGAGCCATAACGAACAAAGATTTCTGTTCGTCGACAATGTTTCATTTCGTTGACGATTTTCAAAATTTGAAGAATAAATTTCGAAATTTATATATGTTGATTATTGTGAAATTTTGCATACATCAAAGATAGTGCGGACTGTATGTACAAAGAAGTTGCCACATTCACGGAAAAGATGTCAACGTCTCTTATATCCAGATCATGAACCTAATAATGAACAAACAGTTTGAATGTTATCGATTATTTGCAAATGTACAGTCAATTTTCTTCGCTAATGATATAAGTCCTATCAATACCATCGTAAAATAATGTATAATTTATGCATCAGTCTGACAAAAATGTTGATGCCTTCATCCGGCGAGGAAATGCTTCGATGAATTTCCTGCCGCTAGTAACATAGATGCTATATAACATATATATGTGCTATATAAAATATATATACGAACATGCGTGTGCGGGACCGTAGCCAGCTCATAAAAAAAATTGGAGGGGGGGGGGCTAGAGAATGTTTTGGAGGGGCTGAGGATGTGGCCGGCTAAGAACACTGCTAAGAAATCATTATTCTTGGCGATTTTTTTTTTTGGGGGGGGGAGGGCTAAGGGTGTGCATGCCCCGGTGGAAACTTTTAGGACCCAGAATTCCCACCTGGATCCGCCCCTGTATATATTATCACTCAAACTTCTTTCACACTTTAAGAACATGGTCCAACCTCGTGGATTTTCTGTTGGTCCTCCGGTTTCCTCCCACTGCTAAAGACCCATTGGCGCAAGCGAATTATTGAAATAAAATTAAACGTGAAATGACCTCGTTTGTGTCGAGTGGACGTTAAAGCCGATATGTCTCTCCCAAGAAAATGGTGCTTACGGTATACTTTTACCACTTTAACAACACGGGAAGCTAGTATGTCATCCTAGCAGTTATAGATAATTCTTAAAATGTTACAGAAGATCAGACCATAATAAATGCCTTTAAATTGTCAACATAATTTTGTAACAAGTGACAACTATGCAACTGGAGTCTCTACAGTGCAAAAAAAAAACGTAATCGGCATAATTCTCGGAGTGTAACCAAGTTAATGGATTCCATGGTACACTCGATCACCAACGATTCATTTCAACAGAGTTCTTTAAAAAAAACGAACCGTTTACGTAATAAAACAGTCTTAAAAGACCGAAAGATAGCCCCAAAACGAGTCCATGTGGAACGCCTTATACACCTTGGAAAAACATACAAAATACTGAAATCACCATTAAATGCATGCGAAACGAAGCTAGCAAGTGACATTATATTTATCTGCTATATGCTATGCAACTTTAGACCATGCATAGTCCCATCCCATTGTTAAATTAAATTAAGTAACTAAAAGTTTTAAATTTACAAGTGATTTATTTTTGTATTTGAAACAATACAATACATACATTGTTTATTGTTCGGACTTTATTATTTACATTAATCTTTGAAATTATAACAGTAGTAATTTCTAGAATAAAATGTTTCAAGGATTGCATGCTCAAAATAGTCTTTGTTAAATTGTATAAGCTTTGTAAACATTTCATCAATAAAAGTATCATCTTTTTTCACAGTAATGAACTTCATATCTGTCTGCGTCCAAATGATAAGATGCCATACCTCTCTCTTTGCAATAGCCAGTTGATCTTGAATCTGATAATAATAGTCATGAGAAGATTTTAATGTCAACTCATCATTGACAAGAGTAAGGTATGGCACAGTCACAGGATCAATGGTTTTTTTATGTGAAGATAATGGTGAATGTTGTTGTTTATTACAGATTTAACGTCCAATACATATTATATGATATTATGGACAGGTTGATTAAATTAAGTTATTTACATATTAAAAACTGTTCGTACAGCATGGTTAAAACTCCTGTAATTCGGTTCACGGCGTAGTTCGTTCGTTTCTGGAGTTTTGCGTCCACTTCCACTGGGGGTGATATTCATTAAAAAAAATAAAGGTATTCCATTTGGGTTTTCCTTGCCCTTGAACTCTCCCCATAATGGTGAATGTGTGTGTGAAATAACTTTATTTACCGTCCGCTTCCACCGGACGTTAAATAAAGCTATTTGGTGAATGTGTGTGTGTGTGAAATAACTTTATTTAACGTCCGCTTCCACCGAGGTGATATCGCAGACAATAACATGTTATTTATATAAGGTAAAAATATTTACATAGTGATTAACGGAAAATATGATAATTGGAAATAACTAACAGGTGCAGAAAATAATGAGTGCCATTTGAGACGATTACAGACATACAGAGACAAGAACATTACAAAACAGACATGAACATGGACGAACATTTAGACAACGAAAACAAATACAAACTAAAAGACACAATAATCGAGACAAAAACTTTCCCCGATACACCTCCTTGGCAATTAAGTAACCCCACCACCAATTCTCAACTAAGTCAAACAACAAACAAGCATGACAACCCAACAGAAGCTAGAACACTGGCAATGGAACTTATAGATTCAATATGGAATGACCATCTCAAAATATTCACAGACCGGTCCAAAGATTCCACGAAGGGAGCCACAGGATACGGCATCTACATATCAAAAGAAAAGCTAAACATCAGGAAAAGGCTGCCCGAACACTGTTCGGTATACACCACAGAACTGATGGCCATTAAAACTGCACTAGAATGGTTAGCTACGCAGACACATCAAAAACCCGTTATACTGTCGGACTTCCTGGGTTGCGTCAAATCAATAGAAACAAATTCCACTAAGAACAGGCAGATTACAATCCACCAAATCAGGGAAATCATTCAATCAATCAAAATTAGCATGGATTCCCTCCCACGTAAACATCTTAGGAAATGAACAGGCCGACAAACTGGCCAAAGAGGGTTTATCATTAGACAAAATAGACGGTCTAAAATATAGCAGTCAGGATGCAAGCATAGCAAAAAAGAAGATTAAAGATGCATGGAAAGCCCGTCTAAAACAAGAAAATACACATCGCTATCAATTAGACAGCAATCTTGTTGACAAGGTTTACACCAATCATCCTTCAATCAAAATATGCAAACTCATTACGAGGCTCAAACCAAAAGAGGTAGTCAAAGATTACACTTATACACCAATCAAATGCCCGTGTGGACATGTTGCAACCACTTCACACCTGTTAATCAACTGCAATCAACTAAAAACAGAACGTCAACCGCTAATAGACAAACTGATCGAAAGGGGGAAATCACTTAATCTCCCCTTTCCCCACATCCAGAAGACAGATATTGGACCTCTCAGCTTATCTGTGATTTCATACAAGAAATAGGTTCAACAAAGCACATAATAACAACATGCACAAGCCAGGTGGAACGTAAAAATGTCCCCTAGAGAGAAGCGTAACCCATCTGGCAACTTAACTAATCAATCGAAGACACAGTGCAGGACGATGCGCAAACATGTCCCCTAGAGGGAAACGCCCCGTCCTGCACAATCCAATTAAAACATGTTACTATTTATTATCAATATATACTTAAATAAAGATTGATTGTACATCTATGTAATATTATATAATGTTGTATTGTAATTCCTAATGAATCTGAAATAAAGAACTTATTATTTATTATCAAATAAATACCTTGATTGTACATCCATGTAAATTCTTTTAATGTAATGTATTTACTAATGAAATTGAAATAAAGAACTTTTTAAAACGAATCTCACATATATGATCAAATGCATAAATAAATTTCTGCCAAAACTCTTCACTACCTTTGCCTTATCTATTTTTAACTTAATTTTAGTATATCATTTATTTTTATTTACTAAATTTATCTCATTATTTTTATTATCATTCTTTCCATCTATTACTTTACACCCCCAACCCCCGAAGCCTTACCAGACGAAACAATACCACGATAAAACAGGTACTCTCTTTTCTCCCTTTTTTTCAGGTGCTGGATTCTTCCTTCAGAGAACCAATAAACAAAGGAACGAACAACAGAAACAAAGATTTAACCAAGCCACCATACCGGACAAATGAGTTGCACCGCCCTACCATTCAACCGGACAGAACGACCAGACCAACAAGATGTCATTTGACATTTGCCCAAATGTCACTGGTCTGTTTTTTTTGCTAATCCCTATTCGTTGAAATTTGTTGAGACAGTTGTATGTTGGGCATCGTTGTTTCAGATTTTGCAGCTTGCCCCAGTATTTGAGTGAGAGTTCTTCACGCCTGAGGTCAAGTGGAAGCTCTCCCATTTCATGTAAAAGTGCTATTGTTTTTGTTCCTATGGCTCCCCTGGTTACAAGTCTTATGTCTTTGGATTGTAATTTGTCTAGCCTGCTTAGTTGAACCTCGCCTGCATTTGCATACGCCATACATCTGTAGTCGATAACCGAGCGGATGAGTGACCTGTAAATTAACATCAATGTGGTTCTGTTTGCACCCCAGTGAGTACCTCTCATATATTTCATCATGTTCAGTGTTTTTGAAGTGCGACTGATTATGCTGTCTATATGTGGCTTCCAAGTTAGTTTTGTATCGAATGTAATGCCTAGGAATTTAGCCCTCTTTTTTTAATTCTATTTTTGTGTTGTTTAGTTATAAATCAATTATCCTGTTACTATCGGTCGGATGGAATAACGTTGCTATATAATACTGTTTTTCCTTCCGATATTTTAACGCCCCAGTCATTTGCCCACTTAGAGATTTGGTTCAGTGTATGTTGAAGTGTTTTTTTGATATTGCCTATATCCTTTGATGTTATCCAGAATGAGCTGTCGTCTGCAAAAAGCGCCGATTCTATGTCCTTCCCCCCATAACTCGGAAGATCGTTTATCATTATGTTAAATAGTATTTGACTTATGACGGACCCTTGTGGCGTGCCGTTTTCCATTTTTCGCTCATGCAGTTTCCTACCCTTACTCTTATATGCCTATCGCTAAGAAAATCTTCTATCCACTTGTACATTCGGCCTTTGATTTTTGCATTGTGGAGTTTGTGCAAAAGCCACCCCCCACCCATACTAGGTCAAAGGCTTTTGTTAAATCGACGAAAATTGAGCAGAGGTATTGTTTTGCAGTGAATGCTTTGGAGATATCATGTTGTAATCTAATGATGTGGTCTGCAGTAGATCTGTCGGAACGGTAGCCGCTTTGTTGATTTGTGAAGATGTTGTTGCTTTCGGAGTGGTATTTGAGTCTGTTGGTGATTATTGTTTCTAATGTTTTGCACATAGTTGATGTGAGACTGACTGGCCGATATGACGTTGTTTCATTTTTGGCTTTATTGTGTTTATGCAGGGGGATGACTGAGGCAGTCTTCCAGTCTTGCGGAGTTTTGCCTTTTAACCATGAGAGATTAAAGATATCTAGGACTAACGCCAGTGCTTTCTCGGGTAGATTTTTTAGCATTGAGTATTTCACACAGTCTAGCCCTTCTGCACTCTCAGTTTATTGAACAGCTAAATCCATAATATGAAATGTTTCGTATACTTAACGTTAGCATGGGGCAGAACTTAATAAAAACCAAACAAATTCTAATGATTTTCTGATAATTACTTAATATGCGACAACTCTTGTTGACCGCCCGGACGATTTAGCTGCTGTGTGGGCGTATGTTTCTTTGCCTGGCAACCTATTTTTATATATATTATCAGGGGCTTGTGATGGCCTAGAGGTCTAGAATGCCGCGCTTCGACCTCTATCTGACCGGTCACCTCTGGCTTGCGGCTGTGGTTTCGACCCCAGGTGTGAGCGTATGTGGCATGGAGATAGGGGCGCCTTCTCAACCTCGTGGGTTTCCTCTGGGCACTCCAGTTCCTCCCACTGCTAAACCCCATTTCTCTCTCTCTCTCTCTCTATATATATATATATATTATCTCTTAAAACTAGATGCCGTATACTTACTGTGTAAAAGGGACAATTAATATATGTGGAAATGTACAATATAGTTACTTTAATATCACAATTAGTATGTATAAACCCAATAGAACTTTCAGTCATATCAATTGTTTACTTTTTATAATACAAAATTTACGCAATTTTTGAAAAAAAAAAGAAGAAAATAATACTAGAATACTTTTGGTTTTGACCTCTCTGACTTTGTACCGTTGATTACAGATTAAACATCCATAGGTGTACAAATGTGTTGTTATTGATGTGTTCCCATTTGAATATTGTTCACAATAAGAAGCGAAATAAATAAGATATGTTTACAGGATAATTTTGTTATACGAAAAACTAAGTGATGCGTTTTCTATGGCGCTTAGTATATAAACCAGCTAACTTTACAACCCATCACTGTAGTACTATAGGTATTGTAGGACTTCTTCGTTGTTGTGTTCTTCTTGTGATCGACAATGATACTACAGCATTAGTTGTAAATAACTTTATTACAAGCTGAATGGTTTCGCAGGTCCCTTGTTCTCATCAGATAATGGCTGCTTGAAATCTGGGTGAGTTTCTAACGAATCTCGCTCTACCCCCTATTTTATATCCCCCAGATCCTGCAGGCTCAAAATTAACTTTGACCCTAAATTCCATTCCAAATATGGAATACAGCCTTATATTTCTCACCACTACAACGAGGTGATACTCCGTACATGGTCTTCCAACCATAGGTTAAATAACTGGAAGAACTTGACGAATATTTTGACAGTGGTTATCATTTTACCAAAACATCACTTGTTTTTATACATAGCTTTTAATTCACGTTCCCTACGTAAGTGTGATTTTCATTTTATAAAATTAGTTGTTTTAACAATTTTCCCAAAGACACAATATGGTCTTAAAGACCATATTGTTACATCCCGGAACATGCATAGATCTGTTTATTGCAAATAAAAGATATCTTAATTCTAAATATACAGTATTGCACCATATACGTATTACATATCATTCGTTATTAACTGTAGAAAAAGTATCATATAAACGGAAAATCAGAAATTATGAACAGGCTGATTTTGGAAATGAAATGGGGAAACCACGTCGGAAAATCTGGATGAACTTTCTCGGCCGATGAAGGGATCGAACACCCGACCTCCAGGCTAGCAAGCCAATTCGGCCTAGAAGGTCTTGGGTGTTGTTTTCGATTGTTAATTGGGCACAAACCGGACTCAACTTTTCTAGAGAGTATTTTGGCGTACAATACGACGCCGAGTGGTAATCAGTCCGCTGTTGGGGCGTTTTCGAGATTTTTTGGGTCAAGGTGAAATGAGGTCATTTATACTGAGATAAGCATACTAATCACCGTGACCCCGGAACCATTTGACAATACAATACATTCCTGAGAATCAGTTATCAGAGTTACATGGTGCCTGTAAACAATAGAACAGGCAGACGGTAACACAGTCATATGAATTATTCAATCACCAACCGACACGTTTCAACAGTTTCTGTATACGACTGAACACTTCATGACTTTAACATACGATTGAACACTTTCTTTTTGTTTCTTCATGAGTCGGTCGTACAAAAAGATAGGGTAACGTTACCGCAGTGTGGAATCTCTGCCAGCAATTATACACAAAGGAAACAAACATATTCCGTGCACCAATATATTTATATATGTTCATGGATATTTGTTTGTAAAGATATCCCAATTATTACCATAAACTTATTCACTTGATACACAACATTTGTAGGGAAACCAAACCAATGCACTGAGCACAATTCGGCCTAGAAAGTTCCGGTGTTGTTTTCAGTTGTCAGATGTGCATTGTATACCAGGGTGGGGGTGTCCACCAAGTTGGCACAAAACCAGTTCCAACTTTTCTGCAGTATATTTTGTTGAACAATAAGATGCCGAGTGGTAATTAGTCCTCCGCTGATACACATCGATAATCTTGGGGCGCTTCAGGGTTACATCCCGGTGTTAATCTAAAAAGTTCGCCGAGATTTTTCCAGCGTGGTTTCGCCTTGTTATGGCTGGGGGGGGGGGGGAGGACGAAACCAAGATACGTAAATAGATGGACAAATTAATATCCATTATAGCACACTGTCTGTTTTATCCCAGTCGGTGCTGAGAAGTGGTACGTTAAACTCCACTCCACTTCATTTTATTGGCAAAGTCGGTGCAGAAAGTTTCATGGCGACCGGAACCAAATTTCTAATATTTAAGGATTGTTCCTTACTCTGGTGCCCTCAACCATCTTAGGGCTGGATACACAATTATAATTTATGAAAAAACTCAGTCGCTTTTTAAATGAAATGAAATGGGGTTTAACGTCCTACTGTTGTGCTCCTAACCTGGGCTAATGAAGACTGCAAAGGGGTCTTTTACGCGCAGGCCAATGTGTACACGGGACCTAGCTTTTCGTCCCACCAGAATCACTGACAAGGCGAAAACACGCCGCAAAATCTGGATGAACATTCTCGGCCAATTCAGGGATCGAAGACCCGACCTCCAGACTAGCGAGCCAGCGTCTTACACTTTGCCATATCTACCCGGTTGGGTGAACATATTATGCAATGACAGCGGTGAAAAAAATCCGATCTAATATCCTTGAAATATTTACTATCAGTCAAATTGTGCTTATCCATCAAAGGGACAGGCGAGTGTTCACGCCCTGGTTGAGGCTCTCGCTTTAAATTGAAAATATAAGTTTTTAAAAGGCATGACCCAAAAAAGCATGAGACAAAACGGCATCTTTCCTCTTATAGGAGGCATAGGCGTACGGAGAAATTTGACTGGGGGGGGGGGCGGTGGTGGTTGGTGCCCAAAAACCAACGGACCGAGTACCGACTATATTTCCGGTCCGAATGCTGCTAAGGGTGTCTGTGGTTTTTTTTTTTACAAAATCGCGCATGAATAAATATGCATTTTAAGTGATTCTGAGGAGTTTTTATCAAATAAAAAAGGTTCAATTTTTGCGATGAATAAGTTCTTAATTTCTAAATCATCAATAAAAGAGAACTAAATTTTATTTACTTGTGATGCACACAACTAAAAACAGTTGTTTATGTATCTGTAACTCGTGGCGAACTGTACTCCAGACAATAAAGGGTTCGAGTCTTAAGATTTCTATTTAATTGACACTGTATTTCAATTTGCTGTTAAATTGGACACATTCAAGAAAACGCCTATGATAGGAGGTGGGCTAGTTTCCTAATAGTGCCTTCAAGATTCGAAGACTTTTGCCAGCGGCCATAAATAAGAAAATTATTGAGGATTTAAAATCAGAAAATGGTAATAGAAATTGCGATACGGGAAGATCTAAAACAGGCTAAAAGGGACTATCCAGATTTTAACAGTCGCAAAAATAAAAGTTCGAGTACCTATGAAATTTAAGCGCCAAAACATATTGATCCTCGTATCTTTGGAGGTTTATACGGTGAAGGGTGAATTGCACCTACACATTATTTTTATAAAATAAAAGTCTGGTTTTATCCAGACCAGACACCGCATAATACAGCTTGGGACAGCGGTCTCCATTTCCAGACTGTCAGGTTTTCAGTTGTTTGATAACGTATTACTAATATTGAGTTAGTTGCTCGTATTTTAGGGATTTTAACACAAAATTGAGCAGTTTTATTCTCCAAAATATTATCGGGATTGGCCCTTTAATGTGATGAAGTTTATTTGAGTCTGCAAGATCCCAAGATCGTTGCCAACAGTCATAAATAAACTGGTTGATACATACTTTAAAATCTGTAAAGGGTAAAAGGCATTGTGACATGGGAAGATCTAAATCTATTTGATCATTCCCTTTAATATTAACATGAATGGAGAACCAGCAAAGGACAGTGTCCTTGCTTATGGACTCGTGTGATGGTAGCAGGCCATATCTGTCTGCTACTAATGGGTGTACAAGAGGACAAAGAATCAGTAAATACAATGAAGAAGTTTGAATGAATGAATGAATGAAATGTGGTTTTATGGCACTTCGGCACCAACCGAGCTATATTGCGCCAAACCTACAAAGATTTATGCGAGAAAAGTTAAATAAATATCACAGAAAAAGTTTTATATGCATAAATAAAAACAGTATCACAGTAAATAAGATTAAAAAAATCAAATAAATCTTTTGTGCATATAAATATTTAAAATATACAAAATGAAATGATAAATATACAATTAAAATTTATAATAAAAGCTTGTCTCTTTTAAAAAAGTCCAACAATTTACAATACAAGCCCGGTTGGGCAAATAATTGATGCAGAGACTGGCAACGGTAATATTTCGATCTTAGGTTCTTGAGATGCTTGCACTCAATCAAAATGTGCTTCACTGTCAAAGGAACATGACAGTGTTCAAATTCTGGTTGAGGCTCTCGTTTCAAGATGAAAAAGTGTGTTAAAAAAAGTATGACCTATACGAAAGCGACACAGAACAACTTCATCTCTCCTGTTGGTTCTATAGGAGTTTGGCCAATCTCCTAAGAGAGGCTTAATGTGATGAAGTTTGTTTGTGCCTGCAAGATCCCAAGACCGTTGCCAGCGGTCATAAATAAAATGATTTATTGCCGATTTAAAATCTTTAAATGGTAATAAAAATGGTCATTGGGGAAGATCTAAATCAGCTTTGGCAGCAAAATCTGCTTTATCATTCCCCCTTATATCAAAGTGACTGGGAAGCCAGCAGAAGACGACGTTTTTGCTGCTGAGCTCGTACGATAGTAGCAGACGATAAATATCTGCTACTAATGGGTGTTCAAGCTGTTTATTGTTAATTGCTTGAAGTGAGGACAAAAAATCAGTAAAAATGATATGCTTTAAAGCTGAAGAAGACTGAATGAACTCCAAGGCCTGAAGAATGGCCTGGAGTTCAGCTGTAAATATGGAAGCAGCAGATGGGAGACACACAGAAATGGTCTCAGATGGCGTCACTGTAGCCGAAGCTACCCGATCACCATCCTTAGAACCATCTGTGTAAATAGGAGCATAATCACCATATTTAGACCTTACTTCTCCGAAGAGAGTTTGAAACATTGTGGAACTAGTATCTTTCTTCCTGTTTTTTGTAAGCTCTAGATCGATCTTAGGGGAAGATATAGCCCATGGCGGTGTCTCAAAGAAAGGAGTATTCGCAATACCGTCAAGGTTGATACCAGCCTCGGACAGGAGGGGTTGTATGCGAATACCAAATGGTGGAATGACTTTAGTCTTGAGCAGATATAAATGCTCATGATAGGGTCTAAATATGGTGTTAAATGAAATATGATTTGGTAAAGATGCTATTTTCGTAGCATACTGCAGGGCCAGCTTATCACGTCTGTTGTGCAGTGAGGGCTCATGCGCCTCGACGTATAAACTGTCCACTGGAGAAGTACGAAAGGCTCCTAAACTGATTCTAAGTCCTTGGTTGTGTATGGTGTCGAGCTCTATGAGATAAGACTCGCGGGCAGACCCATACACTATACACCCATAATCGAGTTTTGATCTTATTAACGCTCGATATAATCTGAGCAAGACCTTACGGTCTGCTCCCCAGTCAGTATTTGATAAGACTCTCAATATGTTGAGGGCTTTCAGACATTTCTTCTTTAGGTTTTTAATGTGGGGGATAAATGATAATTTCTTATCAAATATCAGCCCCAGAAATTTGGTTTCATCCACAACTGGAAGGCGATTGCCATCCAAATAAAGTTCTGGATCTGGATGCAAACCTCGTTTCTGACAGAAATGCATGCTGACAGTCTTGGATTTCGAAAAACGAAATCCATTTTCGGTTGCCCATTGTTGAAGTGAATTCAAACAAAGCTGCAACTGACGTTCGATTATCCGCAGGTCTGTAGAATCATAGCACATCTGAAAGTCATCAACATAAAGAGCGCCGTTTGTACCTCGTTTAAGGCACGCTGGGATAGTAATAATTTTTATTGCAAATAATTTCGGAGATAAAATACTTCCCTGAGGAACTCCCATTTCCTGAGAAAATGGGTCAGAGTATATTGATCCCAGTCGTACCTTAAATGAACTATCTTCGAGGAAATTTTTAATGAAGATAGGTAAGCGACCTCGTAGGCCGAGGTTATGGAGGTCGCGCATGATACCATGTTTCCATGTAGTATCATAAGCTTTCTCCAGATCAAAAAATATTGCAACTAAATGTTGCTTCTGGATGAAAGCGTCCCTGACGAACGTTTCAAATCTAACGAGATGATCAAGAGTGCTCCTTTGGGACCGAAATCCACATTGGAGGTCAGTAATGAGGTTGTTGGTCTCAAGGTACCAAACAAGCCTTCGATTGATCAATCTCTCCATGGTTTTGCTAGTTAAAGCGATCGGACGATAGTTAGTAGGATTCGTATGATCTTTTCCCGGTTTAGGGATGGGAATTATTGTGGCTTCATGCCACGAAGGAGGGAAATTCCCATCAACCCAAAACCGGTTGAAAAGATCCAGTAAGATTAAGAGTGTGGGAAAAGGTAAATGTTTTAAAATTTGGTAGTGTATTTCATCTGGACCAGTTGCAGTATCCCGAGCTCGCCTTAACGAATCACGGAGCTTTGCAATGGAAAAACGATCATTATAACATTCATCATTGCGGGACTTAAAATTAAGTCGCCTTTTCTCCTGTTGTTGCCTAATGCCCCGAAAGGCATCTGAGGAGAAACTGGATGATGAATTATATGAAAATGTACTGGCCAGAGAATTAGCAATATCAGGAAATGTTGTTAAGGTGGTATTATCAACATTTAGATGGTTTACTGATAATGCACTACTTTTACCTTTAATCCTACGAATCCTATCCCATACCGATTTGGATGTGGTACGGGAATTGATCGTGGAGACATAATCCTGCCATGAAGATTTCTTTGCTTGACGTATGGTTCTACGGGCCTTCGCCCGGACCATTTGGAATGCCGCAATATTCTCCATGGAAGGATGATTCTTTAATCGTCTCAGGATACGATCACGCTCTTTAAGAGCGGATTTGCAATCATCGTTAAACCATGGTTTATTTAAACACAAATTATTAAGATTAATGAAGTCCGCTATTTGTTTACCTCTGTTGTTATCATCTGGACTACCCTAGAGTGAATGATGGCCATTGAAATCTCCCGTAATAATAAACGGGAGAGGAAGTTGTGAAACAAGGTCATCAAGATCTCTGGGATGAAGATGTAAACTTGGTGGAAGATATACAGAGCAGAGTGTTATAGTAATATGCAAAGTCACCCGAACTGCAACTGCCTGTAAGGGCGAGTTGAGAGTGACTTTACTCTGAGGGATATCTCCATTAAGAATAATAGAAACACCCCCATGAGCTCTACCATCACCAATTGCATGATGATGGTAACCAACAAAATGTCTAAAAGACAAAGTGTCAGAATTCCGTAAAAAAGTTTCCTGTAAACAAATAGCTAAAGGATTATATTTTTGAATTAAAAGTTGGACTTCATTAAAATTTGGTTTTAAGCCACGACAATTCCATTGGATAATGGAATTTACCATTGTCAGGGATAATTTATTTTTGGCGGTTTACCGCCAAGGGGGTCATTATTGGCCCCCTCTACGGTAATACCGTCCATCAGATCAACCCCATATTTCGTGAAATGGATAATAGGGTCCTGTGAACCCTTTTTACCCTTCTCACGCAACTTTGCTAATTTCCGTTGTCTTGAGGATAGATATACTCTTTCTTGTGAGGGTGGGATAGCCGTTGACTGCGATCCTGACTCAGTGGACCTGGGATCAGGAGTTTCGGCTTTCGACTTATCCATTGAAGATGTTCCCTTGTCATTCTGGGAAGAAGAATTGAGATTGGTCCCAATAACTTCAGTTTGGGGCAAGGAAGATGTACCCTCACCGGGTAAGGGTAAAGTTGTTTGAATCGAGCTCTCACATGACTGAGAAGAGCTCGAGACCCCTTTATTTTGATCTGATGTTGTCAAAGTCTTCATTTTTTGTTTGTCAGGCCAGGTTATATCTGTCTGAACGGAGATAGATCTAGTGGATGTTTTAACTGCAATTGCAAATGATTTCCCTTTTGGTGCAATGGGAAACGGTGCAGATAAATCTACCTGTTTTCGAGCATCGAAATATGGTATCTTTCGTTCAGACATGACCTGTTGGATTCTTTTCTCTTTTTGCCATATTGGACATTCACGGGAATAAGCAAAGTGCTTTCCCTTACAATTCACACAACAAAACTCAGCCTGACAGGTAGCGCTCTCATGGCCATCATGACCACAACGAGCGCAGGTGTCTTTACCCCTGCAGACAGTTTTGCTGTGCCCAATTTCTGGCACTTGTAGCAACGAAGAGGATTGGATATATAAGAATCCACAGGTATGTTTAAATAACCTGCCTTAAGAGTCTTTGGTATGTCGGGACGATTGAAAGTGTGGATGTAGGTGCTTGTAGGAATCACCTTATCTCCTCGACGAACACTAATTCTTTTGACGTGTTGTACACCTTGAGAAGAAAGGTATTCTACCATTTCTTCCTCACTGCTGCCTTCAAGGTCCCGGCAACGTATTACACCTCGACTTGAATTTAAAGACCTATGAGGAGACACCTTAATAGGAATGTCTGCCAAAGATGAAGATTTAAGAAGCATGGTAGCATGCTGCTCTTTGGCACATTCTACTAAGAGTGCTCCATTTTAAAGTTTTTTGATAGCCTTAGGCTCACCGGCTAAGCCAGCTATGCCTTTGGATATCAAAAATGGTGACACTTTAGATAGGTCTTTGGAGGGACTCTCAATTAAGAGGAACCTCGGCCATTTTACAATTATTATTAAATATATTCGAAACGTCGTCTGAACTCGGACGTTTCTGTTTATATTTATTGTTATCTTTAATTATTGGGGTTGGGAGGATTGGGGAATCCATGAAATTATTTTTTAAGGTTCATCCCTCGTCGTCCCCCAGGTTACTTCCCTGCCTACCAGGGGGAGGACTAGCGCGGATATCCTGCGCATGGCCTCAGGGCTCGACGAGGGGTATACTCAAGCCCGAAAGTAAAAAATACTTTTCTAACCTGATTGACCCGAGCCGTCGCCCTGTAGAATGTACTTAGGACACAAAGGTAGATAATTGCTGAGCGAATAAACAACAGAGCATTACATTGGGAAAGGGTACACACTACAGAGCTAAAACGACCAAAGCCGATTGATCAGAATGGGCCATTCTGACCTCAGGTCTAGGTGAACCATGGGCCAAAGTAATGTGTTGCAGAGAAAAGGCTCGCAAGCCAAAACCCCACTCAATTACCAGGATTCCACTCTCCACCGACACGGGTCGCAACGTACGGCAAACACGTTGCCCCATTATAGGGATCCTTTTAGTCGCCTTTTACGACACGCAGGACATACGAAGGGTATATTCTTATCACCCCCTACACCCCAGGGGGGAAGTTTGAATGAACTCCAATACAGATGTTCATGGTCTATGTATGGTGTTATATGAAATGCCGTTGCCCGGGCAAAATTTCCCCTATAGCACACTGTATGGCGTATGCTCGCCTTCATTAGCCCAGTAGAACAGACGGACGTAAAATCTTATTTCATTTCAGATGCAATTTTGTAGCATCCTGCAGTGCCAATCTATCACGCCTGTCGTGCAATGAGGGTGTAAACTTGGCTGACGATATACAGAGCAAAGTGTGATAGGAATATGTAGAGTCACCCTAACTGAAACTCCCCCTAAAGGCGTGTTGTGGGCGACTTTACTCTGTGGAATATTTCCATTAAGGAAAATGGTAACGCCACCGTGTGCTCTATCATCAGCATCAGCATATTGGTGATAGGCAACAAAATGACTGAGTGATAAGAGATCTGAATTCTTTTAAAAAGGGATTCAATTTTTGAATTAAGATTTGAAATTCATTAAAATTGTCATGTATCTCGAACCTGTTAAAGGTGTCGTTAGGATCCGTGTCACCCTTCCTACTACGGAAGGTAGTTAACTTTCGAGGAGTTGGTAAGTTTTGGGTGAATTTCCACCATTTGGTAGAGGAGTTGGGGACACTATCTCCTATATCCCAGACTCTCCAGACTTATTAACAGTGTGCGTGTTGGGAGATGTATTTACTGGTTTAGGTGGAATCAAGAGGTATTTTAGATTATAAGCGGAATCTTTAGCGGGTGTTTGAAAGGCTTGACTGTATTTGCAAAAAACATTGCAAAACTGTTGGGACTGCAGCCTCAACCAACTTCCTTGCTTCAAGGCAAGGTATGTTTTTTTTCTGTTTTCACCTGCTGAACTTGTTGTTCTTCCTTCCATATTAGACACTCTCTCGAATATGCAAAAGGGGACCCTTACAGTTAATACAGTGGTGATCCAGTTGACAAGATATCCATCTTGTCTACATCGAGCACGCACCGCTTTCCCCAACATACGTTTTTACTGTGTCCAAAGCGTTGGCAACACATTGGATTTGGGGTGTGAAAAGGGGTTTATTGCCGACTCCTCTGCACCTAACCTGGACTAATGAAGACGGGCATACGCCATAAATTCCAACTGCTAAGGGATCTCTTACGTGCACGACAATGTGTACTGGGGACCTCGGTTTTTCGTCCCCTCTGAACGACTAGACAGCTGTCTGTTCTGCATCACTGAAAACCGAGATGAACTTTCTCGGCCAATTCAGGGTTCGAACACCCGACATCCAGGCTACCCACTTAGCCACGTGATCCCCCACCAGATCAGGATGTACATGTTTATTTCAATAAAGATACCATTACGCCTTAAAGAAATACGTTTGACGTAGGTAACACCTTGTGAGACGAGATTTTCAAGCATCTCTTCATCACGACCGCCTTCTAAAACCCGAGACCGCCTAAGAATTTAGAGGGTTATTCGGGGCTACTTAGGAATGTTGGCTAAAGTTTTTGATTTTAATAATGACGTAGCATGCGATTGTTTAGCACATTCCACTAAAAAAAGTACCATTTCTCATTTACTCGACGCTTTTGGGCTCACCAGCTAAGCCAGCAAGACCTTTAGCAATCAAAAAAGGAGATGTTTTACCTAGATTTACATCGTTAGTACTTTGTATGATCAGAAATCTAGGCCATGTTCGGGAAGTTTTTATTGGTAATGGTTCCAAGTCCTCGGTCGACATACGTTTCAATGAACGTTGCAATATCCATGCAGGCTACTACGCGGGTTTCCAGCGCATACGCCCTAAGAGAACAAACAGGGGTATACCTAAACAAAGTAAAGAAATGAAATGGGGTTTAACGTCCTACTCTTATGCACCTAACCTGGGCTAATGGAAGACGCGCATACGTCATACAGTGTGCTATGAGGGAAATTTTGCCCGGGCAGCGGCGCTACGGTCTACACTTATATCGAATTCCAACTGTCAAGGGATCTTTTATGTGCACTCCAATGTGTACACGGGACCTCGGATTTTCGTCCCATCCGAACGACTAGACAGCTGTCTTTGTCAGGCCCTCCGTTCTGCATCACTGAAAATCGAGATGAACTTTTTCGGCCAATGCAGGGACCGAACACCCGACCTCCAGGCTAGCGAACCAGCGCCTTATCCACTTAGCCACCGCGACCCCCGAGAGAGAGAGGAGCGAGCGAGAGAATTGGGGTTTAACGTCCACTCGATACATACTAGGTCATTTCTGGACTTAAAAACGGTTTTTAATTTTATTTCAATAATTCGCTTCCTCGTAGGGGTCTTTAGCAATGGGAGGAAACCATGGCACTCGATACATACTAGGTCATTTCTGGACTTAAAAACGGTTTTTAATTTTATTTCAATAATTCGCTTCCTCGTAGGGGTCTTTAGCAATGGGAGGAAACCATGGCACCCGGAGAAAACCCACGAGGTTTGGACAAGCGACCCTACTCCTTGTCACGTAAAACATTATATAACTCTTTAAACATCGTCCTATTACATAAACCATGTGAAACGTATGAAAATGTCGAGGTGCTTTGATCACCAGTAACATTGAATATTACCCTACCGTGTTTCCGTACACCAGCAATCATAATAAATGAATAATAGTATTTGTAATTGTTCATTTTCAGTTGAGAAGTGAATGGTTAACTATGTTGTTCCTTTCTCCAGTAATCGTTTATATTTATGTGATTGGAACTAGTACCGCTGCATCTCAAGGTCAATGCAAGGCCGCGGAATGGTTTAAACCAAAACCATGTACTGTAAAAACTTTACCAAAAGGCAATGCTTTTAATGTATTTAGTACAGATCAGAAATTAGAATGTATGAGGGCTTGTAAAACCACAAACTCGGGTAATTGTTTATCCGTGTCTTATGATAGAGGAAACAAACTATGCTATCAGTTTGATGACATCGGCGATAATTGTACGAATTTGGTGGAGGAACCCGATACACAATATTACTACAAGGTAAGAATTTAATGTAACACAGATACGTTTAAAGCAACCTCAAATTACAAATCTCATCATATTCAAATCAACTAAAATCATACTAACAGTGTAATAAATCCAAATGTAAAACGTGTTCAATCATAAATGAAGGTTCATCTATAAATATTACGGATAATTTTACATTACATGTTAAACAACCAATGACTTTTAAACCCAATTACATTATATATGTAATATTTAGTCCAGGCTGTAACGGTATATTTATCGGAAAGTCCATAAATATACTTAGATTAAACATGCATTGTGCAAGAGCTAAATCTGCCTATTGCAAGTCTTTCTTTAGGCCTGAAATGTTTTCTAAAGTATTAGACATTAATTAACTGATCCAGGCCTTAATCAACTCTCGATGGCATCAGATTTCTCCGATATTAAATAGATTAAAACGGTTCAGCGATACTTTGATTTAATCAAATATGGAGGAACAAGACTTTGCTCCGATCAGCCAGTACGGTGGTTGAAATTATTGCACACGTCTGCCAAACCTTCAAAGGCTAATATCTTCGCTTGCAATAGAGTAATTTCAATGAAATTTTCCAATTATTCATTTTACATTATCTACTTTCGAACTATTATAGCAAGAATGGCTGGTTCTTTATCTAAATCTTACATAAGGTATCTTTAATAATGAACCTCCATCGCCAACATATTCTTAATCCGCTATACATGAGGATACACCGCGCCCACACCTCGATGTTTGTGGCACATGCATTTTTAATGTCTTTCCGTTCTATCAATTAAACGGCAAAAGCAAAGACCTATAAGAAGCAAAGGAATCTTATTTTATTAAAAGATTCAGACCAATGCTTAATTAAAGGTGTTGATTTATGTTATATCAACATCACACTTGTGTTAATTAAAACATTTCAATGGTAAATGTTTAATTAATAATTTTGTTAATGATACATATGAATATTTGTTATCGTTCATTGTTGTAACCATGACGTTTTTACGTCACATCAATTGTTGAAATTGGTAGAAATATATATATTATAGTATAAAATATAAAAATAACACCAATTTCCTTCTACGTGTTTCAATATAAGTTCATCAGGAAGCCATGATAATATATTGTATGTTATTATTATTATTATTAGTCCTATAGTATTAACTCTCCGTGTTAAAGTTGGGAGGCTATATGTACGTCCTCGGGTTATAGCTAGGGCGTTATGTGTACGTCTTCCGATAAGAGCCAAGGGGTTATATGTACGTCTTCAGTTTAAAGTTAGGTTATATGTACGTTTTTTTATTAGAGCTCAGAGGTTATATGTAAGTTTTTGTATAAGAGCTAGGAGGTTATATATGTACGTTTTTGTTTAAGAGCTAGGGGGTTATATGTACGTCTTTAGTTGAGAGCTAGGATGTTATTATATTATATATATATCCAAAATTATTAGTACAACCGCAAAGCTGTACTACTTTGTTTCACGGTAAACGACGAAGAGATAAAAGGTATGCCGACACAAACTGATTTCAACACAGGTTTTTTAACATTTTAAAGTACTTTTCGTCCGTCTTGGGAATAGTCATCAATAATGTTATTCATATATGTGTATTATATATATATATATATTTCTTTGGGTTACTACGGTTATTCCATAAAAGTGTGTTTTTGATTATGTTTCAATTACTAAATGCCATTCAAAGAATAAAGTTAATTTATGTCGCCTTATTCTCTCCCGGTTTCTTTATATACTATTCAAAAAAAGTAGGGGATATTTGATTTTGGGGGCATAATACTAAAATATGCAAATGACTACGAAAAAGGTCACTATAGAACCTAACAGAAGAAACATTTCCAGTTACATGTGACGCCCAAACGCACCAATAGCTACCGCATGGAATGCAGGTGATGCTGGGGATCATCATGGGGGTCCAACCCAAGATTTGCACGACTCTGACTTTGAATGTTACAGTCATTGTGGCATTGAATTCCAGGGTGGAAACATCAGTTTAATTGTTTTAGTGACCAGAAAACAAATTTTGATATGCGTCGGCTTACCCAAAATGAAAGGTTACGTGCCCTTGGCATGCTACAGATCGGCACAACACAGGCGGTTGTGGCGCGGACGATGAATGTTTCTCAGTCTGTCATAAGCAGGCTATGGTCCAGATACCGTGATACACAATCTGTACAGGACAGACCACGCTCAGGTCGACCAAGGGCGACAACTCAAGCCCAGGATCGATTTATCCGTACCTTGGCCTTGAGAAATCGTGTCATCACAGCAAATCAGATCAGCGCTCGTCTTCAAACAGACACTGATGTGAGAGTGAGTCGCCAGACGATTCGGAATCGACTGCATAGGGGTCACCTTCGCGCCCGACGTCCTCGCGTGATCCCTTGTTTGAGAGATCATCACATTCAGGCAAGACGTCGTTGGTGTAGGGATCGTCAACACTGGGATAATCGACGCTGGAGCAATGTGATGTTTTCAGATGAGTCAAGGTTCACTGTTGATTTTTTGGACAGACGTAGGAGGGTGTGGCGTCGTCGAAACGAGCGCTTCATCAGACATGATCGATTTGGGGGTGGTTCTGTTATGATGTGGGGAGGCATCACTGTTGCTGGAAGAACGGCTTTACACGTTGTTGCAGGGCGTGGTACAGGCCAGTACTACCGGGACAACATCTTGGCAGTCCATGTTGTGCCGTTCGCACGACGTCATGGCCGCCGTTTTATCTTCCAGGATGACAACGCAAGATGTCACAGGGCCAGAATCGTTACAGGTTACCTCCAACAACAGAACATCACCACATTACCTTGGCCAGCACTGAGTCCCGACCTCTCCCCCATCGAGCATGTCTGGGACATGCTTGGACAGAGGTTACGTCAACGTCAACAACGTCCTGCCAATGTCCAAGAACTTGCTGCTGCGTTGCAACAGGAATAGGACAATCTGGACCAAAATGACCTTAGACGTCTCATTAGGAGTATGCCACGTCGGATCAATGCTTGTTTGGCAAACAGATGAGGATTTACCCGTTACTGACTTTGTTGTGATGCTGTGGTAACTTTGCTGTTTGACCCCGGTATCATTTTACCCTTATAATGGTCAGTCTGTGCCTTACTTAGTCTAACGATCATTTGGAATAAATCGATGAATGTGAACTTCATTTCATTTTGTCATTTGTTTCTTCGTCAGTTTCATTAGGTGACTTCAATAACACTTAAAAATCAAATATCCCCTACTTTTTTTGAATAGTATATAACACTTAATGGCTTGTACCTTTCACAGCACCGCATATAGTTCTGAGTGCATCAAGTTGTAAGAGTTCTAGTTTATTTGTTAGTTAGGCGGTACTCCCATCCCAAATAATGTCACAGTAGTCGAAATTAGGAAGAATATATGAGGTATACATGGAATGGAGAGATCTACAACTTAACCTATATTTTAATGAGCGGAGACAATTTACAAGTTTACTTGTTTTGGCCAAAATCTTATTCATATGAGTATCCCACTTACAGTTTGTTTTGGAAAGTCAGTCCCAGGTGATAGTGCTCACAAACTTCTTTAACTGCAACGTTGTCTAGATTTAGTGTCGGAAGAGATTGATTCTTTTAATTTGCTAGTGCTAATGGTTCAGTTTTCAGCGGGTTAAAAGATACGAGCCACGTCTTAACCCAAACGTTTATTCTCTCCAGATCATCATTTAAGACTTCTGCACACTCGGTTGGGTCAGTTATTTTTAGATATAAACTAGTGTCATCAGCAAATAATATAATATTGGATTTTATACTGTTTACTATATCGATAATATATATAATGAGTAAGTTGACTATATGCCACCAATCCTTTTTGCCAAAAGTTTGATTATCTGGTCTAATTTTTCATAATATTCTTTTTTGCATTTTCGAATCAAGCTAATATTGTCATTCCTTATATTTATAAATCTTTGCGAGTCAACGCCCAAATTTGATTTTACTGCTTTCCGGTGAATTTTGTTTTTCTTGATCAACTCCCTTCTGAAGACGGCACATGTATTATCAATAGAATTTGTATCAAATGGGGAATCACGGTGGCTAAGTGGACAAGGCGTTGGCTCGCTAGTCTTGGAGTCGGGTGTTCGATCCCTGCATTGGCCGAGAAAGTTCATCTCGATATTCCGGCGTGGTTTCACCTTGTCAGTGATGCAGAAGGAGAGCCTGGCAAGGACAGCTGCCTAGTCGTTCGGATGGGACGGAAAAACCGAGGTCCCGTGTACATATTGGCGTGCACGTAAAAGATCCCTGGGTTGGAATTCGATATAAGAGTAGGCCGTAGCGCCGCTGCCCGGGCAAAAATTTCCCTCATAGCACACTGTATGGCGAATGCCCGTCTTCCATTAGCCCAGGTCAGGCGCAATATGCATATTAGTTCTTAACGAATGTACCTTTAATTTTAATTACAGGACATAGAATGTTTAAATGGTGGAAACAAGATGTCATCAGCCCGATGTAACTGCCCCGTCGGATTTATAAGTCGGAATTGTGACAGGCTGGCATCAGGTTCGTTCTATATAGTCTTTTTTGTGAAATGAAATGAAATGGGGTTTAACGTCCTACTGTGTTGTACATAACCTGGGCTAATGGAAGACGGGCATATGCCAAACAGTGTGCTATGAGGGAAATTTTGTCCGGGCATCGGCGCTACGGCCTACTCTTATATCGAATTTCAACTGCCAAGGGATCTTTTACGTGCACGCCATGGGTACACGGGACCTCGGTATTTCATCTAAAAAATCCCTTGGCAGTTGTAATTCGATGTAAGAGTTGGCAATTATGAGCAGGCAGTGGCATTATGGCCTACTTTTATATCGAATTGCAACTACCAAGGGATCTTTCACATGCACGTCAATGTAAATACGTGACATCGGGTTTTTCGCCCCATCTGAATGACTAGACAGCTGTCCTTGTCAGGCCCTCCATTCTGCATCACTGACAAGGGGAAACCACGCAATGCAAGGATCGAACACCCGACCTCCAGGCTATCGAGCCAGTGCCCTACCCACTTAGCCACTCGATATGTAGTTCCCTATCTTAACGTTAATTTATTCTAATATTATTAAAACATCCAGGTGGCTTAGGGGAAAACATGGTCTACACAATCAGTTATCTTTCTCTGACTAGTGTGCTCTTTTAACGCAACTAACTTAACTGTTAATGCTATGAATTTTGAGACAGCTTCATGAATGTTATATGACAAATTCCGAGGAGGGGGGCATTTTGGAGGGTATATTGAAGTTTGGCATCTTCCAATAAGCTTTTTGCAGGTAGTCTTTTCTCTTCCAATTTACTGCACGCAGTGATGACGTGATTAATGGTCAAATAGTGGCCGCATTCGCGCTTCACTGGGTTAAATTTATTGTCGGTAATTAAATCTTTAATTCTCAGTCTTGTGATTAAGCTAAAGATTTTGCGAGATGGGTGATCGACCTCAACTTTTACAACCAGATCGTTATTTAATTTGTATCTAAAAGTATTTACTTTGGCCAACTCAATTTTCCATTCTGATTTAATCTTAGTTTTCACGATGCTGTTAAATTCATAAACGCTATATTTGAAGTCTTCCGTGTCGCAGAGACTGTGTCCTGTTCGAGCGGGATTGTCTGCCAACTCATTGCCTACTCAGGCCCGTAGCTAGGCCCCCTCTGGAAAATACCGGCGCCCCCGATGGGCAACGAAGGCGCCCTTTGCTCATTGGGGAAAATCGACTCCCCTCTCGAAAATTTCGGCGCCACGAGACCAACGACTAACGTTCCAATATCAATATGGGCGCCACATAAAGCCGAATGACATTGCTTGCGCGCATACGACGAGATTGGAGGCACCCAACCAATGTAGCTTGGTTTTACGGGTGCCTCACCAATCATGTCGTTATAAATGAGCCGCCATCCCCAGTTATGAGTCACCCCATAATGACTCACACAGTTAACACCACAGCTGATGGGGCACCCAAAGCGGCTTGAACTTTGGCGTGCAAAATCACGGAGAGGCGACCATATTGACATGATTGGTGGGGCTCCTTATAATGACAATATATGATTGTCGGGCCGCACACAATGCCGAGTAAGATAGTTGGGCGCCCACGACATAATCAATGGGGTGCCCACAGCGGCATAATTTGTGGCGTTCCTCATCCTGGGCGCCCATAATGCCGCGATTGGTGGGCATTCTACGACGAGATCATGGGCGCCCATAATATAATTGGTGTGGTGCCAGCAATGCTACTGAGATTTGTTAGGTGTCCACAATGCTAGTGAGATGTGCTAGGTGCCCACGAATGAATTGGGCGCCCAAAACGGCGTGATAATTTTTAAAATTCAAACAAGTCACACTCTAACCCGATTCCGAACTATTCCTTCCTTCAAATTTTTATAATGTTCATATTAAAATATCATTATACGCCAATATCGCAAATTCGGCCTCTAAATTGAAATTCTCCGTCATAGGCGTACGGGCTCGATGACAGTTAGGGGGGCAGAACCCGAAATGCCCGAAAAAATTTCGGGTTTACAAACAAACGGCCTTCCTCGAGAGGCGAAGCATCGGAGCTTATCATGTGTGACACCAAACCCCCCCCCCCCCCCTAAAAAAAGAACATTTTGGGATATTTGATGGCTGCAAACACGTTTTCCTGCTATTTAAGCCCATGAAAGAAGCGGCTTGGCGCTTACGACTGGCCCCCGGATTCATTCACTTGATTTGATAGTTGTTTATTGTTTGCAATGTCGCCTTTCTTTCTTGTACGCAGGTTTATCTTGTAGATTTTTGTTTTGCGTGTAGTGCGGTCCTCCTGCATTTACTATTAATAAAGTGGTCTAATATAGCCTAATTAAGATGGCTGACTCGAATTCCAATCAATAGTTTACATTCCACGAAGACGGGACCGTTTGGAAATTTTTTGAAAATTTAACTGTCGCAAACGCGTTTTCCTCCTATTCCAGGTTGTGAATACAGCAACTTGAATGTGGTCGAATATAGCTTACCTCATGGCTGACCCGAATTCCAAACACACAATCAATCGCCGCAGGGTATGGGAGCCTCACCCTTCTGGAGAAAATTTTCAAAAATTTAACCACCGCAACTCCAACTTACTTAAGCCGGTGGTTTTACGTCCGCTTCCACAAAAGTGATATCGCAGACTACCGCAACTCCAATAGTATCCAATTGTAACCGAAATGCCACTCTGAATTCCAACCATCCAATCAGACTGTTGCAGCTGCATTCACAAATAATAATCGATGCCCGAAAAAATGTCGCACAAAGTAGAGTGCACCCAGACAAAACATTTTAATCTATAGTCAACTCAATACAAATTCGTGGTATTCAATTAAAAGAAAAGTAAAATTAGTGTTTTATTAGGGCTCGGTGACAGGGAAGCAAAACTAGAAATGCCCGAAAAATTTCAAGGTTTACAGACAGCGGCGCCGGTTTTCTTCGAGAGGCCAAGAAGCCGGGGCTTACTTTGTATGGACCCCAAGCAAATTTTGGAATATTTGACGGCCGCAAACGCGTTCTACTGCTATTCCAGCCTTTTTTTTATTAGATTTCGGGCACTTTAATTTGCCAAGTAGATGAAATAAAAAAATTTTTTTCATTTTACCCGTCTGTCCGAAAAGTCAGCTTGCCCGAGAGTTAGGGGGGCAGCTGCCCCCCCCCCCCCCCCCAAACTGGCTCGCACGCCTATGTTGATTGGTTGATCGGAGTTCGACTCTGCCACATAGGTTAGGCTATATCCGACCACTTACTGTATTCGGGGACTGGAGTAGCACGATAATGCGTTTGCGGTCGTCAAATTTGACTTTCTACAACGAAGGTGAAGTGTATTATTACAGTTTTCTCTAATTAAGAGGGGTAGTGGCAACTTGATTGGCCTGTTTCATTGTCGTGTTCTTATCTCGCTACTTTTCATTTTAGGTTGCCATGAGTTATATGATGGCGGGGTATGGAGTGTAAACAAAGTCCTGATTCAACCTACACCTGATGAGCCACCTTTACCAGTGTATTGTAATCACATAATGAGCGTCATCATGAATCACTACAAAAGCCATCCATTCAGTTTCAACCGAACATGGGATGAATACGTTAACGGATTCATGGAAGATGAATATCGTGTTTGGATAGGACTTGAGACCTTGCACCAAATCACCAAACATATCCCTCATCAGGTCTTAACAATCAAAATTGGTATGCAGTACAATGATATTACTCGGTGGGGTTTATTTGCGGAGTACGCAGATTTTGAAGTTGGTAACCGATCAACACATTACACTGTTACATATTCCTCGTATATCCCCCGTGCTTCCAGTATTCTTGGAGACACATTAAATGGTTTAAATGGCTCATCTTTCAGTACTTATGACCGAGATAACGACGGTAATGCCAGCATAAACTGCGCTCACCAGTATGCTGGGGGATGGTGGTTCAATGGTATGAACGGTTGCTCCAAAAATTCAATTACATCATTTTTCACCTGTCCTACACAGAATTGTGGTCAAATGGAAATAAAGAAGTTTCCAGGTCACGAAAACCTACACGCACAGGAAAAAATTGATCGGGTTTCATTGTATATCCATCCGGAAAATGGTTGGGAAAAGTAAAATACTTGACTTATTTTAATTATATGGTTAGGGCCCGCTTTATGTAGCTTTAAACAGTAAGTTCTAGTTTTAAAACAGCGGTATTTTGCTGTCTTACAGTAATAAGATACACTTAGAAAATCTCTTTTGTGGTCGATATTTTTCATGGAAAATGCTACAGGACCGGGGGATTGGACAAGCGGCACTATTCCTTATCGCGTACAGGCTTGGGATCTAAACCAGGAGAATTACAGCCGTATAGACAACGTCAAATATATTTGAACTGCTTTTCAGTAACAAACCTCTACATGGTTGTTGCTTTAACATACATTTGGTTTTTTTATACGCCCACATTGTCATGTGGACATCTATTGTCGTCACCCCTGCCCGTTTTTGGACACTCTACATATCTCAATTTTTCTCTTACTGTTTATTAAAGCACGTTTTATATCAAGCACAGAAACATAATCACAAGAAAACATGTACAGAACTAAACATGGGGGTGGGGGCAGGGCAGAGGCTCTATGTTCGACTCTCTCTCTCTAACAAAGGGTAAAAATGTATAAAACTATTAAGTTTTATTATGCATTATAAAATATATATTGGTAAGTTTAAATGGACTGGGAAAACTTTTTTTCACTATTTATAAATTGCTTGACTTTTTAAAATTTAAAAGAGACCTTTTATTTACAATTTTAATTGTATATATTTTATCATGTAGTATTTCTTAAATATTGATATATGTTCCTTTGATAGTTAAGCACGTTTGATTGAGTTCTAGCATTTGAAAGACATTCGATTATATCATCACCGTTTTTATAAAAATTTGATATTTCCTTTTTAATTATATTTTCTGTGATATTCTCTTTTTACGTGTATAAATACATTTCTGTGACATTGTTTAATTTGTCTCGTAAAATTCACGATATGGTTGGCGCAATATGGTCGGGTTGGTGTTGACGTGCCATAAAACAACATTTCATTTGGTATAGAAGGGATTATGACGACCAAAGAAATCCTAGTGGCGTTCAATGGCAATTTGGACATCATGAAGCTACGTATGTATGGCTGTTCTCTACATGTTTTACATACAATTCTAAATTAGGTTTTCTCTCATGAGCAAAGTCCAAAACATTATTATTTTACTTGCCCTCGTTACCATTGCTATGTGAATAAGAATGAAACAGGCGCGGATCCAGGGGGTGGCCCAGGGGGCCGTACTCCCCCCCCCCCCCGTCAGCCCAAGTGAATAGTTGATTTTCATTTTCGTTTGCTTTGTTACTGTTGTAGTTCACATATCTACTCTTTAATAGACGATATAAACATGATTTTCGTATTGTTTCCGCCTAAACAATCCAAGGTTGCAACGTATTACCCCTTGCTCCAATGAAGCCCCCCCCCCCTTCGACAAAATCCTGGATCCGGGCCTGTGAAACTCCTTTACACTTCCAGATGGTTCAGTGTAAGAGTAAAGATATATTCTCAGATTTACTCTATTTACTACTTATCAGTAAGTGAAGGAGGACCGCACTGATAAAACCATTAAACAGACCTTTAGAAAATGGGCCGCACAAATGGTATGTATTAAGTTTCAAAGGATATGACAATTAAGTGTAACACTATCTAGGTGATAACAGAGATCAGTTTAGTAAATATAGGATTATTTACACCAGGGGCCTTAATCACAAAATTTTAACTAAGATAAAATCCAAATTTTAGTTATATGATTGGATAATATTAGATTGATTTTAGTGCTTAGCCAATCAAAACTGATGTATCTACAAAAATTTGGATTTTATCTTAATTTAAGATTTCGTGAATCAGGGCCCTGGTATATAAAACACCTACATAACTACAACAGGAACTAAACTACATCGGGAATATAAACGATAATATTAACATGGTACAATAAAACAACCATTCCATCATCCTGCCACGACAAGGGCTGAACTTGGATAAATCCAACAATAGCTAAGACTCAAGATAATACATGCATTATAGTGCATCATTAGATTCTGTAGTAGGCTATAATATTGATAAACGATATTTTCCAACATTTTTCCGCAGCATTCTATAGTATTTGTTATGCATCTAAATTCTGCAGATATTTTGTTTCGCCACCCAATCTATAGAATAGGATAGAATTCCATAGAAAACTGTAGTTCGTCTATTTATGGCAATTCCCCTCTCTCCTTTCTCCCCCTTTTCATGGCAAATATTTGTTGATTATTTGGTCTAGAATGGACGAAAATGGTTTGAATTAACATTTTCTGTCGGATTTGGGTAAATATTCATGGTAGGAGGTGGACGGATGAGAGAGTTAACAGTTGGTTACAGAGATATGTACGGCGAAAAGTTACATGTTTTAGTATGCTACTTCAAGGTTGTGTATCTCAAAATTTCGAGTGGTCAACCTCATACAAAGTATGGTGCAAAGACGTGAACATCTGTTTGTCCATCAGTAGTGAAAAACATTCAGATCTACCGAAAATTTGGGGAAAAGTTTGAGCCGGCAAAGAGACCAGAATTAACATTGAAGTCGACGGGGAAACAATGGTGGTCTGCATCCATAAAACTTTTCATTAAAATCGATTTATCTCCCTTGCATAAACTGAAACAAGGAAGAAATCTCCATTCAAGCAGGGCAAGGGAGATTCATCAGACAACTACGAGATTGTTCATGTAAATAGGTGAGTTTTATGATAAAAGGTTGTAGAGAAGTCAATCAGAATATATACGTATATCGATATATTGTGATGTGTTTCGGACAAAACTTACACATTTGAATCGATTAGTCAAATCATAATCATAATGATATCTATACAACACACACACAACCATATCAGCTATGTGAGCTCAGTAAAGAAGTGGTATCAGATTTTATATTAAGAGGAAGCATACCCTGTCACATACAGAAGTTGATGGCAACTACGGAAAATATAACATGAATAATTAATAAAACAATTTCTAAATCGGTGACATTCTTTCTATTGAAACTGCCGACGTGTGACTCACTAGCTATTTATGGAAAAGGGAAAACCAGTTTTCAAACCGCCATTATTAATGTCCGGTGCAATCAAGGTTAGAATAACATATCAAGGCCACCAGCTGAATTCGCCAAGAGCACGAGAGGTAAACAGTGCTAGCGCAACAACCCTAACTCACAATCCTCGACAACATTCACGAAAATAATAGTTACCCTTATTTTAGACATAACATTTTAAGTTATGTTAATGCCAAGTACGTAACAATAGACAAAAAACGGGTTATGCATCTGTCGATTTTGTGAGATTAAGATGCTCGAGCCACCAATACTGGTTTAGAAGTTCTTGAATACCCATATTTTTTTTAGCAAGTTTGTGGTTTTTATATGTTTTTATATGGTTTTTATTTATAATTTTAATTATTTGTCTTAAAATATTATTTTCTAACATAAAAGAAACAATTGTGATAAATATATATACATATAGGTGTTAATTGCCGCGAGGAATATGTTTCCTAACTTCATTTTGAAACCGGGTGTTGGAATAGGTGTAGCAGTTTTTCTAGGTTATCATTGTAATTCAGACACGTAACCAATAAATAGAGAGAGGGTGGGAGGTTAAAGTCCAGGGCGGTATCTAGTAAGAGTGCAGGAAGTACATTGCACCCCCCTCCCGAAAAATAAAGCACCCCGAAAAATGTCGCCCCCACCCCATCCCAAGTAATAATAATTTGACAATCGTTCAATTATAAAATAAAACACTTGATTATGATCACACAGTGATGCTCTTAAGGCACGAATCAGTCGGCCAGTTTTAAGAGCGCCCACACGCCAATAAGTTCGTTTGCCCTGATCCAAACTTTCTTATATCACTTATACGTGGAGGCTGTGGGGCCCCACCAATCTACTGCGCCCCCACTCTTAAAATCCTACATACGACCCTGTTAAAGTCTATTGACAAAAATCAAAATTGATCTTGTATTGTTATGCGTTTTCTTAAAAGATTTGGAGGGTCTACGTGTTGTAGGACTATTAGTCGTTTTGTGTTGACATGTTTGGGCCATTATTAACGGCATTTATTAACATACGAGGGGTGGAGCAAAGCCAGATTATCCTGGCAGGTGCCCTGGGGTCTCCTACCTGGGAGGGGGCGACGGGGGTGAATCACATTGGCAAATGAATGTCCGACCAGTTGAGTTATCTAAGGGAACTATCCGATACAAATTAATATTTTTGATTTCATTGGGCCATTTAAAGTTGAGAGGAATAATCAGACAGAATAAGTTCCGCTTTGTAGTCATGGAAACATATTTCATACAGACGACAGTTAAGCAAGACGGTTGGAAGGAGAGCAGTAAGATGGTGGTTTGTGTTTCATCTCATGTTCAGTTTGTATGTTATGGTGTAGAATCTCCGTCGCCAATATTACTACAGATGGCGGTTTGTGTTTGATCTCGTGTTCAGTTTGCATTGTATGAATCTGTCCACCACACAGACTCCAGTAGTACATACCTTGAGTATGGTGTAGAATCTCTCCACCACACAGAACCCATCAATATATATCTTGAGTGTGGTGTGGTGTTGAAGTATGCTGCATAAATAAGAGCCTTTATCCTACACATAACTATGGAAGCCTATAACTACCATTCCTAATTTCTAGTTTTCGCCCCTTCAAAACACGAAAGTCGAAAAGTAGAAGTTACGATGTAAGGCGACAGCACGGTATACAAGCCAAAATGAACTCGGAAATTAAGAAATAATACACTGCGATAATAGCGCCTCTCGTTATTTCCTAATTTCTTATTTTGGACTTGCATTTTGGCTTGTATACCGTCTTGGCGACTTTCGACTTGGTCATATTTTTGTATTTTTTGATGTCTGTAAGAAGGCGACAACACGCATACCAAGCTATAATGCAAGGCGAAAATAGGAAATTAAGAAATAATCATTATTTCCTAATTTCATATTTTCGACTTGCATTTTGGCTTATATATACCGTCTTGGCGACATATTTTTGTATTTATTGATGTCTGTAAGAAGGCGACAACACGCAAACCAAGCCATAATGCAACTCGAAAAATAAAAATTAAGAACTAAACACACGCGCTATAAAACTTGAAAACGTACAATCAGGGCTCACACTGGCCTTCATTTGTTTTCGCCAAAATGGATAAAATATTTTATTCCAAAATAATATTCACATTTTTTCTCCTCCAACTGGAATATTTAATCTACAAAAAAACCTTATTATGTAGGCGTATTATAAAACAATTATCACGTACCCGTATATATACTATGTACAACTTATACCTTGCGTTGGGTAATCTAGTAGTTTAACGCGTGTGCGTGATATCACAAGATCTTTTATTGATTCAAGTAGCGTGGTTTCTATTCCTAACGTATGATTTACTTTTATTTTGATAATTCGCTTCTGCCTAGGGGTCTTTAAACGTAAATTTAAGAGACAGGGAGGGGGGGGGGTCACTCGACGCACACTAAATCATTTCGAGACTAACACGTGATTCAATAACTATTTCAATAATTCGCTTGCACTTGTGTGTCTGTATGAGTGTGGGGATGGGGGTGGGTGACCGAATGGTTGTACGTCACAAGGAGTAGTGTTGCCTGTCCAACCTCGTGGGTTTTCTCCTGCTAATATGTATATAATTAATAATCTTTATTTATTTGTGTATTTTAGTGAAGTTGAGGTAATAACGGCTACTTGATATTAAAGACTAACATTCAAACAAGATGGATGACCGACGGTACGTATATATTAAACAGACCAGACTTTAGAATCTATCCATCACTCGCACTAACCCATTGTCTATATAATTAGGGGCTAACGTATAGCTTAGTTCAGCTCTGAACGTAGGTCTCATTACACTCGCCAGTACTACGTTCAGGTCCCATGCCATTCAATACATGTCGAAACTGGAATCTGCCCCAGTCAATTTTACTGGGCAACGTTTTACTGCTAAACGGCCGCGTGTAAGTCCATGTCAATGCCTGAACAATTTAAATGTACATCTTAGTGAGAAAATAAAACCTTGCTTACCTCGCTAGAACCAGCATGACAGACACAACACGCTGTTACCCTATCCATGGTCTCGGACAAGACGTCTAGACGACGGCGATGTATTTTTTAGTAGCGTGTTATGTCGGTCATACTGGTTCTAGCGAGGTAAATTTGACTGGGGTAGATTCCAGTTTAGACCTGTATTGAATGGCACGGGAACTGGACGCAGTACTGGCGAGTGTAATGAGACCTACGTTCAGAGCTGAACTAGGTATAGCTAACCTATTGTATAGACAGACGGTACAGTTAGTCTACTGTAGATATGCTGAAGTCGGGGTTAATAGGGGTAAGGTATAGTGTTTAAAGCAAATCTTGTGGACAGATTATGTTTATAAATAATTCATGATGAATAAGACAATTATTACATGTTTCAGATATTAGAAATCCTTTATACCGTCGACGGTCTGGAATCATACTAAAATATATCGAGAAGACAGAATACGCTGGGTTATTACATTGTTATAGTGTTTATATCATCTTTAAAACTGAAACAATATGTTTAATATATTTTAGGCTGTGGTTTAAACTAGACCGAGCGCAAAGATTAGAAAGTGTTGGAGAAGTGGTGGACGCATTGACATTACAAGAAAAGAAACAAGCCTTAATTATAGCTGCTATTTACCGGTTGTATGGCGTCTTGGTTTGTCTGTTAGAACAGGGAGTTGATGTAGATTATGATGATGGGCACCAAAACAACCTGATACACCTACTTTTAAATAACTTTTATAGGGATGAAAATGCAGATATACATGATATATTATTGCAATGTGTGGTTAGATTAATTGATGCCGGTGTAAACGCCAACCAGTTGAATGAAGATAAAGAGACCCCTTTAGTTATAGCTGCTAAGAAAGGGTTGTATGAAGTTGTGTTATATCTGCTAAAAGACGGTGTCGATGTGCATTATGCTGACAGCAGTCAGAACAATTTAATTCACAAACTTTTAGATAGCTATGGATATTTCAAACATGACTATACTGATAGGAGTGATTTGGTATTGCAATGTGTAGTTAAATTAGTTGATGCTGGTGTAGACGCCAACCAGTTGAATAAAGTTAAAGTGACCCCTATAGTTATTGCTGTTAGAGAAAGGTTGTATAAAGTTGTCATATATCTGTTAGAACACGGAGTTGGTGTAAACTATCTTGATCGGCGCCAGAACAACCTGCTGCACACACTTCTACATTATCATAACATGAATGACAAAATAGGTGAACGTGATTTGGTATTGCAATGTGTAGCTAAATTAGTTGATGCCGATGTAGATGTGAATCAGGTGAACAATGATAAAGATACGCCTATGTTTGTAGCCGCTCAGAAAGGGTTGTATGAAGTTGTGATGTATCTTTTAGAACACGGTGCCGATGTATATTATATTGATAGTTTTAAATGCAACATTCTTCACTATGTTTTATGTTGTATGTATTCCAGTGTGATAGATGAAGATAAATGTGTACAGCTAGTTAATACTTTAATAAAAACAGGATTAGACATAAACCAATCTGACTGTATGGGTAATACTCCATTGTTCTATGTCGGTACATACGACACCTCTGATGACATCAGCCCGTTCTCTCTGGGTGGTACCGAAGTGTACCGAATAAAATTGAAATTAAAGAGAGCGCAGGACTTCCACGTTCGATTGAAATGTAAATTGTTTAACTGTTTATTAGAAGCTAGTTGTAATGTAAATCACCAAAATGAACATGGACAAACGGCTTTAATGCACTACATAAAATACCAAGCTGATATCAGTATATTAAGACTGTTAATTCCACATTCTGATTTAAGTTTAACTGATAATAATGGTGATACAGCAATTAGTAATTGTGTTAAATATCACATGGTCAATTCGACAGCCACCTTTAAACTTTTAGTAGATTCGGGTACAGATCGGATGTCACGTAACAACGGAGTTAAGTTATTTCATGATATTTTAAAATGTAAGAGGTTTGAGGTATTCTCTTATTACATTAGGCTAAAGTTGAATGTTAATGGCGTTACAGCTGAAGGAGAAAATATGCTTCATCTTTTAGCTAGAGTTAACTATGATTATTCTGTTAGCAAGTTTAACTGGTTGTTAAATAACGAACTAGACATCAACCATTCCTGCTCTAAAACCGACACACCGACTATGATAGCTGCCTTTTTACTAAACACTAAATATTTAGAACTGTTGACACGTCATCGTAGACTAGAGATCAATACACAAAATAACCAGGGTCACACATCTCTCCATCTTTGTATCATTGGATTTACGATGTTTAAAGATGGTTTGAATAAGAGACAGGTAAATGATGTTGTTAAGAATTATTGTAGACAGATATATCCAATATACATGGCCTGTATTGATATTTTACTTGGTGTTGATGGAATAGATGTAAATATTCCAGACAATAGAGGTAGAACTACTTTAATGATGGCTGCTATGAAAAACGACAGAGTTCTGACAAGGAAACTACTGCAAGCTGGTGCCATAGTTACCATGTTAGACTATTCGGGAAGATCTGCTGTACAATATCTTGATATTTATCAGAGTGTGTTTGATTTGACTTGTTTTAAATTACTTCTATCTAATGGTAATGCTGGTCTTCTCAATATACCCTGTATTGATGGCAACACGATTATACAAACAGCCTTGTGTTTTCCCCGCTTCTGGGAACCATACTGCGTTGTTCGGTTTATTAGATATTTAATTGCTGAAAACTGTTGTGTTCAGACTCTCATTACGTCTTCAGTTGAAAGTAGCTACAATCAAATTGATCTTACTGATAGAGGTAAACTGAGAAAACTGTTAAATCTTAGTGGCGCACAAGGGGAGGAAATTATGACAACATTAAATTTTGATGAGGAAGATAAACGATATGAAGACAACGATACGATTTGCACACGAGGCAGAGAACAATTCGTTATCTTTTGTAATAATATATCTCTTAAGTCTCTGTGTAGAAGAAACATCAGACAGAATCTTGGGTTTGGAATAAAGGAAAAAGTTAAGGATCTAGAATTACCTTATGAACTAAATGATTTTCTTCTACTTAACGATGTTCTCCATCCACAAGATTATAACTTAGACCATATTGATGATGGGTGTAAATATTTTGATGATGATGATGACTATGATGGTTATGATATCGATGACAGAGACGAGGATTATAGCCAGTATAACTACCAATATTTTACTCTCAATACAGATCATGAACTAAGACAACATTTCCTAGAAACATCCACATTTCCTACTGGCGAGGTTGATGATGACGATGATACAGGTGGCGATTATTATAAGTATGGTTATGGTGGAGATGATGCTGCTGCTGTGACTGCTTCTGTTGATAATGATTACATCTAAACTTTATCCGGGGTAACACTGGTGTTTATTTTGCCGTATGGGTATAGTGATGGTTATGCTAATGGTGCTGTAGCTGCTGCGGCTGCTTTTGGTGATGATGATGATGATGATTATTATTTTGCCTTATGGTTATTGTGATGATGGATAATTATCGCCACCGTAGTTTACGTGTAGACCCGCCATTATGAAAATAGTTATAATTTGTTCAGATACTTCTGTAATTGTTATACCCTAATATTTATACGCACATGTTTTATGTGTAAATATATTGTCATCATTTATATCCTCCAAGTGTTAAAGGACGCACCGATATGAACCTAAATTTTGTGTGGTTTTAAAGACAATACATGTTGACAAGTTTGATATCATAGACTATAAATATCAATTTAGTTTGATATTAAAGACTATAAATATCAATTTAGTTTGATATTATAGACTATAAATTTAGCTTGATATTAAAGACTATAAATATCAATTTAGTTTGATATTAAAGACTATAAATATCAATTTAGTTTGATATTAAAGACTATAAATTTAGTATATTATAGACTATACATTTAGTATTATATACTCTGGCTATAAATTTAGTATTATATACTCTGGCTATAAATTTAGTATATTATAGACTATAAATTTAGTATATTATAGACTATAAATTTAGTATATTATAGACTATAAATTTAGTATATTATAGACTATAAATTTAGTATATTATAGACTATAAATTTAGTATATTATAGACTATAAATTTAGTATATTATAGACTATAAATTTAGTATATTATAGACTATAAATTTAGTATATTATAGACTATAAATTTAGTATATTATAGACTATAAATTTAGTATTATATATTCTGGATATAAATTTAGTATTATATACTCTGACTATAAATTTAGTATTATATACTCTTTCGAAAAAGAAACGCCTTGCGACACTTCGTCGTCGGTATACCCTTGCTCTACCATCCCCTCGTTGCAACAGGAACCGCGACACGTAGCTGAACCAAACTGTTCTCCGGTGTTGCTGTGGCCATACCCTTGGGTCTGAACCCAATGAAGTCGGATTTAACGGTATCGACGTATTCCAGAACAGCAGCTCTAACGGAACGTCTGGCTCGTAATTTGGTTCCACGTAGGCGTTTACGGACTGTCTGGTCTGAGATTCTACGCAATAGAGGGTGCTGTTAAGAACCGTTTCCGCAAAAAAACGTAACCGGAAGTGACGATCAAGGGCAGGTGGAGTCCCTCCTGTTTGCTGTTTGGCCTCAGGTTGGGCGGTAACGTACTGTTGAACTTCGCTGTCGGTACCTATCCCAAAGGCGAGAAATGGTACTCGGTTAAACATTTACATCTGCCTGTGATTCACCTGTTTGTAACCGACCAATGTCGTTTTTGCGTTGGTCTTCGTTCAGATGTGGCTTCACTTTGTTCGTTTACATGAGCAACTGATTTTGAAACCGAGAACCCCCGGAATTTAAAGACCTTAGACTTCGGTTCCACGCGAATAGCTTGGTGTAATCAAGCGAAAACATATTTCGGGAAAAAGTATGACCAGTCACAATTAGTGAATCTTCCTTTAAAAAAAAGAATAATGAATTTCTTTTATCCTTACATGGTGGCATTAGCATGAAATTATAAACGATCTGTCTTCCAGACGATTGGAGTTTATTTGTTGTAATCATAAGACTATTTTCTTGTTGAGAACGGAGTACACGTCCAGCAAGATATGGCTCTAAACGATCTGCCAGATAGGGAGCCCCCTGTTTTCGTGTAAACACTTTTAAAATGCAAAGCACACGAGCTTACAATCTGTTCCTGATTTAATGGGTAGCCAATTACTGTATCCAATCTTTTCATATTATTCCCAGTGTGACTGCTTATAAGGATTTTAAATAAATACTTTTTAAATCAATGGGTAGCCAATTAATGAAGTTCTCTGAGTGTGTTCCTGGGTAAGTGCAACTGATGATTCATTTCACACTTTCCTCTGTGGTCGGATACGCTAGTGATTTAGCGACAGTCGGTATTTGAAGGCCAGGTCTATGTCGGCATTATCTCGACAACTGTAACACAGAGTCTTAAACAACAACAACAACGGGTTCTTCTGATACTTAGAGATACAGCCTTTTATTGTATACAAAGTAATACAACACACGGACACCGAAGTTTAAGTTGTCTGCAGGTGAGAATACCTTGGTAGCAGTCCGGTACTCACTCATCTTATGATACAATCTCGGCTCTTATAAAAGGAACAGAGACATTCCAATGCAATCAACATCCATTAATCTTAATCACTCTAATTAAGTTAATGGGTTCCTATCTAACTCAGTTAATAGGTTACTCATTAATCAGTGACATTGCCTTGATAACAACGGTTACTGTACAACGTGAATGTATGGAAGACCAAACAGCTCTTTATTCAATATTCTTAGTTCTAAATTCATAGTCCTTAATTCTTACTTTTTCATTTGTTGTCGTATTTCGACATTTGTACACTACAATTAACATTTGTATCTTAAAATCAATATTTGTTTCACAGATCAGACATTTGTCATATCAGATTTGTAAAATGTATTTTAATATAAGATATTTATTTTTTTTAGAAAATCAAAAAATTAGTCAAGCAATAAGAAGCGGACGTTTAGTCCGACCCAGATCACAATGATAACTACTTGTTTCATACTGCACTAGGTTAAGGTATACTATTCAACAAAAGTAGGGGATATTTGATTTTGGGGGCATAATACTAAAATATGCAAATGACTACGAAAAAAGTCACTATAGAACCTAACAAAAGAAACATTTCCAGTTACATGTGACGCCCAAACGCACCAATAGCTACCGCATGGAATGCAGGTGATGCTTGGGATCATCATGGGGGTCCAACCCAAGATTTGCACGACTCTGACTTTGAATGTTACAGTCATTGTGGCATTGAATTCCAGGGTGGAAACATCAGTTTAATTGTTTTAGTGACCAGAAAACAAATTTTGATATGCGTCGGCTTACCCAAAATGAAAGGTTACGTGCCCTTGGCATGCTACAGATCGGCACAACACAGGCGGTTGTGGCGCGGACGATGAATGTTTCTCAGTCTGTCATAAGCAGGGTATGGTCCAGATACCGTGATACACAATCTGTACACGACAGACCACGCTCAGGTCGACCAAGGGCGACAACTCAAGCCCAGGATCGATTTATCCGTACCTTGGCCTTGAGAAATCGTGTCATCACAGCAAATCAGATCAGCGCTCGTCTTCGAACAGACACTGGTGTGAGAGTGAGTGGCCAGACGATTGGGAATCGACTGCATAGGGGTCACCTTCGCGCCCGACGTCCTCGCGTGATCCCTTGTTTGATAGATCATCACATTCAGGCAAGACGTCGTTGGTGTGGGGATCGTCAACACTGGGATAATCGACGCTGGAGCAATGTGATGTTTTCAGATGAGTCAAGGTTCACTGTTGATTTTTTGGACAGACGTAGGAGGGTGTGGTGTCGTCGAAACGAGCGCTTCCAAGACGTTAACGTCATCAGACATGATCGATTTGGAGGTGGTTCTGTTATGGTGAGGGGAGGCATCACTGTTGCTGGAAGAACGGCTTTACATGTTTTTGCAGGGCGTGTTACAGGCCAGTACTACCGGGACAACATCTTGGCAGTCCATGTTGTGCCGTTCGCACGACGTCATGGCCGCCGTTTCATCTTCCAGGATGACAACGCAAGATGTCACAGGGCCAGGATCGTTACAGGTTACCTCCAACAACAGAACATCACCACATTACCTTGGCCAGCACTGAGTCCCGACCTCTCCCCCATCGAGCATGTCTGGGACATGCTTGGACAGAGGTTACGTCAACGTCAACAACGTCCTGCCAATGTCCAAGAACATGCTGCTGTGTTGCAACAGGAATGGGACAATCTGGACCAAAATGACCTTAGACGTCTCATTAGGAGTATGCCACGTCGGATCAATGCTTGTTTGGCAAACAGAGGAGGATTTACCCGTTACTGACTTTGTTGTGATGCTGTGGTAACTTTGCTGTTTGACCCCCGGGTATCATTTTACCCTTATAATGGTCAGTCTGTACCTTACTTAGACTAACGATCATTTGGAATAAATCGATGAATGTGAACTTCATTTCATTTTGTCATTTGTTTCTTCGTCAGTTTCATTAGGTGACTTTAATAACACTTAAAAATCAAATATCCCCTACTTTTTTTGAATAGTATACATGAGACAACTAATCAAAATCATAGTAACAAAACAAACCGGTAGGAACTACATGGCAGTGCAAAAATACATGCAATGACATAAAATCAACATAACAACATATTACAAAAAACAATTATTACACATATCAATTGGCATCTATTCCATAATTTGGTTTGATTTATTATGCAAAACATATAAATGAGAATATTGAATAATTATTTTAACTAATTCTGATTCTCTTGCTAGACACTTTACAAGCCTTGAAAATAAGCAGGATATAAAAAAACGCTGAGCCCCCGACCAAAACTGTCCTGATATTCACCGATACACCGAGGAAAGTGTGCTAATAACTATTACGTACATGTATATATTGACTTGTCTCTTTTTTAGGTTTTATCATTGCTTGATAACGACTAGATAAGCCTAGTCGAAACGTCGCTCAGTAATAAGCAGTAATTGTTTTCCATAGAATTGTGACCTGTATACTCTAGTTCAGTTACTAAATGCCATTGAAACAGTTTAGTTAATACAGGTTAGTCATTAATCAGCGACATTTCCTTGATAACCAAGGCTACTGTTTCACAGGAATGGTCAACAGTTATTTGTTCACTGACCGAGATTTAAATATGTGGACCAAGCCACTATATTACACATCCAGAGCCTGCATCCTGCGACAATGTATTTCCGGCAGTCTTTTTCTTAAACGTTTTGGGAGGAAGCTCCACAGACCCCTATTGGGGATTATATAGGAACTTACACTTTCAATATTTTTGGATCTAGAATGGACGAAGAGGGTTTGAATTAATACTGTCTGTCAGATTTGGTAAATATTCATGATCAGGGGTGGAAGGATACGAGAGTTAAAAATATGGTGCAAAGACATGAACATCTGTCTCTCTGTCTGTAGTGAAAAGTATTAAGCCCAACGAAAATTTGGGGAAAAGTTTGAGCCGGCAAAGTCCGGAATTAACATTGAAGTCAATGGGGAAACAATGGTGGTTTGCATCCATAAAACTTTTCATTAAAATCGATTTATCCCCCTTGCATAAACTGAAACAAGGAAGAAATCTCCATTCGAGCAGGGCAAGGGAGATTCATCAGACAACTACGAGATTGTTCATGTAAATAGGTGAGTTTTTATGATAAAAGGTTGTAGAGAAGTCAATCAGAATATATACGTATATCGATATATTGAGATGTGTTTCGCACATGCCACAAAACTTACACATTTGAATCGATTAGTCAAATCATAATCATAATGATATCTATACAACACACACACAACCATATCAGCTATGTGAGCTCAGTAGAGAAGTGGTATCAGATGTTATATAAAGAGGACGCATACCCTGTCACATACAGTAGTCGATGGTAACTAGAGAAAATATAACATGAATAATTAATAAAACAATTTCTAAATCGGTGACATTCTTTCTATTGAAACTGCCGACGTGTGACTCACTAGCTATTTATGGAAAAGGGAAAACCAGTTTTCAAACCGCCATTATTAATGTCCGGTATTCATTTTAATGTACATGCAATGCAATCAAGGTTAGTATAACATATCAAGGCCACCAGCTGAATTCGCCAAGAGCACGAGACGTAAACAGTGCTAGCGCAACTCTAACCCTAACAATCCTCCACAACATTCACGAAAATAATAGTTACCCTTATTTTAGACATAACATTTTAAGTTATGTTAATGCCAAGTACGTAACAATAGACAAAAAACGGATTATGCATCTGTCCATTTTGATAGATTAAGATGCTCGGGCCACCAATACTGGTTTAGAAGTTCTTGAATACCCATATTTTTTTAGCAAGTTTGTGGTTTTTATATGTTTATAAAATGCAACATACGAAACGTCTTGTTGTTTATACATGACCATTATATGTTTTGAAATGTTATTTTTGTCTTTTATTTAGAATTTTAATTATTTGTCTTAAAATATTGATTTTCTAACATAAAAGAAACAATTGTGATAAATATATATATATAGGTGTTAATTGCCGCGAGGAATATGTTTGCTAACTTCATTTTGAAACCGGGTGTTGGAATAGGTGTAGCAGTTTTTCTAGGTTATCATTGTAATTCAGACACGTAACCAATAAATAGAGAGAGGGTGGGAGGTTTAAGTCGAGGGCGGTATCTAGTAAGAGTGCAGGAAGTACATTGCACCCCCCTCCCGAAAAATAAGGCACCCCGAAAAATGTCGCCCCCACCCCATCCCAAAAAATATAATTTGACAATCTTTCAATTATAAAATAATACACTTGATTATGATCACACAGTGATGCTCTTAAGGCACTGATCAGTCGGTCGGTTTTAAGGGCGCCCACACGCCAATAAGTTCGTTTGCCCCGATCCAAACTTTCTTATATCACTTACGTGGAGGCTATGCCGCCCCACCAATCTACTGCGCCCCCACTCTTAAAATCCTACATACGGCCCCGTTAAAGTCTATTGACAAAAATCAAAATCGATCTTGTATTAATATGCGTTTTCTTAAAAGAGTTGGAGGGTCTACGTGTTGTAGGACTATAAATCTAATGTTTTGTGTTGACATGTTTGTGCCATTATTAAGGGCATTTATTAACATACGAGGGGTGGAGCAATGCCAGATTATCCTGGAAGGTGCCCTGGGGTCTCCAATCTGGGAGGGGGGGGGGTCACATTTCGCATTATTACGGATTCAGCCTGCCTCTCACCAAGGTCATGAGAACTCGTGAGAGCCAGCTAACGTTCGTGACATTTTACGCGACTAACCATTGTTGTGGGGCCTCCCGGTTTGATGAGGCCCTGAGGCCCAAGCTCATTTATTTCTTCTATTTTTATAGCGAATTTTCAATCAGTAAACTCGATCGTGGAAGTTGTGTTCCTGTTAAAGGGACAATAACACTCTTGCTGGCTTGGCAGCTCCAGAAAATAAATAATAGCCTTATTCTAAGTACTAGATGTTTAAGTGTCCTACCTGTTGTGTAAATTATCCATTACAACCTATTTTACTTTTCCAAAGTGTTCGAAAATATTTTAAATCAAAGTCACATTTGAAAAGGTTTACGTTAGACTTTTCAAATCAATTAGTTGAATTTTTCCATTTTTTTAAATTAAGTGTGTTTAGATGAAATTTATATCATCAATTAATTGAAATATTGTAAAATAATACAATTTGTTGACCAGAATGAAGATTTGGACATATTATTCAGTTACAACAAGAGTGTTATTCGGGCTTTAACCTATTTGATCATTAGGCTAACAAAGATGTGTGACAGAGAACGTGTCGCACGAACGTCGGATGTGGTAATCGATTTGATGGCACCCCTTTCCATATTCGACCGACGCTAGTGCATTGAATATTTTCGGTGTTTTCTTTTTTTTCAAGAATGAAGAATGACGTTATCATAAAGACCAACATATGCATGACAATAATAATTATCACTAATATTAAAGCGGGAATTTCATATTTTCCAAGGAAATCAAAACATATTTATTTCTATGTCTTTTGCTTAAAGTTACATTATGGGAGATAAGATAGAGAGATGGTAGTTCTCACTATAATAGTTAAAAACTAGATAGTGTAAAGGTAATTTGCTGAAAATTTCAGTCAAATTGATCAACTATTAGCCGAGAAAAAAGCGTTTGAAATATTCACATAGCCTCCGCCATGATTACTCAAATCATTAATATAAACAGCATAGTCTCGATTATCCACTTGGTTAATTATCAACGGCCATTAAGTGGCATATTGGATTTTAATCCGCCAACATCGAAGCTTAGCCTTAACATCAAGAGTTTATTATAGTCTGGATATGTTAATTAATGTCTAATTGATTATTTAGATAACATTTCAAGCCTAATCAAAGACCTTAATAAGCAGATTTTGCTCTTGCATAATGCTATTTTAATAGGTTATCAACTCACTATTATACAATCATAGGCATTGGAAATAATAACACAATTACCTCTCTTGTGTTTCCATTCCCCCATGCAATAGCTATCTTCTAACGTTTGAATTTAAAGTTTAAATATTTTTGCCAATTTCTCAACAGCCAATACAGAATTATAGGATTAATAGGATTATTTGTTAACAAGGTAGGACTGATTATAGATACAATCTATTTTAAGGCTTTATTTTAATATATTTTAAAAATATAAAATTGCGGCTTTAAATAAAAATATTTTAGGACATCATATACAATTATGATTTTAGCTTTAGATGATACCTGCAAATAATAAATTCCCGTGGCAAATGAATGTCCGACCAGTTGTGTTATGTAAGGGAATAATCCCATACAAATTAATATATTTGATTTAATTGGACCATTTTAAGTTGAAAGGAATAATCAGACAGAATAAGCTCCTCGGGTGCGCTTGTATGGTCACGACTAAACGACAGAGTATAGTTCACTACACCCGAACGAAAGCTAGTTCGACCATGGTCGTCAAAATGGATGCCATTACCTTCAATGAAATGCTACAGAATCTTTTACCTAACGAAAACGCAACTTTGCTTAATGAAAACTTTGATATAACCACATCATTCTTCGGATGCAAATTCCCGGAACGTTTGCCAAAAGTTTCTGACTATGCTGAAAAAGCCGTACTTGAGGTAGAATATGATAACGACGATTTCAAGAAATCTACTCACAGTTGAGTCAGTGACAGAGTTATCCCCAGACAATAAAATAAACAAATCAACCAAATATCCAGAGTTTATTTGCTGTTACATAATTTATATTTACAATGTATATCAAACGCATGTATTCAATGAACAAAACCGTTTGTTTATTTTACTGTATTTCCAAATAAAATTCACAAATAGTTGAAATTTTTTTACTTTACTATAATACCGTCACTTTCTGTACTGTCACAATTTCAGTCTGACATCAGCCTTGTGGTCGAATTGACTGACAAAAAATGATTATCCACTTTATATAATATCTAAACTACTTAAATGTGTTATATGAATTTAAATAACTTTCAGGTTCTGTAGCAACATTGGTAGTATACGTTCTTTCCTCAAATAACAATTCCAACACAACACATCTTTTGTGGCCAGCCGCCATTTTTAATCTGACTTGACCAGCCTCAACCGACCTCAAAAGGTTGGTTAAGCATGGTCGCGACTATAGTCTAACCATTTCAAGTTCGGGTGTACATGGTCGAGACCGAGTTGAACTATGGTCGACCATTTGGACGAGCCGAAGGCGGCCCAGGCGACAGTTAAGCAAGACGGTTGGAAGGAGAACGACGGATGGTGGTATGTGTTTCATCTCATGTTCAGATTGTATTGTATACTTATAATACTATAGGGCTATATACTGTAGAGGTTAATTTAGTTCTGTAAAATATGTTCTGGTTAATGTATTGTATACTTATAATACGATAGGGCTTATATACTGTAGAGGTTAACTTAGTTCTGTAAAATATGTTCAGATTGTATTGTATACTTACAATACTATACGGCCTATATACTGTAGAGGTTAATTTAGTTCTGTAAAATATGTTCTATATTGTATACTTATAATACGATAGGGCCTATATACTGTAGAGGTTAACTTAGTTCTGTAAAATATGTTCAGATTGTATTGTATACTTACAATACTATACGGCCTATATACTGTAGAGGTTAATTTAGTACTGTAAAATATGTTCTGGTTAATATATTGAAGTTGTTAGCTAGTACCAGTGACAACAAGAACTAGGCTAACAAGAATATGTCTGGTAGTTTAAAATCGGGCAATGACATCAAAGTCTGATAATCCAAATATGGTAATCCCATCCGTTAGAAACGTGGTTAGCCACCTTCCTAGGTATTGAAATCATGGGCAGCTGAACAATCGGAAAAAAAGGGAGTGCCTGGTCAATTTCCCGGGGCTCATTACTGACTCATGCACGTCTCTTCTTTATAAAGAACATTCGCAGTTGAGGTTTCTTTAAATATCATGGAGATGCTGGGAAAGAAATAGATACCATTCGTAGTTCTCAGGGGGCGATCATACCACCAGCCTCCTAGATTGCGAGGGTGGGAAACAAACATCATTCGGACATCATTTATACACCACATGGATTAGATCACCCCGTTAAGTCGTAGGAGAGCCATATGATGTTGTGGGTTACCATCAGTAAACTTGTCCTACGAAATGGTGGGGTAAAGAGAATGATGTAAATCGTAATCTAGTAAGCACAAGCTGGGGAAAGAGAATTTATATTTAGATGTTATAAAGATATAAAAACATAGTTAACGTAAAAGTGTTTCAGATTTGAGTGAACATTGGAAAGATTTATCACAACGTGAAGTCGAAGAAAGTCTACGACGATAGTGTCATCCTAGTATCACGGGCCGGATGATAAAGTGGAAGTATTTCATAAATCAACTATTAAACGACACGCCGTAGTGTCACAGTTAAGATTTATTTTTGATAACGCGACACAGGATAATGTCACATACTGTAGAATCTGTCCACCACACAGACTCCAGCAGTACATAACTTGAGTATGGTGTAGAATCTCTCCACCACACAGAACCCATCAATATATATCTTGAATATGACGTGGTGTTGACGAATAGTGTGGAAGTATGCTACATAAATAAGAGCCTTTATCCTACACATAACTAATGTTCACAACATGATTAAAATAGCATTATGCAAGAACAAAATCTGCTTATTGTAGGTCTTTCTTTGGGCCTGAAATGTTATCTAAATAATCAATTAGACATTAATTAACATATCCAGACCAAAATAAACTCTTAAAGTCAAGGCTAGCCTTCGATGTTGGCGGATTGATAATTAAATGCCACTTTAATGGCCATTGATAATTAAATCAATCAAGTGGATAATCGAGACTATGCTGTTTATATTAATGATTTTAGTTATGATAACCGAGGCTATGTGAATATTTCAAACTCTTTTTTCTCGGCTAATAGTGGACCAATTTGACTGAAATTTTCAGCAAATTACCTTTACACTATCTGGTTTTTAACTATTATAGTGAGAACTGCCATCTCTTTATCTTATCTCCCATAATGAATCTTTATGTAGTTAAATATGTTATTATTGTAGAATCCGTCCAGCACACACTCCAACCGTAGATTCCTAGAGTATGGCATAATGTTAATTGGCATGTTGGTGGCACTGACCATCATATTATATATGTGGATACCTCAATAATGGTATAATGTTAAGGAAAAGTGCTGAACGTGTGGAAGTATGTGAATATTGATCACGAAAATGTTATATATGTACATGTCTAATAATCTTTATTTATTTGTGTATTTTAGTGAAGTTGAGATGATAACAGCTACTTGATATAAACCAAAAACCAAACAAGATGGATGACCGATGGTGCGTATATTTAAAGTTCCAATTTCGTATTTTTAAGTTATATATTTTAAAATGTATTAAAATGAAGCCCTAAAATAGATTGTATCTATAAACAATCCTACCTTGTTAAAGAATAATCCTATTAATCCTATAATCCACTATTGCCAGTTGAGAAATGGGCAAAAATATCATTTTCAACTTCAAATTCAAACGTTTGAAGATCGCCATTACATGGAGGGGAATGGGAAAACAAGGGAGGTAATTGTGTTATTATTTCCTGCGTGCGACAGCCTGTGTCAGTGATATTAATACCTGTGAAAAAATGCCTATGGTCGTATAATAGTGTGTTGACAACCTTTTGAGCATAAGACATAGAAATAAATATGTTTTGACTTTCTTAGAAAATATGAAATTCCCGCTTTAACAGACCGGACTTTAGAATCTTTCCATCACCCACACTATCCCATTGTTTGTCTATATAAATAGGGGGTCAGATATATCGAACCTATTGTATATACGGTACAGTTAGTCTACTGTAGATATGCTGAAGTCGGGGTTAACAGGGGTAAGGTATAGATAGTGTTTAAAGCAAATCTTGTGGACAGATTATGTTTATAAATAATTCATGAAGATTAAGACAATTATTAGATGTTTCAGACATTAGAAATCCTTTATACCATCGACGTATTTAATTAATTCTGGAATCATACTAACAGATATAAGACAGAATACGTTACGCCATTACATTGTTATATTGTTTATATCATCTTTAAAACTGTAACAATGTGTTTAATATGTTTTAGGCTGTGGTTTAAACTAGAACGGGCGCAAAGATTAGAAATTGTTGGAGAAGTGGTGGACACATTGACATTACAAGATAAGAAGCAAGCTTTAATTATAGCTGCTAATTACCGGTTTTATGACATCATGGTTTGTCTGTTAGAACAGGGAGTTGACGTACATCATGATGATGGGCATCAAAACAACCTGATACACCTACTTTTAAATAACTTTTCCAGTCATGCCAATGCAGATAGACATGATATATTATTGCAATGTGTGGTTAAATTAATTGATGCCGGTGTAAACGCCAACCAGTTGAATGGAGATAAAGAAACCCCTTTAGTTATGGCTGCTAAGAAAGGGTTGTATGGGGTCGTGTTATATTTGCTAAAACACGGAGTAAATGTAAATGAACATTATGCTGACAGCAGTCAGAACAATTTAATTCACAAACTTTTAGATAGCTATGGATATTTCAAACATGACTATACTGATAGGAGTGATTTGGTATTGCAATGTGTAGTTAAATTAGTTGATGCTGGTGTAGACGCCAACCAGTTGAATAAAGGTAAAGAAACACCTATAGTTATTGCTGTTAGAGAAAGGTTGTATAAAGTTGTCATATATCTGTTAGAATACGGAGTTGGTGTAAATTATCTTGATCGGGACCAGAACAACATGCTGCACACACTTTTACATAATTATAACATACATGACAAAATAGGTGATCGTGATTTGGTATTGCAATGTGTAGCTAAATCAGTTGATGCCGGTGTAGATGTGAACCAGTTGAATGATGATAAGGATAGGCCTACACCTATATTTATAGCCGCTAAGAAAGGGTTGCATGAAGCTGTGATGTATCTTTTAGAACACGGTGCCGATGTATATTATATTGATAGTTTTAAACGCAACATTCTTCACTATATTTTATGTTGTATGTATTCCGGTATGATAGATGAAGAGGGATATATACAGCTTGTTAATAATTTAATAAAAACAGGATTAGACATAAACCAATCTGACTGTATTGGTAATACTCCATTGTTCTATCTTGGTACATACGACACCTCTGATGACAACTGCCCGTTCTTTATGGGTGGTACCGAAGTGTACCGAATGAAATTGAAATTAAAGAGAGCGCAGGACTTCCATGTTCGACTGAAGTGTAAACTAGTTAGCATATCATTAGACGCGGGTTTTAATGTAAACCATCAAAATGAACAGGGACAAACGGTTTTAATGTACCATATAAAAGACCAAGCTGATAGCAGTATATTAAAATTATTAATTCCACGTTCTGATTTAAGTTTAACTGATAATGATGGTGATACATCAATTAGTTATTGTGTTAAATATCACATGATCAATTCGACAGCCATCTTTAAACTTTTAGAAGATTCAGGTTCACATCTGATGTCACGTAACAATGGAGTTAAGTTATTCCATGATATTTTAAACTGTAAGAAGTTGGGGATGTTCAGTTATTACATTAGGCTAAAGTTGATTGTTAATGGTGTTACAGATGAAGGAGAAAATATGCTTCATCTTTTAGCTCGTGTTAACTATGATTACTCTGTAAAGAAGTTTAGCTGGTTGTTAAATAATGAACTAGACATCAACCATCCATGTTCTAAAACCAACACACCTATTATGATAGCTGCCTTTTTGTTAAACAGTAAATATTTAGAACTGTTGACACGTCACCCTAGACTAGAGATAAATGCACAAAATTACCAGGGTCACACAGCTCTACATCTTTGTATCATTGGATTTACGAAGCTCAAAGATGGCTTGAACGAGAGACAGGTAAATGATGTTGTTAAGGAATATTGTAGACAGATATATCCAATATATATGGCCTGTATTGACAGTTTACTTGGAGTTGATGGAATAGATGTAAATATTCCAGACCATAGTGGCAGAACTAGTTTAATGATGGCTGCTATGAAAAACGATAGAGTTCTTACCATGAAACTACTTCAAGCTGGTGCCATAGTAACCATGTTAGACTATTCGGGAAGATCAGCTCTACAATTTCTTAATATTTATCAAAATGTGTTTGATTTGACATGTTTTAAATTACTTCTATCTAATGGTAGTTGTGGTCTTCTCAATTTACCCTGTATTGATGGTAACACGATTATTCAAACAGCCCTGTGTTTTCCCCGCTTCTGGGAACCATACTGCGTTGTTCGTTTTATTAGATATTTAGTTGCTGAAAACTGTAGTGTTCAGACTCCCATTACGTCTTTAGTTGAAAGTAGCTATAATCAAATTAATCTTACTGAACTGAGTAGTACAGATAGAGCTAAACTGAGAAAACTATTATATGTTAGTGGCGCCAAGGGGGAGGAAATTATGACAATTTTAAAATTTGATGAGGAAGGTGAAGGATTTGAAAACAACGACACAATTCGCTCACGAGGCAGAGAGCAATTTGTTAGCTTCTGCAGTAATATATCTCTTAAGTCTCTTTGTAGACGAAAAATCAGACAGAATCTTGGATTGGGAATAAAAGCAAATGTTAAGGATCTAGATTTACCTTATGAACTAAATGGATTTCTTCTACTAAAAGATGTTCTTCGGCCACAAGACTACAACTTAGACCATATTGATGATGGTTGTAAATATTTTGACGATGATGATGATTATGATGGTTATGATATAGATGATAGAGATGAAGATTACAGCCAATATAAATACCAGTACTTTACTCTTAATACGGACCATGAACTAAGACAAGAATTCCTATAAACATCCATATTTCCTTGCCAGCAAGTTCCCTGGTGACTTATGTCCCACTGAGCGTTATGGCCGCCAAAAGGATACTAATAGGCCATAAGCCAGTAGAATCACCAGAGCCGTCTTTAGCAATTCCAGGCATAGGCGTAGGAGTTGAGGGGTCGGGGGGGGGGACCAAATGCTGGGAAAATTTGGGCACACAATTGTACTTTGTAAAAGTTGTATAAAAAAATATTGTGTCCTTGAATGTGTCCAATTTACTTTTTTTTATTTTGTAAAAACTCCTCAGAATCACTTAAAATGCATATTTATTCATACGCGGTTTTGTAAAAAAAAACCCAACACCACAGACACCCTTAGCAGCATTCGGATCGGAAATATAGTTGGTCCTCGGTCCGTTAGTTTAGTAAAGGAATCTGCACACTTCGTTTACATCCTACAGACCTGGTACATGAACCTATATATACTGAGCGCCATAGAAAACGCATCACTTAGTTTTTCGTATAACAAAATCATCCTGTAAACATATTTATTTTGCTTCTTATTGTGAACAATATTCAAATGGGAACACATCAATAACAACACATTGGTACACTTATGGATGTTTAATCTGTAATCAACGGTACAAAGTCAGAGGGGTCAAAACCAAAAGTACGACACAGATGGTTAATTCCATGCAACGTCGCACACTCATCAGCAGTGACTATTCGCTTGGCCGCTACAGTAACTGATAAGGATGACATCGACGCGACTTAATGAGTCCCCGGTATTAACTTTTTTCTTCCGACAAAATAAATTCTAAAACATTTTTTTGAAGTATAAGAAAAAAAAATAACGACGTTTGAAGTATCTGTAGTTTTAAAAAATATTTCTTATTTAGTGTAAATGGGTATTAAAATAAGTAAGGCATCATTTTGCCCGAAGCAGTTACCTGTTATGTAAACAATGCACGAGCCATTGAGCCAATGACTGATGCCGCGTGAAGTCAGTGCACGTGTTTAAAACAGTTATCTGTGACAGAGATAATTCGTAAATAATTTTCTGTGAAACAGATTGGCTACGTCGCTGCACAGCGTGTGTAAGAGCCAGTGGAGGACATACGCGCTACTGACATATGTGTCGTACTTTTGGTTTTGACCCCTCTGACTTTGTACTGGCGCTAAGTATATTTTGTATTAATAATATTAAATTGTAGTTGACATTACCCGTCATTCAGATAGCATCCACCATATTGTAGTTTTATAAGAAAATAAAGTTATTATTATTTAACATACTAAGAACCTAACTACATTTTTTGGGCACCAACCACCACCGCAACCCCCACCCCCCGTCAAAAATTTCCCCATACGCCTATGATTCTAAGGGGAGGGGGGGTACCAACCTAGGACTTTAGGCTAGGGTTCAGAGTGTGCCTACACCCTGGAAGTTCCTTGGTGGTCTAGATCGGTTTGGATTATTACCCCATTTAGTCAATAAATATGATATATGCTGCATAACAAAGAAACACGTAAATAACCAACATGTTCATTAATCTATAGCTCAGTTAACATATCGAAAACAACCAGCACCACTTACTATGAACTCAGAATCAATAATCTGTAAAGATATTGTTTCAGCCATCATATTTCTCCATTCCTTGTCTATGAATTTGAAAACATTATTTCAACTACAATATTAACCACAAATAAACATACTTATGGAAAACAGCTACTAGTGTATTATAGGCGACCTTTCGTAGAGTATTCTCTCTGATGTTGTTACATGTTGTAAAACTAGCATATGAATACAGATACATACCAACCAATGTCATTCATTACATACTAATCCCCGTCACTTATTACAGACTTACCAATGCCATTTATTACATACCCATGCCATTTATTACATACTAACCAATGTCATTTATTACACACTGGCCCATGTCATTTATTAAATATTGACCCATCCAATTTATTACAAACTAACCAATGTCATTTATTACATACTGACCCATCCAATTTATTACATACTAACCAATGTCTCTTATTACATACTGGCCCATGCCATTTATTACAAACTAACCCATGCCAATTGTTAAATACTGACCCATGCCATTTATTACATACTAACCCATGCCATTTATTACATACTGACCTTTGCCATTTATTACATACTAACCCATGCCATTTATTACACAATAACCTGAGTCATTTATTACATACTAATCCGTGCCATTTATTACATACTCATGCCATTTATTACATACTAACCCGTGCCATGATAACAACATCATATAGTGGACTGATCTAAGCTGTGAACTATGATATAGATACAGTGGTGATTCCTGTGGACAACTCAAGTACATGTAGGCCGCATTCTGTGGGCATAAATTCTCGCTAGAAAAATATTTTCGTTCCTTCAAATTGGGTCTAGAAGGAATTTTATCGGTGTATAGTTAATAGAGTAATTAGCGTTTGCTGAAATGTTCCACAAAATATTTAATAGTTCTTCGATGATATTCGTCTTTGAAATCCGGATTATTTATTGATAGTAAATTTCATAGTGCGCGAGGTTACTGGACAGAATTCAAAGTTATTCGACGCGTCACGTGATCGCTTTTTCCACAATCGACCAATCACGTTATTGTCTACATTCGCGTGTGTTGTTGGTAAACACAAAATGGCGTGCTCAACGAGGAGCACATTCCAGTTATAGAATCTACACGAAATGGCGACAAAGGCCAAATATACTTGTATTGTTCACTTACACAGTGTTGAGAAGGACGGTGCAAAATCCTTTACATCGACAAAGCGGGACAAGTGTCGAAGGATATTATATTATTTATATTAAAGATACAGTTATAGATGTTTTATAGACAAAATGAGCCTCTTAAAATAAGTTAAAAGAGAGCGAGAAGGCAACATCTGCAACCTGCAACTAGATTAATTATTTCGTTATTACGAATCAATATTTCGTTATTACGAATCAATATTTCGTTATTACGAATAAATATTTCGTTATTACGAATAAATATTTCGTTATTACGAATTAATATTTCGTTATAACGAATTAATATTTCGTTTAAACGAATTCATATTTCGTTTAAACGAATTCATATTTAAACGAAATAATTAATTCGTTAAAATGATTCGTAATAACTAATTCGTTAAAATGATTAATTCGTTACAACGAAATATTAATTCGTTATAACGAAATAATTTATTCGTTTAAACGAAATATTATTTCGTTAAAACGAAATGTTATATCGTTAATACGAAATATTAATTCGTTTAAACGAAATATTAATTCGTTTAAAGGAAGTATTAATTCGGTATAATGAAATAATTAATTCGGTATAACAAATTAATTAATTCGTTATAACGAATTAATATTTCGTTTAAACGAATTAATTAAATATTAATTCGTTTAAACGAAATATTAATTCGTTTAAACGAAATATTAATTCGTTTAAACGAAATATTAATTCGGTATAACGAAATATTAATTCGGTAATAATTAATTCGGTAAAACGAAATAATTAATTCGTTATAACGAAATAATTAATTCGTTATAACGAATTAATTATATCGTTATACCGAATTAATTATATAACGAAATAATTAATTCGTTATAACGAAATAATTAATTCGTTATAACGAAATAATTAATTCGTTATACCGAATTAATTATATAACGAAATAATTAATTCGTTATAACGAAATAATTAATTCGTTATAACGAATTAATTATTTCGTTATACCAAATTAATTATTTAGTTATCCCGAATTAATATTTCGTTTAAATGATTAATTCGTTATAACGAAATGATTGATTCGTTATAACGAACTAATTAATTCGTTATAACGAAATAATCAATTCGTTACAAAGAAATATTAATTCGTTATAAAGAAATATTAATTCGTTATAAAGAAATATTAATTCGTTATAACAAATATTTTGTTTAAACGAATTAATCATTTCGTTCTAACGAATTAATCATTTAAACGGAATATAAATGCGTTATAATATCCTTAGTCCGTGTCGAAAAAAACTGAGTTGACTCTCACATTTTGTGTCAATGTGATCAAAATATCTTCCTGAGGCTCTCTTACACCACTTTCCTAGACGGATGGAACGTTTATTTGGTTTGCTGGATCTCTGTTAGGACCGACCGCGAGCAATTTGCAAGGTAAATCGTACACTTGGCTTTGTTTACAAATGCTATGACCTGGCACTTGACCCCATAACTTTTGACAGCGACCCCTCAAGCGCGACCCGTAATTGGTCAAATTTGAAATACCTGCGCAGCATCCAACTCACATATACGCAAATATGGCTCCGCACTATAAAGAAATAGGTCATGGATTTCTGGCCAATTTCGAGCTTAAACTATTAAATTAACAAAATATATTGGAGAACTTTGTTGACATGTTGATTGCACGATTATAAATAGTCCGATTTCTAGACCCGTTTAGCGGGAGCGAAGGTGACAGGTTATTCGACCCGAAAATGCGGCCTGATGTATAGGCCTTAATACTCAGAAAGGTGAGAGAGGCAGACATTTCAAAACATATAAATATTTTAATAAAATTAAGAAAGAAAGTTTGTACAACAAAGTAAGAAGCGATAATTTAAAAAATATATATTTCACTGTTGATTGGATGCACCTCAAAAATAGATGTCCACCACTGTTCATATAGTGGACTAATTTAAGGTAAAACCATCAAATAGTTGACTAATTTAAGTTGGGTGGGTATAAATACATTACACAGTGGACTACTTTAAGTTGGGTGGTATAAATATATCACATAGTGGACTAATTTAAGTTAGGTGGTATGCATATATATCATAGTGGACTAATTTAAGTTGGATGGCATAAAAATACATCACATGATGTACTAATCTGTGATATCACCTTGGTTGAAGTGGAGGTTAAATAAAGCTATTACACACACACACACACACACACACACGCACACTAATCTATGTTGGTTGGGATTCTATATATCACATAGTGGACTATATATAGAGAATCAAAAATATCAACACAAGTTGATAAAGTGAAAAAAACGAGGCTCTTGATATCAAAAAACACGAGTTGGAGATTTTATTTATCACACAATCCTTTCTTACATGCACAAATTAATATATAAATATAATTCTTTGGTATAGATTTCACTTTTACTGAATCTAATTACATTTCAGCATAGTGATACATCAGTTTTTTGACAGTAGTTTAGCTATTTCAAAGTCCTATATATTGACCCAGTATTTCCTGGTCAATTAAATAAAAACAGTTTCTTTTATCAAAAAAAAAAATCACTTTTTATTTAAAATGAGTTATTCTATAAAATAAAATCCTTTTGGATTGACCAATCAAATTCATGTAGGAGATATCGCAGTAGATTATGTAATTTATCATACAAGCGATATCTACTGTCAAATGTGTCATTGGGTGATAAATCGTCATGGTGGTATGGTTGCCATTCTTTGCTTGATGAAGAAGGCAGAACCCTCGTTGTTTGCTGAAATAAACTTTAAGTAACTTGTGTGTTCCATATAATTGTGTTGTGTTTTAAACTAAGCTGGTTGGTAACTTGAAGTTCATGGTAACTGGAATATGATCTGTCAATCTCGTCAGCCGGGTTACAAAATTATACCGGGTGGGAATCTAAAATATATAAAATCAGAATGACTTATAGGTCCGGAAATCGCCATATATGGTCAATTCTCAATAAAACTCTCGAACCTTAATATATATATACAAAAGTCAGGTCTTCATTAATATATTATATGACAATTGTAAATTGTTGTTAATAAATATGTATTTACTATAATTTGTTGGACTTCTCTCATTTAGGCTACCTTCTGTCTAATTCCTAACCTTGTCTCTTAAAGTGGGGCCTCTGCCCGGTGAAAGTTACGTTCATTTGCCAAATTCCTTTGCAATTAACGATTTATGGGATTAGTCGATAAAATTAGCCCAATCATCAAGGGAAGGTAACCCAGGGGTTAGTGGAGTAGAACGGAATGAGACCACTGGATGACTGGTCTGTGATAACCGATAATTATGTTCATTGTTGTTCTTTTGCTAAATGTTGAATGGTAACCTGTGCGTTTTAGAAAGGCAGATGAGTGACAGGACTGTTTCCGACAACTGGGGGACCTTCGGTTGTACGGTTGTACAGATTTACGCACAAAAGTTCAACCGGTGGTCGTGACCAGCCATACCATACGATAGAGCACGATCGGAATCGTTCAGACTTTAGTCGCATCCATTGTCTGCATCCGAAGGTCGCCCTGGGAGCCACTTAGGCTTGTTAAACCTGACCGAGGAGGTTTGACCAAGGAGAAGTTCAACAGGATTTTTCAGCGTGGTTCCTTGTGCCAGTAGTACCGGACAGCGAGTCTGGCCTTGGACAACATATAGTTGTTTAGATAGGAAGAAAACCGAGGTTTCATGGCATGAATTCGATATAAGAGTAGGTTGCAGTGCCGCTGTTTGGGCAATTTCACCTCCTTACACAAAATTTACATCATTATCCCAGTCAGTGCAGAAAAGTTGGATGTTAAACCCCACTTCATTTTATTTCAAAAGGGTTCTTTTGCGAGAACGCCAACAACAATTACAAAAAACATCAATTTTCCATCCAATTCGAACGACTAGACGCAGTTCCTGATTCAAACACAAAGGAAGAGCATCTGGAAAACCAGGGCTATTTTCTGTCCACACGTGAGCAGCTGGAGACCTAGCTAGTGAACCGTGGAAAAATCTACAGAACTACCGTGCCAACCCCCCCCCCCTATTAGATTTACAGACAGATCTAGCACGCACGACCCCCCACGTTAGAATTACAGATCTAGCGTGCAGGACCCTTCTGTATTAATTTACAGATCCACGTGCGCGACTCTACCCTATAAAATTTACAGAACTATCATGCACGACTCTCCATTTACAGAACTACCACGGCTGACGAGCTACCATGCCTGATTCGCTCTCTATCAAATTTACAGAGCTACCATCCCCGACTTTTACAGAACTACCGTGAGTACCGAGCCCGACTCGCTATATAAAACTTACAGAGCTGTCGTACTCGACAATCTGCTATAAAATTTACAGACCTATCGTGCCTGACTCTCGACTTGATGGCCGACTGGTTAGCATGTGCGTAGTGTATCATAAACTGATCAAGTCTGTCATTCAGTCAACTGGCTGTAAGTGACAAGGAGTAGGGCCAACTGTCCAACCTCGTGGTTTTTCTCTGGGTCTTCCGGTTTCCTACCGCTGCTAAAGACCCCTACGCGCAAGCGAATTATTGAAATAAAATTAAAACCATATAATATTAGTCCCGAAATGACCAAGTTTGTGTCGAGTGGACGTTAAACCCTCTCTCTCTCTCTCTCTCTCTCGACCTCTCTCGACTATAAATTTTACAGAGCCACCGTACCGGACCCTCTTGTATACATTACTTACAACAGGATAATCAACGTGGTACAGAATCAAATCTATTCTACGTTTTCCACCAACAGGACTCATTTCTGTTTTCGGCAAGGCATAAACAATACTATCTAGGCTGGCCTCTTCTATATCAGCATCCACGATAAACTGTTGTCGTAACAACGGGGATTCTAGACATTTCTTTAAACCCTCTGGTGTTGATACTTCATCTTCATAGAGATAATGTTGTCTCATTTCAGTTCCTGCAAAAGTCGATACTATCTATTTAGTAATAAATAGATTCAAAAATCCCACAAGGGTAATAATACAAAACATAAAATAACTACCAATATTCCACAAGTAATATTATAACATAAAATAACTAAAAATATTCCAAGGGTGCTATGAGTGAAATTTTGCCCAGGCAGCAGCACTACAGTCTACTCGTATATCAAATTCCAATTGTGAAGGAATCTTTTACATGCATGCCTATGTGTACAAACGACTACATATTGTCCCTTGCCAGCTTTTCATCAGGCAATTATCCTATCATTATTCAAACTGACACATCAGATGAATCCAAGTGGGTAAGATGCTGGCTCGCTAGCCTGGAGGTCTCGCATTCGATCCCTGCATTGGCCAAGAAAGTTCATACAGATTTTCTGCCCTGGTTCCCCGTGTCAGTAATGGAGGATGGAGGGCCTGTCTAGTCATTTGGATGGGACGAAAAACCGAGATCCCGTGTACACATTGGCATGCATGTAAAACATCGCTTGACAGTTGGAATTTGATATAAGAGTAGGTCGTAGTGCTGCTGTCAGGGCAAAATTTCACTCAGCACTCTGTATGGGTATGCCCGTCTTCATTAGCCCAGTTAGGAGCAGAGCAGTAGGACGACAAAACCTGATTTCATTTCATTTCAATTATTAATTATAATCTGAACTACCTGTAAATGAAAGGGGTTCAACTGACGTCTACTTACCAACAGTCCAGTGATGGTCTGTACCTGGTGATTGTCTCCCTTCGTCACGATAAACATCAAATAATGCATGTTCTCTCACATTTTTATCACCTACAAATAATATAATATATGCTTAACCTGCCATATCTGTTTTTTAAACTGCCATATATTAGAATATAATATGTTTAACCTGCCAAATAATATAATATATGTTTAACCTGCCATATATGTTTTTTTAACTGCCATATATTAGAATATAATATATGTTTAACCTGCCAAATAATATAATATATGTTTTTTTAACTGCCATATAATATAATATAATATAATATAATATAATATAATATAATATAATATAATATATGTTTAACCTGCCAAATAATATATGTTTTTTAACTGCCATATAATATATGTTTAGCCTGTCATATAATGTCTACATACTGTATATACTACTCAAAAGAAGTTAAAGGTCAAACCTTTTTTGCTACCAGGTAATTGCATATATCAGATATATATAAAATTATTGGCGGAATTCGTGTCAAAATTGGTTCACGATATCCTAACGACAAAACCTGTGTACAAGGCATATGTCATTTTCAAACAAAACGATTTCCTTAGAAACCATAAACTGAAGCTCATAATTATAACAAGGCTCCACAAAACTGTTTGCATCGGCCAAACACAGTAGGGTACGACTTTTTGGTGTTGATTATAGGGAATTTAGCCAGGACAGCAGCTAACAGACTACTCTTATTTCAAACAGGGTGTGCACAAGTTTTCCAGGAGTTATTTACCAGATTACAGGAGTCCCTGTGTAGAATTTGCCATCATATCATCATAATGAATTAATTTTTTTAATGCTTGAAGAACATTTAGGGAAACAAACTTTTGAAGAAACATTCGATGACTACCTTCAGTTTTAAATCGATATATATATATACTGGAAAACCAAATATGTTAATTATCCAGGAATTTTAAGGAGTAAGCTCATTTTTCCTGTACTGGAAACAACATTTTCATTTTTCCAGTATTTTCAAGGAGTTTCAAAGAGTGTGCAAACATTGTCAAATTTCAGCTCTCAAGGGTACCTTTATGTGTATACCAACTTTATTGGATCTCGGTTTACTATACAATCCAAATGACTAGAAGTTATTCTTGATGAGCCAGCCAGTGCCTTAAAGATCTCTTGTGGTTACAAAAATGTAGACCTACCTCAGTTGAAATATCGTACATGGAGAGAAAGAGGGAGGAATGGGGTTTGATGTCTACTTGATTCAAACCAAATCGTTTGACCCCTGCACAGAGGGGTCTTAAGCATTAGGGGGAAACTAGAGAAACCCACAAGGTTGGACAGGCGAAACTACTCCATCCCTGTACATTGGGGGGCGGTGGGGGGAAGAGAGAGAGAGAGAGAGAGAGGGAGAGAGAGAGAGAGAAAAAAATAGGGTTTAACTCCACCTAACACAAACTAGGTCATTTCTGGACCTAACATATGGTTTAATTTTATTTCAATAATTCGCTTGCATGCAGAAGGGTCTTTATCAGTGGGAGGAAACCGGAGAAAACCCATGAGGTTGGGAGAGAGAGAGAGAGAGAGAAATGGGGTTTAACGTCCACTCGACACAACTAGGTCATTTCGGGACTAACATATGGTTTTAATTTTATTTCAATAATTCGCTTGCGCGTAGGGGTCTTTAGCAGTGGGAGGAAACCGGAGTGCCCGGAGGAAACCCACGAGGTTGAGAAGGCGCCCCTATCTCCATGCCACATATGCTCACACCTGGGCTCGAAACCACATCCGCAAGCCAGAGGTGACCGGCCAGCTAGAGGTCGAAGCGCGGTACTCTAGACCACTAGGCCATCCCAATCCCCCCCCCCCCATGAGGTTGGACAAGCACCCCTACTCCTTGCCTGTACAATCGCGGAATCAAAACCCTGCCACTGGATGCAAGACTCAATGGAAGACCTTATGATTTCATGCCCTCAACTAGCCCCCCCCCCATCCTTCACAGTATATACATGTATACAGTCAGAACCTAAAATGAAAAAATACGATGAAAATCATTACCTGGAGAAATATTATCAAAGTTGAAATCCCCAGAAAGTATATCAAAAGCTATCACATCATTTTCTCGTTTCGTTGTTTCTCGAAATTCTTTCGTCCATTTTACAATATCATCCAACTGTTTATCATTCACCTTGACCTTTCCTAGTAAAACAAATTGTATTATTATGATGAGTTAATATATAACCATTTGTCAATAGTATACATGTATATGGCAGATCAGTTTTTCGCCCCATCCGAAGAGATACAGAGAGAGACCAGGTCATTTCAGGACTAAGGTATGGTTCAATTTCATTTCAGTAATTTGCTTGAGCGCAGAGTCTGTAAACGTGGGAAGATACCGGAGGGTCAAAGAAAATCGACGATCACCAAACCCCTAATCATTCTGGCACCCAACTCCTAATCATTCGACCACCCATCCCCCAATCATTCAGACATCCGACCCCCAACAATTCAGCCATCCAACCTCAAATCATTTGGCCACCCACCTCCCAATTATTCGGACACCCAAGCCCCAATCATTTGATCACCCAAGCCCCAATCATTGGATCACCCAAACCTGAACCATTCGACCCACCCCGCTCCCCCTGAAACATTACAGCCACCCAACTCCAAATCATTCTGCTACCCCACTCCCAATCATTCCGGCAAAAACCTCATCCATTCGATCACCCAACCCCCAATAATTCTGACACCCAAACCCCAATAATTCCCACACCCAACCATCAATATTCCGACACCCAACCGCCAATAATTCCAACACCCAACCCTCAATAATTCTGATACCCAACCCTGCAAGTAGAACAACAAGACGAGTAGTGCTTCCTGGTCCAAAACTTCTGTACCTTGATAGGCTTGTAATTGTGTAGAATAAAGATATCCAACAACAGCTTTCTCCGTTCTAATATCCTCATACCACAGTAGCACCTTATAAAAAACACATGAACAATTATCATTTTTAAAAGGTGTTTTTATAAATGGACAGAATATATTTGTCACAAGCTCTGGTCACAAAGTATTCTCAGACTTAAGTTAAGAATCTACTCAAAATTGTTTACCTTATTTTAACTTCAATATAGCCTTTTATGAAAGTTTTGTTGTTTTAATGTGCCAAATACATCAATAAGAAACTAAATGCAAAGTTTCTCATAAATAGTGATTGAAAGTTGTGTAAATTGTTAACTTAAATGTTAGTCTGAGAATGCTTTGTGAACCCCAGGCCTGGTCAAATGAAATGTACATGTATGTTATTCAAAAGACCCCTTGACAGTTAGAATTACCAGGAAGGGTAGGTGGAAATACTGCTTCCTGGTGCATATATCCACTCACAGCACTCTGTATACCATACCTGTCTTTATTGGTTAGTGTAGATAATTTATTTAAAGGGACAATAACACTCTTGCTGGCTTGGCAGCTCTAGAAAATAAATAATAACCTTATTCTAAGTACTAGATGTTTATTTGTCCTACCCATTGTGTAAATTATCCATTACATCATATTTTACTTTTTCAGAGGGTTAGAAAATATTTTAAAATCCAAGTCACATTTGAAAAGGTTTACGTTAACCTTTTCAAATCATGTAGTTGAATTTTTCCAATTCTTTACATTAGGTGTTTTAAGATGAAATTTGTATCATCAATTAATTTGAAAATTGTAAAATAATACAATTTGTTGGCCAGAATAAAGATTGGGACATATTATTCAATTACAACAAGAGTGTTATTGGGGCTTTAAGTTCAGATCTTTTGCCCAGAGGTGGTGGGGGGGGGGGGTATGAAAGAGGAATGAGATAGAAAACCGAGATCTTGTGTACACATTGAGGTACACTGAACGATCCTTTGGCAGTTGGAACTTGATATAAGAATAGGCTGTAGCGCTGCTGTCCAGGCAAAATTTCCCTCATAGCACATTGTATGGCGTAGGCCCGTTTATTAGCCCAGTCAGAGCCGTTAAACCTCATTTCATTTCGTTTTCAACGACACTCACCTTTATCATTAACAATCCTTTACCTGCATAAACACACTGATTACAGCTCGTTCCAAAATATTTAAAATCAACGTCCAATATTTCATATTTACTGGCAAACATCAAACCACTGTTCAATAAAAAATAATTACTATCATGTCCATATTTCCCTACGTCACGTATAACATATGGATAAACCTTATGAAGTTCTTCTACCAATAAATCGCTATAATTTGACTGCCATACTTCCTGAATACACAGAAACTCCAAATTAGGAAAGTGCACGGTGATTCCAGTCGTCACCGCATTTGGATTGTTATTAATACAATGACGAAGTGAGGGCTGTATCTCTTCGTTGTCGTTGACGTCATTTCTCTGACCGTAAAACATCTGATCTAATATAATTCTTTGTCCTATTTCTTTTGCCCGTGAATGAGTGTCTGATAGATTATTTAACCTTGACAAAAATTCAGGCAATAAACAGAAGTTCAGAGTCGCAACACCATACTCGTTTATCTTTGTGCAACTTTGCATGTTAAAAGATGTACGTTTGACCGAAAGTCGATACGGATTCCTATATATGTACAATATACAACGAATTATAAATCCAACTATTGCAAAAGGTAGAAATAACAAACAAAGGGCCAAAAGTGGAGAAATCAAAAGAGATCTTTTAAAAAACAATTTCCACACCCTCCTCCTCTCAAAAGTCGTCGCAATACATATTGATACCAACGCGCTTAAACACGACCAAAATGGTTTGAACAAGATGACGCTGAATTGAAACAGCCATGCCAAAAGTGGTGATGGAAATTCTCTTTTGTACAGCATCTTGGTAAATTCGCTGGCTGTTTGTTGATTGATGTTTTACATTTGTTTCTGAAAAACAAGGAAAATACATATTAAATCTTCTTCTTTAAGAGGCATTTAGTAACTGGGCAGATAAATAAACTAAAAACATACTTATGGAAAAACAGCTACTAATTTATTTAGGCGACGTTTCGAAGAGTATTCTCTCAACGTTTTCAAGCTAATACAATATAACAAAAAAGTGAGGCAACATATTTTGTCTATATATGTTGCCTCACTTTTTTGTTATATTGTATTAGCTTGAAAACGTTGAGAGAATACTCTTCGAAACGTCGCCTAAATAAATCAGTAGCTGTTTTTCCATAAGTATGTTTTTAGTTTACATATTAAATCTGTTCAAATCTGCTGATTAATGGCCCAGTGAGAACAGAGCAATGGGTTTAATCATCCCTATTTATTATAAGGTACGAATTTTAATAATTTGTTGACACATAATTTTTGTGTCTTGTCTAAAACTGCCTTCTAAAAAATTATAAGAGTTATGTTCCTTTATTTTCGGTAAAAATGTCTGATAAGAAAAATTTTGAAATCCCATCAGTGGTTTAATGTTCAATTAACACAAACCATGGTAGACAAATCAATAAACCTCATGTGTGCAGAGAAGCAAGAGAGAACTTATGATGTCCTGTAGGAGATCCTACCAGGCGCGGATCCAGAGGGGGGGTCCAGGGGGTCCGGACACCCCCCATGCTCAGGCTTGAAAATTTTTTAGGCAATTTTATTGGCGATTTTTAGACCTGTAATTTTGGAATTTACCTTCCGGAAATACGTCAGAATGCACCAAATTGAATCTAATTTACCAAATTTTCGGTTGAGCGCAATTAGTTAAGCAATTATCAAACCTAGACCCCCCCCTGCAAAAAAATCCTGGATCCGCACCTGCCTACTTGTTGTCATGTAGCAACCCTGCTGCCCCACCCACCATAAACTATACACTACCACCATAAACTATACACTACCACCATAAACTATACACTAGTCTCACAGACTCACACACCAGAAACTATACACCACTAGTCTTATCCACCATAAACTAAACATCACAAGTCTCACACACCATCATACACCACTAGTCTTACCCACCATAAACTATACACCACAAGTCTCACACACCATCATACACCACTAGTCTTACCCACCATAAACTATACACCACAAGTCTCACCCACCATAAACTATACACCACTAGTCTCACCCACCATAAACTATACACCACTAGTCTCACCCACCATAAACTATACACCAATAGTCTCACCCACCATAAACTATACACCACTAGTCTCACCCGCCATAAACTATACACAACTCATGAACTCACCTCACCCATCATGGACTATACACCACTAGTCTCTCCCCACCAAAACTATACACAACCCACCTCACCCACCATAAACTATGCACCACTAGTCTCACACACCATAAACTATACACCACTAGTCTCACACACCATAAACTATACACCACTAGTCCCACACACCATAAACTATACACCACTAGTCTCACACACCATAACCTATACACCACTAGTCTCACCCACCATAAACTATACACTACAAGTCTCACACACCATAAACTATATATCTACTTGTCTCACTCACTCTCACTCTCACTCATCATAAACTATACACTACCAGTCTCACCAATCATAAACTATACACTTTCAGTCTCACCCACCATAAACTATACACTACCGGTCTCACCAATCAAAAACTATACACTGCCAGTCTCACCCACCATGAATTATACACTTCCAGTCTCACGCACCATGAACTATACATTACCAGTCTCACACACCATAAACTCTATACACTACCAGTCTCACCCACAATAAAATATACACAACCCACCTCACCCATCATTGACTATACACCACTAGTCTCACAACCTATAAACTATACACCACTGGACAATATTTACTGCGAAGGTCATCTGCTTGTGCTTACCAAGATTTTGTTTCGTCTTATATGTCCAAATTACGTAAATTTGTGAATTACCCTATATTTAGATTTCAGTGGCTCTTGCCACGCTGTAAATAATTCCTTGGCAGTTGGAATTCGATAGAAGAGTAGGTCGTAGAACAGGTGCAAAATTCCGTCATAGCACTGTATGCTGTATGCCCGTCTTCATTAGCCCAGGTTAGGAACAGAACTGTAGGACGTTAAACCCCATTTCATATTCTATGACACTTGTGACAACACTCAACAGCATGGCATGTGATGTACCGGTAGCCTACACTGTGTTGATAACCCTGACTATTTAAAATTAGCAATAAGCCAACAGTTCTTTGGTGTACAACATATATTACTGTCTTAAAAAGTAAAAGTGTCTAGATTTTAAATTAAAAATAAAAAAATCTATGCAAATTATCCATTGATTACCGTGATCCGTGGTTTGTTACACCAAAGAACCTATCAGTAACCAAGTATATACAGTATAAACAGAATAATACCTTTGGGTATAAACTCCCCCAACACCGATGCGATACCGTCTATTATCTGGACTGGATCCTTCTTCCTGAATTTATCATGAGCACTAGGATCACCCAATTTTAAAAATCATTAACGGCGTTAAAGTTCTAAAATATTCACCAAAAGCTTCCTACATCGCAAAATTAACTTTCAACTAGTATTAAACCCTAGTGCTGCGGACATAGTCCGATCAGAGACAGTTCCTAAAGGAACTACATACCTTGTGGTCAGCTGTGCACGATCGGACTTTATTTCATAGTAGCTACTTCTGAGTCTACACAGTTACTAAAAATAGGCGAGAGTGTTTATCAATAGAGAATGCATATATTGATGTAATATAGTTCGTGTTTTTGGGTTGTTTTTTTTTTTGTTTTATTTCGCAAGAATTCACATCCGTTTCAATATATTTACTTCTCAAACGTCCACCTGGACGTAGCTTTGTTACTGATAGTTCACGTCTCTCGCTTTGTCTTTGGATAAACTGATTTGTGGACCTACGGTTTTGCTGTTGGGTTGTCATTGCAATCATTGCCTTTTTGACAGTTGTAATTTCCTGGAAAGATCCGTTATGTCGAAACATTGCTTGTGTTGCGACAGGACAATTTACTCAATACTATAGATTGACACTTATAAGGAGCGATGGTATACATATTGAGCTCTTTTTATGTTATATTTTAATAAATATTGTTTGTGATATGAATCTATATAATTATGCAAGAGTGTTGACAATATTTTAATTTTTAAAATGGCTGCAAAAGGAGGGATTGTATATTTTTTGTATTGGTGTTTGATCTTCTTTGTTAAAAGTAAGTATGTGTAGGCAATATGGCATTCATGTTTGATGTGACTCCCATTTTTGTGTTATAGTTATAGGTTTTAATCTTATTTATATATACCTGACCCTAACCCTAGAGAAAGTACATGTAGCAAGTTCCATTTGGGCACAGTGTATGGATAGCTAACTCAACTGCTAGTTTTTCGGTGTAAAAGTGATGTAAATAGAAAAGGGGAGTCGGATTAAACATGATCGCCGGCTATACTCCAGGATATTGTATTATTGTGATTTTAGAACCATGTAGGCCTATAATGATGACAATCACTTGATTCATCCCTACAATAATGCCATCCCAAATATTATCGTTAGTGGTCGGGGCAGAAGAGACGTACAATGTAACCGAGGGTACGGACGATCGACTTAACAGTTAAAAATACTTCGTTTATTTTAGAATATTAGAACGCAAAATATCATATTGTGTACGAAAGTGTACGAATTATGACAACGAATGTACCATATACTGAATATTATTAAAGTAATTTTGTGAACGAGTGCTAATTTAAATAAGCTAAATCGCTAACCTGTATAATAAAGTAATATGAATGTATATAAACTGATTTACATTCAGTCATTTCAAATTTTACTCTTATTTCAGGGGGGGTTGGGATGGCCTAGTGGTCTAGAGTGCTGCGCTTCGACCTCTAGCTGGCCGGTCATCTCTGGCTTGCGGCTGTGGTTTCGAGCCCTGGTGTGAGCGTATGTGGCATGGAGATAGGGGCGCCTTCTCAACCTCGTGGGTTTCCTCCGGGCACTCCGGTTTCCTCCCACTGCTAAAGACCCCTACGCGCAAGCGAATTATTGAAATAAAATTGAAACCATATGTTAGTCCCGAAATGACCTGGTTGTGTTGAGTGGACGTTAAACCCCATTTCTCTCTCTTTCTCTCTCCCATTGCTAAAGACCCCAACACACAAGCAAATTATTGAAACAAAATTGAACCATGTGTTAGTACCAAAATGACCTAGTTTATGTTGAGTATGGATAATTGAGACTTTTTTTGATGCAGTACAAATGGTAACTATGACAATTGAGGCTACAAATATTTTAAAATCAGTATTTCTAGACTCAAAGTGTAGCAGTTTGACAGAAATTTTCAGCATATTTTGTTTTCATTATCTATTGTTTAACTATTATAGCGAGAACTATTATAATCTTAACATATGAAGGGGGGTTGGGATGGCCTAGTGGTCTAGAGTGCCTTGCTTCGACCTCTAGCTGGCCGGTCACCTCTGGCTTGCGGCTGTGGTTTCGAGCCCTGGTGTGAGCGTATGTGGCATGGAGATAGGGGCGCCTTCTCAACCTCGTGGGTTTCCTCCGGGCACTCCGGTTTCCTCCCACTGCTAAAGACCCCTACGCGCAAGCGAATTATTGAAATAAAATTAAAAACCATATGTTAGTCCCGAAATGACCTGGTTGTGTTGAGTGGACGTTAAACCCCATTTCTCTCTCTTTCTCTCTCCCATTGCTAAAGACCCCAACACACAAGCAAATTATTGAAATAAAAAATTGAACCATGTGTTAGTACCAAAATGACCTAGTTTATATTGAGTATGGATAATTGAGACTTTGTTTGTTGCAGTAAAAATGGTAACTATGACAATTGAGGCTACAAATATTTTAAAATCAGTATTTCTAGACTCAAAGTGTAGCAGTTTGACAGAAATTTTCAGCATATTTTGTTTTCATTATCTGTTTTTTACCTATTATAGCGAGAACTATTATAATCTTAACATATACTACTTTAATTGTTCTTTCTTTATCCCAGATATCAACGGCAAGGACTATTATTGTTCAAAAGAACTTGTAGAGATTAATGAGTCACGAACCGGTAGATACGATCGAATAATAAGTCGCTATGAAGATACCCGTTTCTATGGTAACAGATTGAAGTGTAAATGGCGTATCAGAACGAGGAAAGATCAACGCATTCTCCTGACAGTTATAGAATCTGTGTTACAATGGGCGCCAAAAAGTGCTGTTTGTGAAGGGGATAATTACGATTATATGACAATTAAGAATGGTGAGCATTCTGATTATACTTTCTCCCCAGGACCTAGCCAAACCATTACTTACAATTTCGCCATCAATCACGTGCCCTAACATTATTTACATCTCAGCAACCTTGAAAGTTGAGCTAACCTTTAACAAATAGATTTAGCCCATTACAAGCATGTTATTCGTGATGGAGCATTATGATTCCACTTTCTCCCCTGGACCTAGTCATCAATCACGTGCCCTAACATTATTTACATCTCAACAACCTTGAAGAAAATTAAGCTGGCCTTAGCAAATAGATTTAGCCCACATGGAGTTCATGTGACATTAAGATAACTCATACAGTGCTGTTTTATGGAGGAGGAGTGAGACCACAATTGACTGTCTAATATTGTGATATTGCTATAAAATCTACTAAATACACCATATTCATTTTATTCAGATGAGAAAGATTCTAGTAGTTTAGTTCAATGGTGTGGTCAGCGAAAACCCGGATGGATTGTGAGTACGGGACCAGAATTATATATAACCTTTGTAACCAATGACGTCAATCCGTATGATTATTCTGGAATCGTATTGAATATGCAAATATTTGGTAATTATTATTTTTGATTAAGATAAAATTAAACACCAACTACATTGACATGCGGCCACTGGTATACAGGGATAGTCGTTCAGATGGGATGAAAAACTGAGGTCCTGTGTACACATTGGGGTGCACGTTAAAGATCCCCTGGCTGTGGGAATTTGATATAAGAGTAGGCTGTAGCGCTGTTGCCTGGGCAAAATTTCTCTCATAGCACACCATATGGCATATGCCTGTCTTCATTAGCCCAGTCAGAGCAGAACAGTAGGATGTTAAACCCCATTTCATTTCTTTTAGCTACCAGACCCTCCCTCTAGCACCATTTACAAAGAGAAACCACGCTGGTACATGTAAATCTACAAAAATGTTTTTGCCATACTTGTTATGGAGGGACATATTTACTGAGCCAAAGTATGGCTGAATGGTTAGCACGTGCGAGCTGTATCATAAAGCCTGTCATTGAGTCAACTTGCATGGTTTCGAATCCATGGTTGTACGTGACAAGGAGTAGGGTCGTCTGTCTAACCTCATGGGTTTTCTCCGGGTCCTCCGGTTTCCTCCCATTGCAAAGGACTCCTACGTGCAAGCGAATTATTGAAATAAATTGAACAATATGTTAGTCCCGAAATGACCGAGTTTGTGTCAAGTGGACTTTAAACCCCATTTCTCTCTCTCTGTTATCTTAGATGTGGGGGGGGGGGGGTTGGATGGCCGAATGGTTAGCGTGCACTGTATTATACGGCCTGCCATTGAGTCAACTGGCGTGGTTTCAAATCCCCGGTTGTAGGTGGCAAGGAGTAGGGTCGCCTGTCCAACCTCATGGGTTTTCTCCAGTTGCTCCAGTTTCCTCCCACTGCTAAAGACTTCTATGCGCAAGCGAATTATTGAAATAAAATTAAACCATATGTTAGTCCCAAAATGACCTAGTTTGTGTCATGTGGACGTTAAACCCCATTTCTCTTTCTCTCCACACTTAGATGTTTAGCCTGATAAGTTTGAACAGCTTCATGTCGTTTAAATGGCCTCATTATGTGCAGAAATAATTTTATAATCTTTAGCAATCAGACATTCTGACCAACAACATCCCGATTCTAAGGTGCAGGTTGTTTTGCGCTACTCTATACATTTTTCATAGAATTGATTTAGAAAACCTTTAGAAAAAGGAATGGGACATTTTAATATTTTGTATATTTTATTTTTGCTTATCCTTCTATATTTTTTTCCAGAATCAATTCATTGTCCACCTGGATGGTTGTCGTTGCCTGCCACTTATCCAGTTTCGTCAGTCAAACCATCGAAGGAAGTTTGCTACGGTGTGGTGAAAGTTGTTGATGACTGGAAAGATGCTCAAGAAATTTGTAACAATGCTCAATCTAATCTGGCCAGTTTACCATCACAAGATCTTTTTGCCATAAAAGGTTAGCGAAGGGACTCGTGTGTGGGGGTGGGGGGATTGGAGCTTGGATGGCCTAGTGGTTTAGAGTGTCACATTTTGGACTCTAGTTGATCCGCAGTCAAGGATTCGATCCCTGATGTAGGCGTATGTGATATTGGGATAGGGTCTCCTGCTCAACCTCATGGGTGTGGCATGGAGATAGGGGCGCCTTCTCAACCTCATGGGTTTCCTCTGGGCACTCCGGTTTTCTCCCATTGCTAAAGACCCCTACGCGCAAGCGAATTATTGACATAAAATTGAAACCATATGTTAGTCCCAAAATGACCTAGTTTGTGTCGAGTGGATGTTAAACCCCATTTCTCTCTCTCTCTCTCAACCTCATGGGATTAATGCAGGTACTATGGTTACCTCCCATAGGAAATACCCCTTTAATCATTAAATGACCAGACCATTCTAATCTACTTAAAATCAAAGCAATCTGATGGCATTGAGAGTTGATTATGGTCTTGTCTTGTTAATAGATGTATAATTAATAGTTTATATAACATTTAAAGCTCAAAGAAAGACCGGCAATAGGCAGAATTGGCTCTTATATAATACATGTTTAAGTTTATATTTTTTTTGTTTGCAGATTTTGCCGTGAATTCCAACTCTGTTGGTGAAGTATGGATTGGATTAAATGATATCATAAATCAACAACAGTTTGTCTGGCTGGATAATTCACCCAACACACTCACGTAATTATTATTCCTTATTTACTCTCATTGTTAAGTTTCAAGAAGAGTGTGTTTACGCTCATTGTTTGGGCAACTGAGTAGGTTGTAAGGAGAGTGTGTTTACATTGTGAGGGTCGTTGAGTAGTTTATAAGGAGAGTGTGTTTACATTCGACCACCCAACCCCCATCAGTTAGTATAGAGTATGAATTATATATGTATATATATACTCTTTATATTTTCAGCAGGAAATAGGACCTGACAAGCACAGCTGTCTAGTTGTTCGAATGGGACAAAAAAAAGGGGTCCCATGTACACATTGGCGTGCGCATAAAAGATCCCTTGACAGTTGGGATTTGATAAAAGAGGAGGCCGTAGCACTGCTGCCCAGGCAAAATTTCCCTCATAGCACACTGTTTGCTGTATGCCGTTTTCATTAGCCCAGTTGAGGAGCAGAACAGTAGGACGTTAACCCCCATTTCATTTCATTTTTTGATATTTTCAGATTATACGATTCCGAGAAATATAAGAAAGACAGCGATTGTGCATATTTAGCTTTTCATGATGAGGTAATGTTAAAGATATCAAACTGCAATATGGAACAAAACAGACGATATATTTTGTGTAAAATGAATAAAGGTAGGTAACTCTCAATTTCCCTTTCAACAATTCTAGATGGACACAGCTCACCAAATATTTCTACGCCGTCACAGACGAAACAAGACCGAAAGTTATTTTTAGTCTTTCTCTCCCTTTCCCTTTTTCCCGCTTGGGCATGGCGATTTTTGTTGACTTTTGGGTGTAGAGTAGAAGAAAAGGGTTTTAAAATACATTTTCTGCGAGGTTTTGGTGGATATTCATGATTTTGAGGCGAAAGGATACAAGAGTTGTGAGGTTGGTTACGTTAAGATATGGGGCAGAAAATTGCTTGTTTGCTTGTCTCTACTTCCAGCTTGTGTATCTCAAGTTTTTCATGGTGAACTTCATACATACTTTTTAGCAAGAGTTTGCTAAACAAAAAATTGGGGAAAAGTTAGAAGCAGTCTAAGAGATGGAAATTAACATTGAAGTCAATGGGGAAATCATTAGTGATCTGTGGCCACATGTATCTGCTTTCTTTGTCAACTTTTGTTTCCAAGCCATATTTACTTACCCCTAAGCACAAGCGAATTATTGAAATAAAATTAAACCATATGTTAGTCCCGAAATGACCTAGTTTGTATCGAGTTGACGTTAAACCCCATTTCTCTCTCTCTCTCTCTGACAGGCTGAAGCCTATGGCCTTATAGTCTTTATCATCCATAAAAATATTTTACAAATATTAGTCGGGATGCAATTTCAACATTTAAGAATTATGGGTCATTGGCTAGATTATCCGGTCTTTTACATTATCATAAACAAAGTCTAAGGGAGGTAACTAATCCTCGAACAAGATGTTGACACCCATGAAATTAATTCAAGAATACCATTTCAAAAAATCCATTTGATGGCATTGCCAGTTCAATATCCAATGCTCTTTATTTTTTTTTTGTTGTAAATTTTTTCTCTTAATGGGCCATGCTAATATTTTGAATTTATCCTAATTCGTCGTCACGATTCATTTATATTATTATTAATGCATGGAATGTGGGATTTATTGCGGGAAAAGGCACAACTCTTACATGACTTGTCCAAAGATACTGGAATTTTTCGGCAAGATATTAAGAACAGTCTCAGACCCTCCCTGCGTTATTGAAGACTAGAGGGTTCTGGGTGACCAAGACTAATGGCCCCAAGGACAGCTGTCTAGTCGTTAGGATGGGTCGAAAAACTGAGGTCCGGTATACACATTGGCATGCACATAAAAGATCCCTTGACAGTTGGAATTCGATACAAGAGTAGACCGTAGTGTTGTGGGGGGTTAGGATGGCCTAGTGGTCTAGAGTGCCGCCCTTCGACCTCTAGCTGGCCGGTCACCTCTGGCTTGTGGTTGTGGTTTCGAGCCCTGGTGTGAGCGTATGTGGCATGGAGATAGGGGCGCCTTCTCAACCTCGTGGGTTTCCTCCGGGCCTCCCACTGCTAAAGACCCCTACGCGCAAGCAAAATATTGAAATAAAAATTGAACCATATGTTAGTCCCAAAATGACATAGTTTGTGTTGAGTGGACGTTAAACCCCATTTCTCTCTCTCTCCGTAGTGTTGTTGCCCGGGCAAAATTTGCCTCATAGCACACTGTATGGCATATGCCCGTCCTCATTAGCCCAGTTCGGAGCAGAACAGTAGGGCTCCTGGTAAATGTCATAAGGCTCATCTTTCCCCTATTGTGTTTACAATATACTTTCATCTCCCTCTCGGTAATAATGTACCATGTTTTTTAAATATTTTTTCAGGTGAAAAAACAGATTTATATTCAATACCCCAGGCTCCAATTCCAAAAGGTTCAGGTGGGTTTATTATTTAAATACCGAGGGTTGGATGGACGCATGGTCATAAGATCTGTCATTGAGTCAACTGGCGTGGTTTCGAATAACTGGTTGTACGTAGGGTCCACTGTCCAACCTTCTGGGTTTTCTAAGATTTCTCTGGTTTCCTCCCAGTGCCAAAGACCCCTATGCGCAAGCGAATTATTGAAATGAAATTGAAACCATATATTAGTCCCGGTATGACCTTGTCTCTCTCTCCCTCTTTCTCTTCCCCGCTCTCTCTATTTAAATAGGGGTAAATAAATCAAGATAAACAATTTGTTGATAATTCAAGACATGGCAGAAAAACAATAGGAGGATTGTGTGGCCTTGTTGTCCTGATACACGCCCTGTAGATAACTAGACTTAACGGGCAATCAATAAAAGTGTTGTGTAGCCGAGTTATCTGACAAGGTGAAAAAGAAACAATAAAGTAGGCTGTAGGTTTTCTAATTGTACTTATGTTATATGAAAAACAGACGATATGTTAGTCCTGAAATGTTGTGCTATTTGTTGCCGTACGCGTGGCTATTTAGCTGCACCCTGTGTCAAACAAAATAATGATTTGTTCACAACTCCGACAATATTTTAAAAGTATTTACAGAGTCGTTTTGAACTGATATCGGCAACTCTAGTATCGGCAAAATGGCTATTTATCGGGTGACTCCGATATCTCCCGATTGGGCACTTATCGGCCAATTACCGATATTGAAACCGATTATCGAAACATCACTATCCAATGCTCTTAATTAAACCCACCGCCTTCCCCGCTCGTATCACCAGTTGTTGTCTTTAAAATCTTTGATCCTAATGGTAGGAATTTGAGGAAGTTTAATGAGAAATACTGCTGCTGTGGCAAAATGTCCATAAACAAATTAATGAAATATAATTGAACCATATGCTAGTCCCAAAATGACCTAGTTTGTGTTTTTTCTGTTTCAGGAGAAGCTACCAATCCAAAATTAATTCTGGGAATAACGTTAGGAATTCTTTCTTTCCTCCTGGTTTTGGGTGTCGTATTTATATGTTTTAGACGATTAAAAAAGCGTTCAAGAAATCAGCGTTCAAGTCGAAATTCGAACAATCAGACGAGAGATCCTCCAGCTTATAGAAGCAGCAGTGGCCCCAGTAACATTGAGCCTACTAATGTACCTATAACACCTTCAGCTCCACCCATGCCAGATGAACCACCCTCATATGAAGAAGCCATTCGCAATAAACCAGCACATTATTAAAGTGGGTGTTTTATGACCAACCATATTCTTTTTAAGCGTCCATATTGAAATGTGATCATATTATAATGTCATCACCCGTGTCAGTCTGTCATTGGTCATAATGTTTGCTAGTTTTAATTTCATATTTGGCTTTCTGTGTCCACAGAACATTCCCAAGGATTCTGTTTTATCCCAGCATTGGCTATGGTCTTAATATTGTCATTCCAGAAAACAAAATCAATATATAAAATCAAAGGAATTCAACAATTTCAGATTTGACTCGGATCAGAGAAGGAGTGCTGTTTTAAAAATATGCCTTGTTTTACTTTTTATATGTTTTTTTTTACTCATGGTGTATGTTTTGATGTGAATGTTTTAAACTGGTGATATTAAATGTATTAAAGTGTATATGTACATGGTTGTGGTTGATCTAACTTGTGATAGTATTTATTTTTGTACATAGATCTTTTTTAAAATAACTAAAAAGTCACTGATCCTAATTTTTCGGACACTATATCTAATTTGTTCTGGGGGGTTGGGATGGCCTAATGGTCTAGAGTGCCGCGCTTCGACCTCTAGCTGGCCGGTCACCTCTGGCTTGCGGCTGTGGTTTCGAGCCCTGGTGTGAGCGTATGTGGCATGGAGATAGGGGCGCCTTCTCAACCTCGTGGGTTTCCTCTGGGCACTCCGGTTTCCTCCCACTGCTAAAGACCCCTACGCGTTAGCGAATTGTAGCAATAAAATTAAACCATATGTTAGTCCCGAAGTGACCTAGTTGTGTCGAGTGAACGTTAAACCCCATTTCTCTCTCTCTCTCTCTAATTTGTTCTGATTATATCTAATTCCTAAGACTATATCTAATTCCTTAGATTATAACTAATTCCTTAGACTATATCTAATTCCTTGGACTATATCTGTAATTTTTGGCAGTTTTATCCACGGTAAAATGTACTCAAGAAATATCATTGGGTGAAGGGGTGTGGTTTTGATTTCCTGCTGGCAGGTAACATGGAGTAGAGAGAGAGAGAGAGAGATATGGGGTTTAACGTCCACTCAACACAACCAGGTCATTTCGGGACTAACATACGGTTTTAATTTTATTTCAATACTTCGCTTGCGCGTAGGGGTCTTTAGCCGTGGGAGGAAAAAGGAGTGCCCGGAGGAAACGAGGTTGAGAAGGCGCCCCTATCTCCATGCCACATACGCTCACAGTAGGGATAGAACCCACAGCCGCAAGCCAGAGGTGACCGGCCAGCTAGAGCTCGAAGCGCGGCACTCTAGACCACTAGGCCATCCCTACCCCCCAACAAGGAGTAGTGTCGCCTGTCCATCCGGAGCCTTCCCACTGATAAAGACCCCTCCATGCAAGCAAATTTTTGAAATAAAATTGAACCATATGTTAGTCCAAAAATGACGTTATTTTGTGTCAAGTGGATGTTAAACCCTATTTCGCTCTCTATCTATTTGTAAATATTGAAGGAAATTGAACCGTTTTTGGGGCATCTTTCTTTTCAAAGCACCCACTTTTTATACGCCCACATTTTCATGTGGACGTATTTTGTCGTCGCCCCTGTTCGTCCGTCCGCACGTCCGTCTGTCCGTCTGTCCGTCCATCCGTCCACAATTGTTTGTGAACAGTCTACAGGTCACAATTTTTATCCGATTTCAATGAAACTTAAAATATAGGTTTATCACCCTAAGATCTCGGTTCCTTTCGATATTGGCATGTATCGGACCGCAACTTCATGGGTTATGGCCCCTGATTGTACGAAAAATCACGTTTTTTAGCTTGTGAACAGTGTAGAGGTCACAATTTTGAACCGATTTGGATGAAACTTTAAATGCATGTTTATAACCCAAAGATCTTGGTTCCTTTCGATATTTGCGCGCATCGGATCGTAACTTCCTGAATTATGGCCCCTGATTGTCCGAAAAATCGCCCTTTTTAGCTTGTGGTCCCTCTGGAGGTCAAAATTGTTATCCGATTTAAAAAAACGTTTGATTATATCACCGTTCCATGGTTATGAAGGTTGAGTTCGAATTTCGTGAAAATCGGACCAAAATTGACAGACAAAATGGCCGCAGTTTGTACGCGAATGGTGTGAAAATATGTTATATCAAGGTTGTGGACCTTATAGAGGTCACAATTTTGAACCGATTTTGATGAAACTTGACATGTATGTTTATAACCCAAAGATCTTGGTTCCTTTCGATATTTGCGCGCATCGGATCGTAACTTCCTGAATTATGGCCCCTGATTGTCCGAAAAATCGCCCTTTTTAGCTTGTGGTCCCTTTGGAGGTTAAAATTGTTATCCGATTCAAAAAACCGTTCGATTATATCACCATTCCATGGTTATGAAGGTTGAGTTCGAATTTCGGGAAAATCGGACCAAAATTGACGGACAAAATGGCCGCCGTTTGTACGCGAATAGTGTGAAAATATGTTATATCAAGGTTGTGGACCTTATAGAGGTCACAATTTTGAACCGATTTTGATGAAACTTGACATGTATGTTTATAACCCAAAGATCTTGGTTCCTTTCGATATTTGCGCGCATCAGATGGTAACTTCCTGAATTATGGCCCCTGATTGTCCGAAAAATCGCCCTTTTTAGCTTGTGGTCCCTCTGGAGGTCAAAATTGTTATCCGATTTAAAAAAACGTTTGATTATATCATGGTTTCATGGTAATGAAGAGAGAATTTGAATTTTGTGAAAATCGGACCAGAGTTGACGGATAAAATGGCCGCCGTCTGTACGCGAATTGTGTAAAAATATGTTATATCAAGGTTGTGGACCCTATAGAGGTCACAATTTTGAACTGATTTTGATGAAACTTGAAATACATGTTTATAACCTAATGATCTTGATTCCATTGCATATTTGCCCATATCGGATCGTAACTTCCTGAATCATGGCCCCTGATTGTACGAAAAATCACCCTTTTTAGCGTGTGGTCCCTCTGGAGGTCACAATTATTATCTGATTTAGAAAAAACGTTTGATATCACAGTTACACCGTAGTTATGGGTGAGTTTGAATTATGATTTTCTGATGATTACTTAAAATGCAACAACTCTTGTTGACTGCCCGGACGATTTGGCTGCTGTGTGGGCGTATGTTTCGTTGCCTGGCAACCTATTTTTATAATATTCAGAATCTCTTGGCTGCCGATCAGTGGCTTTATCTCCTTTATATGTATATAAAGTTAATCTATGTTTTATTCATATTTCTATTTATACATATGTTTTTGTTTTGTTTTAAATTGTGCTCAAGTCTAGAAATAAGACACCTGCCCAAGAAATTGGCAGGATGGTGGTCATGCTTTCCATCTCGGGTATGAGCGATTGAAGGTATGTGGCTTATAGATTGTGGAGTCTTTTCAACCTTGTGGGTTTACACAGGTTTCCTTCCACAGGCCAAATTCCTGCACATGCACTAAGCATGATAAAAATAATAATACAGCTTGTTTGCGATGTCATGTACGACTAAGCCTGTGTAAATACCCACAATATTATGATATTATGTCCGACACCTGCGTTATTAAATGTTTTATATTTTTTTATGTAGACTGTTTTCGATGAATTTTTTAGAATTGTTCATCCACCTAATAATTTTCATACTTTTATATAAAGTAATTTGAATAAAATGACCAATATATGCATTATCTATTTTTGAACTATTTAACAAAAACAGCCAGGCAAAATTTCCCTCATAGCACACTGTCCGTCTTCATTAGCCCAGTCGGAGCAGATGACTAGAACGTTAAAACCCAATTTCTTTTCTGTTGTTGGGACACATATTCCCGAAGCAATGGTCCGAGAAATCCCTGTCTGCCAATTACTGGATTGGCGTCTGATTTCTGATACTTGAGCTATTGAGGGAGTGTGTGTATTCTCCCCGTTCGATCAAATCTATCCCATGTACAGGAACATGACAGCCCTTCGTTTACTATGGGGTCTTCCCTAAAACTTTGGACACTGATTTAAGGTATTAAAACCGATGAAACCGTCATGACGTAACATTATGTAAACTTGGTCCAATTTGGAACTTTGTTTCAAATTTAACATTTTGTATCGCAGTAAGCCGTTGGTTGTTAATGGGACTGTTGGCCAATAATAATTTAGAACAAGAATTTTCTCTATTTACAGCAGTGAGTAGTGGGATTAGCTCTAATCAAACGGAACACTGCGAGGAGTATGAAGGGGACAGTGTATACAGGAATTATACCTTTTTTTTTCTTTTACAACATTCCATTTTATTATTTAATGTGCGCAATAGAAAACGCATCACTTAGTTTTTCGTATAACAAAATGATCCTGTAAACATATCTTATTTATTTTGCTTCTTATTGTGAACAATATTCAAATGGGAACACATCAATAACCACACATTTGTACACTTATGGATGTTTAATCTGTAATCAATGGTACAAAGTGTACAAATGAATTGTTATTGATGTGTTCCCATTTGAATATTGTTCAACATAAGAAGCAAAATAATAAGATATGTTTACGGGATCATTTTGTTATACGAAAAACTAAGTGATGCGTTTTCTATGGCGCTAAGTATATTATAAACTTAAATTTTACTTACATCTAACTCAGTGAATAGAAGATTTTTCTTTTATCATGAGGTGTGGTTTTCTATAAGGGTAATTATTCATTATTAGTTTTCTATAAGGGTAATTATTCATTATTAGTTTTCTATAAGGGTAATTATTCATTATTAGTTGAAGTTATTATGATCACAACATTACCATAAATTATTCTAATATATTATGAAATTTACATATCACTAATCGAATTAAAACACAAATCCTACTTCGTTTCATTTTTTATAGTTCAAAACTTTGTTTTAGTTGTCTTTACTACACTAGGATCTGGAAGAATTGTTATATACATTACCGACGTTTTGGTTGAAGTGAGAGATAAGCCAATGAAACTGTCTGTTACAGCGACTTTTGGCATGCCATGCATGGAACTGTGGGTAAACCAGTAGAAACGTCGGCGCTGATTGATTAAACAATGTATGACGCCATAGAATCAAAATCTGCTCGCACAACCCTGTAGACAACTGTCGAGTGCAATTTGTCAGATCTTCAAGTTATAGGCCTTCTAAAGTATAGAAAAACGAAATATAGAACTGTATTATAATCAGAGGTTCATATCACCGAACTGTAACCAGGGTATCATATTTATTTTATCTTGGTAATTTTTGGTGATTTTAAACAATTTTTTCAAGAATTTTTCAAGTTAGATTTGATATTGAACGAATGTGAAAGAGATAGTGCTAGACAGACAAGGTGAAATGATACCAGTGTTACAATGTAACTTGGCAACAAGATGCAGCAATTTTAGAAACTGTTCAAAATTTTTTGTAACATTTGGTGTGAAATATTGAAGATATTAAAGATGCATTATGAAAGATTTAGATAAATAACTGGCCGTTCTTGTTATAATAGTTCCTACATAGATAATTCATAATTAATATATTGAGCAACTTTTTCACTGTTCAAAGCTTTGACAGAATTTGTTTATTATAAGCCTCACTTCTCCATTTTTAAATCAAATCATTAAAAGGCTTGCAGAGTAGGCCGCTGCCCGGGCAAAATTTCCCTCATGGCACATTGTATGGCTTATGCCCATCTTCCATTAGCCCAGGTTAGGAGCAGAATAGTAGGACGTTAAACCACTTTTCATTTCATTGCCTTTTTCGTTGGTTTAAATCTCTGCGATCGGGAGAGAGAGAGAGAAATGGGGTTTAACGTCCACTCAACACAACCAGGTCATTTCGGGACTAACATACGGTTTCAATTTTATTTCAATAATTTGCTTGCGCGTAGGGGTCTTTAGCCGTGGGAGGAAATCGGTGTGCCCGGAGGAAACCCACGAGGTTGAGAAGGCGCCCCTATCTCCATGCCACATACGCTCACACCAGGGCTCGAAACCACAGCCGCAAGCCAGAGGTGACCGGCCAGCTAGAGGTCGAAGCGCGGCACTCTAGACCACTAGGCCATCCCACCCCACTCCCCTCTGCCATCGGACGATCAAGAGAGTTGATTATGGTCTGGATAAGTTAATAAATGTCCAGTTAAACTTTATATAACATTTAAGGTGAAAGTAAAGATCTGCAATCAACAGATTTAGCTCTTACATAATGCATCTTGAAGTTTTATTGAATAAGGCCTGTGATTCTCTAGCCAATGTTTACTTTTTTACTTTTTAATTATGATACTCCTGCCTAATGGCTAAGAAAAATGTTTCATTGAATTTAATAACAGCTTATATTTTTAAATGGTTGTTTCATTTTGTAGATAACCCCAAGACAATTAGAATAGTTGATGAAATAGGAAGGGGGAATGGGTTTACATTTAACCTCTGCTCAACTAGGTCATTTGAGAAAGGGTGAGGGGGGTGGTAGGAGAGAGTATTGGTGGGCCGTTCCTGATTTGGCCCTTTGAGGTTTAAGGTCCACTCAACGTTCAGTTTTATTTCAATAATTCACTTGTGCATAGTGTTCTTTAGCAGTGGGAGGCAACCGGAGAAAACCCATGAGGTTGGACAGGCGATCCTACTCTTTGTCATCTACAACCGGGGAATCGAAACCACACCAGTTGATTCATCGACAGACCTTATAATACAACGCGTATGTGCTAACCATTCAGCCATCTTCTCATGGCAAGACAACATCAATGTTGATTTAAATTGACCAATAAGTTGTGTTTGCAATGTCGAAGACTGTGGATAATATTCTGTTCCAATTGGGCTAATGAAGACAGACATACACGACGGCCTACTGTTCTGCTCCTAAACTAGGCTAATAAAGACGGCCTTGCGCCATGCAATGTGCTATGAGGGAAAGTTTACCCGGGCGGCAGCGCTATGGTCTATTCAAAGTCAAACTGCCAAGGGATCTTTTACTTGCACGCCAATGTGTACATGAAACCGTGGTTTTTCGTTCCATCTTAATGACTGGACAGCTGGTCTAGTCAGGTCCTCCGTCCCATACCACTGACAAGGGCGGACTACTCTAGAAACAGTTACTTCAAACAGTTTTCATTATATTTTATTAATATTAATTATATACATACATTACAGATTGTCCAGTTTAACCGAATATACAAACATACATTATTTTATATCTAGATATTCATAAACATACATTGAGCTTTAAACCAAATAATTCTTACGCCAAACATATTATATTAGGGCACATTATTAACATTAGGATAGGGAGGGCTACAAGACCAGACAACACGGTAGATGCAGAGGTCTGACAGATTTATATATGAAAAATGGTTACATACAACGATTTACGTCTGCAAAATCTGAAGGGATTCGAATGACCCCTCTTTACAGAACATAGTCTGCATTAAAGAGGGATCTCAAATTTGTCTTTTCAATCATCAAACGTCTAACACGCCTACTTTTCACCATGCATTCCGTCTTTCTCTGTACGTACAACCGCCTATATCATTTTACCCAAGGAAATAATATGGAACAGAAGTCCCTAATTTTTGCATTTACCCGGGCCAAGGGTTGCTTTAATTTAACGAGATAATGTCAATGGCTAGACCACAGGCCTATTAAATGAATTCATCAGTGCATTTCTGAATCCTAAATTTCACAAGTTATATATTTCAATTAGGGCTTTAGATAATCAGCAAGGCTATAATTAATGATCATACATATATATATTAATAAATCGCCATGGTTACACTGTCCTAATATCAAGAAATCCCAGGCTTTATAGACTTGACTAGATATTATAAACTAGATAGTTAAAGCATAGCACTGATAGGTCTATATCTATATATGGAGATTATCAATTACTTGGCTGTTCCATTATCCTCCCACTATAAACATTAGGAAAGATAAGATTCATTGCAATTAGCCATTACATCATCCTCCCTCTTATTATACATAAATTTACATATACTTTCTATTACCATAAATTAAATATAAAAACTATTTGATATATATATTATTATATAACATAATTCATTTGGGATGTTACAAATGATTTACCAAAACATCGAGAAAACATGTCCTGTGAAATACTTCAACAAAGTAGGATATTTAGAAAACAAAAAACAAAACAACATTGTGTGGATTTCTGTCTATCTATGTAGGTGCTGTAGAGATTAGGGCCGCATTTAATATCAGGCATTCTCCAGGCGAAGTCCAGATGGTCTCAGTTTGACCGTAATAATATAGACAGCAACAGACGCCATCCTACTATCATTTTAAAGTCTCTGAATATTACTTTAGGGATTTTGAATCTCTAACAAACTGCAATATTGTGAAAGAAAAATCTTGAAATGAAAAATTGGTCCAAAAAAAAGTTTAATTCCTTTTTGTAATTGCAGCTATTTTAAAGTTTGAAGAAGTTGCTGGAAAGATATTTTTCCATCTGTTGAAATACATCTTTAATAAAGGTTCTCTTTAAGTCCACCAAATGCGGCCCTCTAAACAAAAAATTAATACAAAACTCTATACAGGGATTATCATATGTTACGTTAATGTTCTTATATATACAATCATGGTTCACAGCCTTCGATGAGATAAAAAAAAAACGCTTCTTAATGTTTTCGATAAAATACTAGGATTTAACCACGACACAAAGAATCTATACATTAAAACCAAAATCCTACATTTATTTCCGTAGGCCTACTCTGTAAAAAGTATGGTGTGCAGCTTCAGGATCTGTCTATCGGGCCTCGAGTTCACCAAGCAAAATCAGACTTAAGTTAACAATTTATTCAACGTTCAATCACTGATTATAAGAAATAGCTTTGATCTAGAAACACAAAGCTTAGCACATAGTTTCTGATTGATGTATTTGATACATTAAATCAACAAAAGTTTTGTAAAGTGTTATATTTTAGTTAAAATACGGTGAATAATTTTGAGTAAATACTTTACTTAAGTCTGAGAATGCTTTGTGAACTTGGGGCCTGTCTTCGAGGTGGTGCATAATACATGTAATACATGATGACAGACAAATTCTTGAATTTCGTGGTAATTTTTTTTGTCAGACGAAACATGACATAAGTTTATTACAACAAGATTTTAAGTTTAACAAAATCTGTTATTTTGAAAATTCACATCAAAGAAAAAATGAACGAAATTAGGAATGGAGTGTAAGAGTCAGGAACTCAACAAAATATAGAATAGAAAATATCATGACAATTGCAAGTCTGGAAGTGAGGTACCTATCACATGCAGATGTTGTCAGAGAGAAATTCATGCAAAGTGCCACTTGTACCGTCGCTGACAATGTCCAACACAAATTCTGGCGTTATCAGACACAATCCATTGGTGTCTGTGATTTTGTGCAAGACAGATTTGTCTTTTTTCTGTGTTTTTGTTCTTGATATTATCAATACATGTTCGACACAAAGATAAAAATGCCCATATATCATTTCAGTAGTTTCCTGACATTTCCAGACTTGGAATTAAATTGTTTTGTTTTTTTTATAAACTAAGTTAATAATAACAATTATTTATCTTATATACAGATAAAACATATTTTGATCAACGACAGCGTAATTTATACAATCTAGGACTCTTATTTGCCAGTCGTACATTTTATTGTAAAGTGGGATAGAAATAAGGTAACTGAACAGTTTTGGGACTAACATATGAGTTGCCCGCAGCGGTTTTATTCAATGAACGGAAACTTGCAGAGGAATTTTGTCTGTGACAGTTACATGAAGATAAATTGATTCAGTGGACTACAAATTGACAGACGAGCAAATTTTGAACCAGACATTTACCATCTGCGTAAATACAGGCAAAAATGGCACAAAAACAGGGTCGATTTACCCAATACCACTGAATACTAACTAAATACTACCTCATTATTGTGGGATACTACCTTGGGTAGGTAATAAACTTCCTGTTACCCCATCTAGCTGGTCCTAGCTCCTCAAACCAAATAGTAGCTCAATATTGCGAAAAACTAACTCAATAGTATTGGGTGGCACCGGGTAGTATGTGGTGGTATTTAGTGGTATTTGGTGGTATTTAATTAGTATTTGGTAAATCGTACTACCACAAAAAACTAATTTAATACTATTGGGTAGTGTGCAGTAGTATTCAGTGGTATTCGATAGTATTTGGTCGTATTTAATTGGTATTGGGTAAATTGTCCTATCGCAAAAAGAGCCCTGGATTCAATCACAGTTCTACATATATCTAAAATATAGGAATATAACTATCTATTTTGGCTCGATGTCTCTGCGCTACACACTCTCCAATCCAAATAATATTACGACATTCCTGTTCCTTCAACTTTACGTAAGAATAAAATACCCCAAATTGAAACTGATGCATGAAGGAATGTTTCATTAATTTCACCTGAAATGAAAATTATAAATTTAAGTCAGTGGATATTTAAGAACTATATACAAGATTAGAAAAAGGCTCAAAGTCATGCCAATAGAATACTACGGTCATTTTGAGACCTAAGACATGGTAATGCTTTTTCCCATGGTTTTGAAGCAATGTGAGAAAATATTTTGCCTGCACTTTTGTCTTTCAGGTATTCTTTTCCAGTTCCAACTGCCAAGGGCTCTCTTACAAGCTCTACTTCACACTGATCAGCAGTGAATATTCGCTAGGCTGCTACAATCACTGATAAGGATGACATCGACACGACTTAATTAATAATAATAATAATATGTACATTTATATCGCGCACAGTTCCATGCTAGTATGCATGCTCAAGGCCCTACAAAGACTAGGTGCCATAATAGGCGGTAAATAGATGAGTTTTTAAATTTGTTTTGAATGTTTCTAGGCTTGATGACAGTTTAATTTCCAGTGGTAATGAATTCCACAGAACAGGCACAATATGAAAAAACGATCTGTATCCAAAAGATTTGAGTTTATATTTTGGGATTATAAGAAGGTGTTCTTGTTGAGAACGGAGCGAACGTCCTGGAAAATGTGGTAATAACAGGTCTGCTAGATAGGAGGTCCAGATCCATGTAAACACTTATACGCAAGGCACAAGAGCTTAAAGTTCTTTGAGTGCTGAAGTAATGTGCGAGTTCACCCATATTAACTTTTAAATTAAATTCTAAAACATTTTTTGTATGTACTAGAAAAATAAGTAAAGACATTTGAAGTATTTGTAGTTAAAAAGTATTTCCTATTTAGTGTACATTGTAAATGGGTATTAAAATGAGAAGAAGGCATCATTTTACCCGGAGCAGTTACGTCTTATGTAAACAATGCACAAGCCTTTGAGCCAATGATTGTCGCCATGTGATGTCAGTCCACATGTTCAAGACAGTCATCTGTGACAGAGATAATTCGTAAGTAATTCTCTGTGAAACAGATTGGCTCTACCTGTTTGTTTCTGGACACATTATCCATGTTAGCCCTGAAGACAACAACCCAGTCAAGTGACATCTGGGCTCTATCTGTCCAGAATTCCAGGGAATATCTCAAAATATTTTAAAAAATATCTTCATGAAACTTTGTATACACATAAACCTATTACATAGGTGTTGTACTTTTTGCTATTATCAAATATCTCAGGCATGTACCGCCTAAAATATCTCAGATGTGCACCGCCTAAAATATATCGGACATGTACCACCTAAAATATCTCAGACATGTACCACCTAAAATATATCAGACGTGCACCGCCTAAAATATATCAGATGCGTACCGCCTAAAATATATCAGACATGTACCGCCTAAAATATCTCGGACATGTACCGCCTAAAATATATCAGACACGTACCGCCTAAAATATATCAGACGTGTACCGCCTAAAATATATCAGACACATACCGTCAAAAATATATCAGACACGTACCGCCTAAAATATAACAGATGCGTACCGCCTAAAATATATCAGACACATACCGCCTAAAATATATCAGATGCGTACCGCCTAAAATATCTCGGACATGTACCGCCTAAAATATCTCAGACATGTACCACATAAAATATCTCTGACATGTTCCGCTTAAAATATCTCGGACATGTACCGCCTAAAATATCTCGGACATGTACCGCTGAATTTATTATCAAAACAAGAATAATTTAATCATTACCTCATGTTCAAAGAATTTATCCTCCAGCGTTTTATCTCCAGGATTGGTTCCAGCCCCTTCAAACAATTCTTTATACGACTAAAATAATAACAGAGGATAACAAATATTAATCATTGATTTTTTAGTGCATGGAAATGGGTCTAGTAATTAGGAGAGGATGAAAAACGGAGTTTCTGTGTACACGTTGACGTTCATGTTAAAGACCATTCGGGCAGGGGCTAAATGAGAGGGACTCAATGACGAGCTTTGCGTCAAGGTTTTGAGTTTTTGCGTCCCCTTCAGTTTTTGTGCCCCCTCGAAAATGACAAGATTGCCAAATGGTTAGCACGTGCATGTTGCATCATAAGGTCTGTCATTGACTCAACTGGTGTGGTTTCGATTTCCCGGTTATACATGACAAGGAGTACAGGCCTCTGTCCAACCTCGTGGGTTTTCTACGGGTCCTTTGGTTTCCTCCCACTGCCAAAGACCCCTACGCACAAGCGAATTAATGAAATAAAAATAGAGCCATGTTAGTCCCGAAATGATCTAGTTTGTATTGAGTGGATGTTAAACCCCATTTCTCTCTCTCAAACACCAGATATTAAAATGGCGATATAAATTCTACATACTGCGTAATATTCAGCAACTTGTCGGACTTGATCGTAATCTTCAGCTTGAGCTAACTTTGATAAACCATCGGGATAAAGATTTCCGCAACATGGATATAATTTCTCACGATCTTCTTTACTTAACTCCGTTCCAAAAGAGTTAATGGTAATTATAAATGCTCTTCTGTCTGCTTCAAACTGAATTACGTAAAAAAAAAATCAAAATTAGAAGACAGAATAATAAAACACATTTTTTGGCCCAAGTCTAACTGTTTATTACAAGTTCTCTGTCATTGAGTCAATTGGTCTGTTTCCGATTCCCCAGCATGAACGTGCAAAATAACTATTGAAAAAATATAGACTAGTTTGTGTTGAGTGGACAAATGACCCTTCTTTTTGTCACGTACATGCTAGGGAATCAGAACCACGTCAATTGACTCATTACGTAGACTGCTTCCCATAGTGGAGGTTCAGGGATTACATATACAAAACTCATTGAGAAAAACACCACTTCAAAATCTGTGAAAAAATATAGTTGTAAATAAGCCAAACTTACAGCAAGGGCTTCACACATAACTTCAGCTGTGGCCCCTCCTAAATTCTTACAGAAATTAAAAAAATCTTCCAGATATGCCTGAAAGATATATCAAAATATATTTATTGTCAACACATAAAGAATATTTCCAGTACAAATGATCTCTCTTATTTAAACCCAATGATGACAAAAAACATGGAGGTAATGACAACCTATAAACCAATGACTGTTATGCCTCATAATGGGTTACCAAATGGTTTAACGTGTCCCCGTTGTATTATATTGTCTGTCATTGGAATCCCAAGAATCAGAAACCTGATCTGCAACTGCTAGCAGCATACTAAAATCCAACCAAATATCGAGAGCAGCTCAAAGTTTAAAGATACAGTATGTATGATTTAGATAAAGACCTCAACTTCTAGCTCAAAAATTGATAATGTAAAATGAAAATATTGAAATTTCATTCAAGTTACTACACTGTTATCACTGTTTGTAGTTTTGACAAGATGTGTGCATTGTGGTAACCAGAGCACTCGTATATTCAAGATTTAACCCCATTTTTAGATCAAATTTATATATGGTGAACGGTTCCAATCCGGAGTATTCGATACCATCAAGAGTAGATTATGACCTTGTTTTGTTAATTAATGTCTACTTAATAATTTATATAACACTTAGCTCTTGCATACTGTACATGTATGTTTAATGAAAACAAATTTATTAGTGGTCTAAGGGGAGATAATATTGCTTTAGGGACAATATGACAGAGTTATTCCCCCTTAATGTGTTTTTATTGCTGACTTACCTTATACAATGTGTTTCTAATGATTTCTATGTTCATCTCATCTAAATCTTGTTCAGAAATACAATCAATAAAATATGGAGCTGAAATAAAACAATTTATTTTACACTCAGATAAAAACAAATGGTGGCATATTTTAGCCCCCCCCCACCCCTAAACATGCTACATGTAGATCACATAGGGGATGCTTGATTCACAGTCCAGAACGACACGAATTGACAAAATTGCAATCGAGTGACGCAGAATTCAGTCCTGGCACAATTCTGTCAATCCTGACAGCTGAGGTGGTGTGAGTTGAATCGTGATGTATTTTAAGTAACAAATATGTTTCAGCTGTCATGATTGGTTGAGACATTTTTATACAGTCGGCACATGCGTTGTACTCGGAAATTCCCCTTTTCACTCGATTGATGCCAGTTTTGGAATTGAGAGAATTTAATTCCGGAACTGTGAATCGAGCATCCACCCAACCCAGACAAAAACGAATGGTGGAATATATTATCCACCCAACTCCCCAACCCAGATAAAAACAAATGATGGAATATTATATTCTGTCTTAAAATTACATGTACATGTAGTTTAAGTGATGAGGGATATAAATCATAAATTAAAAGTGAGGGTTTTCCACGGAGTCTGGCATTTCAAGAGGTATTTACAATCTGATCAAATAGACCCTTTCACACCAGGCCCTTCCCCCTGCATCACTGGCAAGGGGAAATCAAGTTTCTCAGACAGCATCAGGATCAAAACCAAGACTTCTTGATTAGTGTGTCAGCCCCTTTCTCACTGAGCCCCTGCGGCACCCAAACAAAACTGAATTTGCACCTAACATCCTCTGACATCATCTAATCAATTTTTTTTACAGAAATCTGTTTCAGATAAAATTTGTATTTGATATTGTTTGTACCTTATTTCCCATCAACATCATCATCCCAAGTAGCATCTTTCCAATAACCCCTAGCTCAATTCCCGGTGGAGACACCCAGTTTGTAGTACAAACCCACGTGACCAATGAAATCATCAAGGGTAGATAATTCTAATTTGTGAATAATACATGAATGGAGGCTGAGGTTGGTGGGGTAAAACAGAACGATTTCACCGGGAATACGAAGGATATTGATGAAGTTAACAACTTCTAATTTCCATTACCTAATGGTGTGTCGACTAGTACAGCATTATACAGCTCGGCTGGCGTGGAAGCAATATGGATGGCTTCCATCTGTTCAAAACTTCCCAATGGATGACATTTTGAAATGAGCTCATTGATTGGTCGCTGATGAAGTGTACCGGTGATGAGAAGAATGATATTATCAATCATATAACTATATCTGAAATATAAGATATAACATCATCAGCAACAAAATATAACATCAGTAACAAATAATACAATCATCAGTAACAAAATAAATAATCAGAAACATATCATCAGTAACAAAATACATCATCACCATCAGTAACATATTATAACATCAGTAACAATATACATCATCACCACCAGTAACAAATTACAACATCAGTAACAAAATATAACATCACCATCAGCAACAAAATGCAGCAGCAGCATCACAAAGAGAGAGAGACAGGAATGGGGTTTAATGTCCACTAGATTCAAATCACGTCATGATGGGACTAAAGTATGGTTCAATTTTATTTCAATAATTCTATTGCATGTAGAAACTGGAGGACCCAGAGGAAACCTATGAGGTTGGAAGGCAACTGAAATGAAATGAAATGGGGTTTAACGTCCTACTCTTTTGCACCTAACCTGGGCTAATGGAAGACGGGCATACGCCATACAGTGTGCTATGAGGGAAATTTTACCCGGGCAGCGACGCTACGGCCTACTCTTATATCGAATTCCAACTGCCAAGGGATCTTTTACGTGCACTCCAATGTGTACACAGGACCTCGGTTTTTCGTCCCATCCAAACGACTAGGCAGCCGTCCGTGTCAGGCCCTCCTTCTGCATCACTGACAAGGGAAAATCATGCCGGAAAATCGAGATGAACTTTCTCGGCCAATGCTGGGATCGAACACCCGACCTCCAGACTAGCGAGCCAGCGTCTTACCCACTTAGCCACCGTGATCCCCTGGAAGGCAACTCTACTACTTGTCACGTACATGTACATGTACAGCCAGGAAATCGAAACCAAGCCAGTTGACTCAATGCCAGACCTTATGATACAACGCGCATGCACTGACCATTCGGCCATCCAACCCCCAACATCACCACTAACAAGGGGGGTTGGGATGGCCTAGTGGTCTAGAGTGCCGCGCTTCGACCTCTAGCTGGCCGGTCACCTCTGGCTTACGGCTATGGTTTCGAACCCTGGTGTGAGCGTATGTGGCATGGAGATAGGGGCGCCTTCTCAACCTCGTGGGTCTTCTCCTGGCACTCCGGTTTCCTCCCACTGCTAAAGACCCCTACGCGCAAGCGAATTATTGAAATAAAATTGAAACCATATGTTAGTCCCAAAATGACTTGGTTTGTGTCGAGTAGACGTTAAACTCCATTTCTCTCTCTCTCTCTCTCACCACTAACAGAACTGGTGTTTATTAGTTTAACATCCTACTTTTCTTCAAATATAAAATTTCGTTGTACTAAATTGGCTACCGTTAAAATCAAATTAGTGTGGCCTACTACCTATAAACTGATTGTCATACAGGAAGTTTAATAAGCACCAGGAAAACTTATGACTAAACATTTTTTTTGTTTTTTTGCAAGTTTAAAGGTTCAACTAACCATGTGTTAAAACACACATGTATTTTTTGGTTATATTTTGAGAAACATTTCACTTATTGTTGATGGAGTATAAACATGTCTCTTAATGTTAGTGGTGAACTTTCATAGTGCACAACTTTCACAAATGTGTTCCAAGATACCGTCCATTCATATCAAACAAGACAGGTTTGGTGACTGAATGGTTAGAAGAGAGGGGGGAAAAATGGGGTTTAACGTCCACTCGATACAAACTACATGTAGGTCATTTCGGGACTAACATATGGTTCAATTTTATTTCACTAATTCACTTGTGGGTAGGGGTCTTTAGCAGTTGGAGGAAACCGGAGGACCCAGAGAAAATCCACGTGGTTGGACAGGGCACCCTACTCCTTGTCATGTACAAGCTGGGAATCGAAACCATGCCACCTGACTCAATGTCAGACCATATGATCTAAAGTACACCCACCCTACCTTGTTTAAACATGCATTATGTAAGAGCAAAATCTGCCTATTACGTGTCTTTCTTTAGGCCTGAAATGTTATCTAAATTATCAATTAGACATTAATTAACTTATCCAGACCATAATAAACTCTCGATGCCAAGGCTAGCCTTCGATGTAAGCTGGATTAGATTCAAATATGCCACTGAACGGCCATTGTAATTAAATCACAACATTGGATAATCAAGACTACTCTGTTTTTATTAATGATTTGAGTAATGATGACCGAGGCTATTCAGAAATTTCAGGCTCTCAGTTCTCGGCCTATAGTGGATCAATTTGACTGAAATTTTCAGCAAACTACATTTACACTATATAGTTTTTAACTATTATAGTAAGAACTGCCATCTCTTTATCTTATCTTCCATAATGTAACTTTAAACACTGAAGAGTAACACATGGTTCAATTTTAAATACTGAAGAATATCTTACGTTATGTAATCCAGGAATGTTGCCAGTGGTTCAAGACAGTGGTTTCGAAGATGCTGGAATTCTACAACTAGTTTTTCTCTCATCTTATCATCAATAACTGATACAGACAGTGGACTTGGTTCGTTTGCCAGAAAACTTCCATAATCTGTACTCTGTAGATGAAGTTTCAAATCTGAAATGTATTAAGAAAAACGTTCAAAACAGTTGATAACTTGAATTAAATACGGTATAAATAAATATTTAACATCCTTGCCAAGAAATGGGTTTAAAATCTTACATTCCCACACACACCCAGCATATGAGATTTCAGAGGGGGAGCGGGCTTAACGTCCCTTCCACACAAATGTTGGTCCTTTGCATAGGGATCTTTTAATTAGCATATAGGGAGAAAACCCATGGGATTGGACAGGAAACCTAACTTCTTGTCACACACAGGCAGGAATCAAAACCACAACACTTGTGATCTACACATGCATTGGGCCTGAAAAGATGTCCGACTGAGTTCGAAGAGTCATCCGACTGAGTCCGAAAAGTCATCCGACAGAGTCTAAAATTTGTCAGACTGAGTCTGAAAAGTTGTCAGACCGTGTCCGAGAAGTCGCCAGACAGAGTCCAAACCGTCATATGTGTGGCATGATGGCATCTGATACTGAATAAGCAATAAGATGATTACGCTGTTAATAAATTGAAGTACCGGTACATGTACCATGCAGTATGTCTATTATATTCGTAGAGTACATGTAATTCAATGTGTAACGAGTGGTGAGAATCAGTGTGCTAAATCTGGAGACGTCTCAGACATTTCTATGTCTGATATATTATGTACCGGTATTAAAAACACTACCATAATAATATACTGAGATAAATTCAGTAAAATTAATTCATTTTAACACTAATGCAGCATATCTTAGTTGTTAAGATATTGACCTCAATGGCTGAATAACCAATTGTTGTACCGTAGGCCTAATGTTATGGCCAAAAAATAATTCCTTGCATAATGACTGAATTTATCACTTAAAGGCTCGTTGGAATTACAGAATATTCACTTGTACAATTCATTCTGTGTATGTTCAAAAATTCATGTTTAAGAGTAAACAATAATAAATAGATTAATAGACTTAGAATCTTGAGAAAGACTTGACATTTCCACAATAATTTGTAATGTAATTCAACATATGGAATACACAAATTGAAATAAAAAGAACATACTATTGTCCAAAAATACTACATAATTGTCAACTATGATTTTATAAAAAAATCATCAAGATATATTCAGAAACAAAATCTAAAAATTATCATAAATTGAATGGATATATTTAATAAGCAATGACTGAAACGTCATCTAAAATGATGAAAATCTTGGTTTACCTTCCAGAGTTTCACACTGTACGAGGTTCAAGTAGTCTGTTTGCTTGAGAATTCCACACTTAAATCCACGGACCAACCCCTCCAAATATCCATGGTCAATGTTGAAACTCAATTCGGGCATCATTTTGCCAAAATTATTAGATGAATCAAGGTAACCTCTATGCTAATGACGGATCCGAAGTCGGCAAATGATCGATCACATGATCACAAATCATAGCCACCTAGCGGCAATATAAAGTCAACATTATGGAAGGGGGGATAATTCGAATGCTACTGTAAACCTCTTAAAAGTTGAATCCTCAGCCGAAAAAAAAACAATCCAAAAATGATCTTTATCAACACAATTTCAAAGTGTACCAGAGCGACAGTGTTGAATCAATAATGCTTATCATTAAGGGGTGTACCCAAGGCCACGTGTTTAATATCATTGTCGATAGTATTGACTGGTATATCAATAATTGCATACTATAACGTTGCTGGTGTATAATGTACATGTATATTATCAATATTTGCACGGCATACATTCTGTGCAATATGCGTATGAATATTCAGTACATAATGTATATAACTTAATACATTGCTCTAATACATTCTACGTGTATTCGTGTGTATTCTATGTCATGTTTGTTTTCTTTCTTTTTGTTGTAAGTGTACTTTCTGAATTACATTGTAAGATCGAATTAGGTATCATGTTCAATTTAGGCATATTTACACATGCCTTTGAATCAGTAGTGATCAAGGCAACGTTTATATATATTTATTCTGATGTGATTTTTCTTTCATTTTGTCATTGTATGCTGCCCCCACCCTCCGTGGGCGTTTTTATGCAATAAACTTACTTACTTGTCAGGGAGCTACGGTGGCTCGCTAACCTGGAGGTCCCTAATTGTTCGATCCCACTGTTGGTCTTTGATAGTAGTATTGGACAGTAGAGGGTGTGGCAAGGGAAACGTATAATCCTTCGGATGGGACAAAAAAAGGGTAAACATTGCGGTACATGTAAAAGAATCCTTGGCAGTTGGAATTCGGTATAAGAGTAGGCCGTAGCGACGCTGCCCGGGCAACGTTTGCCTCATAGCACACTGTATGGCGTATATCCGTCTTCATTTAGCCCAGTCGGGTTATAACAGTGGGACGTTTAACCCCATTACATTTCAGTATTGTTAGAATATTTATGCATACTGATGTTAACGTAGCCCTCTACATTAAATCAAAGCCCAGAAACAATCAAGCACCAAATCCCAATGCCCCCACTCCCCACGCGCTCTTCTAGGGGACAAAGAAGTACGTTAACATCGTCAGAGTAAGTTAACTATTTAAGCGATATTTATTTGCCCAACAAGGGCTTTACATTTAAGGGAATTAGATGCCATAATGAGAGAGGCAGAGAGAGGGGGAGGGAGAGAGAGAGAGAGAAAAATGGGGTTTAACTTCAACTCGACACAAACTAGATCATTTCCGGACTAAAATTTGGTTTAATTTTATTTCAATAATTCGCTTGCGTGTAGGGGTCTTAAAGCAGTGAGGGGACAACCGGAGGACCCAGAGAAAACCCACGGGGTTGGACAGGCGACCCAACTCCTTGTCACGTACAACGGAGGATTCGAAACCACGACAATTGACTCAATGGCGGGCTTTGCGATGCAGTGCGCACACGGGCTAACCATTTTCGGCCACCCACCCCACTGAATGCGCCATACAGTGTTCTGTAAGGGAAATTTTGCCCAGATAGTAGCTGTCAATGGTTCTTTTAATTGCACGACAAAACACGGGGTCTTAGTAGAGGCCGGGGGGACCGGACGCACCGTATATTATAGAATTTAGATAGCGCGCTTTCCTTTGGGTGAAAACTGATCGCTGTTAACAAATGTATAACAAGGGCTAAGCGAGAGGAACGCAGTGACGAGCTTTGCGTCATGGTTTTGAGTTTTTGCGCCCATTTGAGTTTTTGCGCTCCTCGCAAATGGCAGATACACCACGCGGTTTCAATGTGGTGTTCAACGTTATAATCATAATCATGAGGCTCAACCGGTGTCAAACATATACCATGGGTCAGATAAGCTGCAAATCGACACTAGCATGCCACATAGCCCAATATTACCCGGTGACCCTGGGAGGGACTGCCACCCCATTCACTCATATAAATATTGCGGGGTTTTTGTGGTGGTGGCCCGAACGGAATCTTGTTCCTCGTGCAAAATCATCGGACACTACGACCCTGTACCAAAACGGCCAGAAAACAATTTGAAGAGAGAGAGAGAGAGACAGAGAGAGAGAAAGAGCGAGAGAGATGTGGGTTTAACGTCCACTCGGCACAAACTAGGTCATTTCGGGACTAACATATGGTTTTTATTTTATTTGGTCAAAGGTGCCCTACAAAAATAAGATGGCTTCGACTCTTGGTGAATATATACCAGGAACGTCGTTTTACCATTGTTTACCCACCCCACCCACTTTACTTATTGATAACTTAATTGTTTTATCTACACGTTTGTTTGTTTGCTTGGGTTATTTTCATCTTCTTTATCTATCAGTCAATTGTTTATCTAAAATGGATGTGAAAATAAAAATGTTAAAGTTCTTTGACTTATAGATAAATAAATCAATGAAACATTATCACTACTGTTAGTTTTGATACATAGCCTTCCGTAAAATAATTGTAGGCCTGTATAATGGGCCTATTTATGTGGGCTTACAGTTTTAATTTTATAATGCGATAAAGAGTGACATGTTTATATTTTTCAAGAAGTTATTTGAATCCGTGTTTGTTGGGAGATTGGACGTATTTGACTTTGCCGCTCCTCTTTCGGCTCATGGTCATTCATTATCAACCTTTAGAGTGTTTACCGTAATAGTTTTGACGTTTCGTGGTTAAACCAATGAATAAGACGGATCTAAAAGTCACGTGATTATGTGAAAACTAGGTCATCAAAAACGTATAAATACAGCCGATCACCCTCAGTTCTGTCTCTCAGAAATAAACGGTACACGTGGTTGGACAACGCAACTGATCGTTCCTTCATACTCCCAGAATGTCTTCTAAACCAGCTTATAAAGTCGGTATGTCAGATTTTAATTGCTTGACAGTGGGCATAACATCGATATTTAGATCCAGAAATAAGTACGCAGGGGAATATTGCAATTTGCAGTGTAAATTTATTAAAAATTGTTTCGATGATGCGTCCCGAACTAACAAAGCCGTTTTCTATTCTAACTTTTGAAAACTGTTCGATGAGTTTTGAGATGTGTTATTTATTACACTTGTCAACACAAGATTCGATGACAATTCTTCATTTTACTAATGATTCAATGATATTTGAATTTGGACTTTTGAATCGATCCAGCTGATGTCCCGATCAAAAGCTATGTGCACAAACTTACAAAGAGTTTAATCAAATGTCAAGATGACCTGAACCTTTGAGTTTGACAGATCTCCCCCCCCCCACCTCTTTCCCTCTCCCTCTCACGGTCACTTGTCTCTCCTAGCAAGTTTTATACATGTAGGGTACCTTCTCACGACTTGTAGCATGAGTTCAAAACATTGCACAGTTTTATGCAAACCTTTCCCCGTTAGAAATGAGGGGTTGGATCTATTATGAATAAAATTAAAGATAAGATAAAAGTAAATGTGTATGAATTATAATTAATGTATATGTCCTGGTATTCTATGCACATTATTTAATAACATCACTATAGGTGGTGGTAATAGTAATTTACAAATTTCAGAACCCATTTCTCATCTTTTTGAAGTTTGGCTCAGTAAGGCACCAAATCGTATGTTTTATGACAAAACATATACAAAACAAATACAAATAATTTGGTTGGGGTGATATTATAGCATTGAAAAGATAAATGTGACCCGCTCCCACGAAACCAGACGCATGTCACACAACTTCATTTTGTACTAGGGGCACAAAAGCATAAACTGTTAGCCTTCTTGTTACCATTAATAAGCCGTACTCAACTCCAGATGATACGACAAATTTAAAAAGAATTTCATTTTTGGAAAGCTTAGCTGTAGACTTTTCAGACCATCCGTCTTGTTCTGTGGGAGCAGCTCACAAATGATTAACTAAGCTTTCACTAAAGGTTTTGCACCACAAATCTGGTTGAAAAGATCATAGGGATATTCGAATTGGGTTTCCCTTGTTAATAGTGCAGGATGAGAAGCCTGACAAGTATAGCTGTCTAGTTGTTCGTATGGGACGAAAAACTGAGATTTGGTGTGCACTTACAAGATCCCCTGGCAGTTGGAATGTGATATTAGAGTAGGCCATACTGTCACTGCCCTGTCAAAATTTCACTCGTAGCTCACTATATTGTATAAAATACCATCTTCATTAGCCCAGTTGGACCTGATTTCAACCAGTACAAGGACATTCAACCCCATTTCATTTTTATAGTCTAGGTGCAAATTCCTCTCAACCTTTACACTAATTGTAGGTGGGAGAAGGATGAGAAAAACTTTGGAGAGAGAGAGAAATGGGGATTAATGTCAACTTGACACAAACTACGTCATTTTGGGACTAACATATTGTTTAATTTTATTTCAATAATTCGCTTGCGCGTAGGGGTCTTAAGCAGTGGGAGGAAACCTGAGTACCCGTAGAAAACCCACTAGGTTGGACAGACAACCCTACTCTTTGCCACGTCCAACCGGGGATTCTAAACCACACCAGTTGACTCAATGGCAATCTGTATGATACAACGCGCATGCTAACCATTTGGCCACCTAACCCCCCTGAGAAAACCTTCAGTGTTCGTTAAGTGATATCCTGATAACCAATCTTGTTTTAACTATAGTTAAGCTGTTGAAACCAGTCTTGCTATCAGTTGTATTATACAATATATATACTATATATAATCAGTTCACATGATAATCAGGGGTAATTTGTTTACTTTTCCCACAAAAACTCTACCTATTGGACTTCTAGCTAGTTGTAGATCAGTGTCAAAGGCCTTTTAACTTATCTTAAAATCTGATTACAATAATAACTTGATTAAATTAAAAATGTGACCAAAAAAGGTTTCAGTACTAAACTGAAGCAAGCATGCTGAGGAGAATGTGGCGTCTGGATCCATTCGCTTGATTTGTGTTGTATTTATAATCGTAATGTTCGTTGTTTATTATGGTTTGTAATGTCTGTCTTGTCTTATGGTTTTTGTGTGTTGTGCAGTCCTCCTGCCCGTACTAAGAGACATACTCGCAAGTCAAATTATTGAAATTAGTTTACATCAAGTAAAATTTAAACTCTCAATTCCTATTGTATCATATACCGGTATTTTAAAATTTATAAATGATTTACGTTTTTTCAGCTGATATCAGTTTGGCCGAATGGGGTCGTAAAGCCATCGAGATTGCTGAAAATGAAATGCCTGGTTTGATGAGCATGAGAAGGACATATGGGCCTAAGAAACCTCTTAAAGGAGCCCGAATTGCTGGCTGTCTTCACATGACTGTACAAACCGCAGTTTTGATTGAAACACTAACAGAATTAGGAGCAGAGGTAATTTGTCATTAAATTAAGAAGTATAAAATCCAACGACCCTGGCTGGTTATGTTGGTCATAATTATATTTAGAAGTCTGAAATCGGCCCACCAGAGAATTTACTTGTCAGTCAATTTGAGTGTGCGTGCCATCAAATGAGAATTAAACCATGGATGCATTTTTCATTTGGCTATAAATTTACAATCTGATTGCTAAAATGGATTATTGAGATTTGGCCTTGATTGTCAAGTACATGTATGCTACATCCAACATCCATAATGTCGCTCAGAATAAAGTCATTTTAATCAAATTTATGTCAGGAACAACCAGCTCTCTATTTAGATCTTACATAATGTATCTTTTGATTATTATAAAGTTGGAAATGAAATGAGAAAATGTCTGTCTTTTTCAGCACTGACCTGGTTAATGACGAGTAAATAATGATATTATGTTTTATATTTTAGGTTCAGTGGTCCAGTTGTAATATCTTTTCCACACAAGATAATGCCGCATCTGCTATCGCGAAAACTGGTGTTCCTGTTTACGCCTGGAAGGGCGAGACTGATGAGGAATACATCTGGTGCATCGAACAGGTATATATATATAAATATATTTAAAAAAAAAAAAGAACAATTTGTCCTGGTTTTCCAATAATTGCTACCAGAGTTATGGTCCTTATTTCTGTTCAGACGATGAAAAAGCCTAATGAATTTCACTGCCAGCGCAGTGTAATGGGCCCTTGATCCCATTGAAAATTTGTGGACGAGCTACAGAGAAGGAATCTCCATATATTTTCATCCAGAAGAACTAGGGAGGGTTGGATGGTCGAATGGTTAGTTCCGAAATGACCTGGTTTGTGTCGAGTGGACGTTAAACCTCATTTCTCACTTCGTCTCCAGAAGAACTAGTATATGGACTGAAAGAGTCGATATTAGTGTTAAAGTATGAATATTTTACCTTTTTAATATCATGTTTATAATTATCTTTCAGACAATCTATTTCCCCGATGGGCAGCCATTAAACATGATTTTAGACGATGGAGGAGATTTGACCAATTTGGTTCATGCTAAATATGCTGATCTCTTGCCAGGTAATTATACAGTATAATACACTTAACCGTAGAAGTCTAATTCTGAACGAAGAAAATAGATGGCGATAAAAAAGTAAAATTGTTTTCACTCGCAAAGAGTGCATATGATTTGTGTAAAATTTTGAACGAAGACGTATCGTAATGGAATAAATCGATGAACGAACTGAAATCTGTATCGAAGAGACTGAAATTTGTGTAAAGCGGGAAAAATTCTCCAGATGGGTAGTGGTATATGATTGTCGGCAAAGGCATATGCCATGCCGTGTGCTATGAGGGAATTTTGCCCAGACCTCACGGCTACAGCCTACTCTTATGTCTAATTCCAATTTCCAAGGGATATTTAACTTGCATGCAAATGTGTAAACGGGTCATCAATTTTCATCCCATCCAAATTACTAGTCATCATCTTACTAATGGATCCTTGATATCACAACTTAACTATTTAAGTAAAATCACATTTGGACCCGAGTATCTGTTTTATTTTAGGTATTGCAGGTTTATCTGCTGATTTAGTTTACGTATTAAGGGTTTCACTGTTGGTTTATTTTAGGTATTAAGGGTTTAACTGTTGGTTTATTTTAGGTATTAAGGGTTTATCTGAAGAAACTACAACCGGTGTCCATAACTTATATAAAATGATGAAAGACGGGAAACTGAAAGTACCAGCATTTAATGTCAACGATTCGGTTACAAAGGTGGGTTGAATGCTTTTGATTTTTAAACACCTGCCCTTGAGTTCACAAAGCATTTTCAGACTTAAGTTAAGAATTTATTCAAATTTGTTTGAGAAATATCTTTGAAGCAGAAACTTAAAACTTTACTTATAGTTTCTTGATGATGTATTTGATATATTAAAACTAAAGTTTTATAAAGGGCTACATTTTAAATAAAATAAAGCGAACAATTTTGAGTAAATTCTTCAGTCTGAGAATGCCTTGAACTGCCCTACTTTATGGAAAGAGTCGCAAAAAAAAAATTCTATTAGCTTTTCACATGGGGCCAATTTTACGTTTGGGGGCGGTAAGGGGTATTGTTTATACGATCAGACTCTTGTTTTAACTGAACTGAAAGTTCATAAGTTGCCTTTTAGGTTGAGACATTTTGTGCGATGTTTTTCAGAGTAAATTTGATAATTTGTATGGTTGTCGTGAATCTCTGGTTGATGGTATCAAGAGGGCGACTGATGTTATGTTGGCGGGTAAAGTTGCCGTCGTCGCTGGTTACGGAGATGTCGGTAAAGGATGTGCTCAAGCCCTGAGAGCGTTTGGTGCTCGAGTTCTCATTACTGAAATTGATCCAATCAACGCATTACAGGCAGCTATGGAAGGTAAACGATTGTGTGATTTTGAATTCAATAGTTCTTCGACTTCAATATAAATTCCTGAATATTTCTCCTCGTGGCTGTTGGGGTCAAAAAGTTGTGCGTTGGATCTTGTCATTGAAGACCAACGGTGGTTCAGTGAGTAAGACATTTAGAATAGTCACTTTATCAGGGGTTACATGTCAGAATCGTCTTCAAATGGCTGTAGACGCAGACACTCGGCTAAGAATTTGAAGTCTGGCTGGTTTCCTATCAAGAATTACTTATTGCTTTAAGCCAAAATGATATTGCCTATGTTACGTTTAAAAATACATTATGCAAGAGCTAAATCTGCCTATTGTAGGTCTTTCTTTAGGCCTGAAATGTTATAAACTATTAATTAGACATTAATTAACTTATCAAGACCATAATCAACTCTCGTCAACGCTAGCCTGTGGTACTTGTTGGATTATGATCCAATTTGCTGCATAACTTTTCTTCACGATTTAATGATTAAATGGATAATCGACACTCTAATTTGTTGTACAGACTTTAATAATGATGATTGAGGCTAGACGGAAATTTCATTCGCTTAATTCTCGGTTCATAGTGGATGAAATTTTCATCAAATTGCCTTTACATTATCTAGTTTTAACCATTATTTTGAGAACTACTAAATCGTTATCTAATCTCCCATAATGTATCTTTAAATGATTTATGGTAAATCATTTCAGATTTCTCATTCCTTTTCTATTCTTAAATGGTTAATTCTGAAACAACAAATATTAATAATTGTCTGTATTTAACAGGTTATGAAGTCACCACAATAGACGAAGCCGTGAAAGAGGCTCGTATTTTCGTCACAGCAACTGGTTGTGCCAGCATTCTTTTACCAAAACATTTTGAACAGATGTTGGAGGATACAATCGTCTGCAATATCGGTCATTTTGATTGTGAGATCGATGTCAAGTGGCTGAATGAAAATTGTACGAAAAAAGAGCAAGTTAAACCACAGGTAAGATTGAATCCTTTGCCCCTCTCCTTCCCCCCCCCCCCCCCTCTATCAATCTCGGCTAGACTGGTTATCTATGTTCAAGTTAAACCCCATGCATCTTCAAAAAAAGGTTTGATCTTGCTTTAACTCTGTGCATCAGTCCTTCACGTTATACCCCACATATTTTGGCACTAATTTTGATTGCTTACTCGCCTAGCTTGAGAGCCTATCCCTAGCTTCAGAGCCTCTCTCTTTGATCGATCCTCACGAATACTAAGTCTCACGCTTTCCGGCTAAAATGTCTACCTGTGACACTGGAGTTGCAAAGATTAAGGATTGTTCAATTTAAAGGTTTCCGAAGAGTTTGCCATGTTTGATTCGAGTGATTGGACGCTACTGTTTATGTGTCTACAGTAAAGGGAGATAATGTAGCTATAATTTTAGAAATTTCAAAGTAGTGTAGCAACGTCTACATGTTGTAAAACATGCAGTCGTTGCTTCAGGAATAGACCCCCCATGATGCTTTGTTGTTGGGATGGGATAAAGTTTCACCTTTTTGTATTTATCAAACTGAGTATGGTGCCCGAATGGTTAATGTGTGAACTAGAATCATTTTCAGGTCAAATAAAATATGTTATAGTACTGACTTAAATAAAATAAAATCAAGTACGAACAATCCAATCCAATTAGTCAAAATTCAAAGTCCTAAAAAAATTTGATAATTTAACAAATGACATGAAATAAAATTTTATATTTGCAGGTTGACAGATATACATTAAAAAGTGGCAGACATATTATTTTGTTAGCTGAAGGTCGATTGGTTAATCTAGGTTGCGCTCACGGTCATCCAAGTTTTGTGATGAGTAACTCCTTCTCTAATCAGGTTTTGGCTCAGATTGAATTATGGACAAAGGCCGGACAATACAAAGTTGGTGTTCATCTTCTACCCAAACTTGTGAGTATACCTTAACTATCTTGTGGTCGGGGGTTGGATTGTGTCTGCTTTGTATCATAAGGTCTGTCGTTAAGGCAAATGTCATGGTTTCGAATACCAGGTTGTACACAACAAGGAGTAAGATTGCCTGTCCAACCTTGTGCATTTTCTCTGGTTTCCTCTCATTTCTAAAGATTCCATTCCACATGTGATTTGTTGAAATAAAATTGAACTAGGATATTCCCTAAATAATGTAGTTTGTGTCTAGTGGACGTTAAACCCCATTTCTCTCTCTTCTGGAGGGGTCTGGATGATATGACTGGTATAATAGCATTTTAGCACTGCAGATTTAAATTTGTTGTCTATGCCACGAGATGTTTATGTTAAGAAGAAAGTCAACTTCATAGTTTCCCTGGTGGCTGGAACTCGAAGTAAGAATAGGCCAGGAGCATGTCTGTGAAGGCAAAATTTCCCTCATAGCACATTAGCCCAGTTTAGGAGTAGAACAGTAGGACTTTAAACCCCATTTTATTTTTTTTTAAAAAAAGTAGGAGTTCATCCGTATTTTATTTTTGTAAAGATGCTATCCCAGTATTTTTAAATAAATATCAGAAATATCTATCTTTCTTTTTTAGCTTGATGAAGAAGTTGCTTTCCAACATTTGGAACATCTGGGTGTGAAACTGACAAAACTATCAGCAGATCAAGCATCATATCTTGGAATTCCACAGAACGGACCTTACAAACCAGACTTCTACAGATATTAATAATCCAGAACATAACTCATTTCATTCTGAAACATTTTATAAAATCCATAAATAAATCACCTTAAAATCAGTTGTGTTGCTCCAACCATGGTCTATTCCTAGAGAAATGAACATGTCTGTATTCACTGGACAGTTGAAAGAATAAACCACTCCCGAAGAAAATTTTTTGATTTTGATAAGGCCATGACTTGCAACACTTGTTTTGTATTCTTGAAGCTTATAAATCTATTTGGGACTTTGGCTAATAGTTTAAAATCATCTGGAAGGTGGCTAATAATTTAAAATCATCAGAAAAGTCACTTAACTTCTTTTTTTTTCCTCACAATTTTTCTGGCTCGTATTCAAGAAATTCGCCATAATTTTTCCTGGTCGTTAATAACATACTTTATACTAAATTTCACATTTTGTTTCCTCATATCCAAGGGAGGCAATATTGGAGTTGTCTCCCTTGGATCAAGTTACAGTACATCAAGTTGTTAATAAATTGTTTTGTTATATTGTACTATATATTGGAGTGTAGATGTATATCATTGTTTGTTGTACAGATGTAATAAATTTTTACATATGTAGATACCTAAACATTTTGTGAGAATTTCTTTCATCCAGAATGTTTAAAACTCCACATTGCAGTGTTGAAGTGAAAGTTTGCCAACGCCAAAGGTGCAAAAAGCGCAGAATGCGTGATCTTGAGTGTGGGCGGGGTCCTACCCCAGACAATTTAGAAACATGGAACACTTAGGATGCCATTTGAGGCCCTAATCCCCCTAAATTGAGCCTGTAAAGCGAATTCCCCACAATCAAATTTGGTTAATGACATGGGAGTTGCGATGGCCTAGTGGTCTAGAGTGCCGCGCTTCGACCTCTAGCTGGCCGGTCACCTATGGCTTGCGGCTGTGGTTTCGATCCCAGGTGTGAGCGTATGTGGCATGGAGATAGGGGCGCCTTCTCAACCTCGTGGGTTTCCTCCGGGCACTCCGCTTTCCTCCCACCGCTAAAGACCCCTACACGCGATCGAATTATAGAAATAAAATTAAAACCATATGTTAGTCCCGAGATGACCTAGTTTGTGTTGCGTGGACGTTAAACCCCATTTCTCTCTCTTAATGATGACACAGCCCAGAATATTCAAGGTGTCTCCTGATAGTTGAACAATACACCACACGTTTACAACCTCTGTGCGTGTATTTCCTGCCACTGCTAAAGACCCCTACAATTGAACCATCTGTAAGTCCCGAAATTGCCTAGGTTGCCTTCTCGCGGCAGCATTGAATTGTATATCAAGTAACTGAAAAATATTCACCAAATTTGATAATTCCGTATTCAATTGGGAATTCTGAACTGAATAGTAGGCTTTGTTCTGACAATAAGACAGTTAAAAAAACCTAACTAGATTCTGGGACAATTCTAGTTCAGCTCTGAACGTCGGTCTCATTACACTCACCCTGGACGTTCAGGGACTGGCCCATTCAATCAATGTCGAAAATATTTTGACCCCCAATTTTACTGGGCAACTTTTCACTGCTAAACGATGGGTGTCACTCCGTGTGGACGCGTGTACAGTTGTAAAGGAACATCTCAGTGAGAAAATAAGACCTTGCTCATTTCGCTAGAGTCAGTATGAGCATCACAACACGCCGTGTCATGGTGGCGAAAGGGTAGTTTGATAGGCGGGGACGTATTTTAAACAGCGTGTTGTTTCGCTCATACTGAGTCTAGCGAGATAAGCAAGATCTTATTTTGTCACTAAGATGTTCCTTTACATTGTACAGACGTCCACACGGATTGACACTCTGATGTATCGCAGTGAAAAGTTGCCCAGTAAAATTGACTGGGGTTCAAATTATTTTCGACATTGATTGAATAGGCCAGTCCCTGAACGGTCAGGGTGAGTGTAATGAGACCGACGTTCAGAGCTGAACTAGGACAATTCCAGCAATTTCGATATAAATATAGATGGATATCGAGGAATAAATTGAACAGGGTATCAAGTGCCGTTTTAGATGTATAGATACCCAGGCTACTCCTTGTGAGGTCGGGGGGGGGGGGTTGGGATGGCCTAGTGGTCTAGAGTACCGCGCTTCGACCTCTAGCTGGCCGGTCACCTCTGGCTTGCGGCTGTGGTCTCGAGCCCTGGTGTGAGCGTATGCGGCATGGAGATAGGGGCGCCTTCTCAACCTCGTGGGTTTCCTCCGGGCGCTCCGGTTTCCTCCCACTGCTAAAGTCCCTACGCGCAAGCGAATTATTGAAATAAAATTAAACCATATGTTAGTCCCGAAATGACCTGGTTGTGTTGAGTGGACGTTTAACCCCATTTCTCTCTCTCTCTCTCGCTTGTGAGGTCTCTTCTCTCCCAATCCCCCGCCATCAGAACTTGAAGATGAAACTGTGTTTGAGCAAAATGAAGGATTAAGAGAGAGAGATGATGGAGTTTAACGTCCACTCGACACAAACTAGGTCATCTCGGGACTAACATATGGATCAATTTTATTTCAATAATTTCGCTTGCGCGTAGAAAGTGGGAGAAAACCCATGAGGTTGGACAGGGGGCTCAACTCATTGTCACATACAACCGGAAAATCGAAACCACGCCAGTTGACTGAATGACAGACCTTGTGATACAGGGCACAAGTGCTAACCATTCCCACCCACCCCACCCCACCCAGGATGCATGTACGAAAGACTTCTGACGGGGGTCAAAAGCATTATAAACCTTGGCCCGAAGTCTCTTAGGTCTTTCTGTGTACTTTTTGATTTTTGATCCACCCGGGTAACAGATATGTATACAAATCTTACGACAAAAAATCAAACTGGAGGAGGAGAGCTCGCTAACCTGGCGGTTCCGGGTTGAATACCTGTGCTAGTCGCCAAAGTTCGTCGTGGTTTTCCTTGCCAGTGATGCCAGGAGGGCTGGAGTCTGGCTGGGAACTCTCTCTAGTCTAAAGTTGCAGGACGAAGGAGCCGAACAAAGAAAAGCCACCAGTCGTTCGGACGGGACAATTAACGGAGGTCCCTTGTATACGGATGTCATCCCATGAAAGGTCCCCGTTAACAGCTACATGCAGTATTATTTTGGGAGGCCTTAAATGTACTATTATTCTGCTCAGTAAAATGTTCTTTCCTTTAAAGATAATTAAACTGACGGTTTTTTTACAGCACATTGTTATGCATATAATTTATGCAAATGCCGTATTTTTTAGTTTTTTCTCTAAGAAACAATAAAATATGTTTCCGTCAGAAAGAAATTAAATTTAATACAAGAAAGTTTTGTTTGACCTTTATTTGAAAGGAAATAACATCAGGTTTAATACCCTATTCGTGCACCAACCGATGAGGATGGGCACAGGTCATGCAACATGCTATCAGTAAATCTTGCCCCGACGAAACCTCTATTTTTAGTCTCATCCGAAAGACTATCGAGTTTGGGATGATCTTTCTAAACAAACTTAAATCACTAGGCAGACTTCTGAGCTTGACAAAAGATTGTGTCTATTTTTGATTTTAAAAGATGTTAGTATTATACTTATTTATGTTAAAAGTAATATGTTTAAAAATTTTTTTCGGTTTTGAAAAGATGTTAAAGTTATCTATGTTTAAAAGATTTTCTCTATTTTGAAAAGATATTAAAAGTTTTAAAAGTTATTGATGTTAAAAGTTATTTATGTTGAAAAGATGTTAAAAAATTTTTATGTTTAAAAGATGTTAAAAGTTATTTATGTTTAAAAGATGTTAAAAGTAACCTATGTTTAAAAGATGTTAAAAGTAACCTATGTTAATAGATGATAAAATAAGTAACCTTTTTTAAAAGATGTTAAAAGTTATTGATGTTAAAGGGACAATAACACTTGCTGGCTTGGCAGCCCCAGAAAATAAATAATAGCCTTATTCTAAGTACTAGATGTTTAAGTGTCCTACCTGTTGTGTAAATTATCCATTACGACCTATTTTACTTGTCCAGAGGGTTCGAAAATATTTTAAATCAAAGTCACATTTGAAAACGTTTACGTTAGACTTTCCAAATCAATTAGTTGAATTTTTCCAATTTTTTAAATTAGGTGTGTTAAGATGAAATTTATATCATCAATTAATTAGAATATTGTAAAATAATACAATTTGTTGACCAGAATGAAGATTGGGACATATTATTTAGTTACAACAAGAGTGTTATTGGGGCTTTAAAAGTGACCTATGTTTAAAAGATGTGAATAAGTTTTTCTGGTTTTTTTTAAGATGTAATAAAGTTATTTTTTGTTAAGATAACGATTTGACAGTTCTCGATGTTAAATAACGTAAATAGTATATGCTGAAAATGTCCGTCATATTGCTTCAGTCTGAACCGAGATATTAGCTTTTCAATTCCAGGCTAACCTCGGTCTTCATTACCGAAGTCGGTCCGATAAAAAACAAAGTCTCGATTATCAATTTTTACGTTTAATCATCTTTCACAAAATGTATTCCAATCCGCTAAATATCGCAGGCTAGCGATGGCATCAGCATCGAGTTGATTGAGGTTAATACTTTTGATAACATTTCACGCCTAAAGAAAGACTAGCAATGAGCAGATTTAGCTCTGCATAAGGTATTCAAAGGAGCTAAATCGATAATATTTGGGACCTAGAAATTGAAAATTGACACAAATGGGTCGCAACGCATATAATAATGTTATATTATGAATGAATATAATTATAAACTGATTTACACTTGGATTTCTAATACGTTATATTCTGAGAAATACGCCAGAAGTCTCAATCGAATGGAAATCTCTAGCGTCTGGGTATTCCAATCTACACCGACAGTATTCTTTGCGTATGCTCTGGAATATGTCTAGCCTCGTTCCCTTGTTTTAAATCGCGCTGAAATGCATTATGGTACACAGTTTGCCTACCAATGGTAAAACATTTCAGATCAAAACATCAATGTTGGTTTAAATTGACAAATAATTCGTGTTTTCAATGTGTAAGACTTTGGATGATACTGATTTACAGATAGCTACTTTAAACAGTGTTTTGCTTGGGTTTTTTTTCAAAAAGATTTTCAAAGATTGGGTGTTGTTTTAAGTAAGTCACAAGGCTATAGGAGATGATGAAAGATATTGTTTATTGTTATCAATAATATTTTTCATACTAATTTATCATATCCGATTATATTTTTATTTTTACTACATATTTTTGTAAACCTGCCCTCAGGTAATGCCATATCCCCATCTAGGTCTACTATAGTCCAGTCGGGGCAGTAGTAGGACGTTAAACCCCATTACATTTCAATGATATGACCTTATCTGATATTAGAGGACCCAATTGGGCTCTTTAGGTATGACCGAGGAATATGGCTGAAAGTAATTCAGAAATAAGTATTTTGACAAAACAGAAGTTTGAAACAAAAACAAAATATCAAAAAATAATAATGGTGGCACAACCAATTCGTTAATATCAAAAAAGCCAAAAATGGGAACACGTGTTTTTTATGTGAAATGAAAGGAAGTTAGACCCGGCGCTTCCGACTAAACTCCATCAAATTCCAGTTCATTCTGCGAACAGGTTAAACACGAAAAGGAGTGTTGGGTGTTGGATGGCAGAATGGATAGCACGCCGCGCTGTATCATTGAGTCGACTGGTGTGGTTTCGATTCCTCGGATGTACGTGACAAGGAGTAGGGTCGCCTGTCCAACCTCGTGGGTTTTCTCCGAGTACTACGGTTTACTTCCACTGCTAAAGCAAGCGAATGATTGAAATAAAATTATACCATATGTTATTCCCGAAATGACCTAGTTTGTGTCGAGTGGACGTTAAACCCCATTTCTCTCTCTCTCTCTCTCTTTCTCACTCTATTTCTCTCTAAGGAAAGACTAGTGAAACCCTTTCAATTTTATTAAATGAAGGCAGAATAAATGCTTCTCTAATTTATCGAAATATACTAAGTAGTTTCGACTAAAATCGTAGATTTAGGACCTAAAATGTCGGTCAACTAGCTTAGTGTCTGTTGTCAAGTGGAGCTGATTGTAGACACACAGAGAGAGAGAGAGAGAGAGAGAGAGAGAGAGAGAGAGAGAGAGAGAGAGAAATGGGATTTAACGTCCACTCGACACAAACTAGGTCATTTTGGGACTAACATATGGTTACAATTTTATTTCAATATTTCGAATGCGCGTAGGGGTCTTTAGCAGTGGGAAGAAACCGGAGTGCCCGGAGGAAACCCACGAGGATGAGAAGGCGCCCCCATCTCCATGTCACATACGCTCACACCAGGGATCGAAACCACAGCCGCAAGCCAGAGGTGACCGGCCAGCTTGAGGGCGAAGCGCGGCTCTCTAGACCACTAGGCCATCCCAACTCCCGACTGTAGACAGACACTGCCGTTTAGTAGGATTCCAGCTGTCGAGACTTCCTTCGCGTACGCCAACGTGTACACACACGAATATGCTTTGACTTTTCGTCTCGTCACCCTGTTCCTTGCCAGCCCCCTCTTTGCATCGCAGATTGGATATCTGTTCTATTGTACATGGAATTCGGTTTTTTGTCCCATCCGAAAGACTAGACAGCTGTCCTTGTCAGGCAATCCGTCATAAAATCAGAAGCTTTCAGACAATATTCCTGTTCATTTAGGTGCATATATGTAGAGGATTACAGTCGAGTGGGTCAAAACGGCATAATTTCCATATGAATGCAGGGACGGGTCCAGGAATGACGGAGGGGGTTTACCAGGCTCCTGTTAAGAATATCTGACAGTTGACAATGCATAATGCCATCATCGTCTCTAAAACTACATAGGCATACATACAAATTGAGCTTTTTAAAGTGAGAAATCCATCACATCGTTTGACGTCAATTTTTATATTTATGTAGGATCACATTGTGATTTAATTTCATTAATGCAAGGCATTAAAATCGTTTTATGTGGCTTAGTAGTAGGGTGTGGTTTGGACCCTCCGCCCCCACCTCTGAGTTCGCCCCTTGAATGTGGGAGAAAAAATTATCTGTGTCATGAGAGATATTTTGCCTGGGCCGCGTCAATACTTCCTACACTGTCAAGGGTTCTAATACGTGCACGCTAATGTGAATACGGGGCGTAGATTTTTCGACTATACGGTCCCCTATCATTTCGTTCAAGGGTTTCTGGGGGTTTAACGTCCACTTCCACCTAAGGTGATATCGTAGACAAGGTCCCCTATCAATGTTCGACACCATTATATAGTAGGGCCTATACGTAGGGCCTACACTATTTCATTGTGTGCTGTCTATGTCATGAAGTAATTAGCAAGTGTGTCCGAAATAGTAATAGTTTTAACACCTGGAATCATAAACCTCTATGCCAGATAACGTGAGCTCTTAACACCTTCAATAAACGACAGTCACGCGGGACGAAACGCATACAATGTACGGATTATTGAGACGAGCGCGTACAAAGACTATCAATCGAGGACAGAAATGACCAGTGATTATGAGCGCCGATCTACTCGTTAATCGCTTAATTATACTCCCAGAGTGGACGAAGCGCCGTTATCTTTGTCACGAAAATCAGCCAACCGTATCTGATGGGCCATAATAGGTCTAAATGGCGGGAAATTGTCTTTAACGGCGTCGTACTTGACATTCGGAAAATAATAGATTTAAAGATACACGGCTTTCTGTTGTATTTGATGTCGATATAAATAAGCCAACATTTCACATCTGATCCAACCTATTTGAGTGCAACTGTAATACATGTAAAAAAAAACCCGAACAGGAGATGTACAGTTTTTAAAAGAACTACGGTACAATTCATGTAAGCTTACATATGAATAATAAAGTCTAATATTGTCTGCGATATCATCCAAGTGGAAGCGGACGTTAAGATGAATGCTAGCTGCCCATTGTGATGCTAAATTAAAAAAAATAATCAATTTCTTTTTAAAGTTGAAAGAAATGGAAGAAACATTTAATCCATTGTATCTGGTTGTGATATTTTCTGTAATTTAAACTTTAATCTCGCCTTATCAAAAAATCCTTTCTCTTTTTAAAATTGAGTGAAAAACGGTTCTTTTAAAAATAAAATCGGGTCACTACATTTGGCTCATTCAACTTTTATTGATCGCTGTGTGAAAGAGACACGCGAATACGTAATAACTCCCCAAGAGTCGGCACGTTTTTCTTTCTTCAATTCGCATAATTGCACTACGCGCACCTGTCCGAACGAGCCAACAAGCAGGTGCTCCGCTTGTTACGAATATTATTCAATCGACGTCAAGAAATGAATTCAGTAAACAATTTGTCGGTTTCTTGAGAGATGTGATTCGTATTTACGCATGAGTGACAATTTTATTTTACGATAAAAACTGCCAAAAAGGAATAATTTTTTTTTTATTAGCCCACCTTTGTCGACATTCTACGACTTAGAGTGTCGTTCCGGTCCAGTTACTCCGAGAATTATGGGAACGTGCCCTAACAGATGTTCCATCATGGCGGAATCTAGAGATATCTATAACCAGGGAATTCCGTCAATTTAACCTTTAAAATCTGGTTTAAGACGGTTTAATTTTCAAGTTTGTTGTTGCCGAATCAAGCTGGAATCTCAGCGTCTCATCGGATTGTCTTTTGTTTGTGAAGCCACGACTTTAGATGTGATTTTAGAAGGCTTTCGCCAGACGAAGCGAGGTGAATCGGGAACAATGGATGTTGTTAAAATCCCTCAACAGTGACTCAGTTATGGATTGAAGGGATTCCCCCGTGTTTTATGTTTCTTAATTGACGAATTTGGATTATATTGTGGTATGCCTGCATTCCTGAATATTTAACGGTCATGTAGGTGTATGAATTTTAAAACCTAAGTCACCAAAGTGATGTTAATTTAGCAATTGAAGTTTTAGAACTGTCGATCAAATTGAAACGATGCCGAGTCGAATTGTTTGTTTTGTGTGCGGTAATATCGGGGCCGACTTACATCTGAACATCAAGCAGAAAGACAAAGGTCCGTATTTTCCGTTTTTGGAACAACATGAGCCGCCCAAAGGATGCCGTTTGCCAGGCGGGGACGGTGTTGTTGACAGCTGCACCGTTTGTTTTGCTTTTTTGCGTCAACAATGGGAAGCCTACGAAAGGAACAAAACTCCCGCCATCAAAAGATTATATTGGCTCAAAAGATCTGACAATGGTCACTTCACAGGAGCGGAGATGAAATTTCAAGGAGAATATATGGCTCAAGTTATGGGACTACAATATCAATCCAATGATGGGTACGAACCAGTAAGCCCTGACGAAGCTGGATACTCACGGGATTCTAATTACTCCAGACCCCCACCCCAGACCCCAAGACCGAAGCTCCCCCCACCCGTGGCTAACAACGCCGATGGGGCACTTGATTTATCTGTACCAACTAAACCCCCAGAGTCGTCACGACAACAAGGAATAAAAGCTCCGTCTGGAAGTAAAGACTGCTTCGTGTGCTTCACCTGTGCTTATGAAAAACCCTTGTCGCACTGTAAAATTGTATCGGCAATTAGACATGCGGCAAATGAGCCCTTTTTTCCATTTTTGGAAACATTGGCTCCTCCAAGAGGTTCAACCCCAATCAACACCCAAGGGGTAACCCGAGTGTGCAATGAGTGTTTCGAATTGCTTGTTAGTCAGTGGCTATCGTACGAACGTGCTGGAACACCAACTAGTGCCCGACTGTTCAAGGTCAAGGACAATTATATTGGATTGTCAACGTCGCTCTCGGCTGAAGTACCGAAAAAAGAAAAGATTAGTGCGTCAGAAATCTGCTATTTATGTGGACAACCTTGGCCAAGTGCAAGTGTCAAACCCTTGTTTATATCTGGCGGTAAAAATCAAATGTTTTTTCCGTTTATTCGTGAATTAAGACGGCCGCAGGGAGCCAGACCTCTGAATCCAGATGGGTCCGTTCTGTGTTGTAATAATTGTCACAGCAACCTGCAGACACAGTGGCACCATTATGAACTTGAACGAGTCCAGCCTTTGGAGCGAAGATATTCCTTATTACCCATTAATGGAAGGGACGCAATTCACGTGCCCCCAAATCGAGAAAAACCCTTAATAGAGGACGGAGAGTCAAGCAATTCAAAAAGCTCTTTAAAAAGCTCCGATATCACACAGCCATTGAACATTCATATCAGCAAAAGTCCGCAACAGTCTCTGACAGGCGGTAACCATGGATTGTTGGCCATAGTACCGCAAGCTCCAACAACGATTATTGAAAACACCAACAGCAATTCCATGCCTTACTCCCCGTCACCTAGTAAATTGGATCGCCAACGACAGTTATTGACCGACGGTAGAGCTCAACCGCAGAACATGATGACGATACCACACCCACTACAGCAAGCCAGCTCTTTACCCAAAAAGGTTTGTTTCATTTGTGGAGAGAAGTCGCTTATTACAAAAGTACATATTTTATGTTCGTACCCAACACGACATGAAGCTAAGGCCCACAACAGCATCGTTTTGCCCTTTTTCCCATTTTTAGCCAATCGTGACCCTGCACATAATTCTGATCCGATGACAGATGATGGCACTGTCATTTCCTGTACTTACTGTTTTCATAGCCTGCTGATGCAATGGAAAGAATACGAAGAATCAAAAAACCCAGCCGATCAGAATAGATGGCTGAGAAAATATTCTGTGTCCGATTTTGTTTGTTACGTCTGCGGAAAAACTGTGACCAGATATAAAATTAGACATTTAGAAGTTCAAAAGTTCCCGTTCTTGAAAGATCACAAGGTGCCACAGTTTAGCCTGGTACTGGATAATAGAGAAGGCGTCGCGAGTTGTGATACTTGCACGTACAGTTTGATGCACCAGAATGCGGAGTACGAGAGAATGGGAGTACCGATAGAATTACGTAAATACAACTGGTCTACGAATATTGATGATATATCAAATGATGGCTGTGGTCAGGTAAATATTCTTACAAAACATTAACCCGTTAAATGTGACGTTTTTAAAACGTTAACTACCCCTATTGTGTAATTAGTTTGACAAAAAACGTCATTTTTGGACATTTTTATTTGTCACTGGCGTTTATCAAATACGCCTCATCCCGATCGTCAGTTTCATCTTCCGAATCAACCTAAGAAGACAAATCATCATCAGACTCCAGAATGTATTTACTGTTCAAAACCTCTTCTTCAGAGAGCTTGCGCATGCTGGATGATGCCATTATTGTCCACGTGCATAGTCAAACTCAAAGCTGAACACAAGGTTACTCATAATGAGATTTTGTTAGTCAGACAGAACGAGGTTGTGTCATCTTGCAAATGTTCAGGCAAAGATTTCCTCGACCAGGCGTAATATAATGTCCTGGGCACTCAGGAGAGCCATTATACACATGCTGCGATCGTGGGGGAATTCACAAGGGATTCCCCCCAAGTGACGAACTATGTTCTAAGAATACATGTAGGTTTGGGAAAATACCTCCAAGGCGTTAAATTACGCCACACACACAGTCAGTGGCAGTTGCCAGGACGTTATATAACGCCCTACGCACTTAAAGGCGAACAGTGTATTTCTACACATTTTTTCAGCGTAATGCATTACACAAAATTGTGTTTTCCTGTGTTGAAGTTTGATGTTGATTTAGAATTTTATTTGTTTTACGCAAACAAAGTAGAAAAAAATTCTCTTTAAACATTAAAAGATTCAGTTTTATATTTATTAGTTTTAAAGTCTAGAGTACACATGTACCGTACATGATTATTGGTTTTCTGTACGTCTAGATGTTGTGGGTTTTAATTCTGGCACATGGGATTATTCCAGCCCTGTTGGCACTTTGTCTTGATATTTGGATCAAAGGGACAATCCGAGGTTCCATGTACAAAATTGGTATAAACTAAAGAATCCTTGACAATTGAAATTCAAACAAGTACATGTATGCTCTTCTTAAACAGGCATTGTGTGAAACTCGTAGCTAAATCGGGGGGTTGGGATGGCCTAGTGGTCTAGAGTGCAGCGCTTCGACCTCTAGCTGGCCGGTCACCTCTGGCTTGCGGCTGTGGTTTCGAGCCCTGGTGTGAGCGTATGTGGCATGGAGATAGGGGCGCCTTCTCAACCTCGTGGGTTTCCTCCGGGCACTCCGGTTTCCTCCCACTGCTAAAGACCCCTACGCGCATGCGAATTATTGAAATAAAATGAAACCATGTTAGTCCCAAAATGACCTATTTTGTGTCGAGTGGATGTTAAACCCCATTTCTCTCTCTCTCTCTCTCTTTCTCGTAGCTAAATCTGCCTTTTACAGGTATTTCGTTAGGCCTGAAATGTTAAATAAACTGTTGATTATACATACTACATGTAATTAACTTTTCAAGAACATAATCAACTCATCAAGAACATAATCAACTCTCTAGACTATCGAATTGTCAAGATTTTCAACAGATTTATTTTCTTGTTGAGTGTGATGACGCCTCTTTAAGGACTAAGGAGTGACATGACAACTATTAATATTGTAACTGTCATTTATTTTACTAAGTTTTTAAACAACTTATTTTATGAGGTTATGAAATGAATAATGACGATATTTATTTGAATTTCAATATTGTACACATGTAGGTACAAGTATTCAAGGCAACTGTTTAGCAAACGCTTGAATCTTGATTGAGGAATCAATTTTTATCAAGCATCTACAAATGTACATACATGTACAGATCATACAAAGGCCCTCACAGGTACATGTACATGTTACCCATACATTGTAGGCCTACACAGTATACATGTACATATGCCTACACAGTATACTGTACATATAGATGTAGACATACACAATAGACAAGTAAATGTACCATCTACATAGAGATGCCTACACAGTATACATATGTACATGTACATGTGCTTTTAGGCCTACACAACAGACAAGTACATGTACCGTACATCAGATTTGCATTCTGACATCTCGTCTCATATACACAGGTAGAATTACACAAATTTAACGCGACCAGATGGTTTTAACAGAAAACAGCTACATGTATTTCCTATCCCACTCAGGCAATCTTACTATAAATACATGTACATGTAGATGTACTGTAGACTATTGTATGGAATTCTATTCAACTGTGATAGGATTTCTCTGTCTAGTCAGGGTCAAGGATTGTGTGTTTTATTTTTCTATAGTGGGGTTAGGGGTCAAGGATTGTAGTCTTGTTGAAAATATGTAATGCAGTAGGATATGTTATTGTTTAATAAAAAAGTTATATAATTTTGGTCCGTGAATATGTACAAATTTCTTTCCAATCTAAATGTGAGTAAGCATGTCCTGCATTGTGTATGACATTCACACTATTTACATGTAACTTAGAAGTTGTATCAGGTGCTCATGTACATGTACTGTGTATACCATTCCAACAACAGGTGCTCTAGGTGTGGACATATATGTACTGTACCCTACACTATGTTTGACACAAACATCTGATACATTGTACATGTAAATGAGAAGGTAGCCACGGTGGCTTAGTGAGTAAGATGCTAGTATGGACGTCTCAGTGTCGCTCCCATTGCCGAGAAAGTTCATCAGGATTTTCCAGCATGGTTTCTCCATGTCAGTGGTGCAGGACGGAAGGCCTGACATGTAAAGCTGTCTAGTCGTTTGGATGTGACAAAAGTCGAGGTCCCATGTACTGTATACATTGGAGTATAAGATCCCTTAGCAGTTGGGATTTGATGTATGAGTAGGCAGTAGTGGGTTTTCCAGAGCTTCACGTTAAAGGCGAGCTTTCGCTCTTGCTCCTCTCGACCCACCTCGGCTTTCCTTCGCGGGAGTCATTAAGGACTCCTGCAAATTAGCTAAATCGCTCTCCTAAATATTGAGATTAATAAACTACAGTACTATCAGTTGTTTTTTGTTTTTTTAAACTGCATACGTTTGAACTATCAGTTTCCATGTTGATCGTTCTGATGCTACCATACTCACCAAACATATTCACCAAATATTAAACAATTAAACAAGACAAAGTATAAATACAATATGATTACGAAGATTTTTTCTACGGGTGCTTTTTTCTCATTTTTGAAATTGGCAGGAGCTTTTTATGGCTCCCGCACAAATTTATAAACGTGAAGGACTGGTTTTCTCTGGGTCCTCCTGTTTCCTGCCACTGCTAAAGACATCTACGTTTACACACAAGTAAATTGTTAAAATTAAAAATTAAGCCATATGTTAGTCTCGAAATGACCTAGTCTCTGTTGAGTACACATTAAACCCCATTTCTCTTTCCTTGTTACAGATGAGAGGAATTGAACCAATGGAGGAAGATGACATCAACAGCCAATCACAGCTTTCAACACAACAGATTGACAGAGAAGGTAGGATTTTTATCGTATTTTTTTTCTTTCCCCGAATTGATTGAGTCTGTTATCCATGGGTGCGTTTCCGCGTGCATGTTGTCTGGTTATTTTCTTTCTTTCCCTGTACTGAATTCTTATAATTTCTATTTCATATTTTTAATGTCTGTTATCCATGGGTGCGCTTTCGCAGCATTTCCAACTGAATTTTCACTGGTTACATGGAAACTGTCCTTTACATTTGCATTACACCGACTTTTTTGCCTTTGAAAACGCGTACGGACTATGGAGAGCTACATGTACATGTACACCTTTAACTACATGTTTAACTACACAGTACTCGCATACATGTTTATTCGTATAACTTTAAAAGCAAAATAAAGACCCTTCATCACTCTTCATGATCAATTTACGCTGTATAATTGGACCAACTACGGAACCCTCTAGTGCCTCAAACTACATCATTTACATGTAAGTACTTACTAGTTCCGTTCCTTGATTCTGTCAGTTTGCGGTCCGAGAGAGAAATGTATTTTGTTGTTGGTTTCAAAAAAGAACAACGTAATGTACAGCACATCACTTTTCTCTAGTTTTTTTTTCAGAGTAGTCAAATATATTTACAGGTACATGTACAAGGTTAATTTAATTTAGTTTGAAACAGTTCAAGATATTATAAAACTTCCCTGATTTTTTTTTTCTACATATTTAAACTTTCTCCAATTCACTAGTAATTCGTATGGTAAAATTTTATTGCTTTTGTGAAATGTGTCAAGACGACTCAAGATTTCACGTCTTCAAGATTTCACGTCTTCAAGATTTCACATCTTCAAGATAGTAAGAAAGTTTGTCTGTCTGGGATTCCTATAAATTTTCGACCAGGACAAGTTTTTTAGTTTTAGTATTGTAATTTAATGCAGCAGAAAGCTTGCGGCCTTGTCTGAGTTCAGACATGCTGTATTTTAAATTTAGAGTCTGTCTAGATGTTCGCCAGTCTTTGTGTTGAAGTTTTAAACACCAGATGTTAGCGAGAAGAATTTAACATTTAAAAATATCCTATTACCATTCTCTGCCATTATGCAATCTTCCACACAAATATTTTATAGATAATATTTAAAACTTACAAGATACTCCTTGTCATTTGTATTTTTTGAACCATATTGAATTGAATATTTGATTTTTAACGGCTTAATCAACACTGAATTGTACCGGGAATTCTTGTATTTAAGCCCTGGGCTTAATTTCGAATTTGACCATGTCAGTGATAAACCATTTCTTCGAAAAGTATAATGTACACCAATTCGACGTGACTCCCATCAATGCCAACACATGTGGTTTCAAAATTTAAAAGGGAGGCTGCTCTCATTTTTAGATTTGAAATTTAAACTCGTTATTGAGCCCATTGCTAAATAACGGGAGGGCTTAGATACGAGAATTCCTGGTATTAAAATGTGACAATCTAACCTTTAACTTTGAAAAAAACTATCACTAACCTTAAATTGTCGTTTAATAAATTTTGTGGATAACCTTGAATTGCCGTCATATAAATTTCCTGTATACAAATGTCCCCACTCCCCGAACATCTCACCCTATCACTTCGGCTCAGTACCATTATTTACAAAGATATCATATACATGTAGTGATGTACAATGTACATGTATGTACATGACTGATTAAAATTGTAGGCTTTTTTATCGACTTGCCAAATTGATTTGAATTTAGTAGAGATGTCATGTGACAATATAGTCGATTTCAAAGTACTTTGGCGAGTTAGTTAAATGCTCCGATTAGCTGTAAGCAATTTTTGTGGCTGGACACCGTTGAAAAAAACACGTGACCACCCGATCAAATCGTCAAATCGCACCCTGAAGTGATTTGACGATTTGATGTAATCGCTTCGGAAATCGACGTCGATAAATTTATTGATTAGGGTAACCAATTTGAATTAGATGGACGTTAAAGATGAAAATGTGATTGAATGCAAATCACTTTGGCTAATCAGTGGTCGATAAAAACGCCTATTATAATCCTTGAGTGGCACTGATTGAGCACATTAAAAAACGCAACCCAATTTATATGGAAAACAATACAACAAATATTTTAATCAGTTTCTTACTGATCTGATTTAATCTAACCGAGGAGATTATCTTCCGTGGGAGGGAGAGAAATGGGGGTCTAACATCCACTTGACACAAACTAGGTCATTTCGGAACTAACATTGTTTAATTTTATTTCAATAATTTGCTAGAGTGTAGGGGTCTTTAGCAGTGGGAGGAAACCAGAGGATCCGGAGAAAACCTACGAGGTTGGACAGGCAACCCTACTCCTTGTCATGCACAACCAGGGATTCTAAACCACGCCACCTTTTATCCGTGTCCTCTGTTTCTGCCCACTGTTAAAGACCCCTACGCGCAAGCAAATTATTGAAATAAAATTGAACCATATGTTAGTCCTGAAATGACCTAGTTAATGGTGAGTGGACGTTAAACCCCATTTCTCTCTCTCTTTTTATTTCTTAATTAAATGTTAATTAATCAATTTGAGCAGATTTTAGCCTGGATTAAGCTGCGGGGAATTATAAATTGTTTTTGAAATTCAAGATGTTTAGATAGACATGTTTGACGTTAGATATAACTGAAGAAATATTTGATATTAGAAGTTAAACTGTTTGACAAGGAAACATGTGGTGCACATGTACAATGTAGTTCTAATATTACGACCTGACTTGCGGGCTGAGACATGGTAGTCTGTGTAAAGTGGAATGAAATTGATGTAGGAATTTTTAAAAAAAAATCTTGTGAATTTACCCAGACAAGATATGAAATATCAGCAGAGATAAACAGGAAGTTTTAATGTGGTAGCATAGACAGGCATCTTACAGTTTGTGGTTGGAATTAGAGAGTGAGACTGAGAGAGAGAGAGGGGAGAGGGAGAGGAGAGGATGGGAAAGGAGAGAGGAGAGAGAGAGAGAGAAATGGGGTTTAACGTCCACTCAACACAACCAGGTTATTTCGGGACTAACATGGTTTCAATTTTATTTCAATAATTCGCTTGCGTGTAGGGGTCTTTAGCAGTCGGAGGAAACCAGAGTACCCAGAGAAAACCCATGAGGTTGGACAGGCGACCCTATTCCTTGTCAGGTACCAATGAAATTGTAGAACAATAAGAAAAACATTGTTTTATTTACCTCATGGGGACTTGTTGAAGCATCTGTCGGGTTCACTCATTTCTCTTCTTCTTCTGGTGGGGGGTTGGGTGGTATAACGTAAGCGTGGAAGACCATGTCTCCCGTCAAAAGGCAACACCTAGTAACTCACGTTTTTCTCAAAATTGAGTTAGGACCAAATTTGGAGTTACTAGGGTATGTTCTTCCTGTTGTACTAGATATTCCAATCTTTTGATTTTGTAAGCAGGTACACCCATGAAACAACCTAGCAACTTCCTTCATTGGCCTAGTATCCCACGGAAAAACCTAGTAACTCAATAGTCAAATCAATTATTTTTCTCAAAATAAGAAAAAAATGAGTTACCAGGTGTTGCCTTTGGACGGGAGATGTCTGTAAGGTCTGTCATTCAATCAAGGGGTGTTGTTTTGATTTCCCCATGCATCACAATGAATAGGGTTGCGTGTCTAATCTTGGGGGTTTTCTTCGGATCTCCTGGTCTCCTTCCACTGCTAAAGACCCCTTTTGCACAAACAAATTTTACAAATAAAATTGAACCATGTGCTAGTCCCCAAATGGCCTAGTTTGTGTTTCTCTTAAACCCTATTCCTCTCTCTCTTCCCCTTGTGGACAGTTAATTTGATGGTTTAATTCTCAACCATTTGCAAACAGAGCTAGATAAAACCTGACCGAGACATTCTTTTGAACATTCAAAAAGCATTAACAGAGGTTGAAATGTTACTAAGGCGATTCAGCTTTCAAATTCAAGTTCTGGAAAATATTATTGTGGTAATTTTGACAAGACAAAAAGGATGTGGCGAGGAGTAAGTCCATGGAATCTGTTTTAATTGGAGAGTTATTTCCCCTTGGTTACAGTTTCAATGTCTGTTCCTTGTAAAGATTGATGCCATGTACATGTGTATTAGAGTGAGTGAAAATATTTTTCAAGCTTCTTCATAAAGCAATACTTCAATAAGTTTGTTGAATTCTAAAATGGAGTTATCTCCCTTATGTCAGCTGCATAAAACTGGTTAACTTTTCAGTTTGCTTCACACAGGAGTGAAATGAAATGAAGTGGGGTTTTACCGCCTACTATTTTGCTCCGACTGGGCTAATGAAGATGGGCATAAGCGATGCACTGTGCCATGGGGGAAATTTTGCCTGAAATTTCAACTGCCAAATGATCTTTTTTGAGCAAGCCAATACATGTACATGTATTACAAGGGACTTTGATTTTTTTCATCCCATCTGAACGACTATACAATGCCCTTTTTCATCTCACTTGTATTTAGCAAGAATGGCTAGCTCTTTACATACATGTAAGTACATGTACATGTATTGTAAGATTTGAATGGCGTACATGTAGGTTATGGTTATGTTAGATTGAATTCATTTCCTTGATGATATATATACATACACACCAGTAGATATGATTGAATTATTTATATAGTTTACCTGGAATGTAGGATGTTAAACCCAGTTTTCATTTCTTACTATAAATAATAACTGACCTATTAATGAATGTGGCTATTTACAGAAAGGAATGAAAAGTGCGTTTAGCATCCTACATTCCGGATAAACATTGTGAGGTCTACAGTATTCTCTCATTTCAAATTCAAGAAGAGAGGGAGAGAGAAATGGGGTTTAACGTCCACTCGACACAACTAGGTCATTTCGGGACTAACACATGGTTTTAAATTTTATTTCAATAATTGGCTTGCGCGTAGGGGTCTTTAGCAGTGGGAGGAAACCGGAGTGCCCGGAGGAATACCAGGAGGTTGAGAAGGCGCCCCTATCTCCATGCCACATACGCTCACACCAGGGCTCGAAAACACAGCCGCAAGCCGGAGGTGACCGGCCAGCTAGAGGTCGAAGCGCGGCACTCTAGACCACTAGGCCATCCCCCCCCCCCCCCCAAATTCAAGAAGGGTGGAAAGCCAAATGGTTAGCGCATGCACATTGTATCATAAGGTCTGTCATTGTATTCCTTTTTTTATGCGACAAGGAGTAGAATCGCCGGTCCAACCTTGTGGGTTTTCCCTGGGGCTTGCAATTCCCTTCCACTTCCACTGCTAAAGACCTACATGCACGTACAAGCGAATTTTTGAAATGAAAATTGAACAATAGGTTAATCCCAAAATGACCTACTTTGTGTCGAGTGCACTTTAAACCCCATTTCTGTCTCGGGGGGTTGGGATAGCCTAAAGTGGCCTAGAGTGCCGCGCTTCGACCTCTAGCTGGCCGGTCACCTCTGGCTTGCGGCTGTGGTTTCGAGCCCTGGTGTGAGCGTATGCTAAAGACCCCTACGTGCAAGCGAATTATTGAAATGAAATTAAAAACCATGTGTTAGTCCCGAAATGACCTAGTTGTGTCGAGTGGATGTTAAACCCCATTTCTCTCTCATTTCTGTCTCTCTCTCACAATACATGTATTGTGGCAGTTTAATCATCTAATCAATGTCATTCCATTTAGTATTTACAAAGTTACAATAATTTATCGGAGGGCCTGACATAGACAGCTGTCTAGTCGTTTGTGTGGGACGGTAACCCAAGGTCCCGTGTACACATTGGGTTCACGTAAAAGATCCCTTGGCAGATGGAATTCGATATAAGAGTAGGCTGTAGTGCCGCTGCCTGGGCAAAATTTCCCTCGTAGCACACTGTATGACTTATGCCCATTTTTATTAGCCTAGGTTAGGATCAGAACAGTAGGATTTAAACCCCATTTCATTTCATTTTTACAATAATTATATAACATTTAAGGCCAAACAAAAGATTTAGGCGTTATATACATGTACTACATCATTAAATGTGAAATCGGCTTGTAGATACATGTACATATTGAGCATGTATTGATAATTTAGTGGAAATGAACCAATCCAACATTCAATAAAATATTGTTTAGAAAAAAAAAAAATGCAGGTATCTCATCCAGCCATTAATCACTTTAAAAAATCTTGTAGACGTTCTCGACAGTTATACGGTCTTTCTGTTCATAAGATGAAGAAGCCTATTTGTACATTTTCTGATCATTACTGTTGTTATGGATTAATTCTGACTATTTTTTCACAAATTTTTATGCCTGAAACAATTTATTTATGAGTTGTAGAAGGAGAAAAAAAAAATACAACATACATACATGATTAGACGAAGGTAACAGCTGTATGAATTAGAATAGATAGAACATCATCTTCAATTAAGCGTTATATATTTAATATATTTAATATTTTAAAATTACATTGTTATCAAGTGAAGTTGAATTCTGGTGATAAATTTACCTTGATGGCAGATACGATGTTTTTTTTTTTAATCTCCATGTAATTACTGCTCTGACAATTATTATTGACAGCTCATACAATGTATGAAAACCAAAATAAACCATCGGATGGTATATTGGTATATCCAACGTCTGCTCCAATTGGGTTTATAAGGGATATTAAATGAAATGAAATGGGGTTTAACGTCCTACTGTTCTGCTCCTAAACTTACTTTGCTAATGAAAACTGGCATACACCATACAGTGTGCTGTGAGGGAAATTTTGCCCGGACAGCGCCACTACAACCTACATATCGAATTCCAACTGCCAAGGGATGTTTTACGTACACACCTATGGGTACAAGGGACCTCGGTTTTTTGTCCTATCCGAACACCTAATAAGGGATATGAAGGGAATTCTGCGGGGACAGGAGCATTTCAACCTTTATTGATTTCTAACTTTCAAGGGTTGTTTTATGTGGGCACCAACCTGTAAAAGGGACCTCGGTTTAACATGTGCACGTTGCATCATGAGGTCTGTGATTAGTTGGGGAGCTAACTTTGTAAAATGACAAATTTTTTTATTTTTTTAGTAAGTATATCTATTGAAATATTAATTAGATTTAAGGGAAAATTAATAGTAAATTACATAGTAATTGACAAAAGGGACTTTGAAATTCATTTTCAGATCCTCTCATTACTTGAAAATGGCTATTTTCTTTTTAGGCCATCAAAAATATAGAAATCATATTATATCAGGTTTTGTGGAAATTAAACTCTTGTCTACTACCCCCCTCCCCCCTCTTCTCTTTTTCTCACACTCTAAATCAACAATCAAAAATACAGAAATCAATGAAATTATCAAGATATCCCATCATCAAAAAAACCGCAGCCTCTTGAAGGTGGTTAGGGTTAATTACGCAGTAAGGAACCAATGAATAGCTTAATGGTGTAAAATAATTTTATGTCTGTAATCTGAGGTCTGGTAGTTAATAGATCGCGGTAGCTATTGTCGTTAATCTGTGTGTTATACTTCCCGATCGTTAGATCAATACACATCACCGCAGATATACACACACATACAACGATGCTGTGGATAAATTGACTTGCACATCATCTTGTGTGTTAGTATGAAACGGGAGAGAGATTAGTCGCTGTACACCAATCTACAGCTATTATCCCCTGAGAGAAATAACATCTGCCAGAAGTATTTATACTGTACCACATAGGTTGAGTTCATTATCGTTGATGAGGGGGGTGTTAGCATGTAAGGAGGAAAATGACAGGTTGTTGTCAGTGTAAGAATGCTATGTCTGATCTGGTGTGTTAGCGTGTGAGGACAGAGTGACGAGGTCCTGCTTTAAATCAGGATAATAAACGGGGAGATCAACAAGTATTTTCCCTGACCTTAAGGTGTTTAGGGTCAGAGCTGTTGACCCTCGGGGCACGATATGACTGCCTGAGTCAGACGACTTCATCAATAGTGAGAATAAATGGCCTCGATTAGGATGTATTACTAACAATCACAACAGGAGGACAGACAACACACACTCTGAAGGTGTTAACATCCAGACAACAATGTCAATGAATAATATCTATTCTCAAGGCTCGAGATCGTCCAGTTATGTTTTCTCTCCTTATGGTGGATTACAGGGATATTATCCTATACCAGGTAGGAGAGATTTTAGTTTAAAAAAGAGACTAAATGTTGTAGTCTAGGACCTGTATAACATTTAAGTTTAAATAGGAGACTAAGTGTTGTAGTCTAATAACCTGTTCAATTATTAATTGACTCAGTCGCTATACATGTATATATTACTATTACATGTATACACACCTTATACCACCGTCATGTCTTGTGTCTGGTTATTCTGGGACTGACATGTATTATTTTAAAATTGACTCTTTTATTAAAGATACATTATGGGAGATTAGATAACGAGTTGGCAGCTCTCACTATATTAGTTGAAAAAAAGATAATGTAATGGGAATTTGTGGAAAATTTCAGTCAGATTGATCCACTCTAAACCAAGGTTTTAGCAATTGAATTTTCGGCCTAGTCTTGATCATCATTACTTAAATCAGTACGATAAAAAAAACACAGTCTCAATTATCTATTTCCTGATTAAATCATGAATGAAAGTTGAGCAGTAAATTGGATCCTAATCCAGTAGATATCGCAGGGTATCGTGACATCTAGAGTTAATTATTGGTCAAGATTTAAGTCAATTAATGTCTAATTAATTTGTTGAATCTAACTGGAGCCGCGGTGGCTATGTAAGTAAGACTTTAGCTCGTTAGCCTTGGGTCGAGGGCTTGTTAAGATTGTACGAAAAATGAGGACCCATGCACACATTGATGTGCATGTAAAAGATCCCTTGGCAGTTGGAATTCGATAGGGGGGTTGAATGGCCGAATGGTCAGCGTTCGCGCACTATATCATACGGCCTGCCATTGAGTCAACTAGCGTGGTTTCAAATCCCTGGTTGTACATGGCAAGGAGTAGGGTCGCCTGTCCAACCTCGTGGGTTTTCCCCGGGTACTCCGGTTTCCTCCCACTGGAAAAGACCCCTACGCGCAAGCGAATTGTTGAAATAAAATTAAACCATATGTTAGTCCCAAAATGACCTAGTTTGTGTTGAGTGGATTTTAAACCCCATTTCTCCCTCTCTCTCTTTCTTTAAAGTAGGCAAGTCTTTAACTCTTAGGGGGTTGCATCATAAAGTCTCTCTCTCTCTCTCTCTCTCTCTCTCTCTCTCTCTCTCTCAGTGTAAATGCATGTATAAGAAAGTGTTACTGTGTGCCTTTGCCATGGCCAGTGTCTGTTATTAGATATTCTGTTTGGTTGTTTTTGAAAACCCATTAACATGATCTCTGTCTATTCTGTGATAAATTATCTGATAAAATTTGATTTGTAATCAATGTAATTGATTCACCGTGCGTTATACAATTACTACAAATGTTAAACTTATCAATAATATATGTTATACATGTACATGAACACAACCCATTCATTTCATTAAAATAAAATTAAATTGTGATTGAACTGAACGTGTAAATAACCATCTGCAGAATATTTTTATGTTCTTGTCAACTGGCGTGGTTTAGATTCTCCAGTTGTACCTTGTCCAACCTCAAGGGGGTCTCTCTGTTTCTCTCTGTCCTCTGGTTTCCTCCCACTGCATACTTCATTAACATCAGGGTTTATCAGAAAGCACAGTTTTATTTTGAATAGTATCATTGTTACTAGAAAGCTTGTAATATTACTGATTAGGTGAATGTACATTTCACCTTAATTGTTTTTACGACTTTGGTCTTGTTTTTGCAGACTTATTGTTTACTGCAAAGCCTAAAAAATATGACTTATTATGAAGTTTTTATAAACAGTCTAGCTAACATTTGGTCAGTGATGCAGAATGGAGGACCTGACAAGAACAACTGTCTTGTCGTGCGGATGGGATGAAAAACCAAGGTCCCATGTACACATTGGCATGCACGTAAAAGATCCCTTGACATTTGGAATTTGAAGTAAGAGTAGGCCATAGTGCAAAATTTCCCTCATTGCACACTGTATAGCGTATACCCGTCTTCATTAGCCCAGTTCGGAGCAGAACAGTAGGACGTTAAACCCCATTTCATTTCATTTCTACCTAATATTTGAATATAAAATAAAAGTAGAAAAAATATAGATATACACCAAAACTATATTGATACAGTGCATTGCGGAAAGTCGTATTGTAGTATATCGATACAGCAATATTTTTTGACAGCCTTACCTATATTATTACAGGAGTATGACTGCTTTTAAAATTATTTATTCATGTTTTGGACGCCGTGCCTTATTTATTATGATTGAGCTGATAGTCGAAGATATTGTTATGGTTACATGTATATTGAATTGAGTACGTCGGCATTATATCATAATACATGTTGCGTGAGGCGTGTAATTTTCGTAATTTACAAATGGTTTCTGAGGTGGTGAGTTCAAATTGGAAGTAATTTTAGTTTTCCAATTATTAAAAGACCTTTGTTTGCAATGCGATATCCAATAAATTATCATTTGCTAAAGTCATCATTAATATTTGCTGTAACGTGTAATACCATTGGAATGTCTCAAGCCCTGTTTCTGCTTGTCAGCTTGCGGGGCTGATGAGTAATACTAATACCTCAAGCCCTGCTTCAACTTGTCAGGTTGCAGTAGAGAGAGAGAAATGGGGTTTAACGTCCACTCAACACAAAAACTCAGTCATTTCTGGACTAACACATGGTTCAATTTTATTTCAATAGTTCAAGGGTGCGTGGGAGTCTTTAGCAGTGGGAGGACAGGAGAAATGAAATGAAATAAAAATGAAATGAAATGGGGTTTAACGTCCTACTGTTCTGCACCTAACCTGGGCTAATGGAAGACGGGCATACGCCATACAGTGTGCTATGAGGGAAATTTGCCCGGGCAGCGGCGCTATGGCCTACTCTTATATCGAATTCCAACTGCCAAGGGATCTTTTACGTGCACTCCAATGTGTACACGGGACCTCGTTTTTTTGTCCCATCGGAACGACTAGGCAGCTGTCCTTGTCAGGCCCTCCTTCTGCATCACTTACAAGGGGAAATCACGCCGGAAAATCGAAAAACCCATGAGGTTGGATAAGCAACCATACTCCTTGTCACGTACAACCGGGAATTTGAAACCACGGCAGTTGACTCATTGACACACTTTATGATACAATGTGCATGCGCTAACCATTCGGCCATCTAACTCCTCCGAATGATATAGTAAATAGGTGGAGAGAGAGAGAGATAAATGGGGTTTAACGTCCACTCGACCCAAACCAGGTCATTTTGGGACTATCATATGGTTTCAATTTTATTTCGATAATTCGCTTGCGCGTAGGGGTCTTTAGCAGTGGGAGGAAACCAGAGTGCCCGGAGGAAACCCACGAGGTTGAGAAGCCGCCCCTATCTCCATGCCATATACGCTCACACCAAGGTTCGAAACCACAGCCGCAAGCCAGAGGTGACCGGCCAGCTAGAGGTCGAAGCGCGGCACTCTAGACCACTAGGCCATCCCACCCCCCTGTAAATAGGTGTATCTGATAATGGTGTACACGTAAAAAGACATGATAATTGAAATCGTTGTTATAGTCTATTCAAAATTTTCCTTCTGAGCACTTCAAATGTGACTGAAGTCAAAATGATAAAAGCATACATTGTATGTAAACACTCAAGAATCGAAATATTTTATTTCTTGCCTAACTTCATGTATTTTCTCTAGGTCCTCCAGTTTTCTCTGCTAAAGACCCCAACAGGCAAGCAAATTATTGAACCGTGTTAGTCCCAAAATGACCTAATTTGTGTTGAGTGGATGTTAAACTCTGTTCCATTGGCAGGGAGTATGATCGCCTGTCCAACCCTGTAGGATTTCTATGAATCCTCTGGTTTCCTCCCACTGCTAAAGACCCCTAAGGCAAGTGATTATTTAAAAAATTTGAACCATATTTTGTTAGTCCCCAAATGACCTAGTGTGTGTCGAGTGGTTGTTAACACCCCGCCCCCCCCCCCCCCCCCATCTCTCTCTCTGTTGATAAGATGTTAAACTTGTTTCTAATGGCGGAGAGTAGGATCGACTGTCCAGCTTCACGGGTTTTCTCCCACTGCCTAAAGAGCCCTACAGGCAAGCAAATTATTGAAAAAAAAAAAAGAACCATGTGTTAGTCCCAAAATGACCTAGTGTGTGTGTTGAGTGGATGTTAAACCCCATTTCACTCTCTGTTGACCATATGTTAAAACTCCATTCTATTGGTTGTAATAAGAAAGAGATAAGAATATGTTAATCGTGGTATATGACAATAACGACCACTCTATCGCTGATGAACGAGAGAGAAATCTGATCGTCTATATATTTATTAACAACTAGTTTATTGATTATTAAACCCCGATACTAACAACTCTTGTAACTATAGGGGGCGCAGTTTAATAAATTATTCAAACAAGCCGTGTAATAAATGATTAAGAGATATGTGATAAACCGTGGTATAATGGCCATGGTGTATACGAGTTTATTGATTATCTAATAATGTTATAATCAATATACCGGGCTGTAGACGACTGACATACTTAAATACTTAAACAGTTACAGAAAAAAAAACACACAACACATGTGTTCATTTAATAAAGATCAGTATTCTGTACCATTATTCAAATTGAATCAATAAAATAAAATTGGGTTTAATGTACTACTGTTATACTCCGACAGGGCTATATACACAAGGTACAATTTTATGGATACACAATTACTTAGTTTGATACTAAGCGACGTTTCAACGAGGATACTCTCGTCTTTATCAAGCAAATGATGCATACTCTGTCGAAACGTCGCTTAGTATCAAACTCAGTAAATGTGTATCCATAAAATTGTACCTTGTGTTATATGTTCAATTACTAAATGCCAATCAAAGAAGGGCTATTTACTGTATGTTCCGACAGGGCTTCCGCCAAATATTGCTTGAGTTAAAAACAAAAAATATGAAATTGGGTTTAATGTCCTAGTGTTCTGCTTCAACAGGGTTAATAAAACCGGACTTGCGCCAAACATTTTACGGATGTCTTATGTCTAGGCCTCAACTGTATTGTTTGAGTGCAAATAAAATTAAATAGGGTTTGAAATAAGATGAAAGGGGTTTTAACGTCCTACTGTTCTGCTCGTAACCTGGGCTAATGAGCTACGGCCTACTCCTATATCGAATTCCGACTGCCAAGGGATCTTTTACGTGCATGCCAATGTGTACACGGAATCTCGGTTCTTCGTCCCATCCGAACGACTAGACAGCTGTCCTTGTTGGGCCCTGACAAGGGTAAAACAAACTGGAAAATCTGGATGAACTTTCTCGGCCAATGCAGGGATTGAACACCCGACCTCCAGACTAGCGAGCCAGCGTCTTACCCACCGCGATGCCCAAAATGCGATTAAATATCCGACAGGGCTAATATAGAACCGTACTTACGCCAAACACTTTACAGGTGTCCTATTTCTAAGCCTGCAACTGTATTGGTCGCGTACAAAAAATGAAATCGGGTTTAGCGTCCTACTGTTTCTGCTCTGACTGAGTTAAGTAAGATGGGGTATCTTTAAGGAAATTGGGGGGTCACGGTGGCTAAGTGGATAAGGCGCTGGTTCGCTAGCCTGGAGGTCGGGTGTTCGATCCCTGCATTGGCTGAGAAAGTTCATCTCGATTTTCTGGCGTGATTTTCCCTTGTCAGTGAAGCAGAAGGAGGGCCTGACAAGGACAGCTGCCGAGTCGTTTGGATGGGACGAAAAACCGAGGTCCCGTGTACACATTGGAGTGCACGTAAAAGATCCCTTGGTAGTTGGAATTCGATATAAGAGTAGGCTGTAGCGCCGCTGCCCGGTCAAAATTTCACTCATAGCACACTGTATGACGTATGCCCGTCTTCCATTAGCCCAGGTTAGGTGCAAAAGAGTAGGACGTTAAACCCCATTTCATTTCATTTCATTTAAGGAAATTGACATTTTGATAGATGTTAACTGAACTCTAATTCTGTTTAATATATACATATGCTTGTAGAACCTTAATGTATACACTACACGTTTTTGTGTCTTTGTTAAACTGTATTCTGTATATTGAATTTGAATAGATGGCGCCGGTTCACTAGAAAAAATCTGTGCATTACCATGTTTTTATTAAGAATAGATTGAATAAAAATAAGGAAATGTATGGATTATTTAAAAAAATTTTTATCTTGTGACATTCATTTTTTTTGTTGAATTATCAGATATCCTCTCACAAACTCACATAGCAAACATTGACCCGCGAAGGAATTATTAGTGAACAGAAATTCTCCTTTGTATCTGTTATCACTTGTCACTTCAGTCAGTTATATAGAAGGATAACTCTGTGTTTCTTTTGCATTGGTCACTCTCCTTTCTTGAAATCTTCATAATGCATCTATCATAGCAGTGATCTCTGTGTTAAAATTATATTTGGAATGTGTTTAACCAGTTCTATCACTTTATGTAATAATGTCAATAATGACTGACACCAATATTGTCCTTTAAAGGAGCTAAAATGCTTATTACCGTAATCATCTATGGTAGCAATGAACTCTGTGTTAAAATTGTATTTGGTAATTGTTTAACCAGCTCTATCACATGTGATAATCAGTAATCACTGACACCAATAATTGTACTTTAACATCCAATAACGACTTGTCGAACTGTATTTGGTAATGTGAACTCAAATTATGTATTTTCTGGTCAATTTTTGTGAAGACAGTCGCATTGATAAAATATTAAAAAGTTATTCGTTTCCTAGTCAAGTAATTTGATTTTCAGTCTCTGTGTGGTTTTTTTTAACAACCTCTCGACTTTAGATTCAGAATACTGCAATGATGAGCTGAAATGCCAATGAATGTATTTATTGTTCAAATATGAATTAAATTTATGTAAATAAAGATTTATTAGCTGCCATTGACATCTTACAGATGCAGTATTTATCCTAGTTAGCATGATTTTATTTTAAAAACCTGCGATGACTGATCGTTTGAATTATACAGGACAGTGTATAGTGTTTAGAGATAGCTTTCTGCTCACAAACCATGTCATTCTAACTAAAAACATATTCAAACTTATTTATTTATTAAATGTTTACTCCAAATCTCTCTCAGAAAATTTTAATCTAATATCTAAAGAAAACTACCCCACGCGACGAGATTCTTTTTTTTTTATAACTTGTTACTTGACTGAGGAGGAATCCATTTCTGCTTGTATTTATCGTTAGTCGTTATTAATTTACCATAAATGTTGAAGCTTAAATAAATTCCTGGATTATCCCCAGTTAACCAAGTACATGTATGGAGATCATGCTTTTCTGAGGTGGTGTGTAGTTTTATGGAACAGACTTCCCATAGACATCAAGAGTTCCGAAACCCTTAACACTTCCAAGTCACCCAACCCAACCTCGTGGGTTTACTCCGGGTCCTCCGGTTTCCACCCACTGCTAAAGACCCCTGAGCGCAAGCAAATTATTGAAATGAAATTAAACCATATGTTAGTCCTGAAATGAACTAGTTTGTGTCGAGTGGAGGTTAAACAACAATTCTCTCTCTCTCTTCCAAGTCACAGTCAATTTTCAAGCAAATATACACAACAAGTGTTCTTGAGCAGTTTACTAGAAAGAATTGCAGCCGACAAATTCATGATTTCTTATAATTTATTCATACTTATTTTTAACAAAAATGATGTCACTAAGAAATGGGAAGTAAAATTGTAAATAATTGATTTATTATTACTTTTTTTAAAAAATATATTTCACTAAGAAGTGGAAATAGGTGTTTTAGAAGAAAAGAAATTCAAATTATTTTGACTTTACATGTAATTCTGCATTCCACATCAGCTTACCATTTCATATTGACCTTAATTATATAGATCTCGCTCCCAGACAATCAAATTAAACTGTTTCATTGTCAATAAACCAATAACAGCTCTTAATATGCAGTATAATCACGGACTATTTTGGTACATATTGAAAAACCCCCTTCTTCGTATCCCTGAGCCCAAGGGGTCAATCTGTTACAGACACTGTTGTCGATTTTTTTTTTTTTTTTTGTAACACGAGGGCAAATACGATGAAGTGACGTGAATCTATGAATAGGGAATTGTCTATCTGTTAGCTCTTTAGATAAATGTTTGCGCTACTGCTCTGTCTTTGTGTGCGAGTTATTTGCATTGAACACGACAGATGGGAAATCAATGAGATGAGAAGAGGACATAACACCAGGGCCAAAGCTTGCGGCTCGTCAACTATACAGCTTCTTCATCAAACTTTAATAGGAAGCGTGTTAAGGTGAAGACTAATGGAAATCTAACATACGAGCGGATAATGATTTTTGCTCAATCAGACCTCTTGCGTCGAGAGTTCGCTTGACCCCCGTGTAACGAACCCCCGATTTACTAGTGGACATTTTAATAATTTTGTTTCTTTATTTCCCACAAGTACATAAAAGTATAATCCATACTTGGCTCGTCAAATGAAAGGAATTAATAATGTAACGGCCGTGTTAGGTTTTTAACGAGTTAAAGCAAATTATTTATTGACGTGTGAAGATACTTAACCGTTTATTTATAGACCAGTGGCGTCGATTTAATGGAGGCCACGTTCCATAAATTGTGAAGAGAACATAACGTTCTGTGAAATTCATACAACCAGCGAAGGTCAATATGATAGGGTTTTGACATCAAATCTGCAAATAATTTAAACATAATAGAGAGAGAGAGAAATGGGGTTTAACGTCCACTCGACACAAACGAGGTCATTTCGGGACTAACATATGGTTTAATTTTTTATTTCAATAATTCGCTTGCGCGTAGGGGTCTTTAGCTGTGGGAGAAAACCGAAAGACCCGGAGAAAACTCACGAGTTCGGACAGGCGACCCTAACCAGGGATTTGAAACCATGCCAGTTGACTCAATGACAGGCTTTATGATACAGCACGCACATGCTTTATACCATTCAGCCATCCAACCCCCTCAAACATAATAACAATAGTCTTTCAAACAATATGATGCGTTATGTAAGAGCTAAAACTGCCTATTTCATCAGCCCCCTAAATCAACTCTCTTGGACATCGGAGGGTTGTGATTTAGAACGGATTGAAATACAATTATCATTTAATAATTTTATGTTAAAATGGATGAGAGAGAGAGAGAGAGAGAGAGAGAGAGAGAGAGAGAGAGAGAGAGAGAGAGAGAGAGAGAGAGAGAGAGAGAGAGAGAGAGAGAGAGAGAGAGAGAGAGAGAGTTTAGCGTCCACTCAACACAACCAGGTCATTTTGGGACTAACATACGGTTTTCAATTTTATTTCAATAATTCGCTTGCGCGTAGGGGTCTTTAGCCGTGGGAGGAAACCGGAGTGCCCGGAGGAAACCCACGAGGTTGAGAAGGCACCCCTATCTCCATTCCACATACGCTCACACCAGGGATCGAAACCACAGCCGCAAGCCAGAGGTGACCGGCCAGCTAGAGGTCGAAGCGTGGCACTCTACACCACTAGGCCATCCCAACCCCCCCAAGGAAGATAAGGAATTATGGTAACAATGATATCAACGAACAATAAGACTACACTAACTTCGCTAAGAATGAAATAATTTAACTGAATTGTCAATATATTCATTTGTCATTATCTATTTTTAAAATGTCGTAAAAACTGCCAGCTCTTTATCTAAATTTTATTTAATGCATCTTTCAAATAGTTCATATTACATAATAACAACGCCCCTTACATTAAAATAGTTCATATTACATAATAACAACATCTTACATTGAAATAGTTCACATTACGTAATAACATCCCTTACATTAAAATAGTTCATATATTACATAATAACAACATCCCTTACATTAAAATAGTTCATATTACATAATAACAATGCCCCTTACATTAAAATAGTTCAAATTACATAATAACAACGCCCCTTACATTAAAATAGTTCATATATTACATAATAACAACATCCCTTACATTAAAATAGTTCATATTACATAATAACAATGCCCCTTACATTAAAATAGTTCACATTACATAATAACAACGCCCCTTACATTAAAAAAGGTTCATATTACATAATAACATTCCTTACATTAAAATAGTTCACATTACATAATAACTCACTGCATCCCTTACATTAAAATAGTTCATATTACATAATGACAACATCCCTTACGTGTTACATTAGAAATAGTTCATATTACGTAATAACAATTAACAACATCCCCTACATTAAAATAGTTCACATTACATAATAACAACATCCCTTATATTAAAATAGTTCACATAGAGAGAATCGCCTACAGGTCTTTTTTGATATTTTTTGATATCGAAAAAGACAGGTTGAAGATTTTATTTATCACCCAATCCTTTCTTACATGCACAAATAAATAAATGCGATTCTACTGTCAAATGTATTATTGGGTGATAAAACGTAATAAAAACAGTCTTTACATTAAATCAATTAAGCTGTACATTTAATTCCGAAGGGCATATAAATACAAGTACAACTGTACGCATATTTTCAACTTTTGAAGTATGTGAATGATCTATCATGTTATGGCTTTAATATCATATTATAATCAGATAATTATATGGTTGTTTTGTTACATGTATCCTGACATTAAAGTTGTATTAATCCTCATTGATCACGGTATTGATTATTGATTTTAAAGATTACCAGTGATTTACATTTATTTTGTTCTTTATTAGAACAGAAATGCTTGTTGAAGTTAATTTTACCGACAATAAGTCACGTCTCATATGCTATTATCCAATCAAAATCAAACGAGTTAGATTCAAAGTGGCTTGTACAGTGTCAGAAAGTTAAAGGCGTTAAACATCAGAAATTTATAATGCGATCAAAGTTGATTTTTTTTTTCTTTTTGTATATGTTTGGATTGAAGATCAAATGTTTAGATGTGAGACTGTCCAATTATTTCAATATTTGTATACACAATCATCTGCTGTAATTCAGGAAGTTAATAACAGACAGCTGTAGGGATAACATTCCAGGAAGTCATGGTCTGAAATGCCCAAAGATCTCAGTTCCTTTCGATCTTTGGGATATAAATATACATTTTAAGTTTCATCAGAATCTGACAAAAATTGTGACCTCTAGAGGGTTCATAAAATGTTGACGCTGTTTCATGTCATGACCCTCGAGTTTGTTGAAAATGGTGCGAAGCATGGTGTTCATGAAGCGATACTTGTAAGACATGTAAAATCACTTACACGAATTGTGTTACGACCCAAGGGACGTATTGAACATTGCTTACAGCCCGTCATTAATTAATGTAAATACCTAGCTTTCAAGTCTGTTCAAGCCAAAAAGTCAATAAATGTTGTAATTTCCAGCATTCAACAGTAATTGATAGTCATGCTTTTAAACGCGTTTTATCGACCCGGGAATTAGTAGCAATGTGTACAATGGACTCGATAATCTTGACAATAGAATACTACACCGCCAATTTGTATTAATTATGGGTATTTATTCAAATCCAAACCATTGCTATATTTATGGCTGAGTAGTGACCAGGGGCTTTGCACCGGGCAGGGTATGCTGATCCCTTTCACGAACATCTCAAACTACTTCTGTCTGTTGCAGGTCCTTTTGAAGGACTGATTGCTGTATTTATGGTTTAGTAATGACCACAGCATGTACATGAGGCAGGGTATGCTGATCCCTTTCTAGAACATATCATTCTACTTCTAATTTGAACATACATTATGCAAGAGCTAAGTCTGCCTATTGCGGGTCTTTCTTTAGGCCTGAAATGTTATCTAAATTATTAATAAGACATTACTTAACTTATCCAGACCATCTCAATGCCATCGCTAGCCTGCGATATTTAGTGGATGTTAATACATTTTTTGAAAAATAATGAAACGTAAAAATGGATAATCATGGGCAAGACTATGCTTTTTATAGTATTGACTTGAGTAATGAAGATCGAGACCTGGCCCAGAGTTCACAAAGCATTGATGTATTTGATATATCAAAACAATAAAATTATTATAAAGGGCTATATTTTAGTTACAATAAGGTGAACAAGTTTGAGTAAATTCTCAACTTAAGTCTGAGAATGTTTTGTGAACTTGAGGCCAGGGCCCTGATTCACGAAATCTTAACTAAAGATAAAATTCAAATTTTAGTAGATACTTCAGTTTTGATTGGCTAAGCACTAAAATCAATCTAATATTATCCAATCAAATTACAAAAATTTGGATTTTATCTTATTTAAAATTTCGTGAATGGGCAATTCCACGCTAAAGTATACAATTAGGTGAAAAATTTAATTAGGTGATAAGTGGACAAAAATAATGTTTTATGGTGAAAAATAATCTATATTTTGAAAACAAACTTAAATTTTGGCAGAAATTGTTCCTAATTTTTTTTTATTTGGTCTTTTGTTGAGGTGTACGTTGTAAATGTTGAATTTATAATTTTTATGTATTTTCTTACTTTGTGTTTGTTGGATAATTCTAAGTTATAATGAATGATTTGGCATTGGTTATCTGACAATGTATATAAACATGATATTTATACATTAAAATATGAAAATAACATATTTTTGTGAAAGTAATCAACATAGAAAAATATCGCTATGAGAATGTACGTCCGTTACCAAATATTCACATTTTTTCCTCTCTCATTCATATTTATGAATTGAATTGTTTAAAATTTTATATCTAAAGCTAAAATAACCTATTTTTATTATTTAATGACCAAAAAAAAAAAGATTGGCAAAAATTCTCAGAATAACTTGGGTTTTCGTACATGTACGTCCGTTACTTTTTATGGCATTTCATTTTATCAAATATTTATATTTTATCTCTCTCATTCATATTTATTTATGGAACTGTTCAAAAACTCATACATAAAGCTAACATCACCCATTCTTGATATTATGACTGTAGAAGGAAAACATTTTGACCCAATTCTCTGAATATTTGGGGTTTCATAGATTTATGCACGACCGTTACTAAAATTTTAGGGTAAAAATGTACGTCCGTTACCAAAATTTTTAGGTCGCAATATTTTATGTATGAAGTAATGTTTTTAGGAAATTAACTGCTCCATTAATTCAAATGAGTTAATAATTAGTATTATCTATCAGTCCTATTACTTGAAAGTTTACATATCTCATTTAATTAGTTAGCAATTTGCACTCGTACGTCCGTTACCAGTAAATATGTACGTCCGTTACCACAGTAATTTCTAATTTACTGGATTACAAGAATCTAAATGTGAGAAGTGATCATACAGCACACATCTAGTATTAGTGCCCTTTCTTGCAGGGATAAAAACTGTTGAATTCCACAGGACAATTCACAGAGTTTTGCAACCATGTTCATGTAGGTAAATCATGGTGTTCATTTCTGTACGTCCGTTACCTATACTTTGAGGAGCCAATATTTATTTCCGGTGTTCAGAAATAAATAAAATCATATGTCAATTAATACTTAAAATATATGTCTTTAATACTATATAAAACCCAAACAGTTAATTATTCATGGTTAGATAATATTGGAAGAATTCAAAATATAACGAGTGCAAAATGTACGTCCGTTACCGTGGAATTGCCCGAATAAGGCCCCAGATCTTATTTTGTTTCGTTTTTATAGTTCAAAATTCTGTTTTATTTGTCTTTACTACACTTGGATCTAGAAGAGTTACTATTCAACCCGCGTTCTGATTGATGTGAGGGATTAGCCAATGGAACAGTTTGTTGCAGCGAGTTCTTGGCATGCGATTGGGTAATCAAATGTCTGACATCATAGGGTCAAAAGCTGCTCATAAGACCCCTGACACGACTTCCCACGACAACTGGTCAGATCTTCATGTAGTGGAGGAGGGAATCACAGTGGCTATAAGTGGATAAGGCGCTGGTTCACTAGCCTGGAGGTCGGGTGTTCGATCCCTGCATTGGCCGAGAAAGTTCATCTCGATTTTCCGGCGTGATTTCCCCTTGTCAGTGATACAGGAGGGCCTGACAAGGACAGCTGCCTAGTCGTTTGGATGGGACGAAAAAACAAGGTCCCGTGTACACATTGGAGTGCACGTAAAAGATCCCTTGGCAGTTGGAATTTGATATAAGAGTAGGCCGTAGCGCCGCTGCCCGGGCAAAATTACCCTCATAGCACACTGTATGGCATATGCTCGTCTTCCATTAGCCCAGGTTAGGTGCATAAGAGTAGGACGTTAAACCCCATTTCATTTCATTTCATTTTCATGTAGTGTAGACCATCGAAAGTTTAAAAAATGAAACGAAATATAGATCTGTATTTTAATCAGATTGGCCACCGCCTACACGTACATGTATCTTATAAAGACCTATACAAAGAGCTATTGTTTATCAAGTTCCTTTACATTTCTATACACTACTCAACACATTGAACATCTCTTCAGACAATCTTGTATCTTTATAACGCAATCATATTTTATCTCCGTTGTTTCTCACCTTCATTGATCGATCTCCATGTTTATAAAATAATCGAGAAATCTTTGTTCTTACATTTTGATGTTTTTATTGATAACATCAGATATTGTTCCTAGTAATGCCAAAGATATATACAAGTAAGATATAGATAGGAGGAAAAGACATTTATTATTATTTATCTTACAGTGTTTATCTGAGGATATTATTTATACAGTATTTTTGATCTTTCTGTTTACATATAATTTACATATTATTTACATATTAAATGTATTTATCTTACTGTTTACATATAATTTACATATTATATTATTATTATTTATCTTACTGAGTACATGTACATACAATTTACATATTATTTATCTAACTTTTTACATACAATTTAAATATTATTATATTATCTTACTGTTTGTGTATAATTTACATATTATTTACATATAATTTACATACCATTTATATAATTTACACATAATGTACATACATGTATTATATTATTATTTATCTTACTGAGGTACATAATGTACTTATTATTATTTATCTTACTGAGAACATGTACATATAAATTACATATTTGCATATAATTTTACATATTATTTACAAATAATTTACATATAATTTACACATATTATTATTTATCTTACTGTATGCATATTATTCATTATTTTAACTTACAAGTGATTTGCATTTTTCTGACAATATAAAATTTCTGACTTGCTACTGTATAGTCAGATTGATTATTTAAAGATACATTATGGGAGATTAGATAACGAGTTGGCAGTTCTCACTACAATAGTTAAAGATAGGCTGGCACTGCCAGGCAGGATACGCCCACATTTTCGAGAGATGGATAGAGAACAAGCAATACCGAAAGTGATTTTTCCTACATCATTAAGTTAGAATATGATATGTGCAAATATCGAAATGAATTAAGATCTTTGGGTTATAAAGGTGCATTTCAGTAGGCTTCAAATTCGACTGGGAATCATGTTGCTAAGTGGGTAAGATGCTGGCTCGGCAGCCTTGAGGTTGGGTGTTTGATCCCTGCATTGGGTGACAAAGTTCATCTAGATTTTCTGGCATGGTTTCCCCTTGTTAGTGATGAAGGATGGATGGCCTGACAAGACAGCTGTCAATTTTGGTTCAATTTTCACAAAATTTGAACTCAATCTGCATTACCATGTAACGGTGATATAATCAAACGTTTTTTTAAATCGGATAATAATTTTGACCTCCGAGGGACCACAAGCTAAAAAGGGTGATTTTTCGTACAATCAGGGGCCATAATTCAGGAAGTTACGAACCAATGGGTTCAAATATCGAAAGGAACCAAGATCTTCGGGTTATAAACATGCATGTCACGTTTCATCAAAATCAGTTCAAAATTGTGACCTCTATAGGGTCCACAACCTTGATATAACATATTTTCACACTGATCGCGTACTAACAGGGGCCATTTTGTCTGTCCATTTGGGTCCGATTTTCACAAAATTTGAACTCAACCTTCATTACCATGTAACGGTGATATAATCAAACGGTTTTTTAAATGGGATGATAATTTTGACCTCCAGAGCCACCACAAGCTAAAAAGGGCGATATTTCGGACAATCAGGGGCCATAATTCAGGAAGTTACGATCCGATGGCCGCAAATATAGAAGGGAACCAAGATCTTTAGCTTATAAACATACATGTCAAGTTTCATCACAATCGGTTCAAAATTGTGACCTCTATAGGGTCCACAACCTTGAAATAACATATTTTCACACTATTTGCGTATAAACGGCAGCCATTTTGTATGTCAATTTGGGTCCGATTTTCACGAAATTCGAACTCAACCTTCATTACCATGTAACGGTGATATTATCAAACGGTTTTTTAAATTGGATAATAATTTTGACCTCCAGAGGGACCTCAAGCTAAAAAGGGCGATTTTTCGGACAATCAGGGGCCATAATTCAGGAAGTTATGATCCGATGGGCGCAAATATCAAAAGGAACCAAGATCTTGGGCTTATAAACATGCATGTCAAGTTTCATCAAAATCGGTTCAAAATTGTGACCTCTATAGGGTCCACAACCTTGAAATAACATATTTTCACACTATTCGCGTACAAACGGCGGCCATTTTGTATATCAATTTTGGTCCGATTTTCACGAAATTCAAACTCAACCTTCATTACCATGTAACGGTGATACAATCGAACGGTTTTTTAAATCGGATAATAATTTTGACCTCCAGGCGGACCACAAGCTAAAAAGGGCGATTTTTCGGACAATCAGGGGCCATAATTCAGGAAGTTACGATCCGATGGGCGCAATTATCGAAAGGAACCAAGATCTTGGGGTTATAAACATGCATGTCAAGTTTCATCAAAATCGGTTCAAAATTGTGACCTCTATAGGGTCCACAAGCTAAAAACATGATATTTCTTACAAACAGGGGCCATAATCCATGAAGTTTCCATCCGATACATGCCAATATCGAAAGCAGCCGAGATCTTATGGGGATAAACCTATATTTCAAGTTTCGTCAAAATCGGATAAGAATTGTGACCTGTAGAGAGTCCACAAACAAATTGTGGACGGACGGACGGACGTCCGGACGGACAGGGGCGACGACATAATACGTCCACATGAAAATGTGGGCGTATAAAAAGGCGATTTTGCGTATAATCAGGGGCCATAATTCAGGAAGTTACGATCCGATATGCGCAAATATCGAAAGGAACCAAGATCTTTGGGTTATAACCATGAATTTTAAGTTTCATCAAAATCGAATTAAAATTGTGACCTCTACAGGGTCCACAACCTTGATATACCATTTTTTAACAGTTTTCGCGTACCAACTGGCGGCCATTTTGTATGGCAATTTTGGTCCGATTTTTCCGAAATTTGAACTCAACCTTCCTTAGGGTGTAACGGTGATATAATCGAACGGTTTTTTAAATCGGATAATAATTGTGACCTCCAGAGGGACCATAAGCTAAAGAAGGTGATTTTTCGGACAATCAGGGGCCATAATTCAGGAAATTACGTTCCGATAGTCGCAAATATCGAAAGGAACCAAGATCTTTGGGTTATAAACATGCATGTCAAGTTTCATTAAAATCGGTTCAAAATTGTGACCTCTATAGGGTCCACAAGCTAAAAACGTGATTTTTCGTACTATCAGGGGCCATAATCCATGAAGTTTTGATCCGATACATGCCAATATCGAAAGCAGCCGAGATCTTTTGGGGATAAACCTATATTTCAAGTTTCGTCAAAATCAGATAAGAATTGTGACCTGTAGAGGGTCCACAAACAAATTGTGGACGGACGTCCGGACGGACAGGGGCGACGACAATATACGTCCACATAAAAATGTGGGCGTATAAAAACTAGTTGATGTAAAGGCAATTTGCTGAAAATTTCAGTCAAATTGATCCACTATTAACTTAGAACTAAGCGAATGAAAGTTCCGCTTAGCCTCGGTCATCATTACTAAAGTCGGTAAGACAAAACCAGTAGTCTCGGTTATCCATTTTTATTGGTAAATCAGAAAGGAAAATATTTCAGCGAATCGAACAAGAATCCAACAAAAATCTCATGCTAGCCTCGACATCGAGAGTTGATTATGGTCTGGATAAGTTAATTAATGTCTAATTAATAGTTTTTATAACATTTCAGGCCTAAAGAAAGGCCTACAATAGGTAGATTTTGCTCTGCTCTTACATAATGCATGTTTAACAGTTATTAAGAAAACAAAATACCAACACTAGATCCTCCTGGTTTGGATTTATTCAGATTAAAAACGGGCCCATCAATTTGGTTCATGGCAAATAAAGATGGCAGCATACTAAACTTAGGCTACAGTAACCGTCACTTGAAAACAGACACTAAGCCAGTTGACCGACATTTTAAGTCCTAAATCAACAGTTTTAGTTGAAAACACTAAAAAGACTTTGATAATTTTGATAAGTATTTATTCTGCTTCCATTTAATAAAATTGAAAACTTTTTTTTAGTCCATAATGTGTGTATAACAGATGTGAAACGTAGTAGAACTGCATTACAAAACAATAGACTAATTTTGGGATATGGCGGCCATTTTGGGCAGAGATCTATTCACGAAGTATGAAGTACATAGATCAATGTGTTGAAAATGTGATATAACTATAACATTGTAGTATAAGATCAATGTGTTGAAAATGTGATATTACTATAACATTGTACAGTCATTGTTTTTTAAGGCGAGTGATCACACCTACAGCTCACCTGAATGTCGACCGAGGGGAGTTTTTTTTCCCCCCCTTAAAATTGAAAATCACTCTCCTTTACAAAGTCATTGGGGGTTTATTAACATTTATCTACCAATCACTCTCGTTAATATTAGATCACTCTCCTTAATTTCTAATTCACTCTCCTTAATTTCTAAAGCATTCCTCTTATCGAAACTCGGAGAACCTTTTAGGAGAGCTATTTTTTTAATTTGTTGATTGAGGGGAGCTTTTTTTGGCTCTCCTCTGAAATACAAAAAACAACGACTGATGTAGTATGCAAGGGATTCCTATTCCTAATAATTCTTATAGTTCTAAAATCCATCTCAGGGAGTTGTCATGGCTCCCTATAATTGCAGAGATAATATTTCTGTTTAATTATTATGACCTTTCATACAACACCTGTATTGTAGGTGGTCGAACCTCACCACCTTCTGGTCAATTAGTCTGCGTCTTTCTCTACTGAACAACTAGGGATCCCTAAATCAGTTTAATTATGGTGTGTAATTAAGGCTATTTGCGATGTTTTCTGTCACATCATCGTGGTGCTTAAGATTATTGCTAAATAATAAAGTTAATTAACCCAGGTCTGGCCACAGGGCTGTAGACTCTAGGATTGGCCACAGGGCAGTGGATTTCTACGACTGGCTACAGGCTTTATATTCATTCACTTGATTTGATATTTATGGTTGTTTATTGTAATTGTTAAAGGTGGGTGCATTCCTGCATTTACTATAATGTTTGAGGTAATTAATTGTAATTGGATATATTAGCCCTCCTCCCCCCACCTTCTCTCCCTTACACAACTGTGGATATATGCCCCCACCTCTCCCAACTATACATGATTATACATGTATATGAACCCCTCCCCCACTACACAGGTGTGAGTATATGCTGCCCCCTCCTACAACTACATGTACATACGTGGATATATGACCCCCTTCCCCCACACTATACAGCTGTATAACATTATATACACACATAGAATATATTACCTGTAGCTATTTGTACACCTTTTATATGTATATTGATTTTTGTCGACAGGTAAATAAATGACTTGATGTGTATTATATTACTACCTGTATATTACTATTACTACCTGTACAATCAATAATTCATAAACTTGGCCTTCATCAGATTCTTACAGTATGGCGACTTTCAGGACCCATGGCATTAGATAACATATAATAAGATTCTAACGTTTAACGTTTACATGTATAACACAACAGGAGTTGGATGGCTGAAGGGTTAGCACGTGCATGCTGTATCATGAAGCCGTCATTGAGTCAACTGGCGTGGTTTAGAATCCCTGGTTGTATGTGACAAGGAGTAGGGTCGTCAGTCCAACCTCGTGGGTTTTCTCCGTGTCCTCGGGTTTCCTCCCACTGCTAAAAACCCCTATGCGCAAGCGAATTATTGAAATAAGATTAAAGCATATGTTAGTCCCGAAATGACCTAGTTTGTGTCGAGTGGACGTTAAACCCCATTTCTCTCTCTCTACAGGAGTTAGAGGATTCATGGCATTAGATTCTAACGGTTAACGTTTATTATAAGGACATGGAAGACACTACAGTATTTAACTGAGGGGAAAAACAGTGCCTAAACGGGATAAACTCTGGCTTACAAGTCTGGAGGAGGTCGTGTGTTCGATCCCTGCATTGGCCAAGAAAGTTCATCCAGATTTTCCGGCGTGGTTTCCCCTTGTCAGTGATGCAGGACGGAGGGCCTGACAAGGACAGCTGTCTGCTTGTGCGGATGGGACAAAAAAAATGAGTCTCATGTACACATTGGCAGTTGTAATTCAATATTTAGAGTAGCCTGGTGTGCCGCTGTCTGGGTAAAACTTCCCTTATCGCACACAGTATGGCGTATGCCTGTCTTCATTAGCCCAGTTTAGGAGCAGAACAGTAGGACATTAAACCCCCATTTCATTTCTTCGGCTGTACTTTTGCCATGTTCGTCCCAAATTATCCTAGCTGTGATAACAATATGTAACGCTCTCTCTCTCTTCACCCAGGGGGGTTGGGATGGCCTAGTGGTCTAGAGTGCCGCGCTTTGACCTCTTGCAGGCCGGTCACCTCTGGCTTGCGGCTGTGGTTTCGAACCCCGGTGTGAGCGTATGTGGCATGGAGATAGGGGCGCCTTCTCAACCTCATGGGTTTCCTCCGGGCACTCCGGTTTCCTCCCTCTGCTAAAGACCCCTACGCACAAGCGAATTATTGAAATAAAAATTGAAACCATATGTTAGTCCCAAAATGACCTAGTTTTTGTCGAGTGGATGTTAAACCCCATTTCTCTCTCTCTCTCTCTCTTCCCCCCATCTCCCTCCCCCCCACCCCCATGTCTCTTCTACCTATCCCCCTCTCTCTCTCATTCTCTGATCGATCATTTACTATTCTCACCCTGTTAAAACTCATGTTTGACGTCAATGCTTGTTAGTAGTTAGACATTGCACTCGTAGCTCAAGGCTAAACAAGTCTTTATGCGATATAAAACACGGCCAATTCTTGTCTTGTTTAATCTCCTCGTTGGTTTCTAATAGATACACTGATTATAAGAATTCATGTACATTAACTACAAGATGATTCCTGGTAATAGATACTTCTCTTATTATTACATCAAGTCGAGAAAAAACATGGTGCAGTTAGCAGTAACTATATATAAAGGACGTATATTTGTATCAAGGAAGGTATTTCGTTAATTGTGTTCACTTTGACATGATGTACCGGTACTGTTCTATATTATATTAAGATTCAGGGGCGGATCCAGGATTTTCAGAAAAGGGGGGCGTGCTGCACCCAATTGGGAGCGCGAAGCCCAGCCCGTGGTTTTTGAGTGGACAAAAATGCCCCACAAGGACTAATGTCATACTAGTAATGTAAATTACGATTTCAAACCTAAACTGTTTTTGTTCTCCTTTCCCGCGAGAATATATGAAACTAAAAATTGTTCGCCATCGCAAAAAAAATAGAGGGGGCGTGCGCCGGGTGCACCCCCCTCTGTATCTGCGCCTGAGATTGACTCTGGGCTGTATTCATGTACTGTTTGTTTTATGCTGTGTTGAGATTGACTGTGGGCTGTAATGGCTCAGTGATAGGGGTGCCTGTTTACTATCAGATCCTGGGTTTGATCCTACTTTGTCAATTTACGTTTGATTAAAAGGTCTAGTCATTGAGTCAAGTGGCATGGCGTCAATTCCCCGCTTATACGAGACAAGGAGAGAGAGAGAGAGAGAAATGAGACAAGGAGAGAGAGAGAGAGAGAAATGGGGTTTAACGTCCACTCGACACAACTAGGTCATTTCGGGACTAACATATGGTTTTTATTTTTTTAAATTCTATTTCAATAATTCGCTTGCGCGTAGGGGTCTTTAGCAGTGGGAGGAAACCGGAGTGCTCGGACGAAACCCACGAGGTTGAGAAGGCGCCCCTATCCCCATGCCACATACGCTTACACCAGGGCTCGAAACCACAGCCGCAAGCCAGAGGTGACCGGCCAGCTAGAGGTCGAAGCCCGGCACTCTAGACCACTAGGCCATCCCAACCCCCCACGAGACAAGGAGTAAGGTCACCTGTCTAACTTCATGGGTTTTCTCGGGTCCTCTGATTTCCTCCCTGACTCTTACCAACAAGCGAATTATTGAAACTGTAAGATTGAACCATTTGTTAGTCCCTAAATAACCTGTGGACATTCAACTCTCTTTCTCACTCTCTCTCTCATGGCAGTTCTGTCTCTCTCTCTTATTTTGCTGTAGTCCTACACCACTCCTGGGATACTTTCTTGGTGACAGTCAGGGGCGGATCCAGGATTTTCAGAAAGGGGGGGTGTTGGGAATGCGAAGCCCGACCCATGATTTTTGAGTGGACAAAAATGCCCACAAGGACTAATTTTATACTAGTACTGTAAATTACGATTTCCGACCTAAACTGTTTTTGTTCTCCTTACCCGCGAGAATATATGGAGCTAAAAATTGTTCGCCACCACAAAAAAAATAGAGGGCCCTCTGTATCCGCGCCTGACAGTCAGGATCAAACCCACAACCTCCTGCTCGTGGTTGGTGAGTCTGATCATACTTGCTGAGCTTCCATGAATCTATGACTACATGTACCTATAAAAAGATGAATAATGTATCTCACCGGGAGACATCAGCTTTAATGTTTCTATTGAATAAATATGACGTTTGTTTTTATAATTAACTAGTACAGGAAATTTCACATTAAAATCTTATTTAAGCTTCTTGATTCTAGTCGAGATGATTTATTGCTTGTAATATTGTAAAATTTAATTTTTTTTTATTATGGTTACTATGGCAACTATTATAATATGAGAAATAAAAGATGGCTAATGCGTTTCATTTTGTCATAATCACTGCATAATTACTTAAAATATAAAGAAATACAAAAGAAAAAGTCCCCTAATGGATATTCGTAATCATATTTAAAGTCAATTCTCTTGTAAAATTCCTGTTTTCAGAAAATAATGATGTAAAAAAATTGTAGTGTAATCTAACTTATATTTTTAAGAAAAAAAGGAAAATTAGAAGCGGCATTAAAAATACGATCTACATGTATATACCTGGTTACGTGGTAGATAGGACAACGGTGTGTTGAGGGTACTGTTAACATTATGTAGTACACCCCATCCCCCCATCTCATCCTGTTTTTTTTTTAAAACTATTAAATTTATAAGTGAAAATAGTGCTCTTTCCACCCAAATTCTCACTTCATTAAATTCAGAATAAAATCGTGCAGAATCAGCTCCTTTCTTTCTTTAAAGTAGGCAAGTCTTTAACTCTTAGGGGGTTGCATCATATAAAGTCTCTAATTGAGTAGTGGCATGGTTTTGATTCCTCAGTTCTCTGGGTCCTCCGGTTCCCCCTCACTGGGAAAAGACCAATAGGCACAAGTGAGGAAATAAAATAAAATTGAACAATAGGTTAGTACATGTACTGAAATGACCAGGTTTGTGTCTAGTAGACATCAAACTCTCTCTCACTCTGTCTCTCTCTCACTGTCTCTCTCTCTCTATCTCTCTGTCTCTCTCTATCTTTATACATGTATCTCTCTGTCTCTCTCTCCATTAGCCCAATTATCTATGTCTCATCATTTGTAGATGATTGACTATTGCATGCATGTGTAGACTAGTGTCTGTACCTAAATCATGCATGTGTACAGTCAACACAAGAAATGCACATGCTTTAAGCCTTTTATTGATGTGTCCATGCACATGCAGACAACCAACAAGATATCTACACACAACTATTTGTCATTAACAATGACTTCTATCTTATCTATGTTTTTATTTTTATAGAGATAGCTCCCTTATATTTCCACAATATCCAGACTTTCTGTTGTACTTATTTACACATTATCCAGACTTTCTGTTGTATTTATAAGGTAGGTTGAAATGACAGAAAATATTCTTCAGGATTTTAGAGTGTGGTTTTCCTCTTGTCAGTTGTACAGGACAGAGGACCTGACTAGACCAGCTGTCTAGTTGTTAGGATGGGATTAAAAACTGAGGTTCTGTGTGTAGACATTGGCGTGCATGTAAAAGATCCCTTGGCAGTTGAAATTTCATACAAGAATAGGCCATACTTTCTCTTAAAGAGGACCTTAGGTATGATTAGATATAGAGCTGACAGTGCCCGCTGTAGTAGTAAAAAGAGAATATGCTGAAAATTTCAATCAAATTGCTGCACTCTAAACCAAGATATTAGTGATTAAATTTTAAGTTGGCCTCGATCATCATTACTAACATTGTTACGATAATAAACAAGTCTCGCTTATCTTTCTTTACAGTTGATTACCAACAACCGTTCAGCGGCTGATTTGATTCAAATCTAATGAAAATCGAACCCCTCAGATTGCATCAAGCATTTATTATGGTCTTGCCATGTTAATAAATATGTAATTAATAGTTTAGACCTAAAGAAGGATCTGCAATAGGCAGATTAACTCTTGCATAATGTTTAAGAAATCTAAGATCATGAACAATGTGTTTTCAGCTGTAGTATTATGATATTTTTATTATAATGATGTCTTGTAAGAAGAAATGTTATTTATTATAATGTTATTACATGTGATGATATATTACCCATGGTTTATTCATTATATCCCATTCTTTGTCTGTTGTTTCATCTATATTGGATTATCTCCCTTGTAAAGATATATTTACATGTATCATTTCAACTATGGGATATTAAATCATTCAGTATGAAAGTATAACAATAATTGTTTAGCTATGTAAGAGGTGGTATCAGATGTTCAATACTTATAGTTTACTCTTGAACAATGGTTTACAACTAAGACACCCATAGATATATATATATTGAAATGAGTAGGGTTGTCAATCTGAACGATGGACTCACCCTACCTGCAGAGAAGTGACTCTGACACAATGAATAGCCATGATATCCATACCACGTTATCTAAAAGTCACAGGTCATGAGGTCACATCAACAAACAAAATGTCAATACTTTCATTGTGATCATTATCAACATTACAAGACACAATGTTACATTGTAAACAATATAGCCTTCCTGCAGCCTCCAGGACTGTATAATCTTATCGCTTCTTCCAATGATTTTTCAAAGAAATAACATCTACAACTCTCGATTTGACGTCGGCATATTGGCACTATTTTGTGCTTCGGTCGTGTCTATTTCAGATACACACAATCAATTCTGTTAATGTTTTTAGCGTGGGGATGGACTAATAGATAATTATTTCAGTTCTAAACAAAAATTTAAAACTTTAAAGCAATTTTAAAAAAATAGCCAAATTCTGGCTGGGATTACTGGGCAAAATGGCCGTTCATTGTATACGTGCGAAAAAAAGCCAGTTACCATTTAATTTTCGTACGTTATTTACGTACGTAGGGTTGTCTGTCCAACCACATGGATTTTTATATGGGCCCTCGGCATCTACTGTGGTATGCTGGAGCCACTAAACAGACCTAGGTAGTAGATCTCACACAGTTTAAAGGGACACAACCAGAGAGATAGAGAGAGTGAGAGGGGGGTTGAGAGAAAGATGGGGCTAACATTCAACATGATGTCATTTCAGGACTGACATAAGTAGTAGATCTCACACAGTTTAAAGGGACACAACCAGAGAGAGAGAGAGAGAGAGAAAGAGAGAGAGAGAGAAATGGGGTTAAACATTCACTCCACACAAACTAGGTCATTTAGGGACTAACATCCATACAGGGTATATATGATACACATGTACATGTATAGCAACATCCATGTATATGTAGTAAATGATTATTATCTCACTGTTCAATCTTACATCATACAAAAACACATTGTATTTAAAGTGGCCTTAATACATCTTACAATACACTAGTACATCACATGTTGCTGTTTTACCATTCAAACTAAATGAGATGGTATCAGATGTTCTGTTTATAATAAGCATTACGTTAGAATTATATATACTATTCTGAAGTGTACGGTCAGCATTTACAAAATCTCAAAGTAGTAGTATTACAGGCCACGTGGTTAGCATGTGCGCGCTGTATTATAAAGCCTGTCATTGAGTCAACTGGCGTGGTTTCGAATCCCCGGTTGTACGTGACAAGGAGTAGGGTCGCCTGTCCAATCTCGTGGCTTTTCTCTGGGTCTTCCGGTTTCCACCCACTGCTAAAAACCCATGTGCGCAAGAGAATTATTTTATTAGAATAGAACCATATGTTAGTCCCGAAATGACATTGTGTCGAATGGACGTTAACCTCCATCTCTCTCTCTCTTTCTGTCTGTATCTGGTCGTGTCCCTTTAAACTGTGTGAAAATTATTGAATTAAAATGGAACCATATGATAGTCCCAAAATGACATTGTGTCGAATGGACATTAACCCCCATCTCTCTCTCTCTCTCTCTGTCTCTGGTCGTGTCCCTTTAAACTGTGTGAGATCTACTACCTAGGTCTGTTTAGTGGCTCCAGCATACCACATCTGTTTCTAATTGTCGTCTCCCTCCCGTTTATTTAGCTGCATATGATAGTGGAGAAAATACAACTATACAACACTACCTAATAGCTCACATGTGGGCCAACTCTCTCGCAAACTGTTGTATACTCCATAGAAATATTCATTCTAACATTGGGATTATGTATTTGAACTTCAAATGGTGTCTTCATACTTAATTTTCAATTATTTCTCGAGCTGCCAATGGATTTTAAGTATGTTGAGAACGAATATGTTAAGTTTCTGTATTTTAAATGTGTAAAGACACTGCATATGAAAATGGACTGTGGAGTATTCTTGCTCTCTCTCACCCAGGATGTGTAAAAACTTGCCGATTGTTTCCATTCAGTCGGCTTCTTTATTTAGATTTTTAAACTTTACAACATGGTGTTTGTGTAACGATAAGTTGGTGTCGGTGTTTTGGACATTGTTGTTGTTGCTTGTTTGTGAATCGAATTATCAATTATAAGACGCCGTTAAGAGGGGTAAACTATAACCGGAAGAGAAGTCATATTACAAGTATTCTGAACAAGAGGTGAAAATGCATCCGTGGATGCCAAAATGTAAGTAAAACCCTCCTCGTCCTCTTCTTAATTCAAAGAATCGTAAATGTCAAGAAATTGTTTACATTTTACCCAGCCCTAGAATTGAACTTAAAGCAAACATTTTATGATATTTTTTTGCTATTTATTTGAACATTTTGATGTGAAAAGGGAACTTGCCGACATTTTACAGGGGAGAGCTGATGTAATTTAATATACCACCAAAAAAACACCCGCTGTTTTCATGATTTTATGATCAGAGAGAGAAAAAGAATTTAACCTCAACTCAACACAAACGAGGTTATAACGGGACTAACATATGGTGCAGTTTTATTTCAGTAATTCGGTTGAGCCAAGGCGTGTTTAGTAGTGGACCCATAGAAAACCTACGAGTTTGGGCAGGTGACCCTATTCCTTGTCACAAACCACGCAACTTGACTGAATGACAATAACCCGTCAGATTGCTGTGTGTAGTCTGCCGTCTTTCAGGGAAGACTATTGACCACACAAGGTACAATTTTATGGATACACAATTACCGAGTTTGATACTAAGCGACGTTTCGACGAGGATGCTCTCGTCTTTATCAAGCAAATGTTGCATATTCTGTATATATTTGCCGACTTTTCGCAAATTTGTATCATTTGCTTGATAAAGACAAGAATATCCTTGAAAAGTCGCTTAGTATCGAACTCATTGATTGTGTAGGGCTGTCATTAAGTCAACTGGCATGGTTTTGATTTCCTGGTCGTAGGTGACAAGGAGTAGTAGGGTCGCCTGTCCAACCTCGTGGGTTTTCTCCGGGTCTTCTAGTTTCCTAGAACCATATGTTAGTCCTAAAATGACCTGGTTTGTGTCGAGTGGATGTTAAAAAAAGTTATAGTACAGCTTATTAGTGTGTTGGGTTTCCCAAATCAAAATTTGAAAAAGTTTTAGTACATGCTCGCCCATGTACACATTGGCAAGCATGTAAAAGATCCCTAGACAATAGAAATTTAATGTAATAGTAGGTCGTAGTGCTGCTGTCTGGGTTAAATTCCCTTCATAGCACACTGTATGGCGTAAGCCCGTCTTCATACATGTAACTCCAATTAGTCTTTGCTGTTTGATCTTTTTATATATTTAAACAGGAAATTATTTCTTGTCTTTGTGGTTTCTTTTAATTTTTTATACTTAAATGCTTACTCCCAGATTTTTTGTATCATATTATCGTTTACCCTGTGTTTGATAACGACAAGGGGGTACTTGTTGAAACGTTGCACTATTAAAGTTGCTAGTGATTGTTATCCATAAAGTTGTGTCATTATCGCAGTTCCGTGCAGAAAAGTAGGACGTTAAACCCCATTTTATTTCATTTCATCTTAGGTCAATTTGTACTTTATGTGATTATCACTTTAAAATAAACAAGTAGTACTTATATCTGTAAAGGTCATCATATCAAAAGTAAATTATCCCATGATTCTCTCATTTTCTCGGTGATTTAACGATAACTGGGACGAGTAAAGTAGGTATCGGTAGAGGGGAAGTAACTGGAGCTGATTGTTACAAGAGATAGGAGAGTAACTTTTATTATTAGTTGTTAAAACGTTCTCGTGTTGTGGTGATTGCCTGTTATTCAGTTAAACACCCCTCATTGTAAATACGCTCCGAAGAATCTTAACAGTCTGATAACATCACAAGTCTTGGCAATAAATCAAAACAGCTGTTGAATTGAGGAAACATTAAGAAGGAAAAATTTTATGTTTTTCTTTCTGTCTTGTCTTTTCGAGGCTTCTGTTTTTGTATTTGATGTTAAATTAGCTTTCATTCATGTTCCTATTATACATGTACATGCTACATATATATATACGTTTTGTAAAATGATTGCAAGAGATTTAAGAACTTTCAAATAACAATTAGTGTATTTTGCCTTTTTAAAGTTTATATAAAAAAAACTTTGTTTGGTTTGCTTTAAATTAAATAGATAAAAGTCGATGAAATTCTTATCTCATTATTTGCTATTAAACATACATTATGCAAGAGCTAAATCTGCCTATTTCAGCTCTTTCTTTAGGCCTGAATTTTTATTTAAATTATTAATTAGACATTTATTAACTTGTCCAGACCATAATCAACTCGCGATGCCATCTTATAGGTCCAATCTTCATTGGATTTGAATCCGATCTGCTCAACACTCCTTGATGATTAAACGCAAAAATGGATAATCAAGACTATATTAATTATCATATGACAGTGGTAACAATGACAATCAAGGCTACAGGGATTTTAAAATAACGTTTTCGTGACATAGACTGATAGAGAGAAACAATTTGACTGAAATTTTCAGGGGGGGTGGGATGGCCTAGTGGTCTAGAGTGCCGCGCTTCGACATCTAGCTGGCCGGTCACCTCTGGCTTGCGGCTGTGGTTTCGAGCCCAGGTGTGAGCGTATGTGGCATGGAGATAGGGGCGCCTTCTCAACCTCGTGGGTTTCCTCCGGGCACTCCGGTTTCCTCCCACTGCTAAAGACCCCTACGCGCATGCGAATTATTGAAATAAAATTAAAAAAAAAACATGTTAGTCCCGAAATGACCTAGTTTGTGTTGAGTGGACGTTAAACCCCATTTCTCTCTCTCTCTCTGAAATTTTCAGCATATCCCCTTTACATCATCTAGTTTTGAACTATTATAGCAAGAACTGTCAGCTCATTATCTAATCTTCCATAATGTATCTTTAATTGCTCGAATCATTAATTACAAAATATATATCGTAATAAGATATCTGATCGGAAAAAAAATAGTTTGAAAGTCATAAATTATCAGAAAATTGTAGATATGGCCGCATGAATATTGATGATGTCATCGAGAATTTTATTACTAATCATTTGATAAGGAATTTTTTTCCCCAGACGTCTTGAATAATTTGTGTGGGAAAATGTTAAAATGTCTGTAATCTTGAGGATCCAATCAAAAAAGTGTTCTCGACACATGATGCCACGTGTGGTTTTTAAAAAATTGGTATTTGAGAAATATGTTCCTAATGAAGTTATAATTAAAAACATCTTTCCTTGAAATGTAACTGTTGGGTTTTTGGTTTGACTCCTTAACCCTTTGAACACTGACTATACTTGGGGTGTTGCACGTCCCTCCCGGGATTTACAGGACGTCATATTAATTATGACGTCAACGTAATTGGAGCTTGACACGCGCAAAACCGACATTTCGGGTATATGCGATACAACGTCAAGCCGGTTTTGCGGCATTTCGGGTTCTAAGGGTTAAAGATGCGTTATTTCAGAGCTAAGTCTGTCTATTACAGGTCTTTAATTCAGCGTCAAACGTGGCAAGGAGTAGTGTCGTCTGTCCAACCTCGTGGGTTTTCTCTGGGTCTATAGCAGTTGGGAGGAAATCGAAGGACCTGGAGAAAACCCACGAGGCTGGACAAGCGACCCTACTCCTTGTCACGTACAACCGGGGATTCGAAACCACGCCAGTTGACTCAATGTAAGGCTTTATGATACAGCACGCACGTGCTAACCACTCGGCCATTCAACACTTTTGAATTGTATGTGTGACTGATAATATGAATGAATAGTGTTAAGGAGTTAGACATGGCCGATGTATATATATTTATGTATAATCGCATGCTTTCCCCTCATCAAAGCCAATCTATAACTATTTTCTGTAATTTCTCCCTCGGGAAAAACCTACTACATTGGTTCAATGGATATCGTATCTATTTCCAAACTCATTTATTGATTTTTTTCCCCAAGCTATAAACCATGAAGTGGAATCTTTAACCATCGTGGTCCGATTCCAGACAAATTACAATCGAATCATTAATGTGAGCGTTTGTTACAAACTCAGCTTTTTTCTCATTTTTTTTTAATTCAACATAACACCCACAACATACACAAAAAAAAACAATTTTTAGTTCTTACTTTATGGACCAGTTTCTTGTGTGAGTGTCCTTTGCTTTAGATCCAAAGGTCAGTTATATAAAAGAGTTGTTTTCCATCCCACACGTGTCCTCCCACACGTCTAGGTGACAATGTTTAGTAACATTAAAACTCATTTTTCTTGCGCGCACTTTATTTAAAATCCGAGCAATGATCGCTGAATGTATTCTCTGGTTTCTCCCTGCAGGACGGAAGGCCTCGTAAACTATTAGCACCTAATGACTTGTGTAGGGCAAATAACGGAGGTCCTTGACCTTTATACACCTTGCCAGTGGGGTTGGATAGCCGAATGATTAGCGTATGTATGTGGTATCATGAGGTCTGTCATTGAGGGGGTTGGGATGGCCTAGTGGTCTAGAGTGCCGCGCTTCGACCTCTAGCTGGCCGGTCACCTCTGACTTGCGGCTGTGGTTTCGATCCCTGCTGTGAGCGTACGTGGCATGGAGATAGGGGCGCCTTCTCAACCTAGTGGGTTTCCTCCGGGCACTCCGGTTTCCTCCTACTGCTAAAGACCCCTACGCGCAAGCGAATTATTGAAATAAAATTGAAACCATATGTTAGTCCAAAAATGACCTAGTTTGTGTCGAGTGGACGTTAAACCCCATTTCTCTCTCTCTCTGTCATTGAGTCGACTGGCGTAGTTTTGATTCCCCGGTTGTATATGACAAGGAGTAGGGTCATCTGTCCAACCTTGTGGGATTTCCCTGTCTTCCACTATCTTCGCACTGCTAAAGAACCCTATTGGCACGCAAATTACTGAATTAAAATTTTGAACCATGTTAGTCCCGAAATTACCTGTTTGAGTCTAGTGGATGCAAGACCTCATATCTCTCTCTCTTTCTCTACATACATGTGTGTATATATATATATAAAGATAAAATATACTGTTTATATATATGAAAGACTTAGAAACGAAAGGAAACAGCAAAAACAATGTTTATTAAAACAGCTCCTAAACATATGTCGGCCATCTGCCGTTCTCCTGGTACTTGTAGTGGGTACTACACGAACACACCAGTTGATAACTCTTACCTTCGTCATTGGATATTACTTACAAATGTTGCGATAAATTAACAGACATCTTGTAAAATATGATACCTGTCTACCTTCTTTAATCATTCCCATTTATCAGGTGTTAAAATCAAACCTATAATTAACGACCCTCACCTCTTAAGGTCAAGGGTCAAGAAGGCTGAATAGTGCTCTTAGTTATGTTTATGTTGTGGTTGTGATATATGAACCCAACTTGCTTCCTATTTAGTTTCTCTGCCCTCAGATGTTTAATATCTCCAAATATACTTATAAACTATAACACATACTTATGGAAGAACAATTACTGATTTATTTAGGACATGTTTTGAAGAGTATTCTCAACGTTTTCAAGCAAGTATATTGATAATTATCCACAATATTTGCATATATACACTTTTCCTTATTAGTTTCTCCTATTTATTGGGGGGTTGGGATGGCCTAGTGGTCTAGAGTGCCGCGCTTCGACCTCTAGCTGGCCGGTCACCTCTGGCTTGCGGCTGTGGTTTCGAGCCCTGGTGTGAGCGTATGTGGCATGGAGATAGGGGCGCCTTCTCAACCTCGTGGGTTTCCTCCGGGCACTCCGGTTTCCTCCCACTGCTAAAGATCCCTACACGCAAGTGAATTATTGAAATAAAATTAAACCATATATTAGTCCCAAAATGACCTAGCTTGTATTGAGTGGACGTTAAACCCCGTTTCTCTCTCTCTCTCCGCCAGTTTTAGGCGTACAGATTGTTTTGAATTTGTTGACATGTGGGCAAGGTACAGTAGTTTGTGGTTTAACATTAATGTCTGCTTCTACTGTCGTTATATTGCAGACAAATTGGCTTAAATCTTCAAACAATACAGGTGTTCTCCTTTGACCGGAATAAAATTTAGCCAAGTCCTGTTGTAATTTTGTCAGACTAGAGTTCATCTTGTTTAGAATCTCAAGTGGCACTTAGACACCTTCAAATTGAAAGTCGAAAATAAAGATAGGTTATTCTCTGATAAGAAAGCATCCTTCAACTAGAAGCAAAAAAACTGCATCTTTCAAAAGAAAACACATTTAATATGTCATTTTGAAGGTGAATTTGAACAAAAAACATCTTTTCAATTTGATTTGTTTAGTCTTGCCTGGTGCAAACCACTTTCATAATAATCATTTACAGATTTTCTCGTTTTAATGTCTTTTAAATCTCAGATATTGTGTTTAGATTTCATTATGATTACGACATTATCAAATTTTATTATACATTTTTATCTACATCCACTCTATTGCGATCAATGAATTTTGATTTACAAATTGAACGCAATTGTCCACAGGACGGCAGTTTTTATCAACAGACAACAAAAACTTTATTATTTTAACATTTCCGTATATTTTTATTGAATAATACCCGTAACCTTTTCAGAAATGCATGGAGTATATATTAGCATAATTCACTGCTGTTTATAATGTCAGTATAACTTTCTGGATGCTAAACTCTCTTTTGATAGAACTTTCATATGTACCACCATAATCGCATTTCATAGCGTAATTAAATTACTACAAATACCTTCCCATCATACTTATTCGCCAATTAGTCTATCTGTTAAATATTTACCGGAATGATTAAAGTGTTTTTACAGAATCGTGATTCCGTTTTAATTACTAATTAGTAATAATCTAGTTGGGAGTGAATATGGAAAAAGGATTGTGAATGTTTATAACGATGTAATATGGGGTATATGTACAGTTTACATGTTGATATGGAAGTCGATGATCTGTGTCCTTGACATTCAGTGGAATTGAAAACGATATTTTGTGTAGTGGTGTGTAGAAAAACAGAGTGATGAGAAGACACCGCAAAAACACACAAAGGTAGGCGTATGACGGTAATCTTTATCCGCGGGGTTGGATGGCTGAATGGTTAGCGCATGTGCATTGTATCATAAGGTCTATAGTATAAGCGAGTCAACTAGCGTGGTTACGATTCTTTGGTTGCACATGACAAGGATTAGGGTTGCCTGTCTAAAACTTTGTCGGTTTTCTCTGGGTCCTCTTGTTTTCCCCCACTGCTAAAGGCCTATACACGCAAGCAAATTGTTGAAGTGTAATATTGAACCATATGCTAATCCTTTCTATTTCATTTTCATTTAAAACTAAAAAAGAATATTGTTTTTCATAGTGTCAGGTAGTTGTTGAGTATAATAGTCTATGAGGGAGGGCAGACTGCCAGACGTTTATAATTTTAAGTAGTTTGTGGTTATCTATAGTCTGTTATCTCTTCAAACAATAACTACTACATTCTCATTTATAACACACATCGCTTCACTTAGTTTCATTTAAATCCAGGGAAAGACAACTCTTATACAACAAACAGGACTTAAACCACAATGGACTTTCAATTGGTCTTGGTGTACAGATCTATATTTCGTTTCAATTTTTATGCTTTTGATGGCCTACACTACATGAAGATCTGACTGGTTGTAATACAAGGGGTCGTACGAGCTACTTTTGACCCTTGATTAATCAATCAGCATTGACGTTTCTACTGGTTTATCCAATGATCCGTGCATTGCATGCCAAGAACTCGCCATAAGACACCGTTTCATTGGCTAGTCCCTCACTTCAAGCAGAAAGCCGTTTATATCAACTCTTCCCAGTTGTTGTGGGGTCAAGTAAAACAAATTTTGAACTATAAAAAAGCGAAATGAAGTAGGATCTATGTTTTAACCAGATCGGAGTATTGATTCCCTGAAACCATTTATATCCGCGATAGTGAGCCTTAAAAGACAGGGGTTCACCAATCAGGAGGTCACTGAATCAAATTCTGACATTACTTTACAATTGCCAAGCATATAGCCATGTTATAGCTACAGTGTGTGAATACCCAATCAAAATTAGTGCCAAAATATGCAGGGTATTACTTGAAGGCCTTGATAAGTGGTACGAAGTTAAAGCAAGATCAATTCTTTAAGGAATCTCGTACATGCACGCCAATGTGTAAACAGGACCTCGGTTTTTGCAGGGTTTTTGATAAAAAAAAAAATGTACTTATTAGTTAAAGCAAGATCATGCGATTCATGCCTTCTATTAAAGATGGACTTTATCAGGGACAGATTTGTCTATTTTCTTAACTATTGTTAATATTTGAAATACCAGAGTTTTTACCACCGTGCTAGAAATGTCAGGTACCACTTACCAGGCCTGATAACGTGTATATTGTAGAATGTTTGAGACCAATATCATCTACCCATTGGCATAACAGAATAGAAAGATTATTAAGAAATAATTTGTAATATGACAAGATACATGTAAAAATGAAATATGAGTGGTTTATCAAATGATTGTTGGAACAAGACCAGTAAGAATATAGAGAGGGATAGAGAAATGGGGTTTAACGTCCACAAACCAGGTCATTTTGGGACTAACAAATGGTTTCAATTTTATTTCAATAATTTGCTTGCGCGTAGGGGGTTTAGCAGTGGGAGGAAACCGGAATGCCTGGGGGAAACCCATGAGGTTGAGAAGGCGCCCCTATCTCCATTACACATACGCTCACACCAGGGATCGAAACCACAGCCGCAAGCCAGAGGTGATGGCCAGCTAGAGGTCGAAGCGCAGCACTCTAGACCACTAGGCCATCCCTACCCCCCCAGTAAGAATAAAATCTAGTTCTACTTTTAGAGTATCATGTTATACGAATGTTTATCTAAAGCACAGATGGAATGTAACACCTTAACAAGACCAACTGTGTTTTTACACAGATAATTTGAGTGAATTTGAGTCGTTTGTTGTCATGGTTAAATAAATAAAGAGACAGATACCTGTATTAGCGTAACAGGTCTTACTTTCACTTTATATGGAACTTAGCTCATTGTGGTAGGGGTTATTGATAAATAAGTTTGTTTATGCGTGAGCCAATAGCTACTGTAAATTTTCCCGCATTTATACGGCTTTAACCAATGAAAAATTATCGTTGTGTTGTACACGCGTTGAGTAATACATCAGCCATTTTTATAAAGAATAAAATGATGACCAAGCTGAATCAGTGAATATTTTCAAAATCTTTTTTTCCATTCATTGTAACCACATAAATCAAACACTCGCGGTTCATTTCTCAACATTTAAAAACTAAACCCCTTTCAAATCTAAATGGTAAGTGTTCATTTTTAAAAACATCCCGAGAAACTGGACAGTCGTAAAGTAAACGATCGGGGTCAAAACTTAACAGCGTTTCTAAATCTACACGGTAGCACAAACTAAGCGGTTTTTGATGAATCTTGACGGCATTTAACACATTCTAGACGGCAATCTATTGACTGGACACGTGTATTAGATTCTAAACGGTAAACATAGTTTCTTTCCTTTTTTCGTAAAATCTGGACGATACCCGGTCCCTAGTTAATATAGACATGTTATTACAAACCTATATATAATATCTACTACTGTAGAATATAGACATGGTCTTATAACATGTTATTAAATACCTACATGTATAGGGATATGATATAAACATGTTATTACCCACCTATATAATAACTACTACTGTAGGTTATAATAGAATGAGTAAAGATATGCTATAAATATGTTAAACAGTAGTCTATCAATCACTACTTCTCTCTGGCGGATTCATAAAACCTTTACATAGGGGTCATTTGGTGTCATAACCCCCTTGATATGAGGTCACATGGCTTTCACCCCGTTCACCCCCTGTTAGAAGTTATAATGGTATAGTCGAGAGATTAGCTTACACATCGTGTAACATCTGCTGTGCTTTGTGTTTATTGAGGTTGTTTAACGATAGCCTGTGATTCCTTCACTCATCATAAACAGTAGTTGAACTGTGTTATTAATAGTGTAAGACTATCTCCAACTCCTCTTTCTCTCTCGTTGTGTCTCCTGCCTTCACGAGTTGATTAATGATATACTGGACTACGCATCCTACCGTGTTAAACAGTTAGATCAATATGGTAATAGTTTAACTAATTATCAGTAGTGTTTTGTGGTATCAATATATACTTGTTGTACTTATCTTGTATGGATGTATGGAGAAGGTGAAATACTTCAAGTATGTCGACAACTTGATCAGGTCATATAGTTATGGGTTGTGATATATGGTAATAGCTCATCAAATTATTACTGATAGTAGTATTTTGTGGTGTAAATATACATGTAGCTCGATTATGGCTTGTGCTTCATAGTAATAGTTCTTCAACTTATTACTAGTAGTATTTTATGGTGTAAATGTATATGATATTATAGTGTTGTTTTGTGGTATAGAAATGCTGGTGTTGTTTTTTATGGTAATAGTTCATCAATTTATTGCCAATAATAGTATTTTGTGGAGTAAATGTAGTAGTGTTGTTTTGTGGTATAGAAATACTTGTGGTGTTGTTTTTGATGTATAAATAATGTGCAATATTTAAAATGTGTCTATGACTAGCAGGTCATATAATTATTGATAGTGTTTTATAGTTGCCATCAGATTGATTTTGTGATGTTGTTTTCATGTATTAAGTATAGGAAATGCATATTAACCAATGAAAGAAACATGGTTTAATGGCATGTTAGCTCCAACCGGGCTATATTGCGCCAAGCATATTAACCAGTCGTCTAATTAAATGGGGGGGTGGGGTGATTTTCCGAATGGTTAGAGCGTGCCCATTATATCATAAGGTCTGTCATTGAGTCAACTGGCGTGGTTTCCATTCAACTCTTAAACCTCATCCCTTTTCTTAGGGCCCTCCGGTTCCCCCCCTCCCCCTGCTAAAGACCCCTATGCTGCAAGTGAATTACTGAACCATATGTAAGTCAAAAGGAGGTTAAACCTCTCTCTCTCCCTCCTTCCTTCTCTCTCTCTCTCTCTCTCTCTCTCTCTCTCTCTCTCCTTCCTTCCTTGTCTCTCTCTGTCTAATTATTGGTAGTGTTTTGTATACTTGTTTTGATGTACCATATGAAATACATTGTATCCAATTGTCTAACTAAAAGTAATGTTGATAGTTGTCATGATATATTGGGACAGTAAAATATGTCTACATTTGTAACCAGTAACCTTTTTTGTGGTTTGTGTATTTACGAATGTATAGACTGTGTTGTGATGTATAGGGTAATAGGTTATGTGAAATATGCCAACAATTATGTAAAGGATGCCTTTTGATTTGGCAATAACAAAGTGGCTAATATACAGATCTAATTTTAATGAGACATTTTGGGACTAACATGGTTTAATTTTATTTCAATAATTCGCTTGCGCGTAAGGGTCTTTTTAGCAGTGGGAAGAAACCGGGAAGACCTGGAAAAAAACCCACGAGGTTGGACAGGCAACCCTACCGAGGATTCGAAACCACGCCAGTTGACTCAATGACAGGTTTTTATGATACAGCACGCACATGCTAACCATTCCCCCCTTTAACACAAGACTGTATTAGTAGGTACTGAAGTTATTTCAAGCAAAGTTTCAACAATGATACTTTTGTCATATTGTATATTGTATTTGTTTGTTTATCATGTTGTATATTTATTGTTTTGTGATATATTGATGTGTAAAGTAGATTAATAGTGTAATTTGCAGTGTTGTGGTTTGTACAGTTTGTTTATCATGTTCTGGTTTGTATATTTGTGGTGTTGTGGTTTGTATATTTGCTGTTTTGTGGTTTGTATATTGTATTTGTTTGTTTATCATGTTGTATATTTATTGTGTATTGTGATATATTGATGTGTGAAGTAGATTAATAATGTAGTAATCTGTGTAATATTGATTAATACTAGTTAGTTTATAACCTGGTGTTAAACTCTTCACGAATAATCAATAGTCACTGATACATCACACACCACGTTATTTATTTCTAGTTGGTCGGCCATTTGTCTCTCTTCTTCTTCATTTGTCATGTTTCAAAGGAAATGAATTGTTTACGATTTGTGTCTATTATTATTAAACCGAAGGTCGCAGGTTCACTCCCAGTGTCGGCCGAGAGAGGTTTTCTGCGCAGTTTTGCCTTGTCAGTGTCGAAGGACGGAGGGACTGGCAAGGACAGTGTGTAGTCATTCAGATGGGTCAATAAACTCTGGTCCCAGGTACAAATTAATGTGCGCATAAAAGAACACTTGACAGTTCTAATTCAAAAAAAGAGTTGGTCATAACGCCACTGTCCAGACAAGGTTTCTCGTATAGCTTAGTCCGTGCAGAACATTAAATTCCATTTCATTTCTATTGTTGTTGATTTGTGATGTTTGAGTTGAGATTAGTTCCGTTAGACTCTGATCACCATTGAAGTAGTAGCAAGGGCAATGTTTTTACGGGCACAATCATCTGAGAATGAGACCATATTATTATTATATCTTTGTGGAAATAATTAAAAATAAACAATCATCACAGTTTTGTGGAAAACTTGTTTTAGTTAATGATACATTGTGGGAGATTAGATAACGAGTTGGCAGTTCTCACTACAATATTTAAAACTAGCTAATGTAAAGGCAATTTGCTGAAAATTTCAGTCAAATTGATCCACTATTAACTTAGAACTAAGCGAATGAAAGTTTCGCTAAGCCTCGGTCATCATTACTAAAGTCGGTAAGACAAAACCAGTAGTCTCGGTTATCCACTTTTATTGGTAAATCACGAAGGAAAATATTTCAGCGAATCGAACTACAATCCGACAAAATTCTGATGCTAGCCTCGACAAAGAGAGTTGAATTTGATTATGGTCTGAATAAGTTAATTAATGTTTAATTAATAGTTTTTATAACATATCAGGCCTAAAGAAAGACCTACAATATGCAGATTTTGCTCTTGCATAATGCAAGTTTAATGATTTATTCATTTTGAAAATTCAGGAAACCAAGAAAATTTTCGGGCAAATACCCCCTACCCCTCCCAACTAAGATTGGCCCCCTACGCCTATGCTGATCAGTTCTCATTGTGCTATGGTCAAATGTGCAATGTCATTATGACTACCCTACTGGTGGGGGCATTTGGACCTTGCTACTTAACAGAAAGTTTTGAATTCAAGATGCTGATCACAATTTGTATGTTTTTGACATTATCCACCTATGCAAATGATCAAAATTTACTAACATTATGACTATTCATGAACTGGGGGTTGAGGGAAGTGCAATAGTGTCTTTGACCCAAGACGCTGAGAACCCCTGCTACGCCACTACACCTTAAACCAGAAATTTAATTCTCATAAAGTGAAAGATATCTATGATGTAAACTTATATGTTTATATTAGGCTGATAAAAAAAACTGCGATCATGTGTGAAAGTCTTCGTAGGTAATGAATACATGAGATTATGCATAATACTGTATTCGGTGAAGTTGTTTCACATATCGTGTGTTGGAGGTCGTAAGATTATTGTGATATGAGTGTTAAGAAAACTCAGTGAAGCCATTGATGAAGAGGTGAACGTGGTTATAGAGATGTATTGTTAACAGCAGTTAGTTCGTGTATAAATTGGGTATAATTATAGTTGTGGTTACGCACTGTGTCGTGTGTATTTAACCAGTAACAGCTAGATTATGTTGCGGAGAGGATAATATCTTAACCCCAGCGTTGCCGGTGTTTTTACAAGTGTGACCTTAATTGAAAAGTTATAGTGTCTTCATGCTTATGATCAACTATATGTAGCCTATATGATTAACCAATTGTGAGTGAAAGTATTTTAACCTTGTGGTTTCAGCTTGGTTTGTATTGATCATAATATATTTATATACGTGTATATATGATAAACTGTTTGTGATTGTCCACTTGACACAATTTAGGTCATTTCGGGACTAACACATGGCTTAATTTTATTTCAATAATTTGCTTGCATGTAGGGGTCTTTAGCAGTGGCAGGAAACTGGACAGGCGACCCTACTCTCCGTACAACCGAAGAATCGAAACCAGGCCAACTGACTCAATGACAGACTTTCCGATCTAACCCCCCAGAAAAGTTTACAATGTTGTGGTTTTAGCTTCATCTTGTTGGTGTATATTGTCAACCATAATTCAGAGAGAAGGCCAGTGGATTAAGCTGGTTGGATTGAAATTTTATAGGCTATAATTATATGATGAACTAATTGTGGTTAATTTACTGAGAACGATTGTGGTTTTAGCTTGTTGGAGAGAACGCTTGTGGTTTAAGCTTCTCGATCAGCTATTTGTGGTTGTTTCTTCTGTATGGTTAAATTTCAGGTTGCAGGATTTTAAATTGAAAAAGTTACAGGATACCATCCATCATTTGTATTAAACGGTTATAGTATATTTTAATGTATACGATCAGCCATTTGTGATTCTTTCGCACTTGTAGGTTTGGCACATTTGCCGCGAACATTCATCATGATTTTCCGGCTTGTTTGACCCTACATTCTGCACCACTGACAAAGGGAAGCTACTCTGGAAAATCTCGATGAACTGTTTCGACCAATATTGGGAGCGAACTGCAACCACAAGGCAAGCAAGCCTATGTTTTACTCACTTAGTGACCGTGACTCTCAAAATATTTATAATGCATGGTGTTAATACATGTATGTGGGCAGGGCTCGACACTGCCGGAGGCCACGGCGGCCATGGCCCCCGAATTTTAGAATTTGGCCGCAGATTCGCGGCCGATTTTCAATTATCCACAGCCATGTATGGCCGCCGATTAGAGCTGGGTATCGATAGTTATTCTTACTATCGATAATGATAATCGGAAATGAAGTGTCGATTGATAATATCGAAACAATCTTATTTTCACGGTCGTAATCAAGACTGGATTACGTGTTTAAAAGTCAAAACCATACGATGTTTTGCGATAGTTGTTTTTTCGTTCGTCTAGTTAATAATAATCCGTCTCATATTACGTATAAATTGTACTTAATTTTTAAATAATGTAGCCGTGGTTCTGAATGACGAAAAACCGTTGATAGGCCGATGTATGTGGAGGAACCAAAATAAAAGTCGATTCAAAACATTGGTACGTGAGCGCGACAAATACCAACATGGCGGATAATTCGTTGTCGATTCTCGTGCAAAAACTATGGAAAAATGAATTGTCTAGAGTAAGGCTAAAGAGCTTGTTATCATAAATTGTTCATTGAGATTGGATTGAGACTTAGAAATATACATATAAAGTGACCGATGTAGGCTATTGTATTATTATATATATATACGAAGTCACGGAAAACATCGAGTCGACTCCCCAGTCCTCGATCATGCACGAAAAATAGACGAAGAGAACGATACTCGATAGTGCTTTTTGGCATATCTTATCAATACTATCGATTTGTATTGATATTTTACGAAGCTCTACCGATGATATAGTAATACTTTCAACTCCTAATAAAAATGCTGATTTTTTAAAAATATTTTTTAGAATAAAAAATCGTACTAAAAACGGTATGATAAGAGTTTTATCCCCCTCCCCCTAAACTGTAAGGATGCATTATTTTTGTAAAAATAATAAATAACAACCTGTAACAACCATTTGAACGAGAAAAAAGTTCTACAATAAACAGATTTATAACGTAATATTACATATTAAGCTGATAATATAATAATTTATGACTTGGCCTTGGATTTTTAATTTTTGGCCTACGATCAAGGTTGCACTTTGGCCTATCGTAGGCCAATGTTGGCCTTCGATCGAAAAAACGAATTTCGAGCCCTGTATGTGGGATTATAATAGTCAGTTCAGACGCTTATTTTTAAACCAGTTTATAATCGCTGGGGTTTTTAAGACAGCATTGTGTTGCGTACTATAAGCCAAACCAGTTTAACTATTCTGACCTCTTCGGTCGGAGGTTAGAGTTAACTACGCATGGTCAGCTTCACCACCTTTATTCGGTTCTTGCACGCTTTCGATAACATTGGCACTGTCCGACCCCAATATTTTCACAGGAATGTAACTTACTGCGTACTCTGCATGCTCAAAGCAAGCTGGAGCTGGGGTTTTTAAGCCAACCCGTTCAGATGGCTAAGATGAACCAGTGTAAAATAAAAAGCCTTCTGGAAGACAGGTCGCGAGCTGGGGTTTTTAAACTGGTTTATTTGCCCCACATGTGCGTTCAGACGTTTAAGTTAAACTGGTTTAACGATCCCCGGGGTTTTTAAACCAGTTCAAAATAAGCGTCTGAACGGGGTATAATAGATAAACTATCCTAGTCTAATGATATCTCGAGTTGTTTGAAACTCTTCACGAGGAAGTTAATTGTGAAACCATCATTGGTTTATTGATACTCAAATAAAACTAGGCCAAACTGTCGTACAAGTAGGTCAGTAGAGAATTAGACCGTTTATATTTATTCCAAGTGTTCAAATTGCTGATCCTGTTAGTAATTTCTTTTCATAGTTTCATTGATCCACATAATAAATTTGATTATATAATCCCTTAGTTTGAATTCAATTACAATATTTTTCGGGGCATAAGTCTAAAAACATTTTATGTGGAAGTTTGGCGTTCGTCTTATACTTCTCTTCGATTGATATATTGATGAAGGTAAAAAAAGATTTATCCAACACTGATAGATCAGTCCCTCATGTTAACGATGCACTTTTGGTCCTGCTCCTCTCAAAGTACCTGGCTAATTCATTGTTATTTACTTTTTAACTGCATACATTCCAAGGGGGGTTGGGATGGCCTAGTGGTCTAGAGTGCCGCGCTTCGACCTCTAGCTGGCCGGTCTCCTCTGGCTTGCAGCTGTGGTTTTGATCCCTGGTGTGAGCGTATGTGGCATGGAGAAAGGGGCGCCTTCTCAACCTCGTGGTTTTCCTCCGGGCACTCCGGTTTCCTCCCACTGCTAAAGACCCCTACGCGCAAGCGAATTATTGAAATAAAATTGAAACCATGTGTTAGTCCCAAAATGACCTAGTTTGTGTCGAGTGGACGTTAAACCCCATTTCTCTCTCTCTCTCGCATATATTCCAGATATCAGTTTCCATGATGATAATTATATATGACTTTACCATATTCACCAACTATTAAACAAGACTAAAGCATAAATACAGTTTGGCAATCCTTAACTCAAGAAAATAGAGAATGTTAAACCCCATTATTTCATTGATTGTTTAAAATGTAAACAGAATTTATATCTGAGTATAATATGAAACAAAGATATATTTATTATTTAATGGGTAAATAATTAGTCGCCAGTCTCTCTCTCTCTCTCTTCTCTCTCTCTCTCTCTCTCTCTCTCTTAGTTTGATTATAGAAGAATTATCCAATGAAAGACAAGCTGTTGATGATTTATATAAATATGTCCGTCTATGTGGATGATTTATGTATGTTGTGTAAATATAGGTTATTACAGGTAGTTGATATTCACGCATATATTACAATCACCAAACAAGTCATATTAAACTTTTTGATTTAATTTATTCTCTTGACTTTATTACGTAAGCCTGGGCAAGACACAGTTGCTCAGGGAGTAAGGCGCTGGCCGATTGTCCAGGAAGCTCAGCTGGGTTCAGTCCTGGTGTTGGCCACAAACATTCCTCTCCCCCCCCCCCCCCCCTCAGGTGTCAGGAAAAACGGGTAGTTAATGCGCAAGTTAAAAAACTCATAACCGTCAGAAGTTTTTAGAAGAATAGGTCAGAAGTGCAGCTGTCTGGTACGGGTGGCCTAATAGATAACGTGTGCGCAGCCTAGCATTGTATCAGAAGGTCTGCCATTAAGTCAAGCGGGATGGGTTCGATTCCCTGCAGGTTCGTGACAAGGAGTGGGTTTTCTCAGGTTCTCTGGTTACCTCCCACTGCTTAAGTAAGACCCCTACCCTTAAATAAAATATGGAGGTGTTCGGAAAATACACTTTGTCAGAGGTCAAGAAACTGAACAAGTTTATGTACTTAAATCGCTATAAATAATGTTATATTATTCTGAAGGAGGATCATCCTACGTTTCAAATACATCATCTTGTGTATTATTACAAGTTTTTCAAGAGATTTCATCCCAAGAGGATTAGAGCTTTTCAATCAATGCAGCATAAAATAGAAAGCCGATTAGCACTTCTTAAAAACGACGGACATGTAGAATAAATATCCATTGATTTTTTATGAACAAATGAATTCTATATTTTCATTATACACCTACTGTACATGTAGTAATTTCAAGAGGTAGGTGTCGGGCATTTTCACGATTTTATTATTTAATTTGTAACAGTGGGCTGGACGTTAACTGGGAGTTGAAAAGGGAAGATGAGTTTGGTTTAGGTGTAATTGTGATTGGGAGTTCAAAAGAAAGAGTTCTGAACCTTATTCAAAATATATTCCTGATTGTTTTCAAATTTGAGTGAAGTCTGTAACTCTGTATCACTACAGGCCCGGGAGGGTACAGCACAGTGGATGCTTACGACTCGTTTGTTTGTGATTTCTGAGTATGATGTCTTGACCATATATTTGTTTTTGTGTAAATTATGTGTGACGCAATCCCCCTGCACTTACTAATAAAAAGTAATAGAAGACTGTATTCTATATATGTTCAATACATACCCATCTCCACTAATTAAGTCAACCTCGTGGGTTTCCTCCGGCCACTCCGGTTTCCTCCCACTACTAAAGACCCCTACGCGCAAGCGAATTATTGAAATAAAATTAAACCATATGTTAGTCCCGAAATGACCTAGTTGTGTCGAGTGGACGTTAAACCCCATTTCTCTCTCTCTCTCTCTACACTAATTAAGAAGTGCAGAAATGTAGGATATTAAACCCCTATACATTTTATCAAAATATTTAAAAAATGACGACATGACCTTGTGTATAGATAGGTGTACATCTGCAGACAAATTTTGTATATTTAGAGAAATATTTGTATGACATATGAACATTATTAATTTATCATAATATGACAGGTAACTTGTCACAAATTGATGTCAAACGATAAAAAAATTCTGATTTATTCAAGTTGACTACCAGGAAAGATATAATATACCATGTTCATTATGTCCTATGTAGATATTTTCAACAATGTAATTTACATGGATGAGTAGATTAGGGTGCTGGAGGGTAAAACAAAATAAATACATCCATTGTATAGTACAGTAGTTTGGAGTTAAAAAAACTCTCTCTCTCTGACTGTATGTCTCTCTCTCTCTCCGTATGACTGTATTACCCCGTTCAGACGCTTATTTTGAACTGGTTTAAAAACCCTGGGGATCGTTAAACCAGTTTAACTTAAGCGTCTGAACGCACAAGTGGGGCAAATAAACCAGTTTAAAAACCTCAGCTCGCGACCTGTCTTCGAGAAGGCTTTTTATTTTAAACTGGTTCATCTTAGCCGTCTGATTGGGTTGGCTTAAAAACCCCAGCTCCAGCTTGCTTTGAGCATGCACAGTACGCAGTAAGGTACATTCCTGTGAAAATAGCAGGGCCAGGCAGTGCCCAGCTAATCGAAAGCGTGTGAGAACCGAATAAAGATGGTGAAGCTGCCCATGCGTAGTTAACTCTAACCTCCGACTGAAGAGGTCAGAATAGTTAAACTGATTTGGCTTATAGTACGTGTGAACGCGACTCGATGCTGTCTTCTTAAAAACCCCAGCGATTATGAACTGGTTTAAAAATAAGCGTCTGAACGCTGATCACCCAGGAGGCAACACACTTATGTTAGACAAAAACAATATTCCAGGTTGATACACCTCTTCTCAAAAAGATTGGGGTTGGATAGTCGAATGGTTAGCACGTGCGCATTGAATCATAAGGTCTATCATTGAGTCAACTGGCGTGGTTTTGATTCCCCAGTCGTACGTGACAAGGAGTAGGGTCGCCTGTCCAACCTGGTGGGTTTGCCCCGGGTCTTCTGGTTTCCTTCCACTGCTAAAGACCCAACGTGCAAGCGAATTAATTAAGATAATTGAATGTTAGCCTTTTGTCTGTTTGGTTTCATAATCAGAGGGGGGTTGGGATGGCCCAGTGGTCGAGAGTGCCGCGCTTCGACCTCTAGCTGGTCGGTCACCTCTAGCTTGAGGCCGTGGTTTCGATCCCTGGTGTGAGCGTATGTGGCATGGAGATAGGGGCGCCTTCTCAACCTCGTGGGTTTCCTCCGGGCACTCCGGTTTCCTCCCACTGCTAAAGACCCCTACGCGCAAGCGAATTTTTGAAATAAAATCAAACCATATGTTAGTCCCGAAATGACCTAGTTTGTGTCGAGTGGACGTTAAACCCCATTTCTCTCTCTCTCTCTCTCTCTTCATAATCAGACAGGGTTTACATACATGTAGTCTCTGTTTTTATTGCATGTTAATTTGCCACTTGGCTATAAAAGAAATTATTAATATTGTGTTAAATTATTCATAGCGTGGTGGAGGCATGTAACAGCTGTTTAATACAAACCACGTTGAAGCCGCTGACCCCTTTAGTATCCTTGTTCTTTATTTAATGATTCATATTATTGTTAACCAATCAAAAGACCATCGTATAATGATATGTTTTCACTTTAATTATATCTCGCTATGTTGGGCGTGTATCATCTGTTTAGCTCATCAAATATTCATAGAGTTTACACAAAATTCTAACTTTTTTCAGATTGGTTTTATTTTATTTTATGAGCTAAACAATTTTCTTAATAACTATGGGACAAGAATGGAAAATCGACTTACATGTATATGTTCTGACTCTCAGCATTCTCAGACTTAAGTTGAGAATTTACTCTAAATTGTTCACCTTATTTTAACTAAAATATAGTTGTTTAGAAAACTTTTGTTGTTTTAACATATTAACGAACTATTCACAGTTTCAAATAAGGCGAAATTCCTCACCCTCGACACTGAAAACATAATCATAGTTAGTAAAGACAAACCATATGTTAGTCCCAAAATGACATATAAAATGTTGACAAGTTGTTAAACCCTCTTATAACCATATGTTAGTCTCAAAATGATAAAAGGAAGACTATGGACGGGCTGTTAAACGCTCCAGTCTATTGTAATAAAGTTTGACTATGCGGTTATATTATATATTTGTTATGAAGCGTGTTATCAGTGTATGGTGTGAAAGATATTGATTATAAATTGTAACATGATGTTGTATAAATAATAGATTAATATAATATACTTGACAATCTATATATAGATTATATTATATTCTCAATATTACACAAATATACCTTGTTGATATACAATATTACACAGTTATACTGTATTGATATACAATATTACACATTACACACTTATATACAATATTACACACTTATATACAATATTACACAGTTATACTGTATTGATATACAATATTACACAGTTATACTGTATTGATATACAATATTACACAGTTAGGCTATACTGTATTGATATACAATATTACGCTTTACACACTTATATACAATATTACACAGTTATGTGCACTATTACACAATTATACCTTATTTGTCTGGCTTACACCACAGGTACCAAAACTCTATTCAGATGCTGTAAAACTGATCAGGTTATGTTCAGCCCCCTTCCCCCACTGGACTATTCTCTTGACCCACAACTGTTCTAAGGTCCCACAGAACTGTTCTCTGACCACACAGAACTGTTCTAGGGCCCCACAGAACTGTTCTCCAGCCATACGACAGATCTGTTCTATCTAAGGTCCCATAAAAATGTTCTGACTCCATAAAAGCGCACCCTTACATAGAGAACTGTTCCATTACACCCACAAAATTGTTCCAAGTCCAGCACTAGGGACCGGGTATCATTCAGATTTGATGAAAAAAGGAAAGAAACTGAGCTTACCATCTAGAATCTAATATACTTTCTGGACAGCAGTCTATTAACTGAATATGTGTATTAGATTATAGATGGTAAGCTCAGTTTCTTTCCTTTTTTCATCAAATCTGAATGATACCCAGTCCCTAGTGAGATACACAGAACAGTTTGTGTTATCCAGTCCTACGGAACTGTTCCCTGATGATCGTGTATCTCCAGTTAAAATCAAGCGGACATATTGCATTTATGACATGCGTGTACTGTAGAGCAGGTCATACTCCATTTACCTGGGGAATTAAACCCACGTATTGTTGAACAATCACAAAATATATAATTATACACGATGCACAATCTGTGTCAAACATTATAGCTCTGTTACCAGTCATTATCTCTCCCAGTGGTTTCTCATTTCACAGTGATTCATGTATCTGAAATACTCGCAAGGCAATATTGAATACATGTACATGTCAAAGAGAGAGAGACAAATGGAGTTCAATGAACACTCGACACAAACCAGGTTATTCCATTTGTATCATAAGGTCTGTCATTGAGTCAGCTGGCGTGGTTTCGATTCCCCTACGAGCAAGCTAATTATTGAAAGACAATTTAACCTTATGTTAGTCCTGAAATGACCTATTTTGTGTCCTGGATGTTAACCCCCCCTCCCTCTCTCTCTCTCTCTCTCCCTCTTTCTCTATTGGGATCAGGGACTTTTAATGTACCATGTTTCTAAATGTGTTACTACGCCTCAGTGACTAAATATCTATAACATGAGGTAATGAGGCTTAGCCTATTTACCCACTTTCATTAAATATTTAGGAACTGTTTTCGTTGTGCGATGGTGAAGGTGTAAATGTAGAAAATAAATCGTATTACATGTATATGTCCGCGATCCACTGGGTTAATCCATGTCTATTTCTAGCAGTAGGTAAAGTGAGAACATTTCAATAATTCAACGTTTTCTACAACGTTAATTTTTATTGCGATTTCCATATGACTGTTGCACCATTATGACTGATTATATTTGAAATGAGAAGAGTGTGTGCACGTTTTTTTGTCGGCCATATATGATGAAACAAAATTTATGTATATAAGCAGGGGAGATAAAATTGGTGTCTTTGAAAAGTTGAGAATCTTCAGTGATTTTGCTTTGTCTAGCTAAATTGCAATTGAATTTTTTCAAAAATTCTTATTTTGTTTCACTTGCTTATCTAAATATTGTTTTGTCTTATATGAATGAGTTATGTAAATTTGTATGTGGCCACAATAACCCAGGATAACATGTAGTATGTGGGCATATTATTAGCAGACAACGTAGTATGTGGGCATATTATTAGCAGACAATGACCAACGTTTTAATGTATTCCATGTTTTAATGTTTTGCGTTATTTATATTTTTCAGGTTTGGTACAAGGTAGTAAACCCCCACCATTAACCATGCTGAGTCCCGCTGGATCAAAACTTGCAAGAAACACAGCAACGGTTCCACCTCTGAATCAAGTCTCTCCTAGCAACGGTTTGAATTCCGTTAGCAACAATTCGGCACTGAATGCCACACGTACGTCCAGTTTCGCCGCCGCGCTGAGGAAATTGGCCTATCAGGCTAAAGATCCTGCCGGTATTTTTTACATAAAATCGTTACCATTTAGCTGTTGTATGGTGGCTTGCCCTAATTTGGTATATTTGGACATCATCAAGTTTTCTTACTGATGATAGCTTTTTTTTTTTATTTCAATTTTTCTTGTTGGGGGGACCCCACTCAGTATTTATTTCTGACCCAGTATTTTCACAGCTTGCTAATGTTCTTCTCTTAACAAAAACAAGGATAATTTTGGTTTTAAAAGAAATAATAAGTTGGTTTCAAAAACAAGTGCTGACAATTCTTATTTAATGTCATGCTCAGACCTTAGGACATCCCTTTCCCAAAATATTTGATTGTTCAAGCCCAGTTCCAAGTGGCCAGGGGTAGCATCTTCTTTGTCTAGTTCTTTAGATGGGACCAAAAAAAAGAGTCCACCCATGTACTTTTGGATGTGCACATTAAAGAACCTTCTATATAGCATTGTGCACTGGATCATAAGAAAAGATTACCATATAACAAGACTTTCAAGTCCATTGCATTCCGGGGGGGGGGGGGTTGCAATAAAACTTGAACCATATCTTAGTCTCAAAATGACCTAGTTTGTGTCAAATGGATTTAAACCATATCTCTCTCTCTTTTTTTTTCCAACCTGGATATTGGGGTCTCAATTTATATTAAGCTCAACCGTGTCACCATATACATGGCTGTTCTTCTGGTGTAGAAACATTCGGAGCTGGGATTTTTTTAGGGGGTTTCTATTGATTGGTCCTAGGACCCAATGCTCTTATTGCCTTGACTTTAGTTATGGGTGTGTTGTACATGAGACAAGGTATGCTTACGCCCCCCCCCCCACTCCACCCCATGAACACCTAAGGCCAGTTTGTATTTGAGGGAGTTCACACAGGCTTATATGTACATGTAGTTGTGGTGTATTTAAAAAGGGGATTGATTTCAAGGGATAAACAAGCTAAGATTAACAGAGGGGTACTAATCTATACTATGCCTGATAGCACACTAAAAATACATTCATATCAAATATGGGGAATAGTATTTGAAAGTTCTTTCACTGTAATCTCAGTATCATTTAATCTTATGTATTTTGCATTAATTTCTTTCACATTTATTCAATGTTAAATCCTTGTTTAAAAATTCGTAAAAATCATTTAAAATCATTCAAAAATCATCTAATTTGTATTTGTGTCCAGTTTAACGCTGACCATTCAATTTTGATAATGTGTGTCCAATTTAGAACTTTTTCATTTCTCACTGTTCAAAAATAAACAATTGAATTGATGTATTATGATTAATTTTTGAACAGTGGTCAGGATATTTAATACTTAATTGGACGCTAATTATCAAAATTAATCAGTACAAATTAGATGATTTTTAATGATTTTAAACAATTTTTACGATTGTTTCAACAAAGAATTGATATTAAACAAATGTGAAATAGATTAGTGCTAGATAAACAAGATTAATTGATTCCTAGGTTACAGAATAATGCATATAGCTGTAACTATGTCTTTATTCAATGACTTGCCCCTCCCCCTTTTTTTTCAAATTTAATAGTCTTTAATTTTCTTCTCAGCTTATTAAAAATATTTTTCACTTTAGTGTTGTGAACACCCTTAATTGTTTTGCATATCAAATAACTTTTATATAACTCATTGTATTTGTGGAACCCTCTTCAATTTTATATTTTTTTTTTTTTTTTTTTTTTTTTTTTGCTTTTTATCTTTCTGAATATTATTTTTATTGCAATGAAATATTTTAATCTTTTGTTTCAATTGGTAAGGTACATAAAAATCTTTTTAAAACAATTCTAAGATTATAATATAAATAAGATCCCTGGTGCTAGTATAAAAACAATTCCTTATGTGTCGTGTCTAGTCCTTCCTATGAGGGGGTTTGGATGGCCGAATGGTTAGCATGTGCATGCTGTATCATAAAGCCTGTCATTGAGTCAACTAGCGTGGTTTCCAATCCCCGGTTGTACGTGACAAGGAGTAGGGTCACTTCACAGATTTTCCTGGGTCCTCCGGTTTCCTCCCACTGCTAAAGACCCCTATGAGCAAGCAAATTATTGCAATAAAATTAAACCATATGTTAGTCCCGAAATGACCTAGTTTGTGTCGATGTTAAACCCCATTTCTCGCTCTCCTTCCTATGATGTGTTAAACATGTGGTCCTGTGCACATCCTGGGGTTCAGATGAAATAGCCATTGACAGTTTGGCGAAACTACCCTTACAGTACACGGTCAACATTGTTCCCAGTTCGAAGAGTAATGTAGAGAGCCAACTTGGAGGTCGGGTGTTCAATCCCTGCATTGACTGAGAAGGTTCATTGGGATTTTCCGGCGTAATTTCTACTTGTCAGTGTTGTAGGACTGAGGGTCTGGCAAAGGACACTGTGTAGTCGCTTGGATGGGATGAAAAACCTTGTCCTTGTGAACACATTTCTGTGCACGTTAAAGATCCATCGGCAGTTGGAGTTCCCCCTTGTCAGTGGTGCAGGACTGCTGGCTTGTCAAAACACAATGTTTAGTTGCTAGAATAGGACGAAAATAATAGGGCCGTGCACACATTAGCGTGCATGTAAAAGATCCCTATGCAGTTGGAATTCGATATAAGAGTAGGCCATAGCGCCATCGTCCATCTATGGTCGGGTCCAGCTGTACGTTTAACTTTAATTATATGGGAAATAAACGCTAAAACAATCTCCTGTAATACGATAAATAAAACATTTCCTGAATAACGATTAGAATAGTTTTATTCTAGCGCCAGTGGGTGAAAAATAAACTGTAAAATCGAATGTAGATTGGGCATGATGGTAACTTGATATTTCATGTTTGAGAAGATACACCATGAAATTACTGTTAATTAATACTTGATTAATGTTATAATGAATATAAAATTGATTTATACCACAGTTGAGATATTTTATATGCCAGTAGAAATTTATATCAATGAATCAAACATAACGTAGATAAATATAAAACATACGAAATGAAAAACTTTCATCCAAAACTCTTTAAATGCCGGGGGGGGGGGGGGGGGTTGGGGTGGTCTAGAGTACCGCGCTTCGACCTCTAGCTGGCCGGTCACCTCTGGCTTGCGGCTGTGGTTTCGATCCCGGGTGTGAGCGTATGTGGCATGGAAATAGGAGCTGCTAAAGACCACTACATGTACGTGCAAGGGAATTATTGAAATAAAATTGAAACCATATGTTAGTCCCAAAATGACCTATTTTGTGTCGAGTGGACGTTAAACCCCATTTCTCTCTCTCTCTCTTTAAATGCCATGTGAAATTTTGGCATTAAAACCACAGCCATAATAAGTGACTTACAGCTTGTGCCTGAAATCATAATGTCTGTCATTGAGTCAAGAGGCGTGGTTTTGATTCTCCGCTTGTACGTGATAAGGAGAAGGGTAGCCTGTCCAACATCAGAATCCTACATACAAGCGAATTATTAACGTAAAATTGAACTGTATGTTAGTCCCGCTATGACCTAGTTTGTGTCGAGAGGGTGTTAAACCCCTCTTCTCTGTCTCTCTTTCTCATGAGAAAAAAAGGATAAGAGACTGGCTAAAGGTATATTTTTAGAAAATAAGGTCACATGATCGACAGACACCTTTTAATTTGATTGGTTAGAATTTGTCAACAAGACATTAAACCCTTGCCAATTTTAAGGATTAGAGACAGGCTAAAGGTATATTTTTAGAAAATAAGATCACATGACAGACACATATTAATTTGATTGGTTAGAATTTGTCAACAAGATATTAAACCCTTGGCCATTTTAAGGTGTTTTGGAAGAGAGTTGTTGATATATAAAAAGTAGAAATGATTTTATTTTGTTAACAAGGATTATCTCCCCTTATGATTAATCAGTGTTTCTGTTTTTCAGATGATATCATCAAACATTCTAGTCCAAACAGTAATAACAGTAGCCCAAGGTCATCAACGCCTAAACGTGCTCCTCCGCCCCTCGTGTATTCTAGTCATACTTCGACCTTGACATCGCCACCTGTTGTTACCATAGCACCCACTCCATCTCACCAGTCTGCTCTTTCTAGTGACATCAGACACGTAAGTTAATTGGCAGTTAAGGGGGCATAATGGGAGCTTGTATAAAGAGTTGACAGTTCTCGCTTTGATAATTAAAAAGTAGATAACGTGAATAAAATATGCGTACGTTGGTATGATAACAGTCTTGATTAGCCATATTTACGTTCCAGGGGCGGATCTAGGAATTTTGAAAAGGGGGGGGCGCCGCAAAATGAGGGTACTTACTGCGGAGACAGGGCACGCCGCTGCGAGGGAGTTGAGGGAGGGGGTCCCCCAAGACAATTATCTGTCATTTCCTTGCATCTGTAGACATTCCAAGAACTATTTGGCTGATATTTTCGTCTAAGTAAACATATTTGGGTCTGAAAAAAGGCACTTTCAGCAGTAAAAAAGGGCACTGTCGAAAATGGGGGGGGGGGGCGCACCCCTCGTACCCCCCACTGGATCCGCCTCTGCGTTCAGTAATGCATCACAAAATATTTTTAAATCCAGTGAATATTGCAGGCTAGCGATGACATCGAGAGTTGATTATGGTCTGGATGAGTTGATTAATGCCTTATTAATAATTTAGATAACATTTCAAGCCTAAAGAAAGAACTGCAATAAGCAGATTTAGCTCTTGCATAATTTAGGTTTAATGGGTTGTTACTCCAAATCGGTTTTTAGTTTCTTGTAAATTCTTTTATTATTGACAAAAGAACAAATATATGCCAATTCTGGTTGGCTGTGCAAACTGTGAGCATATGTTTCATTGCTTGGCACATTCTATTTAAGAATAAATTGCTTTGCTAATCACAACCCTAAGATTTTGATTTTGGCTATTTTTCTTTACTTTTCAGAATATAGACAGAATCCCATCAGGCCATAGCACAACATCAAACTATGAATCTCTAGGTCTTAAACAGGAGCGTGATCAACGTCCGCTATCCCGTCACTCGCGTGAAGATGATAGATCAAGTAAAGACGGACATTCACTGCCACATTCAGCTAGAATGTAAGTATATGTTTTTCATCATCTTCCTGGAGTTGTGGACAAAAGAACCTTGTGTGACATGCTTATCTATCATCGGGTTCGATCCCGGGACCTTTTAGTTAGTGAACGAGCACAATACTCCCTATATTACCATGTAAACCATTAAAGATTTCATCATGGCAACCACAAAAGATGATATCACCATGGCGACCATAAAAGATAAATATACAAAGCTCCCCTGCTTGTGCTGTGGATATTTCTTTTCTGGGTTTAACAGGGGGGGTGGATGGCCGAATGGTTAGCACATAGCACTATATCGTAAGGACTGTCATTCGATTGCCAGGTTGTACTTGTGAAGGAGTAGGGTCACTCCTACGCGCGTTTGAAAAATAGAACCATGTGTTAGTCCTAAAATGACCTAGTTTGTATCGAGTGGATGTTAATCCCCACCTCCCTCGCTCTCTACTAAATATGTATCAGATCACCTCTTTGATTTGCAGTGATTTTTATTACAAATTTATATATGTTATTTTCAGTACACCACATTCTAATCCTGGGTCTGGTCTATTACAATCTGGTAGGGAAGAAAGTTTGACACGAGGGTTTCAGCCATATAGACATGGTGAAGACATTCGACAACCTGTACCCCCAGGGTTTGGAATGGATCCTGCCTACGCTGCGTATCATTCAGCATTGCTGGCTTCACATTATTCTCATCCAGCTTACAGGTAATTTGTTTTCATTTTTAAAGATACATTATGGGAGATTAGATAAAGAGCTAGCCTTTCTCACTAGATGGGGAGTTGAGATGGCCTAGTGGTTTAGAGTGCCGCGCTTCGACCTCTAGCTGGCCGGTCACCTCTGGCTTGCGGCTGTGGTTTCGATCCCTGGTGTGAGCGTATGTGGCATGGAGATAGGGGCGCCTTCTCAACCTCGTGGGTTTCCTCCTGGCATTCCGGTTTCCTCCCACTGCTAAAGACCCCTACGCGCAAGCAAATTAATGAAATGAAATTGAAACCATATGTTAGTCCCAAAATGACTTAGTTTGTGTCGAGTGGATGTTAAACCCCATTTCTCTCTCTCTCTTTCTCACTAGACAATGTAAAGAGAATTTGCTGAAAATTTCAGTCAAATTGATCCACTATGAACTGAGAATATCTCCAAGCCCCCTAGAGGGGCGATTAGATGGTCAAGTGGTTATCGTGTGCTCATTGTATCATAAAATCTGTCATTGACTCAACTGGTGCGATTGTGAGAAAGAGTAGCATCGCCTGTCCAATCTCGCGGTTTTTCTCCGGGTCGTCCGGTTTGCTCCTGCTGCTAAAGACCCCAACGCCTAAGCGAATTATTGAATTAAAATTGAACCTTGAATTAGTCCTGAAAACCTAGTGTGTGTAGATTGGATGTTAAACACCATTTCGCTCTCTTCCCTAGCCACCTACAGACCAAGGATCTTTAAAAGGAATACAAGTCCAAAATATGGTTCAAGTTTTGTCAACAGTCAGTCTGTGATGATATAAACGGATATGGCGTCACAATTGCCAAGATGACTTCGATGACATCCTCATTCATATACCCAGAGATGTTGATATTTTTAAAACAATGATTTTATTTTTATTTCAGATTTGAAGATCCTCTATTATTAGAGAGATATCGAATGATGCAACCATCGTTTATGCCCTTCTCTCATCCGAGTATGATGGGGCACCCTGGTGTTCACCCATTATTAGCTGCAGGAGGACGGTATCCCCCAGAACTACTTCACCAGTATCCCTACATCTCACCCAGTGCTGCTCAAAGTTTGGATCCACGATCTCCGGCTCTGTCTGTCGAACGGTATTAATATTTTCTTGTAATCAATTTGCTATAAAAGATTGTTTTTAATAGAAATCAAGGCCCTGAATTCAAAAGGTGTCATAGCTCTTTAATTAGGTCCCACAAAATTAGTTGTTGAAGTCAATGAGTTTAAAATAATCCAAGGGGGATAACTCACAGTTCCAATCAAACGGCCAATGTTGATTATTTACCCTTTAATTTTATATCAGAGCCCGGCTTGAAGATGAAAGACAGAGGGAAATAGATCGAGAAAAAGAAAAAGATCGAGAGAAGGAACGAGAAAAAGAAAAATGGCGTGAGAAGGAAAGAGAAAAGGAAGCTGCTCAAAGAATGCGAGAACGAGATTTAGAAAGAGAAAATCAGCGGACTTTAGAGCGATTAAAATTAGAGCACGATCGCAGAGAATATATCGCACAGAATGCTGGGCACGAATTTAATCATCGACAGGAACAACATCGAGAAGAATTAACAGGTACAGGGAAATGTTTAACTTTTTAGGCCTCAGGAAACCAAGTCAGTGGAGAGATTGAAACGGGGGACTGTCCTTTTTATCCTTCAGGATATGAAGTTGCTGGACAGATATTTAAATTAGGATCTGTCCTTTTTTCCCGAAGTATATTTTATAAGCCATTGAAGATATCTTTATGAAACAGTGTTTACGTATCAACTTATTATAGTAGCCTGGCGCTCTATACGGCCTATTCTCTTATCGAATTCCAACTGTCAGGGGGTCTTTCATGTGCATGCCAATGTGTACACGAGACTTCAGGTTTTTTTTGGTCAAATTTGAACGACTAGACAGCTGTCCTTGTTAGGCCCTTTGTCCTGTTTCACTGACAAATGGAATCCACCAAGAGTGTACCCGCGATCTCAGGCTAGCAAGCTATCGTCTTACCCACTTTGGCACCGTGGCTCCCGATTTTATAAAGTCTCTAATTTTTAACAATATCACCATCCTTGTTCTGCTTCGTCTTAATTTCTGTTTTGCTCATCTCAGCAATTCCATTCACCTGAGTCTGTCCAAAGATTCCTGACATTCTTTATGAGGAAATAATCTTAAAGTGTGTTAAAAATGAAGACACAATCAAGATCTTTGCAAAGTTTAATGGTATGCTTTCTTGAAAATTAATTCAATTGGAAATTGTAAGAGCGAAGACAGTAATGAAGCTGCCCATGTAAAAGATTTCATATTGAATATCAGATATAAGAAACTTGTAAACAAAGTGAATTATTTTTTATTTTTTCAGCTGCCAAGTTTGGTTCGATCACACAAGGAACACCTCGTGATGTCCTATATAACGATAAATATAAATCACCGCTTCCTCCGCATCACGATTATAAACGTTCGTTACCTGATTCACGTCTGGATACTCATCATAAAACAGCGTCACATTTACTAGATGGTAGAAATCTCAATCAACATAGGGTAAGTTGATGTTATTATATTCTAGCCAATCAAACATAGGGTAAGTTATTATACTTTGGCCAATCAAACATAGGGTAAGTTGATGTTATTTTATCTGGTCAGTATACAAGAACTTTTTATTTTGTGTGTTAAGCAATTGTATGTTTTTACCAACTTTCAACCCATAAGGTGTAAGTAATTTAATTTAATCAACCTGTCCATAATATCATATTAAATGTATTGGATGTTAAATCTGTAATAAACAACAACAACATCTACTCTAGAAACAAATTTAGTTTTCCTAGTAATATCTATATATTTCGCAAGCAATGGATGGGTATTTAGGATTGCGAACAAATATGTCGCAACTATCAGAATAAATATATTGCAACTATCAGAATAAATGTATCGCAACTATCAGAAGAAATGTATCGCAACTATCAGAAGAAACTTATTGCAACCATCAGAAAAAATGTATCGCAACTATCAGAAGAAATGTATCGCAAATATCAGAAAAAACTTATCGCAACCATCAGGAAAAATGTATCGCAACTATCAGAAAAAATGTATCGCAACTATCAGAAGAAATGTATCACAACTATCAGAAGAAACTTATCGCAACCATCAGAAAAAATGTATCGCTACTATGAGAATAAATGTATCGCAACTATGAGAATAAATGTATCGCAACTATGAGAACAAATGTATCGCAAGTATCAGAATAAATGTATCGCAGCCATTTGAAGAAATGTTTCGCAACTAGGGGAATGTATGTATCTTTAATGTTTAGGATTACGAATGTATCGGGAATGTGGTGTGGTGTGCTGTGTGATTGTTCGTAAATCTGGGAACACCTAGATTGTTCTATCATGCATTGTCTCAAATTTGTATATACTTTCCCTATGGTCGTGGGAATTCCCTTTGGAAGATTTTTGTAAGGAGTTAGCCATTCTTGCTATAATAGTTCAAAGAAAGATGATGAAAGAAGAATATATTGAAAATTTCAGTCAAATTACTTTATTCTGAACATTGTAATCACCACTGTAATTTTCGACTAGAAATAGTAGCTAATTCCATCTAACTCTTTTCCGAATATGGCCGATGGTTTGATTGACAGGCGTTAACTCCACCTACATAATCTTGATTATCAAGATATAGCTGTGGTACCGTAAGCCTATTCGGTTTGCTCAGGGAAATAAAAATATTTTTATTTATATTATTAAGACAGAAGACCTGTCACACAGTCTCCAGGAATTGTATAATTTGTCATTATCTGTGTTTAGTTTATTGCACTTTAGTTTAGATGTCATATGTTATGGCTTCGCCCAACAGCGGCCTCGCATCATACACTCTATCATTTAGCCTCGATCCGGGAAGATGACGTCAACGTAACGGTTAATCTCCACTCAAGACGCTATTTAAAATTTAATCAATCAATGAAATCCTGTTTCAATCCAAGCCATCCGTGGGTCTACAGAGTTGATTTTGTGCTTGCTGTGTAAACAAAGATCTAATTTATAATTTCTATGACATCTGAAGCCTAAATAAAGATTTGCAATAATCAGGCCCCAAGTTCACGAAGCATTCTCAGACTTAAGTTGAGAATTTGCTCAATTTTCAATCACGGTTTTTGAGAAATATCTTTGATCCAGAAACGCAAAACTTTGCACATAGTTTCTTATTGATGTATTTGATACATTAAAACAACAAAATTATGGTAAAGGGCTATGTTTTAGTTAAATTAAGGTGAACAATTTTGAGTAAATTCTCAACTTAGTCTGAGAATGCTTTGTTAGCTCTTGCATAATGTATGTTTAAGTCCCAACAAGAGCTTCCTGTCACATGACTTTCATAAGAAATGTATCTTTACTTTGTTCTTTTATATTTACAGGAAGTAAGTCGGAATACAATCTCAGTGGAGGCTCACAGACGATACGAACAGAATCATAGACAGGAACACGAACTGTCTCGCGGACAGCCACCTCCGTTAATATCGCCGAAAGAACCGGGGGAAATTGCTCAACACAGACCAGATACTGGACTATTCCGTCCATTTGAAAAAGAAAGTAGAATGCAGTATTCACATTTAGAAGTGCCCAATTTACATACTCGTAAAACAGAACTCTCTGTACCACCACTCAAAAAACCACAAAGGGAGGTAATAAGTGATAAACATAAAACATATTTAAATGAACGTGATCCCATGCATGGTATCCATGGTAACATGGTCAGCCATAGCCACCACAGTAACCATAGTAAAGAGAGTTATAATATGAAAAGGATTGTAAGTGATTTAACAAAAAACAGTAAAATGACTACTGCAGTCGAGTCACATGATGTCGTGCCTAATCACGTTGCCATGGAGAAAATAGTGCCACTCGTTAGTAAACTGGATAAAGAAGAAGAGAGATTGCGTAAAGCGAGGTTAAGCGGAACCTATGTCAGCGATGATGATGACGAAGATTTGAGCGAGAAGGAAGAAGACAGAATAGAGAGAATGATGATCATAAGAAATGGACCCCCATTAGCCCTCGATAAAACACCAGCAAAATTAAAATTCCTCTCAATATTAGGTCTTTGTACTGTTCAAAAGAAAAAAGGTGAGTCATTATTTCTTCGTTGTTTATGTAAATTTAATTCCAGGGAATATGATTATATAAAAACACCAGGCCTCCACCCGGATGTTGTTGTGGTGCATAGATTACGTCTGTATCTACGGGTCGAAATCGATTAAAGGTGGGGTGGCATCTAGCCAGTTGCTTCTGCTTAATGATAGCTTTGGTTAAAGCTCTGACAGGTTTCATGCAGGGTGTGCTTACTCATTTGAAGAGTTCAAAGAGTTCGCATAGCTAACAATTCTTTGTTAATGAAACTCCATACAATGAAGGTCAATTTAATTGGTTTGTAATTTTTGGGTAATATTTTAATTTTTTGCCAAAATGCATTGAATGTATTGATTTTTTAATTTTCAATTTGAATTTAAAGTGAAATTTGTCTAATCTGAGCTTACATTTGACAATATCCCCACAAGGGCCACACCCAACAGTTTACAACAGCTCACACCTAACATTTAACATACTGTATGGGCAACACCACAAGTTTACAGTGGGCCACACCCGACAGCTTACAATGAGCCCTGCACCCGACAGCTTACAATGAGCCCAGCACCTGACACTTTACAATGTGCCATACTCGATGACTTACAGTGGGTCAGACCCAACAGTTTACAATGGGCCACACCTGACAGTTTACAATGAGTCCCACACCCGACAGTTTACAATGGGCCACATTCGATGGCTTACAATGGGCCACATTCGATGGCTTACAATGGGCCAGACCCAACAGTTTACAACGGGACAAACCCGACAGTTTACAATGAGTCCCACACCCGACAGTTTACAATGGGCCACATTCGATGGCTTACAAGGGCCACACCCAACAGTTTACAACAGCTCACACCTAACATTTAACATACTGTATGGGCAACACCACAAGTTTACAGTGGGCCACACCCTACAGCTTACAATGAGCCCTGCAACCGACAGCTTACAATGAGCCCAGCACCTGACACTTTACAATGTGCCATACTTGATGACTTACAGTGGGTCAGACCCAACAGTTTACAACGGGCCAAACCTGATAGTTTACAATGAGTCCCACACCCAAAACTTTACAATGTGCCACACTCGATGACTTACAGTGAGTCAGACCCAACAGTTTACAACGGGCCAAACCTGATGGTTTACAATGAGTCCCACACCCGACAGTTTACAATGTGCCACACCCAATGGCTTACACTGGGCCACACCCGACAGCTTATAATGGACCACACCCAAGTTTATAGTAGGCCACACCCAAATGTTTATCATCAAACAGTTGCTTTCATTTTGATGTTTTGTTTTGTTTTTTTGTTTTTCTAACCTGCACTTACTGTTGACAATTTTAAAAAAAAAAACATCCTGGTTTTTATTTAACATGACTTTATCTTTCCTTTCTGTCTGACTTCAAAATGGCGAGGAAAATCAGCTTTTTAGAGAAAATGTCGGAACATCTATCACTATGGCTGTTCGACACTTGGGGATCAATTGAAAGAATATTTTGTCTTATAATTCAAAACTCTGACATAGCTTACTTAAACTTAGTTAATTATTTTTAACATAAATTGGTTTAGATCTAGGAAGTCACCCATTCTCGGACACTCAGCATCACTCGTTAGATCACAGAGAACCGAAACAATCAGTTCTGCCTGTCTGTTGATATCTTGTATGTAGTAGTCAATAAATCCTTTATTTTCATTTTGACTGCATTTAAGGGAATTTGATGTATTATTTTTGGGTTTTATTGCACCTTTGCAGATTTTTTAAAAAAATGGAGCGGGGGAGGGGGGGATTACAAGAATTTAAGTAGTTTCAACATAAAGTTTTGTCTTTACTTCTTTATGAAATGATTGATGAAATGGGATGTATCGTCCTGCTTTTCGACGCCCAATGGGCAAATGAGGCCGGGCAATCGCCATGCCGACTGCTTTGACAGAGCTTTTACCTTTGAGAGGGTGGCAGCATTTTAAGTTCTTACCCCCCCCCCAAATATTCTGAACTTTAGTTTGTACATTTAGCTCCATCTTCATTAGCCCAGTCAGAGTAGGACATTAAAACACGTACATAGTTGAAACCAAAAATGATAAACATATAAATCTGCAAAGGTTGCATTTCTCCTTTAAAAAATAAAACACAAGATTTGATTAAAAATAAATTAGGCCTCGTATTTCAGTCGTATTCACTGGTCTTGACCAACTGGCAGTGGAATTGATCCAACTGCTGAAATTGAGATAATTCATAATAAAATTTTACTAAATATTAGTTTAACAAGATAATTCTGAATTTGATGAACGGGCAAAATTTTAAAGCAAACGCCACACTATAGACTGATTGTTTCGTCTCAACAATCCCTACCAACAATCACATTATTTACGAGTGACGCTGAGTTTCCACGACAACAAATCACCAAATCTTCTTACTAACTTACAGATAAAGAATTTGAAAGATTTAAGAAGAGGCGGAAATTATTCCGAGAGAAAAGTTTAAGTCCATTAGTAGTTGAAGAGGAACGAAAAAGTGGTTCACCGTTGTTGACCATTCCAAAAGTTGATGTGGATGTTTTGTGTATGGAGTCAGGTTATCCTAATAAATGTAGTTTTCTAGCATCTTTTAATCTGCAGCAGATCGAACGTGACAAACGTAAAGGTTCGTTCTTAAACAAATTTCATTTAGTTTAGATATAGCAAGTCTTTAATATTAAGGAAAGTGTATCGGGAGACGTAAATTAAATAAAATTAGGTCTAACGTCCTACTGTTCTCCTCCAACTGGGCTGACGAAGATGGGCATACACCATACAGAGTGTTATGAGAGAAGGTTTGCCAGGACAGCGGCACTACGGCCTACTCTTATATCGAATTCCAACTGTCAAGGGTTCTTTTACGTGCACGCCAATGTGTAGGTACACGTGACCTCGGTTTTCCATCCCATCTGAAAAACTATGCTGTTCCTTGCCAGTCGGGAGTTGGGATGGCCTAGTGGTCTAGAGTGCCGCGCTTCGACCTCTAGCTGGCCGGTCACCTCTGGCTTGCGGCTGTGGTTTCGAGCACTGGTGTGAGCGTATGTGGCATGGAGATAGGGGCGCCTTCTCAACTTCGTGGGTTTCCTCCGGGTCCCCGGTTTCCTCCCACTTCTAAAGACCCCTACGTGCAAGCGAATTAGTGAAATAAAATTGAAACCATATGTTAGTCCCAAAATGATGTAGTTTGTGTCGAGTGGATGTTAAACCCCATTTCTCTCTCTCTCTCCATTCTGCACCACTGGCAAGGAGCAACTAAGTCAGAAAAACCTGATGAACTTTTTCGGTCGATACAGGGATCTCCTCGTTAGTGGGCCAGCATCCTACTCACTGAGCCACCTTGACTCCAGGAAACAGCAAGCTGTCTTATTAAAACAGAATGTTATTTTTTTCCTGTTTATTTATCGGTTTATCACTCCATTATACATCTGAAGACATGTTTACGCGCTGGCTCACTAACCAGAAGGTCTGTGGTCCCTTCCAGGTATGATCCGAGAAAGTTCCGCAGGATTGCCCAGCATTGTTTCCCACCAGTTTAGCAGGACGGAGGGCCTAGCAAGACCCTGTGTCTAGTTGTTCAAAAGGTTAATAAAAGACCATGGATCTTTGCACATGTTGGCGTGCACATAAGGGAACCGTTGACAGTTGAAATTCATTTGCTTTCTGGGAAATATTTTCTGCCATAAACACCCATTCGTTTAAGAAAAGTATATTCTGGACCTATGATGACAGCACGTTAGTATGTTCTGCCTTAGACGACCCAGGTTGTATGGCTAATCAAACCCTTGTAAAAGATTTTGCAGAATTGTGTGTGTCACAGGTTTTGTTTGGTCAGTTGAGTGATGGAACAAAATATTATAATTATTTCAATTAGACGGGAAAAGTGCCAGTCCCTGTCTTATCATAGTCACGTATGCTCGATCCTTGCGTGGGTCACTTCTGTAGAACTCTTAGTACAATCGCTTACTTAAAACTTATACAACGATTGTTTTATTATCGCATTTTAACAATTATTTGGAAGTGAAAGACATAACTGTTAGCCATCCGTTTCTTGCGGCAAGCTCAACTTGGTTTTATTTTACGTTGTCAAGTGGACGTTAAACCCCATTTCTCTCTCCATGTTTTTTTTTACATTCACCCTAATGTTCTTAGTTCAACAATGCAAAGAAAAGATTTAGGAATAAAAAAAATCAAACTTTTACATGTCTGGACATATTTGACATCTTCGAAAATAAGGAATTTAGAAGAACGGAAAAACGCATCAAGTTTAAGATGCATAATATAAGATACAGAGCTGGTCAGTCCTGCTGTGATAGTTTAAAAATGCATAATGAAAAATTAATATATTGAAAACCTCCTCAAAAAAAAGAAATTTAGAAAAAAGAAAAAGCCCATCATACATTTTAAAGATGCATTACATATATGTAACATTTAGATAAGAGCTGAAGGGTCTTGCTTTGATAATTCAAAAATACATCTACAAAAGTTCAATAAAAGACAGTTGAAAAAATATAAATAGTACGTTTCTCAGATCCCACTCCCTACACCTCTGTGTGTTTCATTTTATCAGCATTTTAGAAGTAAAAATTCCTGCACGTAAATTCCGATATTCAAAGAATATATGTTTTCAGTCTACCTACCTTATCCCTTTTTCAAAAGGCGATTATTTTGAGAAACGTAGAAAATTTGTACATGTGTCGTGGTTTGTTTTTTTGTATCGGATTTCTGTTTGTTTATTTCTAGTTCACTTACCTCACTGTTTATACTAATCAAATTTTTAAAATTGAAATCATCTCGATATAATTACGATCTGTAACTTCTCACTCCCATTCAGACTGGATCATTAGTTTCTTTTTTATTATTTATATATAACTTTTTTATGTTTACACAACACTTTGGTCTGACTTGAACTGACCTTTTATCTAGCCAATGAGTGTACTTGAGCAAGAATGATTAAACCAATCACAGTCTTGTTAGCAATATCACACTTGGTGGAAGTGGAGATTAAACCTTTCGAACAATCAAACGATTAAATCTGGTCTTCATGTAGGCTAGTCAAACTGCGGTATCATGTAGTTGTGTTGTTTGAGCAGGAGTGTCTCTACTTAATGTTTATTTTCAAACCATTGTTGGAAAACTGATGAAATTTGTTGAGAATCATAGAAAACTATTGGGTTTCTATTATTGGGTAGTATAAAATTGTCATCACTGTTGTAAGTCTACTCCCTCTCTTCGTTGGATGTTTTGAACTGACAGTTTGGGCATTCTGAACTCACAACTGATCCCTTCCAAGCGGTGAAAAGTTACAAATTGCAATTTATACCACAAAGTGTAACTGTTTTGTATATTTGTTGATGAAGCCAAGTGTTTAATTGAAATATGTGTTATATTTATAGAACTGTGTATGATCCGTGAAGCATGTGCGTTAGAGAAGAAACGGAGACTTGGTATAGATAACACAACAACTGATGATAATACAACAAATAAACAAAATATTGAAAATAAAAAAGGTAAATGAAATAATATGAGAATAATAATTGCTATATGGATGGACCTCAGTTTTTAAGGTCCAATCCATGAAACTATTTCCCTGTCAGCCCCGCAAGCACCGTCTCAAATAAGACCATGGATAGGCCTAAAAACCTGAGGTATCAAGGTCTGTCATTAAGTCAACTGGCTGGTTTCAATTCCCTGGTTGTATGTGACAAGGAAAAGGGTCGCCTGTCAAACCACGTGGGTTTTTTTCAGGGTCCTCCAGTTTCCTCCCACTGCTAAAGACACCAGAATAAAATTGGGTTTGCTAGTCCTGTAATGACCTAGTTTGTGTCAGGTAAAACTCATTTCTATCTTTCTGTCTCAACAGATACACAATTGTCCGAAGAACAACCATGTCCAGTTTTATGTCGATCGTACCTGAATTGACAGAGACTTAATGTTAATCTTAAAATTCTCACTCCCAAGTATGAGAAGAAAGATTACAAAATGTATAAAACCAATTCCCGGTTCATAAATGTTCTTTAAATTAGCCATTATTATGGGAGATTAGATAATGAGTTGGCAGTTAAAAACTAAATAATGTAAAGACAATTTACTGAAAATTTCAGTCAAATTGATCCACTATGGACCGAAAATTTAGCAAGAGAAATTTCCGCCTAGCCTCGATAATCGGTACGATAAAAAGCATAACCGAGAAGGAAAGTTATGCAGTAAATCGGATCGCAATCCACAAAAGATTGCAGGCTAGCGATGTGATCGAGAGTAGATTTATGGTCTGGATAAGTTAATTAATGTCTAATAATTTAGATAAGATTTCAGGCCTTAAGAAAGACCTACAACAGGCAGATTTAGCACTTGTATAATGCATGTTTAATATTTAAATTTCACTATTTTCAGGTGTAAAAAGAAAGCATTGTGATGACAGTATAGAGATCCTTGAATCCGAACCAGTTAAAATGACCTTAGGTCAACTACAGCAGCGCCATCTAGCGGCACAAAAAAATAAATTAAATAATGTTCATAATAAAACTGTCGAAAATCGAGCTGTGATATTTCCTGAATCTCGTGATCGAGGTCGTGTACTGAGTAGAGAATTTGCTGAACAGTTTCACGAATCAGTTTTACAGACGACCAGACAGAAAGAATTAGCGGGAAGATTAAGTAAGTAAGATTTAACAGCGGTTTTTTAAAACCACAAATAGGGGATGGTTTTAAACAAGATGATTCAGAAAGGATCAGATTTTCAATGCTATACTGGTTAGAGATTGTTAATAGTGTGAAACCTCATGGGTTGTAAACACGACCTCATAGGTTGTAAACACGACCTCATGGGTTGTAAACACAACCTCATAGGTTGTAAACACGACCCCATCGGTTGTTAGTAACCCCGCAGATTGTAAGTAAGCAGTACCAGATAGGTTGTAAACACGACCTCATAGTTTGTAAACACGACCACATGTGTTACAAACACGACCTCATGGATTGTAATCACAACCACACTCGTAAACACTGCCTACATTAAGGCTACATTCACCGAACAAGTTGTTCTGAGCATTAATGGAAGATGGTCTTCGGTATTTCGTAGAGAGGGTTTGGATGACCGAATGGTTAGGGTGCACGCTCTGTATCATACGGCCTGCCATTGAGTCAACTGGCGTGGCAAGGAGTAGGGTCACCTGTCCAACCTCGTGGGTTTTCTCTGGGTACTCCAGTTTCCGCCCACTGCTAAAGACCTTTACGCACAAGCGAATTATTGAAATAAAATTAAACCATGTGTTAGTCCCTAAATGACCTAGTTTGTGACGAGTTGACGTTAAACCCCATTTCTCTCTCTCTCTCTTTATTTCATATAAAATTACAATAAATCTGAAGATTATTAAACAGACTAAAACAGAATATTTGGCCTATGGTTACTTCCTTAGATAATAAAACGTAGCTTTGTAAGTCTTAAAATAATATGTGTAATTAACTAATTTCATTCATATTATTTTCAGGTAATACACGCTCAGATGAAGCAACCAATCAAATAACAGAACACAGTAGCTCATCTCACCCTCGATATCATGTATCAAGTGATGGTATTGGTTCAAGTAGTTTATCTGACCAATCAGAGAGTGGCTCTTATAAATGGCCAGGTATAACAGCAGTAATGGAGGCATATCAAAGACATGCAGATGGTAAGTAGTAGGGTAGTTCTACACGGCAGGTTCGATCCCTTAATTGTCTGTGTCACTTGCCGAACATCGCAGAGTCTCCTGCTTCACTGGTTTTCTTATCACCATAAATACACACGTACGTGAGTGAAACCAATGAAAGTAAAATAGAAATGTTCATATAGGCGTAGACATACATTCCCATTACTCACCCGGTTGGAGCTGACATGCCATAAAACTCCATTTCATTCATTCATTCCCATTACTCACCCTCTCATAATGGTGAACATCCAACCTCATTACTAAATCTCTGATAATATGTAATGGTGATATGGTAGTTATGTGGTTAGGACAGTCTGATTAAAACACAGATCCTATTTCGTTTCGTTTTTATAGTTCAAAATTTCATTTTACTTGTCTTTACTACATTAGGATCTGGAGGACTTGTTATTTAACTCGTGTTCTGCTTGAAATGAGGGGTCAGCCAATCAAATTGTCTGTCGAATCGAGGGTTTGACCTTTTTTGCACGGAATTGTGGGTAGGCATTATCAGCGATAGTAATCAAAACAAAGCAACAACGATTCTGATTGGTTAACCGAATGACTAAGGTTATAGGGTCAAATGTCGCGTGCTTGACATCTGAACTGGCTGAACGTGCCCTCCCGCTATAACCTGTTAGATCTTCATGTAGTGTTGGCCATTGAAATTATAAAAACCGAAACGAAATATAGATATGAATTTTAATTAGATTGGTGGTTAGGACATTAGAAATGAAATAGAATAAATTGTGTATAACATACATATCTTCTGCACCAACCAAGCGAATAAGAAGACGGTTGATAAAAATAAAATAACCATAATATTTCCATTACACTCCGGTGAGCGCATAAAAGGTATCTTCACAAAAAAAAGGAATTCTCGTTATAACAATGTTTATAAGATCAAAGTAGGGTGTTTGCCGAATATTAAACCAGTTTCGGTGTTTGTTATTTTATGAAGTTTTACTGATGTCAAGTGATTTATGTATTCCAGAACAAAAAACAGAACATGACATTTTATCTGAAAGATGTAAAAAATTACAATCTGATAATAGAGATCTCAATAAAGCCGCTGAAAAACTCAGTAATAAGATGTCGGTAAGTTATAAAAAGATATAAGTAAAATCTTTCGCACATGTATATTCAAAATTTAAATTGTTTATCAAGGCTTGGGGGTTTATTGAGGTCTAATGGTTTAATGTGCACATGTAAAAACACCAAGTGGCGTGGTTTCGATTCCCTACTTGTACGTAACGAGACGTAGGGTCAACTGCCCAACCTCATGGGTTTTTTCTGGGTTCTCTGACGCTCCCGTCCAACCGGTTTCCTCCCACTGCTAAAGACTCCTGTGTGCAACTGCAAGCAAATTATTGAAATAAAATTGAACCATATGTTAGTCCCGGAATGACCCAGGTAGTGGACCTCGCAGTGAACCTCGTAAGAAAAGGTACATGTATATCAAATGTCTCGACTGATATTTATATTTGTGATCGTTGTCCATTTGGGGTTGACAGCTAAACTGAGGCTGGCTGGAAGATAAAATTTAGATTAAACGGATATTCCGCCCCAGGGAATGACATAGGCCTGGTGGTGTTTGAATAACCACTTCTAGTTTTAGAGTTATACTACTTTCATTTTCGTGACAAGGTGTAGGGTCACCTGTCCAAACTTTCTGTCTATTCCAGGTCATCCGGTTTCCTCCCACTGCTAAAGACCCCTACGCACAAGTGAATTATTGAAATAAAATTAAACCACATGTTAATCCCAAAATGACCTGGACATTAAACCCCATTTCTCTCTTTCCAGTTTCACGAAAAACTTTCTGGGCTCTACCTGACCATCAACGGGTAGATAGCTAGTCCACATAAAAAAAACTGTCACAATTTTTATTTCAGAGTTTTTTGGAACAAAAGCAGCAATTTGAAGAAGAAAGAAACAAAACACAAAGTGCAATCGAAAATTTAAAGAAATCTCTGCGTTGTTTGAGATGATAATTATAAATGTTTTATGTACATATTAATGATGTAAATATAACAATCTCGCATAATTTGCTCTAAAAATTACTTTGTTTAAAAAGGGACCTGTTGTCTTTGATGTCTGTATGAATACAAAGTGTCGTTTTGATTAGTTTTATTGTTATCACGTGATGGGAGTAAATTAGTTTTTACAGTTTTATCATTTAAGAGAGTAAAAGTGAATAGGATGCAGTAACAAGCAAAGCTGCTTATATAAAATATTGAAATGGACTCTGTCCGTACACCCGATTGAGAGCTACCAAGTATTTGTTTATAAAATATTAATTTCTTTCCCTCCTACCCAGATTAAAAATTTTAATAGCTGTTCAATTTCATGTGTGTTGTACTGGTGTGATTTCGAATCCCCAGTAGTACGTGACAAGGAGTAGAGTCACCTATCCAATCTTGTGGGTTTTCTCCGGGTCCTCCGGTTTCCTCCCACTGCTAAAGACCCCTATGCTCAAGGCATTATTCAAATGAAATTAAAAACCATATGTTAATCCTGAAATAATCTAGTATGTGTCGAGTGGACGTTAAACCCCATTTCTCTCTCTCTCTCTTTCATGTGTGTTGTAAAATTTCATCTGCTTTGGGGAGCCACCGTTACTGGATGAGAGTAAGACATTGGTTTACCACGGTGGCTTTATGGGTAAGATTTTGGTTTACCACGGTGGCTTTATGAGTAAGACATTGGTTTACCACAGTGGCTTTATGAGTAAGACGTTGGCTCACCAACCTGAAGGTCCCATGTTCGATCCCTGCATTCAGACGGAGAAAGTTCATTAGGATTTTCGGGCATGGTTCTCCTTGTCAGATCAACTAAACACTTGAACAATACTATATAGTAATTCGGATGGGATAATAAAAAGTCCCTCACATCTCAATAAGACCAAATCAGCTCGACACTGTGCATTTTTCGTATTTAATCAAAGATTGTGTGCGGTACCTGATTATTATTATTATCATGTCTCAGACTATATCGTGTATTGTATTTATCACAGCCGTAAGTAATATTGTTCTTTTTTTTTATGACTTAAAAATTTATTTTATCATATTTTATAAATATTGAAATGTGTGTTTGTTAAAGTTTGAAATTGCTAATGGCAGATAAAATGGAACTTCAGGAATGGAATCCGACGAGCCTTCATCGTGGTACATTTCACTACGCACGAAAAATAAATATTCAAACGATGCCCTCAAATTATTTCGTAATCATGAATCTGGACAGGACAAATGATGTTGCAGGATAAGAAATTGGACCAACTTTCTCAAATTCTGTATAAGTTATCTCGTTTTTAACTATTATAATGGGAATAATCTCTTCTACTTTGTGGGATAGGTCAATCATTCTCTGAAATGATATTTGATATATATTTTAAAAAAGGCTGGAATCATTGTAAGGCTCGCTGGTTTCTTTTCCTAAAGTTCAAATCCCTACAGTGCCCTTATTGAATGATATATATATAATAGGAGAATTTATTGCCTGCTGAATTACATCTGATATAATCAGATATATATTGTTAAAAATCCTGTTAGAAATATACATTAGGGAATCACTATAACAATGTTGAATTCTACCTAGAGAAGTCATTGTAATGATGTTAAATTGTATATGTAGCATCTCTATAACAATGTGAAGATGTACCCACAGAAGTCACTACAACAATGTTAAAGGGACAATAACATTCTTGCTGGCTGGGTAGCTCCAGAAAATAAATAATACCCTTATTCTAAGTACAAGATGTTTAAATGTCCTACCTGTTGTGTAAATTATCCATTACAACCTATTTTATTTGTCCAGAGGGTTCGAAAATATTTTAAAATCCAAGTCACACTTGAAAAGGTTTACGTTAGACTTTTCAAATCAATTAGTTGAATTTTTCCAATTTTTTAAATTAGGTGTGTTAAGATGAAATTTATATCATCATTTAATTGGAATATTGTAAAATAATACGATTTGTTGACCAGAATGAAGATTGGGACATATTTTTCAGTTACAACAAGAGTGTTATTGGGGCTTTAAGATGTACCATGAGGTGTCAATATTAATTCAAAGAAATGAACCAATGTTCAAAAATGAACAGCTAAAAAAAGACCTGAAACTGAGAGATTTACATGACCTTTATCCCAAAATCTAAAAATGCATTACAAATAGTTAAAACATTTATATTTTATTGATACAAATATTTGACTTGTATTTTGATTGGTGAATTAAAATATTTGAATTGTAAAATAAGACTAGGCTGTGACAAGTGGTTGTTTAATTCAATCAACTCAACAGAGGTTGTTGGGAAAGCATATATTAGACCATGCAAACAAAATATTCTTGTTCTGAGACCTTCAGATTGTGGCGGGGGGAATAGGGGGTTGCGGGGGGGTGTCAAATGGTTAGCAAATGCATTTTGCATCATAAGGTCTGTCATTGAGTCAATTGGCGTGATTTCAATTCGCTTGTCCATCCAACCTTGTGGGTTTTCTGCCCACTGCTAAAGACTGAATTTTACAAATAAAATTTGAACCATATGTTCGTCTCAAAATGACCTAGCTAGTTTGTGTCAAGTGGATGTTAAACCCCATCTCTGACGCTCTTTTTCTTTGTTTATAGAAAGGGGGGTTGGATGGCACTGTATGATAAAGCCTGCCATTGAGTCAACTGGCGTGGTTCCAAATCCTCGGTTGTACGTTGCAAGGTGTAGGGTCGCCCGTCCAACCAGTTTCCTCCCACTGCTAAAGACCCCTACGCTCAGGCGAATTATTGAAGTAAAATTAAACCATATGTTCGTCCTGAAATGACCTAGTTTGTGTCAAGTGGATGTTAAACCCTGTCTCTGACACTCTCTTTCTCTGTTTATAGAAATATAAGATTATCCAGTATCATTTACATTATCAGGGACCCAGGGCTGCATTCAGGGACCCATGGTTGCGTACTTGATAGATGTGCGTACAGAATATTTTTAGATTTAATCAAATTCACTGCCTGTGACTGAGGTAAAATATTTACCTGCAGTTATTAAATAGACTGTTAATTTTTTTAAATGAAAATGTGTCATGCAGCCCTTATTAAGCGACAAGAGATTACCTGAGAACGAGAATATTTGTTTTGTATGGCCTTAGTATAGTAAGTCCCGTTGTTCACACCTTCACTTATACATGTATTTTATGTATCTTTATGGAGAGAGAGATTCACAAAGTATGATTAAAACATTTTTGAAGATTCCATAAAGGTAAATTTAAAACTGTTTCCTTGTATTTATCCTATTATTGAACAATTGAGACTTTTAGCGTATGATATATATATAGGCATTTTGTAAGAAAATAGCTTTTTTTTTGCATATAAATTATATTATTTATTGTACTGTAGTTATTATAAACCTGTATTTGTGTGTGGATCATCACTTTATCTCACTCAGCGTGCAAACCAAGGCAGCACCGAAACTAAAATATTCAAAATCATCTCATCTTTCTACTGCAGGGCAGGAAATCTCATTGGATAAATAGTCATAATGAAACCTACGCAGGAACCAATCATCATTGAGCATTTTTATTTGTTGAGTATCTTATTGTAAACCCTTGTTTTATAATTCCAATTAGAAAATTGGAATCTTTTTAGCAGGCTGAGCCTGCCAGGGGTCTTGGCAACTGCCTTTAAATTTATGTAGTATTAAGTGAAATCATTTAAATTATAGTATGATACATTTCACCTAGAAATTGAATAATGCGCATCAATACGCAGGGTCCACTTTTGAGTTTCATTTCATTAAAGAAGCAGTAGCTAATTATAACTCAAATTTGTCATTTGTTAAAGTCCATTTTAAATGACGACTTTATACTTCCACAATGATTCTCAAATTCCTAGAACACATTGGAATTGAGTAACCAAGATAAACCCTAAAAATAATTGATGATGTATTTCACTATTAATTTCAGAGCGATAGTATACTAGAATTTCCGAACAATTTTTTCTCTCAACGTACATTTCTTTACCTGTTGCTTGTGAGATTAACCTCAAAATGGGCTTTTGAAATAAAATAAATTCTAATATGTTATTAGTAAATGTCTTTTGTTAAAATTTATAACCACTAATGTTCAATGTTTCACACTTTCAGTGCCACGAGTCAAATTGAAATTTCTTTGACTTTGCTCTCAGAACCTCAGCACATGACCCCTTGATTAAAAGCGTTTCCCGAGCACTTTCCAGCAAGGGGTCACACGATGTGGTTTCAAAAGAAGATTTTCTGATTTAAATATAAAAAATTGACCTGTGGCACTGAAAGGGCTAACCAGTCAAAGACGACATTATGTTGCATTTTTACCAACCTGTGCTTTCTGTATTAAATTAAATACTCTAATGAGAAATTAAACAGAATTCACTTTTATCATTCTCCGAGTTCTAATTGATACTTTCAATAAATAAGTAAAACAAAAAGACATTTATGAAATACAATTACTTGGGCTTTCTCGTTGAAACATGGCTGTAATAAAACCTGAGTAATTGTTACTCAATATAGTTATTTTTATTCATTTATGCCTGTCAATTACTAAAGACAATTTTTTAAGCAACAGATCCTCTCCCTCAATGATGTTTTTCCACTCCTTGGATCTTATTAATGATAGATCATGAATAGTCTTGTGAACCAAGTCTATGCAGTGTTCAGTCTTGATCAACCAGATCCATGCTTATGTTTTAACTAAATATAGGAATGGAATTTACCTTCTTGTCAACACGATACTCTTTCATATGTGTCGGTTCGGTTAGGTCTAAGAGGAGCCATGGTTACTAAGTGGATAAGAAGCCGAATCACTAGCCTGGCGGTTGTATGCTCGATCTCTGCATTATCTAAGAAAGTGATTTTTCCTTGTCAGTGGGGCAAGATGGAGGGACATATGTCTAGTTGTTTGAATGGGACAAAAACAAGATCACATACACCTTAAAGATCCCTTTGCAGTTTGAATTCGATATAAGAGAGAGAGAAATGGGGTTTAACGTCCACTCGACACAAACTAGGTCATTTCGGGACTAACATATGGTTTAATTTTTTATTTCAATAATTCGCTTGCGCGTAGGGGTCTTTAGCAGTGGGAGGAAACCGGAGTACCCGGAGGAAACCCACGAGGTTGAGAAGGCGCCCCTATCTCCATGCCACATACGCTCACTCCACAGCCGCAAGCCAGAGGTGACCGGCCAGCTAGAGGTCGAAGCTTGGCACTCTAGACCACTAGGCCATCCCAACCCCCCGAATTCGATATAAGAGTAAGCTGCAATGCCACTGTCCAGACAAAATTTACATGGCCCAGTAGTAACAGAACTACAATGTTAAACCCGATTTAGTTTCCATTTCCCAAACATACTCGTGGAGAAGATCATGAAATAAAGAAAACGTCCACTAAACTAGGTCATTTTGGGACTAACGGTTTGGTATGGAAACCACCCCACTTGAACTAATCAATAACTTTATGATCTATAGCACGACTTTCCTTAAACCAACCTTGTGGGTTTTCTCTGGTTTCCTCACACTGCTATAAAAAAAAACCATGCACTAGCGAATTATTGAAATAAAATGGAACCATGTTAATCCCAAAATGACCTAGTTTGTGTCGAACCTACATAAAACCCCATTTCTCACTCATTGAACCATGTTAGTATCGAAATGACCTAGTTTGTGTCGAATGGACATAAAACTCCATTTCTCTCTCTCTTACCCATTGCCTCTCCCCTCCAAAAAGAACATGAAAACAATCTGTATAAAAATATATTTTATATGTACATATATACAAGTTACAAAAAATATAGTTTAAATGGAAAGCAGGGAGAAATAAAGATAGTGTGCCCAGTGATGGCATTTCAACATTTTTCTTGTCAGACATTTTTTTTACCGAAAATAAAGGGGAATAACTCTTATGGTGTTTTCTGACCACAATTAAAACTCATGTCTCAACAAAATATTTGAATTCATACGTAATAGAGAAACAGGTGCAACTGGTTATTTTTCATACTTCCCGCATACCAATACATAAACAAACATAATTATCAACAAAACTTGGTCTATTCCAGTTATTCAAAACAGATGACAATATATGACCACATTTCCATGCGGGTGTACAAATGTCACTAGTTTTGGGTGGTATGACCACATTTCTATGTGGATGTACAAATGTCAGTAGTTTTGGGTGGTTTTTGGAAGTTCAGGTGCTAAAGAGATATTTAAATGTTTCTAATGTTACAAACGTTGACATGGTACTTCAATCAGTGTGAGATAAGACTGAAGGTACTTCAACCGCTGTGAGAATAGACTGAAGGTACTGCAACCACTGTGAGATGAGACTGAAGGTCCTTTAATCGCTGTAAGAATGGACTAAAGGTTCTTTAATGGCTGTGAAAATAGACTGAAGGTTCTTTAATCGCTGTGAGAGTATACACTGAAGGTCCTTTAATCACCGTGAGAATACACTGAAGGTTCTTTAATCACTGTTATAAATGACTAAAGTCCTTTAATCGCTGTGAGAATACACTGAAGGTCCTTTAATCACTATCAGAATAGACTGAAGGTTCTTCAATCGCTGTGAGAGTACTAAAGGTCCTTCAATCGCTGTGAGAATAGACTAAAGGTCCTTTAATCACCGTGAGAATAGACTGAAGGTTCTTTAATCGTTGTGAAAGTAATAAAGGTCCTTTAATCGCTGTGAGAATACACTGACGGTTCTAATCATTGTTAGAATAGACTGCAGGTTCTTTAATCGCTGTGAGAGAACACACTGAAGGTCCTTTGATCGCTGTGGGAATAGACTGAAGGTCCTTTAATCGCTGTGAGAATATACTAAAGGTCCTTTAATCGCTCTTATAATAGACTGAATGTTGTTTAATCGCTGTGAGAATAGGCTCAAGTTCTTTAAACAGTTGACGAGTATTCAGTCTTGTGTTGGTTTAATTCCACCAGTTAAATTTGTCCGTAAAATGTGCATTTGATCGAGAGAAAGGGTTAAAAATGATCGGACTGTGTTAATCTCCATTAAAGTCAAATGGTTCAGCTAGAAATATAAAAAAAACTTTATTAAATCATGCATATTTTGGACAAAATTTAATTTTTCACAACTTAATAGTAAAACTTAGTAATAATTTTTATTTAAACATACATTATGCAAGAGCTAAATCTGCCTATTGCAGGTCTTTCCATAGGCCTGAAATGTTATCTAAATTATGAATTAGACATTAACTAACATGAAAAGACCATAATCAAGTCTCAATGCCACCTTATGTGTCCGATTTTCATTGGATTTGAATCTGATCTGCATATTCCCTTCACATTATAGAGAGAACTGCCAACTCTTTAACTAATCTTCCATAATGCATGTTTAATTTATCTTATTAAGAAAACAAAACCAAAATAGCAATGCTTGGATTTGAGTGGATAAAAAAAAGATGCATCAAAGATTTTACGAAACACTGATTTTCTTATTTATATATTCTGTAGAGAATACTCCAAACCTCCAAACAAATGATGAGAAAAGAGGCTTAAAAAATCATGAAGGGTTTTCTTGATCACTGTCATTAAGGTTCCACAGACCACTAGGCCATCCCCCCCGACCTCTAGCTGGCCGGTCACCTCTGGCTTGCGGCTTTGGTTTCAATCCCTGGTGTGACTGATGTGACATGGAGATAGGGGCGCCTTCTCAACCTCGTGGGTTTCCTCCGGTTTCCTCCCACTGCTAAAGACCCCTACGCGCAAGCGAATTATTGAAATAAAATTGAAACCATATGTTAGTCCCAAAATGACCTAGTTTGTGTCGAGTGGACGTTAAACCCCATTTCTCTCTCTCTCTCTCTCATACTATTCATATTTCAATTGTAACATGTTCTATTCTCTACACACCAATTTCTACATGGAACATCATTTTTTGTCCCATCCGAATGACCAGGCAATCTTCCATGCCAAGCCCTCCGTCTTGCACCCACGATATTCTTTCAAAATATTCGCTTTCATTTTATAATTTTACCTTGGCATGTGTAGCATCACTTTTTATAAACGTATCAATACTGCTTCTTAATTTAGCTATACGTAAATCCCATATATCTTTAATTAACGTTCTAACATCGTCAGCTCTAGGAATATCAGCTGTAGCACTGTAAATATAAATTACAATTAATACATTTTCTAACATCATTAGCTATAGCACTGTAAAATGAGTTGCCAGGTAATGAAACAAGCCCACAGCAGCACCCCTAATGTGTACATGGGACCTCGGTTTTCTGTCCCATCCGCATGACAAGACAGCTCTCCTTGTCCGGCCCTCCGTCCTGAACCACTGACATGGGGAAACCAACACTGCGATCGAACCCACAGCCTCCAGGATAGCAAGCCAGTGTCTTACCCACTTATCCACTGTGGCTATAGATGAAGAACAACATGACTAGTTCCACTGGGGGCTTAGTTCCTGGTCAATAAATAATGAATAGAAATTTCAAAATGAAATGAAATGAAATGGGGTTTAACGTTCTACACTTCTGCCTCAGACCTGGGCTAATTGAGACGGGCATACAGAGTGCTATGAGGGAAATTTTGCCTGGGCAGCGGCGCTACGGCCTACTCTTATATCGAATTCCAACTGCCAAGGGATCTTTTACATGCACACCAATGTGTACACAGGACCTCGGTTTTTTATCCCATCCAAACAACTAGGCAGCTGTCCTTGTCAGGCCCTCTTTCTGCATCACTGACAAGGGGAAACCACGCCGGAAAATCGAGATGAACTTTCTCGGCCAATGCAGGGATTGAACACCCGACCTCCAGGCTAGCGAGCCAGCGCCTTGCCCACTTAGCCACCGTGATTCCTAGAAATTTCAAACTGATCAGTTGATTACTTCCACTTGACACAAACTAGGTAATTTTGTGACTAACTCATGGTTCAATTTTATTTGAATAATTCTTATCTGTAGGGGTCTTTATCAGTGGGAGGAAACCGGAAGCCCAGAGAAAACCTGTGCAACCCTACTCCTTGTCAAGCAGAACTGGGGAATGAAAACCACACCAGTTGACTCAATGACAAACATTATATACAATGCGCACACGCAACCCATTCGGCCATTCAACCCACGCTAATTTCATCCTTACACAAAGACATCTAATAACAAAGATTTTGTATTTTTGGCGTTTGTGATTTTTATCCAAAGTTTGTAGTTTCTGAGTTTGAACAATTATCTCTTGTTCACCACACATCTTACCATTTTCAATAAATGAAATGTAGTTTTACAGCATGTCAGCACCAAACTTACCATTTTAACAGTATCTGGGTAACTTCCATATAATATTTACTCGGCATTGGAGTAAAGAATTTAGAATCTGTTTCTTCTTGTTTCTTGTCTTCAAGTTTCTCTGTGAAAATAAAACTTTGCAGTTTGTAGTCATCGAAAGTCAAGCAATTTTGTTATAATAACCATAGAAAAAGAAAAACAAAGGTGGCACAGTGATTGAGGCGCTGACTCACTCACTTGGGGGCCCAGGTTTGAGCCCAAATTCTCCCGAGGCCCATATTTGCCCGGAGCTCAAATTCAGTGGCCTTAAACATACTGGTATATTAATACGACATATGTGAGGATAACGCTCGCAGATGAAGTGCAGGCCCAATTCATGAGGGTCCAAGTTCTATGGCCTGAAAAATTCACAGGGTCAGTCATGCTGGTTAATTTCATACCATATATGTTGGGGTTGATCACGGCGACGAAGTGTGATGGGCGAAACATATAGGGTGTGCTCGATTCACAGTTCCGGAATTGAATTCCAAAACTGGTGTCAATCGAGTGAAAAGGAGAATTTCGGAGTACAACGCATGTGTCGACTGTATAATAAATATCTCAACCAATCATGACAGCTGAAACATATTTTTTATCTAGGTATAGTCACGATTCTACTCACTCCACCTCAGCTGTCGGGACTGGCAGAACTGTGACATGACTGAATTCCGCGTCACTCGATTGTAATTCTGTCGATTCGGGACGTTCTGGACTGTGAATCGAGCATCCCCATATATATCTGACAGTCTGTGATAGGTGCCTTATTACCAGGCTTGATTACATGTAAACAGAAACACTGCTGTGCGGATAATATTCTTCTCCCATGCACTGAACTGATAACATTGAAGTCCATTCCTCTCCTATTCCAATAATCTAACTTACCAACATCCATCCAATCAGGGGGAACAACTCTACATTTATGTCTTTGTTTTAGGTTGACTGCCATCCATAACGGTATTTGAACTGGTAAACCTGGATTTAGAGGTCCAATATCTCCCTGAAATATTCAATTTTACCATTTCAAAATATGTGTGCACAAGTTAGGGGTTGCCAGTGAGGTTTGTCAAGCTGTGATCTGGATGGGTTGTTCTTTCAGTTCATAAAGTAAATCAAACTTTTGCCTCCATTAATGCATTGAGAATGTTTCAAAGAATGTCAGCTGTCAAATTCAATTGAAGCTATATCTCAATCTGTCTGTAACCATAAAAAGGCTGAGAAAGCGGGAGGTATTTAGGATTACTGTACCCCCAAAAGACTTGCCCTAGATACATCATTTGGGAAAATATTCCCCTTTTTCTTATTGGGGGTCACGGTGGCTAAGAAGGTAAGATGTTGCTTCCCTAGCCTGGAGGTCGCATGTGGCCGAGAAAGTTCATCCAGATTTTCCATCGTTGTTCCCCCTTGTCAGTTATGCACGATGGAGGGCCTGACAACGACAACTGTCTATTCGTTGGGATGGTATGAAAAATCAAAGTCCTGTGTACACATTGGCGTGTGCATGTAAAAGATCCCTTGGCAGTTGGAATTTGATGCCATAGCACACTGTATGGCGTATGCCTGTCTTCATTAGTCCAGTCCGAAGTTGTACAGTAGGACGTGAAACCCCAAAAACTGCATTTCATTTCTGAGGTCACCTTATTATACCTTCTATTCATTAATTTCAAATGCCAGCTTATAAAATCAGACAGGAGCGGTCAGAAGACTTTGCCCATTCTGAGATCAAGTTAAAGGATGTTTTTGAACAGGATGATAATGCATTTTTTAATTGATAACTTACTCCAATCAGAAATATTTTGTCTTGTGCAAAGTTGGGAACAATCGTTACCAATTCTTTTTCGGCTAAAAATTCGACTTCAGCCGGATCCATCATCTTTAAACTTAACAGAAATATTTAATAAAAGCTCAAAGCTTAAACAAACAATTTGGTTATGAAATGTCATGTAATATTCATCTAAAACCGACAACAAGATTGCGTCTCATTCTTCGTAACTTGTTTTTACCGCCATATTGCTGATAAAGGTCAAGGCTGGAACAAATAGTGTAGTCTAAAATGGAACTTAGGATTCAACCGATGAGTGAAAATTGTTTTGTTTAAATTCGTCGTCATCGAATGTCGAGATTGTTATTTCGATGTAAATTATGAATTATAAACAGTATTACAATATTGATATCTTAGTTTGGACTTTTTTGGGGGGTATAAAACTTAAAAGAAATTAGGTACCATTCTAGATCCAAGTTTCGAAATTAGATATTTCCGGCAGGTTTGTTTTGCCGTGTTAAGATGGCGATAACCGTAGGATTATTGTTTGTGGTTGGTGTTGTTGTCCGTTTAATTCTACTACAAACTGATTTACCACAATGGGTAGCGAACAAGAACGAGGTGATAACTCCACTCACCGCCTGGGAAAGAGGTATATAAAATGGCGCTACTTTCATTTGACCAATATAACAAATGAAATGTCAGTCATGACTAAACAAGTAAACATCTCATCATGATCAATCATTGAATATTCAATGTTAAGAGCGTGTCCGCGAGAGGACCATGCAGAAATTGAAAAAAACGATAACCTGGGGGGTCAGCAATTTTTAATTATACTTGGCCTGTGGGGTCCCTTATGTGACAGGAGTCACACGATGAAGTGAATTTTTTTTTAAATGGCAACTTCCGGTATAACTGAAATTTGTTATTTTGGGGCAAAATTGGTCTTATTGTGACCAATTTTTAACCCTAATTTTGAAACACTCTTATTTGAAAAGTTGCAATCCTAAACTTTTAATGTTGGTTGGGTTTGATAGGCCTTGGGTTCAACTTGAAATACTGCATTCATTTAGGAAAGATTTATTCGTGTGGAATTTTCTGTGCATTATTTATAATTGGCGGTTTTGGATATCGTCAAAACTATGTCTTTCTAAAATGCGTATAGCTGCTTCTTTGCAGGTCTGACATATAATTGCTTGGTGTGGTTGTAAAGGGCATGCTTCAAAGTGTATGTTAGAAAAAAAAAACTGACCGGAACGCAATCCACTAAAACGCTACAGTGTTCTAAAAACGTGTAAAAAACGCCATTTTCCTGCGATTTGTCGTTTCACTGATGACTGACCATTGTGTTCAAATGACATGCCTTTATAACTATTTCTGCCACTTTTCATTATTTAAACATTTCTGGTCCCTAATATGTTTTTTTGATTAAAGCCATGGCATTTTTGTGCCAAAACTGTCTTTGTCGGGGGGGGGGGGGCAAGGGACGTAACTCATACATACTTTGTAGGGATCAGACAACAGTTACTCATATGTATTTATTTGTTAGTAGTATTAAAGTATGCGTCTATGAGAGAGATAACCATGCAGAAATTGTAAACAAGCAATTAATTTTTCATGCTTAAGGTATTGAGTCCTCAAACTGAGACATAATTCAGACAATGAAATAAAAATGTGTAAAAAAACCACCTGTTTTTCCCCTGTTCATTTATTTTCAGGGACCATTATAAGGAATTCTTTATTATTATTTTATTGTTTTCATTATTGTTTTTAATCTATTTTCATAGAGTTTAATTAACGTCAGGTATACTTGTAATGTATTTCACAATGTTTGATTAATTTGTTGTTACAAAATTTGTATACAAATGTTTAAAATAACACATGTGTTGTGGCTGCAGTCTCAATCATCTGTATTAATAACACCCCTGTGGCTGCACTAATACCTTCAAGGTAATTAATTCCTTTGATCTTTTTATTGTAGATTATCACCCCATTTTGTCACCGGCCATTGTTTTTGTATGGTTTCGGAGTTATCTATATAAATATTTGCCTTACATTTGTATTACTATATTACTGGACCCCAGTCCATCGAGAACTTATGACGACCGTACAGTCAATTTCAGGTTACGATCTAGCCTAAGAATCTGTTCCAAAATGGCAACAGTATGTTCATTTTCTGGTCGGTTTCCAGCCATACAATGTGGTACATATAGTGCTTACCATAAAGATAAAGCGATCGTCAGTCTTAGTTCATGCAATAAGAGAATCGATAATCATATGAGCCGTCTACATTTGCCAAGAACTGACGTTTCCACAGAATCGAAACTCATTCTCTCTCGAGCTGGGATCTTTGATTTCGACAATCAATCAAACCCGACAATGACTATTTGTCCAGCCCATCGTTATAAACTTGGAATATGTTGGTACCCACCAAGAAAATGTCAACATCCTTTACATCCTATGAACAGCAAGATGAAACCAGACCGTGCAGGTGTGAAATTATCAATGTCGATGGAAATTCAGACACGATGGAATGTGTTAGTTCAAGTTGGCTCAGGTAACTTACAATATCTTATGACATCCCTTGTTGTCAACTTATGATTCGTAACTATGCACATTTGAAATGTGTTCCAGCTTGGAAAGTTTGTACTCAGTTATTTTTCAGGGTCCTATGCCCAAAAGATCAAAAAGGAACAAACAAGAAAAGGGTTGAAAATTGGTAAAAGAAAATGTTGTAAATTAAAATGTGACTTTTGTTGCGTCATGGGCACAACAAATGTGTACGTGCACAATGCCGTTGTCAAATACTCTTAGTGTTATAGTATTTTGCATTGTTTTCCCCCTTAAAATTGTTTTGAGATGTAAAGCATGTACAGTATCACCGATGTCAATTTGCTTGGGATGATGACATAGCAATGATGTAAATTGGTATTCATTCTTATATTTTAGGTGTATGCAGGGCCTGTTGCGATGCCCACAAGAGGGAGATTAACAAAAGTGAACCATCATCGCAACCAAAGAAAATGGATACAACGCCAGGTCCAGCATTGCTGCACCAAGCTATGCCAGTACATCTCCCATCTACATCTGGTGTAACAGCACGTCCTCCTGAATCCACATCTAAATCATTTGCAGTCGCAGATACCAGTGGATCAGATGAATCAATGCCCCTGTTCACTCAACATGCTACTACTGAATCATCAAGTGACTCAGATTGTGTAAACCTTGATAAATCTTGGGCACCTACACCCGTCATTCCGCCTCGGCGAATATCGCTCCTGAATGATTTTTTGAATAAAGCAGGACATGAACCCATGAAAGGCCAATTACAAATTCCTCTTGAAAATGCAGCCCCATCCACAGTGAGATATTATAAACGTAAAACAAAAGAAGTCATATCTTTAACCCTGAATATCATTGCCCCTAATCAGGAAGATCAGCTGATGCAGTTGATACAAGCTGGATCTAAGGAAACAGGAGTGAAGGAGAAAGATATACTACAAAAGTTGGTATCTTGTTATAACGAGGCTCCAAATTGGTACACAAAACGTCAAATACTTTCAATATTTGTCAAGGATCATTCCAAAACTGAATTATTGAAACTAGTGCCCGGTTTGACGGTATATAGGATTGACCAAGCAAGAAAGCACGTTGATCATGTTGGTATTGCTCAGCCATTGGAACTGACACCCATCACAAGAACAAGACTTAATGACGGTAAAGTAGATCACTTTTTAGACTTTATTTCGCGACCAGAATTTACACAAGATGTTGCCTATGGAACTAAGACGTTAAAACTTACCCATGGCGAGGATATAGAAATACCAAACGTTGTCCGCACTGTGATTGCATCGAGGCTTATACAACTGTACCAAGCTTACTGTGCTGAAGTCGATTTTGAACCCCATGGCCGAAGTACTCTCTACAGTATTATTCGCGTTTGTGCAGCTTCCAAAAAAGTATCACTCTCAGGATTAGATAACATTGCAGCAGAAGGAGCACAAGCATTTGAAACGTTGTCGACTGTTGCGAGGACCTTAGCAGAATCAGGTATGAGCACTGCCTGGCTCCAGAACATAATAGAATCGCTGCGGGATGGACATTTGTATTTGAAGGCGGACTTCAAGCTACACTTAGCCAAAATGTCAAATTGTCCTGATCATTGTATGGATTTTGCTTTGTCAGATAAGTTACAATGTCCACATGAACATGATGTGACCTGTTCAAATTGCAACAATTTACGACTGATTGTGGACAAGATTGAGAATGCATTTTCTGATCCAAAAGTAAAATACAGATATGAAAACCAAAAGGAGGAATTATCATATGATTTTGAAAACGCCAAAGATCGCATTCAAAATCTGAAGTCTCATATATTGCGTTCTATCAACCAAGATAGATCAAAGAACGATATTCTGGATAAACTTAGCCCTAATGAAGCTTTAATAACCATGGATTGGGCCATGAAGTTCTTACCCACTCGTTTTAGAGAGGCACAACAAGATTGGTTTGCTAAAAAGGGTCTATCATGGCATATCAGTGCCGTTGTTACAAAGCCAGAAAATAGTGAAGCTTTCCAAATTCACTGTATTGTTCATCTTATAGATAGATGTACGCAGAACTGGTACAGTGTACTTTGTATACTTGATGCTACAATTGTGGAAATACTCAAGCGAATGCCTACTATCAGACAAATCTATCTTAGGTCAGATAATGCTGGGTGTTACCATTCTGCTCCACTGATTCTTTCCATTCCCGAATTATCACATCGGAACAAAGTGAAAGTCACAAATTATGACTTTTCTGAAGCCCAGGCAGGAAAAGACATCTGTGATAGGAAGATCGCATCTCTTAAAACACACATTCAGAGGTATATTAATGAAGGACATGACGTCACCAATGTCCACGAAATGTTGAAGGCCTGCAATTCTTACCAAGGTGTTCGAGGTAGTTACGTTAGTGTTATGACTATTGATGAATCAGTTGTAACTGAGCGTTCCACGTGGACTGGAATATCAAGTTTTTCAAACTTCAAATATGAAGAAAATGGTATTCGTGCCTGGAAAGCATTTGGAGTAGGTGATGGTACTATTTTCCAATATGATAACCTCTTTAAAGATAACAAACCACAATGTGAAGTGAAATATACGTGTAGCGATTATACCGAGCCTGTTGTATCAACTGGCTCAATACAACGCAGTGACAGTTTAGTGTCACAGTTTTGTTGTACAGAAGAGGGGTGCACCAAATTATTCAAAACAGATGATGAGCTATCGCGACATTTATCACTGGGGCGTCACAATCGAGTTCCAGTTATGGAAACAAAGTATGACAATATTAAGAGGAAGTGGCAGAAACATGTTGGAGAAGTTGTTGTTCGTGGAGCAACCTCATCCATGACTGTTGGTCAACAGGAAGCTGAGTTGGCTGTAGAACTGTTGGAGCCTGTAAGTCTGGGATGGGCCCTAAAAACTGCTGCTAAACGACGTCCATTTTCAGCTACTATCAAAACATATTTACTGGAACAATTCCTAATTGGATTAAATACAGGAAGAAAAGAAGACCCAGCTGCAGTGTCAAAACGAATTAAAACCAGATTTTTGAAACCGGACTGGCTCACGTCTCGTCAGGTTGCGAGCTACTTCTCCAGATTAGCTGCCTTGCAGAAGTGTGGACGATTGAATATGAGGAGTCAACAGATCAAGGAAGTGGAAAACGATGAACAATGTGAGGTGGTCGGTATAGTGATGGAAAGATATCGACTTCGTCGTAGAGTTATTTCGGACTTGGATGAGTGAGCGCCTATTTTTCCAAATTCCATTAAAACAGTATATCATATCCATGTGAGATTTATGAAGTGTAAATTACATATAACTTTAGTGACACTTGTTAATTATTAAATTGTAGTCACCCTGGGTGGAAAATATTAGCTTTGTAAAGATATCCATACATATACTCACGTTGTGTTTGAATAAATAGTACATTTTCACCCGATTTTCGATGTTTTTATTTTTGTTCTCCTGTTTTTATTAATTGCGTTCCGGTCATTTTTATTCTTTGTTTTGTTAGTTGGGAGGTGACTTGTTGTGATTAAAAAATCAGATTTACCCCAGTCCCTGCAAAGAACGAGTTATGGCCCCACAAACTTGCCCTTTCGAAAAGTTAAAATTTCAGAGAGGGTTCGGTGCCTGGTCTCTACCAAGGTATCCTTGGCAGCAGAAACTTAAAACTTGGTGTGTGGAAGGCCCATCAGGGGCCCTACCCATGACCCACATTTTATTTGTCCAGGGCAATTAGTTTTAGAGCAACGGGTTATCCAAATTTGGCCCTCAAAAAGTCAATTTTTAACCTATTTTTCCGTTAAAAAATACCTTTCCAATTTCTCGGGTCGGTATCATCCGAATGAAACAAATATTTTGCGGGCATGTATCTGGGCACTAACCCAACTCACAAAAAAAAATTGGGCCAAATCCCTGACCCCCGGGTTATCACCCCCTGCATGGTGCTCTCGCGGACACGCTCTTAATACCAAATGTTGACTTTACCGAATCAGTAGACCTAATCTAGATTTAATTTTAATGAATTGATGAAAATTTAAGCAGTCTATCATATGCGTAACAACATTTTAATTGTATCCAAATAAACCCAGTAAATAAGAACACCTGTACTCCCCCCCCCCCCGGGCAAATATTATTAAGGACTAGACCTTACTACTAGGGGATCGAGCCATGCGCACAGTGGCTGAGTGATCCTGGGTTCTGGCCAAGAAACCCCTTCAGATCTTTCAGCATGATTTTTCCTTGTCAGGGATGTAAGAAGACAGAGCCAGAGGGACAGCTTCAGTTAACCGGATGGGAAGAAAAAACATACATGTATGTCTTGCACTTGCTACGAGAACGTAGCTAAAAACGTTGAGACAATACTGATATGTTTGTTTTTAGCTACGATTGGAAGCCTTCAGTTTGACGTTGCAAACTCAATTTTTTTTTAATACATGTAACATCTTTAAAATAAGATAAGTTTATGCTATTATGACCAATTAAACTTACAGAGGCCAATGTAGTGGCACAACTATCGCCTAACTTTTAATATTCGCATTTAAAGTAATGAAGCGTTGTTTTTATTAGACATTCACCGCCATCAAAATTCTTGACTACTTTGTACATGCGCCAACACTGCAGGTCCCTTTAGTACACGCCCCGTTTACCACATCCTGGCGGATACGATCTATGTTGCCATTTATTATCAGGTCCAAAATTGCCTTTTTGATTGGCTGTTATAAAAGCCTCACATTGAGCCCCGCCTTCATGATGATATCCGTCAAAATATGCTGTTTAAAAAAGATGGCGTTCTTAGTAACGGCTTAACGCCTTGATTTTAAATACGACGATTTGTACCCGTTTCAGGTAGGATGAAATGCTTAATTGTAGTTGGGTGTGGCGGAAATATTATAAATAACAATAATCAATCGTTGTTTTGATGGAAAATATTGTCAATTTTGTTTAATCGCAGCGGGAGTGAATCACGACGGGATGTGCTACATTGGAGTCTATGGGCCAAAATCTTATCTGGAAACACGGAGTGTGTAGAGATAAGGTTGGTTTTCTAGTCTTGCACATGTGTAGCCTACACGTTGGCATGCACGTAAATAGTTAAAGAACCCTTGGCAGTTGGAATTAAGTGAAGATCAGGTAGAATATTGAATTGCTGCCAGAGTAAAAATCACTTATGGCATAAAGTATGCACACTTTCCTAATTAATGGTAGCCTGCTATAGTGCATGTATAAGTTGGACAATAAATCTAAATTTTATTTCATTTTGAGGGCTAAAGTACTCACGAATATACTGGTAACCGTATTGTGGTAGTGAATGCTGGTAAATTCCATAACTTCTTCAATTGTTCATCACTGGTAATTCCATAACTTTTTCAATTGTCAGTAGAATGAACGTTTTTGAGTGTAAAAAAAAAATGGAGGAATTTCATGGCAGCACTTTTAACTTAAACATGTATTGGAAATCGAAATGATAGCAGGTTGTAGCAATTTATTTCTGTGTACTATATTTAATTATGTACTAATGAAGTGGTTTATTTTTGTTTCCAGTACAGGAAGGTCTGGCGCTGAAGAAGAACATGATATCACCATACGATGGCGATATTTTTCATGAGGTACATGTTGAACTATTCTATTGGTTGTTGTTCAGGCAATCTGATCAAGGATTTAACCTTGGTTGAATCATTAGACTGAGTAACTTTATAAAGAGATTAGTGGGCGATGTCTTGGCATGATTGGATTGGAACGATCTGCATTTTTATTGACATACATCATGTACATCTTTTCTAAACTTCAAACAGTCATAACTTCACTCAGAATGAAGTTACATGTATTTGAATAAGATTTTCAATATTTGAATAAGATTTTCAATATTTGAATAAGATTTTCAATATATTCATTTTTCATTTTCTGTTATGTGAATCTTATATGATACATAAAGCGCAACAAATGACTTCATTTTCATATGGCCATTGAGTCAACTTGCATGGTTTCGAATCCCCGGTTGTACATGTACGTGGCAAGGAGTAGGGTCACCTGTCCAACCTCGTGGATTTTCTCAAGGTACTCCAGTTTCCTCCGACTGCTAAAGACCATACGCGCAAGCGAATTATTGAAATAAAATTCAACCATGTTAGTCCCAAAATGACCTAGTTTGTGTCGAGTGGACGTGAAACCCCCATTTCTCTCTCTCTCATTTTCATATTCTCGTAAAACTTGAAATCTTGATGATTTTTCTTTTATTTTAGACGCCAATTCTATTAAAGATCATGGAGATTGTCACTAATTTTCCTAGTGGTAGTAAATATTTTTTTGTGGTAAGTGAACAAGTACATAAACATAGCTGTTCTAATCAAGTCAAATGTAGAAGTATTTTTTAAATGGTCAGAATGGTTGTCAAAATGAGTATGACTTTTTTAAGCAAACTCCTGGTGTGGACTTATAAAAGCCTTCCAGATTTCTCTTATCAGGAGAGTTGATGAATGCATGTCTGATTATTCGGATGCGATGGAAAAAAAATAGTTGTGCACATAAAAAATCCCTCGGAAGAAGAGAAGGTGGAAATTCTCCTCACATTGCACGTAGTAAACAACAGAACTAAAAATTATTATACAAGTTAGTCTGTTATTCTCCGGGGGGTTGGGATGGCCTAGTGGTCTAGAGTGCCGCGCTTCGACCTCTAGCTGGCTGGTCACCTCTGGCTTGCGGCTGTGGTTTCGATCCCTGGTGTGAGCGTATGTGGCATGGAGATAGGGGTGCCTTCTCAACCTCTTGGGTTTCCTCCGGGCACTCCGGTTTCCTCCCACTGCTAAAGAGCCCTATGTGCAAGCGAATTATTGAAATAAAATTAAACCATCCGTTAGTCCCGAAATGATCTAGTTTGTGTCGAGTGGACGTTAAACCCCATCTCTCTCGTTCTCGACACAAATTAAACACCATTCCTCTTCATTTTATTTTACAGATTCTTGATGTATGGATGGGTTTGTTATTATTGTCAATTACTAATAAATTTGCCGGTTACAAGGTGAGTACCGGTATTTATTCCTGATGAACATCCCTTGTTATTTATATATTCCCCAATCGGTTGCTCAGTGAAAAAGTGCTAGCACAATTAGCACAATAACCTGGAGGTCTGTGCATCGAACCAGGTGTTGACCAGGAAAGTATCTCAGGATTTTGAGTGTGCGTTTTTGTGTCTTTATTGAATTAATCTTGTATATTATCACTATGCCTGTCCAACTTCATGGGTTTTCAACGGGTTCTCCAGTTTCCTCCCACTGCTAAAGACCCCTATGCGCGAGTGAATGATGGAAATAAAACATTAAACCATATGTTAGTCTCAAAATGACCTAGTTTGTGTCAAGTGGACGTTAAACCCCATTTATCTCTCTCTTTCATTACATGTTTTGTTTATGTTAGCTCTGGGAAGAACTAAAAACCTTTCAAATTATTGGTTCATGTGCTTGATAAGAATTTATTGACTTGTAAACTCTGACATTAACAACAATAGAATTAGAATGTGACAGCCTTTATGGAATGCCTGTCTGACTTAGCTACTGTGTTTGTGTTTTGTTGCCTGGCAACCTATGTTTTATATGACGGTAAATGTACCTTATATTTAACAGTTAACACAACAGGCTGAAGGAGTGAAGAAATATTCGGTGGATGTGGAGAAGATTATTTTGAGGTCGAAAGATTTGAGACATTTGGGAAGTTATGTTATCGCAGTGTAAGTTATTTGTATGTTTTTATATGCCCACATTGTTGTGTGGACATATTTTTTCGTTCCCCTGTCTGTCCATCCATATAGATTTATCTCTCAAAGATCTTGGTTCCCTTCAAAGTCCGTTCATCTCAGACTGTAACTTCCCGGATTATGGCTCCTGACTGTACCAAAAATTCCTTTTTTTTTTAGCTTATTCTCCATCCATCTCATGCAAAATGTGGGTGTATCGTGCATGGCAACTGCTTGTTATGGCTTGGATGTGGGTTGATGATGTATGAGTCGCTAGTCTGTTGGGATACCTGATTCAATATTTTGGATCCCTTGAATGAACACTAACAATTGCAAGCCTGGAAATAAGGAATACATGACCACTCGGACCAAAGACCACTCGGACCAAGACCATTCGGACCAAAACAAAGACCACTCGGACCAAACAAATAGACCACTCCGACCAAACAAAAAGACTACTCGGACCACAATAAAAAGAATACTCGGACCAAGTATTTTTATAGATAAATAATTGTTAATATGACTACTCGGATCGCTAATAAATAAAGTACTCGGACCAAACAAAAAGACTACTCGGACCAAGTGTTTTAATAGGATTACATGTCATTTCGTACAATTTAAAACACGAAAGAAAATATTTATTAACATGAAACACGTGGTTAGTAAAAGGCTCCACCAAACGATAAAACATTAGTTGCACTTACGGTTCTTTGATAATCATCGTTTCCCGTAAAAGTAATGTATTTGTTTAAATCCAATAATATGCTGATCAATTTATTTGAAAATGACCTACACAAAAACAAAAATTTACACGACATGCACTCTTTTTACAAGTCCCTAGAAATTGTTAACGATATAACCCGGTGAGCTGCACGTTGACATGCATTCCTCCCGCTTGGCAATACCAATTGATAAATTAGTGCGCACCTAAAAAGCAAAGTATTTCTGAGGAAAATATTAGAAATAGCAACGATCAAAGAGGGATAATTAAAGCTGATTAACCGATAATCCCGATGTTATTGTAGTATGTGCAAAGAAATCTTGCGGTTCTTTGGTAGATGATAAAAACGTGAGTTGTCAATCATCGATAATGGCGGCCGTGTGTTGATTGCAATTATTCCGTTTCACAAAAAAACCCCATTAGCAGTGATCGATCAATCAAGCTCGTTTAATTTTTGACAAAAGAAAAACAATGAAGTATTTCTAAATATACACAAATTTTCAACAATATTTTATTGCCAAGTTCAATACTCGCCGATGAAACAAAAGAGAATATGAATATGAATATGTTCCGGGCATATTAAAAATATTTAACAAATTGTTGATGTAATAAATATGAATATGCTACTTACCTGTACCATATGTTACGGGCATATTAAAAATAAAAAAATATATTTTATAAATTGTTGATGTAATAAATATGAATATTTGCTAGATTGGGTTGGTCCGAGTGGTCTTCCAACGTAAATTGAACGGCCCGAGAGGCAACAAATATTGTTTTTTTGGGTTGGTCCGAGTGGTCTTCCAACGTAAATTGAACGGTCCGAGAGGCAACAAATATTGTTTTTTTAGGTTGGTCCGAGTGGTCTTCCAACGTAAATTGAACGGTCCGAGAGGCAACAAATATTGTTTTTTGGGGTTGGTCCGAGTGGTCTTTTGGGTTGGTCCGAGTAGTCTCCGTTTTGGTCCGAGTGGTCTTTTTTTTGGTCCGAGTGGACTTGGTCCGAGTGGTCTTTGGTCCGAGTGGTCCGGATACCGAAATAAGGCACCTGTCACCGACATCGTCAGATCCAAATTCAGACGAAATCGCTGTGGTCCCTGTCATTTTCTCTGGCACACAAAGTTCTAAATGTCAAAGTCCTAAAGTTGAGTAAAGATAAGAATATCATTCAACAGTCCATGTTCCAACCTAAAAAAAGAAAATATCACAAACAGGCATCATAGTTCAAGTTACGAAAGAACTAGCACATAACTCAACAGAATTTTAATCTATTTCACTCAATTTCAATTTAAACCATTACTGATTCTAAAATCAGGCACCGCGCAAGACTATAAATACATTCTAAAAATATAATTTATGTTTGAATAGATAAAAGCTTAAATTTCGTATTTTTAAGTTATATTTTTAAAATGTATTAAAATGAAGCCCCAAAATAGATGGTATTTATAAACGGTCGTACCTTGTTAAAGAATAATCCTATTAATCCAATAATTCGCTATTGTCAGTTGGCAAAAAAATCATTTTCAACTTCAAATTCAAACGTTTAAAGATAGCTATTCCATGAGGGAAATAGAAAAACAAGGGAGGTAATTGTGTTATTATTTCCGATGTGAATGAATTTCAAGTGTTGGAATTAATGTCTATGATCGTATGATAGTGAGTTGACAAACTTTTGAACAAAAGATATAGAAATAATTATGTTTTGACTTTCTTAGAAAATATGGAATTCTCGCTTTAAATTACCCCCACCCCCTGTTATACTACACATAATTATGTTTTGACTTTCTTAGAAAATATGGAATTCTCGCTTTAAATTACCCCCACCCCCTGTTATACTACACATATATTTATACATGTATATATATCTATGAATTATTTCAGCCATTTTTTAAATCCATACACTATATCAACATGTTTAGCAAGATCAACGGCCTCAGTGTCAAATTTAGCCATCATTTATCTTTTCTACTACATGTTACACAGTAAGTAGAGATATATTTTTATATTGTCTTCCCCCCCTCGTCTGTCAGTCTGTCGGCTACAGATGATTGTGGATGCTTCAGAGGTTAAAATTGATCTTTTTAAACAAATCCTGTGAACACTACACTAAGTTAATAACTTCATATAGACAGTGTTTAAGCCCAAGGTCATTAAACATGAGGGTTAGATGGTCAAATGATAAGCGCTGCACGTTGTATCATAAGGTCTGTCATTGAGTCAACTGGCGTGGTTTGATTCCACAGTTGTTTGTGACAAGGATTAGGTTTGTCTGTCCAACCTCGTGGGTTTTCATCAGGTCCTCCCGTTTCCTCCCACTACTAAAGACCCCTACGCTCAGTTGGATTATTGACGTAAAATTGAACCATATGTTACGCCCGAAATAATCTAGTTTTGTCAAGTGGACGTTCTGAGATTATGAAATGAAATGGGGTTTGAAGTCCAATTGTTCTGCTCCGACTGGACTAATGAAGACGGGCATATGCCATACAGTGTGCTGTAAGGTTAATTTTTCCCGTTCAGCAGCACTACTGCCTTCTCTTGTTTCAACTGCCAAGGAATCTTGTGTACACAGGACCTCGGTTTTTCGTTCCATCCACTCCATCCTGTAACACAGACAAGGGGAAACCACTCTAGAAAATCCTGATGAACTTTCTCGGCCAACACTTGGAGCGCACCTGCGACCTCTAGGCTAGCAAGCCAGCATGTTACCCTCTTAGCTACCATGACTCCCAATTAGATTATGAGTGTCAATTAGTAAATATAAAAGACTGGACTATTGTTTTTAATTTTTCAGATAAATTGATTCTGTGTACTTTTTTCATTGCCGTGGCAACATACCAATCATTTTATCCATTTATATTATGTGCGCCTGTGGCTTTATATTTCTATAGTCACCAGGTTAGTTCAACTTATATTTTTATATATATATATCGAGTTATTTTCTACTTATATTTCTATTTATATCAGGTTAGTTCTATTTATATTTCTATATACAGTGACCGCCCTAGACATTCGCCAATTCGCCAATGACGACAAATATTTTTATTGGCGAATAAAGTGATGATTCAGGCGAAAATTTTGGCGAATGAATTATTTTGTAAATCTGTTAATATTAAAGTTGAAATCGTTTCGTTAAACGCTTCTTTCGATCATTCAATGGAGTGTCTATTTTTAGTACATTAATTTCTCTAGTCTCAATCGTACAAGTCGCAAATCAGTCAATGTCACGCATTAAAACGACTGGAAGATCGAGTCTAGAGACTATACAACACAGTTACGCCCAATTACACTGCACTGTTTACATATGCTCGCCACTTGCCGAGTGTACATTCGCTTCACTACACGTAGCGATGTTCCAATATGACACCTATCGGTTTTACCGATATCAGATATTGACAGCGAAGTATATCGGCCGATACAAATAAATTACCGATAGTGGTGGATATAAAACCATTACACATTAAAATGTCTCGAATGGCATGATGATCTATGTAGATATTTGTCTTTATTTTAGTCGGGAAACGCATGGTACTTTTACTATTTTACTGCGGGAATCAACATAAACCCTGTGTTGTTGTAGTAATAATTGGGCCACGCTTCTTACGCAATCAAAAATATACACCATCCATTATGAATTAAATTATTTGCTGTATCATTAATGGTCGAGATTATCATATTTTAAGTGTTAATTACTATATAATTCCTTACAGTAATCGGCACGGCATCTGTACATGCATATCTATACGTGTGCATTAGTTCATGCGGTAATGAAATGATACATCAAAGTGATACCTTCATGACCCGTTTGTCAACAGTGGCTATCACGTGACATTCTCCCGCCATTTCTAGAACTATTGTTAAAAATAAAACATCTAATGGGAACCTATTTGTTGATAATATTATTAATTAATAAAGGATGATCTTTATTATGAGTTTTTATTTGTCGACACAATAACCAAACATAACAATATAAATCACTAAATTATTTCTGAATTTATATCGGGATCTGAAGACGGAATGTATTAGACAGTGATTACGTGACATCAAAGGAATATCCCCCCTTTCATCCTTTATTCCACCACGCGCAAACCACGTGATATTTCCCACCTTTTCCAAAACTTCTACTCATATATTGACAGACAATATAGTGAACTAGATAGAACGAAGTAAAAAAAAAAACCGTAGCAATTTAGATAAAGGATACTCATAAGGATTTTGTACTGTTTATTATTTCCTTTCTACGGCTGCTATATGAGTCTTGTATTACCGGTACGTTTAAAAAGCAACAAGCACGTAGTTTCATTTTTAATTAACAAACGTATGAATAAAAATGATATAAAATATTTGGCTAAAACTTTCTGAATTGGCTAATAAAATTTTGATTTGGCTAAAAATTTGGCTAATGGTTTTAAGGGTCTAGGGCGGTCACTGTATATATATCAGGTCAGTTCAACTTATATTTTGGGGGGGTGGATGGCCGAATGGTTAGCATGCGCATTGTATCATAAAGCCTGCCATTGAGTCAACTGACGTGGTTTCAAATCCCCGATTGTACGTGGCAAGGAGTTGGGTCGCCTGTCCAACCTCGTGGGTTTTCTCGGGGTACTCCGGTTTCCTCCCACTGCTAAAGACCTCTACGCGTAAGTGAATTATAGAAATAGAATTAAACCATATGTTATTCCTGAAATGACCTAATTTGTGTCGAGCGGATGTTAAACCCCATTTCTCTCTCAACTTATATTTCTATACAGGGTTAGTTCAACTTATATTTCTATCAGGTTTCTATGTATATCAGGTTAGTTCACAGAGAGAGAGAGAGAAATGGGGTTTAACCTCCACTCGACACAAACTTGGTCATTTTGGGACTAACACATGGTTCAATTTTATTTCAATAATTCTCTTGCGCGTAGAGGTCTTTAGCAGTGGGAGGAAACTGGAGGACCTAGAGAGAACCCACACAGTTGAACAACATCTTAGTCCCAAAATGACCTAATTTGTGTTGTGTGGATATAAAACCCCATTACTCTCTCCAAAGAACTATTTCAAAACTTTTTGTATTTTGATTATTTGTTGGTTTGTTTGTTCATTTTAGTCTTCATCAAAGAGTGTTAAATCCTATAATAGTTCTGAGGCTATATTTAGTTACACACGGACATGTCTTCTATCTATTGGTTGGTTGATGACGTTGTTAGGTTTATCGTGTGTTATGGAAGGATCGTGGAGTTTCCTCTACTCTACATATGGATTCATGTAAATATTATTCTTTTTATTATGTTTTATCCCCAAGAGATTACCTTCGTAGAAAAACCTTGAACCCAACCTAATAATAATCAGATGTCAATTGCCTTTTGGGGATCACTGTGGCTAAATGTGTAAGACGCTGGCTTTCTGGGGTGGGTCAGTGATGCAGGACGGAGGGCCTGACAAGGACAGCTGTCTAGTTGTTCAGATGGGATGAAAAACCAAGGTCCCAAGTACACATTGGCATACACCTAAAAGATCCCTTGGCAGTTGGAATTCGATATAAGAGCAGGCCTTAGCACCGCTGCCCGAGCAAAATTTCCCTCATAGCACACTGTATGGTGTATGCTAGGGCTGCAACAATACGCCAGGCCATGATTCGATGCGCATCGAGATTCATAGTCTACGATACGATTGATATCGTGATAGGAAATAAATTTAAAAAATAGGCCTTTTTTATGGTTTACTTTAAATGTGGCATTTATTCGGTCAATTAATAAGCTACTTCAAGTGTCAAAAACGCTTTAACACTCTCTGAAACTAAAAAAGTTATTTTGCTCATGGTCTTGTTTACGCATTTAAAGGAATATTAGTCTATTTTTGTTTAAATTTTTATTTGGATAACGAATCACGATACATACATTGATTGTATCGTGCATCGTGGATTTTTAAAACATCGCGATTCATCGATGAATTGTTGCAGCCCTAGTGTATGCCCATCTTCATTAGCCCTGTTTAGGAGCAGAACAGTAGGACAAAAAAAAAAAACGATTTCATTTTATTTCCATTGCCTTGTTCATTTTTGGTGGTTCAGTTATTATTAAGTCCCCTTATTCATCTTTAAACGAGCAAGAAATTTCGAAAATAAAAGCTCAATAAAAAGCCAAATGAGCACATTTCATTAATAAATTACTGGTATAAGCCAATATATAATTTTTTGTGTGCACCATGCTGACAAAGTGGTAATGATGCGAGTATTCGCGATACCTTACCATTAATAGAAACATGACATGTGAATTTAGTTTGCAAAGTTTTTGTGCGTGGAAGACATGGTACGGGGTAATAACAAGTAAGGGGCCTGGTTCAACAAACAGCAGATGTCATTGGTTTCCATTTCAGCGTTGACCAATAAAATTCTCTGACAATCGAGCACCTCCATTGTTTGGTCAATTTTCAAGGCGTTTACATCCGTCTTGTAATAGCAGTATATGAATAAAAGATGGTAATATAAGTCTGGAGATAAGGAGCTACTGTAAATATTTTTTTATTGTTTTTATTTTCAGATTAACTGTCCCTGATCTATCACCAAATATTGGTGTATTCTGGTATTTTTTTACGGAGATGTTCGAACATTTCCGTGTTTTCTTCATCTGTGTTTTTCAAATAAACGCTGTCGTTTATACAGTTCCTTTAGCTGTTAAACTCAGGTATGTGTAGATTTATTTTCGCGATTTAGAATTGTGAACTGTGATAGTCTTTCTGTGAATTCACCCTGAACCTGGAACAAATATTTTGGTCCTAAAATGATTGAAGGCAATCTGTTGTAACACGTTATTAGTATTTGAGTTTCCCATTGCTTTCCGTTGATTTCACGTCATAACATCTATCTTTGTCTGTTTGAATTTAATGACAAGACTGGGCCTGTAGCTAGCAGGGGGGCAAGAGGGTCACGTTGGTCGTTAGTTTCGTATTGCAACCAATGGAAAGGGCACCAAAGGCACCCATTGGGATAACCGATTCTTTCCCCATTGGATAAAGGCACCCATTGGGTGTTCGATTTGTTCCAGGGCAGGCAACAGCCTCTCGCTAGCTACAGGCCTGCAAGAGAAGGCAAAAACTCCATTATTGGAGCAAAATTTTCTTCATAGCACACTGGATAGGGCATGCCTGTCTAAAACAACCTGTTCAGTGCTTATTTGAGCTTTTTCAAGTATTGTTTTAGCCTTCGTGTGCATTGTGTATTTAAGATAAATTTATATTTTATTTCAGGAAGAATCCAGTATTTTTCCTGTATATGTTGATATTTTTAACGAGTATATTTAAATCGTATCCTAGTTACAGTGATATTGGGCTTTGTTTAACATTACTACCGTTGTGGAAACATACATTTTCATGTAAGTAGTCTCCATGAACCAGCCAACGAACTTCCAGTGTAGTAGTTTTGATGAACCAGCCAACTACCTTTTAGTATAATAGTCTCTAATTACCAGTATAGAAGTCGCAATGAACCCGCCAACTAGCTTACAATACAATAGTCTCTAATTACCAGTATAGTAGTCACTACCTTCCACTACAGTAGTCTCTAACTTCCGGTATAGTTGTCTCTAACCGGGGATCACAGTGACTAAGTGGGTAAGATGCTGGCTTGCTATCCTGGAAAGCGGTTGTTCGATCCTTGCATTTGCCGAGAAAGTTCATCAAGAATTTTTGGCGTGGTTACCCCTTGTCAGTGATGCAGGACGTAGGGCCTGATAAGGACAGCTGTCTAGTCATTTGGATGGGAAGAAAAACCGAGGTCCCATGTACACATTGGCGTGCAGGTAAAAGATCCCTTGGCAGTTGGAAATCGATATAAGAGTAGGCCGTAGCTCCGCTGCCCAGGCAAAATTTCCCTAATAGCACACATCATTATCCCAGTAGGAGTAGGACATTAAACTCTATTTCATTTCATTTTATATTTTCAGATATGCGTAATAGTTTTGTTGTAGGATGTATGTATATATGTTGTACAGTGTTCGCTCCTGTATTATGGCATCTATGGATTTACGCTGGAAGTGCTAATGCCAACTTCTACTTTGCTATCACATTGGTATTTTCAACTGCTCAGGTATGTATATAACACCTCTGCATAAAGGTGGAGTGTTAAACATCATTTCATTCTTAGTGGGTTGGGGGGGTTGGGATGGCCTAGTGGTCTAGAGTACTACGCTTCGACCTCTAGCTGGCCGGTCACCTCTGGCTTGCGGCTGTGGTTTCGATCCCTGGTGTGAGCGTATGTGGCTTGGAGATAGGGTGCCTTCTCAACCTCGTGGGTTTCCTCAGGGCACTCCGGTTTCCTCCCACTACTAAAAGACCCCTATGCGCAAGCGAATTATTGAAACAAAATTTAAAAAACATATGTTAGTCCCGATATGACCTAGTTTGTGTCGAATGGACGTTAAACCCTATTTCTCTCTCTCTCTCCTTAGTGGGTTGAATGGCCGAAAGGTTTAGATTTCCTACTTGTACGTGACAAAGAGTAGGGTGGCCTGACCAACCTCGTGGGTTTTCTCCGGGTCCTCCCACTACTCATTTGCTGGTTTTGTGCAGAATGGTCGGATGTTAAACGTCATTTAATTCCATTTCCAAGGACAAGTTTCTTTTGTTCGGTTGGGACAAAGAAGCAAGGTCTCATGTACAGATTGGTGTTTACGTAAAAGATCTGTGGCAGTTAGAATTCGATATACTGCTGTTCGTGTACAATTTCCCTCATAACACACTGTCTGGTGTTTGTCCGTCTTCATTATCCCAGTCGGAGAAGAATAGTAGGACAGTGTTGACTTATAAATCGCTGAACATTTTAAAGAATTGATCCAGGTCTGCATTATTTAATGTGATACTTGTTTGGGGGTTTTTTTTCAGATATTTTTAGCAACGGATCTTCTGTTTGCGTTTCTAAGAAGAGAATATGATCTATATAATGGTACCACCCACAAGTTAGAAAATGGTGAAACAACACAAATTATTTTAGAGTAATGATTCAAACAATTTACAAAACGACTTGAAAAAATGGTTGAGTGCAAGACATTAAAGTAATATATTTATATTGTACGTGTACGCAATGTCTTGCACGAGACCACTAAACAACTTTAAATACAGACCCTATCCAGCACATGCATTTCAATGAAAACGTCACGTGTGTCCAATAGTAATAATAATGTACGCCTGGCACATTGCATGTACCATTATTTGCAATTCTGGTACGCCAACATCAAAGGATGACGTTACGTCTGTATTTTAAATTAAACTATTAATGGTTAAATCTGTAATAGCACCAAAATGAGAACGGTACTGAACAGAACTAACCAGATTATATTCAACAGTATTGAAGCTACTCGACACCATAGCAATCAATCACTCCTTTTTGCACTTGTTTTCCTTTAAGGGGCAAATGGCTCTATTCTCTGGAAACTTAAAATAGACGAATGGTTCTTAAAGCACATAGTAATATGTGACCCGCTCCCACAAAACCAGACGCTTGTCGCACAACGTTATTTTGTACTATGGGCACAAAAGCATAAACTGTATGCCTTCTTGTTACTATTAATGAGCCGTACTCAATTCCAGATGATACGAGAAAATGTAAAAAGAATTGCATTTTAGGAAAGCTTAGCTATGGACTTTTCAAATATTGTGTCAGCTCTATTTTTATAAAAACGACTATCCGTCTGGTTTTGTTGGAGCAGCTCACAAATGAGTGTATATAAAGTAATTCATATCGAATTTTAAAAATGTTATTGTAATTTCTAATCTTTTATGTTAGGTGAAATATGCACACAATCTGAATTGAAGAACCATCATTTGCACCTGCTTAGTCCATTCTACACGTTTTTTTGAAATATTTTTTTGGTGTATCATTTTTAATTATTCCTACTTTGTCTTCTGGGATATCTTTCTTTGGTTATTAGGAATGGCACTCCAATCTGATTAAAACACAGATCCAATTTCGTTTCGTTTTTTATAGTTCAAAATTTCGTTTTTACTTGTCTTCACTACTCTTGGATCTGGAGGACTTGTTATTTAACTGGTGTTCTACCTGAAATGAGGGGTCAGCCAATCAAATGGTCTGTCGAATCGACCCTTTGACCTTTTCATGCGTGGAACTGTGGGTAGATATTACCAGCCAACGACGTCTATACTAACACCAGCGGATAGAAATCATAACAAAACACAAGTGGATTTTGAAAAGCATGGCGATCGCTAATTGGTTAATCGAATGACTGACGTTATCGGGTCAAATGTCCCGTGCTTGATACCTGACGTCATAGAACGTGAGCGTTCACTATAACTAGTTAGATCTACATGAGTGTAGGCCATCGAAAGTATAAAAAACGAAACGAAATATAGATCTATATTTTAATTAGATTGAATGGCACTCAAAACCATTATGTCCATAGAATACAGAATCATGTAGTTAATTATAAAATGTTCATTTAGGAGATAAACACTTCCTGTTACGTATTTAGAGGGGGTTTATTGTCCATTTAACCATGCTTGAATCATTAGAACACGAGACGCGATAGCGTCGAGTTGTTCTAATGGATAATTCAAGCATGGTTAAATGGACAATAAACCCCCGATAAATACGTAACAGGAACGTGTTTATCGATATTGTAGCTCAAATATTTAGGGATTTTCTTAGGAACTATTTAGGAAACATTTTTACACCTATTTCAAAAAGCCGTTATTTGCCCACGTGCTTGCGTTCATTTTTAAAATATTCTCAACACAGATTTAGGCCGTCCTGGCTTTCCTTCAAATTTAAAATTCTGGATTCTCGAGTGTCTAGTAAATGAATTATGAAAGAAAATGTTATTCGGATATCGATATAATTTTTTTTTAACGTTTGAAGATTTTTTTAAAAGAACGGGAAATTAGTCTTACTGTGTCATTTTAAGAGACGGGTGTTAGCGAGATAGAAATAATTCCGGCCTGCTATCCGAGACTAAAAGAGGGGTAACTCTTGGCAACAAAGGTTTCTTCGCTTCGTGAGTTTCATGTAAGTTTTCAGTCTTTATTATTTTATTTGCAGACTTTTATCACAACCCAGCAGCTTGTTCGTGTTCAAACAATTGCATTTCGTACTTACATCTGCAAAAGTACCGTATAAAACTATGACAGTGGTGGCTAGCCTAAGATTTCAAGTGGTTGCTATGTATACTATTCTGACGTGTTGTCAACAAATGTCAATTTTGGCATGTTTAGATATTCAGCTGCTATTTTCGACCCCCTCATTGTATTTTTAAGCGGTTTCTTGTGACTAATGGCTTATTATTAGGTAGATCATGTTAGCCAGACTTTGATCAAACCGTGATTTAATAAAAAAAATCCACCTGATTAAGTAAAAATTGATTGGTGAGTGAAGCTATATCCTACCAAAAAAGAAAATAAATTTGTCCATACTGTGACAGCCTAGTTACGAATATATTTAGATACCTGAAAACGGTTTTAATTAATATATGGACTGATTTTCTACTGTTTTATGTATTTCAGAAATGTGTTTTCATAAAAGATGATGTTTGAAAATGGTGTGATAGTCATATGTGCAGAATTTCTTGAAGATATTTGCCAATAAAGATTTGAGTTGAGGAAGATCATGGAGCACAAAAATGAAAAAAAGTACACTGGAATATTTATACGCAGTAATTCGCCTTGATAATTCAGAGGGGGTTTATTGTCCATTCGACCACACTTTTCGACCAATCAGAATCGAGGAAATTTCTAATTTGTGCTACAATGGATAATATTATGCTCCCTGATTTTCATGATAAGATAACATCAGTATTGATTGAGATGGGTCAATAGTGAAGTCTAATTCGTGGTTTTAATTTTCGATATTATAGATAATATTGAGTAAGAGGATTACCTCCTTTAATTTAATGTTGATTGGTTTATTATGACATTTTATGCGGATCAATTCAAGGACATCACAATTCGAATGCTTGTGAGTTTGAAGCATCTTCTTTAACATTCCCCACAATTAATGAGATTGATGTACTCCTAATATCTAGTCCTTGTCCATAGTAGGCTCTCAATGGGTATGGGTGCTGGCTCATGGATATAAAGCTGGCGTGGGAGGTCAAGTTACCCCTTGTCAAAGGTGAACGACAGAGGGCCTGGCAAGGAAAAAAAGTGTCTAGTCCTTCGTATGGAACGAGAAACTATGCCCATCTGCCTTATTCCGGTTGATGCAGAAACGTAGGACATAGATTAAAACACTTTACATGTACATATTATTTGATGTGTGAACTAGATTACAAATAAAATTGGGTTTAAGGTCCTACTTTGTTGCTTATGATGACAGTGTACTAGATATATAGCTCTCACTATTAATAAAATCATGACTATGTCACAGAACTATACCATTTAGATAATCTTTTGATGTAAATTTCTCTATACATCGAGGAATAAATTTTTGTAATAAAACATGTTTATACTAGAAACCTATTTGAAATAATTTCTCCATCTTTATAACCTTTGAACCAGGAAGTAGTTCCATGCACTTGGTAATCGTGGTCTTGGGCCCACACAGTTCAAAACAAATTGAGTACAATTGACATGAAGCTTGGCGTTCTTGTTCTTTGGACAATTGTGCATGGATCGATGGACTTAGATACCATGCGGGGTTGGATGGCCGAATGGTTAGCAGGTGCACGTTGTATCATACGGCCTGCCATTGAGTCAACTGGCATGGTTTCTATTCCCCGGTTGTATGTGACAAGGAGTAGGCTCGTCTGTCCAACCTCGTGGGTTTTCTTTGGGTCTTCCAGTTTCCTCCCACTGCTAAAGACCTCTACGCGCAAGCGAATTATTGAAATAAAATTTTAAAAAACCATATGTTAGTCCCGAAATGACCTAGTTTGTGTCGAGTAGACGTTAAACCCCATTAATTTCTCTCTCTCTCGATGGACTTTGCTAGGATGTCAGTATTTCAAGATGCACCAATAACTAGTTTAAATAGTATGCTCTGATTACGAGTAAAGGTCTGCCCCCTCAAGATGCTCTCCCCATACCACTCAAAGGGATATGAGCAATTTCATTTGTGCAAGTCTAGATAAGCATCACAAGGTATTCATCCAACAGATTAGGAAAGGAAACACAAATGTAAATATATTGAGTCATAAAGTTTCTTCATCCCGCCCCCTCCCCCTCGCCAAGCTTTATTTGAACAAAAATGAATACTCCACCATGTAAGCAATATACCTATCAAATTTGATAGAAATAAATCAAGCAGTGCAAGAGAAAATAAAAAGTTACAGGGTGAACAACAGATAGAAGGGGCGGAGGAGTATGGAAGCCCTCTCATTTATGAAACAATTGGTATTGTTTTTCTTAAACAGAAATATGCCGCAAATGGGTCTTCATGGTAATGCCTGTTACACCAAGCCGAGAGTGTTGCGAAATCTTTGGTATAATTACAACCCATGACCGTCAGCCACGTGATAACCACCTGCAATTATTACATATATTCGTTCACACGTCAGAACAAAGTCCAGTCAATTGCTGTTTAAGGATCTTTACCAAGTTTCGAACTGGGTATTTATAGTAGCTTAAGAATATGAATAGGGTTATAATAAAATTGCACAAATTAACATGAAATTTAGGTTTGATAATCCAGAGATTAAGTGGGTGCGTCTGATGTTGGCTTTGCTAGGAAATTTCATTCCATAGTCTGGCAATATAGGTATCAAAAAGAAAGCTGATCATTAGGAAGTAAGTTAATGCAGTCATGACATCTCTTTTTTTTAACGCATGTTGTGTATACAAAGCTAGGTGAGCCGTATGGTTCAGAACGGAGAAATTTCGCCAATATTAGTCTATTTATTTGGAAAAGCTGAAAGCCGTCGAACATCACACTGACTTAGGGTCTAACTAAGGTAAATAATCTTATGTTCTGAATTGTACAAATATTTGCAATAAAACTAACAGTAACTGATCTTTAAATGGCATTTAGTAACTGGATAGAGTAACAACAAAACACATACTTATGAAAAACAGTTACTAGTGTATTAGTAACTGTTTCGCTAGGTAACCCGACATTTTAACCCGACAATACCACATTTTTACCTTACCCGATATTACGACACTTTTCCGACACCATGCCATGTTGCGTAAAAATGGAGTATTGTCGGGTTAAAACCATATTCCTGAATGGGTTAAAACGTGATGTCGGGTTATCGGTCAATACTATGATAATGTATACGTAGGGCCTATACAGGGGCGGATCTAGGAATTTTGAAAGGGGGGGGGCGCAAAATGGGGGCACTTACTTCGGAGACGGGGCATCTGTAGACAATCCAAGAGCTATTTGGCTGATATTTTCGTCTAAGTAAACGTTCGGAGAGGACATATTTGGGTCTAAAAAAAGGCACTTTCAGCAGTAAAAAAAGGCACTTTCAGCAGTAAAAAAGGGCACTGTCGAAATTGGGGGGGGGGGGGGGGCTTTGTCTCATCTACACAACTAGACACTTGGATTTAAAAATATTTTCGAATCCTCTGAACAAGTAAATAGGATTTAATGGATAATTTACACAGCAGGTAGGACACTTAAGAATAGAATTTTATTGTATAGAAACATGCCTTTGTATTGGGTGTATAAGTGAAAAATAAAATTATAATTATCTATTATACACCGGTCCCAAATCCAGTCAGTCAATATATAAAAATTGAAAAAAACCCAAACAAACCGCCCCCCCCCCCCCTCAAAAAAAAAAAAAAAAAAAAAAATCAAAGCAACAACAGCAACAAAAAACGAATAAATAAAAACAACTTTAGGTCGCATAAATTAGATACGTGCAGTGAAATATTCTGTTGACATTTATAAATAAAAAGAACCTGTAGCATTTCCAATCGCATTTTTGACACAAAAACGTTACGATTTTCTGTTAAAAAATGACCATTTGGCATAGAGGGAACGGCACACGCTATATGTATTTATATATATATGTATATATATATTATGATTAAATATCAACATAAATATTGTGATAAGAGTTGAAATAGTGGAGGATTGGGGCTGTACATTAATGTGGGTACCAGGCTGGTGCTTTAATTGGCGCAACAGGGACCCTTTTCAACCCAGCTCTATTCCAGTTCAACCCTTACTTGACTTGATAACCGAGAAACGGTCACGTGACACACTGCGTGTTCGAATTTGTGGACGCCATTTTTGGAGCCGCTTATATGGTATGCAGTATCAACTTATATTTGATTAAAGACCAAATACCAGGTAATTTTGGCTAACAAACGAATTATAAATACTGTCTATACACTATTCCCAACATAACACAGTGTAGCTGAAACAGAAGCGTGCTCGTTTCTGCGCAACTTTCGTCTTACATGCCAGCTTTTTGCTGTATCCAGAGCTGTTAATTGTTTGTTTCGCATTCTGCTGCTAGCTCGAAGCTAACAGCAAGGGTTTTGATTTTGTTGTCGTCTGCACGCTCAATTGGACTGTTGTCATATTATGTTCACTTTTTAGTTGCACTTATACTGTTACAATTTATGACAACGTTTCCAAATGAACGTGATGAAATAGATGTACTGTTTTTGTCACAAGTAATAAATAAATAATAAAATTAGCTATGCTCAAGCTGTGTTATATAATCAATCATGATAATGCCCTGGCACAAAGATTTTCTGGGAAATTCATATAATTTATTTGTTATTTAAAAGACTCCAATACCATTAATCTAATAAAGCTGGTTTAATGTGGGGTACAATTTCATTTTGCTACGTTTGTAATACATGTATTGCAATTATAATATGTGTGTTTACTTTATTAGACCCTGGCTAATCGGAGCCATAGTGTTAAGTCAAACTCAAAGTGTACAAGACGTTGGCTTGCTTGCCTGTAGTGTAGGTCACGTATTTGATCCCTGCATTGGCCTAGAAAGTTCGTTGGGATTTTCCAACGTGATTTCCCCTCGTCAGTGGAAGGAGGGGACTGACAAGCACATCCGTCTAGTCGTTTGGATGGGATGAAAAATCGTGCACATATAAAAGTTCCCTTAGCTGATGGAATTTGGGAAGTGTAAGATAGTGCTGCTGCCCTGGCAAAAATTCCCTCATAGGCACACTGTATGGCGTATGCCTGTCTTCATTAGCCCAGTTGGAGCAGAATATAATACCTAGGCGTAGGATGTTAAACCCTATTCATTTCATTTCGCGTTTTTCAGAGCTCTTAGTTTAGTAGGTTTTCTCTTTGTCAGTGGTGCAGACCGGAGAACCTGGCAAGATACCGTGTCTAGACAGGAATTTCCTGATAAAGAAAGCAATGTATGAGAGAGAGAGAAATGGGGTTTAACGTCCACTCGACATAAACTAGGTCATTTCGGGACTAACATATGGTTTAATTTATTTCAATAAACCAGAGTACCCGGAGAAAACCCATGAGGTTGGACAGGCGACCCTAGACCTTGCCATGTACAACCGGGGATTTGAAACCACGCCAGTTGTCTCAATGGCAAGCCATACGCTAACCATTCGGCTATCCCCCCTTCTTTCTATATGCAATACTCTGATTATACCCTATGTCGGAGCCACGGTGGACAAGTGGGTTAGACCCTGGCTCGCGTGTTGAGTCCCTGTATTGACAGAAGAAATTCATCAGGATTTTCTAAAATTGTTTTCCTTTCTTAGTGTAGCAGGATGGAGAGTCTTACAAGGACAGCTGAGTTCCTGTGTTTACATTGGCAAACCCATAAAAAATCCCTTGGTAGCTGGAATTTGATGTAAGAGTAGGCAAAAGTGCCGCTGCCCGGGCAAAATTATTCTTTTAGCACACTGTATGGCATATGCCTGTCTTCATTACACCAGTCGAAGCCGAACAGTAGGATGTTAAACCCAATTTCATTTAATTTACGTGTATGCCCAATGTATACTCTAGTTCAATAACTAAATGCCATTAAAATAGATTAGCACATCAGATGACTGGCTTTACCAATCAATTACGGAAAGCTCCACTCAGGGATTTGTTTTCTACTGTCTTAGAAAAAAATGACCATTCAAAACCGTGTTTTTATTAGATTTAAAAACATATTCCACGCAAATTGTTGACATTTTGAAATGTACAGTAGCTCTGCCAATAAAAAAACAAAAATTATATGTCTAAAAAACAGGGCCTGACAAGGACAACTGTCTAGTCATTCAGATGAGATGAAAAACTAAGTCATATGCATGTAAAAGATCCTTTGGCAGTTGGAATTTGATATACATGTAAGAGTACATGTAGGCCGTAGTGCTGCTGTTTGGGCAAAATTTCCCTCATAGCACATTGTATAATGCCCGCCTACATTAGCCCAATCTAAGCAGAACAGTGGGATGTTAAACCCCCTATTTTATTTGATCTCATGGTTATTGTATCTGTATTGATTGTAAGAATTAAAATTTAGTGATGAGTTGTTCCAAATCCTTTCTTATAGAACTAGAGAGAGTATCCAGTTGGAGATAAACAAACACTAAATTTGAGAAACATCTTGAATTAGACCTACTCATTAGTACTAATGGGGGGGTTGAGATGGCCTAGTGTTCTAGAGTGCTGCGCTTCAACCTCTAGCTGGGCAGTCACCTCTGGCTTAAGGCTGTGGTTTCGATCCCTGGTGTGAGCGTATGTGGCATGGAGATAGGGGCGCCTTCTCAACCTTGTGGGTTTCCTCCGGGCACTCCGGTTTCCTCCCACTGCTAAAGACCCCTACGCACAAGCGAATTATTGAAATAAAATTGAAACCATATGTTAGTCCCAAAATGACCTAGTTTGTGTCGAGTGGACGTTAAACCCCATTTCTCTCTCTCTCATTAGTAGGTTAATCCCTGAAATTGATTACTGAAAAGGATTTATATTGATTGCAACCCCCACAACCCCAATATCTCAAATAATAGCATTCAAATACCTGGTACAATTAACTTATTTCACCCCATTTTGCTTCATGTGCCTCAAAAATGTATATCTTAAGCCCCGTTTACACTTGGCCGCGATAAGCGTGCCGTACTAGGCACGGTACCAGGCCTGATAAATTTCAAGAAATGTCCCCGTTTACATGACCCGTCTCGGAACCGTGCCAAGCTCGCCAAATGTGGAACTCTTCACTGAAAAGTTAATTTCAGTCCCTATGCAAGTTACCCAGATGAAAACAATTATGGCGGTAGATTTTGATACGTTTGGCCCTTTCGTTTTTTTTTTGTTTTGTCTGTTATTGAGAGTTCGAAAAAAATCAAGAAAGAATGGTCAATTTTTAACCGACTTGATGCCTATTTTAAATGAGTTAGCCGTCTTTTCGAGTTATTCAATGATATCATGCTACCAGAGGCGGCGAAAGCGATGTCGTTTATAAATAGCTTGTATTACTCAAAGCTTGTATTAGCCATTTTGACAGAACTGATGACAGAACTGTCAATGTTCGCGGGGAAATAAGGTCAAGGTTCATTTGGCGCATGCGCAGTAATCCTTGCTCAGACCGGTTAGCGTTTACACTACGAAAATTTGAAGTGTGCCGTACCAGGAACGGTTCCGAGACCACCTCACTTCAGTGGGCCAGATTGGCACGGTACTCAGTACGGCACGCTTGTGTTTGACCCTTTACACTACAAAAAAATTAACGGTGCCGTACCAGGAACGGTACCTGGCACGCTTAAAATTTGTAATGTAAACGGGGTTTTAAACTACCGTGTTGTACATATTTAAATGGAGTTACCTCCCTTGAAAATTTTCCATTGTGCTGATTGATATGAGAGAAATGGGGTTTAACATCCACATGACCATGACACACAGTAGGTCATTTGGGGACTAACATGTTTTTCGATTTATCTGTGGGAGGAAACCAGAGGAGAAAATTATTTAACAAATCGTCTTTCCATCTTTACTTTATATTTCTGTATTCCTCAGGTTATTGGTGAAAGAAAATCACCATCATGCCACTTGATACATTTATATGTGGCAACTGCCAAGGTGCTTTCTGTGATATTGAAGCCTTTATGAACCATAAAAAGAGCACCTGTTTGCAGGAAGAACCAAGACAGGCAGCAGAAGTGATACAGGTTCGAGTATCAGGGGAAGTAACTAGTCTAGATGAAACAACAGCCATTCCCTTAGTTTCAGTTGGTAGGTCTTATACATTTTTTGGATAAACATTTTGGGGTACCACATCCTAAAGGGGATGTTTGATCTCGAATTATGTATTTGCTACCCATATAACCCTAAACAAATTTTTACACAACAAATTTTATTTAATCGTCTATGTTTGCGAGTTTTTTTGTTACCTTGACGAAGAAGGGAGTACATGTACCTATTTGAAATGTTGGTTTAATAATATCCTATGATGAAAACAATGTCGCTTTTGTTTATTTACTTTTATACTTATCTAGTGAAGGATACTTCCGTATCGAAACCTCTGATCCATTGTCGGATTCTGCACAAGCTCTATTTATTGGATAGGATTTAAACACCATCAAAATTTACATCTGCTGTATTTTAATTAGATGGTCAAATAAAGACAAATTGAAAATAAGATTTTTTACTTCTTGGACTAATGTAAATGTGTCCAAATCGCGGTCGCCATACATGTACATGTAATAGATTCAAGTACAGAAAACAAAAATAATTTTCAAGATGGTTATGTATTTATTTCTAGGTGAAGCTGCCACGAACACAGCCTTGACATTCTACAGTGAGGCAGATGTGAAGTCAAGTGAGGCTGTTTCAGGGGAGACAACTGAAAGACAAACTTTGGTTATATTGAATGATGATTTCGAGAGTATTGACAGCCATTTAACCAGTGACAAAGGAACGTCAACCGTTGATATGGAAACTGAAGAACCGCCGAAAGGTAATTAAGTAATCTGTTTTGGCTTTGACGTTAAAATCATTACTAGATTATCGTCAAATTTTAACATTGTGTTAATGTTCATGAGATGAAGTGGCCTGTTGATTTTCAACAATTGCTGCTTAAGTTATCATGCCAGATAGGTTTAGATAATCTTGTTGATGCTCCACCATACTCCCCGCTGTGTTTCATTTGATGAGAGATAATACGACTAAACACTGCTTTAATGGAAGCAAATTTCTGTTCCAAATTTTCATTGGTCAATAGTCCAATTAACAACCAATAGCTAACTACACATGTACGTAACAATTTGATGACGCTTTAAACATATTTCCACATTGGACCAAATATGTTTATATAACGGTACGTAATGCCTCACGATTTTATTATGCCCAATTAAGCAGTGCATAGCTGAATATTGCTGAAAAACTAATTGTGTGACAAACGAGGCTATCAGCATTGACATAATGTAAACAATACTGTATGGAGACGAACAGACTTTCACCGTTGTCGTCGCCCCCGTCCGTCCGTCCGTCCGGCGTCCACAATTGCTTGTGGACGCTCTAGAGGCTAAAGTTAATATCCGATTGACTTTAAATTTATACACAGTGTTTAAGGTCATGAGACGAAGAAGCCTATTGTTTTTTAGCGATTTCCGATAATAACTACCAGAGTTATGGCCCTTGATCACTTCAAAAAATCTTGTGGACGCTCTAAACGTCAAAGTTAATATCCGATTGGCTTTAAATTTATACACAGTGTTTAAGGTCATAAGACGAAGAAGCCTATTGATTTTCAGCGATTTCCGATAATTAGTGCCAGAGTTATGGCCCTTGATCACTTCAAAAAATCTTGTGGATGCTCTAAAAGCCAAAGTTAATATCCGATTGACTTTAAATTTATACACAGTGTTTAAGGTCATAAGACGAAGAAGCCTATTGATTTTCAGCAATTTCCGATAATTAGTGCCAGAGTTATGGCCTTGATCACTTCAAAAAATCTTGTGGACACTGTAAAAGCCAAAACTAATATCCGATTGACTTTATATTTATACACAGTGTTTAAGGTCATAAGACGAAGAATCCTATTGATTTTCAGCAATTTCCGATAATTATTGCCAGAGTTATGGCCCTTGATCACTTCAAAAAATCTTGTGGATGCTCTAGAGGCCAAAGTTGATATCCGATTGACTTCCAAATTTATACACAGTGTTTAAGGTCATGAGACGAAGAAGCCTATTGATTTTCAGCAATTTCCGATAATTAGTGCCAGAGTTATGGCCCTTGATCACTTCAAAAAATCTTGTGGACACTGTAAAAGCCAAAGTTAATATCTGATTGACTTTAAATTTATACACAGTGTTTAAGGTCATGAGACGAAGAAGCCTATTGATTTTCAGCGATCTCTGATAATTATTGCCAGAGTTATGGCCCTTGTTCACATCAAAAAATCCTGTGGACGCTCTAGAGGCCAAAGTTAATATCCGATTGACTTTAAATTTACACACACTGTTTAAGGTCATGAGACGAAGAAGCCTACTGATTTTCAGCGATTTCAAATAATTACTTCCAGAGTTATCTACCTTGATCACTTCAAAAAACCTTGTGACGCTATAGATGCCAAACTTATCATCCGATTGACTTCAGATTGATACACAGAGTTTAAGGTGTTGAAACGAACAAGTATTTTGATTTTCAATGAATTTTGATAACTAAACAGCTAAATCCATGATGTTAAATGTTTCCTATACTAAATGTTAAGGTGGAGCAAAACTTTATAAAAAGCAAACAAATTCTAATGATTTTCAGATAATTACATAATAAGTTGTTACTCTTAATCAGATTTTAGTGTATTACAAATGTTTCATTACCAAAAATATGCGACAACCCTTGTTGACTGCCCGGACGATTTAGCTGCTGTGGGCGTATGTTTCGTTGCCTGGCAATCTATCTTAATACCTTTAATCATTGTCCAAAGTTTTAGGGAAGATTCCAAATTAACCGAAGGACTGTCATGTTGCTGTACTTGGGGTAGATTTGATTGAAAGGAAAGAACAGACACACTACCCCAAAAGCTCAAGTATCAGAAGCCAATCCAACAATGGGCAGAGAGGGATTTCTTGGGTCATTGCTTCAGGAATAATGACGTTCTACAGACTAAATAGATTTAGGGAATCTTGTTGCCGCTTTACGGAGTTAAAATTGTCATCTTATTAGAAATCTTGTTGGGTAAAATTATCATCCGATTGACTTATACACAGGAAAAAATAGATGCCAATCAAATTATTATTATTTCTGATTAGGCCTACTACTTCTTGGGTTGCTTCTTATAATCAGTTTTTAGTGTGAATTCTCCCACTACCTACTGCAGAATAAATACGTTACAACCTTTGTGAACTGCTCTGTCGACTTCGCTGCTGTGGGTGTATGTTTCATTTGATGGCAACATACTTTTAATTTACATGTGGATTTTTGTTCGATTCGGCCTTCAATTTGTTTCTTGTTTATTTGATAGTGAAGAAAAAAGGACGACCAAAGAGTAAGAAGAAAACAGAGGTAGTTGTAAAAAAGGAAACAGGAAGACCGCCATTACCAGAGAGAGGTATATTTTAACTTAATTTGTCTACAGTAAATCAGCATTTAATTTGAATCTATTAAATTTGTCTGCAATAAGGTTCAGTGTGTGGGCCTGTTAAATCTGTCTTTGACAATAAGGGTAGCATGTCCAACTTCAGGTGCAATCAAATGACCGGTGCCGTATGTGTAGGTCTATGGGGACATGTCAAAGGCATCAGGAGATCACGTGCGTAAGTGGGTAAGATGCTGACTCGCTATCCCGAAGGTCGGGTGTTCGATCCCTGTATTGGCAGAGAAAGTTCATCTCGATTTGCCGGCGTGATTTCCCCCTTGTCAGTCATGCAGAACGGATGGGACGGAAAAACGAGGTCCCGTGTACACATTGGCGTGCACGTAAAAGATCCTTTGGCAGTTGGAATTCGATATAAGGGTAGGCGTAGTGCCACTGCCCAGGCAAAATTTCCCTCATAGCACACTGTATGGCGTATGCCCGTCTTCCATTAGCCCAGGTTAGGTGCAGAATAGTAGGACGTTAAACCCCATTTCATTTCATTTCCAGACTTGAGTAAACCCCTGATGAGAGTATAATAAACTCCACCCTTATTTTCTGTTTTAGGTTCGGACGGTAGATTTACGTGTGTTCGATGTAAGAGATCGTTTATTAAAGACCGTTATTTTAATACACATAAATGTCTATCCGACGATTATGTGGATATTACCAAGAAGGATGTCTTCTCAATGGGTAACGGTAAGCTATATTTTAATTACTCACATGGTCACATGATTGACGGGAATCACGATGGCTAAGTGGGTAAGACGCTGGCTCAGGTGTTTTATCCCTGCATAAGCCGAGAAAGTTTATCCAGATTTTTGGGCGTGGTTCCCTCTTGTCTGTGATGCATGACTGAGGGTCCGAAAAGAACAGCTGTCTAGTCATTTGGATGGTACGAAAAAACAAACTTCTGTGTACACATTGGCATGAACGTAAAAGGTCCTTTGGCAGTTTGAATTCTATATAAGAGTAGGCCGTAGTGCCGCTGCCCAGGCAAAATTTCCCTCATAGGGAAAGTTTCCCTCATTCATAGCACACCGTATGGCGTATGCCCGTCTTCATTAGTCCAGTTTAAGAACAGAACAGTAGGATGTTAAACCCCATTTCATTTCATTTTTGTGACACAAATCATCATTACACTCACGTAATATCTCAACTTTTCCAGCCACGACGAATGTCTTAATAATTGATTTTAGTTTAATGTTTGGATACAGCCATATAAAAAAGGTATTTGGTGCCTCTGACACTCTTGCATCTCTGAAAGGGAGCCAAATCCCCTGTTACTATTTTTGATTATTAAAAAAATGAAACAGTTTTATTTTCCCCTGGTGGCAGGAAGTAACTTTATTAAAAATTTTGAATATTAAAAATTTTGAATGAATCCAAAAACGTTGGACGTTACACCCCATTTCATTTCATTTCCAGAAACATACTTAAGGCTTAATTATCAAGTCTGATAGATGTTATTGACAATTATAAATATTACTGGATAAACATGCATTCCAATCAAAATGGTTACCCACAGTGCAGATCAACATTAAAAATCAAATGAGGTCTTGTCATTTTTAAGTATGGGTTGCTGTCATTAAACCAAAGGTTAAGGATTTTTCTCCTGCTTTTTTCTTGTAGATGATGATGATGAGGATGATGATGTGCACGACGCAGGTGAAATCGATGATGAAGATGTCGACGAATATACGGCACCTGTCGTTATTACAGAAGATGCTGAAGAAGATGTCGACATCGATCCAAAAACCTTGCCTAAAACCATCGTGAAAAATAACAAAGACAATGTTAAACCTACTAAACTTGATAAAATACAAATTATATCGGATCCAGATTTAGAAAACTCTGTTAAAAAAATCACTGATGCTATCGAAGATATCCCTGTGTTTAAAAACGATGCCGAGAAGCTGAATTTTGAAGCGAGCGTAAACATTGACTTAAGTGGAATGGACGGTATGTTTACGAAACACAGTATTGAACAAGATTTAGTGGAGAGTGTTGGTGGAAACGGGAAGAATATCTCCAGTGAACTATCGCTGTATATGTGTAACATTTGTTCGAAGGTTTTTAAGACTTTGTCTCACATTAGACTTCACTGTTTGATACACACAGATTTAAAACCATTCAAATGTCCACATTGTGAATATGCTTCAAACTCTAAAGGTAAGAATATTGAATTTCTCTGATTTAACCCTGGAATGTTTTGCAGGTCATTACCAAACTGATCCCGCAGTGCATATTCGCTTGGCCGCTACAATCACTGATAAGCATGACATCGACGAGGCTTAATGAGTACGGCATATTAACTTTTTTACTCCGACAAATTAAATTCTCAGACATTTTTTTGAGGTAAAAGAAAAATAAATAAAGACGTTTGAAGTATTTGTAGTTAAAAGATATTTCCTATTTAGTGTAAATGGGTATTAAAATGAGTAAAATGCATCATTTTGCCCGAAGCAGTTAGGTGTTAAGTAAACATTGCACGAGCCTTTGAGCCAATGACTGGCGCCGTGTGCAGTCAACGCACGTGTTATGGACATTCATCTGTTACAGAGATAATTCGTAAGTAATTCTCTGTGAAACAGATTGGGTCATTACCTGTAAGTAAAAATGACAAAAAATGACTGCTAAAGTCCCCTATACGCAAGCAAATTATTAGATAAAATTGAACCATATGTTAGTCCCGAAATGACCTATTTTGTGTCGAATGGACGTTAAACCCTATTCTCTCTTATGTTATTGTCCCAGTCTACGTTCTGTTTTATATTGCAGGTAATTTATACACCCACATGAGACGTCATACAGGACAGTTTTATGTCTGTCAAAAATGTCCGTTTCACTCGGTGAATAAAAGTCATCTGATAGAACATGAAGCCACTCACAACAATACCAGATATTTATGTAATTTATGTAAAAAAGACTACAATACACAGGTAATATAGTATACTACAGGTAGCCTACTCTAGATACATTGGGGAGATTGGCAGCCATTTTGGAATTTGTTCTAAAATTAGCTGATGGAGAACTCTGAAAGCATTGTCTTAACTATAGCCCGAGGACTATTTTTACGACTCCACGTAACAGTAGCCAGTATGTTAAAAAAAAAGTCTATTCATCAATTCACAGTTACATTTATTTGCTGTGAACATATATCTTGACCACAATGCATGCTACATGAAAAATAAGCTTAATAGGTTACCACAGGAATTATTGCGTGTTCTGAGCTAGGCATTAGATTCCATTTTACATTAATCCTTTAACACTGATGATGTTAAGCCCAGCACAACGATCAGTCTACAATCTTCTACGGTGCCGAACACATGCAACGGACGCATAACACTCACACACCATTTTACATTATGCTTAGAGCAGAAAAGTAAAATTTTATACTCCATTTCATTTCTTCAATGCTGAAATTCATTTTTTTTTTATTATTGTATTCTCCCCTTGCCTTTCAGAAATCTTTAGTTAACCATATAAGGAAATATCACTGTGATTCACAGAAAGGCAAAGACTACCTGGCCATCTTTCTCAATAAACGAAGTAACCAATCACAGACGGTCATACATCAATGTCACGTTTGTAACAGAAAATTCAAGAAAAAAATTGATCGGGATAGACATTTGTTTGTTCACGATATAAAAGACATTCCCAACATACAACGCTGTGAACTGTGCGATTACACGGCCAGTCGGAGAGTTTATTTAGAGAAACATTATCTCAAACATCGCGTGATTTACTGTTGTTTTTCATGCCCGCAACGTTTTCTCAGTTCTGTGCGATTAATCGATCACTTGAACTCAAATCATTTAAATAACGATGCGTCGACCACATGGGAGACGTTGTTTGAGCAGTGTATCGAAAACAGTATTTATCTACCTGAACCAGACGACCAAATAAGACCAGGATTTGGAACAGATATTTTAAACCTGCCACCAGAACTTTCAAAAACATCTTTAGAACTTTCCGACGCCAACAAAAAATTGTCTAGTTTGGAAGTGAATGCAACATCTGCTACAGTGACACCAGCACTGCATGCAGACGCAGCTCTTCCTCTAGTGGCAGATTTATCTTCCACAGATGGTCCGCCAGCCATTTTGGATTCAACAACCAATCAGAATGAAGAGCTAATGGAGACAGACTCTCCGCTAGTTATTAATAGTATTACAGACAATTTACTGCAATCGACGACGCGAAGTCATGAATCTGCAGAACCAGTCGTACCTAGCGACGTGTCTGTGGTACCAGTTGTACATAGTGACATACCCGTGGTACCAGTGGAACCAGTTGTATCTAGTGAGGTAGTTTCGTTACCAGTCAACAAAGTTGTAGAAGATACTGAAACCAATTTGTTAAAGGTAATAAATCGATCAAGTCTCGCATGGCGGGGGGGAATGGCCGAATGGTTAGTATATGTATGTGCGCGCTGTATCATGAGATCTGTCAACTGGCGTGGTTTCGATTCCCCAGTTGTGTGTGACAAGGGGTAGGGTCTATCCAACTTCATTGACTTTCTTCAGGTCTTCCTCCCACCGCTAAATACCCCTACGCGCCAGTTTGTTCTCTCTCTCAAGTGTATTGCCATAATTACATTGTTTTACGTTGATCAGAACACATCATAGTTTTTGCGGAGCCATAGTGGGTAAGACGCTGGCTAGTTGGCCTGGAGATACATGTAGCATGTTCGATCCCTGTATTGGTTGAGAAAGGTCATCAGGTTTTTCCGGCGTGGTTTCCCCTTGTCGGTGATGTAGAACGGAGGGTCTGACAAGGACTGCTGTCTAGTCATTGAGATGGAACGAAAAACCAAGGACCTGTGTATACATGTAAAATATCCCTTGGCAATTGGAATTTGATATAAAAGTGGGCCGTAGTGCTGCTGACCTGGCAAATTTTTTGTAGCACACTGTATGGGTATGCATGTCTTCATTAGCCCAGTATAGCAGCAGAACAGTAGGATGTTACAGGTGCTGCGTTTCGTTTTGTATCATTATACATATAACCAGGTCAGTATTTACAATGAACACCACAGGATAAAAAGATAATTGAGATTGAAATAATGCCTAATTTTTATACATACATAGATTCAGATACGACACAAGACAAAAAACGTCTGCTTAAAAATGTGCCAACCATTTAAAATTCGTTCAAGTTTTCCTGAAATCATATGCTTAACAAAAATAGATTCTTTTTAAGTATTCTACACTTACGTTTCCCTGATACCTGCCATCTTGGAACTACTCCGACCATGTCACAATAGCATAGTTCAGTATTATAGGACTATTGTCCGGATTAAATAAAATTCAGATTCAGTTAGTTCAACTATATAAAAACATCATGATAACCTACGATCGTCATGGGACGTTCAGGTAAATAAAGTTGGTCTTATTCCCTGAAAAGGATTGATTCTAATTCCAATATTACATGTACAAGTCTGAATGATTCGAATTGGAGTTGGGTTGTATAATGGTTTATGAACATTACTTTTTGTAATTTGATTTTTTGGGGCATTTCCAGGAAGCTAGTCAGATGGCGGTTGAAGTTGCAGGTCCAGACATCACCACAGACAGTAAGGATGAAAGTACAAATAATTCAACAACAATAGCTGTCGAAGGTAGCGATATAGAGGGGACAATTCAAAACAACTTAAATGTCGAGGGAGATGATTTACCAATGGACGAGGATATTAACGAAAGTTTGAACGTTATATCAGAAGTTGAAGCAGAAGGCTCCGAGAATGAGTCAGCAGCTAAAATTGACATAATTATTGCCAAACTGGGATATCGTGAAATGTCCATGGATATTTTCCACAAGATGCGTGAGACGTTTGGAAGTGAAGAATGTGAATATTGTGGACGTCTGTTTTATAGTAAAGCTGATTTTGAAGCTCATCAAAGAATCCATACAGGTAAGTTCATTGGATGCTTGTTATCAAAATGAAATGGTCGGCTTTAAACAGACTTGCCTGTCTAAACTTGGTTTCCTCCCACTGCTAAAGACCATTATGCGTAAGCAAATTATTTAAATAACATTGAACCATATGTTAGTCCCAAAATGACCTAGTTTGTGTCGAGTGGATGTTAAACCCCATCTCCTCTTAACAGGCATTATACAAGAGCTAAATCTTCCTATTGCAGGTCTTTCTTTAGGCCTGAAATGTTATCTTTATTAATATAGACATTAATTAACTTATCTTGATGCTATTGTTAAAATAGCATTATGCAAGAGCAAAATCTGCTTATTACAGGTCTTTCTTTAGGCTTGAGATGTTATCTAAATAATCAATTAGACATTAATTAACATATCCAGACCATAATAAACTCTTTATGTCAAGGCTAGACTTCGATGTTGGCGGATTAAATTCTTATATGCCGCTTAATGGCCGTTGATAATTAAATCAATCAAATGGATAATCGAGACTATACTGTTTATATTAATGATTTTGAGTAATGATGACCGAGGCTATGTGAATATTTCAAACGCTTTTTTCTCGGCCAATATTGGATTAATTTGACTGAAATCTTCAGCAAATTATCTTTACACTATCTAGTTTTTAACTATTATAGTGAGAACTGCCATCTCTTTATCTTATCTCCCATAATGTAACTTTAACTCATCAACATGTTTTCATCTCTTGATGCTATTGTTAACCTGCATTTTGTAATGGATGAAATAACTGTAAAAATGGATAATCACTCGAGCCTTTGTTTATTATCATACAAATGGAAGTAATGTCGATGGAGGCTAGCCTAAAATTAAATCACTAACATCTCTTTTATTTGACTTAAATTTTCAGCATATTACTTTTACATGTACATTTTCTATTTTTCTATTTTTCTAACAATCATAGTTGTCAACTCTATCAAATTCTTACCTAAATATTTCAGGTGAACGACCATTCCATTGTGAACACTGTCAATTTAAAGCGATGAATAGTAACGTATTAAAGAAGCATGTTGAGAAAGATCATCCAACCGATAATACGACGTATAAATGTACGGACTGTGATTTTACCACCACAACTAGAAATATGCTGTGGAGTCATAGAATAAAACACCTTGCTGTCGTAGGACTACAATGTCCAAAATGTCCAGATAAATTTGAAAGGTATCTATTTTTTTTTATTGTCCCCTGCCATTCGAAGATCAGGTCTCATGCTTGTGGTTTACATGGGAAAATCAGCTGACTTTGCACTACAAAGCCCCAAGTGAAAAGATGTCATAGAAGTCGTTATGAAATGACTGAACAAAATTGACCAGTACCATAAATTCATGGGTTTTCTCCGTGTCGTCCACTTTTCTCCCACTGCTTTTATAGACACCTATGCACAAATGGGCGACTATCAGATTGTGATCACAGACTTACCCGATATGGTTCTCTACCACTCAGGAACTATCAACGTTCGATTGTCAAATTCTCCTTGGAACATTTCTAGACACTGGAATATACTGAAGACACAACTGCGAAACCATCCGCAGTTGTTGGCAGTGTAGTTATCCTTTACCCAAGATCTGAAATATGCTTACTCTGAATCGTGTTAGAGTGCCGCGCTTCGACCTCTAGCTGGCCGTCACCTCTGGCTTGCGGCTGTGGTTTCGATCCCAGGTGTGAGCGTATGTGGCATGGAGATAGGGACGCCTTCTCAACCTCATTGGTTTCCTCCGGGCATTCCGGTTTCCTCCCACTGCTAAAGACATTGAAACCATATGTTAGTCCCAAAATGACCTAGTTTGTGTCGAGTGGACGTTAAACCCCATTTCTCTCTCTCTCTCTCTGAATCGTGTATCATATTTCATTGTCATATCATATTCATATTATAGGATGTTCTATTCTGTGTAAATTGCATTGGACATTCATGAAAATACACCCTGGTCTAACACATACATGTAGGTTTTAGATCATAAGGTCTGTCATTGCTGTATAATATGGCCTGCCATTGAGTCAACTGGCATGGTTTCAAATCCCAGGTTGTAAGTGGCAAGGAGTAGGGTCGCCTGTCCAACCTTGTGGGTTTTCTTCAGGTCGTCCGGTTTCCTCCCACTGCTAAAGACGCCTACGCGCAAGCTAATTATTGAAATAAAATTAAACCATATGTTAGTCCCGAAATGACCTAGTTTGTGCCGAGTGCGTGCGTGTTAAACCCCATCTCTCTCTCTCTCTCTCCCTCTCTCTCTCTCTCTCTCTCTCTCTCTCTCTCTCTCTCTCTCTCTCTCTCTCTCTCTCTCTCTCTGCCATTGAGTTAAATGGCGTCACAACTTGCAGGTGTCCATCCTCATGTATTTTCTCTTTGTCCATCCTCATGGATTATTACAAATAGAATTTTAGTGTGACAGCTCCCCTTACCTACAAACGAATAAAAATGTGTCAAGGCTTCCGACTGATCTGGTGACTGGCAACCTATCTTTATATTTTTAGTATGAAACAACTCCGCACACATTTATTAGAGAAACATCCATATATAGAAATGGAAGAACTGGAAAAACTGACGGGATATAAACACAGACTACACGGAAAAATGGGTAAATATTCATTTCACCAATTAATCGAACCTCATTTACTTAAAGGACACTATGAAATTCCTGTGTGTCTGTTATCCCTCGTTACTTCAGTCAATTATATAGAAAGATAACTTGTGTTTGTCATGTTTGATGTCACTTTTTGTTCATTCCAGTGTTTGTTACACATCTCCCGTAGCAATGATCTTGGTGTTAAAACACAAAACTTTGCATATAGTTTCTTATTAGTGTATTTCATTCATTAAAACAACAAAAGTTTTATAAAAGGCAATATTTTAGTTACAATAAGGCAAACAATTTTGAGTAAAATCGTTACTCGTTCTTAACTAGCAAAAATGGTACGAGAGGCATGAGGCAGTGTTTTAGGGTCAGATCTATTTACCAAGATCAACTGCAGATTCCCTCAAGGTTATGAGATGTAAACCGGGCTAGGACATGTGATTGTTGTTGAGGATTGTGAGTTAAGTCTTAAGGAGTAGGTTCGCCTGTCAGACCTCATTGGTTTCTCCAGGTCCTCTGATTTCCTCCCTGTGCACATTCTGATTTCTGTTTCAGGTCGAAGATCTTACAAGTGTCCATATTGTGAAAGGATATTTATGAAAGCGAACGCAGAGTTACAAAAACATATCTGGATGCATGAAGGCATAAAACCATTTAAATGTGCAGTGTGTACATATTCTTGTCGCAGTAAAAATAACCTCCAAGCCCATATGTTACGTCACTCCGCGGAGAAACCATTCCACTGTGAAGAGTGTGGTAAACTTTATAAATCACGGACAGCTCTGCGATGGCATGTTAGATCTCATAAAGATGGTAAAATGTTCAAATGTTCCAAGTAAGTATAGATTTGGTTACTATATTTTATTTTATGGCGGGGTGGTGGTGTGGATGGCCGAATGGTTAGCACGTGCGTGCTGTATCATAAAGCTTACCATTGAGTCAACTGGCGCGATTTCGAATCCCGGGTTGTACGTGACAAGGAGTAGGGTCACCTTGTGGGTTTTCTCCGGGTCCTCCTGTTTCCTCTAACTGCTAAAGACCCCTACGCACAAGCGAATTATTGAAATTATATTAAATCATATGTTAGTCCCGAAATGACCTAGTTTGTGTCGAGTGAACGTTAAACCCCATCTCTCTTTCTTTCTCTCTTTTATTTTATCATCACGACATATAGAACCTGTTTAGATCTGGGTTTGGGTTCAATCTTGGTGTTTGTCGATAATGAAACCTCAGGATTTTTAAGTGTGATTTCCCCTTGTCAGTGTTGCAATTAACAGAGTGTAGTGACTACTGTCATGGTTGGGACCTTTGACATATTCAGAAATTGAGATTAGATTGAGGCAAAATTTCCCTTATATCACAATGCATTTCGTTTGCCTATCTTCATTAATAGTCTGCTTGGTGTTGTGGGGTTGAAATGAAATGGGGTTTAACGTCCGACTCTTTTGCACCTAACCTGGGCTAATGGAAGACGGCATACGCCATACAGTGTGCTATGAGGGAAATTTTGCCCGGGCAGCGGCGCTACGGCCTACTCTTATATCGAATTCCAACTGCCAAGGGATCTTTTACGTGCACTCCAATATGTACGCGGGACCTCGGTTTTTCGTCCCATCCGAACGACTAGGCAGCTGTCCTTGTCAGGCACTCCTTCTGCATCACTGACAAGGGGAAATAATGCCGGAAAATGGAGATGAACTTTCTCAGCCAATGCAGGGATCGAACACCCGACCTCCAGGCTAGCGAACCAGCGCCTTATCCACTAAGCCACCGTGACCCCCTGTAGTGGGGTTAGTTGGCCGAATGGTAAGTGCCTGTTTGCTGTATCATAAGGTGTTTCCTTGAGTCAGGTGGCATGGTTTCAATTCCTTGGTTGTACGTGACAAGGAGTAGGGTGACCTGTTCAATTTATTACTTCTAAAGTTCCTTGTTACCTTTGCAGACCCGTATTAATGCTCCAGCAACAAAGTTATGTACTTGAACTTATCACGCATTGTCCAAAACAGCAAAGTGAGGAAGACAAGAATTCCTTTAATTACTGTTTTGAGATATTGAAGCTCTTGTGACAAGAAATGTCATACCATGTAAATGCAATGTTAGGAATAGTGAAATGAAGAATTTTATTGCAACAAATTCTGATAATTACTGATAGAGTTATTGCCGTTGCTTTCATCAAATCACCACTTGTACGATATATAGATGTTGTTCTTATCAAATCAACAACAACCTTTGTGGACTACTCCTCAATTAAACGTTGATGTTTATTTTTAAGGTGTTCGTATGAAGCAGCACAACGTAGCCATTTAAAACGTCACATGGAAACTCACGATGTATTAAAACGTTTCGCATGTCAAGAGTGTGATTACACGGCTAATACGATACAGTTTATGAAGATACACTACGCTAGAAATCACAAGGGTGTAAAGTTTGAAACCAGCGTTTCTACCGAAGCTGAGCGAAATGAACAGAATCTAGAAACCAAAGTAAGTTTTCTGAGATATGTCAATATAAAAAAATTAACAAAACATGGGGATTGTAGTTCTACTTCTGAACATGGGTATATACCATACGTGAACTTGTTGAAGACCAGGATGTGCAATGAAATGGGGTTTAGCATTCTACCTCTCTGTACCAACCAAGAGCACCCAACAACACAAACTAGGTCATTTTTTGGACTAGGGGGGTTGGGAAGGCCAAGTGGTCTAGAGTGCCGCGCTTTGACCTCTAGCTGGCCGGTCACCTCTGGCTTGCGGCTGTGGTTTCGATCCCTGGTGTGAGCGTATGTGGCATGGAGATAGGGGCGCCTTCTCAACCTCGTGGGTTTCCTCCGGGTACTCCGGTTTCCTCCCACTGCTAAAGACCCCTACACACAAGCGAATTATTGAAATAAAATTAAAACCATATGTTAGTCCCAAAATGACATAGTTTGTGTCGAGTGGACGTTAAACCCCATTTCTCTCGCTCTCTCTTTTTGCGACTAACATGGTTCAAATTTATTTCAATAATTCACTTGCACGTGATATAGGGAGGAGTCTTTAGCAGTGGGAGGAAACCATAGGTCTTTAACAGTGGGAGGAAAGTGCACGAGGTTGGACAGGCGACCCTACTTCTTGTCACATACAACCAGGGAATCGAAACCGCTCCATTTGGCTCAATGACAGGCCTTATGATACAGTGAGGATGTGCTAACCATTGTATGTCCGAATTATCCATGTTTAAATTAAAGGACAATATTGGTGCCGGTCATTATCACATATGTGATAGAACTGATTAAACACTTTCCAAATATAATATTAACACAGAGATCATCGCTACCATAGAGGAGTAATAAAGGATTCATGATTCGGAAGTTACGAACGCCAAAGGAAAACACAAGTTATCTCTCTATGTGAATGACTGAAGTGACGAGTGATGACAGATAAACGGAGGAATTTCTGCTCTCTAATAATTCCTTCAAAGACAAAAAGTTGTCATATGGGACCGCAAGAGCATATCTGACGATTCAATAAAGTAATTAAGTGTCATAAGATAAGAGAACACGGGAAAAATAGAAATACTCCGTACAGCCCCTTGTTTTTTATTCATTCTATAGGGGAGACCGAGGCACATTGAACACTGTATAGCGTTGGGTTGTATAGTATTATTTATAAAGGATATATCCATGGTGGTTCAATGTGCCCCGGTCTCCCCTACCTTATAAAAACATGGTAATGCACGAACTTTTTTCTGTTTTTCCTTCGTGTTCTCTTATGTAGTGGCAGTCAATTGTTTTTATGAATTGTAAGATATTCTCTCACAGTGTCACACAGCAACTTTAGGTCTTCGAGGGAATTATTAGTGAGCAGATATTCGCCCATGTATCTGTTATCACTAGTCGCTTCAGTTAGTTATATAGAGGAATAACTCATGTTTTTCTTTGGCGTTCGTCACTTCCGATTCATGAATACTTTATTACTCCTCTATGGTAGCGATGATCTCTGTGGTAATATTATATTTGGAAAGTGTTTAATCAGTTCTATCACATATGTGATAATGACTGGCACCAATATTGTCCTTTAAAATAGCATTATGCAAGAGCAAAATCTGCTTATTACAGGTCTTTCTTTAGGCCTGAAATGTTATCTAAATAATCAATTAGTCATTAATTAACATATCCAGACCATAATAAACTCTTGATGTCAAAGCTAGCCTTCTATGTTGGCAGATTAAATTCCTATATGCCGCTTAATGGCCGTTGATAATTGAATCAATCAAGTGGATATTCGAGACTATGCTGTTTATATTAATGATTTGAGTAATGATGACCGAGGCTATGTGAATATTTCAAAGGCTTTTTTCTCGGCTAATAGTGGATCAATTTGACTAAAATTTTCAGCGAATTACCTTTACACTTTCTAGTTTTTAACTATCATAGTGAGAACTGCCATCTCTTTATCTTATCTCCCATAATGCAACTTTAAAAGATTAAATTACGATTGTGTTTTAATTCATTCAAAATCTCAAAAATCCAGGAGTCTAGAGGTTGATTATGGGCTTTTCATGTGAATAAATGTCTAATTGATAATTTATATAACAACTGAAGCCAACATAAAGAGCTATAACCAATATTTGATGAATTGAGATGATCTGTTTGTATTTTTCAGGTGTTTAAATGTGTTAGTTGTGATTATTTATTTGGTAATATGTCCGAATTAAAACGTCATCTTCGTGTTCGACATCAAGTTCAAGTTCAGGATATCGCTAAACTAGAATCATCCATGGAAACCTGTGAAGTCCAGGTTTGTTGTGTTTTAATTATGATTGGCGGGTAGCCGGCCCAGATCTCACTCATGAAGCGATTAGTTTTGTTCATTATGCTGTACTGGCAGTGCAATTTTAAAGTTACATAGTGGAGGTTGATCGTAGCCATGTTTAAAAGCTGGACTTTGAAACACCAGGCAATTTTTCCAGTGCGCAAAATGACCAATAGGTCAAATCTAGTTACAGCCATTTTCCATAGCCTTAGGTCTTGACCGGCATATACGGCCGACGTGGAACCCACGGTGCGGATGTTCCCATTATACATTTGTTGGGGACCGAAGTGCAAAATGATTATCAGGATGACCGCCGCCGTTGCGTATCATTGAAGCAACTGCTTCCGTTATTGGTGAACAGAGAGACAGCTAAAGAATTCCTGTTTTAAATATGCTTATTTGCATAGACTCTAAGAATCCAAAACCCTTTGACTATGTACTTTGACAATGTAAGTAAACATATGGGAACTATTTGGGTGACCCAAGCATGAGAGGTCCAGTCAATCATTTTGACTGCTTCCGGCCTAGATGGGATTGGAAAAAAAAGTGATAAGGGAACTTCATTTTTATACCCTTGTCAATTTGCTGGGTGTGTGAAAGGGTGTCTAGGAGTTCGGTTCCGTGTTTGATGCATTGGCGTATACAGAACAGAAATCTCGACAAAGTAGGCAGAAATGCTGGTGGGTGTTGATAACCTGCAGAGTAAAAATATAGTGTGTTTTATGTTGTACGGTACATGTACGTTGGGCATTGATAGAACGTTGTGTCTTTTAGGTTGTACGGTACGTTGTGTACTAATAGAGCGTTGATACATGTTGTGTGTTTTAGGTTGTACAGTACGTAGATGAAGGACAGGAACAATCAGAAATAACAACAACAGAACTAACACAGATAGAAGAAATACAGGAACAATCTGTTGGTACGCTATACAATATACAATCTGTTGCTAGGGTATACAATCTGTTGCTAGGGTACACAATCTGTTGCTAGGGTACACAATATACAATCTGCTGCTAGGTTATAGAATTTACAATCAGTTGCTAGGGTAAACAATATACAATCAGTTTCTAGCGTTGAAGGTTCGATCAATATCAAGGTTTCCATGGAGGTCACAATGTTTGATTTGAGTGGGTTGGTGCCTCACTTGATTTAGGAAGACATTAGACTGTATCTAGCTAGGTAGACATTACTCTTGATCTAGGTAGACATTAAATTTTCCACTAGACAAACTATCTGATTCTAATGATTGAATTCTAAATTCTTTTTCCTTATATGTTGAACTATAGAATGTTTCTATTTAAAATCCTCCTTTAGAATCATTTTTCAATGAATGATGGTTTTTTGTTCAACCCTTTCTGTGATATTTTAAATCAATGAGGTGTGATTTATTATTTTGTTTATTTGATAGAAACAGACGGTCAATTGGATGAGAAAACTGTTTCAGCTGTCAGTTTATTACAACAGATTATAGATATGTCCAATCAGGTACTAGCTTTCATATTTCATAAATAATATATCCAATCAGGTACCAGCTTTCATATATTTCAAACATAATATGTCCATTCAGGTATCAGCTTACATATATTTCATACATAATATGTCCAATCAGGTATCAGCTTACATATATTTCATACGTAATATGTCCAATCAAGTATCAGCTTACATATATTTCATACATAATATGTCCAAACAGGTATCAGCTTTTATATATAATATATATCATACATAATGTGTCCACTCAGATATCAGCTTCTATATAGTATAGATGGAATGCAGTCCCGAATTGACTGACCTTCATGTGCATTATAGGTCTACATGTGACCGTCACATCATTATGTGTGCCCTCGATAACACATGCATTGATGACATGGTAGTAAGACTAAATGATCCAACCCATTGAAATCCGTTTTTGCTGATCAGTTAGTTGAAATGGCCGATCTAGTGAATTTATGATGTTTTTTGGCTACCATTGATTCAGTTAATAAGCATTGACCCACCTATAACCCATCATATTAAATAAGGGTTTATATTTTTCAGGGAGCTTTCAACCAGCAGCATCTAACAGTTTTAAACGAAGAGGGTCAGATGGTCGCCGTTAATCCAGATACAATAATTGTACAGGAAGACGGACAGGAAGTACTGGTATCCGATGGTAACACAGAACTGGATGGTAGTCAATACGTTATACAATATGTCTCACAGCAAGACGCACAACTAGATGGAATACCTGAAGAAATACAAACCACTGAAGAAATGCAAACCCAATAATTAAAACTAAACACATCCAAATGTCCGAGATTTGAGCTATTGAAAGATACATTATGTAAGATTTAGATAAAGAGCTTGCCGATCATACTATAGTAGATCGAAAATAGATGATGAAAAATGAATTTACTGAAAATTTCATTCAAATTGCTCCATTGCGAGCCAAGATATTAGCTTTTGAAGGTTTATCAAGATGTTTACATTAATTACAACAGTCGCACTGGTTGTTCGAAGCTTAGCCTCACTTCACCATTTATAGATTAAATCAAAATATGGCTGAACCGTTCTAATCTATTTAATATCTGAGCAATTCAATCGAGAGTTGATTAAGGTGTTTTAATGTTAATTAATGTCTAATTAATAATTTAGATAACATTTCAAGCCCGAAGAAAGACCTGCAATAGGCAGATTTAACTTCTGTATAATGCATGTTTAAGGTACATCTTGATGTACACTTAATACAATCTAGACATATTGGATTCAAAGTTGGCTGAGACTCCACTGCCGGGGCCAAATTCCCCTGGTCAAGCATTGCTCATATGATCAGATCCTGGTCTGACATTGCTCATGTGATCAGATATTATTATGTATGTCTCAAAATGACCAAAAGTCATGTGTTGACAAGACGTCCAGTCCCTTTCTACCAGAGTTGAGGCTTTAGAAGTCAACTTCCATGCCTGTACATAAGAAAAAAAATATACAATCCCATTTAGCATCCTAGGTCAAGATATTGTTACTTTGTGCATCTTTAAACCTTGTTGGTTTTCTCCAGCTTCTCCGGTTTCCTCCAAGTGCTAAAGACCCCTACATGCAAGAGAATTATGAAATAAAATTGAACCGTATGTTTGTCCCAAAATGACGTAGTTTGTGTCAAGTGGATGTTAAACCCCATTTCTTGCTTTCTCTCCCACTTTGTACTTCTTTATGAAGTGAAATGAAATGGGGTTTAACATTCTGCTTCTCGGCACCAACCGGGCTAATGAAGGGGGGCATATGTCATACATTGTGTTCTATGAGGGAAATTTGGCCTGATCAGCAAATGAATTCCAATTATCAAGGGCTCTTTACGTAAATTTCAAAAGGCATTTCCTTGCCAGGGCCTCCGTCCTGCACCACTGACAAGGGGAAACTATGGTGAAACATCCAGGGGAACTTTAATTCTTGGTCAACAACTTGAAGCAAGACCAGAGAACCTAGTCAGCAAGCTAGCACCTCACTAACTGAGGGCTCCCACATGTGCCGGTAAAGGGTACTACCACTGTTCTTTGTTAACTGCAATATTTATTATTATTTTTGTTATGAAGGAATGTAAATGTGTGTAATATTAATTGAATTAAATTAAATTTGTCACCAACATCTTTTGATTAAAGATTAAATTTGATATACACTTGGACCTCTGTATATAATGTGGTTTCTGTGTAAAGGGGAGGGTAGGTGGGGGTCAACATGGTTTGTAATATGATTAGAGTAAAGCCTGTCTGTCTGTTATATACAACACTTGCTATAACGCAGGTGGCCAATAACAACAGTTATATACACAAAAACGCATACTTACGGAAAAACAGCTACTTAATTATTTAGGCCATGTTTCAAAGAGTATTCTGAGTTACTTACTTATTTGGGCCACATTTCAAAGACTATTTTGAGAGAATACTCTTCAAAACCTGGCCGAATAAATAAGTAGCTGTTTTTTTCCATAAGTATGTGTTTTTGAGTATTGCTCTATCCAGTTACTAAATGCCTCTAAAAGATTGTTAACAGTGATACAGTGAGTGGACCCCAACCACAGTGCTATAGTTAAGCTTTTCAAATTGTTATAATGTAGGTGTAGGTGGAACTTAACCACAGTCAGCCGCAGTGCTATAGGCAAGCCACTCGGCAATCCTCGACAGATTCTGGTTCAGGAACCTACATCTAGTCTCGGCTGTATGACAGTAAGTGATATGTACCTACGCTCATACATTTGCGATGCGGCTATCGGTTTACTTAACAGGAAAACTTGACGCTATTACAAGAAACCGTGAGCGCAGCCATGTTTCATCGGGGACCTTTAAAGTAGTTCCAATATAGCGGAATTCGTCATACAGCCGAGATTAGATGTAGGTTCTGTCAACTGCCGAGTGCAGTCAACCCATTCCGTATGATATATTATGGACGCCCTATAATGGGTGTTAGATCAGTGGACCTAAACATGTATAGATCTTAGTCCTTTTGTTAACCTCATACATGTGTATTTTACATTTGGTTGTAAGGAATTCCCTTGCGTTCACTTGCCAGAGGTGTATGGATTCCCTTCTGTTCTCTTGAAATCCATTAATGAAGTCAAATGTTCGATTCCCCACTATCCACAGAATATCCCCCCCCCCCTGCCCAATCCTGTATACTCAAAGCTAAAGTCAAAATTTCAAGTTACGTTTATTATGTTATAAAAATATAATACATTATATAGCATAATAATAACCTGTAATGTTCAAATAACAAGACACATGTTATAATATGTCCTGATCAGCATCAACTAAGAATTGTTGTGTACATGTATATATTGTCCTGTCATATTTTCAAATTTAATCATTGCTTGATAATGAGTAGAGAAGCCTAGTCGAAACGTCACCCAGTTATAAGCAGTTATTGTATTCCATAGAATTTTGACCTGTTTATCTCTTTACAAATTATAATATGCCCTGATTGTACATACTATACACTTTATAATATGTCCTGCAGTACATTTATTTACATATAATATGTCCTGATCGTACATATTATACACATTATAATATGTCCTGCAGTGCATACGATACACATTATAATATGTCCTGCAGTACATTTATTTACATATAATATGTCCTGATCGTACATATGATACACATTATAATATGTCCTGCAGTACATACGATACACATTATAATATGTCCTGCAGTACATTTATGTAGGGGGGTTGGGATGGCCTAGTGGTCTAGAGTGCCGCGCTTCGACCTCTAGCTGGCCGGTCACCTCTGGCTTGCGGCTGTGGTTTCGAGCCCTGGTGTGAGCGTATGTGGCATGGAGATAGGGGCGCCTTCTCAACCTCGTGGGTTTCCTCCGGGCACTCCGGTTTCCTCCCACGGCTAAAGACCCCTACGCGCAAGCGAATAATTGAAATAAAATTGAAACCATATGTTAGTCCCGAAATGACCTGGTTGTGTTGAGTGGACGTTAAACCCCATTTCTCTCTCTCTCTCACATTTATGTAGATATAATAGGTCCTGATCGTACATATGATACACATTATAATATGTCCTGCAGTACATACAATACACATTATAATATGTCCTGATCGTACATATGATACACTTTATGATATGTCCTGCAGCACATTTATTTATATTATAATATGCCCTGACCGTACATAAGATACAGAGCTCAGCATTATTTTAAAACTATATAGAAACCTGGAGACTAATTTTATAAGACCATCATATTAATTTATAAGATATAGTCACACCGTCAGATAAAAGACATATTCTATATATACAATTTAACAGTGAAATACAATTATCATTTTCAACTATTCATATTATTATGCCAGAGAGAACCGTCGAGGTCAGTATATACCTTATTATCTAAAGTGCATGCACTGTACCATTCAACAACCCCCTCCTCAACCTTAATGACCTTATGTTTAAATATATAAAAATAATATGTAACTTAAAAATCAACCACTTGTTCATTCTGATACCTTAATTCATCAACTTTTGGGAAAGAACTTGGGTAGAATTTGCCTGTTGCTCAATCCTTTCCAAATAAATAAATTATCGTCTAAAATAAATCTAATCTTAATTGAGCGTCTTCAGATGTCATATTAGGTCTATTCTACAGAAAGTATACAAAGTTTTGGCCATGTAGATTTTAATACCCATTTTCCATGTTCGTGTTTTGGCTGCTTACATCTAAATGTTCTCATTACATTTGAAACGGGCCGACTTTTTCGCTGGTGAACACTTTTGTGGAAATGCTGCTAAAACGCTCACATGGAAACAGGCTTAAAGCGAGAATTTCATATTTTCCAAGAAAGTCAAAACATATTTATTTCTATGTCTTTTGCTCAATAGGTTGTCAACTCACTATTATACAATCATAGGCATTATTTTCCACACTGAAACATCTTTCACATTGGAAATAATAACAATTATCTCCCTTGTTTTTCTATTCCCCCCATGCAAGAGCTATCTTCAAAGTTTGAATTTAATGTTGAAAGTGATATTTTTGCCAATTTCTCAACTGGCAATAGTGAATTATAGGATTATTCTTTAACAAGGTTGGACTGTTTATAGATACCATCTATTTTAAGGCTTTATTTTAATATATTTTTAAAATATAACTTAAAAATATGAAATTGCAGCGTTAACATTATTTGATTAACAACAGGGCTAAAAATATTTGTTAAAGGGACAATAACACTCTTGCTGGCTTGGCAGCTCTAGAAAATAAATAATAATCTTATTCTAAGTACTAGATGTCTATGTGTCCTACTTGTTTTGTAAATTATCCATTACATCATATTTTACTTGTCCAGAGGGTTAGAAAATATTTTAAAATCCAAGTCACATTTGAAAAGGTTTACGTTAACCTTTTCAAATCATGTAGTTGAATTTTTCCAATTTTTCAAATTAGGTGTGTTAAGATGAAATTTGTATCATCAATTAATTTGAATATTGTAAAATAATACAATTTGTTGACCAGAATAAAGATTTGGACATATTATTCAATTACAACAAGAGTGTTATTGGGGCTTTAAAGCCAGTTTGGTTTTTGTCAAGGTCGTTGAGGTGGAAATAATGTTAGGACACATAATTCTTGATGAGATTGTACGTTAGGGTTAGCGTAAGCATTGAGGCTAGGTCCAGGGTTAGGGATAGGGTTTGGATTAGTTCTAGCCATGTTTACATCTCATGACCTATGACGATAAATTGAGGGTAAATGTTACAATGTACACTGGTTTAAAGCATTGAAAAACAAAAGAATGTTGGCCTCACCATGGTTTTACTGAATTTCTTTACCTGTCATGTGACCATGGTTATAACTGTCTAACTCCATAATAGTCAACAGAACCTTAATGGGCTAGTCCAGTATTATCAACAGAACTGACAACTTTACTGGGCTAGTCCATTACAGTCAACATAACTGACAACTTTACTGGGCTAGTCCATTACAGTTAAGGCCCGTTCTCACGGTACGACTTGTAGTAACTACTTGTAGTATCTACGTGTAGTATCTACATGTAGATTACAAAATCGTATGTAAATGAGTTGATACGACTTGGAATCTCGCGATAATCTCGTCATGTCTCAGTATAATGCCGTCATCTAGCGACGAAGAGACACTGGCCTATGAAATGCAAAGATGATTAAATCTGGTAGCTACATAGTGTATACACTTGCATAGACATATGAAATTGGGATTCAGGAAATAAAAACGCATGAATGAAGGTACAGTAGGCTAGTTAAAAGTTCATAAACTAAATTTAGTCTAGTCTGTCGTCTGCTAGCCTATAGGCCCACTCACCTGTCATAGCTCGGTCGCAGCTCTCCTGCATCTGCATGGCGATCATCGCCAATGCAGCCTGCCGCACGTCTCTCTTGGAATAAGTCTTATGACTCAAATCGCATAAGCAAGGTTGTGCGAGGTAAAAATTGACAAAATTCTGTCTCAGTTTTGCCGAATGGTTCTTGACAGGTGCGCTTTGCGTCCATGTTTACAAACAACAAGGGGAGAGAACTCGTGTTTGTACTAATACTCGACGTCTCCGATTGGTCAATTTCATACGATCTGTTGACTGAAATAGGGAAGTTTCTATTTCACCCAACTCGCTTTCAACTGGTTGGGAGCTTGTAAAAGTTGGTACGACTAGGGCGTTCTCACGCTGCAACTCGTGTCGATACTACAAGTAGTTACTACAAGTCGCACCGTGAGAACGGGCCTTTAACAGAACTGACAATCTTAATGGGCTAGTGTATTATAGTCAAGAGAACTGACAACTTTAATGGGCTAGTCCATTGAAGGCAATAAAACTGACAACATTAATGGGTTAGTCCATTATAATTAACAGAACTGATTAATGAGTCTGTGGTGTCAAGAGAACTGACAACTTTAATGGGTTAGTCCACTGTAGTCAACTTTAATGGACTACTCCACTGTAGTGAACAATGACAAACAAAAATTGGAAATGTTTCAAAGCATTGCCTTAATAAGGACAGGCAAAAATCCTCAAGTCTGTTACCATGGTGAGGCCAAGGTGAAGGTCAGTGACAATTATTACAGTCTGTGTGACAGCTCTGACCGTTAACATTACATCGGCATCCTCCAGAAATGTCTCCCTCACCCTGAAAAAAAATCCAATCAATTTTTTACAAATATGATCACGACATTATTATCACAGACGAATTTAATTATATACGATACTAGAGAGAGGGAGAGAGTTTAAGGTCCATCGACAAAAACCAGGTCATTTTGGGGCAATCATATGGCTTGCGTGTAGGGGTCTTTAGCAGTTGGAGAAAACCGGAGGACCTGAAGAAAACCCATGAGGTTGGACAGACGACCCTACACCTTGTCACCCACAACCGGGGAATCGAAACCATGCCAGCTGAGTCAATGACAGACCGTATGATACAACGTGCACCTGCTAACCATTCGGCCATCCAGCCCCCTTAAAAGCAGATTAGAATTTCTCTTTCTGTGTGGACGAAAACCTTATGTGGATAAAATCAGAATTACACTTACTAGAAGACCCTAAAATAGTAGGACTAATACTTAAAATAGCATTATGCAAGAGCAAAATCCCCTTATTACAGGTCTTTCTTTAGGCCTGAGATGTTATCTAAATAATCAATTAGACATCAATTAACATATCCAGACCATAATAAACTCTTGATGTCAAGGCTAGCCTTCGATGTTGGCGGATTAAATTCTTATATAAATCAATCAAGTGGATAATCGAGACTATGCTGTTTATATTAATGATTTGAGTAATGATGACCGAGGCTATGTGAATATTTCAAACGCTTTTTTCTCAGCTGATAGTGGTTCAATTTGAAATTTTCAGCAAATTATCTTTGCACTATCTAGTTTTTAACTATTATAGTGAGAACTGCCATCTCTTTATCTTATCTCCCATAATGTAACCTTAAATACAGATTAAAATTTCTCAAAGTTTGTGTGAACAAAAACCTTGTATGAGAATTACACTCACTCGTGGACCCCATCTTCGACCTTTAGTCACCCAACAAATTTCTGTTTTACAACATGAACATTTTATCCAATCACAGCCATCCTTCTTCATGATGATGATACTACATTGTGGACAGTGCATGGCTTCACCAGCATCTACCATATTCTACAAAAAAACATAAACCATATAGATTAACATGAAAAACTTAATCCATGGGCCTTTGATTTACATGAAAAACTTAATCTATGGGCCTTTGATATTTGTGAATGAGTATAAACATTCCTTGTTATTAGATTGTTTTAATGACATATAGTAATGAATTGGAAACATGCTCTATCTCTGTTCGGCACCACTAACAAGGGGGGAACATGCTAGCCGGCCATTCTGCACCACTGACACAGGGACATCACTCTGTCATGCACCACCAATAAGGGGACATCACTCTGTTCAGCACCAGGGGACATTACTCAGTCCTGCATAATTGACAATGGGACATCACTCTGCCCTATACCATTGACTTGGGGAAACTAGACTGAAAGATCCTGTGGAATTTCTTGTAAAAACTGGATTTCTAAAATAAGCAGTAGTCAAAAGAAATGATAGATCATCTGCAGAATCTATAAACAAGGCAGGTCCACCTATTAACATCGACATAGCATAGATTGCCCACTTACCTTTGGACCATTCTCACTGCAAAGATTTTATGTAGCAAGATTTATCTGCGCTGTGCCGCTGTCATATTGAAAAACTTTTTTGAACATTTGTTCAATTATTGTGAGATATGTTAGACCAATCCCCCCAAGAATAGATACTTACATCGAGGTATATTAGACCACTCCCCAAAGGAATAGATACTTACATCGAGGTAATGTTTAGTCTGCCTAATTGTCTTATTATTATGAGCTGCTAGTTTTAAATTCTTCTGATACTGTTGACAGTTCTGACCTTCATGTATCGCTTTACACGTTAAACAGTTTTCTTTTTTACACACGGGACACATAAAGAAATTAACGAGATCCTCATAAATACACCAGCCATGACAGTCTGTGGTGGCACAATGATAACTATTGGTCGCCTGACTTTCTGCCGTTGTTAAGCTTCTCTGTAATATTTGTTGGAATATCTGATCGTTGACTAACTGTAGGAAAATAAAAATACGATAAGTTGTTTAGTATTTGTCATGTATCATGAATTAATGAATCATTGTAAAAAAAACTAGGTCATTTAGGGACTAATTTTACAAATGGTTCAATTTTATTTCAAATATTCGATTGCGCGATGAGGTCTTTAGCAGTGGGAGGAAACCAGAGGACCTGGAGAAAACCCACGAGGTTGGACAGGCGACCCTACTCCTTGTCACGTACAACCGGGGAATCGAAACCAAGCTTTCTTGACAAATTTTACTTACCGCTCTAATTTCTCTTTCTTGCATCACCGATTCACACGTGTACGTCTCATCCTGATACGGACATTTTAATTCTGCTTCTTCTGCATGCTGGGCGGCTCCCATTAAACACTCCCTAGAAAATAACATGTTTGATTATCTCCACCTGACATAACAAAGACCAATCTGTTTAAAAGAGAATACGAAAGTCTTCTAATATCTCTGTCTTCAACACCTGCAAGGCTGCAATCACATCACGTAGCGTCAATCATTGGCTCACTGGCACATGGATTGTTTACATAAGACGTAACTGGTTTGAGCAATGGTGCCTTTTACTCATTTTAATACCCAAGAAATATTTTTTACCTACAAATATTTCAAACGTATTGATTTATTTTTCTAATACATAACAAAATGTTTTAGAATTTAATTTGTCGGAGGAAAAGGTTAATATTGGGGACTCATTAAGTCGCATCAATGTCATCCTTATCAGCGACTGTAGCATATTCCTGAAGCAATGGCCCGAGAAATCTCTCTCTGACCATTGCTGGAATAGCGTCTGTTTCTTGAACTTTTGCGGGAGTGTGCCTATTCTCCCCGTTCAATGAAAGCTATCACTTAAGTACAGCAACATGACAGTCCTTCGTTTAATCTGAGTCTTCCCTAAAACTTTGGACAGTGATTTAAGGTATTAAAAACGGTGAAAGTATGTTTGTTTCCAAAGAGTATTGTTTACATTTCATTCGACTTGATAGCCTCATTTGTCACACAATTAGTTTTACTGCAGTATTCTCCTATGCACGGGTTAATTAGGCATAATAAAAGCGTGAGCCATGACGTAACGTTATGTAAACATATTTGGTCCAATACTGGCACTCGTTTTAAATGTAAAGCTTTTGTATGGTAGGTAGTGATTGGTTGGTAGTCGGACTACTGACCAATTAAAATTCAAAACAACAATATCCACTCATAATAGCAGTGTGTAGTGAGATTACCTCTAATCAAACGAAACGCTGCGCGGAGTATGCGACTGTAGTGGCCCTGTGAATATTCATTGCTAATCAGTGTGATCAAAGACAGTCAATTATCTGCCCTTGACACAGCAGAAGGGGCTGCTTGATTCATAGTTAAGAACGTCCAGAATTGCAATCAAATAACGCAGAATTCCGTCCTGTCACAGATTCTGTCCGTCCTGATAACGGAGGTGGTGTGAGTAGAATCATGCCGAAAATCGGCTAGGTGATTGATTTAGATAATAATAATAATGATTATTATTTATAATGCGCTATATCCATAAACCAAGTTCATGCTCAAATCGCTACACAATTATTATCCCGGTCTCTAGGATACAGGTAAAGCCTGATTACCTCCCTTTACCCCTGAACTCTCAGAAAGAGCCCCAACATATGCTGCCCCAAGGAGCGCAACAGTTTTTTGTGTAATACATACACCATCCTACCGGTACCCATTTACAGATGTTTACTTATTCACTCAACGCATGCGTTGTAGCTCGAAATCCTCCTTTTCACTCAACTATCACTATTTTGGGGATTAAGAGAATTTAATACCGGAACGTTCAATCGAGTACCCCTGAAACATTCAATTATGTCTTTTTGACACATTAAAAGCATTCAATTATCTCCCTTGGACACGGTAAAAGCATTCAATTTTCTTCTCTTGGCACATTCAATGCATTCAATTATCTCCCCATTACATTTAATTATCTACCCTTGACACATTAAGATATTTGATTATCTAACCTTGACACATTAAAATCATTTAATTATCTCCCCTTGACACATTAAAATCATTTAATTATCTCCCCTTGGCACATTAATGGGATTTGATTATCTTCCCTTGACGCAGGCCACTAAATACTTTTCATAATCTCAGTACGTTGAATTCAAAATAGAACTGAGACCCTCTGTGAAGCAAGTCAGTGCCTTAATCACTCATCCACTATGGCAAATGTAGTGTCCTACAACAGTATTGTTTATAGTATTGTGGTCTGAGGTGTATAAGTATGAACAGAGTTATATCCCTTTTATGCCAGAAGGTGGCGCTTTTGTTTTTAGTTTGTATGTCAGCCATGCTTGCCTGTTAAAATAAATGTACTTCTTTGAAACCTAATGTTTCTCATTCATTATAGATGAACCCCATTACATATGGCGACGAGGATGGGATTCAAACATTCAGGTTGAAGTCTACAGTTGAAAGTAAGCCTTGTAAACAGTAATTTTGTCACCATGGCTGGCAGTAGGGATATCAAGATGAGTCCATTTCTGTCTGAATCAGACCCCATATTGACCGGACCCAAATGGGCCAAATGGTTAGATGAGTTTGAAACACGCCTAAGATATTTCAGAATTACTGATGACCAAGACAAGGTTGATGCAATCAATATATATGGCGGTGAAGAGGTCAGAGATAAAATTAAAAATCTGAGAGATATTGACAATCAGACTACAGGGACTGATGATGATGTCGAGAGTGATGAAGATCCACCAACACTGGATAACTACACGAAAATCATCAATAAACTAAATGGGTATTATGTACCCCTGAAGAATATATCTCACGCTAAATTCAGATTTGGCCAACTCACACAAGGTGAAGGTGAGACAATCAATCAGTATGCAGTAAGATTGAGAGAGTACGCCATGAAATGTGAATTCCCCAACATGGATGATCAAATCTTATACCATTTAACTCTGACGATTCGAGATAAAGATTTCCGTCGAGAAGCCATGGATAAACAGTATAATCTCCAGAAATTTCTTCAAAAAGCCCAAAGTCGTGAAGAAACACACAGACAGGCTTCAGAAATTGAAGGCGAAAGGGAGAGAGATGTTAATCGAACATTGACCTACAAGGGAAGGTTTCCTAAAAATCACAGTGAAAGAGACAGTTCAAATCATTATCCCGAAAAGAAGGAAGAAAATTATGATAGAAAGTACCAAGTCCATGACTGCCCTTCATGCAAATGCAATCGACGCAACAGGTTTAGAACACCCCACAGAGGTAGAAGCCGCAATCGTAGATACAGTTTCCGCAGAAACCGATCAAGGTATCGAAGCCAATCACAATCTACTTCAAGAAAAGTCAAATTTGAGGAAGACAGTGATGAAGCCGACTGTGTATATTACAGTAAATTAACAAACGAGATAAATTATGGTAATGAATATTCAGCTAAGGTCAAAGTTCACATCAATGATGTCAAGGTTCAGTGCGAAGCTGATTCTGGTTCCAGCGCTAATCTCATCGATGAAGATCGATTCCAACAAATACAAGATCGACTACCAGCCTCACAAAAACTGAAGCTAAAGCCTACGAAAGCTAAGTTATTGTCTTATGCTGACTTCAAGATTCCTATTATTGGTTGTTTTAGGACTGTCATTGAAAACAGAGAAACTGGTAAATCAGAGATAGAAGAATTCTTAGTAGTAAAAGGCAGAACTAAATCTGGACCATTACTAAGTTTGAGAACCTCGATCAAATTGGGAATCATATACACATCAATAATAAGACTAAAACACAGACTGTCAAATCCTTAGATGCAAATCAACAGTACATAGATGAGATCCTGCTTAAACATGATAAAGTATTTCATGGTCTAGGCAAGCACAAACTGTATAAAGCCTCATTTATTGTAGACAAAACTGTTGAACCTGTTATTCAAAAGCAACGAAAAGTTCCTTATAATCTAGAGGACAAGGCTTTGGCAGAAGAAATACGTTTAATAAATAACAACATTATTGAAGATGTGCCTAATACAGAACCAATTACCTGGTGTACAAATCCTGTTATAGCCTGCAAACCACACAACAAAGATGCCATAAGATATTGCACTAATATGAGACCTGTGAATATTGCTATAAAACGTCCTATCGTCGAAGTGCCAACAGTAGAAGATATCGCTGTTAAACTGAATGGTGCACGAGTATTCTCCAAACTTGATATGAATGAATCTTATCACCAAATAGAATTGGATGAAAAATCTAGACACCTCACAACTTTTTATGGTGTAAATGGAAAAAAAAGATTCAAACGCCTTAACTACGGATCCATTTCATCACAAGATATTTTCGATAGTATCATGCAGAAAACTGTAGGTGATATACCTGGTATCCTTAATATCAGAGACGATATTTTATGTTACGGTGAAGACACAGCATCTCACAACAGAGCGTTAAACAATGTGCTTCAACGATTTAACGACTGTGGTTTGACACTTAACAAGAGCAAATGTCAGTTCAATCTCGATGAAGTAAAATTTTTTGGTTTTATATTTTCAAAAGATGGTGTAAAACCTGATCCAGAAAAAGCAGACATTATTCAGAATTTAGAAGCCCCGAAGAGTGTAGACGAAATTAGATCTCTGGTCAGCATGGTCGCATTTTCATCAAGATTTATTCCTGGTTTTTCATCAATCACCGCTCCTTTACGAAAACTGACAGAGAAAACCGCAAAATGGCAATGGGGACACGACGAGGAAAAAGCATTCGAAAAATTGAGAACAGCCCTGTCAAAAGATATTACTCTTCAGTACTACAACAAACAATATGAAACACGCATTTATACCGATGCAGGACCTAATGGTTTAGGTGCAATGTTAGCCCAGAGAAAATCTGGACAAGACTCCAGTTGGCGACCAATATTGTTTGTAAGTCGTTCCTTAACCAAAGTAGAGCAACGGTACTCCCAAATTGAGAAGGAAGCTCTTGGTGTTCGATGGGCCTGCGAAAGACTTTACATGTATGTTATTGGTTCCAAATTTGAAATTGTAACTGATCACCAACCATTGTTGCCATTGTTTAATAATCCAAATAGTAGACCTCCAATCAGAATAGAACGTTGGTTACTGTATTTACAACAATTTGACCACACAGTGGTGTACGAAAAGGGAAAATATAATCCTGCAGATTATTTAAGTCGTCATCCAAACGATCATGACAAGACCGATACAGAAAATGGTAAAATCAACGAAATGGCAGTTAGAACTGTAATCCGTCATTGTGCTCCACCTGCCGTAACGTTAAAACAAGTTCATGATGAAACCGTTAAAGATGAATCGTTGAATAAACTGAAAGAATATATCAAAAGTGGTAGTCAGAAAATGTGTGCTGAAAATCCAAGAACGAAACAGTTTTCGCAAGTATTTTCGGAACTTTGTGTGTTAGATGACATTATATTGAAAGGTTACAAAGTTGTTATACCACAATCACTGCAAAAACGAGTAACCGAACTCAGCCATAAAGACATCAAGGTATGACTCTCACGAAACAATTATTACGCACAAGGGTTTGGTTTCCTCGTATGGACAACATGGTAGAACAGGAAATCAAGAATTGTTTACCATGTCAAATAGCTACTCCAAAAAATCATAGAGATCCATTAAGCATGTCTCCTCTACCAAATGGTCCTTGGGAAAAGATATCAGCTGATTTTTGTGGTCCATTTCCCACAGGCGAATACGCTTTAGTAATCATAGATGAATACTCTAGATTTCCAATTGTAGAATTGGTTAGTTCAACTTCATTCTCCGCTGTAAAACCTCAATTACAGAAAATATTTTCATTGTTTGGTATTCCACAAAGTATGAAAACCGACAATGGCCCTCCATTTAATGGGTTTGAATTTAAAGCCTATGCCAAAGAACAAGGTTTTAAGCATCAAGCAATCACACCATTATGGCCAGAAGGAAATGCAATTGCAGAACGCTTCATGAAACCACTAGAAAAAGCTGCTAGAACTGCCCATGTCGAAGGTAAAGATTGGCGATGTGAAATTCACGAATTCCTTACAAATTATCGAGCAACACCCCGAACAACAACAGGTCAAGCTCCATATGATTTATTATTTAATCGATCAGTAAAGATCAAGATTCCACATTATAAGCCAAATATTCCTGACAATTTAGAATTATTAGCCAAAGATACAGCACAGAAGGAGAAAATTAAGGATTACGCTGATCAACGACGACACACAAAATCTCATAAATTAAAAGTGAATAATCCAGTTTTAGTGAAAACGAAACGAAAATGTAAACTTTCTACGCCCTATGAATCACAACCGTATATTATCACAAAGGTGAAAGGTACGATGATAGTCGCAAAAAGATTATCCGATGGTAAAATGATCACGCGAAACGCATCTCATTTTAAGCTTTTGGAAATGCCAATGTGTGATATTCTTTCCTTTAGTACCAAAGGTCAATTTCAAAATATTTTGGAGGAAAAAGAGGATAATGATAATGTTCAAATATTGAATCCATTTAAAAAATCACCAAGTGCTCGTAATGGTGAAAAAGTAAATTGTGAAAAATCAAACTCCCAAAATAAATCGATTACCAGTAGTGAAAATTCCACTATTCCAATGGAGGAAAATCAAAATATTATTGTGCCAAATCCTCAAAGTGAAATTGAATGTGAAAATCAAATTAATCCAAATATTGAACCAAGGGATCCAGTATTCGGTCAAAATCTTATTTTGGAAAATACGCGTAGACCAAACAGACAGAAATCCAGACCTAAATGGTTCAAGGACTTTGTTATGAAATAATGATAATGTTTATTGTTAAAAAAAAAAAATTGTATGTTTGATTTCCATTATGTAATGGTCATTGATATTCTACTTCAAAACCACAAGGCTCGATTAAGCTTTTTGAAATATATTATTTTACCCAGTATCTCGATACATTTAAATATTCATGTTATCTGTTAATTGTTTTATTTCATTAAGTTACAATCACATCTAAAAGAAGGAAGGAATGTAGTGTCCTACAACAGTATTGTTTATAGTATTGTGGTCTGAGGTGTATAAGTATGAACAGAGTTATATCCCTTTTATGCCAGAAGGTGGCGCTTTTGTTTTTAGTTTGTATGTCAGCCATGCTTGCCTGTTAAAATAAATGTACTTCTTTGAAACCTAATGTTTCTCATTCATTATAGATGAACCCCATTACAGCAAACTGATCCCGCAGTGAATATTCGCCTGGCCGCTACAATCACTGATAAGCATGACTTCGACGAGACTTAATGAGTTCGGCATATTAACTTTTTTACTCCGACAAATTAAATTCTCAAACATTTTTTTGAGGTAAAAGAAAAAATAAAGACGTTTGAAGTATTTGTAGTTATAAAATATTTCCTATTTAGTGTAAATGGGTATTAAAATGAGTAAAATGCATCATTTTGCCCGAAGCAGTTAGGTGTTAAGTAAACATTGCACGAGCCGTTGAGCCAATGACTGACGCTACGTGCAGTCAACGCACGTGTTGTGGACAGTCATCAGTTACAGAGATAATTCGTAAGTAATTCTCTGTGAAACAGATTGCCACGATGGCTCTCTAATAATTGACTCGAAGAGATGGAAGATATTACACAATTTATTTTTACTGGATAAAACATTGGTTTACTTACCTACAAAACATGTGTAGACAATCTCTAAGTACCACCCCCTCACCAATGGCGATACGTTCGAAACAGATCGGACAATCAAACGCCTCAGAATTCGAGATCAGATCAATTTCATCCGTTAAAAGAATTTCTGAAAATCTTTCTAATCTTTCTGCTTCATTTCTCTGTAAAAAAAAAACAAATGGGGTTTAACAATCCATTGTTCTTGAACAGCCAAACCCATGATCGAAGATGTGCTATGGGTAGGGCTGCAACGATACGCCAGGCCACGATTCGATGCGCATCAATATTCATAGTCTACGATACGATTAATATCTTGATAGAAAATAAATTTTAAAAATAGGCCTTTTTATGGTTTACTTTAAATGTGGCATTTATTCTGTCAACTAATAAGCCACTTCAAGTGTCAAAAACGTCTTAACACTCTCTGAAAGTAAAAAAGTTATTTTGCTCATGGACTTGTTTAGCAATGTTTACGCATTTAAAGGAATATTAGTCTGTTTTTGTGAATTTTTATTTGGATAACGAATCACGATACGGACATTGATTGTATCGTGCATTTTTAAAACATCGCGATTCAGCGATTCATCGATGAATCGTTGCTGCCCCTCACTTTTTTGGGGTCAAAATTGAGTTAGAACCAAATTTGTAGTTAATTGGGTTTGAGCTTCCTGTTGTCGTACTAGATATTTTAATCTTTTGATTTTGTAAGCAGTTACACCCATGACACAACCTAGCAACTTCGTTCATTTGCCTAGTATCCCACGGAAAAACCTAGTAACTCAATAGTAAAATCTATGGATAAGCTGGGGTTTAATATTCATTCATTAAGTTTTCCTTTGTTTTCTCAAAATAAGGAAAAAGTGAGTTACTAGCTTGCCTATTATGCCACAGAAAAACCTAGTAACTCAATAGCCAAATCAATGGATAAGCTGGGGTTTAATATTCATACATTAAGTTTTCCTTTGTTTTCTCAAAATAAGGAAAAAGTGAGTTGCTAGCTGATGCCTTTTGACAGGAGAGCATCAACCCTTCAAATGCCAAGGATTCTTTTACATTCACAGCAACCAAGACGGAAATCTGATTAAGATACAGACTTATGTCGCAGGGTTAATAATTATATTAATATTGCGCTAGCGTATTTTATTTTTATGTTATGAGGTTGTCCATAGTTTGTTCTTTGTCGGTAAGCTTGGGTGTGTCCGTCACGTTTGATGTTTGGCGGTTCGAAGTAGCATGTATTATATACGACGAATCTATTTCAGAGCATAGCAGTTTGTTAGCAATTCGTCAGTCATTATGCGGTACTGCGCGGCAAATTCTTATACCATTAGGTGAAGCGACTACTGCTAATAATATTTTAAAGAAACTCGATACATTGTTTGGAAATGTTAGCTCTAATGAATCCATCATGCAAAAGTTCTACACGGAGACGCAGAAAGAAGGTGTAATTGTGTAATTTCATTTCATTTTTTTATACTCTTGATGGCCTCCAGAAAATGAGGGTCTGATCGGTTGTATTGTGAGGTTGTTTCAGGATTCATATGAGTGGTATTTGACCCTATGACGTCAGGCATTTGATTGACCAATCAACGTTGATGTTTTTTTCAAGTGGGTATTTGAAAATCCAACAATTACTTTGTCTTCGATGCAAATGTCTACCCACAGTGAACTGCACGCTAATAACTTGCCTCAACAGAATGTTTCATTGGCTAATACCTGACATCAATGAGAAAGCGGATAACATAACAACTCCTAGTGTAGTCAAGACAACTATAACGAAATTTTGAACTATAATAAACAAAATCAGATTGTGGAAATAAAAATTAACTTTTGACATATTTCATCATGTATTTATAGAGAGAGAGAGAGAAATGGGGTTTAACGTACACTCGACACAAACCAGGTCATTTTGGGACTAACATATGGTTTAATTTTATTTCAATAATTAATAAACTTGCGCTTAGGGGTCTTTAGCAGTGACAAGAAATCGGAGTGCCCAGAGGAAACCCACGAGGTTGAGAAGGCGCCCCTATCTCCATGCCACATACGCACACACCAGGGATCGAAACCATAGCTGCAAGTCAGAGGTGATCGGCCAGCTAGAAGTCGAAGCGCGGCACACTAGGCCACCCCCCCCCCCAACATCATATATTTATTTGATGGTTTCTTAATGGTTATATCTGATTCCAGTACATTCATGTTTCTCGTTGTTCGATTTCTAAATGATTATCTTTGCTTGATAAAGACAAGAGAACCCTTGTCGAAACGTCCCTGAAATAAATCCTACAAGTAACTTGTATTCCATATAATTGTGTCATGTGTTATCCTCACCCAGTTAGTAAATGCCACTTACTGTTCTTATATTAGTTGAACTTTATGGTTTTAGTCTACAGGTAGACATCAGGGGCTAAATGAGAGGGAGAGAATGACGAGCTTTGCTTCATGGTTTTGAGTTTTTGCCCTCCTCACAAATAGCAAAAACAATCACGCGGTTTCATTATAATCATAATGCTCAACCAGTGTGAAATATATTCCACACAGCCCAAATATTCTTATTTTGGGTTCCGGACAGGTTCTTGTTCCCCACGCAAAATCATGGGTCAACATGCTAGTGATACATATATGCTCATAATGGCTGCCATTAGGACAAGTGAAAGACATCTTGGTCTGATTGCAGGAATTGCAAAAGAGAGTTTAACATCAACTAGGTAGGGGTCTTTAGCCGTGGGAGGAAACGGGATGTTGATGTTGGACAGGGCATCAAAACCACGCCAGTTGACCTTATAATACAGTGTACACTTGCTAACCATTCGGCCATCCAACCCTGCTTTCAAATAATGACATATTGATAGATAACTTGTAATAAATAATATTTTATTTTCAAACAATTATTTGAGCATATATAAACTAATGGTATTGTTTTATAATGTAGAATATTTACAGGATTAAATATATAACATACTATGAAGGATTGCAGACCTTTCTTTCCACCTTAAATGTTATCTAAATTATTAATTAGACATTAAAGATACTTTTATGGGAGATTAGATAACGAGTTGGCAGTTCTCACTACAATAGTTAAAAAGTAGCTAATGTAAAGGCAATTTGCTGAAAATTTCAGTCAAATTTATCCACTATGAACTTAGAACTAAGCCTCGGTCATCATTACTAAAGTCGGTAAGACAAAACTAGTAGTCTCGATTATCCATTTAATCGGTAAATCATGAATGAAAATTTTTTCAGCAAATCGAACTATAATGCAACAAAAATCTCATGTTAGCCTTGACATCAAGAGTTGATTATGGTCTGAATAGGTTAATTAATGTCTAATTAATAGTTCTAATAACATTTCAGGCCTAAAGAAAGACCTACAATAGGCAGATTTTGCTTATGCATAATGCACGTTTAACTAACATGACAATATTAACTAGATTAGAATGGTTCGCCATTTAAAAACTTAAAGTTACATTATGGGAGATAAGATAAAGAGATGGCAATTCTCACTATAATAGTTAAAAACTAGATAGTGTAAAGGTAATTTACTGAAAATTTCAGTCAAATTGATCCACTATTAGCCAAGAAAAAAGCGTTTGAAATATTCACATGCCTCGGTCATCATTACTCAAATCATTAATATAAACAGCATAGTCTTGATTATCCACTTGATTGATTTAATTATCAACGGCCATTAAGCGGCATATAGGAATTTAATCCGCCAACATCGAAGGCTAGCCTTCACATAGAGAGTTTATTATGGTCTGGATGTGTTAATTAATGTCCAATTGATTATTTAGATAACATTTCAGGCCTAAAGAAAGACCTGTAATAAGCAGATTTTGCTCTTGCATAATGCTATTTTAACTTACAAAAAGGAAAAGCGAGGCAAAGTCCGACTATACGTAGATTAATTGCATGCACAGCACGAAGATCAGACAAATAAAGACATCTTGTTATTGAATGACACTTGAGACAATCGTTGTATAACTCTCTCTATACATATATATATGGCTGTAGATATCCCTGTATTAGTACATGTAAGTGCAGGAAGACTGCACTACACGCAAAACAAAAATCTACAAGATAAGCTTGCGGACAGAAGAGAAAATAGACAATATCAAATCAAGTGAATAAATCCAGCTGCTTCCACAAAACCGGGCTTTTGGTCATTTTTATAAAAACAGAGCTGGCAGTATATTTGAACAGTCCACAGCCTAAGCTTTCCAAAGATGCAATTATTTTTAAATTTGTCTTATCGTCTGGAGTTGAGTTCGGCTCATTCACAGTAACAAGAAGGCACAGTTTATGCTTTAATTGGAACGGGTCACATATGGTTATGGATGCCCCTATACTCTTAAATGATTTCCTGGACATTTAATATAATCAACTTGGTCCATTAAAGATACATTCTCTTTTCATGTTTTAAATGTTATAAATCATTATTTAGACATTTGTATTAATTTCAAGCCTATAATCAACTCTATAGGTCATCATAGGGCAGAAACTTAGTCTTGTTTGTCCAGTATTATTGAGGCTATGATAATAAACATCACATCTTCGACATTCATCATTTTGTCCAGAATAATGTAATTTCAAGAAAATTTTCAAGATATTGATTTTTGAATGACACTAGCCAAAGCGGCAAGCTCTTTATCTAAATCTTACATAATGTAAGACAACCTTTAGAACAATATTTTCATTGGTAAATTCTTGGTATACAATTAAATATTTACAGTAAAATGTACATGACTACAAATATGAAATATAGATAAAAATTTTGCCATACTAGTAAATCTTTGTAAAAATGTTTACAATAAATATTCATTATATAATGTACCAACTATTAAAAGCATCCATTTTTTAAGAATATAAAAAAAGCCAAATCTATATGGAAAACAATCAATGAGTTTATTTCACACTACATTTCAACAAGTTCCTCTTGTAGTGTTTTATATCATATGTTCAGTAACTAAATGCTGTATAAGCATTTCATTTTTTAAGAAATGATCACCTTTAATTTTCGTCTCTGACTGTAACAACATATAAATATATCTGTATGTATTAATCTATGGTAACATAGAGAGAGGCAGTAGGACGGGGAGGGTGACATCAGTCCTGAATCCTGATCATTCAGTCACATAGTCTTGAACACACTAGTCCTGATCATTCACATGGTCTTGTACACACCAGTCATTAAGTCACATAGTCTTGTAGTCTCCTACATACCACTCCCAATTATTCATTCCCCTATAGTCTCCCACACTCTAGTCTTGATCATTCAGTAACATTGTCTTGTTCTCACCAGTCCTGATCATTAAAGCACATAGTCTTGTACACATTAGTCCGGACGATTCAGTCACATAGTCATGATGATTCAATCATGTAAACTTGTAGACAGTTATCTCCCCCTATCATGTGGTCCTACAATTTGACGTGCGCAGCTATCGTCATATCACAGGTACTCTGGGCCGTTAATATTTACAATATATTCATTTAAATCATATGAAGCATTTCTGTGGTACAGAACATGAAGTTACATATGACAGAGAGAGAGAGAAATGGGGTTTAACGTCTACTTGACACAAACTAGGTCATTTTGGGACTAACATATGGTTTCAATTTTATTTCTATAATTCGCTTGCGCGTAAGGGTCTTTAGCAGTGGGAGGAGGAAACCCACAAGGTTGAGAAGGCGCCCCTATCTCCATGCCACATACGCTCACACCTGGGATCGAAACCACAGCTGCAAGCTAGAGGTAACTGGCCAGTTGCATATGTCACTCCTGAAATCAAATCAACAAGTCTGACTGTACATGTAGAGTTTATACTACAATATGCAGAAGGGAGGTAACTTGTTCAACAGCTATATCGGGTCTATCCATTAGTTGTTTTTAATTAATGGATACGATTTTACAGCACATTACACATTCACAATCAAATAAACGTTACTCACTCTCCAACTTAAACTACCATGTCAAGGGGAGATAATTTACTTGTTACAGATAGAATTTTCCAACGGAACCGGAAGTCACATCATTTTGCAAAAGTTTTGGTTTTGTGTTTGCGCCATTTCGATTTAAAGGTAAATTAAACTACTATACATCAAAGAGAGATAATTTGCTGCACGAATAGTGGGTCTATTCAACTGTTTGGGTTGTTTTTCTATTTTACACATGATTTTATAGAAAATACTGAACATGTATTATTATAGTATAGTTCCATGACACTACAATCAAGCCTGGAACAACGGCACCGGTCAGACACGAATCCATGATTTGACTGTATAAAATTTGTCCTTGTAATCCCCGAACTTATAGCTACATTATCTACAAACACATGAAGAGTAGCGCCCAATCAGATGTTGTGACATCACGACCTCCACGGAAACCTTGACATTGAACGAACCTTGAACTTTGCAACTTGATTATCACATGTAGACGACTGAGGAATCCGATAGGCTCACAAGCTGGGCTTGTACCCAATCGAAATTAGCGCCAAAATATACTGGGTATTAATCGAAGACTTTGATGAGATGTACGTAGTTAAAGCGAGATCAAGCATTCTATTGAAGATGATTGCTGGTACGATGCAACGTTTTATACACCAAATGTCAGCCCCAGGAGAGCCCTAGTGTAGCCGCCATTCCTGAACAAACAGACAGATAAACAACAGTCACAAATATTGGTAAAGATGATACACGTCCACCACGAAGTTCAAAATGTCAGATACTAGTTGAATAATACAACACAAATTATTATTTACAGCCTTGACAAGAATCACATTCTTCAGGTTTCGCTGAATAGGGACTTTCGCTCTCCTTTCCTGCGTAGATATTCCAATATCAGCTGTGCCGATTGCCGTTGTGTTTGTTTGTATACTCAACAGGAATCAGAGAAAAGTCCTCCTCGTACGAATCATTCAGTTCATCGGTATCCGGTCTCACATGGGACTGAATGGCGTCGTTAAATTTTAGTATTAAGTCAAGTTCTTTTTCTGATAATTTTGGTCTCAAGGGTTCGTCAATTCTTCTGCCGAGCCGTTCATTCTCCTGAAAATAGAAAGGCAGGGACGAATTGACGAGTCCTCAAGAACAAAGATATGAAAAATAAAATTACATGTTAAAATTGTTAATTTTCAAATGGCCTTTGAGTGAAGAGAACAATTGGCAAAATCTTCATAACAGAGATCGAGAATGAAATGGTTTTAACATCCACCTGACCAAATTAGATAATTTTAGGATTAACATATGGTTCAATTTTATTTCGATAATTCACTTGAAATCAAAGAATTTTTGGGAGTCGGGAGAAAATCAGAAGACCCTGACCCCTGCACGTTGAACTATATGTTAGCGCTAAAATGATCGAGTTTTGTTGAGTGGAGGTTAAACCCCATTTCTGCATCCCTCATTCTCTCGATGTTTTGCTCTCGTTCTCTCTATCTCATGTTTGTTTTTTGTTTAGACAACAACATCATTTCTTTTATAAAAATATTAAAATTGATTCAAATGAATATTGCCACGGAATGTGGACCGTGTGGTCTTCCATGCTGTGCATTTCACAAAGGCATTCAAAATAAACATGCCCTCACAACTGCGATTTACCAAAAATAAGACAGCCACAGACAGCAGCATACAGGAAAGAAAAACTTGAATGTTGATAAAATGCGATAAGGATTTGATCTTGTCTTTAAGAAAATCTGGCCCCAAGTTCACAAAGCATTCTCAGACTTCGGTTGAGAACACAAAACTTTGCATATTGGGATATTTGATACATTGAGTCATCTGCCGTGGTTTGGAATCCCTGGTTGTACGAGGCAAGGAGTAGGGTCGCCTGTCAAACGTTGTGTGTTTTTTCCGGGTACTCCGTTTTCCTCCCACTGCTAAAGACCCCTACGTGCAAGCGAATTATTGAAATAAAATTAAAAAAAACACATGTTAGTCCCGAAATGACCTAGTTTGTGTCTAGTGGGTTAAACCTGAATTTGAAGAAAATATGTTGAAAACTGATACACCATGTAGGGTTGCCGACCTAACTTCATGGGTTTTTACCCCGTGTGCAGCCCAATTATTCAATTAAAATTGACCCATATGTTAGTCTCAAGTGATCTCTATTGTCACTATATAGAAATTTTTTTTTTTTTTCATCAGACTAAAACTTTTTCATTATTTTTTTTAAGGCAATCCATCACGCTAGAGCAACTGAATTTTGATCAAGAAGAGTAAATTTAATATTTTATTTTATATCATAATGGTCTAATATGTCAGTGTGTAATTGTATATGCTGTAAATAGTGTAAATGGTGAACAGCTGTCTAGTCCTTTGGATGGTCAGAAAAACAGAAGTCTACATAAAAGATCAATTGGCAGTTGAAATCTGATATAAAAATAGGCCGTAGCAACGTTGTCCAGGCAAAATTTCCCACATATCAGCACACTGTATGGTGTATGCCTGTCTCCATTAGCTCGATCAGAGCTGAACAATAGAGAGAGAGAGAAATGGATCTTAACGTCCACTCAACATAAACTAGGTCATTTCGGGACTAACATATGGTTTTTAATAAGGCCTGGCTTTTTATTTCTAAGTATTCTTTCAGTCAGGGGTCAAAATTAGGAATTTTTTTCAAAAAATGGCACAGTAATTCCTTTGTCACTACGGCTGTTTTTATGTACCAGTATACTAAAGGCAGACAAAACTTTCATTTTACTTTCTTCACGAGGGCATTATTGTTTTCACTTATAATGTCTATTCAGTCATATCCTTATGACAGAATTAGGTCACCACAAACACCCTAAGAATGTTAAGGACTTGACGTTCACCGCAGTTCATATAAATATCGTAATGAACCCATTTTATTTCTTCGAAATCAGAAGGCGTAAAGAAATTGCAAGCCCGCGAATCTACTTCGGCCTTGCGACACAAATATTTGTGCAATTCTCTATAATTAGTATAATTCGTATCTACGTGAATTCCACCAAATATAAATATCACGGTGGTACCAAACTTGGTCGTTGAGGTGTTGAATTCCGATTATAAATTATCCATAGTACCGTAATTTGATTATCAAAAGAGGACTGTCATGGTCAGCATACTCTTGAAATGCCGGAATGAATGTGCGTTTATTTACCTTGGATAGTTCGTACCACAGTATTTATATGGATATTAAATACGGTCTTGATCGTATATATTTTTTTCTTATTTCAATCACCTAAAAGTGGTTAATATTTTTTTTACATCACTGATGACCAAAATATATTATTAGAGCGACAGAAAATGCCAATATATAAATTATAATAGAAACTGTGCCGTTACAAAGTTGTGAATCGACCAACGCTAACTATCACAGCTGAAACGAAACGATTGAACAAGTCGGCAGAGTAATACTTTTCTGCAATTTCATTGGACAATAATTCCCAAGTTTCGATTACCATGTTTTTAGTTTTCTACGTTGACACGGCAATTGAAACATACTCTTGTTAACCTTGTGTAAATAGACTACATTATCCAGACCAAGCTTAGCGCCGTGGTTAATGAATAGACTTGACAACAATATTACCAGTCCTGTTTTTAGCACACGATGAGGACATTATAATATAGAAATAAATATCGTCAGACAAAAGTCAAAAGACTCTACCACCATGCCCCAAATTTTTATTGCAAATTTAGATGATTCACGGAAACGACCCACGGCGATGAAAAAAGCGGAAATCCGTTAAAAAAACGGAAAAAAATCATGCCTGCACAAGGTTCTACAAAATGAAACAAGGGCCATAACTCTAGCAATTATTAACAGATATTTTTGAAATGAAATAAACCTCTTCATATCACCAATGTTAACAACATATGGTCTGTAGAGTGTTTGCAAGAAATTGTGGACGGTGGACCAATGGATGGAGGGGGTGAGGAGAAGGAGGAGGAGGAGGAGACGACATATAAAAAGACTATATCTCGTAAATAAGGACTCACCTCTCGAATCTGTCGTTCTAAGGCCTCTTCTTGTAGAATTCGATCTTGCTCTTCTGGTGTTGGAACGTACCCCTCTGGTACTCTATAATTATCAGGTCGACTCTGGGCACAGATTTCACAGCCTGGTCGAGTTGGTACGTTGATGTATGTACATGCTGGACACACCCATCCTTCCGGCTATTAAATGAAAGAGAGAAAGAAAAAGGGTTCAATTTTATTTCTTTAGCTGTGAGAGTAAACCGATGGACCCACATTAGTATCTCTTACAATAAAAGTGGCAACAATAAAAGAAACGGGCTGTAACAAAATAATGGAAGATAGGTTGCCAGGTAACAAAACATTCAAACACAGCAGCTGTGTTGTCTGAGCAGTCCATATTGGTTTCCATATTTTTATTCTTTGGTAGGGGAAGGAAGATTGATTAACGGCAATAACTCATTAAAGTAAATTATACTGATCAAGGGCCATAACTCTGATAGTAATTATCAGCAATTAGTTTTTCCTGGCCAAGGGTACCAAATGAAACTGGGTACCGAGTGAAACAGCAACACATTAAGGAGATGTACCTAGCGTTAAATTATGAACTCACATTAATTATCTTTTTTTCGATTGGTGCAGGATTCATAGATACATATACATTATCATCTGGTTTACTTATAGTTGGTCCTACAAGCACTTTCGGCGCTACGCCTCCAACAGCACCGCCTACAGCACCACCTACAGGCGTTTTTGACGCCACAGCTACCGGCGCTTCAGGCGCTACGCCACCAACAGCACCACCACCTACAGCACCGCCAACAGCACCACCTAAAGCACCGCCAACAGCACCACCAATAGCAGCATTATTTACATATATGTGTGCATTCTCCTGGTTAGACTGTTGACGTCGAGGACTTCGGTGAGTTGCATTTTCCATTGCGACATAATCTGTAATGAGATAGAGAGAGAAATGTGGATTAATGATATCTAATGTCCTAGTGGTAGACATAGGAAGTTAGTTAAAAGTATTGGATATCCACAGCCATTGTATTTCTTTAATGGGCAGGTTCTATAGCTGTATGGTCAATATCCAGGAAGTAATTTAACAATATAGGATTAACCGCCGCCATTATATATAGAGAGAGAGGAGAGTTATCTAAGGAAATGATATGAAATGAAATGAAATGGGGTTTAACATCCTACTCTTTTGCACGTAACCTGGGCTAATGGAAGATGGGCATACGCCATACAGTGTGCTATGAGGGAAATTTTGCCCGGGCAGCGGCGCTACGGCCTACTCTTATATCGAATTCCAACTACCAAGGAATCTTTTACGTGCACTCCAATGTGTACACGGGACCTCGGTTTTTCGTCCCATCCAAACAACTAGGCAGCTGTCCTTGTCAGGCCCTCCTTCTGCATCACTGACAAGGGGAAATCAAGCCGGAAAATCGAGATGAACTTTCTCGGCCAATGCAGGGATCGAACACTCGACCTCCAGGCAAAGGGGCTAAGGAATACAGGCAACACCATACAGTGCATTATGATGGGTGCAACGGCCTACTCTTATATTGAATTCCAACTGCATGGGGACCTTTTATGTGCATGGGGCCTCAATTTTTCATCCCATCTGAACAACTAGACAGCTGTCCATGTCAGCCCTCGCCCCCGTCCTGCATCACTGACATGGGGAAATCACACCGGAAAATCTGGATAAACTTTATCAGACAATGCAGGGATCGAACACCCGACCTCTAGCGTCTTACCCACTTAGCCATTGTGATCCCCAGCCATCTAAGAATTGTCTCGATTGATCTCTCAAGATTAAGAAGTATAAACAGGTGTAAATCTCATGTCAACTGTCCAACAAGTGAGTGTTTACTCTTTCCAGGATGTGGGTGAGGGAGCGGGGAGCTCGGACACTTGTCCAGGCCTCACGAGAGGGGGATGCAGTCGGTAAGCATCAGAGAGAGCGAGAGAGAGAGAGAGAGAGAGAGTCGATGTTTTAGCATCCAGTTAACACAAACGATGCAATTTCAACACTAACATATGGTTTACTTTTATTTCGTTAATTCGCTTTTATGTACGGATAATTAGCAGTTGGAGGAAAGCGAAAGAAAAACAAAATCGTGAAAACCAACTCATTTAAATCTCTGCATCCGTGATTCTACTTACTTCCCGTTGGTAATTCCGATGATATAGTCCTGTTTTCATCATGTCTAAAACTACCACCTACTAATAAAAACATAGAAATAAAATCTTCATACATATTTCATATTGTCTATTTCTATCCAGTTAGGGTGGGTTAGCGAAGGAGATCACGTCTTTTGAGAATGTCATTTGAATGAAGAAAAATACCTTTTCAGGAATTCTGGGTGAGATTTAAGGATTATTGTAATGATTACCATCAAAGATACATTATGGGAGATTAGATAAAGAGCTGGCAGTTCTCACTATAAAAACTGAACCAAGATTTTAGCGATTAAATTTTCGACCTAGCCGCAGTCATCATTACTTAATTTGATAGGATAAAAAACATAGTCTCGATTATCCAGGTGGACATATTTTTCTGATTGTTTATTTCTTTCTTTTTAAAAGATTAACCCCAATCAAAATAACCTGAGAATATGCATCAAATATTTACCAATGGCTGAACGGTGCTGTTCGTAATCTGCGTAAGTTAAATTAACAGATTTAGCTTTCAGTAAATAAACATAAACGGTGTATCCTGGTCCTCGGATTCGGTGTTGATACAATGTCTCGTGGTCATCCGGTAACTTTTTACCTATAATCCACCTCTGTACTTCTATAGGAAAATTGTACTTGACCATCAACTGTGGAATAAAAAAACTGAATATAAATAAAACAAGCCAACAGTGAGGTTGATGTCCCCCGCCAAAATCCCAAAATAAATAGATGACACATATTCATTAATCGCACATTTATTTTTTTCAAAAGTATGGAGCAATCAAAATAAAATAAGTTTCATCACTCTCTATCAGATAGAATAGAATCAAGATTATCTTGTCCAAAAGCATCGACCAATGAAATTGATTAGCTCTGCTTAGCTTCAGCTTGAAATGTTAATCATTGAACTCAGTCAAAACATTCACCTAATGAACATCAACATCAAGTTTAAACATTCTACCTCAAATAAAAGCAGAGTTGTTATGTTCCAAAGTCTGAACCAATCCAAGTTTGAACATTCTAGCTCAATTAGGAGGAGAGTTATTGTGTCCCAAAGAGTGTGACGGACGGACGGGTAAATTTCCCTCATATCACGCTGTTTGGCGTATGCCAGTCTTCATTTACCCAGTCAGAACAGAACAGTAAGATGTTTAAACCCCATTTCACTAGACTTTCCACTGACTGCGTAAATAACCATTTTCTCGGGACTATGGTTGAATTTGGCTCCCCACAAATTCAGAGAGAGAGAGAGAAATGGGGTTTAATGTCCACTCGACACAAACTAGGTCATTTTGGGACTAACATATGGTTTCAATTTTTTATTTCGAAAATTCGCTTGCGCGTAGGGGTCTTTAGCAGTGGGAGGAAACAGGAGTGCCCGGAGGAAACCCACGAGGTTAAGAAGGCACCCCTATCTCCATGTCACATATGCTCACACCAAGGTTCGAAACCACAGCCGCAAGCCAGAGGTGACCGTCCAGCTAGAGATCGAAGCGCGGCACTCTAGACAACTAGGCCATCCCAACCCCCCTCCCACAAATTCAACCATAGTCCTGAGAAATTATTAGTATTATTATCAATAAATACATATTTCTACCATCAAAGTTTATCACCTTCATTTTTAATTCTCCGACAGTATCTGATTGGAACACATTCAAACTAATCGCAGCACTTGTCTCTCTGTCTTCAACATGTATCTTTAAACTGAAACGGTCAAATACAAATAAATGAAATGCAAACATCGGGTTTATTGTTCCATCCAAACGACTAGATACCATTCTTGCCTGTCCCTCCGTCTTGCAACACTGACAAGGAGAAAAATATGCAAGAAAATTCGATTGCACTTTCTTGAGCCAGTATCTTCCTCACAGACCCATGAGGCACCCCAAAAGTACAAAAAAAATGACTTATTTGGGGGGGGGGGGGAACACAGTGGCTAAGTGGAAAAGACGCTGGCTCGCTAGGTTGGAGGTCGGGTGTTTAATCCCTGCATTGGCCGAGAAAGTTCATCCAGATTTTTCTGTGTGATTCTCCCTTGTCAGTGATTAAGGCTAAGTAGTCCATAGTGATGCTGTCCGGGCAAAATTTCCCTCATCGCACTATGTATAGTATATGCCGTCTTTATTAGCAGACGCGGATACAGAGGGGGGGTGAACAATTTTTAGCTCCATATATTCTCGCGGGAAAGGAGAACAAAAACAGTTTAGGTTGGAAATCGTAATTTACAGTACTAGTATGAAATTATCTCCTTGTGGGCATTAATTTTGTCCGCTCAAAAATCACGGGCCGGGCTTCGCACTCCCAACATGGTGCAGCATGCCCCCCTCCCCCCTTTCTGAAAATCCTGGATCCGCCCCTGATTAGCCCAGTTCTGAGTAGAACAGTTGGACGTTAAACTCCATTTTATTTCTTTTCACTTCATTACAAAAATCACACATATTCAGAGTAACTGATTTACGAGCAAATTATTGAAATAAAATTGAACCATATCTTCGTCCCAAAACGACCTATTTTGTGTGAGAGAGAGAAAAATGGGGTTTAAAGTCCACTCGACACAAACTAGGTCATTTTGGGACTAACATATGGTTTCAAATTTTATTTCAATAATTCGCTTGCGCGTAGGGGTCTTTAGCAGTGGGAGGAAACCCACGAGGTTGAGAAGGCGCCCCTATCGCCATGCCACATACGCTCACACAAGGTTCGAAACCACAGCCGCAAGCCAGAGGTGACCGGCCAGCAAGAGGTCGAAGCACGACACTCTAGACCACTAGGCCATCCCAACCCCCCCTATTTTGTGTCAAAGGGACATTAAACCTCTGTCTCTCTCTCTCTCCCAACAACATATACTTACGAAAAAGGCTCCACTGCCTTGGTTACCGAAGCCTCATCCACCTTAATATCTATTTTAATTTTCTCTGCCGCTAATCTTCCGGCTAATTGGCTTGCTTTATCCGTACAACCCAAACTAATCGCTGCCATTAATTCCTTACTGATCTCTTGAACCTGTTCGTACGATAACGGCATCAAGTTAAACGGTCTGTCTGGCGCTAACGATTGGACGGACTCTCCAGTGCCAGTCATTCTATTCAAGGTACAGGGACGAGGTGCATCCATCCTGTTCATTTCCCTGAAAGAACCTAAAAAAAAACACATTTATATATTCGATCGGATGGGATGAAAAACCGAGGGCCCGAGTACACATTGACGTGTAGCTGGAATTCGATATAAGAGTTGGCCTTACTGCAAACTTTCCCTAACCATCTTGATCAGCGCTGTCAGAGCAGTAATAATAAAACGAAATGAAATAAAGATCTGTATTTTCATCATATTGTTTTCCTCCTTTAAGTAGGGGGGGGTGGGAAGACCTAGTGGTCTAGAGTGCCGCGCTTCGACCTCTAGCTGGCCGGTCACCTCTGGCTTGCGGCTGTGGTTTCGATCCCTGGTGTGAGCGTATGTGGCATGGAGATGGGGTGCATTCTCAACCCCGTGGGTTTCCTCAGGGCACTCCGGTTTCCTCCCACAGCTAAAAGACCCTGAATTATTGAAATAAAATCAAAGCATATGTTAGTCCCGAAATGATATAGTTTGTGTCGAGTGGACGTTAAACCCCATTTCTCTCTCTCTCTCTCCTTTAGGTAGTAAACAAATCCTAATATCCAAAATGGCTTCCGATCCCCGATATTCAAAATCGCACAACTGTGATTTGCAAAACAAAACTAAAAATAGGTTGCCAGGCAACGAAACATACACCCACACAGCAGCTAAATCGTCCGGGCAGTCAACATTCAGGGGACATAATATCGAAAGGAACCAAGATCTTTGGGTTATAAACATACATGTCAAGTTTCATCAAAATTGGTTCAAAATTGTGACCTCTATAAGGTCCACAACTTTGGTACATGTATAACATATTTTCACACTATTCGCGTACAAACGGCGGCCATTTTGTCCGTCAATTTTGGTCCAATTTTCACGAAATTTGAACTCAACCTCCATAACCATGTAACGGTGATATAATCGAACGTTTTTTTAAATCGGATAACAATTTTGACCTCCAGAGGGACCACAAGCTAAAAAGGGCGATTTTTCGGACAATCAGGGGCCATAATTCAGGAAGTTACAATCTGATTGGCGCAAATATCGAAAGGAACCAAGATCTTTGTGTTATAAACATACATGTCAAGTTTCATATAAATCGGTTCAAAATTGTGACCTCTACACTGTTCACAAGCTAAAAAACGTGATTTGTCGTACAATCAGGGGCCATAACCCATGAAGTTACAGTCCGATACATGCCAATATCAAAAGGAACCGAGATCTTAGGGTGATAAATATATATTTTAAGTTTCATTGAAATCGGATAAATATTGTGACCTGTAGACTGTTCACAAACAATTGTGGACGGACGGACGAACAGGGGCGACGACAATATACGTCCACATGAAAATGTGGGCGTATAAAAATATATATATATCCTCACCTTTAGCATCTTGACATTTGACTGGATTTGAACAAAGGTTAAAACTGGTGATTTTTTGATCTTTGACAAGCTTATTTAACAATACAGCCAATTTCCTAGTAAACTCTGTGGCTAGCTTCAAATCTTTCAACTCAAAAATAACTTTTCTCCTCCGTCCATCTCTGTTTATCTCTACCTGATGTTGAATGTCTGAGAGGATAATATATTTAATTTCTTCCCCTTCTTGTTCAACTAGTGGAATATTTAAAAACAATGCTATCTGAAAATGAAATAAAAAAATAGGTTGCCAGGCAACGAAAACATACGCCCACACAGCAGCCAAATCGTCCGGGCAGTCAACAAGAGTTGTTGCATTTTAAGTAATCATCAGAAAATCATAATTCAAACTCACCCATAACTACGGTGTAACTATGATATAATCAAACGTTTTTTTAAATCAGATAATAATTGTGACCTCCAGAGGGACCACAAGCTAAAAAGGGTGATTTTTCGTACAATCAGGGGCCATGATTTAGAAAGTTACGATCCGATATGGGCAAATATGCAATGGAACCAAGATCATTTGGTTATAAACATGTATTTCAAGTTTCATCAAAATCAGTTCAAAATTGTGACCTCTATAGGGTCCACAACCTTGATATAACATATTTTTACACAATTCGAGTACAGACGGCGGCCATTTTATCTGTCAACTCTGGTCCGATTTTCACAAAATTCAAATTCTCTCTTCTTTACCAAGAAACCGTGATATAATCAAACGTTTTTTTAAATCGGATAATAATTTTGACCTCCAGAGGGACCACAAGCTAACAAAAGCGATTTTTCGGACAATCAGGGGACATAATTCAGGAAGTTATGATTCGATGGGCGCAAATATCGAAAGGAACCAAACATGCATGCCACGTTTCATCAAAATTGGTTCAAAATTGTGACCTCTATAAGGTCCACAACATTGATATAACATATTTTCACACCATTCGCGTACAAACGGCGGCCATTTTGTCCGTCAATTTTGGTCTGATTTTCACGAAATTGGAACTCAACCTTCATAACCATGGAACGGTGATATAATTAAACGTTTTTTTAAATCGGATAACAATTTTGACCTCCAGAGGAACCACAAGCTAAAAAGGGCGATTTTTCGGACAATCGGGGGAAATAATTCAGGAAGTTACGATCCGATGGGCACAAATATCAAAAGGAACCAAGATCTTTGAGTTATAAACATACATGTCAAGTTTCATCAAAATCGGTTCAAAATTGTGACCTCTATAAGGTCCACAACCTTGATATAACATATTTTCACACCATTCGCGTACAAACGGCGGCCATTTTGTCTGTCAATTTTGGTCCGATTTTCACGAAATTTGAACTCAACCTTCATAACCATGGAACGGTGATATAATCAAATGTTTTTTTTAAATCGGATAACAATTTTGACCTCCAGAGGGACCACAAGCTAAAAAGGGCGATTTTTCGGACAATCAGGGGCCATAATTCAGGAAGTTACGATCCGATGCGCGCAAATATCGAAAGGAATCAAGGTCTTTGGGTTATAAACATACATGTCAAGTTTCATCAAAATCAGTTCAAAATTGTGACCTCTATAAGGTCCACAACCTTGATATAACATATTTTCACACTATTCGCGTACAAACGGCGGCCATTTTGTCCGTCAATTTTGGTCCGATTTTCACGAAATTCACACTCAACCTTCATAACCATGGGACGGTGATATAATCAAACGGTTTTTTAAATCGGATAACAATTTTGACCTCCAGAGGGACCACAAGCTAAAAAGGGCGATTTTTCGGAGAATCAGGGGCCATAATTCAGGAAGTTATGATCCGATTGGCGCAAATTTCGAAAGGAACCAAGATCTTTGGGTTATAAACATGCATTTCAAGTTTCATCCAAATCGGTTCAAAATTGTGACCTCTACACTGTTCACAAGCTAAAAAACGTGATTTTTCGTACAATCAGGGGCCATAACCCATGAAGTTACGGTCCGATACATGCCAATATCGAAAGGAACTGAGATCTTAGGGTGATAAACCTATATTTTAAGTTTCATTGAAATCGGATAAAAATTGTGACCTGTAGACTGTTCACAAACAATTGTGGACGGACGGACGGACGAACAGGGGCGACGACAATATACGTCCACATGAAAATGTGGGCGTACAAAAAACCTATGTTAGCCCCAAAATGACCTAGATTGTGTCGAGTGTAGGTCTCTCTCCTCGACATTAATCTACATAGTCTTCCTGGTATAGATTTAAAATGGCCAACTAAGTAATCTGGCTATAATAAAACTTAGCCTTTCATTAATTTACAAAGTCTTAAATTCCTGGTATAATTAGACAATAGAACCATACAGAAGTGAAAAGATTAATTAAATGTCAATAGATCAATTATGTAATTTGGCTGTAAACTCATTATAGCTACATGTACCTTATTCTCTAATAAACGGATTACAGAGAAATAAAGATATACACGGTTTTAAATCCTCTTTAATAGTGTTGAAGTAAAAAGCGTAAAAACATATATTAAGATTTTATTTAAAAATGATTAAAATATTAATAGTATCTACAGCATACAACTGGACAAATATAGTGCAGGTTTAAAGTGCTAAATGTCTAACTCAATATCAACTAAAGACATTGTCATTTTAAATCAACATTGATGCTGTGATCTTACCACGGAAAAGATGGGATTCTGATGGATCCAATATATAAGACAAAATAAAAACATTTAACCAGAATGTGTTTCAGAGTCATTTCTAACAAGGGACTCAAAGAATGAGGCTAGACATATTACACAAGTCATATCAAACAGTGACCTCATATTCTTGTATGGAGAGCATACGCATTAAATAATATCGTTGTGTAAAATGGAATAACCAGACGCTAGAGAATGTCATTCGTTTGAAACTTCTGGCGTATTTTGCAAAACATAACAGATTAGAAATTACAGTAAAAACAGAAACGATTAAATGTAAATAAGTTTATATACATTCATATTACATTATTATATGCGTATTGACCCTTTTATGTCAATTTCTAGGTCCCAAATATTAGCGATTTATCTCCTTTAACTGTTCTAATAGTTATTTTAACTATATAATCCCTTCCTTACCCTTATCTACTGTCTTTATACATTCAACACTATCTATCATTTTAACTTAGTTTAATTCACTAGTGGCAACATAATCTTTTATTGTGTAACTAAGAAAACTTTAAAACTATTGGAGATTAGTGTCTTAATAACCAAGTCATACAGAGAGAGAGAGAGAGAGAGGGAGAGAGAGAGAGAGATTGGGGGGGAGTAATGGGGATCAAAGTCCACTGACACAAACTAGGTCATTTTGTGACTTACAAATGGTTTAATATTATTTCAATAATTCGCTTGCGCTTAAGGGTCTTTAGTAGTGTGAGCAAACCGGAAGACCCAGACAAAGCCCACGAGGTTGGACAGGCGACCCTACTCATTGTCACATACAACAAGGGGATTCGAAACCATGCCAGTTGACTCTATGACAGGCTAACCATTCGGCCATCCATTCCCCCAAGTCAAATAGACTAAGCTAATCAGTATATCTTATTTTATCACATCGTAGTGTTCAGACATTTTAGCTGTTAGTTATTTTATTGTTGCTACTGTACACGTGGATCATATCAAATTCATTAGTTGTTTCTTGTTTATGGAATGGACTCCAGGATCAAGTATTAGTGGTATTGAAGGAGGAGGAGCCATGGTATCAATTGTTACTGACTGGTATTGAGGGAGGAGGAGCCATTGTCATCAATTGTTACTGGTTTTGAAGGTGGCCCATGGTACATGTACCATTTGTTACTGGTATTAAAGTATGGGAGGGTCATGGTACCACTTGTTACTGGTATTGAAGGAGGAGGCATGGTATTAATTGTTATTGGTATTGAAAGGGGGCCCATGGTATCAATTGTTATTGGTATTGAAAGGGGGCCCATGGTATCAGTTGTTATTGGTAGGGAATGAGGCTTATGTATCAATTGCTACTGATATTGAAGGAGGCCCATGTATCAATTGTTATTGGTATGGAAGGGGGGCCCATGGTATCAATTGTTATTAGTCCCATTACGGTATTACACTTCCGTTAGTTCCTACAAATGACAGTATTAAAGGACAATATTGGTGCCAGTCATTATCACATATGTGATAGAGATGGTTAAACATATTCCAAATATACTTTTAACAGAGAGATCAATGCTACGATAGCTGTGTAATACATGTTTCCTGAATCGGAAGTGACGAGGAAAACGCCAAAGGAAAACACGAGTCACCGCTTTATATAACTGACTAAAGCGACGAATGATAACAGATACACGGCCGAATATCTGCTCACTAATAATAACTCTAGACCACTAGGCCATCCCAACCCCCCTAAATCTGGAGTAATTAGCAGTAATTTCTTTCATATCCGTTGAATAACAAATATTGGAAAGCACAAATGAGATGATTTTAGATGATTTTTATGAGTTATCAAACACATATGTGATATTGAATTCATATGAAAGAAACCTTTACCACCAATCCTGTCACAAGGTCGGTCAGTAACCCTACCCCCTAAACATCCTCGACACACATCCGGTGTAGGTCAAGATTATCAGACTAAATAAAAGATAACCTAAACACTGGGGTTTATAAACAACATCTTCACCATATCAACAATAATATGGGATATAAATATTTAAATATACATTATGCTAGGGCTGGACGATATTGACAATTTTAAATATCGCGATATTTGAAAAAATATTCACGATATATTGAAATATCGCGATATTTTTACGTGTGTAATGTTTTATTAAAAAATGTGTATAAATCATTGTTTTATGTTGTCTTTGTATGTGTACTGTTTCGCGTAAACTAGCTACCGTGACAGGGCGAGATACCAGCAGCATGTATATGAAAACACAGACAATGGCGTCGGACAAATTATTAATGGGCGGGTTCCGCAATCTAGTTTGACACGAGTTGTCTACTCTTAGTTTATACGAATTCTACTTCCGGGGAGTTCAACGCCTCGGGCCATGGAGAACGCTAGATCGAAGACGGTCCTACGCATTTTAGCACATATGACGTCATATATAGATTGTGGGTTAGGGTTAGGGTAAGGGCTAGGACCTGTAGATTTCGTCAATTTCTCGAGATGTAAACAGGGCTAGCCCTAAACCTAACCCTCGGCCAAGCCTAACCCTTACCCTAACCCACAATCCACATGTGACGTCATAAAATGCGTAGGACCGTCTCCGATCTAGCGTTCTCCTCGGGCCATTCACCGTAAACAAAGACACGCGACAGGACAAAGAACAGGCGTGACTGAAGATAAAATAAATCATCAATAAATACTAAAATATCATCAACAAGGCAACATAACACCATAGACACCGCGTCAGTAAAACGAACTGGCTTCGATAAAATAACGCACCTTCCGAAATTTGTTGTGTAGGACTATTTTATTGACAAAAAATGCATTTCAACAAAGATAATCAACGATGTCTTCTTATTGATTTAAATTATATCATATTTCGCACATAATTAGCAATATATCGTCAATAAATATCGCGGTATTTACGATAATCTGCAAAAAACGATATATTGCTATACCGCGATGTTTTTGGTGACCAAAGATCGTCGACGATGAAAAAATTTGACATCGCGATATATCGGGATATCGAGAATATCGTCCAGCCCTACATTATGCGACAGCTAAATCTGCCTATTGTAGGTCTTTCTTTCCCCTTGTCAGTGATGCAGGAGGGCCTGACAAGAACAGCTGCCTAGTCGTTCGGATGGGACGAAAAACCGAGGTCCCGTGTACACATTGGCGTGCACGTAGAAGATCCTTTGGCAGTTGGAATTCGATATAAGAGTAGGCCGTAGTGCCGCTGCCCGGGCAAAATTTCCCTCATAGCACACTGTATGGCGTATGTCTGTCTTCCATTAGCCCAGGTCAGGTGCTGAAGAGTAGGACGTTAAACCCCATTTCATTTCATTTCGTTTCATTTCATTCTTTATTCTTTAGATCTGCCATTTGTCCTACACCACTGAAAATAGGAACTCAAATTCCACTTAGCCCTAATCTAGGTCATTTCGGGACTAACATGGTTCAATAATTTACTTGTGCATAGAGGACTCGGAGAAAACCCACATGGTTAGAAAGGCGAGAGAGAGAAATGGGGTTTAACGTCCACTCGACACAACCCAGGTCATTTCGGGACTAACATATGGTTTAATTTTATTTCAATAATTCGCTTGCGTGTAGGGGTCTTTAGCAGTGGGAGGAAACCGGAGTGCCCGGAGGAAACCCACGAGGTTGAGAAGGCACCCCTATCTCCATGTCACATACGCTCACACCAGGGCTCGAAACCACAGCCGCAAGCCAGAGGTGACCGGCCAGCTAAAGGTCGAAGCGCGGCACTCCAGACCACTAGGCCATCCCAACCCCCCGTCACGTACAACCAAGGATTCAAATGTTATCTAAATTATTAATTACACATAAATTAACTTATCAAGGCCATAATAAACTCTCAGGTAATTCAAAACCGTTATTTCAAGGCCTCATGGCTCTTCCATGAAAAATCAGGTTGTGGTCGGTTTGTATAGAATGATAATAATATTATTAAATGACAGGAAAAGTCATACTCAAGTGTTTATAATTACACAATAAATAAAATGGAGTTTAGATGATATTGATATGTTAAATGGAAGGAAGTGCATGACTCATCACATCATTGTATTAATAGTTTATAAAGAAACATTCACGGATAAATCAACTTGGCCTGAATACATGTATCACTCCTCTCCTTTCCTGTAAATAGCAAGTGAAGAATAACTCCACCACAGATAAATAAACAAGACAGCCCCTGGACGCGACACACAAAAAAGAGAGAGAGAGAGAAATGAGGTTTAACTCCACTTAGCCACAAACTAGGTCATTTTGACACAAACAAATATCAATTCTATTTCAATAAATCGCTTGCGCGTAGGGGTCTTTAGCAGTGGGAGGAAACCAGAGGTCCCGGAGAAAACCCACCTGGTAGGACAGGCGACCCTACTCCTTGTCAACATCAAGGCAGGCATGAAACCATGTCAATGAAAGACCTTACAATTTGATCCCACACGCATGCATTAAACCAGGAAGGATGGTATGGCTGAATGGTTAGCGAGAGAGAGAGAGAGAGAGAAATGGGGTTTAACGTCCACTCGACACAACTAGGTCATTTCGGGACTAACATATGGTTTTTAATTTTATTTCAATAATTCGCTTGCGCGCAGGGGTCTTTAGCAGTGGGAGGAAACCGGAGTGCCCGGAGGAAAAACCCACGAGGTTGAGAAGGCGCCCCTATCTCCATGCCACATACGCTCACACCTGGGCTCGAAACCACAGCCGCAAGCCAGAGGTGACCGGCCAGCTGGTTAGCACGTGCACGCTTTATCAGAAAGCCTGTCATTGAGTCGACTGGCGTGGTTTCAAATGCCCTGTTGTGTGTTGACCCTATCCGACCTTGTGGGTTTTCGCCGGGTCCTTCCACTGCTAAAGACCCCTACAAGCAAGTGAATTATTGAAGTAAAGATTAAACCATATGTTAGTCCCAAAATGACCTGGTTTGTGTCGAGTTGACGTTAAATCACATTTCTCACTAGACCACCCCCGCCCCTACAACAAAATGTGTTAACCTTACCTGGTCACCTTTACATTTATCTTTTATAACCGATAAACGATAAATATCCCCATCAATTTCATTTTTCATGGATAAATGTAATGTCATGGGAACCATTGACACAACGGGAGCACAGTTACATGTGTCAATATGTCCGCAAACATTGTTCACACGGTCATTCGTGAATGGAACCGTGGGATAATTTATTTCTGGCTGTAATACATTACAAGGGCAGTGACAGAGACTATCGCGAGTCTGCGACAATTCGTAAGTACTGTATCTATGTGGAGATCTTTCACTCTGCGTTCGTCTCCGCAGGGACTTTGTTTTATTCCTATGACTAGACATTGTGATATTCGTTGTTGACAAGCTTTTACCACAAAAAGACATTTTAGTTCACATTTTCTCTGATGTCAAATTAATCTCAACTGTTGGAAAATTATAAAATTATGAACCTTGCCAAAAAGGTTAAAGATAAATCCTCTCACATTTTTAAATCCATTTTGTCCTTAACGAAAACAAAAATCATAAAATGCCATATTTTTCTATTGATTGATTGTGTTCCGAACTTGACGACATTATTGATGTTGTATAAATTAATCCTATCACAAGAATAAATAGCAATCATCCAAAGATGTTTTAAATAATCTGTTTTGTTCAGGCTAGTAGGCCTAGGCCTCTCTCAACCATCAAGACAAGGTGGAAGAGTCAAATTTAATCAAATCTGATTTGATTATTTCAAAAAATCATTCATGAACAGCCATATCAATATTTCCTGATTTGATTATTTCAAAAAATCAATTGTTCAACGGTATCAGATTTTTCAAGGATGAAGACACAGCACACAATTAAAAATGATGACTTTTTGAAATTCACATTCACAGCGTTAAAAATAAAATATCAGTTGTTCCATAACATTCAATAACCTTTGAAGTTTAAAATCTCATTTACAGTTGTTCCATAAAATTCAAATTTTGATTTATTTCCTAATTATGTTGGAAACGAAGGAGAACGATGATGATGATAATGAAAACATATTAACCACTATTTGCTTTCTCACGTTTGAAACAAAACTTTCTGATAAACTATGGATTTTTTTCATTAAAACAGAACACCTCCAGGAATTCGTAACTAATTGTAATTTTCCAGACACTACTGTCCAACTGTACTGTTTGTTTTGTCTCTCCTTTGACATGCAGTTATCCAGCATGGTTCTCTAGTTGAACTTTTTTGATCTCGTTGAAGATTATCCATTTCAAGATGATTTTGGTGATGTATGTTATATTCACGGACCTCATTAATTGAGATTCAACAACTTATATATATAAAGCAAACACAGGAAATATTCATAATAAAAAACGAAGAAAGAATTCTATTTCTGATGAACAACAAATACATAATTTCTCACATCATTTTGTACTTCTGATGTCTAAACTAAAGACTGTCTTTACCCTCGAATAAAAACCTGATTAACAACAAAAACATCCAGGTGTAATTTAACACATTAAATCAAAATGAAAGTAGAGAAATTATAAGGATGTGTCACTTTAATTAAAAGTAAAGTTCTGCTAATCACTTTAACTAGGTCATGTTTTTTTTCTAATTGGATGATCATTCAGGCATGTACCCTGTACCCTGCTATGTTATATATTGGCCTTCCATGAGGACTGATTTTTCACTCGCTGGTTTAAACTAATTTCCTTAGAAACATTTCAACTTTAATCGTTTAACTTGTCAACACTTTTATCCTATCCTGTACTAGTATGATAAAAATCTCTTTTTAAAATCCAATAAAATCCAATTAATGAACAATATCTAGGCCATAAATCCTTGTGCTCGTATCAGGTAAAAACATCTAGGGCGACATAGGTGTGGTTGTTTACAATGCGTCTTTCACGAGAAAGTTTTTCAAAGTGCACTCTTGTATTTAAATATCAATTCGACAAACCACAAATCATTTCTACGAATCCACAAATATGATCGAGAATCTTAATGTTTGTTTTCATAAATGAGACACGTGTGGGATAAAACAGGAATTGAAAGAGAAACCAAAACTGGAACTGATCACATGGACTTCTACACAAAGCAAGATGAAAGTAGAAAAATCCTTAAAATCCCTAAAATAATGAAGATCTCCAAAACTGTGTGTTTTTCCTCAAAGTAGGTATCCTACAATAACCATCCTATTCCTTTACAGTCGGTTCACAAAAAGAAATTATTATTTCTTAATGTAACACCTACACATCTAAATTTCCAAACCACGCAATTGTCACAAATTGCTGTCACAAGTTATATAATAGGTCAACTTTGTTACTCACAATACAAGAGTGAAGATTTCCAGGGAAAAGAACTTAAGTGACCTAGTTGAACTTTGACATCATCAGTGACTGTGCAGGGTTTTTCCTAGTCAAGCTAAATCCTCCTCCATTGTCCCGTATTCAAATTACATTTAATACATGGATACCTTTAAAATCATAATCTACTAAATAACGTCTCAGGTAAGAAATTGTTTTAAAATGTATCACGTATGATTTAGATAAAGAACTGATAATTCTTGCTATAATGCTTTCAAAATAAATAATCTAAAATGAATATTGAAAATTTCATTCAAATTACTTGATTCTGGGGGGTGGGGGGGTGGATGGCTGAATGGTTAGCACGTGCATGTTGTATTGAGAATTTAGTAATTGTGACAACACTAAAAATCAGTATGGTTATTTTCTGGGAAAAGTATTCCGGTCACCGATAATATAATCAGTAATATCATTATTTTGTTCTGCTTATTCGAGTCCATTATAAAAATGGACTCTTACATTGATTTGTCGATTAGGGCCCAATGAAAATCGTCTGTTATAAACGATTGTCCGTTATAGAGTGTCCGTTATAAAAAGAAGAAATTTTTATTACAAAAATCGGGATCAAACTGTTGTGTCCGTGTAAGCGATTGTCCGTTGTATGCACATCTGTTATATTATGCGGAGTCTATTTGTATTATATTATCTAACATTACCTGGAACTTTCTAGTTTTTCAAAATTTTTAGTTTTATTAAACGTTATAATAAATGTATACCTGGCAGTGTGTTTTAAACCTAAACTAATAATCAGATCAAACTATCGCAATAGTCCAATAGTATCGCAATATTTAATCCCCAATAGTAATAGTATTGCAATAGCTGTTTACCCAATAGCAATATTATCGCAATAGTGAAAATTATCAACAATAGTCACCCCTAGCAACAAGAACAATACTTAAATTGTTAATCAAGGGTAAATGGCAATAATAGTTCAATCAGTTAAAATTTTCACCATCCAATGATCTAGCATGTTGATTATAGGCTTAACATGTTAATAAATGTCTAACTAATAATATATATAGCATTTGAAGCCAAAATAAAAACCTGCAATTGGCAGATTTAGCTCTTGCATTCATGAAATGCATCTCAAACATGTACAAATTTATTAAGAGAGTTATTTTACACATGATTCGGAATAAAATAATATCAGGGTAGGTGAGCTCTCAAATTATAGCGGGGTGGCTGATCGTACAGTACCTCATTTTCGTCATTTAAAGTTAAACAAACATGCATTATTGCAGGTGTTTCTTTAGGCCTGAAATGTAATATAACCTATCACTTATACATTTTTAACATAAAAAGATCATAATCAACTCTTGATGCCATCTTACACTATAAACCTCAGAATGCCTCGTTCGGCATTTCTGTCCAAACGAGGTAAAAAAAATGCCTCGTTGTCTGCAGTTCCGAAACAAGGTTTTTTAAAATGCCCTTTTTTTGGAACGAGGTATTCCTGTCAGAACGAGGCTTGGTAAAATGCCTTGTTTACTAAACGTGGTTTTTTCAAGATAGTTATTAGCGGTATATCGGCCAATTTGTAAAAATTAAAATTTATGTTATTTAATGCGAAAATAAAACCAGTTCAAACTATATTATTATCAGAGAAATTGACAAGACAAGAATACACACCATCGGTGGAGGTGTAAAACTATTGCAGACACATAGCTACCTTGATTGATTTATTGCCCCAATCAAGTATAGGTGTTAAGAAACAACTGTGGTGTTGTGACATTTTATTGGGGGCAATCAATTAATCAAAGTATCGCTGTGTGTCTGCAATTGTTTTACACCTCCACCGATGGTGTGTATTATTGTCTTGTCAATTTCTCTGATACTAATATAGTTTGAATTGGTTTATTTTCGTATTAAATAACATAAATTTTAATTTTTACAAATTAGCCGATATAACGCTAATAACTATCTTGAAAAAAACACGTTTAGTAAACGAGGCATTTTACCAAGCCTCGTTCTGAACAAAATACCTCGTTCCAAAAAAAGGGCAATTTAAAAAACCTCGTTTCGGAACTGCAGACAACGAGGCATTTTCTTTACCTCGTTTGGACAGAAATGCCGAACGAGGCATTCTGAGGTTTATAGTGTTATGTGTTCAATATTCTGTTGATGATAAAACGCAAAAATGGATAATTGAGACTGCATTAACAATGACAATCGACAGTGATTTCAAAATAAGTTTTGGGGGTTTAGAGTGAAGCAATTTGACAGACATTTTCAGCATATTCTCTCTACATCATCCAGTTTTTAACAATGGCCACTGAAGAATATTGAAGATATTTGAGAGAGAGAGAGGGAGAGAGAGAGAGAGAGAGAGAGAGAGAATTTAACTCCACAGAGAAAACCCATGAGGTTGGACAGGTGACCTTACTCCTTGTCACGTACAAGCGGGTAATTGAAACCACGCCAGCTGACTGAATGACAGACCTTATAATACAACACACAATATGCGTCAACAATTCGTCAACCATTCGGCGTATATGAGTTTCACAATATGATTGTTTACATATGATTCAATGACCATCAGAAACTTGACATGCATTATTATTATCACCTGGAAAATATATTATATCATTCATTTGAAAAAATATTTAAAGAGAGAGAGAGAGAGAGAGAGAGAGAGAGAGAGAGAGAGAGAGAGAGAGAGAGGAGGGAGGGAGAGAGAGAGAGAGAGAGAGGGAGGGAGAGAGAGAGAGAGAGAGAGAGAGAGAGGGTGGGGTAATGTGCACTGGACACAAATTAGGTCACACACACACACAACCTCTCTCTCTCTCTCTCTCTCTCTCTCTCTCTCCAGACCCAGTTCAGTTCCATTAGCTTGATAGGAGTAGACAGTTAGGACATCGAATCCCATTAGTTTTATTTCTGTTTCCATCATGTTTTCCAGCAGATTATTATTTATCTTGGCCTTATAGCAACAATAAATGAATGATTCATGTCACACAAGAAGGAAGTTAATAATTTTAGTTTCATATCTCTTTTTACTACTCACGACCAACCATCCATACAAAACATGATGGGTCCCTTACTAAGCGAAACTTGTCCCCAGAAATACTTCCTTTAAGGTGCATTATATAAGATTTAGATAAAGAGCTGGTCGTTCTCGGTATAATAGTTAAAAAAAAGATAAATCAATATTAATGTATAGAAAAGTTCATTCAAAATACTTTATCCTGAGCAATGTTATCACTGTTTAAAGTTTTGACATCAATTGTTAATTATCATAATAATGTTATTTGAGACTCAGTTTCGCTTGTCCAGTTTTAAATCAAATCCTTAAATGTCGATCATACTTTAATCTGTTTAAATCTGTGCCATCTGATGATGGTCTAGAGAGTTTATCATAGGAGCGTGCGTAAATAAATAAATCATATTTTACATATAACTTTTAAAAACAAAATAAAAACCTGTTATAATAGGCAGGGGGCCATGGCGGCTAGGTGGGTTAGATGTTGGCTTGCGAAATTGAAGGTTGGGTGTTTGATACCTGCATTGAAGAGAGAAAGTTCATCTAGATTTGCCGGCATCGTTTTCCCTTGTCAGTGATGCAGGATGGAGGGTCTGACATGGACAGCTGTTTAGCTGTTTGGATGGGATGAAAAATCAAGTTTCCGTGAACACATTAGCAGGCACATCAAAGATTCTTTGACAATTGGAATTTGATATAAGAGTAGGTCGGAGTGCCACTTTCCAGGCAAAATACTCCTCATAGCGAGAGAGAGAGAGAAATGGGGTTTAACGTCCACTCGACACAAATAGGTCATTTCGGGACTAACATATGGTTTAATTTTATTTCAATAATTCGCTTGCGCGTAGGGGTCTTTAGCAGTGGGAGGAAACCGGAGTGCCCGGAGGAAACCCACGAGGTTGAGAAGGCGCCCCTATCTCCATGCCACATACGCTCACACCAGGGCTCGAAACCACAGCCGCAAGCCAGAGGTGACCGGCCAGCTAGAGGTCGAAGCGTGGCCATCCCAACCCCCCACTCCTCATAGCACAATGTATGGTCCATGCCCATATTCATCAGCCCGAACGGAGCAGAACACGAGGATGTTAAACCCCATTTCATTTCATTTTAAAGGCAGACTTAACTCTTACATAATGCACCTTTAATGAGTGACAAACATTGAACATAATGCACCTTTAATGAGTGACAAACATTGAATTGAATGGAGTTTGAAATATGAGTGACACACGACATCAACCTATTTCCACACTTTGTTTTGTCTTCAATCAAAATCTTATTCATGGGTGAACTTTCTCAACTAAAAGTTTTTAGTTTCGTGACGAATATGTAGGAGCAACTGATGTACATAACAATCCTGTTTTTTAACCGTTACATCATGCAGCCGACGCGCATCCTGGGGAGAACCCAGTGTGTGTATTAACTGTTATATCACCCAGCTTAAACATACATTATGCAAGAGCTAAATATACCTTTTGCAGTTCTTTCTTTAGGTCTGATATCAAATGTTATCTTAATCATTTATTAGTCATTCGTTAACAAAACAAGACTGTAATCAACCCTTTACTGGATTGGAATCAGATCTGCTGCTCAATGCTCACTGACGATTAAATAAAGAAAAGGTAATCAAGACTATGTTTTTTATCGAACCCACTTTAGTACCGTAATGATAATCGAAGCTAGGTCTAAAATTCAATCACTAAATTCTTGGGTCATAGTGGATCAATTTGACAGAAGTTTTTAGCAAATGCCATTTACATTATCTGACAGCTCTTTATCGAATCTCCCATGATTTATCTTTAAGTGAGTTAATAATAATAATAATAATAATAATCGTTTTCTATAGCGCTGAACATTCAGTCAGTCTCACTGCTCTGTGGCGCTTTACAATGTAGATATGTTATAAAATAAGAAAAAACAAAACAAAACATACATGTATATACAAATAAACACAATAATACAAAGGAATAGTTAAGTTACAATATACAGATAAAAAGTGAAGCATTTCAATTATTATTCAAAAGTGTGGGTAAAAAATAGGGTTTTTAGACGTCGTTTGAATACAGCCCAATTTGGACTATTTTGGACTTCCAGGGGCAATTTGTTCCATTCTTTTGGTGCTACGTACACAAAAGCTCTCTCACCAAATTTTGACTTTTGAGTTAGATAAATATTAAACCCAATGAGCTCTACAGTGTGTTTTAGCCCACTTTGGGTGGATTGGGTGGTGGATTGGGTGGTGGAGTGGTATAAGGCATGTGCCTAAAATCATACATGTTCCTTAAGCAATGTTCGCGACTTATACAACATCTCTCTGTTTCTTGAATACTCAGCAATTCCCCGAATTTTGCGCTAGTTGTTTTTACAAGTGACTAATTAGCATTGTCCAATCAGAGTTCGTAGCACCAAACACACTGTAAACAAACAGGGTTTTTAAATTGAGAAACTCGTGGGAAAACAGCAACCGTGACGTTGATCGATCTTTGAACTTTGCAACTCGATTGTCACTTGTAGGCATTTCAGCTATAAAGCACGAGACTTGGTATTCACGACGACCGATGAATCTTATAGGTTCCCAAGCTGGGCTTGTGACAATCGAACTTAGTGGCGAAATATACAGGGTATTACGTGAAGGGCTTGATAAGATGTATGTAGTTAAGGCGAGATCAAGCCTTCTATTGAAGATGAAGATCATATGGCCTGTCATTGAGTCAACTAGTGTGGTTTTGATTCCCTACTTGATGTGACAAGGAATAACTTCGTCTGTAGGTTTTCTCTTGGTTCTCAAGTTTCCACCCACAGCTATAGATGCATAAGAGCAAGAGAGTTATTGAAATAAAACTGAACCATGCAATAGCCCCGAAATCCCCAAAAGACCGATTTTATGTCAAATGGATACCTCCGCCATCTGGTATATACTACTATAACAAACGAGAAAAATTCAAAACAGTCCTTATATGGTCTGGTTCAAGTACAATTCTGCGGAAAAAACAAAATTTAATTTATTCATCTTATATTGAGACTTTTACATAACAATGATCTAAAACGAGAAATCTATAAAGTGACCTTTTGTTTTAGAAATTATTTTTGAAGAAATCTCAATGATTCATTTACATATGTTCAAATGCACATAACATTTAGGGAAATATAACCTGCTTAAACGGCCATTACCGAGTGCCTGGATAACCCTGTCTATAACTCAGGATGTAGACACGGTGGCTCAGTGAGTAATAGAGAGAGAGACAAGTGGGGTTTAACGTCCACTCAACACAACTAGGTCATTTCGGGACTAACACATGTTTTTTAATTTTATTTCAATAATTCGCTTGCGCGTAGGGGTCTTTAGCCGTGGGAGGAAACCAGAGTTCCCGGAAGAAACCCACGAGGTTGAGAAGGCGCCCCTATCTCCATGCCACCTACGCTCACACCAGGGCTCGAAACCACAGCCGCAAGCCAGAGGTGACCGGCTAGCTAGAGGTCAAAGCGCGGCACTCTAGACCACTAGGCCATCCCAACCCCCGGAGGGCCTAGAGAAGAACAATGTCTAGTCCTTTGGAGATTAAAGACCTAATTTCTTTCTCATCCAATCATGTGGATATGTTAGGCGCAGATTGCCCTCCTTGCGCAGATTACCCCTGCGCATGCGTGAATCTCCGTCTAATTTTCGATGAGCAATCTGAGCGCGCGAAGTGAACTTTGTCCGGGGTATTTTTAGGTCCATGATTTAATGAATTACTGCGATGATAATAATCCGCTTAATCTTAATCGGTAATCACCATGGATCACTGCCTTAGTGAAATTTGCGAGAAATGAACCGAGTGTTTTATAACACCGGGCGTTCAGATTTTACGCCAAATTACCACTTTACCGACTCGAGAGCCGTCTATGTGGTTACGATTTATATGGTTACAATTTATAGAAAAATGATTTTGAAAATATTTACTTATTCAACTCGGTCATCGTTTTATTCTTTCTGTTATTCATATTCCAACAAGAGGAATTTTTTTTAATAAAAATGGCGTGCACCAAACAGCGATAATTTTTCATTGGTTAGAGCCATATAAATGCGGGAAAATTTACAGTAGCTATTAGCTAACAGCACGCATAAACAACCTTATTTGCATATTGCATACTATTTATAGTATTATTGCTTGGAGTTATTTTCAAGTCAACAGCCTCAAGGACCAACTTACCGTGTTTTGCATAGTGTCGAGTAGGGTAGCACAGAATTGTAATAATACATAGTACGCAAGTCTAAATTAATTATATTCGTGAAAAATTGTCTTACATTATCGGTGGTCCACACCGGTCCACAGGTGTATTTCCAGCTAGATTAATCCATATTATGTGCACAATGATAATACTATTACTATAGCGTAGGTATAGTGTAACAGAAATCGAAGATTACAGGTGCAGATAATTTCGTTCGTTCTTGAGGATTAACGTCCACATCCACCAAGGGTAATATCGTAGACAATCAGATCATTTCATTTATTACTTAAGCTGGTGGTTTAATATCTGCTTCCACATAAGTGACTAATCATTTCAATTACCATCCTTGTCATATTAACCTGGACGGTGTTGTTTCGGATGAAACCCAGACATGTTTCTGGATTAGGGGATTAATTAAACAATAGGTATAGCGGTCATTCAAAGAATCTATCGACAGGCATTTATGACTGTTGTATATTCCATGCGACAGTGGTGTATTACACGTCTGTAATATTGTGGTAGTCATTCAAAGAATAAAATCTAAATGACGGACATTTATTACTGTATATTCCAAGCGACGGCAGCCTTATACGTAGACTGGAACCAATCATAGGCCATTGTGTGTTTTTTTGGTTTTTTTTGTGAAAATATCGTCGTACAGTAAGTTTCTTTTACATAAAATGGAATCGAAAGTCATTTTTATGTACGTGTAAGAACTGTAACGTTTACCGACCGATGCCAGAAATCGAAACTTACAAAAACTTCGATGTATATTCTCGATATAGTATCACATAAGAAAGATACGGCAAGTTTATTACCAGACCCGTAATTGGCCGTACGCATATGAGGAAAACAAGTGGATGAGTGATCCGTGCTCATGACCCGAACTAAATTTTTTTTTTTTTTTTTTGGGGGGGGGGGGGTCAAGTTTATTACGCATTTTACGACCAAGCGGATGTTATATATTAATTACAGCATAGTACGTGCGAGGTTATCGTCTTCTTAGGGCTGCATGCCATCCTACACAAAACACAATAAATATTATGTATGCAATATGCAAATAAGGTTGTTTATGCGTGTTGTTAGCCAATAGCTACTCTAAATTTACCCGCGTTTAGACGGCCCTAACCAATGAAAAATTATCGTTGTTTGGTGCACGTAGTAATTTAGTCAGCCATTTTTATGAAAACATTTCCTCTTGATGGAATATGAATAATAGAAAGAATAAAACGATGACCAAGTTGAATCAGTGAATATTTTCAAAATCTTTTTTTTCTATTAATTGTGAACACATAAATTGTAACCATATGTAGTTACGTCAAACTACAGCAAATATTGTTTACATTCAGTTATGTGGTCAGCACCGATTATGAGATACTGCTGACAGAATTTCAAATTAAATCTTATTTTCTAAGCACACACGCTAATTATGTTGTGATTTTAAAAATTATTCACTACAAAGCCGATAGGGGGCAGGTCATATATATATTTACGTCTGACAGACAACTAACATCTCGAAAAACATTGAGGGGTAATCAGAGCAACGTGGGCATATATATATTTACGTCTGACAGACAACTGACATCTCGAGAAACATCGAGGGGTAATCAGCACAACGTGGGCAATCTGCGCACCAGCTTCATCAGCGCAGATTGTAATCTGCGCGCGCGGAGTGCAATCTGCGCAACACGACAGCGCAGATTGCAATCTGCGCGAGGGGTGAAGATTGCGCCTAACAGATATATTAAAAGTCACAAATTTATGAACTCTACGATATTCATCAGGAAAAGAAACATTTGTAACAAATAAAGATGTCATAAGCGCCCTGGCAATATCTGACAATTTACCATTCTAATGGTGAATTTCAACAATTCAATTCAAGGGTTCAGCTGATATGCACTAGATAACACATAACCTTTGATTTAATACCACCAAGGAGATTATCTCCCTTTGATTGAATTCTACCCAGGAGATTATCTCCCTTCGATTGAATCCCATCCAGAAGATTATCTACTTTTGATTGAATTCTACCCAAGAGATCATCTCCCTTTGATTGAATCGCACCTGGGAGATTATCTAGCTTCATATTTTGATTATGTGTATTAATTTTATGAATAATGCAAACGACACAAAGAGACTAAATAATTAAAGGAGCTAAACCTGTAACTTAATATTATCTATAATAATATTGGAAAACATGAGGTCGCCATGCCAAATAGCCTATGCCCACATTTTGTAAGAGATGGACAGAAAATAAGCTAAAAAAAAATCAGGCGCCATAATCCAGGATGTTGTGGTCAGATATGCACAAATATTGAAAGGAATCAAGATCATTCGGTTATAAACATATATTTCAGTTTCATTAAAATCGGATAAATATTGTGATTTCTAGAAAGTTCACAGCGTTGGTATTACATAATTTTACACTATTTGCGTACAAGGAGCAGACATTTTGTCTGGCAGTTTCAGTCCAATTTTCTGGAATTTCAAACACAACTTGGTGTCAGCAATTACCACATGTCACACATGAATTTTGAGTAGACCTAGGTTTTTTAGATGTCCCTACCAGGATGGCTTCCGTCTTGTCATCAGTCAGTTTGAGCTTACTCTCATTCATCCATGATTTTACAGATCTAGAGCAGAGTGTTACCTGGTGAAGTTGCATTTTGATAAGCATCACTAATTAATTGGGGGCCATAAGCGTATGTTACATAACAATTCTTCCAGATCCTAGTGTAGTGATGGCAAGCAACACAAAATTTTGAACTATAAAAGAACGAAACTGTATCTGTGTTTCAATTAGATTGCAGGTGCAAATGACTGTTTGCCTATTCATCGAAAGTAACTGATTAAAAATTAAAGTAACAATTTTAAAAAAAGCAGTAAATTACTTTAAACTAGAGACACTCATGTTCTCTACATAAATTCTAGACCTATTTATGTCAATCTTAATAATGTTCTAAAATATAGAGCTATAGAGTTAAGAACCGGAAACTAATCTGTGTTCTTTGGCAACTACAAATGGATTGCAACGCATACATGTATAATAATGTGTTATGAATATAATCTTATTTTACAGATTACAGGGGTGGATGGCAGAATGGTTAGCCTGCGCGCTCTGTATCATACGGCCTGCCATTGGCAAGGAGTAGAGTCGCCTGTCCAACCTCGTGGGTTTTCTCCGGATACTCTGGTTTTCTCACACGGCTAAAGACCCCTACGCGCAAGCAAATTGTTGAAATAAAATTAAAACCATATGTTAGTCCCAAAATGACCTAGTTTGTGTCGAGTGGACGTTAAACCCCATTTCTCTCTCTCCCTCTCACATTCAATCGTTTCTGTTTTAACTCAATTTCCTGTAATTTCCAATCAGTTATGTTTGGAGAAATACTTGTAGAACCCAAATTGAATGGCAGTCTTTGGTTATTCTGTTTATCTAGTTGCTTCATTACAAATGACTCTCAAAAACAATCTGTCACACAATTTGTGTGCTAATTTCAAAGTTTTACTTCATCTTAAATATTGTATATATTGACAGAAGCCCATCTTTTTAAAGTAAGAATATAAAAACATCAATGTTGATTTAAATTAACAAATAAATTGTGGTTGCAATGTTGAAGATTGTGGATGATATGGAGTTACAGACTTGCCTGGTTTAAAACGGCAATTTCATATTTCTTAGTTATATTTTTAAAATATATTAAAATAAAGCCCTAAAATAGATTGTATCTATAAACAGTCCTCCCTTGTTAAAGAATAATCCTATTAATCCTATAATTCACTATTGCCAGTTGAGAAATTGGCAAAAATATCATTTTCAACTTCAAATTCAAACATTTGAAGATCGCCATTGCATGGAGGGGATGGAAAAACAAGGGAGGTAATTCAAGTAACTGTGTTATTATTTTCTGTGTCAGGGATTTTTATGCCTGTGAAATATTGCCCATGATCGGATAATAGTGAGTTGACAACCTTTTGAGCAAAAGACATCGAAATAATTATGTTTTGACTTTCTTAGAAAATATGAAATTTTCGCTTTAATGGAAGTTTCCAGAGAATTTACAATTGTTGAATTTTGAACATGATCAAGAAAGGAATCCCATACAAAATTATCTGTGTCTATTCATGAATATGTTATTATCGTCTTTAACAACGGATCAATTATTAAACGAAAATATTCAGAAATTTCTTTTCTAGTCTTACTCTTGTCTTTCAATTTCCAAAATTGGATGCGACAAGTTATTGAATCATTGAATTGATTAAAAAAGGCTATGCAATTGTGGGTGGTAACCGAAAAAGGGTTGTCAATTACTTGATGTGAAATGTAAGTAATAATGTACATGTAATTTATAATTGATGGGAATATCTTTGTCTTTCTGAAAACAAGAAAAAAATGTAAATCATAAGATACCTACCAATTATTTCATCAAAATTATTGTATTTTGTACTATTTTCGTTTTATTGGGGTTTCCAAACGGAGAGTTATCTTACCCTAGCGAGTCATGATTAGCCAGTAACTAAAAATAGCAACAGTTCTATGATAAGATCAACATGTGACGTCAGACCACGAGGCATCAATCATTGGCTCCATGCGCGTGCATAGTGATAGTGTGAGCTGGTTCGGACAGTGCATTTTACACTACATAGGAAATATATTTTTATCTAGCTTCAAACAACTTTTTTTTTTATTTTTCTAATACTTCAAAAACATGTTCTCCTAGAATTTAATTTGAAGAAAGAAAAAAAAATTAAGCCGCACCGATGTCATCCATAGACATGGGCTTTGCGAATGTGCAAATAGAGTTGAAATAGAGAAAGACTGGTTAACCACGTGCTTATGAGATATTGTCTATTTTTAGAACTCAGCAGGTGGATTGTGGGAATTTATGTATTGTTTTCAATTTCTTGCCAGGAAGAAATTTGTAGGTCATCAGTGCCCTTGTAAAATTTTGGTTGTGTGGTATTCATCGCGAATTGTGTGAGCTAATAAGTATAAAATTATTCATTGTCTTTGGATTCATAAACAGTTATTCAAGAGACAAAATTTTTTGACAGCTGATAAATTGCAAATGGCGGTTGTTTATTTCCGCTATACCGAAATGAGAAATTTGTTGTTAAAAAATTCACCCACTGTCGCTTCACAAGGTAAATCTTCGTACAGACTTTTGTTTAACCACCCGAAAAGTATTTTAAGAAACTGTTCGCCGCATTTTTCAAGTAGTTATTGAAAGAATCATAGCCAATTACGATTAAAATCGCTGTCAAAATTCGGTTGAACGAACGTCTGTCAAATCGAAGCCACAACAAACAAAGCCGATCAGTCGTGATAATTGGTGTTTACACAAGTGATTAGGAAATCGACAAAAACACAAATAGGCCTTTGAAGGAAGTATATTTGAAAAGCAGAAGTCAGAATTAAAGCCAGTAGTGTTTCGATAGCTTTAAAAAAAGGACAAATTCCAAAACACAGAATTGCGAATACTGATTTAGAATTTCCACATAAAGTCAAAAAGAAGGAGTTTAAGAGACATTTAGAAGACATATACAGACCCAAGATGAAGTTGTTAGAAAATTCTAAATTTGAGGCTGTGAATTCGTCTCTGTGCATGGAGATGGAGAACTGTAGAATTGATGGAAGGTTTGTATGAATAGATCCACATTTATGGAAATAGATAAATAAATCAATCATTTTGACCAGTTTTTTCCCCAGGAAGAGTGGAATTGATTACAATAATTTCTTTTTTGACGCACAGTGTAGGGTAGCAAACTGGAATGAAAGAAACAAGCATTGATGTGGTATGTGACTCCCATTTAAGATGCAACATCTTTCCATACCCTTTATGACATTTTTCGTACATTCTATGTTCTTTGGATCTCTGACCTTGAAAATGAAAATAAACTATTATTATTTATCCTCATTGAAACGTCACTTAGTATTAAATTCATTAATTGTGTATCCATATAAAATTGTACCTTGTCCCTTGTATTAAATAATATGGACTCGAGTCAACCATGAATGACAAAATACACAGTAAGAGGCCTGAAAAAAAAGCACCTGTTAGGCAGTAGGCAGTTACATGTATGGCAGAAGTTCAGACTTTGTCAGGCAATACCTGTATACTTTTTTTTCCCCTTGAACTTACACTTACCTGTCATTTTTCCAGTCAAAGATTTGTCTATTTTCTGTATTTTATAAACGTTACAGTGGTTCCCCCTTGTCAGTGGATCAGGAGAGAGGGTCTGACAAGGACAACTGCCTAGTTGTTTGGATGGGATGAATATCTGCGGTTCTGTCTACACATTGGCATGTACATAAAAGATCCCTTGGCAGTTGGAATTCGATGTACATGTAAGAGTAGATCATGGTGCCTCTGTCCTTATTAATAGCACACTGAATGACATATGCCTGTCTTCATATTAGCCTTGTAGAAGCAGAACAGTAGGACGTTAAAACCCACTTCATTTCATTTTTGAAACATGTGTTATTAACCTATCTTGTTTTTTTAGAATTGAGAGCTATTCATGCAAAATGGCAGGAAATGACAAAAGATTGTTTAAGTTACTAAGTAACGAAAACAGTCAAAATTCTGGAGGCTTACAAGCTCTTTCACCACCACAGAGTACAGTCTCTCACAGTCCATTAAAGTAAGTTGACAGTAACTAGTAGTTCATTTAAGTAAGTTAACAGTCACTCACAGTCCATTAAAGTAAGTTGACAGTCACCCACAGTTCAATAAAGTAAGTTGACAGTCTCTGACAGTCCATTAAAGTAAGTTGACAGTATCTCACAGTCTATTAAAGTAAGTTAAGTAGAGAATAACATTTATTTGAAATAATAGTGATATTTGTTATTTTGTTTCAGTTTACGGACATATAGTAAAAGTTATGATGGTTTGAGTGAAGGATATCTATGTGATACAATATCAACGAAAACACTCTTCTATCTTATATCAACACTTAATGCTTCCTTTCAACCCGATTACGATTTCAGTCATGCAAAAAGTGACGAATTCAGCCGAGAGCCAAGTCTTCAGGTTGGTACACTGAATAGTGATGTTATAATTTACAATTGAGTCATTGGTTCTGAGACAATTTATTCCAAGAAAATACACCACCAAGATCTTTGCATTAAATTTTGCTTTGCCAAAGACCACAAACTATGATTTTTTGTTGAATTATATTGATGAGTCTTTTTTAATCCGATGGAATCCATTTCTGTTGTGTCCTTAATTAAATGTTAAATAATAAATATGATTTTAATATTAAAGTAGGCTGTAGCACTGTTGTCCGGGCAAAATTTCTCACATAGCAGCACACTGTATGGCGTATGCCTGTCTTCATTAGCCCAGTCGTAGCAGAACAGTAGGATGCTAAACCCTATTTTATTTTTATTTGATCTCGATATGATTCAATTTGTATGTGGGGGGGTTGGGATGGCCTAGTGGTCTAGAGTGCCGCGCTTCGACTCTAGCTGGCCGGTCACCTCTGGCTTGCGGCTGTGGTTTCGAACCTTTGTGTGAGCATATGTGGCATGGAGATAGGGGCACCTTCTTAACCTCGTGGGTTTCCTCCGGGCACTCCGGTTTCCTCCCACGGCTAAAGACCCCTACGCACAAGCGAATTATTTAAATAAAATTGAAACCATATGTTAGTCCCGAAATGACCTGGTTGTGTTGAGTGGAGGTTAAACCCCATTTCTCTCTCTCTCCCAATATGTATGTTTGTTCCATTTTATTGCCTTAAATCTGTGGCTGTGGATTTATTTTTCGATGTCTGTCAACCTACCTAATCTTGTTTCCTGGCAACCTATCTTTGTATTGTTTCAGTGGGTGACTAATGCAGTTGATACCCAGTTGTTTGCCACGGCAGGAGATGTCTTCGGGGCCTTTAAGCAGCAATTCTGGACAGCTTTAGATGAAGAAATTTGTCTTTCCGAATGTGATATTTACAGGTGGGCATTTGAAGAGATTGGGGGTGGGAAATGGTCTAGCATATGAGCTTTAGATCAGAAGGTCTGTCTATTAAATGGCGTGATTTTGATCCTTGGCTTGTGTATGACAAGAAGTTGGGTAGCTTGACTAACCACATGGGTTTTCTCCTGGTCCTCCGATTGCTAGGGTATTGAAATAAAATTGAAACATACACTGTATATTAGTCCCGAAATGACCTACGGTAGTTTTCGTCGAGTGAACCTTAAATCCCATTTTCTGTCTTTATTGACTTTCTTTTCATTATATGATACAGATCTATTTAGTAACACATCTTACTTGATGGGCATTTAAGGTACATGACAAAAGGGGTGTTCACACTGTGCTGAACACCTTTGATGTCATATATCGAGACTTACAATGTACATGTAATCTGAGAATAATGGTGTTAAAAACTATAGCCTTATTATTATAATTACTTAAAAAAGGGGGAAAAAAAAGACATTTAGTAATTGTATAAGAATTATGACCTGTATATTAAATCAGAAAGCTTTAGATTAATTTAGATTCTAACAAATATAGCTTTTATTAAATAACAGTGAAATAATTTACAAAATATAAACAATGAATGTGTAAGACATATAAAACTTGTATATTCACATTGTCCAGTTGAAGGTAACTTGAAGGGCATAAGGTACATAATGTATGTGTGTGAAATTGTTCAAATTAGCCATGTTTGTATAATAATAGGTAATATTATGTCATATGAAAGGGGTATAATGTAGATATTGATAAAGATTTAACAATAGAGGGATTATCTACAAGAGTAATAACACTGTAATAATAAAGATAAAGAGGGTTGATTAAAACAGGGAATTGTATAGAAGGATTATCCTATATGTTAACTAGTAGTGATATTATGTAAAAGCAGCTGTTTATAGATTACTACACTGTAAAATATATGTTGATGCCATATTAGACCTGCAGCCTTAAACCCCATTTCATTTCATTTCGGGGGGTTGGGATGGCCTAGTGGTCTAGAGTGCCGCGCTTCGACCTCTAGCTGGCCGGTCACCTCTGGCTTGCGGCAGTGGTTTCGATCCCTGGTGTGAACGTATGTGGCATGGAGATAGGGGCGCCTTCTCAACCTCGTGGGTTTCCTCCGGGCACTCCGTTTTCCTCCCACTGCTAAAGACCCCTACGCACAAGCGAATTATTGAAATAAAATTGAAACCATATGTTAGTCCCAAAATGACCTCTCTCATTTCATTTCCTTAGGCTTCAGACCTAATATACATGAATAGCAAAATTATGGTTTTTGGATATCGTTGCTTCACATGAAACGGGACATATTTTCTGTTTATATTTCAAGATTTGATTATCTATAATCTCATGTATATGAATATGAGGGCAATAATAGAGTTAAGACATCATACATGTATTTAGCTTTAATGTTTTCTTTGGAAGATTTTCCATGTCACAAAGAACTTGTTGTTTTGTAAACAAATAAAATTAAATTGTGTATTTACTAATATTCATGATATGGTTTTTATTTTTAGTTACAATCCTGATTTGAACTCTGACCCCTATGGTGAAGAAGGTTGCATTTGGTCGTTTAATTATTTCTTCTATAACCGAAAACTCAAGAGAATCGTCTTCTTTACATGTAGAGCGTAAGTTTTATATTTTATAACTTTAAGTGTAGAGCGTTATAGTTTATAACTTTACATGTAGAGCGTAAGTGTTATATTTTATAACTTTACACGTAGTTTATAACTTTACATGTAGCGCGTAATTTTTATATATATAACTTTACATGTAGAGCGTAAGTGTTATATTTTATAACTTTAAGTGTAGAGCGTAAGTGTTATATTTATTACTTTACTTGTAGAGCGTAAGTGTTATATTTTATAACTTTACACAGAGTTTATAACTTTACATGTAGCGCGTAATTTTTATATATATAACTTTACATGTAGAGCGTAAGTGTTATATTTTATAACTTTAAGTGTAGAGCGTAAGTGTTATATTTATTACTTTACTTGTAGAGCGTAAGTGTTATATTCATAACTTTACATGTAGAGCGTTAGTTTTATATTTATTACTTTACGTGTAAAGTGTAAGTGTTATATTTTATAACTTTACATGTAAAGCGTAGATATTATATTTTATAACTTTAATTGTAGAGCATAAGTCTTACAGTTTATAACTTTACATGTAGAACATTTTATATTTTATAACTTTAAGTGTAGAGCGTTTTATATTTTATAACTTTAAGTGTAGAGCCCCAGTAAATATTTCTCTCATATCATACTGTATGACACATGCCCGTCTTTATTAACCCAAGTGAAGCAGAGAAGTAGGATGTTAAACCCCATTTCATTTTGACAAAGAAGAGATGGTGGAACATTGAAAATAAATTTGTTAGTCTCATAATAACATGTCTGTGTGTTACAAGATATTAGTCGAGCCAAGTTCCAACCAAGTGGATGGGACAAAAAACCTGTGTACTCATTGGCGTGCATGTAAGAGTAGGCAGAAATGCCACTCTTCAATCGAAAGTCTCATTCCTAGCATTTCACATGAAACCATAGAACCAAAAATGATCATATGTTAGTCCCAAAATCAACAAATTAATATGTTGACGAAACATTAAACCCTGCTGGCTCGCTAGCCTGGAGGTCGGGTGTTTGATCCCAGCATTGGCTGAGAAAGTTCATCTTGATTTTCCGGCAAGGGCAGCTGTCTAGTTGTTCGGATGGTACGAAAAACCGATGTCCCGTGTAAACATTGGCGTGCACGTAAAAGATCCCTTGGCAGTTGGAATTGGATATAAGAGTAGGCCGTAGCGCCACTGTACGGGCAAAATTTCCCTCATAGCAAGCTGTATGGTGTATGCCAATCTTCCATTAGCCCAGGTCAGGTGCAGAAAAGTAGGAAGTTAAACCCCCATTTCATTTCATTTACATTGTACATTAAACCCCATGTGATTTGTTTACAGAGCATCAGTATCATTTGGTGACTCTGGTATTGGTACAGATATGAGTATGGACATGGATGAGGACAGTCTGCATATGTAAGTAATAAAAAACAGGAAACCATTGTGTGGGGTCGGATGGCCGAATGGTTAGCGCACGCTGTATCATACGTCCTGCTATTGTGTCGATTGGCGTGGTTTCGAATCCCCGGTTGTACGTGGCAAGGAGTCGGGTCGCCTGTCCAGCCTCGTGGGTTTTCTCCGGGTACTGCGGTTTCCTCCCATAGCTAAAGACCCTTTCGCGCAATCAAATTATTGAAATAAAATTAAACCATATGTTAGTCCCGAAATGACAATTTCTCTCTTTCTCGGAAACCATTTGTTTACATGATGTAAATGCTAATTAACTCTGATTAACTGCAATAGTTACCACCCTTGATTAAAGATAATTAATGCCATAGTTACTGCCCTTGTTTAGTGTTAATGACTGCAATAGTTATTTCCCTTGATTAATGTTAATTTCTGTGTCAAAGTGAACGTTAAACCCCATTTTTCAGTAAAAAAGTTTTAATATGAAACTTGAACAACTCATCAGGAATATTATTCAATTATTTCAGGGACCTGTAATCTGATATAAACATCTCTACTTCGTTAGCATCCTCTACCTGTTTATAGTTACCATAGTAACCAGACAAATGATCAACCTGTATATAAATATACCTGTTCTTCTATCATATGCTTCAGCTTTTAAACAATACGTATAGAATTGACTAATCAAGGCCTCGTCATCAAAAAATCATTTGAATAATATAAAGATCTTATATCAACTTTGTTCCAAGTAGAAGTGGCCTTAGGACTGCTTCAATCAGGGCTGGTTCTGAAATATCAAGGATCTGATTTGAAGCTTATATGTAAAATTAGCCTAATAAGGGCTGGTCCAAATAAAAATCTTATCAAGAACCAAGGTTGTTCCAAACATTCATAGATATCATGCAGAAGAAGTAATCCATTTTAGAAGGCTGCATCTTTTGTGACTGACAGGTTGTTAAAAAATTTAATATTATCAAGTTTGCCCCGAAGCATCTAGACCCCTACACAATCCGGTTTAGGTCGCGTCTATTGTGACAGATATCAACAAAAATATGCAGTAAAGGACTGACAAATGATATTTTCTGTCCAAAACGAAAGACGTCTGTCCAGTTTCATCGTCATGGAGATAAATAATCTGTTATTTACTACAAACATTATCAAGTTTTTTTAGATGTTCAATAGAACTCAAGTGACGTCAAAGACCTTAGTTGTTTCCTTGATACATCCCATTACGTTGTTATGATGTTCAATGGAGGTTAAATGGAGGTCGTGGTTTGCTGCTATGATACGTACCGATGATGATGATCAATAGAGGTCGAGTGGAGGTCGTGGTTGTTGCTATGATACAGACGCATGGTTTGTGTACGCGTTTGTTATGAATACGGTTATTATTTCCTGAACAGTGTTGTTAGAATGTTCGATGGAACTCAGGTGGTGATTGTGGACTTTACTAGCATACTGATACGTGGTATACAGTACAAAGGGTAAACATTTTGTGAACATTGTTTAATTTGATGAGTCGTGGAACAAAAGAAGCTGAACCCCAGCTGCACTGACAGTCCATGACGAGGATACATGTATGTATACAAGCGAACACTAGATCAGAGATGATCTAGCACATATGTGGGGTTGTGGGCCCGAGATAGGGATCACTCGCCACATTTAAGAGTTGTGTGTACTAGTTCTCTAGGGGGGGGGGGGGTCCACAGCAAGTAATTGGAATAAAGGACCCAAGATGGGAATAGCTCGCCATATTGTAGGGTTGTGTACATGTTCTCTGGGGTGTCACAGCAAAAGACCCCTAAGATGGGAATAGCTCACGATATTTGAGGGTTTTTATAGTTGTTCTATAGGGTGTCACAGCAAATCGCTGGAATCAAAGAGCCCCAAGATGGGAATAGCTCGCCATATTGTAGGGCTGTTGTCTAGTTCTTAATGCACCTCGGCTGTTCACTGAACACTAAGGATTATTAAAGGAGCAGTAGCTTTAGAGCGATCTACAGTTGTACATGTAAGAAGCAGTAGTTTTGGTTGATCCAAGAGCTAAAGGGTCAGTTTCCTCAACATAGTTCTTGGTGCACCTCAGCTATTCACTGGGCTCGCTCGATGGGTTATTGAGAAGCAGTAGTTTTGCTCGGCCCAAGAGCTGAAGGGTCAACTTTCTCTATCGCAACGCTGTATAGAATTAGCATAGAAATTTTAAACAAATAGAATTATCTCTGCCTCTTCAGTCCCATTAACGTGGGCCGCATAAAACTAACCACAACATGTTGTCCCTGTTTTTAAAAAAAAATACAAAAAAAAATGTATTCCGTTATGTCATTCAGTATTATTCCATATTTTATTTCTGTGTCATTATTTTATTCTTAATTTTCTAATCATCATGTACATGTATCATGTTTATATTCAGAGCAGACATCAAATTATTTTTTATTTTATCATGAAATCATTCAAATATAGATTCTCTTACTCATTGCATATCGATAGAATTGAATTTTCCAGATTGGTTATCGTATTTCCTCCCAGAGATAGGGAGGTTGAGTGGCCGAATGGTTAGTATCATAAAGCCTGTCATTGAGTCAACTGGCGTGGTTTTGATTCCCCGGTTGTACGTGACAAGGAGTAGGGTCGCCTGCCCTACCTTGTGTGTTTTCTCCTGGTACCCCAGTTTCCTCCTACTGCTAAAGACCCCTACCCCGAGCGAATTATTGAAATAAAATTAAACCATATGTTAGTCCCGAAATGACCTAGTTTGTGTTGAGTGGACCTTAAGCCCCATTTCTCTCTCTCTCTCCCTCCCAGAGATAACTTAGTCTGGATTGTTTGTTTCATGTGATCTTAAATATGTAAAACATCTACTAGAAGTTGGCGTGCATGTAAAAGAACCTTTCACAATTGGTATTAGATATAATAAGAGTAGGCTGTAGTGCCGCTGCCTGGGCAAAATATCCCTGATAGCACACCGTAAGGCGTATGCCAGTCTTCATTAGCCCAGTCGGGGCAGAACAATAGGACGTCAAACTGGATTTCATTTCAATTCCGTTGGCTAGAAAAGTCATCAATATACATGAATTATTAAATAAAATAAAAAGAAAATCAAACATGGTCAAAAATAGTGCTCAATTGTAAGTATTTGTATTAAAGAAAAATATGAATATATACCGATACTATGTTTATATCATTCTGGGTATCCTCAGTGGTCTCATTCCGTTCTACTCTACATAACTGTACCCTGGGTTAATCCATAGAATTTCCACGATTTCAAATTATCTGCCCTGACCAAGATTGTAGATGAGGTCTACGAACCAATCAAAAAACAGTTTACAAACCAGTCCTACTAAGACTCTTTTTCCTCATTGTTTACATTCACAACAGTATGGCAGCTTTTTGAAACACAAGGAAGAGTTATTTCCTGTCACCAACTTCCTTTGCAATTAACAGTTTATGGGATTGGTTGGAGCACAACCATATAAGGCAGATAACTTGGAATACATGTCCCCCACTCAAACCCAATGGTTAGTGGAAAGGAATAGAATGAGACCACTGGAGATACCGAGATGTGTGTATACTTGGTACATATAGAAACTAATCACAGTTGCAAACAAATCATTTGGGAATAGATCTGAACCCACCTACCTGTCAATCAAGGAGTTAGAAAAAGTTGACATACTTCCATTAAATATTCAACATTTAATACATTATGTCAATCAACCAACCCAGTTCTGCAACTGTTGTAATTTTGCGATGGCCCCTTACACAGTAACGTTATTCATTAATTATCCATTGTTAAGACTTCATCTTCCCATGTTTTATTGTATATTTGATATGTTATTGTTTTATTACATCATTCATCTGTGTACATATTTTGTTAGTTTCACTTCACAGAAACCAAAATAATCTTTTTTTTTCAGACTGCATCCATGCGGAGAATTATCTAAGGTCCAAAATTCAATCTGAGTAAATATTAAGACTATGGGAAGTTTTGATATTTTAGCGCACATGAAAATGATGCGTCAAGCCTTAAGCTTTGGTCGATATATATTTTAAAACCGATGGTTAGAAAATGAAAATAAGAATAGGCTGTATTAGGCTGAATTTAGAACTTTACGGCAAACCAATGATTTTTACAGCGAGTCTATTTCTTAAGGCCAACTCTAGATTTCGTCAAGCATGTGATTGTTTACGAGATTGTAGGTTAGGGTTAACATCAGGCCTAAGTCCAGAGTTAGCATCTTGGGACGTTTGCAGACCAAACTTGAAGCTGAAAAAGATTATTTTGTGGTCATGTGACTGTGAATATTTTGTGGTCATGTGACTGTGATTATTTTGTGGTCATGTGATTATTATTATTTTGTGGTCATGTGACTATTGTACGATTATGTTGTAGCTTATTATTATGATTATTTACTTTTATTATTTCATAAATCTTCTAAAATTTGTCTTGTGTGTTGTTTATTATGACAGCAATACATGTATATTGTTAGGGGTTTGTTTAGGGGTGGGGGTATTAATCACGGTGCCCTGTAATATAGGCCTACAGGATGTAAAGGGGGGTGGTGAATGGTGTAACACTTTAGATCATAGTATCTGTCTTTGGGTCCAATGGCGTGGGGGGTGTTGGGATGGCCTAGTGGTCTAGAGTGCCGCGCTTCGACCTCTAGCTGGCCGGTCACCTCTGGCTTGCGGCTGTGGTTTCGATCCCTGGTGTGAGCGTATGTGACATGGAGATAGGGGCGCCTTCTCAACCTCGTGGGTTTCCTCCGGGCACTCCGGTTTCCTCCCACTGCTAAAGACCCCTACGCTCAAGCGAATAATTGAAATAAAATTAAAAACCATATGTTAGTCCCGAAATGACCTAGTTGTGTCGAGTGGACGTTAAACCCCATTTCTCTCTCTCTCTTTTTGAAGCCCTGTCCTCACTTCAACCCCCCCCCCCCCCTGAGTATTGGCCGAAAAAAGTTGTCAAGATTCCCTGGTCTGATTTTCCCCTTTTCAGTACAGTTCAGCTCAGAGAGCCTATAAATGCCCAGTATTAGTCGGTGCAGAACAGTAGGACATCAAAATTCATGTCTCCATTCCAACATATAATCCATATTGTCAGTGGCTTTGGCTTACATTGCTTGTAACTGACGGGAACACAGTGGTCCATAAATATATTTTCAAAGTTAAATAATACCCCAAAAAAACAAAAAACGAAGCGAAATGAAACAAAACATTCTGTTTCGCGGATAAACCTCAAGTCAGTAAATGGGATGACTAGTGTTTACTTGAATATGTAAATATATCGCACACGAGACAGACCCGTCATAATGTCTTATTGGGTTTATTACTTCGTATGGCTATGATTTCTTCAAATCTAGTTTTATTTCTGTTTTGATCTAAGAAAATCCTGTACAACGACAGCCCCGTTCTCACATCTTGTTTGCAAGCAACTTTTTTTTCGGGCTTGTATGTAAAGTTATAGTTTGATGTCGATCTGTTTCTCCATTTGAAGTTTGGCAGGAGTTGCGCCCCCTTAGTTACAAGTCGCGAGCATGATGTGGCTCATTCTCTGATAATGCATAATCTGACCATTTCAACCATGCCACGAATTTCTATCTAAAAAAGAATTGAAATAAAGCAAGAAATATATTGTTGATAGGAACCGCTTCTGTCGGAGTCTGTCGGCCTCTTACAGTATTTCCATGTGGTGCTCAAATAATATTGAACACGCGACGGAGAATGGAACCGAATTTTCTTTCACTTTTAACCCGAGTTTAAGTGAATTCAACTACTTTATGCTTTTCTCTTTAAAAGAAAATATTTTTGGGGGAGTATTCACAAAAGAAAATAAAAATATAACATAATGGTGTTCTCTCTTACCGATTTTTAATATGCCCGCCTTAATTATGAAATACGGTTACTGAATTTCTAAAGACCAACGTTTCAAAGTTTGTGTCGATTCCATGCAGAAATTCTATTCGATTACTGAAGTGCCCCATTAGCAATAAACAGTCGCGAGTTTCGTGCATGTGGTGGAGTATGTTTACACTTAACCTAGAACGCCTCGTACCACGCCATTTGAGGGCCTCATATATAGCCCGAGACATTCTGTAATAATCTGTATAAAACATACATTATGCAAGAGCTAAATCGGCCCGTTGCAGGTATTTCTTTAGGCCTGAAGTGTTATCTATAGTATCATTTAGACATTAATTAACTTATCTGTACCATAATCGCTAGTCTGCGACCTTGAGTGGATTATGACTCGATTTACTGCATAACTTCCCTTCACGATTCAATCAATAAATTGATAATCGAGACCATGCTTTCTATCGTACTGACTTTAGTAACGATGATTGAGACTAGTTGGAAATTTCAATAGCTTAATTTTCGGTTCGGAGTGGATCACTTTGACTGAAATTTTGATCAAATTGTCTTTATATTATCTAGTTTTTAATTATTATAGTGAGAACTGCCAGATCTTTATCTTATCTCCCATAATGTAACTTTAATCAGCATTTCTTTTACTACCTCATAGCACACTGCGCATGATCAAGTATACCCGTCATCATTAGCCGGATTGTAGCCGAGCCAGTAGGGCGTAAAACTCCATTAATTTCATTCCTGGAAGTAACGGTGGCTAAGTGGGTAAGGCACTAGCTCGCTGGTCTGGAAGTCGCACGTTAGATCCCTGCATTGGCCGAGAAAGTTCCGACGTGGTATCCCCTTTTCAGTGGCGCAGGACGGAGAGACAACGAGGGCAGCTGTTCAATCGTTAGTATTGGAAAAAAACCCGAGGTTCCGTGTGCACATTGGCATGCACGTAAAAGATCCCTTGACAGTTGGAATTCGATAAAAGGGTAGGCAAATGTGCAACTGTCTCCCCCCCCCCTTCATAGAACACTAGATGGCGTTTAACCTCATTTCAGACACAATTATTAAGTACGTCCCAATAACCCGCTCTACCCCCAACTATCTATTCGGATAAAGTTTTTTAACAAACACATTTTTTTTTACCGTTTTATTATGTTTTTATTATTAAAATGTATATTATTATATACAGACTGACGTCATACAGTGACGTCATACATTGAGTATATGAAATGTGTATTAAACTAAAACAATACAAACAGGCACTAATAATAGTGAGTAATAAAAATACAGCACGTGTATTACATTAGTGTTAAATAACCATTGTAAACATGTAGTAACATGCATGCTAGTTCACTGTAAACATCTGATATCGTGCATGCATGCTTGTCGACTCTTTTATACCAACGGGAACATGTTCAGAAATACCCATTCCATCATTTTTATCGTCTTGCATTGTGCCTAGCAACGAAAAGACCGATGGAGCACTTTTCCGTCTTGGCAACGAACGGTTGAGGCATATCTTGACTGGTCGGTGTTATATTCATATCGTTTAGACCACCTGATACCACCTATCATTAAATAAATTTTTTCCGCGCGTTTGTGTTGTACCTAATGACAGATGTTGTACACGAGGCAGGATATACATATTAGAACATCTGATACCACGCCTCTTGTACTTAATGACAATTCCATACGTTTACACTGAAACCATTTAAACACTAATTTGTGACATAACACTATGCATTAATAAAACTAAATATATATATGTAAGTTTATAAAAAGTTGGCACATGAATCCCGGTCGCCGCTCATACACAGTTACGTGCAAAACGATTTGAGGTAAATACATATTAATGTTAGGCCTATATAAGTAAAATTATATATTTTTTAATACTGAACAGGCAAAATATTATAGTCGACTACATAGTAAATGAGCATTTTTTGTCATCGAGCATTTTATAATGCGAAAAACAATATCATAACAATATTAATTAGTAAAAGAAAAAGTAGACAAAATATTTATGTACCGGTACTGCAAATAAAAAAAGCCCCCAACAATTATGCAATTACTAAATGAATGAATAAAATATTTGTCATTTGTATGCAATGAAACGGCCCAGAGTTAAAGATCTTATAATAAATCCATTTTGAATAATCGAATGCAAGGCACACTTTATTCTTTGCAGGGACTTTGAATGAATTTCATATTTGGCTTGTTTTGGAAGCATGGTGAACATGTTATGTTGTACAATGTGTACGCTGCCATAGAAACAAGGGAGACGTAATCATGACGTATGAAATAAACGCAAGATGAATATTGGCGAGTAATAGTACAATGGTGATTGACTAAATGTAACCATGACAACTAATAAACGTTACCATGACGACTGACTAGATGTACGCATATTAAAAAATCAACACTTAGGAATACATTAATAACAATATATTTACAAAAAAAAGAAAAAAAAATCCCAAACGCAGGTCCCATAAAATTATTGTTCATAAAATACCATAATAATTAAGATCACTGATTATTTAGTTTACCCAAACATCATTTAATTTTAAACATTGAAAATTCTATAGTTTTACGGCTTTTTAACAGAAAATGACAAATTTTACATATTTTATCTAAGTATTAATAAATTGTCCTACAGTATTATTTTAACATTCTAATTTATTCCTTCGGCTTTTCTTCTTCGTTTATTTTTGTTTCGGGAACTTTCTCCTCGACAATTTCAGGCGTTTCCTCGACCTCTGCAACCTTTTCGCCGTTTATTTCAACTTTGACCTCATCGAGTTCTTGATCAGCTTCCTGTGGGGGATGGGGTTTGCTTCTTAACAGACATTTTTTAGCCTGAGCGACGGTGGCTCCAGCAGAGAAAACAAACTCGTACAAAACACCAGCCACGACACCACCAATTAATGGGCCAATCCAGAAAACCTGAAAATATAACGAACACACAGATTAGAAAATACGTAAACAAAAATAACAATTTAAATTCAAATCTGCAAAGCCTCCAAAACGATTTAAATCTGGGACAATGGCAGCATGGAGGCAAAATTTGTAATGGCGCTCCAGCAGAGGTAGTTTCCTTCGGAACATTCTCTCGTGGTAGAGAACTTCGACCCTGAGAAACCGTCCTGAAAGGTACTACCGTGGACGTTTGCTATTTCGAACACGCTTTTCTGATAAAGGTGTTTACAATTCTAGCCCTGCTACATCCGATGTAAATAGTAGGGATAAAACCAAGTTGCTAGGGATACGATTGTTTCCGGTAAGGGCCGAGAGCAAACTTCATATTTTTTCTGACCCTGCCCTAACTGGGCCATGGAATAGAAAAGGCGTGAATGGACAGCACACTATATAAGCAGGGTTTGTTACAGATAGAATCGTCACCACCGGGGCAACACCTCGACTGGGGTAACTTGAAACCTCGTTTGGTTTTCTGGTGTAGCCTAACGGGAATGAACCGAGATTAGACTAGATTAATTTAAGCTGATCTTATTAACCCCATCTGTTATCTCTAGCCCCACAGGTGCTGACAACATCATAATATCAATTAACTACAGATAAAACCTCAGATAAAATAAATATCTACTTTTAAAATATCGTTTGATGTGAAAATCTAATTAATCTGGTCGGCGAATTATTGGCCTATCATAAAACAACATTCCAGATGCCCTGGTGGAATTCGGTATTTTCTTTAATGGACTTTAAAGGGGAATTGTCCCTTGGTCACCATTTATATTCCAAAGGCCACAAGCAAATAGAAAGGAAAACACCGTTGGTTTCCCAATTGTGATAAAACTTTAAAGGGAAAGGCTCTCTAGCCATCGCGCTCTGTTGAACGACATCACAAGGTCATTGACGTCATAAATCTATTCTGGGACTTTATTCACAAAAACTAAAGCTAAAATTAAATATTTTTCGAATTTTGGAGCCTGTTTCACAAAAGATAACTAAGATAAAATCCAATTTGATTGGACAATATTAGATTGATTTTAGCGCTTAGCCAATCAACATTTGGATTTTATCTTTAGCTAAGATTTCGAGAAACTGGGCCCTGATTTTCCATTGGCTTATATTTTGGAATAAGATCTTCACTCCCAATCTAATGAAAATGAATGTCGAAAAAGTAGATTTGACCACTTTAAGGTGAACTATGAAAGGGCAAGATGGTCAGGATTAACAAAGTCCAGGTTATCCAGACTACTGAATACAAGGTCTGGTAAACTTGATAAACATACCACACAGCACGTGCTGTAAATAACCGATTCCCATCGTCTATTTATACAAGAATAAACCGATACTTGTTTCAATTAAATCATTTTTAATATTGTCTACACCCTGTTCCCGTAGGCGAGTTAAGGTGGTTATGGGGACGCGGGGTGGGGTTAAGAGGTAGGCCTATGGGGGTGGCGGGGTTATGAGGTACATGTATAACTGTTGGGTTGGAGGGGATAAGAGGTGGTCCTGTGGGGGTTGAGGGGGCCTACGCGTGTTTAAAATCAAATATTTTCAGCAGCAATAAGAAATATATCCAGAGAAATAAAAAATATTCAAATGACTTGTTGAATTTGTTCTGATTTTTTAGGTAATTTATACGGAAAACAAAATAGTGAGTGTGCACCATCAATTTTTTATTTTGGATTTGGAGTTAAAAGTCGCCTCATTTGAACCTAATTGAACATAAACAATTTGTTTTCTTACATCGCACCGGGATCACCCGTTTATTTAACAAAGAACGAGTGCATCTTTTATTTCGTTCCGGAAAATCGCACGAGACTTTATAGTTTATTTAATCAGTTTCTTTGATTTCATTTCTCGAACACCTCGGCCGCATGAACCCTTTGTTAATAGAAGGGAGCGTCGCTTCAAATTACATGACATGCTGATGGATGAAATCAAACTTAAACAGATGCGCATTGTTTCAAATTAGAAGATAACCCCGTGTATATAGTTTCGGTACTTTAAGCTACTAAATTAATACCCTTCCTCTTCTTAAGCACAGTAGCAATTCCCCTGCTAACAAAGTGACGCTGGAATGACGTTATCGCACGTTGAGATCTCGCAGACGTGACAAAGATGGCCATCTGGTCCATGAAACATAAACAGCTAGCAGGCAGAGTTCCTCATAATCACCGACTGTTTACATTTCAAACTTAATATTCACCTCCCGGGTTTACTTTAGATTCGAGCATATTAAAGGCGTTACCTTGACGACGATTTAAAGATAGACACTTCAGAAAGTGTTCGTGTTTTTTTCTCTTCTTTTATAAGGTAAATTTGCACAAATCTTTTTTTAAAATTTGTATCTAAAGTGCAAGAATTGTGTTGGGTTTTTTTTGTTAGCAACCTCCACACAGAAAGAAATAGAAATCTGTTAGCTTGTCTTATTAAAGGAATGGGATAAACATATTTGTTGTAAGTTCTATCTAAACAAAATAGAACACGAGACCTCTAGCGATCTCTACTTTTTGAGCCACCGTGGCTCCCGGAAACTGTCCCGGCAAAATTCTTCCAAATCGCAATATACATGTAACCATAGAAATAAAATTATTTCAAATTTGTCCATAAAAGGAAATGAAATGAAAGGCGGTTTAACAGCCTACTTTTCAACATCAACCGGACCAATGAAGACGGGAATACGCCATATTTCCGGAGACTTCATTGAATTGAAACGTAAATGCCCGCCATTATTTAATACAGCTTCCAATGTTTTGATTAATGTGTCTAGCTTTTATCACTGACACTTGAAGACCACCAACAGAAAACTCGGTTTGAAGATTTTGAAATTAATTTCGCCCAGTCTGCAGAATTCAACCGTGAACGTTAAACAAAGCTTTCCTTGTTCGCTGTTTTTTTGCCATACATGGCATTCCATAAAATAAACATAGATGTGTACGTAAGATAAAGACAGGGGAAGTGATGGAATAGAGTTTAGCTATTTCATATACAAAATAATTAGGTCATTAATTTTGTCAGGCCTACAGAATTCAACAATGGACGTTAAACAAAGCTTTCATTGTTCGCAGTTCATTGGATCATAAATTTTAACATTTTTGCCATACATGGGATTCCGTAAATTATAGTTGTGCACATAAGATGCCGAAAGGGGTGGGATGGAATGGGGCTTAGCATCTCCTAATTTAGCCTTGTCTGCAGAACTCAACAGCGAACGTAAAACAAAGCTTCCCTTGTTCGCTGTTCATTAGATCATTAATCTGAACATTTTTGCCATCTGTGGCATTCCATAAATTATAATTGTTGTGAACGGGTTAGATCTAAATATTAGGACCACCTGCAGATTTTGTCAAAGTGACGAGATATAAATAAACAGGACTAGCGCTAACCCTAACCCTTACCCCAACCCTAACCCATAATCCCCGACAGCAATCACGGGCCCTAACCCTGTTTACATCTTGTTACCATGTACGTGGTAAGGAGTCGGGTCGCCTGTCCAACCTCGTGGGTTTTCTCCGGGTCCTCAGGTTTCCTCCCACTGCTAAAGACCCCTACGCGCAAGCGAATTATTAAAATAAAATTAAACCAGATGTTATTCCCGAAATGACCTAGTTTGTGTCGAGTGGACGTTAAACCCAATTTCTCTCTCTCACACACACAGAATCGGCGAATTGCGTTGACCGGACGTTAAAACCCATTCCACTGCAAAAGTCGCGAAGTTTGTTTGTGTTAAAGTAGATACTATTGTTTATGTAGAAACAGTAATTAATTATTCATGATACATTAAATAAATTATTGCTACATCAGCGGAGTGTATTAATTCAACTATGATATTAATCAACAAAATGGCGACGGCTAATTGCCGCAATTTTCACGTTTTAACCTGACCTGTGAAATAGGACCGCGAGTTCTTCTACTTCACTTCCGACCTTTGGCGATTACAGTGGTAATTAGCTCCCCTTTGATTGTGTAATTAATTACACCCGCTCGTGTCGGGTTACTTAGTCTGTTACAACTTCAAACAGAAAGACATACTTTCAAATTTGACATAATAACCGACATAATAGTACTCGCCAGATCTTCACGAGTGCGTCAATTATCGGGATTCTAACATATTGTGTAATCTGCGCCGTAAAAACGACAAAATTCTGTCTGTAGCGTTATTTTACATATATTTATAGGCGTACGGACTCGATGCATGACAAGGTGGCATAACTTGAAATGCTGCATTTCATTTCTCAAATTGATCAGTAGTGAATATTCGCTACAATATTAGACGGCTTTCGTATTCCTTTGTGAAACAGATTGTACATTTCCCTGTACCGTTATTTTACCAACAAAGGCGTACGGCCCGATGACTATCAAGGGGGCATAAGCTGAAATGCAGGACTACATTTCTCCGAATTATTATTTTGTAACTGTATTTGGTGGCTCCGTATATCTTTATATTATCAAGTGTGCATCTATTAGACCATAAATCAATATGGAAATATATAGGACCATATCTATCCGAACTATGATAATAAAATATGTTATTACGGTCTCGAACAATATCTCCACTAAACATCTTTAAAACACATTAAACCACATATTTTATATATATCTTATCTACTAGATATATATATATGTTTAAAAGATGATGATGTCATTTAATCCACGCCCTCTACCTCCAGCCTATTTAAAATATCTGTTCTATGAATGTATCTTCTATCGGTAGTAAGATATCCTACAGACCCCCTCCTCGGGATTTTGAAATGAATCCAGTAATATTAACTAGAAATGTTTCGGTTCTTTGATAACGTTGTATGGTCTGGTTAAGAAATCTTATTTTAAGCATACTCAGCTTTAGACTAAGGAGGTAACAAAAAATATGTAATTCTTACGCCCTATCAGAAGAGCTAAGCACACCTTCCTATTCAGCGAACTAAGCACACTTTCCTATTCAGCGAACTAAGCATACTTTCCTATTCAGCGAACTAAGTACACTTTCCTATTCAGCGAACTACCACACTTTGCTATTCAGTAATCACAAGCGCCATCCTATTCTTCACTCACAGAAATATCCTTGTACGTGACAAGGAATAAGGGTTGCCTGTCCAACCTCGTGGGTTTCCTCTGGGCCCTCCGGATTCCTCTCACTGCGAATGACCCCTACGCGCAAGCGAATTATTGAAATTCAATAGTTTGTGTTGAGTGGACGTTAAACCCCGTTTCTCTCTCTCTCTCCAGAAAATGAACGAATTAATTGAGTGTTTAACGTCACTTGACTCCATGACGACATACCTTAACCCCCTGACCCAAGTTTTAATTAAAGAATAATTCCCATTGAGTATTATATCTGACATTCATTCTAGGGTGCTGGACCTTTAAATAAATTATATAATATCCCCAGTACTGAGAGAACGAAAACCCGAATATTTCAAGAAGTCTGTTTCTATGTTATTTTCAGTCAAAATGTTTTTACAGTCAAATTCCTTGAATTTACAAAGCATGTGTTTTTAATATGAAGAAATTTAAATGTTTTGCAATGGTTATAACAGATTCCACTCGCTCGATCACTGACTAAAGCCAGAGACAGGGCGTCAGGGGTCAAGGGCTCTATATAGGTGAGGAAGATAGTCGTGGGGGTATAAAATAAAAGTAAGACAGGGTCAAGGGCGTTGTGGATAGGGGGTGCGAGGGGATGGTTGGGACGGGGAGGGGGGTTGTATTCGACCAAATCTGTTTGTAACGGATTGATTAAGCAAGATCGCATCATTCTACTTGTGGAATTGTGATTTTAAAACCCAAAACAGACAATATCCAGACAAATGTTCTGGAAGTGTGTTTCAAACTCAAATTATAATTACCAATTTGAAATTAACCAAACTAAAAATGAACTTACCCAATGGTTTTGCCAGAGTCCCATAACGAGAGAAGGACCGAAACTTCTAGCAGGATTCAGACCACATCGTGTGTAGGGAAACTGAAAGTTGGAAAATGAAAACATAGTCACTATATGTGTAAATATAACAAAATTTACTAATATATACAAAAAACATGCCCTCTATAGAGCTAGAGCATTAATTGAAGCCCAGCCTAGCCCAGCATGGATTTTTAAAAATATATATTTCAATCTCTGGATTTACAAAAATAACAGTAACTACTTGTACTAAAAAATTAAAAAAAAACTTTTTTAAAGATAATATTTTATTCTGTAATCTTTTGTTTATTATTTTTTCTACATTTATGCCCGTCGAGAAAATTTGTTTGAAGAGCAAAACAAGCATCTTGATAGCCCAATCGTGATACAATTCAAGATATATATTTTTTATGCCTTCAGAGAAAGCTAAGCACAAGAGCTTGTGTATTTAGACCGCGTTCTTCAATTTCAACCGCGCCCACCACAAGAACCAGACCACACAATTCACCGATATTTTTTTTTATATATTTGTTAAAGAAAAACCAAAACAGTCGAGTCGAGTCGAGTCTTTTCAAACAGTAATTGGACGATTATTTTTATGACCTAAATTATTTTATTTTTATAATAAAAAGTTCGGCTCATGTTTCTGAAACGAAATATAACTTAGCAGAGAGGCGCAATGGGGTCTCACGTAGTCTCGCTCTTTGAGTGTAATTTGCTTATTGTTTTGATGGCCAACGAATCTGGCAACAGAGGTGTAAAACATGGCAGCTCTCCGTCAATAATCGCATTAATAAATTTTTATCTCTGGGACACCCGATAACGAAAGGAATTAAACACCAATTTTCCTCTTTTGACCCCTGCTCGCGGAGTGGAAGGGTTAATTTGTTATTTGTTCAAACATTTCAAAGTATGTTTAAGTCATTACATACGGCACCTGTCAATAGAGACTATCAGTGACGCCATGCGATGTACGCTGTCCGTCAACTTAGAACATGGCAGCCGTGGCAACCTGGCAGACACATGCTGAAGTTTTGATATCAATTCCCCTGAGGTTACCCTATCAGCTCTCGCAATCTTCTCGACAGCCAAGAAAAGACGCTACTTGTGGAATGTCTCAAGGCCAACTAAAGAAAGGAATTTGAAAAGTGGAATAACTTAAAACACGCCACGCCATTGACGACGATACATCAGACACTGTCTAAATGGACTCTGATTTGACAACATGTTTGCTTTCAATTTAAGGGTTATGAAGATATTAAGTAGATCCAGGCCTCCAGGGACGGGGCTCGAGAGCGAATTTTTGTTTCTAAATAAAATTGTTTAAGATGCATCGTTGAAGTACATTGGCACTAAGTAGGTCAGTTCTCATCTTGGCGCACAACATTCCGGCGTCACGATTTCGCCAAAATGGCCGTTTTGTACAAAACAAGTGGGATCCATTAAACCCTATTTTAGCCCCTCTCTTAACAATTCTCAATAAAGTTTAGTGTTTTGGGCTAAAATCGTCGATTTAGTACTTAAAATGTCGGTCAACTATAGCTGTAGACCAACGTTTAGTATGTTACAATTTATCCCCCAAAAATGGTTATTTCGAAACTATTATCACCCTGCGGTCTTCTGGAATGTGTAGCGAGAGCGCGAGACGAGAAGTAGTCGACCGGCATACGTTACAGCTCCCGATGAATTGGGACGTCTCGTTTCATTTAACTTCCAAAATAAAGTTTTTCGGCTGGTAATAAATCACTTGACTTATCGCCGTTTCATTCCCAGGTCCTTCCACCAACTTTGATGTGAACTGTTTTCTCGTGTTTCAAAAGCTCTTCGAAACAAGTGGTTATGCAACGAAGGACGATGTGCCCTAATCATTAAAGATACGTTATTCAAGAGCTAAATTTGCTTAAAGGGACAATAACACTCTTGCTGGCTTGGCAGCCCCAGAAAATAAATAATAGCCTTATTCTAAGTACTAGATGTTTAAGTGTCCTACCTGTTGTGTAAATTATCCATTACATCTTATTTTACTTGTCCAGAGGGTTCGAAAATATTTTAAATCAAAGTCATATTTGAAAAGGTTTACGTTAGACTTTTCAAATCAATTAGTTGAATTTTTCCAATTTTTTAAATTATGTGTGTTAAGATGAAATTTATATCATCAATTAATTGGAATATTGTAAAATAATACAATTTGTTGACCAGAATGAAGATTGGGACATATTATTTAGTTACAACAAGAGTGTTATTGGGGCTTTAAATTAGACATTTACATGACAAGATCTTTATCAACTCTCGATGCCATCGGATGTCTCCGATATTAAGTAGATTAGAACGGTTCGGCCTTTAATGAATCACCAGCACCGTGGTTACGATAATAAAACAATTAATGCACAGATCTGTTTAAAACTATAAATATTGATCACTGCGCTAAGAATAAAGTAATCTAAAAGGAATTTTCAGTATATTCATTTTGTATTATCTTTTTCAATTTTTTTTATGGCTCAGCGATTGTCCAATGTGTTTCCCCCTTATCAGTGGTGCAGAAAAGGAGGCCTAGCAAGGAACAACATATAGTCATTCGAATGAGACAAAAAATCGACGTCCCGTATAGATATTGGCGTGTACGTGAAAAAGAGTTCCCCCGCCCACTGCTAAAGACCTCTACGAGCATGCGAATTATTGAAATAGAATTGAACGAAATGACCTAGTTTGTATTTAACGTACCCCCCCCCCTCCCTTTCTCTCTGTTGTAGAGACATTGCATGTGAGATACCACGTGATTAAACAACTACTGTACAATACAGACGTAATGTGATAATTAAACCACCGTGTCCCGTGAGAAAGATGGAATCTATAATTTATATACGACATATGATAACCTCACACAACTTGTTTATATTATAGGAATGATTGGGTTATTAAAGAGTAAAATGTCTATAATTTCACCTGGGATGGGAAGAAATTTGATTTACACAATTCTATTATCTTGGCCTGATTAAACCCATGTTTTTTGGCAGAACGCACGCTTGCGCGTAGGGGTCTTTAGCAATGGGAGGAAACCGGAGAAATCCCGCGAGGTTGTCGGCCTCTTGTACACATTGGTGTGCTCGTAAAAGATCCCTTGGCGGTTGGAATTCGATATAAGAATAGGCCATAATAGTGCCGCTGCATGGGCAAAATTTCCCCCATAGCACACTGCATGGAGTAGGACGTTAAACCCCGTTTCATTACGCTTCCTTGTGGATGGAGTGTGTGTAATATATGTATAATTGGTCTCTGGGTATGATGTCTAGTCCATATATTTGGTTTTAGTGTAAAATTGTGTGTGGTGCAGTCCCCTACTCTTACTATTGCAGTAATATTCAAACCATTACTGCCCTCTATTGTATATGAAACACAATCTGTTGTAGATGTTTCGCTATATGCAAATTTATTATATTAGGTAAATTAGGCAGAGGTCAAATTCAAAGGTCAAAACGTTTTGAGTATTTTTATAGATCACCGTTAAACAAAATGCTAAACAAATTATCATGTACATTTGAATATAATTTTGGAAAGGCCGCGTTTTTTTTACAAAGCTACAACTATTAAAGGTTCAATAACACTCTTGCTGGCTTGGCAGCTCTAGAAAATAAATAATAGTCTTATTCTAAGTACTAGATGTTTATGTGTTCTACCTGTTGTGTAAATTATCGATTACATCATATTTTACTTGTCCAGAGGGTTCTAAAATATTTTAAAATCCAAGTCACATTTGAAAAGGTTTACGTTAAGCTTTTCAAATCATGTAGTTGAATTTTTCCAATTCTTTAAATCAGGTGTGTTAGTTACGATGAAACTTGTATCATCAATTTATTTGAATATTGAAAAATAATACGATTTGTTGACCAGAATAAAGATTGGGACATATTATTCAATTACAACAAGAGTGTTATTGGGGCTTTAAACCCAGAGATGGAGAAATAAAATGCCGTTGAACGCCGTACTGCTCTGCTCCGACTGAGCTCATGAAGACGAGCATGCGCCATACAGTGTGTTATGAGGATAATTTTGCCCCGGCAGCGACGCTATGGCCTACTTTTGTATCGAATTCCAACTGCCAAGGGATCTTTTACGTGTTACTGTACGCTAATGTGTACATGGGACCTCGGTTTTAGTCCCATTCGAACAGCTATGCGTTGTCTCATGTCAGTCTCTCGGTCATGAAGAAGCGGAGCCACGCCGGAAAATCCCGTTAAACTTTCTCGGCCAACGCAGGGTTTTAACACAGGACCTTCCGGTCAGCGAGCCAGCGTCTTACTCACCGAGTCGCCGTACACCCCCCCCCTCCACTTCCGTGGCTGCCAGAAGCCACCCAACCAAAAGAGACTAACGAATTACTTTTGCTGACCGACATATTTCTTCATTTCAATAATACACTGGATTATACACTCGACCCTAGTCGTTATCAGGTAAAGGCCCGGAGTCGAACCCATCATTTGCATAGATGACATGTCATATCTACAACAAACACGTTATACTTCCTAGCCACTCAACCTCCCCCATTTTGATGTTTGCCTCAGCTATAAAACGCCTTTGCTTCACCCGTTTCGTATATTTGATTCCTGACTCCGGAAAAAAGTCTAAAGTATCAACCCTAAAAATAATTACACAAAAATACTCATTCAAATTATATCCGCCTTCTAAGCATTATGAGACTGTGAATACATTTGACCGATTTTAAAGTCATGCATTATCTTTCATCATAGATGTTATAATTCAATCGAAACCCGAATTCTAATTTTGGTTCAAAAATCTGGTAAAACATCCAAATAACGTCTGAGTTTAAGCGATAACAAATTCATATCGAAATAATAACATATTTTGTTTAGTCAATGTTAAAGATAAGAGAATAATACTTCGTTGTAATGTCACACAATGTTTATCTTTTCAAAACACAGATTAGACGATTCTGTGCCGGTAAAATAATTTGCATATAACATTATCTAAAATTTATAACTTTTATTTTCTAAGGCAATGACGAAACTTGAACAGTAATGACGTCATTGACACAAATTAAATGCAGATTGTAAGTTTTTGTGGCGTTGTGTGTTCTCTTCCCAATATAAATATGAACGAAGTTGATTGAGATAGCGGCGCGGCAAAACAAACCAACGAACAAATACATAACAATAAAAAAATTGTTTAAAAATTCATCTTCCAAATACAAGAGCAAATTGAACTCTCCCTCAATTCAACCCTTTCATTCATGCTAAGCCACCAGACTGATGAAACTTCCCTGCTGGAGCAGTCTTTGGGGACTGTCCTAGTGAAGCTAACCCCCAATAGACAGAGAAACGACAGTCATAAATATTTCCTTAATCCAAACGGATTATCGGATTGAAATACAGATCTATATTTCGTTTCGTTTTTTTTTTTTTTTTAAATTCGATGGCCTCTACTCCATGAAGTGTAGTAAAGACAAGTAAAACAAAATTGTGAACTATAAAAAACGAAAGGAATTAGGATTGGGTTTTAATCAGATTACCAAACGGGAATCCGTCAAGAAACAGGATTGTTGTAATTTGATGAAATAATAACCCTTCGTTCGTGGCAAACTATCCAGTCAGTTGGTAGTATATGTAATATAATTAATGTCGAGTATCGTACACGAGTCAAAGTATGCATGCTCTTTGTAGAACACGTGGTACCACCTTTTATTATTATAATATATACCGGAATTATTTAGCTGTGCGACCTGTCAATGTGAAAAGCGGTATCGCGGAATTTTTTTTAGAGTAACCATACACTGCCTCGTTTACGACCCCAACATAAGATAAGATGGTTGAAAGGAATACTTACAGCAAACAGATGACAAACGACGACAGCCAGACCGATAGTCAATGGTGCAGAACCACGTAAATCTCTTCTCTTAGTATCATCAGAAGCAAAAACAGCCAACACCACGACAAACGTTACCAACAACTCCACTCCAAAACCTTGAGGTGACGTTACACCCGTTCTCAAAATAGCTGTAGCACCAAGATCCAGTCGCTGGGTAACCGGAGTCAGACCGAACAGGATTCCAGCACCAAGAACGCCACCCAGACATTGAGCAATGATGTACAGGACACCTCGAACGATGCTGACTCTTCTTGTGACCAGTTTCGCCAGGGTGACGGCTGGGTTCATGTGACCACCACTGATGTGTCTAAACACCCAGACGACGGTTGCCACGGTTAAACCGAAGGTCAGGGACACTTGGATAACAGAAGGGGTAGCTCCAGTGTACGTTCCACATCCCAACAAGACGATGACCAGAGTCCCAAACGTCTCTGCAGCCAGAGAACGCCACAAATTGGGACTGAGCAAATCTTCAATATTCTCCTACAATAGAAAACAAAATCAATTTAAATGAAACGACAATGTGTACGTTTCGGTTCCCGTTCCCAGTATAGAAATGTTGCTCGGCAAAACCTATTTGTTAAGGCCAGTTCCAGATTTCGTCAAGGTCGCTGAGATGTAAATAATGTTAGGACACGTAATAGTTGGTGAGATTGTAAGTCAATGGTTAGGGTACGGATTTGGATTAACGCTAGCCCTGGTTACATCTCGTGGCCTGTGACCAAAGTTGAAGTTGGCCTTATCTAGTAGATCTAACCATTTTGCTCACACCATTCAAGCTAGCAAATCAGCTAAAAGGCAACTCCAAATATTTACCTTGCAAAAGCGATTCATTCTTAACTTATTCCCAGCAATACACAACAATAATATTTTCGACCGACACTGTGATCTACTCCAAAAGACAGTTTATCTTCCGTGGAGTTCGATTGAAATGAAATGAGGTTTAACGCCCTACTGTTCTGTACATAATATTGGCCTAATGATTGGTCGTTTTATTTCTCAGGGTAAAACTAATTCAGACAAACATTTTTACTTTCTTAATATCTCTGGGAAATCAAGACTTGAGATTGGGCTATTTAGAACTCTGGGACTTTAAACCAAAAATACATCACAACACTTGAGGACTGAAAATGACACCAATGGAAACTACGCAATGGTTCAAGTGCCGCGAAAAACATTCCACAACGTCAAGTGAATAATTTTTTCAGGAAATGAATTTGAAAGGCGGAAGTTAACTTTTAATTGATGTATCCTTTTAATTTTTACATGAGTAATAAATTGTAATATAGCAGACGAAAGTATTTTTATTTTTGAACAAAATAAAAAGTGTAATTTTGTTTTTTTAGTTACATAAAAATAACTCCGACTTAGTTCCCTGTGAAATACCCGCTTGGTTGTGGTCAAGTGGCCAGGGTTCAAATCGAGGCGTGGGTCAAACAAGCAAAATCTGAATTTATTTTTCAAGCCGATCTTTCAGATGTGGTGACTCTGGAGCTGACAGTGACAAGGCAAATGTGTATAGTTGTTCGGATGGGATAAAAAGAAGCTCCACGACAGATTATCCTGCCTGGCATTGCTCATATTATCATAGAAACAAAAAAAAATGCTGAAAATGCATAGTCCTTCAAATGATATGAAAACCGTACTCCATGACAAATTACTCCACCTCGCACACGTAACCGCAGAAACAAAATCGTTCGATTCGGTTAGAAAACGAGCCCAAGGACAAATTCCCCAACCTCCCATTAGACACAGAAATAAAAAAATAGTAACATATGGTTGTGACAAAGTTAGCGAAATATTGCATTAAAAAATACAATTCACCCCCACATTCCTATTGTGGATAGCCGGAGACAAGATCATCAATTAGTTATTACAGAAAGTGAACAATATAACGACAATATTTTATTCAAGATAAACAGGACATTCATGAAGAATATACAAAAAAAAAACCCACCATAATGTGCGCGAAACCACTTTTTAGGGGTTAAAAGCGAAATATGCATTCTTCAACATAAAAATAACTAAACAAGACCCCCACCCTCCCCTTTCTACAGACAAATGCAGAACGAAATTGTCCAAGGAGTCTTGTTATTTTCCAGAAATAAAATTTATAGAAAAATGTGGCCAGACATTTATGTCTGTTGTAAATGCCGTACAACTAGGTCTACTACACATAGTAAAAGTTTTCCCACGGTATCTGAAGCCAATAACAACTTCATCACCATAGCTAAATTCTCATTAAAATTGACAAATTGAGTTTAAAATATTTCAAAGACTTCATTATCTTTTCGATTAACATTTTCCGAAGATGTTATATAAAAAGTTTGAAAATTATTTTTTTTTTAAAAAAAACAAACAGAAAACCAATTCTACTAACCTTCATGATTGCGTTCGTCATGCCTTCGTAGAGTGAGCCGCACCGTCTTAATACGCTGGGTTGTGGAGGGGTGGTGATTTTAAACTTGCTTCCGTATTCTCATTGGCTGAGAGGAACGGCACTTGTTCTGAAAGCACGCTATCGTAGTAAGCTGTTCAACTTTGACCTATGACCTCTGAGAGAGTGTTCCATGTTTGTATAAACAATGGAATAATTAATGGCTATCACAATGGCCGAATTCTTGTCATATTTTCCTCGTACTGAAATTGTCCTTTCCGCCAGCATGTAATCCGAGCTATGAATTAAATAATCGCGTTGCCTCCTGACCTTCTGGTTGACGGAGCCATTTAATGGTGGTGGATGTATTTTGGTACGGATGTTGAGAACTCGAGTTTAATCTGATAAATCAAATTATGTTACAATCTGTACACAGGCAGAGAGAGAGAGATATGCCATGGGATAGAGAGAGAGAGAGATTGGGTTTAACGTCCACTCCACGACACAAACAAGGGTCATTTCGGGACTAACATATGATTTAATTTTATTTCAATAATTCGCTTGCGCGTAAAAGTCTTTAGCAGTGGGAGGAAACCAGAAGACCCGGAGAAAACCCACGAGGTTGGAGAGGCGACTCTACTCCTTGTCACGTACAACCTGGTATCGAAACAACGTCATTTGACTCAATGACAGACCGTATGATTTAACTCGCACGCGCTAACCATAAGGGCGGGGGGGGTGCTAGGACAGAAATGTTGGGATATTAACAAAAAAAACTCCACTGTGACTTGATGTAGAGAAACTTTATTGCGTAAAAAACCTTACAAGGTTATGTGCACATACAGATGAAATTAATAAAATATAAATGAGACAACGAAGGATACATAATACATACATATATATAATTATATAAACATACATACTTTTTTACAATTACAGAGACATGAACGAATTGTATATAAAAACTCCTAAACATTTCAAAATTTCTACATTTTTATTTATCATAAATATTTTAAATTGTTGTGAAACATTCATTTTATAAAAATTTGGCTCTTGGAATATAATTAGCCTGAACAGTTCTATTCTATTTTTGTCATGTCGTTTGCAATTTGTTAGAAAATGAGTTTCGTCATCTACCTCTTGGCATGTAGATGTAGAAGAATACCGGTGACTTTTCAGAATGCGGGTAGAAATGAAAGAACAATAACAAATGATGGTGGATGATTTCTTATTCTCAAAATACAGATCTTCGAATGAAAATTCCGAAACATTGAATTTATTGTTTAATAATGGCGGGCGTTCGAGCGTTCAGTCATGAGCAACTTGTATATCAATTAGTGGTGCATTTATAACCATTTTATTGCCGTCATAAACCATTATGACACAGTGCCGACTGCGTCTCTCTTGCACCAATCGAAACGTACATAATGTTTTACGTCATATTTCTTTCCATCGAAACACTACAATCTTATTGTACTGAATTGACGATATAGAAAACTCATTCAATATTTTTAAAACTGTCCACTCGTTTTTCGAAATCACCAGACGGTTCCAGGGACAACTATAACGCACTCACTGTAATTATATCTTCACTAGTACCTATATGTATATATCTGACATGAAGAAGGGTTTAATAGAGCCTATGCCTGTTCCCCAATCCCAAAATATTGCTTAAAAAAAATAAAAAAAAACCAAATGACATCATCTACTTTCTGTGCTGAGTGGGTAAATGAACATGGAGCATGCGCCATGAGAACAAATGCGCCCGGACAGCGTTGTTTCCGTTCTGCCGAGTACTTGCAGTCGCCATTTTGAATGATGTGTTGATGTCCACCAAAATTGATTGGGTTTCGCTGTATTTGTACACTGAACCCGTTTGTTGGCCCCAGCGGACGACTAGACACCATGCACTGTCAGGCCCAGCTTCCTGGACAAACTAACACGGGAAACAAAGGATCTATCCCGTCTCCTCCTTGCTGAAATGAAATTAACTGGGTTTTTTGTCCTACTGTTCTGCTCGGGACTGGGCTAATGAACACGGACATACACCATATGTGTGCTATTAGGGAAATAATTTTGCCCGGACAGAGGCACTACGGCCTACTCTTATATCGAATTCCAGCTGTCAATGGATCTTTTACGTGCACGCCAATATTTATACGGGACCTCGGTTTTTCGTCCCATCCGAACAACTAGACAGATGTCTATGTCAGACTCTCCGCCCTGCATCATTGACAAGGGTAAACCACGAAGGAACATTTGGATGCCATCATTATCTGTGTTATTACCGTTATAAAACTAAATACCATCATTAAATTGGGGAATTTAACAGCGGGATCCTTTGACATTTAAACTCCAGTTTTTAATATCATAAATATATTGTTGTTTTTGACCTACAACAGATTCTACAATCTAACTTTCCATTTTAATTAAAACTGCATTAGTCCCATATGTGCAAGTGAAGACAAGGCAAAGCAATAAGATGAAATAGGTTCAGCTGGTGGAGTCCACTTCTCGTCCCGAAAAAAATCAACCCCTTTTATTCCATGAAAACGGCAACGGTCAGACAAAAGGGTGCCAGATCAATTCATTTTAATGTGACAAGAAAGACAAGGCCACGGATCTCCATAGCTTTGTTCTATTGACTATCAGGGGCGGGGGAGGGGGCGAATGGTTAGCACGTGCGTGCTGTATCATAAAGCCCGTCATTGTGTCAACTGGTGTGGTTTCGAATCCCCGGTTGTACGTGGCAAGGAGTAGGGTCGCCTGTCCAACCTCCTGGGTTTTCTCCGCGTCCTCCGGTTTCGTCCCACTGCTAAAGACCACATGCGCAAGCGAATTATTGATATAATCAAACCATATCCCGAAATGACCTAGTTTGTGTCGAGTGGACGTTAAACCCCATTTCTGTCTCTCTCTCTCTCTCTCTCTCTCTCTCTCTCTCTCTTAAAACAGGGGTTCTTCTGAAACAGGAGATAAATTGGTTGAGGACGCTGGAGAATTAATAAACTAATCTATTGAATATCGCCAGTGCCAGTGGGGTGTCGGAAGGTCGTATCTGAGATATTTAAGCTATTTTGTCAAATGGTGTAATAGTGTATTGTAAAATCCCATTTCTCTCTCTCTCGCTATGACTGAAGAATATTTTGCCCGGAGAGGGGTGCTACAGCCTACTCATATTACAAATTCCAACATTAAAGTGAATGGAGACTTCGATAGTTTACGACTGTAGGCCTACTAGCATACAGTCGGAAGGAGTGGGACATATGTTTACGACTGTACTAGCATACAGTCGGAAGGAGTGGGACATATGGGTCTTATTATACACAATGATATTATTGTCTCCATGTATCATCACATGTTGCTTTTCATCGCCCCTGATTGGACGAACAGATTGTCTTACACTAAGATTACATTATATTACAGTGTCATATAAATGTCGTGGTCGCATAAAGTAATGATAAAAAATAGCCTACCACACAAACATCATGGCCTAACTATCTGATAATAATTAACGGAGGAATATGGCAACAGTGCCATATAAATGCCGTGGTCGCACAAAGTAATGATAAAAAATAGCCTAAGGTACAGAAACGTGTTGGTTTACTATCTTATAATTATTAGCGGAGGAATTTAGTTTATTTGATGAACTGGTGAAGAGGTTATGTAGCGTATATGTTAGCAGTGTGAAAAAGATGTGATGAAACATTTCTAGTTGCCTGTTGTCAAATTCAAATTCAAATTGTCACATTTATCTTTTACGTGCAAAACCAAATTTTTTGCAGACATTTTATACAATACCAGTGTCGTAGTCTTAAACTCTGTCTAGTGTAAATCCTTTATAAGAATTGCTGATCAGTGTTTAAAGAAATTCTGTTCATAACAAAAGCTAGTTTTGCCACCCATGAAGAGAACCCATGATGTCTCTGGTCAACGCATGCTGTCATGCTGTCAGCTCAAAAGAGCTGACATTTCTCGCAAAAAGCTGATGAAAAGGCAATATGTTGAAAATGTTCAGTCAAATTACTGTTCCTTGTCAGGCCCTACAAGTTGAAGTAATTTGATGTTTTCGCCCTATCCGAACGACTAGATACTATTCATTGGCAGACCTCCGCCCCAATAGTGCTTAACAAGGAGTACGGTCGCCTGTCCCCCCCCCCCCCCAACTAAAGACCCCCTCCTCTATTTCTCTCCTGTTCGTTCCATTCTAACGACAAGACTCTGACTCTTCCTTGCCATGCACTACGTTCAATATGTAGCAGATTTCGTACCATCCGAACAACTAGACACTATTCCTCGCCAGACCTCCGCTTCTCCGTGTAACAAATAGAGCCTGTATACGAGTGAAGAGATTTGATGTAAAATTAATTGTCTGAATGTCGTAGGTATATAAGTAGCACGTGTATGGTTTATATCCGTCTAAAGTAAACTAATTTACTGTTGTTATATACAAATTGATCTATTTATATATACATTTATAATGGCTGACATTCTCCCGCTAAATAACACGTGTTACTATAGTCACCCCAACACAACACTGATTGGCTCATTCTCCTGTAAAATATAAACTCGTCAACATCGATTGGGCATTCTCCTTTTGAATATAGGCTCAACAAAGTGTTTTCTTCTAAAGAAAATTTTTTTTAAATTTTTAAAAATAAATCGACCGATCGAGATATTAAGTCGATCGATAGAGATACTTATTCGATCAATTGGGATACTAAGTCGAATTATTGAGATACAAAGTTGTTTGATCGAGATATTAATTCGTTCGATCGACAAACTGTGGGAAAAATAACATAACTAGACGTGATTTCCCAGTCACCTTACATACATTGTAATATACGAAGGCCTGTAATAAAAGGTTCAACCTCGTGGGTTTTCTCCGGGTCCTGGTGTTCGATCCATTGGCCGAGAAAGTTTATCCTGATTTTTCCACGTGCCCCCCCCCCCCCCCGTCAGTGATGCAGGATGGGGGGCCCGACAATGGCAGCTGTCTAGTCGTTCGGATCGGACGAAAAACCGATGTCCCGTCTACACTATCACGTGCACGTAAAAGATCCCTTGACAGTTGGAATTTGATATAAGGGTAGGCCATAGCGCCGCTGTCCGGGCAAAATTTCCCTCTTAGCACACTGTATGGCGTATGTCCGTCTTCATTAACCCAGTTCAGAGCAGAACAGTAGGACGTTAAACCATTTCATTTCAATTCTGGTTCCCCCCCCCTCCCTCCCACTAAGTGGACGTTAAACCCCATTTCTCCCACGGGGGATTGGGGTGGCCTAGTGGTCTAGGGTGCCACGCTTCGACCTCTAGCTGGTTGCTCACCTCTGGCTTGCGGCTGTGGTTTCGAGCCCTGATGTGAGCGTATGTGGCATGGAGATAGGGGCGCCTTCTCAACCTCGTGGGTTTCCTCCGGGCACCCCGGTTTCCTCCCACTGCTAAAGACCCCTACGTGCAAGCGAATTATTGAAATAAAATTAAAAACCATATTTTAGTCCCGAAATGACCTAGTTTGTGTCGAGTGGACGTTAAACCCCATTTCTCTCCTCTCTCTGTAATAATCGAAACATTGGTTCGCTCTCAATGACCTACATGTATCATTATTTAAAGTATGTCAGAGACCAGCATTTATCTCGACTGATGGTATTTCAGCTGAGAGGCATCTAGTTTCACCAACACTTCATAATGATAGCGTTCCCTGTTCAGACTCACAGCATGACCTCATCACTAAACCTTATCAAACACCAACTTCAAACAAATGTCTAGTTTGCTGGAATTAATATCGTTAGGTTGAAAACCTTTGTTCTTAGAAAAAATCGTAGTTTTGGTTCGGAGGAGACGGAGATTCCCAGTTCTTATGTTTTCGTTAAATTACTGGGCATATAAAAATCTCTGGCTTCAAACAAAGTTTTTTAGAATGGAAATGAATCATTCAATTATTTCGATCATGTTGAAATGGCACGTGCGGAATGTAGGTTGAATTCACTTATGGTCGTTTAAACAAGCTAATTCCGTTTCTGTGTGGCACATAGACATAGACACAAATTGGTTTCTCAGAATAAAGTAATGTCATTCTTTCAATATATTCATTTTTGATTATGAATATTTAAACTATTACATGAATATTTAAACTATTATAGTTTCCTTCCACTGCTACAGACTCCAACAAGCGAATGATTGAAAGAAATTTAACCATTTTAGTCCCGAAATGATCTAGTTTGTGTCGAGAGGACGTTAACACCTCCCCCTCTCTCTCTCTCCCCGCTCCCTCTCTCTCTTTCTCTCTTAAAAAAGGGTAAGCCTATTTATCACCAAGAAAACAAACACGGTCTATTTTTTGAACAGAATCTGTCCATTCAAAACCAACAACAATCAGCCTCTTGTATTATAGATTCATTTGATTAGACCTTCAGATTGCCAGAAACAAGAACAACATGTTCCCAATTTGTTCAAACCCTTAAAAAATAAAACTAATTTAGACTGGGAGGATTCATTTCTTGGTTTGGAATTCCACAGCGAGGTCTCACGTGACATGAAAAAAGGGAATATTATTATGTCATTCCATGCGGCGTAATATTGGTAGGCAAATAGAGTGTAATCCGTCTAGTATGTTTGAGAATTTCTATTTCTAAACTAGACCATATCCCAAATCTTTTATTCAGAATTCTAACTTGTCCTGCAAGAATAAGTTAGAATAGAATATTTGAATTTATTCCATTTTACGTGTCAAAAAGATATTTAATTAGCAACGTATGATAAAACATTTATTAATACTAGCCAGATGTAACGTTACGTCATTTGGAATACTTGACGTATTAATGACCGTTCTGTGACGTGTAACGTCTGAAGTGCCACAGTAAGCGGTCAATAATAAAATAATTATGTTAATGAGGCGATTCCTTTCTTCTCAAGACGGCCACTGCAGACATACGGTACCATGCTGAGTTCATCCAGTTCATCAATAGTTCCATCGACGTAACAAATTCAACCGTGACGAATGATATGATACGATACGTCATTGTTTTATGTTGCATTGGGTGAAATTCCTTTTGATTCGTCAACGGTGCCATTAAGAATTTTTTTTTCTAACTACCAAGGGATCTTTTACGTGCTGCAAATGGGTAGGCCTATACGGGACCTCGGTTTTTCGTCCCATCCGAACGACTAGACAGCTGACCTCAGACCCTCCGTCCCGCACCACTGACAAGTGGAAACCACGCCGGAAAACCCAGATGAACTTTTGCGGCCACCAACGGGAGCGAACACTCGCGACCTTCAGGCTAGCGAGCCAGCGTCTTACCCACTGACCAGCGTGCAAACGAATTCGGGGAAAATTTTACAAAACACAGAATCATCAACGAAATTTCGAACTTTTGGTGTCTTTAATGACAGAATTTAGGAAATGGCAATTATTCCATGATTGACATTGACAGCTAGTTGTCACTTAATGTCTTCAGCTATTTCTAGAATTACATTTTACACTGCCTAGTTTGTCAGAAATTATCAAAAACCATGATAAGATTTTCAGGAATTCGTTATTTTAAAAGGAAACGTCGACAAAGAAGGGGCCTAGAACAACTGTAATGGCGTGTCGTGTCGATAAGATTTAAGGAATGAGGTATATATGCGACGGTGAAAGGTTTAGGATATGAAAATGGCCTTTAAGTCTATTTTAATGCTTAGTTGTAATCTTGATGAGGTCGATGAAATGGTTTAATGGGCGAAGATTGATGAATCAGACCACATTCCTTGTCTAGACCAACATAAAACACGTCGTACCAAGACCAGTGATGACCAGTACCAAATGGTTAGCGGAATGAGATATAATGTCCTACGTTTCTGAAGGCCAAGATTATAGAAGAAGAAACTTTATTGCATAAAAAACCTTGCAAGGTTTGGTGCATACACAAATAACATTAACAGAACTTTACAAAGACACGAACGAATCATATACAAAAGCATACACAAATAACATTAATAAAACTTTACAAAGACACGAACGAATCATATACAAAAGCTCCTGAGCATTTTAAAATTTCTATATTTTACTCATCATCAGTAATTTAAATTGTTGTAAATCATTCAGTTTATAAAATGGTCGCCATATCAAAAACTTATTACAAGTATTTCTCAAAATCATCCATGTATATATCGTCGATTTACAAATTAAAATGTCGGTCAACTAACTCTGTCTGTCCTCAAGCGGAGCTAACTTTAGACAGACACTGTATTAGTTTAGTATGACTTAGATCCGCCCCGTGTAAAAATAATTCTCTTCCTGGCGTGAATATCAAATATTAACAGCTCAGCAGAATTAGGCCTGCAACTGTGATATAATTATATAAATATATTTCTACTGGTATAAATAGGTCATGTTGCTTATAATCCTAGCGTCTTTATGATATTCACGGGATCTAGGACAAATGTAGGTCATATTCATTTATCTCGATAAATACTGCATAAAATTCTGTTTCGTTATTTCATAAATACATTGTTCCTGTTGCTTTTACAAGAGGTATTACTTAAAGGATCTAAGTCGCTAATATTTGGGCCTAGAAATTTACCCAAATGGGTCGCAACGCTTAAAATAATCTTATATGAATGTATATAAACTGATTTACATTCATTCATTTCCGTCTTTACTCTAATTTCTAATCACTCATGATCGGCGAAATACGCCCAAAGTCTCAATAGCATATCAATCTCTAGCGTCTATTTATTCCAGTCCTCCAAGTCCCTTGTTTAAAATGGACCTGAGGCGGATTATGGTACACGATTCGTGTACCACTGATAATTTTTACATTTTGTCCTAAATATTGGATACCAGAAGAAGATCACAACATCAATGTTGAATTAAATTCACAAATAAATTGTGTTTTCATTGTCGAAGATTTTGGATGATATTGAGTTAGAGACTTAACTACTTTAAATTGTCTTCAAACCATCCAAATCCAATGAATTGAGGTATTCACTTTCTGGGGGGTTGGGATGGCCTAGTGGTCTAGCGAGTGCCGCGCTTCGACCTCTAGCTGGCCGGTCACCTCTGGCTTGCGGCTGTGGTTTCGATCCCTGGTGTGAGCGTAGGCTATGTGGCATGGAGATAGGGGCGCCATCTCAACCTCGTGGGTTTCCGGGCACTCCGGTTTCCTCCCACTGCTAAAGACCACTACGCGCAAGCGAATCATTGAAATAAAATTAAACCATATGTTAGTCCCAAAATGATCTGGTTTGTATCGAGTGGACGTTAAACCCCATTTCTCTCCCCCCCCCCCTCTGATTCACTTCCTAAGTTTCTGTTCTAAGAGGTAAATTTAACAGTACAGCGTCTTTACAGTCAGGTCTTATTTCAAATTCGACATGTTAAAGGTTCTTTTACGTGTACCTTAATATGTACACGGTTCCCCTACACGCAAGCGAATTGCCGGCAGTGCTGTTTTCTGGGGTTGTAGCTTATTCCAACACCATCGACGTATAACTTTATACTTTAATCAACGAGTGTACAAAACTGGTTAACGGTCACAATAACGAGAAAGGCATTGCTATGGCGAGCCGGTCACCAGATTAAAGTTACAATAGAATATAGAACATAATATAGGCCTATATACAAGCTTAGGATTAAAATAATCATAGGGCCTATAGTAGGCCCTAATATTTGATAAGATGTTTAAATACAGAAAATGATACGGACAAAGCTTGAACGCGTGTTAAATATTATTACGTAATATATACATTAAGTTTAAACCCAAACAGTAAAAACATTTGAAAGATTAATGAGATATCAATTCGGACATTGGTCATTCGCCATTTTGAATAAATTTAAATGTTAATAAATAGATAGAACTCAATGACCATTGAATACCGCTCGGGTTATTCAATGGTTCAAGAGAGTGTATCCCTGTTTTTATTCTATAACTAAATGCAAATCTCAAAATACACTGTACTATTCAGATTATCAAATAAATCATCATCAATAACGTTAAAATTCATCTCAGGTTCCGCTCTATTTTCTTTCCTTTTTACAAAAATTGTCGTTGCTAGTGGTGACGTCATTACGGTTTGACGTAATTATGAAAGTGACGTCATTCTGGGCAAAAGTAGTACGTTTTCAAGCCATTGAATACAACCATAGGTTATTCAATGGCTGTATTCAATGGCTGTATTCAATGATATTTGCTTGTATTTGCATGTAGTTATAGAATAAATTATGATATACAAAGATACACTATTAACAAAACAGATTAAATATCTCAGACACGACCTTCCGACACCCCACTGACGATATTCAATAGATTAGTTTATTAATTCTCCAGCGTCCTCAACCAATTTATGTTCTGTATCAGAACCCAAAAAAGAGCGTCTCCAGATTTCGTCATGGTCACGGAATGTAAACAGGACTAGCGCTAACCCTGACTCTAACCCTAAACCAGTAAAGATAAATTCTCAATTTACACGGTGTACCTCAAATATTTTAGCGATTTCTCTGTCCTCATGGAAATACAAAAAAATAATCGCGCACGGAAACGCTAAAGGTTTCCGCTGGCGAAAACGCGTACATGAAAACCAGATCTTAGACAATGCGCCACAGAAGCCTCATACTTTAACGTGTTGGGAGATCGGGTGCACCAGTACATTGCTTTACTCGTGGTAGGTGGTGGGGTGGGGGTAATATTCTTAAGACGACCCTGCTTATATCCCATTATATTCTCTTTGTAAATCAAATAGCTAACAAATTTTATTTGTATTATTTTCTTCAAAAGTAGACTAGTTTATGTGTACGTCGTCGCTGCAAGGCAATTTGATATTTCTACCGATAATAGTAATCTATAGTTTAAAGCAGAAGTTTAAAATCACCCCGAGCAAAACGATTCATAAATGATAATGACATCAAAATCCGACGGTCTCGTTCGTTTGAATATAATTTACACGACTTCTTAGTCACTGACTCCTGGCTAAGTTAAGTCTCCAAATATGGTAAATGCCTCGTTTAAAGAGCGCATCAAGTACTAACAAACAACATGACGTGCCTTGATCTTTTAGTAATTTTAATTGGCGCAGACGACCATTCGGCTGACCAGACACGCTTCAGACGTTTATATACAATAACTCCCGGGTCGTTCATTATAATCCTCAAATAATAAATATACCCGCGAGCCGCCAGCACGTTCTGGAATTCCAAATTTGTTGCTGAACTGACACGAATGGTCGTTTCTTTTTCTAACCCTTTGTTTCCGGTTGGGCCAATTTGTTCATTTTAAATGAAGAGGGTAGCAAGGTCATAAATATTAATTTAACCCATATGGACGCCATTATGGACACGCTTCATCCTGCTAATTGACATCAGCTACCTTCACAGTTTAACCGTCAATGTCGCTACTTGACCACTGGTCAATTAACATCGATAACAATCAGCTTAAACAGTTCAATATGTTCTAATACTTTGATGTTAATAACCCGTCTTCATGGCGTGCTTCGAGCTGAAACATGGGGCGTTACACCCAAGATTTTGAAAAAGAAGGATGATAAACCCCATTCCGTCTGATTTGAAGTTAACAATTAAGGACGTTATTCTCAAGATTAGAGTCTGGTCAAACTGATTTGATTTATTACGTTGTTGCGGTGTATAATTCCTTGAAATGAGTTGGCGTAGCTAGAATTTTTGCTCGGAGAGAGGGAGATAGGGAGGGGAGGCGGGAGATTACCGGAGATTATATAGTGGATCATCAATTCAACAATTACATGATTAAACCAAATAAACCTCGTAGGTTTCCCCCCACTGCTAAAGACCCCTACGCGCAAGCGAATTATTGAAATAAAATTAAACCATATGTTAGCCCCGAAATGGCCTAGTTAAACCCCATTTTCTCTCTCTCTCTCTCCCCTCAACAAATATTTACTACTGAAACGTGGTTTAACGTCCTACTGTGCCATGAAGGAAATTTCGCCCAACAGTATATGCTTGATAACGACTTGTGAAATCTAGTTGAAACGTCGCAGTGAAATAAACCATAGTAATTGTTATTCCATAAAAGTGTGATTTTTGACTACGGCCTACTCTTATATAAAATTCCATCTGCCAATGGATCTTTTACGTTTACGCCAATGTGTAGGCCTACACGGGTCCTTGGGTTTTCGTCCCATTTGAACGACTAGACAGCTGTCCCTGTCAGGCCATCCGCGCTGCATCACTGACAAGGGGAAACTACATCAGAAAATCTCCAGGAACTTTCTCGGTTTTCACCGGGAGCATACCCGCGACCTCCAGGCTTGCTAACCGTCCAAGAATTTGAAAGAGCTTAATCGCTAATATTTGGGACCTAGAAATTGATAAGAATATAACGTCACCGTTTGATATGACTCGTGGAATATGTCTAGCCCTATTCTTCGAGTCTCTTGATACAAATAGCGCTGAAACACATTATATGGTAAGATCGCAAAACCAATGTTGATTTAAATTGACAAATAATTCGTGTTTTCAGTGTCAAAGACTTTAGGTGATATTGAATTAGATACTTGGCTACTTTAAAGCCCATTGATTTTACAAAGTCACGAGAATGCTTTTGGTTAGTCCCGGTATGACCTACGACAAGAAACGCCCAACTCCATTAAATTCTAGCATAATTCCTGCAACTCCTTCTGAAATAGACGTATAAAGTTGCAGAATGTAAACAATTTATTTCACCCCAATGTAAAGTTTGTTCTGTAGATAACATTACAGATCTGATAAAGGAGTCCAAGATGGAAGCGAAGAAAGTCGGTCTTTGTTACTGCCTTCACAATCATATTATTGTTTGATGTGTGAACTCCGGGGCGTGTACAGACGATAGAAAGGACTCGACACGAGGCCGTGTTTATTTTAATATGTCACAGTTTAAGATATTTTTCTGTAGTTAATGTAGATATGAACCACGCACCGTTGTTGAGAGACAAACGTAACCATGCACCGTTGTTAAGGAAGAAAGGAACCATGCACCGTCGTTACGATGATGAACAGATAACTCTTTGACAGGTTTTGTAAATTTTAATGACCACCAACTGTGATGTTTCTTTGATAAATTAGATGGTTTTCGTCTTTTCTTTAAAAAATATCAAAATATGAAATCTAGAAAAAAAAAAGAAACAAACAAATTGGGTGTTTTTCTATTGGGCAAAATAAAATGCAAAATTGTGTAATTATTAATTCTAAAAAAATATTATTTTTTAACTGCGCTGCAGTTACAAAATTCTTTCTTTTTATATTCGTGTAGTAAAAAGTTGCATTTTAGGCATATTACTGATTATTGAAATAAAATTAAACCATGTGTTATTCCCGAAATGACCTATTATAGTTTGTGTCGAGTTGACGTTAACCGCCTCTCTCTCTCTCTCTCTCTCTCTCTCTCTCTCTCTCTCTCTGTCTGTCTCTCTCCCGCCCTCTCTTCCCCGTAAAGAATCGAACAATCACCGGAAAATACCCATTTGTTGACCTGTAATTGTTTCAGTAGCATTTAATGGCAATTGAACTAGAAATAAAATTGAACTGAACCTCGGTATAGTTCGTCACACCAGAACGACTATACATTATCCATTGCCCACGTCCTACATCATTGACAAGGGGGGATCAAGTGGCTAAGTGGGTAAGACGCTGGCTCGCTAGCCTGGAGATCGGAAAATCCCGATGATATTTCTCGGCCAACGCAGGGATCGAACCAAGACCTCCAATTTATCGAGCCAATGTCCTCCCCACTGAGCCACCGTGGCTTCCGTACGGCATTAATTCCATTTGCCCGGGGGTTGGGATGGCCTAGTGGTCATAAATTCTTTTATAATGACTAAATTATTCCGTCGAGCTATTAGTCACCAACTGTGATTGTTGAATATATTTACCATAATGAACGGTTGCAGTCGATACACGCCAGTCGATTAGGTCAACTTGGCTTAATCTGTGGTTTCTGTGAGGTTGCAGTCAGGGACTAAGTGAGAGGGACACAATTACGAGATTTGCGCCATGTTTTAGAGCTTTTGCGCCCCCTTGAGTTTTTTGCAAATGCGCCCCTTGAGTTTTGAGTTTTAGCGCCCCTTGCATATGCGGTTTTCAACATTAATTATCATAATGCGCAACCAGTGTCAAACATAAACATAAGAGGCGGATTCAATGGGGGGGGGGCGAGGGGCGCCCCCCCCTAATTTTTGACAGTGCCCTTTTTTACAGCTGAAAGTGCCTTTTCTCAGACCCAAATATGTCCGTTCCGAACGTTTACTTAGATGAAAATATCAGCCAAACAGCTTTTGGAATGGCTGCAGATGCAAGAAATGACGGACAATTTTCTCGGGGGACCCCCCCCCCCCCCTCAGCGGCGTGCCCCGTCTCCGCGGTCAGTGCCCTCATTTTGCGGCGCCCCCCCTTTTCAAGATTCCTAGATCCGCCCCTGAACATGTACCGCGGGTGGGTCAGATATATTGCAAATCGACTCTAGCATGCTCCACGCATACTCCGCGCAGCGTTTCGTTTGATTATAGGTAATCTCACTACACACTGCTATTATGAGTGGATATTGTTGTGTTAAATTTTGATTGGTCAGTAGTCCGACTACCAACCAATCACTACCTACCATACAAACGCTTTACATTTAAAACGAGTGCCAGTATTGGACCAAATATGTTTACATAACGTTACGTCATGGCTCACGCTTTTATTATGCCTAATTAACCCGTGCATAGGAGAATACTACAGTAAAACTAATTGTGTGACAAACGAGGCTATCAAGTCGAATGAAATGTAAACAATACTGTTTGGAAACGAACATACTTCCACCGTTTTAATACCTTAAATCACTGTCCAAAGTTTTAGGGAAGACTCAGATTAAACGAAGGACTGTCATGTTGCTGTGAACGGGGAGAAAAGACACACTCCCGCAAAAGTTCAAGAATCAGAAGTCAATCCAGCAATGGCCAGAGAGAGATTTCTCGGGCCATTGCTTCAGGAATATGGCTCCACGCAGCCCAACGTTACCCGGTTGCACTGGGAGTGACTGCCTTAGCCCCCCCCCCCCCACCGCACCGTCCCCACACACATATATATTGTTTTTTTCTCGGCGGGGGCTCAAAATAATGGGTCACCACGCCCTTGGCTGCACTGCCGGTTACAGATGACGAGAGACCCTCGGCTATTCTGGTATTGAGCCACCTTACCGCAGCAATCCCCCATCCTCACGAATAGAGGGAGGAGAAATTATGTTTTGAGCACAATTAAGCAATACTGAGGATGGTGACGGGTGTTTAAGATGGAGGTGTTTGTATGAAAGGCTTATGCCAGTGTCCAAATATTATCCATTAACCGATGGCCCCCATATATTCTATTGGCCTTAGGCAATGGGGACCTGGGGGATCGGCTGAGCCTCGGGGGACAAAAAGCCGGGAAGTATGGGTGTGGTGGGTGGGGCTAACCGTGGGGAGCAGGCTGGCCAGGTTTACGTAGCCCTTGCCTGGATCATCGATGTTTTTTCTCCGATATATTCTGACGACGGTTCATTTCATTCTAGAACTCAAGGACCAGCTGTCTTGTACAGAGTTAAGAGAAGGCTTTCGCATCAACGCTGTGAAACAGATTGTAAACACAGGCACTTCAAGGGATTAAAATAAAACTTCTTACTACCAGGCGCGGATCCATAGGGGGGGGGGGTCCAATTTGAAACTTAATCTATGCGATTTTATTGGCGATTTTTAGACCTGTAGTTTTGGAATTTACCTTCCGGAAATACGTCAGAATGCACCAAATTGAATCTAATTTACCAAATTTTTCTGGGGGAGGGCCCCCAAACCCCCCCCAAACCCCCCGTTAATTGGTTGAGCGCAATTAGTTAAGAAATTATCATACCTAGACCCCCCCCCCCTGCAAAAAATCCTGGATCCGCGCCTGGTAGACTACTGCTTGACTATATACTACATATTATAAGTATAATATTCTTTGAATGGCATTTAGTAATTGGAATATAATCAAATAAAACACACTTTTATGGAATAACAATTACTATGGTTTATTTCACTGCGACGTTTCAACAAGATTTCACAATCCGTTCCATAAAAGTGGGTTATTTGGAAATCTCTTCTAGTGCCTGTGATTGTAAAAGCGACTTTACGATAGTGCATCGCGATTCCTGTTGACGGAACCGCTGAATATCACACAAAATTTCGAATTCCTGCAACTGGATTTTCTTCTTGAAATGTCAGGCTCGCATAAAACGTGTTCGATTAATTATATTTTGCGGATTGAGTGAATTAGAGTTTGGTGGAGATAATCAAGGGCTGGTAAAAAAAAAAAACACTAAAAGAAATCAAAAACCAAATGAAACAAATTAAATATTAAACATTGAAAACCTTGAAATGTCATTGTTTGAGGCAAATTTCAATCAATTTTTTTTTACATATTATTTATAGATATATAGGAGGCAGACCACCATTAAATTTCACCATCTCGGAATTGTAGTTCGTCTATTTATAGCAGTTCTCTCTCTGTCTCTTTTCTCCCCTTTTGCATGCCCATTTTTGTTGATTTTTTGGACTTGAATGGACTAAGAGGGTTTGAATTAATATTTTCTGCCAGGTTTTGGTAAATATTCATGATTTTGAGGCGGAAGGATAACGGCGTTATGGGGTTGGCTACGGTGATATGTACGGCAACTAGATACATATTTTGAGTATGCTTCTTTAAGTTCGTGTATCTCAAAATTTTGGTGGTCAACCTCATAAAAATTTTAGTGCAAAGACATGGCCATTTGTTCCTCTGTCTGTAGTGAAAAGCATTTCGCCCAACGAAAATTTGGGGATAAGTTGGAGATGGGCAAAGAGTCCAGAATTAACATTGAAGTCAACGGGGAAATTAATAGTGGTCTGCCTCCTGTATACCTCAGCTATTATTTGGAGTTGCCTCCCATTTGCTACTTTTTTCAAGAAAGTCAAATTATCTTTTCCTGGATCCAATGTTTATATAGATGGCAGGTAAATAGCTAGATAGTCTCGATCACACTTTCTCTTTTCACGTCAATGACATTGTACTGAATATTTTAGGGCTGGATGACAGAATTGTTGGCAACAGCTGTGCTGCTGTATTAGGTCAGCACGTGACACTGAACGCATCAGCACCATTTCCAGAGAAAAGTGGAATTATTGTTCATGTGAATGTCATTTATCGACGACGTGAAAGAAGTAAGAATTTATCTAATAACGTAGATTTTACAATTAGGAATACTTGATTAATTTTTCGAAAGAAAAACTCGTCATAGTCACTTTTTAATGAATGTCAATCGATTCAATCATCCGCCTGTCAAAAACAAAGCGACATTAAAGGGACATATTGCTGAAAATTTAATATTTAAGGTGAATTGCACATGCATTTCATTTTAGCACACGTTTGGAACTCAATAAAACAAAGGTTTTCGATTACATTTAAGACTATAAATTGTCTGAATAGAGTTGAAAAAAAAGAAACAATTATATCTAATTTTTGTTGTAAACTTGTACAAAGTTGTGTAAGATAAAAAAATAAGATATATAAGATAAATCTTTCTTTATAGTCGGTATAGTATTACATATAACAGTAAAAAAATCAACATAAATATTTCAATTAAAAATAAAAATTCTAAATTTACATTAGAATATATTATTAAAATTTAATAAGAATTTACAGTTATAATTCCCATCTTAATAAAGTTGTTTGTATCATGTAATATGACAGAAAAAGTTTACTATATCGATCAGCATCCCTATATATCTTCTGATTTTGTTGCCAGTTTAAGCCCGCCGTCCTGCATTATTGACAAGGGTGATCCACGCCTGAAAATCTGAATGAACTTTCGCGGCAAGTGCAGGGATCGAACACCCGACCTCCAAGCTACTTAGCCACTGTGACCCTTCTACACAAAATGAAATCAGTACCATCGTATTATTGTAATACTGTAATAAGGTTATTTTATTTGACCAACAACATCAGCCTATATACTGTATGACAGTCATGGTTGATGCGACTCCCTCCAAGATGATATCTTCATCACAAACCCTAAATAAAAGGGAGTCATGTTACATGATCGACGAACATATGACAGTCAGGAGATGACAATATATAAATAGTGATTCTAAATTAAGGGCTTGATAATAAAATACTTTCACAATGTAAGAATATTAACGAGAGCCACGGTGGCTAAATGGGTAAGACACTGGCTCGCTAACCTGGAGGTCCCCTATTCAATCTCTGCATTGGTTGAAAAAGTTCATGTTTTCTGACATGGTTTCCCCTGTCAGTGGTGTATTTAGGACAGAAGGCCTGACAAAGACAACTGTCTAATCATTTGGATATTAGAGTAGCCTAGACGGTAGACCAAAGTGCCGCTGCTCGGGCAAATTTCCCCTGCATAGCACACTGTATGGCTATGCCCGTCTTCGTTAGCCCAGTCGAAGCAGAATTATAGTAAGGCGTTAAACCCCATTGCATTTACATGTTTCCAAATGTCAATGGTTTATTTAATATCAGCACACCAATGACTGGATCAGAGTTAACTGCAGGGGTATGTGTAGTTGGGGGGCAGTGGGCACTATTAAAAGTATGCTTACAGGAAAAATACATGATCTCAAAGGTCACCTGTCCAACCTTGTGAGTGTGGATTGTTTTTACTTGGTTTTTGATTGTTTTAATAGTCACATAAAATGATTCTTAAAGGCAATGAGTGGAGTAAACCTCATCTCTCTCTTCCTTCCTCCCTCCCTTCCTCCCCCTCCCCCATCTCTCTCTCTTACTCACATCCTTGGGTTAAAAAAGAAACAAGGAAAAAGATGATAAAATATATTTGAGTGTAATGTCTCTTAAAATGATGATCTCCGGGGTGGGGTGGTCTTCTCTTAAAAACACTTTTGGAGCTCCCCAAGACAGCACTCATCATTGAGAGGTAAGAAAGCAAAAAGATTGATATAAAATATTTGAGTGTAATGTCTCTTTAAATAATGAGAGAGTTGTCTATTGGATTTTATTGATTATAAACTTACCTGGATTCAAGTTCTATAAATAGCTACACATACAGGTATATTATACCTACATGATTCATTTATTGCACGTTTGTTTTCTCCTCCGTCATACTTAGATCACAGTTTAATTTTGTTGTCAATATTCGATTTACATATGGCTACACAGCTAAAGTATGAGATTTAATGAGGTATATATTGGGAACAAATAGACTGGCCAGTTAGTCATATATTATGGCCCAGTTTATTTCCTATATACAAGTACATGTTACATATTGATTGATTGCATGTTTTATCGTAGCCACATATCTTTACATGTAGTTATCGTAATTTAATTGTTTTCAATATTCAGTTTACTTATCTCAAGATTGAGATACGTTGAGAGAAATGAGGTTAACAAAACGTCCACCCGACACAAACTATATTATTTCGGGACTAACATATGGTTCAATTTTATTTCAATAATTCGCTTGTGCATAGGGGACTTTAACAGTGGGAGGAAACCGAAGGTCCTGGAGAAAACCACAAAGTTGGACAGGCGATCCTACTCCCTGAAACATACAACCTGGGATTTGAAACTACAGCAGTTGACTCAGTGACAGGCTTTATGATATACATGTGCTAACCATTCAGACATCCAACCCCCCATTTAATGAGAGAGAAATGGGGTTTAACATTAACTAGATCATTAGCAGTGGGAGGAAACCGAAGGACCCAGAGAAAACGTGTAAGGTTTGAAAATGCGACATACTCCTTGTCACATTCAACCTGGGAATCGATACCACGCCAGTTGACTCAATGACAGACCTTACGGTATAATGTTCCTGCGCTTACCATTGGTCCATCCAATCCCCTGCCTAATTTAAACATGAATACATACACAGAGGTCAAACAGAAGAGGGAGGGAGAGAGAGTTGACTCAATGACAGACTTGGCACGATATGGCCCGGTTGGAGCTGACGTGCCATTAAACAACATTTCATTCATTCATTCAATGACAGACCTTATGATATAATGTGCATGCACTAACCATTAGGCCATCCAACCCCCCAGATTCAATGAGATAGTGCAGTGAATAAATATCTAGACCCATGTAGTAACCTATTTATTTATTTCCTTGTGTGTTTGATTATGTTGATAAGGAAAGAAAAAACATTTGGGTGAGATCAGTTGACAAGACAAGATACGTAATTTAATTTATAAGTTTTAGGTAAAATGTTTTAATATTACTCCAAAGATTGTTTTACCTCTGGTTCCACCTTGGGGGATATCGCTGTCAAGGGTATTCAGAGAAACTTCCCAGAGAAGCCACATAATACGTGTAGGCTTTGTTCAGCTGTGGATTGGAGACGCGAGAGATAGATCAGTAAGCCTGTTCAATTTTGTTGCATTGATGGAAACATACTGTGCCCACTCGTCACCTTATTTTTAGTACCTGAAGCAACTTTTTTGGTTGATTTTTTTTTACCCTGGACGCTTCATTGTGTCTTGACTCTAGACCCAAAGGAACCAGAATTGAAAAGGCATTCTGATCACTCTTGTGTCTTTATAAGAGCACCTATTATTTAATTGGCTGCTGTTACTTAGAAGTTTCTCAGGAAAGTCTTTTCTGCCATATCACCTAACGAACAATCCCTTTAATATTATGTTTAATATTTTCAGTAGAAGTTGACATGATGTAGAAGGACAGAAAATGAATGCAGAAGAATTTCTGTCTTTAGAATTTAACATAGATCCAATAGATAGCCATTTAATATTAGATAAAATGGAGGATAACAGATACGAGGACGAATCGAGTGACAGACGGGATGAAGAAGAGGAGTCTGATTCACCTCTCGTCCCTAAACAACTTACTTCAACTCCGTTAAAAGATAATGAGGTAGGCTAGTCACTTTTATTTTAAAATTAAATCATGAAAATAGATAATAAATGAGTATTTCAACTTATTTTTCAAAATATTGATTTTTAAAACTAGTTTCTGTGTATGGAAACACCTTTCTTCATTAGTCCAGACTTCTTCACTTCTAGATTTGGAGATTCGTATGAATCTCTAGCCCCGGAAAGTCATGAGAAACTATCTTGTCTTATCCCAAGATCGAACATGATGCCTCCAGGTTATCGAACCAGGGTGGCATATCAAAATGATTTCTGTACAATGTTGATTATTTTTTTTAACATATTGAAATTTAAGTTTAGTATTGTTGTTTATAATACATGTACCTTTTAAGATTTTTATTCCAATAAGTTATTTTAAACCATCGGTAAATAAGCAAAATTGTTCTCATTAGTGGCTTTTCAATTGAAATGCGGTTATCCTGAGGTAAATTGGTTTTTTGACACTACACGTGGTTCAATTTTATTTCAATAATTTGCTTGTGTGTTGGGGTTGGATAGGTGACCCTATTCCTTTTGACGTACAAGGGGGAAATGGAAACTACGCCAGTTGACAAATTTAAACTTCCATGCCTCCGTCCTTCACCACTGCCAAGAGGAAACTACTTTGAAAAATCCTACGGAACATTCTCGAACTGGTATGATTTTTTTACATGCCTTTAACAAGAACTGTTTTGACTTTAAAAAACAGGCTCGAAAATTGAAACTAAAGGATTTCTGGAAAAACAACACACTAACTTTATAAGTTGATAAAATAAACAATGGGCATATATCTGTCAAAGTCACCTTGTCTACTAGACCTAATATTATTTCACTCTATCTCTCTCCGGGAAATCAAATTTCTATATAAAATCTCAACACAAAGGATTTGAATATCGACTGGCCTAGAATTAAATAGTGAATAAAATCTTTTATAACAATAAATAACCTGGTATATTTGTATTTATTATCATCTACGATAAATAATTACCTTCGCTGTGGATAAATTTTATTTTCATTAAAATTGAATCTCATATTTACTGGGAAATTTACATAAATAGACATATGGTGCCGCTACAAATATCAGAATTAAAAGAGCTTTACGCTAATATTTAGGACCTAGAAATTGACACAAATGGGTCGCAACACATAAAATAATTAATGTAAATGTATATGAACTGATTTAAATTCATTCATTTCTACAATTTTATATCCCTAAAAATCTCAGTTTTTTTCAACTTTAACATCTATTGGATCGTAACTTCATGGATTATAGACCCCAATTGAATGAAAAATTGTGTTTTTTAAGCTTGTTCTAATACCCCACATATTTCGGAAGTAATTCCGATTAGTTATTTACCCAGCTTTAGGGCCTATCCCATTCCTCGACCACTATGAATACCAAGTCTCGCGCTTTCCAGCTGAAATGTCGACCTGTGATAATGGAGTTGCAAAGTTTATGGTTCGATCAATGTCAAGGTTTCCGTGTAGGTCGCCATGTTTGATTTGAGAGTGTTTGCGTCACAACTGAGATAAAGGGAGCCCATGCAATGTATGAAGAAAAGAAGGGCTTTAAGCCCAATTTTATTGCAGGTTCCATTTAAAAACAGGTGTATGACCCCTTAAAAACTGTAGTTTTAGAATTACATTTATTGATGTTTTTTTTTATTCCAGCATGATAATGACACGCCACGGGAATTTGATCCTTACAACAGTGACGATGATGAGACTGGATCAAACACCGCTTCATTATGTAGTAGTCCAAGTCATCAAGACATTCCTACTATCACGATCACACCAGAATCTGATCCAATAGAACCAGATCAGCTAAGAGTTCCTATATTAGGGCACGAGGTCATGGAATCCAGATCTAAATTTACTGTAAGTGTTAAACAGATTTACCCTTTTAAAATTCTGGATCTTCACAATTCATCGTTGTTATTAAAAATGCTGGTTAATTTATCTTCACAATTCACCCTTTTGTCGTTATTAAAAACGCTGGATAATTTATGTTCACAATTCATCCATTTGTGGTTATTAAAAATGTTGGATTATTTATCTTCACAATTCATGGTTTTGTGGTTGTTGTTAGGGAGGTAGTAGAAAGCAGGAGGTAAAATAAGCAGTGTACATGTAGCTAATAAAAAAAGAGATGCTAATTATAGTTGGTTCGGGTACAAAATGGACGCTTTATATAACTCCCCAACCTGCTGACAATTAGCATCGCCCAATAAAAAAGGTTGACAGGTGCGGATCCATGATTTTTTGCAGGGGGGGGTCTAGGTTTGATAATTGCTTAACTAATTGCTCGCACGGGGGGTTTTGGGGCCCTCCCCCAGAAAAATTTGGTAAATTAGATTCATTCCGACGTATTTCCGTAAGGTAAATTCCAAAATTACAAGTCTAAATCGCTAATAAAATCGCATAAAAAATATTCAAGTCTGAGCAGGGGGGGTCCGGACCCCCTGGTAGTTTGAGGTACTAGAAGGGGTTGGTGGTTTGAGGCAGGGATGGAATTTGGCCTGTATATTCAGGACTTGTACGACACTATTTTCCAAATGCCCAAAATTGTCCCACCGGAAATATGACCAATCGGACATCAAGACATGGTGGATAATATTCTAAATTCCAAAATTAATATAGTGTACTGAGTGTTTAAGTACCACTCAATCCGATTATCGTTGATAATAGGCTGGATTGATTAGGTAATTACATGTAAAGCGGGAATTTCATATTTTCCCAGAAAGTCAAAATATATTTATTTCTATGTCTTTTGCTCAATAGGTTGTCAACTCACTTTTATACAATCATAGGCATTATTTTCCACACTGAAACATCTTTCACATCGGAAATAATAACACAATTACCTCCTTGTTTTCCCATTCCCCCCATGCAATACATGTAGCTATCTTCAAACGTTTGAATTTAATGTTGAAAGTGATATTTTTGCCAATTTCTCATCTGGCAATATTGAATTATAGGATTATTCTTTAACAAGGATGGACTGTTTATAGATACCATCTATTTTAAGGCTTTATTTTAATATATTTTTAAAATATAACTTAAAAATATGAAATTGCCGCTTTAAGTGATCAACGTATTCATCGTGTTATACCGCCAGACACCTACTTTGATTAACTAGTTAATCTGCCTTAATCCTTTATCGGATAATCCATCAATCCAAACTTGAACAGAAGTCATTGCTTCTCCTTATTCGGGATATTTATCGCTACAATAATCTACGTGATTAACCGATGATTTCCCCTTGAGGTACTAGAGGGGGTGGAGGTTTTTGGTACTAGAATGGGTGGAGGTTTGCCGTACTAGAAGGGGGTGGTAGTTTGAGCATGGACCGTATATACGGTACATGGTTTGAGGTACCAGAAGGGGTGGTAATTTGTGGTGGTAGAGGGGGTGGTAGTTTGAGATACAGGAAGGGGTGGTAGTTTGAGGTACTAGAAGGGGTGGTAATTTGTGGTACTAGAGCGGGTGGTAGTTTGAGGTAATAAAGAATTAGAAATGGTAGAAAATATTTACACAGCTAATTAAGGCAGGACACTACCTAAGAATTTCGCATTGATAACAGAAACTTGCCATTTAGTGTAATATTAGTATATGATGTCCCAAATCAGATTTGATAATTTGAGCGTAAAATATTAATTTGTTACCATGGAAATGGTGGCCATATTGGATTTTTTTATATATTCACGGTGGGTAAGTTAGGAAATCAAAATCTTTACCAATTTTATTGAAACAAACTATTTGTGATTTGGAATAACATATATAGGCATTAAAGAATGCAATAAGGCATAAATTTTACCATTTGAATATGAATAAAGAACATTATGCTCCCCACATAAAACATGTGGGTATGGCCGAACACACCACTAAAATGATTTTGTACAATAAAATGTCTAAATGTATAACAAACGCCTTGAAAATCATCTTATTGCACACAGTAGCTATAGAACTAACCATATTCCAAAGATGAGACCATTATCTCTCATAGATTTTGAGAATTTGGTTTAGGTCTGACATGGGTAAAAAATTGAGTTCGGAAAAAAGCCTGTAAAAGGTTAAAAATTTGATTTACCTATGTAAATGACTAAATATTCAACACTATATAATATAAAGGCGGGACTCAACTTGAAAAATCAACAAATTTTGACTACATGTATATTGGGCAATTTTAGCTGATATCAAAATTTGACAGATCAATCTATACAGAGTGTTTTATAAGGTAGTGTCCTGCCTTAATACATGTAGTTAGGGAAGGAGGACAAACCTGGTACAAGACAAACTACACAGACATTCCAAGAAATAAACAATGAATATCAAATCAAGTAATGGGGAAGGGATCATATGATGAAAGTCTAGACTCGTGTTAAAGTTATATTTTTACCAGACCTGATTCCAAATTCTGGGGGTAAGACAGTTGTGATGAATGTTGTATTTTCTTGTTGCGCAGCACTGTATCGTTGTAGGCTGTATGCGAGTCTTCATTAGTCCAGTTTGTGCAAACAAGTAGGATGTTAAACTTTCATTTAAACATACATTATGCAAGAGCTAAATCTGCCAGTTGCAGGTCTTTCTTTAGGCCTGAAAGCAATTTGACTGAATTTTTCAGGATATTCCCTTTACAGTATCTAGTTATCTAGTTTTCAACTATCATAGTACAAACTGTCAGCTCTTTATATAATCGCCCATAATATATCCTTAATATAATACTTTGATATCTTGTATTGCGTCATGGTCACTTTACAGCGGGGGTGGGGGGTGTCACGGTTGCTAAGTTAGTAAGACTCTGGTTCGCTAGCCTTGAGATCAGGTGTACTGCATTCGACTAGAAAGTTCATCTGAGTTAGCGTACACAAGATCCCTTGACCTTTGGTATTCGATATAAGTAGGCGGTAGTGCCGCTGTTGGGGCAAAATTTTCCTCATAGGAAACTGTGTGGCGTATGTCAGTCTTCATTAACCCAGTTTGTTACAGAACAGTAGAATGTTAACCGTTATTTCGGTTCAATTGATTTGTCAAATGGGGTGTTGGGATGGCCTAGTGGTCTAGAGTGCCGCGCTTCGACCTCTAGCTGGCCGGTCACCTATGGCTTGCGGCTGTGGTTTCGATCCCTGGTGTGAGCGTATGTGGCATGGAGATAGGGGCGCCTTCTCAACCTCGTGGGTTTCCTCCGGGCACTCCGGTTTCCTCCCACTGCTAAAGACCCCTACGTGCAAGCGAATTATTGAAATAAAATTGAAACCATGTTAGTCCCAAAATGACCTAGTTTGTGTCGAGTGGACGTTAAACCCCATTTCTCTCTCTCTCTCATTTGTCATATAAATAAACATTTGAAACAAGAACAATGACCAGCAATTTCATTTGTTTAAAATGCAGACCTATATTTCATTTCATTTCACTTTACAAGGCTCTCATTTACTTTTTCAAACAACAAATTTTATGTTTTCAATCAAGCCTGTTATTCATAGGCTACATGTAGCTGCAGCAGGAGGAAAAAATATCATATTCTTTGGCAGCTCTCTTTGTTTTTATTTTATAAAATCAGATATTTAAACCAAAGAAAAAACTATTTGAAATCCGGAGATTGAAAGATAAGTCAGCGATAGTCCGACCTAATACTGTAAAATCACCGATTGTTGGATATGAAATAATGGAAAAAAGGGAGAGAAGCATTGTAAGTGAATATCACTATGCTCCCGACCCCCCGCAACACCTGCCACACCTCGATAATATTCATATATTCTGTATTCGTCTGTGCTCTTGGCCTTCCAAAATAATTTGTATAATATTTAAAATATCACTATTCACACTATCAGTACGCTTCAGGCCTCCCAATATATATAAAATATCGCTATAACAACCAGACCTTCGAATATATTTAATAATCAGAGCTCAACAATATATACATGTATGTAAATTATCCACCTACGAACCTGGCCTCCCGCCAATATTAAAAATATCAGTTTTTACTCCCAGTACTAAAAATCAAAATATTCCAATTGTACTCCTAATTTTCCAGTATTGAATATCAGCAATATTTGTATCACTCCATGCTCCTAAATATCAGCAATGTATTTATCACCCTATGCTCCCAAATATCAGCAATACATGTATCACACTCCATGCTCCCAAATATTGGCAACATATGTATCTCTCCATGTTCCTAAATATCAGCAATACATATCACACTCCATGCTCCCAAATATCAGCAATTCATGTATCACACTTCCTGCTCCCAATACATGTATCACTCTCTATGCTCACAAATATCCACCATGCATGTATCACACTCTATGCTCACAAATACAGCGCGTGGAGAATAGTGGACATGCTCAAAGTTACATGCTGTCCTGTCTGTACTCTCTGATTTACAAAACTGTACTAATGAAGACTACATATATATGATCACCGTTATTAAACTGAACTAATCAAGACTACCGGTATACCATTATTGAACTGGAAGTACACTGGACACAATTCTATTAGTCCAGGAGCTAATGACAAAATAATATGGTCATCAGTTACAAAAGGTTTGACCCCCCAAATTTGTAGCAGGTGTCCATACGAGTGAAAATCAATTGGTCAGATCGAGCGTTTAGCCACAGCAGCACCTTAAAGTAGCGCCCAGGGGACCTAAATTGTATTTACGAAGTGTGGATCTTTGTTTCTTGTAAGTTTCAGCCATGTAACTTTTGACCATATAAAAAGCCCCATTTTTAGGGCGTGGTCGGCCATACTTTAGAGCGATCTGACTTGGGGAAAGCCCCCAAACTTTTGGTTAGATTTTTGAAAATTATAATTACCAAGTGTGGATCTTTGTTTCTGGTAAGTTTCAGCCATGTAACGTATGACCATATTATTGGTCCCGTGAGGCCATATTGGGCGTGGTCTGACTTAGGGAAAGCCCCGGAAATTTTGATTAGATTTGTGAAATATTTACTCTGACTATGGATACCATTGTCCCTAGAAAGTTTCAGCCATGTAACTTATGACCTAATTTTAGGCCCCCTGGCGCTACTTTAAGGTGCTGCTGCGGCTAAACGCCCCAGCAGTGCCCGATCTGACCAATTGATTTTTACTAGTACGGACACCTGCTACAAATTTGGGGGGTCAAACCTTTTCTAACTGATGACCATATTATTTTGTCATTAGCTCCTGGACTATATGGATTATTGAGCAAGGTTTCGACTGAGATTCTTTAGTTGTTATCAGGCTGTGATAGTTAAGTAATCCAACAGAAAATAATCCCTCGGCAACAAACGTAACAAGACTTTAAAAAGCAGAGAGGTTTAATCCATGAAGGTTTCGGGCTATAGTTCAAGGCTATCAGCCAAAACGCATCCTGGATTAATCTCCGCTGCTTTTACCGTCTTGTATAGTTTGTTGCTCAGGGGATTTTTTCCTTCAGCTGCCTGGTCCTATAGCAGATACCATGACCTATCTAGGTACTCTCCCGCCTTTTGACTACACTCAAATTGCTTTGAAATTTTATCACATGGCACACCAAAATCGATCACCTGGCACACCCAAACTAATTAACAACCTGACACACTTAAATTCATCAACAATATTAAATGCTTCAATTGTTATACTGCAAATAATGTAAATTTCAGTTTTGGTGCTTTAAGTGTCCACAAGAGTTTCTTTTTTTCTAAGATATTTTCTGGGAGAAAATTAGAGATGTATTTTATGACACTGTTTATTTTATTGAGGGGGTGGGTGGACGTTAGATGGCCGTATGGTTAACATGTGCACTGTATCATAAAGATTGTCGTTGAGTCAACTGAAGAGGTAACGAATCCTCGGTTGTACGTGACAAGGAATAGGGTCACTTGGTCATCCTCAAGGGTTTTCTTCAGGTCCTCTGATTTCATCCCATTGCAAAAGACCCTACGCGAAAGCGAGTTATTGAAATAAAAATTAAACCATATGTTAGTCTGGAAATGACCTAGTTTGTGTCGAGTGGATGTTAAACCCGTCGCTCTCTCTCTCTTGTTTTATTGGACTGTTTGTGTTGTGGCTTGTGTCTCTGTCTTTTGTTTTGCTAACCTTTTAGTATTTTTGTGTTTATTATTTTTAGGTTTATAAAATCGAAATAGAAAGAGATGGCTTCGATAAATGGTTTGTTTTTAGAAGATATAATGATTTTTACCAACTCCATGAAAAGGTTTGTAACTTAAAGAACAAATAAACTGCATGGTTAGGCACTAAATTGTGGCATTACTGTGATCTCAGACATTATCATGATCTCAGACATTATCATGATCTCAGAAAATACCACGATATCAGACATTACCATGATCACAGACATTGCCATGTTCCCAGACATTACCATGACCCCAGACATTACCATGACCCCAGACATGGCCATGTTTCCAGACATTACCATGATCCCACATGTTACCATAATCCCACATGTTACCGTGATCCCAGATATTACCATGATCCCACATGTTAAAATGATAACGTAAGTAACTTCATTACTAATTTATTTCTTTTCACATCTGTGTTTGTACACATCGAAGTAAGGTAGTCGTAGATTGAATTATTTTATTTATTTTATTAAAGTTAAAAGAGCTCTTCCCCAATTTTCGTCTTGCCTTACCTCCTCGTCGTTGGTTTCGAAGCAATTACGACAAGGATTTTCTGGAAGAAAGAACTCTGGGATTGCAGGCCTTTCTCAATAATATTACGGGACATAGAGATATTTGTAATTGGTAAGTTTACCTCATTTATTTCTGGGAGTCCTTGTGGATAAGGGGCTTGCTCCCTAATGAGTGGATCCTGGGAATGATACCAGTGTTAGCTGTGAAATCGAGAGAAATGGGTTTTAACGTCCACCCTGGACTAACATGTGGTTCAATTTTATTTCAATATTTCCCGTGCATGTAGGGGGTCTTTAGCTGTGAGAGGAAACCAGAGGACCAGGAGAAAACCCATGAGGTTGGATCGGCGACCCTATCCTTGTAAGGTTCAAATGGGGAACTAAGAGATTAAGCACTAGACCATCCCCCTCCCCTGGCTGCGAAACATGTTAGCGAAGAATTTCATCATGTTTTTCTGGCATGGTTTCCCCTTGTCAGTGGTGCAGGACGGAAGGTCTGACACATACAGCTGTTCGGTTGTTCGTATGGGACGAAAAACAGGCCCAAAGTACACATTAACATTCTTATAAAAGATTCCTTGGCAGTTTGAATTCGATATAAGAGTAGGCCATGGGGCAGCTGTAAATGTCTTGTCAAAATTTGCCTCGTAGCACACTGCATGGCGTGTGCCCGTCTTAATTACCCTTGTCGATGGTGTCAAGGAACATTGTCCATGTACATTTTAAACTTTGATTAAATTATTAACGAGACATTCCATTCCTGAACTTGACAATAATAAAATCATGATATTAAAAGATCCACTAACAACTTTATTTGTTTATCCACAGTAAATATGTTCGAGATTTTTTCTGTTTTGATGATCCTCCGGGACCACATGATAGCCTAGAAGAAAGCAGGGTATGTTATTTTATTTCTATACAGCGAGCAATAATTATCTGTGACTGTCGTTTGCGGCTATGCCATAACGTGTTCCGAGGCCGAGATAAAGACATCTCGATTCATGGAGGGACTTAAACCTGGTCGTACTGTTTGTTTGAGGATGGTTGCTACACCAGGGCTGAAGTACAGACATCACAAGCTGATGACTGACATATAGACGTAGTGGTATTAAGCTACTACTTTTGGTTTCAGTGTTTACTTCTTTCGGTTTTACAAAACCTGTATAAGGGAGCATCGTCTAGATTAGATAATAAGGACATCTTGAGCTTGGGGGTAATGCAAATCTGTTGGTATTAAGCTACTACGTTTGGTTTCAGTGTTTACTTCTTGCAATTTCACGAAATCTGTACAAGGGAGCATCGTCTAGATTAGATATTAATGACATCTCGAGCTAGGGGGTGACATAAACCTGGTAGTATTGGGCTACCACATTTGGTTTCAGAGTTTTCTTCTCGCGGTGTCATGAAACCTGTATAAGGAAGCGTCGTAGGGCATAACACTATTGGGCTACCACGTTTGGTTTCAGAGTTTTCTTCTCGCGGTGTCATGAAACCTGTATAAGGAAGCGTCGTAGGGCATAACACTATACCCATCTTTGTAATTTCATGCTACTTGTGAGAATCTAGAAAAACTGTTTATAATTTCAGGCTTTGTGTGAGAATTTAGAAGAAACTGTTTATAATTTAAGAAAGGAATTATCAGAGAAGGAAGAAGAAATGGAGATTTTACAAGAAGAATTGGGTTTATATAAAAATCAAGTGGAAATATTATCTAGAGAACTAAGGTGAGAACAGAGTTTGGATGTTATACTCTTTTTAGGCGCAAGCGAATTATTGAAATAAAATTAAACCATATGTTAGTCCCGAAATGACATGGTTTGTGTCGAGTGGACGTTAAACCCCATTTCTCTCTCTCTCTTTTATACTCTTTCTAATTAAAGATACATTATACAAGAGTTAAATCGGCCCATTGCAGACCTTTCTTAAAGCTGAACTCTGATTATAAAACTACCAAAATAATTAAATTAAAAAAGGTAACGCCCAAAGCAACCGTCATACTTGTGAGAACAGGGTTCTGATTTTATACTCTTTCTACGTGCGAACGAATTATTGAAATAAAATTAAACCATATGTTAGTCCCGAAAGGACCTAGTTTGTGTCGAGTGGACGTTAAACCCGATTTCTCTCTCAATCTATTATCATAACGACAGTAGATGTGACAATCGAGACTACATCGAGACTACACTGTTCTTCTAATGGGGATGACTTCACTTAGAATGAAATAATTCGATTAAAATTTTTCAAAATATTCCCTTTACATTATCTTGTTTTTAACTATTATAGTGAGAATTCCCAGCTCTTTATCTAATCTCCCATAATGTACCTTTAAGGTCTGATTTTTTTTGCATTTGTATGGCCTTTTTAACTCGTTTAAAGGGACAATAACATTCTTGCTGGCTTGGAAGCTCCAGAAAATAAATAATACCCTTATTCTAAGTACTAGATGTTTAAGTGTCCTACCTGTTGTGTAAATTATCCATTACAACCTATTTTACTTGTCCAGAGAGTTCGAAAATATTTTAAAATCCAAGTCACATTTGAAAAGGTTTAGTTAGACTTTTCAAATCAATTGGTTGAATTTTTCCAGTTTTTTAAAATAGGTGTGTTAAGATGAAATTTATATCATCAATTGATTGGAATATTGTAAAATAATATGATTTGTTGACCAGAATGAAGATTAGGACATATTATTCAGTTACAACAAGAGTGTTATTGGGGCTTTAAAGGAAGAAACTTCAGTGAGTCATGAAGCTTATAGTGCTCAGACCAGTGGAGTCCTCCTCACTGCCCCATAAATGAAAGTATTAAAAATGCAATTATTATTCTGGTTTTATTTTTATGAAACATGTCATTTTGAGCGTTGATGGTTGGGGTAAAGTAACTGATGAATCTGAACAGAGGCTGATTCAATGGGGGGGTGCGAGGAGCGCGCGCCCCCCTAATTTTCGGCAGTACCCATTCTTACTGCTGAAAGTGCCTTTTCTCAGACCCAAATATATCTGTTTCCTTAAACGAAAATATCAGCCAAATAGCTCTTGCAATGGCTACAGATGCAAAGAAATGACAGATAATTTTCTTGCGGGGGACCGCCCCCCACCCGCCTCTCAGTGGCGTGCCCCGTCTCCACTGTCAGTGCCCTCATTTTTCGGCGCCCCCCTTTTCAAAATTCCTAGATCCGCCTTAGCTGAATACTATATTCAGACACCCTGATATTTCAAAATTGTTTTTGGAGGAGAAACGATCCCCCTAACCAACTAGTCTTCTTCCATCACTGGCTGTGCCGTCTTAGTTGCTGGCGGGCGTATGTTTTGTTGACCTTTATACATTAATTCCATTTACCATCCAAACAGCTTCGGTGGCAGCGTTAACTTTTCCATCATTCCACATTCCAATTATTGCTAAAATTTATCAAATTAAATGTTATTTTATGGTTTAAATTTACAGATGATTTTATTTTTCCCACCATTTTTTCTAAATTAAAATTCCACTTTCGTATATTTTTTTAATGGTTTGTGGTTATTCTTTCTTTTTTTTTTTTACCATTCTACCAGAGAAGCGAAGAGAGATAGTACATGTACTTCCAAATATGTTGCAACCTCTCCGGGATCGAATCAACTCTCATTGGCTGAATGTGATCAAGGTGGCGATTCGGACCAATCAGCTAGTAGCGATAGGTAAAATTAATGGTATATAATAACTAAGAGTGACTTATTTGTTTGTAACATTGACTTTATATAGACATCCCCTTGTAACATTAGACTCACCTTGCAACATTAGACTTCCATAGACATTAGACGTCACCTTGTAACATTACCTTTACATAGACATTACCTTGTGACAGTGGCCTAACATAGACATTACCTTGTAACATTGTTCTAACATAGACATTGTCACATTACCTTGCAACATTAGCTTTACATAGACATTAACTTGTAACATTAGACTTTCATAGACACTACTGTTTAACGTTGGCCTAACAAACATTAACTTTTTACTTTAGCTTCAAATTTTCCCAAAAGACCCCTTGATAGTTCAAATTCTATGTAAGAGTAGGCCGTACTGCTGCTCTCTAGGTAAAATTTCCTTCATAACACACTGTATGGCATCTTCATTAGCCAGGGGGGTTGGGATGGCCTAGTGGTCTAGAGTGCCGCGCTTCGACCTCTAGCTGGCCGGTCACCTCTGGCTTGCGGCTGTGGTTTCGAGCCCTGGTGTGAGCGTATGTGGCATGGAGATAGGGGCGCCTTCTCAACCTCATGGGTTTCCTCTGGGCACACCGGTTTCCTCCCACTGCTAAAGACCCCTACACGCAAGCAAATTATTGAAATAAAATGAAACCATATGTTAGTCCGAAAATGACCTAGTTTGTGTCGAGTGGACGTTAAACCCCATTTCTCTCTCTCTCTCTCTCTCTCTCATTAGCCAGGTTGGAGCAAAACAGCAGGACATTAAACACGGTGTTATTTCTAAATAGGGACAGATAATCTCTTTGAAAACCTAATAAAAATCAGTGTTTTTTTTTTTTTAACCCATATTCTTTTTATAGTAAATATCCCTGTACAGGGATTCTTTTTTTCTTTGGTTAAATTTCTCCGCAAGCTAAACTTTTCATGTTCATTATAGCTCAGTAGTTATTTGATTTCCGTTTTAACACTTACATTTTGTGGTTACTGATTTTGGAAGCTTTTATTTATTGTTTGATTTTTTTCCCCCTAAGCTTATTATTATTAATAATTGTTGAATGTGTACATCATTATTTTATGTCGGCTATCTCAGGAGTTTTCTCTGGGTCCTCCGATTTCGTCCCACTGCTAAAGACCCACTATGTGCAAGCAAATTATTGAAATAAAATTGAATCATGTGTTAGTCCCGAAATGACCTAGTTTGTGTCAAGTGGAGGTTAAACCCCATTCCTCTCTCTTTCTCTCTCCTATCGGTGGCCGAGATGGTTCATCAGGATTTTCCGTTGCAGGACGGAAGGCTTGATAAGGATGGCACGATAAGACCAATGTCTTGTGTACACATTGGCATGCACATAAAAGATTTGATATAAGAGTAGGCCTAAGCGTTGCAGTCCACGCCAAATTTCCCTGATAGCACACTGTATGGTGTATGCGGGTCTTCATTAGCCCAGTGGGAGCAGAACATTCATGTTCCTTAAGCAACGTTCGCGAGTTATAAAACATCTCTCCGTTGCTTGAATACTCAGCAATTCCCCGAACTTTGCGCTAGTTGTTTTTACAAGTGACTAATTAGCATTGTCCAATCAGAGTTCGTGACACCAAACACACTATAAACAAACAGGATTTTTTAAATTGAGAAACTCGTGGGAAAACAGCAACCGTGACATTGATCGATCTTTGAACTTTGCAACTCGATTGTCACATGTAGGCATTTTAGCTATAAAGCACGAGACTTGGTATTCACGACAACCGATGAATCTGATAGGTTCCCAAGCTGGGCTTGTGACAATCGAACTTACTGGCGAAATATACAGGGTATTACGTGAAGGGCTTGATAAGATGTATGTAGTTAAGGCGAGATCAAGCCTTCTATTGAAGATGCAGAACATTAGGACGTTCAACCCCATTTCCGTTCATGTCATTTACAATATTGTAGTTTGCATGGGATTAAAAATTTCTCAAATTTGAAAATATTGCATTTTCTGTAAAGGGTACTATTTGATGTTACAGTATTTATATTTTCTGTAAAGGGTACTATTTAATGTTATTGTTATTTTCAGCCACCTGACAGCTGCTGATAGATCAGATACAGAAGACACCAAGCAAGATACAGTCTCAGGATCTAATGGTATCAATAAGATTCCGTTTAAAAATAAAATGACCGTGCCGATCGTTTCAACAGATGTGTACAGTTCATAACTATGGATTCATTTCTGTGGGAAATCTTCAGTTATCGTGTGTGTGTTGGAGAACACTAGGTCAAAGGCGGTCTAGCACAAATGATATTATATGTGGATTGTGGTTGTGGCTTAGAGTAAGATTTAGGTCTAGGGGTTAGCGCTAGCTCCGTTTACCTCTCCAGACCTTGATGAAATCTGCAGCCCTAACCCATACCCTTACCCTAACCCACACTCCACATATGACGTCATATGTGCTAGACCATCTCTGTTCTAGCGTCCTCCCCCAAGCAAGTGTTTTACTTCTGCCATAATTAGTTCGAAGACTGACATAAAAAAAAAACAGCCTTTTTTCTTCTGCGGGAAACGACATATATATATATGTATATCTTGTGCTTATCACCGCTTCCATACTTGATAATATGGACGATTTATCTATGCTTTTTAATTGGACATTATTAGCTTGTGTCTGCAACTGACATAACTACGCACAACTTTGAACAAAGGTCAGGTTTTGCTTTTAGTGAAATTGGTGGATAGATTGAGAAGTTTTTGATAATTTTAAAACTGTTATAGATGGATACCAGGGTGTTTGTGGCAGTGTGAATAAAGCTTATGGTTAGAGTCTATCCTTTTGATAACTTTAAAACTGTTAAAGATCGATATCACAGTGTCTGTAGCATAGTGAATAAAGGGTATGGCTAGAGTTACCTTTCCTTGATAACTGTACAACTATTATAGAGGATTTCGCTGTGTTTGTGGGACAGTGAGTAAAGATGATGGTTAGAGTTACCTTTGGATAACTTTATAACTGTTAGATGGATACTACAGTGTTTGCGGCACTGTGAATATGGTTAAAGTTACCTTTCTGTGTGGTGTCTATCCTTTCGATAGATGGATTTTGCAGTGTATTCGGCACTACGAATATGGTTAGAGTTACTTTTCTGTGTGGCATCTATTGTTTCGACAACTTTAAAACTGTTAGATGGACATCAGGGTATGTGTGGTCGCTGTGGTGCTGTGAATATAACAGTAGGGGTTAGAATTACATTGGTGACAGATCCTCAAGTGTTGTGGGTTTTTTTTACTTTTCAATAGTTTTAGATTCTTGTAAGGGATTGAACAATTTGATGTGGAACGAAAATCTATAGAATAGCATGTTTTGAAATGTAATCCACAAAAAAAACTCCAGCGAACATAATCACCAAAACTTATAACTACATGTACATACAATATTTCAAGGAATCAGGATTTTCACTGAATTAGAGCGAAAAGTCGTACTAGGACCTTGATCCACAGCCAATGAAAAAGCTGGTTTGTTTTGTGCTAGAGGCTGCTGGTTTTCAGATATAAATAATTTTATTGAGAAAGTCTGGTAAATCTGACATTGATGAGAGTCCCGAAGGAAAATAATTATATGGTGTGAACTGAATATTTAACCCAGGCAGCGGTTTATGGTGCTTTTTTATTTGTTATTTGTGAAATGTTTTCATGAACATTGTTATTTTAAGTTTGATGGAGATATGTTAATAATAAACGATTAACAGAAAGAAAAATAGTGGAATACAGAAGAATAAGTAGCCATGGACATTCCAGTAACATTAGTGTGTCGAGAAGTTATTACTAGAATTAATGCAAGGTCCTCGTTAAAGTTAAAATCATTTTCGCATTGTATGTGAAATAGCATTCTAGTGAAAGTACGGATCCTTTTTCGTTAGGTCTTTTTATAATTCAATTTTGTTTTGTTTGTCATTACTGAAATACATGTAGAATCTGAAAATTTTTAAATAAACCACATGTATAAGAGATTAACCAATGAAACGGCTTGGTTTAATTGAGTGTTAGTAGTATACTGTGGATTCTGGGAGAAATCTATGAAGCAGAAGTTAGATATGAATAATTTGTTATTTAGTTAAAGTTAACCAGTATAATCCCTCGCTATCTAGTCAGGTATAATATATTCCGGTATTAGGTTGCTATTCCGTAGGTTGTTAATGAACAGATACTGTGGTGACCCCCCCAGTATACCAACCCAATGTTTGTTTTTCACTCGTATATCATATATTTTTAACAATATTTTATTAAATACTAGATATGTTTAGAGTACTTATGCTTTCATTCAGTATTCACAAATAAAAAAAAACTTTTTTACTTAATCTTTAAAGACCCATACAAATACAAAAACTTTTTACTTAATCTTTAAGGCTTGCATAGGCCTCTGATTAGCAGACCTTGTAAATGCGACTGTGGGTATGGAGTTGAAGGCCCTGTTTTAGTTTGTGGGTCCTCTAGGTATATCTGATTTGAAAAGTGTTTACATATATTACCATTACACATAATTGATGGTTGACTTGAAGCAGAACTCTTGATGAAACTTAAAGAATATGTTTATATCCAAAAGATCTCAGTTCCTGTTGATATTCTTTATATTTGACTGAGTCTTTAACGCAATATCATCCAAAGTCTTCGACATTGAAAACATGAATTATTTGTCATTTTTAATCACCATTGATGTTGTGATCTTACCAGGAAAAGTTGGGCTTCTAATATCCAATATTTAAGACAAAATAAACAATAAATACTATCGGTTTTGACTGGAATAACTAGATGCTAGAGATTGCCGATTGAGACTTCTTGTGTATTTTGCTGAACATAACTGATTAGAAATTACAGTAAAACAGAAACGATTGAATGTAAGATCAGTTTATATACATTCATATTACATATTGTGTCAATTTCTAGGTCCCAAATATTAGTGATTTAGCACCTTTAAAGATTGGTTATTTTACGTTTTTTTTTTGTTTTTTCACATTGCTAGTGTTCCACATTGTTGTGTTTTGATGAATTTTTAGCTTTTTGTTTAAATTATAATTCTTAAAGGGACGTCAGAGCTTTGGGGGTTCTCACCTGCTGGCAAAGTGTATTTTTTTTTAAAATTTGCTTTGATTTGACAAATGTTTCACGTTCTTATTCTAGGTTACCTAGAACCAGGCCTCAAGTTCTCAAAGTATTCTCAGATTTAAGTTGAGAATTTACTCAATTTTCACTCACTATTCATAGAAAGAAATATTTTTCATCCAGCAAGTTTCTTCTTGATGTATTTGATACATGAAGACAACAGATGTTTTATAAAGGGATATATTTTAGTTAAAATAAGGCGAACAATTTTGAGTAAATTCTTAACTTAAGTCTGAGAATGCTTTGTGGACTCGGGGAGGGGGGGGCTGATTTATTCAGAATTAATACATTTGAGTAAGGCCACAATGTGTCCAGTGCTCTTTTTCTGCAAATCTTAACTAAAGGTAAAATCCAAATTTATGTAGATACTTCAATTTTGATTGGTTAAGCATTAAAATCAATCTAATATTATCCTATCAAATGACTAAAATTTCGATTTTATCTTAGTTAGAATTTTGTGAAACAGGCCCCTGGTTTCCCCAGGTAAGGAAGTCAGTGGTGCAGTTAATGAGGTATGGTATAGTGCTCAAGAAAAAAAAATGTTATATAAATTTTAAACTGTGTACCAGTACTGCGGTCTTACCCATTTCTGTGTACCATTTATATTCTTGGTAAAAATGATAATGTATTATGTAAGATTTAGATAAAAAGTTAGCCATTATTGCTAAAAATATTAAATGAAAAGTGAATGTATTGAAAATTTCATTCAACCCAAGTGTAATGCAAGGAACAATATCCTATTAGAAACATCAACACTGATTGGTTAATCAAATGACTGATGTCATAGGGTCAAAAGCAGCTTGTATGACCCCTGACGCGACCTCCCACTACAACTTGTCAGATCTTAATGTAGTGTAGGCCATGGAAATTATAAAAAACAAAACGAAATATACATCTGTATTTTAATCAATATTCTCCTCAACTTTAAACCACAGAAAAGGTGTTAGTCTAAAATTCTGTACAGTATTATATGTAGTGGATCATTCCCTTCTTTGTCTTGTTTTAATTCACAGATTTTATTTTATTCATCTGTTTATTTTTATGTTTTAACTAACCACATTCGTTGTAATATAAATGTGAGGTTATCAAAGACATACCATTATTTCAAATTAACTACTGCTTTCACTCAGGGCAGTATTCAATCTAATTAAAATATAGATCTATATTTCGTTTCGTTTTTTATACTTTCGATGGCCTACACTCATGTAGATCTAACAAGTTATAGCGGGAGCTCACGTTCTATGACGTCAGGTATCAAGCACGGGACATTTGACCCGATAACGTCAGTCATTCGATTAACCAATTAGCGACCGTCATGCTTTTTAAAATCTACTTTTGTTTTGTTTTGATTTCTATCCGCTGGTGTTAGTATAGACGACATTGGCTGGTAATATCTACCCACAGTTCCACGCATGAAAAGGTCAAACGGTCGATTCGACAGACCATTTGATTGGCTGATCCCTCATTTCAGGCAGAACACCAGTTAAATAACAAGTCCTCCAGATCCAAGAGTAGTGAAGACAAGTAAAAACGAAATTTTGAACTATAAAAAACGAAACGAAATTGGATCTGTGTTTTAATCAGATTGGGCCGTATTTAGCGGGGGTTCAGGGGGTACCTTGCACCCCCAGAAAAATAAGGCGCCCCTATGGGATTACTTCCTAGTTACTTTGATTGAGGCAGTCCCCGCGCTCAGTAACTTGGACATTACATTGGCGCACCAACACTCTGATGAACCCCGTATGGCCCTGCTTAAAATCCTACATACGGTCCCATCCAACGACTGGAATCCTCCAGTGGAAGGGGGCCCCAATCATGTACAACTAACGAGAGGAAAACGTGCTGGGGCCGGTTGCTCAAAACTAAGTTATTTTAACGATCCGTTAAACTAACGGATCATTATCTTTCATGTGTCGTTTGGTAACGGTCCATTAAATTTCTGTTGCTGGACAGTCAATTTCATTATCCGTTAAAGTTAACAGAGCTTCCAGCAACAACCTTTCTCTCCGTTAAAGTTAACGATCCAATTACTCCATGTTAACGGATCGTTAAAAGTTAACAGAGCTTTGAGCAACCGGCCCCTGGAAAACATCAAATAACACCCTTCCTGAGTACTAGGTCCTATACTTGGGTTTGAGTCAAGGAGTTGGGCCCGAGTATCACCAAACATCTACATGCCACTGCACTGGCCCAGGGATAACGGTCGTTTGTTTGTTTTGAGTATTAGAACAAATAATTGAATTTGAATAGTTTTACCTAGATATATTATTTTATTCTAATGCAATTTTTGTCTCCTAAAAACAGACAGGGGACAGTCGCACAAAGTCAACACTTGTGTCTAAACGAATAACCCGCAGAACTGGAAGGGTGGATTGAACGACACCGCAGATAGCAAATGATAACTTAAATGTCGGTTGAATAATATTGAATCACGAAGAAATATATATCTACATTTGCTTTTTCCGTCCAAGCATGTGGAATGGTTTCAGATATATCCCTGGATTATTCATTTAGGCGTAAGTGTTGAGATTTGGAGAAAGAAAATATATTGTTTTGAACGATTCAGAAATCTGAAAATAAACCCGATCTGTTTAAAACACAGATCCTATTACGTTTCGTTTTTTATTGTTCAAAATTTCGTTTTACTTGTCTTTACCACACTAGGATCAAACTGATCCCGCAGTGAATATTCGCTTGGACGCTACAATCACTGATAAGCATGACATCGACGAGGCTTAATGAGTACTGCATATTAACTTTTTTACTCCGACAAATTAAATTCTCAAACATTTTTTTGAAGTATAAGAAAAATAAATAAAGACGTTTGAAGTATTTGTAGTTAAAAAATATTTCCTATTTAGTGTAAATGGGTATTAAAATGAGTAAAATGCATCATTTTGCCCGAAGCAGTTAGGTGTTAAGTAAACATTGCACGAGCAATTGAGCCAATGACTGGCGCGGTGAGCAGTCAACGCACGTCTTGTGGACAGTCATCTGTTACAGAGTTAATTCGTAAGTAATTCTCTGTGAAACAGATTGCGCTTATTGATTAATCAATGTCTGACATCATTGGGTCAAAAGCCGCTATAATTTATTTCATTTCATGTAGTGTAGGCCACCGAAATTATAAAAAACGAAACCAAATATAGATCTGTATTGTAATCCTATTGGTGTAAGTTTTGGGATTTCGAGAAAGTAAATAAAAATATTTTGGACGATTTATAAATCTGAAAATGAACCCAAAACGGTCCACAATTGTGATCAGTTTAACTTAAAGGGACAATAACACTCTTGCTGGCTTGGCAGCCCCAGAAAATAAATAATAGCCTTATTCTAAGTACTGGATGTTTAAGTGTCCTACTTGTTGTGTAAATTATCCATTACGACCTATTTTACTTGTCCAGAGGGTTCGAAAAAATTTTAAATCAAAGTCACATTTGAAAAGGTGTACGTTAGACTTTTCAAATCAGTTAGTTTAATATTTCCAATTTTTTTAAGTGAGGTGTGTTAAGATGAAATTTATATCATCAATTAATTGGAATATTGTAAAATAATACAATTTGTTGACCAGAATGAAGATTGGGACATATTATTTAGTTACAACAAAGTGTTATTGGGGCTTTAATGGAATACTAAAATAATGTATTAAACTATTTTATTGTGTATTGTTTATTATTGCCATTTTTATAAATGCTTAATATTGTTATATGCTTACCTTTATTTTAGCCGATCTATATTTTAATTTGATTGTTTTTAATTGTTAAATCTATTGATGAAGAGGATATATGGTTGATTTCGATATGAAATAATAAAATTGTTATGGTCTTTTAAAAACTCGAGTTTATTTTATATCAGACAAGAAGATAGTCACACAAAGCGTTGAGATTCGTCCACCTAGTAGTGCTCAACTACAGCTGGTCCGAAAGGAGAGAGAGAAAGAAGTGGGGTTTGACGTCCACTCGACACAAACTAGGTTATTTCGGGACTAACATATGGTTTAATTTTATTTCAATAATTCGCGTGCGTGTAGGGGCCTTTAACAGTGGGAGGAAACCGGACTACCCAGAGAAAACCCACGAGGTTGGACAGACGACCCTACTCCTTGCCGCGTACAACCGGGGATTCGAAACCACGCCAGTTGACTCAATGGCAGGCCGTATATGATACAGCACGCGCACGCTAAGGTCTGAAAGGAAAACTTCGATGTTGACCCACATTGATAAGGATCTAGGTGCCTTCAACAAATTTAATCTGTATCATGTAGGGAAGGCTAAATATTGACAGGGTTCATCCTCTCGTGGCCCGGGCGGTTGGGATGGCCTAGTGGTCTAGAGTACCACCCTATCACCTCTGGCTTGCGTCTGGAGTGAGCGTATGTGGCATGGAGATAGGGGCGCCTTCTCAACCTCGTGGGTTTCCTCCGGGCACTCCAGTTTCCTCCCACTGCTAAAGACCCCTACGCGCACGCGAATTATTGAAATAAAATTGAAACCATATGTTAGTCCCAAAATGACCTAGTGTGTGACGAGTGGACGTTAAACCTCATTTCTCTCTCTCTCGTGGCCCAAATGCTTCACACCAAATTTGAAAGAAATTCTTTAAAGACAATTCCCGATCCCCTAGGTTTTTGGAGAAGGGCGGGTATTTTATTGAGAGGGTGGTGGTGAGGTCGGCCTGGTTCCAGGAGGCCGAAACAATCCAGGGTTTAAGATGGTAAGGCGGTGTGCCTGTGTGTGGCAATGTCTATAGGGGCATCTAAAGGTCTTACTCCGACCCTGACAGTGGGTGTCGCCAACCAGGTAACCAATCAATATAATGGATTGTTAAGCCAGGAATTTGTTCAACACCCTTAGTAACTTTTTTCTCCTTCTTGTGACGACACTCAAAGTCGAGTACGTTGGGCATAAAGCTTGTCCAGAAGCCATAATCTGTTCAGAACCCCATAGCATAAAATGTTATAATGAGAAATTGGGGAACAAATCGTGAGAGCGAGATTAATGTGGTTTTTCATGAAAAAACAGTAATCCACCAAGACTCTACGAAAAGTGCTCAGGGTATGTATTCCCCAAGTACCCATATATATGAAAAGTTAAAGATAACTACTCTTTAGGTATTGAATATACAAAAATATAAAAGTTTTTGAAAAAAGAACTACATAATTGGTCGATTACTAGCACTTTCCCTTTTCTTTTATGAAGCTCACCAGGTGAAGTAATCGACAAATGATGTAGTCCTTTTTACAAATCCCTTTCTATATTTTTGTACATATATATAATATAAGGTCTGTCATTGGATCAACTGGTGGGGTTTTGACTCCCCGGTTGTACGTGACAAGAAGTAAGGATCGCATGTCCTACCTTGTGGGTTTTCTTCGGGTCCTTCGGTTTCGTCACACTGTTAAAGGCCCCTACGCGCAAGCGAAATATTCAACCAAAATTAAACCATATGCGAGTCTCGAAATGACCTACTTTGTGTCGAGTGGACGTTAAACCGAATCTCTCTCTCTCTCTCTCTCTCTCCCTCTCTCTCTCTCTCAATTCCTGAGCCTCCCCAATCGGCTTACAAATAGCATCTCCCGCAATCTGATTAAAATACAGATCTATATTTCGTTTCGTTACATTAAACTTTCGATGGCCTACATCAAAGATCTGACCTGTAGTAGTGGACAGTCGCATCAAGTGTAATAGGGGTAACACGAACGGCTTTTGACCTATGACGTCAGATATTGATTAATCGATCAGCGTATTGACGTTTCAAGGGGGTTTACTCGCAGTTCCGTGCGGAGAAGGCCAAGAACTCGCCGTAACAGGCCGTTTCATTGGCTAATTCCTCGCATCAGTTAGAACACCTATTATATAACAACTCATCTTGCAGAACCTAAGTGGCTTGAAAAAAAGTAAAACGAAATTATAAAAAAAAGGAACAAAATAATATCTGTGTTTTAATCAAATGGCATTTCCCGGATATATTCTGTAAATCTTTATAGATTATCCTACTAGATATACAAATCACATATCGTCACGATCATAACACAAGTGCTCAACTCATTTTTTAATGTTTTGAGATAAGCGAAAAAAACTTCCCTGTATGTGCTAGATGACAGCGGGGATACAGTTTTTGTGCTCAAATCATTCATGATAAAAGCCTTATTTATCTCAACGGGGGCGTTTTACTGCACGGTCAATACATGCAGAGATAAATGACTTAAGCAAATGTGGTCTACGTAGTTTTGAGTTGAGCACTGACTTGAGCAACTGTGATCTATATAGTTCTGACTTGAGCACTGACTCGAGCAAATATTATCTTTAGTCATTAATTCCTCAGCATCTCTCATTACCTTTGAAATATGGGAAAAGTTTGCTTGTTTCGGGGAATAAGACAAGACAGGGATATTGATAACGGCATAAGGCGCGGATACGGGTGGGGGTGTACCTTCTTTTATACTATACTTTCTCCATCTATTGGCAATAATGTGTTTTATGTCTTCAGGTTTTGGGGATTTTGACTACGGTTCCGCTCATCTGTTTATAGATATCAACATAAATTGTATATTCAAAGCTTTTAAAATACTACAGTTGTTCGTTCGGGAGTCTTTCTTTCTAATATCTCTTTGCCGGGAATGATGGGTGTTTCAACGCTACAATATTATGCAAATATGAAACGGAATTATCAAAAACTGTGACAATTTGTACATTTTAGACCATTTTATCGTGGTTTTTTTTTCTCGTAAAAGGGTAAAAAAATAAATTTTGAATCGCTGCGCTTGACAAGAAACTCGTTTGCGCCAACCCCTTTGCAAAAATCTTGTAACCGCCCCTGGCTTTTTTTTCAAATTAAAACTGTATAGGTAGGGATTTAAAATATAATGCATGTCGTATTTAATGTAACAGACAAATTTTACTCAAACATCTTTAATCTTTAACTTATAACAAGCTTGAAGCAACTAGGCTACTCGTGTATCAGTTCATCATAGAAAGAGTGGACTTGTTTGGGCATAACTTTCTTCATTATCTGTAGATCATTAAATTTTCGACTGGTTATGGGCCTCTTTGCTTGAAATATGGGTACCCAATTGATTTTAACATCGCCTTTAACCCTTACTGGGAGTGTTTTCCAATCTTTATCCTCACCAAATAATTTGAATAATTATTCCATATTTGGCCTATACTGAATCATGCTCAACATGTTTACTGTTGGATCCCCCACTTTCTTCCCGGGTCTAATACTGTTTAAATATGTATCATTCATCTTTTTAAAATCATCAAAAGACAACTGCTGGACAATGTAAGGTCCTGGACTTTTCCTGGCTGTCTGCATCACTATCAATAAATCTCTTGGAAGAAAAATGTCACCTCGAATATTTCTCTCAATAACACTGTGCATTGAGTCGCATTCCATGTTAGTATGTCCGGAAACCAAATATTTTTGAGTAATTTTGACACCTGTCTCTTTAGACAAATGGGCATAGATATTTGCAAGATTAGCGTTCTTGTTTTGATATCCACAGCCCTCAGACCAAATGATGAGTTCTTTAATCTTACTGTTTTCAATGACGGATTTGAAATGTTTATACTGAATAAAAGCGAATGTTTCGCTTGAAAGATCACCATCCGTCTCATCCCACATGTAGCAATAACCGTCGTGGCTGGTCATATTGTGCAGTGTAAAGTTATGTACCTGAAGTTTGGTTCTGTAATACAGAGCACTAGCTTTGCTTTGTGGACAGAGAAGAACTGCCTGTGTGTCCATGGTCCATACTGATAAAGATTCATCTGCAGCTGCTTGTTCTTTGTCGCGGCTCTTTTCTGCTCTGGCATGATCTTTTGCAGCAAGATGCTTTTGGTGATCCTCTTCGGAGATGTTTCCTTGTTTCGCCCCAATGCAGGTATCGCATTGATCCTTTCGTGGAATGAAAATTGACAAGTTCAGTTTTCGAAACATCTCTTTAAAGTAAGTGAACCCTGCTACTCGCTGTCCAGCTTGAGTCGCATCTGTCTGATACTGTTCATATAATTTAGAAACTTTTGTACCAGGTTGAAGGAAACGTTTATCTCTATAGGCTGTGGCCTTACGGCAGTAGTGAGATTCTACACAAGGGACTCCCAAAAGCCACTGTTTAAGAAATCCAACAGATTCTTCTGACATTCTCTGCGTTGGACCAGATCTAGTCGACTCTTTATCCATGGCAGTGGATGCTTCTGTTGGATTTAACCAGTCACCAATAGTTCTTTGAGACATTCCAATCGTGGAACAAAACATAGCTTTACAAACCTGACTAGTGCTCCCATTACTTAATTTCAAGTTGTAACAATGCGAATTTCCTCGGGTTTCAGTATTTGATGTCTTTTGCTTCTTTTTCACTGATGCTACCAGAGCTGTAACAAAGGTCTTCCGTTCATTCCATGACTTCAAATCCCAAAACTGTGTAAATATCAGTTCTCTCTCATCATCGGTAATATCATTGCAGTTTCTAAATTTTGATTTCTCACAAAATTTAGAGGAACATCTAGGTCCCAGTTTCTTCCTGTCTATTATGTGTCCTCTTCTGCTAGTGTGGTCTTCTCCCATCAGTCTCATTTTCTTTGCCACATTCATCTTCCATTTCTCTGGTTTGGGTTTCTTATTTCTCATTCTTTTCTTTGATACTTCTGTGTTACTTTCATCAAGAGACGAACAGGACTCAGATTCAGAATCAGATGGCTGAAATGTTTTATAAAAGGGATCATCAGTATCGATATTCTCAAGGGTCTCATCAATTTCATTTAGCTTTACGGATTCCGAGATATTCGCAACCTTGCTGTAAGTAGTATCCATGAAATTGAAGTTACTTTGAGTATTAGTTTCGGCTAACTCTATCACGGTATCCACTTCACTATCTGTGGTACGGTTGTCGGCTTCCAATATCTCAGCCAGGATAGCAATACTTTCCAAGTCATCTATTTTCTCATTCTCATTTGCTTTGTTTTCCAGAACCGTTTTATCCCCAGTCACATCCTTTTCTTCAAACATCACCCCGATTGGACGAAAGCCTTGAAATGAATCAACCTGTTTACTGTCTGTGGAATCTGTCAGAAAGGTTTTATCCCTCCTCACATCCATTTCTTCACTCATAACTCCAGTAGGGCATAACCCTGAAAATGGATCAGTCTGTTGACTCTCTTCGGAATCCGACATCATTTCTTCACCAGAGCCTAAAACAATATAAATTTCAAAATTAAATATGATTTTGATCTGAAAATGGGTTGTCTGAATTGATAGTATTACTGATCATTGCAAAAATCACAAATGCCTAAGTCAGAAAACCATGCTTTAAATACCCGCTTTCTCGACGTTCAACGTCGTGACCTAGGCACGTGGTTGAGATGGGCAGGAATTGACCTATAAACTTTGTCTCACTGAAAACTGATTCTTAAGAATATTTAAGAATTACTAAAGTAAAATTAAGCACAAATTCTTTTGGTAGCTACTTACCTTCCTGAATAAGATCAATCACTTCTTTATGACTATACAATTTATGTTTTTCTTGACATTTTCTAGACGCCATCTTGTTTCAAATGGAGTTGCCTAACTCATTTGACTATTTAGGCAGAAGTATAAATAGGTCAGTATCTCTGTTAATTGATTGGCTATTATTATAATGTGACTTTCAGCAGGTGGAGATAACTATGAGCTTTATGTGGATACCAATAACTCAAACTGATAAAAAAGTGACTTGGGCACTTGTGTTATGACCGTGACGATATAACAATTTTAATACCGTACCTTGTTCATTTAACTAACCTATTGATACTCGCGCAGCAAATTATTAGTACACAACGTCACAAGTGGTAATTATTTGATTATCTATAATAGTCCTGATTATCACGACACCTTTGTTTGACTTCATTATCTTCCTGATTTATTAATTATTTTCTTGTTTACAACCAGACGTACATTCTCCCAGGATAAAAGACAAAAATAACCACGCCTTTTTATCTTTTGTTCCGACTGATGATGGAGTGTAAATAATAGATGACAAAATACAACTGGTATATAGGATATTTGAATCGGGTTAATGTTGAAAAATTGGCGTGAATAATTTAACCGTGTTAATTCACATGATTCCACTGAGATGGAAATAATCTAGTGCATAATTAAGCTATATTAATTCATAAGACTCCGCGGAAGCATAGAAATAGTGCCGTAAATAATTTAACTACCGGGTACGTAAATCCATACGATTCCACGGAGACCTGGTTCCGTTATAACGCTGTTGAATGCTTCGATGAATTATTGACGAGTCACGATATATACGTCACAATATACGTCACGATTATAACGTTTGATCTGATGAGAGAACAGGATTAGACATGAGGGGATGGGAAATGGAATTTTGTGCACCTGACGACTGGAATACGTCACGCGGTGTTCTCCAATTAGATTAAAATACAAATCTATAATTCGTTTTGTTTATTTATACTTTGGATGGGTTACACTACCGACACATGCGTAGAAAGCTAGATTGGAGATTGTCTAACGTTGTTGTTGTTGTTCTTGGCGTTTAACGTCCGCTTCCACCGAAGGTGATATCGCAGACAAGTCTTATTTTTCATTATCTTAGCGCATGCGCAGGGGTCTTTGCTGTGGGAGGAAACCGGAGTGCCCGTAGGAAACCCACGAGGTTGAGAAGGAGCCCCCTATCTCCATGCCCCCTACGCTCACACCGGGGATTGAAATCACAGCCGCGAGCCAGAGGTGACCGTCCAGCTAGAGGTCGAAGCGCCGCACTCTAGACCACTAGGCCAAGGCATCCCAACCCCCCTGTCTAACGTTCCTCACTGCACGAAGATATGAGCGGGTGTAGTTTGTGTGAGTGTGTGTTGCGGGGGGCGGGGGTCGTTTCAGGGGTCATACGAGGGGCTTTTGATCCTAATGACGTCAGATATTTGATTAACCAACTTGCTATAACGTCGCTGCGAATGTGTCTACCCACAGTTCCGTGCATCGCACACCAACTACTCGCCACAACAGAACCATTTTGATTGGCTAACGAAATATGATGTGTGTTTTAATCAAATTGAATTCCAATTGCAACGGGTTCTTTCACGAGCACACCACCGTGTGTACACGTTACCTTTATTTTTCGTGCTGTCCGGAAAACTGGAATCCGTTGAGGAGATCGATTATGGACATCAATCGTTTTTTAGCAAACCATCTTAATAGTCAATATTTTGTGATCGTATTGCCACATGGACACTCGAAGTGATGTGTCGTTACGGGCATGTAGATTCACTTCGTCGTGAACAGGGATTGCGACACTCAAAGACTTTGAAGACAATTTTGAGAGAGAAATGAGGTTTAACGTTCACTCGACACAAACTAGGTAATTTCGGGACTAACATATGGTTTTTAATTTTTTTCAATAATTCGCTTGCGCGTAGGGGTCTTTAGCAGTGGGAGGAAACCGGAGTGCCCGGAGGAAACCCACGAGGTTGAGAAGGCGCCCCTATCTCCATGCCACATACGCTCACACCAGGGATCGAAACCACAGCTGCAAGCCAGTGGTGACCGGTCAGCTAGAGGTCGAAGCGCGGCACTCTAGACCACTAGGCCATCCTAAGCCCCGAGTGCAAAGAGATTAAGGCCTACACCAGCTTAGTGTCTGTTCTTAAGCGGGGCTAACTGTTGACAGACAGCGAACGTTTCGTATAATATAGTTCCACAGTAGTGATATCACCAACAATTGATGGCACTCGGCAAACCTCAGCAAATTCCAGTACCCTAGTCTAGATAGTCTTTTTGTTTTAACGTCCGCTTCCACAAAAGTGATATCACAGACTAGATATAGGGGAGCCGGAGCTTCTTCCTGTTTTAGAATGGGATTTTGCACCAGTACCCTCCATCTAACCTCGGCTTTATGACGAAGTCCGCCATTGAAACTACTTTCAAGTTCACGGATTACCAACGGCGTTGCCCATGGCGACGCCTTTGACGAATGTTTGATCATACAAAGATTTCATAGTATGAAGCTGTTTTTTTCATGTAATTTTATCCGATTTTCTTTAGCCAAGGAAAGTTTGCACTGAAAATTCCACACGCTCTTCGAGCGACGCAATTGTGAGAACTTCTTTCTAAAAGCGGCCAGTTTTCCTAATAAGTAATAGATAATCGCAATTGTATCGAAGGTACATATCCGTTACCGTCATACAGCCGAAGCTAATGTAGGGTACTGGAATCTGCCGAGGTTTGCCGAGTGCAATTGATGGCACACTCCATCATTGATTATTATGTTTATATAATGTTGGGTTGATTTCCTAATTACGTGTAGATACACGAGACCCATAATTACACCCATTTCCCGTCTCTTTTGTTAGTAATTAGACAATGTTTATACTATGTAATAATATAACGCACCTGTCGATATAACTTCTGGTAAGATCCATCCACTGGTACACGAGGACAGGAACGCCCTTCTTACCTATGTGATTTTATTTTTTTTTCGTCTTCATACTTTATCAAAAATTTTAATCTTCCTCCTATCTGGTGCTAAATCATATAATATTTACTATCAAATATGTTCGTATTACAAATTATAACTTCTGATGTATATTCAGCGACATCTTGTAAGCGGTCACAATAAATCCCAATCTGTTTCACAAAGAATTACTTACGAATTATCTCTGTCACAGATGAGTGTCCACAACACGTGCATTGACTTCACGTGGCGTCAGTCATTTGCTCAACGGCTCGTGCATTGTTTACATAACACCTAACTGCTTCGGGCAAAATGATGCATTGTACTTATTTTAATACCCATTTACACTAAATAGGAAATATTTTTTAACTACATATACTTCAAACGTCTTATACTTCAAAAAAATGTTTGAGAATTTAATTTGTCGGAGTAAAAAAGTTAATATGCCGAACTCATTAAGTCCCGTCGATGTCATGCTTATCAGTGATTGTAGCGGCAGTTTGAATAAATCTCCTCCGTAAAAATTCTATTGTTTCATCTCTTTATTCAACGGTCACTCCATTACCGTACGCGATTGTATAAAATGAGTAAAATGCCCAGTTTGTATTACTACCTCCAATGCACGGATTATTGACGGCGTAAGAGGTGACGTCATTAGGCCTAAACAGTACGTGATCTTAAAGGTCAGTCATCTTCAACAAAGAAAAAAGAAGGCTTTCGCATGAAGGCTGTGAAACAGATTATCTCAGGATATGGATACAACTCAGAAGTAAAATTCCTTTGGCCGCCAATAAAATATGGCTTTTGCATTTCTGCTGTGAAAAATCAGTTTGCTATGGTATTAGTTAGGCGGAAATCAAAAAACATACCACGACCTTGCATAAGCCTAGCGGACAGCTAGATTTCGATCAATATGTGAGAGCCCCCATTAAGCATCTACGGACATTGGGGTCCACGGTGGTTAAGGGTTAGGGCGCTAGCTCGCTAGCTTGGAGGTCGGGTGTTCCATCGCTGCATTGGCCGAGAAAGTTCATCCAGTTTTTCAGGCGTGGTTCCCCCTTGGATATGAAAAACGAGATCACGTTGGCGTACACGTAAAATTATTTGGCAGTTGGAATTCGATATAAGAGTAGACCGTAGAACAGTAGGACGTTAAACCTCATTTCATTTCCTGTCTAGGGATATTGACACGGATGCTGTGCCGCCTGTTGTCGATAGACAATTGAATGTTGGAGTGAGACCAGTAATGTTATACTAATAACTATATATAATTACTGTATCTTGATTAACCAGTAATGTAAAAGATATCTGTTTTCATTATATACCTTATATAAATCCACAAGTTATATAATAAGTCTTGACGAACAATACCAATCTCTCCTGTAACTTGTTAATCCTAGAGCCCGTTTGGGCGTGGGAGGGAGCAGCTGGGACACTTGCCCAGGGGCCCGCACCTAGAGGGGCATAGATATGCCAACTAGTGCTATTTTAAAACTGTGTTTGTAAAAATTTAATTTAAAAAAGATCCTTACTTGATCGTAAATTAGTGACAGTGAGAATCTAGCATAAAGACGATTGTAAAGATCTCCTGGTTTGCACGAATAAAATGAATGGTCAGGCCTATTATTATGAGTATTATGCTCCTTAACGTCGTCACGTTATGAAATAGATATTTGAGTAACGTTCTTGTAAAATAAGTATGTTATAAAGAAGACGGTATGTGAAATTGTATACGTACATGTATATCATCAACGATAAATATATGGCTGGTATAATTCCTTATTTAATCTAGAAATATCAGATAAATTTGTACATGAAATGATCCCGTGATTCCAAGCTGTACGGGCTGGGTCGATGAATCATACTGGCGGCGGTACCAATCGTCTAAGAGAGGAGAAGGAGTGGAATGTGCTGTTGCCCCCCCCCCCTCCACCTACGTATGGTAATATGGAAGATTTGACGGTCAAAAACGCGTTTTCTTGCAGTTCATGCTCTTTATTTTACCACGTACATGAAAGAATACTTTGTGTTTACACTGTTAACCCCCTTCCTCAAAAGGTGAGATTGCGCCCCCCTCCCACTCCGGCTTGTGCGCCTATGCATTTATGGCTGGCCATAAGGGAGCATGTATCGTTCAAAACTTTTCGAGCCAAAAGCGGGGGTGGGGCACCCCGACCCCCTCGCCGTGTTGTTTGTCCCAGGGTCCGGAAGATCTTGTCGCGGACCCTGCTTAATCTATATCCATAGTGAGGCTTAACAACCAAGAACTACACTAAACCACCAACAAAAATTAATATTTCTGTTAAAACGCACTATCTAATCTATTTAAAGGGACAATAACACTCTTGCTGGCTTGACAGCTCCAGAAAATAAATAATAGTCTTATTCTAAGTACTAGATGTTTAAGTGCCCTAACTGTTGTGTAAAGTATCCATTACATCCTATTTTACTTGTCCAGAGGGTTCGAAAATAATTTAAAATCACAGTCACATTTGAAAAGGTTTACGTGAGGATTTTCAAATCATGTAGTTCAATTTTTCCAATTTTTTAAATTAGGTGTGCTAAGATGAAATTTGTATCATCAATTGGAATATTGTAAAATAGTACAATTTGTTGACCAGAATAAAGATTGGGACATATCATTGAGTTACAACAAGAGTGTTATTGCACCTTTGAAGATACGGTATGTAAGGTTTAGAAAAAGAGATGACCGTTCTTGTTATAAAAGTTCATAAAAAGATAATGTAAAATAAATATATTGACAATTTCATTCAAATTTCTCTATTCTGAGCCAAGTTATCACTGTTTATAGTTTTGACAATTTGTGCATTGTCGTAACCATGGCGCTGATATATTCGTTTTTCTATTTTTAAATTAAATTTTTAAATGGTGAACCGTTCTAATCTAGTTAAAATCTCGAGTATCCGATTACATCGAGAGTTGATTATGGTCTTGTTTTATTAATTAATGTCTAATTAATAATTTAGATAACATTTTGGCCTAAAGAAAGGCTTGCAATAGGCAGATTTAGCTCTTGCATAATGTATTTTTAAAATGAGTAATGTGAGTCTTGGGGATACACACTCCAGACGTTGATCCAGCGCAGTACGGATCCACTGTGTACGCCTCTGTTATAGCCTAGACGAGGTGAGTCTCCCCCTTAGCCTTGAGAGGAGTGGGCGATATTGAACAGTTTAAAGGCTACCCGTTGTTGATGAACTATTGTTTATTATCTACTGTCGAGTCTGCATGTCAGGAAATCGTTAAATGTCTTGTTCATTAGTAAAAACAGATAATCTAGTCGAGGTTTAGTAATTTATAGGCCTATAATTGTATTGTGACTACTAATCCATGATCGAGATAGTCACGTTTTAAAACTTCTATTTCACGACTTATAAACATGTCAGATCAAGCGACTATGTGCGTCAGACGCTTCGGCTTGCCTGGAGGTCGTGTATTCGCTCTCTGCATTGGCCGAGAAAGTTAATCCAGATTTTCTGGCGTGGTTCTCCTTGTCAGTGGTGCAGACAATGATAGCTGTCTATTCGTTCGGATGGTACGGAAAACCGAAGTCCCGTGTATATATTGCCAGTTGGAATTTGATATAAGAATAGGCCCCAGTGCCGCTGTCCAGGTAAAATTTCCCTCATAGCACAATGTATGCCGTGAGCCCGTCTTCATTAGCCCGGGTCGGAGCAGAGCAGTAGGACGTTAAAACCCATTTCATTCATAAACATGTTAGAATGTTTCCCCGTGACATAAATTATGGCCAATGATATTGTTTACAAAATTGCGATTGAAAGATATCTCTGCAACGACTAAATAACCGCGACTCCCCCCTCTACTGGATTTTTCGGCGAAGTCACTTATAATTGCGTTCTCTTGTAAATTTAGTTACCCCCACCCCAAATGTAGTGTCTTCGTAGATTGCCATGCGAAATTACACCATTTTGCTGACGATACTCAGTTCTCCCTTCAAAAGGCAACTCCTAGTAACTCACCTTTTTGTCAAAATTGAGTTCGGACCAAATTTGAAGTTACTGTGCTTCTTGTTACTGTACTAGATATTCAAATCTTTTGATTTTGTAAGCAGTTACACCCATGACACTACCTAGCAACTATTATGCCACAGAGAAACCTAGTAACTCAATAGTCAAATCAATGGATAAGCTGGGGTTAAAATATTCATTCATTATGTTTTCCTTTGTATTCTCAAATGTGAGTTACTAGGTGTTGCCTTTTGACGGGAGAGCTGCATTTCGGACTATATCTACCCTTTTCTGGGATTAATCCGTCTTTACAATCTGTTTCACAGAGAATTACTTACGAATTATCTCTGTCACAGATGACTGTCCTCAACATGTGCAATGACATCAAGTGGCGACAATCATTGGCTCAATGGCTCGTGCCTTTTATTCATTTTAATTTTCATTTACACTAAATATGAAATATTTTTTTAACTACAGATACTTCAACGTCTTTATTTAAATCTCTTATACTTCAAAAAAATGTTTAGAATTTATTTTGTCGGAGGAAAAAAGTTAATACCGGGGACTCATTAAAAGTCGCGTCGCTGTCATCCTTATCAGTGATTGTAGCGGCCATGCGAATATTCGCTGCTGATCAGTGCGTCGTCTTTAGTGTACTTATATAAAATTGTTAATTTAAAACCTAAGACACAGAATGTCACCCCTAATGCCATACTCCGCGCAGCGTTTCGTTTGATTATAGGTAATCTCACTACACACTGCTATTATGAGTGGATATTGTTGTGTTAAATTTTGATTGGTCAGTAGTCCGACTACCAACCAATCACTACCTACCATACAAACGCTTTACATTTAAAACGAGTGCCAGTATTGGACCAAATATGTTTACATAACGTTACGTCATAGCTCACGCTTTTATTATGCCTAATTAACCCGTGCATAGGAGAATACTGCAGTAACACTAATTGTGTGACAAACGAGGCTATCAAGTCGAATGAAATGTAAACAATACTGTTTGGAAACGAACATACTTTCACCGTTTTAATACCTTAAATCACTGTCCAAAGTTTTAGGGAAGACTCAGATTAAACGAAGGACTGTCATGTTGCTGTACTTAAGTGATAGCTTTCATTGAACGGGGAGAATAGACACACTCCCGCAAAAGTTCAAGAATCAGAAGTCAATCCAGCAATGGCCAGAGAGAGATTTCTCGGGCAATTGCTTCAGGAATATGCCCTAATGCTAGGTTTCCAATGTTGTGTGATGCGTTACAATGGGATTGACTCTATTGAGTCCACGGTCTGCTTGCTACGTACAGATACGTTCGGATACGTTTTGATACGGTCAACAGGATTGCTACGAATGACGCCCAGATATGATGAGAGCGGATTAGGATCACCACGATTTCTCCAACAATGATCTCCACTAGTGTAATAACTTCACGGCAGCAGTTATATTCTTGCTACAGATTTTTCAATCTACGGTTGTTCGTCATCTGCATTTTTCTGACAACCCCCCTCCCAACTAAAACTAACAAAGGGAGATAATCTGACTTGGATTCAACCAGATTAGAAACAGGAATAGGGGGAAAATTGGCTTCTGATATCGAATATCTAAGATAAAATAAATATTCTACCATTGGTACACGAATTGTGTACCATAATTCGTTTCAGCACCATTTGTAGCAAGTGACTCGCGGGAACGAGGCAAGACATATTCCATAAGTCGTATCAAACGGTGGCCAATATTCCTATCGGGAGAGCATGCGCAGTAAATATTATCGGTGTAGACTGGAGGTTGCCATTCGATTGAGACTTCAGGCATGTTTCACCGAAAATAACTAATTAGAAATTAGAGTAAAAACGATTGAATGTAAATCAGTTTATATATACATTCATATTACATTATTGTATGTGTTGCGACCCATTTGTGTCCATTTCTAGATCCTAAATATTAGCGATTTAGCTCCTTTAAGAGTCATCTTTTAAAACAGCGTTTATCTAATTAGAAAACTTTTGAGAGCGCTATTATCTCTGTCTGTGATATATTTACATTTTCATCTGTTATTACCCCCCTCTCCCCCCTCTCCCCCCCTCTTCCCCCCTTCTTCCCCCCTCTCCCCCCCCCCATCTCCCCCCCCCCATCTCTCGCCGCGCTCCTTTAATGACCGTGGAAGTTTTTGATTATAGACTATTTGGTGGAATATATCCTAGCTGGATAAGGAACTCTAGTTCATTTGATTATAGATTAATACTGTATTTATATTTGCCCTTTTATATTCTTGTTAAGAGGTTTACAGGCCGGGATTCCGATATATTAGTCTGTATTATCAGATATTGTTCTACTCTAGTGATTAACAGAATCCTATATTATAGCCCGTGTTAATAATATATACGACTAGGGCATATAGATACTAGACTACAAGTTGTTAATCTTCCCACGGGTGATAAATACTTCACAAAAATATACCAAGTATAATACTAGTAGAGACAGATCTATAATCCGCCATCATCTCTATTAGAGGCAATAATAACCTAATAATACATGGGCAGGACAAGTTGTAGAATATGTCAGGCCCGAAGTTACAATGAATGAATGAAATGAAATGGGGTTTAATGTCCTACTCTTCTGCATCTAACCTGAGCTAATGGAAGACGGGCGTACGCCCTACAGTGTGCTATGAGGGAAATTTTGCCCGGGCAGCGGCACTACGGCCTACTCTTATATAGAACTGCCAAGGGATCTTTTACGTGCACGCCAATGTGCACACGGGACCTTGGTTTTTCGTCCATCCGAACGACTAGACAGCTGTCCTTGCCAGGCCCTCCGCTCTGCATCACTGACAAGGCGAAACCACGCCGAAAAAACAGAAAAAGGCCAACCGTGTTTTACTTTACAATTAATAATTGTTTAATACCTGAAAATAGCCACAGCTGGTGGCCTTGCTTCTAGATTGCCTGCATGGAAAATTCTTAAAGCGAGAATTTCATATTTTCTCAGAAAGTCAAACATAATTATTTCTATGTCTTTTGCTCAATAGGTTGTCAACTCACTATTATACAATCATAGATATCAATCTCATATTTAAAAGTCATTCACACCGTAAATAATAACACAATTACCTCCCTTGTATTTGCTATCCTCCATGTGAATAGCTATATCAAAACGCTTGTATTTGAATTTGAAAATTATATTTTTGCCAATTCCTCAAATGGCAATTGTGAATTAATCCTTAACAAGGTAAGACTGTGTGTATAAAGATACCATCTATTTTAAGGCTTTATTTTAATACATTTTAGAAATATAACTTAAAAATATGAAATTCTCGCTTTAAGATGATGAGCTGCGGAGACTTCTTTCTAGTGCAGGACCCAATTTGGGGGTAAAATGGTCAAACTGAGCCAATGACCGGTCCTGGGTATTCGGGACCAAAAAAAGTGGCTCACTAACCAAGGGGTGTCGGATTCGATCTCGGTGTTAGCCCAAATTGTTCCTCTAGACTTTCAGTTGGAGTTGAAAGTAGAGAGAGAGAAATGGGGTTTAACGTCCACTCGACACAAACTAGGTCATTTTGGGACTAACATATGGTTTCAATTTTATTTCAACAATTCGCTTGCGCGTAGGGGTCTTTAGCTGTGGGAGGAAACCGGAGTGCCCGGAGGAAACCCACAAGGTTGAGAAGGCGCCCCTATCTCCATGCCACATACGCTCACACCAGGGATTGAAACCACAGCCGCAAGCCAGAGGTGACCGGCCAGCTACAAGTTGAAGCGCGGCACCCTAGACCACTAGGCCATCCCAACCCCCCGAGTTGAAAGTAGGGCGTAAACCCTATTTTATTTCATTGCCTTTACACGAGAACGAATTTCCCCGACAAATACGGGTTTGTGGGGATTTTAAATGAGAGCTGTTTGTTCATAATATTATTACGTTACTATAACGACAGGTTTCGGCGATAATATGAAAATATACAGCCAGCGTTTTACATTTGGAACATATCATTTTTAAATACAATTAGTTTTGAATGTCTATGGCTTTAAACTTTGTATCTATCTGTTCCGCTGTGTTAGGGCTTGATCGTATATTTTTGTAAAAACGAGCGCTTTTACGCATTGGCGTTCTTAACGACCCGTGGACTTCTGTTCGTCTGTCAGAAATTCTCACGCTATTCGTGTTTAATAACACATATATATATATATTATCATATTCGATAAATAACCACGTGACACGCTTTATTAGGCACAACATATCAATAATCATACATATATATATTTATACAATACTTTGAAAATGTTCTTTCAGTATCCATGACAACGATCTCGGCATGCAAAGAAGAACAAATACTCATAGTTATAACACGAAGTATATATACAGGCATGGCACGCGGCGATAATCAGGCTTGCCTAATGAACAGGGTGTGGTCTTTAAGTTTCATTTGATATTACTAGTATAGATATACACAAGTTCAATTTTATAGTGTACGTTCAGTGGACAATTCTCGTGGATGTTGGATATATATTTTTCAATCTTAAGATGACGATGACGGAGATGAAAACGACGATGTTGAATCTGTTGATAACTTGATAGAGTAATACATAGGTAAGCTTTTAATGAATGAATTTTATATAAAATGAAATAGAATAGAAATAAAAACAAGAATAAAAAAATAAAATGATAATAAAATAAAATAAAATGAAATAAAATAAGCTTTATTTTTTTTATAACAATAAGAGCAGCATGATTAATATATTTCTGATACTTTATACAAACAAAGTAGCGTTTATTGAACGTGTATAAATTCCACGTGCACGAGATTTAGCCGTATTGTATAAGATATGTATTTTCGTCCCATCCGGATTAATGAGAATTTTTTTTTTCAAACCGTTTTTTACTGTCATGTCAATTGATTTTTGTTTTACTTATTTATGCGTTATTTGGTAATAGTGGATTTCTTCTAAATAAAAGTGAAAAACTAAATATCGATGAGGGATTGGAAAGAAAATTGTGATTACATAAAGCCACAATATACCCCAAATTGAGAGAAAGGGTGAATGAGGCTTAACGTCCACTCGACACAAACTAGTTAATTTCGGGACTAACATATGTTTCAATATTATTTCAAATATTCGTTTGTGCGTAGGGGTCTTTAGCAGTGAGAGGAAACCGGAGGACACGGAGAAAACCCAAGAAGTTGGACAAGCGACCTTACTCCTTGTCACGTGCAACCGGGGATTTGAAACCACGCCAGTTGACTTAATGACAGACCGTATGATACAGCGCACACACGCTAACCATTTGGTCATCCAACCGCAAATTGAATACAGAGGTTAAGACAACCCTCATGACGTGCCATCAAACTTGTTTTTAATTTTAAACAAATACATTTTTAATTTAAGCTGTGGACATTTAAATTTTACATTATTTACTTCAAACTGCCAATTTTATTTGTGTTAAAGGGCCAATCTCAACTATATTTTGTGTTTAAAACCCTTAAAATCTTCTACCTACGGCCGAGCAACTAACTCAATATACGTGATACCTCTTCAAATAATTTAAACCCACCACGGATTTTTTACCTGAGACTGTTAAAATCGGGGTGGTCACTTTAAATGCCTAATACCACTCTTCTTGTAACTGAATAATATGTCCAAATGGTGTGAGCGTATGTGGCATGGAGATAGGGGCGCCTTCTCAACCCCGTGGGTTTCCTCCGGGCACTCCGGTTTCCTCCCACTGTTAAAGACCCCTACGCGCAAGCGAATTATTGAAATAAAATTGAAACCATATGTTAGTCCCATAATGACCTAGTTTGTATCGAGTGGACGTTAAACCCCCTCTCTCTCTCTCTCTCTCTCTCTCTCTCTCTCTCTCTATCCCAAAATACCGTAACTATTGGACAGTCGGCCTGTCACGTGCACACCTGGGACATGGTGTTCTGCTGTATTGATATGAACAAAAATGCAATAAATAGGACAGTTACGTTCCTTTAACCGTAAGAACTCCGTCTTATTTTCACATAAGGTAAAAAAAAAAGAAAGGAGAGTAAATTTTATCGGGACATATTCTCTCTCGGACAACAGACCTATCGGGTCATTATCTCACTTTGGTCGGGGTGAGTCATTTTATCGGGACATATTCTCTCTTGGACAACAGACCTATCGGGTCATTATCTCACTTTGGTCGGGGTGAGTCATTTTATCGGGACATATTCTCTCTTTGACAACAGACCTATCGGGTCATTATCTCACTTTGGTCGGGGTGAGTCATTTTATCGGGACATATTCTCTCTGTACCAACTTCACTCCTGGGACACTAAACTCTTGCCAGTACCGTATTTAGGCAAACTATAGGCAATATTCATCTGTATGGCATTTTTCATTCGCACTGGTCACGAAAGCTTTAAACACTGATTTATCATTGGTAATAGTCATGTTTGTGAGCACGTGGGAGCTCTCTATAGATACGTCCTATTGCCATATCATGTCTTCTAATTTCTTTCCATTCAGTATCGTGTGGGGATCGAGTTGCGGTCAGGTCGATGGCCCGTTGATTGTTCTTCGTGTGTGCTATGTTAGGATAACCCGAGGCTATGGTCCTTCCCTAAACTTAAGAAATGGATATTGAGCATAACCGAATTGGTTTGGGAGCTACGTTTAGGAAAATCGCGTACAAAATTTCTGCTATCCTAGATGAGTGGACAGAGGTGTCCGATACTCTGAACCTTCATTCTTAAGTTAGTGTTATGTATTTGCCGGCTTTCTCTGTAAAAAAGGGGGTCGTACTCGATTCGAAGAGGTCCAAACATGGCTGAAAGATGAGCGGTTACCCACCCCGAAAATTTGGTACCTACCGCCCCCGTAAAAGGGTCGGGTGTATCGTTCATCCACCTGACAATGGGACGAAAATTGACGAAGTCATCTTTGACATGTGAGTACCACCCAGAAAAAGCTCATTGATCAGCCACTGTGTGTAGTACTTCAAAATAATTTGGAGGGTGGGTGTTAGGGGCCCGATTGCAGATGCTTTCTCCGACGCAATCCGATTTTAACATAATAATGTGTTCGATATGAACCCGATTCCACAATTCAACCATTCATTAATATTTTTATCTGAATTTTAGTAACCTCGGGAAAATGACCGCGGCTTGACAGTCAGAGGTCGGAACCGGGAGATGGTATTTATGGAATTCTGCAAAGGGTCATAGGGCAGGTACCAACTGCACTCCTGGCGTGCAATTGGAATTCGATATAAGAGTCTGGGCAAACTGTCACTCACAACACACTGAATGGTGTAAGCCCGTCTTCATTAGCCCAATCGGAGCAGAACAATAGAACGTTAAACTCCATTTCATTTCATTTCGTTCTGCCCCGACTAAGCTAATGAAGACGGACCTACCCTATACAGTATACTATGAGGGAATCTTTACTAGGATATCGGCACTACGGCTTACTGTCATATTGAATTCTAACTGCAAGGCGGTCTTTTACGTGCACGCCAATATGTAAATGGGGCCTCGGTTTTTCGTCCCATCCGAACAACAGTACGTACGTAATCCCTTGCCACCACCCCCAACCCCTCCCCGTCCTGCACCACAGTCAAAGAGGAATTACTCCATAAATGAGGTTTAATGTCCTACATTTTTGGTAGTCACGTTGACTCAGTGAGTAAGAAGTTGGCTTGCTAACGTTGGGGTCTCGTGTTCGATCATGCGTTAGCCGACAAAGCTCATCGGGAATTGTCCGGCGTGATTTCTCTTTACAGTGGTGCAGGACGGAGGGCCTGACAGGGGATAACGTATAGTCTTTTGGATGGGACGAAAAATCAAGGTCAGGTCAGGTCAGGTCACACCCAGCTTAGGTCACTAAGCTAAACTATGCACAAGAAAAATCGAAATTTAAAGTGGCCCTATTCTATTTCGTAAATGTGAAATGTAGTTAATACTATATGATATTATTATAGAAACGGAAATTAGGGTTTACGAAATGAGATGGTAAATTACACTCTGCAATGAGTGAAAGACAATGGATGTGGTGGGGCTTCTGAGATTATATATCTCCGTCAAAATAACGATTGCTAAACTGGTAGGCTTATAACTTAATCTTAAATGAAAATTTCATGTAACATTATAATACACTGTAAATGAAATTAATGTAAAAAAAGTGAAATAAGATGTATTCTACGGAGCCCAGTAAGGGACGCAAAAAAAAAGAATATGATAAAAATAACCGGCATGCGCCGGATGATAACCGGCGTGCGCCGGATAATAACTGGCGCGCGCCGGATAAATAACGAGCGCGCACCGGATAAATAACGAGCGCGCGCCGGATAAATAACGGGCGCGCGCCGGATAAATTTAGCTCTTGCAAAGAGGACAGCATAACGTGAAGGATTTACATTACTAGACACTAGTCTTGTCATTTCTATTTTAAAGCTGTATGCGTTATATATGTGCGGCACCAACCTGGGAGTTCCAAGAGATTGGCAGTTGCATTAGATGATTTTCATAATATAACCACGAATTAATGTCTATCGATATATGTTTGTTATAGGACACCCTTTCTCAAAAACAAGAATATCATGAGCAAAGAAACAGACAAATTCTAAATGAAACCACACGTGGTAAAATACCCGATGAGATTACAACATTGTTTATATTTTGACATTTTATTAACTTTGATAGATTTGATAAAAAACAAAGCCGTGTACATGAACCCATCCAAACATCCAAGATAAGCTTACCCTCTTGTACTCAGTTTACATTAATTATATGGTGTTTTATCACTGCTATTTCGCACGTCACGGTTTATATATAACTCCGTCTTCCTCTAGTTGGAAGGGTGCGTTTTTTACTATGAAGTTTATCATTGAATGGGGGTTGGGTGGCCGAATGGTTAGCACGTGCGTGTAGTATCATAAAGCCTGTTATTGAGTCAACTGGTGTGGTTTCGAATCCCCGGTTGTACGCGACAAAGAATTGGATCGCCTGTCCAACCTTATGGGTTTTCTCCTGTTCTTCAGGTTCCTCCCACTGATAAAGACCTCTACGTAAGCGAATTATTGAAATAAAATGAAACCATATGTTAGTCCCGAACTTACCTAGTTTGTGTCGAGTCGACTTTAAACCTAATTTCTCTCTCCCTGAAAGTTTTGAAATTGATAAGCTTCATACCTTGTAAGCGCCTTAAAGATACATTATGGGAGATAAGATAAAGAGATGGCAGTTCTCACTATAATAGTTAAAAACTAGATAGTGTAAAGGTAATTTGCTGAATATTTCAGACAGATTGATACACTATGAGCCGAGAACGAAGCGTGTGAAATTCCCGCATAGCCTCAGTCATCATTACTAAAATAATTAATATAAACAGCATAGTCTCGATTATCCACTTTTTAAATTTAATCATGAATGGCCGTTAAGCGGCATGTAGGAATCTAATCCAGTCAGCGTCGAAGGCTGGCCTTGACATCGAGAGTTTATTAGGGTCTGGATAAGTTAGATAACATTTCAGGTCTAAAGAAAGACTTGCAATGGGCATATTTTGCTCTTGCATAATGCATGTCTAAGCATTTTTATGGATATGCCTCGCTATATAAAAAAAACCTCATTATTATTATCATTATTAATAAAGATTCACCCCTCCCCTCTCCTCTCACTTTTCTTCAAACGTCGATTTGAACATATCTGTAAAGCTCCCCACCCCACCCCCACACACAATTCTTTTTATTATTGAGCTTTGCATTTTAACAAAATATGATTTGGGATAACTTTAATACTGAATTTATTTGATTTTAGTTTTGATACAAACTGGAATTTGAATATAGTTTGGCAAATTTATCAGGTTTATGGTCCTTAACTTCTATTATAGGGGGTTGGTCTTTTTCTTATCTGTTATTAAAGATCCATCTGGAATAGATTTCTCAAAAACATGTACAGATTAGGAGCTTCATATGCATCTGTCGGTTTCTTCTAACTATTTTCCGCTATGTATAGATTAGCAAGTTGGTAGATTTCTAGATCACATGGTATTTTATGGCAGACACATTTCTCGAAACATGCTGACACTTCATAGTCCCTTACAGGAATCAGGCAATCGTGTGTATCAAACAATTCAAAATACACGGACGTCCATTGGTAGTATATTGCGCTGGTCGGATCCTATGGTAGCTCCAAACCTTGAATATATCATCTAATTCCTTCTAAAATAAATACATAAGGATGTATCAGGTAATATTGAACAACAATTACAATAATTCTACTGGTTAGGGCATACTGTGGTAGTTTGATTACTATACAAGTCATCTTCAAAAGGACAACCCATTTCGCTTTTAATTTACAAATGAAGACACCGTTTTTGGCGGTACCACGATAACTATGACCTACTGCCCTGGGCTTGTGGTATAAACAAGTCTCAATCCGGGGTGCGTTACTCTGGCACAATATGTATATCATAACGTCACTCCTGTGTCGCGGCAAGTGATTTTTGGTGCTCACTTTGCCTCAGAAGGATACTCAAATCCTAAGCACCGGGATAGCGCATGTTCTTGATCTTACAGCAATGCATTACTCATAGAAATAAATATATATGTTTTAACTGGTTCAAACTTGTTAACCTTTTTATCGATTTCTAGCTGGTGTACTGTACAATCTTAGTTATGAAATCCGGTTTCAATATTGTCACTCGGCAAACCTCAGCCGACAAAATCCGCCATTGGTACTATTTTCAAGTTCCCAGATTACCAACAGTGTCGCCCATGACGACGCATTCAAAGAATGTTTTATCATACAAGGACAACTTTAAGATGAAAATTCTACACACTCTTCGAACGACGCAATTTTGAGAACTTCTTTCTAAAAGCGGCAAGTTTTTCAGAAAGTAAACCGGATAGGTGTAGGTATTTAACGTCATACAACCGAGTACCGGAGTGCCATATTTGGTCTCCTTTTTTACATCAGGAGCTTGGGTGGATGGGATTTACCCACCTGTACTATTTCCATAAAACAAAATTGGACCAAGCTTTTATCAATAAAGCTTCCACTATAATGACCATCGATTTTGAGTTGTTTAAAAAGTGATATCCAAAATTCATCATTTTCTTTTCTTAAAATGCTCCACCATGATTCTATTCTCTGCACAATCCAAATGGTTTAAGCTTATCATACGAATCAACGTGCCACACATAGTTTGGTCCTATTCCGTTATACTATCTTCTCCTAAGTGTACGACGCAAGCGACATTCCACACCCACCGGATCTAAAAGTTTCAGTATTGCTCGAACGTATTCTTTTGAATAGTATAACCACTTTGAATACATTTTAAAAGCATCCATCGATATCCAAGGCATTGGCCTCTTCGATGTAACTCTTCCTGAATATATTGAGCAACCTCCAGTAAACTGGAGTAGTCCTGCCTCTCGCAAAAGCCTCTTTAACTGTCTAACCGATAGTTGTATATGATGATTTACCAAGAGAAGGGTTGTTATTTCCTCAAAACTAACACCCAAGTGAAAGTATTTACGAATGAGTGTTAGTCTATTTTGATCCATGCGACATGCATGTAGTGACGATAACCGAGTTAATATCCGGCGCGCGCAAGTTATTTATCCGGCGCGCTAGTTATTACCCGGCGCGCGCCAGATATTCTTTTTTTTATTTTCCACCAACAGACAGGTGGGGTTTAACGTCTACTCGACACAAACTAGGTCATTTCGGGGCTAACATATGGTTACATTTTATTTTAACAATTTTCTTGTGTTGTGCGTAGGGGTAATTAGCAATAGGAGCAAACAAGAACACACGAAAGAAAACGGTTGAACAGGTGACCCGACCCTCCTTTTGCCATGCACAAGGCAGGAATCAAAACTACGTCACTTGATTCAATGCCAAACCTTATTTGGCTACCCAACGTGGTTCAGTTAATAAGACGTTGGCCTGCTATCTTGCTGTTCCCATGTTCCATCCCTGCGTTGGCCGAGAAAGTTCATCGGGATTTTCCGGTGTGGTCCCTCCTTGTCAATCACTGGTGCAGGAGGAACCACGCCGGAAAATCCCGATGAATTTTCTCGTTAAGGATTATTTTATGGGCACGCCAATGTGTACACAGGAGCTTGTTTTTGTCCCATCAACATAACTAGACACCCTACTTTGCCAGATCCTTTGTCCGGCACTACCGACAGGGAAAAAACACGCTGACAAATCCCGGGGAACTTTCTTGACCAACACCAGGATTAGGGTATATAATCATAGTAATGAGAAAAATATGGCCGACATCACGACACCACGACAACCCCACATTTTAACCCTACAATATGCCATTTTTACGTCGGGTGAAAATGTCGCATTGTCGGATTGTCGCCTTATAAAGGGCAACACTAAGACATCACGACATGATACCAATCATTCACCATACATTAATGAATCAGCTTCTGCGAATAACGTAATTTCATGAACTGATACGTTCAGACCCGTACCTAGCCCAAACATGTTAGGGGGGCAAGGGCTGCTGGGGGCGCCGATGGGGCTTCTGGGTGCGCGGATGTACCTGAAGTTGACGGTCCACAGAGAAGGGTCTAGCCCCAGAAAAGTTAAGAAAATATGGTTTGCACCTGAAAATGTCAGAAATATCAGTTTGCGATATTGGCGTATTATGATATTTTAATATGAACATTATAAAAATTTGAAGGAAGGAATACGACATCAGCGTACCTATAATAATTTATGAGACAACCGAAAAGTTTGGAATCCGGTTAGAGTGCGACTTGTTTGAATTTTGATTATTATCACTCCTGGCGCGGGCTTGAATCAATCTCATCACCATCGGGAATTTAACCTGAAATCTCCAGTTGGCTTTCTTATGGTAGATTTCTTCTGGCGTCGGTCGGTGCGTCGGTATGTGGTTGGTTTCTTGGTTGATGTGTAATACAGCCAGGCCGTTTAGTCGCGTTTCCGTCATTGTAGATATCTGCCATGTCTTCAGTCGCCGCAAACAAGAAAATGATCTCTCGCACGCCCGGCTTCTTTTTCGGGGCCATGTCTTCACACTGGAATCTGATACACAGTTTAGTATCGACGTTATACAACATCGATGCTGTATGTATCGGGAACCGTTATATACTTGACAGTAATAAAATACAAGTTTGATTCCTGCTACTTTACACTTCACGACAGATTCTTGGCAAAAAAAAACGCGAATTCTAAAAATTCCCTAAAATATCGTCGGGAACGGGTAAGGACCCATAATTGGGTGCTAAAATAAGTCTACTAAGTTTCATAATATCTGAAATACTAATACGAATGGGATGCTGAATCTATACTTGAAACAAGGCGCCTAGGTTTGCGGCAGTATCTGACACTTTAAAAAAAGATCGAGCGCAACAATGCCAGATCTATTGTATAGTGCGATAAACGGCAACAAATACGGCTTGTTCCTTGAACGAGTTCAATATCTAGAATAATTTTTGTAATGAATTCACTAATTTTTTTATTGCGAGAGGACGTTGTAGTAAATCCAAAGAATATACGAAGGATGCCAGTGAAATATCAATAACTGGTGAGATTCACTAATAATTCGAGTAGCAGACCTTTAAACAACCCTTGCTGACCTATAATATCTATCTGAGCAAGCGACGTCAAGTCCACAAACACAAGATAAAATGAATTGTCTGACCATGATCATGCGGGGGCGCGCTGTTTAACCAAGGAGCGCACAACCAATCTCGCTCCACATTATTTATTATGTGCGGACCGACAAACATACATTGTCATTATAATGCGCCCCTCCAATCATGTCAATATTGCCGCCCCTCCGGGATAAGCCACACCACAGATCACACACAGTTTTGGACGCCCCCTCAAGTTACGTGTTAATCGTGTGATTCATTATGAGGCGCCCACCATATATATTATATAACGACATGAATAGAAGTGACATTGGTTAGGCGTCCCATCAATCTTGTAGTGCGCGCCCCACCAAAGTCACACGGCTTTATAGAGCGCCCATACTGATATGGACACGTTAGTCGTTGGCTTCGTATTGCGTCCAATGGAAAGGGCGCCTTTGGCACCCATTAGGGGAGCAGAGTTTTCCCGCAATAGATAAAGACATTATCCATTATATGCGGCCCAACAATCATATTGTCATTATAAGGCGCCCCACCATTCATGTCATTATGGAAGGTCCTCTGGGATTAGGTTCACCACAGATCACGGCGTTTTTGACGCCCCATCATGTTGTGGTGTTCATCGTGTGACTCATTATGAGGCGCCCCACTGTTTGAGGGGCGCCTCGCATTATAACGACATGATTTGTGACGCTCCCATAAAACCAAGTGACATTGCATTGTGTACCCCAACCAATGTCATTCGGCTTTATGAGGCGCCCATATTGATATGGGCATGTAAGTCGCTGGCCTCGTATTGTGTTCAATGGAAAGGGCGCCGATTTTTTACGGGTCTGGCGTTGCTGTTAATCTTTTAACAGAATGGCCTTATTCTTATCCGACATTACCTCCATACTGCACCTTTCATCTCTTTTGGTCGGAAGAAGAATATAAGCGACAGTAAAGATGACTATTCTTACATTGAAGACCATGCTGATGAATGTTTAGTCTGCCGGATTTAGATTATTTCCTGGAAAAAAGTCCCATCAAAGCAAACTTGGTCTCAAATGAAAGGTGGGATCCGTAGGTACTCCAGAAAAAAATGACCCATCATGATCGCTTGGGGAAAATTTTTGGGGCGGGGTCAAAGGTCAAAGTTGACCAATCAGAAAATAGCAGCCAATATCTCAAAAACTATCAATGTTAGACCCTATAAATTTATTATTAACATCGTGTACACAATTTCTACTATGCTAGATGAGTGGACAGCGATCTTCATTCCTAAGTTGCGGGTCTCCTTCCCATGGGGAGTGGGGGGGGGCTGACAAGATGTCGAAATTTCATGCTTTATTTGACTTTGGCGCACAGCAGTCAACTTTTGTGCATAAGTCGACCAACCTCAGATGTAGCCAAAACACTGCTTAAAGAGACCTGAACGTCGGTCATGCACTGTATAGACCTCTAAAGGGACGGGAATCGATTATCGGGTAACCCAACAAAAAAAATTGACCCGAAATCTTAAAAGGGTTACGTGTCCGGATAAGCAGTTTTGATGTTCACATCCAAACGACTCTATATTTTGGCGATTATTTTTCAGACTCTGTTCAAATCCAGATAGTCCCTTTAAGTGTGTGAATTCCCCCTCTATCTCTGATAAGGACGAGAAAGTGGGGGCCAGAGTGAAATGGCCAAAACTGACGATTCTTATTTTTAAATTTGTTGTTATAACAGATTTCTCATGTTATACCAATGGACTTAAATGCGAGTTCCACTTTTGCAAGGTTTCACTATAGAAATGATACGTTAGGTCTATGTGGTTGTCTCAAAATGACCGAGTTAATGTGTCGACGAAACGTTTAACGCAATCATATTTTATTTTTAAAAAAATTAAAAGACCATTAGGTAAGATTATGGTAACGGAGCTAGGAAACAGGTGGGGCGGGGGCTTTGGACACATGCACATGGTCTAGGGTCGTTTGAATTCATCAATGTAATATTCTCCACATGTACACTTTATTTGGTAGACACAGCCTTTTAAGAATGTAGGGTTTGTGAGCTTTGACTTTCCATTAACATTTACTAACTCTTTAGCTGATGCGTCTTTGTGGAATTTGGTTTCTATGCCTGCTTATGTTTTAAATAACCTTCTCAATTGATGGAAGATGTTGCTACGGAATATGTACTTATGAAAAAAAGAATACTGAAAAAATCTAATAGATATTTGTTTTTTGGGGGGTGCAGAAAAAATATATGGCTAATAAATTAAAATGAAAAATTGGCGGAAAAAAATGAAACTCAAGAGTGAGCACTGGTGGACAGCAATGTCCGATACTCTGAACGTTGATACTTAAGTTGTGGGTCTCCTTCCCATGGGGGAGTGGCTTACAAAACGTCGAAATTTCAAGTTTAATTCGACTTTTGCGTACAATTATAAACTTTTGTGCATAATCGACCAACTTCAGATGTCGCCAAAAACACAGCTTAAGAAGATGCCCGATCCTCCCTTCCTCCCTTAATAAAACCCTCTTTTCCCCCGGAGAAAGGAGTCAATTCGACTCGCGTACACCATTAATTTTTTCGTTAAAAGTTTCACTATTGGTTCACTAGAGCATATGCGAATTCCCCTTCTATCTCGGATAAGGGGGAGAAAGCTTGGGGCCAGGGTGAAATGGCCAAAACTGACGATTTGACTCAACTTCAGCCTTCAAATATCATCATTTCCTGATGTACACTTAGCTCAGATATCATCAAAAACTCTGCTTAAGTAGATCCCCGACCCCTTCTTCACCCGTTAAGAATGCCCCTTTACCCATCAGAGATGAGTTAATTAAACTTCTGCGTACATTATTTTTTCGTTAAACGTTTCACTATAGTCCACGGATTTTATATAGCTCGGCTCTCGGAAAAGGGAGTTGAATTAGTTGATGACCCTAAAAGCTCTATCCATGCATTTTGTTTTACCTAAATACAATCTGTAGGATTCGTCATACTCGTGATATTCATACATCCTCTAATTGCTCTGGTACCGTGTTGTCGACCTACTCACTAATGTGCCAAGAGAAGAAGTCTTGATTTCAGGTTCATCAACCCCACATTATCCAACCTTTCAAAGCTTGACAAACAAAAAAATCACACACCTCCAATTTGAGTCCTTATATCATTCCGCAATATCTTCCATCAATTGAGAAGGTTATTTAAAACATAAGCAGGCATAGAAACCAAATTCCACAAAGACACATCAGCTAAAGAGTTAGTAAATGTTAATGGAAAGTCAAAGCTCACAAACCCTACATTCTTGAAAGGCTGTGTCTACCAAATAAAGTGTAGATGTGGAGAATATTACATTGATGAATTCAAACGACCCTAGACCATGTGCATGTTTCCAAAGCCCCCCCCCACCTGTTTCCTAGCTCCCCCCACCTGTTTCCTAGCTCCGTTACCATAATCTTACCTAATGGTCTTTTAATTTTTTTTAGAATAAAATATGATTGAGTTAAACGTTTTGTCGACACATTAACTCGGTCATTTTGAGACAACCACATAGACCTAACTTATCATTTCTATGGTGAAACATTGCAAAGGTGGAACTTTGCCCAGACACTCGCATTTAAGTCCATTGGTATAACAAATCTGGGTCCGTATTCAAAGGATATCTTAAGTGTAAGATAGTCACTTAACTACTAGCTTTCACTTAAATATACGTAACTTCCTGTAAGTTAAGGGCAATTGGTATTCAAAGGCGCTGTTAAGTATCAAATTTTCCCTTAAAGTTAAGCTGCCTTAACTTTTGAGTGTTAGTCTTCAAGTGGTATTCAAAGGCCAGTTTAAGTGAGAAATATCCACTTAACTTTAAGTGACCTACGGGAGGTACCTTAAAGTTAAGTGAGATTATAATGACTTCTTTTAATGCTGTAAAAGCAGTCCCGTAATGACGATTTTAAAAGAAAGGGAATTCAGATTAAAACAAAGACAATGTCGCCGAGCGTAGCTGACTTCCAATTTATTTTTTCGTCGTCAACTTTGATGTTGTAGTGCCATAATAGAGTATAAGGTTATTACCACCGATGTAGTTAAGGATATCTTTTCCCGATCATTTATCATGTTATGTTTGTATGTCTCCATGGCTGTCATAAAATATAGTTAAATTCATTTGTGGAGACTTTGCTTTATAGATTTCGGAAATTATTTATACTTCCGCTAGAAGCAAGGCATGATCTAATTTTTACAACTCATTCCCATATATACATAATCGGTAGTATTTATTTAGTTAAAATATAATGAAGCATGAATATTTCGTACACACAATGTACCGTCAATGCCAGACCTGTCAAAATCTAAATGTAGGTACTTACACAATATCTATGAATTTCTCAAATGATAGATTAACAAACAACACTGTATAATTTGTCCAGTCTAACTTAGAAGACAAGGGTCACTATGTATTGTTAATAATATGTTGTTTTCTATTCGCGTTATATTGTTAAAAAAATTAAAGCTTACAATATCCATTATTATACTACCACTATTTATTGTAATCTATTTGGATGGATTTTATTTTAAAAAAAAAGTCTATGAAAACAGCTGTTCCGGCAAAGGATGCACACTATCATAATTTATCTTAAATTATAATCATACTATTTTCATGGGTTACAATATAATATTTCGACAAACATTTTCCTGGTGATGTAAACTAAGAATTTAATAGAATATAGCGATGCTCTTAAGGGGGCATAACTAGCTGGCAATGTCAGTAATTCGTGATTTTTGGCAGTGGAGGGTATTCCATAAATAAAAAAAATCATGCTTTTTGGCGAATGTGAGTATTCCATAATTTAAGTGTGCAGTTAACTTTTCACATAGCCAAGTATGTGTAAAATACAACCTTTGAATACCGATTTAAGGTAAGACACTTGGTTAAGTGGAAAAATTAAGTATTTTTACTTAACTTTTAGAAAATCTTTGAATACGGACCCTGTTATAATAATATAAAACACGACGCCCCGACAAGATTTCAGTGTTCGCTATCAAGCCAACAAATTGAAAAATAAGAATCGTCAATTTTGGCCATTTCACCCTGGCCTCCGCTTTCTCGTCCTTATCAGAGATAGAAGGGGAATTCGCACACTTAATAAAGGGACTATCTGGATTTGAACAGTGTCTCACAAAAATAATTACCAAAATATAGAGTCATTTGGATGTGAACATCAAAAAACTGCTTATCCGGACACGTAACCCTTTTAAGATTTCGGGTTAATTTTTTTTGTTGGGTTACCCGATAATCTATTCCCGTCCCTTTAGAGGTCTATACAGTGCATAACCGACGTCCAGGTCTCTTTAAGCAGTGTTTGGCTACATCTGAGGTTGGTCGACTTATGCACAAAAGTTGATTGCTGTGCGCAAAAGTCGACTGAAACATGAAATGTCGACATTTTGTCACCCCCCCCCCAACTCCCCATGGGAAGGAGACCCGCAACTTGGGAATCAAGGTTCAGAGTATCGGACATCGCTGTCCACTCATCTAGCATAGTAGAAACTGTGTACACGATGTTAATAATAAATTTATAGGGTCTAACATTGATAGTTTTTGAGATATTGGCTGCTATTTTCTGATTGGTCAACTTTAACCTTTGACCCCGCCCCAAAAATTTTCCCCAAGCGATCATGATGGGTCATTTTTTTCTGGAGTACCTACGGATCCCATCTTTCATTTGAGACCAAGTTTGCTTTGATGGGACTTTTTTCCAGGAAAACACATAAATTTGTGTTTATCCGGCAGACTAGTTGTCGTATTGCAATATGCTTATGGTGTCATGAAAAACATTGTATTTGCATACACTTCCTGGATTATGGCCCATGTTTGTACGAACAATCACATTTAGTTTGTGGACCCTCTAGAAGTAACAGTTGTTATTTGACTGTAAAAACCGTTCAACAATATCAGGTCACAATATTAAAACGATATTTAGGAAACTTGAAATATAGGTCTATCTCCCAAAGACCTCGGTTTTGTTACCTTCGATATTGGCATAAATCGGACTATAACTTAATAGATAATCTTTGATTGTACGAAAAATCACGTTTTTAGCTTAAGTTCACTCTAGAGGTCACAATTTTCATCCTTTCCAAATTCGCGCATACCGAATTGTAAATTCCTGGATTATAGCCCCTGGTTATACGAAAAATCGCGTTTGTAGCTTTTGCAGGTTACAATTTTTATCCGATTTAAAAGGCGTTCGAATACATTCACCGTTATCACGTTTCCTGAAAATCAGACCGAGCTGCCTAAAAAAGTGGTCCAAGGTTAGATCTAAATATCACGGCCACCTACAGATTTCGCCAATCCCAACCCAAGCTCTAGCCCAAATAGGATGCAGTAAATAGGAGAGTTACGTTCCTTCAACCGTAAGAACTTCGTCTTATTTTCATATAAGGTAAAAATTAAAGAAAGGAGAGTAAATTTTATCGGGACATATTCTCACTTTGGTCGGGGTGAGTCATTTTATCGGGACATATTCTCTCTTGGACAACAGACCTATCGGGTCATTGTCTCACTTGGGTCGGTGTGAGTCATTTTATCGGGACATATTCTCTCTGTACCAACTGCACTCCTGGGACACTAAACTTTCGCCAGTATCGTATTTATGCCGGACCAGCCCCGACAAGACCCAACTGTTTCCGACAAGAATATAGGCAATATTCATCTGTATGGCATTTTTCATTCGCACTGGTCACGAAAGCTTTAAACACTGATTTATCATTGGTAATAGTCATGTTTGTGGGCACGTGGGAGCTCTCTATAGATACGTCCTATGTCTTCTAATTTCTTTCGATTCAGTATCGGAAGTGGTTCGAGTTGCGGTCAGGTCGATGGCCCGTTGATTGTTCTTCGTGTGTGCTATGTTAGGATAACCCAGGGCTATGGTCCTTCCCTAAACTCAAGTAATGGATATTGAGCATAACCGAATTGGTTTGGGAGCTACGTTTAGGAAAGTCGCGTACAAAATTTCTGCTATCCTAGATGAGTGGGCAGAGGTGTCCGATACTCTGAACCTTGATTCCTAAGATAGTGTTATGTATTTGGCCGATTTCTCTCTAAAAAAAGGGGGCCGTACTTGATTTGAAGGTGTCCAAATATGGCTGAAAGATGGGCGATTGTCTGGGTTACCTGTCCCGAAAATTTGGTACCTACCGCCCCCGTAATAGGGTCGGATGTATCGTCCATCCACCTGACAATAGGTCGAAAATTGACGAAGTCATCTTTGGCATGTTAGTACCACCTAGAAAAGGCTCATTGATCAGCCACTGTGTGTAGTACGTCAAAATAATTTAGAGGGTGGTTGATAGGGGCCCGATTGCAGATGCTTTCTCCGACGCAATTCGATTTTAACATAATAATGTGTTCGATATGAACCCGACTCCACAATTCAACCATTCATTAATATTTTTATCTGAATTTTAGTAACCTCGGAAAAATGGCCGGGGCTCGACAGTCAGGGGTCGGAACCGGGAGATGGTATTTATGGAATTCTGCAATGTGGACGTATATTGTCGTTGCCCCCGTCCGTCTGTCCACAATTGTTTGTGAACACACTACAGGTCACAATTTTTATTCGATTTCAATGAAACTTGAAATATAGGTTAATCACCATAAAATCTCGGTTCCTTTCGATATTGGCATACATCGGACCGTTACTTCATTATGGCCCCTGATTGTGCGACAAATCGCGTTTTAAGCTTGTGAAAACAGTAGAGGTCACAATGTTGAACCGATTTTAATGAAACTTGAAATGCATGTTTATAACCCAAAGATCTTAGTTCCTTTCGATATTTGTGCATATCGGATCGAAAACTTCCTGAATTATGGCCCCTGATTGTACGAGAAATCGCCATTCGTAGCTTGTGGTCTCTCTGGAGGTTACAATTATCATCCGATTATATCACCGTTGCACCGTAATGAAGGTTGAGTACGAATTTCGTGAAAATCCGACCAAAACTGCCGGACAAAATTGCCGCCATTTTTACGCGAATAGTGTAAAAAAAATATGGTATATCAAGATTGTGAACACTGTAGAGGTCACAATTTTAATCTGATTATAATGAAAATTTAAATGCATGTTTATAACCTAACGATCTTGGTTCCTTTCGATATTTGTGCATATCGGAGCGTAACTTCCTGAATTATCACTGGAAAATTGGTGTGGTTTAACTTGGTGTATATAGCCCTAATTTCTCTTCTGTGTTGAACTATTCATAACTATTCATGTGTAAGGCCCCTGATAATACAAAAAAATCACAAATTTTAGCTTGTCCCTCTGAAGGTCACAGTTATTATCCGATTTTAAAAACCGTTTGAATATATCCCCGTCACACCGTAATAAAGGTTGGGTTCGAACATCGGACGAACATTGCCAGACAAAATGTCAGCCGATTGTACGCGACTATTACACATCAACCAAGAAACTGACCACGCACCGACCGACGCCCGAAGAAATCTACCATAAGAAAGTCAACTGGAGATTTCAGGTTAAATTCCCGATGGTGGTGAGATTGATTCAAGCCCGCGCCAGGAGGGATAATAATCAAAATTCAAACAAGTCGCACTCTAACCGGATTCCAAACTTTTCGGTTGTCTCATAAATTATTATAGGTACGCTGATGTCGTATTCCTTCCTTCAAATTTTTATAATGTTCATATTAAAATATCATAATACGCCAATATCGCAAACTGATATTTCTGACATTTTCAGGTGCAAACCATATTTTCTTAACTTTTCTGGGGCTAGAACCTTCTCCGTGGACCGTCAACTGCAGGTACATCGGCGCCCCAAGAAGCTCGATCGGCGCCCCCAGCAGCCCTTTTCCCCTTTACATTTTTGGGCTAGGTACGGGTCTGAACGTATCAGTTCATGAAATTACGTTATTCGCAGAAGCTGATTCATTAATGTATGGTGACTGATTGGTATCATGTCGTGATGTCTTAGTGTTGCCCTTTATAAGGCGACAATGCGACATTTTCACCCGACGTAAAAATGGCATATTGTAGGGTTAAAATGTCGTGTTGTCGTGTTTTCCAGGCGAGGGGGGGGGGAGGCAGCTGCAACCCCCCCCCCCACCTCCCAGGTACGGGTCTGGCGTTGCTGTTAATCTTTTAACAGAATGGCCTTATTCTTATCCGACATTACCTTCATACTGCACCTTTCATCTCTTTTGGTCGGAAGAAGAATATAAGCGACAGTAAAGATGACTATACTTACATTGAAGACCATGCTGATGAATGTTGCAGTATTGCAATATGCTTATGGTGTCATGAAAAACATTGTATTTGCATACACTTCCTGGATTATGGCCCATGTTTGTACGAACAATCACATTTAGTTTGTGGACCCTCTAGAAGTAACAGTTGTTATTTGACTGTAAAAACCGTTCAACAATATCAGGTCACAATATTAAAACGATATTTAGGAAACTTGAAATATAGGTCTATCTCCCAAAGACCTCGGTTTTGTTACCTTCGATATTGGCATTAATCGGACTATAACTTAATAGATAATCTTTGATTGTACGAAAATTCACGTTTTTAGCTTAAGTTCACTCTAGAGGTCACAATTTTCATCCTTTCCAAATTCGCGCATATCGAATTGTAAATTTCTGGATTATAGCCCCTGGTTATACGAAAAATCACGTTTGTAGCTTTTGCAGGTTACAATTTTTATCCGATTTAAAAGGCGTTCGAATACATTCACCGTTATCACGTTTCCAGAAAATCAGACCGAGCTGCCTAAAAAAGTGGTCGGCACCATAAACGCATGTCCAAGGTTAGATCTAAATATCACGGCCACCTACAGATTTCGCCAATCCCAACCCAAGCTCTAGCCCAAATAGGAGAATAGGAGAGTTACGTTCCTTCAACCGTAAGAACTTCGTCTTATTTTCATATAAGGTAAAAAATTAAAGAAAGGAGAGTAAATTTTATCGGGACATATTCTCACTTTGGTCGGGGTGAGTCATTTTATCGGGACATATTCTCTCTTGGACAACAGACCTATCGGGTCATTATCTCACTTTGGTCGGGGTGAGTCATTTTATCGGGACATATTCTCTCTTGGACAACAGACCTATCGGGTCATTATCTCACTTTGGTCGGGGTGAGTCATTTTATCGGGACATATTCTCTCTTGGACAACAGACCTATCGGGTCATTGTCTCACTTGGGTCGGTGTGAGTCATTTTATCGGGACATATTCTCTCTGTACCAACTGCACTCCTGGGACACTAAACGTTCGCCAGTATCGTATTTATGCCGGACCAGCCCCGACAAGACCCAACTGTTTCCGACATTCCGACAAGAATATAGGCAATATTCATCTGTATGGCATTTTTCATTCGCACTGGTCACGAAAGCTTTAAACACTGATTTATCATTGGTAATAGTCATGTTTGTGAGCACGTTGGAGCCCTCTATAGATACGTCCTATTGCCATATCATGTCTTCTAATTTCTTTCGATTCAGTATCGGAAGTGGTTCGAGTTGCGGTCAGGTCGATGGCCCGTTGATTGTTCTTCGTGTGTGCTATGTTAGGATAACCCAGGGCTATGGTCCTTCCCTAAACTCAAGTAATGGATATTGAGCATAACCGAATTGGTTTGGGAGCTACGTTTAGGAAAGTCGCGTACAAAATTTCTGCTATCCTAGATGAGTGGGCAGAGGTGTCCGATACTCTGAACCTTAAATCCTAAGATAGTGTTATGTATTTGGCCGATTTCTCTCTAAAAAAAAGGGGGCCGTACTTGATTTGAATGTGTCCAAATATGGCTGAAAGGTGGGCGATTGTCTGGGTTACCTGTCCCGAAAATTTGGTACCTACCGCCCCCGTAATAGGGTCGGATGTATCGTCCATCCACCTGACAATAGGTCGAAAATTGACGAAGTCATCTTTGGCATGTTAGTACCACCTAGAAAAGGCTCATTGATCAGCCACTGTGTGTAGTACGTCAAAATAATTTGGAGGGTGGTTGATAGGGGCCCGATTGCAGATGCTTTCTCCGACGCAATTCGATTTTAACATAATAATGTGTTCGATATGAACCCGACTCCACAATTCAACCATTCATTAATATTTTTATCTGAATTTTAGTAACCTCGGAAAAATGGCCGGGGCTCGACAGTCAGGGGTCGGAACCGGGAGATGGAATTCTGCAAAATGTCATATGTGGACGTATATTGTCGTTGCCCCCGTCCGTCTGTCCACAATTGTTTGTGAACACACTACAGGTCACAATTTTTATCCGATTTCAATGAAACTTGAAATATAGGTTGATCACCATAAAATATTGGCATACATCGGACCGTTACTTCATTATGGCCCCTGATTGTGCGACAAATCGCGTTTTAAGCTTGTGAAAACAGTAGAGGCCACATGTTGAACCGATTTTAATGAAACTTGAAATGCATGTTTATAACCCAAAGATCTTAGTTCCTTTCGATATTTGTGCATATCGGATCGTAACTTCCTGAATTAGGCCCCTGATTGTACGAGAAATCGCCATTCGTAGCTTGTGGTCTCTCTGGAGGTTACAATTATCATCCGATTATATCACCGTTGCACCGTAATGAAGGTTGAGTACGAATTTCGTGAAAATCCGACCAAAACTGCCGGACAAAATTGCCGCCATTTTTACGCGAATAGTGTAAAAAAAATATGGTATATCAAGATTGTGAACCCTGTAGAGGTCACAATTTTAATCTGATTATAATGAAAATTTAAATGCATGTTTATAACCTAACGATCTTGGTTCCTTTCGATATTTGTGCATATCGGAGCGTAACTTCCTGAATTATCACTGGAAAAGTGGTGTGGTTTAACTTGATGTATATAGTCGTAATTTCTCTTCTGTGTTGAACTATTCATAACTATTCATGTAGTTTAACAAACTAAACACTAGTTAATTAGACACTTGGTAATCAAAATTAAACACTGTGATTTAAGTTGTACACAAGCACAAGTTGAACACTATTAGCCAAAATTAAACTACATGAATAGTTATGAATAGTTCAACACAGAAGAGAAATTAGGGCTATATGCACCAAGTTAAACCATACCAATTTTCCAGTGTAAGGCCCCTGATAATACAAAAAAATCACCAATTTTAGCTTGTCCCTCTGAAGGTCACAGTTATTATCCGATTTTAAAAACCGTTTGAATATATCCCCGTCACACCGTAATAAAGGTTGGGTTCGAACATCGGACGAACATTGCCAGACAAAATGTCAGCCGATTGTACGCGACTATTACACATCAACCAAGAAACTGACAACATACCGACGCACCGACCGACGCCAGAAGAAATCTACCATAAGAAAGCCAACTGGAGATTTCAGGTTAAATTCCCGATGGTGATGAGATCGATTCAAGCCCGCGCCAGGAGTGATAATAATCAAAATTCAAACAAGTCGCAACCTAACCGGATTCCAAACTTTTCGGTTTTCTCATAACATCGGACGAACATTGCCAGACAAAATGTCAGCCGATTGTACGCGACTAAACGGCCTGGCTGTATTACACATCAACCAAGAAACCGACCACATAGCGACGCACCGACCGACGCCAGAAGAAATCTACCATAAGAAAGCCAACTGGAGATTTCGGGTTAAATTCCCGATGGTGATAAGATTGATTCAAGCCCGCGCCTGGAGTGATAATAATCAAAATTCAAACAAGTCGCACTCTAACCGGATTCCAAACTTTTCGGTTGTCTCATAAATTATTATAGGTACGCTGATGTCGTATTCCTTCCTTCAAATTTTTATAATGGTCATATTAAAATATCATAATACGCCAATATCGCAAACTGATATTTCTGACATTTTCAGGTGCAAACCATATTTTCTTAACTTTTCTGGGGCTAGAACCTTCTCCGTGGACCGTCAACTGCAGGTACATCGGCGCCCCTAGAAGCTCGATCGGCGCCCCCAGCAGCCCTTGTCCCCGTTACATTTTTGGGCTAGGTACGGGTCTGAACGTATCAGTTCATGAAATTACGTTATTCGCAGAAGCTGATTCATTAATGTATGGTGAATGATTGGTATCATGTCGTGATGTCTTAGTGTTGCCCTTTATAAGGCGACAATCCGACAATGCGACATTCTCACCCGACGTAAAAATGGCATATTGTAGGGTTAAAATGTCGTGTTGTCGTGTTTTCCAGGCGAGGGGGGGGGGAGGCAGCTGCACCCCCCCCCCGGTACGGGACTGGCGTTGCTGTTAATCTTTTAACAGAATGGCCTTATTCTTATCCGACATTACCTCCATACTGCACCTTTCATCTCTTTTGGTCGGAAGAAGAATATAAGCGACAGTAAAGATGACTATTCTTACATTGAAGACCATGCTGATGAATGTTGCAGTATTGCAATATGCTTATGGTGTCATGAAAAACATTGTATTTGCATACACTTCCTGGATTATGGCCCATGTTTGTACGAACAATTACATTTAGTTTGTGGACCCTCTAGAAGTAACAGTTGTTATTTGACTGTAAAAATCGTTCAGCAATATCAGGTCACAATATTAAAACGATATTTAGGAAACTTGAAATATAGGTCTATCTCCTAAAGACCTCGGTTTTGTTGCCTTCGATATTGGCATAAATCGGACTATAACTTAATAGATAATCTTTGATTGTACGAAAAATCACGTTTTTAGCTTAAGTTCACTCTAGAGGTCACAATTTTCATCCTTTCCAAATTCGCGCATATCGAATTGTAAATTCCTGGATTATAGCCCCTGGTTATACGAAAAATCGCGTTTGTGGCTTTTGCAGGTTACAATTTTTATCCGATTTAAAAGGCGTTCGAATACATTCACCGTTATCACGTTTCCTGAAAATCAGAACGAGCTGCCTAAAAAAGTGGTCGGCCCCATAAACGCATGTCCAAGGTTAGATCTAAATATCACGGCCACCTACAGATTTCGCCAAACCCAACCCAAGCTCTAGCCCAAATAGGATGCAGTAAATAGGAGAGTTACGTTCCTTCAATCGAAAGAACTTCGTCTTATTTTCATATAAGGTAAAAATTAAAGAAAGGAGAGTAAATTTTATCGGGACATATTCTCACTTTGGTCGGGGTGAGTCATTTTATCGGGACATATTCTCTCTTGGACAACAGACCTATCGGGTCATTATCTCACTTTGGTCGGGATGAGTCATTTTATCGGGACATATTCTCTCTTGGACAACAGACCTATCGGGTCATTATCTCACTTTGGTCGGGGTGAGTCATTTTATCGGGACATATTCTCTCTTGGACAACAGACCTATCGGGTCATTGTCTCACTTGGGTCGGTGTGAGTCATTTTATCGGGACATATTCTCTCTGTACCAACTGCACTCCTGGGACACTAAACTTTCGCCAGTATCGTATTTATGCCGGACCAGCCCCGACAAGACCCAACTGTTTCCGACAAGAATATAGGCAATATTCATCTGTATGGCATTTTTCATTCGCACTGGTCACGAAAGCTTTAAACACTGATTTGTCATTGGTAATAGTCATGTTTGTGAGCACGTGGGAGCCCTCTATAGATACGTCCTATTGCCATATCATGTCTTCTAATTTCTTTCGATTCAGTATCGGAAGTGGTTCGAGTTGCGGTCAGGTCGATGGCCCGTTGATTGTTCTTCGTGTGTGCTATGTTAGGATAACCCAGGGCTATGGTCCTTCCCTAAACTCAAAATGGATATTGAGCTGGGAGCTACGTTTAGGAAAGTCGCGTACAAAATTTCTGCTATCCTAGATGAGTGGGCAGAGGTGTCCGATACTCTGAACCTTGATTCCTAAGATAGTGTTATGTATTTGGCCGATTTCTCTCTAAAAAAAAGGGGGCCGTACTTGATTTGAAGGTGTCCAAATATGGCTGAAAGATGGGCGATTGTCTGGGTTACCTGTCCCGAAAATTTGGTACCTACCGCCCCCGTAATAGGGTCGGATGTATCGTCCATCCACCTGACAATAGGTCGAAAATTGACGAAGTCATCTTTGGCATGTTAGTACCACCTAGAAAAGGCTCATTGATCAGCCACTGTGTGTAGTACGTCAAAATAATTTAGAGGGTGGTTGATAGGGGCCCGATTGCAGATGCTTTCTCCGACGCAATTCGATTTTAACATAATAATGTGTTCGATATGAACCCGACTCCACAATTCAACCATTCATTAATATTTTTATCTGAATTTTAGTAACCTCGGAAAAATGGCCAGGGCTCGACAGTAAGGGGTCGGAACCGGGAGATGGTATTTATGGAATTCTGCAAAATGTCATATGTGGACGTATATTGTCGTTGCCCCCGTCCGTCTGTCCACAATTGTTTGTGAACACACTACAGGTCACAATTTTTATCCGATTTCAATGAAACTTGAAATATAGGTTGATCATCATAAGATCTCGGTTCATTTCGATATTGGCATACATCGGACCGTTACTTCATTATGGCCCCTGATTGTGCGACAAATCGCGTTTTAAGCTTGTGAAAACAGTAGAGGTCACATGTTGAACCGATTTTAATGAAACTTGAAATGCATGTTTATAACCCAAAGATCTTAGTTCCTTTCGATATTTGTGCATATCGGATCGTAACTTCCTGAATTATGGCCCCTGATTGTACGAGAAATCGCCATTCGTAGCTTGTGGTCTCTCTGGAGGTTACAATTATCATCCGATTATATCACCGTTGCACCGTAATGAAGGTTGAGTACGAATTTCGTGAAAATCCGACCAAAACTGCCGGACAAAATTGCCGCCATTTTTACGCGAATAGTGTAAAAACAATATGGTATATCAAGACTGTGAACCCTGTAGAGGTCACAATTTTAATCTGATTATAATGAAAATTTAAATGCATGTTTATAACCTAACGATCTTGGTTCCTTTCGATATTTGTGCATATCGGAGCGTAACTTCCTGAATTATCACTGGAAAATTGGTGTGGTTTAACTTGGTGTATATAGCCCTAATTTCTCTTCTGTGTTGAACTATTCATAACTGTCATGTAGTTTAACAAACTAAACACTAGTTAATTAGACACTTGGTAATCAAAATTAAACACTGTGATTTAAGTTGTACACAAGCACAAGTTGAACACTATTAGCCAAAATTAAACTACATGAATAGTTAAGAATAGTTCAACACAGAAGAGAAATTAGGGCTATATGCACCAAGTTAAACCATACCAATTTTCCAGTGTAAGGCCCCTGATAATACAAAAAAATCACCAATTTTAGCTTGTCCCTCTGAAGGTCACAGTTATTATCCGATTTTAAAAACCGTTTGAATATATCCCTGTCACACCGTAATAAAGGTTGGGTTCGAACATCGGACGAACATTGCCAGACAAAATGTCAGCCGATTGTACGCGAATATTACACATCAACCAAGAAACTGACCACATACCGACGCACCGACCGACGCCCGAAGAAATCTACCATAAGAAAGTCAACTGGAGATTTCAGGTTAAATTCCCGATGGTGATGAGATTGATTCAAGCCCGCGCCCAAACTGATCCCGCAGTGAATATTCGCTTGGCCGCTACAATCACTGATAAGCATGACACCGACGAGGCTTAATGAGTACGGCATATTAACTTTTTTACTCCGACAAATTAAATTCTCAAACATTTTTTTGAGGTAAAATAAAAATAAATAAAAATGTTTGAAGTATTTGTAGTTAAAAAATATTTCCTATTTAGTGTAAATGGGTATTAAAATGAGTAAGATAAGCTGGCACTGCCAGGCAGGATACGCCCACATTTTTAAGAGATGGATAGAGAACAAGCAATACCGAAAGTGATTTTTCCTACATCATTAAATACTGTATTTCATACTGTATTGGGAGCAGCCATTTTGTTGGTCAGTTCCAGTCCGATGTTCATGAAATTCGAAGCCGACAATGATTATGGTGTGACGGTACACAACCTAGAAATGTTACTTCTCGTCAAAATCGGATAAGAATTGTGACCTGTATAGAGTCGACAACCATGATATACCATATTTTTACACTATTCGTGTACAAACGGCGACCATTTCGTCCGGCAAATTTGGTACGATTTTCACGAAAGTGATCTTTCCTACAATCAAAGGCCATAATTCATTAAGTTACATTTTGATATGCGCAAATATCGAAAAGAATAAAGATCTTTAGGTTATAAACAAGCATTTCAGGTTTCATCAAAATCGAATTAAAATTGTGACCTCTACAGGGTCCACAACTTTGATATACCATATTTTTACACTGTTTGCGTACAAACGGCGGCCATTTTGTCTGGCAATTATGGTCTGATTGTCTTGAAATTCGAACTCAACCTTCCGTAGGGTGTAACGGTGATAGAGTCTATCGTTTTTTTAAATCGGATAATAATTGTGACCTCCAGAGGGACCATAGGCGATTTTTCGGACAATCAGGGGCCATAATTCAGGAAGTTACGATCCGATATGCACAAATAACGAAAGGAACCAAGATCTTTGGGTTATAACCATGCATTTCAAGTTTCACCAGAAGCGAATTAAAATTGTGACCTCTACAGGATCCACAACCATGATATACAATTTTTTAACAGTATTCACGTACAAACGACGGCCATTTTGTCTGGCAATTTTGGTCCGATTTTCCCGAAATTCGAACTCAACCTTCCTTAGGGTGTAACGGTGATATAATCAACCGTTTTTTTCAATGGGATAATAATTGTGACCTCCAGAGGGACCACAAGCTAAAAAGGGTGATTTTTCGGACAATCAGGGGCCATAATTCAGGAAATTACATTCCGATAGCCGCAAATATCGAAAGGAACCAAGATCTTTGGGTTACAAACATGCATGGCAAGTTTCATCAAAATCGGTTCAAAATTGTGACCTCTATAGGGTCCACAAGCTAAAAACGTGATTTTTCGTACAATCAGGGGCCATAATCCATGAAGTTTTGATCCGATACATGCCAATATCGAAAGCAGCCGAGATCTTTTGGGGATAAACCTATATTTCAAGTTTCGTCAAAATCGGATAAGAATTGTGACCTGTAGAGAGTCCACAAACAAATTGTGGACGGACGTCCGGAAGGGCGGACAGGGGCGACGACAATATACGTCCACATAAAAATGTGGGCGTATAAAAATGCATCATTTTGCCCGAAGCAGTTAGGTGTTAAGTAAACATTGCACGAGCCGTTGAGCCAATGACTACGAGGCGTGAAGTCAACGCACGTGTTTTCGATTGTCATCCGTTACAGGGATAATTCGTAAGTAATTCTCTGTGAAACAGGTTGGCCCGCGCCAGGAGTGATAATAATCAAAATTCAAACAAGTCGCACTCTAACCGGATTCCAAACTTTTCGGTTTTCTCATAACATCGGACGAACATTGCCAGACAAATTGTCAGCCGATTGTACGCGACTAAACGGCCTGGCTGTATTACACATCAACCAAGAAACCGATCACATAGCGACGCACCGACCGACGCCAGAAGAAATCTACCATAAGAAAGCCAACTGGAGATTTCGGGTTAAATTCCCGATGGTGATGAGATTGATTCAAGCCCGCGCCAGGAGTGATAATAATCATTCAAACAAGTCGCACTCTAACCGGATTCCAAACTTTTCGGTTGTCTCATAAATTATTAAAGGATACTCTGATGTCGTATTCCTTCCTTCAAATTTTTATAATGTTCATATTAAAATATCATAATACGCCAATATCGCAAACTGATATTTCTGACATTTTCAGGTGCAAACCATATTTTCTTAACTTTTCTGGGGCTAGAACCTTCTCCTGCAGGTACATCGGCGCACCTAGAAGCTCGATCGGCGCCCCCGATGGTGACTGATTGGTATCATATCGTGATGTCTTAGTGTTGCCTTTTATAAGGCGACAATGCGACATTTTCACCCGACGTAAAAATGGCATATTGTAGGGTTAAAATGTCGTGTTTTCCAGGCGAGGGGGGGGGGGGCAGCTGCACCCCCCCCCCTCTCAGGTACGGGTCTGGCGTTGCTGTTAATCTTTTAACAGAATGGCCTTATTCTTATCCAACATTACCTCCATACTGCACCTTTCATCTCTTTTGGTCGGAAGAAGAATATAAGCGACAGTAAAGATGACTATTCTTACATTGAAGACCATGCTGATGAATGTTGCAGTATTGCAATATGCTTATGGTTTCATGAAAAACATTGTATTTGCATACACTTCCTGGATTATGGCCCATGTTTGTACGAACAATCACATTTAGTTTGTGGACCCTCTAGAAGTAACAGTTGTTATTTGACTGTAAAAACCGTTCAACAATATCAGGTCACAATATTAAAACGATATTTAGGAAACTTGAAATATAGGTCTATCTCCCAAAGACCTCGGTTTTGTTACCTTCGATATTGGCATAAATCGGGCTATAACTTAATAGATAATCTTTGATTGTACGAAAAATCACGTTTTTAGCCTTAGTTCACTCTAGAGGTCACAATTTTCATCCTTTCCAAATTCGCGCATACCGAATTGTAAATTCCTGGATTATAGCCCCTGGTTATACGAAAAATCGCATTTGTAGCTTTTGCAGGTTACAATTTTTATCCGATTTAAAAGGCGTTCGAATACATTCACCGTTATCACGTTTCCTGAAAATCAGAACGAGCTGCCTAAAAAAGTGGTCGGCCCCATAAACGCATGTCCAAGGTTAGATCTAAATATCACGGCCACCTACAGATTTCGCCAATCACAACCCAAGCTCTAGCCCAAATAGGACGCAGTAAATAGGAGAGTTACGTTCCTTCAACCGTAAGAACTTCGTCTTATTTTCATATAAGGTAAAAATTAAAGAATGGAGAGTAAATTTTATCGGGTCATTATCTCACTTTGGTCGGGGTGAGTCATTTTATCGGGACATATTCTCTCTTGGACAACAGACCTATCGGGTCATTATCTCACTTTGGTCGGTGTGAGTCATTTTATCGGGACATATTCTCTCTTGGACAACAGACCTATCGGGTCATTATCTCACTTTGGTCGGGGTGAGTCATTTTATCGGGACATATTCTCTCTTGGACAACAGACCTATCGGGTCATTGTCTCACTTGGGTCGGTGTGAGTCATTTTATCGGGACATATTCTCTCTGTACCAACTGCACTCCTGGGACACTAAACTTTCGCCAGTATCGTATTTATGCCGGACCAGCCCCGACAAGACCCAACTGTTTCCGACAAGAATATAGGCAATATTCATCTGTATGGCATTTTTCATTCGCACTGGTCTTTAAACACTGATTTATCATTGGTAATAGTCATGTTTGTGAGCACGTGGGAGCCCTCTATATATACGTCCTATTGCGATATCATGTCTTCTAATTTCTTTCGATTCAGTATCGGAAGTGGTTCGAGTTGCGGTCAGATCGATGGCCCGTTGATTGTTCTTCGTGTGTGCTATGTTGGGATAACCCAGGGCTATGGTCCTTCCCTAAACTCAAGTAATGGATATTGAGCATAACCGAATTGGTTTGGGAACTACGTTTAGGAAAGTCGCGTACAAAATTTCTGCTATCCTAGATGAGTGGGCAGAGGTGTCCGATACTCTGAACCTTGATTCCTAAGATAGTGTTATGTATTTGGCCGATTTCTCTCTAAAAAAGGGGGCCGTACTTGATTTGAAGGTGTCCAAATATGGCTGAAAGATGGGCGATTGTCTGGGTTACCTGTCCCGAAAATTTGGTACCTACTGCCCCCGTAAAAGGGTCGGATGTATCGTCCATCCACCTGACAATAGGTCGAAAATTGACGAAGTCATCTTTGGCATGTGAGTACCACCTAGAAAAGGCTCATTGATCAGCCACTGTGTGTAGTACGTCAAAATAATTTGGAGGGTGGGTGATAGGGGCCCGATTGCAGATGCTTTCTCCGATGCAATTCGATTTTAACATAATAATGTGTTCGATATAAACCCGACTCCACAATTCAACCATTCATTAATATTTTTATCTGAATTTTAGTAACCTCGGAAAAATGGCCGGGACTCGACAGTCAGGGGTCGGAACCGGGAGATGGTATTTATGGAATTCTGCAAAAGGTCATATGTGGACGTATATTGTCGTCGCCCCAGTCCGTCTGTCCACAATTGTTTGTGAACACACTACAGGTCACAATTTTTATGCGATTTCAATGAAACTTGAAATATAGGTTGATCACCATAAGATCTCGTTTCCTTTCGATATTGGCATACATCGGACCGTTACTTCATTATGGCCCCTGATTGTGCGACAAATCGCGTTTTAAGCTTGTGAACCGATTTTAATGAAACTTGAAATGCATGTTTATAACCCAAAGATCTTAGTTCCTTTCGATATTTGTGCATATCGGATCGTAACTTCCTGAATTATGGCCCCTGATTGTACGAGAAATCGCCATTCGTAGCTTGTGGTCTCTCTGGAGGTTACAATTATCATCCGATTATATCACCGTTGCACCGTAATGAAGGTTGAGTACGAATTTCGTGAAAATCCGACCAAAACTGCCGGACAAAATGGCCGCCACTTTTACGCGAATAGTATAAAAAAGATATGGTATATCAAGATTGTGGACCCTGTAGAGGTCACAATTTTAATCAGATTTTATTGAAACTTTAAATGCATGTTTATAACCTAACGATCTTGGTTCCTTTCGATATTTGTGCATATCGGAGCGTAACTTCCTGAATTATCACTGGAAAATTGGTGTGGTTTAACTTGGTGTATATAGCCCTAATTTCAACACAGAAGAGAAATTAGGGCTATATGCACCAAGTTAAACCATATCAATTTTCCAGGGTAAGGCCCCTGATAATACAAAAAAATCACCAATTTTAGCTTGTCCCTCTTAAGGTCACAGTTATTATCCGATTTTAAAAACCGTTTGAATATATCCCTGTCACACCGTAATAAAGGTTGGAACATCGGACGAACATTGCCAGACAAAATGTCAGCCGATTGTACGCGACTATTACACATCAACCAAGAAACTGAACACATACCGACGCACCGACCGACGCCCGAAGAAATCTACCATAAGAAAGCCAAGTGGAGATTTCAGGTTAAATTCCCGATGGTGATGAGATTGATTCAAGCCAGCGCCAGGAGTGATAATAATCAAAATTCAAACAAGTAGCACTCTAACCGGATTCCAAACTTTTCTGTTTTCTCATAACATCGGACGAACATTGCCAGACAAAATGTCAGCCGATTGTAGGCGACTAAACGGCCTGGCTGTATTACACATCAACCAAGAAACCGAAAACATAGCGACGCACCGACCGACGCCAGAAGAAATCTACCATAAGAAAGCCAACTGGAGATTTCGGGTTAAATTCCCGATGGTGATGAGATTGATTTAAGCCCGCGCCAGGAGTGATAATAATCAAAATTCAAACAAGTCGCACTCTAACCGGATTCCAAACTTTTCGGTTGTCTCATAAATTATTATAGGTACGCTGATGTCGTATTCCTTCCTTCAAATTTTTATAATGTTCATATTAAAATATCATAATACGCCAATATCGCAAACTGATATTTCTGACATTTTCAGGTGCAAACCATATTTTCTTAACTTTTCTGGGGCTAGAACCTTCTCCGTGGACCGTCAACTGCAGGTACATCGGCGCCCCCAGACGCTCGATCGGCGCCCCCAGCAGCCCTTGTCCCCCTTACATTTTTGGTCTAGGTACGGGTCTGAACGTATCAGTTCACGAAATTACGTTATTCGCAGAAGCTGATTCATTAATGTATGGTGGCTGATTGGTATCATGTCGTGATGTCTTAGTGTTGCCCTTTATAAGGCGACAATCCGACAATGCGACATTTTCACCCGACGTAAAAATGGCATATTGTAGGGTTAAAATGTCGTGTTGTCGTGGTGTCGCTGTGTCGTGATGTCGGCCATATTTTCCTCAGTACTATGATTATATACCCTAATCGTGGTGTTGGTGAAGAAAGTTCCCCGGGATTTGGCAGCGTGGTTTCTCCCTATCGGTAGTGCAGGACAAAGGATCTGGCAAAGTACGGTGCTTAGTTGTGTAGATGGGACAAAAAACAAGCTCCTGTGTACATATTGGCGTGCCCATAAAAGAATCCTTAACAGTTGAATTTCGATGAAGAAATGACACTTCCATTGAAAATTTCCGTCATAGCACTATACATAGCGTATGCCTATAGGTGCAGAAACGTAGTGAAATTGAATGAAATGAAATTGTGTTTAACGTCCTAGTGTTCTCCTCTGGTTGGGCTAATGAAGACTGACAGTGTGCTATTAGGAAAACTTTACCCGGATAGCGGCGCTACGACCTACTTTTATATTGAATTCCAACTATCAGAGGGTATTTTACGTGATCGCTAACATGTACACGTGTGATAGTGTGGAATTTTGGTGTTTTAGTCTACACTGCACTTCACACATATCAGCTTAATAAACAATAACAAACTTTCACTTTCATCTGATCTTTGAACCCTTGTATTCATAGTCACTGGGTGCTTAGCTTCTGGACAGGTCTTTGTAACATCATTGACTATCACCTCATCATCTCCTTGGATACTTTTTCTAACAAACCCGACTTCCTGGGTTACAGGGGTAACAATCAAAATTAGTCAAGGATTTTGAGTGTGTCAGATGTATAAGATTACCTTCTAAATCTTAAAACTTGTATTTGGCGCTCAAAGTTTATAAGTTATTACATTTACGGAAGATACTTTTGGTCAAGTCTTCATTGATCTAATTAAGGATACCTTCTAGCACCATATATAGTGGTGTTTCAACACAGAGATCTTTAAAATAAAGATTTAAATAGCCTCGTCTTGTGATTAAATTAGACCCGGTTACATGGTATATGTTTTTTTCTTGATTAAACTACTGGACCGGACCATGTACTATAGAACATACACGATACACGTAGCAGCATAGACACACTAACATTGCCTTCTTAAAAAATTAATCCTGTTTTTCGGTTCGTTTTATTATCAAATACCGACGTAGTTTCCCCTCAAATATCAAAGCAGATTGGGGCGGCAGAAGCTGGGCCTCATCTAAGTCCCTTTGGCCTTTGGGTCTTGTTTTTTTCTCTTATTCTATTGTCTGCTCTCTGGATTTTCTCGACTGTAAATTGGCTGCTCTTCTTGTATAATTTTATTAGCCTTTTCAAATGAAACTTCGATTTAAAAATATTTTCGAACGCTCTGGACAAGTAAAATAGGATGCAATGGATAATTTACACAACAGGTAGGACACTTAAACATCTGGTACTTAGATAGGGATATTATTATGTTCTGGAGCTTTCAAGCCAGCGAGAGTGTTATTGTCCCTTTAATAGTCAGTTTTGGGGGTTTTTTTTATCAAAGGTAAGTTTCATATTTACTCAAATATTGTTTTTCATCAAATTAAAAATGTTTGGCCGTTATAAATGGTTTGGCCGTAATGACCTAAGTATTGGCCGTTTTAACTAAACCTAGTATTGGCCGTTATCGTTTAGAGCCGTTATGACTAACGTAACAAGAACTCTCTTGGGTCAAACACGAAAAGGTGTTTTTTGGGTTTAATCTCACTGTGGTTCATTCTCACCCAGCACAAAACTTAAATAATCAGGTTAGCGTGACTATAATAAGGTGTTAATTGGAATTTCTAAAGAAGGATTAGCTGTAGTCTGTTTCACATCGGGCACTGTTTATTTCATTAGGTTCAACCTTATCGTTGATAATGTTTTATTCAACATTTATTATAGTAAAACATGTTTATTTTAACACTTTTAATGTAAATGGAAAAACTTAATATAAAAAATGAATAACTAAATAGCACTATGAAATGAGCATCAACATTAAAAATATATATTTCATATGGGCAAGTAAATTGCCATTTCATAACGTGTCTTTGTAGCCGTTCTTTTTGGTATTCGAAACCAGCATGCATTAATATACGACCACCTTTAGATGTTGGTAAGAACCGCACCTGAACATTTACATTTGCCATTTTGACATATCAACTGAAGATGTCACTCCCTTAAATAGGTTTTAATTGAACCAAATCGATTCATTACTTTGTAAAAAATCACTCATTAAACACAGTTCACATGACACTTATTAAACGGTTAATCCATATCTAATTGGTTTATTCCCGCGAAGGCGCAGTTATTGACCGTAACGGATTAAAAAGGGTCTTTTAAGACGCCTTAACGGGAATCCAGCCCTAAGGATTAAAATGGATTAAAAACGTAACAATGGTGTTATAGATTGTTATGATAAGAATTTACACTTTCATAATCCCCACTGTAACTAATTAACCAACATTTTAGCATCAGATAAGCAATAATAACTATACTATAATATAACAAAAATTAATTAAATTTCGTCAAATAAATAAAAAAGATAATACTATAACAAAAATTAAATTTAACTTCGCCAATAAAAACAACTATAATATAACAAACATTAAGGGGATTTTATATCTTTAAAAATGACACTGATTGTGTGAGTGAGCGAATCATTGCTGATATTGTTTTTCATTAAATTAAAAATGTTTGGCCGTTATGACCAAAGTATTGGCCCTTTTGACTAAATACAATAGTTCAATTGGATAACGGGGGACGATTGTCCCCTAAAAGGCTAAGATATATAGAAGAGTAGAAGAATCTATTAATGATCTAAAAATCGAACTGTTAAATGGAGTCAAAAGTGCAATTAAATATACTGACGTCATATCACATTTAGTAGGGTCATGGTTTGTGTTTGATACATGTATTTGTTGTTACTTTTATGTAATTTATTGTGAATAAATTTGTTAATTAGTTTAAACCTAGTAGTTTAAACAAAGGGACTATACTTTTAACACCATTGTGTTCGATAATCCCCTTGCTGGATTAATCCCCCCATGAGAACAATAGCAGGGGGCACAGTGAGATGTTCCCGTTTTTGATCGTTTCTACATAATGCTCATTTTTAGACCTCGGTAATGCTCATTTTTATACCTAGTAGTTTAAACAAACGGACTATACTTTTATTAACACCATTGTATTCGATAACCCCCTTGCTTGATTAATCCCCCCATGAGGGAGAGAAAAATGGGTTTAACGTCCATTCGACACAACTATAGGTAATTTCGGGACTAACACATGGTTTTTAATTTTATTTCAATAATTCGCTTGCGCATAGGGGTCTTTAGCAGTGGGAGGAAACCGTAGTGCCCGGAGGAAACCCAAGAGGTTGAAAAGGCTCCCCTATCTCCATGCCACATTACGCTTACACCAGGGATCGAAACCACAGCCGCAAGCAAGAGGTGGCCGGCCAGCTAGAGGTCGAAGAGCGGCACTCAGGACCACTAGGTTATCCTAACCTCCCCAATCCCCCCATGAGAACAGTAGCTGGGGGCACAGTGAGATGTTCCCGTTTTTGATCGTTTCTACATAATGCTCATTTTTAGACTCCAGTACTTATCGGGACTGGGTAAATGTCCCGATAGTTACACGATGTCCCGAGAGTGAAGGTCTCAGGCCCATGTTATTTCCCGACTGATATGGTTTATTCTATTTGGTGATTGGAATCAAATATCATAATTTTAAAAACATTACAAACCATTTTAAAACCATTTTGTGATATCCAAATGGTCGTATAGTATGTGTTCATTCTATTAGTTGATTGGCATCAAATATCAAAATTTTGAACAAATAACAAATACAACTCAATTTGAATAAATTATTTGTTTCGAAGGCTATAAATACAGTTTTTGCCCAAATTACGTCATTTCTGGTGACATTGATAGAAAACTTTACCGATAATAAAAAAAATTTGAGAATGTGCACTAGGTCATTTCGGGACTAACATATGTTTTAATTTTATTTCAATAGTTTTCTTGCGCGTTTATATGGTCTTTAGCAGTGGGAGGAAACCGGAGGACCCAGAGAAAACCCACGAGATTGGACAGGCGACCCTACTCCTTGACACGTACAACCGGGGATTTGAAACCACGCCAGTTGACTCAATGAGAGACTTTATGATACAGCGCGCGCACGCTAACCATTCAGCCCCCCCCCCGCCCCTGCACTGTGGGGATATGAACTTTGTTTTATAAAAATCGGGCATTAAATAATTAATCTAGAACCAATAAACTGAATTAGCCAATAGCGGCCAAGAAAAAATAACGAGACAAAAAATGTTCACATTTTTGCTCAAAATAGACGACCCTTAACCCTGGGCAAAATGTCATAAAAAAAATATATTCAATAATAAAAAAGTTTTTTGTCAAAATTTGAAATTTAAAATCGTCTAATGTCTCCGAAGATTCGTCGAATATCAAAAAAAACTAAAGAACCGTGCCTATCTGTCTTGTCTCTGGCTATGTCAAAATGTATCAAATGTTAAAATCAGACCGAGCTGCCTAAAAAAGTGGTTGGCCCCATAAACGCATGCCCAAGATTAGATCTAAATATCACGGCCACCTACAGATTTCGCCAATCCCAACCCCAGCTCTAGTCCAAATATGATGCAGTAAATAGGAGAGATGCGTTCCTTCAACCGTAAGAACTCCTTCTTATTTTCATATAAGGTAAAAAAATTAAGGAAGAGGAAAGTACATTTTATTGGGACAAATTCAGTCGTGGACAACAGACCTATCGGGTCCTGTCTCACTTTGATCGGGGTGAGTCATTTTATCGGGACATAATATTCTCTCTGTACCAACTGCACTCCTGGGACCTTAAACTCTTGCCAGTACCGTATTTAGGCAATCTATAGGCAATATTCATCTGTATGGCATTTTTCATTCGCACTGGTCACGAAAGCTTTAAACACTGATTTATCATTGGTAATAGTCATGTTTGTGAGCACGTGGGAGCCCTCTATAGATACGTCTAATTGCCATATCATGTCTTCTAATTTCTTTCGATTCAGTATCGGAAGTGGTTCGAGTTGCGGTCAGGTCGATGGCCCGTTGATTGTTCTTCCTGTGTGTTATGTTAGGATAACCCGGGGCTATGGTCCTTCATAAACTCAAGTAATGGATATTGAGCATAACCGAATTGGTTAGGGAGCTACGTGTTTAGGTTGTTTCGAAAATCGCGTACAAAATTTCTGCTATCCTAGATGAATGGACAGCACAGGGGCGTTTTAAGATTTATCATATTTACTCAAATATATTGTTTTTCATTAAATTAAAAATTTTAAACCATTTTGTGATATCCAAATGGTCGTATGTGTTCATTCTATTAGTTGATTGGCATCAAATATCAAAATTTTGAACAAATAACAAATACAACTCAATTTGAATAAATTATTTTTTTCGAAGGCTATAAATACAGTTTTTGCCCAAATTACGTCATTTCTGGTGACATTGATAGAAAACTTTACCGATAATAAAAAAAAATGAGAATTTGCACTGTGGAGAGACACAAACTAGGTCATTTCGGGACTAACATATGTTTTAATTTTATTTCAATAATTCGCTTTTGCGTTTATAGGGTCTTAAGCAATGGGAGGAAACCAGAGGACCCAGAGAAAACCCACGAGGTTGGACAGGCGACCCTACTCCTTGACACGTACGACCGGGGATTTGAAACAGGCTTTATGATACAGCGCGCGCACGCTAACCATTCAGCTTCCCCCCCCCCCAAAAAAAAAATGTTCACATTTTTGCTCAAAATAGACGACCCTTAAACCCTGGGCAAAATTAATGCCACAAAAAATATATTCAATAATAAAAAAGTTTTTTGAAATTTATAAACGTCTAATATCTCCGAAGATTCGTCGAATATCAAAAAATCTAAAGAACCGTGCCTATCTGTCTTGTCTCTGGCTATGTCAAAATGTATCAAATGTTAAAATCCAACGATTATTGTTAATATTGCAGCAATATTTCAAAAAACGACAACCCCCGAGAAAAAGCCCATAACTAGCTCCTATTGGTAGTAGGTCAATAAAAGTTGAAGGGTGAATGATAGAGGCCCGGTTGGCGCGAAAATGTCGTATTGTCTGGTACAAATGTCGTGATATCGGGTTGTCGGCCATGCTCCTCACAATATATCGTATGATAAATGTACACTGATCCTGGTTAACGTCCTTATGTTCTGCTCCGACTGGGCTAATGAGGGAACATTGTCCTGTAAAGGCGCTACGGCCTACACTTCCATTCAATTCCAACTGTGTGGGGGCATTTTACGTTCACAGCGATATGTACGTGGGACGTCGGTTTTTTGTCCCACCCAAACGACTATAAGTTATCCCTTGCCAGACCCTCCTATGTCAAAGAGGAATTATGAAGGGTGAATACCATTAAAAGACTGAACCTTTACGGGGCCGCCGGAAGCAATTATTGATGGGGGGGGGGGCTACCATCCGAGGTCCTTAGGCGAGTGTCTAGGGGCCGCTTAGGCTCTTGGGGGCCTAGATCGTCGGAGACACCTTCTGGGTGATTTCTGGCTAATAAACTACTCAACAATGAAGTGAAATTTATTTCTTTTTTAACGCCTTTATCATAAAAACACAGTCGATGGTGGTTTAATCATGTGATGCTGAACTTGACAAAACACAAATGAGATTAACCCGGACTACTAAATGTCACAAGTTTTATCCGATTTTGACGAAACTTACAATGTATGTTTATTACCGAAAGATCTCGGTTTCTTTCGATTTTGGCGCCTACTGGGAACCGTCATTTTTTTGGATTATGGCCCCGGTTTGTACGAACAATCACATTTAGTTTGTGGTCCCTCTAGAAGCTACAGTTGTTATTTGATTGTAAAAACCGTTCAACAATATCAGGTCACAATTTTAAACCGATATTTAGGAAACTTGAAATATTGGTCTATCTCCCAAAGCTCTCGGTTTTGTTACTTTCGATATTGGCATAAATTATCTTCATAGATTATCTGTGATTGTACGAAAAATCACGTTTTTAGCTTACGTTCACTCTAGAGGTCACATTTTTCATCCTATCCATATTCGCGCATATCGAATTGTAAATTCCTTGATTATAGACCCTAGTTATATTAAAAATCGTGTTTTTAGCTTTTGCAGGTTACAATTTTTATCCGATTTAAAAGGCGTTCGAATACATTCACCGTTATCACATTTCCTGAAAATCAGACCGAGCTGCCTTAAAAAGTGGTCGGCACCATAAACGCATGTCCAAGGTTAGATCTAAATAGCCCAAATATGATGCAGTAAATAGGAGCAATGCGTTCCTTCAACCGTAAGAACTCCTTCTTATTTTCATATAAGGTAAAAAATTAAGGAAAGTACATTTTATTGGGACAAATTCAGTCGTGGACAACAGACCTATCGGGTCATTGTCTCACTTTGATCGGGGTGAGTCATTTTATCGGGACATAATATTCTCTCTGTACCAACTGCACTCCTGGGACACTAAACTCTTGCCAGTACCGTATTTAGGCAAACTATAGGCAATATTCATCTGTATGGCATTTTTCATTCGCACTGGTCACGAAAGCTTTAAACACTGATTTATCATTGGTAATAGTCATGTTTGTGAGCACGTGGAAGCCATCCATAGATACGTCCTATGGTTATGTCATGTCTTCTTATTTCTTTCCATTCAGTTTCGTGTGGGGTTCGAGTTGCGATCAGGTCGATGGCCCGTTGATTGTTCTTCCTGTGTGTTATGTTAGGATAACCCGGGGCTATGGTCCTTCCATAAACTCAAGTAATGGACATTGAGCATAACCGAATTGGTTAGGGAGCTACGTGTTTAGGTTGTTTCGAAAATTGCGTACAAAATTTCTGCTATCCTAGATGAGTGGACAGCACAGGGGCGTTTTAAGGTTTATCATATTTACTCAAATATATTGTTTTTCATTAAATTAAAAATGTTTGGCCGTTATGACCAAAGTATTGGCCGTTTTGACTAAATACAATAGTTCAGTTGGATAACGGGGGGCGATTGTCCCCTAAAAGGCGAAAATATATAGAAGAGTAGAAGAATCTATTAATGGAGTCAAAAGTGCAATTAAATATACTGACGTCATATCACATTTAGTAGGGTCATGGTTTATGTTTGATACATGTATTTGTTGTTACTTTTATGTAATTTATTGTGAATAAATTTGTTAATTAGTTTAAACCTAGTAGTTTAAACAAAGGGACTATACTTTTAACACCATTGTATTCGATAATCCCCTTGCTGGATTAATCCCCCCATGAGAACAATAGCAGGGGGCACAGTGAGATGTTCCCGTTTTTGATCGTTTCTACATAATGCTCATTTTTAGACCTCAGTCCCGAGAGTGAAGGCATCAAACCCACGTTTTTTCCCGACTGATATGGTTTATTCTATTTGGTGATTGGAATCAAATATCATAATTTTAAAAACATTACAAACCATTTTAAACCATTTTGTGATATCCAAATGGTCGTATAGTATGTGTTCATTCTATTAGTTGATTGGCATCAAATATCAAAATTTTGAACAAATAACAAATACAACTCAATTTGAATAAATTATTTTTTTCGAAGGCTATAAATACAGTTTTTGCCCAAATTACGTCATTTCTGGTGACATTGATAGAAAACTTTACCGATAATAAAAAAAATTGAGAGTTTGCACTGTGAAGTGTAAATAGACACAAACTAGGTCATTTCGGGACTAACATATGTTTTAATTTTATTTCAATAATTCGCTTTTGCGTTTATAGGGTCTTTAGCAGTGGGAGGAAACCAGAGGACCCAGAGAAAACCACGAGGTTGGACAGGCGATCCTACTCCTTGACACGTACGACCGGGGATTTGAAACCACGCCAAATGACTCATAACAGGCTTTATGATACAGCGCGCGCATGCTAACCATTCAGCCCCCCGCCCCCTGCACTGTGGGAATATGAACTTTGTTTTATAAAAATCGGGCATTAAATAATTAATCTAGAACCAATAAACTGAATTAGCCAATAGCGGACAAGAAAAATTACCGAGACAAAAAATGTTCACATTTTTGCTCAAAATAGACCCTGGGCAAAATTAATGCCACAAAAAATATATTCAATAATAAAAAAGTTTTTTGTCAAAATTTGAAATTTAAAAACGTCAAATATCTCCGAAGATTCGTCGAATATCAAAAAATCTAAAGAACCGTGCCTATCTGTCTTGTCTCTGGCTATGTCAAAATGTATCAAATGTTAAAATCCAACGATTATTGTTAATATTGCGGCAATATTTAAAAAAACGACAACCCCCGAGAAAAGCCCATAACTAGCTCCTATTGGTAGTAGGTCAATAAAAGTTGAAGGGTGAATGATAGAGGCCCGGTTGTCGTATTGTCTGGTACAAATGTCGTGATATCGGGTTGTCGGCCATGCTCCTCACAATATATCGTATGATAAATGTACACTGATCCTGGTTAACGTCCTTATGTTCTGCTCCGACTGGGCTAATGAGGGAACATTGTCCTGTAAAGGCGCTACGGCCTACACTTCCATTCAATTCCAACTGTGTGGGGGCATTTTACGTTCACAGCGATATGTACGTGGGATGTCGGTTTTTTGTCCCACCCAAACGACTATAAGTTATCCCTTGCCAGACCCTCCTCTGTCAAAGAGGAATTATGAAGGGTGAATACCATTAAAAGACTAAACCTTTACGGGGCCGCCGGAAGCAATTATTGATGGGGGGTGGGGGCTACCATCCTAGGACCTTAGGCGAGTGTCTAGGGGCCGCTTAGGCTCTTGGGGGCCTAGATCGTCGGAGACACCTTCTGGGTGATTTCAGGCTAATAAACTACTCAACAATGAAGTGAAATTTATTTCTTTTTTAACGCCTTTATCATAAAAACACAGTCGATGGTGGTTTAATCATGTGATGCTGAACTTGACAAAACACAAATGAGATTAACCCGGACTACTAAATGTCACAAGTTTTATCCGATTTTGACGAAACTTACAATGTATGTTTATTACCGAAAGATCTCGGTTTTTTCGATTTTGGCTCATACTGGGAACCGTCACTTTTTTTGGATTATGGCCTCGGTTCGTATGGCCCCGGTTTGTACGAACAATCACATTTAGTTTGTGGTCCCTCTAGAAGCAACAGTTGTTATTTGATTGTAAAAACCGTTCAACAATATCAGGTCACAATTTTAAACCGATATTTAGGAAACTTGAAATATTGGTCTATCTCCCAAAGCCCTCGGTTTTGTTACTTTCGATATTGGCATAAATTATCTTCATAGATTATCTTTGATTGTACGAAAAATCACGTTTTTAGCTTACGTTCACTCTAGAGGTCACATTTTTCATCCTATCCATATTCGCGCATATCGAATTGTAAATTCCTTGATTATAGCCCCTGGTTATATCAAAAATCGTGTTTTTAGCTTTTGCAGGTTACAATTTTTATCCGATTTAAAAGTCGTTCGAATACATTCACCCATAAACGCATGTCCAAGGTTAGATCTAAATAGTCCAAACATGATACAGTAAATAGGAGCGATGCGTTCCTTCAACCGTAAGAACTCCTTCTTATTTTCATATAAGGTAAAAAATTAAGGAAAGTACATTTTATTGGGACAAATTCAGTCGTGGACAACAGACCTGTCGGGTCATTGTCTCACTTTTTTGTGGGCGAGTCATTTTATCGGGACATATTCTCTCTGTACCAACTGCACTCCTGGGACACTAAACTCTTGCCAGTACTGTATTTAGGCAAGCTATAGGCAATATTCATCTGTATGGCATTTTTCATTCGCACTGGTCATGAAAGCTTTAAACACTGATTTATCATTGGTAATAGTCATGTTTGTGAGCACGTGGGAGCCCTCTATAGATACGTCCTATTGCCATATCATGTCTTCTAATTTCTTTCCATTCAGTATCGTGTGGGGTTCGAGTTGCGGTCAGGTCGATGGCCCGTTGATTGTTCTTCCTGTGTGTTATGTTAGGATAACCGGGGGCTATGGTCCTTCCATAAACTCAAGTAATGGATATTGAGCATAACCGAATTGGTTAGGGAGCTACGTGTTTAGGTTGTTTCGAAAATCGCGTACAAAATTTCTGCTATCCTAGATGAGTGGACAGCACAGGGGCGTTTTAAGGTTTATTATGGCAGATGCTATACTATTTTGAGGGCCATATTTCGCGGGGAGGGGGGGGGTCGAGAAATTTTGCAAAATAGAAAAACATTTTGGTGCATTCTGTAATATCCTCGAGCCCGGTTTAATCTAAAGCCTGATGATTGCGAAACAAATCACGTGTTCGTACCCTGAGCTCAATCAAATAATAATTAATGGAATATGGTGGATTTCAAATAATATTTGAAGAAAGCTTATTAGAAAGTTTTCAGAAAAGGGTGATTTCTTGATTGATGATTTTCGTGCCAATGCAAATACTGCATTCTCATTCAGTAGTGGATTCGACAGTAACAGTGTATAGAAAACGATTGACTCGGGACCCCTTTCCCTTGGCAAGAGGGGCCCTTTTGTCAGACGTGTCAGCAAAAGTTAAATCAAAAGTATAAATTAAATCAAAAGTCAAAATTAAATCAAAAGCAAAATTAAAAATAAAAGTAAAATCAAAATGTAAATTAAAATCAAAACACAAATTGAAAGTAAAAGTAAAACCAAAATGTAAATTAAAATCAAAACACAAATGAAAACTAAAATCATTTTTAAAAGTAATTTAAAATGTTAAACAAAAATAAAAGTGAAAAGCAAAACAAAAATATTTGTTGGCCTATCGTTATCATTCAACATTTTTTTTTTCACGCAAAAGTAAAATGAAAAATTATTGGTCGGCCTATCGTTATCATTCAACGTCCTTGACCCCAATCGGTAACCGCCGGCGATTTCCGATTGCCTTGACTCGACGATTTGTTCTCCCGCTGCACATATAAAACTGAATCAGAACAGTATTTCCTTATGGGGTGTGAAACGTACAAAGATTTGAGAAAGCAATATATACTCTCCAAAAAAAAGAAACGCACAACCCATTTTTCATCATTTTGTTATTTGAACCAGGTCTTTGTTTCGGTAAATCTTACTTGTTTTTAATGCCATTATGTAAGGATAAAAAAAATTCATTATTGATTTTAAAGGTAGGGTCACTAATTGTGACTGGTCATCCTTTTTGCCGAAATTTTTTATCGCTTGATTGCACCAAGAAACATGAATTTAACAACTTCGCGAGCTTTTCGCATGGAACCTAAATCTAAGGTCTTTAAAATCCCGGGGTTCTCGGTTTCCGAATCAGTTGCACATGTAAACACTCAAAGACCCGAGTGATGCCACATCCGAACGAAGACCAACGCAACAACGCTATCAGTGGATTACAAGCAGGTGACTCCAAGACAGATGTAGCCAGGCTGCTGAATGTTTCCCGTAGTTCCATTTCTCGCCTTTGGGATAGGTACCGACAGCGAAGTTCAACACGTGAAAGCCCTAGCTCAGGCCAAACAAGTGTGGTCCCACTTGTCCTGGGTCGTCACTTCCGGTAAACGCCCACATAAAACCGAATAACGAGGCAGACGTCCCCGTTAGAGCTTCTGTTTTGAAATACGCCAACACCATGAAATCCAACTTTAATGGGTTCAGGCACTGATGGTATGGTCACAGTAACACTGGAAAGCAGTTTGGTTCAGCGACGTGTTGCCGTTCTTGTTGCAACAAGGCGATAGTAGAGCGGTGATACACTGACGACGAAATGTAACGTTGCGTTTCTTTTTTGGGAGAGTATATATCCAAACTTAAACGTTACTGATTAAACCTTTTTCTTTTAATAATCTTTTCAATCCATCAAGCATCATAGCAGTATTGTTGCAGTATTTGTGATTTATATGTCAACCTAATATTAGGCTATATAACCCATATCTATTTTATGCGCCCATGTTGGGTTATTTTTTCAGGGGGGGGGGGGGGGGGTGTATTGTCCTTTTTATTATTTTCTATATAGGCATATTGTATGTATAGCTTGTATTGTCTGTCTGTAAATTGATGCCCGTGTATAACTTTTTCATCTTTAATGGCCGCCCAAAAAGTGCGTTCCGACGCAATCAAATTCTGGTATGTTCTTTTCTATTCGATATACATTTACACATTCGTTAGTGTAATGGTAGACGTTACTGATTCCCTCTACACTACCGCCGCTTTTGGATGGGTGGCCCTCGAGACGCACCTCTACCCAAGGTCAGGTTGTCACTATGAATTCTTTCGGAGAGAAGAAGCACTCCGACGCCCACGTGAGTTTTTTTGGAGAGAAGAAGCACTCCGACGCCCACTTTGGGCAAACAATGTGACAAGATACCCCGTCATGAACCGAACCCGCTAATCCAGGCAAAGAGAGAGAAATGTGGTTTAACGTCCACTCAAAACAAACTAGGTCATTTCGGTACTGACATATGGTTTAATTTTATTTCAATAATTCGCTTGTGCGTAGGGGTCATTAGGTGGGTGGAAACCGGAGTACTCGGAGAAAACCCACGAGGTTGGACAGGCGACTACTCCTTACCACGTAGTTCTATTACAGCATGATGAGAGGTATCGTCCAAGATCACCATCAGTGCCAGTCTAGTGCCTAGGTCCTAGCCTATAAGTACAAATGCCCAAAGCGAGTAAAGTCGCTCGACAGTCGCTGAGCTATTAAAAAAAGTTTATGTCGAATCTTATTAAAAATCTTCGACTTGTAGTAATTTGTTTCACTGATGAATAAAAAGTTTATACCCGTTTACCACAGAATCAAATCATTTACAGATTTGCAATGTCCCCTCCCCACTACTCATTTCAACCATCATGCAGACGGACAGACAGAAAAAATATAAAAATTCCGAGAAAACCCATCAAAAATAATTATTAAATTCCAGTTTTTATCATGGTTCAAATCACATCAAATATACACTTTTGTGTTCTAGGATACACATAGATTCATAAAAACGCTATGGTACACCATTTTGACGTCTAAAAGTAGCAAAATAGATCGTAAAATGATAACGATGTTATACGGACTTTTTCCGTATGAAAGAAATTCGATACGTGCTGCTGTATCCGTGTGCCGTAAAACGTATGAGAAATGCACACACATTGATGATGTCACAAGCAAAATCGATACGAATACGTGATACGGACCAGAAATTTATACCTGCCAAAAGTCTCTAGTGTTTGCCCAACGTGTGCCGTAACACGTATGAGAAATGCACACACATTGATGATGTCACAAGCAAAATCGATAGGGATACGTGATACGGACCAGGAATTTATACTTGCCAAAAGTCTATATAGTGTTTGCCCAACGTGGGCGTCAGAGTGTTTCTTCTCTCCGAAAATACTCATAGCGACAACCTGACCTTGGGTATAGCTGCGTCTCGAGGGCCACCCACCCAAAAGCGGCGGTAGTGTAGAGGGAATCAGTAACGTCTACCATTACACTAACGAATGTGTAAACGTGTGTATAGAATAGAAAAGAACCGAATTTGATTGCATCGGAACGCCTTTTAGGGAGACCATATACAATATGCTTAGGGGTGGATCCAGGATTTTTGCAGGACGGGGTTTGCCAGGTTTCTGTTACAGAAATCTGCTATCATCGTCTCTAAATTACATAGGCATACATACAAATTGAGCTTTTTAAACAGAGAAATCATTTTTATACTGATGTAGGATCACTTTGTGATGTAATTTCATTGATCCAAGGCATTATTTTTTTTATGTAGCTGAGCAGGGGGGACCCCCCCCCCTCTCTGGATCCGCGCCTGATGCAAAGATGAAAAAGTTATACACGTGTACCAATTTACAGACAGACAATACAAACTATACATACAATATATCGTATATTGAAAATAAAAACAGGACAAAAAAGAAAAAAAAAAAAACAACATGCGCGTATAAAATAGATACGGGTAATAGCCTAATATTAGGTGGACATATCAATCACAAATTCTGCAACAATTGGGGCTATGATGCTTGATGGATTGAAGAAATTATTAAAAGAAAAAGGTTTAATCGGTAACGTTTACGGTTGGATATAATATATTGCTTTTTCAAATCTTTATACGTTTCGCATCCCATAAGGAAATACTGTTCTGATTCAGTTTTTTTTGTACAGCGGGAGAATAAATCGTCGAGTCAAGGCGATCGGAAACAGCCGGCGGTTACCGCTTGGGGTCAAGGACGTTGAATGATAACGATAGGCCGACCAATAATTTTTCATTTTACTTTTGCGTGAAAACAAAAGTTGAATGATAACGATAGGCCGACAAATATTTTTGTTTTGCTTTTCACTTTTACTTTTGTTTTACATTTTAAATTTCTTTTAAAAATGATTTTAGTTTTCATTTTGCTTTTACTTTTAATTTGTGTTTTGATTTTAATTTACATTTTGATTTTACTTTAATTTTTGCTTTTGATTTAATTTTTACTTTTGATTTAACTACTTTTGCTTTTGATTTAATTTTAACTTTTGCTTTTGACTTAATTTTAACTTTTGCGTTTGATTTAATTTTTACCTTTGGTTATCTTTTGCTTTTGATTTAACTTTTGCTTTTAATTTACTTTTAATTTTGACTTTGCTTTCCATTTTGTTTAGGTTTTTAAAGAAATTTTGTTAAATCCTGAATGATAACGATAGGCCACCATAGACGTGGGGATCTTTTGTCTATTTAGCCCCCCCCCCCCCTAACTAGGGTTACATTTTCATTTTTCTCATCGGGTTTAGCATTTTCCTCCTGTTTTATTTTTTCAATTTCTTTGGGGTTTTTCGCGAGGAGGCTAGCGCCTCCGCTATAAAATGCTTTTGCTCTAAAGGCATGTCCCAGGTTAGATCTAGATATCACGGCCACCTACAGATTTCGCCATGTCCTAACCCAAGATCGGGCCCTTACCCTAACCCGGGGCAACAATCATGTGCCCTTGCCCTGATTACATCATTAACATCCCATATTTAGGCATTGTTGCCTCTAATAACAATAAGGATGCAAATAAAATGACATAAGGATGCAAATTAGAGACATAAGGATGCAAATAAAATGACATTTCTATGTCATCCGAAGATGGTAATTCCCATTGGTTTGCTGTGGGGGGGGGGGGGGGGGAGGAAAGCCAGATTCGAAGTTAAAATTTTATAGTCCCAATAAGAATTAATCTCTCAAGATGTCCTGATCAAATTAGTAACTCCTAGAGAGACGGTGTCCCACTTGGCCTGTTGGTCAAAAGAGACCCCTAGATATGACTGAAAGATGAGCGATAGACTGAAATACCTTCCCCGAAAATTTGGTACTTATTGCCTGTCTAAAAGGGGTCAGGCGTCGCGTCAATCCACATCAAACAGTGCGAAAATGGACAGGGTCATCTTTGCCATTCCGATGTGACAGAAAACGAGGTCGTGTGGGTGGCACATAAAAGAATCCTTGTAGGGCCTAGCACTGCTGAACAAGCAGAACAGTAGTACGTTAATCCCAATTTCATTTCATTTCCCAGCTCATCTGTCAAAGTCTTTTATAAAACAATTCATTCTCGTCTTAATATTACCAGGGACCGTACACATATATTTGTCATAAATTTATATTTGTATTAATAAAGTTTCTCCTGGAAGTTTTTTTTTTTTTTATTTTTTATGATGTTTTTGCCATATTTCATGACATTTCATGTTTTTATCATTATAAAATATTATGACTTTTTTTATATAACTGCACCGACAGTAAATTACTTATATCCAGTCAATGAAGTATATACATACCATAACATTAACTGAACACCGTCAAAAAAAACCCCTGAAAGTGCAGTAAACTGGGGGTCATAAAATGCCTGCGTGATTATCTTATTTAAAAACGGATTTATTAGTATAGAAACGACAAAATTTTATAAAAATATAAATGTAATTATATTGTACGGTCCCTGTAGTACAGGTATTATATCTGCCCTGATCCTCTGTACAATAAAATGCAACAAACTATGAACTAATAAAGGAAAAACATGTTCTTCATTTTATATTTTTATTGATGACAATGTACAGAATATAAAACAAGCGTTGAACCAACATTTAGCAGAAGATGGGTAGAAAAAGCTACCATACAAGTGCTTGCCATACAAGATACACCCACATTTGGATAAAAGACATGGGTGACATAAGCCTGGCTGTTGGCTTGTTTTATATAAGAAAACTTTACACAGTTGTCTGGGTTTTTTTTCCTTTTAATATCTTCTCTTTCATGGCAATGTTTGATGGCAGCAGGAAAAAGTTTACAGGCTTGTTCCGTCCACCGTCAACCCCAGGGATTTTTAAAGTTTACTGACTTATTACATCCACGCCAGGGACTTAAGTTTACTGGCTTATTCCATCCACGCCAGGGACTTACGTTTACTGACTTATTCCTTCCACGCCAGGGACTTACAAATCCCATATTTCCCATCGGACATTGTCACTGAAAGGATGATATCATCAAAAAGAATCAAGATCTTTGGGTTGTTAACATACATTTTAAGTTTCATCAACTTCAGATGAAAATTGTGACTTTTAGAATGTCCACAAGCTAAAAAGATATGTTGCCAGGCAACGAAACATACGCCCATAGCAGCTAAATTGTCCAGGCAGTCGCATATTTTTACTTTTTTTTCAGTAATACAACATTTATAATACAAAATCTGATTAAGAGTAACAACTCATTAGGTAATTATCAGAATTTGTTTGCTTTTTATATAGTTCTGCCCCATGCTAACGTTTAGGATAATATAAGCCTCTATAGTGTCAAAATGATCACGGGCCATAACTTTGGCAGCAATTATTGGAAATCGTTTAAAACCAAACGGCTTCTTCGTCTCATGAACTTAAATACTGTGTGTAAATCTAAAGTCAATCTGATATTAACTTTAGAATCTGGAGCTTAACATGATATTTCAAAGTGGTCAAGAGTATATCGGAAATAATTAAAGTCAATCGGATACGGAAAATCAATAGTCTTTTTCGAAATTTTTCACAAAATTCGAACTCAATCGTCCTTACTGTTGAACGGTTATATAATCAGACGTTTTTGTTTAATCAGATATAATTGTGACCTCCAGAGGGACCACAAGATAAAAAAAAGGGCGGTTTTTCGGACAATCAGGGGCCATAATTCAGGAAGTTACGTTCCCAAAGGCGCAAATGTAGAAAGGAACCAAGAATAAAAGTTACTGTGTCCCAGGGTATATACCAATGAACTTGCTTAGCTCTGCTTAGTCTTAGCGTAAAACGTTAATCATTGAATTCAGTAAAGACATTTACCTAATGAATATCTACACAATTATCCAAAGGAACCAGGACTTTGGGGATAGATTCCTATTTTTCAATATTTGTCAAAATCCGATCATAATTGTGACCATCCACAAACAAAATTTTAAAGGACAGATAGTAGTAACGACAATATACGCCCACATGAAAATGTGGGTGTATAAAAATATATAACAAGTGGTTACATTATAGGATTTCAAGTCCCTGGCGTGGAGGGAATAAGCCTGTAAACTTTTTCCTGCTGCCACCAGACATTGTCACTGTGTAAAATTTTCTTAAATGAAACAAATGTTGACACTTCACAGAGTCTCAAAGCAATCCATAAGCCTGATGAAGACTGTCAGAAAATCGACAATGAATGAATGAAATGGGGTTTAACGTCCTACACTTCTACACCCAACCTGGGCTAATTGAAGACGGGCATATGCCATACAGAGGGAAATTTTGCCCGAGCAGCAACTGAATTCCAACTGCCATGGGATCTTTTACGTGCACGCAAATGTGTACATGGGACCTCGATTTTCATCCCATCCAAACGACTAGGCAGCTGTCCTTGTCAGGCCGTCCGTCTGCATGAAAATCAACAAAGCAAGCAACCAAGGCTGATATCCTCCTTGCACAACAGCATAATTTTAGGGGCTCGAAAAAAATAAAGTTTCGCTGTTGGTCAATATTTCAGACTAAAAAGCAATTATAAAAGTAATCCAAAGCTAGAATTAAATTTGTGATGCAGTGATGACAAGTTTCACCTGTGCTACGTTTTCCTTGAAATGATGTCACTTTCGTTACCAATGGAGCTGTTAAACAGATTACCAAGCTCTACAGGGGGTACATGTCAGTTTCTAACACTTTCCCTTGCCAAGAAATAACCAAATTTGTAGATTGTCAAAAAACAAACTGTGGACAGACATGGGGCAACACCAATATACATGTACATGAGTGTATAACAAAATTCACAGCCAAAAGAGCATAAAATATAACATTAATAACATCAGAAAATACAGAGTGACAGTTGATGGGGTACATGTCAGTTTCTAACACTTTCCCTTGCCAAGAAATAACCAAATTTGTCAGGATCAGTTTTTATGATTTTTTCGTAATTTAACAAGCCAACAGTGAGGCTGATGTCCCTCTCCGAAATCCCAAAATAAATAGATCACACATATTAATTAATCGCACATTTATTTTTTTCAAACTATAGAGCAATCAAACTGTAGATTAAGTGTCATTCAAAAGTGTTTTATAATGAAAAATACTAAAACCGAAGAGAAATGAAAATGTACCCTAGTTAGGGGGACCCTTAAGACAGACAAAAGGGCCCCCACGCTTGACAAAAGGGCCCCTCTGGCCAAGCGAAAGGGCCCTCGTGTCTGAGTCAATCATTTCTATACACTGTTACTGTCGATTCCATTACTGAATGGGAATGCAGTCATTGTGTTGGCATAAAAATCATCAATCAAGATGAACCTAAGTTATCGTGTCCCAAAGTATCAACCAACCAAATTGCTTATCTCTGCCTACCCTAAGCAGAAAATGCTCATCTTCGAACTCCATCAAGGCATTAACCTAATAAGCATACACACCAAATTTGAACATTTTAACTCAATTAGAAGGAGAGTTATTGTGTTCCAAAGTCTCGCCAAATCAAATTGCTTATCGCTCTGCTTACCCTGAGCAGAAAATGCATTATCGATCTTAGTCAAGGCATTACTGTAATGAAACTACACACCATGTTTCATCACTCTCACTTAATTAGAACTAAAGTTATCGTGTCCCAAAGCATCAACCAATCAAATTGCTTATCTCTGCTTACCCTAAGCGGAAAATGCTCATCTTCGAACTCCATCAAGACATTGACCTAATAAGCATATAAACCAAGTTTGACCATTTTAACTCAATTAGAAGGAGAGTTATTGCGTTCCAAAGTCTCAACCAAAGAACTAAAGTTACATGTATCGTGTCCCAAAGCATCAACCAATCAAATTGCTTATCTCTGCTTACCCTAAGCGGAAAATGCTCATCTTCGAACTCCATCAAGACATTGACCTAATAAGCATATACACCAAGTTTGACCATTTTAACTCAATTAGAAGGAGAGTTATTGCGTTCCAAAGTCTCAACCAATCAAATTGCGTATCGCTCTGCTTACCCTGAGCAGAAAAATAGAACTTAGTCAAGGTATTACTGTAATGAAACTATACATCAAGTTTCATCACTCTCACTAAATTAGAACTAAAGTTATCGTGTCCCAAAGCATCAACCAATCAAATTGCTTATCTCTGCTTACCCTAAGCGGAAAATGCTCATCTTCGAATTACATCAAGGCATTGACCTAATAAACACATACACAAGTTTGAACATTCTAGCTCAATTAAGAAGAGAGTTATTGTATCCCAAAAAGTGTGACGGACAGACAGACGAACCCATTTTAATAGTCCCAACTTTCTACGAAAGGCGGGGGACAATAATGCTTGGTAAATCTGTGTATAATTTAGTCATCCAGTTTCTCAGAAAGTATTCAACAGAATTTACTGACATGTTCCTTTTTGCAATAGGCAAGTTTCATTACCAAATAATAATTAGAAAGCAAGTTATACACATTCTAATGTTAACTTCAAAATTATTTTACATGTCACAATATATCAGGAACTATTTTGCACATAGACATTTTTACCAACTCTACATTTGGTCATCTAGTCACTGCTAGTTAACTGCTAAAATCACCCATCTCTACCTACAAAAACATAAATATAAAAGTCATGATATCCAGTAATATAATGTTGTACGAGAAATTAAATGAACTTTTAATATCCCTTTTTATGCACTGCATCTACAGGGCATGGTCATGGTCTACTATTACATCTGATATTTAGCTGCCAATGTGTCTAAAATGCTCTGCCGAATGCATACAGGACTCAGTTTATCATCCATCCCAATGGACAAGAACTCTCTTCCATGCCAGGCCCACCTTACATGGGGGATCCCAGTCAGAAAAATAGGTTGCCAGGCAACGAAACATACGCCCACACAGCAGCTAAATCGTCCGGGCAGTCAACAAGAGTTGTCACATATTAAGTAATTATCAGAAAATCATTAGAATTTGTTTGGTTTTTATAAAGTTCTGCTCCATGTTAATGTAAAGTATACGAATCATTTAATATTATGGAATAAGCTGTAACCTCCACTGGATACGAAACATTTAATATTATGGCGACTTTTCGTACAATCAGGGGCCATAATTCAGGAAGTTAAGATCAGATATGTCCAAATATCGACAGGAACCAAGATCTTTCAGTTTGATCAAAATCGAATTAAAATTGTGACCTCTACAGGGTACACAACCTTGATATACCATATTTTTACTCTATTCGTGTAAAAATGGCAGCCATTTTGTTCATCAATTTTGGTCCGATGTTCACAAAATTCAAACTGAAAATTCATTACAGTGTAATGGTGATATAATCAAATGTTTTTGAACTCCATAAAGGCAATTTTCCGTATAATCAGAGGCCATAATTCAGGAAATTACAATCCGATATGCGCAAATATCGCAAGGAACCAAGATCTTTAGGTTATAAAAATGTATTTCAAGTTTCATCAAAAACGTATTAAAATTGTGACCCCTATAGGATTCACAACCTTGATATACCATATTTTTACACCATTCGTGTACAAACGGCGGTCATTTTGTTTGTCAATTTTGGTCCGATTTTCATGAAATTCAAACTCAACCTAGGTTAACCTATAACGGTGATATAATCAAACGTTTTTTTAAATCAGGTAATAATTGTTACCTCCAGAGGGACCACAAGGTGATAAAGGCGATTTTTAGTACAATCAGGGGCCATAATTCAGGAAGTTACGATCCAATATGCGCAAATATCGAAAGGAACCAAGATCTTTATGTTATAAACATGTATTTCAAGTTTCATCAAAATCAGTTCAAAATTGTGACCTCTATAGGGTCCACAACCCTGATATAACATATTTTCACACTATTCGCGTACAAACAGAGGCCATTTTGTCCATCTATTTTGGTCCAATTTTCACGAAATTCCACATCATCTTTTATAAAAATGTAACGGTGATATAATCAAACGTTTTTTTAAATCTGATAATAATTTTGACCTAGCCACAAGCTAAAAGATAGGCTGGCACTACTAGGCAGGATACGCCCACATTTTTGAGAGATGGATAGAGAACAAGCAATACTGAAAGTGATTTTTCCTACATCATTAAGTCCTGTATTTCATACTGTATTGGGAGCAGCCATTTTGTTGGTCAGTTCCAGTCTGATATTCATGAAATTCGAAGCCGACAATGATTATGGTGTGACGGTACACAACCTAGAAATGTGACTTTTCATCAAAATCGGATAAGAATTTGTGACCTGTAAAGAGTCCACAACCATGATATACCATATTTTTACACTATTCGCGTACAAACGGCGACCATTTCGTCCGGCAATTTTGGTACGATTTTCACGAAATTCGAACTCAACCTTCCTTACGGTGCAACAGTAATATAATCAGAGTTTTTTTTTAAATCAGATAATAATTGTTCGAGAGATAGACAGAGAACAAGCAATACCGAAAGTGATTTTTCCTACAATCAAAGGCCATAATTCTTTAAGTTACAATTTGATATGCGCAAATATCGAAAAAATAAAGATCTTTAGGTTATAAACAAGCATTTCAGGTTTCATCAAAATCGAATTAAAATTGTCACCTCTACAGGGTCCACAACTTTGACATACCATATTTTTACACTGCTTGCGTACAAACGGCGGCCATTTTTCTAGCAATTATGGTCCAATTTTCTCGAAATTCGAACTCAGTCTTCCGTAGGGTGTAACAGTGATAGAGTCAAACGTTTTTTCAAATCAGATAATAATTGTGACCTCCAGAGGGACCATAGGCGATTTTTCGGACATCAGGGGCCATAATTCAGGAAGTTACTATCCGTTATGTGCAAATAACGAAAGGAACCAAGATCTTTGGGTTATAACCATGCATTTCAAGTTTCATCAAAATCGAATTAAAATGGTGACCTCTACAGGGTCCACAACCATGATATACAATTTTTTAACAGTATTCGGGTACAAACGGCGGCCATTTTGTATGGCAATTTTGGTCCGATTTTCCCGAAATTCGAACTCAACCTTCCTTACGGTGTAACGGTAATATATTCAACCGTTTTATTAAATCGGATAATAATTGTGATCACCAGTGGGACCACAAGCTAAAATAAGGCGATTTTGCGTATAATCAGGGGCCATAATTCAGGAAGTTACGTTCCGATATGCGCAAATATCGAAAGGAACCAAGATCTTTGGGTTATAACCATGAATTTCAAGTTTCATCAAAATCGAATAAAAGATAGGCTGGCACTGCCAGGCAGGATACGCCCACATTTTCGAGAGATGGATAGAGAACAAGCAATACCGAAAGTGATTTTTCCTACATCTTTAAGTCCTGTATTTCATACTGCATTGGGAGCAGCCATTTTGTTGGTCAGTTCCAGTCTGATATTCATGAAATTCGAAGCTGACAATGATTATGGTGTGACGGTACACAACCTAGAAATGTGTACAAACGGCGGCCAGTTTGTATGGCAATTATGGTCCGATTTTCTCGAAATTCGAACTCAACCTTCCAGAGGGTGTAACGGTGATAGAGTCAAATGTTTTTTTAAATCAGATAATAACTGTGACCTCCAGAGGGACCATAGGCGATTTTTCGGACAATCAGGGCCATAATTCAGGAAGTTACGATTTGATATGCGCAAATAACGAAAGGAACCAAGATCTTTGGGTTTTCATGCATTTCAAGTTTCATCAAAATCAAATTAAAATTATGACCTATACAGGGTCCACCAATCTAATTAAAATATAGATCTATATTTCGTTTCGTTTTTTATACTTTCGATGGCCTACACTCATGTAGATCTAACTAGTTATAGTGGACGCTCACGTTCTATGACGTCAGGTATCAAGCACGGGACATTTGACCCGATAACGTCAGTCATTCGATTAACCAATTAGCGATGGCCATGCTTTTCAAAATCCACTTGTGTTTTGTTATGATTTCTATCCGCTGGTGTTAGTATAGACGTCGTTGGCTGGTAATATCTACCCACAGTTCCACGCATGAAAAGGTCAAACGGTCGATTCGACAGACCATTTGATTGACTGACCCCTCATTTCAGGCAGAACACCAGTTAAATAACAAGTCCTCCAGATCCAAGAGTAGTGAAGACAAGTAAAAACGAAATTTTGAACTATAAAAAACGAAACGAAATTGGATATGTGTTTTAATCAGATTGAGGGTCCACAACCATGATATACGATTTTTTAACAGTATTCGTGTACAAACGGCGGCCATTTTGTATGGCAATTTTGGTCCGATTTTCCTGAAATTCGAACTCAACCTTCCTTACAGTGTAATGGTAATATAATCAAACGTTTTTTTAAATCGGATAATAATTGTGACCTCCAGAGGGATCACATGCTAAAAAAAGGCGATTTTGCGTATAATCAGGGGCCATAATTCAAGAAGTTACGATCCGATATGCGCAAATATCGAAAGGAACCAAGATCTTTGGGTTATAACCATGAATTTCAAGTTTCATCAAAATCGAATTAAAATTGTGACCTCTACAGGGTCCACAACACTGATATACCATTTTTTAACAGTATTCGCGTACAAACCGCGGCCATTTTGTATGGCAATTTTGGTCCGATTTTCCCGAAATTCGAACTCAACCTTCCTTACGGTGTAACGGTAATATAATGAAACGTTTTTTTAATTAAATCGGATAATAATTGTGACCTCCAGAGGCACCACAAGCTAAAAAAAAAGGCTATTTTGCGTATAATCAGGGGCCATAATTCAGGAAGTTACGATCCAATATGCGCAAATATCGAATGGAACCAAGATCTTTGGGTTATAACCATGAATTTCAAGTTTCATCAAAATCGAATTAAAATTGTGACCTCCACAGGGTCCACAACCTTGATTAGGGCTGGACGATATTCTCGATATCCCGATATATCGCGATGTCAAATTTTTTCATCGTCGACGATCTTTGGTCACCAAAAACATCGCGGTATAGCAATATATCGTTTTTTGCAGATTATCGTAAATACCGCGATATTTATTGACGATATATTGCTAATTATGTGCGAAATTAGGAAATCTATTCAATTCCGAACGACATACAAAGTCTAGCAGCCTAGGCCGATAACCGAGTGGAACTACACAGAGAAGGTAGTTGAAGGTTGGTGGATAGCTCCGACTCGACACTTCGCGCCGCTAGATCGATTACTGTGAAACTGTCATCTGAAATTTTTCTTTTTGCCATGAACCGCGGGGCCCTGGGCCCCTCAGGCCCATGCCTTAGCTGGGCTTTGACTTTGGCACATTGAATTTGTTGACGAATGCATTATTATTATAAAAATTCAGCTGCAGAATCAATATGATGACTGGCTCGTATTGCCACAACAAGTTCAGCCAATGAAAAGCTTTCTCGTTGTCAGGTCAGTCGCAGATGTGGCAATGGCGAAGAAAATAACAGTACGGAATTTTGAATGTCAAAATATTATTATACACTAGAAATATAGAAATGATAATTGTGCTGACCAATGTATGCACCAATCGCCAATCTCGTGCATTAATCTTAGCACAATTCGCATATTACTGACGTATTTATAATAATATGCTCTATGTTTTTCCGTATATTATTCAAGTGCGTAATTTGCAAGTTACTTTATTTCAAGCTCGACTTGCTTATCCCACTGATCTATCAGTGGCTTATCCAGACTGATATTATTTATTCTTGGCGAAATAACTTGTCGAGAGTGTGATAACACGTACTCGCTTACAGTAAAAAAAGTAATTTTGCTTGTGGAATTATTTACGCATTCCACGTTAGGATATTTAAACGACAGAACGCTGGTCTTTTTTTGTGGATTTTTTGGATAATGAATCGCGATACGGACATTGATTGTATCGTGCATCGTGGATTTTTACAAAATCGCGGTTCATCGATTCATCGATGAATCGTTGCAGCCCTAATTTATACACATTTTTTAATAAAACATTACACACGTAAAAATATCGCGATATTTCAATATATCGTGAATATTTTTTCAAATATCGCGATATTTAAAATTGTCTATATCGTCCAGCCCTAACCTTGATATACCATTTTTTAATAGTAACGGCGGCCATTTTGGTCCGATTTTCCCCGAGATTCGAACTCAACCTTCCTTAGGGTGTAACGGTGATATAATCAAACGGTTTTTTAAATCGGATAATAATTGTGACCTACAGAGGGACCACAAGCTAAAAAGGGTGATTTTTTGGACAATCAGGGGCCATAATTCAGGAAATTACATTCCGATAGCCGCAAATATCGAAAGGAACCAAGATCTTTGGGTTACAAACATGCATGTCAAGTTTCATCAAAATCGGTTCAAAATTGTGACCTCTATAGGGTCCACAAGCTAAAAACATGATTTTTCGTACAATCAGGGGCCATAATCCATGAAGTTTTGATCCAATACATGCCAATATCGAAAGCAGCCGAGTTCTTTTGGGGATAAACCTATATTTCAAGTTTCGTCAAAATCGGATAAGAATTGTGACCTGTAGAGAGTCCACAAACAAATTGTGGACGGACGTCCGGACGGACAGGGGCGACGACATTATACGTCCACAAGCTAAAAACGTGATTTTTCGTACAATCAGGGGCCATAATCCATGAAGTTTTGATCCGATACATGCCAATATCGAAAGCAGACAAGATCTTTTGGGGATAAACCTATTATTTCAAGTTTCGTCAAAATCAGATAAGAATTGTCACCTGTAGAGAGTCCACAAACAAATTGTGGATGGACGGACTGGGGCGACGACAATATATGTCCATATGAAAATGTGGGCGTATAAAAACGTGATTTTTCGGAGAATCAGGGGCCATAATTCAGGAAGTTACCTTTGATGGCCGCAATTATCGAAAGGAACCAAGATCTTTGGGTTATAAACATCAATGTTAAGTTTCATCAAAATTGTGACCTCTATAGGGTCCACAAGCTAAAAACGTGACTTTTCCTACAATCAGGAGCCATAATGCATGAAGCTTCGATCCGATACATACCAATATCGAAAGCAGCCGAGATCTTTCAGGGATAAACCTATATTTCAAAATTCGTCAAAATCTGATAAGAATATTGTGACCTGTAGAGAGTCCACAAACGTTGACATCTTGACAGTGGCGATGGTATAATACGTCCACATGAAAATGTGGGCTCAGGGCTGAAACTGGGGATAAATTTTAGGGAGAAGTGACTTCTCCCTACAGACAAAATAGGGAGAAGTGAGGGAGACATTGGGAGACTTGAAGGACTTGATTCCATATTTCGTAAAATTGACTTCAATAATATTAAATTAATCACGCCCTTGCCATGTGTTAACAAATTACGATTTACCGCCATTACCGGACAAAGAAAATAAAAATATTTAGATTTTAATTGAAAGCTTTTAGTTAAAAAATCTAATGTTTTTCTTTGTTAAAATTATGTCTATCATCACATTATATTGTTAATTAATTTTAAAATAACACACTAGTGGATTAAATTGATCATAGAAAAACAAAAGAATGTATTATTATGTAAACAAAGATGTCGGCTGACACGATACAGAGTACTCAATCTTTTGACCTTTTGAACCCTACCGTCATTGTTCTTGGCCCAAATGAATTAAAGATAGGCTGGCACTGCCAGGCAGGATACGCCCACATTTTCGAGAGATGGATAGAGAACAAGCAATACCGAAAGTGATTTTTCCTATGTGCAAATATCGAAATGAATTAAGATCTTTGGGTTATAAAGGTTCATTTCAGTAGGCTTCAAATTCGACTGGGGATCATGTTGCTAAGTGGGTAAATGGGATAATAATTCTGACCCCAGAGGGGCCAAAAGCCAAAAAAAAGGTCATTTTTCGTACAATCAGGGGTCATAATTCAGGAAGTTACAATCCGATATGCACAAATATCGACAGGAACCAAGATCTTTGGGTTATAAACATCCATGTCAAGTTTCATCAAAATCGGTTAAAAATTGTGACCTGTATAGGGTTCACAACCTTAATATAACGTATTTTCACACTAATCGCGTACAAACGGCGGCCATTTTGTCTGTCAATTTTGGTCCGATTTTCACAAAATCTTACCTCAATCTTCATTACCATGTAACGGTGATATAATCAAACGTTTTTTTAAATCGGATAATAATTTTGACCTCCAGTGGGACCACAAGCTAAAAAGGGTGATTTTTCGTACAATCAGGGGCCATAATTCAGGAAGTTACGAATCAATGAGCGCAAATATCGAAAGGAACCAAGATCTTCGGGTTATAAACATGCATGTCAAGTTTCATCAAAATCGGTTCAAAATTGTGACCTCTATAGGGTCCACAACCTTGATATAGCATATTTTCACACTATTCGCGTACAAACGGCGGCCATTTTGTCCGTCAATTTTGGTTTGATTTTCACGAAATTCGAATAGAGCCTTCATTGATATAATCAAACGGTTTTTTAAATCGGATAATAATTTTGACCTCCAGAGGAACCACAAGCTAAAAAGGGCAATTTTTCGGACAATCAGGGGCCATAATTCAGGAAGTTACGATCCGATGGGTGCAAATATCGAAAGGAACCAAGATCTTTGGGTTATAAACATACATGTCAAGTTTCATCAAAATCGGTTCAAAATTGTGACCTCTTTAGGGTCCACAACCTTGTTATAACATATTTTCACACTATTCGCGTCCAAACGGCGGCCATTTTGTTTGTCAATTTTGGTCCGATTTTCACGAAATTTGAACTCAACCTTCATTACCATGTAACGGTGATATGATCGAACGGTTTTTTAAATCGGATAATAATTTTGACCTCCAGAGGGACCACAAGCTAAAAAGGGCGATTTTTCTGACAATCAGGGGCCATAATTCAGGAAGTTACGAACCGATGTCCGCAAATATCGAAAGGAACCAAGATCTTTGGGTTATAAACATACATGTCAAGTTTCATCAAAATCGGTTCAAAATTGTCACCTCTATAGGGTCCACAACCTTGATATAACATATTTTCACACTATTCGCGTACAAACGGCGGCCATTTTGTTTGTCAATTTTGGTCCGATTTTCACGAAATTTGAACTCAACCTTCATTACAATGTAACGGTGATATAATCGAACGGTTTTTTAAATCGGATAATAATTTTGACCTCCAGAGGGACCACAAGCTAAAAAGGGCGATTTTTCGGACAATCAGGGGCCATAATTCAGGAAGTTACGATCCGATGGCCGCAAATATCGAAAGGAACCAAGATTTGGGGGTTATAAACATGCATGTCAAGTTTCATCACAATCGGTTCAAAATTGTGACCTCTATAGGGTCCACAAGCTAAAAACATGATATTTCGTACAATCAGGGGCCATAATCCATGAAGTTCCGATCCGATACATGCCAATATCGAAAGGAACCGAGATCTTATGGGGATAAACCTATATTTCAAGTTTCGTCAAAATCAGATAAGAATTGTGACCTGTAGAGAGTCCACAAACAAATTGTGGACGGACGGACGTCCGGACGGACAGGGGCGACGACATAATACGTCCACATGAAAATGTGGGCGTATAAAAACACTAATAAGTTTGATATATTTTGTATCAACACACACTCAGTTTATAGTTATTTTTTTTATTTAAGGAAACAAGTATCTGAATTTGTTTGTTTAAAAATTACATCGTGATATAAAATTACGACAACTTCAAAGTTAAATTATGACAACACCAGAATGGACGGGAGAGTGTAAATTTAAACATGGCTGACATTTTTTGACTTCTTTCATGCATGCCTTTTACTGTCGGGACATTAGACATCTATCATTTCTAGAGAACTGGTAGGGCGAAGTTGACATCCCCCTGGTCAAGTTTTCAGGCGAAGTTTGGTGTTGTAGGGCGAGAATCTTGCCTCAGTCGCCCGTAAATTTCAGCCCTGTGTGGGCTTATGAAAATATGTTAGTCCCAAAATCGAATAAGAAAATTGTGACCTCCATAGGGGCCACAACATTGATATATCACATTTTTACTCCACAAGGTCAAAACTCTTATTCAGGAAATATGATCCGATATGCGCAAATATCGAAAGGAACCAAGATCTTTAGGTTATAGACTTCAATTTCATGTTTCATCAAAATCAGAAACCAGTGGCTGCCAGGCAGGATACGCCCACATACAAGCTAAAAAGAATGTGATTTTTCCTTCAATCATGGGCCATAATTCATGAAGTTAAAAATCGATATGCGCAAATAGCGAAAGGAACCAAGATCTTTATGTTATAAACATGCATTTAAACTTTCATCAAAATCATCAGATTAAAATTGTGACCTCTACAGGGTCCACAACCTTGATATACCATACACTACTGAGCTGTCGGAACAGAATCGTCGACCCTCGCGGAAAAACACTGTATTTCACGGTGGAATCTCGGAGAATCGCTAGCGAAACGGCACCTCACCAAATCATTGCGAAATAGGGTGTTTCAAAGTGTATTCTGGTGTTTCACGGTGGAACACGGTAAATCGCTTGAGTGCCGATTCTTACCGATGTTAGCATGTTGACGAAAGATAAACTGGCATTGCCAGGCAGGATACGCCCACATTTTTGAGAGATGGATAGAGAACATGCAATACCGAAAGTGATTTTTCCTACATCATTAAGTCCTGTACCGGTATTTCATACTGTATTGGGAGCAGCCATTTTGTCGGTCAGTTCCAGTCTGATTTTCATGAAATTCGAAGCCGACAATGATTATGGTGTGACGGTACACAACCTAGAAATGTGACTTTTCGGCAAAATCGGATAAGAATTGTGACCTGTAGAGAGTCCACAACCATGATATACCATATTTTTACACTATTCGCGTACAAACGGCGACCTTTTCGTCCGGCAATTTTGGTACGATTTTCACGAAATTCGAACTCAATATTCCTTACGGTGCAACAGTAATATTATCAGAGGTTTTTTTTAAATAGGATAATAATTGTTTGAGAGATAGAGAACAAGCAATACAGAAAGTGATTTTTCCTACAATCAAAGGCCATAATTCATTATAACCCCTGAGCCCAGTGAGATTTAATCGAAATATTGAGTCCAAAAGGTTTGAGGTTTGCAACACATATTTTACCCCTAGATCATTATGGAAAGGCAAGTCTTAAGTTTTGTAACCTGTGCGTTTACCTGGGAGCGCTCCCCCTAACCCCCTTAAATTTAATGGGGGTTAAAATTCAATGTCCATCCACAATTTTCTTGCAAGGATTTCATACTTAGCACTTTGAAACAGAGTGCATGACTTAAGATCATAAAATGTTGTGCTAATGCTACTTAAGAGCTTAATTAATTAGCATTAATTAGTGGCCGTAATTAAAATTTAGAGTCCATGACTGAAACAAAGCCTAAAAGCTAGCTAACCAAGTCATGAAACCAAAAATATCACTTAAGAGCGACAAAAGTTGAACAAACCTTGCTTAAGACTGGTTCAAAGGTGACAAAGGTCAAAGGTCACTAATTAGTGACTGTAATTAAAATTTAGAGTCCATAACTGAAACAAAGCCTAAAATCTGGCTTACCAAGCCAGTAAACCAAAATTATAACTTAAGAGCGACAAAAGTTGAACAAACCTTGCTTAACAATGCTACAAACGTGATAAAGGTTTTGTAAATTGGATAATAATTCGAACTGACCTTCATTCCGGTGTATCATTGATACATGTATAATCAAACGTTTTTTTAAATTGGATAATAATTTTGACCACCAGAGGGACCACGAGCTAAAAAGGGCAATTTTTCAGACAATCAGAGGCCATAATTCAGGAAGTTACGATCCAATGGGCGCAAAGATCTAAAGGAACCAAGATCTTTGGGTTATAACCATGCATTTCAAGTTTCATTCAAATCGTTAAAACTGTGACCGCCACCCTGTTCACAAGCTTAAAATGTGATATTTTGTACAATCAGGGGCCATAATCCATGAAGTAACGGTCCGATGTATGCCAATATCGAAAGGAACCTAGATCTTATGGTGATCAACCTATATTTCAAGTTTCATTGAAATCGGATAAAAATTGTGACCTGTCGTGTATTCACAAACAATTGTGTTCGGACAGAGGCGACGACAATATAGGTCCACATGAAAATGTGGGCGTATAAAAATGCGATTTTTCGGACAATCAGGGGCCATAATTCAGGAAGTTACGTTCCGATGGGCGCAATTATTGAAAGGATCCAAGATCTTTGAGTTATAAACATGCATTCTAAATCTCATCAAAATCGTTTCAAAATTGTGACCTCTATAGGGTCCACAAGCTAAAAGATAGGCTGGCACTGCCAGGCAGGATACGCCCACATTTTTGAGAGATTGATAGAGAACAAGCAATACCGAAAGTGATTTTTCCTACATCATTAAGCCCTGTATTTCATACTGTATTGGGAACAGCCATTTTGTTGGTCAGTTCCAGTCTGATATTAATGAAATTCGAAGCCGACAATGATTATGGTGTGACGGTACACAACCTAGAAATGTTACTTTTCGTCAAAATCGGATAAGAATTGTGACCTGTAGAGAGTCCACAACCATGATATACCATATTTTCACACTATTCGTGTACAAACGGCGACCATTTCGTCCGGCAATTTTGGTACGATTTTCACGAAATTCGAACTCAACCTTCCTTATGGTGCAACAGTAATATAATCAGAGTTTTTTTTTAAATCAGATAATAATTGTTCGAGAGATAGACAGAGAACAAGCAATACCGAAAGTGATTTTTCCTACAATCAAAGGCCATAATTCATTAAGTTACAATTTGATATGCGCAAATATCGAAAAGAATAAAGATCTTTAGGTTATAAACCAGCATTTCAGGTTTCATCAAAATCGAATTAAAATTGTGACCTCTACATGGTCCACAACTTTGATATACCATACTTTTACAATGTTCGCGTAGAAACGTCGGCCATTTTTTCTGGCAATTATGGTCCGGTTTTCTCGAAATTCGAACTCAACCTTCCGTAGGGTGTAACGGTGATAGAGTCAAACGTTTTTTTAAATCGGATAATAATTGTGACCTCCAGAGGGACCATAGGCGATTTTTCGGACAATCAGAGGCCATAATTCAGGAAGTTACGATCGGATATGTGCAAATAACGAAAGGAACCAAGATCTTTGGGTTATAACCATGCATTTCAAGTTTCATCAAAATCAAATTAAAATTGTAACCTCCACAGGGTCCACAACCATGATATACAATTTTTTAACAGTATTCACGTACAAACGACGGCCAATTTGTCTGTCAATTTTGGTCCGATTTTCCCGAAATTCGAACTCAACCTTTCTTACGGTGTAACGGTAATACTATCAACCGCTTTATTAAATCGGATAATAATTGTGACCACCAGAGGGACCACAAGCTATAATATGGCGATTTTGCGTATAATCAGGGGACATAATTCAGGTAATTACGTTCTGATATGAGCAAATATCGAAAGGAACTAAGATCTTTGGGTTATTACCATGCATTTCAAGTTTCATCAAAATCGAATTAAAATTGTAACCTCTACAGGGTCCACAACCATGATATACAATTTTTTAACAGTATTCGCGTACAAACGGCGGCCATTTTGTCTGTCAATTTTGGTCCGATTTTCCCGAAATTGGAACTCAACCTTCCTTACGGTGTAGCGGTAATACTATCAATCGTTTTATTAAATCAGATAATAATTGTGACCACCAGAGGGACCACAAGCTAAAATATGGCGATTTTGCATATAATCAGGGGACATAATTCAGGTAATTACGTTCCGATATGAGCAAATATCGAAAGGAACTAAGATCTTTGGGTTATTACCATGAATTTCAAGTTTCATCAAAATCGAATTAAAAATGTGAATTCTACAGGGTCCACAACCTTGATATACCATTTTTTAACAGTATTCGAGTACAAACGGTGGCCATTTTGTATGGCAATTTTCGTCCGATTTTCCCAAAATTCGAACTCAACCTTCTTTTGGGTGTAACGGTGATATAATCAAACGTTTTTTTAAATCGGATAATAATTGTGACCTCCAGAGGTACCACAAGCTAAAAAGGGTGATTTTTCGGACAATCAGGGGCCATAATTCAGGAAATTACATTCTGATAGGCGCAAATATCGAAAGGAACCAAGATCTTTGGGTTATAAACATGTATGTCAAGTTTCATCAAAATCGGTTCAAAATTGTAACCTCTATAGGGTCCACAAAATAAAAGGTGATTTTTCGTACAATCAGGGGCCATAATCCATGAAGTTTTCATCCGATACATGCCAATATCGAAAGCAGTCGAGATCTTTTGGGGATGAACCTATATTTCAAGTTTCGTCAAAATCGGATAAGAATTGTGACCTGTAGAGAGTCCACAAACAAATTGTGGACGGACGTCCGTCCGGACGGACAGGGGCGACGACAATATACGTCCACATAAAAATGTGGGCGTATAAAAAGTGATTTTTTTGTACAATCAGGGGCCATAATCCAAAGTTTTGATCCAATACATACCAATATCGAAATCAGCCGAGATCTTTTGGGGATAAACCTATATTTCAAGTTTCGTCAAAATCGGATAAAAATTTGGTGACCTGTAGAGAGTCCACAAACAATGGTGGACATCTTGACAGTGGCAACGGCATAATACGTCCACATGACAATGTGGGCATATAATAATTGTGACCTGTAGAGTGTCCCCAAAGAAATTGTGGACGGACGGACAAACAGGGGAGATGACAACATACGTTCACATGAAAATGTGGGCGTATAAAAAGGGTTTACAATAATTTATCATACCTTCATGACAACAAAATATCTTTTCATCAATAATAGCAGCAATAGGTAAACAATTAAAACAATCTGTGAAAGTTTGAAAGTTTTCCATAATTTTACATTAAATCTTCTTTTACAAATGTACCTGAATTTAAAAATTCAAGAGTCATTAAATTTAATTGTCAATTTAAATCAATTACAAACTTATAGTTTGCTTAAATTTTAATTGTTAATCAATGAAATTTGGATTTCTTACAAAATACTTACATACAGTAACTAATGTTTTATTTCATTTTTGAGCATGCTTAGGCCTATTGTTATAATTCATACACAGATTTCTGTACCTTGACTGTTCCAAGGCGATCATAGCAAATGCCATTGTGATCGTTTCAATGCTACTATATAAAAGTGCATTAATATTGTATAGAAATGTTATTGACAAATTAGATAGTGTACAATGTTTATCTAAATTACTTACATTCATCATAAAATCCATAAATACGGTTAATACTAGCACACTCATCATTTCCTCGTAATAAAAACAAATTTTCTGGATATTTGATTTTATAGGCTAAGAGAAGACATATTGTTTCTAATGACTGCTTTCCTCTATCAACGTAATCTCCTAAAAACAAATAGTTGGATTCACAATATTATATACATGTATACATATATCACGTGATAGAACTTACGAAGCGAGGCCGCTGTTGAGCGAGACTTGATCACTCAGTTCCTATGTACATATCGAGTAATGATAGTGTTTATAAAGGGACTGGGTGATACAGACTTCTTTTGACCTTATTTCGGGCTACATGTACAATGTACTTCAAGTTGGCAAAGTTGAATATCGATAAGTGATAGCTTTTTAAGTTTGATTTGTTATTAATAACGCTGTAAAAGGACCAATTTAATTACATGTACATCGGAAGGTGAATAATGATCAAATAAAGTCTCATTGGCAATAAAAATGAGTATTGCGAGATGACAGCAGACAATATATCATAAACAAGTCATAACAAAGATGTCGTCTTCAGAGTCCTGCAAGTCTTCAGTACCTTGCAGGACTCGAAATTCGTTTTTTTGATCAAAGGCCAACGATAGGCCAAAGTGCAACCTTGATCGTAGGCCAAAAATTGAAAATCCTAGGCCAAGTCATAATTATTATATTATCAGCTTAATGTGTAATATTATGTTACAAATCTGTTTATTGTAGATATTTTTTCTCATTCAAACGGTTATTACAGACAAGACTATCACATCACGTTCAATATATTTATTATTTTTACAAAAATGATGCATCCTTACAGTTTTGGGGGAGGGGGATAAAACTCTTATTGTACCGTTTTTAGTACGATTTTTTTTTTAAAAAATAGGTTGCCAGGCAACGAAACATACGCCCACACAGCAGCCAAATCGTCCGGGCAGTCAACAAGAGTTGTCGCATATTAAGGAATTATCAGAAAATCATTTAGAATTTATATGGTTTTTATAATCAAATGGTTTTTTTTAAATCAGATAATAATTGTGATCTCCAGAGGGACCACAAGCTAAAAAGGGTGATTTTTCGTACAATCAGGGGAGATAATTCAGGAAGTAATGAACCGATGGGCGCAAATATCGAAAGGAACCAAGATCTTTGGGATATCAACATACATGTCAAGTTTCATCAAAATCGATTCCAAATTGTGACCTATATAGGGGCCACAACCTTAACATAAAATATTTTCACACTATTCGTGTACAAACGACGGCCATTTTGTCCGTCAATTCTAGTCCCATTTTCACGTAATTAAAACTCTCTCTTCATTACCATGTAACGGTGATATAGTCAAACGTTTTTTTAAATCGGATAATAATTTTGACCTCCAGAGGGAACAAAAGCTAACAAAAGAGATTTTTCGGCCATTCCGGAGACATAATTCAGGAAGTTATGATCAATGGGCGCAAATATCGAAAGGAACCAAGACCTTTGGGTTATAAACATACATGTCATGAAGTTCCGATCATGCCAATATCGAAAGGAACCGATATCTTATGGGGATAAACCTATATTTCAAGTTTCGTCAAAATCGAATAAGAATTGTGACCTGTAGAGAGTCCACAAACAAATTGTGGACGGACAGGGGCGACCACATAATACGTCCACATGAAAATGTGGGCGTATAAAAAGGTGATTTTTCGGACAATCAGGGGCCATAATTTAGGAAATTACGTTCCAATAGGCACAAATAACGAATGAAACCAAGACCTTTGGGTTATAAACATTCATGTCAAGTTTCATCAAAATCGGTTCAAAATTGTGACCTCTATAAGGTCCACAACCTTGATATAACATAATTCGTGTTTTTGACGTCGAAGATTTTTTAGGCTTTTGAGTTACGGACTTAGGTCCTTTCAGTAAAGAAAATAGATTTGTAAAAAAAATTAATAAATAATCTACTTCTATCATTTACCACAAAAGATTTGATGGGAAAGATTTAAAAAAAAAAATATAAACAGGGCTAACAGTAGCAAGGCCTTGGCACAGAGTAAAAATAACCAGAGTGGAGACTTCTTCATTTGCATACGGAGGAGGTCGCTCATTGCATCTTGGGTTTCGTCTGTAATGTCACTAAACATGGCGGCTAAAGAAGATGTTTCGCAGTAGAACAAAAGAAAATGTAAACATCTGAGTGGTGGATATGGTACCCAGAGTAGGTCCTACGCAGGGTGTTTTAATTTTAGGTACTATTAAGTAGGGTTGTCACGATTAATCGGTTTAGTCGTAGTCGATTCGGTTTCTAGCTCAAACCGATTCACACTTTGAAAAATCGGTAGTCGTTTCATCCAATTTATATTGATACAAATACATATAATGTTTGACTTTTACTCTCTGTGAAACACACTGCTTAATTACTGCCTATTATTAAAACCATGCGGAAACTACGTCTTTCAAGTCGCAATACAGTGGCACGATCTCAATGTCGCACGGAATTCTTCGCCTACCATATTAGGCATGGCTTACTACGAAATGTGTAAAATAGTTGATACTGGCGGGAAATAGTTGTCAACAACGGACAATAACAGACATTCCATAATATCTTAGGCATGGACTGAAAGCATGCCGCACGAGACGGGTAAGTTGGCTGTGCCTTTTTACGGCTGATAAACAAGCAATGTAATTTTATTGAAATTCCGTTTTATAAAGAAGAACAATATAATCGAACGATTTCCTCAGAAATTCCTCCAGTATAAATTAATTTTAAATCTAGTTGTAATTTATTATTAAATTCAGAATCAGAACGTGTCGTTCCTGCATACGAGACAACGGATAAACGAGTTTCTAACATTGCCCATTAGGAGGATCTTCTATTCGCCCCCCTCGGCATATGTTGCCGTCTTTTTAAATGTCACGTGTTTTTTTTGTACCATCTTTTGCGGCTTCTCTCGTTGTTTTTCGTCAATATGATTATCGCTATATATGTTTAAATATCATGTAAGGGAATTGTTGTACAAGTGAATTGTAATCTATTGCCAGTTTTGGATTTTTAATTAGCAGTTAAAGCCGTAGGGGTAAGTCAGAACACGGGAATGTCTTACTTAGCTCAACCTCGTAACTGCCAATTTAAACGATTTATTCCGACATATCTTTAGTATAAACTCAAATAAATGTACTACAATAATATACAATCAGCTATTCGGTATTGACATATCATTTTATAATTTACTTATGAACAAACAATAACATGAAAAAAACCTCGGAACGCTGTAGAGACATTGATTGACATTACGGAATTTATACGGCATCCGATTAATCGGCACCGATACGATTTTTGGCTGGACGATTAACCGATTCAAGAATTTTGTAATCGTGACAACCCTACTATTAAGGGATTAATACTGCCCGAGAAGTAGATCTATGCTCATATAGTCTCATGATAAACTAGGAAATATCGGGATTAACATGGTTAATTTTTATTTCAATAATTCACTTACAGTAATACAGGTATGTATGGGTCTTTTTTAGCAGTGAGGGGAAACTAGAGGACCCGGAGAAAACCCACGATGTTCGACAGACGACACTACTCCTTGTCACGTACAAGCGGGGAATCGAAACCGCTCCACCTGACTCAATGACATGTCATAGGTCTAATAAAAGTATTAATAATATCAATATTCTGTTATTTTAATTATACATGTAGGCCTTTTTTAATACTTTCACGTACGCAGGACAAGAAGTAGTTGCGCTCCGATGTAACCAAACCCATTCCTTGCATTCTTTACCATCGCTTAATTTAATTGCTATCTAGTATTTTCGTAATTTTAGAATTACATTTTAAAGGATCAAATTTTAAATAGTAAGCTTTACCCATTAAGTCTGCACAAGCTGCACATGTTCTTTTTACATTCCATAATATAAAAAAAGGCCCATGCTACCATTTAAAGGAATAATCCCAGTTACATTTTGGGGCTTAAAATTGCTTAATTTTGTATTAAAGGCCTTTAATAACTTATAACTTAGCCCCTAGTAACTACCTCAAGCGTTGTGATACGTTTTCAAAAAATTTCCAATTGTCGGTATTGCTCTGTGTTTGAAGACCGGCGTCTTGGTTGCATCCTAAAAAGTGCCTGGATAATACGCGTCTACATGCTGAGTGCCGCAAGCTCTCTATTTATGAAGTGTACAATAGGTATCGCATGTAGTCGCATTTATCAAGTTCAACTATTTAAAAAAGTCTAGTGTCCGGATATTTGATTGTGGTGCGATTTTGACGTTCACGTCCAAACGACTGAATATTTTGAACTGAACTTTTCAGACAAGGTAAATACACAATTCCTCTGTATTTTGGCGTTAAAATTTCATACGTATACGAACTTGTAATTTTCAGATTCTATGAAATTCGGGATTCGCACTTTAAAGAAATTGAAAAAGAATCGTGTGTGAGGGAACTAACTATATTTTCTGAAGAATTGGATTCTGGCATATGATATAATGAACAAGCCTAATTGTTTCTAAGATTCTGTATCGAAATATGCGATTCTGTATAGGCCTACAAGTGGTAAACAAAGTGTTAAGTTTATTTTATCGGTAATACACCTTTCCAAATTTCCTAACAAAAATACTGTTTTGCTCAATTATCAGTTGCAATAAACTTTAAATAAAACAGTAAGCCTAATACTGTTATGCTATTCAAAATCACATTTTCCCTTTTAATAGTTTTAATGTAGGCCTTAATCCGACCACCTATAAATTCAATAATAGAACACTGTATAAATTAAATTTTCTATTTCTAAATAATTCCATTATAGTACACAGTATAAATTAAAGTTTCTATTTCTAAATAACCAGTTGACAAAAATATCACAAAAATAAAAGTCTGAACACAGATCAGACCTAATGCCATGGATATCTAGAGCACACAAAGGCGGTCAAAACATTACATGGCACCCAGAGCAATATGCAAAATATTCAATTTCAAGTTGTTTTTGGTTTTGTAAAAAGAGAAACTAATCAACTCAAATATGTTTATTGAAAAATGTAATACCGTACTATTGAAAATAAAATATTTAATTATTTTTTTTCATTTTTTAAAAATTAAAGCCAACATTAATTAAAAGAACAAAAATCATAAAAGAAGACAGGGAGTCAACATTGGAGCCAAAGCCATTTTATCTTGGAAAACAACCAACGGCTCAAATCTGTTTATTGGAAAATGTTCTGGGCTATTTAAAAAATTCAATTTTAATATTCTTAAATTATTCTTAAATTATTATTTAATATTATTTTAATGAAAGCATACTTAATTAAGTAATACGCTCTAGAAGACAGGGGTACTTTTCTTTGGGAGAATAAATAAATCATGTTGAGTAAAATAGGCCTTGTCCAAAAATTAAAAAGGGCATGGTTCTTCGACATTTTCAAATGGGTCATTTTAAGGGTTATGGGAATGTATATTTCAAATCTAGGAATCGAAACAAGTATTTGGTGGATTAGTTTTAAAGTTTATTAAAAAAAAATAAAATAAAATCAACAATAGTTTACGGCCTTATAAACCAATTCATAAACCGCCACAATTGCCGTCTTTCACTTCATTACTTCATTTCATATTCATATGCAGGTTTTAAAAATATTAATCATGTTTCATAAATTCCCGAAACACACACACAAATAACATAATTGTATGTGATAATTCTCAGTAATTTTTTTTACCGAAAATACTATAAAACTACGAAATTAAAGAGATTTATTTCATCGATATAGGTATCGTAACGTTGAGCGTACTGTCAGTGTGTGTTAGGCCGCATTCTAAGGGCACAAATTCTTGCTGCAAAAACATTTTCGTTCCCCTTAATGTGGTCTAGAAGATATTTTATCGGTGTATAGTTAATATAGTAATTAGCGTTTTCTGAAATGTTCTACAAAATATTTAATAGTTCTTTGATGGTATTCGTCTTTGAAATCCGGACTATTTTTTGATAGTAAAATTCATAGTGCGCAAGGTTACTGGACAGAGTTCAAAGTTGTTCGTCGCGTCACGTGTTTTTTTTTACCATTATCGACCAATCGTGTCATTGTCTTCATTCGCGTAACTCGGTTGTTGATAAACACGAAATGGCGACCCCCTTGCAGCGATAGAATATATGTATACGGCCTACTGATACTACATGAAATGAGGACAAAATTATCCTGTATTGTTCACCTTGAGGGTGTTAAGAAGGATGGCGCTGAACCGTTCACAAAAGCAAGGTGGGACAAATGCCGTGAGGTGGCTAGAGAATGGTTAGAGTTGGATGGAAATGAACAATCCATCGCAGCATTTTTTAATACGAATGGGTTGATCACGAAAGATATTGAAGATACAGTCGATTGTGGTTATTTCACCCAACATGTTATCGACGTTTTACGGACAAAACAAGGCTGATAAAAGCAGTGAAAAGATGTCAGAAAAAAGCCCAAATAGAGAGTAAGAAGGCAGCCTCTACTGTCTGCCCAACTACAACTACTTATACTTGTAGGCCTAGTACTACTAACTAGTCGTACTTCATCTCCATTTTTAAAAACTAAGAGTAAGGGTGTTTCTCATTCACCACCAACCCCACCATTAATATCACCAAAGAAATTAAGGTCACATCATGGCACAGTACTACCTACTACTTTATCATCAGAGCTAAGGAAGTCAGTCTTACCAGATATTTGCATCAGTTGCAAGAAAAAATCAAAGTATTCTAAAGTTAAGGGCACACAAAAGAGGGACAATTTAGTCCAGTGCGAGACAAAAGCAGCAGGTTAGACAGTACATGTATGTATGATTTTATTTATTGTAATAACACTTTTGCTGTTTTGATCTGTCTGATGAAAAAAATAGCCTTAATCTAACTATAAAATAATAAATGTGTCACGGTAGTGTCTTATTTCAGATAAATCCTCCATTAAATTCTATTTTATATTTAGCCTGGGTAGTAAAAGAATTATTCAAGTCAAAGTCACAGCTCGAAAAGCCTAACTTTTGACTTCTGCAATCTGCTGGAGCCTGTATTTGTGGAGGGGGTAACATGTAATTGGTGTCAGAATTCATCAAGTTCATCAACTACATGTACATGTGTATAGTACCCATTCGGATTGTTTCAAGAAATCTATTTATCGATGATTACACATACATTTGTAAGTGCGCCCCATATTGATGAGAGTTCTATCTGGTTCTTTCGCATTTGCAGACAATTACATTTTTCTATATTATAATGGAATTTGACAGCTTTTAATGGCAGTAAAGTGCTATTTGAATTCATATATCTATTGTTAGCTTGTGTATTTTACAGGTTCATTGCTTGAAGCAGCAAAGCAAAGGAAAGATGAAAGTATTCTGATTCACATTAGAGAACAGGATTGTGTAGCTATTGAAGTAAAATACCATCGAATATGCTATAAAAATTATTGTAGATTTCTATTTCAGAAATCTCCACATGACAGGTAGTCTTAATAATTTTTTTCTACATGTATCTTCTTATCTCCATTTCATTTTTGGAAGAATTTTTTTTCTTACACACCATATGGATAGTGACAAAGAAAGTGAAAATTGTAATGTGCATAGTGCTTGACCAATTACTGTGTTTCTTATATGATGGCAGAGAAAGTTCATCCAGATTTTCCAGCGTGGTTTCCGCTTCTCATTGATGCAGGAAGGAGGGCCTGACAACCCTTAGCAAAAAGTCCTATAGAATACCTGTGTAGTTTTCTAAAGAATTCTATAGAAAATCTATAGAGAGTTTTGTGGGGGGGTGGGTGTCCCATTTTCTGAATATTGGGGGCCTATAGGAGATGGGCCCCAAATATTCTACAGTTTCTGCAGCGCAAATCCTATAGTTTTTCCTACAGATTTATGGGAGAATTTTTATAGGAAAATATTGTAGTATTCTATAGTTTTTTATATAGGAGATGGGCCCCAAATATTCTACAGTTTCTGCAGCGCAATTCCTATAGTTTTTCCTACAGATTTATGGGAGAATTTTTATAGGAAAATATTGTAGTATTCTATAGTTTTTTATTGCACTTCCTGTAGGAAATTCTACAGTTATGTATAGGAATGAATACTGTAGTATTTTGTAGTTTGGAAATTTGGTCACTGCAGTTTTCTGTAAGAATAGATACTATAGAATTCTACAGATTTTTTTTATTAATTCTTATTTTGGGAATAAATATAGTTGACCAATGATTTCATCTCCAAACATAATGGCTGGACTGTACACATAATAATGAATTAGATATTGTATGGATGACTAAAGACCCTGTACCCAAATCCTTACTTGATGTTGTTCACTGTAACTGTAAAATAGGATGCAACAGTGGACGCTGTGTTTGTTTAAAGGGTAAAGTTTCATGTACTGATTTGTGTAAATGTTTCACATGTAAAACTGATGGAATTGATATTCATATAGAGTTAGATGATGAAAGTGATGATGAATATATTTTATTATGATTTTTTTTTTATTGTATCAATGTTATTTCATTTCACTTTGATACTCTTTCTTGTTGGGTGAAAAATCGTTGTTTGTGTGTAAATTGAATGGTTTTATTACAATTACACGTGTAGAAACAGATGCCTTGTTGTTATCCTTCTAATCTCCCTTTAATATCCTTATTGAGTGTCGTAAAAACCTGACTGACTGTCACATTATGTGTCAATATGGTCAAAATATCTTTTGGGACTCTCTTACACCATTTCCCTACAAGATAGGGCGTCTATTTGACTCATTGAATCTCTGTTAGTCTCGACTGCGAGCAATTTTCAAGGTAAGTCGTGCACATGGCTTTGTTTACAAATCTTATGACCTGGCATTTGACCCCATAACTTCTGACCGCGACCCCTGAAGCGCGACCCGTGATTGGTCAGAATTTGAAATAGCTGCGCAGCATCCGACTCACAAATATGCAAATATCGCTACGCACTATAAAGAAATAAGTCATCGATCCCTGGCCTATTTCGAGCTTAAACTATTAAATTAACAAATTATAATGGAGAACTTTGTTGATATGTTGATTGCACGATTATTGATAGTCCGATTTGTAGACCTATTTTGCGGGAGCGAAGGTGACAGGTTTTTCGACCCGAGAATGCGGCCTATGTGTATTACAGACGAATCCCATCATGCATTGTGCGTCGGGTTGTTTCTATAGGGAGTAATGCGAGTCGCTACTCTGGTTATTTTTACTCTGTGGCCTTGGCTTAGGTTTTCAATTTCCATATCGTCACTGACAGTTATTAATGAATAAATTAATGGCATTATGGTGTCAGTCAGAGACTCTACAACAAGTGAACTACATTGAATTTTGCATGCAAAGTTGTCCTTGTTTGTATAATTTCAAAAACAGCTTCAGACTTTGTTGAAAGCTTTGCACGATTATGATAATGATAGTACTAAAACGTTCAAAGGCTTCGTCATGTCATGCTGAGTGTCATGGGTGATGTCGTTCGTGATCCGGAAACGTGAAACTAGGGCCTATATTGTTATTTGGAAAATCGTGCACCACAAGGTCAACGGACATAAAAGTATCGGCACTAACAAATTAACGGAATGAACCCGGTCGGTTTCCAGCCTATGTCACTAAAACGTATCACACTTATTTATGCAATGATAATAATCTAACATTTAATCACAACACCCATCCGGCATGTTCACGTAGGGCCGGCTAAATCTGTGTGTAAGTCCCATAGTCGGCACGCGATTTCGTGACCACCATACACTCTAGTCAATATAATACACGTAGCTAATTAACATATTACCATTTACTTACCAAGGCAAAGCGCAGAATTCCTCTAAAAGAACCATAACTGGCATCATTTACACAACACAATCATCACAATGGCGGATTGGAGACACGTGATACGAAAAAATTCCCGCGTTATTTGGTTTGTAGAAGAGTTGTCTACCCTGAGAATTTAGCTTTTACGCGAACTTTTCGACTAGTGGCGACATCTTGCGGGGTGATAAACACTCTCTTGGGTCATCGCTAAAAAGTTTTTTTTTTTTCATTTCGAGACATGACGCTCATTTTTAGACCACCGTACTTATCGGGACTGGGTAAATGTCCCGATAGTTACACGATGTCCCGAGAGTGAAGGTCTCAGGCCCCCGTTTTGTCCCGACAGATACGGAGTTCTGGTATCTCTCTCTCTCTCTCTCTCTCTCTCTCTCTCTCTCTCTCTCCCCATTTCATTTCATTTCTATTACCTTGTGTTTTCAATATTTGTAACCACGCTAAATTACAGGTGTTCACGAATTTGTCATATAACTAATCTGAATAACACGACGTATTAACTCAGTTCAATATTTTATTTCCATCTATATGAAAGGAGATTAACCCTATAAGTATAAATAAATACCATTTATCTTATTGATAGAATTCCATTGATGTGAGTCATCTTTTATGTAACGGAAGAGGGGGGGGGGCTGCAGCATCATAAGGTCTATCATTGTGTCAATGTGACAAGGAATATAGGGTCGCCAGTCCAACCTCGTGGGTTTTTTTCCAGTTTCCTCCCATTGCTAAAGAGAGAGAGAGAGAGAGAGAGAGAGAGAGAGAGAGAGAGAGAGAGGGTTTAACGTCCACTCGACACAAACTATGTCATTTCGGGACTAACAATGTATTCGACCATCACCGTGATCGAACACGGGGCGTCCTGGTATAGTGAACCAGCCCCAGAGAGAGAAATAGAGTATAACGGGCACTCGACACAAACCGGGTCATTTCGGGTCTAACATATGGTTTGATTTTATTTAAATAATTCGCTTGCGTGTAGGGATCTTTATTGCCGGTAGGAAACCTGAAGACCCGCGGAAAACCCATGGGGTTGGGCATGCGACCCTACTCCTTGCCACGTACAAGATGGGAATGGAAATCACGCCCCTCCAAAATACAAAACAACTAAGGGGGAAACATCAATTCCTTGACCAACCTTACTCTCATTAACTCTCTTTACCAGCATCGGGATCGAACCCCGACCTCCCGGTCCACTGATCGCAGTTGAAACGCCATTGCCCAGACAAAACCTAACTCTCATTAACTCTCGACGAGCACCGGGGTCGAACCCCCGACTTCATAGTCTACTGATCGCAGTTGAAACCCCACTGCCCGGGCAAAGCCCACCCTCCTTAATAGAATAAATACAACGATGCTGATATTGAAGAAGGAAGTTAGATCTTGTAAAATATATATGAGTTATTGGCATTGGTTTACAGCCAAGTCGTGTCATCCTAGATATAGATTATAATTAATCAAGGCTTGTGTACTGCTAATAAATAATTTATTACTTTCTATCTTCGTCGGCTAATGAGTTACATAACAACTAATTATACAGATATTAGATTAAGAGGACTAATTGAAAAAAGACACAAACGGCTTATACCCGTTCCAGAATTCACAAATGTTAATATTGACACTTTATCTGTTCAAGATTTCACAAATAAATGTTAAAATTGACACTTTATCTGTTCAAGATTTCACAAATAAATGTTAAAATTGGCCCTTATCTGTTCAAGATTCCATAAATGTTAAAATTGAACCGTTATCCGTGGACGGGATCACAAATGTAAAAATTGGACCTTTCTCCGTCCTAGATTTCACAATGTTAAAAATAGGCTTCTAACCGTCCAAAATTTCACATATTTTGAACATAGGTTTTTATCCGTTCAAGATTTCGTAAATGCGAAGGGAGGTCTCTATCCGTTCAAGATATCACAAATGTAAAGGGAGGTCTTTATCCGCTCAAGATATCACAAATGTAAAAATAGGCCCCTATCTGTTCAAGATATGGCAAATGTAAAAAGAGGCCTCTCTCCGTTCAAAATATCACAAATATAAAAAAGGATTCTCTCCGTTCAAGATATCGCAAATGTAAAAAGGGACCTTTATCCGTGGAAAGATTCACAAAGGTAACAGGGATCTTTGTCCGTGACGGAATCCACGATAATGTTATTTTAACATTTGCAGCGCCCGACTTTATTTTGATATTTGCAGTGTCCGAATTTATTTTGATAGTGGCAGTTTCAGACATTTCGTCACTGGTCAGATGTGGAAAGCCAACAGGCCCAAAACTCCCCACATCCAATGTGTGACGCAAACTCTTTCCTCTGTTACATATTTTAGTAATGATCATCCAATATTTCCTCTGGTTACATTTTCCCTTGGCTAGGACCCCTTTTCATGTGTATTTTCGTCTTACCATCTACCAGGAATAACACTGCGACAGTTCGCTTCTACATTTTTTTTTATCAAACATTGTATGCATATGTTACATGCTTGGGTTAGATGGCAATACTCAAAATCAACATCTCTTTCTCTCCAACCCCTAAGTCGCGGATCCAGTTCACAGACGGAACATACAATATCATATGGGTCAATTACAAATCAATGCAGGGGTCTAATCAATCAAGACAGTGGCTCTTAGACCGTAGCGGTCTCGCTCGAATCTACATGATCTTACTCTCGTGGGTTTACTCCGTGTCCTCCCACTGCTAAAGACCCTTACGCGCAAGCGAATTATTGAAATAAAATAAAACCATGTTAGTCTAGTGGACGTTAAGCGTCTCCCCCTCTCTCCTCCTCTCTCTCTCCCTCTCTCTCTCTCTCTCGCTTACTTGAATTGAACTATAAATAAATCTAGACTAACGATCATACCGGAATATTCATTATGAATTATATGCTCCTTATAAAATATTAATTTTAAATCAAATGAAATGAATTTCCGTCTGTTTTAATATTAAATATCAAATAATCATAATGTATTGTCCTGGTCCCCACCCCACCCCTTACTTCCCTTTGATCTGGTTCTGTAATAAAAAGTAATAGGTGGTTAAGTATAACGTATATCCTTCTCCCTCTCTCTCACTATTCCTTTGTGGACAAATCAACGTTTTGTCTTCCTCCCGCTTCTTTCCTCTGTTGACAAACAAACCTTAACCATTATTATCAACAACCTATTATTTATTTCAATAATCCGCTTGTGTAAAGGGGCCTTTAGAAGGACGAGTGGACAAATCCACGGGGTTTGACAGACGATCTTACTAGTATAGCTTGGGATCGAAACTACCATACCAACAAATAGTAAAGTAATTCAAATTATTTTTTATGCGCGAACCGTCGTTAATGAAGACAAGTATACGCCGGGCAGCTTCGATTTTCCTTTATGCACACTCATCATCGAATTTCAACAGTCGATGGTTCATTTACGCGCAGGTCTAAGTATATATGTGACCTCGGTTTTTCGTTCCATCCGAACGACTAGATACTGTTGCAAACGATACGCCCTCACCCACGTCCTGCATCACTAACAAGGGAAAACAGCTGGAAAACCCCTTGCATCAAACTCCAGATTTCTTAAGTCAGTCATTATGGGGGAGAGAGAGAGAGAGAGAGAGAAATGGGGTTTATTACTGTATTTGATACAGTAAGAAGCAGCTTAATGCTTATATAACACTGCTTCCAGAATAGTAGGGTAGTATGAATATAAATATTAGAAGATCAGAGAGAGAGAGAGAAATGGGGTTTAACGCCCACTCGACACAAACTAGGTCATTTTGGGACTAACATATGGTTTCAAATTTTATTTCAATAATTCGCTTGCGCATAGGGGTCTTTAGCAGTGGGAGGAAACCGGAGTGCCCGGAGGAAACCCACGAGGTTGAGAAGGCGCCCCTATCTCCATGCCACATACGCTCACACCAGGGATCGAAACCACAGCCGCAAGCCAGAGGTGACCGGCCAGCTAGAGGTCGAAGCGCGGCACTCTAGACCACTATCCCCCCCCCCCAGTCCTTTAGAGAAATTTCAACGAAGGGCTGATTTCTGGCCCCTCTTGGTAATCTTTGTAGATAGAGAAAACCCTATGGACTGTTATCATCAGGGACCAACAAATCTTTTACATAACGTAGAGACCGATCTAACGTTATGAAACTATGTAATGAAATATAATAGATCCGAACGACCATTCCAGAGTAAAAATCCATTAGCACAAAGGCAAAAAATCGTTAGAGCTTATGATAACGAGCTTCATCAATGGGAATATAATGTTAACTAATGCCGGGCTATACTTCATATTGATGAGGATCATTTAATCCCCGGCTTACTTGTAAAATGTAGCCTCAAGCTTCAGATGTTCAGATGATCCTTCCATTTCACTGGGACGAACATGACCCAGGTGGGGTTGCCAGTGCATTTTAAGTGCTTTAAGCGCTGGGCCCTAAGTTGAAAGCCACCCCATCAAAGAAGACGGGGAATTTTCGAAAAAAAACCCAATGATTTAGTGCCTTTTGAAATATCTCCAGGACTAGAAAGCCACCTTTATGTCTAGCTTTCCAATCTAGCCTATAACCGGAGATCGTAAAGCGAATCGACTAGGACCAACGGGATAAAAATCATGTTTTCAGCTATTTCGAATATGATTTCACTGAAATCGAAAAAGTACTTATTTAAATGTCCCTTGTTATTATTATATTTTATGAATGTAAAAATAAATAACTCACAAGTATATGTTAATAGCCTGTTGTTTTGTGGCTTTTTATTATGTTCTTAAAGTAGCACCACCTTCTCGGTGTGAAAAGTGACCTACTTTTTTTTATGGTGGAAAGTTAAAGTTTCTGGGAATGAATACTCAATAAAATCTTAGGTCAACCAGTTTCGGATTGTGTAGATTGGTTGGCCCAATTCGCAACAATTCCGCTAATAAACATGTCTATAGGTTTCTAGGTTTCTCACCATCTTCTATTTCGAAAAACTTGTTTTCACATCCCAAAATTCTAATTGATATATTGAATTTTGACAAATCCAATAATTAATTTCTGTTTCTTTCAGGCACGAGTTCTTGACGTCATGAAATCCCATCATGCTCTCAGTATTTCTAATTGTCTTACTATGGATTCAACCAATGCAGCTCCAACCGCTTTACACTAAAACCATCATCTGTGGTAATATTACAACTACCAATATTACGTCATTACCGGAAGAAGAGAATCCAGGAAGTATACGCGTGACCTTAGGTCAACTAGAATCCGTTCATTTGATTTCCGGTGCAACTTATAAAGGTAAAATAATTTTGTTAATAAGCTTCAACTTTATTTTAATCTCAAGCAAATATTCTATAAAGTCTGTCGGTAATCTGCTATTGTCATTCGGTATAGTTACGAGGATGGGTGGTCTGGCAAGGACGGAGAACGCTAGATCGGAGACGGTCCTACGCATTTTAGCACATATGACGTCATATATAGATTGTGGGTTAGGGTTAGGGTAAAGGCTAGGACCTGTAGATTTGGTCAAAGACCCGAGATGTAAACAGGGCTAGCCCTAACCCTAATCCATGATCAAGCCTAATCCTTACCCTAACCCACAATTCACATATGACGTCACAATTTGCGTAGGACCGTCTCCGATCTAGCGTTCTCAGGCAAGGACAGCGCCTAGTTGTTGGGATTGGACGAAACCCCGAGTTCCCGAGATTTGAAATTCGATTGTTTTCAGCTCGTGTAAAATTTCCTCATAGCATACTATATGATGTGTAATCGTCTTCATGTATACGTAAGATAGAAATGGTGTCGTGCACAATGCGGTGCGTGCGATTATATTTGTTTACACACGCTCAAGCAGGGCTGACACTTGATGGAACTAAAACTCCACTGCGTTAGACCGGAAGTTATACTCGATTGCCAAGTCTCTGGCTATCTTTAAAGGACAATATTGGTGTCAGCTATTATCACATTATAATGTGACTGGTTAATCACGTTTTACATATAATTTTAAAGCATAGATCATAGCCACGATAGATGCGTAATGACGATTACAAGAAATGAAAGACTCGAAAGCAAAAAAGAAAACACGAAGTGACGTTTGATAACAAATACACGGGCGAAACTCTGCTCATTAATAATTCTTTCGAAAACCAAAAGTTGTTAAGTAAGTTTGCGAGAGAATATCTGACAATTTAAAAAAGTAATTAAATGTCACTAGAACTTGAGAAAAATAGAAATAATCCGTACATTCCCGTGTTTTTATTCATTGTATACTTAATAAAAACATGGTAATACACAGACTTTTTCTATTTATCGATGTTCGGTGCCCCAACCATGTAATGGAAGGCAAGGTTTGAAGTGTTGTGTTATTTGATTGTGGAACATGTTGACAGTGGACTAGAGTTGGAATACTAGATTGAAAAGATGGACGGTTAAAAAACAGTTGAAAAGGGTTCTACATAATAAAAAAGATATCAGGGACCGTTAGCTCCCTGGTACAGACAATTTGATAGATAGAAATACTGGGTGATTTGATGACATATTTGGACTAAAACATATTAAAACTAATTAATTTATCATAATTTTGCTTCAAATCCTTCTCAAAACATCGTAATCGCCAAGGAATACCCCTGCTATAAAACAATTGACCATATTTGTGTCACGCGACTTACCTCACTCGATACCGAGCAACATGTGCGAAGTCGGGGGAGATTTGTTTTGCATTCACAAGGCGATATTGTCTTTAATCGCTGACTATTTATTACAAATATCGAATCCTAATTAAATTCTCGAATTACCCACTTCCCGCGTCTTTGTCGTGATTTTTTTTATCTAAAAGAAAGTGTTGTACGTTTTACTCTTCATAAAGTTTATCAATATGTACATCAAACGCCCAGTCTACATTACGGAACGGACAACTGTTTATATGTATAAATGTTTAGTTTATCTAAATAATTTTTTTATATTTTGTATTATTTAATGTTTTTTGATGTATATATGTATAAATGTTTAGTTTATATTTAAATTTATATTTTGTATATTTATAGGTTCTTGATGTATATATGTTCTGTATGTATATAAAGTAAAATTACATTTGTAAATTTTGGAGAGGAGTCAACATAGGCCCAGCCTGTTCTCCAATCCATTTCCAAATGAAATGAAATATTGTTTACAAAAAAAAATGTCCCTGAGTGCAACCTTTGGCGTCATGCTTCGGGCTGTCGATCAATCTGATTAAAACAGATCCGATTTCCAATCTAATTAAAATATAGATCTATATTTCGTTTCGTTTTTCATACTTTCGATGGCCTACACTCATGTAGATCTAACAAGTTATAGTGGGAGCTCACGTTCTATGACGTCAGGTATCAAGCACGGGACATTTGACCCGATAACTTCAGTCATTCGATTAACCAATTAACAACCGCCATGCTTTTTAAAATCTACTTTTGTTTTGTTTTGATTTCTATCCGCTGGTGTTAGTATAGACGTCATTGGCTGGTTTTATCTACCCACAGTTCCACGCATGAAAAGGTCAAACGGTCGATTCGACAGACCATTTGATTGGCAGAACACAAGTTAAATAACAAGTCCCCCAGATCCAAGAGTAGTGAAGACAAGTAAAAACGAAATTTTGAACTATAAATAGGGTGCCCCACGTGCCAACTGAAAAGTTGTTCTTGACACGTTGATCCTGCACGTTTTAGTTCAATGACTTACTACTGATTTCTAACAGTCTCGCACACTCGTTGAGGCTATAAATAGCAACAGCATGCGGAAATGTTCAAAACACCAAACACTACTACAGCCGTAAAAAATCTATTGTTGACGATTCTGAATAGCAATAATATTTAACTTTTTGGTTATTACGGCATCTTTAGAAATTACGCTCGTTTTATTTTTTAAATTGCCTTATAATTAGCTGTACCATTAGAAGCTGCATATTTTGGTTAAGTACAAATAATATCTCTGACTCCTTGTCCGTATGGAAGAATAATGATCAAAGCAGTAGTTTCATTTTACTTTTACAAGGTTCTTAAAAATATTGTTGAGACGCCTGATGTTGGTGCTTCTAAATTCAATTTCTTGTTCCATGTTTCGTAAAAAAAGTAGTCTTGATTATCCCGACCCGTCAATTAGACGTAGAATGATCGGTAGACTAGTTAAGCGAGACTAATTTCAAAACAAGGGCACGTAACCTATCTTTTACTCAAAAGTGTCTGGATGTTATGGACGACACTCCAAACCATTTTTCAGTATTATTTATGTATGGTTTAATGATCATAGCTTATGAAGTACAGCATGGTCGTTTATTTAGTGACTATAAATGTGTGAAACAGATTTAAGGCTTTCTAAATATATTAGTATTGTGGTGTAATTGTCGAGATATTTGGAGATATTCATTTAGGGTGGGGCACCCTACTATAAAAAACGAAACGAAATTGGATCTGTGTTTTAATCAGATTGATCCGATTTCATTTCGTTTTTATAATTCAAAATTTCGTTTTAATTATCTTCACTACTCTTGGATCTGGAAGAGTTGTTATCATTGACGTGTTCTGAATGATGTGAGGCTTTAGCCAAATGAAACGATCTGTTACGGTGAGCGTTGGGCGTAGTTTGCACGAAACTGTGGGCAATCCACCAGTAACTTCCATAATGATTGGTTTATCAAATGTCTGACGTCATAGGGTCAAACGCCACTCGTATGGCCTCTGACGTGAACACTATACCTTGTCAGATCTTCCTGTAGTGGAGGCCGTAGTAAGTATAACAAAACTAAAGGAAATCTAGATCTGTATTTAACTGGGCTTGGCTGTCGATTAGGGAAGCCTTACAGTTTTGTCCTAAACGACCTCCGTGAGCGTTTTTCCAGGGTATCCAGTTATTTTCTAGTAAGATTCGATATTAATTCTACTTTCCATGCATGCCAAAATTGCCATAATTTTATGGGCAATAACCAGCCGATAAATAATTTTCTTGGAACGCATCTTTAAAATCAATTCTCATCTTCTACATTACAAAATCAACGAGGAAACATTTGAATTATCAGATTGGGTGGTTTTAAGCGCACCTGCTTAATCTATAAGACCATTCTACACTAGCTGAAGAAATGGGTGTGACGTAACTGACGTCATAGAATACGTCACTCATATTTTTGATCTGATGAGCAAAAACTATTAAATTGCCAGTGATGTCACATTCATTTCTCCTAATTAGCTTTACAGGACAATTTAGAGAATTATGAATTTTTCCAATGTTCAATGCTAATAGGCATAAATAGGATTTTAAATACCCATTTACTAGGTTTGAATCGATATTTTAAGTTCAATTAGCCTTTAAAAGAACATTTTCGTTATTGTTTCTATTAGCCGATTGTTGATTGCATATTAGAAGAATATTTGATTGATTTTTCTCATGTTGTTATCATTTCAATCGATGTAGTGAGGACATTAGCCTACACAATAAATACATAACACTGCCAGTAATAGCTTACAAACGGATAAATCTCACAAATTAGTGATGGTAGTTGGACACAGACCACCAATGATTTCCCCATTGACTTTAATAGTAAGTGGAGGTGGACTGGACCACACATAATTTACACAAAAACAAATATATGGACAAGACATCATCTGCGCTGTACAGTCCCGGGCCTGTGGGAATACAACCCAACCCAAAGAAATCGTTACATAATGTCAGCATGTGTTATGATCTGTCATATGTTGCAAGAAATACGAATGCAAGCATATTGTATTAATTCAGCTATACAAATAACCACACCGGTGAAATGTACCAAAGAAGTAGTCCAAAAATTAAATGCACTAAATCAACAAAGAAACGTTTGTTCCCGTCTTTTAGGCCGCCTCTAACTTTTCCCCAAATTTTGTTGGGTAAAACGCTTTCTACCATCGATGAAGAAACAAGTTACAATCGCTTGCCCAAAATCACGTATGCGGTTCATCATGAAAAACCCAAGACACCTTAAATGATGGAATTTGACATAATAGTAGATCGCAGAGCTGCTCTTTAAACCATAGGACCGCTCGAATAACACATTCCATACCATACTCCCATGTTCATTAGCCCATGTAGATGCTAAAAAAAATTATTCCATTAGATATGAAATGAAATGAAATGGAGTTTAATGTCCTCCTGTTGTTCTCCGAACTCGGATAATAAAGATGGGCATACGCCATACAGTGTGCTATGGAAACATTATCCGGACAGCGGCACTACGGCCTACTCTAATATCAAATTCCAACTTTTACGTGCACTACAATGTGTACTCGGGACCTCGGGTTTTCGTACCACCCGAACGACTAGACAGCTGTCCTTGCCAGGCCCTTCGTCCATTTCCTATAATTTGTATCCTGTTCACATATATTGATCGCCGTTTTATCAGATATAGAGAGAATACTCACCGGTTTAAAACAAACTCCAGTGTAATTAGTGAGATAGGAATCTACTTATTGATATCATTTTTATCGAGTAAACTACGCACTTTATTTTATTTTGGTTCTTTCGCTATTGGGGAGTTGAGAGGTCGAATGGTTAGCGCGTGTGCGTTTTATTATAAGGTCTATCTTTGAGTCAACTGGCGTCGTTTCGATTCCCCGGTCGTACGTGGCAACGGGTAGGGTCACCTGTCCAACCTCGTAAGGGTCTTTAGCAGTGGGAGGAAAACGGAGGACTCGGAGAAAACCCACGATGTTGAACCTACAACCGGGGACTCTACACCACGCCAGTTGACTCAATAACAGAATGGCGACCCAACCCGCTGTGTTGATTAAAATAGAAATGGCTGAATAAGACCTTGATATTAATTTAAGGTGGTCTCATCCATCTTGGTTCCACTTGATGGTTTGATTGATAGTCTGATAACATTTACGATGCGTAACAACCGGGAACCTACAAGTATAAATCAATGTGAAATAGTCCCTCCATATTTATACATTGTCTACTTGTCATTGATGAAGTGATACCAATATTTATAGCACCGTTTCGAGGTCATCAAATATTTTCAATACATATATATATGTGAGATTAGATAAAGAGCTGGCAGTTCTCACTGTATTTGAGACATCTCTCTATCAGAATTAACATTTCCATTAAAGATACACCATTGGAGAATAGATAAAGAGTTAGCAGTTCTCACTATAATAGTTAAAAAATCCAGACAATGTAAAGTGAATTTTCTGAACATTTCTGTATTTAGCGATTGCATTTTAGGCCTAGCCTCGATCATCACTACTAAAGTCGGTACGATAAAAAAAAAAACATAGTTTCGAGTATCCATTTTTTTGATTTAATTATCAATGAGCGTTGAGCAGCAAATTGGACACAAATCTAGTAAATGTCGCAGGCTAGCGGTGACATCGAGAGTTGATTATGGTCTGGATAAGTTAATTAATAATTTATGTAACATTTCAGTCCAAATGAAAGACCTGCAATAGGCAGATTTAACTGTTGTATAATGTCTGTTTATGTTTGTATTGCAATTAAATTATATAAAACTAGTATTGATTTATGTATTAATTTGAATAGAAAGTATCCAATGACTGAAGCTTCCCGTGGTTTTTAATAGATGTCGATTATCAGATTGTAGTTCAGTCAACTCAGATCAAATTATCTGTGTACATGTCTTCCTGGTTCAAAACGGTAGGTGCAGGTGCAGGAGAACTGGACTACCCGTACACAAAACCCATTGGGACAGAACCACGTCACTAATAGGCAGACGAGGGGATTACGGTGGCTGAGTAAGGCGCTAGCTCGCTAGCTTGGAGGTCGGCTGATCGATTCCTGCATTGGCCGAAAACGTTCATCCAGATTTTCCGACGTGGTTCCGCCTCGTCAGAGATGCAGGACGGCGGGCATGACAAGGACAGCTGTCTAGTCGTTCGGATTCGACGAAAAACCGAAGGACCCGTGTATTTATTGGCGTGCACTTAATAGATCTTGGCAGTTTGAATTCGATATAAGAGTAGGCCGTAATGCCGCTGTCCGGGCAAAATTTCTCTAATAGCACACTGTATGTTGTATGCCCGTCTTCATTAGCCCAGTTTAGGAGCAGAACATTTCACATATAAGTAAAATGCAGGTCTTAATGCGAAATTCCAGATATCATGTTACATATCACTGAAAATCACGTTCACAGTCTTTTCTTCAAATATATACTAAATTTTCTGGCACATTTATATTTACTTGACGTGAAAAGTAAAAAGGGGGGAGGGGGTATTTGAAATAAAAATGCGGGGCTTAATTCAAACACGACAAGGAGAGTTTGGTCGGGGATTTTTTATGAGGAGAATCCAAATGAACCCAAACTTGATCAGATAACTTTAGTTTATGAGGATGCATATTTGACAATCCCCTTGTTAACTGCTATACTATATACATAATAACTGTTGTAAATAAATACAAGTAATGGCCTACTATGTAAAATTGGGGGGGGGGGGGTCCAAGTATATTCAGACCGCATATGGAAAAACGAAAAGAAATAGGATCTGTGTTTTAATCAGATTAATTGACCCCAGAGATGGAAAGTGGCAAACGACCTAGCCCTTACCCTAACCCACAATCTATATATGACCTCATATGTGCTAAAATGCGTAGGACTGTCTTCGATCTAGCATTCTCCCTTCTCAAGTCGTTCCCGTGTTATTTACAGGAGGATGGGCTTCGTATAAAATCACTCAGACTCTACAACATGTACGTCTATGCCAAGGGTAGTTCCTTTTGGAACTGTCTTTGAGCGAACGATATTCGCTGACAGTTCCTATCCGGCCTTATATAGCTGCAATATGAAAATATGGTAAAATACCGCTATTTCCCACCACTGTTCTCGGGCTGTTTTAGAACCCTTACCGTCTATTTGTCACCACAAAACGTTATTTTCCACCAAAAGGAATCATTTCTCACTATATTTGACACAAATTTATAATAATTCAACTTAATTTTTAAGAAGAATTTAGCGATGAAATAAACATGTAGTTTGCGCATGTTCGGATCTCGTAATGGCTCTTCAGTTTAAACGCAGAATTCTACTTGAAAATAGTGTTAAATCTTTATAAATGTGTGTCACCTGTGGCAAGAAAGGATTCCTTTGGCGAATAAAGTAGAATCAGGGTGAAAAATAGTAGGTAAGGATTCCAAAATAGCCTTAAAACAGAGGTGGGGAAGAACGGTATTTTCATACTGCAGCTATATAAGGCCGGATAGGAACTGTCAGTGACCATTGTCCGCTCAAAGACAGTTCCTAAAGGAACTATGACAAGGGTGGATTCAATCACAGTAGAAGGTATTGATTACCGAAACATATCACGAATATTTTTTTTTTTATTTTCCGAAATTATTTGGGGTTGAGGGCGGGGGGTTGGGGGGGGGGTGCAAAAAGGTGGCAGACCGACTTTATGCTCCCCGCTGGCGCCGCCACTGGTAACTCTTCCCGCGTATTGAGCATGTCCAAAGCGAATTGTAGCCGGTTGGTGCAGAAAACTAGGGTCTTTAATACCATTCGCTTACTTGCTGTTTTCCCATTATTATCGATAATGTCGTATTTATTGTTATCCCGTATTATTGTTTAATTACCGTAAGTGCTCACTTAACGGATTACAGGTGAAGCGTAGTATACAAGCTCATTATAGTATTGTTGGTTATACCATTCAATGGGATGGTCGACGACGACTAATAGTAGGTAACAGAGAGAGAGAGAGAGAGAGAGAGAGAGAGAGAGAGAGAGAGAGAGAGAGAGAGAGAGGGGGGAAGAGAAGAGAGAGAGCGGGGGAGAAGAGAAGAGAGAGAGAAGGAGAGAGAGAGAGGAGAAGAGAGAGAGAGATTGGACAATCGCTGCTCAATTCTGTTGAAATGTTCGTCTTTTGTATGGCTTACAGCCCTTAAACTTGAGATATCTCCAAATCATTGAAATATATTGAAATATAATTATTGGTACATAAGTTAGCCCCGAAAAGATTGGACATAAAGACGGGCATACGCCATACAGTGTGCTATGATGTAAATTTTGCCGGAAAGCGGCCTACTCATATGTCGAATTTCAACTGCCAAGGGATATCTTACGTCCACGCCAATGTATACACGGGACCGCGATTTTTCGTCCCATCCGAACGACTAGACAGCTGTCCTTGTCAGGCGCTCCGTCCAGTACTACTGACAAGGTGAAACCAATCCGGAAAATCCCGATGAACTTTCTCGGCCAATCTAAGGATCGAACGCGCGACCTCCAGTCTAGTCATTGTGTTAAGCATGTTTACGTTGTTTGTAAGGGTATCAAGATGTAGATTTTTAAAAATAGTCTGTTTCTGCAGGGATATATTAGTTTATTGATTATAGATGACATTTCACAATGTTCAATTATCTGTGCAAAATGAGACGAACAGAACAAGAGATAGAATCTAATATAGATGAAAGCATATGGTGATAATATTATTAAATTTTTAAAATGTCAAGAAGTTTGTCTAATCTTCGTGTAAATATAATCTAGTCACGCCTATTAAAGTTATTTGCCTTCGGTGAGACACGGTGGTTTACTAATCAGGTCGGTGAGACACGGTGGTTTACTAATCAGGTCGGTGAGACACGGTGGTTTACTAATCAGGTCGGTGAGACACGGTGGTTTACTAATCAGGGCGGTGAGACACGGTGGTTTACTAATCAGGGCGGTGAGACACCGTGGTTTACTAATCAGATGGTCCGGATTAGATTTTAGTTAGATCCCTGGGACAATTCAGCGTGGTACAGACAGTTGCTAGCGGGCCTTCTTCATTTGTTCACCGATATGCGAGTCGACTTCGACATGGCGTACGCCGGTCAGATTACCGCATTAAAGCAAATCAAGTGACCCGACTGATAAACGTCGGATGTTATTACAATATTAAACCAGTTACAGGACATCTTTTAAACAAAGATAGGCTGCCAGGAAACGAAACGTATGCCCACAGCGGCTAAATCGTCCTGACAGAGTTTTCGCATATTTTTACTTTTGTAAAAGTAAACTCCAGTCGACTTCCGGTTAAATCAAGTCACCTCGCCGCGAAGATTACATGAAATGGAGTTTAACGTCCTACTGTTCTGCTCCTAAACTGGGCTGGCGAAGACGGGCATACACAAAACAGTGTGCTATGAGGGAGATTTTGCCCGTGCAGCGTCACTTCGGCCTACCCTTATATCGAATTCCAACTGCCAAGGGATCTTTCACATGCACGGGACCTCGATTTTTTGTCCCATCCGAACGACTATACAGCTGCCCTTGTCAGGTCCCCCGTCCTTCATCACTGACAATCTGGATGAACTTTCTCGGCCTATGTAGGGATCGAACACCCGGCCTCCGGGCTAGCGAGCCAACGTGTTACCTACTTAGCTTTGATATTGATCCTCAGTAAACGACGAGCATGATAACAATAATCACCCTCATATCACCTAGGGCCAATCAGTAATAACTAGCAAAAAGCTTAAACTAAATCATTTTCAATCAATTTGTCACTCGGCAGGCCTCGACAGATTCCGAAACTACATCTAGACTCGGCTGTATGACGAATTTCGCCATATTGGAACTACTTTAAAGGTCCCGGATGAAACATGGTCGCGCCCATATCGAACACAAATTAGCGACCTGTTCGGCTAGCGACCCATTCGACCTATCCAGCTGGCAACTTGTTCGTTGGCAACCTGTTCAGAATAAAGACAGCAGTCGCCCAAACTCATCTATTTTTATCGACAAATAAAATCCAGCGTTACGTCTATCAAATGAAGGTAGAATATATTATTTTTTATCCATTCCTTTAGCTCAGAATAGAAGTGTAATTTCGCTATATATATATTCTGAAAGGTAATTGAATATATTATTTTTTATCCATTCCTTTAGCTCAGAATGGAAGTGTAATTTCGCTATGTATATATATTCTGAAAGGTAATTGAATAAGTTTTCTAAATATTATTAGTAACACTTGGCACAATCATATCAAAGGGGCGCTCTCACATCCTAAACGTCGCCATTTTTTCAATATCTTAAAGTGAAAGAACGGTAATATTCCGAGTCAAAATTTGGACCATCGTACAGAATTCTGAGCATCCAGCTATATATAACCGGAAAGGTAATTTTAGGCGACTGTTGTCTTTATTCTGATTAGGTTTTCAACTAACATGTTACCAGCTGCATCGGTCGAATAGGTCGCTAGCCGAATAGGTCGCCAATTTGTGTTTGGTTGCGCCCACGGTGTCAAGTTTTCCTGTTAAAGTAAACCGGTAACCGCATCGCAAATGTATGGGCGTAGGTACATATCACTTACTGTCATTACAGCCGAGATTAGATGTAGGTTCCGGAACCGGAATCTGTTGAGGATTGCTGAGTGTCAATTTGTACCACACGAAACAATCCACTGTGTATTCTTTAGGACCGTGATCCACCTTTAATGTGACGTCAGTCTCAGGGAATAAACGGCGAGGGTTGGGAGTGGCTATAAGACGACAGAGGTTAAAGATACATTATGGGAGCTTGGATAAACAGCTGACAATTCTCACTATAATAGTTAAACACTTGATAATGAAACGGAATTTGATGAAGATTTCAGTCAAATTGATGCACTATGAACCGAGATTTTAGCGATTGAATGTTGGGGCTAGCCTCGATCATCATTATTAAAGTCTCGATTATTTTTTTATTTAATTATGAATTAAAGTCAAACAGCAAATCGGAACGTAATCCAATAAACATCGCAGACTAGCGATACCATCAAGGGTTGATTATGGTCTGCATACGTTAATTTAGATAACATTTCATGCCTAATGGAAGGCCTACAATATGTAGATTAAACTTATGCATAATGCTTGTTTAAATAGGTGGGGTGGGTGTGGGGTGGAAATGTTATTGAATAAAGGGGTTGGCTAGGAGAGGTAGTTGCAGGGTATTGGATAATTGGTTGCTTGGGTTGGTAATAACACGACCCTAAAAAACTGAAAGAGCGAGAGAGAGAGAGAGAGAGAGAGAGAGAGAGAGAGAGAGAGAGAGAGAGAGAGAGAGAGAGATTAGGGCCAATCAAACGAAACACTGCGAGGGGTATGCCCCTCCTCAGAATAAAGTTATCCATTCTTTAAAAAAACGCCAATAACAGCACGTTTGTTTTTTTAATTCCTTTTCAGTGGAAATATTTCCTAACCTAGAAATGGAGACTGCGAGAGGAATTTTTGTGAATATTGGCGACTCCACCGACGATTCGGTTTCCTCTTGTCCTTTCATGTTATCTAATATTACCCTTCCTCTATCGTTACTATGGAAACCAGATTCAAATATATCTTCATCAGTTGAAATCAGGTATGTTTTAACTAGCTAAATATCGTTTAATATTGATATTATCTCGGAATCTAAAAATAGATATCAATTTGTGTCGATTAGGGTGCGGAAATATATATTGATATTTAAGAACCCAAAGCGCATGCGAATTTATTAAATAAAATATTGAACCATTGTTAGTTCCAAAATGACCTAGTTTGTTTCAAGAGAACGTGCTCTCTCTCTCTCTCTCTCTCTCTCTCTCTCTCTCCTCTCACGAGGGCGGGGTGGTTGAGTGCGCTAAAGAGTGCAATTTAGATCATAGGGACTGTCATCACGTCAAGTGTTGTGGTTTCGATCCCACGCTTGTACGTGACAAGGGGTAGGATCAACTACCTACTGCTAAATCCAGTCAGGCAATTGTTATCATAATGAATTGTATCTTAAATCACTCACGCTTAAAATTCTGTCATTGGGATGGAGCATGAAACCGACGGTCCCGCCGTAGCCCGCTCATAAAATTTGATGGGTGGTGGGGGTCCTACGGAATTATTTGGAGGGGCTGAGGATGTGGCCGGCTAAGAATACTCCCAAGAAATCATTATTGTTGGCGAAATATTTTATTTTTTTTTGGGGGGGGGGGCTTATTCCATTTTGAGGGGTCGGCTAAGCCGAGGGCCCTTTAGATTTGAAATAAGAGTAGGCCGTAGGACATGGCGTCAGCGACCTGGAAATAGTTTTACTTGTGGCCTACCGCATAGCGTAATCCCTTCTTCATCCCAGTCGGTGCAGCAAAGCAAGATTTGTTTATATTTTCTTTTTATATCTATTTATATCTATTGTTTATGTTATATTTTCATGTTATCTATTTATATCTTTTGTTTATATTATATGTTTTCATGTTATCTCTTTATATCTCTTTATATCTATTTTTTATATTCTTTTTTCTTGTTATCTCTTTATACTATGTGTTTATATTATATGTTAGAGATTCTTTTTATGTGTTTATATTATGTGTTTATATTATGTGTTTATATTATATGTTAATAGTATGTGTTTATATTATATATTTATATTATATGTTAATAGTATGTGTTTTATTATTTGTTTATATTATGTGTTTATATTATATATTTATATGATATGTTAATAGTATGTGTTTTATTATTTGTTTATATTATGTGTTAATAGTATGTGTTTATATTATTTGTTTATATTATGTGTTTATATTATGTGTTTGTATTATTTTTTTATATAATTTGTTTATATTATATGTTAATTGTATGTGTTTGTATTATATTTTTATATTATATGTTAATAGTTTGTGTTTATATTATGTGTTTTTATTATTTGTTTATATTATGTGTTTATATTATATCTTAATAGTATGTGTTTGTATTATGTCTTTTTATTATTTGTTTATAGTATGTGTTTATATTATATGTTAATAGTATGTGTTGATATTATGTGTTATATTATGTGTTTATATTATATGTTAATAGTATGTGTTTATATTATATATTTATATTATATGTTAATAGTATGCGTTTATATTATGTGTTTTTATTCTTTGTTTATATTATGTGTTTACATTATATGTTAATAGTATGTGTTTATATTATTTGTTTATATTATGTGTTTATATTAGATCTTAATAGTATGTGTTTGTATTATGTCTTTTTATTATTTGTTTATAGTATGTGTTTATATTATATGTTAATAGTATGTGTTGATATTATGTGTTATATTATGTGTTTATATTATATGTTAATAGTATGTGTTTATATTACATATTTATATTATATGTTAATAGTATGCGTTTATATTATGTGTTTTTATTCTTTGTTTATATTATGTGTTTACATTATATGTTAATAGTATGTGTTTATATTATTTGTTTATATTATGTGTTTGTATCATTTTTTTAAATATAATTTGTTTATATTATATGTTAATAGTATGTGCTTATATTATATGTTTATATTATGTGTTTTTATTAGGTGTTTATATTATTTGTTTATATTATATGTTCATATTATGTGTTTTTATTATTTGTTTATAGTATGTGTTTATATTATATGTTAATAGTATATGTTAATAGTACGTGTTGATATTATTTGTTTATATTATGTGTTTATATTATATATTTATATTATATGTTAATAGTATGCGTTTATATTATGTGTTTTTATTCTTTGTTTATATTATGTGTTTACATTATATGTTAATAGTATGTGTTTATATTATTTGTTTATATTATGTGTTTGTATCATTTTTTTTATATAATTTGTTTATATTATATGTTAATAGTATGTGTTTATATTATATGTTTATATTCTGTGTTTTTATTATGTGTTTATATTATATGTTTATATTATATGTTCATAGTATGTGTTTTTATTATTTGTTTATATTATTTGTTTATATTATATGTTTATAATATGAGTTTATATTATATGTTTATATCATGTGTTTATATTATTTGTTTATATGACGTGTTTATATTATTTGTTTTTATTATATGTGTATATTATCTGTTTATATCATTTGTGTTCCAGGGCTGTAATTATGGTGAACAACTCTTTTTGGTTGACTTATTCGACAACTTTGCATCCTCCTCCAGGTAAGTTAAAATCGATTGAATCTAGGGGAAAGGGCTTTTTATTATTTGTCCAGGTATTCAACCGCTATTCCTAAACTAAATATATTGTGAGAAGACTGAAAATGTTCGAGTATGTTGTTAGATCATAAACATCAACAGGCGCGGATCCAGAGGGGGGGGGGGTGGTGGGGTCCACCTTGCATCAATGAAATTACATCACACAGTGATCCTACATCAGTATAAAAAAGATTTCTCTGTTTAAAAAGCTCAATTTGTATGTATGCCTATGTAATTTAGAGACGATGATGGCAGATTTCCGTAACAGAAACCTGGCAAACCCCCTCCTGCAAAAATTCCTGGATCCGCACCTGATCAATCATATCCCATGTATAGGTAATGTTTTCCAATTTCCTTTAAATAGTTAGCAAGTTATTAGCAACCGATAAATGTAAGATGTTTGCCATTCAATCGACTGATCCCAGGCTGTTCAAACACAATCATTACATTTGACCTATATATATTTCTATGGATACGTTTATTTCACAACATTAACATATTGCATAGATTCAAGTATATTATATATTTGGTTTACTGAAATCTATTGCATTCAGCTAAGTAAGAGGCGGGGCGGGGGCAGTGAAACCACCTACTATATATCCCCTGATGTGACGTTATGGGGTAAATTTTATATTTACCCTCATGAGGGTAAATGTGGAATTCCCGGATGTGACGTTAAGTAATTCTGAAATCCCTGGATGTGGTTTTATGGATCTGTCACCTGCCACGGTAAACATTAGAAAAAAACTTAAAATAACGCAGATGCTCTAATAATGTAAAAGTGCGTTTCTCGTGTATTTTCTGGCATCTCGTGGTTGATTAAATGAAGACAGGACTCTTGTTGGTTGTTAATATATAGTATATAGTATAGTCTTTGGTAAACAATACTCAACAGTAGACAATTAATATAACAAATATTGGTTAAATGCTTAATAGAATATAAACTCCAATGGGGATATGGAAATTGACATAAACTTATGTCTCCAAATATCCAAATACAGGTCTGTTCTTAGGAATGTGATCTGAGCTGATCTCCCAAGACTCGTGTGTAGCAAGGTCCCTCCTAATTCTGTCATTTGGGTCTATATATCCCCATGCATCGCCTATGGCATTAATCCTATAAATCTATCGTATATACAAACAATATGCCATGGTAACTGAAACGCTTTAGCCCGTAGACGTTAATTACAATTTATAAGATAGATTTAAAATGTAAAACAAAGAATACTGGAGACATGTGATTAATGAGATATATAGGACAATATGAAATAGATATAAATGAGGGTAATTAAGGTGGATGAAGATCCATTAAAATATGGTCTTCAAACTTCAAAATTAAGTAATACTGAGCCGATTAGCACGACGTATTAAACATTTAGAGAGAGAGGGTGGGGTTAACGTCCACTCGACACAAACTAATCATTTCTGGACTAACATATTATTTCAATAATTCGCTTGCGCCTTGGGGTCTTTAGCAGTGGGGGAAAACCGGAGTACCCGGAGAAAACCAACGAGGCTGGACAGGCGACCCTACTCCTTGCCACGTACAACCGGGGATTCGAAACCACGTCAGTTGACTTAATGGCAGGCCGTATGGTATAGGGAGCGCACGCTTACCATTCGGTCATCCACCCCCCACCCCTCTATCGCAAGAATGTTGTTTGAGAAGTCGGGTTTTATTACGGTTCCTTCGTTCTACCAATGATGTAACAACAACTTCAGCAATAACAAACTGCCTTCTTATTCTTATAATACCAGGAACGCTAATTTGTTAATGTCGGAAATTTGATGCAGAAAGTAAAACAACTCGAAATCAAAACGGATCTCGTCGGATTTAGCTGAGTATGCATTTATATTTAAAGGTCTAAGTCGGTTGGGATAAACGCATTTTCAAATTGACTATATTTCTGTATCGTACATATGTAAAATTAGATTGGACGCAAACTTTTAGCCATTTTGACAGTTAAAATGTCAACTTTCTGGTTGTACAGATATCTTTTGGTTTTTTTGCACAAACAGTTGAATGAAAATCTTACAAAATAGACCCTAAGTACATGTCTATCGGTCGTTGGGTTCAATAGGAACCTTTCGCATCGATGCGAAAACGAGATTATGTCCAGCGCCAAACAAGTAACATTTTCTGTCGTCTGTTCACGGATGTACGGCAAAGCATCACAAGTACACATGGAACGATGACGTGTTAGTTTTAGTGCAAGGGCGGTTACTCAGTAAGACGCAGGCTCACTAACCAGGAGCTTGTTTAACGAAATTTTGATTAAGATTAGATCGGTGCCGGACTGGGCCCACCTGTCTACCTGTCCGTGACAGGTGGGCCTAAGCTCATTAGAAAAAAAAGGGGGACTAAGCCTCTAAAGAAAAAATAGAAAGAAAAAAGAAAAGAAAGGAGAGAGGGGAGAAAAGAAAGAAGGAAGGATAAGATAGGACACAGGACAGGAGAAAGAAAAGATAGGAAGTTTTGGTTTGGTCTGAAATGCTTGGAAAATGGGTTTGCGGTTGTCAATGTTCAAAATTTTCCTGAAGGGTGAACCCACTCAGATCCCCCCCCCCCCGGACGCTCGCGCCCTTTCGGCGCGCTCATGACGCGCCTTCGGTAATATACTTGTTGGCCTTGGTCAATGACCTGACAGGTGGGCCTTCGGCCCACGAGTCCGGCACTGGATTAGATCGATTTTTGTGTTTAGCCAATCAAAATTGAAGTGTCTACTAAAATTTGGATTTTATCTTTAGTTAAGATTTTGAGAAACAGGGCCCAGACTCACTGTAGGCCGAGAAGGTCCCTCGTTTTTTTTCAGTGTTTTGCTGTTGTCAGTGGAACAGGATGGAGGTCTTGTCAAGTTACATCGTCTGGTCACTCGGACGACACGATAACCCGAATTTCACTGTCCACTCTGTGTGCACTTCAAGTAATTAAAAAAGAAATCATGACCAAACGAATATACAAGAAGAGTTTTATATTGGGAAAACTTCACTTTATATCTGTCTTTATCATCCCGTTGGTGCTAAAGGTGCGATGTTGAACCCCGTGTTATTCTGAACGAGATCGAGTCCCTTTAAATAAATATTTGCTTGCGTTAAAACTGTTTGAATAGATGCTTTAAGGTGTTAGATCTCGGAGGAAGATGTAATAGACATTGACAGATAAAACCATTAAGCCTGACATATTCCAATTCTTCCGTGTATTAACATTGTCAGGAATTGTCATAGATTATTTATTTTATGCCACTAACAATTCACCCATTTTACACCAATATGTTTCATTCCAATTTCAAGCGCCAATTTCTTGACAGATTAGGAAGCGCAATTTATGATAAATCACGTTGAAATCATGCCACTGGGACGAAACGTATTTATTTTGCATATATTTTTGTACTACACTTAAAAATTATTAGATGTCTTTACGCCCACACTATATGATGAAGTCTTCAAAGTATTTTTTTGTGCATATTTTTGTACTACACTTCAAAATAATTAAATTTACTTACGCCCACGCTATAATGAAGTCTTCAACGCTTGACTTGTTGAAATTCACAGAGGTCCTAATTTATCCAATATGCTTGAATTATCACGATCTGGAATTGAGGTCTTGTGATATATATTCACCATGTGTATTTTATAGATATTTATTTTTTATTTTTGTACTGATTTTATAGATATTTAGTTTTTACTGTTTCTAGAATTATTATTTTTTACCTATTTTATATATCCTATACATGTATTTATTGTAAAGCGCACCTGGACACGTATGTGGAAGTTAGCGCTATATAAGTGTTAAATAATAATAATAATAATAATAATAATAATAATAATAATATCAATATAATAATGGTTATTTTAACACATTGGTTCAGGTAGTAGGGTGTTGAATCGCTAACAAGGTGGTCCCGTATTCGATCCCTGTTTTAGCTAAGAAAGCTCGTGGGGACTCGGAATGTATTTTCAGTGAGCTGTATCCTTTCTCACTGAGTCACCCTGGCTTCTAAATCCACAGAAATTTCAGTGAAAATGGGAACCATTGAAATACAACTAAAAATTAAAAAAAATCTGTTGTATTTGAAATTTGATGTACCGTAGATAAGTCGAAGAATGATATAAAAGATTCCCAAAAAATTATTTGTTTTTTTCTTTTCAATGTAGGGAGCCACGGTGACGAAGTCGCGTGTTCGATCTCTACATTGGCCGAGAAAGTTCATACTGATTTTCCGGCGTGGTTTCGTCTTGTCAGTGATACAAGACACGGGGCCTGGCAAGGACAGCTGTCTGGTCATTCGGATGGGACGAATACCCGTATGTGCATTATCAGTTGGAATTCACTATAAGAGTAGGCCATAGTGCTGTTGCCCGAACAAAAATGTATGGCGTATGCCCGTCCGCATTAGCTCAGTCGGGACAGAACAGCTGGACGTTAAACTCCATTTCTTTTCATTGCAGACTGTGTTGAGTATTTCACCAAACCATATGGAGTGATAGCTTCACCAGGATTTCCATCTGAGTACAGAAATAATACCAACTGTACATATATAATACTAGTGGATTCAAACGACACTCTTTCTTTACAGGTAAACAAAATTTAAACGATGCTCTTTCTATAAAGGTAAACAAATTTAAACGACACCCGTTCTATAAGGTAAACTGAGTTCAAGCGATACTTTTTCTATAAGGTAAACAAATTCAAACGATACTCTTTTCTAAACTGGCAAACAAAATCAAACGATGCTCTTTTTATAAGGTAAACAACTTCAAACGATACTCTTTCTATAAGGTAAACTGAGCTCAAACGATGCTTGTTTTATACAGGTAAACTGAGTTCAAACGATACTCTTTTTATACAGGTAGCCGAGGTCAAATAATACTCGTTTTATACAGGTAGCTTAGTTAAAACGATACCCTTTTTATACGGGTAGCCGAGTTCAAACGATACTCTTTATATACAGGTAAAACGAGTTCAAACGATACTCTTTATATACAGGTAAACCGAGTTCAAACGATACTTTTTATACACAGGTAAACCGAGTTCAAACGATACTCTTTATATACAGGCTCAAACGATACTCTTTATATACGGGTAAACCGAGTTCAAACGATACTCTTTATATACAGGTAAACCGTGTTCAAACGATACTCTTTATACACAGGTAAACCGAGTTCAAACGATACTCTTTATATACAGGCTCAAACGATACTCTTTATAAACGGGTAAACCGAGTTCAAACGATACTCTTTATATACAGGTAAACCGAGTTCAAACGATACTCTTTATATACAGGTAAACCGAGTTCAAACGATACTCTTGATACACAAGTAAACCGAGTTCAAACGATACTCTTTATATACAGGTAAACCGAGCTCAAACGATACTCTTTATACACAGGTAAACCGAGTTGAAACGATATTCTTTTTATACGGTGTTATAAAGTTGTTCGTATATTTTAATTGGTTCTGCCCGTCGTTTAGTTTAGTAGCCTATGCGTATCACGTTAAAGATTTTCATTCACTCTTTTAATAAATTAATGATAATTTATCACATTGTTCAAAGTGATTAAATATTAATGGTAATTAAATTTGAAATAAACACAAGAGGGGGTCACGGTGGCGAGGTGGGTAAGATGCTGAGTCGGTAACCTGGTGGTCGGCACACTGTTCAGCAGTGAATATTCGCTAGGCCGCTACAGTCACTGATAAGGATGACATCGACTAAATTAGTCCCCCATTTTAACTTTTTTCTTTCGACAAATTAGATTCTTAAACATTTTTTGTATGTATTAGAAAAATAAGTAGAGACGTTTGAAATATTTGTAGTATTTCCTATTTAGTGTAAATGGGTATTAAAATGAGTAAAAGGCATCATTTTGCCCGGACCAGTTGCGTCTTATGTAAACAATGCACTAGCCTTTGAGCCAATGATTGTCGCCTATTGATGTCATTGCACTTGTTGAAGACAGTCATCTGTTACAGAGATAATTCGTAAGTAATTCTTTGTGAAACAGATTGGGAGGTCGTGTGTTCGATCCCTGCATTGGCCGAGAAAGTTCATCCCGATTTTCCGGCGCGGTGCCCACTGGTCACGGAGGGTCTGACAAAGACAGCTGTCTTAAACTTTTAAAATAGAATTATGCAAGAGCAAAATCTGCTTATTACAGGTCTTTCTTTAGGACTGAAATGTTATCTAAATAATCAATTAGACATTAATTAACATATCCAGACCATAATAAACTCTTGATGATAAGACTAGCCTTCGATGTTGGCGGATTAAAATCCGATATGCCGCTTAATGGCCGTTGATAATTAAATCAATAAAGTGGATAATCGAGACTATGCTGTTTATATTAATGATTTGAGTAATGATGACCGAGGCTATGTAAATATTTCAAACGCTTTTTTCTCGGCTCAATTCAGCAAATTAGCTTTACAGTATCTAGTTTTTAACCATTATAGTGAGAACTGCCATCTCTTTATCTTATCTCCCATTATGTAACTTTGATAAACAACAACAACAACAAAAAGAATAGTGCGCACATTATTAGCGTTAGTTTGTCACGCTGAGCCAATTGCAAGACAATTCAACCATTATCCTGTCCTCCTGTTACCATGACACCGAGGTCATGAGATATTTAACCGTTTTGATGTATATAAAGATGAACTGAGTGATATTACAGTTTGTCTGGAGCTGATAATAAACAGTGATTACAGATAGATTAGAGACGATATTCTAGAAAGCCATATTCCATACCTCAATTTGCCATTAGCGTGTCTGGTAATTATCAAATATCCGACAGTCGATATGATCATATTACTTTTCTAGTTCAATTAAAGGGATATGATCAAATTACCATTATTCTTTAATTAAATGGGTATTTACATTTTTAATTAGAAATTGATACTTTACAAGATCGTACACAAGGATTAGCGAGAGGAATTATTTGCCCTGTGTCCCAATCCTAGAATTAAATAAAAAGATGTTTATATAAAAATATAATACAAAGTATAATCTTGGCCTAGTTATCGGAAATCTTAAGTAGCCTGCTTTATACTCGTTCATCATTCATCATTCGACGGAAATGATGCCTCATCTCATTCGACGGAATTAAAACTCCATCATCGTTCGGGAGGAATGTATCTCAGTCATCATTCGGAATCCAGGTGTAGTGTGACAGGTTGTTTCCCATTAGGATAACCCTCGCTGTCAGCAAATTATCAAACATCCCACAATGAGTGAAATAATTCGATAACATTATGTTACTCTCATTGGAGATGCTCAATTATTCCACGGAACGCCCCGAATCGATAAAATAGCCACCGAGTGACACGGGATCGGCCACAATGCATTCGTTATTTTCCAAATTGACTCTAATGTGAATTGTCGTGTCTATGATCGGGTATACGCTTCGTGGCTCTCTGACCTCCTGTCCGTTCTTGCCTGGGATGTTGGGATGGCCTAGTGGTCTGGAGTGCCGCGCTTCGACCTCTAGCTGGCGGGTCACCTCTGGCTTGCGACTGTGGTTTCGATCCCTGGTGTGAGCGTATGTGGCTTGGAGATAGGGGCGCCTTCTTAACCTTGTGGGTTTCCTCCGGACACTCCGGTTTTCTCCCACTGCTAAAGACCTTTACGCGCAAGCGAATTATGAAAATAAAATTAAACCATATGTTAGTCACGAAATGACCTGGTTTGTGTCGAGTGGACGTTAAACCCAATTTCTCTCTCTCCCCCGTTCTTGCCTGTATCTGGTTTATCGTTTTCTCATTGTAGATGAATATATTAATGATGGAGAAGTCATTAAAGGGTGAATGTTTGAATTTTGTGGAAGTAGTTTACGACAACCAAACATCGGGACGATTATGCGGTGTAGACAATACAACACAGTACAGTTATGCCACACAAAGCAACATGGCCACAGTGAAATTTGTAACGAATGGGGACAACAGCAGTGGACCAGCATTTCAATTATTTTATTACATGAAAAATCTTTTTGGTGAGTAAATGCCAGAGGAATCAATTCTATGGTCTTTAAGAGGGAAATTCCCTGGGTTTGTATACGTTATGCTTGACCGCAGTTTTCGATTATAATTTGACTTTAATTCAAGTTCGAAGGCGTCCATTTACGAATTCACGGTCATGTTTGTAGTCCGTCGAACACGCCCATTTAAGTATTCAAAGAAATTTACGCGATGCTTGCCCGAATATGGCAGGGACTGTCTTGGAATCTGCGGATCTTCCGGTCGTTATTCCTCAGTTATACTCTGGAACTGCCAATTCTGCCAAATATTTTTTTAAAAACAGAATTTTGTTTTATGAAATGAAATGAAATGAAATGGGGTTTAACGTCCTACTCTTTTGCGCCTAACCTGGGCTATTGGAAGACGGGTATACGCCATACAGTGTGCTATGAGGAAAATTGTGCCCGGGCAGCGGCGCTACGGCCTACTCTTATATTGAATTCAAACTGCCAAGGGATCTTTTACGTGCACTCCAATGTGTACACGGGACCTCGGTGTTTCGTCCCATCCGAACGACTAGGCAGCTGTCCTTGTCAGGCCCTCCTTCTGCATCACTGACAAGGGAAATCACGCCGGAAAATCGAGATGAACTTTCTCGTCCAATGCAGGGATCGAACACCCGACCTCCAGGCTAGCGAACCAGCGCCTTATCCACTTAGCCACCGTGACCCCCTTTGTTTTATGAGACAGTTTATAATATATGTGTACTTGTTTGTTTCAGGCTGTAACGCCACGTTACGTGATATAAACGGAACCGTTACAAGTCCGACCTATCCGTCAGATTATCCGCCCGTCAATCGCCGCCATTGTGTAACTCATATCCTACTTCCGGTGAATTTCAGGGTTTATGTGACAATAACAAGCCTTAGCCTCGAACCCAATAACTGTCTTGATGCCTTAATAATCACCGATCACGTGGCTAATACGTCACGGAAATGGTGCGCGGGAGAACGGTTTTACGAGCAGAAAGAATTCCAATTCCAATCAATGTCTTCGGAAATATCTGTTACATTCATTTCAGAGTCTTTTGTACGGAATAGCGGATTTAGTTTGTGGTACCGCGGACAGGAAACGTGTGAAAATCAAACGTTGAATGCAAATCATGGTGTTTTAGCGAGCACGAAATATTCACAAAACTATGCTAATAACGAGGACTGTTATTACAAGATCAACGTCGACGACGCCCCGGGTGGAATAGTGTTAAAATTCTCGAAGTTCCAAACGGAATCTGACGAAGACGACCGACGACAAATGGGGCCCGTGTGCAACAAGGATTACTTGGAACTGACAATTAACGATCAAACTCAGAGAATCTGTGGGGACTGGAGTGGCCAAGAAGATTTCCTAACTTTCAGATCTTATAAACCGGAAGTGACGTTACGTTTTGTGACCGACAATATTAATACTAGGAAGGGATTTAGTTTAGAATGGCAGACGATCAGTTTGAAGAATAATAGCACGTGCGCGAATAGTGTGCTAAATAAAGACAACACGTGTTTTGAGGTTGTGTACCAGGCACGTTCTTGGCGGGAAAGTGAGCGCGACTGTCGATCACGTGGTGGACATCTGATGTCAGTATTAAACGTCAAACAACAGGAAGTTGTAAATGAACAACTTTTAAAAAGGTTGGTATTGTCAAAATTTATCTCTTACCACACGACGGATGTCCGTCTGTATCAACACAGTTGAAGAGTAGGAGGTTCTGGGTAACGGAGACTACAGTTTGGGTTAAAAAAAAGTATGGCGTTGAACCCCGTTTAATAAAAGTTCCGTGTTTATTTTAAAAGTCAACCGGAATCTTTATCACTGTGTTTTTTTTTTAGTAATTGTTCCGACCAAACGTCATCATTTTGGATTGGTGCCAATGATATTCAATACGAATCAGATTTCTACTGGACGAGAGGTTCAAAGGTCACCTATACTGGTAAGTCATTACCGTCATTCGGATTAAAACACAGATTCTAGTTCAAAATGTTGTTTTACTTGTCTTTACTACACCAGGATCTGGAAGAGTTGTTAATAACCTGCGTCATGGTTGATTTGAGGGATTAGCCAATGAAACGGCCTGTTACGGCGGCTTTTCAGCGTGCGGTGCACGATACTCCGTGTATCCCACTAGAAATATCAACGCTAATTGATTCATCAAATGTCTGACGTCATATGGCCAAAAGCTGCTGGTATGACCCTTGACGCCGACCCCCTCTACACTCGGTCAAATATTCATGAGGCCCAATCTGTTTCACAGAGAGAATTACTTACGAATTAACTCTGTAACAGATGACTCTGGCGTCAGTCATTGGCTCAACGGCTCGTGCATTGTTTACATAACACCTAACTGCTTCGGGCAAAATGATGCATTTTACTCATTTTAATACCCATTTACACTAAATAGGAAATATTTTTTAACTACAAATACTTCAAACGTCTTTATTTTTCTTTTACCTCAAAAAAATGTTTGAGAATTTAATTTGTTGGAGTAAAAAAGTTAATATGCCGAGCTCATTAAGTCTCGTCGATGTCATGCTTATCAGTGATTGTAGCGGCCAAGCGAATATTCACTGCGGGATCAGTTTGGTTGAGACCATTGAAAGTATAAAAAAAACGAAACGAAATATAGATCTGTATTTAAATCATTGTCTAAACGTAAACAAAGATCGAGTTATCTACCCCTCCCCCGCCACTTTCATGTCCATGTCTCAAAATGTAAATGATGCTTTCTCGGGTATATCATGAATATCAAATCTCCAGAGACTGCAAAATTATCAAACAAAAATACATTAGCTGTGCGAACTCCTCGAATGAGAAAAGTGGTACCAGGTGTTCTATAAATATTTTAATATTTTTGGATTAAATTTTAGATTGGTTTAAAGGTTGGCCTGATGGTCATAGAAGTAAGAGTCAGCCAAGCGATGACGGTCTGTCCAATGAAGATTGCGTAGAACTACGGAGATCTTTTCGCCATTCCGGGAAGGAATCGGAACTTGTTGATCGATATATGTGGAATGATCGAGATTGTGCTGTAAATAATTTCTATATTTGTCAGTGTTACACAACGGGTAAGTATCAAATCGGATGAAGGAGACTGAACGTTTTGTTTTATCCAAACTTTACGTCCACTACCACCTTGGGTGATATTCGCAGACCGATATCTTCTAGTCGTAAAATGAGAGGCGAGTCTAGGGTGAAACTGAAACCAATTAGTACATTTTACAGCCCTTGCCGCAAATGTTATTTTGAGTTGACCTAAAGCTCAAATCTGATTTTTGCAGAATGAAATGAAATGGGGTTTAACGTCCAACTGTTCTGTGAGGGGTTGGGATGGCCTAGTGGTCTAGAGCGCCGCGCTTCGGCCTCTAGCTGGCCGGTTACCTCTGGCTTGCGGCTGTGGTTTCGAACCCTGGTGTGAGTGTATGTGGCATGGAGATAGGGGCGCCTTCTCAACCTCGTGGGTTTCCTCCGGACACTCCGGTTTCCTCCCACTGCTAAAGACCCCTACGCGCAAGCGAATTATTGAAATAAAATTGAAACCATATGTTAGTGTCCCAAAATGACCTAGTTTCTGTCGAGTGGACGTTAAACCCCATTTCTCTCTCTCTCTCTCTCTCTCTCCAGCTGTTCTGCTCCGACTGGGATAATGAAGACGGACGTATACAGTGTGCTATGAGGGCAAGTTGGCCCATACAGCGGCGCTGCGGCCTATTTGTATTTTGAATTCCAACTGCCACGGTTTCTTTTACATGCACGCCTATGTGTTCATGGGCCATCCGTTTTTCGTCCCATCCGAATGACTATATACGTTTTCCATCCTATCTGTTTCAGGATTTCTTCCAATTTTAGACGTGCCCGAGGACTGTGATCAGAATGTTCATCTAGATGACGTAACGAGCAGCGTAGAAATACACAGCCCAAACTACCCCACTAATTATTCACATTTTTTGGATTGTCACGTGGTTGTAACAGCGCCACCTAGCCTGTACTTGGTTGTTGAGTTTGAAGATTTCTACGTTGAACCGTCTATGGGGTAGGTACTTACTGTCGTGTTTAGTGGTGGGTGTGGAGGGGGATCCAGGCGCGGATCCAGAGGAGGGGTCCAGGGGGTTCCCCCCCCCCCGCTCAGGCTTGAAAAAATGTTATGCGATTTTATTGGCTATTTTTAGACCTGTAATTTTGGAATTTACCTTCCGGAAATACGTCAGAATGCACCAAATTGAATCTAATTTACCAAATTTTTCTGGGTGAGGGCCCCCAAACCTCCCGTTAATTGGTTGAGCGCCTACGGCAATTATCAAACCTAACCCCCCCCCCCCCCTGCAAAAGATCCTGGATCCGCGCCTGGGATCTAGTAGTCTGGAATTGAGTCAAATATTGTGGTGTCAGTCCGATCCTTGTCAGGAAGAGACACTAGACTAAATGACAGCCCTCATACACTCATCCGCACGCATTAAACTACTAGACCCCCCCCCATTAAACTACTAGACCCCCCCCCCCCCCCCATTAAACTACTAGACCCCCCCCCCCCCCCCCCCCGCCTCCTCTCCTCGGTCTGTAATTGAGAAAAGTATCACGGCATTGTTTCGACAACTGTACGAGACGTACCATGAATTTGGATTGCATGCCTACCTCGAAGGTATTCTTCTCCCACTACTAAAGATGCAGCAATAATATTTTACTCCTTAAATAAGCTAAATTGTGTCGAGCGTACGTTAAACTCTCAGCCAGTTTAGCTCTTTGTAATGAAGGGTATTGCGGTACACGACCATATATGCTTTCCTTTTTCAAAACATTTCTTTTATTTAGACGTTGCTCGATGTTTTTTTTACCAGCACTATACGGAGATTAGTGGTGGCTGGCGTTATGTTACACAGTGACGCTACTAGCACTATATATACGCAGACTAGTGGTTGCTGGCGTTATTTTACTCAGTGGTGCTACCAGCACTATAGGGAAATAGTCATTGATGGTGTTATTTCACTCTCTTTTGGTCACTAGTTCATGACCATAACTTAACGAAGATTGTTTGAAACTACGGAAGTTGTTCTAGACGGAGTCCAACTTGCTCGATTACGAAACAGTTTTCATTTGGCTTGTTTTATTGCTTTTAATCGGATCTTTGGTGCAAATATCGGACATTTTAATGGAGAGCGGTTTTCAGTAATGTCCGAGTTAAGCATATTGTGTTACTTGACCATTCAAGCCAAACTTACATGCTGCTAAATGGTTCGCCTGCCTGGATCTAGAAGAAGAATACCAAGTCCCCTTTTCTTCAATTTCCATTTTTCCTTTTTCTTTTTTCGTGTTGTCATTAACTTGAAAATTTTTCATTTTTAGATGTGTATATGACTATTTGTCTGTCAGCATGACGCCATTCGAGCTACAAGACAATTCAACTGTGAAACTTTGTGGTGACTGGACAGACAAGTCTAAACTTTTAAATCAGAGGTTATCCAGTAACGTTGTTTACATGAGATTTATGACGGATAACTCGCGAACATTTCGCGGTTTTAAACTTCAGGTTTCTGCTAGAAAAGGTAGGTTGGAATAATCTCAATTTTGTCTTGATTGCACGATCTGTGACAATATCAAAAATATCAAAACTCCAAAAACTTTATCAAAATCCTCAAAATTTATTATTCTGACAGGCACAATTCTGAAGAATTTTTTTCTGCATTTAATAACTTCCTCGACATCTGCCAAAGATTTTGAAAATTCCGTATGGAAATGCATGGTTTGTATATATTGTGTATATAGCCAGCTTATAATTTGATCGTTCCTCTGCTTTACTTTACAATATATATTTTATGGAGAGGGGTCGATAGGATACTGCCTGGTCTGTTGTCCAGTTTCTGTGATTACATTATATTGTTTAGAAAAAATCAGCATTGTCTAGGTCTCCCGCTCGTATTCATGATTAGATTCATATTATGATCAAAATTCATGACAAGAAGATTGAAATACAGGCCTATATTTCGTTTCGTTTTTTTTATACTTTCGATGGCCTATCCTACATGAAGATCTGACAAGTTACAGTGTTTGTTCACGTCAGGGGTCAAACGAGCGGCTTTTGATCATATGACGTCAGACATCGATTACTCGATCAGCGTTGACGTTTCTAGTGCTTTATCCATAGTTCCATGCATAAAAGGTCAATAATTCGCCGGAACCGTTTCATTGGCTAATCCATCACCTTAACCAGGACGCTGATTATATAGCAACTCTTCCAGATCCTGGTTTAGTAAAGACAAGTAAAACAAAAATTCGAACTGTTGGTGTCAAACTATGAAGTACAACCGGCAATTTCATACTTTAATGCGGCAATTTCATATTTTAATGCGGCAATTTCATATTTTAATGCGGCAATTTCATATTTTAATGCGGCAATTTCATATTTTTAAGTTATATTTTTAAAACATATTAAAATAAAGCCTTAAAATAGATGGTATCTATAAACAGTGCAACCTTGTTAAAGAATAATCCTATAATTCACTATTGCCAGTTAAGAAATTGGCAAAAATATCACTTTCAACATTAAATTCAAACGTTTGAAGATAGCTATTGCATGGGGGGAATGGGGAAAACAAGGAGTTAATTGTGTTATTATTTCCGATGTGAAAGATGTTTCAGTGTGGAAAATAATGCCTATGATTGTATAATAGTCAGTTGACAACCTATTGAGCAAAAGACACAGAAATAAATATGTTTTGATTTTCTTGGAAAATATGAAATTCCCGCTTTAAAGAATATTTATTCACAGCAACTGGATTGGCGAACAAACAGAATCGTACAGACCACCTCTCAATAAAAATACAAACATAAATATATATTGAAAAGTAAAGTAAAGTATATCAAATTATAAGATGAATATACCAATCTGATAGTTCAAAATTTCGTTTTACTTGTCTTTACTACACTAGCATCTGGAAGCGTTGTTATCATTGACGTGTTCTGGGTGATGTGAGGGATTAGCCAACTGTGAGTAAACCGCCATAAACGTCAAAACTGATCGATTAATCAATGTTAGACGTCATAGGGTCAAAAGCCGCTCGTTTGACTCCTGTCGTGAACACCCACTATAATTTGTTAGATTTTCATGTAGTGTAGGCCATCTAAAGTATAAAAAAAATCAACGAAATGTACATGTAGATCAGGTCCCTTTTTCTCGAAATCTTAACTAAATATAAAATCCAAATTTTATTTGATACTTTAATATTGATTGGCTAGACACTAAAATCAATGTAATATTATCCAATCAAATCACTAAAATCTGAGTTAAAATTTCCTGATACAGGCCCCTATATTTTGATCAGATTGACTATATACATATTTTGTACGTACCACATAGCTTTTATCTAGGTCTAATCTGATCAATTTCCTCCCGCCGCTAAAGACCCCTACACGATAGCAAAAGATTGAAATAAAATTAAACCATATGTCAGTCCCGAAATGACCTGGTTTGTGTCTAGTGGACGTTAAACCCATCTCTCTCTCTCTCTCTCTCTCTCTCTCTCTCTCTCTCTCTCTCTCTCTCTCTCTCTCTCCCCCTCCCTTGTCTGTTATTGTTTAGTTTATACCTGTGTAAATTGATTCGTTAGCCAAGGTTATTTATATAACTCAAAGTTGTGTCAATTGGTTTTCTTTTCATAAACCGGAAAAAACTGATAAAACTGTTATAAAAGTCGTGAAACACAGTCTGAATTATTGAATAAAGTTTATGATAAACGCCACAAATTAACCGACGTGATTAACTATAATTATATTGATTAAAGGTATTTATTATTGGGTAGGTGAGGACGGGAGTGAATCACCCTCATTACCTGGCGGTAGAGGTTTATTGGTAATTCATCAAAACAGGACGTCATTAGAAGATGCCAGACATGTCTGCCAAGAAGAAAATGGCAAATTATGGAGACCATTGACCACAGCTGAACGATTTCTAGGTGCCACAGTTTTTTTAAACACAGGTAAATATATTGACTAACAGAAAAACACAGGTAACCACAGGTAAACATATTGCATGAACATAATGACTAATAGAAAACACAGGTAACAACAGGTAAACATAATGACTGATAAAAAAAACACAGGTATCCATAATGACTGATAGAAAATACAGGTAAACACAGGTAGCCATGATGACTGATAGAAAACCCAGGTAAGCACAGTTAGCCATGACGACTGATAGCAAACCCAGGTAACCATATTTACGATTAAGAAAACACAGGTAATCACAGGTAACCATAATAAAAAAAATAGAAAAACATAGGTAAACATATTGCATAAAAGAAAAACACAGGAAAATGACTAATAGAAAAACATAAGTAAGGGCAAGTAAACGTAGTGAATAATAGAAAAATGAAAAAAAACAACCTCCGAAACAGGGGTTTAACGTCCTAATTTCCTGAACGAGACACTTTCATCGAGACAAACCTCATTCAGCACACATCAAGAGAAACCCCGTATTTCGAGAGTAGATCTCTGTCCCCAGTGGCCGCCATATCCTAAAATGTGCACAGTGCATTGTTTTGTAACTGTCATACACACAAAAAGTAAATAAACTTTATCAATTCCATTAAATTGAAGCACAATAAATATGGCGGTATATTAGTGCCAAAATTCTAACATGCTTTCGTCTAATTTCTTACTTCTATTCATGTAATTTCTAACCTCCATTCATGTAACTTCTAACTTCCATTCATGTAATTTCTAAATTAAGACAATGTATAATTCAACTTCTTTATTTGTTCAGTGTAAATATCAATTCTATTTCATCTTATTTCTAATATTGGGGCGAAAAATGTCTACTTCATTGTGGTATTACATGTTAAGCATGAACGGCAAACAAATTTAGAATTTTGATACTTCTACCTAGCAACCATCATTATGACATCGTTTGGTGTCGCCACCGTGTGCTCAGTTTGGCGATTGAGCACCTGATCGGGACCATTCTATTGATATAAACGACTCGCTCTTCGTCAGATTGAGTGGCTTGCCTGAGTGTTAAAATTGAAAACAACATCGGAAGAGAGAGATGGGGACATGGGGTTTAACATCCACTCCACACCAACCAGGTCATTTCGGTATTAACACCGTTCAATTATATTTCAATAATTCGCTTGCGCGTGGGAGTGTTTAGCAGTGGGAGGAAACCGGAGGACCCGGAGAAAACCCACGAGGTTGGAAAGGCGGCTCTGCTCCATGTCACGTAAAAACGGGAAATCGAAACCACGCCAGTTTATTCAATGACAGACCTTATGTTACAGCGTGCACGTGCTAACCATTCGGCCATCCTACCCTCTAAACAACATTGAACGTGATATAAATGTATGGTTTGCAAATATTATTTCGAATACCGTGGCTAAGTGGGTAAGACGCAGGCTCGCTAGGCTGTGGGTCGGGAGTTCGATCCCTGCATTGGTCGAAAAAAGTTCATCCAGATTTTCTGGCGTGGTTCCCCCTTATTACTGTCTTGTCGTTCCGATGGAATGAAAACCCGAGGTTCCATGTACATGTTGGCGTGCACGTAAAAGATCCCGTGATCGTTAGACTTCGATATAAGTCCAGGTCGTAGATCCGCTCTCCGGGCAATATTTCCTTAAAGCACACTGTATGGCGTATGTCCGTCTCCATTAGCCTGGTTCGGAACAGAACAGTAGGGCGTTAAACCCTCTTTCATTTCATTTCATTTTCTATTTCAAATGTAAGCTAAACGGGATTTGGAGAATTTTATTTTATTTTTTTTACGGTTGAGCCAATAATTAATATTTATATGCAGTTGGTCTATATCAACACAGGGTATAAATGTTATGGATAGGCCTACACAGATACTGAGTTTAATACTAAGTGGTCTTTCTCTCTCTCTCTCCTTCTCTCTCAGCACGCCTTCCAACCTTCAACCAAACGAAGAATGGGTCGTTTATACCAAATAATGGTCCCGATCAGGTGCGCAATCACCCAATTGAGCACGCAGTGGCGACACCAAACGATGTCATAATGATGGTTGCTAGGTAGAAGTATCAAAATTCTAAATTTGTTTGCCGTTCATGCTTAACATGTAATACCACAATGAAGTAGACATTTTTCGCCTCAATAATAGAAATAAGATGAATAGAATTGATATTTACACTGAACAAATAAAGAAGTTGAATTATACATTGTCTTAAATTAGAAATTACGTGAATGGAAGTTAGAAGTTACATGAATGGAGGTTAGAAGTTACATAAATGGAGGTTAGAAATTAGACGATAGCATGTTAGAATTTTGGCACTAATATACCGCCATAAATAAATGCTTCTCAAAATTCTTGATGTATACTTAGTCTTTTCAACTAAAATCGCCGTTTTAGGGCTCAAAATGTCGGTCATTTAGCTTAGTGTCAGTTCGCAAGTAGAGCTTATTGTAGACTGTAATGAAATTGGGTTTAAAGGGACAATAACACTCTTGTTGGCTTGGCAGCTCTAGAAAATAAATAATAGTCTTATCCTAAGTACTAGATGTTTATTTGTCCTACCTGTTGTGTAAATTATCCATTACATCATATTTTACTTGTTCAGAGGGTTCGAAAATATTTTAAAATCCAAGTCACATTTGAAAAGGTTTACGTTAACCTTTTCAAATCATGTAGTTGAATTTTTCCAATTCTTGAAATTAGGTGTGTTAAGATGAAATTTATATCATCAATTAATTGGAATATTGTAAAATAATACAATTTGTCGGCCAGAATAAAGATTGGGACATATTATTCAATTACAACAAGAGTGTTATTGGGGCTTTAAGGCAAAGCCCAGCTTAACCGGAGCGGGGCCCTGGGCCTGACTAGAATCGCGGGGCCCAAGACGCGACGAAAAGATTATTTCATACACTTTTTAATGGTACGCATGCGTAACACACAATTACATTGTGTGTATTACAAGAAAAATTACATGTCAGTTACGAATGGCATACAATGCGCGGAAATGACATATAACGGCGGGGAACTGTTATAACAAGTAAAATCGCCGCTAGAAGCCTAGACCGATCATCGTCAGAGGGATAGCCCAGTCTCAGCCCTCGCGCCGCTAGATCTATTACCGTGAAACTTTCATCTGGAATTGGAATTCTTTCTCTTTTTGCCATGAAATGCGGGGCCCCCTAAACCGCGGGGCCCTGGGCCTGGCCCCTCAGGCCCATGCCTAAACTGGGCCCTGGTTTAAGGTCATACTGCTCTCATCCAACTAAGCAAATGAAGACGGGCATACGCCATACAGTCTGCTATGAGGCTAATCTTGCCCGGGCAGCGGCACTATGACCTTTTCGTATATCCAATCCCAACTCCCGAGGAGTCTTTACGTACACGCCAATGTATACACGGACCTCGGTCTTTCGTCCCATCCGAACGACTAGACAGCTGTCCTCACCAGGCCCTGCACTACTGACAAGATTAAACCACATAGAACACCCAACCTCCAAGTTAGCCAGCGTCTTACCCAATTAGTCACCGTGGCGTCCCACCAATCAAAATATATATCAGGGGCCTATTTCACGAAATTTTAACTAATATAAGATCCCAATTTTAGTAATTTGATTGGATAATATTAGATTGATTTTAGTGCTTAGCCAATCAAAATTGAAGTATCTACTAAAATTGGATTTTATCTTAAGTTAAAATTTCGTGAAACAGGGCTCAGGCTATATTCTTCAAATAGTTATACCTTCATTTAGAATAAAGTAATTTGACTGGCATTTTCAATTTATCCATTTTTCATTATCTATTTGTGGACTTTTAAAGCGAGAAAGGTCAGTTCTTTATTTAAATTCTATAAAAAGTGTCTTCAATACAGAGTTTACATCTCGGGACGCGATCAGTCAAAATCGGTAACAAAAAAACTAAAACATATTATTCTGAGTAGTATTTATCTCTATGTTTTTTTTAAAATTCTTAATTTTTATTTTATTAGATTTAAGAGACGGTGCCTACCATATATGGATTGAAGTAAAATCGTCAGGTAACTATTAGCAACGATTACAAGACTGAATAGCACCATAGCATATTAACATTGTCTGCATACAACACTGTTTTAGATGGTATTGAGACAGGTTCGGCAGTATCCTAATTCAACAATTCAAAACATCATAGAAGCTACGATAACCTGGAACGTTCGTTTTATAATGAGAGTTCCAGGATCCGGGTTCGGTTCCCCGGAGTTGGCCGAGAAAGTTCCTGTGTTTTTGCAGTGTGGTTTCGATTGGTCAGTGTCCCATGTTGGAGAATCTGACATATTCCTACGACAAAAGGCATGGCATAATATGTCCGTCTTCATTAGTCCGGTTTCCTCCCACGGCTTAAAAGACTCCTACGCGCAAGCGAATTATTGAAATAAAATTAAAACCATATGTTAGTCCCGAAATGACCTGGTTGTGTTGAGTGGAGGTTAAACCCCATCTCTCTCTCTCTCTCTCTCTCTCTCTCTCTCTCTCTCTCTCTCTCTCTCTCTCTCTCTCTCTCTCTCTCTCTCCCGTCTTCATTAGCCCAGTTGGTGCAGAACAGTAAGACTTTAAAACCCATTCAGATTCATTTTTAAAACTTACGTAAAGTAAGAATCGGGACTAAAATAACGTCATCATCTTGAGTAATGTTTCCAATAGGAACTGACGGTTCGCACGAGCAAATAAGTATCATACCTAATGTCGAACTCATAGGCGTAGGAGCTCAAAGTAATTCAGGGGGGGCATAAGAGAAAATTGCCCGAAATCAATATTATATAATCAATATAGTATATATATCGAAATCAATATGCTCAATATATAGTATATTATATTGATTATATATAATTAATATAATATAATTTTTCGGGCATACCTATTATAAAAGAGCTTCGGGCATATTTTCGGACATGCAGTGGACAAGAAAAAGACGGGAAATACTTTTCGGGCAGTGTGGATCTCTTAGAAATAAGTTAGTTATATTTTTGCTCTAAATGTTAATAGAAAAACAAGGTCGTCGAATTTTTCATTGCCCGAAAATAAATGCAAATGCCCCCCCCCCCGCCTCCTACGCCTATGGTCGAACTTACAAACGGAAGTTACGTGGAGATCTGGTGCCATAGATTCAGAACATCCTCCCAAACCTATTTGTCTGGTGGTTGCTGTTGTTACTGTGGCGGTCTGTGGACTAGTCTCGGTCACCCAGAACCGCATAATCTTTAACGTTCTGAATCAACATTTGACGAAAAGTTCGATTGCCCATACGTGACCGGAAGTTGTTTGTGTGGTTGATTATCCAGTATTTTTTTTAGCCTAGTCAAGTAAGAGTTGCACCCCTGACCCAATTGTATAAGTTGTATATTATGGAAATCTGTTTTTAGAATTCGGATGTTTTATTGGCATCGTATTTTGTTTTATGTCTTTTAGATAGCACCATGTTGTCGATGGCCTGGCAGACGAAGATGATAAATAACGTAACTTTAATACCCACCAATGTAACTATAGTTACCAGAAGCCAGAATGAATTACTTCCCTTTATTTGTCAGAAACCGTGTCCAGGTAGGCCTAACTACGTATTGTTTGGGTGTATTTTGGATTAACATTTCTGCTCCAACTGGGATAACGAAGATGGCCATACGCCATGTAGTGTGCTATGTCAGGCGCGGATCCAGAGGGGGGTCCAGGGGGTTCGGACCCCCACCCCACCCCCCCTGCTCAGGCTTGAAAATTTTTTTTGCGATTTTATTGGCGATTTTTAGACCTGTAATTTTGGAATTTACCTTCCGGAAATACGTCAGAATGCGCCAAATTGAATTCCCCCCAACCTCCCGTTAATTGGTTGAGCGCCTTCGGCGCTGGCGGAAGGGGGCTACGCCCACCGCAATTATCAAACCTAGACCCCCCCCCCTGCAAAAAATCCTGGGTCCGCGCCTGTATGTGTGAAGTGTAACTAGGTTAACGGCGCTACGCCCTACTCTTACATGGCTAATGTATAAACGGGACCATAATTATTACACTGAATGTCTTCGCTTGTATGCTATATTTACTTGATCTGAGTCCGATTTGCTGCTCAACGCTCATGGAGGATTGTATCGAGAGAGTGTTTGTTGTATAGTACCTACTTAAGTAAGGATGATCGAGACTAGACATAATATTCAAAAGCATATCTAGGTTCAGAGAGGTTCAATTCGACTACAATTTTCAGCAATTTCCCTTAACATTATTTAGTTTTTAACCATTATAGTTTTCGGCTCTCTGTCTAATCTCCCATAACGTATCTTTAAAGTTTATTGTTCTATTATCTAGTTTCTCCAAACCAGCATGACGTATTAACAATGAACAAAACTCAAGGCACTATTACAGTTCCCGAACAATATGGTGGCGTGTATGAAAATAACCTTGACCTTTATTGGAAAGTGAAAGTAGCGAACCGTCGTATAATACTAACTGTTGTTGAATTAGACGTGGAATATCAAATAGATTGCTTGTATGATTATTTCATGGTAAACGAAAGTGATCAGACGATAAAACTATGCGGGAATTTAACCAAACCCAGACACATCCTGTCGTCCGATGACGAACTGAACTTGAGGTTTGTCAGTGACGGTTCCATAGGTAGGGTAGGGGTCAAAGTTCAGTGGAAAGCGGTGAATATGGAGATGTGTTCGAACTTCCGGTTAACTAATGAATCGGGGATTTTGTCTAGTTTCAACTTCGGATTGCCTTTCGCGGCGGATGTGAACTGTGTTACGACTATCATTGGAGAGGTTGGGTCACGTGTTCTATTGACTTTCACGTCTCTGATTCCACCGGTCTTAGCCGATAAATTAGCCTGCAGTGTGGCAGTGGATATCGGTAGCAGTGTTCTTTGTGTAAGCAACATGACAATTGAAGGCAAAGAATTTATATCCAGTGGTAATATTATGAAGATATTGTACAGAGGCAAGGAATTAAGGGGGACAGACGGCTTTAAAGGATCTTATACGACAGGTAAGTTTCTGGTTTGCAATAAAAGATTCGATTCCCCGGTTGTACGTGGCAAGGAGTAGGGTTGCCTGTCCAATGTCGTGAGTTTTCGCCGGGTCCTCTGGTTTAATCCCTCTGCTGAAAACCCCTACGCATTAAACGAATTTTTGATATAAAATTGAGCAATATGTTAGTCCAGAAATTACCAAAGTTTGTGTCAAGGACGTTAGATCCCTCTCCCTCTCTCTCTCTCTCTCTCTCTCTCTCTCTCTCTATCTCTCTATCTCTCTCTCTCTCTCTCTCTCTTGCACGGTTGGTCAACGAATATGGCGCTTGACTGTTTACCGGGAACGTATCTAGAAGCTCTGAATAACGGGGTGGGATGGGGCGGGGCCAAATCTAGGGTACCATCCACAATCAAAAGCACACCTCTTGACTCAACGATAGACCTTCTTATCTAAGGCGCATACTTTAAAGGTTCGGACACCCAACCCAGTTTCCCACGACCAAGCCAGTTGCGCAGAAAAACCTCCAGGTGTTGGAATGGTCTAGTGGGGGGGAGTGTCACGCTTCCACCTCCAGCTGACTGGTCACCTCTGGCTTGCTGTTGTCGTTTCGATCCCTGGCGTGAGGGTATGTGGTTTGGAGATAGGGATACCTTCTCAACTTTGTGGGTTTACTCCGGGTACTCCGGTTTCCTCCCACAGGAAAGACCCCAACGCGTGCGCTAAGATAATGAAAATAAGACAACTTACTTATCTGAGATATCACCTTGGATGGAAGCGGAAGTTAAACATTAAGATCTACAGCAGAACAATCTTGTCGTCCCTAGATATGCGAACAGCACATCCTGCTTCACCTGTATTTATTGGTTTCGGAAAGTTTAACAATATTATTTTGAATGTTTTTTTATTTAGTTGATACTTCCGGTGGTGTTGTTGTAAAGAATAGACAAGAGTTAGAAGTTGACGATGGTATGATATTATACAGTTTAAACTATCCGTACCACCACACTGATGATTATAGATATACAACACTTATAACAGCTCCATTACGATATAAACTATTAATAACCTTCACCTTCATAGGCTTAAACAGGTAGATACATCTATACTTATATCAAATGAAATGAAATGGGGTTTAACGTCCTACTCTTCTGCACCTAACCTGGGCTAATGGAAGACGGGCATACGCCATACAGTGTGCTATGAGGGAAATTGTGCCCGGCCAGCGCCGCTACGGCCTACTCTTATATCGAATTCCAACTGCCAAGGGATCTTTTACGTGCACCCCGAAAAAGACCTGTCTATCAATCTGATTAAAACACAGATCCTATTTTTTTTTTCGTTTTTATATTTTAAAATGTCGATTTACTTGTCATTACTACACTAGGATCTGGAAGCGCTATTATTATTCACGTGTTCTGAATGGTGTAAGGCATTAGCCAATGAAACGGTCTGTTACGGCGAGCTTTGGACGTGTTTTGCATGGAACTGTGGGTAAACTACCAATAACAGCAATCATGATTGGTTGATAAAATGTCTGACGTCATAGGTCAAAAGCCGTTTGCATGACCTCCGACGTGGCCTATAGCAAAGTGGAGGCCATCGAAAAGATAAAAATACCGAAACGAAATATAGATCTGAATTTTAATCAGCTTGCACCTATATCACTTCCATTAACTCCCTGCAGCCCTTTACACCCAGGGACGGATGAACCTTGCACGAGGTCTCCTCGATTAAAGGACAATATCGGTGTCAGTCATTACCACATATGTGGTAGAACTGGTTTAACACATTCCAAATACACCTTTAACACATATGCGATAATGACTGACACCAATATTGTCCTTTAAAATGACACTGGGTCAATGGTGGGGGGGGGACACATGTTGGCCATTACCCACTATACTTACACAAATGAAGACCACAGAGGAAAAACTGGTGTCCACATTTATGCTTTTGTATGATTACTTCCCCTGATTTAACCCCTTGATTCCTTCTGTCGTCCCCACAAATGTTGTACGGAACAACTGCACATGTGACTCTCTCCAGAGGGTGTTTTGAAAGGCATAAAAGGGAAAAACTGGTGATTTCCAAACCATGGTCAGTCAAATCAAAATTCACCACAAGAATGCTATTGGAGTGTGCACCAGCTAAATTAATGTTCTCGCAAAATGCATGATTCTTCATAGAAACTTGCAACATTTAAAAAAAAAATCTTCCAAACTGAAGAAATGAGTGTTTGAATTGGAAATTCAATAGTCAGAAAACGTGACATCACCAGTTTTTCCCCATGGAGTCTTCAAATGTAATTTGTGTAACAGTATGATAGATTTATTTTGTACAAACATATACAACACAATTATTTATTTATTTTTTGCTTCAGATACAATGGTAGCTGTATTAACTCTACACTTGTTGTTACCGATGTATCTTTTGGTGATCAGTATCATAAACAACTTGTTAATCTCTGTCAGGCCATTAAGAACAATGAAACCAGCAAACAGAATCCAACTCTGAGTATTGCGTCAGAGTTTCACCAAGTTGAATTGGATATCCGATATTCACTGAACAGATACAATAGTCTGTATCAAGCCTTCACTGTAAATATATCCACCATATTAGGTAAGTCTTTAGTTTCAAGTCGCCATCTTGTGTGAAAAATCATTCGGCATTGCTGCATTTAGTGGCAAGCCAGTCTTATAATCGAAAACTTAAATGCTCCGTCTTTATCAGTGGATCCAGACTTTAGAATACCCCGGGTCCGCCTTAAATCTAGGCAGATATCCACTTCGCGCAGCAAAAGTAATCACAAATCAAGATTTGGTCTGTCACTGGTCCAGATTTAGTCAGTCACTGGTCCAGATTTGGTCAGTCACTGGTCAAGATATTTTCAGTCACTGGTCAAGATTTCGCCTGTCATTAATTTATTTTAATATATTTTGTTTTCCAGACGAAAATTTTCTGGAAGCGACGAGACGAATATCCAATGGTGTTTTAGAGTCATGTGTTGAAGACACGTGTTTGAATAATAGCACGTGTAAATCTATGACGTCATCATCATATACATGTCATTGTTCACAGTTCTATACAGGTAGGTGCCTTTCCGTGATGATCTGCTACCAGTTTAATTTCATGGGAAAGGGGAGTGGTCTAACGTGTGCGTTTTAGATCATAAGGTCTGTCAAGTGGTCTGGTTCGATCGCAGGTACGAGGGGGGTTCTATCCCAAGCAGGTACGTCAGAAGGAGTAGGGTCGCTTAGTAAACCTTGTGGGTTTTCTCGGGATTCCCTGACCTGGATTCCTCCCACTGCTAAAGAACCCTATCCGTGTAAGACAATAATGGAAATAGGATTGTGGCATATGTGAGTCAGAAATGACCTGACGTGTCACAAATGGACTCATTTCCCCTCTTCATAGATGTGCATTGATTGTTTTTCTTATGAAAGGTCAGGCGTGCAGAATATGGCAAACTGTTCTTTTTGATGTCAGACTTGCAATCAGTGTATACAAAATAACTAGATGTAGAAGATTGTAACATTGGCTTCAATTCTTATAGGGGGGTGGGTGGCTGAATGGTTAGCACGTGCGTGTTGTATCATAAAGCCTGTCATTGAGTCAACGGGCGTAGTTTCGAATCCCCGGTTGTACGTGACAAGGAGTAGGGTCGCCTGTCAAATCTGGTGGGTTTTCTCCGGGTCCTCCGGTTTCCACATAACTGCTAAAGACATTTATTCACATATCAAGCCCACAATTAACACTCTAGCTCACCGGATCGTCGTGATATGGAATCAAATAGAACGTCGGTGAGATTTAAAATATGGATAATCGGGACTTAGTCTTGATTGTCAAGTACCATTGCTGCGATAATAAATTATCTAAGCTCCACTTTAAAACACATATAACTCCATTCATATGAAAGTAATTTAAATGTAATTTTCAATATATTCATTTTTCATTATCAATATTTGAACTATGATAACAAAAACGACCAACTCCTTGTCTAAATCATATATGATGCAACTTTAGCTAACTTCACAATGACATTAGAATATATTTACTGCAGGATTACTGTGTCAGGTCACGTGGTGTGAACTCGGGCCTTGTGATCGTGGAACGTGTCGTCACGATTCGTCCAATTATCAATGTGATTGTCAACACGGAAACTGGGGAAGACATTGTCGAATGACGTCACAAGAATGTTCTATATCTGTGTGTAATGGGAATGGACAGTGTACAGGCAGCGCCAGTAACCCCACCTGTCGATGTCAGACTTTATTTAAAGGTAGGTTATTTATTTTAACTCCTATCTTTTATTTTTAGTCTTTTAAACAATTTTTTCTGTGCTTTAAACATTATTTTTCTGTCTTTTTTTTTACAAAAATATAATAACAATCGTTTGTATCATTAAACAGTTCTAATTTTGTTTTTTAAACGGGTTTATTCAAAGTTTTTGAATATTTTGTTTATGTAAGAAAACGGTGACAAACTGGGTAAGACACTGGCTCACTAGCCTCCAGGTTTCGTATTCGATCCTTGCATTGGCCGAAAAAGTTCATCGGGATTTTCCGATGTGGTTTCCCCTTGATAGTGGTGGGGGACAGCGGGTCTGACAAGGACAGCTGTCTAGCCATTTAGACGGGACGAAAAACCAAAGTCCCGTGTACTCATTAGCGTGCACGTAAAAGATCCCTTGAGAGTTGGAATTCGATATAAGTGTAGGCCAATATGCTCATCTTCATTATCCCTGTCGGAGCAGAGCAATGAAACGTTAAGCCCCATTTGTAACACGGACAGGAGATCTCCCTTTGTTCTTTTCGTTCAATGAGCAGATTGTTTTACCTCTACTAAACTCACTTGGGCGTAACGGTGCAGTAACTAGACATTTTCTGGTTTACGCTAGTGGGGTGGGTTTTCTGTGCAATAACAACGACCATGTTGAGCAGGTGTCAGTATTACAAGTCATTTAAAGCACGCTTCATTGGTTACCAGGTTTAACACCTCGACCTGCGGTCTCTGTGAAACCTGTTAACTCATGAAAGCCGCGCTATAAATATAGCTTTATTTATTTACAGGTTTGAACTGTTCGGAGGCTATCGTGGTATTAACACCTCAGTCATCAATCAGTGATATCCTGATGAGTGAACCTATCTGGATTGGTCTTATAGTCATCCTCTCAGTGCTTTGTTTGTTTGGAATTTTTTACCTCATCCGAAGAAAGTGCGGCAAATATTTTAAATGTTGTGAGCCCAATAAAAAAAAGACGACGACCAAAGATAACAGTAAGTAAACGAAAACGAGGCCAGTAAATGAACATGCGCTATTAAACAAATAGGGTGCATGTTGACGAAAACGCCGGTGTCTTAAAAGAATGGTCTTGGCTCGGTGTTTTAAGCAGGACGAAGGGATTCGATCCTATTGTTGGCCGAGCAAGTATTAGGGATTTTCCAGCGTGGTTTCCCTTTTCAGTAGTGCAGGACAGTGGGCGTGAAGAGCAGTAGTATCAATTCGTTCGGATGAGACAAAGAAACGAGAGAGAGAGAGAGAGAGAGAGAGAGAGAGATGGGGTTTAACGTCCACTCGACACAAACTAGGTCATTTTGGGACTAACATATGGTTTCAATTTTTATTTCAATAATTCGCTTGCGCGTAGGGGTCTTTAGCAGTGGGAGGAAACCGGAGTGCCCGGAGGAAACCCACGAGGTTGAGAAGGCGACCCTATCTAGGGATCGAAACCACAGCCGCAAGCTAGAGGTGACCAGCCAGCTAGAGGTGGAAGCGCGGCACTCTAGACCACTAGGCCATCCCAGCCCCCCTACAAAGAAACGACGTTCCCTGTACATGTAAGGGTCCACGTAATAGAACCATTGTGAATGTTTGAATTCGAATAAAATAGTAGGCCGTAGTCCCGCTGTCCGGGCAAAATGTTCCCTTATAGCACACTTCATGGCGCCTGCCCTTCGTCATTAGACCAGTTGGTGCAGCAAAGTAGGACGTTAAACCCCAGTCCATTTTATGTCATAAAATAAGAGTAGGCCGTAGCGCCGCTACCCGGGCAAAAATTCACTCACAGCACACTGTATGTGATATGCCCGTCTTCAATAGCCCAGGCTAGGACCAGAAGAGTAGGACGTTAAACCCCATTTCATTTCATTTCATATTAAAATGATGACTAAACTATTCAAATAAATTTCAGCCTGGTGGCGTGACAATCATGGCCGTGATATGATGACGTTGGCCAGTGCCATAGGCTACGTTGTGTCGTCTGTTATCGGTGTTGTTTGTTATGACGCGGTCCAAATCTTCACAGATGGTGCACGCCATAAAATGTTTTTATGCGGAAGTCTGTGGCAGTTTAACATCAATCACTAAAACCAAAAAATAAATTAAAACATTCCGAGTCGGAAGTAGTGTCCACACAGTCGTACTAAGAGTGTAAAAATACCGACTGCCTTCCTTGATCTCATTTAGTGTCTCTATTTATAGTAATTCTCCCCTTCTACTCTTTTTGCATGACAATTATTGCTGACTTTTTGTGTCTAGAATCGAATTGAATTTCCCGTTTACATCATGTGTTGGTTAAAATTAGTGATTTTGAGGCGGAAGAATCAGGGGGTAAAAAGACATGAATGACGTCACTATGTATAGATTCCTTTGACTGTTTCCATATATGGTGTATTTATTTCAGAGAAAGATAAACCTGACGTGAATGAGACGACTTTCTCTAGTGATACATACTCAGTGGAAAAATCCTTACAAAAGTTTACCAGCATACCACCCATACTGATAACCCCGTATACCCCAGTTCCAGAGGTACGTAGTTAAATATTCAGGTCTGCTCTGGCCATACTCTTTGTAATAGAAGAATAACCATAAAACGCATATGTATTGAAATACAAGTCGTGGCACACGCGGACAGGGACCCCGGAGTCTGGTCCTTTGAGGGTCCCCCACTTGAGACGCGCATAAATGGTGCTTTCTAGAGCCCCTCCGTCTTCAGAGCAGTAGGACGTTAAATCCCTTTTCATTTCATTTCTGGAGTACATATCACATAATACATGTATAAAAAATGACAAACCTACCAAGTCATCGAACACGATGTCTTTTCTAGGTTCAAAAAGGGTCCCCAAACTACGTTAGGGGCCCTCGAACATCAAATACGAGAAGATTTCTTCCCACTCGGCAAACCTCGGCAGATTCCGGAACCAACATCTAGCCTCGGCTGTATGACAGTAAGTGATATGAACCTAGGCTACTGGAATCTGCTGAGGTTTGCCGAGTGAGTTCCTTCCAAGTCCATTCCTTTGTCAGGCCACTTGTTTTCACAGTCCATTCCTATCTTACGCCACTCGTTACTCACACCATCCCCCTCTTACGCCACTCGGTTCTTAGCCCATCCCTGTCCTACGGCACTTGTCTTCTCAGTCAACCCTTCTTACGCTAATGGTAGTATCAGACCATCTCTCTGACGCCACTTGTTGTATCAAACCTTCCATGTTCTACGCCACTCTGACATATATTGAGTGAAGTCAGAATAACGATGTAACTTAGAACAAATCTTTTGTCTGTTAGAGCCGAATATACAGACTATAAAACATGATGAATTAGATCATTTTATTAACCAGCACCTCTCGTGTGCTCTGGGCAGCCATTAAACGGCAGATCCTGCCCTAACTGAAATGAATGGGGTTTAAAGTCCCACTGTTCTGGTTCGACGGGACATTACTGAGACTGCAGTAATGAATTGAAATACGGTTTAACGTCTTACTGTTGTGGTTCGAATGATCTAACGAAGACGGGGCACTAGTCCATCAAGTCCAGAGATCATTATCAGGTTTTTGTTTAACCTAAAGGTTTTCTTGATTTCAGCCAGCAAACGAAGGAAGGAAAATTGCTAAACGTTTCTTTGCTTCTTACAATGGTGCAGGAACATCGTCAATATCAACCCCAGTAACGACTGACTTCATACAGAATACAGCAACGTTTTTGTCAGAACCGGCGGACGATAAAAATGGCGAGATTGTTGGCGGTCGTTTGCTGTTGGATCATCTAAAGGTGAAGTCGACCACCAGTCTACCGAGGAAGTCGGCATCCCTCGACCCGACTTCGGCATCGTTAAACAGAGATGTCAGGATGAAGCGGTCTCATAGTACGGGACCATATTTAGTTCGCCAGGAAACACAGTTCGATGATTATGCTCTGGGCGGGACAATAAACAATAGCTATGAGTCTTCGTCCACGGATCATATTTACCCAAACGTCATCGTCGCGCAGACTCAGACAAACGTTGACGGAAGTGAAGCTGTTCCAAATCTGGGCAAGGATGACTCAGATCGTCTTTGCCCCTCTCCGAATTTTCTGTCCGTAAACCATGCAAAGCTACACGAAACAAGATCCGTCGATAGACTCAAATGTGCTGAACGAGAAGATCGTTTCAGAAAAGAATTCATCGAGACCTATCATAGAATATCCAAAAGTTTGGACGTGCCAACCTCGGGGTTGCACAATTTGGAACCCCGAAAAATAAAAATAATGGAGGACAATTATCAATGCTCCGGATGTAAGCGATCCGTGTCGGAACATAATTATCATCATCACCACCATCGCCATCAACGGAACAGGCACCATGACTATCAATCACGTAGTTTTGACGATCGTTTACCAGGATATTGTACGAACTGTGATTGTTGTAATCATCGTCCGGATCCGGACCGTCGACGCCGACATCGCCGAGAAGCACCGTGTTCCCACCACGATTCCTATCGGGAGGAGCGCTACATGCGACGTGGTTCCAGTACTGATAGTGACCGGTATAAAAAATATAAACTCGTTTCCCACAGACGAGCTCGCCATGATGTCCAAAAGCGGAGGTCGTATGAGGAACGAGAACGCGAGGACAACATGGATATGGCAAGATTAGAAATTTTACGAAAATTCTTGAGTCAAGATTTAACAGATTTTTATGTGGATGATGAAACAGACGAAATGAATAAATATATCGAAAGTTATAATCGTCCATTGAATTTAGATAGTATTCATCCGATGCTTCGTTCTTCCGTTTCCGATCCAGTCAAAGTGCATTCTCCTGCAGTTATCCGAAGGGAATCACACTCGGAGCCAGCGTCAGTGATAAACAATAAGCGACCGATAGCCCCGACAACATCCGTGTTGTCTACAACCGATAGTGACAGTGCTCTTTCGTCGTTCAACAAAAGTTTTAGTCCTTCGCCTCATCGCCCGTTGACGCAAGTAGACTCGGACATAAAACAACATCTTAGAAGTCAAGACTCGGCTTACCAGACCAAACAGTCGTCTGTAGAACAAAACCATACTGAGTTTTCTGGAATTCTGGAGGAAAATAGACGAACAATAGGTTTATCCAACAGGCAAGTTTATTCCTTTTATAAACTTGATTTTGAAATTATTCACCGAGATCCTCGCACAGACGAATTCTTGTAGTTCCTGGCCATAACAATTTCCAATGAATCCTGGCCATAACAGTTCCAATGAATCCTGACCATAACAGTTCCATCGAATGCTGGCCTTACCGAACCATGTAGATCCTGGCCATAGCAATTCTTGTAGATCCTTGCCATACCGATTCCCTTGGACCCTCGTTATAACAATTCTTGTGGGTCCTTACCATAACGATTCCCTTGGACCCTGGCCATAACGATTCTTGTGGGACCTCGCCAGTATATGTTCGTTAACCCGTCGCAATTTGACTCATTCGGGAAAGACGTTTGTTGGTGTTTCCAAGAAAGGGGGGGGGGGTCTTAAATGGTGTCTCCAGGGACTCCTAATTTCAGAAATCAACAACATTGCTAGAAATTGTCAATTTAAAAAGTATGATTATATGAAAGTGTTGTTATTGTTTTAGGTCAGAAGATAAAAGGGTGTCTCAGAGACTGCACCAAGCCGCTATTAAACTGTTTGTTCTTCAACAAAGGCACAGAAATATTCGTTATTCAAGAGACCTTGGTGCTGTGCATACCATCTCAGAAGATGATTACGGGCATTCGGTGGAAGTACTGGAAGGCGGATATGTGGAAAGGTATGCTGGTGCTTGTGGAGTCAAAGCTAACACATAAATCCGGGGACCAATTCGGCGCCACTAGGAGGGACCCCCTATCCCTCCCCCTTCCCCGCACACATATATAAATATTGGGTGACCATGCTCCTATGTTCACTGGAAACTCCCTCGCCGAAAAAGGCACTATCCATGGCTTTAGTGCTATATTTTGTAGTCTAACAAAAACAGTTTAAGTTGAGCTTATAATATAAAACTACCGTTTTTTTACTTTCTCATACTTTCATAAAATTATATTGGTTAACTTCATTTCTTTTCTAGAATTTCCCCGGCGGCGGATTTCTCGGAAATAGGTAGTTGCACTGGAGGTCAATTACTGGTGACTCCTATCGGTGATGACGTCAGCGACTTGAAAGAGGAAGTTGACGTCTGAACGGCGGGAAAGCATGTATTGTTGGAAAGTTCCAGAACGTGCCTTCGAAATCGAATGAGGGATTGGTGTTTTGAAAAGCGGCGAGAAAGCATGTTTTGGTGGAACGTTAAGGAATGTGTTTTGTAAACTGAATGAGGAATTTGTGTTCGAACGGCGGGGCATAATGTATGTTGGTTGGAACGTTACACACTGCGTCAGGGCCGTATGAAGGATTTTAAAAGTGGGGGTGCAGCAGCGTGGTGAGGCGCCACTGCCTCCACGTATGTGATATAAGGGCAACTGAACCCATTGGTGTGTTTGCGCCCTTAAAACCGACAGACTGATCAGTGCCTTAAGAGCATCACTGCGTGATCATAATCGAGTGTATTATTTTATAATTTAAAGATTGCCAAATTATTTTTTTTTGGATGAGGACGAGGCGACATTTCACGGGGCGCCTTATTTTTCTGGGGGCGCAATGTATCCCTTGCACCCCCGCTCGATTCGACCCTGCACTGCGTTCCTTCTAATTTGAATGATGAATTTAAGTTTGAACAGCCGTGAAGAATGTATTTATGGAGATTCGAGGATGTGCTTTGTAAACTTAATGAGGAATTTTAATTATTGCACACGTCTGTCAAACCTTCAAAGGCTAATATCTTCGCTTGCAATATAGTAATTTGAATGAAATTTTCATTTTACATTATCTACTTTTGAACTATTATAGCCAGATTGGCTAGTTTTTTTATCTAAATCTTACATAATGTATCTTTATCGTTGAGAAAATATGTAAAGTAGTTGGTTAAAGATAGAATCAAACGGTATTGACGTCAGGTCTAATTTCTGATCTCCATTGCTCAGTCGGCTTAACTGGAAAGGCTCTTGGTCCAGATTAGAACTTACAAACGGCAAAACTGTGTTGTGCTGTTAACATGAACAGAAGATAAATTAAACATTTTGTGAGCAATTGATCTTCCACGGATCCATTATAAGACTACGGCATCATTATATACATATAAATAAAATAAAACCAAGTACGAACAATCCAAACCATTAGACAGAATTCAAAGTCCTAAAAAAAACGTTATAGGCAAAATAGTGAAGTCCTAAAAAAACGTTATATACATATTATGAGTCAAAAACTTTTAAAAAATGGGTTTTGTTTGTCGTTCTTTTATAAAAAGTTTCTTTCATTATCATCCATATAATATGGGGGGATCACGGTGGTTAAGTTGGTAAGACGCTGGCTGACTATCTTGGAGGTCGGGTGTTCGATCCTTGCAGTTCATCCAGATTTCCCCGCGTGGTTCCTCCTTGTCAGTGTTTCAGGGCCTGACAAACACGGTTGTCTATCGTTGGTATGGACGATAAACCGAGGCCCCGTGTACACATTGGCGTACACGTAAAAGATCCCTTGGAATTCGATAAAAGAGTAGGCCGTAGTGCCGCTGTCAGGGCAAAATGTCCCTCATAGCACACTGTATGGCGTATGCCCGTCTTTATTAGCCCATTTGGGAACAGAACAGTAGGACGTTAAACACTAGTTCACTTCGTTTCATATAATTTATTATGTTAAACAAATGAAATTGGGTTTAACGTGTTCCACAAATACTTACCATGACCTGACTCGTGCACGGCACTCGCCAATGCTATAGAAGCAACCCGTTTTACATGCCGGGGCTTGATAACAAAGACTATTCCAGAACTGGTAGGATCCCCAGATTTCATTTATAAGAAAATGTAATATTTGAAATTTAGATTTATTATTTTGATCTATAAACTGAAAATATATTCTTAGAGTCAATAAATTGATAAATTGATAAATGTGGCCTAGTGGTCTAGAGTTCCGCGCCTCCACCTCTAGCTGGCCGGTCACCTCTGGCTTTCGGCTGTGGTTTCGATCCCTGGTGTGAGCGTATGTGGCATGAGATAGGGGCGCCTTCTCAACCTCGTTGGTTTCCTCCGGGCACTCCGGTTTCCTCCCACTGCTAAAGACCCCTACGCGCAATCGAATTATTGAAATACAATTAAAACCGTATGTTGGTCCCGAAATGACCTAGTTTGTGTCGAGTGGACGTTAAACCCCATTTCTCTCTCTCTCTCTCTCTGATCTTCTAATATTTATATTCATACTACCCTACTATTCTGGAAGCAGTTTTATATAAGCATTAAGTTGTTTCTTACTGTATCCTATTTATTCATATTATTCCTTTCATGGTTGTATATAACAATTCTGAATAAATACTTTTTAAATCAAAATTGAAGTATCTACTAAACTCGGGATTTTATCTTTAGTTAAGATTTCGAGTAACAGCTGGCCCAGGTCCCGAGTCCTCCAAACATTGTCAGACTTAAGTTAAGAATTTACTCAACTTTCAATCACTGTTAATGAGAACTATTTTTGATTCAGAAACTCAAAACATTGCACATAGTTTCTTATTGATGTATTTGATACATTAAAGCAGGAAAATTTTTTATAAAGCGCTATATTTGAGTTAAATAAATCAAACAATTTTGAGTAAATTCTTAAACCAGAAACTCTCGTGTAAGCATCCATCATTGTTCGTTATGTATTTGCTACCAATCTGGGTCTGTCAGAATAACAATAATAATAATAATAGTGCTGTATATTAATAAATATTTTATGCAGTTTGTAATAATTGTTAAATTTCTTGTTAAAATAGCTGTATACAATGTGAATAAATTTATTGTTAATTTTGTAAATAAGGGATCTTTTACGTGCACTCCAATGTGTACACGGGACCTCGGTTTTTCGTCCCATCCGAACGACTAGGCAGCTGTCTTTGTCAGGCCCTCCTTCTGCATCACTGACAAGAGGAAATCACGCCGGAAAATCGAGATGAACTTTCTCGGCCAATGCAGGGATCGAACACCCGACCTCCAGGCTAACGAACCAGCGCCTTATCCACTAGGTCTATGGAGGTAAACCAGGGGAACACGGAGAAAACCCACGAGGTTGGACAGGCGATCCTTCTCCTCGTAACGTACAACTGGGGAATCGAAACCATGCCAGTTGACTCATACTGTACGCGGCGATCCATCTACGTCATACGAGGATATGATCACTGCCCTGATTACCTTCCATTTAAAACGCTCACGTGATCATTTTGGGGCGGGACTTATCGACTAGCCTACTGTGTATACACAACAGAGTAAAAATAACCTGTAGCACGTGGCAAAATGTCAACTTCTGTCACTCCGGTATATATACTATTCAAAAAAAGTAGGGGATATTTGATTTTGGGGGCATAATACTAAAATATGCAAATGACTGCGAAAAAAGGCACTATAGAACCTAACAGAAGAAACATTTCCAGTTACATGTGACGCCCAAACGCACCAATAGCTACCGCATGGAATGCAGGTGATGCTTGGGGTCATCATGGGGGTCCAACCCAAGATTTGCACGACTCTGACTTTGAATGTTACAGTCATTGTGGCATTGAATTCCAGGGTGGAAACATCAGTTTAATTGTTTTAGTGACCAGAAAACAAATTTTGATATGCGTCGGCTTACCCAAAATGAAAGGTTACTTGCCCTTGGCATGCTACAGATCGGCACAACACAGGCGGTTGTGGCGCGGACGATGAATGTTTCTCAGTCTGTCATAAGCAGGCTATGGTCCAGATACCGTGATACACAATCTGTACAGGACAGACCACGTTCAGGTCGACCAAGGGCGACAACTCAAGCCCAGGATCGATTTATCCGTACCTTGGCCTTGAGAAATCGTGTCATCACAGCAAATCAGATCAGCGCGCGTCTTCAAACAGACACTGGTGTGAGAGTGAGTGGCCAGACGATTCGGAATCGTGATCGCGTGATCCCTTGTTTGAGAGATCATCACATTCAGGCAAGACGTCGTTGGTGTAGGGATCGTCAACACTGGGATAATCGACGCTGGAGCAATGTGATGTTTTCAGATGAGTCAAGGTTCACTGTTGATTTTTTTGACAGACGTAGGAGGGTGTGGCGTCGTCGAAACGAGCGCTTCCAAGACGTTAACGTCATCAGACATGATCGATTTGGATGTGGTTCTGTTATGGTGTGGGGAGGCATCACTGTTGCTGGAAGAACGGCTTTACATGTTGTTGCAGGGCGTGTTACAGGCCAGTACTACCGGGACAACATCTTGGCAGTCCATGTTGTGCCGTTCGCACGACGTCATGGCCGCCGTTTCATCTTCCAGGATGACAACGCAAGATGTCACAGGGCCAGGATCGTTACAGGTTACCTCCAACAACAGAACATCACCACATTACCTTGGCCAGCACTGCGTCCCGACCTCTCCCCCATCGAGCATGTCTGGGACATGCTTGGACAGAGGTTACGTCAACGTCAACAACGTCCTGCCAATGGCCAAGAACCTGCTGCTGCGTTGCAACAGGAATGGGACAATCTGGACCAAAATGACCTTAGACGTCTCATTAGGAGTATGCCACGTCGGATCAATGCTTGTTTGGCAAACAGAGGAGGATTTACCCGTCACTGACTTTGTTGTGATGCTGTGGTAACTTTGCTGTTATCATTTTACCCTTATAATGGTCAGTCTGTGCCTTACTTAGTCTAACGATCATTTGGAATAAATCGATGAATGTGAACTTCATTTCATTTTGTCATTTGTTTCTTCGTCAGTTTCATTAGGTGACTTTAATAACACTTAAAAATCAAATATCCCCTACTTTTTTTGAATAGTATAGTACAAAATTTCGTTTTACTTGGAAAACAAAACTGTTATATAATCAACTTACTTGTGGCATAATAACTGAACGATTGGTCGCGCATTTAGTCTTAATTATAATTTGATGATGATTTTTTTTTAAATTTGGAAATAAAGAACCTTGGCACAAATTCGTAAATGAAAATGAAGCTGTCACTTTTTGTGATTGTTTTCGAGCATCTTTCTGGGAAACAGAAAAAAAAGTCCCCAACTGTACCACTTGTGATCTTGAAAGCTCATTACCCAATGAATTGGATTAACACCTCATAAATCTAAAACCCTGTCCCTTTATTTCACCAAAAGTGCACTTTAATGGCATTCCTTAATTTTAAAAAAAGAAAACAGGAAATTTAAAATGTAACAGATACGTCAAGTGTTGAACACATGCATTGACTTCACGCGGCGTTAGTCATTGCCTCAATGGCTCATGCATTGTTTACATAACATGTAACTGTTTCGGGCAAAATCGACTCGACACAAACTAGGTCATTTCGAGACTAACATGTGGTTATTGTATTTCAATAATTCGCTTGCGCGTAGGGGTCTTTAGCAGTGGGAGGAAACCGGAGTGCCCGGGGGAAACCCACGAGGTTGAGCAGGCGCCCCTATCTCCATGCCACATACGCTCACACCAGGGGTCGAAACCTCAACCGCAAGCCAGAGGTGACCGACCAGCTAGAGGTCGAAGCGCGGCACTCTAGACGACTAGGCCACCCCAACTCAAAATCATCCAAAATCTTCAAAATTGAAAACACAAATTATTTGTCAATTTAAATAAACACTGATGCTGTGATCTTACCGGGAAAAGATGGGCTTCTGATATCCAATATTTAAGACAAAATAAACATGTTACTATTGGTACACGGATCGTGTACCATAATGCGTTTAAGCCCCAGCTCTAGCAAGAAACTAGAGGAACGAGGCTAGAAACATTGCATCAAATCAAACGGCGTATGTAGACTGGAATAACCAGACGCTAGGCATTTGCATTCGATTCAGACTGCTGGCTTATTTCGCCGAACATAACTGATTTAAAATTATATACATTCATATTACAGTATTATATGCGTTGCGACCCACTTGTGTCAATTTCTAGGTCCCAAATGTTAGCGATTTAGTTCCTTTAAGTTTTAAAGAATGAATTGTTGGAAGATCACAGACTGTTTGTAAACTGAATGATGAATTGGCGATTAAACGTACCATACGGATGATATGAATTCGCGAGACTGACATCGAGCCTAATTTCTGATCTCCATTGCCTGTTGGGCCTAACTGCAATGGTACTTGTCCCGGGGTGGGAAAGAATGATATATTATGGTGGGCAAAACGGTGATGTGTTAACATAAACGGCGTACTGATTAAAAATTTTGTGAGCATAAGGCCATCCGTCCTGCATGCACCACTAACAAGTGGAAACCTACTGTGTTGGGGACGATGATACCACAGGCATTATTTACCCGTCAAGAACTTTTATTTGAGCAAATCTTTACATTTGGGGACTATTAATATTATTGTTGCTTAAAGATACATTATGTAAGATTTAGATAAAGAATTAGCCATTCTTGCTATAATAGTTCGAACGCCGATAATGTAAAATGAATAATTTGAAAATTTCATTCAAATTACTCTATTGCAAGCGAAGATATTAGCCTTTGAATGTTTGACAAGCGTGTGCAATAATTTCAACCACCGTACTGGTTGATCTAAGCTAAGTCTCGGTCCTCCATATTTGATTAAATCAAAGTATCAATGAACCGTTTCAATCTTTTTTATATCGGAGATATCTGATTCCGTCGAGAGTTGATTAAAGCCTGGATCAGTTAATTAATGACTAATTAATAATTTAGAAAACATTCCAGGCCTAAAGAAAGACCTGCAATAGGCAGATTTAGCTCTTGCATAGTGTATGTTTAACGGACTGGTGGACATATCTGAGTCAAATTGGCGAGAACCAACGCTACACCATTTAAGTCTGGCTATCTAAAGTCATGCTTAAAGTAGCCAAGTCCAATATCATCAATATCATCCAAAGTCTTCGACATTGAAAACACAAATTATTCGTCAATGTAAACCAGCATTGATTTTACTGGAATAGATGGAATTCTGATATCCAATATTTAAGACAAAAAATTTTTTTATCCGTGGTACACAAAACGTCTAACATAATCTGTTTCAGCGTCATTTGTAACATGAGCTCGACGAAGGATTATACGTTATCTCTCTCCAGGACCTCTGCCTTACACCACTGACAACGGGTACACTGGTCCTCGGTTTTTCGTCGATTTGAGCGACTATATGTTGTCACTTGCCATGGCCCTAGGTCCTGCATCACTTACAAGGAGGGACCTCGTTGAAAATGGAGATGAATTTACTCTGCCAATGCAGGGATCGAATAGGGGACTTTCAGGTTAGTAAGCCAACGTCTTGCTTATTGAACCACCATGAGACCAACAAGCGAGATGTTTTGACGGCTGCCTAAACACACCTCAGACCAATTATCTCAACCACAAAAAGCTGAATTCGACAAAATGGAATTGCTGAAATTCACTATTTTGTTGTACAAACGTGGCTTTTCGAAAGTTCCTATAGTCCTGCATACTCCGCGCTATGTTTCGTTTGATTAGACCTAATCCCACTACTCACTGCTGTAAAGACAGCAAATTCTTGTTCTACATTATGCTTGGTCAATATTCCCATTAACAACCAATCGCTAACTGCGTTACAAAAGCATTACCCTTAACACAGGACGCCAAATTGGACCAAATATGGCTCACGATTTCATTATGTCCAATTAACCAGTGCATAGCAGAATATTGCAGTAAAACTAATCGAGTAACAAACGAGGCTATCAAATCGAATAAAACGTAAACAATATTGTACGGAAACGAACATACTATCATCGTTTTAATACCTTAAATCACTGTCCAAAGTTTTAGGGAAGACCCAGATTAAACGTAGGACTGTCATCTTGCTGTACTCAAGTGATAGATTTGATTGAACGGAAAGAATAGACACACTCCCTCAAAAGTTCAAGTATCAGAAAACAATCCAGCAATGGTCAGAGAGGGATTTCTCGAGCCATTGCTTCAGGAAGTCCTGTGGAAGACGCAACTCCTAGCGATTTAAATGCCCAGGTTGACACCTGAATGCGCCACTGGACACAGCATAGCATCCGTTCGGTGGCGCATTGCATGACTGCTAGCGGTGGACATTTTGTTGTGTTTTAATTTTTACCCTTTGTGCCTCACATTTTAGCTGTATTATGTATGTCTCGCCAGCACTTCAAGTGTCTCATTGTGTCTCGCTACCCTCTGCCTATGTGGAGTGAAGGTCGAGTGGATCTTACATTTAATATGCTTTAGATCTGTTTACGTTATTGAATTCATACACCACGATGGTTTCGAGGACCGACATTATGTCCTCTTCCCATATTAACGTAATTTTCTAAATTTTTATTGGTTATACTAGAGAGTTAGGTTAGATATATCGTGTTCATTCTTCCCTCTTCCCCGTTTCAAAACTTTTCATTGGTCAGTTTTTGAGAATTATTTGTCGTTATATTCCTGTTAGGTATCGTATAAATACATGCACTTTCAGTCAATAATCATAAATCTGCAGAGCATACTGGAACGAGGTTCACCAACTACAACTACAACGACAATAGGTATGTACTTAATTTTACATTAATTATGGGATTTTAATGTTGACTGATACGTATCGCTTCGCTGTTTTTGTCTTCACGTCAAGGAAGTGAAAGGTGGTCCAATTAAGATGCCGCGACAAATGGACCAAATCTCGCTCTCGACTTATCTTTTTTTTTTAGCTTCGCCTCGTCCAGGGAATCCGCGAATGAGAAATATTTCTTCCCGTCTTGCCTTCGCTTTGCTAAGAGTCTAGTCCGCCGCATTACGAATAATTTCAAATATAGATATCGAAAGAAATGAAATGAGATGGGGTTTAACGTCCTACTGTTCAGCTCCGACTGGGCTAATAAAGACTGCAGAATATCAAAAGAAGAATGGGGACCGGCTGAAGTTGTGAGACAATTGAATCACCATGACAACATTAAACCGCGGACAACTGTGCATTCGCCTTTTCTACGGGTGTTATTCTTTACGTCTCGTTATCACATATTATGGGGGGTTGGGATGGCCTAGTGGTCTAGAGTGCCGCGCTTCGACCTCTAGCTGGCCGGTCACTTCTGACTTACGGCTGTGGTTTCGATCCCTGGTGTGAGCGTATGTGGCATGGAGATAGGGGCACCTTCTCAACCTCGTGGGTTTCCTCCGGGCACTCCGGTTTCCTCCCACTGCTAAAGACCCCTACGCGCAAGCGAATTATTGAAATAAAACTGAAACCATGTGTTAGTCCCAAAATGACCTAGTTTGTGTCGAGTGGACGTTAAACCCCATTTCTCTCTCTCTATCACATATTATAATTAATAGCGGGCAGCTTTGAATCTTTTTATATATTTCCGATTTCGCCATGGTTACCTGTAACAGCTGCATTTGTGACGTTTGGATGATATCGTTTTTGCATCCTGACATGTGTTTCTGTTGGTGGTGGGGATCACGTGGCTAAGTGGGAAAGACGCTGGCTCGCTAGCCTGGAGGTCGGGTGCACGTGCACGTAAAATATCCCTTGGCAGTTGGAATTCGATATCAGAGTAGGCCGTAGCGCCGCTGCCCGGGCAAAATTTCCCTCATAGCACACTGTATGGCATATTCCCGTCTTCCATTAGCCCAGATCAGGTGCAGAAGAGTAGGACGTTAAACCCCATTACATTTCTGGTGGTGGTGGATATGCGCCTTACTGTGTCAGGCTATGCCTTAGCCTACTGCGCAGGGGGTGTATCCGCCACTGCTGGGTCAGGCTATAGTGGTGCGTTTTCACTGCGTCATAGTATACATTTTCCAGCTACATACTCAATTGGGGTGAAATTGGGTCATTGCGACTGAATATGAAAAATAAATACGTATATATTTGAGAATTTTCAAGCGCTTCGAACGAGCGGGGCGTGTTAGTGGGATACCGTACAGTTGGTAATAAACGCAGAAACACAGACTATATGTTGCGATGAGTTAAAGCCTCGTTATTCCATGGAGCTAATACATGTAGTTATTTTCCTTATTTAAATAAAACTCCGCCAGTGAGTCTAATTGCGGGGTTTGGATCCCACTCTTGTCGCCTGCCTAACGTCGTCTCTCTCTCTCTCCCTCTCTCTCTATCTCTCTCTCCTCTCCTCTCTTGTGTAAAACGACACAAAAACAAACCGTCCGGCAATAGGCAAATTTAGCTGTCATCGTGATTTTATCTGCAGCTGCCTCATTCTCAAAAGGTTACAATAAATTAATAATTTTTCGGTCTATGAAAAAATATCTATATTTGCTTGTCGTTTTGGATCTAGATCTGACGTGGTTTAGGAGAAGTAACTAATGGATGACAGACAAGGGATGTGGTCTGTTTTTTGTACACGATGAACAGTCCATTTGCTGATTACACTATTTTGCCTATAACGTTTTTTAGGACTTCGAATTTTGTCTAATGGTTTGGAATGTTCGTAGTTTGTTTTACTTTATTTGATGGAGGCCATTTGGACTAGAAACAAATACCAGATATAATTTTATTTTCAATTTTAGTTACAACCGGTTTATGTTTCTAAAATGGTGGATAAAAAAGTACTAAGTGGTTCGATTATGTTGCTGTTGTTCGCAGTGTTAACCATGGCACCACCCACAGAGGCCTTTTATGGGTGCTACAGCACTTGGAGCAGATGCAGTGGCTGGAGTTCGCGTGCAACTGGGTATCTTTGGCAGAGTTGCCCTCGACGATGTAGGAGCTTGGGCTACAGTTCCGGTAGTTGTGATGAAAGAGATGCACCAGAATGCCCATTTACAGATAAATCCTGGTATTGTCGGTGCAGTGGTTGAACGAAAACCAACAACTTTATAAATACAGCTTTTAAAATATCTGCGATTGTTTCATTTTTAGATTTTCTGCATGTACAAGGGAAAGAAAAACCCTCTAGTCGTTTGTTTTTTGATAAATAATGCTATGTTGTAAGATTTAAATCTACACCTTCTAATTAATTTCTATGTGAAACGTCTTAATATTTTTATTCTTGTTTGCTTGTTATATTTTCCCGAGTTGCTCGATGTTTTCTGGTGGTTATAGCTCATTACACCATTTATGCAAAGATACAAGCTTAAGATTAAAATAATTATATATTGATATTTGATATGAAATGATAAATTGTACACAGGAAACAGCTGATTTTATATAGAAGATGATATATTGGCTTAACGAGAACGCGTGTTGACTATAATAATTACGTTATCGTAAACATTAAGCATAAACTCAAACAGTTCGTCAATTGCTGCTTTAACTCAAGTTAATAAATAATAATAAAATATATAAAAAAATGCACTATAACACTTATATATATATACTTGTAATTGTAACTGCGAATAAACTATTCCATCTTTTTTTCCAAAAATAAGTCTTTTTCTTTACTTGTGTGTTGCAGACAAAGATATTATTGTCACGATTTAGTCGGTACTCAGAAATTGAATGCTGTTTAAAGTTGGTTTCCCGGGTACAAACTGGGTGATTTGATGATATATTAGGACTATAAACATATTCAAACTAATTAATTTATCATAATTTGCTTCAAATCCTTCTCAAAACACTGTAATTGCCAAGTATATCCCGCTATGAAATCGATCAAAAGAGGCCAGGTTTGCGTCAGGGGATTACCTTCTCCGTCCCTATGGCAACCGCGGGCGGAGACGGGTGAGATTTCATTGCATACACAAGACGATGTTGTCTGTAATCGCTGACTATTTATTACAAATGTCGAATTCTAATTAAATTCTCGGATTATCCACTGCCTGCGTCTTTTTCTGTGATTTTTATCTCAGAAAGTGTTATAGGTCTAACTCTTTATAGAGTTTATCAACATGTACACAAAGCCCTCAATGTGCTCGTGCAGCCTTCGACGTCACGCGTGGGTATAGCCCTAATCGTCGGGCAGTCGATTAGGGGAACCCTTACATTTTTGTCCTGTATACGCTCAATGAGTGTTTTTCAGGGAATCCAATATTTTTCTAGTAAGATTGGATATCTCTACTTTCCATACATACCAAAATTGTCATACTTTTATAGGAAATAACCACCCAAAAAAATACTTTGCTGGGAACCCATCTGTAGCTGGCCCCTGTTTTGTTCTAAATGGGATAATTAATGACAGATACGCGCTTTCCAATCAATCCGATTAAAACACATATCCTATTTCGTTTCGTTTGTATACTTCAACATTTCGCCATCGAAAGTGAGAGAGAGAGAGAAATGGGGTTTAACGCCCACTCGACACAAACTAGGTCATTTTGGGACTAACATATGGTTTCAATTTTATTTCAATAATTCGCTTGCGCGTAGGGTCTTTAGCAGTGGGAGGAAACCGGAGGAAACCCACGAGGTTAAGAAGGCGCCCCTATCTCCATGTCACATACGCTCACACCAGGGATCGAAACCACAGCCGTAAGCCAGAGGTGACCGCCCGGCTAGAGGTCGAAGCGCGGCGCACTCTGGACCACAAGACCACCCCCTCCCCCGCCGTCGAAAGTATACGCGCCTTCCAATGTGGTGTGATAAGAATTTTGCCCGGGTAACGGTATTTCCGCCTTTTCCTCGTCAAATTTCAACTATTAATGTTTTTTTTACTTGCATGTCAATGAATAGCTTGCACGGGTTGGTCTTATCTTTTATTAACCGACCCGAAAAACTAAACTGTTTTGTAATAAGGACAAGAGGAAACCATGCTGCAAAACTCCTGGAACACGGTCATAGAACTCATAATTTCCGGGTTAGTGAGCCCGCGCCTTTCTCACTGAGCAACCGTGACTACCATATAAATTGGAGATAGCAATGAATTTACTATGTTATTTATGGTACGCACAATGTTTTTGTACATGGAAATCAAATAGCCGAAAAACATTACCGTTAAAAGGGGCGAAGCGTGGCAACGACGCCTATGGGGCCTCAGCCGGAGTAAAGCAGCTAGAAAGTGGTCATGTAGCCTTTAACACGACTTCGAAATCGCAAACTACTCTGTGCACATCTGAATTCAAGATTTGGTGGGGTTGGGATAGCCAATCACTAGCGCGGTTTTCTTGTCCTTCTAGCTGGTGAATACAGCAAGTAAAAAAAAGTGGTCGACTATAGTTTTAAAATTTTAAATACCACTGTTTAGCCACTAAGAAATTGTCACCCGAGAAGTCGGTGGGGTGAAATAAAATTGCCCAAAAGGCATTTGGGGTAGGTGCATGGTGCAGTGCCCCCCCCACCCAGGGGCGTTTTAAGGTTTATCATGGCGGAGGCTATACAATTTTGAGGGGCCCAATTTCGTGGTGGTCGGGGGGGGGGGGGGGGTCTTGATTGATGATTTTCATACCAGTGCAATGACTGCATTCTCATTCAGTAGTGGATTCGGCAGTAACAGTGTAAAGTAAATGATTGACTCGGACTCGGGGCCCTTTCCCTTGGCCAGAGGGGCCCTTTTGTCAGACGAGGGGCCCTTTTGCCTGCCTTTAGGGCCCTCCCTACCTAGGGTACATGTCATTTTTCTCATCGGTTTTAGCATTTTTCTCCCGTTTTATTTGTTCAACTTTTTTGATATTTTTTCGCGAGGAGGCTGGCGCCTCCAGCGCCTCATCTATAAAACGCCTTTGCCCCCACCCCGCCCATAACATGAAAATTGACGGCTACAAATGCGTTTTCCTGCTATTTCAGCCGGTGAGTATACATCAACTTGAAAGTGGTCGGTCAGTCAGCGGGAATTAAAGTCCGCTTTCGCCTTGAGTTTTATCACAGGCAGGTGTTTTTCGTGAAACTTGCTTGAGGGACAAATCAAGAGGCTCGTCTCGCGCAATTTGCAAGTGGTCCAATCTAGTGTTATTTAAACAGATCTACAACCAGTTGTAGAGGGAGGTCGCACCAGGGGTCATTCGGCGTTCATGTTTCTAGTAGGACAAGCAAAGTTCCGTGCACCGCACGCTAAGAACTCGCTACAGCAGGCCGTTTCATTGGCTAATCCCTCACATTAATCGGGTTATGTAACAATTCTTCCAGATCCTAGTGTACCGTATCAACCCACGACAGCCAGCTTGGGCTTTAGGCTTCCATAATTGCCCCCCCCCCTCCACATTTTCTTTACAAATGAATTAATCGATTGGGTAGTCAAGAAAACAACATGAAGATGACGTCATCTAAATAAATAATAGCCTACTAGTACTACATGACCCCATATCCCTTGTTGATCCGGCCTTAATTATGAAATCACAATCTGAATAAATTACACATTTATATTTCTACTACATGAAGATCTGACCAGTTGTAGAGAAATTTAAAGGTAGCATCGGGGGCCATACCTTTCTTCTAGTAAGCTACTACTAGTAGTAGGGGCCTACGGTATGTAGGAAAGTAGAAAAGGACACCTTATTTCAAAATATGCCAGACCGTGTGATCAGAACTACAAGCCTCATTTAAAAAATGACGAATTAGAAAATTATCTGTTTTGTTTGTTTTGTTACAACGTCCAATTTGCACATATTTAGAACAATCTATTTCGACCTCTATAAGTATGAGAAATGTACACGCAGATGTCGCCGATGTGTTTCAATCTCCTAAAACAAGGGAAGAAACTCCATTTAATATTTACTATTTTTAACCAATCAAAAATGATGGTTTCCTTTGCAGCCGGTTCTTTTCAATATGGCCGCTGGAGACACTGCTTTGTGGCTTCATAATAAATTAGGCTCCACGGATGATTTGTGGTCTGGGCGAACAATATGTTCCCAGCTTTCGCAGGAACGTTTGCAAAGTATCCAAGAATGTTTTCACACACTCCAGCCTCACGTCAAGGTGAAGCTTTTGCTGGCATTCCTTCATATGCCCAGACGAAATACCGAACAGGTGAAATGTCTTTTTTTGTTTACATTTTTAGTTTTACTTCTATTTACAAACCGTTTCCAACCAATATTTTACAAATGTAACATAATTAAATTTAACGTAACAATCTCCAAGGAAACAATGGTTTATTATACATCAAAAACTGTACTGTAGGTATGTGTATCGATGCTTCGTATATTATTATGCAGGCCATTATTAATTAATATTTGCTGACCATGTCCAAGACTATGACAGTGACCAGGATGTAGTGACATGTGGCATTCATGTTTGATGTGACTCCCATTTTTGTGTTATAGTAGGTTTTAATCTTATTTATATATACCTGACCCTAACCCTAGGGAAAGTACATGTAAGAATGTCGATTTGTGGGCACAGTATGAGTATGGACGGGCCAGGACGGCTAATCGCTAGTTTTTCGGTGTTAAAGTGATGGAAATAGAAAAGGAAATAGGATCAAACATGATCGCCTGATATGCTGCCTTACTAAATTGCCACAATTTTATCAAAACAGACAATGTGTTGCTCATTAATATCAATGTAAGTTGTTGATTATGGGGATACTCGATTCACAGTCCAGAACGTCCCAAATCCACAGAATTACAATCGAGTGACGCGGAATTCAGTCCTGCTACAGTTTTGCCAATCCCGACAGCAGAGGTGGAGTGAGTAGAATCGTGACGTATCCATAGGTAAAAAATATGTTTCAGCTGTCATGATTGGTTGAGATATTTTTTATACAGTCGACACATGGGCTGTACTCCGAAATTCTCCTTTTCACTCGAATAACACCAGTTTTGGAATTCAATTCCGGAACTGTGAATCGAGCATTTCCGTAGAAATATGTTTCAGCTGCCATGATTGGTTGAGATATTTTTTATACAGTCGACACATGCGCTGTACTCCGAAATTCTCCTTTTCACTTGATTAACACGGTCAAGCATTTCCTTAGTGTTAAGGCATGGTGCCTTTGAAGTCGCATTCAAATCAAAAGATTATGCAAGAGTTTTGGGTGCTGGTACAATGTAATTTAGCGGTGCCTTCTCTGTCCTCTGGTCGGTAGCTAGTTACTAAACTTGTAACCTTAAACTGTGTTTTTAAGGTTACAATTGATACAGCCTAAGAACCCTTACGCAAGTTCAAATAAGTTCAAACGCACAACTGCCAACACATATCATTACAGTTTGTATTGGAATAAGTTATTCTATCACAAATAGTGAAGACTGGACCACTAAAATAGTTACCGAACAGTTTTTCTTTATGTTAATGTGTTCTACATTTGCATAGAGATGTTTATGTTGTAATGACGTATTACACAAACCGCCATGACACTAGCCAGTTGAAATTTCGCGTAGCACTTAAGTTTCGTCAAATCATACAATTATGTTATAAGGCTTCACCTTTATTTCAATGGAAATTGATTTATTATATGTTAAGCTACATGTATGTGCAGTACAGTTTTTGGTTAGTTTATGTTAATGTGTTCTACATTTGCATAGCGATGTTTATGTTGTAATGACGTATTACACAAACCGCCATGACACTAGCCAGTTGAAATTTCGCGTAGCACTTAAGTTTCGTCAAATCATACAATTATGTTGTAAGGCTTCACCTTTATTTCAATGGGAATTGATTTATTATATGTTTAGCTATGTGCAGTACAGTTTTTGGTTAGTTTTTGTGTAAATTAAGGGAGCTATAGGCCAGTAAACAAGACATCAGTAGTGGAACCATTTCTAGTCGGTAGCCTACTTAATGATACAGTACGTGCCGCTAACCTCAACAGCTCTACTTGCAATAATCTATGTGTTGTGATTGCTGCCAACTTATTGTGGGTACAGGTGTTAAGGTTAGACATTTTACTGCGACATGGTATCCTCCTTGTCTCTAGAGAAGAGATTTGGAGGTACATATAGTTATCTCTGATGGCAGTGATTGTCAATCACTCTTGCAAACATATTCTTCAGAACAATGATTGATTATTGTTCTTTCATTAACCTGACAAGGACAGCTGCCTAGTCGTTCGGATGGGACGGAAAACCGAGGTCCCGTGTGCACATTGGAGTGCACGTAAAAGATCCCTTGGCAGTTGGAATTCGATATAAGAATAGGCCGTAGCGCCGCTGCCTGGGCAAAATTTCCCTCATAGCACACTGTATGGCGTATGCCCGTCTTTCATTAGCCCAGGTTAGGTGCAAAAGAGTAGGACGTTAAACCCCATTTCATTTCATTTCATTTCTTTCATTAATTTCCTCAAAGCAAAACTGCTATTAAGTACAGTATTATAAATTATAATCCTAGTAGCCACTAGTTGACACATAATTTCATGTTACATGTGTATCCCAGTGGTTCAGTCATAAACAGTCAGATATTTAGGGAGAGAGAGAGAGAGACCATACTCCTTGTCACATTCAATTCACCCTCCACTCCCCACCTTGTCCAGCAATCTATATTCGATCATGGAGCGGTATTTCTGGTCAATATCCACATCATGTACCAGATGCTAAAGTGTTTACTGGGGGGGGGGGGGGGATGGTACTCTACATCCACATGTACCAGGTTAACTAGCACTAGGGACCGGGTATCATTCAGATTTGATGAAAAAAGGAAAGAAATTGAACTTACCATCTATAATCTAATACACATATTCAGTTAATAGATTGCTGTCCAGAAAGTTATAAATACCATCAAGATTCGTCCAATAACTCGTATGGTTTTTAACACTTTCTGGACAGCAATCTATTAACTGAATGTGTGTATTAGATTATAGATGGTAAGCTCAGTTTCTTTCCTTTTTTCATCAAATATGAATGATACCCAGTCCAAAGTGTAGGGGTAGTCTATATTTACATTTACAACATGCTAAATTTATAATTTTATTTACCAGATTAACTGGGGGTAGTCAGAGTCTATATTTACATGTAAATGTACCAGATTAACTGTTGGGGGGGGGGGGGTACTTGCATTTTAGAAGCTAAAGTTCTGAAGAATAATGCAGCTTCGGACGTTTGTACATGTAAATACCCAAGGCCAATTTAAAGGACCAGGAAAATCTGGTATTCCTAAACACAGATTATTTTTGTAAGGTTGAATTTGTTGAATTAAAATCAGGCCCGGTAATAACGATTTTAGATGTACCTGAAAAAAATGTCTGGCACTAATGGTAATGAAATAGTACCAGACATTTTCAACTTAGTGAAGGACATGTATTAATAATATCAATAAAAAAGACAAATCTGTGCCGGACAAAATGGCAGATACCAGAGTTTTTATGCCTGACAAAGCCTGCCTGAATTTGTGGCTGACATTGTCAGTGACGGATGCCTTATTTCCAGGCTTGAAAATGCCAACATTGTTTTTATAGTCTGAATGCAGTATTCGACAATGTATATTATTTTTTTTTTATTTTGTATTTATAGTGGAAGGCCGATCTAGAAGAAATTTTGAGTATGGCTGAAAATGATTCTGATCCCTGGGTTACCATGGTTGCAGAAATGTTACGTATGTACCCATCGACTGGAACCGTAAATCTTGATTTAGATGAAGTGAGCGGAACTTTCGCTGATGTCATCACAGATCTTAAAAAAATGAGTAAGTCCTTTTTACAAGTTATTATAATTAGATGAATTACTAAAAACAAGTCAGGATTACTAAAACAAGACATGATTACTAAAAACAAGTCATGATTAACCTGTTGTTTTTTAGCTGAAAGTAGATTTATTTCTAATACAGGTACTACAGTATAGTGACCGGTTCATTATTTTATCATTTTTTTTTTTTCAAACATCAAGTGGCTGAGCCGATTAAGATCCCTGGTCCAGAGACCTACTGTATAGGAATCTGGTCCCCTGTCCAACCCTGCAGGTTTTCTCCAGGTCCCCTGTTGTCCTCAACAGATAAAAACCCCTATGTGCAAGCGAATTATTGAAATAAAATGGAACCACATGTTAATCCTGTAATGACCTACTTTGTTTTAAGTGGACGTTAAACCCCATTTCTCTCTCTCTCCTGAGGCCTGCATAAAGAATGAAGGACCTTAGGACACCTGTTGATGAAAGGCCGTAGGACCACACACAATCAATTAAACAAGACAATGCTATAGACAGAAAACAATATACAGATGAATGTCCTGTGCTTCATACCGGTTGCAATAGGGATGACCTACTGACCTGTGACTGGGTTGCAATAGGGATTTAGGGATATTCTTCTGGCGTGTGCTCACTACTGTCCTTCTGACCTGTACTCAATACCGGGTTGCAATAGGGATGTCCCACACTGATCAGCAGTGAATATTTGCTAGGCCACTACAATCAGTGATATGGATGACATCGATGCGACTTAATGAGTCCCCGGTATTAACTTTTTTCCTCCCTGTATATTGCTGTGTAAAAAAGAACATATTACCATGTAATAACATATATATTGCCATGTAATAATATATATATTTGTATTTTCAGTGAAGAAATCTCTAGAGACGAGAATGTTACCACTAGAATGTCAGTTTGTAAACCGATCAGCATTAAATTCTATCGCTGGTCACTCGGCTCAACCGATCAAACATTTTACACTCAAAAGAAAACCAAAGTCAGCAACATTAAAACGAGAACTTCTTCAAAAATGTAAAAATATTTTGACAGTTAAAGTACCGTATTTATTTGCTCAGTCTCGCTCGTTTACCAATGAGTACGTGAGCCAAGGTGGCCTAGTGAATATAGCGCTGCTGTCTCACTCCACAGTCTTTGGAGAGTAAGTCATAGACAGACAGAGTGTAGGACGAAAGGCCTGACATGAAAAAAGTGTTTGTCAGTGGAGTGAAAGGCAAAGGGGTTAGAGCACACGTTAAGGAAACCTTGCCAGTTGGTATTCATAATAATAGTAAGAGAGAGAGAAATGGGGTTTAACGTCCACTCGACACAAACTAGGTCATTTTGGGACTAACATATGGTTTCAATTTTATTTCAATAATTCGCTTGCGCGTAGGGGTGTTTAGCAGTGGGAGGAAACCGGAGTGCCCGAAGGAAACCCACGAGGTTGAGAAGGCGCCCTGCCACATACGCTCACACCAGGGATCGAAACCACAGCCACAAGCTAGAGGTAACCAGCCAGCTGCATGTAGAGGTCGAAGCGCGGCACTCTAGACCACTAGGCCATCCCCCCCCCTCCCAAAAGTAGCTTGGCCGTCTAACTATAACATCCTACCCTGCATGACGTATGTCTGTCTTCATTACATCCCATTTCATTTTAGGGAAAAAGCCTTAATTCTATGAACGACTACTGAGATTAGACATGAATTATGTTACATTTAGATAAAGAGCCAAAAACGAGACCTGCAATAGGCAGATTTAGCTCGTACATTATGTAGCTATATACAGGCCCCCAGATTCATTCATTTGATTTAATATATGTATATGGGGGATTCCATGCCCCATATGTTGTTTATTTCTTGGCAGTGTCTGTGTACGTTGTCTTGTCCACAGGTTTACCTTGTTGGTTTAGTTTTGGCTAAGGGTTTTGTTTTGACTAAGAAAGGTTTTGTTTTGCATGTGTTATTTGTTTTATGGAGCCATGGTGGCTAAGTGAGTAAGACGCTGACTCGCTAGCCTGTAGGTTGGGTGTTCGATGCCTGAATCCGCCAAGAAAGTTGGCCTGGATTTTACAATGTAGTTTCACCTCGTCAGTGGTACAGGCTGTCTAGTCATACGGATGTGATAAAAAAAACGAGGTCCTGTGTGTACATTGGAGTGCACATAAAAGATCCCTTGGCAGTTGGAATTTTATATAAGTGTAGGCCAGTAGGTCTTTAAACTTCTTTATATTTCATTTTATTTCAATATTTCAATTTATTTCATGTAAAGTGTTTTATCTTGATCTATTTTATTTTTAAACAGCTAATGAAGTGTCTAATAACAGAAAGAATAATATGCCAAATAGTGTCCCAATTAAAATCAGAAGTTTTGTGAAAAAAATGGACGACTCGAGTAAGTATTTTATTTCTGGTTGTTTGTTTATTCATTCCCCACCAGAACTGATTTCTTGTTTTCCTCAAATATTTCCAAGGATAGGTGCTGTATTCATTGTTTAAGGGAGATAACTCTCTTTTTCACCAATCGGCCAGTACACCAATTATTGTCCCATAATGACTTCAATGTTATTTCAGGCTCATGTCACAAGCTATAACTCTTTCCACAATATTTGTTGAGATAATTCCTTCGCAAGGCATAAAGAACAACACCTGGCAGTCACCTCCTCCCAAGCAATGTTGAGGTTCACCATGAAAATCTCAAATTAGTAAAAGTTAAAGTAGACTGGGGTCAATTCTTTACTCCCAGTTCAATGTGAGACGTCTTTCAAGCCCTTTTACCCATGTTATTCTTCCGCATAAATATCCTCTTTTTCCACCCAAACTGGCAAAATATTCAAAATTCAAAACCTTCCCAACAATTCCACCTCTAACACTTTAAACCTCAGAATGCCTCGTTCGGCATTTCTGTCCAAACGCAGTAAAAAAAAAATGCCTTGTTTTCTGCAGTTCCAAAACGAGGTTTTTTAAATTGCCCTGTTTTTGGAACGAGGTATTTTGTTCATAACGAGGCTTGGTAAAAATGCCCTGTTTACTAAACATGGGTTTTTTTTCAAGATAGTTATTAGCGGTATTTGCAATCAGCGAATTTGTGAAAATTAAAATTTATGTTACTTTATACGAAAATAAACCAGCCCAAACTATGCTATTATAATCAGAGAAATAGACAAGACAAAAATACACGCCATAGGTGGAGGTGTAAAACTATTGCAGACACACAGCTACATAGTGCTCCTACGGCAGGGATGGGATTTCAAAATTTTTCGTGTCGGACATTTTACCGAAAATAAAGGGGCATAACTCTTATCGTTATTTAAGCAGACGAATTCACACCACAATTAAAAGTCACATGTCGTCAAAATATTCAAATCACGTACATAACAAATAAGGTGAACCTCGCTATTTTTCATATTTAATTCCCGTACGGTATTCAATTCATACCACAATTAAAAATCACATGTCAACAAAATATTCAAATCCCGTAGGTAATAAAAATTGGTGAACCTCGCTATTTTTCACACCTAATTCCCGTACGGCATTCAAATTTATGTCAGTAAATGTCGTACAAAATTAAGCATTTTCGTAATACATTGAATGAAAGCTTGCCGATCCTGCTTCGGCATAAAATTCACAACCGTAATATTCCTTTAGATTTATGTGACAGCAAATGAATGCCGAACTCCCGAAATAAGAATAGTTTGTGATGTCAGAACATCGTTTTTTCTTTATAAAATGTCAACAAAATATTCAAATCCGTGCGTAATAGAAATAAGAACACGGCAGCAAATGAAAGAAAAGCGTTCGAAATAATAATACTTGTGGTGATGACAAAAAGCATAGCTGACTTCAGCGTATTGCCGCTATGGCGTACGTGACTTACAGCACACAGCTTCATAGTCAGCACTGCCTAACGTTAAGCAATATTCGTGCGGCGCTCGAGATCACGGGAAAGTGCCACTGTGGATGAGAATTTATATATGGATTCTTAAAAGACGTAAAGGATATCGTAGACAAAATGAATTACATGTAGGGTGTTATAAAATAATATACTCTTACGATATGTGACATCTATGATTAGCTTATAGATGCTGTCGGCTCACATCAATGCGATTAAAATGCCCGACAATTGAAGACCACGAGGTAAACGGGTGGATTAAAATTATAATCACTCTTATTGGATTGATGAATAGTCCGACAAAGGGAAAGCAATGACTCCTGTTTAAGATTAGATTGATGAATTGTCCGACAAAGGATTAAGTCAATCAATCAAGACGGATTAAGTAGTTAATCAAGGTAGGTTTATTGACGGTATAACACGATAAATACGTTGATCACTTAATTACCTAATCAATCCTGCCTATTGTCAACGATAATCGGGTTGAGTGGTAGTTATACTTTCAGTACACTATATTAATTTTGGAATTTTGAATATTATTCACTATGTCTTGATGTCCGATTGGGCATATTCCCGGTCGGACAATATTGTGCGTTTGGAAAAAAAATTCGGACAAGTCCGGAATATACGGGCGAAATCCCAACTCTGTCCTACGGTTAGTCGGATAACCGTAAACGGTTAGAATTGGACGGTTAAACGGTTCGAATTGAACGGTACGTTTAACTGGAGATGTCCCCATTAAATGGAGTTATCTCCCATTACAAACGTCTCCATGATGACAGGGCGCCATTTTGAAAATTGAACAATATGTCAACTTGAGGTGCCCCCGTTACCTGTATGACCTGTCAATGAGCCGTTGTTTGTTCTACAGGAATCTAATAAAAAAGATGTTATTCTTGGGTTTTAAATATTATTGTTTAAAAGTTAGTTACTGAGGTCAGGCGCTTTCTTCTTTATAATTTATAACTATTCCACTTTCATTCCACGATGTATTTATCTTGAATATTTCGCCGAGCAGTCGAGAGGTACGTGTTGCTGTTGGACTGGTGGAAAACAACCCACGTCTTATAAATCCCGATAATCGGGGGAAGGCAAGGCAAGAACAATTACAAAATATTCATCCTGTATTAATGCGACATCATTACTGTTAAAAATCTGCCAATTTAAGAAGCCCTTAGAGAATTTGCGTCGGTCACGTGTTCGCTCAGTCAGTCAGTGCAGTTTTCGTGCCGTGGCGTGTGATACGGTTCGACTGTTAAGATAAGATAAGATAAGATTTTTATTGATGCATCACAAGCAGATAAAAACAAACACCAATATGCACTGCACGTAAACTAGTAATTAAATAAATAAATAAATAATCTCATTTATCACACTACATACTGGGATTGTCACACCTGGTCATGACGAATCAAGGATGACATCAAAAGCACACATTATGTGTTAATTGTTACGAGTTGAGTACATTACATCTTGATCACACACAAGCTGTGGATAATTTTAGTTGCCTGATTATAAGCCTTTAATCATTTCAATAACAATAAAGTAGTTTTATCAACAACACCGAGGATGGAGATTGGAATTGTGGAATTGATGAAATAAACTCGATCACCAAAATAGTACACGTCTAAACCCGTAAAGGGGCACAACTCTCACACTTCCGCCGTTATAATCTCTGAATTCGATGATCGGCATTTGTTTTCTTTATATTTAGTACTTACAAATACTTACAAACAAAGAGGAAAAACACAGGATTTAAGAGAGGGTCAAAGTTAATATTTGTAGGTAAGCTTATTGCTTGATATTGACAGACGTGTACAAGGATGTATTACAAACCACTTGCTTGTAAATCATACGGCGATGTGAGTGGTTATTTAATGTTGAAACTTGATACCAAACGGTTAATTGTTACTAACCGGTTAATAGCCATGGTTATTCGAATAACAAAAAGTCCTAACCGTAGGAGCACTACAGCTACATACCTTGATTGATTTATTGCCCCAATTAGGTATATGTGTTAAGTAACAACTGAGGTGTTGTGAAAGCTAAATTGGGGTGTAAATTAATCAAGGTAGCTGTGTGTTTTACACCTCCACCTAACTGATATTGCAGACAACAAATTAGTGTTTATCTGATCTAAATACAACAAATATCCATTCTTATTAATCAAAAAAACCCATTAAATTTCATTTCATATTTCCAATACGCCAGTTTATTTTTAATATTTATTGTAAAAAAATAACTTGACCATAGCGTTGACTGTTTCTGTTGAAACCCCATAACACTGCACCAAGGAGCAAAGTTATATAAACGCACAGCGATAAATTTGTCGGCTTTATACCAATTGTCTATTATGGGAAATAAAGCACACCTCATACATTAAAATTTATAGTTTGGACTGGTTTTATTTTCGCATTAAATAACACAAATTTTAATTTTTACAAATTTGCTGATAGCAAATACCGCTAATAACTATCTTGAAAAAAAAACACATTTTGTAAACAAGGCATTTTACCCAGCCTCGTTCTGAACAAAATACCTCGTTCCAAAAACAGGGCAATTTAAAAAAAACCTTGTTTTGGAACTGCAGACAACGAGGCATTTATTTTACCTCGTTTGGACAGAAATGCCGAACGAGGCATTCTGAGGTTTATAGTGTAAACAAAACCCCAAAAACGCCTGAAAAAGGGAGAAAAAAATAAGGGAAAATTAGGCTATTTTTAGCTCAGAAGTACAATGTAGGAATTTTTTGGTGATCTGTGTCCAATTATGCTGTGTGATGCAGATCATTAATGATTTCCCCATTGAATTTAATGTTAATTCTCATCTCTTACACCAAGCGACACAGACTCTTAACTTTTTCCCAAATTTTCGTTGGGTAGAACACATTCTACCACAGAAGGAGCAGCTGTGACAAAGTCAATCTCAAAATCATGTATGAGGTTCACCATGGAAAACTTGAGATACACAAACTGGAAGTAAAGACCAGTAAACATGCAGTTTTCCATCCTACATTTCAACCTAACCAACTCTCAACTCTCATATCCTTGTACGATGTCCGTCTGCCAAATACAGTTTAAGTTAAGCTGCAAAATATACAACATGTTATTTCAATATTTTAAGATCTGTATTGGATGAATTGGCACCGGAACAGTCAAAGACTTTCAACGTGAGAATAAACTCTGCTTGGTTCAACAATGAAATCCTTGATACAAAGCGAAAACGTAATAAGGCTGAACGTGTTTGGCGCAAGTCTCAACTCACAGTTCACAAACAGATATATAAATCGCTAAAATCAAAAATGAACAATCTTAAAGGTGAAGCTAAGATAGCTTACTATTCAAATAAGATTGACTCTAGTAACAACAAGCAAAAGGAATTGTTTAAGGTTACCAACACACTGTTAAACCCTAATTATGGCAAGACAATACTCCCCGATAGTTAATCCCAAGAGTTAGGATCACTCTCCTATCGATTTGCATCCTATTTTACAGATAAAATTGTGAAACTTCGCCGAGGTCTTGGATATGATTATAATCTCGCTTCAAGTTCACTTTCACTTTCAACAGAATGTGTTTTATCTGACTTTAAACTTGTTAATGAGACTGAAATATCAAAAATCATAAAACAGTCTGCTACTAAGTCTTGCGCTCTCGACCCTATGCCAACAGCTCTTTTAAAGGAGTGTCTTGCAGCAACCCTACTCATCATAACTGACATCATCAACTCTTCTATTTTGGAGAATACCGTGCCTGATCTGTTTAAGAGTGCCCTTGTTTTCCCACTAATCAAAAAACCAAGCTTAGATCCGAACTTGGACAAAAATTACCGGCCCGTGTCTAACCTTAGTTTTCTATCAAAAACTCTGGAGAGGGTGATAGCCAATCAAATTACGGCCCATATATGCAAACATAATCTTATGGAAGAATACCAGAGCGCATATAGAAAATTCCATAGTACGGAAACAGCTCTACTCCGGGTCCACAACGACATTACCATGTGCCTGGATAAACGAGAATGCATACTGTTGATCCTGCTGGATTTATCAGCAGCATTCGACACCGTTGATCATGATATCCTCATGTCAAGATTAGAATGTGACTTTGGAATCCAAAATAATGCCCTGAAACTCATAGAATCTTATGTAAAAGGTCGTAATCAAACTATTATAGTTAATGGTGTATCATCATCTAAAATGCCTTTAAATTGTGGTGTCCCACAGGGATCCGTGTTAGGACCGATTTTATTCAGTCTATACACTTCTCCCCTTGGCGTAATCATTAGAAAATATGGCCTTTCATTTCATCTATATGCTGACGATTCACAACTTTACATTTCCTTCAAACCTCAGCAGGATGACCACTTCCATATTTCAAAATCAATTTTGGAACAGTGCATAATAGAAATAAAGTGCTGGATGAGTCAAAACTTTCTCAAACTTAATGACGATAAGAACGAATATTTGTTCATTGGATCGAACAAAAATTTAGAGAAATTAAATAACAACCTTAGTATTCAAGTTGGTGATAGTGTCATCAGTCCCTCTAGGTCGGCTTGAAATATTGGGGTAATCTTTGATTCTCACCTGTCAATGGAGAGCCATATAAATCATGTGCGTAAAGTAGGATACTTTAATTTGCGAAATATTGGAAAACTGAAACCGAATGTGTCTGCAGATTGTGTGAAAACTCTTGTTAATGCATTAGTGACTTCTCGCATTGATAACATGAACTCTTTATTATATGGTATACCTGCTAAATATATTGATAAACTACAAAAATTACAAAATTCTGCAGCTAGACTTATTACTGGTGCTTCTTATAGAGAACATATAACCCCAATCCTTTATAATTTACACTGGCTCCCAGTTCAATCTAGTATAACTTATAAAATAGTATTGTTAACTTTTAAATGTCTAAATGGTCTAGCCCCATCTTACTTATGCAATCTTTTAACTTTATATTCACCATCCCGAACTTTACGTTCTTCTCAAGATCATTTTCTTTTAAAGGAGCATAAATCGAACCTTGCCTCCTGTGGCAATCGTGCTTTTTCCATTTGTGCGCCAAAATTATGGAATAAACTCCCACACATTATACGCAGTTGTAAATCACTCCCTGTTTTTAAAACGAAACTAGAAACCCACCTATTTACTCTTGCTTTTACATAATATTTTTTTTACACTTTATAACTTTGTCTTCAATATAAATATCTTTATTTTTATTGATATATTTACCTGATTATTTTACACGTTATAACTTTATCTACACCATTAAATATCCTCATTTTTATTTATATATTTTACATGATTATTATTTTTAAACTTTAGAACCTTATCTACACCATTAAATATTACTATTTTTATTTATATTTTGATTTCTATATTTCTGCTTTTACACGAACTACATGTACATATTTTAAACCCCTAACTATATTCTATATTGATATTGTGATTTTATCCATTGTGTTATGTTATGTCAATTGTAAAGCGCACCTGAACATGTATATCATGAAAGGAGCACTATATAAATACATGTAATAATAATAAATAATATAATAATAATATGTTTTTGAGGGCCTAAGCATATTAAATGATATCTTTTGTTATTTTGTAGCTCCCTTGAAAGGATTACCTAGTCGAACCCCCCTACCGTCTGGCTACAGGACACCAAGTTCCGGGTTAGCTCGGTTAAATAGCTCACCGATTGGTCACATGCCAATAGCACCCAGATCAGGATCCAGCAAAAAAGAAGGAGGAATAAAGGTACATGTATATTCTTTGATATTTTTTTTTATTACACCCACAGTTTGGGATTTGTATGTTGGCTCGACAAGCTGAAGCCTAAGGCCTTCAGATTTGGGGTCTGGGGGCCTTCGACCAGGGTGTATAATATTCCTGACTATGTTTTAAGTATTTGTTACAGGCACTGCTTTCCTCTTGCTTAAAAACAAATGTTCAACTTCAGAAGTGAGTCACAGTCGGTCGTTAAGTGGGTAGGACGTTGGCTCACCAGCCTGAAGCTCGAGTGTTCGAACCCTGCATTGGCCAAGAAAGTTCTTCAGGATTTTGCGACTAGGTTTCCCCTTGTCAGTGGTGCAGGATGGAAGGGTCTGACAAGGACAGCTGTCTAGTTGTATGGATGGTACAAAAAACTAGTACACATCAGCATGCACGTAAAAGATTCCTTGGTAGTTGAAATTCAATATAAGAGTAGGCCATAGTGCTGGGGCAAATTTCCCTCATAGCTAGGCCAAAATTTCCCTCGTAGCACACTGCATTGCATATGCCCGTCTTAATTAGCCCCGTCGAAGCAGAACATCGGGACGTTAGACCCCATTTCATTTCATTTTATGTGATTTGGCATCTTCTGAAAAGCCAATCAATGTGGCAAGTTGCCCCATCTACATCAAGACAGGGGCTCAGTGAATAAGGCACTGGTTGAGTTCTGGTGAAGGTCGAGAAAGTTTCTCAGCATTCACCAGTATGGTTCCCCATTGTTGGTGGTACTGGAGGGAATGGCAAGGAGAATTATCTAGTTATTTGGATGCTATGGAAAACAGAGTTGAGTAGACATATAAAACAGACCTCTTGGCAGTTGACATTCGATGAATGGTATGTGGTAACAACACTGACACGGCAAAATTGTGACCCGCTCCCACGAAACCAGACGCTTGTCGCACAACTTCATTTTGTATTATGGGCACAAAAGCATAAACTGTATGCCTTCTTGTTACTATTAATGAATTGTACTCAACTCCAGATGATACAACAACTGTATTTTTGGAAAGCTTAGCTGTGGACCATTCAAATACGGTGCCAGCTCTATTTTTATAAAAATGACCATCCGTCTGGTTTTGTGCTAGTGGCTCTGAATTGTCATCACGCCATGATGTATGTCCGTCTTCATTAATCTGGTATTTTTAGGAAGTAGGTTGTTAAAGTCCATTTCAATTGATGTCATTATTTATCAAGAATTAATGTTTATGTTTATCTTTTCTGTATGTATAGTTTTTGGATATTGGTGAGCAGCCTATCGGTTCAAAAGAAGCTAAACGGCGAAAGAAGCAAGCAGGTTAGAATTTGCATTGATTTTTTACGGTTGTTTTGATGGTTAGGTGTGTGTATGGTTTTCTGCATTGTTTCTCTGCAGGCATTGTTCATTTTTAGTTTATTAAAAATAAAGGGGGGTTGGGATGGCCTACTTGTCTAGAGTGCCGTGCTTCAACCTCTAGCTGGCCGGTCACCTCTGCCTTGCGGCTGTGGTTTCGATCCCTGGTGTGAGCGTATGTGGCATGGAGAAAGGGGCACCTTCTCAACCTCGTGGTTTTCGTCCGGGCACTCTTTCCTCCCACTGCTAAAGACCCCTACGCACAACGCGCAAGCAAATTATTGAAATAGAATTGAACCATATGTTAGTCCCAAGATGACCAAGTTTGTGTTGAGTGGACATTAAACCCCATTCCTCCCTCTCTCATCCAAATATATTTTAATCAGATTGAATATTTATAGATGTTAAACCCTATTTTTTTTCTTCTAGACGTGGAAGCCATGGAACAACAGCGCAAGGAGAAGGAAGCCTCAATTGCTGCAGGAACGTCTGTTGCCACGACAACCACGGCTCCTTATACACCAGATTACGCAGCTGGTCTGATGACGCCAGCTACACCAGTAAGTTTAAATTTCACTGTTGGTATGTTAAGCTTGGGGTCACGGTGGTTAAGTGGGTAAGACACTGGCTTGCGAGCCTGCATTGGCCGAGAAAGTTCATCCAGATTTTCCGGCGTAGTTCCCCGTTGTCAGTGATGCTGGATGGAGGGCCTGACAAGGACAGCTGTCTAGTCATTTAGATGGAACAAAAAAACCAAGGTCCTGTGTATCCATTGGCGTGCATGTAAAAGATACCTTGACAGTTGGAATTCAATATAAGAGTAGGCTGTAGTGCCGCTGTCTAGAAATACAGTCCCATGTAATAGTTCCCTTGACGACTGGAGCTCGATATAAGAGTAGGCCATAGTGGCACTGTCAGGGAAAAATTTCCCTCATAGCACACTGTATGGCGTCTACCTGTCGGATTAGGACATTAAACCCCATTTCATTTCGTTTTGTTTTCAATCTGGTTGCCCAGGTTCTTTTAATCTTTTTCATGGATAAAACAAATTGTACCAACTGTTCAGTGTCTCCTATCGGACAGTTTTTCTTTGAAATCCAGTCCTCTTTTTCTCAGAAAAATACTGATTTTATTTAATTTAAACAAAAAAAATATTTCCATTTTTTAGAAATTAGCGACAGTTGTTGTAAGCACTACATCTATACCATTGTCTGCCTCAACGCCGGCGTACGTTCCCTCGGCAACCAGTAGGATACCAAATGTACCAGTTACTGGAATAACTCTCTCTGGTAATATAGGTTAGTATACAGATTTAGTCCCGGAGTTTCGTTTTACATTCTCAACTCCCTGCGGGGGGTTGGGATGGCATAGTGGTCTAGAGTGCCGTGCTTCGACCTCTAGCTGGCCGATCGCCTCTGGCTTGCGGCTGTGGTTTTGATCCCTGGTGTGAGCGTATGTGGCATGGAGATAGGGGCGCCTTCTCAACCTCGTGGGTTTCCTCCAGGCACTTCGGTTTCCTCACACTGCTAAAGATCCCTACGCGCATGCGAATTATTGAAATAAAATTGTGAAATCATGTTAGTCCCAAAATGACCTGGTTTGTGTCGAGTGGACGTTAAACCCCATTTCTCTCTCTCTCTTTCTCAACTCCCTGCATTAAATTAAATAAGGTTGTACGTCATACTGGTTGTTGTCATACTGGTTGTTCACGTGACGAAGTGGGTAAGACGCTGGCTCACTAGTCTGGAGGTATGATGTTCGATCCCTGCATTGACAGAGAAAGTTCATCCAGATTATTCAGTGTGGTTTCCCCTTGTCGTTGGAATGGGACGAAAAAGTGAGGTCCTATGTACACATTGGAGTGCACGTAAAAGATCCCTTGGAATTTGATATAAGAGTAGGCAATAGTGCCGCTGTCCAGGCAAAATTTCCCTCACAGCACACTATATGGCGTATGCCCGTCTTCATTAGCCCAGTTTGGAGCAGAACAGTAGGACATTAAGTTCATTTTTAGGTCATATTTATATGACGGCCAGTGTAGAAGAGATGGCTATACACCAGCACTATGGCCCACTTTTATTAGAGGAAATCTTAAACATTGAACTAGCTTATTTAATGTCTAATTAATCACTTAGATAACATTTCAGACCTAAAGAAAGACCTGCAATAGGCAGATTTAGCGCTTGCATAATGTATGTTTAAATTATTTTGTATGTACATGTTTATAACAAAGTGGAGGTGTGGTGTCAGTGTATGGGATCACGCTGGTAACTATCAGATTCTAATTTCACTGTGGAGGAGTGTTTCACTGAGGCGGAGTGTTTCATTGTGGGGGTGTGTTTGTCAATGTATGGGATCAGGCTTATTATTTCTCGATTCTGATTTCATTGTCTTTACTTATAGCTCCGTTATCATCAAATGCTCAGGCTACAGCCAGACAAAATCTCCAACAACAGTTACAGCAACAACTTGGCCAATCACAGATCAGAACACAAACAGTTGTCATGGCACCACCATCAACAACCAATCTACAACAGCCTATTATTGTCCAACCACCAGCTCCACCTGCTCCTGCAGCTCCACCAATGGTGGCTCAACCTCAAGTAGCACAAGGAGCACAAATTAAAAAAGCCCTTTCATTAACGGTAAGATTTAAAATAAAATTTGCATTCATGGAAACTAATGTCAGTTTACTCAATCAACATAACAATATGATTTAAATACAGATCCTCATCTAAGTTTCATTTCGTTTTTATACGCCCACATTGAAATGTGGTCGTATATTGTCGTCGCCCCCGTCCGTCCGGCCGGCCGGCCGCCGTCCACAATTGCTTGTGGACGCTCTAGAGGCTAAAGTTAATATCCGATTGACTTTAAATTTATACACAGTGTTTAAGGTCATGAGACGAAGAAGCCTAATGTTTTTCAGCGATTTCCGATAATAACTACCAGAGTTATGGCCCTTGACGACTTCAAAAAATCTTGTGGACGCTCTAGAGGCCAAAGTTAATATCCGATTGGCTTTAAATTTATACACAGTGTTTAAGGTCATAAGACGAAGAAGCCTATTGATTTTCAGCGATTTCCGATAATTAGTGCCAGAGTTATGGCCCTTGATCACTTCAAAAAATCTTGTGGACGCTCTAAAAGCCAAAGTTAATATCCGATTGACTTTAAATTTATACACAGTGTTTAAGGTCATAAGACGAAGAAGCCTATTGATTTTCAGCGATTTCCGATAATTAGTGCCAAAGTAATCTCCCTTGATCACTTCAAAAAATCCTGTGGACGCTCTAAAAGCCAAAGTTAATATCCGATTGACTTTAAATTTATACACATTGTTTAAGGTCATAAGACGAAGAAGCCTATTGATTTGCATCAATTTCCGATAATTACTGCCAGAGTTATGGTCCTTGATCACATCAAAAAATCCTGTGGATGCTCTAGAGGCCAAAGTTAATATCCCATTGACTTTAAATTTACACACACTGTTTAAGGGCCTGAGACGAAGAAGCCTACTGATTTTCATCGATTTCAAATAATTACTTCCAGAGTTATCTCCCTTGATCACTTCGAAAAACCTTGTGGAGCTGTAGATGCCAAACTTACAAATCATCCGATTGACTTCAGATTGATACACAGAGTTTAAGGTGTTAAAACGAACAAGTATTTTGATTTTCAATGAATTTTGATAACTGAACAGCTAAATCCATGATGTTAAATGATTCCTATACTAATTGTTAGCTTGGGGCAAAACTTTGTAAAAAGCAAACAAATTCTAATGATTTTCAGATAATTACATAATGAGTTGTTACTCAGATTTTAGTGTATTACAAATGTTTTATTACCATAAAAAAAGTTAAAAATATACGACAACCCTTGTTGACCGCCCCGGACGATTTAGCTGCTGTGGGCGTATGTTTCGTTGCCTGGCAACCTATCTTTTTATAGGGGGGTTGGGATGGCCTAGTGGTTTAGAGTGTCGTGTTTCCACCTCTGGCTGGCCGGTCACCTCTGGCTTGCGGCTGTGGTTTCAATCCCTGGTGTGAGCCTATGTTGCATGGAGATAGGGGCGCCTTCTCAACCTCGTGGGTTTCCTCCGGGCACTCCGGTTTCCTCCCACTTCTAAAGTTCCATACGCGCATGCGAATTAATGAAATAAAATTGAAACCATATGTTAGTCCCAAAATGACCTAGTTTGTGTCGAGTGGACGTTAAACCCCATTTCTCTCTCTCTCTCTCTCATTTTTTATACCTTTTTTACACTACATGAAGACCTGACAAGTTGTACTAGAATGTCGCGTCAGGGGTCGTACAAACAGCTTTTGACCCTATGGTGTAAGACATTGATTAATCAATGAGCTATATACCCATAGTTCTGTGATTCGCACACAAAGAAGTCTCGTTAAATTTTTCTAAAAAAATAAAAATTCAGAGAATTGTCGAGTCCGACTATTGAATGTTAGTATTGATGTTTAATCTAGCAAATTGTTTAAACAATGAATTGGCTACTGTGGTATCCTACACCGGGTAACGCAATTTCTCCCTCTAAATCCAAAATAGTATTTTACTACACCAGTTTTACCTGTTTAGTTTACATGAAGGCATAATTACATGTATCATGTGTTGGAAGTCGTCGTACCCTATTAGGGGATGCTCGATTCACAGTCCAGAACGTCCAGAATTGACGGAATTGCAATTGGGTGACGTGGAATTCAGTCCTGTCACAGTTCTGCTAGTCCCGACAGCTAAGGTGGAGTGAGTAGAATCGTGACATATTCCAAATAAAAAATATATTTCAGCTGTCATGATTGGTTGAGATATTTTTATGCAGTGGTCACATGCGTTGTACCCCGAAATTCTCCTTTTCCCCGATTGACACCAGGTGGACCGCACTACACACAAAGCAAAAATTTACAAGATTAACCTGCGGACAAGACAGAAAACAGACATTGCAAAAAAAATATTAACAAATATCAAATCATTATTTGAAATCTTGTTTTTTTGTAGCGTGAACAAATGATTGAAGCTCAGGAGATGTTTCGAGATTCTAATAAAGTGTCGAGGCCAGAGAAAGCTTTAATATTAGGTTTTATGGCTGGTTCTAGAGGTAAGAGTAATTAATAATCACCTACCTTTCATATACATCCGGTCTCTATACACAAGTCTTTCATTTACATTTGGCCTCTATACACAAGTCTTTCATTTACATTTGGCCTCTATACACAAGTCTTTCATTTACATTTGGCCTCCATACATAAGTCTTTCATATACATCCAGTCGCTATACACAAGTCTTTCATTTACATTTGGCCTCTATACACAAGTCTTTCATATACATCTGTTCTCTATACACAAGTCTTTCATATACATCTGGCCTCTATACACAAGTCTTTCATATACATCTGGCCTCTATACACAAGTCTTTCATATACATCCAGTCTCTATACACGAGTCTTTCATATACAACCAGTCTCTACAAACTAGTATTTCATATACATCTGGTCTCTATACACAAGTTTTTCATATATATCCGGTCTCTATATACAGGTCTTTCATATACGTCCGGTCTCTATTCACAAGTCTTTCATCTACATCCGGTCTCTATACATGAGTCTTTCATATACAACCGGTCTCTACAAACTAGTATTTCAGATACATCTGGTCTCTATACACAAGTCTTTCATTTACATCCGGTCTCTATATACAGGTCTTTCATATACATCCGGTCTCTATTCACAAGTCTGTACAAGGTCATTTAACACGAGTCTTTCATTTCCATCTGGCCTCTCAACACAAGTTTTTCATAAACACATTTCTTTCATATGATAATTTTATTTTGAATAATGTGCGATTTCTTGTGCTGTTTCTCTTTGATTTTTGTGAGTTTTGTTGCACTCAATAATTGTGAGCCTTGTGAGTTTTGTTGCACTCAATAATTGTGAGCCTTGATATGAAAGGAAATGAAATAGTCTACTATGAGAGGAATTTTGCCTGGACAGCGGGTTCCAGCATATGGTGTTGCGATATGGTGTAATTTTTTCGTCATTTATTTCAGAAAATCCCTGCCCACAACAAGGAAGTGTTTTAAGTATAAAATTAAGTGAAGATGACGAACTTGTTCAGCAGGCGGATGGGAATAAAAAGATAATGATAGCAGATACGTATTTCCAGATGAACTATCTAACGGGTGAATGGAAACGCTTCAAGAAATATCGTGAGAAAACGACGCCCCCTGTTGTTAGTTGATAGTTTATATAAAGATAAATCGTATTGTTTATTTGTATATAGGATTTGTATAGTGTAAATATATATACCTTATTGTTATATATACACAGGGACTTCTAGGTCAACTACCAAATACACAGGGGCTTGTAGGTCAGCTACAAAAATACACAGGGGCTTGTAGGGAAACTACAATTTAAAAATACGCTGGGGCTTGTAGGTGAACTACAATTCAATAAACACAGGCTTTTCGGTCAGCTGCAATTTATTAAACGCAGGGACTTGTCAGTCAACAACTACCTAAAAAAAAAACTGATCAGGAAACGAGGTCCACTCTGTACATATTTAGCATTCACGTAAAATGGCCCAGCATTGTCGACCAGAGAGTAAGAAATAATCTATGCCCAGTATAGCCAGTCAGAGGGTAATAATCTATGCCTAGTATAGCCAGTCCAAGGGTAATGACCTAAACCCAACATGGTCTACAGGATGGTGCAAATAGGATTCAGACCAGCTTTTTTATAATCTAACCATTACTAAGTTCCAGCATAATTTTATTTTTATACGCCCCTCTCTGTCCGTCCACAATTTGTTTGTGAACACTCTACAGGTCACAATTTTTATCCGATTTTGACGAAACTTGAAATGTAGATGAATCTCCCAAAAAATTTTGTTCCTTGCGATATTGGCATGTATCAGACTATAACTTCATGGATTATGGCCCCTGATTGTACAAAAAATCATGTTTATAGCTTGTGGACACTCTATAGAGGTCACAAATTTTATCCGATGTTGATGAAACTTTAAATATATCTTTATATCCAAAATATCTCAGTTCCCTTTCGATATTTGCGCATTTCAGACCATAACTTCATGGATTATGGCCCTTGGTTGTACAAAATTATCGCTTTTTTCTAACCATCTCTTGCAAAATGTAGGATTATCTTTCCTGACAACCGTTGGTTAAAGAGATTTTCCATGTCACAGGCATCTGTTTTAACTGCACAAATAATAAGAACAAAGTTTTAAACAAATTAAAGTCCCTGTTTTTAATTTCATATTATCAATCGGGGGCCCTGTTTCTCGAAATTTTAACTAAAGATAAAATACAAATTTTAGTAGATATTTCAATTTTGATTGGCTAAGAACTTTAATCACTCTAATTTTATCTTATCCAATTACTAAGATTTGGATTTTATCATTTGTGAAACAGGCCCCAGATGTGTTATTTGTACTAAACGCAAAACAGCCCTGAATTCAGTCGACCACTGAACTCCGAAAACCTTCCTTGAATTGGTATACATGTATATGGAACTTTATTATAACTCAATTGAAAATAACTTCGGGAAATATTGATTTAAAGTAACTTTAATTCTTCCTGAAAAAATTCCCTGCATATGTCTAGGTGTATTTCTCAATCAGTTGAGCATTGTGAGATCAAGGCCCTGTTAATATATAGTTGTACCATGTCTCTGTGTATAGTCAGTCACATTTGTTATTTGTCTTCAATAAAAAAAGACACAGCATTGAGAAGCTAACCGCTGTTCCTCATTTTGAATTACTTGTAAACAACAATATTTCAAACTACAACATTGTGAAAGTAGAATCTCTAAAAGGTATGTCAGTCTTAAAATATTTCAGTGCTATTCAGTAGGGGGTCTCGGTGGCTAAGTGGATAAGGCGCTGGTTCGCTAGCCTGGTGGTCGGGTGTTCGATCCCTGCATTGGCCGAGAAAGTTCATCTCGATTTTCCGGCGTGATTTCCCCTTGTCAGTGATGCAGAAGGAGGGCTGACAAGGACAGCTGCCTAGTCGTTCGGATGGTACGGAAAACCGAGGTCCCGTGTACATATTGGAGTGCACTTAAAAGATCCCTTGGCAGTTGGAATTCGATATAAGAGTAGGCCGTAGCGCCGCTGCCCGGGCAAAATTTCCCTCATAGCACTCTGTATGACGTATGCCCGTCTTCCATTAGCCCAGGTTAGGTGCAAAAGAGTAGGACGTTAAACCCCATTTCATTTCATTTCTGTTCAGTAAGAAGGAATGGTTAGCATGTGCGCTCGCTCGTTGCATCATAAGGTCTGTCATTGAGTCAGCTGGAGTGGTTTCGATTCCCCGCTTGTATGTGACAAGGAATGGGGTCTCCAGGTACTCCGGTTTCCTCCCACTGTTAAAGACACCTTGGTGCAAGCTAATTGTTGAAATGAAATGGAACCATGTGTTAGTCCCAAAATAACCTAGTTTGTATCGAGAGTGGGCGTTATACCCCATTCTCTCACTTTATTCAGTATCTACAAAGATATGGTGAACTATAACATACAAACCTTGACCAACTTGGATACATTCTTTTAATGGACCTCATTTTAATTTCAATCTGATGGAATCCAAGCAAGAAGTTTCTCTTCCGTTGATATTTTGTTATGTTAAATAAAGTTTGAAAATCAATTTGAATACATTTCAGGGCAGATTATAAACCATTTATATTTGGTTTCTTTCTTAGTTAGCGGTGGATTAAACAGTAAAAAATGAGATATTGTTCGGAAAATGCAACTAAGCGTATGGTTTCATAAAAAGTCCCCTATATTTTTTTATTACTTTGTCATCACTGTAAAGTTGATATCATTCACTTGTAAACACATGACTGATAGTAATGAAAATATCTGACACAAACAAATCGAAGTCATCATATTAGATGTATAATTTTAACTAGTTAGTTGAAATGGTTAGCTATCAGAGAGTGGTCATGAAGTAGGTGTATAGACTGTGACTATTAAATGATATATACAACTATTGGTTAGGTTTGTGTATTCAATAGATATTGGAGGTAGTTAAATACCTACTACTGTATAATAACCACTTTCTATACATGCTAAACATTTGTTTAACTTGGATGATTTAATTCTTCATTTGTCATCAGTAAAATGCCCTTCTCCGTAAATAACGTCAATCTAATGTATGACGTGTTAGTGTTATTACTTGTATGACGTCAAGCTGGTGTTTGACGTTGTTACACGTATGACGTCAAGCTTATGTATGCCGTGTTATTACTTGTATGACGTCAAGCTGTTATTACTTGTATGACGTCAAGCTGTTATTACTTGTATGACGTCAAACTGATGTATGACGTGGAATTACTTGTATGACGTCATTCTGATGTATTTTGGTGTTATCTGTTGATTGTTATAAAAATGAAAGAATTTTAAAAAAATGTCTTATTTTATCTATGATTATAAACAAAGGTTTTAGGTGAGGTTTTCTTTTTGTCTGAAAAGGATCAGACCTGATTGATTTAGTTACAATAAAAGAGTGAGACGATTAGGTTATCAGTTATTCAGGTTATATCTAAATCAAGTTGGCACATAATGGGTTAAATTGGGTATGCAACCCTTACCCCCAGGAGCCGACACAGTGGTTGTCAAGACATTAAACATTATTCAATTTTCCAGCAAGACCATGTTCAATTGTTTCATTTCATGCTGATAAATGATGTAAGAGAATCTTGTTGTATTGGTTTCCATGGTGATTGAATAACTATGAATATTTTATATATGATCAAAGCCGAGATCAAATTTATACAAGCTTCGTATCTTTAGTCAAAATATAGAGTTGAGTCAGTAATATATATATATGAATAGTCCTGGGGGGGGGGGACGATCTAAGTCGCATTTTTGTCTTTTCGCATAAAAGGCAAAAAACAAACTTTTGGACAAGAATGCTTGACATGAACACAACAACAAGTAGGTTTAATTACAACTTCAAAATGATGTTTAATACGAGTCATAATACCAGTACAACAATTGACTTCCATTTTTCAACCAAGTTAAGGTCAAATAAAGCGTACCATAGACGTATTTGTCCGGGAGGTCATTTAAGAAGGGCCTAGCTCAATGCGAGTTCGATCGTTTTTACCTGAAATTGATTGTTCCAACGAAAGCTTATACAATTTGCTACCAGATGGCGCCATTAACTGGGGTTTGTTAAGATAGTGACTTTGATCGTTCTTCCCCTGTGCTCTTCAAATACATTCTGGCCCCGAGTTCACAAAGCATTCTCAGACTTAAGAATTTTACTTTGATTTCTAATCAGTTATGTTCTGTATTAAATTTAATCAGTTAAATTATTTTGGGGAGAAGATTGGCGGGATATGTCGATCAGGAAATATTGATTTGTAACATTGATTAAACTCCAGGCAAATGAATAAACAGCAACATGGCTAAGATCGGATTTTGTTTGATTATATAAATTAATAACAGTATAACTACTTTAAAATATTTATTATAAAGCTTTAAATTATGTCTTAATGGTCTACTTAAAGATGTATTCTGTAAGATTTAGATTAAGCCCCGCTGTAGTAGTTCAAAAATAGATAATGAAAATCGGATGTTAAATTAATCGAAGTGTGGATCATCCGTTTTAACGTAAATCAATTAAATACTGTTCATGTTCTAATCCAATTAATATCCCAGTCAACTGATGGTATTGATGCTCTCTGGCTTGCGGCTGTGGTTTCGATCCCTGGTGTGAGCGTATGTGGCATGGAGATAGGGGCGCCTTCTCAACCTCGTGGGTTTCCTCCGGTTTCCTCCCACTGCAAAAGACCCCTACGCACATGCGAATTATTGAAATAAAATTGAAACCATATGTTAGTCCCAATATGACCTAGTTTGTGTCGAGTGGACGTTAAACCCCATTTCTCTGTCTCTCCAATTAATATCCCAGTCAACCGATGGTGTTGATGCTTTAAGCTCTAATCCTATTTATACCCCAGTAAACCGATGGTGTTGTATACATTACACTCTATATCTTTATACAATTTGCCCGCTGTTACTAGGAAATAAACATGGGTATGGACATCCTCTGTGTTCCCAGTGGTGTCGTTCCGTTCTACTCCACTCTAAAGCTTTGAATCCATTCACTTGCCAGGGGCGGATAATCTGACTATGTGTCTCCCTCCGTGAATGGACCCAGGGGTTAGTGGATTGGAACAGAACTATACCACTGGGGATGCCGTGGATGGGGTATAAACCGCTGTTTTGTTAATTCATACAGTGCAAATTGAGGACCCGGGCACTGATAAACACGTTTCCATGTAATCAGTTATATATTTGCAATTGTTATCATAGTCACTTTAAGTTCTTCTTTTGTTAATAAATGATCACTTATTATTGTTTTTGTTGTTGTTATTGCTATTAACAGTGGCTTGGTTTGCATAATAACAGTGTCCCCCAAACCAGTTGACATGCATAGAAAAGGACTTTTGATAGTTGTATTAGAAATAGAGTAGGCCGTAGTGCCGCTGCCTGGACAACATTCTCCTCATAGCATGGTGTATGCACGTCTTCGTTTGCCTTTAGTATTATAACACCAACGCTGTCGCGCTCCCTCGCTCTCTCTAGTATTACAACACCAACGCTATCGCGCCCCCTCGTAAACGTTAATATACTTATACCATGTCAAAACCCACGAGTCGAAACGACCGTAAAACCTAAGAGGCAAATATACGCATTTAAATTTATAAACTTTTCCGTTTACTGGTAAATTAGAATATTTAATAAATGATGACTTCCGGTGATATTATAACCTTACAACTATTAGAAGATGACACGGAAGTTCCCATTTCTATCATGCACTGGGTTGGCTTGTTGTTATTTCCGGTTACATTACATTGATGTATATCAAGGTCGTTAATTGAATTATCAAACTTGATAATGGTTATTTATCATATTTAAATGGTTGAGAGAGAGAGAAGAGAGGGGGGGGCATTCAAATGGGCATGTAGGTAGGGTTTTTTTTATGTTCTCTTACGAATAAGAGCCGTACACCCGCGATCTGGCCCCATTTTCGGCCGCCATTTTGGATTTAAAATGGCCGGTACCGAAGTATGAGACTTTGGCTTAAAACGTTGGTCTAAGTGTCGAAATCTTTGAGCTAAAAGTGAAAATATCGACCTAAGCGACTGGATCAAGTCATTAATATTCGAAGGCGGGGTGGGTTTTGTAAAGCCTCTTTAACAGTGAACGAAAACTCGTTTAGCCGAGTCATCGATGACAGGGCTTATATTCCAGTGCACCACTCAATCGTTAATTCCGCCAACATGGAGAGAAAAGTGCCGCAGAAAACATAACTCATTTTGATTCCCAAACAACACGTGATCGACGAAAATGAATTCCACGCACTTGGGAGTGCGAAGCCCGGCCCGTGATTTTTGAGTGGACTAAAATGCCTACTACGACTAATTTCATACGAGTACTGTAAATTACGATTTCCAACCTGAACTGTTTTTGTTCTCCTTTCCCGCGAGAATATATGGAGCTAAAAATTATTCGCCACCGCCAAAAAATAGAGGGGCCGGGTGCGCCCCCCTCTGTATCCGCGCCTGGTACAGAAAGTAGCCGGAAACGTTCAGCTATATATCTCACCACATAAAAAATGGTGCCGGGAAGGATCTGTCACCATACCTCATTAAGAAAGAAACCGGAAGGCCCTGCTCTCTCACCTGTCAAAGAAAAAACCGGGGAGGTTCTTCTCTCTCACCTCTTAAAGAAAGAAACCGGGAAAGACCTACTATCTGCTTTCCCGCCCCATAAAGAAAGAAACTGGTAAGGGTCTGCACTCGCGCGTCATAAAGAATGAAGCCGGGAAGTGATGTCCTCTCACGACATAAAGAAGAAACAGGGAAAGGTTTGCTCTCTCGCCTTATAAAGAAACCGGGAAAGTTCTGCTCTCTCACACATACAGAAAGAAACCGGGAAGGTTCAGCTATTTCACCTCATAAAGAAAGAAACCGAGAAGGTTCTGCTATCTCCCCATAAAGAAAGAAACTGGGAAGGTTCAGCTATTTCACCTCATAAAGAAAGAAACCGGGAAAGTTCTGCTCCCTCACACATACAGAAAGAAACCGGGAAGGTTCAGCTATTTCACCTCATAAAGAAAGAAACCGAGAAGGTTCTGCTATTTCCTCATAAAGAAAGAAACCAGGAAGGTTCAGCTATTTCACCTCATAAAGAAGGAAACCGGGAAAGTTCTGCTCCCTCACACATACAGAAAGAAACCAGGAAGGTTCAGCTATTTCACCTCATAAAGAAAGAAACCGAGAAGGTTCTGCTATCTCCTCATAAAGAAAGAAACTGGGAAGGTTCAGCTATTTCACCTCATAAAGAAAGAAACCGGGAAAGTTCTGCTCCCTCACACATACAGAAAGAAACCAGGAAGGTTCAGCTATTTCACCTCATAAAGAAAGAAACCGAGAAGGTTCTGCTATCTCACACATACAGAAAGAAACCAGGAAGGTTCAGCTATTTCACCTCATAAAGAAAGAAACCGAGAAGGTTCTGCTATCTCCTAATAAAGAAAGAAATTGGGAAGGTTCTGCTCTCACCGCACAATAAAAGGAACTGGGAAGGTTCTGCTATTTCACCTCATAAAGAAAGAAACTGAGAAGATTCTGCTTTCTCACCATACAGAGAAGAAACCGGAAATGTTCCACAATTTCACCACCCAAAGAAAATAGCAGGACTGGTTCTACTATCTCATCACGAAAAAAGAAACAGTAAATGTTCTTCTATCGCTCAACAAAAAGAAATTTAACCGTCAAAATTAATAAAATCAAGAAACATCTCAATATTACTACTGCATCAGAATGATGTACGTGTCAAAGCAGTGTTAAAACTGGGATTACCTCCCTTAATCATTCCTTGACTTGACTTTACGTATAGAGGATATTAACCTACCTATGATATCAACCCGAGAGTGGAAGGGGTATAGTTTTCGCCAAATAACGAAAGTTATCGAACTTGATCACGTGAATATGTACGTGCAGGTTCCTTCGAAATACCTTCTCGCCATTTTATAGACTCTATAGGTTCATTTGAATTGAAAGCAAAAATTAATTGGATATAAATACGTTATCAGACGAAGAATTAATCCCTTTTAGCCACAGATTGAAGACGAAATAGACGTGAATGCAAATTCCGACGAGGACATACTTGATGCTAGACAAAAGGTAGTTCAGCTCTGAACTTGGTCTCATTACACTCGCCCTTGTCCAAAAAGTTTCGAACCCCAGACAATTTTACTGGGCAACTTTTTACTGTGAATGCCTTTACAATGTAAAAGAACATTTAAGTGAGTAAATAAGATATTGCCAACCTCGCTAAAGTCAGTATGTGCAACACACAACATAAAAAGTCCCCCATAGACCCCCCCCCTCCGGGAACGGGTGCCATGACACCAAAGCTGGTTTGAGTGCTTTTTGATGCAGCGTGGGCGCGCCCTTTGTTCATTAAACCCACGAATCTTGCCTCAAATCGGGGTGCTCCGAACTATGCGATGATATAACTCGATAAGCCAACATTATGCGAGGCGGATTAATCTCAAAAGTGGAATGACCCCAAACAAAATGCAAAATGAAAAAAAAAACCCTGTGTATATGGTGTCATCCTCGCTTCAACATCATTTCAGCCTTCTTTATTTCATTGAAAATTTGAAGTGTGGTTAAAGCTGCAATTTCAAATTTTTAAGTTATATTTTTAAAAGGTATTTAAAATCAATCCTTAGAATAGATGGTATCTATAAACAGTCCTACATTGTTAAAGAAAAATCCTATTAATCCAATCACTCACTATTGCCAGTTGAGAAATTGGCAAAAATATCATTTTCAACTTCAAATTCAAACGTTTGAAGATAGCTATAACATGGGGGTAATGGAAAAACAATTGTGTTATTATTTCATGTGTAAATGATTTATTGGTGTGGGGAATATGCCTATGATCGTATAATACGAGTTGACAACCTAATTATGCTTTGACTTTCTTTGAAAATATGAAATTATCGCTTTAATGAAGTGTGGTAGAATGAACACTTCAGATATCAAATTTATCATTTCAAACACGTCTCTGTCTAGTGTCATGTACACTTCATATGGATCGCGTCATTACTTCCTTTGCATAAGGGTAGGGGTTCCAGTACTGCATGACGTATGCTTGTAATACTTAACATGATGTTGAAAAGTAGGACGTTAAACCCAATTTCATACAATTTCATTTCTTCAACTGTCTAGTCGTTAGGATGGGACGAAAAACCGAGGTCCCTTGTACACAGTGGCCTGCACGTAAAAGATCCCTTGGCAGTTGGAATTCGACATAAGATTAGGCCGTAGCGCCGCTGCCCGGGCAAAATGTCCCTCATAGCACACTGTATGGCTTATGTCCATCTTCATTAGCCCAGTTAGGAGCAGAACAGTAGGACGTTAAACCCTATTTCATTTCATTTCGTCTTCATTAATTCAATTTGAACGTAATACCAAACCAATAGACACCAGTTACAACCATATAGTGAATCTGGTAGCTATTGGTTAATACATAACATGACAGCTATCCATGGACCGTGTATTTTTAGCTGTTAACTATAGAAGCATGTGTTCACCTCATTTCTCAAAGTGTGAACGGATGTAACGGTTGTATATAATATATTGGACGGGAGTAGACTAAAGACTTCGTAAGTTTATTATATTCTCTATAATATATAATCCTCTTGAATGTTGTAGTTGTTTATAGGGGGGATTTAATTTCCGCTACCACCCTGAATGACTGGAACGTTGGTCAGTCCCCTTCATCTTATATGGGAAGCGAGTCGAAGACCCCCCCCCCTCTCCCTCTCTCTCTCTTGTCAGCCACGGCACTTCGTCCATTCCAATATGTGCAGCGGTGGGCCTCGTTGTTTTGTCCAATCCCAACAACTACACACACGTTGTTAGGTCGACAGATATTTCTGTTCGGGGTAACAGCTCAACTGCTCGCACTCTGTGGGCCCTCTCATAATAATAACCCCCATAGTGTAGAACCCCCAAGTTTCATTGATAGACAAAGCATATTCCACCCCGGATTACAACACAATAAAGTTAATATAAAACTTGCACTAAAATAAAACCTACCATATTTTAGTCACAAAATGAAGAGTAAACTTTAACGCCGCTGTTCGGGAAACATTCAGGAAGAGAGTTTTTTGAGACATGTGTGAAATAGCATTATTTAACGTTCGCTTCTACCGAAGTGATATCGCAGAAAAGTACTTGGGACATTCACTGTATAACACAAATATGAACAGAGATCTAACAAAATATTACATAGCACTTTCCTCAAAAACTTACTTACTGGCTAGTTGTGTATAGGAGTGGCGTGTCTATGTGGTTGTGTATTGGCGTGATCTGTCAGGCTAGTTGTGTATTGGAGTGGTGTGTCTGGCTAGTTGTGTATTGGAGTGGTGTGTCTGGCTAGTTGTGTATTGGAGTGGTGTGTCTGGCTAGATGTGTATTGGAGTGATCTGTCAGGCTAGTTGTGTATTGGAGTGATCTGTCAGGCTAGTTGTGTATTGGTGTGATCTGTCAGGCTAATTGTGTATTGGAGTGGTGTGTCAGGCTAGTTGTGTATTGGAGTGATCTGTCAGGCTAGTTGTGTTTTGGAGTGATTGGAGTGATCTATTTGTCTAGTTGTGTATTGGAGTGGTCGTTATTTTGGAGAGCATAGGTTTGGATTTTGTGACAGGTTAACTTCGTATCCAGTAAGACTAAGAAAAGAATAGCACTCTTCTAAGATATGTTTATGTCTCATACGGGATGCTCGATTCACAGTTCCGGAATTAAATTCCAAAACTGTTGTCAATCGAGTGAAACGGAGAATTTCGGAGTACAGCGCATCTGTCGACTGTATAAAAGATATCTCAACCAATCATGGCAGCTGAAACATATTTTTTACCTAGGAATACGTCACGATTCTGCTCACTTCACCTCAGCTGTCGTGACTGGCAGAACTGTGACAGGACTGAATTCTGCGCGTCACTCGATTGTAATTCTGTCAATTCGGGACGTTCTGGGCTGTGAATCGAGCATCCCCATAATGTCACTCACCGTGAGCCAAACCGGACTATCTCACTAAATCGCAGGTCTGAGTTTCTCTGGATGGTTTACGCCCGTCTTCATTTCCCGGTTAGTGAAGAAAAGTAAGACGCCAAACCCCATTCAGGCCCGTAACTAGGGTAGGGGTTGGAGTCGCTAGGGATTGGGGACGATGGGGGCCGGGGGAGGGGGTGAAAAAATTGTCGACCATATACTATCGAAATACATGTACATTGTCCGTTGATTTTACGGCACCTCCGAGAACACCCCCACCCCCGGTCGTTTCTCTGAGCTAGTCATGACCCTGGCCCCATTTCATTATGTCTACCATAAAAACAATAGGTATACATTACGGCTCTGACCCCATTTCATTAAGTCGAGGTAATTAAGCCATTGTACCCGTCCTCTAGTATGAGGTTGTGGGTTTATGATTTGGACCCAATAACAAGTACATTTGACCTTTAACCTTTTATGATTGGAGACGAATAACAACCACCTGGGTAGACCTATTAGTTTATTTCATCTGTCAATCTGGATTTATTTACCCAGAAAACATTGGGTATAATCGACACGTGTAAACATAGGGGAGAGAGAGAGAGAGAGAGAGAGAGAGAGAGAGAGAGAGAGAGAGCAAACTAGGTCATCTCGTTTCTGATTATTATCAATTGTTTTTCATAGATTTGCGTGAGCGTAGATGACTTTAGCAGTGGCGGGGGGGGGGAACCCACGAGGTTGGACAGGTGACCCTACTCGTTGTCACGTACAGGCGAGTTAATCAAAACCACGCCACTTGAATCGTTGATAGATCTGGTCATGCAACGCACACGCGTTAAGCATCTCTTGGCCAACCTTTAATACATACATTATATAAGAGCGAAATCTGCCTATTGCTGGTGTTTCTTTAAATTTATATAAATTATTAATTAAACATTTATTAACAAATCAAGACCATAATCAACTCTTGGTGGCATCGGATATTCGAGATTTTTAACTCGATTTGAACAGTTCGCCATTTAGAAATTTAATTTAAAACTTGAATCCTTACCTTCAGAACTGTGTATGTATACAGCATCTCTCATATTTGAATAAAATATTGTTTAAATCAATTTAAAACTGGCTAAGCAGGGGCGGATTATAATAATAATAATAATAATATCTTTATTTTCAAAGGTGAAAAATTAGGTTTAAAGCCTGTTAACAATTTTGCCCTTTATAACAAAGAAATGAAAAAGACAGTAATAGAACAAGACACTTAACAAATACTCACAAACAAAGCATTCTAATATATATGATAATATGATAAGCTTCAAAACTAAAAGTAATATGATGGATAATATGTAGTAACTAGTAAGTAGTTGATATATTAAATATAGACTACAGGTTAAGAAGATGAAATAACATGCTTAGTGATATTTTTCTTAAATAAATGAAGATTTTTAATATTTTTAAGTGAAAATGGGAGAGAATTCCAAAGGACTGTGCCTCTATATTGTAAACTACATTTAAATATTTCATTATTAGGTCTACAGATACAAAGTCTATTATTTAGAGATGAATATGGAGTGGTGTTATAATGAAAAATATTATGTTAATATGATGGACAGAGTTTATGAATAATTTTATAAACAAAAATATATTTGTTAGTTAAAAGTCTTTGATAAATAGTTTGAATATTTAAAGATGAAGATAAAAATTGATAATTAGATGAGAAGGAATGCTCAGAGATAGGTCTATTGTAAATTAATTTAAAGGATATTTTTTGAACTCTCTCAAGTTTAGATATAGATGTAATCGAACAAGAGTCCCAAATAGTGGAGCAATAATTAATATGAGATTGAATATGAGCAAAATAGAACAATTTAAGTACTTCAGTAGGAAGCAACTGTTTTAATTTGCGTAATTGAAAATTTTTCTGTCGAAGAAGCTTAGATAAATGATCAACATGAGGAGACCAAGTGAAATTTTCATCAAAAATGATGCCTAAAAGTTTAAATGTAGAGACATTTTCTAAAGGTGAATTATTTATGTGAATTTGAAATTTTGTTGAAAGTAATTTACGCCTTGAAGAAGGTGTAATAATCATTGTTTTAGTTTTGATTTCATTAATTACCATGTCATTTGTGGATCACCAATTTTGAATAATAGAAGTTTCATTTTGCAGTGTGGTAATTAATGAAGTAACATCAGAAGATGAGGAATAGACAGTAGTATCATCAGCAAATAAATCACTATTAACATGTAAATGTAAAGGTAGATCATTAATAAATAAATTAAATAACAAAGGACCAAGGATTGAACCTTGGGGAACACCTTGAGTTATCATAGCAGGGGCAGAATAAGTTTGTCCAGTACTGGTACATTGTTGTCTATTATATAAATAGGAAGTTAACGATAAATTATATAATTTCAGTTTTTTAAGTAGAAGATTATGATTTACTAAATCAAAGGCTTTGCGGAAATCAATAAATACCATACCTGTATACAGATTATTATTAATAGCATGATAAATGTTATCAGAAATATTAGTTAATGTCGTTTGACAAGAGCTATTGGATCTAAATCCTGATTGATTTGAATAAAGCAAATTATATTTCTCAAGTAAAGGATTAATGGATTGAGAAATATGTTTTTCTAATGGTTTAGATAATGTACGTAAAATAGATATTGGCCTATAATTACTAGGATCATTTTTAGCACCAGATTTGTAGAATGGTAGAATTTTAGCATGTTTGAGAGAAGAAGGAAATATATTTTTATCAATACACAAATTATAAATATAGGTTAATGAATCAGATGAAAAAAATAGGCTGCGTGTTTGATAAAGAAGGGACCAAGTCCAGCTAATCCTACAGATTTAGTTGGATCAAGAGAAAAGAGCAGTTTATATACTTGATTTATAGTCATATATGGAACATGGCAGAATGTCTTATTATCAATATGCTCAGATACAAAGTTAGAGATTAAGTTAGAATTATTACTACTTAGTTGAGTAGTAGAATTCGGAATAATGGAAGATGCAGCATTAATAAAGAAAATATTAAAATCATCAGCACTAATATCTGAAATAGTATTGTTATTACCTCCTTCAGTTTTAGCTGTATTGATGGCTTTCCAGATAGATTTACTGTTTTTTCTATCCTTAATTAAAGATTCTAGACACTTTTTCTTATTATCTCTTATTTTAGACTTAATCTTATTTCTTAATATTTTATAATTTGCAATATCACCTACTTTCTTAAACTTATCCCTTCTATGAATTAATGTTAATATTTCAGATGTTAGCCAATCAGGTTTATAATAATTTTTAACTCTCTTTGTCTTAATTGGAGCATGTCTGTCAATAATAGGTTGTAATGTAGAATAAAGACTTTGTAAGGCAAGATCAGGATCATTAAATTCATAAACATAAAAATGAGCATTGTCTACATCCTGCAGGAAAGCCTCTTTATTAAATGATTTAAAAGAGCGATAAGTAATATAAGTGTGACCAATTTTAGTGATTTTAGTACCTTTCTTATTCCATGTACAGCATACTGGAAAGTGATCAGAAATTGAATAGGTTGGAACAGAGGTTTCTATAATATTTTCAGGACAGGAAACAAAAATATGATCAATAATAGTAGAAGATGAATTGGTGATACGAGTTGGTGTAGTAATTATTGGATATAAACCATAAAGTGAAAGTAGATCAGGCCAAAATAGGTTTTGATTATTACTTATATCAATATTTATATCACCAAATAGTAAAATTTCATACATAATAGTAAAAGAATCTAGCCATTGTCTAGTGGAAGAAGGATTTCGGTATAAATTACACAATAATAGTGGTTTAGAATTAGTAAAATGTACTTCAAACCAAATAGCTTCAATATTACAGTTTTCTAAATCCTCCCTTCTTTTAGTTGAGAGGTGATTTTTAATATATACTAAAGTTCCGGAATGACTTGAGTTACATTCATCTTTTCTTTTAGGTAAACTAAATCCAGATATAGCTAAATCAGAAGTATTAACATCTAAGTTATGTAAATGAGATTCTGATATTCCAAAAATATCAAATTGTTGAATAAAAATGCTAAGTTCAGATATTTTGTTTACAAAGTGACAGACATTCAAATGAGAAACATGTAGTCCTTTCTTAGTACGAACTGTATTCATAAATAACTAACAGTAAACTAAATAATATAACATATAAGGTTACACACAATAAGAACAGTTATGTGACTAGACACAGATAATACACTAATTAATATCAATTAAGACCAAATGCAAGTAATGAAAATTACAGTATTAGGACTGCTACATGGCCGTGACATGTTAAAAGAATCTTGAATAGTAACCACTCACTATGGTGCTGAACTTTAGGAAGATTATTACGGATAAAAGCACTTAATAATCTACAACCGGTGGCATTTAAATGTGTGGAACTTTGATACAAGTGAATTTTATAGAAGTGAGCAGGAAAATCATAAAATAGAGCATAATGATCTAAGAAGATAACATTGGTATATTGTTTACAAACATCATAAAGAATGTTGTTAATTCTGTTTATGACACTATTTACTTTGTTGGATTTTCTTGGTAGAAGTTTGACAAATTTGATGACTGCATTGGGGAATTTAAGATGACACTTTTCTATAAAGGAATTATATTGGGATCTTGTGTAGTCTATATAGGGGGGATTACTTGAATCATTGGAGCCAATAAGAAAAATAATATTTAATACTGTATTAGTAAAATGGCAATAGTCAATATAGTCAATCACATTAGCAATACAGGCACCAGGCATTGTTCTAATTTCAGTAGAATTGGTGTTATCAACTGATCGTAGATTAATTCCTTTAAATAATGAAGACCCAATAAGAACATTTTGTTTATAGTCTAAAGGTTTAATTCTTCTGTTGTTATATTGAAAACAGTCATTCTTGGTAATATGCGTTGATTCATTAATAGTAATTTCTTCATCTGTATTAATTTTGTTAACTTTTTCTTTTAAATGTTCATGGGATTTGGTTAAAACTTGTAATTGACTGGATAAACGATCAATAGCCTCACCCATTTTGTTCAGTTGATCATGAAGATGACATGAATTATTTACACAAACGTCCTCATAATTAGGGGAGGGATTGTTATTTTGATCTGGGGATGATTTTGAATCTGTGAATAATGTTTTAACAACAGATTGAGGCAGTGAACCGGCCCGGGCTCCCGTGTCGGAGCGACCCCTTTTACTGACCGTGAAGCCCGGCTCCCCCTTGGAAAATGAACCTCAACTGTGCGATTTAGTGGCATATCTAATTATAATCTCTGTCAAATAATATATCTCATAAATCGATTAATTTAAACCAAAACCCCGACCTGCAAGCAATTTACAACCATCAACTTGTGAAATTATCATATCGTCATTCCAAACTCCAGTGATGGCGTGGCGGCTGGTTATCGCCACCGACCACATACAAAATGATCTCCATCGCTCCATGGTCGGTCCAATAATCCCCCCCCCCCCATATAATGTTCAGTAGTAAAAGTTTTTTTAGACGAATTGGACAAAATTATTTTTTTCATTTTTTGTCCGACCGGCCCTACCGTAGATCGCCCGATGGCCCAATCCGCCCCTGTAGGTAAGTGAGGCTAAATGTCGAAGATACCAGTGGCCTGGTTACCACTATGCATACATCTTTTCAAAACTACAAATAGTGATAATGTGGCTCAAAATAAAATAATTTGAATGAAAGATTCAATATTTTAATTTTACATTATCTATTGTTTTAGCTGCATGTATTATAGCAAGAATTGTAGGCTCTTCAACTAAATCTTGTCAGAAAGTCAAACATAGTTTTGATTACTAGTATGGAATTTATTTGAACGATCTGACCATACTAAACTCAGGCTGTATGTGTTCAGTTGAACAGAAACTAAGCTAGTTGACCGACATTTTATGTCTTAAATCGACGATTTCAGTTGAAAACCTCTAAGCATACTTTTTAATGAAAAAAGACGTATATGCGGACATATATGTGTCTTTTCTCTCGTTTGTTATTAAACGTAGGCTACATTATGCAAGAGCTAAATCTGTCTATTGCAGATCTTTCTAGATTATTATCTAGACATTAATTAACTTATCCAGGCCATAATCAACCTTCGATAACATCGACTTTCTCCGATACTAAAAAGATTAGAACAGTTCAGCCATATTTTGATGAGCATCTAAACTGTAGTTCGGGTAGAGTCTCTTAACCATGACACTGAGACTCTAAACCATGATGTATCCTGTAGTTCGGACAGTCTCTAAGCCATGATCTACCAGGTAGTCTCCAAAACATGATGTACCCAGTCTGTAGTTGGGATAAAGCATAGTTTTGTAAATATGAATTGTAGCCTACGATATGTTAACCCAGAAACGATATAGTTACTCTTACATGAATATATTGTTAATGCGCTTTAATTATCTGGATGCAATAGACTTGGTGTAGAAAATTCTAGGTACACACTGTTAACCACCCATAGATGTTTTAATGACAAAAATATTAAGTACAGCAGGATCGCACTACACGCAAACCCAAGAAAATCTTAAAGATAAATCTGCGGACAAGACAGAAAATAAACATTGCAAAAAATTTATTCAGCTCAACATATAAGACGTACAATGCCGTATTGTTGCATATATCATTTATAATATAGTTGAATCATATCATAAAAATATCTTATTTCATGTAGTCTTACGTATTTGTCAACATCAAGGTGAACTTGCTCTATTGCTCCATTTAGCCTATTCAGAATTTAAGCTAAAATTGGAGGAGTGAGACTTAGCTCCGAACAACCAGGACGGTGGTTGAAATTATTGCACACGTCTTGTCAAACCTTCAAAGGCTAATATCTTCGCTCGCAATAGAGTAATTTGAATGAAATTTTCAAATTATTAATTTTACATTATTTATTTTCGAACTAGCTCGTCGTTATCTAAATATTACATAATGTATCTATAATTGTAATCGAAACATGTCTTTTAAGAAACACCAAATTGTAATCTGTGACTGTTAATACTATCGACAGATCAATGATAAGAGAGGTCACGTGTCAATATCCACGTTCTGACATCAATGATATATAACTGAGCGTAGTTCTTCTGATATTGTCCTTAACGTTGATATCACTCTGTTCAGAACTCCCGCTAAAGTCCAGAAACGAACGAACGAACTGGTCACAAGCGAATACTTACTTATGCAGTCTTTAACCGAGTAATCGAAGTTCCTCACAAAAAGAAATGAATCCTGGCGACGATGGAGGTATGGTGGCATCCTCAAAGGTAGGAATATATTTTTGGGGGTATTTATTATATCCTGATATTGACTTGTTCAGAATTCAGGACATATTGCACATGACGAATATCGCTGATAAATTGTGAAAAGGTTTTGGAGGTTAGTGCGTGAAATATGGTGGTGTTTTAGAAGACGACGTTGGTTACATCTGTTATGAAATTCGGTCAACCACCCCGCGTATGGTTATCTTCCATTTAATCGCCTTGTTTATGATATTTTGATGTAACTGCTGGAACTACAAATATTTTAAACATTTTTCGCCATGTTTGTTTAAGGCTTGCTGGATGTTTTATGTTATTTTCCCATTAAGCAGACGTCATTGAAAAAAGAAAAAAATATGTCGAATTTCACTTCAGTTTGTGCTGTTCGGATGCGGTTATTTATTTCACGCGGTCTCCTGTCCAACCTCATGGGTTTTCTCCGGGTCCTCCGGTTTCCTCCCACTGCTTACGACCCCTACGCGCAAGCGAATTGTTGAAAGAAAATTGAACCATATGTTAGTCCTGAAATGACACAGTTTATGTCGAGTGGGCGTTAATTCTATCTCTCTCTCTCTATCTCTCGCTCTCCCTTTCTCTCTCTTAACAAAAGCTATTACAAACAGGAACTAAATCCACAAACACTATTACACATCCAGTAACCCAACCATTGTATCTACCTACACGTATACAACACAGCACCCAGACATCCACAACTGTCTCTCAGATAAATCACTTATATATGGGAGGGGGGTTGACCGAATGGTTAGCATGTGCGCGCTGTATCATAATGTCTGTCATTGAGTCAACTGAACTGGTTTCGATTTCCCGGTTGTACGTTTGAGAATTTAATTTGTCGGAGTAAAAAAGTTAATATGCCGTACTTATTAAGCCTCGTCGATGTCATGCTTATCAGTGATTGTAGCGGCCAAGCGAATATTCACTGCGGGATCAGTTTGTTTGACGAGCTGTACTGGACGTAGTAAACTATATACCATAATTATTAAACACAGCATCATCCAGTCATTTAATATACGTTTGTCCAGCCAACTTTGGGGATGCCATATATCCCACCCCCGCCGTTTGTTTACATATTCATGATTAGGGCATGGTATGTTTCTCCTTTTTAATTTCATGAATATTCATATTGCTATTGAATGATAAGCTCCGCTCCTTGTCCATAAGTTTCCTTGTCCCTTGCCCGCAAATCACTTAAACATACATTCGTATTACATTAAAATTGGATATAAACCACTTTAAATATAAATAATATTCTGCCACACACGTTATATCCGATTGTCTCTAATAGGTTTAATCATTTCTGCGTTTCATTTGACGTGTCAGTTATTGAGTGTGAATTGTTAATAACTGAGAGGAGTGTCCTATGATGTGAAATGTCAGCAGATGAATACGTTATATGGTTATCAAGAACGAGTTGCTATGCCTATCTGTACAAGCATCCAAAACAGTAAATCATAAGTCCCATTTTTGTCTTTTCGCATAAAAGGCAAACCAAATTTTTGGACGTGAATGCTTGACGCGAATAGAACAACAAGTGGGTTTAATTATCACCTTAAAATGGTGTTTAATACGAATCATAATACCAGTACAACAACTGACGTCCACGTTTCAGCCAAATTGAGATCAAATAAAGGGTGCGATATACGTATTGGTCCGGGAGGTCATTTCAGAAGGGCCTTTGTTCGATGTGACTCCGATCATTTTTTCCTGAAATTGATTGTTCCACAGAAAGCTTATACAATTTGCTACCACCTGGCGCCATTAACCGGGGTTCATTGAAAAAGTGACTTAGATCGTTCTTCCCCTGTGCTATTTATTTCGTTTCTTTTCTTATAGTACAAAATTTCGTTTTATTTGGAAAACAAAACTGTTATATTATAATCAACTTACTTGTGGCGTAATAACTGAACGATTCGTCGCGCATTTAGTGTTAATTACAATTTGATGATGATTTTTTTTAAAATTTGGAAATAAAGAACCTTGGCACAAATTGCTTCGTAGAATGTTAAATTGAAAATGAAGCTGTCACTTTTTGTAATTGTTTTCGAGCATCTTTCTGGGAAACAGAAAAAAAAGTCCACAACTGTACCACTTGTGATCTTGAAAGCTCATTACCCAATGAATTGGATTAACACTTCATAAATATAAAACCCTGTCCCTTTATTTCACCAAAAGTGCACTTTAATGGCATTCCTTAATTTTAAAAATAGAAAACAGGAAATTTAAAATGTAACAGATACGTGGTTATAAATCTTAGACTTCTGTCCTCCTTCGTCAAGTGAAGAACCATAAAGGATTCCAAATATGACATTTGACATACTGGATTCTAATGTTTAAGCCATATTACGACATCAAAGATCATTTCACATGCATTAATGTTATTTGATACTTCATGTTCGCGAATTAATGGTCGGGTGTAGTCTAAATTAACAGGTCACTTTAAACTATTAGGATTGAACGCCCCGTCGACACAGCCCGTCTGTTATTGTGTGACTTTAATGGTTACATGTCAAATACCCACAGGTAGACTTTTGACCAGGCAGTGCTTTTTCTAATCCCAACAGCCAAGAAATAATTAAGGGTCTCGAATTCCAGTTGCTAAGGAACGTACTATGGTTCCGAATTCCAATTGCCAGGGAACGTACCAGGGGTTTGAATTGCCTAGGAACGTACTAGGGTTTTGAATTCCAATTTCCAAGGAACGTAGTAGGGTTTTGAATTCTATTTGCCAAGGAACGTACTAGGGTTCTGAATTCCATTTTCCAAGGAACGTGGTCGGGTTTCGAATTCCAATTGCCATGGAACGTACTCGAATTTCAAATTCAAATTGCTAAATAACACACTACGACAGCCAAGGTTTCAAATTCCAACGTATCTTGAAATTGTGAATTCCCCAACGTAGGAGGGTGTCTTAGTCTGACGGCCAAGTAAGCTACTAGGGTTTAAAATTCCAACTGCAAAGGCACTTAATATGGTTATACCAACGGCCTGTGGACGCATTATGGTTTCGAATTCCAAGTACACTGCCAAGAAATGTATAAGGGTTGTTTTATAATCCCGACTGCCGAGGATACTAGAGTTTCGAATTCCAATTAGCAAAGAAAGTACTGCAGATAGATTTTTAACCAGGCAGTGCTTTTTATACGCCAACATATTCATTTAGTATTATGCCGTTGCCCATGTCCGTCCGTCCGTCCACAATTTGTTTGTATGGACACTCTACAGGTCACAATTTTTATACGATTTGAACGCAACTTGAAATATAGGTCTTTCTCCCAAAGATCTCGGTTCCTTTCGATATTGGCATGTATCAGACCATAACATTATGGATTACCGCCCCTGTTTTTAGCTTGTTCTCTATCACTTGCAAAACGTGGGCGTATCCTGCCTGGCAGCCGCTGGTTATAATTCCAACAACCAAGAAATGAATCAGAGTTTCGAATTTCAGTTGCCGAGGAAGGTATTAGGGTTTCAATTCTAATTGCCACAAGGCGTATTCTCCAATACCCTAATGTCCAAAGGGGGACAACTCTAGATCTTCGACTTGTCAAAGTAGTTGCCCAAGAACATCTAGTACCACTGTCTTCTTATTTGATGATTGCACACAGCTGACGTGTGTTTGTTGTACCTTTAAACTTTGTCCTAGTTCATCTGGCTTCTGAGCACCGGAATTATCACTCGTCAATCTGCTGGAAGTTTGGAATTTCTACATTATATACGCCTAAATCTAAATCTCTTCAACATGCTATTGTCAATCAACAGATAGCGTCTCCTCTTAAAGTGAAAGTGTGGCTTTATTTTACAATTTGACAATGTGCTAATAGGGTGGCAGAATTCAAGACTATCACTTTTTAAGATGTAATGTAGAGGGCTGTCATCTATACAGTCGTGAATACAATGTTACGATATGCAGTAGACCACAGATCTTCCACCCATAAAGTCGTAAGTACGATGTTACGATATGCAGCAGGCCACAGGTCATCCACCAATAAAGTCGTAAGTACGATGTTACGATATGCAGCAGGCCACAGGTCACCCACCAATAAAGTCGTAAGTACAATGTTACGATATGCAGCTGACCACAGATCATCCACCAAAAAAGTCGTAAGTACGATGTTATGGAAAATGCTGCCGGTCACAAATTTGAAATCTATACAGTCGTGAGTCCAATTTTATGGAAAATGCTGCCGGTCACAAATTTGTCATCAATACAGTTGTGAGTCCAAAGTTGTGGAAAATGCTGCCGGTAACAAATTTGTCATCTATATACAGTCGTGAGTCCAATGTTGTGGAACGTGCTGCCGATCACAAGTCTGCCATCTATACAGCCGTGAGTACGATGTTATGGTATACTGCAGATTGTAGTCATGAATTCGACGATTAGCTGCAAATTACAAATGTCATATATACACTCGTGAGTATGATCTATACAGCCGTGGGTGTGATAAGATGACTGGATGTCACAAGGAGTACGTGTGATCGACTGTCCTACGTCGACCTTTTTCTCCGGGTTCTCCACCTGACGATAGTATAGGCCCAACCTATGATTTTTTAAAAATAGTGCACACGTTAGATCTCTCGGCCACCCAAACCCCACTTTAAAGTTACATTAGGGGAAGTGACATGTTTACAGTCAGTCTATGTGGAAGGGTAGAAATCTGATACATAAAAAAAAACAGTTTACACACAAAATTTCTACTTAACAAAATACACTGAGGGTCTACTGAGAACGGTAGAAACATTCCACGTTATACAATAATTGGGAATGAACACTCATGAGAGAAAAACAGCTTTTAAAACTCCTTTTAACGATGTGACACATGGCATATTTTATTTAAAGTTCTGTTCTGTTTTTTTACAATCTCTGCTTGATGAGGATCAGGCCTCAGTCTGTCACATATTTGTTGTAAAAAAGGTCTTTGATTTCCAGGACCAGACATCTGTTTCATTTGTTGCTTGTTGGAAGCATGGCTTCCGACTATATGAAGAAGAAGAAACTTTATTGCATAAAAAACCTTACAAGGTTATGTGCACATACAGATGAAATTAATAAAATATAAATGAGACAACGAAGGATACATAATACATACATGTACATAATTATATAAACATACATACTTTACAGAGAGAGACATGAACGAATTGTATATAAAAGCTCCTAAACATTTCAAAATTTCTACATTTTTATTTATCATTAGTATTTTAAATTGTTGTGAAACATTCATTTTATAAAAATTTGGCTCTTGGAATAAAATTAGCCTGAACAGTTCTATTCTATTTTTGTCATGTCGTTTGCAATTTGTTAGAAAATGAATATATAACGGTTTTAAATCTTAAATTACTATGCGAAATTATGTCAAATTGTTACATGCTTATCGGTGAATCTTGCGTTTTTATTGGTCGAATGGACAATAACACCCTTCTGTTTTAGCAAGGCGAATAACTGCGTATAAATATTACCGTGTATTTTGTTTTCATTTTGTGCTCAACAATCTTCCCCAACTCAGACCTTTATTGACAAATTAATATCTTCAAGAAATTCTGCTCAAATGACCATCACACTATTTACACACTTCATCCTTTATCAAAACACATCTCTGAAATACATAAAACAGCAGCTAACGCGTCTTGGGTCCTAATTATCTCACGACATGTCTATTGGACAATAACACCCCTCTAAACGCGAAACAGGGAGTGTTTATCTCCTAAGTAATCTATAACTTCGATATCCCTTAATTTAACGGATATCTACCCCATATCTGTGACTGTGGTCAAACGAAAGCATATTGAATGAATTATATTTTTAATAATGATTAAAGAAATAGACTCATATCTTTATTATATATGACCAAAGCAATATCTTTATTATCTATGGCCTAAGTATACTATTCAAAAAAAGTAGGGGATATTTGATTTTGGGGGCATAATACTAAAATATGCAAATGACTACGAAAAAAGTCACTATAGAACCTAACAGAAGAAACATTTCCAGTTACATGTGACGCCCAAACGCACCAATAGCTACCGCATGGAATGCAGGTGATGCTTGGGATCATCATGGGGGTCCAACACAAGATTTGCACGACTCTGACTTTGAATGTTACAGTCATTGTGGCAGTGAATTCCAGGGTGGAAACATCAGTTTAATTGTTTTAGTGACCAGAAAACAAATTTTGATATGCGTCGGCTTACCCAAAATGAAAGGTTACGTGCCCTTGGCATGCTACAGATCGGCACAACACAGGCGGTTGTGGCGCGGACGATGACTGTTTCTCAGTATGTCATAAGCAGGCTATGGTCCAGATACCGTGATACACAATCTGTACAGGACAGACCACGCTCAGGTCGACCAAGGGCGACAACTCAAGCCCAGGATCGATTTATCCGTACCTTGGCCTTGAGAAATCGTGTTATCACAGCAAATCAGATCAGCGCTCGTCTTCAAACAGACACTGGTGTGAGAGTGAGTGGCCAGACGATTCGGAATCGACTGCATAGGGGTTACCTTCGCGCCCGACGTCCTCGCGTGATCCCTTGTTTGAGAGATCATCACATTCAGGCAAGACTTCGTTGGTGTAGAGATCGTCAACACTGGGATAATCGACGCTGGAGCAATGTGATGTTTTCAGATGAGTCAAGGTTCGCTGTTAGTTTTTTGGACAGACGTAGGAGGGTGTGGCGTCGTCGAAACGAGCGCTTCCAAGACGTTAACGTCATCAAACATGATCGATTTGGGGGTGGTTCTGTTATGGTGTGGGGAGGCATCACTGTCGCTGGAAGAACGGCTTTACATGTTGTTGCAGGGCGTGTTACGGGCCAGTACTACCGAGACAACATCTTGGCAGTCCATGTTGTGCCGTTCGCACGACGTCATGGCCGCCGTTTCATCTTCCAGGATGACAACGCAAGATGTCACAGGGCCAGGATCGTTACAGGTTACCTCCAACAACAGAACATCACCACATTACCTTGGCCAGCACTGAGTCCCGACCTCTCCCCCATCGAGCATGTCTGGGACATGCTTGGGCAGAGGTTACGTCAACGCCAACAACGTCCTGCCAATGTCCAAGAACTTGCTGCTGCGTTGCAACGGGAATGGGACAAACTGGACCAAAATGACCGTAGACGTCTCATTAGGAGTATGCCACGTCGGATCAATGCTTGTTTGGCAAACAGAGGAGGATTTACCCGTTACTGACTTTGTTGTGATGCTGTGGTAACTTTGCTGTTTGACCCCGGGTATCATTTTACCCTTATAATGGCCAGTCTGTGCCTTACTTAGTCTAACGATCATTTGGAATAAATCGATGAATGTGAACTTCATTTCATTTTGTCATTTGTTTCTTCGTCAGTTTCATTAGGTGACTTTAATAACACTTAAAAATCAAATATCCCCTACTTTTTTTGAATAGTATATGAAAGCCTATAACTACCATTCATAATTTCTACTTTTCTTTCGCCTCATTAAAACACGAAAGTCGAAAAGTAGACGTTATACCAAAATGTGAGGCGACAGCACGCTATACAAGCTAAAATGGACTCGAAAATAGGAAATTAAAAAAATAATACACTGCGATAATAGCACCCCTCGTTTTTTTCCAAATTTTATTTTCGATTTGCATTTGTCTTGTCGACTTTCGACTTAGTCATATTTTTGTATTTGTTGGTGTCAGCACGAAAGCGACAAGACGCATACCAAGCCATAATGCTCGAAAAGTAGAAATTAGGAAATAAAAACAACGCGCTAATAGCGACCTATCATTTTGGCATGCGGTACTACTGCCGACTTTTCGAGTTTTGGCTGTTGTAGTCTCAATTTACCAGGTCACATTTGAATACGTACAATCAGGGCCCACACCGCTTTCATTTGTTTTCCACAAAATGGATAATGGATAATAATTTTTATTTAAAAAAAAAATATTCATGTTTTTTCTTCTCCAGCTGAAATATGTAGTCTGCCACTATTGTCTGATAAAAAAAGTCTTACGACAATTTAATTTATTATGTAGACCTATTATAAAAAAATTATCCCGTATCGGGTATATCTAAACTTATAAAATGCGTTGGGGGATCTAGTAGTTTAATGCGTGCGCGTGATATCACAAAAGATCTGTGACGTGGTTTCAATTCACCGCATAAACACAGGGGTAGGGTCGCCTGTCCAACCTTGTGTGTTTTTGCCCAGTACCCCAGTTCATTTCCACTGCTAAAGACTCCTACGTATAAAATAGATGGAGGGAGAAATACAAATCTATATTTCGTTTCGTTTTTTTTATATTTTCGATGGCTTGCACTACATGAAGATCTGACAAGATGTTTTGAGAGGTCACGTCAGAGGTCATAGGAACACGCTTTTGACCCTATGGGTCAGACATTTGATTAACCAATGAGCTGTTTTGTTTGTTTAAACATAGTTTATTGTACTACATGTAGAACCTAACTAAAGTACAAACGGATTGGGACAAAAGTTACGAAAACTTACCGATGCCCTCTCCACATACATTGTAATTGACAGTTATAATAATGTTGATGTTTCGGGTGAATTACTCATAGTTCTATGCACCTCACGTCAAAATATCGCCATAACAACCGTTTCATTTACTAAGTGAAGTAAAGACAAGTAAAACGAAATTTTGAACAATAAAAAACGAAACTAAATAGGAACTGTGTTTAAATCGGATTTCTTTTAAACAATACGTGTTGAAAGATACATTATGGGGATTAGGTAACGATTTAGCAGTTCTCACTACAATAGTTAAAAACTAGCTAATATAAAGGCAATTTGCTGAAAATTTCAGTCAAATTGATCCACTATGAACGTAGAACTGAGCGAATGAAAGTTCCGCTTAGCCTCGGTGATCATTACTAAAGTCGGTAAGACAAAACAAGTAGTCTCGGTTATCCATTTAATCGGTAAATCACGAAGGAAAATATTGCAACAAATCGAACTACAATCCAACAAAAATCTCATGCTAGCCTCGACATCGAGAGTTGATAATGTTCTTTATAAGTTAATCAATGTCTAACTAATAGGTTTTAACCCTAACCCAGGCTTAAAGAAAGACTACAATAGGCAGATTTTGCTTTTGCATAATGCAAGTTTAATATTTATTGAAGACACGAACATGACGGTGCCATATTGTGTAACATATCACCTTTTGCCTGTTGGTAATAATAAAATATATGTGATCTGTAATGGTTGTCTGACCGAGTGTATCATTGTTACAGAATGGGATGATACACAAGGCCAACCATTTAACCTTATCATAATGTAGGTCGACACATTTCGTTTATTTCCGCCATAAAGGTGGGGTATCGTCTCGGAGGTAAATTAGAACCAGTTGTTTTGGATTATTGGTGTATTTCTATCTTTACGGCGGTTCTTCTAACCCAAGGGCGAAAACGAACTCGTAATATTGTTAGTGTTCTTAAAGTAAAAGGGCAGGCGGCATAACTGTTATGGCACAGTAGAAAGACGAGGCAGGAAATAAACTCATTTGACGTCTAATGTTATTTTTGATTGTTTGCGAGACCTTTTAGTTTTTATTTCTGAAAGATCTAACCAATAGATTACGATCTTGCACGTGAGGTAAACATAAAGGAGCAGGGGCAGTTCCTCTACAATTACCACACAACCAAACATCAACGCCATCTTCAGCATCTCGACGTCGACGAAGAATAATCGTCCGTTTCGTTTCAGATAGGAAACTGAGCGATTGGAATGAATTTGTACTTGTGAAAACAAGCGATTTAGTTTTACCAGCAACTACTTGTGTCTGTTCCTTTAATAACACCAGGAAAGTGGAAGAAAAATCAAAGAAAAAAATGTAAATTGTTTTTTTGTCGTATGTAGACCACAGTAACAGAAATGTTTGAATGAAAAACACGTGATAATGTTTAGAATTTGTCCGAGAAACCAGCCCAGTGGATAGAGCAAAGATGTGTCAATAATTGTGGCGCTTTCACTTACATAGTAGTAACGAAAACCACATATACTTGGGATGGCCTCCACTAGAGTGAAGGGGTGGGGCGAATGACGTGTCACTGAGTCACGTGGCGTGGTTTCGATCTCCCGCTTGTACAAGGAATACGATCGACCATTGACGTCATATATATATATATATGACGTCAATGCGGTCGACTGTCCAATTTAAGTGAAATTATTTTCAAACTCATGACTTTCAATTTCTAAACAATCTTTTCTTTCTGGATTCTAGTCCAATAAACCGAGAAGTCCTGACGTGTAACTGATGGTGTAGTATAATATAGGGGACTGAAGGGCGGATCCCCCCCTCCCCCTCGTCTGGATCTAGGGGTCGCACTTAAGAACCGGACTGTTGTCTCAAAGCATTGGAACACCCGGATCTAGTTGGGTACACCCGGTGCCCCCCCCCTCGTCTGGATCTAGGGGGCGCACTTAAGAACCGGACTGTTGTCTCTAATCACTTGAAATGGCGATTTAAGCCACCCGGAACCCCAGTCGTGCGCTTATTGATAGATCCGCCCGTTAGTTATGGCATGTGGTATTATAGTAAAATGATATCTGTTATGATATATACGTAGGTATATAAACAGATATGACATGAAAGTGCATGTCAGAGGAAACACATCTCATCCAACAGCACATTCGTTGGAAGCGGACGTTTAAAAAACTAAGAGAGAGAGAGAGAGGTCATTTCGGGACTAACATATGGTTTAATTTCATTTCAATAATTCGCTTGCGCGTAGGGGTCTTTAGCAGTGGGAGGAAACCAGAGAACCAGGAGAAAACCCACGAGGTTGGACGGGCGACCCTATTCCTTGTCACGTACAACCAGGGATTCGCAACCACGCTAGTTGACTCAAGGACGGGCCGTATGATACAGCGCGCGTACGCTAACCATTCTACCATCCTACCCCCCACCCCTAAAAAAATAACTAAGGAGAAGTACTAGTCTAAAACCAGTTTGTGTATTTACTGTTATAAGTACTTCCCAATAACAACATGTTTCATCTCAATGGTACTAATTCTATAATTTATCACCAGTAGTCTGAGAGACCGATTGATGTTTCTACAATGATTAGTACATCCTGTACTAATTCTATAATGGCTACTCGCCTTTCAACTCTTCCCATGTGTACATCCATTAGTATCAACATTAGTCTGTATGTTTTGGCTAATTCTACTTTAAAATAGTAACAATTAATTTACCTCCCATATTCATGTATTTAATTTTAAAACATAAAACAACATGATAAAGCCCCCCCCCCCCTTGTTGTTCATGTTTCTGGTTGTATGTCTATATGTACCAATTAAAACGAGGGGTTTGCGGTGGATGGCCGAATGGTTCTCATGTGTGCGCTCTATCGTAAGGTCTGTCATTGAGTCAACTGGCGCGGTTTCGATTCCTCGGTTGTACGTGACAAGGAGTAGGGTCGCCTGTACCAGCCCGTGGGTTTTCTGTGGGTTTTCCAGTTTCCTCCAACTACTAAAGCGAATTATTGAAATAAAATTGAACCATATGTTAGTCCCGAAATGACCTAGTTTGTATCGAGTGGACGTTAAACCCTATTTCTTTCTCTCTCTATCGGGAAAAGCGTGAAGTATAGAGAAGACAATTTGGATGCAAACGGCAAATTAGAATTGTGCAAGCTCTAGCATAATGGTTGAGTCGAGATAGTTTTGCGCATGAATGGAAAATGTAGACGACCTTTTTCGGATTGGGAAATGGAGAAGGCAAATTTGACTGCTTACAATCACACCCAAACCTAATGGTCGAACTAAAATATATAAATACCATAGACAGGCGAACTTATAGAAACCGTAGATGACTATTTTCGATTTGGGAATGGTTAAAAGCTTCAAATTACATTCATGAAACTCCTAACATTTTCCGTTTAAGTCGTTTTGATATCGGGTTCTGAGTTGAAACTAGACAAGTATTTATGTGTATCTATTTAGTTTCTACTAGAATTTCTGTAATAGGGAAGATATAGTTATTAAACATGTAGATATATTTTACAAGTAGTGTTGATTCCAATTTACGGTTTGTTTTGAGGCTAACTCCATCTGTTTTGACGGATTATATCGCTATGTGTGAAAAATTCTTCTACTTTCTGAAGAATATTTGGGGTTCTGTTGGGGATGTGTAATCTCTAATGGTACTGTTTATGTGTATACGACATAGCAGTGTGTATGGCGGGCATTTCAACAAGTACCGCATGCCAACCTTTCAAGTGTTTGAAAGTTTCTGTTAATGGAATCAACAGATATATTAGAGATGTAATAGTTCGTCATTAATCCATTCACCTGCCTTATTGCACGTCTTTAATTTATGACATTTATTTTCACGGTTTTTAGGGTTGTCTTTGAGCACTGTTTATTTTATGTTGTGCTGTGTAGCATCGGTCTGACCTAGTTTTTATCGAGAGGGTGTTAATCCCCATTTCTCTCTCATTGGGGTTTGGCGGGTGCCTTTATTTCCGACGTGCAGCCTTCTACCAAATTTTGAATATTTTAAATCCACCGATCGTCATTTCCATTTATCGGACAATTTACATTGCGCCATATATTGGCAAATATTAAACGGAATTGAACCACTGTTAGATGTTCAACTTTCCAAATATTGCCACTCATCCTCGCGTCCGTTAAAAAGGCACGTGGACGCTCCTAAGGTAATCTATCAGATTTATGGCCCTTGTTCCATTTGAACAAAATCGTGTTGGCACTCTAGATGCTAAAGTTGTCGCCTCATTGACTTGAAATTTATAAATACAATGTTTATTGATTTCACGTACGAGGCGAAGAAATCTATTGATCTTCAACGATTCTCGATGATTACTGAGTTATGACCCTTGATTTCTTTGGAATTTCTCCAATTGACTTGTTGACTTGATATTTATACGACGAAGCCTACTGATATTCAATAATTTCCGATAATAACTTCCAGAGTTATTGCCCTTGATCACTTTAACAAATATTGTGAGTCCTTGAGTCAAGTGGTGTGGCTTCGAATCCCCGCTTGTACATGAAAAAGAGTAGGGACGCCTGTCCAGCCTCGTGGATTTTCTCCAGGTCCTCCGGTTTCCTCCCACTGCTAAAGATCCCTACGCTCAAGCGAATTAATGAAATAAAAAATTAAACCATATGTTAGTGCCAAAATGTCATAGTTTTTGTCGAGTGGACGTTAAACCCTATTTCACTCTCTCTATTGCATTATACGTGAGGTGCATTTGATGGTTGTGCCACTACAGGCGGATAACCGAAAAATACCAATTTGTTATTTTCAATGGATTCCAGTTGTCGCCTATTTCCAACAAATCACGTTGGTTATGACCTATTGAAGTTCCATACCCCAGTCACGGTCTGTTTGACCTTATAAAACGTTCCGCATGGTCTATAGCTTCAGGGGGGTCAGTATTACACTAACTTACACATATGTATGTATTCTAATAGGTTAGAGGTCAGTAGACATGTGGGGTAATTAGGTACAGACCTCCTTTACAGAGCCTCTATACTCTAACCATTGGTTCCATGCTGAGAGACGGGGGAAGTCAGGTGTCTGGTTACAATCGTTCTTGCTACAGAAACTTATTCTCCAGTTTGTAAATCTCGTCTCCAGTTCAGTCTGTGAACTGATGTGTCGACGGGATTGTTGTGAATTTTGAATTTGTGAAAGCAATTGGATATTTTGATTTAATACAATTGAAAGTTATTTTTACGAGAAGATTGCTAATTTGGTAAGTATATTTCGGTTTCTATTTATCGTCTCCGGTTGATCTGAGACACAGGAGTTTAATATTAATGCTGGTATGTTCTGGGATTTTTTTAAAAAATGTTTTGGATAATTTAAACTATTATTCAACCAAGATAGAGAACTTGGTAAGTAAATATCCAGACCTCATATGATTTCAATTTTCAATTTTTGTTGCCAGGGGTACCCGTTGCGAGTCAGTGTTTTTCAGTAGTTAAGGCCCTAGCCCGGTAACCAGGAGGTCAGAGGTTTTTCCGATGTGCTTCCCCCCGATAGAATCCGGCATAGTTCGTCGTTGTTCTTGAAGTTTTACGCCCACTTCTGCATGGTGTATGCCCGCTTTTTAAAATCCCGTTTGAAGCAAAATAGTATAGGACGTTAAACCCCATTTTATTTTGATCTGGTCTGATGATGTGTTGTGTTTGGGAACTGATGTAAGAGTAGTTCAAATCACTGATTTTGTTTGTGTCTGGAACCATTTCGTGGATCGTCTAAACTTGAATAATTTATGCCTTCAAAATGGCTCCATCGGAATTTATTCTGTGAAGTTGATTATTGATATCGTGTTGTAGTTGTTAATTTTTCGAATAAGTTTAACTTTGAGTTACGGAAATTACATCTTTCTTTTAATTAAGATCTGAAACTGTTGAAATGAAATGAAATGGTTTTTAATATTCTATTGTCTGGGACTTGGTAAGTCAGTAAATATTGGTTATGATATGGATGGAATTCTTCCCAGTTTCTATCTATAAGTTTATATCCACGTGTATCTGTTGTTTGTTTATTTTTGTTTGTTCGTTTCTTTGTCGCCTTCTCAACCTCGTGGGTTTCCTCCGGGCACTCCGATTTCCTCCCACTGCTAAAGACCCCTACGCGCAGGCGAATTATTGAAATAAAATTAAAACCATATGTTAGTCCCAAAATGACCTAGTTTGTGTCGAGTGGACGTTAAACCCCATCTCTCTCTCTCTCTCTCTCTCTCTCTCTCTCTCTCTCTCTCTGTTTTTAATTTAAATTGTGTAAATGAATAAGTAATTTTATAATTTAAACTCCGTCTTCATTATCCCAGTTCGGAGCAGTAGCACGTTAAAGCCCATCTCATTTCATTTATAATTTAAACTAATTTAAGAGGTAATGAGAAGACAGGTATTAAAAGGTTATTTTCATTTCAGTTAGGAATTATTCTTTATTATGTCTAGTTGACTCTTGAGTTTGAGTCAATATTGTTTTGTATTTAGAAAACGTTATGCCACCGTGTGACCGTGTATTAAGTTTTTGATAAACAAATATATTAAACTCACTTATAATAACAACTTGTAGATTTTCAATAATTTTAACTCGCTTTTAAGATGTGTAACTTTTAGACGATAAAATAATTTAAACTCACTTTAAACTTTTTGATAACTCGCTTTAAACTTTTAGATATATAATTTAAACCCGCTTTTAACTTTTCGATAATATAATAATTTAAACTCGCTTTAAGCATTTATAACTTTTAGACGATATAATAAATTAAACTCACTTGAAACAGAACCTTTAGACAATATAATAATTAAAACTCACTTGAAACTTTAAGACGATAACATAATTTAAACTAACTTAAAAATAATAATCATAACTCGCGTTAAACTTTCCGACAATATTAAAATTCTCTCTCTCTCTCTCTCCCTCTCTCTCTCTCTTTCTCCGCCTTTCTCTTCCCCTCTCTCTCTCTCCCTCCCTCCCTCCGTCTCTCTCTCTCTCTCTCGCTCTCTCGCTCTCTCCCAGTTTATGTGAGATTTGCCCTCGTTTAACCCCCTGGACGCCTTTATCTATAATCTATCAGAGATCAATGCTACAAGATTTCTAGTAAAAGAAACAATTTGTTGATTAGAATCATTGATACAAGATTGTAAAGGAAACATTTTTTATTGGCATCAGCGATGTAAGATGGCTTGTAAAAGAATGTATTGATTACAATCACAAGATATAGTCCGATAAACTGTTTCTATTCCATCGGACAATACTGACACGTGGATATGGTGTATATAGTGTGGTATATGTGATATATCTACACCATCACAGAATAATATACATTCAATATTGACTTGGTGAATATGTGGATATAGTATATATAGTATGTTATATGTGATATATCTACACCATCACAGAATAAGATAAATTCAATATTGACTTGGTGAATATGTGGATATGTTATATGCTCAATACGTGTACATGGTATGGTATATAGACTTGAATCATTGGATATAGTGTGTATACATGTTGTATGGTATTGTGGTATATCACAGAATAATATACATGAAATATTGACTTGAATACGTGGATATGGTAAATATAGATATGGTATGCTATATTCACACTATCACAAAATAATATACATTCGTTATACATACTCAACTGGTGTAGGCTGTCTTTAGTCTTTGATTTATGATACCAACAACCTTGGTTCCGCAAAATTCATTTGCAATACTTCAAATAAAATTATTACCCCGCCCCCCTCCGCTCACCCTTGCTCCTAACCCATTGTCTCGTAGATACAGTATTTATGATATAAACTCTAACAACCCTAATCGACGAAAAACCATGTTTCGTGTACACATTTGCGACACTGCCCGTAGTTGCAATTCGATATAAGAGTAGGCCGTGTGTCGCTGTCGGGGCAAATGTCCCTAACAGGCACACTGTATGGGCCCAGTCGGAGTAGAACAGTAGGGCGTTAAACCCATTTCAGTTGATTTCTCGTCCTAGATGCTGTGTTATGACTGAACACTGCTATTAAAAAGGGCGTTTGTTAATGTACAGCAAGATGATATGATAAAAGGTTACAATATGTTGTTGCTATAAATGATATGTTGTTATTACCACGTTAAAATGTTAACAAAGTTCAATTTTAAACTCGGCGTTCTTAAATAGGCTTCTGGTTTTAATCGGCACTGTTCTATTCTTGTCGTAATGGAAGTCACATGTTAAAAATGTCACTAGACATAACAGTAATGATACAGGAACATAATACTGTACACAACCAGTCTGCTCGTAGCAGTCATCGTCGGTTACAGAGAGAGAGAGAGAGAGAAATGGGGTTTAACGTCCACTCGACACAACTAGGTCATTTTGGGACTAACATATGGTTTAATTTTATTTCAATAATTCGCTTGCGCGTAGGAGTCTTTAGCAGTGGGAGGAAACCGGAGTGCCCGGAGGAAACCCACGAGTTTGAGAAGGCGCCACATACGCTCACTCCAGGGCTCGAAACCACAGCCGCAAGCCAGAGGTGACCGGCCAGCTAGAGGTCGAAGCTCGGCACTCTAGACCACTAGGCCATTCCAACCCCCCGGTTACAGAGAGATGTAAGAAATGAAATAAAATGAAATTGAGTTCAACATCCTACTGGTATGTTCTGAAATGAGGTAATGATGGCGGGCACATGTCATACAGTGTGATATGAGTGAAATTTGGCCCAGACAGCGGAGCTACGGCCTACTCTTATATCGAATTCCTACTGCCATGGGCTATTTTACATGCACACCAATGTATACACGGGGCCTCATGTTTTCGTCCAATCCGAACGACTAGATAGCTGTCCTTGTCAGGACCTCCGTCCTGCATCACTGACAAGGAGGGAAACCACGCAGGAAAATCTTGGTGAATTTTCTCGGCTAATCCTACTTCCAGATTAGTGAGCGAGCGTCTTACCAACTTAGTCACCGTGACCCCCGAGAGATGTAGGACGTGTGGGAGATGAATCCTTGGTGTTTGAAGATGGGGGTTGAATTTTACTCTTGGTCTGTTGTTTTCTGCAGGAATCGTACCATACATAATATAGCGCCTAAATAATGACAAAATTGTGGAAATGGAAAAATATCTCCAACTTTGGTCGGTTATTATAATCGTGAATTTTTTGTCAAAGTTTTCTTCGTTTTTAATTTTTTCTGAAATTATCTAAATTTTGTATCTTATGTGCATATATATCTATCCTGACAAAGGATGGAAATTATGGGCGGCCAGATAGCGCTTGAAGCGCAACAACCCAGTATTTATTAATGGGATAGAAAAATATTATAGCATAATTTTATGTCAGTATTTCATTTTATATTTTCGCAATTTGTAATAGATGAAAACCAGCTGCACTCCCTTCTACACGCGTAGTCCTGTGTAACAAGTCTTCAAAGTACTCCACTTGAGTTTATGAAAGTAATTTATAGCTCAGTAACTACTGACGACAATAACACGTGAATACCATTTCCACGTGGTTAAAATCAGGCCATATTATTCCTATACAGTTTAGATATACTTGCTATTAGATTCCATATACTTAATATTAACAACGCTATATATATATATATATATATATATACTCGAACGTGCAATAAATAATCCCCATGAGAATTTCAATGTATACACCTCATTAGTCATTACAGTATATACACCACATTACAATATATCCACCCCGTTACAACATACATCCCATTACCATATATACACTCCATTACCATATATACAATATACACCCCATTACAATATATACACCCCATTACCATGTATACACCTCGATACAATATACATCCCATTACAATATATACACCTCACTACCATATATACACCCCGTTATAATATACATCCCATTACAATATATAAGAAAGGATATATTAGAGACTGTAATTTACTTCAAGCCGTATTTCGGTTTCAAGTCAGTTATTTTGTGGTAAAATAATACACCTAAAAGCAAACATGTTTACCGTACTACAATGTATTACATTAAATACAATACAATACAATATACAATACAATATACAATACAATATACAATACAATATACAATACAATATACAATACAATATACAATACAATATACAATACAATATACAATACAATATACAATACAATATACAATACAATATACAATACAATATACAACACAATATACAACACAATATACAACACAATATACAACGCAACATATAACACAATATACAATAGAATATACAACACAATATACAATACAACATACAACACAATATACAATACAATATACAACACAATATACAATACAATATACAACACAATATACAATACAACAGATGCCTTTCATAACAATATACATGTATGTTAAGATCAGTCATCCATTGACTGGAAGTTATTCTAGGGTAAGATTGTATCTTTTCTGTACATACTTGCATCCATGTCAATACCATCAACCAATGTAGAGGAGATACATGGGTGCGTGTTAATATACTTAACCGGTAGGGAGGAGACATATTGCTGGAATTACAATTAATAGAATAGTGCGAAGAAAATCTGATGAAACAAACGATTGGTGATATGAATAGCAAACCAGGCAATGATCTGGTTAACACATTATTTAACCAGTTATTACCACAAACAATAACAAAACAATTTACATAACAGATTGATTTGTCAATTTCTCATGTAATGAGAAAGAGAGAGAGAAATGGGGTTTTAACGTCCACTCGACACAAACTAGGTCATTTCGGGACTACCATATGATTTAATTTTATTTCAATAATTCGCTTGCGCGTATGGGTCTTTAGCAGTGGGAGGAAACCGGAGGACCCAGAAAAAACCCACGAGGTTGAAAAGGCGAGATGTAATGGGTTTTTTGTCTGTTAAATACAAAAGTACATTTACATTTGTTAGCTATGTGAATTCCTCGAATACATGCCCTGCTTTATGTACGATACTGCCCACGCCTTTAATTGTAACTCCTGCCTTTGAAAAATGCATACGAAAATTAAATTGTCTGTTTACATTTAGCGCCGCCTTAAGAATAACTGAACAATCCAAGCCGAAGCGTTGCTCAAGCGCGGATCCAGGATTTTTTGCAGGGGGGGGGGGGGGTCTAGGTTTGATAATTGCTTAACTAATTGCGCTCAACCGATTAACGGGGGGTTTGGGGGTCCTCCCCCAGAGAAATTTGGTAAATTAGATTCAAATTGGTTCATCCTGACGTATTTCCGGAAGGTAAATTCCAAAATTACAAGTCTAAATCGCCAATAGAATCGCATAAAAAATTTTCAAGTCTGAGCAGGGGGGGGGGGGGGTCCGGACCCCCTGGACCCCCCCCCCCCCTCTGGATCCGCGCCTGTTGCTCTGTAATACACCATAAAATTTTTACATAGAATTGTGTCCTGTGTCTTCCAGTTTAAATGACATATGTTCCAAACAGATACTTCGGACAACAACAGAAGTCGACAAACAACCCGAATTATTTATACCCATTTATAAAAGCGTGAAACTATAATCCACTAATTCAAAAGTCCGATCGACAAAGAAATTAGTCTAGACATTTGTTACCAACATTAATAGACAGGGTCCCAAAACATAACCTCGTTGCACCAATATGAATTCATATACATGTATATAGAAAAGGGTTTAACGTCCACTCGACACAAACTAGGTCATTTCGGGGGACTAACGTAGAGTTCAATTTTATTTCAATAATTCGCTAGCGCGGATGGGTCTTTAGCAGTGGGAAGAAACCGGAGGACCCGGAGAAAACCCACAAGGTTGGACAGGCGACCCTACTCCTTGTCACGTACAGGCGGAGAATTTATATGTAGAAGTTTGGTATTCATGCTGCTTGGGTATTTCAAATAAGAAGCGTTACCAAGTGTTTGAAAGTAGTTTTTCCTTGCTGGTAATTTTTATTTTAGGCGCACACCATCGTATACACGGTTTCTCAGTATTTCGTCCCATCCGAATGATTAAGCGCTGGTCCTGCAACATAGAAAACGGCAAATGACTAAAGCTCCGAGTCCTGCAACATAGAAAACTGCAAATCCTGAGGAATTGTCTCAGCCTACTAGTTTATGAGCCTGCGACTTAACTTACAGAAAGCAGCCGGGCTCTATAACGACGCTGCCCCTTACCAGAACATCCGTCCGTCACCGCTGTCAAGTTGAAACCACACTGTAAATGAATATGTTAAAGTCATCGGTGTAGTTTACCGGGGGTGTAACATTTAATGTGTTTATGATGACGTGTTGTCGTGTCAACGTCATCATACATCATGTGTACGTCATATAATAATTACACCACCTGTTGATAAAACAAAATGGCCGGGTAGTTTTTTTAATTATTTAATTTATATACGACACCGTCATCGCCTTGATATATTAATGCATCTGCTAGTAAAATATTAATGCATGTCGAGTGAATAAATGATACTGTCATTTCCTTTATAAGCAGGAATTGTATATGTTAATTTGATCTAGTACTACAAAACCGGTTGCCGATGAGTTGCAACTATGTGGGTGTGACTTTGTTGGTGTTACAATGTGTTCGGTTTCGACATAGTATCAAAAACCATTATTAAAATTAACAGGATTTGGGGCTTTGTCCGTACTCCGGGATATAATTAGGCCACGGGAGGTTAGATTTACGTCATTCTTGGATATAATTCGGTCATTGGTATGTATAGTTATATCATTAGTGTATATACCTAGGTCATTAGTATGTATAGTGAGGTCATTAGTGTGTATAGTGAGGTCATTAGTGTGTATAGTGAGGTCATTAGTGTGTATAGTGAGGTCATTGTGAGGTCATTAGTGTATAGTACGGCAGATACCACTTCACATAGCTATACGTGTCCGTGTATATTACTACTAAACGCTAACAGTAACACATGTTTTCCATCGAATTGTGACGTACACACCAAGCTATTCAGATACGGGAACCGAGTAAAACAAGCTTGTTTTTTCATCCCATCCTGTCGACTTGGGTAAAGGCGTCACGTTCCTTGTCAGCCTTGCATGTGTTTCCCCTGGCCCGTGGGGATCGAGTAAAATGCAATATTACAGTATTTTGTTTTCTTAAAATTCAAATTCCATTATTTATTGAAACAGAGCAAGCATACGGGAAATAGGATGTCGGGTGTCGGTCTACACGGAACATATTTTTTCTTACTTCCTGATTTATTACATGTGTTGACCACAGAGAGAGAGAGAGAGAGAGAGAGAGAGGGAGAGAGAGAGAGAGAGAGAGAGGGAGAGGGAGGGAGAGAGAGGGAGAGAGAGATGGGGTTTAACGTACAATCTGAGAGAGAGAGAGAGGGAGAGGGAGGGAGAGAGAGGGAGAGAGAGATGGGGTTTAACGTACAATCTGAGAGAGAGAGAGAGAGAGAGAGAGAGAGAGAGAGAGAGAGAGAGAGAGAGAGGGGAGAGAGAGGGAGAGAGAGATGGGGTTTAACGTACAATCGACCCAAACCAGGTTATTTTGGGACTAACATAATTTTTAATTTTATTTCAATAATTCGCTTTCGAGTAGGGGTCTTTAGCAGTGGGAGGAAACCGGAGGATCTGGAGAAAACCGACGAGCTTACCTCCATAGAATAAAATAATAATAATTAGTGTTTAGCCATATTCGACCTTCACACATACTATAATAATTATCAGTATTTAACGTAAAGTCTATGCACTTAAAAGATCCCCTGGCAGTTGGAACTCGACATAAGAATAAGCCAAAGTGCCGCTGTCCGGGCAAACTTTCCTTCTTAACACACTGTATGGCGTATGCCCGTCTTCATTAGCCCAGTCGGAGACCACATTCTATTTCATTTCAGTTAAGTTAAGGCCCACGGTAGATTTGATCAAAGGTCACGAGATGTACACAGGGCTAGCCCCTAAACCTAACCCACAATCTCGTCAACAATCACGTACCATGAGACATGTCGCGATCTATGACGAAATCTACATTTAGCAGCTCTAGAAAATAAATAATAGTCTTATTCTAAGTACCAGATGTTTATGTGTCCTACCTGTTGTGTAAATTATCCATTACATCATATTTTGCTTGTCCAGAGGGTTCAAAAATATTTTAAAATCCAAGTCACATTTGAAAAGGTTTACGTTAACCTTTTCAAATCATGTAGGTTTTTTTTTCCAATTTTTTAAATTAGGTGTGTTACGATGAAATTTGTATCATCAATTTATTTGAGTATTGTAAAATAATACAATTTGTTGGCCAGAATAAAGATTGGGACATATTATTCAATTACAACAAGAGTGTTATTGGGGCTTTAACATCTAAACTTTGCCATATGTAAACACATTGTTCTTCTTCAATACTGCAATCTGATTAAAATACAGATTTATATTTCGTTTCGTTTTATTGAAACTTTCGATGGCAAAAAGAAATTTTGAACTATAAAAAACGAAACGAAATAGGATCTGTGCTATAATCAGAATGAACGATACAGTAGTAGGCCTAATCAGTATTGAACCATACTGACTTCAACAAGTTCGATCCCTGCATTGGCCGAGAAAGTTCATCTCGATTTTCCGGCGTGGTTTCCCCTTGTCAGTGATACAGAAGGAGGGCCTGACAAGGACAGCTGCCTAGTCGTTCGGATGGGACGAAAAACCGAGGTCCCGTGTACACATTGGAGTGCACGTAAAAAATCCCTTGGCAGTTGGAATTCGATATAAGAGTAGGCCGTAGCGCCGCTGCCCGGGCAAAATTTCCCTCATAGCACACTGTATGGCGTATGCCCGTCTTCCATTAGCCCGGGTCAGGTGCAGAAGAGAAGGACGTTAAACCCCACTTCATTTCTTTACTTCCACAAATACTAGAATAATGTCCTCGCTGTTAGTGTTGCTATCCAAATAAAATGTCCGTTGCCTGGCAGCCTATTTTTGGTGTTGCTATCCAAATAAAATGAAAATGAAAAAATAATTGGGTTTAACGTCCCTATGTTTTGCTTCTACTGGGCTAATGACTGAAGAAGGCATTTTTTCCTAATCGAAGTACAACGTATGATATTTTACTGGACACCAAATGCGAACCGTTTTATTTGAATTATTCGCACGCGCTTATGAGTCTCCAGCAAGGGGGTGTTGTGAGAAAGAAATGGGGTTTAAAGTCCACGAGGTTGGGCAGGCAACCCACTCCTTGTCACGTACAACCTGGAAATCGAAACCATGCCAGCTGACTCATTTACAGACCTTATGATACAAAGCATACGCATTAACCATTCGTCCGCCTCCCACGAAATCCACACACAACGCCTATGTAAAGGAGGAAGGGATACAATGAATACTGTGTTTATGTCTTTATAGATAATATTTATCGGCCATGTTTAACAACGCTTGTCTCTATCTAACTATAAAATATGGTGAATATATTAACTTAAGTGGATGGTGAAATAAATGATGGTTTTGGTTACCATGGAAACTAGATGTAATTAAGCATGCAACTGAAATGCGCGATGCTGGAGTACAGTGTGGGTTATTAAACTCGTGTGATTCGATATTTAGGTACATATCCAGGTGTGGATTTTGAGAATTTTTGTATTGGTGATTCCAACCTCGTGGGTTTCGTCCGCGTCCTCAAGTTTCCTCTCACAGCTAAAGACCCTTTACGCGCAAACGAATTGACGAAATGAAATTGAACCATATGTTAGTCCCGAAATGACCTGTTTAGTTTCTACAGAGATAGATCGTAACGTAATAAGACACGACGTAGTAAAATATGACTGGAAGGAAAGGAGTAGAAGTATAATTTGTCGTGTAGTCAGGATATCGTGTATATATGGTAATAAACAACAATCCAACGAGCTTTATGTTCCTAATGTAATATTTATGACTACCATATTTAATAGTACAACGAAACGTGTTAGTCGTAACTTTTCGAGCAATAACCGTTATATTTTAGCGTCTATCAGCTTCAAGAAACCATTCAGTCATTTGCTAGCTCCCTGAATTCATTTTTCAGCTACTATAATTCATTTATCAGCTACAAGAATTCATTCATTCATTTGTCAGCCTCAACAATTCATTTGTCAGCTACATAAATTCATGTCACCTATGCGAATTCATTTGTCGCCTACGCGAATTTATTTGTCAGCTACCAGGTATATAGGATTAAAAGTAATGATTCATTTCTGAGCTAAAAAACCGTGGATGCAATCCTTGACAAGACCTGATCAAGTCATTAGGAAATGAAATAGCCCAGGACGTAAAACCAGAGAGCGAAAGAGAAAGAGAAACTATTGTGTGTCCCATGGTAAATAATAAACGGATTTCTACGATTATGAACAAACTACTCTACTTAAGTTATTATAAACTTACCTATGTGTTTAAAATCACCTCCGGTTAAATAAAATCCATTATACAACTAAATATACCAACGAATAAAAAAGTTCTCTCTTGTAAAATTGAACTGATCACAAACTTTGACACCGAGAAATAAAAAATGGAAGCTTATTACGTCACGTATCGGAATAGATCATTTCGTATGAGGGGGTCAAAGCAAGGCTATTTTTGTGTTGATGCGTTCGATTACTGGCGCCGCGCTTACTCTAGCCACCGCGAATGCGTTCGGGTTACTTCTGGAAGTAACCCATTATTCAACATGGAAACAAATAAATAATTTGATCGAAGTTATATTTGCCGATAAAGTTTAGGCGACGGAAGAATTATTGTTGACAATTGTCTCAGTAGTGTTGTGTTTATTTTGGTGATTCCACATCTTGGTTTAACGATTTCAAGAATTAGAAAAATCCACTCGCAGAACTGAGATGTTTATTAAATATTATTTTTTTCTTGATAACGGGTCAGTTTCCCCAAATCAATGTATGGAGTCATAAGCCATGGTGGCTATAGAGAGCAGACTGGGTCTCCAAGTAGGAATTCTTCCTACTGAATTTGGTATCTGATTAGAGGAAAGTCTTCAAAACCCTAGCGTCATGTGTACACCCAGACCAGCCGATGTGAACATGAGTAAATCGAACTTGATGATCACATAGCTTACAGTCTGGAGTACGACTGAGTGACCTTTTTGCGGTTTATGTATGATATTCGATAGTCATTCATCTTGGGCGCCATATTCGAATATGACAGCCATCCATACCTCCGATTATTCCAATCCGGGAAATTTACAATATTTAGCAAATCTGTAATAAATTTCTTCACGTTTGTGGGGTAATGGGCAATTGTAACACGGACAGGAGATCTTCCTTTGTTCTTTTCGCAGATTGTTTTACCTCTGCTAAACTCACTGGGGCGTAACTCTGCAATAAATAGACATTTGCAGTGTTGTTGCACACTTTTGCTGGTTTACGCTAGTTTTAGTAGAAATCATATAGAGAAGTTGGCTGGGTTTTCCGTGCAATAACAACTTTCATGTTGAGCAGGTATCAGTATTACAATCATTTATATCACGCTTCATTCGCTACCAGGTTTAACACAGGTCTCTGTGCGATCATAACCTTGCCCTTCTAACTACAATTCTTGTAAACTATGGAGCTCGTTAACAAAGCTAACCAAAGGTTACATTGGTTGAACGAAAATGTGATTTAAAGTATGTTCTGCATAATAAGGGCTTTATTTCGCTTCTCTGGATTTGATAATTCCAATGAGATACCAATGAAAAAGTCTAAAGTTTGTTGATGGATTATTGTCTGCTCGTTGTTATTCATCAGAACATCGAGCACAATTAATTGTTTAGTGGCGTTCATCTTCCATTTTGATATCCGAAGAAAGTGCCGCGCCGTTTGATTACCCATTCCCACTGCGCATGTCGAAACGTACTCGAGGATCCTGGCCGAGTAAGCACGAAGCAAATAATCGAACGCGACATGTATGAATAAGCTTTTGCTCTGAGACCCAGTAATGAGTTTGAGCGTTTACAAACATAAATACGCCCATAGTCCGATATTTTGTTTCCGCCTTGTATTAATTATTTGGTTAGAGAGTTCTGGGGGAATATTTTTCTTTTGAATTACATTTGTTTTACTGGCCTTGAATATCACCGTTGAATATTTTTAATACTTCCTGATGATGAACTTAAGCAGTCCTGCCAGTTAACCCCGACAATCTGCTGTGGACGAGGTAGACCTAAATTCCGATGTATTTTACATTTGCCTCGGCAAAATTAATAGCCGAGGCCATTGAATCATTGAATAGGTATATAACGTTTTTTATTATAGATAAATACCAATAATTATTATCACCAAATCATACCGCGCATCGGTTTTATTATCGGTAGATAGTTCCATATCTTTCTATTTCTCTTTAAATATTATTTCTGGAGTGTTAGAATTTTATAATCGTGAAATTCACAAGGCTGTTTATCCATAAGATTTTGAAATCCACGGAGAATTGAATTTTCCGATGGCATTTCGTAGATCGCGATCATGTCCCAGCTAATCAACGCTTTGAATTATATTGCCGTAAAAGGTACCATGTCATATGAGTTATTGTATGCTACACAGATGGTTAAATTTAGTGCCGCGAAACTTGCCCGAATTTTCCCCGCGGTCTGCATAATTAACACACAAAACCAAATAATAGGCCTACACACAATCTGTCGTGTGATTTTTTGTTTTAAATACATTTTTATACGCCCACATTGAAATGTGGTCGTATATTGTCGTCATCCCGTCCGTCCGTCCGTCGGTCCGTCGGTCTGTCGGTCCGTCGGTCCGGCGTCCACAATTGCTTGTGGACGCTCTAGAGGCTAAAGTTAATATCCGATTGACTTTAGATTTATACACAGTGTTTAAGGTCATGAGACGAAGAAGCCTATTGTTTTTCAGCGATTTCCGATAATAACTACCAGAGTTATGGCCCTTGATCACTTCAAAAAATCTTGTGGACGCTCTAGAGGCCAAAGTTAATATCCGATTGACTTTAAATTTATACACAGTGTTTAAGGTCATGAGACGAAGAAGCCCATTGTTTTTCAGCAATCTCCGATTATAACTACCAGAGTTATGGCCCTTGATCACTTCAAGGGCCAAAGTTAATATCCGATTGACTTTAAATTTATACACAGTGTTTAAGGTCATGAGACGAGGAAGCCTATTGTTTTTCAGCAATTTCCGATAATAACTACCAGAGTTATGGCCCTTGATCACTTCAAAAAATCTTGTGGACGCTCTAGTGGCCAAAGTTATTATCCGATTGACTTTAAATTTATACACTGTGTTTAAGGTCATCAGACGAAGAATCCTAATGATTTTCAGCGATTTCCGATAATTAGTGCCAGAGTTATGGCCCTTGATCATTTCAAAAAAATCTTGTGGACGCTCTAGCGGCCAAAGTTAATATCCGATTGACTTTAGATTTATACATAGTGTTTGAGGTCATAAGACGAAGAAGCCTATTGTTTTTCAGCAATTTCCGATAATAACTACCAGAGTTATGGCCCTTGATCACTTCAAAAAATCTTGTGGACGCTCTAGAGGCCAAAGTTAATATCCGATTGACTTTAAATTTATACACAGTGTTTAAGGTCATGAGACGAAGAAGCCTATTGTTTTTCAGCAATTTCCGATAATAACTACCAGAGTTATGGCCCTTGATCACTTCAAGGGCCAAAGTTAATATCCGATTGACTTTAAATTTATACATAGTGTTTGAGGTCATAAGACGAAGAAGCCTATTGCTTTTCAGCAATTTCCGATAATATCTACCAGAGTTATGGCCCTTGATCACTTCAAAAAATCTTGTGGACGCTCTAGAGGCCAAAGTTAATATCCGATTGACTTTAAATTGATACACAGTGTTTAAGGTCATAAGACGAAGAAGCCTATTGATTTTCAGCAATTTCCAATAATTAGTGCCAGAGTTATGGCCCTTGATCACTTCAAAAAATCTTGTGGACGCTCTAGAGGCCAAAGTTAATATCCGATTGACTTTAAATTGATACACAGTGTTTAAGGTCATAAGACGAAGAAGCCTATTGATTTTCAGCAATTTCCAATAATTAGTGCCAGAGTTATGGCCCTTGATCACTTCAAAAAATCTTGTGGACGCTCTAGAGGCCAAAGTTAATATCCGATTGACTTTAAATTTATATATGTTTAAGGTCATGAGACGAAGAAGCCTAGTAATTTTCAGCGATTTCAAATAATTACTTCCAGAGTTAACTCCCTTGATCACTTCAAAAAACCTTGTGACACTATAGAGGCCAAACTTATCATCCGATTGACTTCAGATTGATACACAGAGTTTAAGGTGTTGAAACGAATAAGTATTTTGATTTTCAATGAATTTTGATAATTGAACAGCTAAATCCATGATATTAAATGATTCGTATACTAATTGTTAGCGTGGGGCAAAACTTTTTAAAAAGCAAGCAAATTCTAATGATTTTCTGATAATTACATAATGAGTTGTTACTCGTAATCAGATTTTAGTGTATTACCAACGTTTCATTCCCGAAAAAAAGTAAAATTATGTGACAACCCTTGTTGACTGCCCGGACGATTTAGCTGCTGTGGGCGTATGTTTCGTTGCCTGGCAACCTATCTTTATAAAGACGATAAACGATGTTTAGACATCCCGAACTGTTCGTATCAAGAATGTTTCGATTTCAGTATCTGTCGAATGAACAAAAACAAGTAATTTAATCAGGAACATTAATGATATGAACAGTCGGAACGTGAATAAAATATGGAAATTATTGAGAAGCGGTGGTCTTTTTCATACGAAATATGATCAATTAAAATTATGATTGACTGGGCTGTAATGTGTTTTATAAAAATATATATAATATACACGGTGAAATTACGGGATGAAAAGCAATATTATACATGTATTTACGAGTATTCGTATAATCGGTAAATAAAATTTAGTAGACTGACAATCAAATGGTTTAAAATTAATGTCATTGTCTCCAGTTGCTATTTTCTTGCCCAAACTCAAACGATCGAAAAGGCAGTGTGCTGTTTTGATTACAACACACGTGGTTATCATAAATTACCCCCTTCAACATAATTACGATGGTTTAGCCCATAACGTCATGTGTGTAATGTTGTGATGAACACAGACGAAAATACAAGCAAAAACATTGAATTTTCAAGAGAAAACCTCTTTTTTCCGTTGGGATGTTTAATTGTGCAATGAATTTTATTTAACCGGAGGTGATTTTAAACACATAGGTAAGTTTATAATAACTTAAGTAGAGTAGTTTGTTCATAATCGTAGAAATCCGTTTATTATTTACCATGGGACACACAATAGGTCAATTTCGGTACAGCATGAATATCTGTCTATTTTTAAATCCTAGGACGTAAAGCCAGAGAGAGAGAGAGAGAGAGAGAGAGAGAGAGAGAGAGAGAGAGAGAGAGAGAGAGAGAGAGAGAGAGAGAGAGAGAGAGAGACTATTGTCTGTCCCATGGTAAATAATATACGGATTTCTACGATTATGAACAAACTACTCTACTTAAGTTATTATAAACTTACCTATGTGTTTAAAATCACCTCCGGTTAAATAAAATTAATTGCACAATTAGACATCCCAAAGGAAAAAAGGGGTTCTCTCTTGAAAAGTCAATGTTTTTGCTTGTATTTTCGTCTGTGTCCATCACAACATTATGCACGTGACGTTATGGGCTAAACCATCGTAATTATGTTGAAGGGGGTAATTTGTGACAACCACGTGTGTTGTAATCAAAACAGCACACGGCCTTTTCGATCGTTTGAGTTTGGGCAAGAAAATAGCAAATGGAGACAATGACATTAATTTTGAACCATTTTATTGTCAGTCTACTAAATTTTATTTACCGATTTCACCCCGTAATTTCACCCGTGTATATTATATATATTTTTATAAAACACATTTACAGCCCAGTCAATCATAGTCAACTTTGTGGCTAACATATATAAATATATATAACATATATAAACACTTTATTTCATAATTTTAATTGATCATATTTCGTATGAAAAAGACCACCGCTTCTCGATAATTTCCATATTTTATTCACGTTCCGAGTGTTCATATCATTAATGTTCCTGATTAAATTACTTTTTTTTGTTCATTCGACAGATACTGAAATCGAAACATTCTTGATAAGAACAGTTCAGGATGTCTAAACATCGTTTATCGTCTTTATAAAAATGTATTTAAAACAAAAACAAAAAATCACACGTCAGATTGCGTGTATTATTTGGTTTTGTGTGTCAATTATGCAGACCGCGGGGAAAATTCGTGCAAGTTACGCGGCACTAAATTTAACCATCTGTGTAGCATACAATAACTCATATGACATAATACCTTTTACGGCAATATAATTCAAAGCGTTGATTAGCTGGGACATGATCGCGATCTACGAAATGCCATAGGAAAATTCCATTCTCCGTGGATTTCATAATTCGTTCACAACTGAGAATACAATCTTATGGATAAACAGCCTTGTGAATTTCACGATTATAAAATTCTGAACACACCATAAATAATATTCAAAGAGAAAAAGAAATATATGGAACTATATACCGATAAATAAACCTATACGCGGTATGATTTGTTGATAATAATTATTGGTATTTATCTATAAAAAAAACCCAAAAAACGTTATATTCCTATTTAATGATTCAGTGGCCTCGGCTATTAATTTTGCCGAGGCAAATGTAAAATACATTGGAATTTAGGCCTACCTCGGCTTCAGCAGATTGCCGAGGTTAATTGGCAGGACTGCTTAAGTTCATCATCAGGAAATATTAAAAATATTCATGGGTGATATACAAGGCCAGTAAAACAAATGTAATTCAAAAGAAAAATATTCCCGCCGAATTCTCTAACCAAATAATTAATACAAGGCGGAAACAAGATATCGGACTATGGGCGTATTTATGTTTGTAAACGCCCAAACTCATTACTGGGTCTCAGAGCAATAGCTTATTCATACATGTCGCGTTCGATTATTTGCTCCGTGCTAACTCGGCCAGGATCCTCGAGTACGTTTCGACATGCGCAGTGGGAATGGGTAATCGAAGGGCGCGGCGCTTTCTTCGGATATCAAAATGGAAGATAAACGCCTCCAAACAATTAATTATGCTCGATGTTCTGATAAATAACAACGAGCAGACAATAATCCACCAACAAACTTTAGACTTTTTCATTGGTACCTCATTGGAACTATTAAATCCAGAGAAGCGAAATAAAGCCCATATTATGCAGAACATACTTTAAATCACATTTTCGTTCAACCAATGTAACGTTTGTTAACGAGCTCCATGGCTTACAAGAATTGTAGTTAGAACGGCAAGGTTATGATCGCACACTATATAGATTTATTTCGCTCACTATCTGACAGATTTTGGAATATAGAATTCAACAAATGCTTATTGAACGAAAAGAACAAAGGAAGATCTCCTGTCCGTGTTACAATTGCCCATTACTCCACAAACGTGAAGAAATTTATTACGGTTTTGCTAAATATTGTAAATTTCCCGGAATAATCGGAGGTATGGATGGCTGTCATATTCGAATTATGGCGCCCAAGATGAAGGACAATCGAATATCACACATAAACCGCAAAAAGGTCACTCGGTCGTACTCCAGGCTGTAGGCTATGTGATCATCGAATTCGATTTACTCATGTTCACATCGGCTGGTCTGGATGTACACATGACGCTAGGGTTTTGAAGACTTTCCTCTAATCAGATACCAAATTCAGTAGGAAGAATTCCTACTTGGGGACCCAGTCTGCTCTCTTTAGCCATGGAATTATGACTCCATACATTGGTTTGGGGAAACTGACCCATTATCAAGAAAGAAAAATATTTAATAAACATCTTAGTTCTGCGATCGAGCGTGTCTTTGGGCAACTGAAAGGACGCTGAGTGGCTTTTTCTAATTCTTGGAATCGTTAAACCAAGATATAGAATCACTAAAATAAACACAACACTACTGAGAAAAGTGTCAACAATAATTCTTCCGTCGCCTAAACTTTATCTGCAAATATAACTTCGATCAAATAATTTATTTGCTTCCATGTTGAATAATGGTATACTCCGTATACTTCCAGAAGTAACCGGCTCCTTGGGCAGGTTACTTCGGACTGGTGCGAGTAAGCCGTTCACATGACCTCATCGGTAACCTGAACGCATTCGCGGTGGCTAGAGTAAGCGCCAGTAATCGAAAGCACCAACACAAAATTTGAACTGCTTTAACACCCTTATACGAAATGACCCATTCCGATAAGTGACGTAATAAGCTTCCATTTTTTATTTCTCGGTGTCAAAGTTTGTGAGAAGTTCAATTTTACAAGAGATAACTTTTGTATTCGTTGGTATATTTAATTGTGCAATGGATTTTATTTAACCGGAGTTTATTTCAAACACACAGGTAAGTTTATAATAACCAAAGTTAAGTAGTTTCTTCATAATCGTAGAAATCCGTTTATTATTTACCATGGGACAGACAATAGGTCAATATCGGCAGAGAGAGAGACTAGGTCGATATCGGCAGAGAGAGAGACTAGGTCGATATCGGCAGAGAGAGAGACTAGGTCGATATCGGCAGACTGAGAGAGGGGGAGAGACGGAGAGAGAGAGAAAGCGAGAGAGACAGACAGACGGACAGACCACAATGTTGCTCAGAAACCTATCCTGCCACTCAATGTTCGACCTTTATGTAAATCTTACATAAACTCTTAGATCTTGAGTTTAAAATATATTCTCTGTCAAGATTTCTGGGTTAATAATTCAACTTTTACAAACGTTAGCCGGTTTATAAATTCACACTTCCTATCTGTAGTGAGTCGGCGAACATTTTAACAATACCAGGAAATTAATTCAACAAAATGACCCATTTCGTTCTGCAGTCTATAATATGTAACACTGTCTCGTATTGAATGTAGAATAGTTTTGGCTCCTCCACATTTGGTCGTCATCAAAGCCCTGTATACGGCTTTGGTCCTACGCAAAGCCGTATATAGATAAAGTTGCGACAACTGTGAAGCCAGAAATTTCATATGACGTCATGAAAATATGACGTCAAATGCAAAGCCCTGTATAGGGAAAGTTACGACCAAGCAATCTCCCAAACAGAGTTGTCTTCCCTTGTATAGCGAGACTTGCGTGGAGAATGACGACCAAGAAGCTTTAATGAACGTCATTAAAGCTTCTTGGTTACGACAACTCATTTACAGGCGCCATTTTGGGTCCCAACTATGACGCCAAAAAAACTATGACGTCATGGCGTCGTATAGCCCAAAGCCCTGTATAGGGAAAGTTACGACAACTCATTTACAGGCGCCATTTTGGGTCCCAACTACCAACTATGACGCCATAAAAACTATGACGCCATGGCGTCATATAGCTTTACTTAAAAAAACATTTTTTTCTTTCTTGGTATATCGTTTTACGGAATGCAATTTATCATAAACGAATTGCAAAAGAATAGTCCGGATAGAGTCTCTAAACCACGATGTACCCCCGTAAGTTAGATGTATGCTGTGGTTCAGACAGTCTCCAATCCATAATCTACTACCCTGTAGTCTCTAAAACATGATGTACCCTGGAGTTCAGATAGAGTCTCTTATGTTTACACTGTAGTTGGGATAAACCATAGTTTTATAAATAGGAGGTCGATCGTCAAATGAATATAAATTTTACGATATGTTAATCCTCAAATGACATAGTATCTCTGAATGAATAAATTTTAACTCGCTTAAAATATATGGATACAATAGATTTTCTGTAGAAAGTTCTAGGTACACACTGTTAACTCACATAAATGTTTTTTGTCAATAATTCATATACTTTATTCAGCTCGACGAAAATTTAAAAATATATAGGCCCCTACACGGTTGGTTAAACTTGAATGTAGATATAAATAATCTACGCTGCATATACATGTACATGTATGTACCTTTCGGTTGAATCATATCATAAAAATATATTATTTCATAAAGTCTTACGTATTTGTCGACATGAAGGTGTACTTCTGTTGTTCCTTTTAGCCTTTGAATTTTCTTGTTTCACATTTAGTAGGGATGTATGCTTTTATAGATGGAACAAAAAGCCGACGAATGTTGGGATGTGTGGAACAAACTCGAGATAATTTGTAACAAATCTGATATGTCTTTGATAGGGCCTACTGGTTGAGCATCAGAACAACATCATTCTTTTCATTGGAAATGGTGGGGGGGGGCAAACACCCAAAGGAGTCCGACAAACTCAAAACTAACTGCGTCCCCATCATTGTCTAGGCCGACCTATGGAATAACATGTATTTGTATCTGTTAAATTTGTTTATATATATGACAAGTGGTTCTCAACCAGTGTGCCGCAAAATCTTCCTAAGTGTGCCGCGAAATTTTGTACGGCACACTAAAAAATGCGAAAAACCACACGATCCTAATTGTGTTTTTATTTATTTAGTTTGAGTCATTCGATGTGTCTATGAGTAATCTGTGTGTACGGTTGTATGCCGTCTGTGACTTGCCAAGTTTTTATATTGCAAAATTCAAACATTTTTCCTATATATTTAGCCAGGTGTGCCGTTATTTTTTCATGTGTTCTAAGGTGTGCCGTTGGCAAAAAAGGTTGAGAGCCACTGTATTAGACAAACACATGTCGCGCATAGACATAGAGCAGAGTGCCGCTAGGCACCTTTTATTTAAATTACACTGATTATAAGTTGCACTAATTTCAAATGTTTTATTATCCATCAGTCAATTTAAAGAAATTTTGATTTTTGAAAAATTGATGATACAATTATTGATCGATGACCCACAAAGCTGACACACAATCAGGAATGGCTCCAGACCAAAAAATCGCGCAATTTCAGGCGCTTATTTTGCCGGCTAGAAGGAAAAATGGTATAGCCCAAAGCCCTGTATAGGGAAAGTTACGACAACTCATTTACAGGCGACATTTTGGGTCCCAACTATGACGCCATAAAAACTATGACGTCATGGCGTCATGTAGCTTTACTTAACAAAACGTTTTATTTCTTCTTGGTAAAACGTTTTACGAGCTACAATTTATCCTAAACAAATTGCAAAAGAATAGATCGGATAGTTCGGATAGAGTATCTTAACCGTGATGTATCCTGTGATTCGGATAGAGTCATTCTAAACAATCATGTACCCTTGTAGTTTGAATAGGCTCTCTAAACCATGGTGTAGACTACCCTTTAGTTAGATGTATCATGTAGTTCAGATAGTCTCCAATCCATTATCTATCCAGTAGTCTCTGTAACATGATGTACCCTGTAGTTTAGATTAGAGTCTCTAAACCATGTGTGCATTGTAGTTAGTAAACCATAGTCGATCGTAAAATGAATATGAATTTTACGATATGTTAATCCTGAACTGACATAGTATCCCTAAATTGAATATATTGTTAACGCGCTTTAAATATCTGGATGTAATAGACTTGGTGAAGAAAATTCTAGTTACACACTGTTAACCAACCATAAATGTTTTTATGACAATAATGCACATACTTTAGGCAGTTCGGCGTATATAGACACGGTTGGTTTAACTTGAATGTAGATATTAATAATCTACGTTGCATATACATGTCTGTACCTTTCGGTTGAATACAGGCGCGGATCCAGAGGGGCGGGGGGGGGGAGTCTAGGGGGTCCGGACCCCCCCCCCCCCCAAGCTCAGGCTTGAAAATTTGAAACTTAAATCTATGCGATTTTATGGGCGATTTTTAGACCTGTAATTTTTGAATTTACCTTCCGGAAATACGTCAGAATGCACCAAATTGAATCTAATGTACCAAATATTTTCTGGGGGCGTTTATTGGTTAAGCGCCTTCGGCGCTGGCGGCGGTGGGCGCAATTAGTTAAGCAATTATCAAACCTAGACCCCCCCCTGCAAAAAATCCTGGATCCGCGCCTGGAATCATATAAAAATATCTTATTTCATAAAGTCTTACGTATTTGTCGACATTAAGGTTAAGCACCAGAACATCATTCTTTTCATTGGAAATGGGGGGCAAATACTCAAAGGAGTCGGACAAACTCAAGACTAACTGCGTCCCCTTCATTGTCTAGCTGTGGAATGGCGTCTTTGTATGTTAAATTTATGTCGTTTATATATTAGACAAATTAATATTATTATTTACACATAGGCGGGGAGTGATAACGTCTTACCCCAAACAAATTGCAAAAGAAACCGGAAAGTTTCGGAGAGCGATAACTAGTATCGCATGAAACTGATGAAACATTTACCATAAACACATGTCGCGCATAGCCTACACATAGAGCCGAGTGACGCTAGACACATTTTATCTGAAATGAAATGAAATGGGGTTTAACGTCCTACTCTTCTGCACCTAAATTACACTGATTTTAAGTTACACTAATTTTAAATGTTTTATCCATTAGTCAATTTAGAAAAATTTCGATTTTCGAAAAATTGATTATGCAATTAATGATTCATAAGCGAAAACTGACACACAATCCGGAATGGCTCCAGACCAAAAAAATGTGTAATTTCAGGCCCTTATTTTGCCGTCTGGGAGGCAAAATGGTTTATCTCCCAAATTATAATATATGTTTTGATTGTTAAATTTACCCGTCTGCCACCCCCCCCCCCAAAAAAAAAATCTGATTTTTAAAAGCGTGTGCAAGTTAAATTTATTTAACAACACTTTAAACTGGCATATCTTTTACTTCATTTTCTTATGAATTAGGTCTAGCACATTTCATGTCATTTCCGTTAATGACATTTCATTTTTGTCGAAGCAGGCAACTTCGGCACATCAGTGAGTAGGCAATTACTTGGGACCCAAAATGGCGTCTTTTTACACTTGACGTCATATTTTCATGACGTCATATGAAATTTCTGGCTTCACAGTTGTCGCAACTTTACCTATATACGACTTTGGTATAGCCCAAAGCCGTATAGCCCAAAGCCGTATAGCCTTACTTAACAAAACATTTTATTTTTTTCTTGGTATATATGCACCTTTCGGTTGAATCATATCATAAAAATATCTTATTTCATATATAGTTTTACGTACATGTATTTGTCATCATCAAGGTGAACACGCCCTATTTAGCCTATTCGGAATTGTTCAGATGAATCTGATTTTTAAATTTATAGCGCTTTATCTGGTGTATCTTCTATTTTATTTTCTTATGAATTAGGTTATATGTAAAAATGTATGTTTTATCTCCAATAGAATCTTTTTCGCAGAAATCTATGACATATCTATCCACACCCTGTATGTCTGGGCAGCAAATTGCGACACAACAGTAAAATAGGGCATATTATAAATAGATAGTGCGTAGGTACTTGGGACCCAAGATGGCGTCTTTTTACACATAACGTCATATTTTCATGACGTCATGTGAATTTTCTGGCTTCACAGTTGTCGCAACTTTATCTATATATACGGCTTTGGTATAGCCCAAAGCCGTAGGGCTTTGAGCTTTATGATGCCATGACGTCATAGTTAGGACCCAAAATGGCGCCTGTAAATGAGTTGTCGTAACTTGCCCTATACAGGGCTTTGATGATATCCATATGACGTTATCTAGGCCAAGGCCTACATTGTTGGGGTTGCATGACCGAATGATTAGCGCGTGCTGGTTGTATCAGAAAGTCTGTCTATTAGTCAACTGACATGGTTTCGATTCCCTGATTGTACGTGACAAGGAGTAGCATCGCCTGCCCTGCCTTGAGGGTTTTCTACGGGTCCTCTGGTTTCTTCGAACTGCTAAAGACCACTTAACGCAAGCGAATTATTGAAATAAAAATGAACCATATGTTAGTCCCAAAATGACCTAGTTTGTGACGAGTGGATATTTACCCCTCTCTCCCTCTCTGTTTATTCTACGTCAATTCGTTTACTCTTGATCCAAGGATTTAATATGAGCTTATGAAGACGGGCATACGTAATGGATGAATGAATGAATGGATGCAATGGGGTTTAAGTTCTACTTTTCGTCCCAAACCAGCCTAAAAGAACCTTAAAAAATATTTCATTACAAATTATTATTGTTTTCGTATTTCAGATAATCTACAGCAAATGGGATGGTGATGTCACTTTGTTTAAAGAGGCCCACAATATCATGAATAACAGATGCCTCTGTTCTCCAGATCAAAGATGGCCGCGACCACTATTTGCAACACGTCGTCAAGCACGACTCATGTACGTGATGTGTGTCCTGACAAGTTTTGCCTCCATGTTACTTCTGGCGTATTCTACATCATCTCGGAACTCAAATGGAAATTTTTCCAAAAACACTGCAGAACTGTTCCCGCAAGTTGGAAACGTAGCAGAAGAAAAATTAGTTTTCTCGAGGAATATTAGTGAAATTAAACCTAAGACTTTTAGCATCAATCGTGATAAAACTTATTCATTTATTACAAGCTCAAATAAATTCCAAGCACCTATATTTTATAACTGCAGTATAATGGACACTAGTTCAGAATTATTATCAATGGTAGGTGGCGTATTTTTCTTTATATATTCTTCTCAGACAAATACACGTGTCGAAATCGAATCTTCGATTTACCGCGCATATCAATACACGTGTTGAATTCAAATCTTCGAATTGATTTGTATACTCCGTCGCGAAGTTGTCATCAGATTGATTTTAAATCTTATAAAAAGTGTTTACATGAAGTATATGGATTTTCACCCATTCCAATCAGTACTGTCCCGAGTTATGGCCCTTGATCATGTACTAAAAACTATAGTAAGTAAGTTTATTGCCTAAAAACGCCCACGGGGAGCAGCATACAATCACAAACATAAACAACATAGATAAACGGTGCCTTGTTGACTACTGATTCAGGAGCGATATTGTAAATTTGCCTAAATTGAACATGATACCTAATTTAATAGTACCTAAGTACGCTTACAACAAAGAGAGAGAGAGAGAGAGAGAGAGAGAGAGAGAGAGAGAGAGAGAGAGAGAGAGAGAGAGAGAGAGAGAGAGAAATGGGGTTTAACGTCCACTCGACACAAACTAGGTCATTTTGGGTCTTACACATGTTTTTAATTTTATTTCAATAATTCGCTTGCGCATAGGGGTCTTTAGCAGTGGGAGGAAGCCTGAGGACCCGGAGAAAACTCACGTGCTAACCATTCGGCCATCTACCCCCCCCCTCATAACTAGAATATATACGATATATGTATAATATATTAGAACATACAAATATATTTAGTGATGCATATATACTTCGGGAAAGATATAGGCAAGAGTTATCAGCCGATGGATTTGAACAGTATATATAGTGGTTATGTTCGTAAGAGGAAGAAGTATATTGATTTCCGCCGATTTCCGATAATTACTGTCAGGACTGTATCCAAATTTGATTAGATCACAGATCCTATTTCTTTTCGTTTTATATAGTTTTAAATTTCGTTTAACTTGTCTTTACTACACTAGGAACTGGAAGAATTGTTTTATATAATAGGCGTTCTCATTGATGTGAGGATTTAGCCAATGAAACGGTCTATTACGGCGACTTCTTGGCGTTCTCTGTGGTTAAACCCCAAGAATCGTCAATGCTGATTGATTAATCAATGCCTGGCGTCATGGGGTCAAAAGTCACTCGTTTGACCCCTGACGTGAATTCTCACTATGACTTGTCAGATCTTCATGAAGTGAAGGCAATCGAAAGTATAGAAAAACGAAACTAAAAATAGATCTGTATTACAAGCAGATTGGTCTGTGACTACCTAGAAACTTAAGTCTTTATATCCGATTACTGTTGATGATCCATGTATAGTGCTTTACTCCCTTTGCACTCGGCAAACCTCGTAAGATTTCGGAATCTAAACTCGGCTGTATGATGAATTCCGCCATATTGGAACTACTTTAAAGGTCCCGGATGAAACATGGCTGCGCCCATTCCAAACACAAGTTGGCGACCTATTTGGCTAGCGACCTATTCGACCGATCCAGCTGTAAGATAATGACGAAATTACACTTCTATTCTGAGCTGAAAGAATGGATAAAAAATAATATATTCTACTTTCATTTGATAGACATAACGTTGGATTTTATTGGTTGATAAATAGAGACTGTTGTCTTTACTCTAAATAGGTTTCCAACGAACAGGTTGCAGCTCGATCGGTCGAATAGGTCGCTAGCCGAATAGGTTCCCAATTTGTGTAATAGCGTCAAGTTTTCCTGTTAAAGTAAACCGGTAGCCGCATCGCAAATGTATGGGCGTAGGTACATATCACTTACTGTCATACATCCGAGACTAGATGTAGTTTACGTAGTTTACGGAATCTGTCGAGATTAGCCGAGTGACTCCCTTTGTTTACAAATATATCACTTGTACAGTCCAGATATGACATGGTCTGTCAGGTGGCGTGATTTCGATCCCATGCATGCACGCGTGTTGTCTTTGGATGTTCCATCCCTTCCCCAGTGCCGGAGAAGGATATTTCCTTGCGCTATCTCGTGTCCGGAATCATCCCCACCCCTCTCTCTCTCTCTCTCTCTCTCTCTCTCTCTCTCTCTATCTCTCTATATATATCTATCTCTCCCAAGCGAAAGCGAATTATTGAAATAAAATAGAAGCATTATGTTAATGTTAAACCCGAAATGACCTAGTCTAGGTCGAGTGGACGTTAAATCCCATCTCTCTCTCTCTCTATCTCTCTCTTTCTTTCTCTCCCTCTCTCTCTCCTCTCCTCTCTCTCTCTGTCTTTCCCTCTCTTTTGATCTGTAAAAAGTAAGTAAAATTTAAGTGAGTGTGTATTAGTTATTAACGATACGCCACTTTAATAAATGTGTAAATAATTAGTTTTATGTATATATGTATTTAGTTTAACACCCGCTGATTTCCTCCAACGAAAATACTTTTACATTTAATCTGAGTGCGTTTCTAGTTCTACTAATCTTAAATGCATTAAGATTTGCGAGCTAGTCTCCACGGGTTTAAAGCTGAGACCAGATTATGTAGGAATCTGGAATGGTTCTTCTGTCTTTAATTCTGAAAACAGGACTTTATGCTTGCGTGCCGGACACATGCATGGTTAAAATGTCAATGTTCAATCACTTATATTGGTCAAGATCGATTGGTAACAATAAGGCAATGGGGTTTAACATCCTGTACCAACCAGGCTAATGCAGTGTGCTATGGCGGGAGTTTTGCCCTAAAAGTAGCGGTATGCCATAATGTGTCTTTATATTCCACAAGCTCCAGTTCTTCGTCCCTTCCAAACACCAAGACGATTTTCGCTTTTCGTTATCTGGTCCTTTGCGTCACAACAAAAATAACCATGGTTACCGAGCCGTCGTGACTCCCGATTCATTTCTGTGGTTAACGTTCTTATTCTTATACAAGTACAAAATAATAAAGTATTCGTACTTAACCCCAGGAATTTAAACATGATATTGGACTAGAGCCAGTTTGTCGGCTGTATATTATGTTGGATTTATGAGACTGAAAAATAAAAATAGAAAATTGTTTTATAGAGCAAGTGAGATAACGTCAGTGTATTTCATCTTTCTTGATAACACTTTATTAATATTTCTGTCCGTCACTGGTCCAAAATAAAACCAAACCATTAGACAAAATTCGAAATAGTGTAATCAGCAAACTAGTGTAATCAGTAAACTAGTGTAATCAGCAAACTAGTGTAATCAGCAAACTAGTGTAATCAGCAAACTAGTGTAATCAGCAAACTAGTGTAACCAGTAAACTAATGTAATCAGCAAACTAGTGTAATCAGTAAACTAGTGTAATCAGTAAACTAGTGTAATCAGCAAACTAGTGTAATCAGCAAACTGCTACTTTTCAAATGTAAACAGCCCCTTTCATAATTTCCACATTTAGTATTGACACGTGTAGTATACAAGACAGGGCCTTGATCTGGAACATTCATCGAGTTGACGTGCACGTGATAAAACGTCTGTATATTATTCATTTCAGTTTGCACATGAATTTGACCTTGATTTCCCTTAAAGATCCTTGACACTATATTTTAGGCCGAATTAAGAAAACAATCTTTTGATACTCGTATAACTAAAAAAAGATACCCGCATGGTCAGTTTTTATATTAGAGAAAAAACATTCTTGTAGCACCAATCTAGAATTTCATCAAAAGTGAGTTAGGAAAAGACAATAATCCCCGTTCTGTTCACGTCGAGTTATATAAAAAACAAAAACAAACAAACATTATCAGTTATAATTTTAGAGGCTATGCATTATTAAATACCAAACTGACAGGTTTTAATTGTAGAGATTTTGCATCATTAAAAATTCACATGAACACTTTTAATTACAGAGACTTTGCACTATCAAATACCCATATGACCAGATTTAATTTCAGAGACTTTGCACTATTAAATATCCACATGACTAGATTTAATTTCAGAGACTTTGCACTACTCAATACTCAAATGACAAGTTTTAATTTGAGAGACTGTGCATTATTAAGCAGTAAGTACCCAAGTTGATCAGCAGTGAATATTCGCTAGGCCGCTACAGTCACTGATAAGGATGACATCAACGCGACTTAATTAGTCCCCCATATTAACTTTTTTCTTTCGACAAATTAAATTCTAAAACATTTTTTGTATGTATTAGAAAAATAAGTAAAGATGTTTTGAAGTATTTGTAATTAAAAAGTATTTCCTATTTAGTGTAAATAGGTATTAAAATGAGTAAAAGGCATCATTTTAGTCCATGCAGTAAGTAATTCTCTGTGAAATAGATTGGTAAGTACCCACATGACCAATTGTAATTATTTTTATCTTTTTATTTTCAGGATGTGCCTAGGTATAATTCTAAGTTTAAAAATCCATGTTGGTATGAAGATCTCACGGACTATGACGTATATTCTAATAATAAATTCTCGGAATATTACCACAGCGTTAAATCGGTGTTCATCAAATTAACTTCCCATTGGAAGAAAAAGTTCGCCGAGGAGACAAATCCCCGGCGATTAAGATGTCTACCATATTTCTTTATTGCTGGTCAACCAAAGTGTGGTAGTACAGATTTATATAAAAAATTAATAAGTCACCCGGATGTGGCGTCTCCGCCCATCAAGGAATGTCATTGGTGGGGTAAAAATAGATACGGTAAGTTTTTACGTCATATTTGTGATTGTTCTTGGTCCGTGGTTTCGATTCCACACTTGTACGTGACAAGTTCTTGAAATAAAATTATACCATGTGTTAGTCCCAAAATAAACTTTTTCTGTTGGGGGTTACTGCTTACTCTTTTACGAAACCCGTAAAATTGAATACCGCAGGCCTACCTGATAAACAAGCCATGAATGAAATCAAGAATCGTGTATTAAGGCCGATTCCTGCTAGCATCGACCTTATTATGGCTTGAAAATATAGAGTAACCCTTATTCTGGATTAAATTATATAATATAGAATAACCCTTATTCTGGCATGGAGGGTCTTTAAATATTATATAAACTATATTCGAACATGGTGATGGTGGAGCTTTACGATATGATGTATTCGGACAGCCTGGAACGTTAACATGTAGAATAACCATTATTCTAAAATGCTGATGGTCGAACTTTAAAATATTATTCCGAGTAATCATTGTTCTGACATGGTAATGATTGGGCTTTATAATATAGTATAATTATGATAGGTGGATTATAAAGTGAAGAGGAAGGGTGTTTATATGTCATCCTTATTATGAAATGTTGCTGGGTAGTTAGTCAGACCAAACGGTATTTAGGTTGATCTGGATGGTGGTATACTAAAGGGAGTGGAAGGTCAAAGTTTATATCATTCGACTGGATTAAATATAATATTGTTGGCTTCTTTCGATGACTATAGATAAAGCAAAGGTTTAAAATATACGATTCTGTGTGTCACACGCAGTAAGCCCAAATTTAAACTAAGATGAGTAAACAAGTACCTTCCGCTTAGTTCGTCGAAATAAAAAACGAAAAAAAAAGATAGGTTGCCAGGCAACGAAACATACGCCCACAGCAGCTAAATCGTGCGGGCAGTCAACAAGAGTTGTCGCATATTTTTACTTTTTTCGGTAATGAAACATTTTATAATACACTAAAATCTGATTAAGAGTAACAACTCATTATGTAATTATCAGAAAATCATTAGAATTTGTTGGTTTTTATGAAGTTTTGCCCCGCACTAACAATTAGTATTGTTCAGTTATCAAAATTCATTGAAAATCAAAATATTTGTTCGTTTCAACACCTTAAACTCTGTGTATCAATCTGAAGTCAATCGCATATTAAGTTTGGCCTCTAGAGCATCCACAAGATTTTTTGAAGTGATCAAGGACTACAACTCTGGCACTAATTATCAGAAATCGCTGAAAATCAATAGGTTTCTTCGTCTCATGATCTAAAAAACTGTGTATAAATTTGTAGTCAATTGGATATTAACTTTGGCCTCTTGAGTGTCCACAAGATTTTTTGAAGTGATCAAGGGCCATAACTCTGGCACTAATTATCGGAAATCGCTGAAAATCAATAGGCTTCTCCGTCTCATGACCTTAAACACTGTGTATAAATTTAAAGTCAATCAGATATTAACTTTGGCCTCTAGAGCGTCCACAAGATTTTTTGAAGTGATTAAGGGCCATAACTCTGACAGCAATTATCGGAAATCGCTGAAAAACAATAGGCTTCTTCGTCTCATGACCTTAAACACTGTGTATAAGTTTAAAGTCAATCGGATATTAACTTTAGCCTCTAGAGCGTCCACAAGCATTTGTGGACGCCGGACCGACGGGCCGACGGACGGACGGACGGACTGACGGACGGGGGCGACGACAATATACGACCACCTTTCAATGTGGGCGTATAAGAATGGCCAGTGATCGTTCTAACACGTGCAGTGATCCACTTGACACATGCAGTGGTCATCTAGACACGTGCAGTAACCAATCTGACGTGTGCAGCGAACATCTTGAAACGTGCAGTGAATATCTAGAATAAAGGAAAGTGCTACCTTACGTGGACTATCTATATGTAGCTCCGATTGAGAACAGTCACGAAGCTGGTTGACCGACAATTTAGTTCCCTAATTGACTGTTTTAGTCGAAAATACTATCTATGATTCGAGAATTTGAGAAGGATTTATTACTCATCTATTTAATAAAATTAGAAATGTTTATTTTGTCATTGTGCGTATGAAAGAATAGAACCGCATTACAAAATGATATATGATTTTTAACATGGTGGTCATTTGGGACAGAGGTCAATTCTTCAAGTAGATAGTGCACTTTGTGCAGAAATCATACTGAAATCTGCAGTAAATTTTATACCTGAAGCTGACTATATATCGGTCTTTTACTTCGGCTTCCTCATAGGTGGGGATCACGGTGATTAAGTGGGTAAGACGCTGACTCGCTAGCCTGAAGGTCGGGTGTTCGATCCCTACATTGGCCGAGAAAGTTCATCCAGACATTCCGGCGTGGTTTCTCTTTGTCAGTCAGTGATGCAGGACGGGGGGGGGGGGGAGGGGGCTGGCGAGGACAGCTGTCTAGTCGTTCGGACGAAAAACCGAGGTCCCGTGTGCACATTGGCGCAGTTGAAATTCGATATAATAGTCACGAGTAGGTCGTAGCGCCGCTGCCCGGGCACAATTTCCCCCATAACACACTGTATGGCATATGCTCGTCTTCAATAGCCCAGTTTTGGAGCAGGACAATAGGACGTTAAACACCATTTCATTTCTTGGACAGGAACAAACTTTTTTTCGTTCCCGCCATCCATTCCCTCGGTTAGTTTTGAGGTGACGGGATTATAAAAATGTTAAAGTTGTTATATCAATTATTGAATGGGTGAAAGTCGACACCCATTTATATTTAGTATTTGACACGTGTGAAAAAAAATCCCAGGTCAACATAAAGGTTAAACATACAGTATGCAAGCGCTAAATCTAGCTATTGTAGGTCTTTCTTTGGGCCTGAAATGTTATCTAAATTATTAATTAGACATTAATTAACTTATCCAAACCATAACCAAATCTCGATGGCATCGGGTTTCTTCGATATTAAATAGAATAAAACGGTTCAGCCATATTTTGATTTAATCTAAATATGAAGGAGCGAGACATGTCTTCGAAGAACCAGTACGGTAGTTGAAATTATTGAACACGTCTTGTCAAACCATCAAAGGCTAATATATTCGCTTGTAATAGAGTAATTTGTATGAAATTTTCAAATTATTCATTTTACATTATTTATTTTCGAACTACATGTATTATAAAAAGACTGGCTAGCTCTTTATACGAGTGTTTTTTGATATCAGAAAACATCAACACAAGTTGATAAAGTAAAAAAAAAACTCGACAGAATCTGACATAATATATTTTTAAAATTGAATAAAAAGAAATGGGGTTTAACGTCCTGTTTTCCTGTACCGACTGAGCAAATTACCAGTTTGCATACTATACAGGCGCGGATCCAGAGGGGGCGCACCCGGCGCACGCCCCCTCTTTTTCTTTGAGATGGCGAACAATTTTTAGCTCCATAATCTTGCGGGAAAGGAGAACAAAAATAGTTTAGGTTGGAAATCGTAATTTACAGTACTAGTATGAAATTAGTCCTTGTGGGCATTTTTCCAATCAAAAACAAAACACGGACCGGGCTTCACACTCCCAAGTGGGTGCAGCACACCCCCCCCCCCCTCCTGAAAATCCTGGATCCACCCCTGCTATATACGGTTCGGCTACACGGTATCGAATTTTACCCGTCCTGTTTTTTGTGTGAAAATAACACACGAAATCTGATGATTAGCTACTAAAGAAATACGCTAGGATTTCTTTGAAAACATACCACAGCATAAAAGTTAAAATCTTGCTCGCTGATTTAATCAGTTTTAATAGCTTTAAGTGTACTTTGTAAACTGAATGAAGAATTTAAAGTTCCAATAGCATTTTTTTAAGTTATATTTTTAAAATGTATTAAAATAAAGCCCTAAAATAGATTGAACCTATAAACAGTCCTACCTTGTTAAAGAATAGTCCTATTAATCCTATAATTCACTATTGCCAGTTGAGAAATTGGCAAAAATATCATTTTCAACTTCAAATTCAAACGTTTGAAGATGGCCGTCCATGGAGAGGAATGAGAAAACAAGGGAGGTAATTGAGTAACTATTTCCTCAATCAACCTGTGTCACCCTTTCTAATGCCCAAAAAATTTTGCCCATGATTGTATAATAGTGAGTTGACAACCTTTTGAGCAAAAGACATAGAAATAATTATGTTTTGACTTTCTTAGAAAATATGAAATTGGAACTTTAAAGTAGTTAAGTCTCTAACTCAATATCACCTTCGACAATGAAATTTGTCAATTTAATTCAACATTAATGTTGTGATCTTACTGGGAAAAGATTGGCTTCTCATATCCAATATGTAAGACAAAATAAAAAAAAAATTATGATTGGTACACGAATCGTGTACCATAATCCGTTTCAGGCCCATTTTTAACAAGGGACTTGGAGAATGAGGCTAGACGGTAACGCGAGGAGAGCATACACAATAATATAGAGGCTAGAAGTTGGTATGCTATTGAGACTTCAGGCGTATTTCGCCGAACATAACTGATTTGAAATTAGAGTAAAGACAGAAATGAATGAATGTATATCAGTTTATATACATTCATATAAGATTAGTTTATGCGTTGCGACCCATTTGGGTAAATTTCTAGGTCCCAAATATTAGAGATTTAGCTCCTTTAAGCATGTCTGGCGGGACGTTGGCATTTGATCAGACAGTTACCCCGTCATCATTAGTCCGGTCAGTGCAGAAAAGGAGGACGCTAAACCCCATTTTATTCCCTTTCATTGCAAGGCCGGGTAACAGTTACCAACTAAACATGACACTTCTGAGCGAGTTGGGGCACTGGTGCATGGATGGTCAGGCGCGGATCCAGAGGGGGGCGCACCCGGCGCACGCCCCCTCTGTTTTTCTGAGGTGGCGAACAATTTTTAGCTCCATATATTCTCGCGAGAAAGGAGAACAAAAATAGTTTAGGTTGGAAATCGTAATTTACAGTACTAGTTTGAAATTAGTCCTTGTGGGCATTTTTTACACTCAAAATTCACGGCCCCGGGCTTCGCACTCCCAAGTTTGTGCAGCACGCACCCTCTTTCTGAAAATCCTGGATCCGCCCCTGATGGTTCCAAGGAGGGTAGGGGGTGCATAAATTTCGGCATCCCTCCCTTAAACATGCATTATACAAGAGCTAAATCTGCCTTTTGTAGGCCTTTCTTTAGGCCTGAAATGTTATAAAAACTATTAATTAACATGATCAGACCTGTCGATGTCAATGCTAGCCTGCGATATTTGTTGGATTATAGTCCGATTAACCCTCAAAACTTTCCTTCGTTATAAACGATTAAATGGATAATCGAGACTATTATTTTTGTCTGACCGAGGCTAAACGGAACTTTCATCCGTTTAGTTCTCGTTTCATAGTGGATCAATTTGACTGAAATATTCAGCGAAGTGCCTTTACATTAACCCCGTTTACATTACAAATTTTAATCGTGTCAGGTACCGTTCCTGGTACGGCGCGGTTATTTTTTTTTTGTAGTGTAAACGGGTAAAACACAAGCGTGCCGTACTGAGTACCGTGCCATTCTGGCCCTCTGAAGTGAGGTGGTCTCGGAACCGTACCAAGAACGGCTCGCTTTAAATTTTCGTAGTGTAAACGCTAACCGGTCTGAGTACGGATTACTGCGCATGCGCCAAATGAACCTTGACCTTTTTTCCTGCAAACTTTGATAGTTCTGTCATCAGTTCTGTCAAAATGGCTGCTCAAACTAAATCAGTCATCATAATTAATTTCATCTGGGTAATTTGTACAGGGGCTGAAATTAACTTTTCTGTGAAGAGTTCCACATTTGGCAGGCTTGGCACGGTTCTGAGACCGGTTATTTTAGAGTAATGTAAACGGGCCAATTTCTTGAAATTTATCGCGGCCTGGTACCGTACCTATTACGGCACGCTTATCGCGGCCAAGTGTAAACGGGGCTATTGTCTAGTTTTTAACTATTAATGTGAGAACTGCAAACTCGTTATCGAATCTCCCAAAATGCATCTTTAAAGTCCCAACCGGGGTGTTGTTGCTGCTGTTGTTTGTCGATATTGTTGCTGTTTATGTATAATAGACTTGTCTACAAACATTAATTACATTCTACCCAAAGTTGTTCGATGTGATAAAAATTTCTATGACTGCTGGTGCTATTTCTGATATGATTTATCTTATTGACATAAGTAATTAAAATAAAGAAGATCTAAACTGTATATTAGAATACCTGTGTATAAAATACGTTTACAGACATATATTTATTTTTGTACGAATTAATATATTATCATTATATACCTTTAGGTTGGAGATCGAACTACACGACATCTCTAACATTCAGCGATTATATCGATCTATTTGATGGTGTATCGAATGATATAGAAACACGATCAACAGGTCGAGATATCATCACAGGTGAGTTGCTTCAATCACCATTCTTACCAAAACACAGAAACTAATTCGTTTCGTTTTTTATAGGTCAAAATTTCGTTTAACTTTGCTTTACTACACTAGGTCTGTTACGGCGAGCTTTAGGCTTGTGGTGCATGGAACCGTGGGTAATCCATTAGAAACATCAATGCTGATTGGTTGATCACATGTTTGACGTCATAGGGTCAAAAGCCGCTCGTATGACATCTGGGGCGATCTTCATGTGGTATAGGTCATCGAGAGTATAAAAAAACGAAAGGAAGTATAGATCTGTATTTTAATCGGAGAACGCTAGATCGAAGACGGTCCAACGCATGTTATGACGTCATATGTGGATTGTGGGTTACGATAAGGGTTAGGATTGGCCCAGGGTTAGGGTAAGGGCTAGCCCTGTTTACATCTCGAGACTTTGACGAAATCTACAGGTCCTAGCCCTTACCCTAACCCTAACCCACAATCTATATATGACGTCATATGTGCTAAAATGCGTAGGACCGTCTTCGATCTAGCGTTCTCCATTTTAATCATACCGCTTTAATCATCTGCATGGTTTACAACCATTCGCCATCTAGTTGAGGTGGTCGAATAGTTAATGCGTGCGCGTTTAATCAAAAGGTCTGTCATTGGGACAAATGGTGTGGTTTCAATTCCCAACCTGTCTGCGCAGCCTGGGCGTTTTCTACACGTCCCCGTGAAATGACCTAGTTTGTGACGAGCGGAGGTTACCCCCCCCCCCCTCTCTCTCTCTCTCTCTCTCTATCTCTCTCTCTCTCTACCAGTGGTGTCACCGTTTTTAAATCCATAGACTGGAGAATCTAGGGAATGTGTGGAATCTTGGAAGCCAATCTACGAAACGGGGATTGTTTTACCACTTTCATTAAGCTAGAAAAATAAATGTTGAACTAATTGAAAACCTATTACAAGTCAAATCAACAGCCATTGACAGCTGGCGAAACAAAAAAACACCAAAAAATACATTCCGGATGTTATTGTAATACTTGACGTGATTGGTTACAAACAGACAGCGACAGGCGTGGCCAACTTGATTGGCTATAAACAGATAGCGACAGGCGTGGCCAACTTGATTGGTTAGATACCGACAGCGACAGGAGTGGCCAACTACAAACAAATTTCAGTCTAATTAAAAAGTACAAATATGATACAATTTTTAAATTTAAGGAAGAAATGTGGCGCTCCTTTTCGTATCTTTAGCATCTACATCGACATTTAGTTAATACAAACATTATCACCAACACTAGAGCATGGATATGGCGAACTATAATATTGGAAATGTTGAATCTCTAATAGGAGAGAGATAGAGAAATGGGATTTAACGTCCACACAAAACAAAATAGGTCATTTCGGGACTAACATATGGTTCAATTTTATTTCAATAATTCGCTTGTGCGTAGGAATATAAGTTTGAATAGTTCGATATCGATCACCCTTGTCAATTTGGGGTAACATTGTTGACATAGATTTTACACACAGCCCCTATCTCAATATAACACGAAAATAAAAGTGATTAGCAGGACATGGTTGTATAATAAATATGGGTATCATTTGTGTTATGAGGAACTAAATGCCAATCACCGCCACCCCCACCCCACCCCTCCCCCGCCATAAACAAAAATACTGCCGTTCTTGCGTGGTTTAAAGTCTGTAGGTTCCTGTTCCGCTGCCTGGCGATCATTGTTACGCGTCTATGTCCACCCTTTAGGATAATGATGATATGTTATATATTACAGGAGACGCTACTGTATCCACCTTGTGGGATAATGATTATATGTTACAGGGGACGCTTCTGTATCCACCTTGTGGGATAATGATTATATGTTATATATTACAAGGGACGCTTCTGTATCCACCTGTGCGATAATGATTATATGTTATATATTACAGGGGACGCTTCAGTATCCACCTGTGCTATAATGATTATATGTTATATATTACAGGGGACGCTTCAGTATCCACCTTGTGGGATAATGATGAATGGTGGAGATTGAAGGAAAATTGTGGACACACAGAACCTAAATATACTAACGCTAATTATGTTCATCATTTTTTACCCAACGCTAAAATCATCATTGTATTACGGGACCCCGTAGACAGGTAAGCATTAGGAGATTAACGCTTCTTGTTGCGAATTTTGAGGGGTGTTACTATGCAATAAACAAATTCTGGGATCATAAGGATCCAAGACGCCAGTCAGAATCAAGGAAAACATCATTGTTTATTGAACTAGTCATTGTGTTTCTACAGGAATATGCCCACATTTTGGTATTTCATTAGATGCTAGCATATAAACATAATTTCAATGGTTTCTCCCGTCTTCCAATAGCCTGGGTTATTTGCAGAAGAGTAGGACGTTAAACCCTATTTCATTTCATTCCATTTCAATGGTTTCACTGATCGACGTTTCGACTAAGTTTGTGTAGTATGGTTTGCTTGAAACAGACTAAAATAGAAAAGTCTACGTATCTTGTAATACACTCCCGCCTTACCATATTAATTTTGTTCCGACTGTCGTGATAAGCACTGCAACATTTTGTGATACGCACTGCAACATTTTGCAAAATCCATTGATAAGGGAAAAATTCCGTTTTTTTCTCGAGAGCATGCTTCCATAGAAACAATTTGAACATAAAAAACACCAAATTTATATGGAAAACAATCACTGCTTTATAGATATATAGTACGACGTTTCAATAAGTATTCTCGTATCGTTAGCAAGTACAAATGATGCATATATTTAACAAATTATTTTATCTCTTGTTCTAAGCTTCTGTATTTAATGAAATGAAACCGAAATAAAATAGGGTTTAATATCCTACTGTTCTTCTCTGAACTAGGCTAATGAAGGCGGGCATACGCTACACAGTATGCTATTATTGCTATGAGGCAAATTTTCCCCGGACAGCGGCACTACAGCTCACTATTATATCGAATTCCAACTGTCCTTGCCAGACCCTCTGTCCTGCATCACGGACAAAGAGGAACCACGCCTGAAAGTCGGGATGAACTTTCTCGGCCAATTCAGGGATAGAACACCCGACCTCCAGGCTAGCGAGCCAGCGTCTTACTCACCGTGACCCCCGTTTCTGTATGTGGAAACGACATAAAATTGAACGTTTGGTCCCGCCCCAACAAAATTTCTTAGTGTTGTGATTATACAGTACATGGCTGCACATATGTTCAAAAGTTAATATTTTCATAAGTGATAAATTTAGCCGTTTATAAAGTAGTATTATCCTGCTGTTATTTGATACGATGTTTATACAACTGATGGTTTCTGATCTGCAGATATTACATCATATATGTTGATATAAGACTTTGGCTTGAATCTCCAGTTAGAAAGATAAATTTATATTTCATATTATAAAAGATTTTAGGCAGTGACTCATCATATTGGCCGTTTGAATGCATGCGAGTAAAAATGTGTTCAAGTGTAAATATTACTAGTAAGCTGTTGCCAATGGTGATTTCTAGGCCTAATACAGGCCTACAATCAAGTATACTAAACTGTTTGTCTACAATTAACTCCGCTTGACAACAGAAACTAAGCCAGTTGACCGACATTTTTTAAAAGTCCTAAATCGACGATTTTAGTCGAAAATATTAAGTATGTTACGCGAATTTTGAGAAGTATATTGTCTGTTTTCATTTTATGAGGGGGTTCACGTGGCTAAGTGGGTAAGGCGATGGCTCGCTAACCTGGAGGTGGGTGTTCGATCCTGCATTGGCCGAGAAAGTTCATCTCGATTTACCGCCGTGGTTTCCCCATGTAAGTGATGTAGGACGGAGGGGGGGGGGGTCTGACAAGGACAGCTGTCTATAGTCGTTCGGATGGGACGAAAAACCGAGTAGGCCGTAGCGCCGCTGCCCGGGCAAAATTACCCTCATAGCACACTGTTTGGCGTCTTCCATTTGCCCAGGTTAGGTGCAGAAGAGTAGGACGTTAAACCCAAATCCATTTAATAAAATTGAAAAGGTTTATTTAGTCTTTTTGTGTATAACAGATGTGAACTAGAGTAGGATAGCATTACCAAATAGTATACTAATTGTTGGATATGGCGGCCATTAAGGGCAGAGGTCTATTCTTGAAGTAGAGTAGATAGCTCTCATCTATGTGCAGCATGAAATCCAGTTGAGTTTCAGAAAGATCAACCAACACCGGGTTCGAACCTGCGTCGCCCGAAAATTAAAATTTTTGATTCATATAAATAGTTTGCGGGAATTGATGGTTAAATGTCCATAAATGTTTTGATGTCTTTTATTTGAAATATTTGCCAGTTTTCAATGTTTAAGTGATATGTATAAGATTTGGTTACTATGGAATCTAAATGTTGATTTTACTCATCTGTTGACCAGATTTCAATCTTGTTACGTCGTCAATCTGTTAGAATGTGACGTACGGCGGCCATATTGAAACGCTTTGATATAACATAACTCTTACATAAAACAGGCCTGTCTACATGTTGGTTTCTTGCAGTCAACATTATTCAATGTTTTAAATATCAAATATATAAAAAAAATGTAGGCTCAATAATTAGTAAAACGTTGTAAAGTCGCGACATGGAAAAGCAACAAAGATAAAATTAGACTGGCATTCTACTATCAGTTATCTAACGCAACCAAATTATATAGTAAAATTTGTATTTGATATTAGAGCGAGAATTTCATATTTTCTAAGGAAGTCAAAACAGAATTATTTCTACATCGTTTGCTCAATAGGTTGTTAACTAGCTATTATACGATCATAGGCATTATTTCCCACGCTTAAAACTCATTCGCACCGGAAAGAAAAATACAATTACCTCCCTTGTTTTTCTGTTCTCCCCTTGCAATAGTTATCAAATGTTTGAATTTGAAGTTGAAAATGACATTTTTTTGCCAATGTCGCAAGTGGCAATAGTGAATTATAGGATTAATAGGATTATGCATTTACAAGGTAGGACTGTTTATAGATACCACCTATTTCAAGGCTTTATTTTAATATATTTTAAAAATATAACATTAAAAAATGTGAAATTCTCGCCTTAAATCATACTGTCGACATTTTTATACTCCCATTTCTTCAAAATACATTTAATAAATTATATATGTATAGTATCAAACGATTTGAAATGAATGAAAATTACACTAAATTAATTCCTTTCCAAGATTAATATGATATGCAGCAGCTGTTTTTATTTGCAACTAATAGTTTGATTTTAAAACGGAACGAATCTCACCGTACGGAGAAGTTAAAACATCGTACTCCTGACCTGTAATCTGGAAAAGACAAGGAACTATAGGGTTATCTCCTTCACTGGAAAGGCTTCTAATTATCATCATCTAAAAAGCTCCCCCACCCCAAATGTTTTATATTCATTTGCAGGATTCTAAATTGAAACGAAATGGGGTTTAACGTCCTACTGTTCTGCTCCTACTTGACTAATGAAGACGGGCATACGCCATACAGTGTACTATGGATAAATATTGCTAGGCAGCGGCGCTACGGCCTACTCTTATGAATTCCAACTGTCAAGAGATCTTTTACGTGCACGCCGATGTGTACACCGGACCTCGGTTTTTCGTCCGCGGTTTTTCGTCTCCCATGTTGGAGAATCCAAATGAACTTTCTCTGACAATGTAGGAATCTAACACGCAAGCCAGCGTCTTGGCCACTTAGACACCGTTGCTCCCGCCTGTCCTACTAAATTGAAATTCAAAATGAAAAGATGGCACCATATGGAGTTCGTCAATCATCGTAATAAGTAATAATGAGTTCTTTAGATCAAAACCCAGTTCAATGTCCAGAGATAATTTTATTTTTTTTTTTAAAAAAACGTTCTTCGCACCAGAACCTAAAAAAGTTCCGTTTAATATCGAAAGACAATTTTATCAAATAAATGTTTAAAAAAATCTAATGAAATTAAATAAATATTTCACCGTGGGAAAAAACGTCTACCTCTGTTACGTCACGTGACGTCTGTCGTACTAAATCAACTTCTATAAGAACCTCGGGATAATTTTATATGGTGTAAATTTAAGAACCCGTGAAAATACATCCTGTTAGATTCTCGACATAATTTCTCCCAAGAGTTTCTAATTTCTAATAAATAGTTTAAAGTTTCATTCATGCTTTGGAATTTGATAGTTAATAAATGAAATGGGGTTTAACGTCCTACTCTTCTGCACCTAACCTGGGCTAATGGAAGATGGGCATACGCCATACAGTGTGCTATGAGGGAAATTTTGCCCGGGCAGCGGCACTACGGCCTACTCTTATATCGAATTACAACTGCCAAGGGATCTTTTACGTGCACTCCAATGTGTACACGGGACCTCGGTTTTTCGTCCCATCCGAACGACTAGGCAGCTATCCTTGTCAGGCCCTCCGTTCTGCATCACTGACAAGGGGAACCACGCTGGAAAATCGAGATGAACTTTCTCGGCCAATGCAGGCAGGGATCGAACACTCGACCTCCAGGCTAGCGAGCCAGCGCCTTACCCACGTATCGGACCTTCCGTCCTACTAGCGCCTTACCCACTTAGCCACGTTAATAAAAAAATAATCAAGCAACTTAAAGACCAATTTCTTCACAAGTCACAGGTTTAAGTCAATTCCATCATGGGGTTTAGCGCCCTACTGTTCTGTACCCATCAGCCCTATGGCAACAGGTTTCAAATCCCCGGTTGTACGTGGCAATGATTAGGTTCGCCTGTCCAACCTCGTGGGTTGTCTCCGGGTACTCCGGTTTCCTCCCACTGCTAAATAACCGTACATAACGCAAGCGGATTATTGAAATAAAATTAAAACCATATGTTAGTCCCGAAATGAACTAGTCTGTGTCGAGTGGACGTTAAACCTCATTTCTCTCTCTCTCTCTCTCCCTATGGCGACAAGCATGCGCGAGGCTAAAGCTTTGAGAACAGTTTTTTTTTCTAACAGCTGTGCTTCGGTACGCTCTGTATCGAGTTCCATGTTGGATCCTCTCAGCACAATTGAAAATTAGGGAATCCTATTGGAAATGTCGCTCAGTTATAAACAACCCTAGTCATATGGTCGTTCAGTGATAAACAATCACTGTATTCCATAGAACTGTGCCCTGTGTATCTCCGTAAAGAACAAGAGAGAGAGAGAGAGAGAGAGAGAGAGAGAGAGAGAGATGGTAAAAGACAGACGGAGAGGGAAGAGAGACAGAGAGAGGGAGGGAGATAGAGAGAGATATATATATATGGGGGGGGGGGGCGGTAGAAGACAAAAGGAGAGGGAAGAGGGGCAGAGAAGACATATACACGAAGACATATAGAAACGACGCTACTTGACTGAATGGCGACCGCGCGCGGTCATTATTATCTACAATACCAAATGTTGTTTCTCTCTTTCAGATTATGGTCTGACTACCTCTATTTTCAAAAAATCAGCAAATCAGCGGAAGATTTTCATATGAACGCCGCCAAGGCCATTTCTTTTCATATCAACTGCACTCAAAAATATACCCTTACGGCATGTATATATAACCGTACTTTAGCAAATTTAGTTCGGGTAAGTAAATCAATAGACAGTTTTGGCAAGCGTATAAATTCCTGGTCTGTATCGCGTATCCGTATCGATTTTGCGTGTGGCGTCAATAATTCATGTGTATTTCTCATACGTACTACGGCACACGGATACGACAGCACGTATCGAACAGTTTTCATACGGAAAAGATCCGTATAACATCGTTGTCTTTTTACCGTACCATTATAAAGACTGGAATTTAATCATTACTTCTGTGCTACATTTAGGGAGATGTCTGCTGTCAAATCTGTAAAAGGAGTATACTTTCTGAAATCATACATTAGTGAAACCAAAAATTGTTGTAGAGTCGAAGATTTCTTTAAGAATTTGAAATAGCTCAGCGACTGTCGAGCGACTTTATTCTCTTCGGCAATTTGTAGGCTATAGACACTTGACTAGTACTGATGGTGATCTTGGTAGATAACTGCCATCATGCTGGGATAGAACTAATATCAGCTCAGCTACTCATACGTACGCGGCGCGAAAATCTGCCCAAACTCTAAAACGCAACGTATCACGTGACGATACGAATACGTGATACGGATGGGAAAAATTCCACTTGCCAAAAGTCTCTGTTATCTCATTAATACGTTCCACTTGTTGTCGTTGCCCATGTCCGTTAGTTCGTCCTTCGAACACCTTTGTAATCCCTCAACATGATTGGTCAGTAAGGCTTATTGCCCTTGTTGTAAAGATTGTTGCTTTTGAAGTCAGACTTTTTTTTAGATTTTTTATTTAAATTGGGTGGCGAACTTTATCAGAATCCGTTTCTTTGCCGTAGGCAATCCATCTTTTTATGTCAGTATCTAGTCCAGGGGGGTGACGGGGGGGGGGGGGGGGGCACGGTAACTTTCGAAAACTAGAAATGTCATTTCCAGTGATCTGAGACAAGAACCCGGTTCTAAAATAATGCATAATGGGACGTTTTCAGTCATAAAATCCAAATGCCTCTAAATAGTTCCCCCCTTGTGTTGTCACTATGGTGTAAGTCGCTTATTGGCGATACTCGAGGTATCTGTGCAAATAATAATACTATCAACAGCCTGCAAATAGAAATGTTGAAAATATGCTGTATGTTAGGCCTCGGGTTTGATGCCACTTCAATATTTTTTAGTTCAGTAACAAGAATCAGTGTGTCTTAATAACCATTTACACACTATGGTGTAATTTCCGGACAATGATACAAATTGTAATACATGCTTTACATGCGATTTGTTTTTCGCACACTATGACGTCATTTCCGGATATTGATACAAACGATTACAGGCGCCTCTTTTAATATTATTTTATGGGTATGAATTTAATTTTGATATTGGCCTTTCCGGGCAAAGTTCCTTTTTTTTACTATTTTTTGAATCCCTGGTTGTACGTGTCAAGGAGTAAAGTCGCGTGTCCATCTCGTGGATTTTCTCTGGGTCGTCCGGTTTCCTCCCACTGCTAAAGACCCCTACGTGCAATCGAATTATTGAAATAAAATTGAACCATATGTTAGTCCTCTCTCTCTCTCTCTCTCTCCCTCTCTCTCTCTCTCTCTCTCTCTCTCTCTCTCTCTCTCTCTCTCTCTCTCTCTCTCTCCCTCTTTTAATATTATTTTTTATTCTTATGCTGTAGTTTAATTTTCATTGTAGGTAAGATTACGTATAGGCATATATTATGCTTACCTGGAAAACTGGCTCAATACTTATCCACGTGATCAGTTTCTGGTGATACGATTGGAGGATTATGCTGTCAACACCAGAAACATTATGAAAAATGTTTTTAGATTTCTTAAATTAAGTAAGTATTTTTAACAAACATTCCAATCGTAATAAATACATTTAAAAGAAAGCCACCATGTTCAATGAAGCGCAGGGTGGAGGGCCTGACGAGAAGGTTGTTTTGATTGGACGAAAAACCCAATGTTCCATGTACATATTGGTGTGCACGTAAAAGATCCCGTTGGAATTGGATATAAATGTAGGCCGTAGCGCCGCTGTCGGGCACAATTTCTCTCATAGCACACTGTTTCGCGTACGTCCGTCTTCCATTAGCCCAATCGGTACAGAAAGTAGGACGTTAAACCCCATTTCATATCATTTGTTTAAAGGAGTCAAGTTTTTAACTCAATGTCGTTCACAGTCACAGTCTTCGACATTGTAGAATGGGCTCAAATCCAATATAATAGCTGGATGGCGTTAATTTCCACTCCATGAACTTATCTGTCTTGGCAAAATTTTTAATCGATATTTTGGCAGAGCACATTCTACAAACTCCACACAATCAACATTATACAAGGCCTAAAAAAAAAGAAATAAAAAATAAAAAAAAAATTGTGAAAAATTCAATATTTGAGACAACAAACATTTTGGTTTGCATACCTACGTGAATCCAACTCCAAACGCGTAACGTTTTTCATGGGCCGAACACTCATTTCGGGTTTACGTCACAAGTACATGCAAATCGATGACGTTTTCGTATTCGTTTTCGTACCGATGCGAGGGCTCGCGTACAGTTCTCAGTTGGAATTTGAAATAAGGGTTCCTTCTGCTTCATTAACCCGATTGGCGCTGAAAGTAAGATGTTAAATCATTTTGTATTTCATTTCCCTTTCATAATTTCCATATGTCATATCGATGTGTCGTGCACGAATCAGAGTATGCTTTTGGAACACCGGATACCACTTAGATATAGAACCCGTCTAGTTGACACGTGCATGTGATTAAATGTCCACGTGTTATTAGCTAAAGGTGTGGAGTAGTACCACACAAACAAGCTATATACAGACAGGTTTGGTATTGTATTCTATGGTATAATAAACAGGAACCGTTGCAGGAATCCCTGGTACTTTAACTCATTGTTTACATGTCGATTGTTGAATTCCTGTTAAATGTAAAATACGGTTTCAATTATATACAGTTATTCCTATTATAATGGGTCGGGTTATAATAGCAATTGTTGCTGAAAAGTGTATGAGAGAGAGGGCGAGAGAGAGAGAGAGAGAGAGAGAGAGAGAGAGAGAGAGAGAGAGAGAGAGAGAGAGAGAGAGAGAGAGAGAGAGAGAGAGAGAGAGAGGGTTTAACGTCCACTCGACACAAACTAGGTCAATTCGGGTCTAAAATATATTTTAATTTTATTTCAATAATTCGCTTGCGCGTAGGGGTCTTTAGCAGTGGGAGAAAACAGGAATACCCGGAGAAAACCCACGAGGTTGGAGAGAGAGAGGGGGGGCCGTTCACTCGACATAAACTATCCTAGATCATTTCTGGATTAACATATGATTCCATACTATTTCAATAATTCGCTTATGCGTAGGGCCCGTAGGGGTCTGAGAGGAAACCGGAGGACCCGGAGAAACACACGAGGTTGGACAGGCGATCTTACTCCTTATCAAGTACAACTGTTGAATCGAAACCACGCCGTTGGCTTTCGTGACAGACCTTATGATACAACGTGCACATGCTAACCATTCGTCCATCTAACCCCCCTCGGCAGAACAGTAAAACGTAAAACCCTATTTTATTTCATTTTGTATAATTACCAAAGGCGTTTTATAGCTGAGGCACTGGAGGCGCCAGCCTCCTCGCAAAAAAAAAAATCAAAGAAATTGGAAAAGTAAAACGGGAGAAAAATGCTAAAACCGATGAGAAAAACGAAAATTTACCCTAGTTAGGGCGACCTTAAAGGCAGACAAAAAAGGGCCCCACGTCTGACAAAAGGGCCCCTCTGGCCAAAGGAAAGGGCCCAGAGTCCGAGTCAATCGTTTTCTATACACTGTTACTGTCGAATCCATTACTGAATGCGAATGCAGTCATTGCATTGACATAAATAAAGATAGGTTGCCAGGCAATCGCATATTAAGTTTGACCACTAGAGCATCCACAAGATTTTTTGAAGTGATCAAGGACTACAACTCTGGCACTAATTATCAGAAATCTCTGAAAATCACTGAAGTCAATCGGATATTAGCTTTGGCCTCGCTGAAAATCAATAGGCCTCTTCGTCTTATGACCTTAAACACTGTGTTTAAATTTAAAGTCAATCGGATATTAACTTTGGCCTCTAGAGCGTCCACAAGATTTTTTGAAGTGATCAAGGGCCACAACTCTGACAGCAATTATCGGAAATCTCTGAAAAACAATAGGCTTCTTCGTCTCATGACCTTAAACACTGTATAAATTTAAAGTCAATCGGATATTAACTTTAGCCTCTAGAGCGTCCACAAGCAATTGTGGACGCCGGACCGACGGACGGACGGACCGACGGACGGGGGCGACGACAGTATACGATCACATTTCAATGTGGGCGTATAAAAATCATCAACCCACCCCCGCGAAAAAGGCCCTCAAAATAGTATAGTCTCTGCCATGATAAACCTTAAAACGCCCCTGACAATTACAATCTTGCCGTGATTAGATGTATGATTCGGTTGTATACGAATTGTTCCCGCTATAAATTATACATGTGAAAAACGACGTTATACATTTCACCTAAAAAATGTTTGGCTAATAAGAAAAACATTTACATACGTAATTTATTCTCTTGTGTTATTTGAAAAAAGAGAATATCGGCAAATCTTTGCCTGATAAAAAATGACTTTAATTTCAGCTTTTCGTCGTTACGTTATATTTTATCAGAATCTTATCTTTGTTTATGAGATGTGAAGTCAACGTTGACCTTACACACCCTGGAATATTGACTTGTTAACAAAATGTAAATGTTGATAACGCCATACTTGATCTCAGCTGCCATGTTTATAACATACACAGTAACCCAATCGCTGTGTAGATGTAATGTTTGCACGTCAATAACATGTGCATTCATGCCATTAAACTGCACATTCAGCTTAAAGATGCATTATGTTAGATTTAGACAAACAGCTGACTGTTCTTGCTGTAATCGTTTAGAAGTGTATATGTTGATAAATTTGATTCAAATTTCTTTGTTTCGAGATATTGGGGATGCTCGATTCACAGTTCCGGAATTGAATTCCAAAACTGGTGTCAATCGAGTGAAAAGTAGAATTTCGGAGTACAGCGCATGAGTCGATTGTATAAAATATATCTCAACCAATCCTGACAGCTGAAACATATTTTTTTACCTAGGAATACGTCATGATTCTACTCACTCCACCTCAGCTGTCGGGACTGACAGAACTGTGTCAGGACTGAATTCCGCGCCACTCGATTGTAATTCTGCCGATTCGGGACGTTCTGGACTGTGAATCGAGCATCGTCGTAGTGTTGATCGTTAATTATGGTAGAAACGGTAGTTGACAAAGTCTCGATTGTCCATTATATCCGATGTTCTAGAGAGGTGCTTATAGGCTTATCGTGTGAATAAATAGCTAAATAATAATTAATGAAATGAAAGTAAAATAAAATGGGGATTAAAGTCCTACTGTTCTGCTCCGACTGGACTAATGAAGTCGGTAATAATTTATGTAACATTTGAAGCTACAATAAATATGGTACCTGCAATAGGTGAATTTAGCTCTTATATAAGGCATCTTTAAACTGCTGATTCAGCTTTATTATCCTGTAGATATATATATTGTCAATCTTCTCATCAAAAACGAAAAAAAGAAAGGAGCACGAGAATGCACTGTAAGCAAGTTTTGACACTTTGTGTAGAGGAAAAATGAAAATAAATAATTTCTTGGCGAATGTTCCAGATTCCAATTTCTACCCAGCATAACGTAAAAGGCAATAAAGATAAAACGGGGTTCCACATCCTAAATAAGTGCGATGAAATGAAATAAGGTTTAAGGGTTTTTTCTATAATGAAATAAAATGGGGTTTAAGACTATACTTTTCTACAATCAAATTAGGTTTAAGGTTATACTCTTATATAAACAAAGTAGGTTTAAGGCTATACTTTTCTATAATCAAATTAGGTTTAAGGTTATACTTTTCTATAATCAAATTAGGTTTAAGGTTATACTTTTCTACAATCAAATTAGGTTTAAGGCGATACTTTTCTACAATCAAATTAGGTTTAAGGTTATACTTTTCTACAATCAAATTAGGTTTAAGGCTATAAATGTCTACACAACCGAGCTCTCTGACCTAGGTAGCAGAGTTGTGGTACTCACGACTGTCTTGTTGACTTGACAACCTTTTGCTTCTTGTTTTGTTTGTTCCCATACCTCCTTCACACACTAAACATCACACTTACTATATTGACAGACCTTCTATTTACTGGACCGATTTCATTAGCCTAGGGGGTTGGGATGGCCTAGTGGTCTAGAGTGCCGCGCTTAGACCTCTAGCTGGCCGGTCACCTCTGGCTTGCGGCTGTGGTTTCGATCCCTGATGTGAGCGTATGTGGCATGGAGATAGCGGCATCTTCTCAACCTCGTGGGTTTCCTCCGGGCACTCCGGTTTTTCCCACTGCTAAAGACCCCTACCCGCACGCGAATTATTGAAATAAAAATTGAAACCATATGTTAGTCCCAAAATGACTTAATTTGGGTCGAGTGGGCGTTAAACACCATTTCTCTCTCTCATTAGCCTAGTCGGAGCAGAACCGTAGGACGTTAAACCTCATTTCATTTATTTTTGGCCGGAACTAGTGTTATCACTTACAACAAAAATAGCATAATTCTAATTAAATCTAAAAACATTTATCAAAAAATTATAGCATTAATTTTAATTAAATCTAAAAATATATTTATGTGCCATATAAATTAGATGTAGCAGAGATGACTCACACTTTAGAAAGTATTTTATTTGGTGTTATGCCAGCTCAGAAAAAATTAAAACTTGATTTCTCCCAAAAAATCTATGAATGAATTTCATTTAATGATAATAAATAGGAAATGTAATCAAGAAACTGATGAGTTGGCAATTTTCTGTATTATTAATATCTAAGAGGGAAAATGAGTATACATAGGTGTAAATTGTTTATTTAAGTTGGGTATACCTGGGTTTAAGTTGTTTATTTAAGTTGGGTATACATGGGTTTAAGTTGTTTAATTAAGTTGGGTATACCTGGGTTTAAGTTGTTTATTTAAGTTGGGTATACCTGGGTTTAAGTTGTTTAATTAAGTTGGGTATACCTGGGTTTAAGTTGTCTATTTAAGTTGGGTATACATGGGATTAAGTTGTTTAATTAAGTTGGGTATATATGGGTTTAAATTGTTTAATTAAGTTGGGTATACCTGGGTTTAAGTTGTTTATTTAAGTATGGGAATATCAGTCCAAAAATAGTTCATTCCCGTTCAGCATTTACAATTGTGCAGCCCCACCTCATCCGTTTGTAATCAATATTATATATTACGGGGGATTAAGCCTTGAGAAATTTGAATATTTTACGAACAAATCACGAACTTTTTTTTACATTTCTATAATCGACGTCCCATAAACATTTTTTTTTTATAAACAATATTTTATTCAGGATGTCTGAATGGGATTGGGAACAGGCTTAGTCTATGTCAAACCCCTCTCCCTAAATAGTATACATACATAATATTAAAACAAAGGGTGGGGTGTATATACACAGCTTAAATGGCAAACACATACATAAATATATTTAAATACAAATATGATTGTACGGATGGAAATATACAGTATATACTAATGGTCACATCATCTCGTAAATTTAAAACTAATATTGTAAATTAAAACTGCTAATGATTAAAATCTGTTTGACATGTCAATAAACTTGTGGACTTGATTAAAAATGTTGTTGTTTACATCGGTACAGTGGTTTGTGGAACCAAACAAGAGACAGTTAATGTTTTTATGGTCGTATTGTAATGTGTCTATGGTTGCCTTTCGTGCATTTGAATGTAAAGAGCATTGCAAGAGATAGTGATCTGGATCTTCAAAAATGTGACCACAGAGGCATGCAGGGCTGTCAGCAACATGTCTGAGGTATTTGTGACCCTGTAGGTCAGAACATCGTAGTCTAAGTTTACTATGGATTATTTGGAGTTTCCGCTGACCATTGTAGTAAAAAGGTGATATTATTATATCTGATTTAGAGAGATGGTCGGAGAATATTTTGAGAGTTCTTGAGTTTCTTGCAGGGAGACTGAGTTTATTCCACTCTCTTATACTGGATGGTATAAATGATTTAGAAAATATTTCAGTACGACATCGAAATTCTCTAATTTTATCTTCGTTTCGAAATGAATATGTATTTGTTGGTTCTAGATTTATGAGATTCTTAAGATAGGGAGGGGTCAAATTATTTATAATTTTGTATAATAATCTTAGTGTCGATTTCGTCGTTCTTTGAGTGGAATAAACCCAGTTTCAGCGTAGAGGGAAGCGTGGCTAGTACCTTTAACTGCCCCACAAATGGTGCGTAGTGCATCAAGCTGAAGGGATTCGAGATTATTAGATAAGTAGTCGGTGCACCCGTCCCAGATAACATCGGCATAATCAAAGTGTGGCAGAATGAAGGAAGAATATAAGGTATTTAGCGATTTTCTGTTTAAGCGATATTTCAAGGAGCGTAAGCAGTTTACTAATTTTGATACTTTACTTATAATACTATCACGAACTTTTTTTTACATTTCTATCGACTTCCCATAAACATGAACCAAAGGATGACTCATTTTCAACATGGCACATTTGGAAGTTAGAAGTTTGGCAACCATTTTATCGGGTGGGTTTCGGCTGGAATGTTAAGTCTTTTATTCTATCAATCTGTAAGAACCTTGATACAATATAAAACAGTGGAGAGTTTAAGAAGTCGGATTCCTTGTATTGTTTATGTCATTCTATTATTACACCATTTCCCCTGGAGCAAGAAATAAAACGTCAGTCGTGGTCTCTGATCTTTGGTTTCAAACGATGTTTTAACTCAAGATTATTTCTTTTAAAAAACAATAGCCTACATTCCTTGGTATTCAGAAGGTTATTTTTAAGAATTCTGTCAGAATGGTCGGTGAGTTATTGTACCATTGCCTGGAGCTATGATAAATGGGTTCAGGCATTTAGATTGGGCAATAGTTTAAGAGAACGTCACCCCATCCTAAGGCCAGTAAATGCTTTGTGTTGAAGCGGAACAGTTAAGTTCTTTTCCCAGGTAACAGAGTTGGAAAGTCGGTTCCTTAACTTTTTTGTCTTTGTTTTTCTAAGTCATTCGTAGTTTCCCGGTAGCCAAGGAGGTTGCGGGTTCGATCCCGTGTTCGCCGAGAGAACATTCCTCGTGAATTTCCAGTCTGGCTTCCGCTTGTCAGTGTTGCAGGACAAAGCGTCTGTCAAGGACAGCTCTAGTCGTTCGGATGGTATGGAAAACCTAGTTCCCTTGTATACATTGGCATGTACGTAAACGATCCCTTGACAGTTGGAATTCGATATAAGAGTAGGTCATGGTGTCGCTGCCCGGGCACAATATCCCTCATAGCACACTGTATGGCATATGCCCGTCTTCATTAGCCCAAGTTAGGAGGAGAACAGTAAGACGTTAAACCCCATTTCATTTCATCTCATCTCTCCTTCACATCTTGTAATGTGCATCAAACTGTTCCGTATCCAATTTCGCCCCTTTTCCTTCAATATGCAGCTGTCGCACATTTTTTGGCTATTTGAAGATAAACTGTTATTTGTCTGGGAATGCTGCTTGCTTCCAGAATCCAATTGTTGGCATTCTGAAATTCACACGTATTTGTCTTACATCAGCTGTTGCTAGAATTCGGGGGTATTATCTTTTATTCGTGCAGACGATCTTCCGTTGGTAATCTATGGATATTCTTTTTATACGCCCACATTGAAATATGTCTTATATTGCCATCGCGTCCGTCTGTCCGTCCGCCCGCCCGGCGTCGCCAATTGCTTGTGTTCATAGTGTTTAAGGTCATAAGATAAGGAATCCTATTGATTAACGATAATTAGTGCCTGGGTTATGACCCTGGATTACTTGTGAAATATTATGGCCGTTCGAGAAGCTAAAGATAATATAAATTTATTTACAGTGTTTAAGGACATGTGACAATCGAAACAAATTCAAATGATTTCTGACAATTACTTCAAAATTTAGTGGGTTGTAAATGTTTTCATTATTGGCAACAGAAAACATATGTGACAACACTTATTGACGGCTCTGACGTCTTAGCTGCCGTGGGCGTATGTTCCATTGCCTGGCAGCATATCTTTACAACTTTTGTCTGGACTTAAATATTGTCTTGGTTACCCTAAACATCTGTGTATGTCCACTGAAAGCTGCCTGATAAAATATCTGTAGACGTTCGTTCCAATGAGTAGACGTGTCCAACCCTTTATTCGTTGCTCTGCAATTAAAATTCTGTAAAATTCACCAATTGGTCATTACACACGCCATCATGACCATAAAAATTGCCACATGTTAGTCCCAAATAACCATGTATTGTTACCTGACATTCCGTCGCATTTCACGTACGTAACCAATGCTCAAAAATTAAATTAGAGCTAGCTGGGATTTTTTTTTTTAACTTCTCTGCAGGTAGATTGTATTTTTTGGCCAGATTACACATTCCATAGAATTGTAGTTGAAAACCTCAATTTTCACTCTGATTTTACGTCATAGACCGTTTATAAAGCAGATTCCTGAGATTCGTTCAGTTGTAAGACGAGACGATAAAGCGTCACGTGATCTTGTTGTTTATTTGGATTGTAGCGATTGGGTGTGGTATTTATTGATACAACATTCACATTTATTGATGAACGGCTTCAAAAATAACGTTGATGTTGAAATTCGACGCCCTCTTTAATGAGTCTCGGGGAAGAGATTATTGGTATATTAGCACGAATACACAAACGATATTTACAGGGGTCGATACCCACGGTATGGTCGCACTAACCGGGATCTTGAAGATGAGCTTATCTATGCTGTGTGGGAATGGTAAAAAATCATGTCTACGCTTTGAACTCCACCCTTTAGAAACCAATCCTGAAAAACGTGGGAAGCTTGTTAGTCTAACGTGGCTCCACCAGATTAAAGGCGTGTGGGTGTGTGTCAAGGACGAGGTTTAATAAGTACGGCATATTAACTTTTTTACTCCGACAAATTAAATTCTCAAACATTTTTTTGAGGTAAAAGAAAAATAAATAAAGACGTTTGAAGTATTTGAAGTTAAAAAATATGTCCTATTTAGTGTAAATGGGTATTAAAATGAGTAAAATGCATCATTTTGCCCGAAGCAGTTAGGTGTTAAGTAAACATTGCACGAGCCGTTGAGCCAATGACTGGCGCCGTGTACTGTCAACGCACGTGTTGTGGACACTCATCTGTTGCGGAGTTAATTCGTAAGTAATTCTCTGTGAAACAGATTGGGTGTGTGTATGTGTGAGAGATCGAAAGGGAGAGAGAGAGAGAGAGAGAGAGAGAGAGAGAGAGAGAGAGACGTCCACTCGACACACACTGGGTCATTTCGGGACTAACACATGGTTCATTTTCACCTCAATAATTCGGGGCCTTTAGTTTAGAAAGACATGTAAACAAAAGCGTCATTATCACAATCATGTTGGCAAATAAACATGGCGGCTGCATTTCTGCTCTAACAAAAAACAATGCAACAATCAAACAAAAATTATACATGCCAGAAAAACGCTTAATTTAAGAGCCAGATTTTAACATTTTTGTTTAAATTTAACGAGTTTTGTTGACAAATGCGTTAATGTTTCAAAATTGATATAAGTTTATGTGCAGAAGAGACTGACAGCTTGTTGGTGAGAAAATTATTTCTACTTTTTGTATTTTCTAAAACACTGGGTGGTCTTAAAAGTCAATTCTTAAAGATACATTAAGGAAGAACATTTTATGACTTGAATTGTTTTAAAAATTGTTATTTAGACATTTATGTAATGTACATGCAAAGTCTATATTCACCTCTCTAGGTCATCGGATGTCTGGAATAGCTAGTGCATTAGAGCACAAAGGACATTTTGTTTGAATAAGTCAAATTTTGAAAAACAATTTCGGGTTTGTAGGACCATAGGGGCTAATTGCGAATTCATACCATATATGACAGGTCGTTGAACACAGTAGTATTTTCAGTTTCGATATAATTATTCAGACGCCTTGAAACCACTGGATATAACTCTCCCGTCACACACTTTTTTCTTATTTTAAGAAAAACAAGGAAAACATAATGAATGAAGCTTATCTATTGATTTGATTGTTGAGTTACTAGGTTGTTACTGGTTTGTGTCATGGGTGTAACTGCTTACAAAATCAAAAGATTGGAATATCTAGTACAACAACATGAAGCACATACCCTAATAACGACAAATTTGATCCTAACTCAATTTTGATAAAAAGTGAGGTACCAGGTTTTGATTTTTGACGGAAGAACTATGGAGTAGAATTCACGACATTATTCTGATTCTAAACCTATTAATCTAGGGTAATAATTTATAAACAGACCAGATTTCAATTGATTTGATATGTGCTTTGGTTGTGTGTGGTGTCCATGGGTTTGTCTTGTATAATTATTTGTGTTCAGTACGCCCCCAGAACTTACCGTTTTCCATTAGCACAGGTTAGGTGCAGAAGAATAGGACGTTAAACCCCATTTCATTTCATTAAACTGCAATATTTAGGGAATAAGTACTATAAATTAATATGTTTACACCTATTAGTAAGAGGTTACATACTTGCATACACATTCTCAACTTGTACGTGACCAGGAGGGGTGTTGTCTAACCTAGTGGATTTTCTCCGGGTCCTCCGATTTCCTCCCACTGCTAAAGACCCCTACATGCAAACGAATTATTGAAATAAAATTGAACCATGTGTTAGTCCCGAAATGACGTAATTCGTGTTGAGTGCACCCCCCTCTCTCTCTCTGTCTCTCTCTCTCATGATATCGGGAATTCCGCTCCATATACAATAAATAGTTTGCGCCTGACGAGTCAAAAGAAAACAGTAGTTTTGAAAGGCAAACAGGAATTAGTGATAAAGAAGTATTATCAGATCAATCTGACAGTTTAGATCATCGTCGTTATGTGGGAATAGGATGATGTGTTGTCTGTGCTGTGGGTGGTGGAATACTGCCATAGCGTGTAGCTTAGAATTTAACTTTCTATACCGTATACCTTAAAATAAAAAAAAAATAACATTGGTTAGCACAGAAAACCTTTCTCGTGATTTGTCAGCCATTTAAGACGGGAGGGTGTCTGACAAGGAAAATCGCCTAGTTGTTAAGATGGAACGAAAACACGTAAAACAAAACCCTAGATATGACCGTAGCACAGTATAGCCCCTCTTTTATTAGGTTTAGTACGGTATGTTGATGGTCTGCTACTCAATCCAACCCCCATTGCGTCAGTCAGCAAAATTACTGGCGTTTCAAGATAAGAATTCCTATATTAAAAGATAATCTTGACTCTTGTTTTGGGATGGTTTATGCCAGTTAAATTCATTTAAACTCTACTCAAAGAATTCCTCAGGATAAATATGCTACTGTTCTCTTTCACTAGACTGTACCATCATTTATCTCGGTTAATAATGTTTTTCCCTTGTCAGTATTGCAAGACAGAAGGCCTTATACATTGGCATGCACGTAAAAGATACCTTGGCAGTTGGAATCCAATATAAGAGTAGGTCATAGTGCCGTTGCCCTGGCAAAATTGCGCCTTCTCAACCTCGTGGGTTTCCTCCAGGCACTCCGGTTAGGTCCCACTGCTAAAGACCCCTACGCGCAAGCGAATTATTGAAATAAAATGAAAACCATATATTAGTCCCAAAATGACCTAGTTTGTGTCGAGTGGACGTTAAACCCCATTTCTCTCTCTCTCCGGGCAAAATTCCCCCTATAGCAAAACAGTGCAATATTTCAACTTCCGGGCATGGATCTGATAGTTGTTGGAAAGTAGGGGGTTGAGGTGAAATGCGTTATGAAATTGATCCCGAAACCATCAAAATCTCAGCCACTGCATTATTGAGGGGGAAATATTTATTTAAAGTTGTAGCGTTGGTGTCGGATGGGACTGAAGAGGGACATACTTCCAGAATATTGACGGAAACGAGACAATCTTTATTTTGAATCTGGACCCTAAACCCTCAGAATTTAAACCACGGGAATCCTAAATCGCAAATTCTCCATGTTAGCTTATTAGCTCATAGAGCTCCTGAAAAACACTTGCCATTTTCTCTTGAAAGTATCGTGGAAATATTTATAAAATGTTTGTCAACACTCAGAGAAACAGCAATAAATATTAACACTAAAAATATATTTCCTGTTTAGAATGATGACTGTGTGAAAATATTTAAGAAGATGTTTGCCAAGAATCTTGTGAACTAATTACAGTAATGGATAGACCAACATCTTCAGTTAACTATCAACCCGATATAAAATCTACAGCTTCATTTGAAAACAAACATATTTGAATAAAGATTCATTTATGCAAGTGTTCACTTTTTTTTCTGTCATCCTTTTCGCTAAATGACTCCATTTTCTCCAGTCATGGTGCCAAAAGTATGAACTGCATGCACTGAATAACGAAATGTACCATTAGTTTAGACAGGGTATTTTTCCGTCTGGCAATTTTCTATACATATTTTTCGGATCATGTTCAAACTTATTATTTAAAGGACAGTGTCGCCGTCCACTAGTTTTATATAACGTACAAGTGATGCTAAACGAATTACTTAAAGGGCAGTATTGCCGTCCACCAATTTTCCATATGTGATAGAATCAGTTCAAGTCATTCCAAATAATTTGCATTGGATCTAATGATCTAATATTAAGCGTCCCTTATGTCACAATCGTCCAAAACAATAATTATTTACGGAACAGCTACAGGCAAGCGGTATCCCTGTCACTGGCCGATTTATCATTTGCTTTTGTTTGATTACTTCCCCTGATTTTATCCCTTAGTTCCCTCCTTTCTTCTCCATAAATATTGTATGGAACAACTGGACATGTCACTCCCTACAGAGGGTATTAATTTGAAAGGCATAAAAGGGAAAAACTGGTGATGTCCAAACCTTGGGTAGTCAAATCAAATGCCCAAAATATACCATAGGAATGCTATGGGAGTGTGCACCAGCTTAATTAATGTTCTCACTAACTGCACGATTGAAAACAAAATCTTCCAAACTGAAGAAATGGGTGTTTAAACTGGAATTTTCCATTTACTCAAGTTTTTCTCCTGGTGTCTTCATTTAGCGTGCAGTATTGTCAATCATATGACGAGTTTTAACGATTTTCGTTTTTTTTTTTTTGTTTCAGGAGATTTAACTAAAGCAGAGTCTGATTTTATAATCGGACAACCGGTGGCCAACTCTAGAAGGAAAGGCGATAAAAAGTATGGAACAATGAACGAGTCGACGCGAAAAATGTTAGAAGATTTTTACGAACCTTACAACAAAAGACTCGCCCTGTTATTGAATGATAACCGATATATGTGGAAAGATAAAGATAGTGCACGTGCTGGGAACGTGCAGCAGTCACGCGACCCGGGTGTTCGTTCTAAACGTTCTGAGAGATTTGTCAGCAAACTTCGAGAACAATTAAACAAGCACAATTCGTAGTATAAGAAGCGTTATTCGTGAGAAGGATTTGTGAAACTATGTATGAAAACAAGAATATAATTATTATATACGCGGTATCTCGATGACGGTTTGTGGGATTCTATTGGGTTATATAACATTTTACTTACAAGGTGAAAACTGAACTAAAACTTATTAAAAATGAAGATATATAATTAACAAGGATAAACGTTGCTATTCATTTTGGGGTTTTTTTTTCGCTATTTGGTAAATAATTCTATTGACCCCTATAAATATGTTTCGGAAAAGTGCGCTCTACACCTGTGGCGATAACTTAACAGCCCCATTGACAAGTTAGGCCTACCACTTTTCTGTACTGATTGAGGGGATGTAGACGGACATGAGGAACAGCGGCACAAAGGTCTACACTTCTCTCGAGTTCGAATTGTCTGGGCCCCTTTTACGTGATAAGCCAATGTGTCCACGGGGAACTCAGTGTTTCGAATTGCCCGAGTTTATTTAAAATGCTTCTCAAGGGATTATCGTTTAACATTATACTACCAGGATATAAAACCGAATCTATTTGTCAAAACAGAGGTCCGCCGTAAAGTTGAAAACTTGACCTGGCCCCGAGTTCACAAAGCATTCTCAGACTTAAGTTAAGAATTTACTCAAAATTGTTTATAGTCCTTTAAAAAAAAATGTTTTTTTAATGTATCAAATACATCAGTAAGAAACTATGTGCAAATTTTGTGTTGCTGGATGAAAGATATTTCTTATAAACAGTGATTGGAAGTTGAGTAGATTCTAAACTTAACTCTGAGAATGCTTTGTGAACTTGGGGTCACAATATTTCGGACTCGTTCGAATAACGAGGTGGACCGAGAAGAATATCAGAATTAGTATCATGGATACGCCTATACATACGCTGGCGTGCACGTAAAAGAACCCGTGACTCTGGAATACGATGCAAGACGGAGGCCTGACAAAGGCAGCTGTGTAGTCGTTCGGATGGTACGAAAAACAGGTTCCGTATACAAATTGGTATGTACGTAAAAGATACCTTGGCTAAGATCCCTTCGCTGTCTTGGAATTCGATATAAGAGCAGGCCATAGTGCCGTTCCCGGGCAAAATTTCCTTCATAGCACACTGTATGGAGTATGCCCGTTCCATTAGCCCAGATCAGGTGCAAAAGAGTAGGACGTTAAACCCCATTTCATTTCATTTCTGTATGGAGTATGCCCGTCTTCATTAGCCCAGTCGGATCCGAAAAGTAGGAAGTTAAACACCATCATTGGTCGATAGATTATACCAATTAGAAATGAAAAAAAATAAACGGGTTTTAACGTCCAACTTTCCCGCACCGACTTAGCTAAAGAAAAGCTTACGCCGACTCGAGGGACTTACTCGTGTGTCAGCGGTTCTTTAACGTGCACCCTAATAACAATCTTGTTGTAACTAAATAATATGTCCCAATCTTCATTCTGGTCAACAAATTGTATTATTTTACAATATTCCAATTAATTGATGATACAAATTTCATCTTAACACACCTGATTTAAAAAATTGGAAAAATTCAACTACATGATTTGAAAAGCCTAAAGTAAACCTTTTCAAATGTAACTTTGATTTTAAAATATTTTCGAACCCTCTGGACAAATAAAATATGATTTAATGGATAATTTACACAACAGGTAGGGCGCTTAAACATCTAGTACTTAGAATAAGGCTAATATTTATTTTCTGGAGCTTCCAAGCCAGCAAGAGTGTTATTGTCCCTTTAACGTGCACCCTAATGTATACACGGGACCACGGCTTCCCGCCCAATCTGATTCCGAACAAGACACTGGATTAATGATGACAGGCTTACGCCTACACGCTATATACGTTCTACTCTTAAGTCGAATTCAAACTGCCACGGATTCTTTAACGTGCACGCTAATGTATACACTAACAACATGGTACTATTTCGCGTGGTGGGCTACTCAACAATGGTTTAATAATCATCACGTGTTTTGTCGTATATCGTTTTAGATATACATATTATAATGGTTAATGTACATCTACATGTAAAATAGCATGTAAAATTTATTTCGATTGTTGATGATCGATTCATCGATTATTGATTATGAAACAAATCGTTGTTGTTGTAATAATATTTAATTTTATATTTGTATATTATGTTGCTGTATATTGTTATAAAGATGCATATTCACAACTTGTATAGCCAGTTCTTTTCTAAAACAAGCGAAAGCCATTCCAATCTCTATGGTTAGAAGGGGGGTTGGGATGGCCTAATGGTCTAAAGTGCCGCGCTTCGACCTCTAGCTGGCCGGTCACCTTTGGCTTGGGGCTGTGGTTTCGATCCCTGGTGTGAGCGTATGTGGCATGGAGATAGGGGCGCCTTCTCAACCTCGTGGGTTTCCTCCGGACACTCTGGTTTCCTCTCACTGCTAAAGACCCCTACGCGCAAGCGAATTATTGAAATAAAATTGAAACCATACGTTAGTCCCAAAGTGACCTAGTTTGTGTCGGGTGGACGTTAAACCCCATTTCTCTCTCTCTCTCTATGGTTAGTGCTAAAGGCTAAGGCCCATTGCAGATTTTGGGCGTAAATCTATGTTAGGACTAAAAGCGAAGATCCGTTGCAGATTTCATCATTGGGAATGAGATTTAAATGGGGTTTGGTTTAAGGATTTGGGGAGAGGGTTATAACGAGTTCTTTTCTGAAACGACAAATAGCCATTCCAGTTTTGATTTAAGGCGTAAATCTATGGTTAGAACTAAAAGCTATGGCCCATTGCAAATTTCGTGACAAAACGTACGCCAGTCCTAACCCTAAGAATAGGTGGACTAATGAACCATATAATCGATATCGGTGGACTACAGTGAACCCGCGGACTATTGAGCAACCCCCGCTATTTTTATGTCAGATTATAGACAATGCAAACGGTCTTCTATCAGATACTTACCCCGTCTATTAATGCAGACACATCCGGGATGACCCTAGCAAGGTACAAAACCTTACAGCTTAGTTCGGTCTCAAATATTTTTCTTGTGGAAGTACATGATTACCACCCCCACCCCCACCCCCCTCCCCGAATGCCCCAAAGTCGTCAAAAGCTGATTTTCGTTACCAGATACTCGTAATAACCGATCTAAGCAAGCAAGATAAAAAAAATTATTTTTTATGACACTCCCTCTTCCACACGAACGCACGACTGCGAAAATGCAATGTTCTGCTCCGACTGGGCTAATGAAGACGGGCGTATGCCCATACATTGTGCCATGGGGGACATTTTGTCCGGACAGCGCCGCTACGGCCTACTCTTACATAGAATTTCAATCGCGAAGGGATCTTTTACGTGCGCATCAATGTCGTGGGAGGTCGTTGTCTCTTGCCGGGTCCTCTGCCCTGCACCACTGACAAGAGGGAACCATGCCAGAAAATCTCGATGAACTTTCTCGACCAACGCAGGGATCGAATAGTTTCCAGTGAGAAAATGGTAATAAAGTAATTTAGTGGAGTTGACGCATTTGCTGGACGGCCGATTTATTTACCAATTCATCACAAAGGACAACGTGTTTTTCTGGTGCAAGTGATAGATAGTTTTAAAAATGATGTTACAAAAATTTCAACTCTAAGCGCAGGTTTGGCACACCATTTAAAGGGAAATAACTCTTTTAAAATGACATCAGGTATGGATACAGACCACATATAAACGGTTCGGAATGATTTTCACAACAGAAATAATATGCTTCGTCCCGTGGTGCTTACACTTGTCAAATCGTATAGCGTTTACATAATACAACCTCCAATCTTGGTCTGATTTTGCAAAAGAAGTTCCATAAGCTTTTCCCAAGGAATACGTCACTTCGTGGTCCGTTGATCAAAAAAGTTGTGAGGTATTTTTTTTTTGGGGGGGGGGGGCTGTAGCAACCGATCACAACCGCTTTTCTGTAGCGACCGATCAAACCGCTTTTCTGTAGCGACCGATCAAACCGCTTTTCAAGTTGCCAACTTAAGCCTAGTTCACAACGTTCTACTACGAGCAGTCTACGGGGGAATTTTTCGAAATATTTCTTGAGATTTATGCGTCACCTGCGTGTGTTCGGCAAAGTACTATTTAACACATACTCCGCGCAGTGTTGCGTTTGATTAGAGGTAATCCTATTACACACTGCTATTATGGGTGGATATTGTTGTTTTAAATTTTGATTGGTCAGTAGTCCGTCTACCAACCAATCACTATCTGCCCCACAAAAGCTTTACATTTAAAACGAGTGCCAATATTGGACCAAATATGTTTACATAACGTTACGTCATGGCTCACGATTTTATTATGCCTCATTTAACCTGTGCATAGCAGAATACTGCAGTAAAACTAATTGCGTGACAAACGAGGCTATCAAGTCGAATGAAATGTAAACAATACTGTTTGGAAACGAACATACTTTCACCGTTTTTAATACATTAAATCACTGTCCAAAGTTTTAGGGAAGACCCAGATTAAAGGAAGGACTGTCATGTTGTTGTACTTAAGTGATAGCTTTCATTGAACGGAAAGAATAGACACACTCCCGCATAAGTTCAAGAAACAGACGCTATTCCAGCAATGGCCAGAGAGGGATTTCTCGGGTCATTGCTTCAGGAATATGTATTTAACAAGACTTTCAACCGGTTTCTTGTGGTCGGTCTGCGTGCTAACAAATTCTACGACCCATGAGTTGTTAGCGAACCTTTAACCGACGACGATGGCTTATGGTGCGCTATAAGGGGAATTAAATTGAATTCTAGTTGCCAAGGGTCCTTTTACGTGCACGCCAATGTGCTAAGAGGGAAATTTTGCCAGAATATCGGTGCTACAGCCTATATTTTAATTTAAATACCAGTTACTAAGGGTTATTTTACGGGCACGCTAATGTGTACTCGGAACCTCGATTTTTCGTCCCATCCGATCGACTAGACAGCTGTCCTTGTAAGGCCCTGCACCCACATCTTTATGATACACACTGAGTCACGTGGTACAGGAAATATAATCCCTAGATTTATTTTTATCTTATCTAAAAGTCATAATTTTTATATTTTTCCTGCTACGACCAGGATGTCCTTATCAAAAATGAGTTCCGCGTTAGATCAGGAGGTCTGTCTTTGAGTCAACCGGCGTGGTTTCGATTCCCCGCTTGTACTTGACAGGGGGGGGGGTGGGATGGCCTAGTGGTCTAGAGTGCCGCGCATCGACCTCTAGCGGCTGTGGTTTCGATCCCTGGTGTGAGAGTATGTGGCATGGAGATAGGGGCGTCTTCTCAACCTCGTTGGTTTCCTCCAGGCACTCCGGTTTCCTCCCACTGCTAAAGACCCCTACGCGCAAGCGAATTATTGAAATAAAATTAAACCATATGTTAGTCCCGAAATGACCTAGTTTGTGTCGAGTGGACGTTAACCCCCATCTCTCTCTCTCTCTCTTGTACGTGACAGGGAGAAGGGTCGCCCGTTCTACCCCATTAGATTTCTTCGGGACCCCGGATTTCCTCCCACTGCTAAAGACCCCTGCGAGCAAGCGTATTATTGAAATAAAATTGAATCATATGTTAGTCCCGAAATGACCTAGTTTGTGTCGAGCGGGGTATAAACTCCATTCCCCCCCTCTCTCTTTCCTTATCAAAAAGATGTTATCATTTAATATAGTCTAAAAGTATGCGCTGGGGAACCGCACCCCACAAAACAAACAGAAACACATCATTACGAGCATAAACTAGAGTATTTTTTTCAAATCAAACATGCATTATGCTGGAGCCAAATCTGACTACTGCAGGTCTTTATTTAGGTCTTAAATGTTATGTAAACTGTTAATTAGACATGAATTAAACATATATTATACAAGCGCTAAAATCTGCCAATTGCGGGTCTTTCTATAGGCCTGAAATGCCATTTAAATTATTAATTAGACAACAATTAACTTATCCAGATCATAATCGCAACTCTCGATGTCATCGCTAGCCCGCGATATTAGAACCAGGTCTACTACTGCTGCGGATTAAATCAAAAATGGATAATCGAGACAATGTTTTTTTTTTTATTGTATGATACCGACTTAAGTAATGCTGATCGAGGCTAGGCCAAAATTCAATCGTTAATTACTTGGTGCAGGGTGGATCAATTTGACTGACATTTTCAGCAAATTCCCTGTACATTATTTAGTTTTTAACTATTATAGTGAGAACTGTTTACATGTTCTTTATCGATTCTACCGTAATATATCTATAATGCACCAAGATTATAATCTCGAAGCCATTGGGTGGCTGTGCTATAAGTAGATTAAAATAATTATTGTGGTCGATGTCGTTACCGTAAAAATGGACATTCGAGACTGTAGTTATTATGATAGCAAACAGTGCCGGATTAACCTTGTGGGGGGGGGGGGACATACCAACTGTGCGGGAGCCCCATTGTTGTTTGTTCAAATTGTTCATACTGACCGCAGATCGTACTAGTATTTACTCCGCCCCCTCGAGTGCCTGGGGTGTTTCCTCGAGGATTATTTTTAAAATTAGGATTAATTTCAGTGCATCTGAGACAATTTAATCAGCGATTTCATTGTCGTTTAGAATTCGTTGACAATTTGAGTATTTTAAACAGACTCTTTCTCTTATGATGTTTTCGTTTATTTTATTTTAGTGATTTTTTATTATACGTGACATAAAACATTAAACTCAGATCAGCAATGAATGTCAGTAAAGAGTTTTAGAAGGGAAATTCTAACACGAACAGATAACACACCAGAGTACAATTAGTATGACCCAGAATTGTGTGTGGAGGGGGGGGGGGGCTAAATGTGGGGGTTTAGGGCATTTGTCCCACTTTGCCCCACTTATCTAAGCTCAGTGGGAAGTAATTTGATTGAAATTTGCAGCATGTTCTCTTTTTAATATATTTGTTAAGAACTATTATATGGATAACTGTTAGCTCTTTATCTCATCGTGCCTAATTTCATTTTATGTGAGTGTTTACATTCAATGGGAAAGCACCTTCACAACATTATTTTCCATTTTTAATGACATGACTACGACTATTAGACAGCGTTGAAATTTTATATCTGCTCACAGGGCTAATTTCCCGTGTCAGATCTACATCTTAAAAACAGGAAACGGGACACGTTGGGATTATTATCGACAAAGCGTCGATTATATCCGGAAATGTCGTAAGATGTTTAAAATCTGTATAAAATACGAAACAGCTAGAGTCGAACCTTTCTCCGGATCCTTATACACCAAAACGGTCAATCCCATTTAATATCTGCATTGAGGCATTGCTATTTGTGGTTTGGGGGGGCCACAGTGGTTCAGTGAGAAAGCAGGCGCGGATCCAGGGGGGGGGGGGTCCAAACCCCCCCTGCTCAGCTACATAAAAAAAAATAATGCCTTGCATCAATGAAATTACATCACAAAGTGATCCTACATCAGTATAAAAATGATTTCTCTGTTTAAAAAGCTCAATTTGTTTGTATGCCTATGTAATTTAGAGACGATGATGGCAGATTTCCGTAACAGAAACCTGGCAAGCCCCCTCCTGCAAAAATTCCTGGATCCGCCCCTGGAAAGGCGTTGACTCGCTGTTTGATCCCTGCGTTGGCTGAGAAAGTTCATGATGTGGGAAAGAGGACATGGCAGGGGACAACGTATAGTCCCTCGGGTGGGACGAAAACCGAGCACAGTGTACACATTATTATGCCGTGAGAGTTGGAATGGAATTCGACATAAAAGTACAGGTCTTAGAGCTGCTGTCCAGACACAATTTCCCTCTCATGGTGCCCGGTCCGTCTTGATTAAACCAGTCGCCGTCGGGGCAGAATAGTGAGATGATTAACCCATTTCATTTCATTTCTTTGTGGTTAGAGAGGTTGAGAGAGAGAGAGAGAGAGAGAGAGAGAGAGAGAGAGAGAGAGGGGAGAGAGATAGAGAGAGAGACTAACATACGGTTCAATTTTATTTCAATGACAATAATTCGCTTCAGCGTTGTGGTCTTTACAGTGGGAGGAAACCGGGGAACCCGGAGAAAACCCACAAGGTTGGACCGGCGACCCTAACCTTGCCACTTACAACCGGGGATTCAAAACCACGCTAGTTGACTCAATGATGGACCTTATGATGCAGCGCGCCTGTGATAGCCATTCGGACATGACCAACCCCCTATTTGCGGGTATAGAGATTAAAGCCATCGGAATGTTGAAGGCCATGATAAGCGGTCTGAATCCATGTATTTATAGACTCTCTTGTAAAGGTGGAGCTGTTTTCTTACTTCCGTTGGGCTGGATTTCATTGGAAAGCAGGTCAGTGAAAAATAATTGAACTTTTACAAATAAAATACTACTTTTAATTTGGGAAAAACTCATTGATTTCAGTGCACTTCTTATTCTGGCTATTGCTTGGCCCGTGTACATTTTGGACTGCATTTTACTAAGCGTTTGCGAGTAATATTTTGAAGCGATCGTCCAAGTGCTTCATTCTTCGTTACGGTACATTCATCGTCATTGACAAATATGGTTAGGCTATATTGTTTGTCGCGCATTTATTGATTTGTTAATAGAGATTTAGAGAACGGTATTGCTTATTTCTAAATATGAAAACATTCATTGATAATGCTGTTTAGGGAACGCCATGATTTAAATGACTTTGAGCCATAGCCTACTCGGGGGGAAAACGCCATGATTCATTTTGATTTGAGCAGTCGTCAAGGGAGAGGCTTTTTTGACGTACAACATTCATTGGATTATACTATGCAGTCAGTCACTGAGTAGTGATTTGCTGTGCTAGCAAGTATGTTGAGCTAAAATTAGACCGTAAACAAAAATAGACCTCATAGACTCATAGTCATGATATTTTACTTCTAGGTGTGCAATAATAGATAATTATGTACACTTCTTGACTTAGTCAATAATTGTTACCGTAATTCATAGGTAAGAGTGTGATAATTACACAGTAAGTTGGTTCATTATATTACATGTACTAAGATTACTAAGAATTTAATCAGAGTCGTTTAGAGAGGTTGGTATATTGTTAAGCTGTCCTAAACACCTACATGTTATAATTCGACACTGGCTAATTAAGTGGCTTTGTTATTAATTGATGTGTGAAAATTGATTTGAGAACAAGTTATCACACCTCATAACATTATAACTTTAGCTAAGTTGTGCTACAGGTCAGAGCCGATAGAGATATGTAAAGTTGATTCCGCTATTCTGTGACAAGAACTGTTTAATAAATTGCCTATTCACTATTTTTCCGTCACCCCAAAAACAGATGAAAAAGGAAAGAAACTGAGCTTACCATCTAGAATCTAATACTCGTATCCAGTTAATAGTTAAAAATTATACTATAATAGTTAAAAAATAGATAATGTACATGGAATATGTTGAAAATTTCAGCCAAATTACTTCACTCCGTGTGTAGCTACATGTATTGGCGAAACAATTAAAGTCTAGACTTGATTTGTCATTGCTACTGTTGTAACGATTACGATACGTAAGCTTATATAATACCATTTTTATGGTATCGCATCAACCACCAAACGTAATTAAATCTACCTACTGTATTTACATGTAATAAAAGCGCCATCTGGTGTCATCGAGAGTTGATTATGGTCTTTGATCTACATATAATGAATGATTTACATGTATGTACAGACATGAAAAATCTTGACGAATTAATTAGAATTTCTATGAAGGGGCCACCACTTGCAGAATTTCAACCGGCACGTGCTTTACAGAGTAAAAACTGACGAGTATATACGGGTGATGTCGTAAACAAATTAAGAAAATACTGTCTGTACTTTCGATAAATGAATGCATCTTGTTATTGTTATACTTTATGAATGTATTCATAACTAAATGATAATAATTGATTACATGTGTTCTTTTATTTATTAGGGGGATAGGTGGGTGGGTATGTAAATGTCGATGTGAGATTGACTTTTTGTGTGACTGTCCTTGACCCAATTAAAGTCGATCGACATTCCGATAGCATGTAGTTTTTGGCTTCTTATTATGTGCTTAAAATAGCACCACTTTCTCCGTGAGAAAAATGACTGGTTGGGAAAATTTTGAAGTGGAAGCCCTGGTACAGACTACCGGTATATTATAAACATATCCATTTTTACGATAAACGGATCAACCACAAAACGTATTTAAATCTACTTAAATCCGATGACATCAAGAGTTGATTATGATCTTCGTAAGTTTATTAATGTCTAGGCTACATGTAACTGATAATCAAGCCTGGAAATAAAAAAAGCACCTGTCACTGACAATGTCAGACACATATTCAGGCTTTGTCAGGCATAAAACCTCTGGTGCCTGTCATTTTGTCAGGCAATGATATGTCTTTTTTAATGATATTAATAGTAATACATGTCCGACACTAAGTTGTCAGGTACATCTAAAGCTGTTATTTCCAGTCCTGCTGATAATTTATACCGGTATAACAACCTGTAATAGGCAGACTCAGCTTTTCATTTTAATTAGAACCCTTGAAGTTCAAAGTTGTAATTTAATGAAGAGAAATCACTGCTACATGTATCATTCAAAATTCTTGTTCCTAGAAGCAATGCTCATTTAACCATAGAAGTAAAAATTACCATGCGTGTCTCTAAATGTTGGTTGGGTGGCCGAATGGTTAACAGGTGCACGTTGCATCATAAAGTGTTGGACACACTAACCGAATGATTCGCCCGAATCAAACAGGTTTGATATATTCGGGCAAATATTTAATCAGCTTAATTATATTCGCTCGGTGTGTCCGCTTCGTCGAAGAGCTCAAGGGGAATCACGGTGGCTAAATGGGAAAGGCGCTGGCTCGTCAGCCTGGAGGTCAGGTGTTCGATCCCTACATTGGCCGAGAAAGTTCATCTCGATTTTCCAGCGTGGTTTCCCCTTGTCAGTGATGCAGAAGGAGGGCCTGACAAGGACAGCTGCCTAGTCGTTCGCATGGGACAAAAAACTGAGGTCCCATGTGCACATTGGAGTGCACGTAAAAGATCCCTTGGCAGTTGGAATTCGATATAAGAGTAGGCCGTAGCGCCGTTGCCTGGGCAAAATTTCCCTCATAACACACTGTATGGCGTATGCCCGTCTTCCATTAGCCCAGGTCAGGTGCAGAAGAGTAGGACGTTAAACCCCAATTCATTTCATTTCGAAGGGTTCGGCCGAAACCGAATGTAGAATTCATTAGCCAATCACCACTCATATCGAGACGTCACATGATTGTTTGAAGACACAGTTTAATCATGTGACGTGAAAGGTGACGCAATTGACTGGTGAATCGGGTGAAGCATTCAGCTAGTGTGTCCGTCGATTGATTCAGCTAATGTGTCCACTGCTTTAGTTACTTAGGTCTGTCTTTGAGTCAAGTGAACTGATTTCGATTGACCGATTGTACGTGACACGGATTAGGGTCATATGTACAGTCTTGTGGGTTCTCTCTGGGTTTCCTCCTACTGTTAAATGATGCCTCCGCGCAAGCAAATTATTGAAATTAAATTGAGCCATGTGTTCGTCCCAAAATGACCTAGTTTGCTTCTAATTCTCTGTCTCGTTCTCTATTTCTAAAATGACCGAAGTACAATGTTTTGTTTTGACTAGATGTTAAAATATTGCAATTACATTTCATTAAATCCCATTCCTCTCTTTTTATGCAGGTCAACATTTAAAGGAAGTTACATGTATTTATAAAATAAAACATCAGTTTCCTCACACTAAGGTCTATGTATGACATGTGACATGGTTGGATCAAGGGTCAATAAAAGGGTCCTAGATATATCGTGGGGATCATAGAACAGGGTTGCTGTTAAAGGAAAGATCAACGATAAAACTTTATCCACGCATTAATACCACACTGATCAGCAGTGAATATTTGCTAGGACATAAATCACTGATGAATGACATCTATACAACTTAATGAGTCACAAATATTAAATTTTTTCCATTGACTAATTAAATTGTACAACATTTTTTTATGTACAGTATTCAAAAAATAGGTAAAAACTGTCAAAAGTATTTATCGATAAAAATTATTTCCTATTTAGTGTAAATGAGTTTTAAAACGAGAACAAGGCACCATTTTGCCAGAAATATTGTAGTAAGAGTAAGTCTTATGTAAACAATGCACGCGCCATTGAGTCTGTGATTGACGACAAGGAAGTCATTTTTTTACAGAGATATTAGACCACTTTCGTAATCTTCTGTGAAATAGATTGCATTAAAATACATGTTGCTGTAAAATCTTGGTTTTACACAAGTTATACAAACATGGGTTTTGTGACAGATATGACGCACTGGTTTTATGATTATTTTTGAGTGACAGATAAAAAACACATTATAAATTGTCACCACAAAGATATACCATAGTAGCCCAATGTACATGTACCTTACATGCAAATACAAGGTACATGTGTACTGTACATGTACGACTTATTGACTTATTGTGATCTTACCATGAAAGATGGACTTCTGATCCAATAAGACAAATGGAAAATGTTAAAAATGGCACGCAAATCGCATGCCAGAATGCTTTTGGGTGCCATTTGTGATGAAGCGACTCATTGAATGAGGCTTAACAAAAACATATCCCACAAGAACATAGGCTACTACTGGTGTTGACTGGAATAACCAGTCTGACAAGAAAAATTTTGAAATCCCATCACTGAACCAGACGCCAAAGAGTGCCATACAATTCAGACTCTTTGCATACATGTACATGTATATGTCAACGACCATTTATTATTTAAAAACTGATTAGAAATTATAGTAAAAACAAAAGTGTTTTACTGTAAATCTGTTTATATACATTGTACGGTACATTCATAATGAATTATTATATGCGTTGCTACCCATCTGTGTCCTTTTCTGGGTATCAAATATTAGGGTTTTAGCTCCTTTAAACCCTATACAATATCATTTCATATCAATATTCTCTGTATGTCATCGGCATGGTATAATTCACACAATTGACTTTATTACAGAATGCAAGAAAATTTACAAAAATCAATGAATCCAATTAGACTGAGGCGAATATTGATATTATTATTTAAATGTCAGTATATATAATATACATAAACATGTACAAGTAAGATACATGTACATATTTACAGAAATGAAATGGGTTTAACGCCCCGCTGTTCCGCTCCAATTGGGCTAATGAAACAGGCATGGGTCATACATGTACAGCATGCTATCGGGGACATTTTGCCTGAGTCTTATTCTTATATCGAATTCCAACTGCCAAGGGATAATTTACATGCATGCCAGTGTGTACACAATACCTCAGTTCTTCATCCTATCCAAACTACAAGGGGAAACCAAGGCAGTTTGAAAAATCCTGATAAGATTTGCGGGCAACACACCATAGTACATGTATATACAGATACATAAATGTAGATATAGTACATTGTTGTATATATAATTTTTGATATCGACCATGAACAGTGTCATTGTGTTGTATTGGAAAGAAAAGTTGTCAAGATTTGATCCCCTATTGTGTGTAATGACTCCAGTGACCTAGCTGCATATTAATGGTTTATTTCAGCTTAGTATGTATTACTATTAGATACGGTTTATGAGAACATACAAGCACCCATAGAAACGTGATATTCTACTACCCGTTGTGTAGAAAAGTTAAAGGCCTCTCAAGAATCAGTATGTACAGTTTGTATCAAATTGTTTGGTCCAAAATTGCATGAACACTGCATAGGCCTGTAAATAGCGGTTTTAGATTTACCTGACAAAATGTCAGGCCCTAATGAATTTCGTACCTGACATTTTCAACTTAGTGCCGGACATGTACATGTATTATTAATATCAATAAAAAAGACAAATCAGTGCTGGACAAAATGACAGGCACCAGAGTTTTTGTGCCTGACAAAGCCTGAATCTGTGCCGGACATTGTCTGTGAAAAATGCCTTATTTTCAGGTTTGACGCCGCGAAAAAAAAAACCACTTTTAAACGGTAGCAGGACATGTACAGGAGTGTTGTTATTTCTCAAAGTATTACAAAATGTTAACATTTATCGATATCCCAGAATTTTCGTGATGGACATTGTTTTGTTATTCCTTTCTCAAAGCATGACAATTTTTTCTATTTTCTGATAACCATAAGGTGTTTTTATTTACCGCATTTGTAAATTCTCCTTCCTTACGTAAATACGACAACTTAAAGACGTTTCCATTGAACGTATGATTTAATATTTTATAATCAGTAATATCGTGAGCTGCTTTCATTAGCCCAGTTGGAGCAAAAAAGTAGGGTCACCTCTGGCTTGCGGCTGTGGTTTCGATCCCTGGTGTGAGCGTATGTGGCATGGAGATAGGGGTGCCTTCTCAACTTCGTGGGTTTCCTCCATGCACTCTGGTTTCCTCCCACTGCTAAAAACCCTACGCACAAGCGAATTATTGAAATAAAATTGAAATCATATATTAGTCCCAAAATGACCTAGTTTGTGTCAAGTGGATGTTAAACCCCATTTTTCTCTCTCTCTTCGCCATATGCAGAATGTTTATATTGTTTAGCATTGGGGTTCACATCTGGCATACAGTACACATAGAGACTAAATAAACCTATTCAATTCCATTAAATGGTAGCAGAATAAATATTTGTCGAAATTCTCAAAGTATACTTAGTGTTTTCGACAAAAATCGTTGATTTCGGACTTAAAATGTAATGGAGTACGTATGTGGCTTGGTGTCTGTTCTCAAGCAGAGCTAACTGTAGGCAGACAGCCAAAGTTTAGTATGAATACAGTTAAACTACCGGTAAACTTCTGCCTTATCATTGTGTTTGTTAGTTTTATGATAGTAAAGTGTCTTTGGTTTTTATTGTGGTCACGGTTGAATACCTACTGAGATTAGATTTATTACAAACTGTAGTAATAGTAACTAACAGTACTACATGTATCCAGGTGTAGATATCTAGTAACACATCAAATAATGACATTCCATTCACCACAGTCAGTACCACCACTTTATACACACACAGATACTGTTTAAATATACAGTAGGCCCGGCATACATTATGCAGGATTTAAATCTGCCTATTGCAAGTCTTTCTCTAGGCCTGAAATGTTATTTAGATGATTCAAATACATCAATAAGAATGAAACTATGTTCATTTTTTTGTGTTTCTGAATCAAGTATATTTCATATAAACAGTGATGGAAAGTTCAGTAAATTTTAACTGCCTATTTCAGGTCTGTCTTTAGGCCTGATATGCTATTATTATTAATTTGACATCAATTAACTTATCCAGCCAGATCATAATCACTCTCAATGACATTACGGATTTGAATACATTTTGTGAAAAATAATTAAACGTAAAATTGGATACATGTAATTAAGACTTTTTTTTTATTGTACAGACTTTATAAACGATGGTTTAGACTAGCCTTAAAAATTCCAAAGCTAATATCTCGGTTCAGAGTGGAGCAATTTGATTGGAATTTCAGCAAATTACCTTTACATAATCTAGTGTTTAAGTATTATAGTGAGAACTGCCAACTCTTTATCTTATTCCCCTTTAATCAGAGATATACATTGAGGGTTTAAGTTAAAAGAAGGATGGTTCAATAAAATTCACTTGTGCAAAGGCGTCTTTAGCGTTGGAAGGAAACCAAAAGATTCAGAGAAAATCCACGATGTTGAACGAACAGACGACCCTATTCCTAGCCAGGTACATGTACAAGTGAGGAATCAAAACCCCACCACTCAATGGCAGATTTTGGGATGCAACAACTGCAACACACCCACGTTAAACTATTTGGGTTTGAGTTAGCCTGGAAAAAATGTAAAACCAGTAGGGCTGCAACGATACGCCAGGCCATGATTCGATGCGCATCAAGATTCATAGTCTATGATACGATTAATATCGTGATAGGAAATAAATTTAAAAAATAGGCCTTTTTTATGGTTTACTTTAAATGTGGCATTTTTCGGCCAACTAATAAGCCACTTCAAGTGTCATAAATGCCTTAACACTCTCTGAAAGTAAAAAAGTTATTTTGCACATTGACTTGTTAGCGCATTTAAAGGAATATTAGTCTATTTTTGTGAAATTTTTATTTGGATAATGAATCACGATACGGACATTGATTGTATCGTGCATCGTGGATTTGTAAAACATTGCTATTCATCGATGAATCGTTGCAGCCCTAACAACCAGACAACAGTTATAAATTCATTCACAAATGAGTTAGCCCAGCAGGAAGAGGGGTAATAGCTACCATTCCTGATAATTTGTTCTGGAGAATGTCATATTCTGTATAAGCTAATCTAATACACATGTACAAGTGATTATCTCCAAAAGTAAGGGGAGGGGAAGTTCTGTCATTGAATCAACTTGCATGGTTTCGATTCCCTGGTTATTATACATGACAAGGAGTAGAGTGAAGCAATTTGACTGAAATTTCAGCATATTTTCTTGTCATTATGATTTTTTGTAACTATTATAGCGAGAACTGTCAGCTCTTTATCTTATCTTACCTAATGACCCTTTTGACCTAGTGGTCTAGAGTGCTGCGCTTCGACCTCTAGCTGGCCGGTCACCTCTGGCTTGCGGCTGTGGTTTCGATCCCTGGTGTGAGCGTATGTGGCATGGAGATGGGAGCGCCTTCTCAACCTCGTGGGTTTCCACCGGGCACTCTGGTTTCCTCCCACTGCTAAAGACCCCTACGCGCAAGCGAATTATTGAAATAAAATTAAGAACCATATGTTAGTCCCAAAATGACCTAGTTTGTGTCGAGTAGAGGTTAAACCCCATTTCTCTCTCTCTCTGTTCCATGTACCTGAAACGTTTCAGGCCTAATAGGCTAGGACTATTTCACACACTGATGTGAAAACATTCTTTTAACACTATGAAATATGACATGAGTCAGAGGTGATCTCTAGTTTTGTTTTACTGTCCTATATTCTGTTATAACATCATGTCTCACACCAGTATGATACGAGGGTAAAGGCTAAAAGCCAAGACCCATAGCAGATTCCGTCATACATGTAGGTCACGAGATATAAATAAGGATAGGAGTAGCCCTAACCCAGTGGTTCTCAACCATTTTTAGCAAAATAAAAACATGACAATTAAGTCTTATAGACAGCATACGACCATTGACACAGACTAGTCATAGACACATAGAGTGATTCAAACTAACGCAACTGTGAACTTACCACTACGTACTGCAGTAGACTACTCGATTGGGCTCAAGTGGTTTTTGACATTTTCTTAGTGTGATGTTCAAAATTTTGTGGCACACTTACATGTAGGAAGATCTTGCTGCACACTGGTTGAATCACTGCCCTAATATATACTTGTAAAATAAATTACATCGTGTGTCCTAGTCCTACATGTACATGTATTACGAAATCTACTATCATGGTGTGGTTCTTAGTGTTAATGTCGGTTTTCATTTTTATATGCCCACATTGAAATGTGGTCGTATATTGTCGTCGCCCCCGTCCGTCCGTCGGTCCGGCCGGCGTCCCCAATTGCTTGTGGACGCTCTAGAGGCTAAAGTTAATGTCCAATTGACTTCAAATTTATACACAGTGTTTAAGGTCATGAGACGAAGAAGCCTATTGATTTTCAGCGATTTCTGATAATTAGTGCCAGAGTTATGGCCCTTGATCACATCATAAAATACTGTGAACGCTCTAGAGGCCAAAGTTAATATCCGCTTGGCTTTAAATTCATACACAGTGTTTAAGGTCATAAGACGAAGAAGCCTATTGATTTTCAGCGATCTCTGATTATTATTGCCAGAGTTATGGCCCTTGATCACATCAAAAAATCATGTGGTCGCTCTAGAGGCCAAAGTTAATATCCGATTGACTTTAAATTTACACACACTGTTAAAGGTCATGAGACGAAGAAGCCTACTAATTTTCAGCGATTTCAAATAATTGTTTCCAGAGTTATCTCCCTTGATCACTTCAAAAAACCTTGTGACGCTATAGATGCCAAACTTATCATCCGATTGACTTCAGATTGATACACAGAGTTTAAGGTGTTGAAACGAACAAGTATTTTGATTTTCAATGAATTTTGATAACTGAACAGCTAAATCCATGATGTTAAATGTTTCTTATACTAATTGTTAGCGTGGGGCAAAACTTTATAAAAAGCAAACAAATTCTAATGATTTTCAGATAATTACATAATGAGTTGTTACTCTTAATCAGATTTTAGTGTATTACAAATGTTTCATTCCCCAAAAAAGTAAAAATATGCAACAACCCTTGTTGACTGCCCGAACGATTTAGCTGCTGTGGGCGTATGTTTCGTTGCCTGGCAACCTATCTTTATTATCTTAGCGCCGGCATAGGCGTCTTTCCTGTGGGAGGAACCCGGAGTAAACCCACAAGTTTGAGAAGACAACCCTATCTCCAAGCCACATACATGTACGCTCACACCAGTGATCGAAACGACAACCGCAATCCAGAGGTGACCAGCCAGCTAGAGGTTGAAGCACTGCACTCTAGACCAATAAGCCATCCATTACCTCAGATCAGTCTTGGCTTTTATACCCCCACGAGGTTGATACGACTTGGTATCCTTCCCTGCTCCCACGACTTCAGGCTACTGCTTGCAAGAAAATTATTGAAATAAAATTAAACCATGTTCCAAAATGACCTAGTTTGTGTCAAGTGGAATTACATGTAAACTATCTCTCTCTGGTATTCATTTTTCTTGAGTATATTTGAGAAATACGATTAAGTTGTTAATACATATGTATGAGGACATCTACATACATTCATGTAAATATATGTTTAACAAATCCCACATTGTACATGTATGTTTACTGTCTTATATAAAAAGTGAAATTTATTCATAACAGTAAATATTCATCAGATATGAATCCTAATAGTAGAAAATACCAAGAGTGTAGGCATGCATGATACATGTATGTATATACCATATAGATATAAGTAGTGTATATTTGAAAGGGAGAATAGACGGCCGAATGGTTAGCTACGTGCGCGTTGTATCATAAGACCTGTTATGGAGTCAACTAGCGTGATTTCCAGTCGTTGTTTTTTGTATTTCAGAGGAGAGCCAAAAAAAGCTCCCCTCAATCATGATCAACAAATTGAAAAAAATGGCTCTCCTAAAAGGTTCTCCCAGTTTCGATTCGAGGAATGCTTTATGAATTAAGGAGAGTGATTTATAAATTAAGGAGAGTGATCTGATATTAAGGGGAGTGATTGGTAGATAAATGTTAATAAACCCCCAATAACTTTGTAAAGGAGAGTGATTTTAAGGGGAGGGAAAAAAAACTCCCCTCGGTCGACATTCAGGTGAGCTGAAGGCGCTAGAGAGCGATCACTCGTATTAAAAACAATGACTGGGTTTCGAATTGCCGGTTGTACATGACATGGAGTAGGGTCGCGCGTGTAACCTCGTGGGAGTTTTCTCCAGGTCCTCCAGTTTCCTCTCTCTGGTTAGTTATAGACCCCTACATGTACCTGAAATAAAATGGGGTTTAACGTCCTACTCTTCTGCACCTAACCTGGGCTAATGATGGAAGACGGGCATACGCCATACAGTGTGCTATGAGGGAAATTTTGCCCAGGCAGCGGCGCTACGGCCTACTCTTACATCGAATTCCAACTGTTGGAAGGGATCTTTCATGTGCACGCCAATGTGTACACGGGACCTCATTTTTTTGTCCCATCCAAATGACTAGATAGCTGTCCTTGTCGGGCCCTCTATTCTGCATCACTGCCAAGGGGAAACCACGCCGGAAAACTTTCTCTTGGCCAATGCAGGGATCGAACACCCGACCTCCAGACTAGCGAGCCAGCACCTTACCCACTTAGCCACTACATGTACGTGCAAACAAATTATTGAAATATGATTAAAATCCATATGTTAGTCCTGAAATTACCTAGTTTGTGTCGAGATATAAGTTAAACCCTATTTCTCACTGTGTCTCTCTCTATGTTTGAAAGGCTGTAATATTGTGTTTTTGGGGATAATTTGTTGTACATGTGAATGGTATATGTTAGTCCCAGAATGATGTAAGTGAGATTGTGTTAACGAGACATTCTACATACATATATGTAAGGTAGAAGATACATGTATATTGTTTATATTGAAAGGCTGTCATACTGTTTTCTCTAGAGAAGGTGGGGCTAGTTTGTTAAAATGGCTTCCATCTGTTGTATTTAAAGAGACTATGTGTAAGTTAAAGTTAGCCAGAATAATTTCTCAATTTATCAGGTTTTATTATACCAAATGAGCCTACATGTATTAAAGATATGTGTTAAGGATACATTATGGAAGATTTAGATAAAGAGCTGACAGTTCGCAGTTGGGGGGTTGGGAAGGCCTAGTGGTCTAGAGTGCCGGGCTACGACCTCTAGCTGGCCAGTCACCTCTGGCTTGCGGCTGTGGTTTCGAGCCCTGGTGTGAGCGTATGTGGCATGGAGATACATGTAGGGGCGCCTTCTCAACCTCGTGGGTTTCCTCCGGGCACTCCGGTTTCCTCCCACTGCTAAAGACCCCTACGCGCAAGCGAATTATTGAAATAAAATTGAAACCATATGTTAGTCCCAAAATGACCTAGTTAGTTTGTGTCGAGTGGGCGTTAAACCCCATTTCTCTCTCTCTCTCTCACAGTTCGCACTACATACATGTACATGTATAATATGGTAGTTCAAAAATAGATCATGTAAAGGGAATTTGCTGAAAATTTCAGTCCAATTGCTCCACTGAGATATTAGCTATTGAATTTTAGTACGATAAAAAAAAACATAGTCTCCATTATTCATTTTTGCATTTAATCATCAAAGAGCGTTGAGCAGTGCTCATTGGATTCTTATCCAGTGAAAATCATATCCATAAGATGGCATCGAGAGACGATTACGGTCTTTTCATCTAAATAAAGGTCTTAATATATAATAGTAATAGATTAACATTTCAGGCCTGCAGATTCACCTCTTGCATAATGTATGTTTAATTTATTAGAAGAAATAACAAGTAAAATTTAACTTGTAATACTCAAGTCATGACAAGGAGTAGGGTCGCCTGTTAAACCTCAAAGGTTTTCTCCAGATTTTCCAATTTCCTCCCACTGCTGCTTAGACCTTCACTCGCAATCAAATTATTGATGAAATAAAATTAAACCATATGTTAGTCCTAAAATGATCTAGTTTTTGTCAAGTGGACGTTAAAATAATTTCAAACATTTCCCTTCATTCAAAGACTGTGTATATCTGTAGATGTGTTTGGGTTTTATAAATTAATCACATTGCTACTTTAAGCAGTGACATAAAATAAAACCGTATCGCGTGGGTTTATTCAACAACAGATGAATAAAAGCTTTAGAGTACTTCACACCTATTTTTAACATTCATGAATATATTGTACAGCCATTTAAAGCAGTGAACAACATGAACACTGTACGTAGTGTGTACATGTACATATTAATTGTGTAGTCGAGGAGGGAGAAACTTGAAAAGAAAAACTTGTTTGGTTGTTAAAAGGGTGACAAAGTGAGTAAGACGCTGGCTCGCTAGCCTGGAGATTGTGGGTTCACTCCCCCTGTTGGCCAAGTAAGTTAATCAGGATTTTCGAGAGTGTTTCCCCCTACACAATCAGATGGGACAGACCGAGGTCTGTGTACACATGGGTGTGCACTTAAAAGTTCCCTTGACAGTTGGAATTCGATATAAGAGTAGGCTGGGTAAAATTTCTGTCATACATAGCATTCCGGTTTCCTCCCACTGCTAAAGACCCCTACGTGCAAGCGAATTATTGAAATAAAATTGAAACCATATGTTAGTCCCGAAATGACCTAGTTTGTGTCAAGTGGACATTAAATCCCATTTCTCTCTCTCCCCTTTCGTCATTCCTCAGATCATTTTCACTAGCCAGTTGGGTGTAGAAATTAGGACTTTAATCTCATTTTATTGATTTATTACCCCACTGGTTACAGGGGGTGCAGTGCTGGCTTGTTGATGATGATGGTTGACAAACTGTCAATTCATCATATCTTTGTCTGGGGGGGTTGGGATGGCCTAGTGGTCTAGAGTACCGCGCTTCGACTTCTAGCTGGCCGGTCACCTCTGGCTTGCGGCTGTGGTTTCGAGCCCTGGTGTGAGCGTATTTGGCATGGAGATAGGGGCGCATTCTCAACCCGTGGGTTTCTTCCGGGCACTCTGGTTTCCTCCCACTACTAAAGACCCCTACGCTCAAGCAAATTATTGAAATAAAATTAAAAACCGTATGTTAGTCCCGAAATGACCTAGTTGTGTCGAGTGGATGTTAAACCCCATTTCTCTCCCTCTCTCTCTTGTATATCTACAATGGAAATAAAGTAGTGCTCGACTGATAGGGGGTAGTTAACTTTTTAAAAACGTCACGCTTAACGAGTTAAAGATATTCAACTTTCACGATATTGTAGTTAATGTCAGTTTCCAAGGGATTCATAATCCTAAATGAAATGAAATGAAATGGGGTTTAACGTCCTACTCTTATGCACCTAACCTGGGCTAATGGAAGACGGGCATATGCCATACAGTGTGCTATGAGGGTAATTTTGCCCAGGCAGCGGCGCTATGGCCTACTCTTATATCGAATTCCAACTGCCAAGGGATCTTTTACGTGCACTCCAATGTGTACACGGGACCATCCGAACGACTAGGCAGCTGTCCTTGTCAGGCCCTCCTTCTGTATCACTGACAAGGGGAAATCACGCCGGAAAATCGAGATGAACTTTCTCGGCCAATGCAGGGATCGAACACCCGACCTCCAGGCTAGCGAACCAGCGCCTTATCCACTTAGCCACCGTGATTCCCCATAATCCTAAAAATAGGGGGTTGGATGGGTGAATGGTTAGCATGTGCGTGCTGTATCATAAAGCCTGTCATTAACTCAGTTGGTGTGGTTTTGATTCCCCGGTTATACGTGACAAGGCAGTCGCGGATACAGAGGGGGGCGCACCCGGCGCACGCCCCCTCTATTATTGCGGTGGCGAACAATTTTAGCTCCATATATTCTCGCGGGAAAGGAGAACAAAAACAGTTTAGGTTGGAAATCGTAATTTACAGTACTAGTATGAAATTGGTCCTTGTGGGCATGTTTGTCCACTCAAAAATCATGGGTCGGGCTTCGCACTCCCAACTTGGTGCAGCATGCCCCCCCTTCATGAAAATCCTGGATCCTCCCCTGCAAGGTGTAGGGTTACTTGTCCAACCTTGTGTGTTCTCTCCGAATTATTGAAATAAAATTGAATTATATGTTAATCCCAAAATGACCTAGTTTGTATTGAGTGGAGGTTAAACTCTCTCTCTCTCTCTCTCTCTACATACTACATATCAATCTGTTTCACAGAGAATTACTTACGAATTATCTCTGTAACAGATGAGTGTCCACAACACGTGCGTTAACTGCAGGCGGCATTAGTCATTGGCTCAACGGCTCGTGCAATGTTTACTTAACACGTAACTGCTTCGGGCAAAATGATGCATTTTACTCATTTTAATACCCATTTACACTAAATAGGAAATATATTTTAACTACAAATACTTCAAACGTCTTTATTTATTTTTCTTTTACCTCAAAAAAATGTTTGAGAATTTAATTTGTCTGAGTAAAAAAGTTAATATGCCGTACTCATTATAGCCTCATCGATGTCATGCTTATCAGTGATTGTAGCGGCCAAGCGAATATTCACTGCGGGATCAGTTTGACATTATATATCTAATGTCTATCCACTGGTGTACATGTATTATATTAGTTTCCAAGATTGTATGTCAACGTAAAACGTAGAAATCAGTCACGATTCATGTCACCGTAAAACTTGATCTGAAGTCACCCAAGTATAGACTAGATTAAGGTAGCCCAACACTCACAAGAAATTCGGCTCTGGCTTAGATCTGTTTGCAGATCATGTTTCTATATTCATGTCCATGTAGGCTACACGTACATATCATATTCAGAATTCCAAGGTTTCACCTAAATCGCTGTTGTTGAAGCATAAAAAGATATAGATGATCCATACAATATACTGTTGAATACATGTAGTAACCTACTATCCAAGCTCTATCCACTGATCATGTGTCTTGGTCATATAGTTGTAACGTTGATTTCATGTATCTGTGATAGACATGTAGTCGTAAATGTAAATGGGAATACATCAACATAACTTGGAGTAAGGACGTCTGTCCAACCTCGTGGATTTTCTCCAGGCCCTCCGGTTACCTTCCACAGCTAAAGACCCCTACGCGCAAGTGAATTATTGAATGAAAATAATTAGTGAACCATATGTTAGTTTTGAGTGGACGTTAAACTCCATCTCTCTCTCTCCCTCAATAGAACTTTTAAAAGAAAAATCGAAAGTGGTCGATAACTTATTATTCCCCATACATTCTTCTTAGATTCACAAGGCTGCATAACATTTCAAAGCATGTATGTCAGATTTCAAAGCACAGATGTTTTTACCCTAACGCTTGTCAGTGCTTATAGGAACGTTAGAATAGACCCTACATGTAGTAACAATGTATATTATGTCAAGCCTGGACTCAAATTACATGTAGGCCTATCCCACAATTTCTGTACTATATCATGATTTGTGTCTGATAAAGTCTGTGAGAGGTGCTGCTTTCTTCATTAGCCTAATCCGTTGCAGGGGCGGATCTAGGATTTTTCGAAAGGGGGGGGGGTGTGCTGCACCAAGTTGAGGGTGCGAAGCCCGGCCCGTGATTTTTGAGTGGACAAAAATTCCCACAAGGACTAATTTCATTATAGTACTGTAAATTACGATTTCCAACCTAAACTGTCTTTGTTCTCCTTTCCCGCGAGAATATATGGAGCTAAAAATTGTTCGCCACCGCAAAAAATAGAGGGGGTGTGCGCCAGGTGCGCCCCCCTCTGTATCCGCGTCTGCATTGAGTGGTAGCAAAACAGTAGGATGTTAAAGGAGCTAAATCGCTAACATTTAGGATATAGAAGTTCACACAAGTGGGTCACAACGCATAAAATACTGTAATATGAATGTATTTTAACTGATTTACATTCAATGATTTCCGTTTTTACTCTAATTTAAAATCAGTTATGTTCGGCGAAATAAGCCAGCAGTGTCAATCGAGTGGCTATTTCGAGTGTCTGATTATTCCAGTCTACACATATGCCGTCTAATTTAATTTGGTGCAATGTTTCTAGCCTCGTTCCTCAAGTCTCTTGCTAGAAATGGGGCTGAAACACATTGTGGTACACGATTCGTGTACCAATGGTAAAATGTTTATTTTGTTTTAAATATTGGATATCAGAAGCCCATCTTTTTCTGGTAAGATCACAGCGTCAATGTTGATTTAAATCGACAAATAATTTGTGTTTTCAATGTTGAAGATTTTGGATGATATTGAGTTAGAGACTTAGCTACTTTATACCTCACATCAATTTTTATGAGACATGTCTTACATGTATGTCCAGAGTGGCTGTGCCTATCAATCTTCATACCAGACAGGACAAAAGAATATTAATATTCTATCTGTGGTACAGATTTTAGCAATCAGATTACAATATAGATCTATCTCTCCTACATCAAGATTTCACCGGTTGTACATGTACATGTAGTTGAAGGTCGTATCCACCTCATGCCAAGAGCTAGCCATAACGGTTATTGACCCTAGGCGCAGTTATTGACCGTAACAGACTAAATGAGGTTGTTTTTGACGGCTTCGCGGGAATCCAGCTCCTAGGGATTAAAATGGATTAAAAACGTAACAATGGTGTTATAGATTGTTATGATAAGAATTTACACTTTCATAATCCCCAATGTAACTAATTAACCGACATTTTAGCATCATTTTTGGCATAAGAAATAAAAACATAACTATATATACTAGAACAAAAATTAATTTAACTTTGCCTAATAATAAGTTAAAAAAAACATAACTATACTATAACAAATTAGTTTAATTTCGCCAAATAAGACACGCTGTCGAAATGCTCGACTAAAGTCAATTGCTCTTCTTCGTGTCTTCCTTAATTCCTGGAGCTGGCTTGGGATTTGGGTATATTTATGCCTCTTCCTTTTTCAGTTCCTGTCCCTCTGCATACTGGACGATTCCAAAATGCGATAATTTCAACAACATTCAGATAGGTTTTTCCAGCAAGCTTCTTGATCCTTGCATGCCATCCTTCCAGATTGTTGTTGTTTCTGGGCTCCTTGGTTCCATTGACGATTTGAAAATTCACGCTCGATTTGTTATGTAGTGGGCCAATTCGGTTATTTTATTTTTGTATTGGCTGGCAGTTCTGCTATAATGTGTAAATTTATAAAATCTTTAACACTGTTAATTTGGTCCTAATAACAACAAGTCTCCCCTCAATGGAAAACCGACCGGTCGATATCTGCGCTTTCGTGGGAAGGATTAGTTTTTGGTCACGCTCTGTAACTGCGCCTTTGTGGGAATACACCACCGTAACATACCCTTTCATTGGCTAATCCCTCACATCATCCAGAACATGGGTTATATGTATAACAACTCTTTCAGATCCTAGTGCAGTAAAGACGAGTAAAACAAAATTTTGAACTACGCAAAACGTAACGAAATAGGATATATGTTTTAATCAGATTTGATGTAAAATGTTGTCTTCTGAATCAACCAAGTCATTCGATTGTGTTTTAATAATTTGATCTACTTTTAGTTTATTTGTAGCAGAGTTTGAAAGGCAGCAAGCAAGAAAGCGTAAAGATGACGACGACGTATGAACAAACAACTGTAACACAGACCACCTCATCCGGGGCGGCTCCTGATATTGGACCGGATGTAAACTACGTTAAAAGCATTCCTGGTCTTTTGAAAATAGCAGAAATTGTAAGTAGATGTACTTGTTATGACGGAAAGGAGGGGGTGGGGTTGATCATAATGTCTGTCATTGAGTCGTGTACATGTAGCTTGATTTTGATTCCAAGCATATACGAAAAGAGGTAGGAACGTCTGTCTCAAGTCTTGGTACTTCTCCAAACTGAAAGATAATTGAACCATATGTTAGTCCTGAAATGACCCCTCCCACCATCATAACATCTGTTTACCTCAAATCTGTCAACCATTTACGCATGTACGTTCGGTAAGAAGGTTCATTGGGTCATTCTAATGTGGTTTCCTCTTGTCAGTGGTGCAGGAGAGAGGACCTGACATGGACAACTGTCTAGTCATTTGGAAGGGGCAAAAAACCAGAAGTCCTGTTTACACATTGGTGTGCACCTTGCTAGTTGGAGTTCGAATAAGAGTAGGCTGTAGCACCCCAGTCCAGGCCAAATTTCCCTCATAGCACACTGTATGTCGTAAGCCATTCTTCATTAGCAGAACAGTAGGATGTTAAACCACACTTAATTTCATTTCCTTATCTTACTGCCTGTAAGTCATGAATATTTACCAAAACCTGACGGAAAATGTTAATTCAAACTCTTTTAGTCCATTCTTGACTAAAAATTCCACTAAAAGCTGTTTGTTACTATAATTGTAATTGATGTTTTTTATTTTGTAGATTCTGTCTATCATCGTTTTAATTTGTTCGTCTATCGTGTATTGGTCACATCTCGGAGGGGGATGGGTTCAGTTTGTGGCTGCCACGGCGTTAATAACAACTATTGTTTTATTCATCCTTCACTTCATGCACATTATTCACCGTCTGCCTGGACCGTGGGTCTTTATTGTAAGTTATCTCCCTTTATTGATAAAGTTATCTGCCCAGCTTTGAGCAGAACAGTAGGACATTAAACCCTATTTCATCTAATGTCTAAGGGGATGCTGGATTGTCATCCACAATTGCAATTGAGTAACATAATTAAATACAATGTTTCAGCTCAGCCACTGTCCGTCCAGAATTTGGGGGTTTTGATGGCCTAGTGGTCTAGAGTGCCGCGCTTCGACCTCTAGCTGGCTGGTCACCTCTGGCTTGCGGCTGTGGTTTCAATTCATGGTGTGAGCGTATGTGGCATAGAGATAGGAGCGCCTTCTCAACCTCGTGGGTTTCCTCCGGGCACTCCAGTTTCCTCCCACTGCTAAAGACCCCTACGCGCAAGTGAATTATTGAAATGGGGTTTATTGACCTAGTTTGTGTTCGAGTGGACGTTAAACCCCATTTCTCTCTCTCTCTCATTGGCTAATCCCTCACATCATTCAGAACACGTCAATGATAACAACTCTTCTAGTACGGTAGTAAAGACAAGTAAACCGTAGTTTTGAACTAAAAAATGAAACGAAAAAGGGTCTATGTTTTAATCAGATTCATGATCTTTAGGGTTTTTTTTTTTGTCGATGCTCAAAGAAAGTATAGTACGTGAAGGTCATTATTAAAATGGGTTTGTCCATTCGTTCGTCCGTCACCCGTCACACCTTTTTGAGGCACATAAATTGTAATTGAGGTAGAAAGTTCAAACCAGATGTTTAATACGAGTCATCTATTTATTTGGGGATTATCTATTTATTTGTATGCTACATGTACTTCATAAAGCCTGGAGAATCCAAATCGAAACTTCGAAATCGTAATCGTGGTGATCCTGTTGGATCTTATCTTATATTGCAGCCAGTCGTAGTGATCGTGCTGATCCTATCTTTAGGCATCGCACGATAGCAGGAACCTAGTGTCGGTACTAATACACAGTAATAGTAAATCCATAGTGGCCTCTCAAACGCAACAACTTGGGTACCATTTATTAGTTGTGCTGTTTTATTAGAAGTTTCAAGCAGATTAATTAATTAGTCGACACCGCTAGTGAAAGTAAACAATTTTAACCCCGAAACTCATTACTTAATCTACTCAGCAGTAGGAACAATGTATATCTATTGAATGTATTGTTTTTATTGTAAAATGTCTTTTAACAGGGGTGGGGGCCTGAGTAGGAACCAAATATTTTTCAATGATTCAAAACAACTTTTAACAATTTGCCAACTATGATTGGAAACAAAGCATTAGATACAGAAACACCTGCTTAAACAGTACAACAAAATGATACCCACGTTGTAGTTAGTGAGAGTATTTTATTTGGAGAACGTGTTCATAGCCGCATAATCTATGTAACCATTATGAGCATAATATTTCACGTTATTATACAGAAATTGTGTTGCAATTTGACGGTTGAAAACCTGTGGTCGTACAAGACATGTCGTTACTGTTCTTTGGCCTTGATGAGGTACATGCAATACACAAAAACACATACTGATTTATTTAGGCAACGTTTCAAAGAGTATTCTCTCAACGTTATCAAGCTAATACTGTATTAGCTGGATATCTTTGAGAGAATACTCTTCGAAATGCGCCTAAATACATTAAGTAGCTGTTATTCGATAAGTATGTATTTTTGTGAATTGTTCTATCCAGTTACTAAAATGCCTCTAAAAGAGGTACATGTACATGTATGTAGTAATTGATATGTTAAGAATAACGATAATAATAGTTAAGAACTGTAGCACCAAAATTCAAAACACATCTTTACATGCAGACACACTCTTAACAAATTAACCCAGTGTTATTACATAAATTTTTTACTAACAACACAGTGACTTCTAGGAATCTTTTTCGGTCCAATTCCAAAATCAGCACACAAACAAAAAAAGAAGCACCAAAAAAGCACAATACTTTGACTAGCGGCATCAATATTGAAGGTTGATCCGAGACGATTCTGTCTAATTATTTGTGTATTTGTTTTAGGTATTTATATATTATGTTGTAATTACGATCTGCTGGCTGATTGCGGCAGTCGTTTCCGCTGCTCGATTTGGATATCATTCTTCAATTGGGGCAACGTGTGTAAGTAAAAGACATCGATGTTGTTTGTTATGTTCACGCATGTTGTTTTTCTTCTATTTTTTTTTGGCTTTATTTTAGGAATTTATCTATTATTGCATTATAACTGTTTGTTGGCTTATTGCTGCTATCGTAGCTGCTGCGCGGGGTGTCTATGCCGATTCAATTGCCGCTGCAGCTGTAAGTATGATAACTATAAATATTTATATAAAACTTGTAAATGTTCATGACATCACATACCCTGTGAGGCAGGCCATCATTGTTTCCCAGAGACATGTTGCGCTTATTTGGTAATGATCATTCGGTATGAGAATTTTACCCGAACGGCAGCATTTCAGGTATTGAAATTCGTCTTTGATTTCCAGCTGTCAAGGGCAAAGGTTCAATACCCACCATTATTTACACAAACACTTTGTCAGCGTTAAAAAAATGAAATGACTTAGTTTGTGTCAAGTAAACATTAAACCTCATTTCACTTTCTCTCCTTCTTTGAATCCGAAACGAATTCGAACAAAGTCCATAAACTCTTCTCTCAATCTGTATCTTGACTAGGATTTTCTGAGAGAGCAGCAAAAATGAGTAAATCTCAGAATCCGACATTTGAATTCTATTCCTCCATAAGCCTATGAAAGTTATCTTAAAATACACTTTGTATGTTTCTAACCTTATTGCACCTTCTGTTACCTGTATTTGTTTTCTTCCTGTAATAATTCGGTAGAGACGTTTGATGATTGAAATGGGGGTTGGGGGGTGAATGACCGAATGGTTAGCATGCATGCGCTGTATCATTCGGCCTGCCATTGAGTCAACTGGGGTGGTTTGGAATCCCCTGTTGTACGTGGCAAGGAGTAGGGTTGACTTTCCAGCCTCGTGGGTTTTCTCCGGGTACTCTGGTTTCCTCCCACTGCTAAAGACCCCTACGCGCAAGCAAATTATTGAAATAAAATTGAAACATATGTTAGTCCCGAAATGACCTAGTTTGTGTCATGGATGTTACACCTCATCTGTCTCTCATTAGCCCAGTTGCTGCAGAAGAGGAAGGATGGTAGTTCTTAAACTCCAAATCAATTAATTCCAATACTTTCAAAATTGGTTAAATTAATTCCCATTGTTGCCTAGCAACTGTCTAATTACTAATGGTGGGTTCTGTAACGGCCCTTGATTTGATAAATCCCCAGGCGTTTCTTGGTGGATGGTGGGAGTTGGGGCTGAAGGAAATAAATCAGGTGATGATTAAAGATGCATTATGTAAGATTTATATTAAGAACTGATCGTACTTGCTATAATGAATAATGAAAAGTGAATATATTGAAAATTTCATTCAAATTACTTTATTCTGAATTTCCATCTGATGGTCTAGAGAGTAGATTTAAGGCTTATAATAATAAATGTCTAAAAAATAGTTTATATAACATTTAAAGCGACAATAACATTCTTGCTGGCTTCGTAGCTCCAGAAAATGTTTAGATGTTTACGTAAGTGTCCTACCTATTGTGTAAATTATCTATTACATCCTATTTTACTTGTCCAGAGGGTACGAAAATATTTTAAAATCCAAGTCACATTTGAAAAGGATTACGTTAGGCTTTTCAAACCATTTAGTTGAATTCTTCCAATTTTTTAAATTAGGTGTGTTAAGATGAAATGTTTATCATCAGTAAATTGGAATATTGTAAAATAATACAATTTGTTGACCAGAATAAAGATTGGTGCATATTATTCAGTTACAATAAGAGCTAGTGGTATTGAGCCTTTAAAGATAAAATAAAGACCTGCAATACGCAGATTTAGTTCTTAAAATAATGCATCTTTAAGTTTTATGTAAATGTTGTTAATAACCAAATTATAATTTACTAATTCTGTGTTTTAATCTGGATGCAGGTATATGTAAATTTTGTTAATAACCAAATTATAATTTACTAATTCTGTGTTTTAATCTGGATGCAGGTATATGGGTTACAGTTGAAATATGCTTTTTAATTTAGACACAGTTTATTAACCTCTGATACGTGTTTAACTCTTAGGCAGCCACTGTGGCTTAGTTGGTAGGTCGTGTTGGCTCGCTAATCTTGAGGTTCTGTGTTCGATCCCTGCGTTGGCCCAAAAAGTTTATTTGGATTTATTCTGGCGTGGTCCCGCTTGGTTAGTGGTCTAGTGGAAGGGTCTGGCCAAGGAAAATGTATTGGACAGATTGGCGTGCACGCAAAACAACCATTGACATTCGAAATTTGATATGAGTAACCTATAGGCAGCTGTTTAGACAAAGATTTTCCCATAGCACACTGTGTGGCATATGCCCGCGTTCATTAATGTAGTCGGAGCAGAACAGTAGGACGTTCAACCTCATTTCAATTTGTAGCTCTCAATAACATCATTTAGGGTTTTCCAAAGAATTTGAGAAATGTATCACTTAGAAAGATTCATTAAGTTTGCAGCTGACCTTAGTATCACACAAAACACTATTTATAGATCACATTAGTTGTTAATTTACATGCAACGTTTCGATGATGATACTCTCGAGCTTGATAAAGACGAGAGTATCATCGTCGAAACGTTGTATGTTAATAAACCAGTAATTGTTACCCATAAATACATGTGGTGTTTAGTCTGCTGCTGTTCAAATACTAAATGCCACTTACGTAAAGAAATTATGAGCTTAGAAATGAGCTAATATAATGACCCCGAGACGGATCATAATATTGCCATTTATGTTTAATTATTTTTTTTTTTTTCAGTTCTTTGCATTTGTTGCTACAGCAGTATTTGCCATTGATACCTTCTTTAATTATCGAGGTTGGCAAGTTGTTCAGCATCCAGCAGCATCATCAACAACTGCGAACACGACCACAACTACTACTTCAACAGCTTACGAAACCAGAACCCAATATTAGACAGGACGACAGAAAAACACATATTTATAAGATGAACTTCAGGACAAACAAGTTATTAACCGTCATGATGGATATACTGGTTTTACGTAATTTAATTTATAATTCTGGTACAGGACCTCAACACCAGTGCCAAAAAATATATTTTGATTATTTAAAATTATTTTCTAAACAAGAGAGAAAACCCTCTGCATTTTCATTAGAATCTGGGAGTTTTGTTTAATTTTGCAAAATATTCTGGAAGGCTCTGTAAGTGTTCTCTACTCCTTGAAAGTTAAACATATTATTTACAGATAAAAAAATGTTTTAAAGATTATTGTTTGGTACCATGTACATTAGCCAGTTGTAGTACTAAAGGTCTCATGGATTATTGAATTTGAAAACTTTATATCAGTCATGACGAGGGACCTTTGCTAAATAGAAATGGTAGAAGTAAAATAAAAAGAATTGATTTCAAATCTAAAAAAAAATCATTTAAAATAATGTAAGTGCTATTTTTATAACTTCTTGGATAAGGGTTTAAATGCACTATATGATTTCTTGTAGGTGCTTTTGTGTATTCAAACGGTAAATAAGGTCCCATGTTAGTACTTGTAAAACTTGACTATGATTAAGAGATCTCTAAGAAAGTATTGACTTTGATGTAAGAATTAGGGTATAGATTAATTAGTAGATTGAAACATCATACAGCGTATCGATATGAGACCTTTGATAATAGCCCAAATGAAACAGAATTGCGACAATTCGAATTTAGATTAGCAAAGGAATATAGAAAGAGGTTGTTATAGATGCCAACTAAAAATAAAATCATTGTTTAAAGTTTTTTCAAAAACCTGGATTCTTTTGGTTTGGATAATATATAGCACAGTTTATTATTGAATTACTGGAATATACCTGGGGCATTAGATAAGCCGAAAGGCTATCACTCCTTTCGATTGGTTATATTAAGTTGTTTTCAAAGGATCTTTATCAGTAACTGTATGCTTGTTGTATGTGTTGTAATTAAAAACAGTAGAATACAGATAGATTAAATGATTGTCATTAATTAAATATATAAACCATATTTAAAGCATCTTTTGTGTAGCTGAGAATACTATATACATGTATATTATTATATTGATCAAGAATTTGCATCTGTGGAGCCATTATAGATAGACCTTTATTACTCCTAATTTTGTAGGATTTATATTTCCATGTTATGGTTTTGTGAGCACTTACTTTAAGACCTGATCTGATTTTACAGAATGTAATCATTGCATCAACAATACTCAGATATTTTGTGGACATTTACTTGGATTTAAAGTGCATTATAGCCGTCTGGTGAATAAAGTGTTATATCAATGTTCTGTAATGATAATGAATAAGGCAGATTTCACAAAAATTGTACATGAGATTGAAACGTTATTTACAAGGTGCTTTTGAAGGCTTGTAATTTCAATATCAAAAAGCGGACAGTTTTGTATGGTAACAAAAATAATTTTGGAAGTCTGCAGCTGCATGAACCACAATGTCTATGTAACTGTTCATAAAATAGACCTGTTACAATAAAGATTGTTTTTTAAGGTATTTATTGATGCTTGTATATGTTAATTGTAAAAAAAAGAATATGGTTGAAAATTTGAAGTGTTATATTTATATACATCCTGTTCTTAAAATATTTTACGACTGTTGGTTCGTTAATTCTGGTTTGTCTATTTCATTGTTATTTTTATTTTCAAATATATTTTTTCCTTTTATTTGCCTCGTCTGTAAATTGACAGATTTTAAGTCTTAAACTGTATAGTTCTCCTGTTTATTGTCTTCTGTTAGATTTACTAGAGACATTTTTTATTATTGATTTATTTTTGATTGAATCTCTGCTTATGTCAAATTAAGAATGAACATCTAGAATTTCACGAGCCAGTTTGTACATGTACTTGAGTGATAGTTGATGAAACAGGGACAACTGATTCTGTCCTGAAGCCTTCTGGTATACGTGTCTGTACCTGACACACTATCCTGTCGGTGTTATTATATTCAGTTGGCTATAAGGATGTTGTCTGACTGAATGATTCCTAATAGGGTAATCACAACATCAACTGAAATTAATCTCTCGCTGACACAAATACTTGCTAACAACTTTCTTTTGACTGCCTTGATCTGTTCATTTGTAGTTTGATTCTCAAGCTTTTAATTGGATATTTAGATCTACCGCTTTATTAATCGTTATTAACTCCATGTTGGTTTTGCATGTCCATTCTTTCAAATTTTTGTCAAATTTAATGACTAGCATTTTTGTTCACACATTTCATTTGTGTATACATCGGACACCCAATAATCCTTACAACACCAAGTAAATGAGTCAACATTGGGGTTTTTTTTAAATGAAAACCAACATGCTTCACCAGTTAATTCCCTTGATTATGATGTTGTGCTCATTTGTTTGTTATTTCATAAAATTTGAAAGAGGGACATTGCATACCCCATTTGATTTTCTGTCAACTTTTCAGAAAGCAATTTTTTGGTAAATTAATAGTCCATTGTAAGTGCCTTTAGATTTTTTTTTTTTAAATTACTTTATTTTTAATCTGTCTTTGACAATTTCGTACAGCTGTGGCACTTTTTATTCTTCTTTTTTTCAAATCTTGACACTTAAATGTCCACTTGTTCAATTTGAATATTACATATTAAATAAATTATCCATGCTTGGTTTCAGTTTTGTGTAATATTTAATCATGTTAAGAGTTTTGTGATTTTTTTTTTTAGCTAAATTTGTTCACGTGCGTGTGGAAATTTGTACATGGATGTGTAATAATAATTACCTCTCACCCCACTTACAGCAAACAAACTTCAAGTGTATTTATTTAAATAGCAATGAAATTAAATTCTGGTTTGTTGTTCTGGTAAGTCGTTAGATATATAATGGAGTGTTATAAAGTTTTATTTACCTCAGATTAAGAATAAGCTATAAATTGTTTAATATATGTTACACTTGTTTCTCTTGTTCAAATGTAGATACATTTTTTTTAATCAGTGTTGAATTTTGTTAAAATGAGAATTAAGTGGAATTTATTGTTTTAACCTATCTAGATACATTTTTTTTTATTTATCAGTGTTAAAATTTGTTAAAAATGGGAATTATGTTGATATTGTTGGTCTAACTTGAAAATCAGGTAGTCCACTGTGGTCTTTGTCAACTTAAATTTTGCTATGATTGCGCCACATTTACAAGCCCTGACTGCTACAGAACCTTACATTTACATGCAATAAGAATAGTGGTCTGACACCTAAATGAGTTATTTCCCTTTATTAATAATACTTGGAGGAGGGTTATTGTTTCAGTCCTATTAACCAGCCTTGACTTGACTGGTAGTGAATTTGACCTGTCGGGGAATTTAACTTTCAGTCAGCATATACATATCATGTAATTACCAATTTCAAAGAATATTGTGAAATTTATCGTTTCTATGTAAAAACTCTTTAAAAAAATCTTGAGAAATTGGGATAATCCTTTTAATTTTAACAAAATGTGTCAAAATTCAATAGTCTGGCATGATTTGAATTGAAAGCCCAGCTAAATTATATCAAGTATATATTATATTATTTAATATATTTTATTTCATTCTTTTTTTTTTCGTCTTTATTCCTCATTTACATACTTTTCACATCCCCTATTTCCTGATAATAATTAAAATGACAAAATTAATTGACCTTCACTACAATTAAACTTGTTTTGATCTTACAAAAGATTAAACAAAATGAAACCGTATGGTTGTTAAAATAGGGAGACATTGATAAGACCTTAATTGATCCCATAATGGAACAAGATAATTTATATCTGCAGGTTATAGTTCCTCACTCAAATTCTTCAATTCATATTTCTCAATAAATCTAAATTTACAACCAAGACCATTGTCAATAACCAAATCATATAAACTATGCCTAATAACATTTTATTGGGTCATGGTCGCAAAATTTAGACGGAGAGTTAAAAATTGAAATTTATTATCGGATTTAATTCATTGCATCCATACAATAGTTTATTTAAGTTTTCATAGGTGACTGAGAAGTGTTATGAAATGTTCTAGAAGAAGTAAATATACAAAATAAATGATACAGACAAAAATTTGATATCAAATCCCTGAAATAATATATTTTTATTTCATACATCTTTTAAGATTGAAAATTCTTGCAGCTTTGGTTTTCAGACCTTTGTATTTTAATCAAATAAGTTTGTTTATTTAAATTCTTGCCAAAAATTATTATTAATTATGTATCATTTTGGTGATTTTCATTTGGTAGTGGTGGGGGAGGGGCAAGGAGATTTCTAGCAACAGGTATTTATGAAGACTTTGTGGTCCTTTAAACATCTTCTGTATTTAGGGAATCTTTCAGATAGATAATACGCGACATGGCTTTGGGTTAGGTCACCCAGAATCCCCATTAAATCAACTTTCTCTAACAAGACAACCTGCCTTACCTTCCCATATGCGTCCACGATTTTAGACGCCAATATAGTATCGCAGTATAAATTGATATCGAGGGCTTATTTATTGTGAAATACAGGGTTCGTTTCAATTTGTGTGAAATAGGGGTCAATAAACATACTTTTTTATTTTTATCACTTTAAATTTCAAAAAATATATCAGGAGTGATTTTTATGTTTTAATTCAGTTGAGAGGTAAATTTTCAGTTTTCACTCTGTCCGAATACCGAATCTTATTTCTAGATTTTCCCTGAAACTTTTTTCTGGGAAATAAAAGAAGACATTTTATAATTTAGTACTGAAGTTAACAACTGGTTTGTTTTTTCTGTAGTTTGTTAGTTTTGCGTTTTTTTTTGTAGTTTTTTAATTAGAATTGTAAACTTAAAGATCGAGTGAACATGATGAATGTTTACAAGTTATAGATCTGAAGTTATTTTTTTTTTGTTTTTTAATAATTGGTATATTATATACATACATATATATTCTGTATATTTCTGTCTTGTTTCTCTTATATATATATATCATTAACGTATATATATATATGTTTATTGTCTTTACTCTGTATAAAAGGATATAAACTTAAATATTACATCATTTGTTATTTTTTAAACTGCAGCACAGGGGTGAAGGTGACCGAATTGTCTAATACATGTTATATGTGCTCTAGATTATAAGGGGGAATGGCCAAATGGTTAGCACAAGTGCGCTGTATCATAAGGTCTGTCATTGAGTCAACTGGTTTGGTTTCGAATCCCTGGTAGTACATGTCAAGGAGTAGGGCTGCCTGTCCGATCTCATGGGTTTTCTCCTGCACAAGCGAATCATTGAACTAAAATTGAACCATGTCTAAGTCCCAAAATGACCTAGTTTGTGTAAATCCCATCTCACTCTCTCTAGATTATAAGGTCTGGCATTGAGTCCAGTAGCGTACAAGGGCGGGCAGATCAAGTTGTCCCATTATAATTCATTTTTTTAGAACTGGATTCTTGTCTCAGATCAATAGAAATGGCAATCCAGGGTTTCTAGTTTTCAAAATTTTACGAAGGAAGTCACTTGAACCTCCTGTTGTTTCCTTCATATCATCGGCACTGGCAGCGTGCCCCTCCTCCATCCAAGGTATCTGGATCCGCCGTGGGCGTGGTTTTGATCCCCCACTTGTACGTGACAAGGATTAGGGTTGACTGTAGCCAGTCCATTGATTATATTCAGTGGTTTACTCCCAATACTAAAGCCTTCTACTCGCAAGCCAATTATTTTAATTAAAATGGAACCATATGTTACCCCAATGTTTCAAAATGTTTTCTTGCAGACACCCCCCCCCCCCCGGCTTCCACTAACAAATAATCCTGTAATTGAACATAGAGCAACGTACAATACTGTCATGTGTCCCTCTCACAACAGAACTAAGACAAATGTGTATTACATTCATGTGTCCCACCAGAAAAGAACTGAGAACCAGCCGCGATGTAAGGCATCCGGCACACATTCTGTCCGGTACAAATTATCACATTAGGCACCCGTCGCACACATTGTCGGACGCAAATTGTCACACGGTTATATTATGTTGGGTGACAATTTGTGACTCATAAAAACTGTGACAGGTGCAATATGTCCAGGTTTGACAAAGGACCGCAATGGCGTGACCGACGACGCTTGACCAATCTTCATTCCATCCTTAAAAATCTGCCTCAGCTTTAACCAATGAAGTTCGATCCCTGCATTGGTCGAGAAAGTTCATCCAGATTTTCCGGCGTAGTTTCCCCTTGACAGTGATGCAGAACAGAGAGCCTGACAAGGACAGCTGTCCAGTCGTTCGGATGGGACGAAAAACCGAGGTCCCGTGTACACATTGGCGTGCACGTAAAAGATTCCTTGACAGTTGGAATTCGATATAAGAGTAGGACGTGGCTCCGCTGCCCAGGCAAAATTTTCCTCATAGCACACAGTATGGCGTATGCCCGTCTTTCATTAGCTCCGGTTAGGTGCACAAGAGTAGGACGTTAAACCAATGAACACAACACACAATTAACCAATGAACACAAACACAATATTAAAGTTTAAGCAAGCTACTTTATTCATCAAGAAATAGAAATACATTTTAAAACAAACACAAATTTATAAAAAAAAAATTCAAGAAAACTTGAATTCAATGAGACAGAATATTAAAGATTTAAAGACAAATATTATTAAAAGATTATAAAATCAAACCACAACAAGCAACTTATATTTCTGTCATCCGAGAAAAATCAGGCAAATGTTAAGGATGTGCAACGCGGCCTTACATAAGCTGGTGATATAGGTGTCCATTGTTCCAGTTGATTCGATCGTTACACCCAGATTCCTGGAAGTTAAATACTGAAGCCGGCATGGGAATTAAACACGAAATATAGCGAGGACCCCCTTATATTGTGTACCATTCATCAACATTATTCAGAACATGATGTGCTATATACATAACATAATAAATATTTCTAATTGAAAAGCGGACGACGACTTCTGGTGATCTAATTCTGGACTCGGTTAACTTCAAACAAAAATGACCGACGTGCAAATTTTTTACATTGCATCCCGTCCCCATTAGCCCAGTCGGAGCAGAACAGTAGGACGTTTAACCCCCTTCCATTCTCTCAACTATCACGAGCAGATGAATTGTCACACTTCTGACACTGTAGATCATTAATTCTCATCATTGATGTTGCCAAGGAAAATATTTATACCAATGAAAATATTGGATTAGTGTGACGTATTTCATTGTAAAAGCACGTGCGGAGTGTCTGTATTTAAAGTTGTTTCATGATCTCGAGTGTAAGACATTGCGTAATATATTGTAAAAACATTCGGGCCTACGGCTCCCTGCGGGCCCGTAGACAGCTCATAAAATTTGGTGGGGCTACGGCATTTTTGGGAGGGGCTGAGACCGGCTGAGAATGTGGCCGGAAAGGACAGTCCTAAGAAATCATTATTGTTGGCGAAATATTTGGGGGACTAATTCGATTTTTGTTTTGTTTTTTTTTGGGGGGGGGGGGGGTGGGGTGGGGGCTGTGCCCGCCCTCATGTTGTTACAATATATTACTAAATGTCTCGCCCTCGACCATTAAATAATACATAATTGTGTACTGTACAGTCTTGTTCGGTTATAGATTGCCCACAGATTTGCCTCTTTGCTATTAAATGTGTGTTCCTTGCCATTTAATGAGTTCCCCATCGTTTATTAGAGAAAGCCCAGTAAAAGTAAAAACATGAACAGAAACAATAAATAGATATTAAAACTGTAATATAATAAATAGATATTAAAACTGTAATATAATAAATAGATATTAAAACTTTGATATAATAAATATATACTTAAACTGTCATATAATAAATAGATATTAAAACTGTGATATAATAAATATATACTTAAACTGTGATACAATAAATAGATATTAAAACTGCAATATAATAAATATATACTTTTAAGTATATATTTATTATATTACAGTGATAAAATAAATATATACTTAAACTGTGATACAATAAATAGATATTAAAACTGCAATATAATAAATATATACTTTTAAGTATATATTTATTATATTACAGTGATAAAATAAATATATATTAAAACTGTCATATAATAAATATCTACTACAATGAAAAAAAACTTGTGTTGAAACAACACAAACTTGTGTTGTTTTCAACACAAGTTGGGTGTTACTATTTAACAACACAAACTTGTGTTGAAACAACACAAACTTGTGTTAAATGTTGAAACAACACAAGACGTGTGTTAAAATTTGTCAAACAACACAAACTTGTGTTGAAACTTGTGTGAAAATCTACACAATACTTGTGTTGAAATTTCTGAAACTTCTGTTGAAACTTCTGAAACTTGTGTTGAAATTTCTGAAACTTGTGTTGAAATTTCTGAAACTTGTGTTGTTTCATACAAACTTGTGTATAACCACTAACAAAAACTTGTGTTGTATTTTACCGATTTATATCCAGTATTATAGCAGCCCTTGCCATTTAATCGCCTCCCCAAACTAATTTTTGATAAATGACATAACAATTATTTTATTTGATACAATATTGTTTATTCAAAAAAAATATGAAAAATTAAATTAATGCCAAATCAATAATAAACAGTCATCTCAAAGGTTAACAAACAAAGTTAATTCCAATAATAATACATATATCTAAATTTAATAACAACCAAATCAAGCACCACATTATGCATTAAATTGAAATACTTTTAAGAAGAGATATTCCCTTTAAAAGATTAGGAATTCAAAAATTTCTACAGTACATAAAAGGAAACTAATAGATAAGATAGGGGACAAATAATTATATATAAATGAAATAAATAAAGCATAAAAATCAAATAAAATTGAGAACTTTCAAACTTTGTAAAAAAAAGAAAACAACTATTGATGAATAAAGTCATCTAATAGAAACGAGGCATACACATTCGGAATGTTTACCAATTGTTTAAAAAATAGTGGTTGATTTCATCATAAAATAATACATTTTTCTAATTATAGACTGTTTCTATTAATTATTGATAATTCCTCTTTTATGATTACACTGCAGTCTATATAATGAAACAATATTTAGAGAGGGGTTGGTGTTTGACACTAAAAGGTAATGGTGACAAATAACATTCGGGTTCGGGTTTCCACAATAAGATCTGTAAAAGAATTTGATGGCGTTATATTCAGAATTTAGAGTTGCTTTCTTTCTTTGGTATTAATATTTACTAAATACATATTCTTCTCCAAGGATGTTCAAGTCCCTGAAAAATATAAAAATCGTGATTAAAATACACTTATCGACAAATGGCGTTTCGATTTGGATTTTTCTTTACACATCAGTCATGGCAAAATAAAAGTAAAATAGCTTACTGTCTCGGGGGGGGGGGGGGGGTCATAATTGAACAAGGGAATGTCAGGTAGCATTATTGCTTACTCCTCTTTCAAACTCAAATTGCATTCATCACCAATTTACACACTGAACCAAATGGCCAGTCAGTTTGATGGCGTTATACGAGTCTAGAACCATATCAAGCCATAACTATGTTCATTTGAAGTTTATCTCTGTTTCTGATGAATACACACCCACCTTTCTGTGTATAAATGGGTTTTATCACCCAATATCTTATTTGACAGTAGATATCGCTTGTATGATAAATTACATAATCTACTGCGATATCTCCTTAGGAGATATCGCTTTACATGAATTGGATTGGTCAATCAAAAAGGAACTACTTTCTTTTATTTTAAAGAAACCACTTATTTTAAATAAAAAGTGACTTTTTTTTGTTAAAAAGAAACTGTTTTTATTTAATTGACTTTGAAGGAAATACTGGGTCAATATATAGGACTTTGCAATAGCTAAACTGCAGTCAAAAAACTGATGTATCACTACGCAGTAATGAAATTAGGTCCAGTAAAGGTGAAATCTATACCAAAGAATTATATTTATTTATTTCTGCATGTAAGAAAGGATTGGGTGATAAACAAAATCTCCAACTCGTGTTTTTTGATATCAAAAAATATCAACACTCGTTGATAAAGTAAAAAAAACTCGGCAGAGCCTCGTTTTTTTTACATTATCAACTTGTGTTGATATTTTTTGATATCAAAAAACACTCGTAGGAGATTCTCTATTTGTACAGTCTGTACACAGTAACATTTCTGGGGATTACATTTAACCTATTAAGTTTGATATAGGTTTATAAAAAGTCTTACCTGCTCAACACTCCCTATGTCTTATAGTTTATAGTATGCAGTTAAACAAGATAATTTCCAATTGTTCATGTTCTTGGTCTAAAATAAATAAAATACTTTAACTATAAGTCAAATCTTTAGTATTAAGCAATTGGATAAATACAATTGTCGCTGGTAACATTTGAATAAATACAACATATCATGAATATAACTGAGTGGAAGTTTGAATTATTATTTGTCTAAGACAACTGGTCATTTACAAATTGAAATAGCTACTCTTCATAAAGTAAATACATGAATAATTTTCCCAATTTACCTGGATTTAATTGTAGGTCTTTGTACGAATTCACATTTCTTTTTAAAGCAATTAACTATCGTTGGATTGTGTTGCTAAAATCTACTGCAATCTGAAAAATAGAAAACAATCATCAGTTGTATCAACTATCTACATGAATGTAGGTCATGTCTGCTTTTTTTTCATCAAAATGGCGGTCGGAAAGGAAAAACAAACATTGCAATTCAAGACTGACTGTTGTCCAGGCTGTTTCCTAACAATGATTTTTTGAACATTTAATCACACCGAAAAACAATTATGCTCACGCGGTTATGATATAATATTGAATTAGCTTACCTAAAAATATACTTTTTGGTCAGTTTGTCTGCCGGCCATTTTACTATCAATGGAAAACAATCATCAGTTGTATCAACTATCTACATGAATGTAGGTCATGTCTGGGTTTTTTTCAAAATGGCGGTCAGAAAGGAAAAACGAACATTGCAATTCAAGACTTACTGTTTTTCAGGCTGTATCCTAACAACGATTTTTTGAATATTTAATCACAACGAAAAACAATCATGCTCACGCAGTTATGATATAATATTTAATTAGCTTACCTCATAATATACTTTTTGACCAGTTTGTCAGCCCGCCATTTTACTATCATTAGCCACACGTACTTCGGTCAATTAAAATGGGCGTAGATTTTGTTTTAACCGAAACGAAAAATTTGCGTTATAAATACATTGTATTATAAAATACAAAAAAAATCGCAAACCTTTTTTCACATTAATATCACTTTTTGAGTTGGTTCTAATCGATACTAATCCACGAAGGAATTATCACACTGCTTAAGAATAGTGTGTGAAAGAGCATTATTTAACGTCCGCTTCCTACTACTAGGAAGTTAACCTTTTGTAGTATAGTAGGGTTTAATAACGCAAAAATACTGCAATAAATATTTCTTCCTTTTTTTAAAAGTAATTTATTTTGATTGGTCATTTACAAGCGAGCAATACATGTCAAATTTCGATTAATAAACCAATTAAATTAAATAAAAAGATTAGCTCGACTATTTCCACGCCCATTCAAACATGTTATAAAACGTAGATATAACACTATTGTCACACCTCGAAAATTTTGTTTGATGTGTAAAGTTTATTGGGGCAATATCAATCAGACACTTACAAATGCAGACATTGTAACAACCCGTCTCTGTCTATTGTCTGAGACAAGACGTGAAAATAAACAAATAGTAGAATCAGATTTTATTATGTGTATAATTAAAAAGTTTTAAACTAGATAATAATTGACTAAAGCGTTGATCTCTCTATATTATACTGTTATAAAATACGTTGCTTTAAAAGATGAATTAAATGTATCGCACTGTATATACCTGGCGATTTCAACTTAATGTTTATAATAATTAATATAAGGTTGTAGTTAATTAGGCATATTAAAAAAAGAAAATCAAGTGAATTCCTTGACCTTCAAATTCAGGAAGAGTGGTTTTACTTTACGCTAAGCCAGTTCCCCAACCCATTCAGTACATGTTACTGAATCTAGTACATGTTATCTTAAAATTCGACAAAATGTATTATAAGAAAAAACACACAAGATTTTATAATTCTACACAAGTTTGTGTTAAGACATTGAAAAGAACACAAACTTGTGTTGATGCAATGTAAAACAACACAAGCTTGTGTAGAATATTTTTAACACAAGTCCTTGTGTTGACACCCAACACAAGAGTTTTTTCAGTGTATTTATTTTATTTATTTATTTATTTATTCTTCAAGTAAAGGTTACAACATGACAACAATAAATTAAAGTACATGAGCTGCATTGTATGATCTTAAGTTGTATATTAAGTTGTGCATATAAAATAAAGGACGTTCTGGAGCATTGTATGATTAGGAATGAGAAATGAGAAGTATGATAGGTATGATGTCATGAAGAGACCTTTACTTAGGATAGCCCAAAAAGCTGGACGTAAATAACATCAATTGCTTATTTCCATTGGGGTCCAGGGTTGTCAAGGTCGCGTCAGGTCATCATTAGGAGACAAAATTTAATAACTAAGCCATCACAGCAATGTATCATAAATAATTAAAAATAGTTAAGTCTACATGTTATACATCAACCAATTTTAGTAGATAATCAAGCATGTAGGCCTATCACAGATTAATTTTGGGTTAACAATAAATACTTCTTGGTTGCAGCTTTAAAGCTGTATAGTGATTCTAAAGACTTAATATCATTCGGTAAATCGTTCCAGATACTTATGGCTGTGTAATAAAATGATGTGAACTGATCTCTACCCGCGCATTTTGGAACAGAAAAATTGAATAAACTAGATCTTGTACCGTATTGATGAGTATCTCTAACACATTTGAATTTTGATTTAAGGTATGATGGACAATTATTATGAAAAATCTTATGTCCATGGTTTAGTTTTAACTGTTTAACTCGGTTTTCGACATTTAGTACTTTGAAATCTGAATATGAAACATGATCTCTACGTCCAAGCTCATGTATAAATTTAAGAACCTTATTTTGAACAACTTGTAGTTTATTTTTAAGTGATTGATTCACACCAGAATACCAGGCTGAGCAGGCATAATCAAAGTGGCACTGAATAAGTGCAGAACAAAGTAAATGTTTGGTTTTTTTACTTAGGCATTTATTGTAGCGAAACAGAAATTTTAATCTTGAGTTTGCTTTTTTAACAATATTGTTAACAATGTCCTCACCAGACAAGTATTTGTCAAAATATACACCCAAATATTTTAGGCTATCCGTTGCCCTTACGGTATGGTTATTGCAGTTTATTGTGAACTGTTTAATATGTCTTAATTTACGTTTAGGCCCAAAGAGAATACATTTGGTTTTACCGAGGTGGAGTGACAGTTTATTATCGATAAGCCATTCTGAACAGGAATCAAGAGCACAACTAAGTGTTTGTGAGACGACTTCAGAATTTTGGTCGGAGAATAAAATTGTAATGTTATCAGCGTATAAGATAAGTTTACATTCAGTGGGGATGCTAATAACCATATCGTTTACATAACAAAGAAATAGCAACGGTCCAAGGATACTACCCTGGGGCACACCACAGGTTATGGGGGCAGGTTCTGATAACGTATCACCAATGTTGACTACTTGTTTCCTACATGACAGATATGAGTAGAACCAATCAATTGACTGAACGCCCATCAGTTTTAGTTTTTCACATAGTACAGCAGGATCGACAGTGTCAAATGCTTTCTGGAGGTCAAGCATTATCATTCCTGTAAATAGACCTTTTGCATTTTGGTCTTTCAAGTGGTCTAAAAGGTGGATCAGACATGAGTCTGTTGAGTATCTGCCACGAAAACCTGATTGATACTCATAGAGAAGGTTGTTTCGAGTGAGATAAGACTCTAATTGAATGTATATAGATTTTTCAAGCAATTTCGACACAATACTCAAGACACTTACAGGTCGATAGTTACCTACATCCAAAGAGCTATTCTTCTTGTACAAAGGTTTAACTCTGGCTAGCTTTAAATCACCAGGTACTGTGTTTTCTGATATAGATAAATTGATAAGAAATTGAATGTGAACTTTTAAGACGTCAGCGCCGTCTTTTAAGAATCTTGCCAGAATCTCATCAAGACCTGTACTTTTTGGGGGATTAAGAGAACAAAGTTGCTGGAAAATAAAATCCTCAGTTACATAATGTAAATTAAAAGTGCTATTATTTTCGTTCTTATTAGTGTAAAAATTCTGTAACAGAAGTGATTTAAAGTTAAAACGATTGCTAGCAGGGGGTAACTTTTGCACAAGAGTTGATGCAACCGTTGTGAAGAAGTTATTAAAATGGGTTGAAACAGACTTTGGGTCATGGATATTAGTGTCATAAACATTTAAGACAATGTTTGCTTTATCATTTTTATTGTTTTTATATCCAAGATCTTTAAGATTTTGCCATAGTTTTTTTGAATTATTTTCGTTTTCTTCTAATTTGTTTGCTAAATATGTCGATTTAACTTTCTTTATAACTCTCTGTGTTTTGTTTCTAATTTTACAAAAGCTTTTGTAATCATTTGGATTTTCAGTTTTTCTGAAACGGTTTAGATGCCAATCTCTTTTTGATATCAAGTCTAAAATTTCACTATTTATCAATGGTTCAGTCCTTTGTTTTAATCTGATGTGTTTAATAGGGGCAACAGAATCCAATACTTCAGTGAATATGTCTTTGAAACTTAACCAAGCTTCAGTGACATTTGTACTATTAAAAAGATTATCCCAATTTGTATCAAGTAATTTTTTACTAAATTCATCTTTGCAATATTGTTTAAGAGATCTAATTTTAATTACATTATGTTTATTAATTGTGACCCTGTTACATTTCCTAGTACAATAGGTAATGTAATGATCACTCAGGCCTACATTTATTACCCCAGAGTTACATATTTTTTCACTAAAGTTACATAATATGTGATCAATACTAAAACTGTCATATAATAAATATCTACTAAAACTGTGATATAATAAATATATATTAAAACTCTCAAGCAATTAATTAAAAGAAACTATAGAAAAGTACAAGATCTGCAAAAACAACCACACAAAAATGTCTTAAGTCCATATCATCTTTATCTATCTTTATTGCGTTCTGGGATCCTAAAAAGCAAAACAAGAAACATTTCATCAATTATTGTAAAAATTATGGGTCCGTGAAGATCCGTGTTAGGTTTTCCTTTGTTAGGGGTACAGAGGAGTGGGTCTTACACGGAACAGTATTCAGTCATTCATGGATAATTGACGTGCATGTAAATTTATGAAGAAAGTTGAAATGTGATAAAGAGTAGTTGGAATCGCCACTGCCAAGGCAAAATTACTCTCACAGCACACTGCATCGCATCATACGTAACTAACGTACGAAAATTCAATGGAAGCTGGCTTTTTTTTCGCACGTATACAATGAATGGCCATTTTGCGCAGTAATCCCAGTCAGAATTTGGCTATTTTTTTAAAATTGCGTTAAAGTTTAAAATTTTTGTTTTAGAATTGAAATAAATTAACTATTAGTCAATCCCCACGCTAAAAACGTCAACAGAATTGATTGTGTATATCTGAAATAGACACGACCGAAGCACAAAATAGTGCCAATATGCCGAGGTCAAATCTAAATTTGTAATGTTATTTTTGTGAAAAATCATTGGAAGATGCGATAAGATGATATGCCTGTACGGATTATATAGTCCTAAAGGCTTCAGGAAGGCTATTGTGTGCAATGTAACATTGTGTTGACATCTGTTTGTTGACGTGACCTCATTAACTGTGACGTTTACATAACGTCATATGGATATCATGGCTATTCACTGTGTCAGAGTTACTTCTCTGCATGTAGGGTGATTCTGTCGTTCAGATTATGCATCGCATATGTCTGTTTCATTAGACCGACTGGTAAAAAAAAGTAGGACGTTAAACCCCACTTCATTTTTATAAGACATGTACATGTAGTCGTATCATGCCGTCGCCACGTCCGTACATCCCTCGTCTACAATTCCTTATGAAAATTCTACAGACTACATTTATCATCAGATTGTTTTTAATATTGTCATATATGTTGTTTACACAAGTCAGATGAAGAAGCTTCTTTAATTTCAATCATTTCAGTCAATTACTTCTGGAGTTATGGGTCTTGTTTCACTGTGTTGCACTTTGTGAACACTCTAACGACATATTTATCACACGATCTCTACGGAATGTATATGCACCATTAAAATTGATTAGGGCCAATATGAATTATGTTCCTCACTTCACGTTGTTGAACCTTGAAATCTATATACATCATTTAAGTTACCAATTTCAGTTAATTAGTTCTAAACCTTTGGCCCTTGTTTCACCTTGTTGGACCTCGTGAACTCTCTATCGGTAAAATTTATCATCCGATTTATATGAAATGTATATACGGTACATCATTTAAATTAGTGAAATGAAGAAGTTAATTACTTCTAGTGTTATGGCCCTTGTTTCTCTTTGTCGAACATGGTAAACGCTCGAACGACAAAGGTTATCATCTGATTTGTATTAAAGTTATATACTTCATTTGAATTAGTACAACGAAAAACGTATCGAATTTCAACAATTTCTGTAAAGTACTTTCAGAGCTGAGAGCCTTGTTTCAGGTTGTAGATCGCTGTGAATACTCAAACAACAAAAACTATAATCTGATCTGTACGATATCGTCTTACCAACAAAAAAAGAAATATGCGACACAACCCTTGTCGACCACGCGGACGACTTAGCTGCTATGGACGTATGTTTCGTTTCCCTGACCACGCATCTTTTCATTCGGGTGTATTTACATATATATGGGTTGTGGAGATTGTTATCATACAATGTGAACATTGTGATCATACAATGTGAGAATGTGTACAATTTTCTGTTATGAAGTGATGATATTTTTTAACATAAAATGTTGCACAAAATTGTAATTATAAAATTTGAACATTTTGTTATTATAAGATGTGAAAAATTTGTTATTATAAAATAATCTAAGACATTTGAAATTAATACCTTTTTGGTAGCTTCAACGAAACTGAAACCGCCTCTGGTATCCTGAAAAATAAAACAAATTTCTTAAAAATTGTAAAAAAAATGTAGGCTTCATCTTCGAGTACCACAAATAGATTGAAACTAAGGCAGCACATCCTTGAGAAAGTTCTAACGCCGGGATAGAACTGTGAGTCCTCCTATTTAGTGACTCACTGATCCACCGTGATTTTCTCATATATACAAATAATTACCGAATATCAGGGGCGGATCTAGGAATTTTGACCGCGGAAACGGGGCACGCCGCTGAGAGGGGGTTTAGGGGGGGGGCAAGATTATTGTCCGTCATTTACTTGCATCTGAATATCTAAAACAATACAATAAACCTCTACCTCGAACTTCGATATTCTGTCATAACGCCATTTTTCAAAAGCTGATTTGGCAGCCTGCATGGTTTCTTCATCCCTTTCCGTGCAGAAGATTCGAATCATATCTACTTGAAAATGCTTTGGGAGCATCTGAGGGCCCTGAAAAGAATGGTTGACATGAAATGAAATGAAATAAAATAAAATAGGGTTTCAAGGTCTACTCGTGCAGAAGATTCGAATCATATCTAATTGAAAATGCTTTGGGATCATCTGAGGGCCCTGAAAAGAATGGTGGACATGAAATAAAATAAAATAAAATAGGGTTTCAAGGTCTACTCGTCTGGGCCAATTGGGGCCAATGAAGATTGGTATACAACCTCGGTTGTACGACGCATCCAAGTAATTAGACGCTCTCCTTGTCTGACTTCCACCACCATTAAGGGGGAAACTACACTGGAAATGTCAAGGAAGTAGAGAAAATCCAAAAGTTTGGTCAGGCTATGTACCCATGAAACTAGCCCACTTGACTCAATGACAAGCCTTATGATCTAAAGTTCACATGTTAAACCACTTAACACAATCCCCAGAATAGATGTGATGTATTAGAATAAAGTAGTGTTAACTAACACAAACTAATACATGATTTCAGTCCAGGGTTTCTCTTGACAGGAAGTAGGAGAGAGGGAGAGAAATGGGGTTTCACGTTCACTCGACACACACTCGGTAAACACTTCCAACCCTGATGTAAAAAAAAACCATATGTATATACAGAAGATTTCAATAAATCAAATCCTACCTGTTCTGTACAAAGTTTTAAACATTTATCTGGTTTGTCTTTCGAGTAAAATCGGGTATGGCTAAGTGGATCTTCATTTTCCATACCATAGTCGTAACTAACACGCTGAAATGATGAACGATATTTAAATTTTATCCGTATAATAAATATGATTAGTTGTAAGAGAGGTCCAACGAGTCAGCACATTGTTATTCTTTGTACACATTCGTCATAACGGTCAAACATTTTGGTCATAACGGTCAAACAATTTGGTCCAAACATTTTGGTCATAACGGTCAAACATTTTGGTCATAACGGTTTAAGTAATATTTTTTTTATTATTCTTTATTAACTTTCGGTTTGCACACTATTCCATTACAGCCTATGGTCACACCAGATTCATGTTTTGCTCATGCTCACAATATTCGAGGTACATTTGAAGTGGAGAAATATCGAACGGCATTCGAATTTTATTCTAAATGCACCCTGACTGAATTCTAAACATTTTGGTCGTTTCGGGGGAGAATCTAAACGACAAGCCACTTCAAACCATGCCAGAAAGTCCCGAATGTACCTCAAATAAGCCGGAATACACCTTGATTGCTGTCGGAATCTATTCGTGTTTAAAGAAATATTGGTGCCAGTCATTATCACATATGTGATAGAACTGGTTAAACACATTCCAAATAATTTTAACACAGAGTCTCGGGACTGCAAGAGGATATCTGATAATTCAATAAAGTAATTGAGCGTCATTAGAAAGAAAAAACGAGAAAAATAGAAATAGTCCGTACATTTTCTTGTTTGTATTCCTTCTATAGGGAGACCGGGGCATTTTAACTCATTTGTATTCGAAATATTTTTGTTTTTTATTAACTGCAAAATCAATGTAATTTAAAACTTTATGTAATTTATGATTATAATTCATTTAAATACTATATTTATACTGTTTTCAGATACTATAATTATATAGGCTAATTATTTATTGAATATGCAATGTTTGGAAAAATAGATAAAATATAATTTTCATCTGTTAACATGACTTAGCTAATAAAGATGACTGACTAGTATTTTGATATGAGCATGGAGCATAATACAAGAGATCTTCAGGAATAACTTTTAAAGTTACATTCCCGGGTACAAACTGGGCGATTTGATGATATATTATATATAATTAGGACTAAAAACATATTCAAACTAATTAATTTATCATAATTTTGCTTCAAATCCTTCTCAAAACATTGTAATTGTCATGTCGTATACCCTGCTATAAAAATCGAGCAAAAGAGGACATGTTTGCGTCAGGGGATTACCCCTCTCCGTACCCATAGCAACGGCAGTGGACACAGGGGAGAATTCATTGCATACACAAGACGATGTTGTCTGTAATCGCTGACTATTTTTTTACAAATATCGAATCCTAATTTAAATTTAAGGATTATCCAATTGCCCGCGTCTTTTCACGTGATTTTTATCCCAGAAAGTGTTGCACGTCTAACTCTTCATAAAGTTTATCAACATGTACACAACGCGCTCAAGTTTGCGTGCAGCCTTCGACGTCACGCGTGCAGATATTCTTAATCGTCGGTATGTCGATTAAGGAAACCCTTACATTTTTGTCCTGTATACGCTCCATGGGTGTTTTCAGGGAATCCAGTATTTTTCTAGTATGATTGGATATCTCAACTTTCCATATATACGAAAATTGTCATACTTTTATAGGCAATAACCACCCGATAAATACTTTTCTGGGAACTTATCTTTAAGAATATTTCAATACATAAATATAATTAATAAATCGATAAAACTATAAATAAACTAACCGACAATCTGAGAAACTCAGGATCCAATCTATCATCAGCGATTTCTACTAGCATTTCCTTCTCCCTTTTCTGTCAAATAAAAAATATAACCTGTAATGCTGACACAAATAATAGAATTTTATTGTTTATCAATTTATTATTCGATGTGAATTAAAACTAAGGCCAAAAAACAAATATTCTGTTTCTTGGGCAGCCTTGCCTCACCTAAAGGAACTAAATCGCTAATATTTGGGACCTAGAAATTGAAATAAAAAGGGTCACAACGCTTATAAAAATGTAATATGAATGTATATAAACTGATTTACATTTAATCGTTCGGCGAAATACGCCAGAAATCTTAATCGAATTGAAGTCTATAGCGCCTGGTTATTCCAGTCGATATTATTGCACATGCTCTCCCAACCTGTGTCACAGAGAATTACTTACGAATTATCCCTGTAACGGATGGCTGTCCAAAACACGTGCGTTGACTGCACGACTCGTAGTCATTGGCTCAACGGCTCGTGCAATGTTTACTTAAAACCTAACTGCTTCGGGCAAAATGATGCATTTTACTCATTTTAATGCCCAATTACACTAAATAGGAAATATTTTTGAACTACAAATACTTCAAACGTCTTCATTTATTTTTCTTTTACCTCAAAAAATTGTTTGAGAATTTAATTTGTCGGAGTAAAAAAGTTAATATGCCGTACTCATTAAGCCTCGTCGATGTCATGCTTATCAGTGATTGTAGCGGCCAAGCGAATATTCACTGCGGGATCAGTTTGATGCTCTCCAGATAAGAATGGCGTGGAATATCTGTAACCTCGTTCTTCGAGTCTTTTCTTACAAATGGGACTGAAATGCATTATGGTACGCGATTCGTGTACCAATGGTAAAATGTTTATTTTGTCTTAAATGTTCGATGTCAGAAGCCCACCTTTTCCCAGTAAGATCACAACATCAATGTTGATCTAAATTCACAAATAATTCGTGTTTTCAATGTCGAAGACTTCGGATGATATTGAGTCAGAGACTTAGCTACTTTTTTTAACTGAGCTAAAGACTTGGATTTTCGTACAATTAGTGGTCATATTCCACCATGCCAATATCGAAAGGAACCAAGATCTTTAGGATATAAACCTATAGTTTCATCAAAGATTCTGACATCTAGAGGAAAGTTAAAAACATGATTTGTCGTACAATTAGTGGACATAATCCATGATGTGGGCGTATGAAATGTGATAAGATGATTGTAGTGATAAGATGATAGTGATAAGATGATTGTAGAGCTTTAAAACGTGACGTTTATGTGAAGTCAAGTAACCCAGTAGTGATCTTATGACAAAATAAAGAAACAAAAACCTGCCCCTACATCAGATTTTTGGGGAAGGAGACACAGAGAGAAATGGGGTTTAACGTCCACTCAAAACAAACTAGGCCTTTTCGGGACTAACACATGGTTCTATTTTATTTCAATAACCCCTACTTATTGTCACGTACCCATTCGACCATCCAACCCCCATTTTATGGCATAACAGAACTTGATTGCTTTTGGGTTTTTTTTTGTTTCCCATGAAATATTTACGATTATTAAATCAAGGAAATCTACAAAAGTAAACAAACATTATACATTAACTGAATTATGTGTAGCTTCTAGAAATTTGACATAGCTGTTCGTGTAAACGTATCACCTTATCTAGACCATCGAGATGCCGTGTCAAGCCAATGCATTTGTATAACTGACGGTTCTGGATTCTAGCAAGCAGATTCCTGGCACCTTGTAACTCTGGTTCTGTTGACCAAATTATGCGCTGTAAGATTGTATCATCCAGTTTCGTATATGCCACCATATCGTTTATACATTCGCTTAAACGTAGAGGTTTGCTGAAAAATATTTTAGACCATGAAGAATATGCATCCTCCTTTTAATCGAGACTTTTATTTATTATCGTAGCAATACCAGTCACGACTGCGCTAGTCTTGTAAACATTATAACTTCGTTCATGATAAAGCAATTTGGATGAAATTTTCAATATATTCATTTGTCATAATCTAATTGTAAACTATATTACAGAAAGTATAAACTATTTAAATCTGACATAATGCATCTTTAACAGAAATATAAATGTACTTACTCATCTGTACCGAAAAATTTAAAATCTTCACACTTATCAGCTATTAGCAACGCATCTACAATCCTAGTTTAAATAGAAAAAAAACCAAACCGATTATAATCACCATAACAACAGATTATCATCACCATAACAGATTATTATCACCATAACAAGTAACAGCATAGTATCATCACCATAACAACAGTTCAAATAGAAAAACACAGACTGCTGTCACTATGGAAATGAAATAGGGTTAACTGTAGTTTGATCTGTAAATTAACTTCCAGTGCAGCTTGTTTGTTTGAGGAACGATGATGAGTGGGTTTTTTTATGAAATGGTCGCAGTCGATAATAACAAAACATAAAACCATTTTACTATGGATTACATTGGAAGGAACTTTATACACCAGCATTTGATGTTGTTGTAGTAGGATGTAATTTATAAATGGTTTGTTGTTTATATGTAAATAAAGTTTATGTAATATATGGTGTTGTATCTTATGTCAGCTTGGTGTCTTGGAATCCAGCCAAGATGTAGTGTCCCGTGTGTGTGCGTGTTGTATTGTGTTTAGTGAGTTGTTTTAATGAGTTTACCTGACTTGCACCTTGTTTCAAACTGCACTTTTCTCTTGACATGACAAATGACAAGACATTTGTGTTCTCTTCAACTTCATGTATTTTATACTTCTTGTTTATAGTAATTTTATAAGTTTAATGTATCAGTATATATATTTAGTATAGGTTTGTTCCAAGTAGTTTAGTTTCATAATTCTTGTAATAAGAGTTTCCCTAATTTATATATAATTTCGTCTCTTTAGTTTTCCTGCCATTTCCGCCCTTTTCCCAGTGGTCCTTACTTATTGTGGTGTTTTTTTATTTTAGCTTCTGTAATCTGTAATATAGTCCTTACTGGCTTTGTGATATAATTAAAACACCTTTCCTAGGGTATGTTTAGTTTCCTATTTTCTCTTCTATCATTTTAAATGTTTATATATCTATAAATGTATTTAGTTCAAATTATATTTATCTTTCTTTTGTATATTTATTTCTATCTTGATATGTTCCGTCTGCCTTGCTTGCATGTTTGTAATCTGTTTGTATTTATATTTTCAGTGTTTTTGGTTTTCCTTTTTGGTTTTGTGTTGTCGTATTGTTAATAAAATGTTTAAACCAGAGCTGTTTCCTGTCCTAATTAACCTACAAAACCCCCGAGATAAAGCTCCGGCTACATTGTCATCAACAGAGTAAACTTGTCGAATATGGAAGACCAAACAGTTCTTTATTCGGTGTTCTAAATTCATAGTCCTTAATTCTTACTTCTTCATTTGTACACTAAAATCAACATTTGTATCTTAAAATCAATATTTGTTTCATTTGTACACTAAAATCAACATTTGTATCTTAAAATCAATATTTGTTTCCAAAGCTATGCACCAATTTTTGTTAGAATTGTTACCTCTGTCAACAAAATCTTTTTTCACATTTGCTGGGGTTCTTCAGGTAACCCGTAGGATCCCTATATAAATTTACATCTGCTCAAGATTTTTTTTCTATTTGTAAAAATTGTACTTACATACATTCTATAGCCTGTGTAACAGCATGTTGACAAGCTCGACTATGTAGAGTTTTACGGGTATGAAACATTTCATATAAATTCTCTACCTCCTGTCATAAAATTAAAATAAAATAAAAAATCAGTACATAATAAAATTATGTTTTTCTAAAGCCCGTGTCAGTTGTCGATTGGAGAGAGCCTCACCAATCTGTCGGTTGGCGTCGATTTCCAAGACATTGTCGTATTCGGCAAACGGAACAAGACTGAGGTGATTGGTCGGGGCCGCACCGAACTTGAGTTCCAAAGACAGGTTACCCGCTGCTTTGGGATGAAAGTAATTACCGTCTTCTCCGTGGTCTTTGGTCAAATAGAAACAATACAAAGTGTACCCATTGATATAGTCGTTAAAGGGGAGGTCCAGGTCTTTTCGAGTGTTTAAGGCGGCCACTCTTTTCATCAAATCCAGGCGAGGTGCGATGGCTTGTCGCTCGGGAAAGTCGACATCGTATTCGTCCACAATTTCCCCGTTCTTGGCCAATTTGATGTTTTGCAATTGATTGTGTTCGGTTTGGAAGGGGTTTCTGTTTTTTCTTCCGTCGTAGGCCGTGTTACGTACCATACCCACAATTAATCTCTTGGACAGGCTTTCGTTGACAAACAGATTGTCTAGGACGTGACCATGTCGCGGACCACCACGCGCTTCAGGGGATACTTGGCGTTGGACGATTGAAGTTGTGCGGCCACCCGTGTGTAGGTACAGGGAGCCAGAGTGACGAACGGGATATCCAGGTAGGCTTTGGTGAACTCGACTTTGTAGTCTTCTGTATCGTTGCCTTCGCCGTACAACAGAAAAAATTTCGAGGACTGCTTTTCCAATTTCAACCGCAGGTCCACACCATCCAGCAGATACCGATCTTGTAAACACATGTCCAAGTGTAGACGCGACTGCAATTCAAAGGTGCGAATGGCAGCGATGGTTTTCTGGCGTTGTTCAAATCCTTTGTTATTCGGAGTCTGTTGTTGTCCACCATCCCCCTTGGTGGCGACGGATTTCGTGGAATTGAACTGCCCGGCGGTGTCTTTTTCCCACAGGACTTGTTTCGACAGGTGATCGTTCTTGGCTCCCTTACCGAAACTCAGCAAATTCTCCAAGTAAGCCCGGTAGGGATAGGTGGGCAGAGAGGTGGTGACCAAAGTTTCGGCATCCTTTCCCAGGCGTAATTTGACGTCTTTGAACAACGAATGAAACAAGTTGTTAATGGGTGCGACTTGACTATCCGCATCCAGGTCATCCCTGTTGTTCTTGGTTACCTTCAGGGCCACGTGCAGTGGAATGTTGGCCAGATCGATGAAATCGGTTGTGGCATTGGGAATATAAAATTCGATAGGTCCGTCGTGGTTCAAGTCGGGCGTCAGTGGATACTTTCTGATTTTGGTCACCTTGTTTATGGCCGTCTGCGTGTCGGGTACACTGAACAAATCCTGCAATTCGTCTCGCGCGCAGAGACAGGAATCATTGCGCATTACCTGCGTAGCCATGGTCGAAGATATCTAGTTTACGTCGTTTGTGAGAGGTGACCTGTGTCTTCTTCTTCCTCTTCGGACGATGTGAATTGGACGGGGTTCGTGAGGGGTCTTTTATAGGTTCCAGGTGGGCGACCACGTTCTTGAGTGTGTCGGACATCGTGTTTGACACCGCGGGGCGAAGCGTGTTCTGGGCGACTTTCTTCCAGTTCAATTTTTCACGACCACTGACGGCGTCGAGCAGGCTTTGTCCAACTTTGGGTAACACTTGTGCCACATTCTTTTTTACGGCAACTTTACCGGCCGACCACAAGGTCTTCCCGACCGATTTGACGGCATTCAATAACCCCGACCATCGACCGGCACCCTGTTGTCTCAGAATTCCTCCCTTGTACACCACCAGACCGCTTTTGTACACTCGAATCATCATCAGCGGCGAAAATCAAGTTGGACCACCACCTTACCGCCGAGAAATGGCACGGCTTTCCCCATTTTGTTCCTTATATAGAGAAAGAAAGAAAGAAAGAAATGTTGTTTAATGGCACGTCAGCTCCAACCGGGCCATACTGCGCCAAACATGATGAAATTATCGAGACAAATTAAAACAATATCACAGGGATGTATTTATATATGTAAATAAAAACAAATATCACAGAAAATATAACTAAAAATAAATATATCAATTACATTACATATATAAATATTTAAAATGCAGTATACGATAAATATATACAATTAAAATTTTGAATAAAAATTTGTCTCTCTTAAAAATGCTAACAATTTATCATAAAGCTCCGGTTGTGCAAATAGCTGACGTGCTGACTGGCAACGGTAGTACTTAGATCTAATATTCTTGAGATGCTTGCACTCAATCAAAATGTGCTTCACTGTCAAAGGAACATGACAGTGTTGACATTCTGGTTGAGGCTCTCGCTTTAAGATGAAAATATGTGTTAAAAAAGTATGACCTATGCGAGAGCGACACAAGACAACTTCATCTCTCCTGCTCGTACGATAGGAGCTTGGCCAATCTCCTAAGAGAAGCTTGATGTGATGAAGTTTGTTTGTGCCTGCAAGATCCCAAGACCGTTGCCAGCGGTCATAAATAAAATGATTTATTGAAAATTTAAAATCTTTATAAGGAATTAAAAAGTGTGATTGGGGAAGATCTAAAGCAGCTTTGGCAGCAAAATCTGCTAGATCATTCCCCCTTATATCGACGTGACTGGGGAGCCAGCAGAAGACGACGTCTTTGCTGCTGAGCTCGTACGATAGTAGCAGACGATAAACATCTGCTACTAATGGGTGTTCAAGCTGTATATTGTTAATTGCTTGTAATGAGGACAGAGAATCAGTAAAGATGATATGCTTTAAAGCTGGAGAGGAATGAATGAACTCCAAGGCCTGAAGAATGGCCTGGAGTTCAGCTGTAAATATGGAAGCAGCAGGTGGGAGACACACAGAAATGGTCTCAGATGGTGTCACAGTAGCCGAAGCTACCCGATCACCATCCTTAGAACCATCTGTGTATATAGGAGCATAATCACCATACTTAGACCTTAACTCTCTAAAGAGAGATTGGAACACCGTAGAGCTAGTATCTCTCTTTTTATGTTGAGTAAGATCGAAATTGATCTTTGGGGGAGTCATAGCCCAGGGGGGAGTCCTAAAGACAGGGGTATTCGCAATACTGTCGAGGGTGATGCCAGCCTCAGACAAAAGGGGTTGTATGCGAATACCGAATGATGGAACAACATTCGTCTTTACCAGATACAAATGCTCATGAAGAGGTCTAAATATGGTGTTAAATGAAATGTGATTTGGAAGTGATGCAATTTTCGTAGCATATTGCAGGGCCAGTTTATCACGTCTGTTGTGCAGTGAGGGCTCATGCGCCTCGACGTATAAACTGTCCACTGGAGATGTACGAAATGCTCCTAAACTGATTCTAAGTCCTTGATTGTGTATGGTGTCGAGCTCTTTGAGATAAGACTCGCGGGCAGACCCATACACAATACACCCATAATCGAGTTTTGATCTTATTAAAGCTCGATATAATCTGAGCAAGACCTTACGGTCTGCTCCCCAGTCAGTATTTGATAAGACTCTCAATATGTTGAGGGCTTTCAGACATTTCTTTTTAAGGCTTTTAATATGGGGGATAAATGATAATTTCTTATCAAATATCAGCCCCAGAAATTTGGTTTCATCCACAACCGGAAGGCGATTGCCATCCAAATAAAGTTCTGGATCTGGATGCAAACCTCGTTTCTGACAGAAATGCATGCAGACAGTCTTGGATTTCGAAAAACGAAATCCATTTTCGGTTGCCCATTGTTGAAGTGAATTCAAACAAAGCTGCAACTTACGTTCGATTATCCGCATGTCTGTAGAACCATAGCACATCTGAAAGTCATCAACATAAAGAGCGCCATTTGTACCTGGTTTAAGGCACGCTGGGATCGTATTTATCTTTATAGCAAAAAGGGTAGGAGATAAAATGCTTCCCTGTGGAACCCCCATTTCCTGAGGGAATGGGTCAGAGAATATTGATCCCAGTCGTACCTTAAATGACCTATCTTCGAGGAAATTTTTAATGAAGATAGGTAAGCGACCTCGTAGGCCGAGGTTATGGAGGTCACGCATGATACCATGTTTCCATGTAGTATCATAAGCTTTCTCCAGATCGAAAAAAATAGCAACTAAATGTTGCTTCTGGATGAAAGCGTCCCTGACGAACGTTTCAAATCTAACGAGATGATCAAGAGTGCTCCTTTGGGACCGAAATCCACATTGGAGGTCAGTAATGAGGTTGTTGGACTCGAGGTACCAAACAAGCCTTCGATTGATCAATCTCTCCATGGTTTTGCAAATACAGCTAGTTAAAGCGATCGGACGATAGTTGGTAGGATTCGTATGATCTTTTCCCGGTTTAGGGATGGGAATTATTGTGGCTTCATGCCACGAAGGAGGGAAATTTCCATCAGCCCAAATTCGGTTGAAAAGATCCAGTAAGATTAAGAGTGTAGGAAAAGGTAAATGTTTTAAAATTTGGTAGTGTATTTCATCTGGACCAGTTGCAGTGTCCCGAGCTCGCTTTAACGAATCACGGAGCTCTGCAATGGAAAAACGATCATTATAACATTCATCATTGCGGGACTTGAAATTAAGTCGCCTTTTCTCCTGTTGTTGTCTTATGCCTCGAAAGGCATCGGAGGAGAAATTGGATGATGAATTGAATGAAAAGGTACTGGCCAGAGAATTAGCAATATCAGGAAATGTTGTAAGGGTGGTATTATCAACATTGAGATGGTTAACTGATAACGCACTACTTTTACCTTTAATCCTACGAATCCTATCCCATACCGACTTAGATGTGGTACGGGAATTGATCCTGGAGACATATCCCTCCCATGAAGACTTCTTTGCTTGGCGTATGGTTCTACGGGCCTTCGCCCGGACCATTTGGTATGCTGCAATATTCTCCATGGAAGGATGGTTCTTTAGTCGTCTCAGGATACGATCACGCTCTTTAAGAGAGGATTTGCAATCGTCGTTAAACCATGGTTTATTGAAACGTTTTGGTTCTGTCGTGGTTTTTGGAATCGCCTGCTCAGCTACATCTTGGAGAATTGAAGTAAATAAGGCCATAGGCTCATCTGCATCTTCTAACTCCTTTGCATCAAAAGAGAAGAGACACAAAGATTCAAAAAGAGCCCAATCAGCCTTATGCAACTTCCACCTCTGGGGTCTTTCGACCGGAGAGGGACCATTATTATCAATTATGATAGGAAAGTGGTCACTACCACATAGATCCTCATTTACTCTCCATGTAAAATCCTGAAACAGGACCGGGGAGCAAATGGTGAGATCCAGGGAAGAAAAAGAAGCTGTGGCAGGATGTAGATAAGTTGGCGATTCGTCATTTAATAAGCACAAATTATTATTATTAATGAAGTCTACTATTTGTCTACCTCTTAAGTTATCATCAGAACTACCCCGGAGTGGGTGATGACCATTAAAATCTCCCATAAGAACATATGGGAGAGGAAGTTGGGAAATAAGGTCATCAAGATCTCTGGGGTTTAAATTTAGGCTTGGTGGTAAATAGAGTGAACAGAGTGTAAAAGGAATGTGTAATGTCACCCGAGCGGCTACTGCCTGCAAGGGGGTATTCAGGGTGACTTGACTCTGTGGGATGTCTTCATTGACAATAATGGAAGCACCACCATGTGCTCTACCATCATTGTTTGAAAAATGATGATAGGAAACAAAATGTCTGAATGACAAACTGTCAGAATTTTTCAAAAAGGTTTCTTGTAGACAAATAGCTAATGGATTTTTATTTTGAATTAAAAGTTGAACTTCATTAAAATTTGGCTTAAGACCACGACAATTCCACTGTATAATGGAATTAACCATAATCAGGGAGGTTTTACAGGACTTCTATGTGGTTTGTTATGGGGAGGGGGGTTGTGTATATCAACAACAATAATGCCCTCTTCCTCCATCGACTCAACTCCAAATCGATTATATAAGTCTATGGGACCAGAGCCTTTCCGGTTCCCTTTTTTATATTTATCTAGAGAAGAGTCTATTTTTTTAACTGGCTTCTCGGGAATGGCAGGTTTTTGGTTATTACCTCCTCCCCTGACGCCAGTCTGTTTATTATTTTTATTTTTATCCGAGCCGACAGACGTTTGTGAAGAGCTCGATGTACTCGTTGAAGTATTTTTGTTTTTATTATCCTGTAAAACCTGTGTTTCTCCTTTAAGACAGGACTCTGATGTCTGGACGCTAATAGATCTTGTTTGGACTTTCGCTTTACTGGCGAAAGATCCAGTAGGTGGAATAAATGTTGTTATTTCCACCTGTTTTTTAGCGTCATAATAAGGGATCTTTCTTTCAGACATCACCTGTTGAATTTTCTTTTCCTTTTGCCAAACGGGACATTCTCGGGAATAAGCAGAATGCTTACCTTTGCAGTTTACACAGCAAAATTCAGCAGCACAGGTAGAGCTCTCGTGACCATCAAGGCCACACCGGGCACACGTCTCTTTACCTCTGCACACTGTTTTGCTGTGACCATACTTTTGGCATTTAAAGCATCGTAAAGGATTAGAAATGTAGGCATCAACAGGAATGTTAAGATAACCTGCCTTTATCGATTTCGGGATGTCGGGACGGTTGAAAGTGAGGATGTACGTACTAGTGGGAATTATTTTATCACCACGTCGAACACTGATTCTTTTAACATGTGTGACATTTTGTGATGATAAATGTTCTACCATTTCTTCCTCACTGCTGCCTTCAAGGTCCCGGCAGCGAATAACACCTGTAGAAGAGTTAAGTGATTTATGTGGAGTCACTTTGATAGGATATGTAGCAAGCATGTCTGATTTTAATAACATTGTCGCATGTTGTTCTTTATTACATTCTATCAGTAGTGCTCCACTTTTTAATTTCTTGATATTTTTGGGCTCTCCAGCCAAGCTGGCGATGCCTTTCGATATCAAGAAAGGTGACACTCTTGAAAAATCTATATTAGAGGTGCTCTCGATAAGGAGAAACCTCGGCCAAGATCTAGATACCTTTACAGGAATATCAGGACCTTCGTCTGTCTTCTTTCGTTTCAATGTTGTATTTGGGATTGGGGGATCCATGAAAATAATTCTTGGATATTCACCCTTCGCCATCCCCCAGGTTACTTCCCTGCCTACAAGGGGAGGACTAGCGCGGGTGCCAGCGCATTGCCTCAGGGCTAGGCGAAGGGTATACTCAAGTATGATGTATAAAATATATCAAACTTGATTGACCCAGGCCACGCGTCAAAGAGGGTACCTAGGACACAAAGGTTAACCAGCTTAGTTAAAAACAAAGCATTAAAGACATAAAAAAAAGAAGTACCCTCTTTGATGCTGAAATGACCAGAGCCGATTGATCAGAGTGGGCCACTCTGACCTCTCGTCTAGGTGAACCATGGGCCAAAGTAATGTGTTGCAGAGAAAGGGCTCGCAAGCCAAATCCCCACTCAATTACCAGGATTCCACTCTCCACCGACACGGGTCGCAACGCACGGCAAACACGTTGCCCCATGACAGGGATCCTTTTAGTCGCCTCTTACGACACGCAGGACATACGAAGGGTATATTCTTATCACCCCCTACACCCCAGGGGGGCCTTATATAGAGACCAATGGAGTTTAGTCGACTGTACTTCAGAGGTAAGTAGTGAATCCTGGCGGGACGGTGATACAATCGTCGACTGGGAATCACGTCCAACAAGGTAGCCTTCACGTCGCCCACCATATGGGGTTCGATAATGTCCGTGTAAATGTAAAATAGATCGTACTGGATTTGAAGATTTGGGGTGTGGTGGACGTAGAAATGTCGTAGACTTTGGCCATCGTCGCCGGTCATATCGATTGACTAAAGGGCAACCAACAGTTCGTTTCCAGTCCATCCCAACATGGACACGATGGGTCCACACAGACGAAGTTCGATTTTCGGCAACATGTCAAAATAGAAAAGCGCCTGCACGTGATTGATCTTCAGATACACTTTGTCGTTGGTGTCGTCTTTCTTGAAAGACACGAAGGAACCTTTTTGTACGGCCCCTTGGCGCATCACCTCTCGAGTGTCGTAATCGCTCTGGTCGGTAATTTCCTTGTTATTGGGATCCAAGCGGATGGGTTTATTGGCCAAATGATTGTAGATGGGAGGCAGGTACCACAACACCTCCAAGTGCTTGTTTAGGACATCCAAGATATGCCTCAGCGACTCGTAGTCGCCAGTCTTGATGTGCGTTTCCATTTCGATCGATCCCTTGAACTCACCACCCTTTACACCTTTGAAACAATGCGATGGGTCGATCTTGTGGGCGCTGTGGAGTTCCCGTCATATCTTCACTTCGGGTTTGTCGCTCGACGGCGACCAAGGATGAATGCCGAAGCTGAGCGTGTTGTCTCGGTAATCGATGTTTTGCCATTGGTCAGGTAACGTGATCATGGACAGACCCACTTCCCATTCCCGATGATCGACGAGAAGTGGCGGTTCCAGATGTGTATGATACGTGGAGACTCTGTTGTCGGGATACCACGACATGGAACTGTCACTAGGGAGCGTGAGGTAAAAGGGCCGGGCTTTATTCATTATGTTTGATTTTCAAGGTTGGAGAAGTTAACAGGTAACCCAAGGTACTGGAGAGCGAGGCCGTCCACAACGTGGTCTGCGATCCGTTGGGTTTGAAAGCAAGTTGGAACAAAGAAACACCCACCACGACGTAAACTAAAATCACTTGACAGACAAAGACGATTTCCGCTTGTGGCACACGTTTTCCCAAGAGCGACCAATTGTGGGCACTCATGGACGTAGACGTGGCTTCGTCTTGCTTGTTGGCTGATGTTGGCGTCTCTCGCTCCTATTTATACGTTTTGGAGACTGGTCCTGTCGATCCACGAATTAAAACTCGCCGGATAGCCCAACCATTTCACCAATACTTTGTCTTTTTTTCTTTCGAGTACTCTTTTGATGGGAAAGATCTCATCGTCGTTGACTTGGATCGCTTGCAATTCTTCGGGATATAAGGTGCCCTGTATGGGTTCACCTCTTTCGCCCAACAGTTGGTAACCGGGACCGACGTTGGGTGCGGCGTTGAACGTTTCCAGAGTCCACTTGGGCCAGTAACCTTTGTCCAAGGCACCATGTTTCGGTAAAGTCAAACTTTTTCGGGGGACGTGGAGGAGGTGTTGTCAACATCCACTCGTGTTCGGGGCGAACGTCTTTGGCCGCCATACCGATGGTCCGATGTCGTCTAGCATTGTAAGCCCGAACCAGGTGGTCTAGCACGTCGATGTATCGTTGTGTTTGTCGATGAGTAAAGTATCGCCACATGCGCTCTTTCAGTGTCCGTTGAAATCGTTCTACCACACTGGCTTTGGTTTCGACGTTGTGTGTCACGAAAAAATGAATCTTTTTCTTCTTCAGGTACGCTTGCATTTTTCGATGTAGGAATTCGGTACCTTTATCCGTTTGAAGTCGCAGGGGTTGTCGACTTTGAAAGATTTGACGAAAGGCATCTACCAAACTGTCCCCCGTCTTGTTTTTGAGGGGCAACACCCAAGCATACTTGGAAAACACGTCGATCCCTCCTTCTGTTTGGCCAAGGCCGACATATCGCTCAAGTCGGCTTGCCACTGATGATCTATGTCGGCCACCACCGTGGGAGACCCTTGAGACTTTCTTTTTCAATGGTTTGTGCAAGGTGTACGCCCTTTGTTGTTTCAACCATGCCTTGACTTTGTCCAAGGACACACCGGTAGCTTTGTGAAGACCCAGAGCGCCACCGAAAGCGGCTGGGTGGTTCGGGTCGTAATACACTTTCTTCAGCTTTTGTTCCATGTTTCAGCAGGTGTCCCTATGAACAGGCTATTTATAGTTTTGCAGAGGAATCCATCTGAAACTTCTGGTAGATGTACTAGGGGTATCCGCACTGGAGATTAGTTTTTGCAAGGAGTGCCATCTGGCACTTCTGGTAGCTGTACTAGGGGTATCTGCACTGTAGATTCTCTTCTTTCTCGGGCGTCGCTGCGGAGCCGGTGGTGTGGACAACACGTTCCATCGTTCTTGATTCCCGATGGCTTCGCATGGTACGTTCGTGGCCATCAAACTTTGCATCACGCCAAACCATCACACGGGAGCCTGGGTATTCTTTCGCCGACGAAACAAATCGTTCACGATGTCAATGGCATTGGTGTCGGGTACCCCAAACCGAACCAATTATAAGTTCTCGTTCCACGACCAAGGTGTCTTCTCTTTCATGTGTTTCAACAAAAGACGAGCTCGGGGTTGATAGAGTCGGGGGACCGACTCCAGGATGGGTGCCTTCTTCTTCTTTTTGTTCGGGTATGTCCGAAACAATCTGTTTTCGTTTCCTTTGTATCGTTTGATAACGATGTAACAACTTTCTGTACCGTTGCATTTTATTTTCGTCGGTTAGGGTTGGATCGTTTAGCACGTGTTGCATGTCTAGGTGGACATTCTCGACGGCCTGCAGCAGTGGTACTCGATCGTCTCGGGTTCGACTTGCCTAACTTCGACGGGTTTGACGCCGGGGACTCCGTCGAAGGGTACCAGTTTCATTTTCTTGGCGAATTTCATCTTTTGGAAAGGACCGAAACAATCGGGTGAAGAAACCCTCTTTCTGTTGCTCCAGAAGTCGCCGAAGGGTCTTCCAAGGTGTTTTGGACGTGCCCAAACGTCTTAACAAGGGGGTGTTCCTTTTCAAGCGCTTGACTTCTTTGTCGGTCACGGGAACGTTGCCGCGAATCAGGTTTCCATTACACTCACTCACACCGTCGAGGATGAGTTGGGTCTCGTGTAAAAGAGGACGGTCTTTCGGTACAGTGTCTTCATGACTGAGCTCGGAGTCGCTCTCCGGTCCCCTTTTTATACCTTTCCGTTCCTTGGATAATCCACCAAATAGTTTAGATAGCTCGGCAGCCATAGTGTTCGCTTTATCGCGCCTCCTAAGGAAGGGATGTTTACCACCCTGTTGTCCTCCCAATAGTTTAGATACCAAGGGGGGCAAAGCTGGGAGAGCCATTGCCAGCAATGCACCGATGGCACCACCCTATTGATCGACAAGTCGCCGTTTGACGTCGGGTAATGTTCGTGGATTACTCAGTTTGCGAAGCAACGCTCGATGTTTGTTCAATTCTTCGGTACTCAGTCCCCTTCCGCGCTGTGCGGTCCGTCGAACGAATTGATTTCGTTTCTTGTTTCTTTCCTTTTGCAGTCTTTCCTTCCATCGCAGCAAGATACGAATCAACACACCCGCATCAGGGAGAGTTTTTCGGTCGTCGGCATGTTTCTCACCGTCAGTTGGATCAACACTTGTCGATTTCGTTCTACCCATTTATTGTGCTGGGCGTGCAGTGGCTGAATGTTACCCTTCAGCAAATGGTTGGCCGCCAACTTGAACCACTGCAACAATCCAATACGTGCCCGGCCCGTATTCTTGACCAACTGCCCATAAGCCATATCGGGAGTCAAATGTTGTAACTTGCGAATGGAGGACTTGAGTCCTTTCATAGAACTCTTCTTTTCTCGTCGTGGTCTGCTAAAGATGAGAGAGAGAGACCGAGCAGGGGAAGGTGCTGACGTGGGGCGTGGAGGTGTGACCGGTAAGGTACGGCGTGCGTGGTGGTGTGGCCGGTAAGGGAGACATGGGACTCGTGGGTGGTGTCATCGAGGGGGTAACCACTGTGTTCTGGGGGACCTCATTCTCGGGCGAGTCTGACTTCGTACCGTGGGATCACGAAGGTCCAGTGTCAGGGTCGGGAACGTCGCTCTGGGAAGGGTTGGAGGTGGGTGTTTCCTCTGCATATTCTTCGTACGAGCCATCGTGACAAACAAGAGTCATTTCAAGGTACAGGTCCCCCTTTTATACCTTTTGGAAGTAGACGATGGGTGGCTCCTCTTGGGGTAGAATGTTGGATCTCAGTCGCAAAGCTTCGGGTGTGTCGGGCTTCAAATCAACGAGTAAGTAACTGCGGGGGTACTCGCCGCATCTTCATAAGCTTCTTGCATATACTTGGAACGGGAAGGGTAAATCTGACGGGCCAACACACCAATTTGCGAGGCGCCACGGGGATTTGTGAACAAGACCATGTAATGGCTCAGACTGATGGTACGCTGTTGCTTGTCAAACAGGTTTTGCACAATGTAAATGACACTCGTGTCGTGGTGATGACTATTTTTCGTGAACCACTTTCGCAATATCTCCGTGTCTTCTCCCATCAAATCGTCCACGACTAAGACTTGTGGACCCTTAACTTGACCCATCACGTCGTCAATATCCGTCAAACCTTTGAATAAGTGTATGGGAAGCCATTCGCCATAAGCCCACACGATGCGTTGTGGAGGGACGTCGAACAGGGACGCTTTTAGAAACTTCTGCACAAAGACCGTCTTTCCAACACCCATTGGACCACTGACTAACATGGTAAAGGGATGTTTGAACGTCACATCCATCTTGCACTGTTTCCGCCCCATTCCCATTTCCCCTGCCTTTTATACATTCGCGCCAGAACAACAGACATGGAGTGAAACTAGAACACAATTTATTTTACAAAAAATACAAAAAGAGCATTCAATACAACAAACATATCATACAAAGGAAAAGAAAAAAACTGTTAGTTATCGCGTTCTCTCTTCGGGATCTCTTGTCTCACCCAGGGTACATTTCTCAGGACGCGAGGAATCCATTACACATGTCCCAAAAGCTGCTGCATCGCGTCGTATGGGTGCCAGTCTTCCACTTCAGCAAACGTCACGACGACGGGTTTCCATTCACTCATATCGAAACAAGGGGGATACGACAAGACTTCGGCCATATCTCTCGGACCCGCATATTGGATGAGTGCTCGGGAAAAACTTTCTGCTTCCTTCTCTGCCAACAAGAGGACAGTCGGCTTCGGGATTTCACCGTTCGAAGTTTCACCGTTTTCACTGGTAGTCGGGAGAATAGTAGGTGGAATGGAAAGCTTCGTCGACTATTTTCTTTTTTTCTTTGTATCGTCTGTAGAGCTCGAACGCTTCTCTGCACCAGTACCGACACTGCGGGTGTTGCCTCTTGGCATGTCGATGTTGTTGTCGAACATGCGACTGGCAACGGCTTCAAAGTTGTTTTCTTCTTGGCACTCGAGCAGGCCGTGTCCGAGCTGTCCACACTCTCTATACCAGTGTCCGACATTGTTACAGGAGAAGCAAGCTTGACTAGCCATCGAGAGCAGAATGAAATTTCAGTCTGACACTTCGCTTCTTATAGTCTTGGTCGTGACGTCACTCGCTTTTGATTGGTTCTTTCTTTTTCTTTGTTTTGATTGGTTCGTTGTTTAGTCTATGATTTCCAGACTGTCCACGTACTTTTTCACTTCGTCCCAATCGACCAAGGCTTCACTAGCGTGACTGGCTTCGATTACCATGTTTTTCTCGCCAATGGTAGAAAATTTGCATGCGCGCGTTGTTAGGGTGACTCATCTTGGCTTGACTGATTCGCGGTTCTCTGATCCCCAGATGTCTGCCAATACATTCCCAGCCTTCTCCCAGGTAACCGCACATGACATTGATATCCATTGATATCTTCCCGCGTCTTGACTTGATCCCGTGGAGCGTTCATCATACTGCCTAGCACGCTATCGATGTCTTGCAGTTTCGGCTCGTCCACCCAGAGGTAGTGATTGTAATCGTCCACGGGATGAGAGGGTTGACCCGTTATGGAAGACACGCCTAGTCCCAGACACGAGTGGTATCTCTGACTGGGATGTTCGTACTTGCAGCCGATACACTCTTCGTGTTGCCTTCCTTCTATGATGGGCAGGAAACACTTTAACACTCGAAAGTTAAGCCATCGTCAATTAAGTTTCTCGATCATATCCGTATTTTCTACCGGTTCGTCATTTTCTTTGTTTGTTCGCCATCGTCCTGAGACCCGAAAGTCAGTATCCATAGGGGTAAGTGTTGGTCGGTTGGCCATCCTCATTGAATTGAACAAACCGCTTACTTACTGAAGCTGGTGGTTTTACGTCCGCTTCCACATAAGTGATATCGCAGAACAAACCGCTTGTCATACACGATTTTATATCTTTTGTTCTCGGGGCGTCGGTCACGCGATCTGGAAATCTTGAACGGATTGGCGATGACAAGAGGCTCGTTTTGATTGACGTGCCGTACATTCTCCTTCATGATGGCGTAATTCAGCTGTTGGGAGGCACGATAATTCAAGGTGAATCCCCGGACTTTACATACGGGTTTACCATCACTCTGGTGGTACGCGTAATTCTTCGGTCCTCCGCTAACAATATAGCATACTTGTTCTCCCAACATTTCCAAGACGGAATAGAGTTTCAAACAGGCCTGGGCAGTGACAAAGGCGGCGATAACCACGTTGGTGATTGGACAGGGTGCGACGTGTTCTTCTTTCTTCAGCGTTTCTACCATTACCATGTTATCGTTCACTAACTGCTCGGTCTGGGTCACGTCCAGCATTTTTTCAAAATAGACGGTGGGCTCCAAGATGTACTCTGCCTTGGAAAAGTTGTCTATCTGCCCGAATTTCCCCCATGATGTGTTAAGTTGCAGCTTACTGAACGCCCGCATCCCTTTGTTGGGTTTTATCGACGCGGGATCCAGACGAATACATTTCGTGTCGTACACGTCGTTGACGAAGCGGGTCCTGTCTTCTTCGGTGAGGCAGGTGTCGGGATAACCGCTACTTTCCATCTTCTTCTTGAGGTAGTGGTTAATGTACCCCGTAAACAGACCGCCCGTTTTAGCCTCGGGGTCGTAAATGCTGAATTCTTTCCAGTGCCAGACTGTGTAGACCTTAAGTACTCGGCACCCTAGGGCCACCGCTTTCTTGAGTTCCAGGCTCGCTGTTTGTCGGTGTGATCACAAGGTTAGTATTCGGCAATCTCGCCTTGTTGCATGTGTTCGTCGACGCAGCTTCGACACATGTCAAACACCAATTTCTGTTTGAGCCGAACCGGGAGCATTGGGTGGTACAGGCCACGGGGCGGCAAGACGGAACACTAGATCAATTCTTCGTACTGCTGTCACTGGTCGTGATCGGGCTGTGTGATGATCGTAGGCCTCATGTTTCCGACCATCTACCACCGTACCGTGAGCAGCGAGTTGTAAAAAAACTTTTTCCTACATCGTCCAGCTTTTCTTGGCCTTTAAACACAATTTTCCGTTGGTGATTCCAATACATGTCGCAGTGCTCGCAGGGTTCTTGGTTGTCGATTCAAAAGTGAAAGCAGGTTTGCAGGACACATTATTTGGGAATGTGCTCACCGGTATCTTGCTGGCATTCAAAGTCAAAAAAGACAAAACGGGTCAACGTTGATTTCTGTAGTTTGTCGATTTGGGTCTTTCGGTCTCCGTTCAAGTCGATGGGTGATTTCAGCGGTTGGATGTAGAAAAATTGTTTCTCGGCCGTGTGCCACTCTCCGCATCGATGTTCTTCTAAATTTCGCTTGGCCTTGATAACGTCCCACTCCTTCTGACACTTCTCGCATTTCTTCCACCGATGACATACACTGCACTTGTCTCTGGAACGGATGGCCAGGTGATTGTCGAAACACTGGCGGCTCACAAACACACGATGATATCGGTAACACGTCTTTGTGTTAGGATCTGGTGAACGGGGTGGACCCACTGTCTTACATCCATGACACATGACGTGACACGAATGTTTCTCGGCTCGATCGTATCCAAACTTGACAGGTCTAACAAAAATACGAATGTAATGACGTCGTAATGTCTGTTGTGTAAATACATGTTCATATGTTTTGGTGTTCCGGTGACGTATTTGGTTCCCCGATAGATCGCTTTCCCAAAGATGACCCTAGAGAAAACGTTCAGTTGGTATCCTTGTTCTCCCAAATACTTGGCGTACAGGTCCCAGGTTTCCACACCCGTACAGGCTTGTCTGGTTCCACCGACAGCATCGATAAGTGCTTCGGTTTTCTTCGTCTGCCACGAGTGGGGTCCTGTATTGTTGGGTAATCTCTTCTTCTCTCTTACCCATTTAGGTGTGTCTTGTTTGTTGGCATAATGACGGGCGACGACAATGGCTCGCTGCAAACATACGTCGTCAGCATTCTTAATGGTGACGAGACATTTCTTTTTCTTTAAATACTCTTCGAAATTAGCACTGTGTCTCTTCTTCATGTTTGTTCCGCTACCTCTACCATCGGGAGGGGACACGCGACAAATACTCATGGACATACGTTGATCTAGTCGAAATTCTTCATTACTCTATAATACTGCAGCCACTTTCTGTAACACGTCTTCGGCTTTTAACAGGCGATGCTCGTGGGACGGTAACCAGATCGGTGTTTTGAGTCCTGGGTGACTGATGGCGATTCTAACAAAGTCACTTTCTCTGGCGTCCAAGGTTCGGCGAATTTCCTCGATGATGACCTCAAAACTGTCGTGTAGTTGTTGTGGTACATCGTTGGCTGGAACGTGGGACCAATCTTCCAGAAAATCTATTTCCACACATAGTGATTCGGTTCTAAACAATCGGCTGTATCTTCTATCCACGGGTCGTAATGAAAAACTCATCTTGCTTCGTTCGGTAATCGCTTAAAAATGCCAGAAACTGTCGCGTCCCATCCTTTTATCCCCTGTATTTCGTGACGTCAACAAACGTTCGATATCGTACACCCTACGCTGTATAACGTTACATCGCGTCTATATTTAGCCCCCAACGTACGCATAACGTTGCATCACGTCTATTTTTAGCCCCCAACGTTCAACCTACGATGCATAAAATTTATCTATGACGCCACTCCATGAATGGACTCGTCTGTTACGTCATACCCCTCAAATGGATTCGTCCAAACGATTATAAAACGACACAACACCCGTCTTTCTCAATATGAGAATTATTGCTCCAGTCTTACACATCGAAGACAGCCGCAGCAAGGATACTCTTGTGTATCCCAGGTTTCATACTCTTGTCGTGATTAACCCTGACGATATCTTTGTCTTACTAGACGAGGTATTAAAAACACCTCCCAGGAAAAGACCTCCTCCCGAATTAGTGCAAGGTCACGCACGTGCTAAAGGGCATCCAGTGCAAGGTCACGCACGTGCAAGGGGTCACGTGCACACATGCGCATACTACTACGTGGTAATAAATCAAATTTTCATAGCGGTTCTGTCACATGCTCTGAAATGAAAATTCCTACAAATCTTTTGAATAATCCAAAGAGATTTTTGTCCGGTATCGCGTACACATGTTTTAAAAGTTCAAACCCGCTCAGAATTATCAATCCAATAAATGAACAATAAGACAAAGTGTTTATTTGTCTCTATTGTGTTCCAGGAGATCAAACGCAATTGGGGTGGTAACTCTACCCTGTACGTGCAGCGTTCACAGGAGACAGTGACTGGAAGCCGGACAGGATAATATACCCCTATAGTATAAAAATTAGACTTACTTTATCACGGATGCAGATCCGCAGATCACCATTTTCATCTTCGATGACACGACAAAATCTCATGAAACGATGATGATCAAAATTGTTCTTGATGCCCAGCATGTAAGAGTCACGAGCAAAATAATCAAATTTATCCACATCCACTGAATTTCTTTTATTAGCTACAATCTACAACATAAAAATGAGGTTGCCAGGCAATGAAACATCCGCCCACAGCAGCAAAGCTGACTGGGCAGTCCACAGTGGTTTTCAGATATCCATTCTCCTGTAGCAGATATGGAGCCGAGTTGGCTCGGTGCGTTGGGCGCTGGCTCACTGACCCGGAGTTCCTGGGTGTAATCCTTGCGTTGGCGGCGAAAGCTTTTCAGGGGTTTTCAGTGTGATTTCTCACATATCAGTGATGTAGGAGGTCGGTGGGTGGGTGGCAAGGAAAATCCTAGTCGCTCGACTGGGACTAAATCGCTCTTTATACTTACTCGCGGCAAACGGCACCTCCAACTATGGCGTTGTCTGCTAAACAGTTGGAACAAGCTGACTTAATAATACAAACGGAAAAAAATAGAAGCAGAAAGGAACGAATTCAACAAGCTTAAAATGAACAGAACAAAAAAAATTAGATTTTGATAAAATCCTAAACCTACTTGACTAAAATATTTTAAAAACTTACTTCATACAGCCATTTTATAAACAAATATTTCTATATTTTTATAAACTTACTTCATACAGATATTTCTTCTGGAATAAATAAAAACATATTTTAACAAGCGGGTGCCATGTAGGATATGCTCACATTTTGGCAAGAGATAGACAGAGAACAGGGAAATCAGTAGGGCTTATCCTCTCACTGTTATTATGCTTCACGTCTAATTTGAAAAAGAAATCAGTTAAAAACTTATACACGATTTACCATTATAATTTAGACTTTAGCAGTTGAAGGAAACCGGAAAATCCAGAGAAAACCCACGAAGTTTGGCAGGCAACATAACAGACAGCCTCTATCGCGTTCACAAGGATTTCCGAAACGGGTGCATAACTCCAGAGCGAAAAGGCACAAATCGCTGAAGGATTTGTTAGTTCATGACCAGGATGCTTCACATCCACAGACCAATTGTTGACAGATGGACCCACGGATGGGGTGACGACATACAACATCCACACTGTTATGTCGGCGTATAAAAATTGCCAAGCAAGATATGCCCAAATTTTGCAAGAGATGGACAGAAAACAAGCTTCAAAAGCGATTTTTCATACAAGGGAATCACGTGCCTAAGTGGGTAAGACGCTGGTTCGCTAGCCTGACGGTCGAGTGTTCGATCCCTGCATTGGCCGAGAAAGTTCATCCATATTTTCTGGCGTGGTTTCCCTTCGTCAGTGATTCAGGGCGGAGGGCCTGACAAGGACAGCTGTCTAGTCGTTCGGATGGGACGAAAAACCGAGGTCCCGTGTACACATTGGCCTGCACGTCTTTAGCTGTGATTTAAATGCATCTGGGTAGTCAGTGGTTCTAATGTTGTAAGGTAGCGAAATCCATAAGAAAGGAACAGAGAACGAGAAAGATATTTTGGCTCTGTCAAGATTCACTGATGGTTAACACAGAAATTGTTTATCTGTGGATCTAAGGGTTCTTGTGGATTTATATGGGGTAATCAGATCTTTGCTATATTTTGGTTCAATGTATATTTTCCAGGATCGGGGTGAAGTGGTTTGATTTATTTTTTATTTGGGAAGTCGTTCAATGGGTTTTGTCGTCTCATGACCCTAAACATATATATAAATTAACATGGTGTATGAAATTAACATGGTGTATGAATTTAAAGTTAATCAAAATGATCAAGGGCGATAACTCTGGAAGCAAATATCGGAAATCATTTAACATCTATAGAACACTATGCATTAATTTTAGCCCCTGGAGCGTGTGGGCGTATAAAAAACAATTATTGTATCTTAAACAGTAATTGTTTCCCCATACTCATCGCTGTGTTTCGTTTGATTAGAGTTAATCCCACTACTCAATGTTGTAATGAGTGGATATTGTTGTTTTAAATTTTGATTGGTCAGTAGTCCGTCTACCAACCAATGATTAGTTCCTCTACAAAAGCGGATATTGTTTAAAACGAGTGCCAATATTGGACCAAATATGTTTACATAACATTACGTCGTGGCTCACGATTATATTATGCCCAATTAACCCGTGCATAGCAGAATACTACCACTAAAACTAATTGCGTGACAAACGAGGCTATCAAGTCGAATGAAATGTACACAATACTGTTTGGAAACGAACATACTTTCATTGTTTTTAATACTTTAAATCACTGTCCAAAGTTTTAGGGAAGATATAGATTAAAGGAAAGACTGTCATGTTGCTGTACTCAAGTGATAGCTTTGATTGAACGGGAAGAATAGTCACACTTCCGCAAAAGTTCAAGAATCAGAAGCCAATCCAGCAATGGCCAGAGAGGGATTTCTCGGGCCATTGCTTCAGGAATATGTTGTTTCCCATGGACTGTTGTGTTTATTTTAGTGTATTCGATTACTAAATGTCGTTCAAACTGTCCACAACCAGTGACCGAAATTAATAGATAGAAATTAATCGGATATTTACCTCCTATGACATAAGTATTTATTTACATTTATTAAGTAAAGTCAAGTGAAGTTATATCCCAAAATAAACACATAATGTATTGACTTGGACGTTTTACAGTTTCTTGTTATTTAAAAATTCACCAAAAAACGCATGATTTCATTATGCCTCTTAAAGATCTTCAACTAATTATGTAATGTCAGCAAGAGTCATGATCTGTCATATGTTGCAAAAAATACGAATGCAAGCATATTGTATTAATTCCGCTATACAAGTAACGACAACGGTAAATGAATCAGATAAATAGTTCAAAATACTAAATGAACTAAATCAATAAAGAAGAGGATTGAAGTATGTTGAATGCATTTAGGGCACACATTCCAACCGTCACAGAAACAAACAAAACTGAATACAAGGAAGCAAAGGTATGTAGACCGTCTTGGAAGACAACCGTCTGCTGACTGAATGGCGTATCATTTAGCCTCGATCTAAAATTTCCGGGAGGCTGACTTGAACGTAACGGTTAATCTCCGCCCACGACGCCATTTAAAAAAAAATTTAATCAATCAATAAAATCCTGTTTAAACCCAAGCCCAATCCAAGCCATCCGTAGGTCTACAGAGTTGATTTTGTTCTTGTTGTGTAAATAAAGATCTAATTTATAATTTCTATGACATCTGAAGCCTAAATAAAGACTTGCTATAACAGATTTAGCGGTTGCATAATGCATGTTTAATAGTCAAATACCAATACCTATATTATAAACCTATTAATAAGAAGTTATTATAATAAACTTAATTTATCTGAACCCTTTAATAAGAAGTTATTATAATAAACTTAATTTATCTGAACCCTTTAATAAGAACTTATAATAATATACTTACTTTATCTTTATCATCTTTATCTTCATCTTTATCAGGCAGTCCAGTAATAAGTTTTTTAATAAAATTCTTATTCAAGCCATTCAAATCGAGCTTGTTTTTTTCAATCAAATGTTCAAACATTTGAATCGACGCCTCTTCATGCTATATAAGGGGGAAAGTATACAGACATACATTTGACACAGAATGAACAGTAACAGGTCCCAGGTGTCCCAGAAAGATTAAGCATAAAGCATACCCTATTAGCCACTAACGGCCAACTACAGACACGGTATGTACCTGTTATTTACAAATACAATTTTTTGTGCTGCGTATTTTATCAGATATATAATTAAACAAGCGGATGCCATAATAGATGGAAAGAAAAAAAAAGCAAAATACGTGATTTTTCGTACAATCAGGGGCCATGATCCATGGAGGTATGGTTCGATACATGCCAATATCGAAATAAACCGAGTTCTTTGCGATATAAGTCTATAAATCGGATCAAATTTGTGACTTCTAGAGTGCCCACAAACAAAATGTGAACGGATGGACAGAAACGAAAAGTTTGGGGTATTGAAAATAAAATAGAATTGTTTATTCTTCTGAAAGGCTTTCGTTTTCATATATTATAAACCGTGGAAATGGGTTGCTATCTGACCTACACTTCCACACGCATTATATCAATAATCGCCTAGTATCAGCCACTACTTACCATGTCCTTGTGAAATTCAAAGTATGTGGTTATTGACGGTTAATATTACCTCAATGTCACACCCAATAATGAAGGTTGATTCCGGGAAAAGTCACATTAAAAGACCAATATTTTCTATGGGAGATAGAGTCTGGAGGTGTGTAGACATCAATAGTTGCTATGGGAGATAGAGTCTGGCGGTATGTAAACGTCAACAGTTGCTATGGGAGATAGAGTCTGTAGGTATGTTAACATCAATAGTTGCTGTGGGAGATAGAGTCTGGAGGTATGTAAACATCAACAGTTGCTATGGGAGATAGTCTGGAGGTATGTAAACATCAATAGTTGCTATGGGAGATATAATGTGGAGGTATGTAACGTCAGTAATTGTAAAACATCAATTGTTACTATAACAGATATAGTGTAAAACATCAATTATTGCTAAGGGAGATATAGTCTGGGTGTGTGTAACATCAATAATAGTTGCTATGGGAGATAAAGTCTGGATGTGTGTAAAGTACTCACCTTCCAACCAGATCCTGGAACAGCCAACGGTATAAATTTGCCGTCGAATACATGTGAGAATGGGCCATGACCTGAAAACATTAATCCAACATTAGTTATGCATCATTCAACCCAATAAGTTTTTTTTTAAAACTAACATATATATCATTCAACCCAACAAGGTTATTTGTAGACTAACATATGTAAAATTTTACCCAGATCATGACATAGGCCAGCTATTTTCACACATAAAACATCATCTTCAGTTATATCAAGCTCTGGTTGTTGTTTTTTAAGTCGTGAGACCATCTCACCAGCAAGATGACAAACACTAAAATAAAGAGCTCATTGTTACACTTGGGCTATAACTGTATGTGACAAGGGAGGTAAAGTTTAAATTTCAATATACATTTGCAAATATGTTGACGCAGGCACTAGCCTACGGATGGAGATTTGTGCTGTGAGTCTACAGTGACGCCATACAGATTCGAACCCAGATACTCTCAAGCGAAAAAAAAGAAATGAAATGAAATGAAATGGGGTTTAACGTCCTACTCTTCTGCACCCGAGCAAGCGCCTTATCCACTTAGCCACCGTGATCCCCCCGAAAACAAGACGAAAAGTAATGAAATCCAATCCGGTTCAACATCTTACTGTTCTGCACCGACTGGGCCATGGAATAGAACGCTGAAGTATAACATACACTGATGATAATAAAGGGACAATAAATCAAGTGAAGAAATGAGGATTAAAGTCCTACCGTTCTGCTCCGACTGGGATAATGATGACTGCATATGGAGGACATTTTGCCCGGACAGCGGCATTACGGCAACTGTCTACATCATTAAATCAATATTCTATAGAAGATATCATAAACATTCTAACATACTTACCCTATGGAATGTTCAAATCTATTATGTGATGCACCAGGATAGACATAATAACCAACACCTTGTTGTTTTAAATAACGTAGACGTTGAAATTCTGATGTATCAATAATTTTCATACAAAGGGGGTGGATTTCAATATGGCCGTGAATAGGGTCATTCAGTACCTGTTCAGAAAAAATAAAACAATTGAAAAATCTTAGGGCTATCCCAGGATGAAATAAAACAATTTAAAATCCTTAGATTATTCCATTTATAAATATCTAGTGGCATAAAAGACAAACCCGCAAAAAAGAATATGAACAAAGCATTTGCTGATTTTTCAAGACTCTTCTATTGCTCTACCAATTTTTCAACCCAACGTTTCCTACCCTCGCTGGTCATTTTAAAGCTGACTTTCGTACCAAACCTGAATTATCAACCCTGACTTTCCTAACTTGCCATGTGATTTTAAAACCTGACTTTCCCACCATCCCACGTCATTTTCAAACCCGAGATTGGTGGACCAACAACATATATCATACGCTCATATTTATAAACCTGTGAAACAGTAGAAAAGGAGAGACCTTGTAATTGGTGCCATTTCGTTTCTGCTTTTCTGCAATCCCACTTGGACCAGCCATTTTAGTCCTACTGTAAAAAACTATAAAAATAAAATAAATATTCTAATTTGCTATATTCAGTGGTGATCCTGACTCACCACCTTATTTAAGGGACATCTATATTGGTAAACCCTACCGATAATTTACGGGACAGCTTCTGGGTAAACACTACTTAATTATTAAATTTCTACCAGCACCTTATTTAAGGGACAGGTACTGGGCAATCCCTACCCAGCACCTTATTTAAGGTACAGCTACTAGGTAATCCCTACCAGCACCTTATTTAAGAGGAAGCTATTTGTTAAACCCCACAGCTGCACCTTATTTAAGGGCTAGTTACTTGGTAACCCACACCCAACACCTTATTTAGAAGGCAGATATTTGGTAAACCCCTATAACACCAGGGATCGAAACCACAGCCGCAAGCCAGGGGTGACCGGCCAGCTAGAGGTCGAAGCGCGGCACTCTAGAAAACTAGGCCACCCCCCGCCTAAATTAGCAGAATAATTGTACCAGATTTTACAAAAGTCCCTGGTAATCTTCTAAACCCCAGGACAAATTTTACAACCTTTGTAAACCCACTGCTCTAATTCCTGAACATGACCCTGGTGGAGGGGGGGGGGGGCAAACTTGACGTTGCCTCAACCATTCTGAACCCACTGCTCAAATTCCTGAACATGTTTGGGGGCAACATCAAGGAGAAATTGTTATATTATTGTCCTAATATGCTATACAGATTTATTCAGATCAATTTACTCGCTCTGATATATACTATTCAAAAAAAGTAGGGGATATTTGATTTTGGGGGCATAATACTAAAATATGCAAATGACTACGAAAAAAGTCACTATAGAACCTAACAGAAGAAACATTTCCAGTTACATGTGACGCCCAAACGCACCAATAGCTACCGCATGGAATGCAGGTGATGCTTGGGATCGTCATGGGGGTCCAACCCAAGATTTGCACGACTCTGACTTTGAATGTTACAGTCATTGTGGCATTGAATTCCAGGGTGGAAACATCAGTTTAATTGTTTTAGTGACCAGAAAACAAATTTTGATATGCGTCGGCTTACCCAAAATGAAAGGTTACGTGCACTTGGCATGCTACAGATCGGCACAACACAGGCGGTTGTGGCGCGGACGATGAATGTTTCTCAGTCTGTCACAAGCAGGCTATGGTCCAGATACCGTGATACACAATCTGTACAGGACAGATCACGCTCAGGTCGACCAAGGGCGACAACTCAAGCCCAGGATCGATTTATTCGTACCTTGGCCTTGAGAAATCGTGTCATCACAGCAAATCAGATCAGCGCTCGTCTTCAAACAGACACTGGTGTGAGAGTGAGTGGCCAGACGATTCGGAATCGACTGCATAGGGGTCACCTTCGCGCCCGACGTCCTCGCATAATCCCTTGTTTGAGAGATCATAACATTCAGGCAAGACGTCGTTGGTGTAGGGATCGTCAACACTGGGATAATCGACGCTGGAGCAATGTGATATTTTCAGATGAGTCAAGGTTCACTGTTGATTTTTTGGACAGACGTAGGAGGGTGTGGCGTCGTCGAAACGAGCGCTTCCAAGACGTTAACGTCATCAGACATGATCGATTTGGGGGTGGTTCTGTTATGGTGTGGGGAGGAATCACTGTTGCTGGAAGAACGGCTTTACATGTTGTTGCAGGGCGTGTTACAGGCCAGTACTACCGGGACAACATCTTGGCAGTCCATGTTGTGCCGTTCGCACGACGTCATGGCCGCCGTTTCATCTTCCAGGATGACAACGCAAGATGTCACAGGGCCAGGATCGTTACAGGCTACCTCCACATTACCTTGGCCAGCACTGAGTCCCGACCTCTCCCCCATCGAGCATGTCTGGGACATGCTTGGACAGAGGTTACGTCAACGTCAACAACGTCCTGCCAATGTCCAAGAACTTGCTGCTGCGTTGCAACAGGAATGGGACAATCTGGACCAAAACGACCTTAGACGTCTCATTAGGAGTATGCCACGTCGGATCAATGCTTGTTTGGCAAACAGAGGAGGATTTACCCGTTACTGACTTTGTTGTGATGCTGTGGTAACTTTGCTGTTTGACCCCGGGTATCATTTTACCCTTATAATGGTCAGTCTGTGCCTTACTTAGTCTAACGATCATTTGGAATAAATCGATGAATGTGAACTTCATTTCATTTTGTCATTTGTTTCTTCGTCAGTTTCATTAGGTGACTTTAATAACACTTAAAAATCAAATATCCCCTACTTTTTTTGAATAGTATATTAATTAGACATCAATTAACTTATCCAGACCATAATAAACTCTCAATGTCAAGGCTAGCCTTCGATGTAAGCTGGATTAGATTCAAATATTGGATAATCGACACTATGTTTTTATTAATGATTTTAGTGATGATGACCGAGGCTATTCAGAAATTTCACGCACTCCGTATAATCTAGACACTGGATAATCTAGACTACTCTGTTTTTATTAATGATTTTAGTAATGATGACCGAGGCTATTCAGAAATTTCACGCACTCCGTTCTCGGCCTATAGTGGATCAATTTGACTGAAATTTTCAGCAAATTACATTTACACTATATAGTTTTTAACTATTATAGTGAGAACTGCCAACTCTTTGTCTTATCTTCCATCATGTATCTTTAAGCCAGACCAGTTTAACTATTCTGACTGCTTCGGTCTAAGGTTGGAGTTAACTAAGCATGGGTAGCTTCATGTTCCTTATTCAGTTCTCACATGCTTTCAATAACACTGACACTGGATGATGCCGCCATTTCCCCAGGAATGTAACTTTATGCGTACTGTGCACACCTAAGCCAGCTGGACCTACACTACACGAAAATCTAACCAGTTGTAGTGGGAGCTAGCGTCAGGTGTCATACGAGTGGCTTTTGACCCTATACAGGCCTGGAAATAACGGTTTTATACATACATGTACCTGACAAAATGAATGAATTAGTACATGTAGCTGACATGCATTAGTGATACCATTAAAAAAGACAAATAAGTGCCTGACAAAATGACATGCACCAGAGGTTTAGTGCCTGAAAAAGCCTGAATCTGTGCCTGACATTGTCAGTGACACATGCCTTATTTCCATGCTTGACCCTATGACAGAGTCTAGAGAATCCACAAGATTCATTGTTTCACGAATTAAAACAACCGTGGAAAGTACCAGGAAGACGACAATATAATAATATGTACAGAGAGAGAGAAATGGGGTTAAACGTCCACTTGGCACAAACTAGGTCATTTCGGGACTAACATATGGTTCCATTTCATTTCAATAATTCCCTTGCTCGTAGGGATCTTTACATGTAGTAGTGGGAAGAAACATGACCCAGAGAAAACCCACGAGGTTGGAGAGGCGACCCTACACCTTGTCACGTACAACTGGGGAATTGAGACCACACCAGTTAAATCAATGACAGCGTGCAAAGCTAACCATTTGGCCATCCACCCCATACATATGTGACACTACGGGTAGGATGATGTCGTGGCTATTCTGGTCAAATAGCAGCTTGTGACGCTATGATGCCACAGAGGTGACAATTGATCGTCTAGGGCTTTTCTTCAGACTTCACGTTGTGGGACTGTGACATTATCCTGTGTCGCGTTACCAAATCGACGACTGTGACACTCTAGAGACACGTACTCTGTGTCCGTACGGCCGGGCCAGCTCCCGGGGTGAACTTCCCCTTGGATCTCTCAAATGTTGTCTGCGTCCAGCCTGGAAGCCGGGGCAGCTCCCGGTTTGTACTTCCCCGCGGATCTCTCAAATGTTGTCTGAGCGTAAATCAAACGAACTCTCTCCTATATAGAATGTATAATGCGTCATCTATTAGGGCGGGACAATTACCATTTATGGGTAAGTGTTTCGTAAAGGCACCGTTTTACATCAACACTATTCTAGTTAATTGTACTAATCTGTGCACGTGAGGACTGGACGATAGTACCCTACTTTCCAGAAATGGATACTGACATATCTGTCTGCGAGTTAGTCTAAGATAGTAGTAGAATAATGCAAGCTACTTCATTACCCTAGTTATCGTCATACATCATGTAGGTAAAGAATTCTATATCAAACAGACCACTAAGTCTATAGTGTTACAATTCGTCCCCTTGCAACGCGTTAAATAAGCAATGTTGCTTAATTAACGTTATTGTCTAACATGCATTAAATACAATATAATTTATCACCCAATATCTTATTTGACAGTAGATGTCGCTTGTATGATAAATTACATAATCTACTGCGATATCTCCTTAGGAGATATCGCTTTACATGAATTTGATTGGTCAATCAAAAAGGAACTACTTTCTTTTATTTTAAAGAAACCACTTATTTTAAATAAAAAGTGACTTTTTTTTGTTAAAAAGAAACTGTTTTTATTTAATTGACTTTGAAGGAAATACTGGGTCAATATATATAGGACTTTGCAATAGCTAAACTGCAGTCAAAAAACTGATGTATCACTACGCAGTAATGAAATTAGGTCCAGTAAAGGTGAAATCTATACCAAAGAATTATATTTATTTATTTCTGCATGTAAGAAAGGATTGGGTGATAAACAAAATCTCCAACTCGTGTTTTTTGATATCAAAAAATATCAACACTCGTTGATAAAGTAAAAAAAAATCGGCAGAGCCTCGTTTTTTTTACATTATCAACTTGTGTTGATATATTTTGATATCAAAAAACACTCGTAGGAGATTCTCTATATAATATTAATACTTTAAAAGCGCTGAATATGTCCATTAAAATTTCATGTCTAAAATACCATACTGATAAACATGCTACCATAATATAAGTTCACTGATTAACTGTCATATAAATACTTGGTTTAAGTTCTAACACAATAAAAAAACTCTTTGTAATTCAAAGAAGTTGACTATTTCAATGTCAATATGTTCACTGTTTATAACACTGCATAATTGCATGTCCTATTCAGAATTTTTCTGTTTCTTGCACTGTAAATATGGTGATCCGCTAAGTTAACACTTCTGCAAACTCCGCTCCAGAACCATATCTTCTTGCATACTGGAATTATCTCAACTGGTTCGTGTTTGCTGGGCGTTAAGATAAAATTTGTTAAGTTAACACGTCTTCTATTTCCTCTTTAAAACCATATCTGTTTAGATTCCGGAATTCCCTCAACTGGTTTGTCTTTGCCGGGCGTTAAGATAAAGAACAATACTTCCCCGTAAACAACCGGTGTACTTGCCTAATCAGACCACTAATAATTCAATTACTTTACCCTTAATTCATAACATTTACTTTAATATTAATTGGATACGATTGTATCTTACTTAATCATATTCTTATCATTGAGTTTATTTAAAATTAAACTTGTATTTACTTCATTGGGAATACACATGTATTAATCCTACTTCCATTTACTTTTAACTGAATTGACTATAAATAATAGAACTTAATCGGACTCATTAATAAAATTTAGCAGTATTAATTACTATTTATCACCTACAGTAATTAATAACTTTGAAACTCATTAATGTTCTCCTTTACTTACTAAATACCTTTACCCATTAGTATTACCTGTTAACAGTGAACAGTTCCAACTCATTAACAAATCATCTCAAATTAATTACCCTAGGCCATCCCAACCCCCCAAATGGAAGCAGAATACAGTAGTTAACAAAAAAACATAATATTTCTGTTAAAAATCCTTGATTCAAGACTTAAAATGTCGGTCAACTTACAGCCTGTTCAGACGCTGAAGTTGAACTGGTTTAAAAACCCTGCAGGGATTGTTAGACCAGTTTAACTTTGTCTTCTAACGGGAATGTGGGGCAAATAACCAAGTTTAAAAACTTCAGCTGGCGACATGTCTTCGAGAAAGCTTTTTTTAATAAACTGGTTTATTTTGGCCGTGTGAATGGGTTGTCTTACAACAAACCCCGGTTCCAGCTCGCTTTGAGCATGCATAGTGAGCAGTAGAAGTCAGAATAGTTAAACTGGTTTGGCTTATTGTACATGTGAACGCAACAACGATCCTGTCTTAAAAACCCTGTCTGGTTGAAAAATAATCCTCTGAACTATTAAACTTGGTGTCTGTTCTCGGGAGGAGTTAACTGTAGACAAACAGCCTAAGTTTAATATACTGACAAGCAACATGTGTTTAACTAATAATTACTAGGGCACCATGACATAACACAATTATAATGACCAGACTTGGTACTGGGATTCCCCTGTGCCTGTTTTGCGTTAAGACGTTCTCCTAGCACGCGCTACAACATTAAGTATATAGGATGAAAAGGTGTACCTTTTTAACATTGGTACTATATGGAACTATAGTATAGGTCTACCTGTTCAAGATACTCTACAACCGACGAGAGGTTCTCGCAGACATAATAAATCAAAGTAAGACAGGTAGTCTACGCCTTTTTTTCTAATTTCCATATAGATACTCTCTATTAACATTTTAAACCTTTTCGTGAATTCACTTCTGTCTGAATTGAAACGAAACAGCATCTTGAAACAAATGAGGCCAACATTTATTTCAAAACCCGATTTTATTGTATCTCTGGTTGTAATAACAAACCACCACTGACCGAAAGTTATTATATTCCTCACGTTTTTTTTAAAACACAACATAATTACAAATAAGTTCATGACTTTTTCGCTGTCATTAAGTATGGTCTAGTATACACTACGCATGACATATCAGGGAATTCAAAATTTATTCGACAGCTAACCGCACATTCGAATCCAACTTTCAATTACCCGTCTACCATGGTGTATTTACCATTTTTAAAAACACATACTTTCAACTTATTATCTCTGTACATTTTTAACAAAACAATACGAAAATACAGAAACAGTTTATACCACTTGCATAATCTAATCTATCCGCTATTGCAAGGCACACTGTTTCATTTTAATTTTTTTGTTTAAAACCTTATCCCGACCCACACGCTATCCTGCGATTTACAAAGGGCCATTCAGTTTTAAATTTCCTGGGCATTTCCTTTACCCTAAACCTACACGCTATCTTGCGATTTACACAGGTTTACATTATAACCTTATACTTGGTTCATATACATGCACATTACTTAACAAAACAATACATTACATTAATTTACAAAAAGCAAGTCTTCAATCTTCCTAAGACTTTTCGAAACGGTGTGATTACGATCTCCAGATCCGAATAATTCTTTTGGAGTTTTACGTCAACCGCGCAAACCCTCCATTTCCGAACTATCTTCTGCGAAGACCGGAGACAATCATTTATTTTCTTTTACCTAGCTTTACTGTTACAATTTTACTAATCTTTTGTTTCAGTTTGTTTTCTTGTCAATTTCCCTATATTAATAGACAACAAATACGTACATGTTTAAACCTAACCCTTATTTACTTAACAATGTGATGCATATTCTCTTCCCTGCTATATATTTTAATAACCTTTTAATCGTCCTTTTCTTTAAAACATTTTTCCTGTATTACCTTAACTGAATTATTTTACTAGTTTTCTATTTTGACATTCTTTTTTTTTAAAACTTTATATTCTGCAAATCTTAACCTTTAAAATTTGTTAAATCTACCCCTTGGTCTTTTTGGCTTTCCATGGTCAGTTTACTAGGAAATATGTACTTACCTAAAACGACTGGAAACTTCTTCTTCCAAGAATATCCCCATGGGTCGAAAATCCTTGTCACGGCAACCAAAACGCAACCTGTAACACTACGGTGTCACAGATGGGACAATGACGTCTCGGGCTTTTCTTCAGACATCACGTTGTGGGACTGTGACATTATCCTGTGTCGCGGTACCAAATCGACGACTGTGACACTCTAGAGACACGTACTCTGTGTCCGTACGGCCGGGCCAGCTCCCGGGGTGAACTTCCCCCTTGGATCTCTCAAATGTTGTCTGCGTCCAGCCTGGAAGCCGGGGCAGCTCCCGGTTTGTACTTCCCCGTGGATCTCTCAAATGTTGTCTGAGCGTAAATCAAACGAACTCTCTCCTATATAGAATGTATAATGCGTCATCTATTAGGGCGGGACAATTACCATTTATGGGTAAGTGTTTCGTAAAGGCACCGTTTTACATCAACACTATTCTAGTTAATTGTACTAATCTGGGCACGTGAGGACTGGACGATAGTACCCTACTTTCCGGAAATGGATACTGACATATCTGTCTGCGAGTTAGTCTAAGATAGTAGTAGAATAATGCAAGCTACTTCATTACCCTAGTTATCGTCATACATCATGTAGGTAAAGAATTCTATATTAAACAGACCACTAAGTCTATAGTGTTACACATACATCATATGTACAACCATTTTTCAATGTGTGTGTTTAGAAATTACCCTCATACTTACATGTACTTGTAATACACAAATATTCCAGCCTTTTGATAATAAAATAATGAGCAACTTATTCTACAAGGGCGTTGATACAGAAATCTGTGTACATGTATGCTAGCTAACAAGTTCAAGTCCACCCTCAATAACTGATCAACAGGATATGAGTCATGTTGATGAATCAGCGACAATCGAAATCTAGTACACTTCTTGGAACTTATATTCAGATTTCTTATAATGAACCCAATTCTAAGAACTCAGAAGTATACAGGAAATGAGTCATGTTGATGAATCAGCGACAATCGAAATCTAGTACACTTCTTGGAACTTATATTCAGATTTCTTATAATGAACCCAATTCTAAGAACTCAGAAGTATACATGTACTGGTACTTCTATAATCCTAGAACCATGATGATGCCATTGGCATCGAGAGTTTATTATGGTCTGGATAAGTTAATTAATGTCTAATTAATAATTTAGATAACATTTCAGGCCTAAAGGAAGAAACGCAAGTACAGATTTTGCTCTTGTATAATGCAAGTTTAACCTTTGAGAGAGAGAGAGAAATGGGGTTTAACGTCCACTCAACACAAACTAGGTCATTTTGGGACTAACATATGGTTTCAATTTTTATTTCAATAATTCGCTTGCGCGTAGGGGTCTTTAGCAGTGGGAGGAAACCGGAGTGCATGGAGGAAACCTACAAGGTTGAGAAGGCGCCCCCATCTCCATGCCACATACGCTCACACCAGGGATCGAAACCACAGCCGCAAGCCAGATGTGATCGGTCAGGTAGAGGTCGAAGCGCGACACTCTAGACCACTAGGCCATCCCAACCCCCCAAATGGAAGCAGAATACAGTAGTTAACAAAAAAACATAATATTTCTGTTAAAAATCCTTGATTCAAGACTTAAAATGTCGGTCAACTTACAGCCTGTTCAGACGCTGAAGTTGAACTGGTTTAAAAACCCTGCAGGGATTGTTAGACCAGTTTAACTTTGTCTTCTAACGGGAATGTGGGGCAAATAACCCAGTTTAAAAACTTCAGCTGGCGACATGTCTTCGAGAAGGCTTTTTTTTAATAAACTGGTTCATTTTGGCCGTGTGAATGGGTTGTCTTACAACAAACCCTGGTTCCAGCTCGCTTTGAGCATGCATAGTGAGCAGTAGAAGTCAGAATAGTTAAACTGGTTTGGCTTATTGTACATGTGAACGCAACAACGATCCTGTCTTAAAAACCCTGTCTGGTTGAAAAATAATCCTCTGAACTATTAAACTTGGTGTCTGTTCTCGGGAGGAGTTAACTGTAGACAAACAGCCTAAGTTTAATATACTGACAAGCAACATGTGTATAACTAATAATTACTAGGGCACCATGACATAACACAATTATAAAATTCCCAGGAAATCAACACTGAGTAGAAATCTAAGAGGACTAAGCTACATGTATCACAACAAAAAGACCAACTCAAAATATTCCTTTTTAAGCAGATGAATCCAACCAGAACCATTATATAAATATAAATCTCAATTCTTAAATTATAAATAGCATCTGTTACAAATGTATATTAAAGGACATTATTGGAAGGGGAAGCAAGGGATATTATTTGAATGTGTTTTATAAAAGCAGTTTAAACTGTTAGATTTGCTAAATGAATATACATGTAAGCTGATTTCAGATAAAACTTTATTTCAAATGGACAAATAGTCTAGAACAATGCCCCCTAACACTGACATTGTCAGGAATGAGAGAGAGAGAGAAATGGGGTTTAACGTCCACTCGACACATTTCGGGACTAACATATGGTTTAATTTTATTTCAATAATTCGCTTGCGCTTAGCGGTCTTTAGCAGTTGGAGGAAACCGGAGGACCTGGAGAATACCCACAGACCTGGACAGACGCGACCCTACTCCCTGTCACATACATCGGGGGACATCGAAACCACATCAATTTACTCAATGACAGACCTTATGATACAACGCGCACATGCTAACCATTCAGCCATCCCACCACCTACTATATCAAAGAATATAAAAGAGCTCTAAGTTTCTGAGACCACAGATATAAAGATCACAAAATATATTACATGTATGAAATAAATGTACATGTAGAACAACACTCTTACCAACGATAATTCTGTGAACTGATTAAGCCAAATTGAAAACTATAAACAATACACTATAGTTACCCCACTGATTACACCCCATACACTGTATTGATATCAGTTTATCTGATAACTTGCAGGTCAAGAGATTATCTAATATTATCTATATATACTATCTACATATAAAATATATTTTCATTAGATGAAAGTGGGGCTTACACATTTTTTTCATGTTTTGTTTTCAAGGAAAAAGAGTGGGAAAAGTCAGTTGTAAGAGCTGTCATGTTGACAACAAACTAAATGGGTAGCAGAGGGTAAGTCGAACATGGGCTACTGGCTTTAATTGACAGGAATATCACTTGCTTTAAATATACATTATGTAAGATTTAGATAAAGAACTAGACATTCTTGCTATAATAGTTCGAAAGTACATGTACATAATGTTAAATGAATACTTTGAAAATTTCATTCAAATTACTCTATTGCAAGCAAAGATATTAGCCTTTGAAGGTTTGACAGACGTGTGCAATAATTTCAACCACCGTCCTGGTTGATCAAATCTAAGTCTCTTTCCTCCATATTTGATTAAATCAAAGTATCGCTGAACCCTTTCAATCTAATCAACCGATTAAGGCCTGGATCGGTTAATTAATTTCTAAATAATAGTTTAGAAAACATTTCAGGCCTAAAGAAAGACCTGCAATAGGCAGAGTTAGCTCTTGCATAATGCATGTTTAAAGATACTCAGCATAGAGTCAGTGGAAGTAATTTTTTCTCAGTTAGCTGTCCAAACGAAGTTGTTCTAAGTGGCTACAATGACAGTAGCCCTCAGTAGTCACCTAATCACTTGACAATATGACTCTTTCTCACTTACTCTCAGTTGCCAAAAGATCCGTTGCTCTCACGGTAAAAATGTAAATCGCTTTCAGTTGTCAAAATGACAAAATGACAGTTGCTTTCATTTGTAAGTTCGCGAAAGACCTGATTTAAATAACTAAAATTCTAAATTACTTGTTACATACATGTAGTAAAACATAATTTTGTTAATTTCCAATATGAATAACTATATGGCCGTTCAGATGCTTAAGTTGAACTGGTTTAAAAACCCTGGTAATAGTTTAACTATTTTAACTTTTTTGTCTGAGCGCATGTTTGGGGTAAATAAACCAGTTTAACCCTGGTTCGTGACCTGTCTTCGAGACAGCATTTCATTTTAAAATTAATTCATCTTGGCTGGCTGAATGGGCTGGCTTAAAATCCCCGGATCCATCTTGCTTTGGGGATGTGCAGTACGCTATGAGTTACATTCCTGGAAAAATGTTGGGGTCAGACAGTGCCAGAGTGCGCGAACCGAATAAAAAATTTGAAGCTACCCATGCATAGTTAACTCTAACCGAAGAGGTCAAAAGAGTTAAAACACGAACAAAACACGATACTGTCTTAAAGAAAGAGAAATGGGGTTTAACATCCACATGACCCAAACTATGTCATTTCGGGAGTAACACATGGTTCAATTTATTTTGATAATTCACTTGCACATAGGGGAGGAAACCGGAGAAACCAGAAAAAAAAACGAGCGGTTGAACAGGCGACCAGTCCTGTCTTAAAAACCCTGGTGATTTTAAACTGGTTTAAACTAGGTTAGTCTCTCTTTAACCCCAACTTGTTTAATAAAAATATTCCCAGGACTTTTATATACATACTCATCATACCAACTATCAAATGTGTCACTCATTTTACATCTGCTCATCATATACCTTCTATATGATGGGTGAAAGCCTGAACAGAAATTAGCTATCATAGGAGGGTTAGGTGCAAGCCTGGGCAGAAGGTACCTATCACAGGAGGGGTGGGTGCAAGCCTCGACAGAAGGCACCTATCACAGGGGGGGGGATGCAAGCCTCGACAGAAGGCATCTGCATGTACATGTATCACAGGCGTTGTCAGACACAAATTGATGAAATTGTCATTCAATATTTTTATTATACATGTATGTACAATGTACTTTTTTTAGGGGGGGGGGGGTTGGGATGGCCTAGTGGTCTAGAGTGCCGCGCTTCGACCTCTAGCTGGCCGGTCACCTCTGGCTTGCGGCTGTGGTTTCGATACCTGGTGTGAGCGTATGTGGCATGGAGATAGGGGCGCCTTCTCAGCCTCGTGGGTTTCCTCCGGGCACTCCGGTTTCCTCCCACTGCTAAAGACCCCTACGCGCAAGCGAATTATTGAAATAAAATTAAAACCATATGTTAGTCCTGAAATGACCTAGTTTGTGTCGAGTGGACGTTAAACCCCATTTCTCTCTCTCTCTCACAATGTACTTAATACATATGGGTCATTCCATGTCAAGTGGACCAGTGTTTGTAAAGTGATCCACTCAGAAAATTATGAAATAAATATATGTTGTAATATATACATGCAAATTTATGTAAACCTTACGTAAGTTATATTAATTCTAGAGTCATGTAATTTAGCAGTTTCACATACATGTAAGTAAATTTGTATTATACTGTAGTATAACATATATATATTTTCTTGGTAATTTTCTGAGGAGGCAACTTTACAACTTTCTGAGAATTTGACAAGGAATGACCTTTTTACACACCTGATGTGATACTTTGTACTGGACGTGATAGGATGGGATGGGATGGGGCGGATACAGGATTTTCAGAAAGACGCCCGGGCGTTCTGCACCCACTTGGGAGTGCGAAGCCCGGAACAATGATTTTTGAGTGGAAAAAATGCCCACAAGGACTAATTTCATACTAATACTGCAAATTAGGAATTCCAACCTAAACAATTTTTGTTCTCCTTTCTCGCGAGAATATATGGAGCTAAAAATTGTTCGCCACCTCAAAAAATAACGGGGGCGTGCGCCGGGTGCGACCCCTTCTGGATCTGCGCCTGTGATTTCTATCCCCAGCTTATACGTTGAGACGTTTGTCCTAGGTCCTCTGGTTTGCTCCAACTGCTAAAGATCCTACGCTATATGGAATTAGTGAAATACAATTCAACCATACATGGTAACATGTACATGTATTTCAATCCCGAAATAACCTAGTATGTGTAGAGTTAACTTTAAACCACAATTCTCTCTCGCTCTCTTTGAACTTTTAAAAATTGTAGGCCTACTTACATGTAGTGACCTAAGGTCCCAAAAACAAAAATACCTATGTTCATAGTTAAACAACTGACCTTCGGGTTTTTCATTTAAAATCATACGTCCAAAATTTTTTTTTTCTCATTACCCCAGCCTTAAAAACAGATCTTGGAGCCTTTTACTGTGACAAATTCCAAGAGTCTGAATTGGCCTTATTTTTCAAAACCTACTCCGTAAAGAAAATGCTAGAAATGACAGGAAATTGAAAAGAAACACTCTACATAAACTTATCTGTATTCACATGGCAATCACAAAGGCTATAAATTTTTAAGCGGACAAACCGACTGACCCTAATTTGAGAGGCCAAGTCATCGTAAAATACGTAATTATTATTTTATTTAGTACTTACAATTCTTGTACTTGGTTAGTGACCTTAACGCCTAATTAAAGCAGCTCAATTTTACTACTAAACAAACATTATGCCGAGTCTAGGTTACTGCGTTGTACATAATGTTGAGAAATAGCCAAAAATATCATTTTCAACTTCAAATTCAAACGTTTGAAGATAGTTACTGCATGGGAAGGGTGGTGGGGGGAATAGAAAACAAGGGAGGTAATTGTGTTATTATTTCTGGTGTGAAATACTTTTTAAGTATGGGTTACAATGCCTATGATCGTATAATAGTGAGTTGACAACCTATTGACTCAAACTGAGCAAAAGACATAGAAGTAATTATGGAAAAAATGAAATCCTCGCTTTAAAAGGGGTGGCGGGCAGCTGTGTGTGGGGGGGGGGAGGAAGCGAAGGAAGAGAGATAGGAAGGGAGAGAGAAAGAGATGTAAAAGAGAATCAACAGTTAAGAGGAGGCAGGCGGCGAGGAATGGGGGAGGGGGTTGGGGTGATAGGGAGAAATAGGAAGCTAAGAGGGATAATATACAGAAGTAGAAATGGAAGATAAAGAGGATTAGAGACAGGGGAGATTTACAAGAATAGGACGAGGAGAGGGGGGTAGAGATACAAAAGAAATAAGAGATACAGACAGCCACTGGATGGTCTACAACCTGGGTATTACGGTCAGATTTAAATAATAAATCCCACGCCAGATTTCACAAAGGTCACAAGATGTAGTCAGGACTAGGGGACGTGATTGTTGCCGAGGTTATGATATTTATCTAACGTCGGTATTACATGCGTTTTTTGGGGGGGGGGGCGACCATTTTGTCGGACAGCTCGGTCCGATTTTGAAGAGATGGAATTATGGTATAACGGTGATATATTCGAACGCCTTTTAAATCGGATAAAAATTGTAACCTGCACAAGCTAAGAACGCGATTTTTTGTACAACCAGGGGCTATAGAAAGGATGAAAATTGGGACCTCTAGAGTGTCCACAACATTGGTATTATTATGCATTTTTGTGTCAAGTTCAGCATCACAGGATAAAACCACCATCGACGATCTAGTCCCCCAAGAGCTTCCGGGGCCTATACGGGCCTTGGACCCTTACTTAAGGACCTGGGATGGTAGCCCCTCCAATCAAGAATTGCTTCCGCCGGCCCTGGGACTGTATATATTTATATATTTACAAGAACCTTTTTCGCCAACTGATATAACAAATAAACCATTTTCATCTGATAATGACTGGAGAAGCCAAGTCGAAACGTAATTGTATTACATAGTGACCTGTATAGGTTGTAATTGAAGACATGTGCATACAAAGTCTATATTTGATATATCTAAAACAAATATTATACATAACTACTTACACGTACATGTATATGTAATATATGACACCATATCTTATATATTTTCCCTCACGATTGTAAATTATTGTCGTGTGTTATTAAATGTATCATGCTACATATCTTAACGGTTAATATAATCGGATACAAATTGTATTATCAGGAACCATAATCCAGAAAGTTACAGTCTGATACAAGTCAAAAGAGAGAGAGAGAGAGAGAAAGAGAGAGAGAGTGAGAGGGGGTGAGTTTAAGGTCCATTCGACACATAATTCGCTTATGCGTAAGGGTCTTAAGCAGTGGAACCAGACGACCCGTAGAAAACCAACGAAGTTGGACAGACGACCATACATCTTTTCACGTACAATTGGGGAACCGAAACCACGTCAGACCGTATGATACAGCGCACACGAGTTAACCATTCGGTCCCCCAATCCCACCAATATCGAAAGGAGCCAAGATCTTTTGGAGATAAAGCAGATTAGTCAAAATTGGATAAATATTGATTGTGACCCTTAGAGTGTCCACAATCAAGTTGTGGACCATATTCCTGAAGTAATGGCCCGAGAAATACCTCTGTGACCATTGCTGGATTGGCTTCTGATACTTGAACTTTGAGGGAGTGTGTCTATCCTTCCCGTTCAATCAAATCTATCACTTCAGTACAGCAATATGAAAGCCCTTCGTTTAATCTGGGGTCTTCCCTAAAACTTTGGACAGTAATTTGAGCTATTAAAAACGGTGAAAGTCTGTTCGTCTCCATACAGTATTGTTTACATTATGTCAATGTTGATAGCCTCGTTTGTCACGCAATTAGTTTTACTGCAATATTCTGCCATGCACTGGTTAATTGGGCATAATGAAGTCGTGAGCCATGACGTAACGTTATGTAAAAATATTTGGTCCAATTTGACGCTCTGTGTTAAGAGTAGTGCCTTTGTAACGCAGTTAGCGATTGGTAGTTAATCGGACTATTGACCAATCACAATTTAGAACAAGAATGTTCTCTCTTTCCAGCAGTGAGTAGTGGGATTAGCTCTAGTCAAACGGAACACTGGTTGTGGACGGGCGACTACAATATAAAATGCGGGTATATAAAAATGCTAAACAACTTTAAAGCAGAAAGAACAAAATATATTTGCATAGATCAGTTAAACTTTAGATATACAAATTATAATTGGTAGAATAAAAACAGGTCGGAAAGAAATATCTGAAAGCTATCACAACTAACATATTATTAATAAACAGCAAAACATAATACGGGAACAAAATTACTATTTCATTAAAGATAGGTTGCCAGGTAACGAAACATACGCCCACGGCAGCTAAATCGTCCGGGCAGTCAACAAGAGTTGTCGCATATTCTTACTTTTTTCGGTAATGAAACATTTATAATACTCTGAAATCTGATTAAGATTAACAACTCATAAAGTAATTATCAGAAAATCATCAAAATCATGGATTTAGCTGTTCAGTTATCAAAATTCATTGAAAATCAAAATACTTGTTCGTCTCATGATCTTAAACTCTGTGTATCAATCTGAAGTCAATTGGATGATAAGTTTGGCCTCTAGAGCGTTACAAAAGATTTTTCTGGCAGTAATTATAGGAATTCGCTAGAAATCGATAGGATTCTTCGTCTCATGACCTTAAACACTGTGTATAAATTTAAAGTCAATCGGATATTAACTTTGGCCTCTAGAGCGTCCACAAGATTTTTTGAGGTGATCATGGGCCATAACTCTGGCAGTAATTATTGGAAATCGCTGAAAAAAATAGGCGGACGGACCGACGGGGCGACGACAATATACGACCACATTTCAATGTGGGCGTATAAAAACGACTTTTCTTAGAAGGTTCTTGATAAGGTTTTCAATTTAATTAGAGTAACGTTTCATAACGTGCTCTAGACCCTCAACGAAACCCCGTTTTAATGGTATCTGTGTTCCATAATGTTTTAGTTTTTATTACATATTATGCCAATTGCTAAATACCGGCCAAAGAAGATAAAATATTATTCTACTAAAATATGAATACATTTACAAATATTTAAAACAAACAAGTATAATCGTACTATGGGCCAGGAACCGCACTACTCGGTAAACCTTGGCAGACTCCGCTACGGCGGTACCTCACATCTAGCATTGGCTATGACGGCAAGTGATAGGCCCCTATGTACCTACACCCATACGGGCCTACAATTGTGACGCGGCTACAAGTTTACGCGTTAGGAAGCTTGCCGCTTTAAGAAATCAATTCTCAAAATTGCACCTTTCGAAGCGTGGGTATAGTTTCCATTGCAAAATAGTATCCTTTGTTTAAACTTTGAATAAAATCGGATAAACTTTAAAGAATACAGCTTCATGGGCGCCGCCATTTGTAATCCGGGAACTTGAAAGTAGTTCAAATGGCGGAATTCGTCATACCGGTACTGCCGAGGCCAGGTGTAGGGTAGTGGAGTCTGCTGAGGTTTGCTGATTGGAACCGAGCAGGATGTTACCGGAGCCATATTGGAATTGTTACGTCATGTCAAAAATTCCATTAAAGGGACAATAACACCCTTGCTGGCTTGGCAGCCCCAGAAAAAAAATAATAGCCTTATTCTAAGTACTAGATGTTTAAGTGTCCCATCTGTTGCGTAAATTATCCATTACGACCTATTTTACTTGTCTAGAGGCTTCGAAAATATTTTAAATCAAAGTCACATTTGAAAAGGTTTACGTTAGACTTTTCAAATCAATTACTTGAATTTTTTCAATTTTTTAATAAATTAGGTGTGTTAAGGTGAAATTTATATCAGCAATTAATTGGAATATTGTAAAATAATACAATTTCTTGACCAGAATGAAGATTGGGACATATTATTTAGTTACAACAAGAGTGTTATTGGGGCTTTAAAGGGACAATAACACTCTTGCTGGCTTGGCAGCTCTAGAAAATAAATAATAGTATTATTCTAAGTACCAGATGTTTATGTGTCCTACCTGTTGTGTAAATTATCCATTACATCATATTTTACTTGTCCAGAGGGTTCGAAAATATTTTAAAATCCAAGTCACATTTGAAAAGGTTTACGTTAACCTTTTCAAATCATGTAGTTGAATTTTTCCAATTTTTTTAAATTAGGTGTGTTACGATGAAATTTGTATCATCAATTTATTTGAATATTGTAAAATAATACAATTTGTTGACCAGAATAAAGATTGGGACATATTATTCAATTACTACAACAAGAGTGTTATTGGGGCTTTAATTGATGCACGATTATCCAAACAGCAAAAATGCCAAGCTTTGTCAACTTTGTGGCGATCTAATATTTGCATCGGTGGTGTCATTTAGGCATTTTTCAAAGCGCATCGCCCCAAGAAAACAGTAAAATAAGAAGAACAAGATCAATGTAAGATCAGTGGCCCAGTGTGACAAAATGATCCTAATAATGTAAAGAATATAGGATATCTTGCTTGTGATGTACCGTAATTAAAGTTTATATTTAAAACACTGTTCCTCTGTCTTTAAACTGATACACTTGTTCATGGTCCAACAAATATCATGTACTAATTGTGTCATGAGCCAAAGTACACGTAAGAATAGTACATACACTCCACGGACACTTGAAGAGATTAAATGAACACTTTTATAAAGTCAAGCAGTAGTAAGTTTTATTTTAATCCCTTCAAGTGCCTGTGATACACTCCTAACACGCATATTTAAATCTCCATTAGCCTATAGGATAGATGTAATATTACGTCTGTTAAGCTTATCAATCATACATTATGCAAGAGCTAAATCTAGGCATTGCAAGTCTTTCTTTAGGCCTAAAATGTTATCTAAATTATTAGTTAACTTATCTAGAACATAATCAACCCATCTTATCGCTAGCTTGTGATAGTTACATGGTTAAGATCCGATTTGCTGCTTAACTTGCAGGGGGGTTGGGATGGCCTAGTGGTCTAGAGTGCCGCGCTTCGACCTCTAGCTGGCCGGTCACCTCTGGCTTGCGGCTGTGGTTTCGAGCCCTGGTGTGAGCGTATGTGGCATGGAGATAGGGGCGCCTTCTCAACCTCGTGGGTTTCCTCCGGGCACTCCGGTTTCCTCCCACTGCTAAAGACCCCTACGCGCAAGCGAATTATTGAAATAAAATGAAACCATATGTTAGTCCCAAAATGACCTGGTTTGTGTCGAGTGGACGTTAAACCCAATTTCTCTCTTTCTCTCTCGCTTAACTTGCATGATTTAATCATGAAATGGATAACCGAGACTATGTTTTTTTTTTCATTTCATATCTGAGAAAAGTTAGGGGGAGAGAGAGAGAGAAATGGGGTTTAACGTCCACTCGACACAAACTAGGTCATTTCAGGACTAACATATGGTTTTAATTTTGTTTCAATAATCGCTTGTGCGTAGGGTCTTTAGCAGTGGGAGGAAACCGGCTGCCCCGAGGAAACCCACGAGGTTGAGAAGGTGCCCCTATCTCCATGCCACATACGCTCACACCAGGGATCGAAACCACAGCCGCAAGCCAGAGGTGACCGGCCAGCTAGAGGTCGAAGCGCGGCACTCTAGACCACTAGGCCATCCCAACCCCCCGAGCAAAGTTAGGGGGGTTAGAAGTTTTGACTGGAGAGTCACTGCAAGTAGGCCTTCCATTGTTACAGTAATAAACATAGTCTTGATTATTCATTTTAACCTTAATTTATCAAATAGCAAATGTATTCCAATCCATTCAATATCATGACCATCCAAGAAAGAGTTGATTATGGGCTTGTCATTTAAATATATGCCTAACAATAACATATATACATTGTAACATATCAGACATCAATAAGGAGAATTATTCTTTATGACCAGAAACAACCAACGCCATCTTGGCATTTGGTCATATCTAAAATCAAAGATGTACAATTGTTTGTGGAGCCATGGTGGTTAAGTGGGTAAAATCCCTGACAGATACAACTGTCTAGTCATTTGGATGGGACAAAAAACAAGGTCCTGTGCCTACATCGGTGTGCATGTAAAAGACCCCTTGGCAGTTGGAATTCGATATAAGAGTAAGCTGTAGTGCCGCTGTCCCGGCAAAATTTCCCTCAAAGCATACTGTATGGCGTATGCCCGTCTTCATTAGCCCAGTCGGAGCAGAACATTCATTTCTGAAGAATGTTCATGCCAAGTGGTTTTGTGTTGATGGTACTATTTGAAAACCATTTCCCCAAGAACAAGAAGATTACGAAATTCTGGATTCAAAAATTGTAATAAATACACTTTAACAGAAAAAGGAAAATTTCACGAGTTTACAAATATCAAAAATTCAACAAATTTAACATTCCTAAATATATAAAACACTTTTCAACCAGTGATAATAATAACTTAATTAAATAATATATTTTACTGACGAATCGAAACCAGTTGACTCAATGACACACCTTACAAATATATTATGGACATTGTGCAACATTCGACAATCTAAACAGATGATGTAAATAAGCCACTGCTATCTATAAATGTTCGTAAAAAAAACTTTTAATGGTCTTATTTTAATTCCGATTGAATCCAAGCTGGCAGGTTATACGCCATTGATATGATGATCAGTCGCAGAAAAGATCCAGTTGTCGAAACACAAAAGCTGTCTAATTTTCTGACACCAGAATAAATTCACCCCTCTACAGTTTTTATAATCAAACAACTTTCATAATATATTGGAAAAAAATGGGTTTTATGTACCTCACCCCACTCACACAAAAACTGTCCAATTTGCTGACACTCGGGCTTAAACATGTATTATGCAAGAGCTAAATCTGCCTATTACAAGTCTTTCTTTAGACCAGGTGTGTTATCTAAATTATTTATCAGACATTAATCAACTTATCCCGACCATAATAAACTCTCGATATCTAGGCTAGCCTTCGATGTTGGTTGGATTAGAATCCTTTATCCATTGATAATTAAATTTTAAAAAATTGGATAATCGAGACTATGCTGTTTATCTTACTAACTTTAGTAATGATGATCGAGGCTAGGCGGAAATTTCAACCGCTTAGTTCTCGGCTTATAGTTGATCAATTCGACTGAAATTTCCAGCAAATTACCTTTATATTATGTAGTTGTTAACTATTATAGTGAGAACTGCCAACTCTTTATCTAAACTCCCATATTGTATCTTTAATTGTTACTTCTACAGTTTTACTTAAAACTATGATTATGACATAATTATAAAAAATAAACCAATGTTACTTGAACTAAACGCCACTCAAACAAAAGCTTTCTAATTTGAAGGCGTCCGGGTTCAATTGATCCTTCTACGGTTTTCTTTAAAACTATTGTTATGACATATTAGAAAAATATCATTACTTTATGTAACTTCTTAATAAGGCATTTAAAAATTGAACATATTTACACAAGGTCCAATTTATAGATTATTTTTTAGTTTATTACTTCGCGGCGTTTTGATGAGGAAGCTCTCGCCTTTATCACGCCAATGATACAATTATGTGGATGGTAGACATATATATAATAGATAACACTATTGGTATTTCTTACCACTCGTACTCACGCCAGATTTAATTTAAAAACAACATTAATATGTGCAAATTCTTAAGAAATTTAAAAACCGCATTAATATGTGTAAATAATTGAACAAAAAGGCAACAAATAACCACCCAACTTACCTACTACATCGGCTAGAAGTAGTACAATGATTTAAAATTGTCTAACAGATACATCCGTGTGTTAGTAGAATATATCCGTTATGCGCAAAAAATGGAAGACCAAAGAGCTCTTTATCTAATGTACTTAATTTTTAATTCTCATTTATTTCAATATGATTAAAATATAGATCCTATTTCGTTTAATTTTTATAGTTCAAAATTTCGTTTTACTTGTCTTTACTACATTAGGTGAAGCGTAGGCCATCAAAAGTATAAAAAACGAAACGAAATATAGATCTGTATTTTAATTAAATTGCATTTCTTCATTTGATGTCGTATTTCGACAGTTGTATAATACGTGTATTTGTTTTATAAATAAGACATTTGTCATATCGGGTTTATAAATTGTATTTTTGTTTAATTTGATTGTATTTTAATATAAAGATAGAACTTATTTTAGAAAATCAAACATTTCACCCCCATTCACATTTCATCATAGAAATAAAACGAAAAACAAATCTCGAACAACAAATTTCCAAATGCAAATTTTGCAAAACTTGTCTACGAAAACATGTTACAAAAACAGTTCTCGAAATTCATGGAACCGGAACATTTTGGCGATGTAAGCAGAAGTCGCCATACAATAATGGGGAATCAACAAGGATGCAAAAAAAAAACTCGCTCGGCGAACGATGACCGTGCCAGGAAATAACTATTTAAAGTATTACAGAAAAATACTTCCCGGTTGTGCATTACACCCCTCACTAGATAGAGTTCAGACAATCCAAACTATATATATTTTAACAATTTTACAAGGAACGTAAATATGAATATGTCAGAAAACATTTTACAATTTTGAAAAGATATATGGATCTTCTTTTTGAAGGTATGCGTCCCGATATCTAGCTTTTCGTGTTATGGTCCGTATTTTGACATTACCCCCCCCCACACACACACACACCCACACACACACACACCCACACACACACACACACACACCAGGTGCGGATCCAGGATTTTTAGAAAGGGGGGCGTGCTGCACAGTGCGAAGCCCGACCCATGATTTTTGAGTGGACAAAAATGCCCACAAGGACTAATTTCATACTAGTACTGTAAATTACGATTTCCAACCTAAACTGTTTTTGTTCTCCTTTCCCGCGAGAATATATGGAGCTAAAAATTGTTCGCCACCGCAAAAAAATAGATGGGGCGTGCGCCGGGTGCGCCCCCCTCTGTATCCGCTTCTGCCCACACACATATACCTCATTTAATACAGGTTTGTGCCATTCAAATTTCTTTTTAATCAAGATATGTAAATTTGAATATGGCAGAAAATAATATACATTTTTGTAGCAAATAAAACACATACTTCCCAGCAGTATATGAACAGATATCACAAATGTCTTATAAAGGTACGCATTTTGAGACTTTAAATTTGTTGTTGGTGATTTGTTTTATATTTCACTGCAATCAAATGTCTCATGTCTAAATCAGATATTGATTTTAAGATATAATTGTTAATTTTAGCGTACAGATGTCGGAATACTACAACAAATAAAGAAATAAAAATTAAAGACTATGAATTAAGAACTAAGAATTAAAAACACTGAATAAAGAGTACGTGGCCTATCCAGCATCGTGGCTTTTCTTCCGAGTACTCCGGTTTCCTCCCACTGCTAAAGACCCCTACGCGCAAACGAACTATTGAAATAAAATTAAACCATATGTTAGTCCCAAAATGACATAGTTTGTGTCAAGTGGACGGTAAAACCCATATTCTCTCTCTCTCTCTCTCTCTCTCTCTCTCTCTCTCTCTCTCTCTCTCTCTCTCTCTCTCTCTGAATAAAGATCTATTTGGTCTTCCAAAAAACTGAAACAGCCTGCATCACTTGCATATTAGATTTCATGTCGTTTTAAAGAAGGAAGTAAAATAGCGTATATTTAGACTATGACAATTATTGGTATATCATAATACTTAAATACTTAAATCACCCCACAGTCAACCAAATACAATGCAATACTGTAGAAACCGAGAAACTTATTCAAACACGCATTATGCAAGAGCTAAATCAGCCTATTGCAGGTCTTTCTTTAGGCCTGAAATGTTATCCAGACCATAATCAACTCTCGTTGTCATCGCTAGCCTGGGATATTTACTGGATTGGATTTTTATCGTACCGATTCAATCGCTAAATTCTCGGTTCAGAGTGGATCAATTTGACCGAGATTTTCAGATAATTCCCTTTACATTATTTGATGTTAAATATTATAGTGAGAACTGTCAACTCTTTATCTAATCTAGTCATTATCACATATGTGATAGAACTGATTAAACACTTTCCAAATATAATATTAACACCGAGATCATCGCTACCACAGAGGAGTAAAAAAGGATTCATGAATCGGAAGTGACGAACGCCAAAGGAAAACCCGAGTTATTCCTCTATATAACTAACTGAAGTGACTAGTGATAACAGATACATGGGTGAATATCTGCTCACTAATAATTCCCTCGAAGACCTAAAGTTGCTCTGTGACACTGTGAGAGAATATCTTACAATTCATAAAAAGAATTGACTGCCACTAGATAAGAGAACACGAAAGAAAAACAGAAAAAAGTCCGTGCATTACCATGTTTTTATAAGGCAGGGGAGACCGGGGCACATTGAACCACCATGGATATACCCTTTATAAATAATACTATACAACCCAACACTATACAGAAGTGAGATAACTTCTTAGACCCATTTCTCCATCAATAAGCCACATGCTGTGAATTATTTTCTTAGACAGTGATTTTTTCAAAAAAGCGATTAAAAGAGAAAATTTGTCCATAGCCTAGGAAATTCTTGTACTTAAAATAAGTTCATATATGTCTAATCTATACAATCCAGATAAACCGGGGTTTGATCCATATAAGAGGGCATATTGATTTTTTTTTTAAATTTTGATCATGAAATAAAGAGATCTTCTAATAAAAACATTTGATATGAAATGAGGTCAAACATGTATGTGAACAAAATGGTTCAATGTGCCCCGGTCTTCCCTATAGAATTAATAAAAACAAGGGGCTGTACGGAGTATTTCTATTTGTCCCGTGTTCTCTTATCTTACGACACTTAATTACTTTATTGAATCGTCAGATATCCTCTTGCGGTCCCATATAACAACTTTTTGTCTGCGAAGGAATTATTAGTGAGCAGAAATTTGGCATTTTATCTGTCATCATTCGTCACTTCAGTCATTCACATAGAGAGATAACTCGTGTTTTCCTTTGGCATTCGTCACTTCCGATTCATGAATCCGTTATTACTCCTCTATGGTAGCGATGATCTCTGTACTAATATTATATTTGGAAAGTGTTTAATCAGTTCTATCACATATGTGATAATGACTGGCACCAATATTGTCCTTTAAATAAGACTCCTGAGGTAGGTCGGAAACCTGGAAGATGAAAATGTAATTATCATTTTTAATATAGTTGGTCGCAGCGCCCCCTTGGCATGTATCATTATATAAGCATGAATTGTGCCTGTTTGATGTTTCTATGGAATTTAATTAGCCGTTTAGATACTTCTTTTGTCACGTTTATACATACAACTAAGTTCCAATTACATAAAATTTCATGAGATATATTGAATATAATGTCGTTTATTATATAAAAACATGAACAGTTTATTTGTAATTATAAAGCTTCAAAGCCCTAAAAAACAATTATTCAGTTCGCCCCGCTTTGAACTTCATTGTTTTTCATTTGCTGCATTTATTTGTTGGCAATATTGTGAAAATATATGAACCTGCAACAAGGAATGTAACAAACTCTTTTAATGCAATGAATATCATTTCTAGTCGACTTTGCCTTGTGTTTTTCCCCTACATAATCGATTGAAAGTGTCACCAAATATAGGCGAATGTGGTTCGGCTGAACCCAATCCCTTTTGAAAAATCATGTATCCATCGCTGTGAACAGCCTCGTCCTGGACAAAATTCCTCGTTCCAAGAACATGGCAATTTAAAAAATTACCTACGTTTTGGAACTCCAGACAAGCAAGACATTTTTTTACCACGTTACAACGTGGCAAAATTGTGCCAAAAATTTTAACACGTTTTTGCCACGTTTGGACAAAAATGCCGAACGAGGCATTTTGGAGGGGGTTTTTTGTGATGCCTCCCCGGCCCGTTTTTCACTGACTATGCAAGCATTGAAACTTTTCGTAGTTCTCCCGTGGCCTCCCGATGCCGCAGGAGCTCCCGTGGGACATCGGGAAACCGCTTCCCGACAGCTCCCGTGACTCAATTTCTATCTTAGTACATCCGCTAGGCAAATTGCCTTGTGGTACCCACGCGTTATATTATGCTATTGTAACTGGCATAATACGCCTGACAAGTGTCACTACTTGAAATTGTGCGACTTTATATTTGTATTATTTATTATCTTATTCTTTCAAATTGCGCAACTTATCAATATATCAATTTTAGATTAATTATTATTTTATCCTTATTGTTTCGGCAATAATCTTTTATGTTACGCCAGGTAAAAATTTCGAAATTTCTGTCAGAAGTACAATGACTAGATGGCTTGATTTTTAATATCATACGAGTTGAAAACGCTTATTAAGTTTATAGATATGGCAGAAAAAATAACTTATTTCTCCCAAGTGACCATGTATAATGTGTGTGGTAGAAATCGGTTAACTGAGGACTTGATACATTCGCGGCCCAATAAACACTAACCGTGGACACACAATCATATTTTTCCCTTTTCAGATCACACACACGACAGATACACCCTAACTGTAGAATACCGCCTAATGTGGAACACCTCAAACTGACCTTAAAATCAAATGGGATATTAAATCCGGGCTTCTGATGTCGTTACAGTCCTGGATTTAGTTCAAAAAGTCCTCGGTTGAACCGAGGACGTCCTCGGTTGACACAGGTCCGCGATTAGAAGGTGTGTATTCAGATGTGTGTCGATATACACCATATACAAACGCACACACACACACACACCCACACACACACACAGACAGGGGTGACAGCATAATACGTCCACATTATGAATGTGGTCGTATAATAAATACTGTTTAGTTTAAATAAATAATAATTAGGATAAATTGGATTTGTAAGGTCACAAGTCTGTGGTATTATATCAATAAGATTTGATATGCGAGACTAGGCCTACACAAGACTACATGTCCTAGGTATGATATTTTAAAATAATACTTGAAATGCAAGGCTGCCGGCGATATTATGCAAATATGTGAGACTACATATGTCACAAATATATAATTCGGGAAGTTACGATCCGATTGGCGCAAATGTCGAAAGGAACCAAGATCTATGGGTTATAAACATGCATTTCAAGTTTCATCCAAATCGGTTCAAAATTGTGACCTCTACACTGTTCACAAGCTAAAAGATAGGTTGCCAGGCAACGAAACATACGCCCACAGCAGCTAAATCGTCCGGGCAGTCAACAAGGGTTGTCGCATATTTTTACTTTTTTTTGGTAATAAAACATTTGTAATACACTAAAATCTGAGTAACAACTCATCATGTAATTATCTGAAAATCATTAGAATTTGTTTGCTTTTTATAAAGTTTTGCCCCAAGCTACATGTAACAATTAGTTTAGGAAACATCTAACATCATGGATTTAGCTGTTCAGTTATCAAAATTCATTGAAAATCAAAATACTTGTTCGTTTCAACACCTTAAACTCTGTGTATCAATCTGAAGTCAATCGGATGATTTATAAGTTTGGCATCTACAGCGCCACAAGATTTTTTGAAGTGATCAAGGGCCATAACTCTGGCACTGATTATCGGAAATCGTCTTATGACCTTAAACACTGTGTATAAATTTAAAGCCAATCGGATATTAACTTTGGCCTTTAGAGCGTCCACAAGATTTTTTGAAGTCGTCAAGGGCCATAACTGTGGTAGTTATTATCGGAAATCGCTGAAAAACAATAGGCTTCTTTGTCTCATGACCTTAAACAATGTGTATAAATTTAAAGTCAATCGGATATTAACTTTAGCCTCTAGAGCGTCCACAAGCAATTGGGGACGCCGGACGGACGGACGGACGGACGGACGGACAGACGGACCGACGGACGGACGGACGGACGGACGGACGGACGGACGGACGGACGGACGGACGGACGGACGGGGGCGACGACAATATACGACCACATTTCAATGTGGGCGTATAAAAACGTACAATCAGGGGCCATAACCCATGAAGTTAAGGTCCGATACATGCCAATATCGAAAGAAACCGAGATCTTAGGGTGATAAACCTATATTTTAAGTTTCATTGAAATCGGATAAGAATTGTGACCTGTAGACTGTTCACAAACAATTGTGGACGGACGGACGGACGGGCGGACGGGGGCTAAGACAATATACGTCCACATGAAAATGTGGGCGTATAAAAATACATGTACATGTAGCTAAACATGAGATATGTAAACTTTCAAATAATCTGACTAATAGATAATAATTAACTACTACTGATAACAATTAACTAATTAGTAATAATTAACTAATCAAATTCAATAAACATAATTTAATTAATGGAGCAATAACTTTCCTGAAAACATTACTGCTTGAATAAAATATTTTAACCTAAAATTTAGGTAACAGACGTACATTTTTACACTCAAATTTAGGTAACAGGCCTAACTTCTTACTCTAAAATTTGGGTAACGAATGTACATACATGTATATCTATGGAACCCCAAGCGATTCAGAGAATTTGGGCAAATGTTTTCTTTCTACGGTCATAATAACAAGAATGGGTGATATTAGCTTTAAATCTGAGTTTTTAAACAGTTCCATCAATGAGATGAAATGAAATAGAGTTTAACGTCCTAGTGTTAAATATGAATGAGTGATAAAAAGGAATAAAATACTGTGAAAAGTAACGGATGCACATTTATGAAAACCCAAGATATTCTGAGAATTTTTTAAAATCGCTTCTTTTCAACGTCATATATAAATATAAGAATGGGTGATTTAAGCTTTAAATATAAGTTTTAAATAATTCCATATGTAAATACGAATGAGAGAGAAAAAATGTAGATATTTGGTCACAGGCGACATGTACATACTCCTAGCCATATCTTTTAATGCTGTATGCTTTCACAAAAATATGTTATTTTTGTTTTCTCATGTATAAATATATCCCGTTTACAAGCAATCGACATTGTCAGAAAATTAATATCAAATCATTTTTTTTTTTTTTTTTTAAACAATATTTTATTCAGAAATTGAAAGGGATTGAGGAACAGGCATAGCCTATATGACCTCTCTCCTAAATACAAAAATAATATGGATAAAAAATAAAAAAAAAAGGTTGAGAATAATCAAACAAACACAAAGTAAGAATATACAATAAATTATAAATTTGACATTAAGAACTATTTAAACCTTGACACAAGACTAAATAAAAAAAGAGTTTCCGCCCTAATTTAAGTTTTTCTTCAATGCATAGATTTTTTCTCACCATAAAACACTATTTTTGTCCAAGTCTTATCATCTCTAATTAAATTTTTCACCTAAATGTAGGCCTATATTGCCCATCAGCTGATCGAACAGCACATTTAAATCATGTTAGTACTATACTATACTATATGGAGGTACATGTACTATATCTGCATGAAGACTAAATGCCTGCTTCATACAAGGTGGTATTTAAAATGTTATCAAATCTTTTTAACAATGTTTTTTACAATGTTTTCAACAATGAGGTATAATGATAATTATCAAGTATAGATATAAAACACATGGCCAGACCCCAATAATAAAATTAATCACAGTTAAGGCCACTCCATTTTAAAAATAAAATAAAATGTGGCTTAATGTCCTAGTAACTGGTTGGCTCAAACTGTGCTAATGAGAGAGAGAGAGAAATGGGATTTAACGTCCACTCTACACAACCAGGTAATTTCGGGACTAACATATGGTTTCAATTTTATTTTAATAATTCGCATGCGCGTAGGGGTCTTTAGCCGTGGGAGGAAACCGGAGTGCCCGGAGGAAACAGGTTGAGAAGGCGCCCCTATCTCCATGCCACATACGCTCACACCAGGGCTCGAAACCACAGCCGCAAGCCAGAGGTGACCGGCCAGCTAGAGGTTTAAGCGCGGCACTCTAGACCACTAGGCCACCCCCCCCCCCTGTGCTAATGAAGACGGGCATATCGCATATTTTACTTTTTTCGGTATTGAAACATTTATAATACACTAAAATATGATTATTAAAGTCAATCGGTTATTAACTTTAGCCTCTAGAGGGTCCACAAGATTTTTTGAAGTGATCAAGGGCCATAACTCTGACAGTAATTATCGGAAATTGCTGAAAATCAATGGGCTTCTTCGTCACATGACCTAAACTCTGTGTATAAATTTAAAGTCAATCGGATATTAACTTTGGCCTCTAGAGCATTCACAAGAATTTACGAAGTGATCAAGGGCCATAACTCTGACAGTAATTATCGGAAATTGCTAAAAATCAATAGGATTCTTCGCTTCATGACCTTAAACACTGTGTATAAATTTAAAGTGAATTGGATTGGATATTAACTTTGGCCTCTAGAACATCCACAAGATTTTTTGAAGTGATCAAGGGCCATAACTGTGACAGTAATTATCGGAAATCACTGAAAATCAATAGGCTTCTTCGTCTCATGACCTTAAACACCGTGTATAAATTTAAAATTAATCGGTTATTAACTTTAGCCTCTAGAGCGTCCACAAGATTTTTTGAAGTGATCAAGGGCCATAACTCTGACAGTAATTATCGGAAATTGCTAAAAATCAATAGGCTTCTTTGTCTCATGACCTTAAACACCGTGTATAAATTTAAAGTCAATTGGATATGAACTTTAGCCTCTGGATCGTCCACAAGCAATTGTGGACGCCGGACCGACGGACGGACGGACAGCACTTACTACACTCGTCACTAGGCTTCCTATACATATTATAATATTCAATTTACACCCTTTTTAATTAACACACCTTGTCTAGAGTTATAATCCGAATGATATTTTTTTTATCGACATTCGTAGGTATTTACCTTGTTTGCTTGATTTTTATACGGCAAACGTATAAAACCTTGACCTATTACTCAGTGATAAGCTTCCGCTGCAAAAAGAGTTCTCGCCTTTTATTATGAGTATCATGTGCGGCAGGTTAGTTTGCTTCTAAAATCGCTGTTCTCCGTTCCAAAAAATACAAAAGTAATTTTCTACCAGACAACCATGGTTCTATTCACCGAGACTAGATAATTTCTCTCGGTGTAAGGATATTATCGCTATGAATAAGTTCATACACTGTTGAGAAAATAATACCGTTGGTTTGCTTTGCAACAAATGGAGCGCGCATCAACTCAGTCCTAAAAAATGTTTGCGTAATAAATATGAACGGTCTTCAGACATTCGGTTTATAATTAGTGATACACAGGTACAGTGGCAAGTGTTATGCTTCACAGAATAATAACTCAAAAGTACCTACGCGCGAAATCCCAGATTTTGGTACATGTAAAACAAAAAAAAATAGTGCCCGTGCGCGTGCCAGTAATAGAAAAACTAAGAGTTCGCGCATAAAAATTGCACGAACGTACCAGGCGCGATGTCATCTAGACTACTCTGTTTTTATTAATGATTTTAGTAATGATGACTGAGGCTATTCAGAAATTTCACGCACTCCGTTCTCGGCCTATAATGGATCAATTTGACTGAAATTTTCAGCAAATTACATTTACACTATATAGTTTTTAACTATTATAGTGAGAACTGCCAACTCTTTATCTTATCTTCCATCATGTATCTTTAAGCCAGACCAGTTTAACTATTATGACCGCTTCGGTCTAAGGTTGGAGTTAACTAAGCATGTGTAGCTTCATGTTCCTTATTCAGTTCATACATGCTTTCAATAACACTGACACTGGATGATGCCGCCATTTCCCCAGGAATGTAACTTTATGCGTACTGTGCACACCTAAGCCAGCTGGACCTACACTACACGAATATCTAACCAGTTGTAGTGGGAGCTAGCGTCAGGTGTCATACGAGTGGCTTTTGACCCTATACAGGCCTGGAAATAACGGTTTTATACATACATGTACCTGACAAAATGAATGAATTAGTACATGTACCTGACATGCATTAATGATACCATTAAAAAAGACAAATCAGTACCTGACAAAATGACATGCACCAGAGGTTTAGTGCCTGAAAAAGCCTGAATCTGTGCCTGACATTGTCAGTGACACATGCCTTATTTCCATGCTTGACCCTATGACAGAGTCTAGACAATCCACAAGATTCATTGTTTCACGAATTAAAACAACTGTGGAAAGGACCAGGAAGACGACAATATAATAATATGTACAGAGAGAGAGAAATGGGGTTAAACGTCCACTTGGCACAAACTAGGTCATTTCGGGACTAACATATGGTTCCATTTCATTTCAATAATTCCCTTGCTCGTAGGGATCTTTACATGTAGGAGTGGGAAGAAACAGGACCCAGAGAAAACCCACGAGGTTGGAGAGGCGACCCTACACCTTGTCACGTACAGCTGGGGAATTGAGACCACACAGTTAAATCAATGACAGCGTGCAAAGCTAACCATTTGGCCATCCACCCCCTACATACATCATATGTACAACCATTTTTCAATGTGTGTGTTTAGAAATTACCCTCATACTTTCATGTACTTGTAATACACAAATATTCCTGCCTTTTGATAATAAAATAATGAGCAACTTATTCTACAAGGGCTTTGATACAGAAATCTGTGTACATGTATGCTAGCTAACAAGTTCAAGTCCACTCTCAATAACTGGGCTCTGTTTCACGAAATTTTAACTTAAGATAAAATCCAATTTTAGTAGATACTTCAATTTTGATTGGCTAAGCACTAAAATCAATCTAATATTATACTAAAATTCGTGAAATAGGCCCCAGATCAACAGGATATGAGTCATGTTGATGAATCAGTGACAATCGAAATCTAGTACACTTCTTGGAACTCATATTCAGATTTCTTATAATGAACCCAATTCTAAGAACTCAGAAGTATACATGTACTGGTACTTCTATAATCCTAGAACCATGATGATGCCATTGACATCAAGAGTTTATTATGGTCTGGATAAGTTAATTAATGTCTAATTAATAATTTAGATAACATTTCAGGCCTAAAGAAAGAAACGCAAGCACAGATTTTGCTCTTGTATAATGCAAGTTTAACCTTTGAGAGAGAGAGAGAGAGAAATGGGGTTTAACGTCCACTCAACACAAACTAGGTCATTTTGGGACTAACATATGGTTTCAATTTTTATTTCAATAATTCGCTTTCGCGTAGGGGTCTTTAGCACTGGGAGGAAACCGGAGTGCATGGAGGAAACCTACAAGGTTGAGAAGGCGCCCCCATCTCCATGCCACATACGCTCACACCAGGGATCGAAACCACAGCCGCAAGCCAGATGTGATCGGTCAGGTAGAGGTCGAAGCGCGACACTCTAGACCACTAGGCCATCCCAACCCCCCAAATGGAAGCAGAATACAGTAGTTAACAAAAAAACATAATATTTCTGTTAAAAATCCTTGATTCAAGACTTAAAATGTCGGTCAACTTACAGCCTGTTCAGACGCTGAAGTTGAACTGGTTTAAAAACCCTGCAGGGATTGTTAGACCAGTTTAACTTTGTCTTCTAACGGGAATGTGGGGCAAATAACCCAGTTTAAAAACTTCAGCTGGCGACATGTCTTCGAGAAGGCTTTTTTTTAATAAACTGGTTCATTTTGGCCGTGTGAATGGGTTGTCTTACAACAAACCCTGGTTCCAGCTCGCTTTCAGCATGCATAGTGAGCAGTAGAAGTCAGAATAGTTAAACTGGTTTGGCTTATTGTACATGTGAACGCAACAACGATCCTGTCTTAAAAACCCTGTCTGGTTGAAAAATAATCCTCTGAACTATTAAACTTGGTGTCTGTTCTCGGGAGGAGTTAACTGTAGACAAACAGCCTAAGTTTAATATACTGACAAGCAACATGTGTATAACTAATAATTACTAGGGCACCATGACATAACACAATTATAAAATTCCCAGGAAATCAACACTCAGTAGAAATCTAAGAAGACTATAAGCTACATGTATCACAACAAATAGACCAACTCAAAATATTCCTTTTTAAGCAGATGAATCCAACCAGAACCATTATATAAATATAAATCTCAATTCATAAATTATAAATAGCATCTGTTAATGTATATTAAAGGACATTATTGAAGGGGAAGTAAGGGATATTATTTGAATGTGTTTTATAAAAGCAGTTTAAACTGTTACATGAAGATTTGCTAAATGAATATACATGTAAGCTGATTTCAGTTGGAAGAAACCGGAGGACCTGGAGAATACCCACAGACCTGGACAGACGCGACCCTACTCCCTGTCACATACATCGGGGGACATCGAAACCACGCCAATTTACTCAATGACAGACCTTATGATACAACGCGCACATGCTAACCATTCGGCCATCCAACCACCTACTATATCAAAGAATATAAAAGAGCTCTAAGTTTCTGAGACCACAGATATAAAGATCACAAAATATATTACATGTATGAAATAAATGTACATGTAGAACAACACTCTTACCAACGATAATTCTGTGAACTGATTAAGCCAAATTGAAAACTATAAAAAATACACTATAGTTACCCCACTGATTACACCCCATACACTGTATTGATATCAGTTTATCTGATAACTTGCAGGTCAAGAGATTATCTAATATTATCTATATACTATTTACATATAAAATATATTTTCATTAGATTAAAGTGGGGCTTACACATTTTTTTCATGTTTTGTTTTCAAGGAAAAAGAGTGGGAAAAGTCAGTTGTAAGAGCTGTCATGTTGACAACAAACTAAATGGGTAGCAGAGGGTAAGTCGAACATGGGCTACTGGCTTTAATTGACAGGAATATCAGTTGCTTTAAATATACATTATGTAAGATTTAGATAAAGAACTAGCCATTCTTGCTATAATAGTTCGAAAGTACATGTACATAATGTTAAATGAATACTTTGAAAATTTCATTCAAATTACTCTATTGCAAGCAAAGATATTAGCCTTTGAAGGTTTGACAGACGTGTGCAATAATTTCAACCACCGTCCTGGTTGATCAAATCTAAGTCTCTTTCCTCCATATTTGATTAAATCAAAGTATCGCTGAACCCTTTCAATCTAATCAACCGATTAAGGCCTGGATCGGTTAATTAATTTCTAAATAATAGTTTAGAAAACATTTCAGGCCTAAAGAAAGACCTGCAATAGGCAGAGTTAGCTCTTGCATAATGCATGTTTAAGCTGTATAGATACTCAGCATAGAGTCAGTGGAAGTAATTTTTTCTAAGTTAGCTGTCTAAACGAAGTTGTTCTCAGTGGCTACAATGACAGTAGCCCTCAGTAGTCACCTAATCACTTGACAATATGACTCTTTCTCACTTACTCTCAGTTGCCAAAAGATTCGTTGCTCTCACGGTAAAAATGTAAATCGCTTTCAGTTGTCAAAATGACAAAATGACAGTTGCTTTCATTTGTAAGTTCGCGAAAGACCTGATTTAAATAACTAAAATTCTAAATTACTTGTTACATACATGTAGTAAAACATAATTTTGTTAATTTCCAATATGAATAACTATATGGCCGTTCAGATGCTTAAGTTGAACTGGTTTAAAAACCCTGGTAATGGTTTAACTATTTTAACTTTTTTGTCTGAGCGCATGTTTGGGGTAAATAAACCAGTTTAACCCTGGTTCGTGACCTGTCTTCGAGACAGCATTTCATTTTAAACTCATTCATCTTGGCTGGCTGAAAGGGCTGGCTTAAAATCCCCGGATCCATCTTGCTTTGGGGATGTGCAGTACGCTATAAGTTACATTCCTGGAAAAATGTTGGGGTCAGACAGTGCCAGAGTGCGCGAACCGAATAAAAAATTTGAAGCTACCCATGCATAATTAACTCTAACCTCTGACCGAAGAGGTCAAAAGAGTTAAAACACGAACAAAACACGATACTGTCTTAAAGAAAGAGAAATGGGGTTTAACATCCACATGACCCAAACTACGTCATTTCGGGAGTAACACATGGTTCAATTTATTTTGATAATTCACTTGCACATAGGGGAGGAAACCGGAGAAACCAGAAAAAAAACGAGCGGTTGAACAGGCGACCAGTCCTGTCTTAAAAACCCTGGTGATTTTAAACTGGTTTAAACTAGGTAAGTCTCTCTTTAACCCCAACTTGTTTAATAAAAATATTCCCAGGACTTTTATATACATACTCATCATACCAACTATCAAATATGTCACTCATTTTACATCTGCTCATCATATACCTTCTATATGATGGGTGAAAGCCTGAACAGAAATTAGCTATCATAGGAGGGTTAGGTGCAAGCCTGGGCAGAAGGTACCTATCACAGGAGGGGTAGGTGCAAGCCTGGGCAGAAGGTACCTATCACAGGAGGGGTAGGTGCAAGCCTCGACAGAAGGTACCTATCACAGGAGGGGTGGGTGCAAGCCTCGACAGAAGGCACCTATCACAGGGGGGGGGGGATGCAAGCCTCGACAGAAGGCATCTGCATGTACATGTATCACAGGCGTTGTCAGACACAAATTGATGAAATTGTCATTCAATATTTTTATTATACATGCATGTACAATGTACTTAAGAATGCGTTCGCGAGACAACCATGCAAAATTGAAAAAAAGCGGCACAAGCGATATCGGGCGATTTTGGTCAAACTTTGTGGAATTGGTCATTGGGTACCCCGCATACCCCACATGAAATTTGGGGGTCACCAACCTTTTAGTTAGAGAGAACCAGCTATGACCAGTTTATACTGAAAAAACGTTATTTTTTATGATTTATGGCCTAAATTCAAATAATTCTCATAAATTGCCTGATTATATTTTATTATTTCTCATTATTTTTCATGAAAGGTATTGTCAACTACTCTCATAAAAAAATGACCAATAAATTTTTCCGACATAGTTTGGACCATGAGAAATTCATGTAGATAGGTAGTTTTTGCTCTAAGGTGATACATATGAACTTTATGGTGCTATATCTCCACCACTGCGGGGCTGAGGATAAATCCATTTATAATGGAGGTTGAGATCAACTAATACTAATATTTGGTTTTGAAAAAATCACTAGCACAGATCTCTTTAATACTGAATTCGACGATCGAAATTAAGGAAAATTACTAATTTTCTGACATTATTTCACTAATAAAATCAGTCTTTGCCTGTGTTTTTAGGTTTGAATTAACCTCATTCACCATCGATCAGTCGGGGCCGGAACAGATCATCGGCCAGGTTGTTGAAGTTGGGATTGGAATCCAGTCTGTCAGCATCCAAGATGGCGGCGTCCCCCGTTTGCTCGTTTTCATCGTTCTGATAAGACCTGAAAATGTTCATTTCTGACATTTTTTGGTGCTATCCATAATATGATTCGTAATACTTTCTTATTTGATCTCAACACTTGTAAATAAGTAACGACTTCTGGCCTTCTCTACTATTATCCCATTTGTTTCACTCATTGTACATAATATTTTCCGTATGATATCATGTGATACGGTGACAAAGACCGACCAAGTCTGTATTGTATCGACCATCTATGTCTTCATTTTGTAATGGTGCCAAATCAACACCTGTAAATTTCTATAATCCTTTCACTTTCATGGCACATTAAATCACAACATCCTAAATACATCATTTGGCACATCTCAAGATGCCTGCTCTTACAGCTGCCTGCTATCATAAAATTGGTGGTTTTTACCTCTCTTTTACCTGTTAGCAGGTTTGTTGGACATAATCTGTGACCCCCTGAGGGTCACAGATTATGACTAACTTGCTGTGGGAGCAGTCTTCTCTATTTGAATACTGTTGCCTTCATTACATAGTAATCTTAGTTCACCTGTGTACAGTATAAATTATGTTTTCCTTCCAAAATCTTATACGGCACCAATACCGTATCTGTACAAAATCTTATACTTTACTATAGATTATTTGATCACATGATATATTTTGCATATTATAGAATTCAGACTTCATTAAATGTATAGTACAGGTCTGAGCATCTCTGGGTCTGTGTACTTCCATGGAATTTAGTTTGCTTCTTGGCTACTTTTCCTGGTCTGTAGATTTGACCTAGAGCTGTCTAGACAGCTCCATGTCCATATCTAATATGGAAGTAGAAAATATTGTTTGCGAAATTATTCAAACTTCGATGTCGAAGTCGATGTAGTACTATGTAGTTTAATTTTGCACCTAGAAGACTATTTTACCTATTATCCTGGAGTCTATAATTTCAATGAAACTCTCCAATTGCCTGTAACAAACGTATCTTTTGCCGATTAGTTAAAATTTAGTATTGGTGTTCTTCATGAGACTCGTAGATTCCAGGCTGAGCATATTGAACCGATACGTATTATTATTATTTGGTGAAATATTTGCAATCTTGAAATTGAAAAATTTATGTTAAATATTTTGTTGTTTGGGTGATTTTCAAAATTCACATTTTCAAAAATGAACGTATTTGATGAAACAATATATTATTATATTGAGTTTTCATTCCGTAATTATCTTCTCATATTTTAATATGAGAAGAAACCATGTGCTGCAATTCACGGAGAATCTTTATTGATGATGATGGTATTGATTAGGTACTGTTGATGCAGGTTGTTGGAAGCGTGATTATTGGAAAACTTCGTAAAGTGTATCCTTCCCTTTTGGAAGGGATTATGGCGGCGTTTAAGACATGCATAACAGGCGGTATTCGCGTTTATGCATGTCCAAAACTGCATTTTTCATCTCTATAAGCAGCAAGGATCCGATAATACCGGGGGACACCTTTTGAAAAATTTTCTGAGACCATATTCTGATATCAAAGTCTCCCCTCCTTATCTATCCAATCGGAGACTTGATATCAGAAAATTCAATAGCAGATTAACGGTGGGGTCGATATCAGTAATTTTCTCACAAGTGCCCCCTGCTGATACAGATCTCGGATTTTTTTTGAAAATCGCTTCTAAAACTCAGGTCAGCTCAGATTCATGAGTCGTTATTCCACTCGATTTCCGATTGAATTTTTCTTGTATTTGGATCAGTACCCCATATACCAGTCATTTTTCGTTCGAACTTGTTTTTTGAATATGAGGACTCTCTTCGGGTGTATGTGTGGTGTGTGGTATACCCCCTCAATTTGCATTTCAATGCTCTAATACAAAAGTTTATAGGGCTTAAATGGTGTTTTATCTGTCAAAAAATGGGAAAAAATCATCATTTTGGAATCGAAATAGTTATTTTTTTACTGCTAAGTGGTTCGAGTGCTACCCAATTTTTTTCTTGATCGTAATACTATAGATAAATACCTTTTCACTCAGCATTCCAAAAAAATTCATATACCCGCAGTGGGTGACATATGGTTAAAATGCTATCACCTACATAATTATGCTATTTTTGGTACCTTCCAGCACTAAGACCCTAAACCAGGAATCCCTCTAAGGGGGTCCATCAAACTTTCAGGAAATACACTGAAGGCCCATATCTACTACCCTATCGAGTTTCATTCATCTACCTTATCTACTTGAGTTGTAACAAATAACTGAAAAATAGCATTAAATTGTTGATTTTTCATGTTTTTTTCTATCTTATAATTTCAATTATTTTTCTAGGGTCTAATAATTGTTCAATTGATCTCATATTATGTCGGTGGACTTTTGGGGGGTTAGCCATCATACATAAAAAATTTGGTGAAATTTGGTCACCCACCATGTGCCGGCCCCTGCATGGTGCTCTCGCAGACGCGTTCTTAATACATATGGGTCATTCCATGTCAAGTGGACCAGTGTTTGTAAAGTGATCCACTCAGAAAATTATGAAATAAATATATGTTGTAATATATACATGCAAATTTATGTAAACCTTACGTAAGTTATATGACTATAGCATTCTCTAAACAATCCAACAATTTCAAGAATGTAGACTGACTAAAGGAATAAAATCAGACCACAAAAAACAAGCTGTTTTAGTAGTTTCAAAACTTGCGAAAGGGTACCTCGAATTCAAATGGTGAGTCAAATATTAATTCTAGAGTCATGTAATTTAGCAGTTTCACATACATGTAAGTATTATACTGTAGTATAACATATATATATTTTCTTGGTAATTTTCTGAGGAGGCAACTTTACAACTTTCTGAGAATTTGACAAGGAATGACCTTTTTACACACCTGATGTGATACTTTGTACTGGACGTGATAGGATGGGATGGGATGGGGCGGATACAGGATTTTCAGAAAGACGCCCGGGCGTTCTGCACCCACTTGGGAGTGCGAAGCCCGGAACAATGATTTTTGAGTGGAAAAAATGCCCACAAAGACTAATTTCATACTAATACTGCAAATTAGGAATTCCAACCTAAACAATTTTTGTTCTCCTTTCTCGCGAGAATATATGGAGCTAAAAATTGTTCGCCACCTCAAAAAATAACGGGGGCATGCGCCGGGTGCGACCCCTTCTGAATCTGCGCCTGTGATTTCTATCCCCAGCTTATACGTCGAGACGTTTGTCCTAGGTCCTCTGGTTTGCTCCAACTGCTAAAGATCCTACGCTATATGGAATTAGTGAAATACAATTCAACCATACATGGTAACATGTACATGTATTTCAATCCCGAAATAACCTAGTATGTGTAGAGTTAACTTTAAACCACAATTCTCTCTCGCTCTCTCTGAACTTTTAAAAATTGTAGGCCTACTTATATGTAGTGACCTAAGGTCCCAAAAACAAAAATACCTATGTTCATAGTTAAACAACTGGGTTTTTCTATTAAAATCATACGTCCAAAATTTTTTTTTTCTCATTACCCCAGCCTTAAAAACAGATCTTGGAGCCTTTTACTGTGACAAATTCCAAGAGTCTGAATTGGCCTTATTTTTCAAAACCTACTCCGTACAGAAAATGCTAGAAATGACAGGAAATTGAAAAGAAACACTCTACATAAACTTATCTATATTCACATGGCAATCACAAAGGCTATAAATTTTTAAGCGGACAAACCGACTGACCCTAATTTGAGAGGCCAAGTCATCGTAAAATACGTAATAATTATTAGGGTTTCACACTGCGTAGCTTGTGTGAAACACTATTGTTTTTGTTAAAATTCTTCTTATTATTATTCTTATTATTATTTTTTTTTTTTTTCCAATTTGCTTATATCTCAGGAACTACTTGTCGGATCGATGCAATGTCTTGAGTTTTGCCGCGAAAGTGGGTGTGACTTAGAGATTAAAGCTATTTCCGGCATTCTGCGACAATGCGAAATGTCCGAAATCACCGAAGTTATCGTTTTTTGAAATATTGCCGTAATATTAACAACAATTGTTGGATTTTATCGTTCGATAGTTTTTGACATAGCCAGAGACATGGCACATAGATACGGGTCTTTAGAGTTTTAAATTTCGCCGAATCTTCGGAAAAATAAGGCGCCAAATTTTGAAAATTTGAATTTGTATAAAACAAAGTTTATATGCTCCATGGTCCAAAATGTCATTTTTTTGGTTACCGGCAAAGTTTCCTGTCGGCACCGTAAGTGACGTAAATTTAGCAAAAACTACAATTTTAACAGTTCGGTACCACTTTTTGAAAGCAAAAATTATTTTTTTCAAAACTAATATGACTGAAAAGATGTGCCATATAAAGGCGCACAAAACATCGCGCTCAGTTTTTATAATTTCGATTTCGTTTTCGGGCAATTTGGATTAAAGGGTGAAAAAAGGTGTCAAAATAAGCTATTTACAACCCATCCAGCGTCTTCATATTAAAAAATATATCTTCGGAATATTCATAATCTCGTAGCAATAACCCATACGAAGAGAATGTATGTGAAAATTAATTTGTAATATGCGCAGTTGCCGAGAAAAAGTCAATTTTGCATGAGTCACTTTTCACGTTATTTTGGCTGTATAAGAATCAATTATTATGTGATTTTCAATTTTCTTTCACCATTGGATGCCTAATGCCATAGTGGACAAGGTCAAACCATTCTACATCATACGTTTCCACCGGAAATGACGTCATTTGCTCAAAACTTAATTTTTAGCATTAAAAAACAATATTTTATTCAAATGGGTTGTACCTGTTCTTTTTTTCAAATTATGATATTTGATTCTATTCATCAAATAGAAGCAACCCATGCGATCATACAGATATCACAAAACGGTTTCTAACTTGTGCGGTTGCAGAGAAATGGACGATTTTCCACAAGTCATTTTTCGAGGATTTTGGTCTATAAAAGTGTCAGTTATTATTCGATTTTCATAAAATTTTCACCATATGATATCTGACGTCATTTATGATTTCATAGAACTAATTTAACATTATCAGTATCACCGGAAGTAATTATATTTTGGCAAAAACTGTATTTTTAGCCTTCAAAACAGATATTTTTTTTCAAATGAGTCTGATTTGTAATATATTTAAAATTATGATATTTAGTTCGCATCAACTAATAGAATGAACCCATGCGATCATTCAGATACCACAAAATGGTTTCTAACTTGTACGGTTGCAGGGAAATAGCCGATTTTCTACAAGTCACTTTTCAAGTTTTTTGGTCAATAAAAGTGGCAATTATTTTTCGATTTACATAAAATTTTCACCATGTTCACCATGTACTGTAATTTTATCAGGATCAATTACATGTTACAAATGTATAAAATGAATGATATTGCTGGATTTTTGTTCATTCTGTTTCCCTTTTATTTGATGTGTGCAATGTTTATGTGGAAATCTGTTTATCGGTGCCATTGGTTCAAGGGCAACATGTGAGCGAAAGTGACATAAGTTTAAAGTTAACGTGGCACCAGTGAAACCCGTCATTCCTGCATGTAGGTCTAGTTTTATTTAGTACTTACAATTCTTGTACTTGGTTAGTGACCTTAACGCCTAATTAAAGCAGCTCAATTTTACTACTAAACAAACATTATGCCGAGTCTAGGTTACTGCGTTGTACATAATGTTGAGAAATTGCCAAAAAATATCATTTTCAACTTCAAATTCAAACGTTTGAAGATAGTTACTGCATGGGAAGGCTGGTGGGGGGAATAGAAAACAAGGGAGGTAATTGTGTTATTATTTCTGGTGTGAAATACTTTTTAAGTATGGGAAACAATGCCTATGATCGTATAATAGTGAGTTGACAACCTATTATTGACTCAAACTGAGCAAAAGACATAGAAATAATTATGTTTTGACTTTCTTGGAAAAAATGAAATACTCGCTTTAAAAGGGGTGGCGGGCAGCTGTGGGGGGGGGGGGAGAGGAAGCGAAGGAAGAGAGGTAGGAAGGGAGAGAGAAAGAGATGTAAAAGAGAATCAATAGTTAAGAGGAGGGAGGAGGCGAGGAATGGGGGAGGGGGTTGGGGTGATAGGGAGAAATAGGAAGCTAAGAGGGATAATATACAGAAGCAGAAATGGAAGATAAAGAGGATTAGAGACAGGGGAGATTTACAAGAATAGGACGAAAAGAGGGGGGGGGGTAGACATACAAAAAGAAATAAGAGATACAGACATGCGAGGGGGGGGGGCAAAAACTTCGAACCGCTGGATGGTCTACAACCTGGGTATTACGGTCAGATTTAAATAATAAATCCCACACCAGAGGACCCGTAGAAAACCAACGAAGTTGGACAGACGACCATACATCTTTTCACGTACAATCGGGGAACCGAAACCACGTCAGACCGTATGATACAGCGCACACGAGCTAACCATTCGGTCCCCCAATCCCACCAATATCGAAAGGAGCCAAGATCTTTCGGATCTTTCAAGTTGTGGACCATATTCCTGAAGTATTGGCCCGAGAAATCCCTCTGTGACCATTGCTGGATTGGCTTCTGATACTTGAACTTTGAGGGACTGTGTCTATCCTTCCCGTTCAATCAAATCTATCACTTCAGTACAGCAATATGACAGCCCTTCGTTTAATCTGGGGTCTTCCCTAAAACTTTGGACAGTAATTTGAGCTATTAAAAACGGTGAAAGTCCGTTCGTCTCCATACAGTATTGTTTACATTATGTCAATGTTGATAGCCTCGTTTGTCACGCAATTAGTTTTACTGCAATATTCTGCCATGCACTGGTTAATTGGGCATAATGAAGTCGTGAGCCATGACGTAACGTTATGTAAAAATATTTGGTCCAATTTGACGCTCTGTGCCTTTGTAACGCACTTAGCGATTGGTAGTTAATCGGACTATTGACCAATCACAATTTAGAACAAGAATGTTCTCTCTTTCCAGCAGTGAGTAGTGGGATTAGCTCTAGTCAAACGGAACACTGGTTGTGGACGGGCGACTACAATATAAAATGCGGGTATATAAAAATGCTAAACAACTTTAAAGCAGAAAGAACAAAATATATTTGCATAGATCAGTTAAACTTTAGATATACAAATTATAATTGGTAGAATAAAAACAGGTCGGAAAGAAATATCTGAAAGCTATCACAACTAACATATTATTAATAAACAGAAAAACATAATACGGGAACAAAATTACTATTTCATTAAAGATAGGTTGCCAGGCAACGAAACATACGCCCACGGCAGCTTAATCGTCCGGGCAGTCAACAAGAGTTGTCGCATATTCTTACTTTTTTCGGTAATGAAACATTTATAATACTCTGAAATCTGATGAAGATTAACAACTCATAAAGTAATTATCAGAAAATCATCAAAATCATGGATTTAGCTGTTCAGTTATCAAAATTCATTGAAAATCAAAATACTTTTTCGTCTCATGATCTTAAACTCTGTGTATCAATCTGAAGTCAATTGGATGATAAGTTTGGCCTCTAGAGCGTTACAAAAGATTTTTCTGGCAGTAATTATAGGAATTCGCTAGAAATCAATAGGATTCTTCGTCTCATGACCTTAAACACTGTGTATAAATTTAAAGTCAATCGGATATTAACTTTGGCCTCTAGAGCGTCCACAAGATTTTTTGAGGTGATCATGGGCCATAACTCTGGCAGTAATTATTGGAAATCGCTGAAAATAAATAGGCGGACGGACCGACGACAATATACGACGACATTTCAATGTGGGCGTATAAAAACGACTTTTCTTAGAAGGTTCTTGATAAGGTTTTCAATTTAATTAGAGTAACGTTTCATAACGTGCTCTAGACCCTCAACGAAACCCCGTTTTAATAGTATCTGTGTTCCATAATGTTTTAGTTTTTATTACATATTATGCCAATTGCTAAATACCGGCCAAAGAAGATAAAATATTATTCTACTAAAATATGAATACATTTACAAATATTTAAAACAAACAAGTATAATCGTACTATGGGCCAGGAACCGCACTACTCGGTAAACCTCGGCAGACTCCGCTACGGCGGTACCTTACATCTAGCATTGGCTATGACGTGTAGTTCAAATGGCGGAATTCGTCATACCGGTACTGCCAAGGCCAGGTGTAGGGTAGTGGACTCAGTGGAGTCTGCTGAGGTTTGCTGATTGGAACCGAGCAGGATGTTACCGGAGCCATATTGGAATTGTTACGTCATGTCAAAAATTCCATTAAAGGGACAATAACACTCTTGCTGGCTTGGCATCCCCAGAAAAAAAATAATAGCCTTATTCTAAGTACTAGATGTTTAAGTGTCCCACCTGTTGTGTAAATTATCCATTACGACCTATTTTACTTATCTAGAGGCTTCGAAAATATTTTAAATCAAAGTCACAATTGAAAAGGTTTACGTTAGACTTTTCAAATCAATTACTTGAATTTTTTCAATTTTTTAAATTAGGTGTGTTAAGGTGAAATTTATATCAGCAATTAATTGGAATATTGTAAAATAATACAATTTGTTGACCAAAATGAAGATTGGGACATATTATTTAGTTACAACAAGAGTGTTATTGGGGCTTTAAAGGGACAATAACACTCTTGCTGGCTTGGCAGCTCTAGAAAATAAATAATAGTCTTATTCTAAGTACCAGATGTTTATGTGTCCTACCTGTTGTGTAAATTATCCATTACATCATATTTTACTTGTCCAGAGGGTTCGAAAATATTTTAAAATCCAAGTCACATTTGAAAAGGTTTACGTTAACCTTTTCAAATCATGTAGTTGAATTTTTCCAATTTTTTTAAATTAGGTGTGTTACGATGAAATTTGTATCATCAATTTATTTGAATATTGTAAAATAATACAATTTATTGACCAGAATGAAGATTGGGACATATTATTCAGTTACAACAAGAGTGTTATTGGGGCTTTAATTGATGCACGATCATCCAAACAGCAAAAATGCCAAGCTTTGTCAACTTTGTGGCGATCTAATATTTGCATCGTGGCGTCATTTAGGCATTTTTCGAAGCGCATCGCCCCAAGAAAACAGTAAAATAAGAAGAAGAACAAGATCAATGTAAGATCAGTGGCCCAGTGTGACAAAATGATCCTAATAATGTAAAGAATATAGGATATCTTGCTTGTGATGTACCGTAATTAAAGTTTATATTTAAAACACTGTTCCTCTGTCTTTAAACTGATACACTTGTTCATGGTCCAACAAATATCATGTACTAATTGTGTCATGAGCCAAAGTACACGTAAGAATAGTACATACACTCCACGGGCACTTGAAGAGATTAAATTAACACTTTTATAAAGTCAAGCAGTAGTAAGTTTTATTTTAATCCCTTCAAGTGCCTGTGATACACTCCTAACACGCATAACAAATAAGCATATTTAAATCTCCATTAGCCTATAGGATAGGTGTAATATTACGTCTGTTAAGCTTATTAATCATACATTATGCAAGAGCTAAATCTAGGCATTGCAAGTCTTTCTTTAGGCCTAAAATGTTATCTAAATTATTAGTTAACTTGTCTAGACCATAATCAACCCATCTTATCGCTAGCCTGTGATAGTTACATGGATAAGATCCGATTTGCTGCTTAACTTTCATGATTTAATCATGAAATGGATAATCGAGACTATGTGTTTTTTTTCATTTAATATCTGAGAAAAGTTAGGGGGAGAGAGAGAGAAATGGGGTTTAACGTCCACTCGACACAAACTAGGTCATTTCAGGACTAACATATGGTTTTAATTTTGTTTCAATAATCGCTTGTGCGTAGGGTCTTTAGCAGTGGGAGGAAACCGGAGTGCCCGGAGGAAACCCATGAGATTGAGAAGGTGCCCCTATTTCCATGCCACATACGCTCACACCAGGGATCGAAACCACAGCCGCAAGCCAGAGGTGACCGGCCAGCTAGAGGTCGAAGCGCGGCACTCTAGACCACTAGGCCATCCCAACCCCCCGAGCAAAGTTAGGGGGGTTAGAAGTTTTGACTGGAGAGTCACTGCAAGTAGGCCTTCCATTGTTACAGTAATAAACATAGTCTTGATTATTCATTTTAACGTTAATTTATCAAATAGCGAATGTATTCCAATCCATTCAATATCATGACCATCCAAGAAAGAGTTGATTATGGGCTTGTCATTTAAATATATGCCTAACAATAACTTATATACACTGTAACATTTGAAGGTAAAAATATAAAAAGAAAGAATGAGGGAGTCAAGATTCATTTTTATTATCTCTACCCAATAAGATTAAAACACAGATGGTATATCGTTTGGTTTGTATAGTTCAAAATTTCGTTTAACTTGTGTTTACTACAACTCTGGGAGAGTTGTTATCATTGATGTGTTCTGAATGATGTGAGGAATTAGCCAATGGAATGGTCTTTTACGATAAGCTTTAAGCCTGTTTTGCATGGAACTTTGGGTAATCCACTAGTAACATCAATGCTGATTTGTTAATCAAATGTCTGACATCATAGGGTCATAAGCCACTGTATGACCTCTGACACGACTTAGCACTACAACTGGCCAGATCGTCATGTAGTGTAGGCCATAGATAGAAAGTGTAAAAAAACTAAACGAAATATAGATTTGTATTTTAATCAGATTGAATTCTCTAATCTTTTTATTTGAAACCCCGAAACTTCTACAATACTAAAATAAATACTGTTTAGTTTAAATAAATAATAATTAGGATAAATTGGATTTGTAAGGTCACAAGTCTGGGGTATTATATCAATAAGATTTTATATGCGAGACTAGGCCTACACAAGACTACATGTCCTAGGTATGATATTTTAAAATAATACTTGAAATGCAAGGCTGCCAGCGATATTATGCAAATATGTGAGACTACATATGTCCCAAATATTATATGGATAAGACTTGATATGTGAGGCAAATCATGATTACATGTTTTAAATATTATATTAATAAAGCTTGAAATGGGAGACTAGGAGTGATATTCTGCCCAAAAGTAACCTATATTCTGGAAAGTAGGAACTTCAAGCACAAGTAGGAGAATTATTCTTTATGACCAGGAACAACCAACGCCATCTTGGCATTAGGCCATATCTAAAATCAAAGATGTACAATTGTTTGTGGAGCCATGATGGTTAAGTGAGTAAAATCCCTGCATTGGTAGAAAAACTTCATCAAGATTTTCTGGCATTGTTTCCCTTTGTCAGTGGTGAAGGACAGAGGGACTGACAGATACAGCTGTCTAGTCATTTGGATGGGACAAAAAACAAGGTCCTGTGCCTACATCGGTGTGTATGTAAAAGACCCCTTGGCAGATGGAATTGGAGAAAGAGTAGGCTGTAGTGCCGCTGTCCAGGCAAAATTTCCCTCATAGCACACTGTATGGTCTTCATTAGCCCAGTAGGAGCAGAACATTCATTTCTGAAGAATGTTCATGCCAAGTGGTTTTATGTTGATGGTACTATTTGAAAACCATTTCCCCAAGAACAAGAAGATTACGAAATTCTGGATTCAAAAATTGTAATAAATACACTTTAACAGAAAAGGACAATTTCACGGGTTTACAAATATCAAAATTTCAACAAATGTAACATTCCTAAATATATAAAACACTTTTCAACCAGTGATAATAATAAATTATTTAAATAATATATTTTACATGTAGGTAAATAAATTAATGCACCTTTGCTGAGCAATGAATATGCACACTCAGGCACCATTTTGAAGGGTGGCTTACAATTTGTCTGATTCTCAGACAATAACAACATAAAAAAAGAAAAAAATTTAGGTGTCTAAAAATTTCAAAAAGATTCATCTCTAAAACTACCCCAATAATAATAATAATAATAAAAACATCCAACCTGTAGAGTGCTTACAAAGTTTACGAGACAGGGGCAATAACTCCATGCTGCCCAGTACAAATTATCACATAACACAAAGGGGATGCTCAATTCATAGTCCAGAACGTCCCGAATCGACAGAAATACAATTGAGTGACGCGGAATTCAGTCCTCTCACAGTTCTGCCAGTCCCAACAGCTGAGGTGGAGTGAGTAAAATCGTGACGTATTCCTAGGTAAAAACTATGTTTCAGCTGTCGTGATTTGTTGAGATATTTTTTATACAGTCGACACATGCATTGTACTCCGAAATTCTCCTTTCCACTCGATTGACACCAGTTTTGAAATTCAATTCCGGAACTGTGAATTCAGCCTTCCCAAGGATTACAAGACAGGGGCAATAACTCCATGTAAAATGCCAAACATAAATTTGAAAAAGCCCCCATTATGGAAGGCACTAATTTTGAACTGTTAAATATAATATTTACACTGCAACTAAAGTTTGACATAAGGCACCTATCACAGGTTTTTGTACAGTACAGGGCCATGTTTCTCGAAATCTTAACTAAAGATAAAATCCAAATTTTAGTAGATACCTCAATTTTACTTGGCTAAGCACTAAAATCAATCTAATATTATCCAGTCAAATCATTAAAACGGTTCTCAGTACGGATTACTGTGCATACGCTAAATGAACCTTGACCTGGTTCCGAGACTGTTTATTTTTTAGTAATGTAAAAAGGCCAATTTCTTGAAATTTATTGCGGCCTGTTTACAGTAAGGAAAAATTAACCGTGCTGTGCCTGATAGGTGCCTGGCACGCTTAACATTTGTAATGTAAACAGGATCTATTATTTACATTGACTTAACTATATCCTCAGCAGATAAATTATCTACATTAGTACTTGACTGTATCCTCAGCAGATAAATTATCTACATTAGTACTTGACTTAACTATACCCTCAGCAGATAAATTATCCACTCTACTGATTATTGTGCATAGCACAATTACAGATAGATCCTAATTAACGTGGGCCCCCCTTGCCATTAAATGTGTGTCCCCTTAATATTAAATGTGTGTCCCCTTTACCATTAAATTTGCCCCCCTTGCCATTAGCTATTAAGTGTGTCCCCTATCAATTAAATGTGTCCCCTTGAAATTAAATGTTCTACCATACCATTACATGTGTGCCCCCTTACCATGAAATGTGTGTCCCCTTGCCATTAAATGTGCCCTCTTGCCATTAAATGTGTGTCCCCTTACCATTAAATGTGTCTCCCCTTACCATGAATTGTGTCCAATTAACAATAAATATCCCCCCTTACCAATAAAATGTGTGTTCCCTTCCCATTAAATGTGTGTTCCACCCTATATTATCATCTGGGGAAAACCCAGTGAAAGTAAATACATGAACAGAAACAATAAATAGACATTAAAACTGTAAAACAATTCAATTAAAAGATATCCCCAGAATGGCCATTTGGATTTCTAAAGCAAATACATTACAAAAAACAATAGAATTCAAACAATTCAATTAAAAGATATTGACTTTGACGTTCACTTGGATTTCTAAAGCAAATACTGCATACACCTTGAATGTATTCAACAACAAACTGTGAAATATCTCAATTTAGTCTTACAATACAATATAATACTGATAGATGACAAAAAATAATTCACAATATCCCTAATAAATAAAACATCTAATTTCCTATTTGTATAAATTACACATCTTTAAGTACCTATGCGATTTGAGTTCCTTTATTTACAGAGTTCAAATAACCTCTTTATATAAATGACTAACATAACCTCTTTATAGATGGCTAAAATAATCTCTTTACAGACAGTTAATTAGGCACTGTATAGATGGTTAAAATAATCTCTTTACACACAGTTAAATAGCCTCTTTATAGACAGTTAAAAAACCTCTTTATAGATGGTTCGAATAATCTCTTTAGAAGTGGTTAAAATAACCCTAAACTCTTTATAGATACTGGTAGTTAAAATAACTTGTATATTTAAAATAATTTCTATATAGCTTAAAATAAATATAGATGGTTAAACAAACCTCTTTATAGACATTTAAATAACCTCTTTAGAGATGGTTTGAATAATCTCTTTATAGATAAAATAACCCTAACCTTTTTATAGATGGTTAAAATAACTTTTACAGATTAAAAAATAGATGGTTAAACAAACCTTTCTAGTCATTATCATGTTTAAAATAACCTCTTTATAAATAGTTAAAATGACCTCTTGTATAGATTGATAGATATTAATTCTTGACAGATGATTAAAAATAAACTCTGTGTATATCTCTAGTTACATAACCTCTAATAGATGCATAAAAAAATAACCTCTCTTACAGATGTTCAAAAAAATCCTTTTACAGATAGTTAAAATAACCTCTTCAATATATATTCAAATAACCTCTTCTTGTAGATGGTTGAAATAACCTCTCTCTAAAGAGGAATAAAATAACCTCTTTAATCTGTTATCTTTATTCCGTTCTCGGTTTCTAGAAAGACAAAACAAGAAAACTTTCATCAAATATTGTAAATTAAATTGATATATCATACATCACATGTATTGGTCAGGGAATGATCCTTGTTAGGTTTCCCTTTGTTAGAGGTGCAGGATAGGGGGTCTAGTCATTCAGGGATAATTGGCGTACATATACAGCTGGATTTCAATGAAGCCTAGGCAGAAACGTCACTGTCAGGGCTAAAACGTTAAACCATTGGCACAGAACAGTAGGACACTTTCTCATTAAGGTACTTTTACATACAGGCGCCTTGTACAATAAGGGACCATAATCCAGGATGTTACAATCTGACATGTGTCAATATCGCATGGGCGGGCAGCATCTGATATAAATTGTCATCCCTTGATTTTTTTTAAAACAGATCATGGGATATAAACATACATTTCAAATTGGATAAAAACTGTGACGCATAGAGTATCCACAAACAAAATGTGAAAGGACAGACAAATGCCGCGACAATATATTCTCACATAATAATGTGTTCATTAAAAAATGCGAAAATATTTGTGATATTAAAATAATGTGAAACAATTGAAATGTATATGTATATAATACCTTATTGGAGAAAATGTTTTTTTTAATTTTATCTTTACCGCCAACTTCATGACTGGTTATGTTTGCTGAATCTGCTGGACTCGAACTCCTTATATCATGTGATTTGGCTGGTGTTAAAGCCCATCTTTCCGTCTGAATAATAAAAGAAATTCAAATTTGTTTCAAATAAATGCAGATTTTATCTTCCTGTACCACCGTGTGATGCAGTAAGATGCTGTTGCGCTAACAAGGAGAGAGAGAAATGGGGTTTAACGTCCACTTGACACAAAATAGGTCATTCCGGGACTAACATATGGTTTAATTTTATTTCAATTTAATTGTGATCGGCTGATAAGTTTAGCCATTTGAGCAATCGCAAGGTTCTACAAAGTGAAACAAGGAGTTTGGTTCAACTACTTTACTTCGCTCAAAACAGCTAATAGAAAGAGAGAAATGGGGTTTAACGTCCACTTGATACAAGCTAGGTCATTCCGGGACTAACATATGGTTTAATTTTATTTCATAATTTGCTTGCGAGTAGGGGTCTTTAGCAGTGGGAGGAAACCGGAGAAAACCCACGGGGTTGGACAGGCGACTCTACTCTACCGGGGACGCTAACAAGGAGGTGCTGGGTTCGCTTCTGGTGTTGGCCAATAAAGTGTTACTCAGGAATTTTCTGACATGCTTCTCAGTCCCTCATTATCAAAGGTGCGTTGTCGGTCAGATATTTCAAAGTGTTCAAGGGCCATAACTCTGGCAGTAATTATTGGAAATAGTTGAAAATGACTAGGATCCTTTTTCTTATGACCTTAAACACTGTGTATAAATTTTTAAAAAATCGGATATTAACTGCAACCTCTAGAGCGTGGACGGCGACGACAATATACAACCACATTTCCATGTGGGCCTATAAAAATTAGGACATTAAATACCAGTTCTTTTCATTGCCTGTACCACAAACAAAGGAAGAGAGCGAAAGTGGTTTATTGTCGACTCGACACATACTAGGTCGTTTTAGAACTAGCATATGGTTCAATTTTATTGTAATAAATTGCTTGCTCATAGGGGTCTTTAGCAGTGGGAGGCAACTGGTGGCAGGAATCGAAACCACGCCACTTGACTCAAGTATGGACAAACAAAATGAAACCAAGACAGGAAAGTACGTAGGAAGTTTCTTGGCTAACACTGGCATCGAAACCCCAGGGACATTTTATTTTGTGACCCAGCAACCTGAATATTGATTCACTGTGCTTTTCTCACATACACAAATAATTACAGAATAATGGATGGTTTTTCTTCATGTAAATTCAGCAAAACTGTGTTCATTAGAATCACACAGACTTGACTTAAAGATTAGTCCATCAGGAGAATTTTGCCCAGACAGTGACAGCAACATTCAATACAATATAATAAACAACTACCTTAGCCACCAATTCATTTTTAAGACACCATTTTTCAAAAGCTTTTTTGGCAGTCTCTATGATTTTTGGATTATGCTCCTTGCAGAAGATACGAATCATATCTTCTTGAAAATGCTCTGGAAGCAGCTGAGAGACCTGAAAAGAAGTTTGGAAATGAAATGAAATAAATCAAAAGGGGCTTATTTACTCATCTGTATGAATTGGGCTGGGGATCACTGTGGCTAAGTGAGTAAGACGGAGGCCGGGTGTTCGATCCCTGCATTGGCGAGAAAGTTGATCCAGATTTTCCGGGCGTGGTTCCTACTTGTTAGTAATGCAGTATGGAGGGATGACAAGGACAGCTGTTTAGTCGTTCTGATGTGACGGAAAACTGAGGTCCCGTGTACACACTGACTTGAACGTAAATGATACCTTGGCAGTTGGAATGGAATTCGATAGGAAGAGTAGTTCCAAATGCTCTCCGGGAAAAATTTCACTCATAACACTCAGTATGGCGTATGCCCGTCTTCATTAGTCCAGTTTAGGAGCAGAACAGTAGGACGTTAAACCCCATTTCATTTCATTTCATTTCACGAATTGGGCTAGTGAAGATGGGCAACAGCGTTTCAAATTACACTTTATCAAATGACAAATTTCAAGGTTTCTTTTATGCGCACGCAGATGTGTAAACAGGGCAAGAAATTCGTCATTTTTTTTACGAGAATCCATTTGATTCTCATATATTCGGTCTGGGTGAATCCTCTGGATCTTAATTAATAATACTGTCTAAAACGCAAAATTACATTTATAGTGTTAATCTAAAACATCAAAATACAACAATGTCAACGTCCGAAAAATTCAATTGATAACTGCACAAAGTATTATAATAAAGGAATAGTTTATGTTCGCACAAACGAAAGTGAAAAAAAACACACAAGTGGCCGACCTTGACAATGACAGAATAAATTGGAATGAACCATTTTAACCCCATTTTATTGACATGGAACTAGCGGCATCAAATTACTCGAATGGATTAAATGGATAAAACAGACCTTAGGGTACAATGCACACATGCTTAGTAAGGGACAGACCTTATGATGTAAAGTACATGTGTTAAACCACTCAACGGAACCCCCAATATAGATGCTATGGGGATGCTTGATTCACAGTACAGAATCGACAGAATTACAATCGAGTGACGCGGAATTCAGTTCTGTCACAGTTCTGTCAGTCCCAACAGCTGAGGTGGAGTGAGTAGAATTGTGACGTATTCCTAGGTAAAAACTATGTTTCAGCTGTCGTGATTTGTTGAGATACATGTATTTTTTATACAGTCGACACATGCGTTGTACTCCGAAATTCTCATTTCCACTCGATTGACACCAGTTTTGGAATTCAATTCCGGAACTGTGAATCGAGCATCCCCAAGGTATTAGAATAAAGGGATGCAACTCTAACACAAACTAATGCATGACTTCAATAGAGAGAGAAATGGGGTTTAACGTCCACTCAACACAACCAGGTCATTTCGGGACTAACATATGGTTTCAATTTTATTTCAATAATTCGCTTGCGCGTAGGGGTCTTTAGCCGTGGGAGGAAACCGGCATGACTTCAATCCAAAGGTTTCTCTGACAAGAAGTCTTAACCACATGGGTTTTCTCCGGAAACTTTGGTTTTAACTTTTATCCAACAAATGGTTTCATGCACTTCTAGCACTGATATAAACACTTCTAGCCCCAATGTAAACACTTCACATCTTGATGAAAACACTTCCAGCCCCGATGAAAACTTTTCTAGTCCTGATGTAAACACTTCCAGCCAAGATGTAAACACATCTAGCCCTGATGCAAACACTTCTAGCCCTGATGCAAACAAGTCTAGTCTTGATGTAAACACATCTAGCCCTGATGTAAACATTTCAAGTCCTGATGTAAACACATCTAGCCCTGATATAAACACTTCTAGCCCTGATGCAAACAAGTCTAGTCTTGATGTAAACACATCTAGCCCTGATGTAAACATTTCAAGTCCTGATGTAAACACATCTAGCCCTGATGTAAACATTTCCAGCCCTGATGTAAACACTTCCAGTCCCAATATAAAAAAACATATCAGATTTAATTCTATAAATCAAATTATAAATAATCTGTAACCAATTATAAAAACATACCTGATCTTTACGAAGTTTTTTACACTCATTGGGGTTGGATTTTGAGTAAAATCGGGTACGGTCAACTGGGTTTTTATTTTTCATACCATAGTCATAATGAACACACTGAAATAAACAACATATTTAAATTATATCAGTATAATAAATATGATTCGTTGTTATCGTAATGAAACAAATTGTCACGGCAACTAAAGTCGTCCGAGAAGTCGCAAATTTTCACAGCAACTAAGTTGTCGGAAAAGTCACATATTTAGTCTTTTGTGGGTAACCAAAGGCAACAATCCATAAAGTATTTACATGATGGTTTTAAGAGTCCACATGGCAGTTGTGGTGACCAGGGGAACAAGGGGCTTGTTCGTTAACCCAAACGTACCGATTGTGACCAAGGTGTTGACTGAGAAAGGTCCAGAATTTCCTAACCCTTGAAACACATTGTTAATTGGATATATTAGTCCTTGCCATTTTAGGTGCACCACAACACTTGACCTCCATGACACCACTAATTTCTCAACTTTAAGAGGTGCTTCAATGATTAGCGAGTTGTTTCCCAACTGTCAATGAAAATTCGATAGGAGTTCAAGCCTCAAATGCTATCAGTTACTTTTATTTTTTCATTTATTTATTCTTGTTGTGTCTCCTTAACTTAAAAGACGTTCAATTTATAATGTTTTCTTGGGGGTCCTTCAACTCTAAATTACCCACTGGATTAATGAGGTTTAACATCAACTCAACACTTACTAGGTCATTTTGGGACTAACATATGGTTCAATTTTATGTCAATAATTCGCTTGCGTGCTAGATTCTTTAACAAGTGGGAGGAAACCGAAGGACCCAGAGAAAACCCACGAGGTTGGACAGGTCACCCTTGTCTATGTCATGTACAAACGGAGAATCAAAACCGCGCCACTTGACAGTAACGACTGTGCAATCTGCCCAGCACATCCTCTTGGTCATATGAACGCCTTTTATAAAACTATAAATTAACTAACCGACAATGTGAGAAATTCAGGTTCTAGTTCATCTTCCAACTGAGCAATCTCTTCTAGCACCTTTTTATCTCCTTCCTGTCAAATAAAGATAGGTTACCAGGTAACGAAACACACAACCCACAGCAGCTAGATCATCCGAGCTGTCGAAAAGCTATGTTGCATATAATTTCTTTTGTAGGTAACATGAGTATTTGCATATTCACAAGAAAATGATATCTGTATGATATGTTGATAGAGCATTCATAAGGTTCATCAAAGTGAAACCAGGGCCACAATTCTAGAAGTTATAAATGGAGATCGCTAAAATTCTATAGCCTTCTTCGTTTTACAAATTCACATCAATTTAATTGTGATCGGTTGATAATACTAGCGACCGGGTATCGTAAAGATTTTACGAAAAAAGGAAAGAAACTACGTTTACCGTTTAGAATCTAATACACGTATCCAGTAAATAGATTGCCGTTTAGAATGTGTTAAATGCTGTCAAGATTCATCAAAAACCGCTCAGTTTTGCTACCGTGTAGATTTAGAAACGCTGTTAAGTTTTGACCTCGATCGTCTACTTTACGACTGTCCAGTTTCTCGGGATGTTTTTAAAAATGAACACTACCATTTAGATTTGAAAGGGGTTTAGTTTTTAGACGTTGTCGAGAAATGAACCGCGAGTGTTTGATTTATGTGGTTACAATTAATGGAAAAAAAGATTTTGAAAATATTCACTGATTCAGCTTGGTCATCGTTTTATTCTGTATAAAAATGGCTGATGTATTACTCAACGCGTGTACAACACAACGATAATTTTTCATTGGTTAAAGCCGTATAAATGCGGGAAAATTTACAGTAGCTATTGGCTACAAACTTATTTGCATACCATTACACACAATGGCCTATGATGGGTTTCAGTCTACGAAAACATCCCGAGAAACTGGACGGTCGTAAAGTAGACGATCGAGGTAAAAACTTAACGGCTTTTCTAAATCTACACGGTAGCACAAACTGAGCGGTTTTTTGATGAATCTTGGCAGCATTTAACACATTCTAAACGGCAATCTATTTACTGGATACGTATATTAGATTCTAAACGGTAAACGTAGTTTCTTTCCTTTTTTCGTAAAATCTGGACGATACCCGGTCTCTAGTGCAAGTTTAGCCATTTGAGCAATCGCAAGGCTCTACAAAGTGAAACAAGGAGTTTGGTTCAATTACTTCACTTCGCTCAAAACAGCTAACAGAGGGACAGAGAAATGGGGTTTAACGTCCACTCGACACAAACTAGGTCATTTTGGGACTAACATATGGTTTAATTTTATTTCAATAATTCAATTGCGCGTAGGGGTCTTTAGCAATGGGAAGAAACCGGTCATCCCCCCCCCACCCCCAAAACAGCTAATCAGCAGCACACCACCTGTTGAAGCGATAACATGAGAAAACCAGTTTTACTCGCGACAATCAGCAGCTTTTGGAAATTTTCGCTTCTGTTAGCCTAACTTCGCTTCATAGCATAATCCTCACAGCGTAATCTATTTTTTAAGCAAAGCTATTCAAATTTTTTTTGATTGATTTCTTTTTGCTTCGTACAAAACATTCATTATTATTTAATCGAGGAAATCTACTAACGTTCAAAAGCAAAAAACAATTTCCTGATTTAAAAGACTAGTAGCTTCTAGAAATCTGACATCAAGTGAAAGAGAGTTGAGTTTAATTAACATCCACTTGGCGCAGACTAGGTCATTTCGTAACTAACAAATGATTTAAATAATTTGATTGAGTGTCACGGTCTTTAGCAGTGGGAGGAAACCGGAGAACCTGGAGGTTGTCCAGGTGACTCTACTCCTTGTCACATACAAGCGGAGAATCGAAACAACACCAGCTGACTCAATGGCAGACATTCATGATCTAACGCGCATCCGACCCCTGTAATCCAGCATTATGGTAGTTGTCATGTCTCACCTTATCCAGACCTTCGGGACGATGTGTCGAGCCAATACAGCGATATAACTGACGTTTCTGGATTCTATCAATCAGATCTCTAGCACTTTGTAACTTTGGTTCTGTCGACCACATTATTCTCTGAAAGATCGTATCGTCCAGTTTCTTATACGCCACCATATCGTCTTTACATTCACTTAAACGGCAAGGTTTACTGAAAAATATTTCAGACCAATCTAAAAACTAGTCACCTGCTGCAGACAATGCTGTAGGGTTTTATAATTTTCTAAAATAAAATGAATTGAAACGTTGTGTAACGTCCTACGGTTCTGCACAGACTGAGCTAATGAAGACGGGCATTTTGCCCTGGCAGCCGCACTACGGCCTACTTTGCGTTTTGCCCGGGCAGCGGTGATACAGCCTACTCTTATATTGATTTCCAACCGTCAAGGGACCTTTTACATGAACGCCCGTGTGTAAACAGGAACTCAGTTACTCCTCCCATGCTGGAAAATCTGGATGAACTATCTCGGCCAATGCAGGGATCGTACACCTGGCATCCTTGCTAGCTGGCGAGCATCTTACCCACTTAGCCACTGTGATCCCTCAATTCAAAAAATCTGGGATGGCTATATGTATTTAAAACAGAAATAGAAATATACTTACTCTTTTTTACCGAGAAATGTAAAAGTTTCACATTTTTCAGCTATTCTTAACGCATCTACAATCCTAGTTTAAAAAGAAAAAAATAACAATAGTTTATTATCACCATAACAACAGATCATAATCACCATAACAACAGGTTATTATCACCATAACAACAGATTATTATCACCATAACAACAGACTATCATCATAATAACAGACCACATTCAGAATATCCCCATAACAACAGATAAAATAGAAATCATCATAGAAATGAACCGAATAACTCGAACCTCCGACCAAACATGTCAGAATAGTTAAACTGGTTTGGCTCATAGTACTGGTTTAAAGTAGCTAAGTCTCTAACTCAATATCATCCAAAATGGTCGACAATGAAAACACGAATTATTTGTCAATTTAAATCAACATTGATGTTGTGATCTTACCGGGAAAAGGTGGGTTTCTGATATCCAATATTTAGGACAAAATAAAAAAAATACTATTTGTACATGAATCGTGTACCATAATGCGTTTCAGGCCCAATTTTAACAAGAGACTTGAAGAACGAAGCTACACGGTGACGCATATTCTTATCTGGAAATATGCAATAATGTAGACTGGAATAACCAGACGCTAGTGATTGACATGCGATTGAGACTTCAGGCGTATTTCGCCGAACATAACTGATTTGAAATTAGAGAAAAGACGGAAATGATTGAATGTAAATCAGTTTATATACATTCATATTACATTATTATATGCGTTGTGACCCATTTGGGCCAATCTATAGGTCCCAAATATTAGCGATTTAGCTCCTTTAAAACTAAGCGTCTGAACAGGATATCAGGGAGCTGTTTTATGTGCAGCCAGCTAGGCCGCCATCTTGAAATATACTTACATACTCTCTACAGCCTGTGTAACAGCATGTTGATATGCTCGGCTATGTAGAGTTTTACGGGTATAAAACATGTCATATAAATTCTCTGCCTCCTGTTACAAAATTAAAAAAAAAAGATCAGGACTTAATATGAATCTTAAAACAACTTTTAAAATTTTTACATAATAATTAATAGTTTTCCCCGATTACTACAAATTTTTAAAACAATCTAAAGGCACGTTATCTATCATGTTCGAAAGATTTCCGGCGTTCAAACGTTAACAGAGAGATAATTCAACCATGTACGTACAGGAGACTGCGAGTGGAATATCAAATATGATAATATACACCTACATTATAAATGCGTGTATAAATGAAATGTACATGTAATGGGGGTTAACATCCTACTCTTCTACTATGAAGGACATTTTGCCCAGACTGCAGCGCTATGGCCTACTCTTATATCGAATTCCAACTGTCACAGAATCTTTTACGCGCATGCCAATGTGTACATGTAACTTTCGTTTTTCGTCCAACCAGACAGCTACAGCTATCCTTGTCCTGCATCACTCACAATAAGAAACACGCCAGCATATCTGGAAGAACTTTCTTGGCCAATGCAGGGATCTAACCCAGACCTCCAGGCTAGCAAGCCAGTGTCTTAACCACTTAGCCATCGTGACCTCCGCAGGTATGAAAATCAGACTTACTTTATCACGGAGACAGATCTGCTGGTCACCATTAGTATCTTTAATAACACGAAAAAATCGCAAGAAACGATTATGATCAAAATTGTTTTTGATGCCCAGCATGTAACAGTCTCGAGCAAAATAATCCCATTTATCCACATCCACTGAATTTCTTTTATTAGCGACAATCTAAAACATAAAATAAACATAGGTTGCCAGGCAACAAAACAAATGCCCAAATGCCCACAGTTGTCAAGGTGCTCGAACAGTCCACAAAGGGTGTCACATTTTTATTTATTGGCAGGTAATGGAAGCAATCACAAGACAATTAAAAAATATCAGGGGCAATAACCAAATAATTAATTTTAAAAAAGAATGAACATTACTTTATGTCCCATTTTAAAGAAATGTAGATCTGTTCTTAAAAATCAAGAAGTTTCTTATATAACTACAGCCAACTAAAGGAGAGGTTTTAGACTTGTAATTTTTTTACCATTGGATTCACCTATATAGAAGCCTTATACAATCATGCAGCAAATCAGTGTCCATTTTTCTGAGATTATATGCCTGTTAGCTCTCACTTAATTACAGATTCAACACCAGCAATTTGATTAAATTACAGATCTATATTGTGGTTCAATTTTTTAAACTTTTATGTTATGGTGGGAGTTTACATCAGAGGTCAAACGAGTGGCTTTTGACTCTATGACATCACACATTGATTAATTAATCAGCGTTGACACTTCTAGTGATTTACCCACACTACCAAGCATCAAAAGGCCAAGAACTTGTCGTAACAGATCATTTCATTGGATAATCCTTCACATCAACCAGAACATGTCAATAATGATAACTCTTCCAGATCCTAGCGCTGTGAAGACAAGTAAAACCAAACTTTGCACTATAAAAACGAAATGAAATAGGATATGATGGCGCCAAACATCTGTCAGCTGGACCTACTGTTTTAACAACTGTTTTAACATGTTTTTATTATGACAAAGAGAGAGGTTTTATAAGTGTGATTTAAATTGACTTTTTAATATACAAAGACTTTTTAACATGTTTTTATTATGACAAAGGGAGAAGATGACCTGCCCTCTCTTCTCACGACAGCGGTTTTATAAGTGTGATTTAAATGTCTTTTTAACATACAAGGACTTTGTATTTCGTGTGTTAACCGATTGTATGTTTTTACTGACTTTCAACCCATGAAGTGTAAATAATTTAATTTAATCAACCTGTCCATAATATCATATTAAATGTATTGGACGTTAAATCTGTAATAAACAACAAGGGATCTGTGTTTTATTCAGATTGTAACATTAAAGAAGCCAAAAGTAAAAATCTGTAAGCTGTTTTACAGTACCAAATTCTGTTACTGTGGAATTGTCCTTGTAAGACTCAGATCAATTGGATAATAATTGATGATAGATATTATCATAAACTTACTTCATACAGATATTTCTTGTTGGGTCGACCTTTATAAACCTGGAATAAATAAAAACATGGTTAATTCTATTTTTTTTTAAATGACCTTTAGAATGACTAGAACTTTTCAATTTGAAGGAAAAATACATCATTTTTAGATTTGTTTCGTCTTCACTTAAAAATATACCTCCATGCTGAACGCCAATTTGTATGTTGCATCTCTGCTTTTTCGTTTGATCTGAAAGACTATACACAGTCATTGTTTTTTAAGGTGAGTGATCGCTCTCGAGCGCCTACAGCTCACCTGAATGTCGACCGAGGGGAGTTTTTTTCCCCTCCCCTTAAAATTGAAAATCACTCTCCTTTACAAAGTCATTGGGGGTTTATTAACATTTATCTACCAATCACTCTCCTTAATATCAGATCACTCTCCTTAATTTCTAAATCACTCTCTTTAATTTCTAAAGCATTCCTCTTATCAAAACTGGGAGAACCTTTTAGGGGAGCCATTTTTTTCAATTTGTTGATTGAGGGGAGCTTTTTATTATGGCTCTCCTCTGAAATACAAAAAACAACCACTGTATACATTGTACCGTACACAGGCTCTTTCGTCCAACACCACTGACAATGGACAACAGCCCAGACAAATCTTAATGAACTTTCTCGGCCAACACAGGGAGCGAACATGTGAACTCATTCTATTCCCTATGTGAGTGAGCCACTTCCCGTCCAGTGATCCACCCCAGCTCCCTAATCAGTTTAAGTGCGTCCTACTGCTATAAACATTACAAATTTTTACAGACAGTCATTTAAATTGTCTAAGACGGAATTGAAGTGAATAAAAACGAAACATACGTCCACACAGCAGCTAAATCGTCCGGGAAGTCAACAAGAATTGTCGCATATTAAGTAATTATCAGAAAATCATTAGAATTTGTTTGGTTTTAATAAAGTTCTGTCCCATACTAACGTTAAGTATACGAAACATTTAATATTATGGAATTAGCTGTCACCTCCACTGGATACGAAACATTTAATATTATGGCGATTTTTCGTACAATCAGGGGCCATAATTTAGGAAGTTACGATCAGATATGTGCAAATATCGACAGGAACCAAGATCTTTGAGTTATGGACATGCATTTAAGTTTGATCAAAATCGAATTAAAATTGTGACCTCTACAGGGTCCACAACCTTGATATACCATATTTTTACACTATTCGTGTAAAAGTGGTGGCCATTTTGTTCAGCAATTTTGGTCCACAACCTTGATATACCATATTTTTACATTATTTGTGTAAATTTTGGTCATGAAATTCAAACAGAAAATTCATTACAGTGTAATGGTGATATAATCAAATGTTTTATTAAATCAGGTAATAATTGTGACCTCCAGACGGACCACGATAATAAAGGCAATTTTTCATATAATCAGAGGCCATAATTCAGGAAGTTACAATCTGATATGCACAAATATCGAAAGGAACCAAGATCTTTAGGTTATAAAGATGTATTTCAAGTTTCATCAAAATCGAATTAAAATTGTGACCTCTATAGGGTTCACAACTTTGATATACCGTATTTTTACACCATTCGCGTACAAACAGCGGCCATTTTATACGTCAATTTTGGTCCAATTTTCACGAAATTCAACCTCATCCTTTATTACCATGTAACGGTGATATAATCAAACGGTTTTTTAAATCGGATAATAATTTTGACCACCAGAGGGACCACGAGCTAAAAAAAAAGCAATTTTTCGGCCAATCAGATAATCAGGGGACAGAATTCAGGAAGTTACAATCCGCTGGGTGCAAATATCGAAAGGAACCAAGATCTTTGGGTTATAAACATGCATTTCAAATTTCATCCAAATCGGTTCAAAATTGTGACCTCTACACTGTTCATAAGTTAAAATCGTGATTTTTCGTACAATCAAGGGCCATAACCCATGAAGTTACAGTCCGATAATGCCAATATTGAAAGGAACCAAGATCTTAGGGTGATAAACCTATATCTTAAATGTAAGTTTCATTGAAATCGGATAAAAATTGTGACCTGTAGACTGTTCGCACGCAATTATGGACGGACGGAAGGACGGGGGCGACGACAATACATGTATACGTCCACATAAAAATGTGGCCGTATAAAATAAATATTGTAGCCAAATAGGATTACCATTTTATGCCCTGTACTTGTAAATTGGACACTCATCAAAATTAATCAGTCACAAGAACATATTAATTGATTTTGGGTGATTTTAAATGATTTTTACCAATTTTCCAAGAAAGATTTGATATTAAACAAATATGAAAGAAATTATTGAAAGAGATTTAAGTGTTTTGTGGAACAGGATAGTAATATGTATAATTATACATAAACATGTAGCAAAAAATTAACAAGTACGATTAGCTGTGGTCCTACAAAGCTGAGTCTGCTGTGGTCCCCATTCAGTCATTATGTGTAGCCAAGCTCCCCCATCCTAAAATATTTAAATTTTACACAGGTAAAGCAGTTAATCAACAAGCTGAATCAGCTGTGGCCCCCTTGTAATATGTTAATTGTACAGGTAAAGCAGTTAATCAACAAGCTAAGTCAGCTGTGGCACCCACACCTAATATTGTGTAATTATTATATACTATTCAAAAAAAGTAGGGGATATTTGATTTTTGGGGCATAATACTAAAATATGCAAATGACTACGAAAAAAGTCACTATGGAAGCTAACAGAAGAAACATTTCCAGTTACATGTGACGCCCAAACGCACCAATAGCTACCGCATGGAATGCAGGTGATGTTTGGGATCATCATGGGGGTCCAACCCAAGATTTGCACGACTCTGACTTTGAATGTTACAGTTATTGTGGCATTGAATTCCAGGGTGGAAACATCAGTTTAATTGTTTTAGAGACCAGAAAACAAATTTTGATATGCGTCGGCTTACCAAAAATGAAAGGTTACGTGCCCTTGGCATGCTACAGATCGGCACAACACAGGCCGTTGTGGCGCGGACGATGAATGTTTCTCAGTCTGTCATAAGCAGGCTATGGTCCAGATACCGTGATACACAATCTGTACAGGACAGACCACGCTCAGGTCGACCAAGGGCGACAACTCAAGCCCAGGATCGATTTATCCGTACCTTGGCCTTGAGAAATCGTGTCATCACAGCAAATCAGATCAGCGCTCGTCTTCAAACAGACACTGGTGTGAGACTGAGTGGCCAGACGATTCGGAATCGACTGCATAGGGGTCACCTTCGCGCCCGACGTCCTCGCGTGATCCCTTGTTTGAGAGATCATCACATTCAGGCAAGACGTCGTTGGTGTAGGGATCGTCAACACTGAGATAATCGACGCTGGAGCAATGTGATGTTTTCAGATGAGTCAAGGTTCACTGTTGATTTTTTGGACAGACGTAGGAGGGTGTGGCGTCGTCGAAACGAGCGCTTCCAAGACGTTAACGTCATCAGACATGATCGATTTGGGGGTGGTTCTGTTATGGTGTGGGGATGCATCATTGTTGCTGGAAGAACGGCTTTACATGTTGTTGCAGGGCGTGTTACAGGCCAGTACTACCGGGACAACATCTTGGTAGTCCATGTTGTGCCGTTCGCACGACGTCATGGCCGCCGTTTTATCTTCCAGGATGACAACGCAAGATGTCACAGGGCCAGGATCGTTACAGGTTACCTCCAACAACAGAACATCACCACATCACCTTGGCCAGCACTGAGTCCCGACCTCTCCCCCATCGAGCATGTCTGGGACATGCTTGGACAGAGGTTACGTCAACGTCAACAACGTCCTGCCAATGTCCAAGATTTTGCTGCTGCATTGCAACAGGAATGGGACAATCTGGACCAAAATGACCTTAGACGTCTCATTAGGAGTATGCCACGTCGGATCAATGCTTGTTTGGCAAACAGAGGAGGATTTACCCATTACTGACTTTGTTGTGATGCTGTGGTAACTTTGCTGTTTGACCCCTGGTATCATTTTACCCTTAAAATGGTCAGTCTGTGCCTTACTTAGTTTAACGATCATTTGGAATAAATCGATGAATGTGAACTTCATTTCATTTTGTCATTTGTTTCTTCGTCAGTTTCATTAGGTGACTTTAATAACACATACAAATCAAATATCCCCTACTTTTTTTGAATAGTATACAATCAACAAGCGGAGTCAACTGTGGTCCCACACATAATATTGTTTTATTAAACTGGGTTATAACAGGATATAGTTCAGTATCTATAAGCTAGAGGTACATTGGTAAGCAAAAGTCAATCTAATCAAAACACAGATCCTATCATAGCGTCAAAAGCCTCGACGCAACTACAACTAAGACAGGTCTTCGTGTAGTAAAGGTCATCGAAATTATAAAAAACAAAATGTAATATAGATCTGTCTTTCAATCAGATTAAAACAAAAGCCCTAGTCAGAATAAATTTGCCGCCTAGTCGGTAGGATTAGATTATTATTATTACATTAATAATAATTTCTGTGTACACTTGCCCGTCCGTTCTTGTGTCTAATATAAACTAAGAGAGGAAGATACGAATCATATATTTATGGATACACAGCTAATGCAGGTTTCAAAAATTTTGAATGCGACAGAACATAAAGCTGAATAAAATACCCACCGGTTTAACGTACTAGAAAAAGATAAATTATATCATAAATTAAAAAACAGAAATAAATTGGTGTTTCAACAACCTCCTTTTCAAAACTGACTGGGCTAATGAAGACGTTTGCCGACGGAAATTCCACCTGGACAGTAATTATGGCCTACATTTCTTTATTATCTAAGTCCAAGGGTTCTTTTATCTGCACATATTAATTCAGTCATTTTCCCATTTGTACAACTAGACCTTTCCTTTGCAGACCCTCTGTGTTTTACACTATAAACCTCAGAATGCCTCGTTCGGCATTTCTGTCCAAATGAGGTAAAAAAAAATGCCTCGCTGTCTGTAGTTCCAAAACGTTTTTTTTTTAAATTGCCCTTTTTTTGGAACAAGGTATTTTGTTCAGAACGAGGCTTGGTAAAAATGCCTCGTTTACTAAAGCACACTTCATACATTATAATTTAATTAAAACGTTTAATTATGAAGACAGATGGGTATTAATAATGCAAAAATAATTTATGGTATGGCGTGTATTCTTGTCTTGTCTATTTCTCTGATTATAATATCATAGTTTGAACTGGTTTTATTTTCGTATTAAATAACATAAATTTTAATTTTTACAAATTCGCTGACAGCAAATACCGCTAATAACTATCTTGAAAAAAAACAAAACATGTTTAGTAAACGAGGCATTTTACCTAACCTCGTTCTGAACAACATACCTCGTTCCAAAAACAGGGCAATTTAAAAAAAAACTCGTTTTGGGACTGCAGACAATAAATGCCGAACGAGGCATTCTGAGGTTTATAGTTTTAGTCAATTGAAATTAACCAAAGTCTTTAGAGTGTCCACAAGATCAAGGGCCACAACACTTACAGCAATTATCGGAAATACAGTAATTGTTCCCATGTTGTCTTTATTTTAATGTACATGTATTCAATTACTAAATGCCGTTGGTGACTGAAATTAACGACTAAAGATAGGTTGCCAGGCAACGAAACATACGCCACAGCAGCTAAATCGTCCGGGCAGTCAACAAGGGTTGTCGCATATTTTTACTTTTTTATGGTAATGAAACATTTGTAATACACTCAAATCTGATTAAGAGTAACATTAGAATTTGTTTGCTTTTATATAGGAAATATTTAACATCATGGATTTAGCTGTTCAGTTATCAAAATTCATTGAAAATCAAAATACTTGTTCGTTTCAACACCTTGAACTCTGTGTATCAATCTGAAGTCAATCGGGTGACAAGTTTGGCATCTACAGCGTCACAAGGTTTTCTGAAATGATCATTTACGAAGTAATTATTTGAAATCGCTGAAAATCAGTAGGCTTCTTCGTCTCATGACCTTAAACAGTGTGTGTAAATTTAAAGTCAATCGGATATTAACTTTGGCCTCTAGAGCGTCCACAGGATTTTTTGATGTGATCAAGGGCCATAACTCTGGCAATAATTATCAGAGATCACTGAAAATCAATAAGCTTCTTCGTCTCATGACCTTAAACACTGTGTATAAATTTAAAGTCAATCGGATATTAACTTTGGCTTTTAGAGCGTCCACAAGATTTTTTTAAGTGATCAAGGGCCATAACTCTGGCGCTAATTATCGGAAATCGCTGAAAATCAATAGGCTTCTTCGTCTTATGACCTTAACACTGTGTATAAATTTAAAGCCAATCGGATATTAACTTTGGCCTCTAGAGCGTCCACAAAATGTTTTGAAGTGATCAAGGGCCATAACTCTGGCACTAATTATTGGAAATCACTGAAAATCAATAGGCTTCTTCGTCTTATGACCTTAAACACTGTGTATAAATTTAAAGTCAATCGGATATTAACTTTGGCTTTTAGAGCGTCCACAAGATTTTTTGAAGTGATCAAGGGCCATAACTCTGGCACTAATAATCGGAAATCGCTGAAAATCAATAGGCTTCTTCGTCTTATGACCTTAAACACGGTGTATAAATTTAAAGCCAATCGGATATTAACTTTGGCCCCTAGAGTGTCCACAAGATTTTTTGAAGTGATCAAGGGCCATAACTCTGGTGAGAGAGAGAGAGAGAAATGGGGTTTAACGTCCACTCGACACACACTAGGTCATTTTGGGACTAACATATGGTTTCAATTTTATTTCAATAATTCGCTTGCGCGTAGGGGTCTTTAGCAGTGGGAGGAAACCGGAGTGCCCGGAGGAAACCCACGAGGTTGAGAAGGCGCCCCTATCTTCATGCCACATACGCTCACACCAGGGATCGAAACCACAGCCGCAAGCCAGAGGTGACCGGCCAGCTAGAGGTCGAAGCGCGACACTCTAGACCACTAGGCCATCCCAACCCCCCCCATAACTCTGGTAGTTATTATCGGAAATCGCTGAAAAACAATAGGCTTCTTCGTCTCATGACCTTAAACAGTGTGTATAAATTTAAAGTCAATCGGATATTAACTTTAGCCTCTAGAGCGTCCACAAGCAATTGTGGACGCCGGACCGACGGACCGACGGACGGACGGACCGACGGACGGACAGGGGCGATGACAATATACGACCACATTTCAATGTGGGCGTATAAAAATCAATGGTTTAATTTTATTTCAATAATTCGCTTGCATGTAAGGGTCTTTAGCAGTGGGAGGAAAGCGGAGTGCCCAGAGGAAACCCGAGAGGTTGACAGGCGTCCTTATCTGAATCTCCATGCCACACACGCTCACACCAGGGCTCGAAACCACAGCCACAAGCCAAAGGTGACCGGCAAGCTAGAGGTCGAAGCGCGGCACTCTAGACCACTAGGCCTTCCCAACCCCCCAATATATCTATTAAAGATACATCATGAACGATTAGATAAATAGCTAGCAGTTCTCACTGTAATAGTTAAATACTACAAGATGTAAAGGGAATATGCTGACAATTTCAGTCAAATTGCTTCTCTCTATGCCACGAAAACTTTATTTTAAAATCTTTGTAGCCTTGATTGTCATTGTTGGCACTATCACAGTAAGTAACAAAGTCTCAATTATCCAGTTTTGTATTTAATCATCAACATTGAACAGAAGATTTGATTCAAATCCATTGGAAACCTGACAGATAAGATGGAATAGAAAAGTTGATTATAGTCTTTTCATGCTAATAAAATTAATACTTTACATAACAATTCAGGCTGAAAATGAAAGAATTGCAATATGCAGATTTTTAGATCTTGCATACTTGTACCCATCACTACCAATATTATAAACCTTTTTAATACAATGTTATAATAACTGAACTCTCTATAAGCTATGCTATTATAATAAACATACTTTATGTGAACTTTTTATGGCAATGTTATAATAATAAACTTACTTTATCTTTGTCATCTTTATCCGAAGGTCCAGCAATTAGTTCTTTTATAAATTCTATATCCACCTTCTTTAATTCGTATTCTTCAAAATCTTTCTCTAGGTTGTTTTCTTTTATCAAATGTTCAAACATTTGAATTGATGCTTCTTCATGCTAAAAATATACATACATCAATAAATACTTGATTGAACTGTAACTTGATACAGAATGATCAGTAATAGTTTAAAAATTTTAACCAACCTTATGAAAATCTGAACTGAAACACAAAAGTATGACTACAATTAAGGCTGGGAATCGATATGAAATTTCAATATCGATTATCGGCAAGAAATTTTCAGCGATTATCGATAATAATCGATTATCACTTTTCCGGAAAAATTCCGAACTTTACCGACCTGTTATTGTGTTAGTCGACACAGGCTACCACTATTTTGTTGTATTTGTTCTTCAACAGTCATGTTCAATAATAGTATTGTATAATAAAAATATTCGAAAACATATTCAGTCTTTGTTACTGTTATTTAAACACATCATATTTATTAATATTCTGACAAATCTGTCAGTCGATCAATCGGAATAAAAAAAACAAACGAAAGTAAATTGAAGTTATTAATCTTCATTACTAGAGAGTCCATGAAGGTAGATAACTGTTACGGTCGTCGGTTCCGTATAAACCAAAACAATTCCATACCTCACTTTTTGCCTGTCCCGGGAAGTCAAAAATGTGTATGGACTGTATCTGACATGATTTAGTAATTAAAGCCGAGTTGATCATTAATAATACAATTAGTTTTATTGTGTAGTTTCTCTGCAAATCAATCAAGAGCAAAGAAGGGAGATAATCCTAATTCTATTATATCACGTGCGACTTTCATTGTTCACAAAGTGCGTGACCTATTTTAGTTTCAACTAGTAGAAACAACAAAAACAACGAAAATATTAAAATAATGTATTTAATCTTAAAGTTTAGTTTTTTACAATAATATATATTTAAAATGTGCCAGTTTGTAAGCAGAGGGGAAAAATAGTTGTTGTCTTGACGTCGTGTATTCATTCATTGGTCTGCTAATGACAGACTACGGCAAGTTTATTCGTGTGAAAGTGACGGTAACTCAGAAGGTAAATATACCGATAATCGATATTTGAATTTCATTATCGATTATCATATCGCTAAATAACTTCTAGTGATTATCGATTATATCGATATTTTTGCACAGCCTTAACTACAATAGTACAATCTGTTAGCTGTGTGAGCTACTCAAAATGGAGAGAGATAGATAGAGAGAGAGAGAGAGAGAGGTTCAATCTTGTTTCAATAGTTCGCTTGTGTGTAGGGGTCTTTAGCAGTGGGAGGAAACCAGAGGACCCGAACGAAACCCACAAGGCTCAATAAGCAACCCTACTCCTTGCCAACGTAAAACTCAATGACGGACCTTATGATACAGCGCACATGTGCTAACCATTCGCCCCCCCCCTCCATGTAAAATAGATGTATGCTCACATTTTGCAAGAGATAAACAGAAAACAAGTTACAAATATGATTTTCCATACAATTAGTGGCCATAATCCATGAAGTTATGGACTGATAGGGGCCAATATCAAAAGGAACCCAGATCTTTGGGATATAACACAAGAAATCATATAAAAATTGTGAGCTGTAGAGTGCCCCTAAAACATAACTGTTTTCTCTTCTGAAAGGCTTTTGTGTATATTTCCTTTGCACATCAATAGCTGCAATGTGAGATAAAGTCTGAAGTGATTATGTAGACATCAATAGTTGCTATGGGAGACAAAGTCTGGAGTGATTATGTAGACATCAATAGTTGCTATGGGAGATATAGTCTGGAGTGATTATGAAGACATCAATAGTTGCTATAGGAGATATAGTCTGGAGTGATTATGTAGACATCAATAGTTGCTATGGGAGATATAGTCTGGAGGTGTGTAAACATCAATAGTTGTTACATAATCTGGATGTACATGTATGAAAGTAGAGTACTCACTGTCCAATCAGATCCTGGAACAACCAACGGTATAAACTTATTGTCGTATAAATGTGAGAACGGACCATGACCTGAAAACGAAAACTCAACATTAGATATACGTCACTCAACCTAACATTAGATATACATCACTCAACCCAACATTAGATATATATCACTCAACCCAACATGACCTAACCAGGTTATTTGTAGACTAACATAGGTAAAATCTTACCTAGATCATGACATAGACCAGCTATTTTCACACATAAAACCTCCACATCGGTTATATCAAGCTCTTCTTGTTGTTTTTGAAGTCTACAGACCATCTCACCAGCAAGATGACAAACACTAAAATAAAGAGCACATTACACTAGGGATCGGGTATCATTCAGATTTGATGAAAAAATGAAAGAAACTGAGCTTACCATCTAGAATCTAATACACATATTCAGTTAATAGATTGCCATCCAGAAAGTGTATTAGATTATAGACGGTAAGCTCAGTTTCTTTCATTTTTTCGTCAAATCTGAATGATACCTGGTCCGTAGTGTTACAAGGTATACACAATTACTTAGTTTAATACTAAGGGACGTTTTTAATTCAGTAATTGTTTAGTCATAAAATTGTACCTTGTGTTCATATGTTAAATTACAAATGCCAATCGAAAAACACATTTATTACACTTGAGCTGTATTCGGAGGTGACAGGGGTATCACACATTAGCTATATCCATAAGTGACCATAAGACAAGATTATTGCACGCTATGTGACAATATTATTGTACTGTGTAAGACAGAGCTAGCCGTTTTTGCTACACCACATATTTATAATTCAAAATTAATGAAACATGTATATATTGAAACTTTGAATTAAATTATGTTATTCTGAGCAAAATTACATATGTTTGAAGAAGTATCATCGATCGTTTAATTTATTATCGTAGCCATTGTACTTGACAACCAAACCTAAGTCTTGATTATCTATTACAGTGTTAGATTTTGAAACTTTGCAGGTGTTTAAATCCTTTTAGCTAGAGGGTTGCTTATAGACTTTTCTTTTGATTAATTTTCTAAATAATAAGTTATACATTGTACATGTATAACATGCTGAAATGACCTGCAATCTGATACTAGATATTCTCAAGCAGAAATGGAAAGATAGGTTGCCAGGCAACGAAACATACGCCCACTGCAGCTAAATCGTCCGGGCAGTCAACAAGGGTTGTCGCATATTTTTACTTTTTTTAATACACTAAAAACTGATTAGGAGTAACAACTCATTATGTAATTATCAGGAAATCATTAGAATTTGATTGCTTTTTATAAAGTTTTACCCCACCCTAACAATTAGTATATACATGAAACATTTAATATCATGGATTTAGCTGTTCAGTTATATCTAAATTCATTGAAAATCAAAATACTTATTCGTTTCAACACCTTAAACTCTGTGTATCAATCTGAAGTCAATCGGATGATATGTTTGGCCTCTATATATATATAGCGTCACAAGATTTTTTGAAGTTATCAAGGGAGATAACTCTGGCAGTAATTATTTGAAATCTCTGAAATTCAATAGGCTTCTTCGTCTCATGACCTTAAAAACACTGTGTAAATTTAAAGTCGATCGGATATTAACTTTGGCCTCTAGAGCTTCCACAGGATTTTTTGAAGTGATCAAGGGCCATAACTCTGGCAGCAAATTGAAAATCAATAGACGTCTTCGTCTCATGACTTTTAACACTGTGTATAAATTTGAAGTCAATCAGATATTAACTTTGGCCTCTACAGCATCCACAAGATTTTTTGAAGTTATCAAGGGAGATAACTCTGGCAGTAATTATTGGAAATCATTGAAAATCAATAGACGTCTCCGTCTCATGACTGTAAACACTGTGTATAAATTTGAAGTCAATTGGATATTAACTTTGGCCTTTAGAGTGTCCACAAGATTTTTTGAAGTGATCAAGGGTCATAACTCTGGCAATAATTATCGGATATTGCTGAAAATCCATAGGCTTCTTTGTCTCATGACCTTAAACACTGTGTATAAATTTAAAGTCAATCGGATATTCACTTTAGCCTCTAGAGCGTCCACAAGCAATTGTGGACGACAGACTGACGGACGGACGAACAGACGGACGGGTCGACAATATACGACCACATTTCAATGTGGGCGTATAAAAAATGAGGATGGAAATTAAATCAAATTAGGACTAAATTAAGATGGGAAAAATTTCCCTTGCAGCACACTGGCATATTCCCATCTTCACTAGCCCAGTCATTGATGAACAGTAGGGCGTTTAGTGTTATGTCCCATTTCATATCGTTTTCCTACATCATTAAATTAAATATTCTATAGAAAATATCATAAACATTCTAACACACTTACCCAATGCAATGTTCAAATCTATTATGTGATGCACCTGGGAAAACATAATAGCAAGCACCCAGTTGTTTTAAATAACGTAGGCGTTGAAATTCTGGTGTATCAATAATTTTCATACAAAGGGGATGGATTTCAATATGGCCGTGAATTGGATCATTAAATACCTGTACAGAAAAAATAAAACAATTGAAAAATCTTAGGGCTATTCCATTAAATTCCTGTATGGATGAAATAAAACAATTTTAAATTCCTAGAATATTCCATTGATAAAGATCTGTTGGGATAATAGCTAGACAATCCTACAAACAGAATAGGAACATTTATTAACCCCATTCTAGAAAAAGATTCATTTTTTCTATATATGGTACATGTGTACAATGTACTTGTATACATCCTTTGATTTCTCTAACTATAGAAATCAGTTTCTCTACATCCTTTCCCAGATCATTTTTCAACCCAACATTTCCTATCTATCCTGCATAGACATTTTAAATCTGTCGTTCCTGTCCTTCCGGGAGATTTTAAACACGACATTTCCTACCCTCCTGGTCATTCTCAAACCAGACCAACGTTCCTACATGAACCTTCCCAAGTTATTTTAAACACGTTTCCTATCCTCCCTAGTGATTTTAAACCCCACATTGCCATGGTCATTTTGAAACCTGACTATCCTAACAAACCAGAATTTTCTAACCTGCCAAGTGATTTTAAAACCTGACCTTTCAGATTATTTTCAAACCTGACATTGGTCGACAAACTAATAATGAACATCATACAGTTATATACATGTACATGTACTATTATAAACCTGTAAAAATAGTTTGCCAGGCAACGAAACATACGCCCACACAGCAGCTAAATCGTCTGGGCAGTCAACAAGAGTTGTCGCATATTAAGTTATTATCAGGAAATCATTAGAATTTGTTTCGTTTTTATTATGTTCTGCCCCATGCTAAATTACCATGTAACGGTGATATAATCAAACGTTTTTTTAAATCGCATATTAATTTTGACGTCCAGAGGGACCACAAGCTAAAAACGGTGATTTTTCGGACATCAGGGGCCATAATTCAGGAAGTTACGATCCGATGGATGCAAATATCCAGAGGAACCAAGATCTTTGGATTATCAACATACATGTCAAGTTTCGTCAAAATCAGTTCAAAATTGTGACCTCTATAGGGACCACAAGCTAAAAACGTGATTTTTCGTACAATCAGGGGCCATAATCCATGAAGTTTTGATCCGATACATGCCAATATCGAAAGCAGCCGAGATCTTATGGGGATAAACCTATATTTCAAGTTTCGTAAAAATCGGACAAGAATTGTGACCTATAGAGAGTCCACAAACAAATTGTGGACGGACGGACGGCCAGACGGGACAGGGGCGACGACAATATAGTAGAATAGGAGAGACCTTGTAATCCAACTCCAACCCTGTATTGGTGTCATTTTCATTTCGTTTCCTCTTTCCTATACCATCACTTTCAGCCATACTGTTTGGAACTATGAAAATAAAATAAATGTTCTAATTGGCAGTATTCACTATCACTAGTATTAAATCCCTACCCACCACATTATTAAAGAGACATCTACATGTATATAATATAGTAAACCCAACAAAATTAATTACTTTCTACCAGCACCTTATTTACATGTAAGGGGAAGCCGGGGGGACAGACCCAGTGTGACATAGTTGATTTTCATTTTCGTTTGCTTTGTTACTGTTGTAGTTCACATATCTACTCTTTAATACATGTAGATGATATTTACATGATTTTCGCATTGTCTCCGCTGGGGACTACATCAAACATGATTATTACCCTTTGCTCCAATGTAATGTATGCCGCCATCCCCCCACCCCCCTCGATAAAACCCTGGATCTTGGCCTGGAAGCTAGTGGGTAATCTCTACCCAGCACCTTATTTAAGGTACAGCTACATGGTTATCCCTATCCATCACCTTTGTAGTACTGAAGAGTGTAATAATAATAACCAGGTTCTTCTTAGATATAGAATATACTTTTTAATGTTGTTAGGATACAAAGTCAAACTACAGTAATGTAATAAGTTCACGTTGTGATTTTTAGATCGATTCGTCCTTCTATCTGTCAGCCCTCTTAATATCGTCTGGTTGTCTGCCGTGGAGTAGCGAATACCTATGGTATGCAGCCCGGTACTGATTTAGGCTAACCGTCCTCTCGCCTTATGCCTTATATAAGACTCTGGTAATTTTGCAATCTCACTATGATAAACATCATTAAGTGGTCATTAAAAATATAAGGGTACAGAATAAAAGGCGAACCAGGGGATGCATGAGGTCAAAAAGTGCTAGCTGGTTGACATATACTTTAGACAGATTCCCTGGATCAATATTATTTAGTGTTTATTAGGGTAACGTCACAGCCGTACTGGTCAGTAGAATTCGGCCTATTGACCTATACCTTAAATTGTATAAGTAGACAAGATATCATCTTGTGTTCATTAAAGAAATATACCAGTCGAGGGAATTGCCAAAACTTAGCCTATTGATCTAGATTGTTTGATCAATGGCTTGATTTACCATACAGTTCATTAATAGATATTTGTATTACTTATATACAAAACAATTCATGATAAGAAACGTGGTCAATTTTCTTGACCTAACATCGAGTTAACCTTAATAGTATAGTGCAAATGTAAAACATAATTATTTCTATGTCTTTTGCTCAAAAGGTTTGTCAACTCACTATTATTATTATACGATCATGGGCAATATTTCCCAGGCATTAGAATCAGTGACATAGGAAAAAATAACACGATTACCTCTCTTGTTTTTCCATTCACCCCCTGAATTTGAAGTTGAAAATGATATTTTTGCCAATTTCTCAACTGGCAATAGTGAATTATAGGATTAATAGGATTATTCTTTAACAAGGTAGGACTGTTTATAGATACCATCTATTTTAGGGCTTTATTTTAATACATTTTAAAAATGTAACTTAAAAATCTGAAATTGCAACTTTAAGGTACAGCTACTGGTAACCCCTACCACAGTGCACTTTATTTCAGGGACAGCTACTGGGTAATCCCTACCATAGTGCATCTTTTTTAAGGGGCAGCTACATGCACTTGGTAAACCATATCAAATTATTTAAGGGGAAGCTAAATGTACCATTGGTAGGCTTTGGAGGTCTAACTCTACCACTAGGGTGACCACCCGTCCTGCATTTCACTGGACAGTCCCGGAAAACGCTCTAAAGTCCCGCTTCCCGCAAATTCTTCATAAACAGTCAAAATGTCCCGAAATTTCTCACATGAAAGCTTTCTATGCAGTAATATTCATGAATCTAGTCTCGATAGTCTTTTTTTTTAGTGTTTCAATTTTCATTACTATGTACTGTAAGCGGATGCAAATGGGCAACAATTTATCTGGGCAATGGCAATAAATTTTTCAGCTGAGTTACCTCCCCCACAGTAGTCTTATTTCCAAGACACTATATAACTCTTTGCACCACTGATCTATATTATATAGATCAGTGCTTTGCACCCTTTCACCATTCGGCAAACTTCGCTTATTTCTGATATCTTCAGAAAGTATGAAGATTGGTGTGGCCCTTGAGTTTGTTTTGCAAAGATTTATACGAGTAGTTTTTGACCTTTAAAACTTATTTGACGACTTACATGCAGCGAAGTCAAACAAAAAGTACTCTTTTAAATAATGAAGTTTTAGTTGTATATCTTTCAATGTATATATTATATACTGATTTACATTCAATCGTTTCTGTTTTAACTTTGTATAAGTGTTTTTGCTGTACTTCCTTATCAGTTATGTTCGGCGAAATATGCGAAGAGTTCAAATTAAATGACAGTCTTTGGCATACAATTCGTGCACCAATTTTAAAATTTTCATTTTGTCTTAAACATTCGATATCAGAGGTCCATCCGTTCACGGCAAGAGTAAGATAACCACATCAATGTTGATTTAAATTGACCAGTAAGTCGTCTTTGCACTGTCGAATACTGTTGATGATATTCTTGGCTACTTTAACGTTCGACGTACTGTTTGTTAAAATATAATGGCTGTACACAAATTCGTCGAATTATTTTATTTGCAAATTTTTAGAAGTCATCATAAATCATAAACTAATTAAACTGTCTAGAGTTAAGTATTCATGAAAAAATTAAAAGTTATCACTACAACATTAGAGTATTCGATTGCCACATTTTTTGTGTCAGATTGCTTGAAATGGCGTTACCAGGCTTTTAGTTTTCAAAAATTCTCGGCGGAGAGCCCACCAAACCCCCCGTTGCTGTCTCGCGCCTACGTCGCTCGCGGTGGCGGCTCTGCAGACAGTAATCAGGGTTTTTGAGCAAAATGTATTTTTTCATAAATGTCCCGCAATATGATAAAGTAAAGGTGGTCACCCTATCTACCACCCCCTCCCCCCTAGAGTGCCACCCACCCACTTAGCTACATTAAAAAAATTGTAAAACATCACTTTTAATAAGGAAAGTGCCACAGTCGTGCACTTTATCCTTTGTCATCAAAAGATGAGATGAGAATTAGGGCTGGCAATCGATACTGTTTCAAGTATCGATTATCGCCGACCATCCGCCGATCAATTATCGATAATATCGGCAAATTATTTTGACTTACAATTGGTTTGAAAGCAATCATAATTTGTACACCAATAACGAATACGAATTATATGTGAGTTTATGTTGTGACATCATTTTCTGTATACCGTACATGTAGAATTTTTTCATTTATTTGACAAGAAAATAAAAGCATTCCATAGCAAAATGAAGGTATAGAAAGAAACTCGATCAACTTCGTTGGGAAGACAAAACCGCCATCGTTCGCGACCAATAATAATGAGTAAAACGTAGTTATTTCCCTTTGAAAACATCAAACAAATTCTTCATCCATCCAGTTCACCGTAACAGTTTATTTCTTGCAGTGATTTCTCATGCGCATAGAACACAACTGGTCGCTGTGTGATCCATATCTTGTAATATTCCAGAAATGAAGAGTTTAAATATGGAGCACAACTGAGTGTTACCTGAAACCATTGGCTCTCATCATGACATAAGCGGCCAACAATTCTCACCGGTGGCGTCTCGCATGGTGTGAAAAAACAAAACGTGTGTTTTGCTGTTTATTTACAGTTCTATGCCCAAACACACGTTGCAACAAATACCGTGATAAGGATTATTTATATAGACTTCTTCTTACAAGAGAAGTACCTACATGTATAATTGCGCGATAACCGATATTTTGAAACTGTATCGATAATCGATTTTCAAAACGCTTACCGACGATTATCGGCAATATCGATATTTTGCGCCAGGGATGCACATTTATGAAAACCCAAGATATTCTGAGAATTTTTTAAAATCGCTTCTTTTCATTGTCATATATAAATATAAGAATGGGTGATTGAAGCTTTAAATATAAGTTTTAAATAATTCCATATGTAAATATGAATGAGAGAGAAAAAATGTAGATATTTGGTCACAGGCGACATGTACATACTCCTAGCCATATCTTTTAATGCTGTATGCTTTCACAAAAATATGTTATTTTTGTTTTCTTATGTATAAATATATCCCGTTTACAAGCAATCGACATTGTCAGAAAATTAATATCAAATCATTGAGAATAATCAAACAAACACAAAGTAAGAATATACAATAAATCATAAATTTGACATTAAGAACTATTTAAACCTTGACACAAGACTAAATAAAAAAAAAGAGTTTCCGCCCTAATTTAAGTTATTCTTCAATGCATAGAATTTTTCTTACCATAAAACACTATTTTTGTCCAAGTCTTATCATCTCTAATTAAATTTGTCACCTAAATGTAGGCCAATGGCCTGGAATTGCCCATCAGCTGATCGAACAGCACATGTAAATCATGTTAGTACTAGACTAAATGCCTGCTTCATACAAGGTGGTATTTAAAATGTTATCAAATCTTTTTAACAATGTTTTTTACAATGTTTTCAACAATGAGGTATAATGATAATTATCAAGTATAGATATAAAACACATGGCACCCCAATAATAAAATTAATCACAGTTAAGGCCACTCCATTTTAAAAATAAAATAAAATGTAGCTTTATGTCCTTGTAACTGGTTGGCCCCAACCGTGCTAATGAGAGAGAGAGAGAGAAATGGGGTTTAACGTCCACTCAACACAAACAGGTCATTTCGGGACTAATATAAGGTTTCAATTTTATTTCAATAATTCGCTTGCGCATAGGGGTCTTTAGCCGTGGGAGGAAACCGCAGTGCCCGGAGGAAACAGGTTGAGAAGGCGCCCCTATCTCCATGCCACATACGCTCACACCAGGGCTCGAAACCACAGCCGCAAGCCAGAGGTGACCGGCCAGCTAGAGGTTTAAGCGCGGCACTCTAGACCACTAGGCCACCCCCCCCCCTGTGCTAATGAAGACGGGCATATGGCATACAGTGTGCTTTGAGGGAAATTTTTCTTGGGCAGTAGCACTAAGGCCTACTCTTATATTGAATTCCAATTGCCAAAGGATCTTTTATGTGTACACGGCACCATGGTTTTTTGTGCCATCCGAATGACTAGACAGCTGTCCATTTCAGGCCCTTCGTACTGCACAACTGACAAGGGGAAACCATGTTTGAAAATTCCGATGAACTTTCTCGAACATGGAACTAGGAAACTATTTTATCAGGAAAAAATAATTTCAAAAAAAATGAAGGAATAACCTTTTAGTTCCAAATATTTAAGTTTTGAAATTTTAACAAAACATAGCACATAAGTGAGTTAAAAATTAAAGTGGTTTAGCCTAAAATGATAAATAATTTGTACTGTGTAAGTATAGATAAACCACTGCCCTTATCAAACCTGGCCTTGTCTTTTGTGGTCAAAAAGAAGAAATTCAACTTACATGTAGATAAAGGTCAAATTCTACACAAGCTAGACGAGAGAATTACTGATACATACATGTAAAGCTGACTAGTTTTGTTTCTAACAAATTCTGTGAAGCACATATTTAGGAAAAATCAATATGTACGCTCCACACAAAAAACCTGTTTACATTAAAAAATTTTAAGCTTGCCAGGAACGGTGCCAACACAAGTCAATATTCCTGGAATTGTTTGTCAGTTTCTTATAATTCACCAGATTCTAAGAAATACACAATTTATATAATTCACATGAATTCCACTTTCCCAGGAATTTTCAAACAGGGTAAATTTCCAGGGAATTTTAGGAATTTTCCGGGAATTTTGAATTTGGTGTCATAAATTGAAACCTGTGTCGCTATTATTAATGAGTTGCAAGTGACATTAATATTTTAATAACTAAAAGATACAAAATGTATTATCTGATATATCATATATACTAAAATCTAATTGATCTTGTTGTTTCTATGAATGGTTTCAACATTGTTGGTGTTGATTTTGTCTACCGGTATATATGTTGCTTCACTTTTTGTTATATTGTACATGTATTAGCTTGAAAACGTTGAGAGAATACTCTTTGAAACGTCGCCTAAATAAATCAGTAGCTGTTTTTCCATAAGTATGTTTTTAGTTTATTTTTAGTTTAATAATGAGATAGTTCTGTTAAATTGTTCATACACAGGTTACATATTTTATAATTAGTGCTCAAAGTTACGTAACTCTGCCATTTCATCATTATCTTCAAAATCATTATCTACATCATCATCAGTGGATAAAAGGGAGATTTCAGGTTCAGATGAATCCTCATGAACATCCGAAATTTCTGTGCTGGAAGGATCATTGTCTGCAGCTTTGAAGAATTTCAAATTAGATCTTATATTTTTTTGTATACCTTTTGAGAGCAGAATTTTCATAAATTTATCTCTTTAGTTTTACCATTTGTAACACAACTAACATGGTTGAATAATTTTTTTAATAGTTTATATACTGTAGATGAAAGTAAAAGATATAAAGGAAATTCAAGTAAATAATTATAATTTTAGTATTTTTCAGTTTTCAGATTTGAAAATTCCCAGCACTGAAAATTCCGAAAAAGTTTCCCTGGAAACCTTCCAAAATTTCAGGAAAGTTTCCCACTCTTTGCAAACCTAACTTTAATATATACATGTATGTCAATAAGTATAACAGTTTTATACATTCTAAAACAAATGTCAACACAAATGTCAATACTAGTATTCTAGTATGTGTAATTAAACTTGCATTATGCAAGAGCAAAATGTTATGTAAATTATACTATTCAAAAAAAGTAGGGGATATTTGATTTTGGGGGCATAATACTAAAATATGCAAATGAATACGAAAAAAGTCACTATAGAACCCAACAGAAGAAGCATTTCCAGTTACATGTGACGCCCAAACGCACCAATAGCTACTGCATGGAATGCAGGTGATGCTTGGGATCATCATGGGGGTCCAATCCAAGATTTGCACGACTCTGACTTTGAATGTTACAGTCATTGTGGCATTGAATTCCAGGGTGGAAACATCAGTTTAATTGTTTTAGTGACCAGAAAACAAATTTTGATATGCGTCGGCTTACCCAAAATGAAAGGTTACGTGCCCTTGGCATGCTACAGATCGGCACAACACAGGCGGTTGTGGCGCGGACGATGAATGTTTCTCAGTCTGTCATAAGCAGGCTATGGTCCAGATACCGTGATACACAATCTGTACAGGACAGACCACGCTCAGGTCGACCAAGGGCGAGAACTCAAGCCCAGGATCGATTTATCCGTACCTTGGCCTTGAGAAATCGTGTCATCACAGCAAATCAGATCAGCGCTCGTCTTCAAACAGACACTGGTGTGAGAGTGAGTGGCCAGACGATTCGGAATCGACTGCATAGGGGTCACCTTCGCGCCCGACGTCCTCGCGTGATCCCTTGTTTGAGAGATCATCACATTCAGGCAAGACGTCGTTGGTGTAGGGATCGTCAACACTGGGATAATCGACGCTGGAGCAATGTGATGTTTTCAGATGAGTCAAGGTTCACTGTTGATTTTTTGGACAGACGTAGGGGGGTGTGGCGTCGTCGAAACGAGCGCTTCCAAGACGTTAACGTCATCAGACATGATCGATTTGGGGGTGGTTCTGTTATGGTGTGGGGAGGCATCACTGTTGCTGGAAGAACGGCTTTACATGTTGTTGCAGGGCGTGTTACAGGCCAGTACTACCGGGACAACATCTTGGCAGTCCATGTTGTGCCGTTCGCAAGACGTCATGGCCGCCGTTTCATCTTCCAGGATGACAACGCAAGATGTCACAGGGCCAGGATCGTTACAGGTTACCTCCAACAACAGAGCATCACCACATTACCTTGGCCAGCACTGAGTCCCGACCTCTCCCCCATCGAGCATGTCTGGGACATGCTTGGACAGAGGTTACGTCAACGTCAACAACGTCCTGTCAATGTCCAAGAACTTGCTGCTGCGTTGCAACAGGAATGGGACAATCTGGACCAAAATTACCTTAGACGTCTCATTAGGAGTATGCCACGTCGGATCAATGCTTGTTTGGCAAACAGAGGAGGATTTACCCGTTACTGACTTTGTTGTGATGCTGTGGTAACTTTGCTGTTTGACCCCGGGTATCATTTTACCCTTATAATGGTCAGTCTGTGCCTTACTTAGTCTAACGATCATTTGGAATAAATCGATGAATGTGAACTTCATTTCATTTTGTCATTTGTTTTTTTTTAATAGTATATTAATTAGACATTAATTAACTTATCCAGACCATAATAAACTCTCAATGTCAAGGCTAGCCTTCGATGTAAGCTGGATTAGATTCAAATATTGGATAATCGACACTATTTTTCTATTAATGATTTTAGTGATGATGACCGAGGCTATTCAGAAATTTCACGCACTCCGTATAATCTAGACACTGGATAATCTAGACTACTCTGTTTTTATTATTGATTTTAGTAATGATGACCGAGGCTATTCAGAAATTTCACGCACTCCGTTCTCGGCCTATAGTGGATCAATTTGACTGAAATTTTCAGCAAATTCCATTTACACTATATAGTTTTTAACTATTATAGTGAGAACTGCCAACTCTTTATCTTATCTTCCATCATGTATCTTTAAGCCAGACCAGTTTAACTATTCTGACCGCTTCGGTCTAAGGTTGGAGTTAACTAAGCATGGGTAGCTTCATGTTCCTTATTCAGTTCTCACATGCTTTCAATAACACTGACACTGGATGATGCCGCCATTTCCCCAGGAATGTAACTTTATGCGTACTGTGCACACCTAAGTCAGCTGGACCTACACTACACGAATATCTAACCAGTTGTAGTGGGAGCTAGCGTAAGGTGTCATACGAGTGGCTTTTGACCCTATACAGGCCTGGAAATAACGGTTTTATACATACATGTACCTGACAAAATGAATGAATTAGTACATGTAGCTGACATGCATTAGTGATACCATTAAAAAAGACAAATAAGTGCCTGACAAAATGACATGCACCAGAGGTTTAGTGCCTGAAAAAGCCTGAATCTGTGCCTGACATTGTCAGTGACACATGCCTTATTTCCATGCTTGACCCTATGACAGAGTCTAGACAATCCACAAGATTCATTGTTTCACGAATTAAAACAACTGTGGAAAGGACCAGGAAGACGACTATATAATAATATGTACAGAGAGAGAGAAATGGGGTTAAACGTCCACTTGGCACAAACTAGGTCATTTCGGGACTAACATATGGTTCCATTTCATTTCAATAATTCCCTTGTTCGTAGGGATCTTTACATGTAGTAGTGGGAAGAAACAGGACCCAGAGAAAACCCACGAGGTTGGAGAGGTGACCCTTCACCTTGTCACGTACAACTGGGGAATTGACACCACACCAGTTAATTCAATGACAGCGTGCAAAGCTAACCATTTGGCCATCCACCCCCTACATATGTGACACTACGGGTAGGATGATGTCGTGGTTATTCTGGTCAAATAGCAGCTTGTGACGCTATGATACCACAGAGGTGACAATTGATCGTCTAGGGCTTTTCTTCAGACTTCACGTTGTGGGACTGTGACATTATCCTGTGTCGCGGTACCAAATCGACGACTGTGACACTCTAGAGACACGTACTCTGTGTCCGTACGGCCGGGCCAGCTCCCGGGTGAACTTCCCCTTGGATCTCTCAAATGTTGTCTGCGTCCAGCCTGGAAGCCGGGGCAGCTCCCGGTTTGTACTTCCCCGTGGATCTCGCAAATGTTGTCTGAGCGTAAATCAAACGAACTCTCTCCTATATAGAATGTATAATGCGTCATCTATTAGGGCGGGACAATTACCATTTATGGGTAAGTGTTTCGTAAAGGCACCGTTTTACATCAACACTATTCTAGTTAATTGTACTAATCTGTGCACGTGAGGACTGGACGATAGTACCCTACTTTCCAGAAATGGATACTGACATATCTGTCTGCGAGTTAGTCTAAGATAGTAGTAGAATAATGCAAGCTACTTCATTACCCTAGTTATCGTCATACATCATGTAGGTAAAGAATTCTATATCAAACAGACCACTAAGTCTATAGTGTTACAATTCGTCCCCTTGCAACGCGTTAAATAAGCAATGTTGCTTAATTAACGTTATTGTCTAACATGCATTAAATACAATATAATATAATATTAATACTTTAAAAGCGCTGAATATGTCCATTAAAATTTCATGTCTAAAATACCATACTGATAAACATGCTACCATAATATAAGTTCACTGATTAACTGTCATATAAATACTTGGTTTAAGTTCTAAAACAATAAAAAAAACTCTTTGTAATTCAAAGAAGTTGACTATTTCAATGGCAATATGTTCACTGTTTATAACACTGCATAATTGCATGTCCTATTCAGAATTTTTCTGTTTCTTGCACTGTAAATATGGTGATCCGCTAAGTTAACACTTCTGCAAACTCCGCTCCAGAACCATATCTTCTTGCATACTGGAATTATCTCAACTGGTTCGTGTTTGCTGGGCGTTAAGATAAAATTTGTTAAGTTAACACGTCTTCTATTTCCTCTTTAAAACCATATCTGTTTAGATTCCGGAATTCCCTCAACTGGTTTGTCTTTGCCGGGCGTTAAGATAAAGTACAATACTTCCCCGTAAACAACCGGTGTACTTGCCTAATCAGACCACTAATAATTCAATTACTTTACCCTTAATTCATAACATTTACTTTAATATTAATTGGATACGATTGTATCTTACTTAATCATATTCTTATCATTGAGTTTATTTAAAATTAAACTTGTATTTACTTCATTGGGAATACACATGTATTAATCCTACTTCCATTTACTTTTAACTGAATTGACTATAAATAATAGAACTTAATCGGACTCATTAATAAAATTTAGCAGTATTAATTACTATTTATCACCTACAGTAATTAATAACTTTGAAACTCATTAATGTTAGTAGTATGGCAGGCACGCTCAGAATATTCCGGCAGTCTAGCGTTTTTTGCCTCGGCAGTCTGAGGTATTTGATTACGTCACTTCCGGTTTGGCTGCGTCACTTCCGGTATGGCTGCGGGAGTCTGAGGGTATTACGGCAGTCTAGCGATTCGGGAGTCTAGCGTTTTTTGCCTCGGCACCCTGAGGTATTTGACTACGTCACTTCCGGTTTGGCTGCGTCACGACCGGTTTGGCTGCGGGAGTCTGGGGTATTTTGTTGCGGGAGTCTAGAGGTGCGGCAGTCTGAGGTTTTTTATTGCGGTAGTTATTGGGCGGCGTGACTTCAGACGATTTACAAATGCGACAACGGATGTACTTTTTCATATGGGTTGGCGATATATTTTATTTGTAGCGCACATGAGGTCCGCGTCGGCATGTCGCGCATCGCCCCGCCCCGCGTCTTTCTCATCGCCGCCCCGCCCAAATACATGTCCTAAAATCCCTTTCAGTCATTTGCAGAGTTAATGATTCATTTAGTTTTGTTATTTCGTCATTTATTCATAAGTTAATTACTTTTTTTAAATGAATTAATCATAATGCAATTATTTTTTCATCAATTAATTTTTTTATCAATTATTTTTTTTTTCAATAATTAATTTTTTTTATAATTATTTTTTTTTATAATTAATTTTTTTTTATAATTAATTTTTTTATCAATTATTTTTTTTTTCAATAATTAATTTTTTTTATAATTATTTTTTTTTATAATTAATTTTTTTTTATAATTAATTTTTTTTTATTATTTTTTTTTTATTATTTTTTTTATTATTTTTTTTTTAAATTATTTTCATTCATTTTAATTTGGTGAAGTTATTTACCGATCTGGTGACAGTTTTTTTTTTATTTTCACGACCGAAATAGAATATCCCAGATTTAACCAATCAAAAAAAATTGTAGGCATTTGTAGTATTAAGTAATTTGTTAATTAGTATATTAATTGTTTTATATTAATTGAGTTTAGTTACAAGCTGTATGTCGTTAAGGTACGAGAAATGTTTTTTTTAAAAAAAAAGATAATTGTGCTCATTATCGTATTAATTAATATGTTGATTAATATATTAATTGTCATACACTAATTTAAGTTAGTTAAACCACAACGTACTTGAAGGATTTATTTTAGCATTTGAAATATATTTAAGAAAAATAAAAGTGGTTAGGTCTTTAAAAACAAGGTTAATATTACACTATGTATTTAACAGATGTTTTAACAGATGTTTTTTCGAGGTAGTAGGTGAACTTTCGACCGATATTCTAAAAATACATGCTATGAACTTATTTAAATATGCAATTTTTTGTGGTGAGTTGTTAAAAAATTACAAGCTGTATGTTGTTAATGCGTAAAAACAAAAAATAATCCTAGTAATCAATGTATTACTTACTATGCAAATTAGTATATTAATTGTTTTATATTAATTGAGGTTAATAAAACTCACGTACTTGTTAAAAGAATACAAGCTGTATGTCGTTAAGGTATGAAAAGTGTTGTTGTTTTTTAAGAAAATAAAAAAATGACATCATCGTATTGATTAATATGTTAATTAGAACTTTAATTGTTTTATATTAATTGTGGTTAGTTAATGCCTAACGTATTTGAATAAGACTATGTTTTTATTTTAGCAAGATCAGATGAAATATACATGTGTATTGAAGAAAAATAAAAGTGGTTAATATTACATTATGTATTTAACACATGTTTTAGCAGATGTTTTTTGGGGTCTTAGGTGAACTTTTGACCTATATACCTTTTAAATATGGCAATAACCTCTGTCTTCTTTCTATGTCAGTTTTTAATTTGAGTTTTTACAACCAAAATTGGGTTTTAAATACGACCAGTAAACAAAGTTTAACTATTCAGCACACACTGGCTAATAATGATTAGATTGATATACACGTTTTATTTTGTCTCTTATTATCAGAACTAAAGAAAATATCTACACCTCTAGTTGTTTAGAGTCGTGTGCGACAGAATAGTGTACGGTTGTTATATTTTGGAACTTGAATATTCTCAGATTTAACCAATCAAAATGTAAAAATAGAACGGAGGTGAAGAGAGATGTCAATAACCTTCTATCCCCTTATAGATTTTTCATTCATTATTTTTTGTCATTAAGTGTTTTTTTTTACAGTTTTTTTTTTAAAAATTATTTTGATTTATTTTAATTTGGTGAAATCATTAACCGATTACTTGTAGGCAGATTTTAATTTGATGGAAAGTTTGCTTCTGTAGTCAATTGTTTGAATTTGGAACAATATTTTATCTGATGAGAGTTTTATATTTAATAAAAAGTTTTAATAAAACGTGGTAGCATGATGAATCTGTTCCAGTATTTGAATTATGAAAATAGTAGGACCACGTTTCCACCACCGAAATATGTTCTTTATATAAGTGGGTCTTATTTTCGTAACACAGTATTTAAGATATGATTTATGTATTATAGCGTTTTAGCTATCAAATTACAGCACACATCTTCATAACCATTCCATGTAATTTACTATCTTTGAGAACTAAAGAAAATGTTTTCAGCGAAGAAAATTTGGTGACTGTTTTTAATTAACACCAGTCTTGTAGTTGTGACATATGTTTTAATCATCAAAGTAAGTCAAGCCCCTTTGATGTCAAATGATATTCTTGAGAACCAAAGAATATGTATTAGGAAAGTTTGGTATGTGTTTTATAACCAGTGTTTTAGCTGTGCCAGATGGTTTAGCTATCAAATTACACAGAAGCAACACTTTGGTGTCATTTGATATTCTTGAGAACCAAAGAATATATCTTTGCCGTGGGAAAGTTTGGCATGTGTTTTATAACCAGTGTCTTAGCTGAGCCAGCTGGTTTAGCTATCTAATTACACAGAAGCAGCACTTTGGTGTCATTTGATATTCTTGAGAACCAAAGAATATATCTTTGGCGTGCGAAAGTTTGGCATGTGTTTTATAACCAATGTCTTAGCTGAGCCAGATCGTTTAGCTATCAACACCGCTTTGAAGTCATCGGATATTCGTGAGAATTGAAAAATGTTTCTTTTGCGTGGGAAAGTTTGACAGGCGTTTTTATTACCAGTGCCTTAACTGTGTCAGATGTTTTAAATTTTAAATGTTTTCAAAGTATTTGCTTCATATTTGGACAATCAGTGATTTATTTAACCATTTATTAATTTATTTAAAGTATTTATCTTATTTCCGGAGATGAAATTTTACTTGCTGACAAGATATTTTGGACAAAGAAAATTTGATTTTGATAAAGTAAATCCAACTTAATAAATGATGACACCCAAACACAACCTCCACAGCACACGCAAACACATGTCCAAACACACACTCGGAGCCCAACATGCACATATACAGACACACCCACTAAACTCATGGACCGTCGCATCCACGCACAACCCTTCCACCATACACACACACACACGATGCCTAACATGTACACAGATAGACACACTCATGGACTGCCACACCCACAAACGCCATTCCCACCACACACACAAACACTCGCATGCTCAAACACTCACTCGGTGTCAGAGATTCACACATACACACACACACACACATTGGCTGACACACCGACACACAATCACCACAAATCATCTTAACTGTCAAATATAGAGAATGTAATTCAATGTTAACACAAAGGAACTTGATTACCTACTACCGACATATGGCACGAATTATATACCCGTCTGCTGAGTCTGAACTGTTAAAAAATTATGCCGTAAACGTATAAGAAATGTTATTTATTTTTTTTTAAAAAAAGAAGATAATTATAGTCAATTTTGTATCAAATAATATGTTCATTAGCATATTAATTGCTTTACCTTAACTGAGGTTAGTAAGACCACAACGTACTTGACTAGGGATGTTTCTATTCTAGTATTTGAAATATATTTAAGAAAAACAAAAGTGGTTAGCTCTTGGATGATCTTTTGAATGTCATACTAAAAAAATACCTGTCACCTATTTAAATACTATGTTAATATGGACTGTATATTCATACTCGACCTCCCCCACCCCATGCACACACACACATACACACACAACCCACACTGTCACACCAACGCACAAGTGCTGGCACATCCTTTTTTACCGCTAAATATAGAGAACGTAATTCTATTTGAACTTTTGCTTTCTTTTCTATCGACGTTTTACAGGTTAAATACATTTCCGCAAATACATACAAATTTACGGGACGCCACAATGTATGCTGCATCCAACATGCAACACTGATCTAGAGTGTCTACTGGTGGTATATGTTATAAGGCGGCGTGAATCTTTACCAACTGACCCCACCACAACACATGGCACGAATTATATCATTTGATATTACCGGTCACAAAATTTACACGCGTCCTTGATTTCAAATTATATCTAACCAATTATAAACATGTACCCTGAACGCATGATATCATACATTTTTCTCGTAAATATGAATATATTAACTCAATCAATAAAATAAACAAATTAGTTCAAGTCGACAATTAAAATAATTCAAAAAAGAAGATGTCTTTTAGGACATGCATACGCAACTGATGATGACATGTTGATTATAACTTTGCTTAAACGTAACATAGTTCGTATCCCCAAATCGACTAACGATGACATACCCCCACTTCACATGCACACACCCCATATACATACGCGCATCCACCCACACAAACACACACCAACCAACCAACCAACCAACATATACAACCTCACACACACATCCACCCACAGCGCAGTGCACATATTCACACATTATTTGTACATTTCATTTCCTTTGGCTGTATTACATTTCAACATATTCATTACTACAGCGTTAACATGCAGAATATTATCTAATATAAGTTGCGTTGAATTAACAGATCGTAAATTAATCTATTCTTACACACATAATAGTCTGAATTATAAGATATTGATATCTTTAAAAGTTGCTCACGTATACAATCGTTTACGTCTTCAGATACTATAGATGTACATTGGTTTAAGCGAATTATCATTCGTTAACTCTTAACTGACTCATAGTACCATCATCGTTCAGTGCCAATGTGGTCAGACGAGCATAATGAGGGTTGCTCACCTTATAAACAGGCGACTTTCAATGGTTTGTTTACTCGCTGTTTGGCATTTTGACAGTTAAAAATCGTCTATTTTCTTCTTGAATGATTAGAGTAAAACGGTGATATGTCAATGTGAAATGTTCTACTAATGACGGATTACCGTCCGTATTGAAGGACAGTGATTCAGAAGCGGGTACAGTTTTTGATCGCTATTATTTGGTTGTACTTTTGTAGTCTAGATAATTAAAAGGGATTCACGATGAATGATTTTTAGTTAAAAAAAAAATAAATGAAAATCACAATTACGGAAACCCCATTGACTTCCAGTTCCGGCGAAGGTTCCATTTTAAAAGCCTTGTGAATGTGTTAATTCGAGTTAATCTGATACCGTACCCGAGTATTTAAAAGAACACTTTGATTTCTATACTCCCCGGTGGTCCAACCTGTGTACCTCAAGTGCTGACAGCTTATTGAGGATTCCGAAATATAATAACCTGTGTGGTGAATGTGTGTTATCTGCCAGCTAAGATATGGAATGATCTTCCAAAACCTCTACCATCCAGGGCTTTAAGATACACTTAAAAGCATATTTATTTCAAAAATGTTTTTGAACGGTTTTGTTGCGAATTCTCTTAAAAACACTAGTGTGTAATGAAGTTCTATAAACATCGAACAACAATAATACTAATGATATACACCACGTTTGCATGAAATATCTGAATTAGAGTATTTGTCATAGAAATTTATGGTAAAAAAAAAAATCCATATTTATGAAAATATCATTAAATCTAGATAATTTTATCCATTTACTTGAAAGGTCTTATCAACAGTTGTCTTTTATTTTTAAATGAGATATCTATATTTTAACACTATTGACCATTATGACGTGGGTGTTTTTTGAATAAAGTCAAACCTCTTAGACACTTATGAGACAACAGTGATTGACGAGAGTTTTGCTTTTCACAGTAACGGAAATGGTACAGCAATCTTGTCCAGAGTAGTGATCGACCATAGAATTTGTATCTGACTAGGATCAATGTCCACGACTAAATCACAAAAATATACAAGTAGACAAATCCACCACGATAATTGGTTATATTGCTTATCTTTTGTAATCACCGCTGTAGGTTGCTTGATCTACTAGCATTTTATTTCAATTTCAATTCTGTAATAAGACGGTAGAAAGTGCGACAGACACTTAGTCTGTGTTGTTTCACTAGTAACAGTGTGCAGATGCGGAGGTATAAAAAACTAACACAATATATACTTTCAAAGATGTCTTTATATCATTCTATACATTACAGTCACAAAAATATAAATCGACAAATATACAAAGAAAGAAGTCGTTGAAACACAAATGATCATTTTGATTATTTTGTTTTCATCAAGTCTGATACTACTAGTTTTTCAAGGGGTTTTGGAACGGGGTTTGTTATCTTTCAATGACTTGTTGGCGAAGAATCTGCATTTTAAGCTTGTGTTCGTTTACGATCGAGTCTATTTTAGCATTTAACAAGTTCAACCGTAGGTTCTGCTCACGCGTAACTTCATGTACCCTCACTGGTTCGGAAATGACCGAGGGTGGGTAGTGTTTGATTACATTAAAATCAGCGTTACACTCTGTGTTTTTATGGGGTTCATCTTGGCTACTGACATTGTTCTGAATAGTATCTGAAAAAAGGATTAAAATACACACCAGAAGAATACTCTTGTTGTTGTGATGTGTTATGGAAATAAAACGTTTCTATGGCTACGGTTTGAGAATGATCCGGCGGGACGATTTACCCAAAACTACCCAATACCACCCAGTACTACCTCAAAATCAACACATACTACCAAATACTACAACATAAATCAGTTTAAGTCTATATGATGATTGTTTTTTTAAAACAGGTAACTTAAAATCTTTTATGTACAAAACAAATATACAAAATATGTTGTACAAAATATGTTTTAAATAGTCGTTAACTACTTACCAAAGGGTGCCCCATTTTCTACTCGCTCACTCAACCTTGGCTTCTTTCTTTTAACTGACTTTGTTGTTACCTTCATTTCGTTTCTTTTAAGATGGTACCAGTAATTCTTTAATTGAGTTGAGGTTCTAACAGTGAAATTTGGCTGTGCACTGAAACGTTTTTCAATTTCCGTCCAAGACTGTTCTTTAAGAGCAACTGATTGTGTGTCCCTTCTGTTAGTACCAAGTATATCTTGGAATTCTTTTACTTCGTTCATCAGGAATTGTCTCTCTAAAACTGTCATTGACGGTGCCCGTTTTCTTTTTTCAGCCATCGCGTACAAATTATGTCTGTGTACTGATAAAATTATTGCAATTCATTTTTTTATACTCACAATAACATAATAATGGTAGCATCATAACTAAATAGAATCAAATGACAACCAAGGCGCGTTCTCAACAAATATTGCTCAAAGTTTAGTACAAACAGTAGATGTATACATCATGTGGTCAAGATGGACAAGAATGTAATGTGTATTCGCACGTTTGCTCATAAATTTAGTTTTGATAGTTCGTTTCACAAAGCACGCCATGATTATCTGTGCGCCATTTTATATTTCAAGAGTAAATAAAAGCTTTCGTTAGTTACGTGTGCTCTCACTACACCGAACATCATTAATGGGCGGACATGGCTGAGTACATCGAATATAATAATCGTCTGGCCACTTTTGACAACAGATGGGCGCATGTTCATCCATCAGCTCACAAGTTAAGTGAAGCAGGCTTTGTGTATTATGGTGATACTGATCGTGTGCAGTGTTTCAGTTGTAAATTAGTATTGAAGGATTGGGATAAATTCGACGATCTATTCCACGAACATGCTAAATATCAAAAAAACTGTCAATATATGACCAGGGTCTTTGAGTGGTGGATACCGTTGGGAATACAAAGGAATACTAGCGGGGCAAGTGATCCAGTTGGCACATTCCCACGTGTTGTACAAGTGTAAAGCTGAATGTATTGATGCTGCAAAGAAGGCTGATTTTAGCATTATTGATAGTATGGGTAGACCCCATTTATTCGTAACTGAGTGGAATGTCAAAGAAGATAAAGTCAAACAATGGAACATAGACAATATGCCTATCCAAACACCAGATTTTGAAGCTTATTTGTTGCACTAATGAGGTTGTTTCATCTTGGTCATTTCCAAACCAATGAGTGTACATGAAGTAACGCGTGAGCAGAACCTACGGTTGAACTTGTTAAATGCTAAAATAGACTCGATCGTAAACGAAGACAAAGTTAAAAATGCAAATTCTTCGCCAACAAGTCATTGAAAGATAACAAACCCAGTTCCAAAACCCCTTGAAAAACTAGTAGTATCAGACTTGATGAAAACAAAATAATCAAAATGATCATTTGTGTTTCAACGACTTCTTTCTTTGTATATTTGTCGATTTATATTTTTGTGACTGTAATGTATAGAATAATAGAAAAACATCTTTGAAAGTATATATTGTGTTAGTTTTTTATATCTCCGCATCTGCACACTGTTACTAGTGAAACAACACAGACTAAGTGTCTGTCGCACTTTCTACCGTCTTATTACAGAATTGAAATTGAAATAAAATGCTAGTAGATCAAGCAACCTACAGCGGTGATTACAAAAGATAAGCAATATAACCAATTATCGTGGTGGATTTGTCTACTTGTATATTTTTGTGATTTAGTCGTGGACATTGATCCTAGTCAGATACAAATTCTATGGTCGATCACTACTCTGGACAAGATTGCTGTACCATTTCCGTTACTGTGAAAAGCAAAACTCTCGTCAATCACTGTTGTCTCATAAGTGTCTAAGAGGTTTGACTTTATTCAAAAAACACCCACGTCATAATGGTCAATAGTGTTAAAATATAGATATCTCATTTAAAAATAAAAGACAACTGTTGATAAGACCTTTCAAGTAAATGGATAATATTATCTAGATTTAATGATATTTTCATAAATATGGATTTTTTTTTTACCATAAATTTCTATGACAAATACTCTAATTCAGATATTTCATGCAAACGTGGTGTATATCATTAGTATTATTGTTGTTCGGTGTTTATAGAACTTCATTACACACTAGTGTTTTTAAGAGAATTCGCAACAAAACCGTTCAAAAACATTTTTGAAATAAATATGCTTTTAAGTGTATCTTAAAGCCCTGGATGGTAGAGGTTTTGGAAGATCATTCCACACCTTAGCTGGCAGATAACACACATTCACCACACAGGTTATTATATTTCGGAATCCTCAGCTGTCAGCACTTGAGGTACACAGGTTGGACCACCGGGGAGTATAGAAATCAAAGTGTTCTTTTAAATACTCGGGTACGGTATCAGATTAACTCGAATTAACACATTCACAAGGCTTTTAAAATGGAACCTTCGCCGGAACTGGAAGTCAATGGGGTTTCCGTAATTGTGATTTTCATTTATTTTTTTTTTAACTAAAAATCATTCATCGTGAGTCACTTTTAATTATCTAGACTACAAAAGTACAACCAAATAATAGCGATCAAAAACTGTACCCGCTTCTGAATCACTGTCCTTCAATACGGACGGTAATCCGTCATTAGTAGAACATTTCACATTGACATATCACCGTTTTACTCTAATCATTCAAGAAGAAAATAGACGATTTTTAACTGTCAAAATGCCAAACAGCGAGTAAACAAACCATTGAAAGTCGCCTGTTTATAAGGTGAGCAACCCTCATTATGCTCGTCTGACCACATTGGCACTGAACGATGATGGTACTATGAGTCAGTGAAGAGTTCACGAATGATAATTCGCTTAAACCAATGTACATCTATAGTATCTAAAGACGTAAACGATTGTATACGTGAGCAACTTTTAAAGATATCAATATCTTATAATTCAGACTATTATGTGTGTAAGAATAGATTAATTTACGATTTGTTAATTCAACGCAACTTATATTAGATAATATTCTGCATGTTAACGTTGTAGTATTGAATATGTTGAAATGTAATACAGCCAAAGGAAATGAAATGTACAAATAATGTGTGAATATGTGCACTGCGCTGTGGGTGGATGTGTGTGTGAGGTTGTATATGTTGGTTGGTTGGTTGGTTGGTTGGTGTGTGTTTGTGTGGGTGGATGCGCGTATGTATATGGGGTGTGTGCATGTGAAGTGGGGGTATGTCATCGTTAGTCGATTTGGGGATACGAACTATGTTACGTTTAAGCAAAGTTATAATCAACATGTCATCATCAGTTGCGTATGCATGTCCTAAAAGACATCTTCTTTTTTGAATTATTCTAATTGTCGACTTGAACTAATTTGTTTATTTTATTGATTGAGTTAATATATTCATATTTACGAGAAAAATTTATGATATCATGCGTTCGGGGTACATGTTTATAATTGGTTAGATATAATTTGAAATGAAGGACGCGTGTAAATTTTGTGACCGGTAATATCAAACGATATAATTCGTGCCATGTGTTGTGGTGGGGTCAGTTGGTAAAGATTCATGCCGCCTTATAACATATACCACCAGTAGACACTCTAGATCAGTGTTGCATGTTGGATGCAGCATACATTGTGGCGTCCCGTAAATTTGTATGTATTTGCGGAAATGTATTTAACCTGTAAAACGTCGATAGAAAAGAAAGCAAAAGTTCAAATAGAATTACGTTCTCTATATTTAGCGGTAAAAAAGGATGTGCCAGCACTTGTGCGTTGGTGTGACAGTGTGGGTTGTGTGTGTATGTGTGTGTGTGCATGGGGTGGGGGAGGTCGAGTATGAATATACAGTCCATATTAACATAGTATTTAAATAGGTGACAGGTATTTTTTTAGTATGACATTCAAAAGATCATCCAAGAGCTAACCACTTTTGTTTTTCTTAAATATATTTCAAATACTAGAATAGAAACATCCCTAGTCAAGTACGTTGTGGTCTTACTAACCTCAGTTAAGGTAAAGCAATTAATATGCTAATGAACATATTATTTGATACAAAATTGACTATAATTATCTTCTTTTTTTAAAAAAAAATAAATAACATTTCTTATACGTTTACGGCATAATTTTTTAACAGTTCAGACTCAGCAGACGGGTATATAATTCGTGCCATATGTCGGTAGTAGGTAATCAAGTTCCTTTGTGTTAACATTGAATTACATTCTCTATATTTGACAGTTAAGATGATTTGTGGTGATTGTGTGTCGGTGTGTCAGCCAATGTGTGTGTGTGTGTGTATGTGTGAATCTCTGACACCGAGTGAGTGTTTGAGCATGCGAGTGTTTGTGTGTGTGGTGGGAATGGCGTGTGTGGGTGTGGCAGTCCATGAGTATGTCTATCTGTGTACATGTTAGGCATCGTGTGTGTGTGTGTGTGTGGTGGAAGGGTTGTGCGTGGATGCGACGGTCCATGAGTTTAGTGGGTGTGTCTGTATATGTGCATGTTGGGCTCCGAGTGTGTGTTTGGACATGTGTTTGTGTGTGCTGTGGAGGTTGTGTTTGGGTGTCATCATTTATTAAGTTGGATTTACTTTATCAAAATCAAATTTTCTTTGTCCAAAATATCTTGTCAGCAAGTAAAATTTCATCTCCCGAAATAAGATAAATACTTTAAATAAATTAATAAATGGTTAAATAAATCACTGATTGTCCAAATATGAAGCAAATACTTTGAAAACATATAAATTTAAAACATCTGACACAGTTAAGGCACTGGTAATAAAAACGCCTGTCAAACTTTCCCACGCAAAAGAAACATTTTTCAATTCTCACGAATATCCGATGACTTCAAAGCGGTTTTGATAGCTAAACGATCTGGCTCAGCTAAGACATTGGTTATAAAACACATGCCAAACTTTCGCACGGCAAAGATATATTCTTTGGTTCTCAAGAATATCAAATGACACCAAAGTGCTGCTTCTGTGTAATTAGATAGCTAAACCAGCTGGCTCAGCTAAGACACTGGTTATAAAACACATGCCAAACTTTCCCACGGCAAAGATATATTCTTTGGTTCTCAAGAATATCAAATGACACCAAAGTGTTGCTTCTGTGTAATTTGATAGCTAAACCATCTGGCACAGCTAAAACACTGGTTATAAAACACATACCAAACTTTCCTAATACATATTCTTTGGTTCTCAAGAATATCATTTGACATCAAAGGGGCTTGACTTACTTTGATGATTAAAACATATGTCACAACTACAAGACTGGTGTTAATTAAAAACAGTCACCAAATTTTCTTCGCTGAAAACATTTTCTTTAGTTCTCAAAGATAGTAAATTACATGGAATGGTTATGAAGATGTGTGCTGTAATTTGATAGCTAAAACGCTATAATACATAAATCATATCTTACATACTGTGTTACGAAAATAAGACCCACTTATATAAAGAACATATTTCGGTGGTGGAAACTTGGTCCTACTATTTTCATAATTCAAATACTGGAACAGATTCATCATGCTACCACGTTTTATTAAAACTTTTTATTAAATATAAAACTCTCATCAGATAAAATATTGTTCCAAATTCAAACAATTGACTACAGAAGCAAACTTTCCATCAAATTAAAATCTGCCTACAAGTAATCGGTTAATGATTTCACCAAATTAAAATAAATCAAAATAATTTTTAAAAAAAAAACTGTAAAAAAAAAACACTTAATGACAAAAAATAATGAATGAAAAATCTATAAGGGGATAGAAGATTATTGACATCTTTCTTCACCTCCGTTCTATTTTTACATTTTGATTGGTTAAATCTGAGAATTTTCAAGTTCCAAAATATAACAACCGTACACTATTCTGTCGCACACGACTCTAAACAACTAGAGGTGTAGATATTTTCTTTAGTTCTGATAATAAGAGACAAAATAAAACGTGTATATCAATCTAATCATTATAAGCCAGTGTGTGCTGAATAGTTAAACTTTGTTTACTGGGCCCTGTTTCACAAAAACCTAAGCTAAAATCACTAAAATAGATTTTAACTAAAATCAAAATGAAATTTTAAATTTTATGCGTTTCACGAAGATTGATTGTAACTTAAAATGCGATTTTAATAGATTTTAGTTAAAATCGCTTGCGCCCGCGCAGTGCACATTTCCGCTGTGGGTACTTACGGTCAAAGCAAATACGCTTCGAAACTGAAAACTGTTGGCAGGTTTAATTAATGGTTGCAATATCAATGGGGAGAGTTTCATACGTTGAAGCAATGTTTGCACACGGTCAGACATTCGTAGAGAGGTGAAATAAATGTCTTTACTGCGTAATATGTGATTCAAAAAGTATCAGTGGGTTGGCCTTGAACTTGGCATTGGATTCGTGACATGGGAATTTGATTTACTCGCAGGCTTCACTGGAAATAATGTGTATCCATAAACTAAATCGCATGGATTTGTAGTTTTATGGAGACTATATTTGTGACTTAAACGGCTAATCTAGGTTGCAATTTTTCGTCGCATTTTAAAAGTATTTATCAACTTTGAAATTAATACACCAAATAGCCAATGTTCCGAGGCCTAGATTTGACATGTCATTCCCATAGACCCACCCTTTCAATGATACTTTGAAAATGATATTTACTCAATTAAATGATTTTTTCCCCAAGATAAAATAGTTTTGGCTCCTAAAATGCCAATTATTTTTGTTGTTTTATTAACGTAAGACTTCATTAAGAAATAATAATAAATTTATTTTAAAATTTAATTTCAAATAGGCCTATCCTATAACATTTTTCAATATAAACATATTTGCGATTATGGATTTATCTTTTTACAAATCATCATAACCCCCAAAAGTATGCGTAAATACTACATATGGGTTGCCTAGTATTATAGGCCTTTAGGCCTTCTAAACCAAGAAATAGGCCATATTAAACCATTGTAAACGAGCATTTTTTACTGGGGTTTTGAGCGTTTTTTTTTCTTGGAGTTCTATTATGGAGCGCCATCCAAATGCTTAAATTGACTTACAATAAAATAAACGGGTGGACCGTACCTGTATTTCTCATGCTGTGAAAAGAATTTGAATGAGAATTGTTTTTGTGAATGATGGTTGGAATATTAAAATTATGTGACCCGGGCCGTTCACAATATTATCATTATTCCAATTACATCTATATGTCGCAATATATGTAAAAATGTAGCTCTAATCAATGTTTGTTAATGTCGTGATTTTAAGTTAGGACAGGGTGACAGCTATCCTAAGTTAAAATTGATTTTAGTTAAAATTGTCCTTAAAATGGGTTTGTGAAACGCCACTATTTTAAGTTAAGATTAGATTTTAAATTAAAATATTATTTTAGTGGATTTTAACTAAAATGCTTAAAATCGTATTGTGAAACTCATCTATCTTAAGTTAGGATGAAATTTTAGTTTAAGACGATTTTAAGGAGATTTAAGTTTTTGTGAAACAGGGCCCAGGTCGTATTTAAAACCCAATTTTGGTTGTAAAAACTCAAATTAAAAACTGACATAGAAAGAAGACAGAGGTTATTGCCATATTTAAAAGGTATATAGGTCAAAAGTTCACCTAAGACCCCAAAAAACATCTGCTAAAACATGTGTTAAATACATAATGTAATATTAACCACTTTTATTTTTCTTCAATACACATGTATATTTCATCTGATCTTGCTAAAATAAAAACATAGTCTTATTCAAATACGTTAGGCATTAACTAACCACAATTAATATAAAACAATTAAAATTCTAATTAACATATTAATCAATACGATGATGTCATTTTTTTATTTTCTTAAAAAACAACAACACTTTTCATACCTTAACGACATACAGCTTGTATTCTTTTAACAAGTACGTGAGTTTTATTAACCTCAATTAATATAAAACAATTAATATACTAATTTGCATAGTAAGTAATACATTGATTACTAGGATTATTTTTTGTTTTTACGCATTAACAACATACAGCTTGTAATTTTTTAACAACTCACCACAAAAAATTGCATATTTAAATAAGTTCATAGCATGTATTTTTAGAATATCGGTCGAAAGTTCACCTACTACCTCGAAAAAACATCTGTTAAAACATCTGTTAAATACATAGTGTAATATTAACCTTGTTTTTAAAGACCTAACCACTTTTATTTTTCTTAAATATATTTCAAATGCTAAAATAAATCCTTCAAGTACGTTGTGGTTTAACTAACTTAAATTAGTGTATGACAATTAATATATTAATTAACATATTAATTAATACGATAATGAGCACAATTATCTTTTTTTTTAAAAAAAAACATTTCTCATACCTTAACGACATACAGCTTGTAACTAAACTCAATTAATATAAAACAATTAATATACTAATTAACAAATTACTTAATACTACAAATGACTACATTTTTTTTGATTGGTTAAATCTGGGATATTCTATTTCGGTCGTGAAAATAAAAAAAACCCTGTCACCAGATCCGTAAATAACTTCACCAAATTAAAATGAATGAAAATAATTTTAAAAAAAATAATAAAATTAATTATAAAAAAAAATTAATTATTGAAAAAAAAATTAATTATTGAAAAAAAAAATAATTGATAAAAAAATTAATTGATGAAAAAATAATTGCATTATGATTAATTCATTTAAAAAAAGTAATTAACTTATGAATAAATGACGAAATAACAAAACTAAATGAATCATTAACTCTGCAAATGACTGAAAGGGATTTTAGGACATGTATTTGGGCGGGGCGGCGATGAGAAAGACGCGGGGAGGGGCGATGCGCGACATGCCGACGCGGACCTCATGTGCGCTACAAATAAAATATATCGCCAACCCATATGAAAAAGTACATCCGTTGTCGCATTTGTAAATCGTCTGAAGTCACGCCGCCCAATAACTACCGCAATAAAAAACCTCAGACTGCCGCACCTCTAGACTCCCGCAACAAAATACCCCAGACTCCCGCAGCCAAACCGGTCGTGACGCAGCCAAACCGGAAGTGACGTAGTCAAATACCTCAGGGTGCCGAGGCAAAAAACGCTAGACTCCCGAATCGCTAGACTGCCGTAATACCCTCAGACTCCCGCAGCCATACCGGAAGTGACGCAGCCAAACCGGAAGTGACGTAATCAAATACCCCAGACTGCCGAGGCAAAAAAAGCTAGACTGCCGGAATATCCTGAGCGTGCCTGCCATACTACTAATGTTCTCCTTTACTTACTAAATACCTTTACCCATTAGTATTGTGGTCAGTTTACTAGGAAATATATACTTACCTGAAAACGACTGGAAACTTCTTCTTCCAAGAATATCCCCATGGGTCGAAAATCCTTGTCACGGCAACCAAAACGCAACCTGTAACACTATGGTGTCACAGATGGGACAATGACGTCTCGGGCTTTTCTTCAGACTTCACGTTGTGGGACTGTGACATTATCCTGTGTCGCGGTACCAAATCGACGACTGTGACACTCTAGAGACACGTACTCTGTGTCCGTACGGCCGGGCCAGCTCCCGGGGTGAACTTCCCCTTGGATCTCTCAAATGTTATCTGCGTCCAGCCTGGAAGCCGGGGCAGCTCCCGGTTTGTACTTCCCCGTGGATCTCTCAAATGTTGTCTGAGCGTAAATCAAACGAACTCTCTCCTATATAGAATGTATAATGCGTCATCTATTAGGGCGGGACAATTACCATTTATGGGTAAGTGTTTCGTAAAGGCACCGTTTTACATCAACACTATTCTAGTTAATTGTACTAATCTGTGCACGTGAGGACTGGACGATAGTACCCTACTTTCCAGAAATGGATACTGACATATCTGTCTGCGAGTTAGTCTAAGATAGTAGTAGAATAATGCAAGCTACTTCATTACCCTAGTTATACATCATGTAGGTAAAGAATTCTATATTAAACAGACCACTAAATCTATAGTGTTACACATACATCATATGTACAACCATTTTTCAATGTGTGTGTTTAGAAATTACCCTCATACTTACATGTACTTTTAATACACAAATATACAAGCCTTTTGATAATAAAATAATGAGCAACTTATTCTACAAGGGCGTTGATACAGAAATCTGTGTACAGGTATGCTAGCTAACAAGTTCAAGTCCACTCTCAATAACTGATCAACAGGATATGAGTCATGTTGATGAATCAGCGACAATCGAAATCTAGTACACTTCTTGGAACTTATATTCAGATTTCTTATAATGAACCCAATTCTAAGAACTCAGAAGTATACATGTACTGGTACTTCTATAATCCTAGAACCATGATGATGCCATTGACATCAAGAGTTTATTATGGTCTGGATAAGTTAATTAATGTCTAATTAATAATTTAGATAACATTTCAGGCCTAAAGACAGACATGCAAGTACAGATTTTGCTCTTGTATAATGCAAGTTTAACCTTTGAGAGAGAGAGAGAAATGGGGTTTAACGTCCACTCAACACAAACTAGGTCATTTTGGGACTAACATATGGTTTCAATTTTTATTTCAATAATTCGCTTGCGCGTAGGGGTCTTTAGCAGTGGGAGGACACCGGAGTGTATGGAGGAAACCTACAAGGTTGAGAAGGCGCCCCCATCTCCATGCCACATACGCTCACACCAGGGATCGAAACCATAGCCGCAAGCCAGATGTGATCGGTCAGGTAGAGGTCGAAGCGCGACACTCTAGACCACTAGGCCATCCCAACCCCCCAAATGGAAGCAGAATACAGTAGTTAACAAAAAAACATAATATTTCTGTTAAAAATCCTTGATACAAGACTTAAAATGTCGGTCAACTTACAGCCTGTTCAGACGCTCAAGTGGGATTGTTAGACCAGTTTAACTTTGTCTTCTAACGGGAATGTGGGGCAAATAATCCAGTTTAAAAACTTCAGCTGGCGACATGTCTTCGAGAAGGCCTTTTTTTAATAAACTGGTTCATTTTGGCCGTGTGAATGGGTTGTCTTACAACAAACCCTGGTTCCAGCTCGCTTTGAGCATGCATAGTGAGCAGTAGAAGTCAGAATAGTTAAACTGGTTTGGCTTATTGTACATGTGAACGCAACAACGATCCTGTCTTAAAAACCCTGTCTGGTTGAAAAATAATCCTCTGAACTATTAAACTTGGTGTCTGTTCTCGGGAGGAGTTAACTGTAGACAAACAGCCTAAGTTTAATATACTGACAAGCAACATGTGTATAACTAATAATTACTAGGGCACCATGACATAACACAATTATAAAATTCCCAGGAAATCAACACTCAGTAGAAATCTAAGAGGACTAGGCTACATGTATCACAACAAAAAGACCAACTCAAAATATTCCTTTTTAAGCAGATGAATCCAACCAGAACCATTATATAAATATAAATCTCAATTCTTAAATTATAAATAGCATCTGTTACAAATGTATATTAAAGGACATTATTGAAGGGGAAGTAAGGGATATTATTTGAATGTGTTTTATAAAAGCAGTTTAAACTGTTACATGAAGATTTGCTAAATGAATATACATGTAAGCTGATTTCAGTTGGAAGAAACCGGAGGACCTGGAGAATACCCACAGACCTGGACAGACGCGACCCTACTCCCTGTCACATACATCGGGGGACATCGAAACCACGCCAATTTACTCAATGACAGACCTTATGATACAACGCGCACATGCTAACCATTCGGCCATCCAACCACCTACTATATCAAAGAATATAAAAGAGCTCTAAGTTTCTGAGACCACAGATATAAAGATCACAAAATATATTACATGTATGAAATAAATGTACATGTAGAACAACACTCTTACCAACGATAATTCTGTGAACTGATTAAGCCAAATTGAAAACTATAAAAAATACACTATAGTTACCCCACTGATTACACCCCATACACTGTATTGATATCAGTTTATCTGATAACTTGCAGGTCAAGAGATTATCTAATATTATCTATATACTATTTACATATAAAATATATTTTCATTAGATTAAAGTGGGGCTTACACATTTTTTTCATGTTTTGTTTTCAAGGAAAAAGAGTGGGAAAAGTCAGTTGTAAGAGCTGTCATGTTGACAACAAACTAAATGGGTAGCAGAGGGTAAGTCGAACATGGGCTACTGGCTTTAATTGACAGGAATATCAGTTGCTTTAAATATACATTATGTAAGATTTAGATAAAGAACTAGCCATTCTTGCTATAATAGTTCGAAAGTACATGTACATAATGTTAAATGAATACTTTGAAAATTTCATTCAAATTACTCTATTGCAAGCAAAGATATTAGCCTTTGAAGGTTTGACAGACGTGTGCAATAATTTCAACCACCGTCCTGGTTGATCAAATCTAAGTCTCTTTCCTCCATATTTGATTAAATCAAAGTATCGCTGAACCCTTTCAATCTAATCAACCGATTAAGGCCTGGATCGGTTAATTAATTTCTAAATAATAGTTTAGAAAACATTTCAGGCCTAAAGAAAGACCTGCAATAGGCAGAGTTAGCTCTTGCATAATGCATGTTTAAGCTGTATAGATACTCAGCATAGAGTCAGTGGAAGTAATTTTTTCTAAGTTAGCTGTCTAAACGAAGTTGTTCTCAGTGGCTACAATGACAGTAGCCCTCAGTAGTCACCTAATCACTTGACAATATGACTCTTTCTCACTTACTCTCAGTTGCCAAAAGATTCGTTGCTCTCACGGTAAAAATGTAAATCGCTTTCAGTTGTCAAAATGACAAAATGACAGTTGCTTTCATTTGTAAGTTCGCGAAAGACCTGATTTAAATAACTAAAATTCTAAATTACTTGTTACATACATGTAGTAAAACATAATTTTGTTAATTTCCAATATGAATAACTATATGGCCGTTCAGATGCTTAAGTTGAACTGGTTTAAAAACCCTGGTAATGGTTTAACTATTTTAACTTTTTTGTCTGAGCGCATGTTTGGGGTAAATAAACCAGTTTAACCCTGGTTCGTGACCTGTCTTCGAGACAGCATTTCATTTTAAACTCATTCATCTTGGCTGGCTGAAAGGGCTGGCTTAAAATCCCCGGATCCATCTTGCTTTGGGGATGTGCAGTACGCTATAAGTTACATTCCTGGAAAAATGTTGGGGTCAGACAGTGCCAGAGTGCGCGAACCGAATAAAAAATTTGAAGCTACCCATGCATAATTAACTCTAACCTCTGACCGAAGAGGTCAAAAGAGTTAAAACACGAACAAAACACGATACTGTCTTAAAGAAAGAGAAATGGGGTTTAACATCCACATGACCCAAACTACGTCATTTCGGGAGTAACACATGGTTCAATTTATTTTGATAATTCACTTGCACATAGGGGAGGAAACCGGAGAAACCAGAAAAAAAACGAGCGGTTGAACAGGCGACCAGTCCTGTCTTAAAAACCCTGGTGATTTTAAACTGGTTTAAACTAGGTAAGTCTCTCTTTAACCCCAACTTGTTTAATAAAAATATTCCCAGGACTTTTATATACATACTCATCATACCAACTATCAAATATGTCACTCATTTTACATCTGCTCATCATATACCTTCTATATGATGGGTGAAAGCCTGAACAGAAATTAGCTATCATAGGAGGGTTAGGTGCAAGCCTGGGCAGAAGGTACCTATCACAGGAGGGGTAGGTGCAAGCCTGGGCAGAAGGTACCTATCACAGGAGGGGTAGGTGCAAGCCTCGACAGAAGGTACCTATCACAGGAGGGGTGGGTGCAAGCCTCGACAGAAGGCACCTATCACAGGGGGGGGGGGATGCAAGCCTCGACAGAAGGCATCTGCATGTACATGTATCACAGGCGTTGTCAGACACAAATTGATGAAATTGTCATTCAATATTTTTATTATACATGCATGTACAATGTACTTAATACATATGGGTCATTCCATGTCAAGTGGACCAGTGTTTGTAAAGTGATCCACTCAGAAAATTATGAAATAAATATATGTTGTAATATATACATGCAAATTTATGTAAACCTTACGTAAGTTATATGACTATAGCATTCTCTAAACAATCCAACAATTTCAAGAATGTAGACTGACTAAAGGAATAAAATCAGACCACAAAAAACAAGCTGTTTTAGTAGTTTCAAAACTTGCGAAAGGGTACCTCGAATTCAAATGGTGAGTCAAATATTAATTCTAGAGTCATGTAATTTAGCAGTTTCACATACATGTAAGTATTATACTGTAGTATAACATATATATATTTTCTTGGTAATTTTCTGAGGAGGCAACTTTACAACTTTCTGAGAATTTGACAAGGAATGACCTTTTTACACACCTGATGTGATACTTTGTACTGGACGTGATAGGATGGGATGGGATGGGGCGGATACAGGATTTTCAGAAAGACGCCCGGGCGTTCTGCACCCACTTGGGAGTGCGAAGCCCGGAACAATGATTTTTGAGTGGAAAAAATGCCCACAAGGACTAATTTCATACTAATACTGCAAATTAGGAATTCCAACCTAAACAATTTTTGTTCTCCTTTCTCGCGAGAATATATGGAGCTAAAAATTGTTCGCCACCTCAAAAAATAACGGGGGCATGCGCCGGGTGCGACCCCTTCTGGATCTGCGCCTGTGATTTCTATCCCCAGCTTATACGTCGAGACGTTTGTCCTAGGTCCTCTGGTTTGCTCCAACTGCTAAAGATCCTACGCTATATGGAATTAGTGAAATACAATTCAACCATACATGGTAACATGTACATGTATTTCAATCCCGAAATAACCTAGTATGTGTAGAGTTAACTTTAAACCACAATTCTCTCTCGCTCTCTCTGAACTTTTAAAAATTGTAGGCCTACTTATATGTAGTGACCTAAGGTCCCAAAAACAAAAATACCTATGTTCATAGTTAAACAACTGGGTTTTTCTATTAAAATCATACGTCCAAAATTTTTTTTTTCTCATTACCCCAGCCTTAAAAACAGATCTTGGAGCCTTTTACTGTGACAAATTCCAAGAGTCTGAATTGGCCTTATTTTTCAAAACCTACTCCGTACAGAAAATGCTAGAAATGACAGGAAATTGAAAAGAAACACTCTACATAAACTTATCTATATTCACATGGCAATCACAAAGGCTATAAATTTTTAAGCGGACAAACCGACTGACCCTAATTTGAGAGGCCAAGTCATCGTAAAATACGTAATAATTATTAGGGTTTCACACTGCGTAGCTTGTGTGAAACACTATTGTTTTTGTTAAAATTCTTCTTATTATTATTCTTATTATTATTATTTTTTTTTTTCCAATTTGCTTATATCTCAGGAACTACTTGTCGGATCGATGCAATGTCTTGAGTTTTGCCGCGAAAGTGGGTGTGACTTAGAGATTAAAGCTATTTCCGGCATTCTGCGACAATGCGAAATGTCCGAAATCACCGAAGTTATCGTTTTTTGAAATATTGCCGTAATATTAACAACAATTGTTGGATTTTATCGTTCGATAGTTTTTGACATAGCCAGAGACATGGCACATAGATACGGGTCTTTAGAGTTTTAAATTTCGCCGAATCTTCGGAAAAATAAGGCGCCAAATTTTGAAAATTTGAATTTGTATAAAACAAAGTTTATATGCTCCATGGTCCAAAATGTCATTTTTTTGGTTACCGGCAAAGTTTCCTGTCGGCACCGCAAGTGACGTAAATTTAGCAAAAACTACAATTTTAACAGTTCGGTACCACTTTTTGAAAGCAAAAATTATTTTTTTCAAAACTAATATGACTGAAAAGATGTGCCATATAAAGGCGCACAAAACATCGCGCTCAGTTTGTATAATTTCGATTTCGTTTTCGGGCAATTTGGATTAAAGGGTGAAAAAAGGTGTCAAAATAAGCTATTTACAACCCATCCAGCGTCTTCATATTAAAAAATATATCTTCGGAATATTCATAATCTCGTAGCAATAACCCATACGAAGAGAATGTATGTGAAAATTAATTTGTAATATGCGCAGTTGCCGAGAAAAAGTCAATTTTGCATGAGTCACTTTTCACGTTATTTTGGCTGTATAAGAATCAATTATTATGTGATTTTCAATTTTCTTTCACCATTGGATGCCTAATGCCATAGTGGACAAGGTCAAACCATTCTACATCATACGTTTCCACCGGAAATGACGTCATTTGCTCAAAACTTAATTTTTAGCATTAAAAAACAATATTTTATTCAAATGGGTTGTACCTGTTCTTTTTTTCAAATTATGATATTTGATTCTATTCATCAAATAGAAGCAACCCATGCGATCATACAGATATCACAAAACGGTTTCTAACTTGTGCGGTTGCAGAGAAATGGACGATTTTCCACAAGTCATTTTTCGAGGATTTTGGTCTATAAAAGTGTCAGTTATTATTCGATTTTCATAAAATTTTCACCATATGATATCTGACGTCATTTATGATTTCATAGAACTAATTTAACATTTTCAGTATCACCGGAAGTAATTATATTTTGGCAAAAACTGTATTTTTAGCCTTCAAAACAGATATTTTTTTTCAAATGAGTCTGATTTGTAATATATTTAAAATTATGATATTTAGTTCGCATCAACTAATAGAATGAACCCATGCGATCATTCAGATACCACAAAATGGTTTCTAACTTGTACGGTTGCAGGGAAATAGCCGATTTTCTACAAGTCACTTTTCAAGTTTTTTGGTCAATAAAAGTGGCAATTATTTTTCGATTTACATAAAATTTTCACCATGTTCACCATGTACTGTAATTTTATCAGGATCAATTACATGTTACAAATGTATAAAATGAATGATATTGCTGGATTTTTGTTCATTCTGTTTCCCTTTTATTTGATGTGTGCAATGTTTATGTGGAAATGTGTTTATCGGTGCCATTGGTTCAAGGGCAACATGTGAGCGAAAGTGACATAAGTTTAAAGTTAACGTGGCACCAGTGAAACCCGTCATTCCTGCATGTAGGTCTAGTTTTATTTAGTACTTACAATTCTTGTACTTGGTTAGTGACCTTAACGCCTAATTAAAGCAGCTCAATTTTACTACTAAACAAACATTATGCCGAGTCTAGGTTACTGCGTTGTACATAATGTTGAGAAATTGCCAAAAAATATCATTTTCAACTTCAAATTCAAACGTTTGAAGATAGTTACTGCATGGGAAGGCTGGTGGGGGGAATAGAAAACAAGGGAGGTAATTGTGTTATTATTTCTGGTGTGAAATACTTTTTAAGTATGGGAAACAATGCCTATGATCGTATAATAGTGAGTTGACAACCTATTATTGACTCAAACTGAGCAAAAGACATAGAAATAATTATGTTTTGACTTTCTTGGAAAAAATGAAATCCTCGCTTTAAAAGGGGTGGCGGGCAGCTGTGGGGGGGGGGAGAGGAAGCGAAGGAAGAGAGGTAGGAAGGGAGAGAGAAAGAGATGTAAAAGAGAATCAATAGTTAAGAGGAGGGAGGAGGCGAGGAATGGGGGAGGGGGTTGGGGTGACAGGGAGAAATAGGAAGCTAAGAGGGATAATATACAGAAGCAGAAATGGAAGATAAAGAGGATTAGAGACAGGGGAGATTTACAAGAATAGGACGAAAAGAGGGGGGGGGGTAGACATACAAAAAGAAATAAGAGATACAGACATGCGAGGGGGGGGGGCAAAAACTTCGAACCGCTGGATGGTCTACAACCTGGGTATTACGGTCAGATTTAAATAATAAATCCTACACCAGAGGACCCGTAGAAAACCAACGAAGTTGGACAGACGACCATACATCTTTTCACGTACAATCGGGGAACCGAAACCACGTCAGACCGTATGATACAGCGCACACGAGCTAACCATTCGGTCCCCCAATCCCACCAATATCGAAAGGAGCCAAGATCTTTCGGATCTTTCAAGTTGTGGACCATATTCCTGAAGTATTGGCCCGAGAAATCCCTCTGTGACCATTGCTGGATTGGCTTCTGATACTTGAACTTTGAGGGACTGTGTCTATCCTTCCCGTTCAATCAAATCTATCACTTCAGTACAGCAATATGACAGCCCTTCGTTTAATCTGGGGTCTTCCCTAAAACTTTGGACAGTAATTTGAGCTATTAAAAACGGTGAAAGTCCGTTCGTCTCCATACAGTATTGTTTACATTATGTCAATGTTGATAGCCTCGTTTGTCACGCAATTAGTTTTACTGCAATATTCTGCCATGCACTGGTTAATTGGGCATAATGAAGTCGTGAGCCATGACGTAACGTTATGTAAAAATATTTGGTCCAATTTGACGCTCTGTGCCTTTGTAACGCACTTAGCGATTGGTAGTTAATCGGACTATTGACCAATCACAATTTAGAACAAGAATGTTCTCTCTTTCCAGCAGTGAGTAGTGGGATTAGCTCTAGTCAAACGGAACACTGGTTGTGGACGGGCGACTACAATATAAAATGCGGGTATATAAAAATGCTAAACAACTTTAAAGCAGAAAGAACAAAATATATTTGCATAGATCAGTTAAACTTTAGATATACAAATTATAATTGGTAGAATAAAAACAGGTCGGAAAGAAATATCTGAAAGCTATCACAACTAACATATTATTAATAAACAGAAAAACATAATACGGGAACAAAATTACTATTTCATTAAAGATAGGTTGCCAGGCAACGAAACATACGCCCACGGCAGCTTAATCGTCCGGGCAGTCAACAAGAGTTGTCGCATATTCTTACTTTTTTCGGTAATGAAACATTTATAATACTCTGAAATCTGATGAAGATTAACAACTCATAAAGTAATTATCAGAAAATCATCAAAATCATGGATTTAGCTGTTCAGTTATCAAAATTCATTGAAAATCAAAATACTTTTTCGTCTCATGATCTTAAACTCTGTGTATCAATCTGAAGTCAATTGGATGATAAGTTTGGCCTCTAGAGCGTTACAAAAGATTTTTCTGGCAGTAATTATAGGAATTCGCTAGAAATCAATAGGATTCTTCGTCTCATGACCTTAAACACTGTGTATAAATTTAAAGTCAATCGGATATTAACTTTGGCCTCTAGAGCGTCCACAAGATTTTTTGAGGTGATCATGGGCCATAACTCTGGCAGTAATTATTGGAAATCGCTGAAAATAAATAGGCGGACGGACCGACGACAATATACGACGACATTTCAATGTGGGCGTATAAAAACGACTTTTCTTAGAAGGTTCTTGATAAGGTTTTCAATTTAATTAGAGTAACGTTTCATAACGTGCTCTAGACCCTCAACGAAACCCCGTTTTAATAGTATCTGTGTTCCATAATGTTTTAGTTTTTATTACATATTATGCCAATTGCTAAATACCGGCCAAAGAAGATAAAATATTATTCTACTAAAATATGAATACATTTACAAATATTTAAAACAAACAAGTATAATCGTACTATGGGCCAGGAACCGCACTACTCGGTAAACCTCGGCAGACTCCGCTACGGCGGTACCTTACATCTAGCATTGGCTATGACGTGTAGTTCAAATGGCGGAATTCGTCATACCGGTACTGCCAAGGCCAGGTGTAGGGTAGTGGACTCAGTGGAGTCTGCTGAGGTTTGCTGATTGGAACCGAGCAGGATGTTACCGGAGCCATATTGGAATTGTTACGTCATGTCAAAAATTCCATTAAAGGGACGATAACACTCTTGCTGGCTTGGCATCCCCAGAAAAAAAATAATAGCCTTATTCTAAGTACTAGATGTTTAAGTGTCCCACCTGTTGTGTAAATTATCCATTACGACCTATTTTACTTATCTAGAGGCTTCGAAAATATTTTAAATCAAAGTCACAATTGAAAAGGTTTACGTTAGACTTTTCAAATCAATTACTTGAATTTTTTCAATTTTTTAAATTAGGTGTGTTAAGGTGAAATTTATATCAGCAATTAATTGGAATATTGTAAAATAATACAATTTGTTGACCAAAATGAAGATTGGGACATATTATTTAGTTACAACAAGAGTGTTATTGGGGCTTTAAAGGGACAATAACACTCTTGCTGGCTTGGCAGCTCTAGAAAATAAATAATAGTCTTATTCTAAGTACCAGATGTTTATGTGTCCTACCTGTTGTGTAAATTATCCATTACATCATATTTTACTTGTCCAGAGGGTTCGAAAATATTTTAAAATCCAAGTCACATTTGAAAAGGTTTACGTTAACCTTTTCAAATCATGTAGTTGAATTTTTCCAATTTTTTTAAATTAGGTGTGTTACGATGAAATTTGTATCATCAATTTATTTGAATATTGTAAAATAATACAATTTATTGACCAGAATGAAGATTGGGACATATTATTCAGTTACAACAAGAGTGTTATTGGGGCTTTAATTGATGCACGATCATCCAAACAGCAAAAATGCCAAGCTTTGTCAACTTTGTGGCGATCAAATATTTGCATCGTGGCGTCATTTAGGCATTTTTCGAAGCGCATCGCCCCAAGAAAACAGTAAAATAAGAAGAAGAACAAGATCAATGTAAGATCAGTGGCCCAGTGTGACAAAATGATCCTAATAATGTAAAGAATATAGGATATCTTGCTTGTGATGTACCGTAATTAAAGTTTATATTTAAAACACTGTTCCTCTGTCTTTAAACTGATACACTTGTTCATGGTCCAACAAATATCATGTACTAATTGTGTCATGAGCCAAAGTACACGTAAGAATAGTACATACACTCCACGGGCACTTGAAGAGATTAAATTAACACTTTTATAAAGTCAAGCAGTAGTAAGTTTTATTTTAATCCCTTCAAGTGCCTGTGATACACTCCTAACACGCATAACAAATAAGCATATTTAAATCTCCATTAGCCTATAGGATAGGTGTAATATTACGTCTGTTAAGCTTATTAATCATACATTATGCAAGAGCTAAATCTAGGCATTGCAAGTCTTTCTTTAGGCCTAAAATGTTATCTAAATTATTAGTTAACTTGTCTAGACCATAATCAACCCATCTTATCGCTAGCCTGTGATAGTTACATGGATAAGATCCGATTTGCTGCTTAACTTTCATGATTTAATCATGAAATGGATAATCGAGACTATGTTTTTTTTTTCATTTAATATCTGAGAAAAGTTAGGGGGAGAGAGAGAGAAATGGGGTTTAACGTCCACTCGACACAAACTAGGTCATTTCAGGACTAACATATGGTTTTAATTTTGTTTCAATAATCGCTTGTGCGTAGGGTCTTTAGCAGTGGGAGGAAACCGGAGTGCCCGGAGGAAACCCATGAGATTGAGAAGGTGCCCCTATTTCCATGCCACATACGCTCACACCAGGGATCGAAACCACAGCCGCAAGCCAGAGGTGACCGGCCAGCTAGAGGTCGAAGCACGGCACTCTAGACCACTAGGCCATCCCAACCCCCCGAGCAAAGTTAGGGGGGTTAGAAGTTTTGACTGGAGAGTCACTGCAAGTAGGCCTTCCATTGTTACAGTAATAAACATAGTCTTGATTATTCATTTTAACGTTAATTTATCAAATAGCGAATGTATTCCAATCCATTCAATATCATGACCATCCAAGAAAGAGTTGATTATGGGCTTGTCATTTAAATATATGCCTAACAATAACTTATATACACTGTAACATTTGAAGGTAAAAATATAAAAAGAAAGAATGAGGGAGTCAAGATTCATTTTTATTATCTCTACCCAATAAGATTAAAACACAGATGGTATATCGTTTGGTTTGTATAGTTCAAAATTTCGTTTAACTTGTGTTTACTACAACTCTGGGAGAGTTGTTATCATTGATGTGTTCTGAATGATGTGAGGAATTAGCCAATGGAATGGTCTTTTACGATAAGCTTTAAGCCTGTTTTGCATGGAACTTTGGGTAATCCACTAGTAACATCAATGCTGATTTGTTAATCAAATGTCTGACATCATAGGGTCATAAGCCACTGTATGACCTCTGACACGACTTAGCACTACAACTGGCCAGATCGTCATGTAGTGTAGGCCATAGATAGAAAGTGTAAAAAAACTAAACGAAATATAGATTTGTATTTTAATCAGATTGAATTCTCTAATCTTTTTATTTGAAACCCCGAAACTTCTACAATACTAAAATAAATACTGTTTAGTTTAAATAAATAATAATTAGGATAAATTGGATTTGTAAGGTCACAAGTCTGGGGTATTATATCAATAAGATTTTATATGCGAGACTAGGCCTACACAAGACTACATGTCCTAGGTATGATATTTTAAAATAATACTTGAAATGCAAGGCTGCCAGCGATATTATGCAAATATGTGAGACTACATATGTCCCAAATATTATATGGATAAGACTTGATATGTGAGGCAAATCATGATTACATGTTTTAAATATTATATTAATAAAGCTTGAAATGGGAGACTAGGAGTGATATTCTGCCCAAAAGTAACCTATATTCTGGAAAGTAGGAACTTCAAGCACAAGTAGGAGAATTATTCTTTATGACCAGGAACAACCAACGCCATCTTGGCATTAGGCCATATCTAAAATCAAAGATGTACAATTGTTTGTGGAGCCATGATGGTTAAGTGAGTAAAATCCCTGCATTGGTAGAAAAACTTCATCAAGATTTTCTGGCATTGTTTCCCTTTGTCAGTGGTGAAGGACAGAGGGACTGACAGATACAGCTGTCTAGTCATTTGGATGGGACAAAAAACAAGGTCCTGTGCCTACATCGGTGTGTATGTAAAAGACCCCTTGGCAGATGGAATTGGAGAAAGAGTAGGCTGTAGTGCCGCTGTCCAGGCAAAATTTCCCTCATAGCACACTGTATGGTCTTCATTAGCCCAGTAGGAGCAGAACATTCATTTCTGAAGAATGTTCATGCCAAGTGGTTTTATGTTGATGGTACTATTTGAAAACCATTTCCCCAAGAACAAGAAGATTACGAAATTCTGGATTCAAAAATTGTAATAAATACACTTTAACAGAAAAGGACAATTTCACGGGTTTACAAATATCAAAATTTCAACAAATGTAACATTCCTAAATATATAAAACACTTTTCAACCAGTGATAATAATAAATTATTTAAATAATATATTTTACATGTAGGTAAATAAATTAATGCACCTTTGCTGAGCAATGAATATGCACACTCAGGCACCATTTTGAAGGGTGGCTTACAATTTGTCTGATTCTCAGACAATAACAACATAAAAAAAGAAAAAAATTTAGGTGTCTAAAAATTTCAAAAAGATTCATCTCTAAAACTACCCCAATAATAATAATAATAATAAAAACATCCAACCTGTAGAGTGTTTACAAAGTTTACGAGACAGGGGCAATAACTCCATGCTGCCCAGTACAAATTATCACATAACACAAAGGGGATGCTCGATTCATAGTCCAGAACGTCAAGAATACAAATGAGTGACGCGGAATTCAGTCCTCTCACAGTTCTGCCAGTCCCGACAGCTGAGGTGGAGTGAGTAGAATCGTGACGTATTCCTCGGTAAAAAAATATGTTTCAGCTGTCATGATTGGTTGAGATATTTTTTATACAGTCGACACTTGCGTTGTACTCCGAAATTCTCCTTTTCACTCGATTGACACCAGTTTTGGAATTCAATTCCGGAACTGTGAATTGAGCCTTCCCAAGGATTACGAGACAGGGGCAATAACTCCATGTAAAATGCCAAACATAAATTTGAAAAAGCCCCCATTATGGAAGGCACTAATTTTGAACTGACTGTTAAATATAATATTTACACTGCAACTAAAGTTTGACATAAGGCACCTATCACAGGTTTTTGTACAGTACAGGGCCATGTTTCTCGAAATCTTAACTAAAGATAAAATCCAAATTTTAGTAGATACCTCAATTTTACTTGGCTAGGCACTAAAATCAATCTAATATTATCCAGTCAAATCATTAAAACGGTTCTCAGTACGGATTACTGTGCATACGCTAAATGAACCTTGACCTGGTTCCGAGACTGTTTATTTTTTAGTAATGTAAAAAGGCCAATTTCTTGAAATTTATTGCGGCCTGTTTACAGTAAGGAAAAATTAACCGTGCTGTGCCTGATAGGTGCCTGGCACGCTTAACATTTGTAATGTAAACAGGATCTATTATCTACATTGACTTAACTATATCCTCAGCAGATAAATTATCTACATTAGTACTTGACTGTATCCTCAGCAGATAAATTATCTACATTAGTACTTGACTTAACTATACCCTCAGCAGATAAATTATCCACTCTACTGATTATTGTGCATAGCACAATTACAGATAGATCCTAATTAACGTGGGCCCCCCTTGCCATTAAATGTGTGTCCCCTTAATATTAAATGTGTGTCCCCTTTACCATTAAATTTGCCCCCCTTGCCATTAGCTATTAAGTGTGTCCCCTATCAATTGAATGTGTCCCCTTGAAATTAAATGTTCTACCATACCATTACATGTGTGCCCCTTACCATGAAATGTGTGTCCCCCTGCCATTAAATGTGCCCTCTTGCCATTAAATGTGTGTCCCCTTACCATTAAACGTGTGTCCCCTTATCATGAATTGTGTCCAATTAACAATAAATACCCCCCCACCCCTTACCAATAAAATGTGTGTCCCCTTCCCATTAAATGTGTGTTCCACCCTATATTAACATCTAGGGAAAACCCAGTGAAAGTAAATACATGAATAGAAACAATAAATAGACATTAAAACTGTAAATCAATTCAATTAAAAGATATCCCCTGAATGTCCATTTGGATTTCTAAAGCAAATACATTACAAGAAACAATAGATATTCAAACAATTCAATTAAAAGATATTTACTTTGACGTTCACTTGGATTTCTAAAGCAAATACTGCATACACTTTGAAGGTATTCAACAAGAAACTGTGAGATATCTCAATTTAGTCTTACAATACAATATAATACTGATAGATGACAAAAATTGTCCTGAAATCAATCAATAATTCACAATATCCCTAATAACTAAAACATCTAATTCCCTATTTTTATGCGATTTAAGTTCCTTTATTTACAGAGTTCAAATAACCTCAGTTTTGAGGCTGATAAATAACCTCTTTATATAAATGACTAAAATAAACTCTTTATAGATGGCTAAAATAATCTCTTTATAGACAGTTAAATAACCTCATTAGAGATGGTTTGAATAATCTCTTTATAGTTAAAATAACCCTAACCTTTTTATAGATGGTTAAAATAACTTTTACAGATTAAAAAATAGATGGTTAAACAAACCTTTCTAGTCATTATCATGTTTAAGATAACCTCTTTATAAATAGTTAAAATGACCTCTTGTATAGATTGATTGATATTAATTCTTGACAGATGATTAAAAATAAACTCTGTGTATATCTCTAGTTACATAACCTCTAATAGATGCATAAAATAACCTCTCTTACAGATGTTCAAAAAAATCCTTTTACAGATAGTTAAAATAACCTCTTCAATATATATTCAAATAACCTTTTCTTGTAGATGGTTGAAATAACTTCTCTTTAAAGAGGTTTAAATTTACCTCTTTAATCTGTTATCTTTATTCCGTTCTCGGTTTCTAGAAAGACAAAACAAGAAAACTTTCATCAAATATTGTAAAATAAATTGATATATCATACATCACATGTATTGGTCAGGGAATGATCCTTGTTAGGTTTCCCTTTGTTAGAGGTGCAGGATAGGGGGTCTGACATTAAACAAAGTCTAGTCATTCAGGGATAATTGGCGTACATATACAGCTGGGGCTAAAACTGTCGGGGCTAAAACGTTAACCCATGTGCACAGAAAAGTAGGACACTTTATCATTAAGGTACTTTATTTACATACAGGCGCCTTGTACAATAAGGGGCCATAATCCAGGATGTTACAATCTGACATGTGTCAATATCGCATGGGCGGGAAGCATCTCATATAAATTGTCATCCCTTGATTTTTTTTAAAACAGATCATGGGCCATAATCCAGGGAGTTACAGGTTGGGATATAAACATACATTTCAAATTGGATAAAAACTGTGACGCATAGAGTATCCACAAACAAAATGTGAAAGGACAGACAAATGCCGCGACAATATATGCTCACATAATAATGTGTGCATTAAAAAATGCGAAAATATTTGTGATTTTAAAATAATGTGAAACGATTGAAATTTATATGTATATAATACCTTATTGGGGAATATGTTTTTTTTAATTCTATCTTTACCGCCAACTTCATTACTGGTTATGTTTGCTGAATCTGCTGGACTCGAACTAATTATATCATGTGATTTGGCTGGTGTTAAAGCCCATCTTTCCGTCTGAATAATAAAAGAAATTCAAATTTGTTTCAAATAAATGCAGATTTTATCTTCCTGTACCACAGGAGAACCGTGTGATGCAGTAAGATGCTGTTGCGCTAACAAGGAGAGAGAGAAATGGGGTTTAACGTCCACTTGACACAAAATAGGTCATTCCGGGACTAACATATGGTTTAATTTTATTTCAATTTAATTGTGATCGGCTGATAAGTTTAGCCATTTGAGCAATCGCAAGGTTCTACAAAGTAAAACAAGGAGTTTGGTTCAACTACTTCACTTCGCTCAAAACAGCTAATAGAAAGAGAGAAATGGGGTTTAACGTCCACTTGAAACAAGCTAGGTCATTCCGGGACTAACATATGGTTTAATTTTATTTTATAATTCGCTTGCGAGTAGGGGTCTTTAGCAGTTGGAAGAAACCGGAGAAAACCCACGGGGTTGGACAGGCTACTCTACTCTACTGGGGACGCTAACAAGGAGGTGCTGGGTTCGCTCCTGGTGTTGGCCAATAAAGTGTTACTCAGGAATTTTCTGACATGCTTCTCAGTCCCTCATTATCAAAGGTGCCTTGTCGATCAGATATTTCAAAGTGATCAAGGGCCATAGCTCTGGCAGTAATTATTGGAAATAGTTGAAAATGACCTTAAACACTGTGTATAAATTTTAAAAAAATCGGATATTAACTGCAACCTCTAGAGCGTTTACGGTGACAACACTATACAACCACATTTCCATGTGGGCCTATAAAAATTAGGACATTAAATACCAGTTCATTTCATTGCCTGTACCACAAACAAAGGAAGAGAGCGAAAGTGGTTTATTGTCGACTCGACACATACTAGGTCGTTTTGGAACTAGCATATGGTTCAATTTTATTGCAATAAATTACTTGCTCATGGGGATCTTTAGCAGTGGGAGGAAACTGGTGGCAGGAATCGAAACCACGCCACTTGACTCAATTATGGACAAACAAAATGAAACAAAGACGGGAAAGTATGTAGGAAGTTTCTTGGCTAACACTGGCATCGAAACCCCAGGGACATTCTATTTTGTGAGCCAGCAACCTGAATATAGATTCACTGTGCTTTTCTCACATACACAAATAATTAAAGAATAATGGATGGTTTTTCTTCATGTAAATTCAGCAAAACTGAGTTCATCAGAATCACACAGACTTGAGTTAAAGATTCATCCATCAGGAGAATTTTGCCCAGACAGTGACAGCAACATTCAATACAATATAATAAACAACTACCTTAGCCACCAATTCATTTTTAAGACACCAATTTTCAAATGCCTTTTTAGCAGTCTCTATGATTTTTGGATTATGCACCTTGCAGAAGATACGAATCATATCTTCTTGAAAATGCTCTGGAAGCAGCTGAGAGACCTGAAAAGAAGTTTGGAAATGAAATGAAATGAATCAAAAGGGGTTTATTTACTCATCTTTATGAATTGGGCTGGGGATCACCGTGGCTAAGTGGGTGGACGCTGGCTTGCTAGCCTGGAGGCCGTGTGTTCCATCTCTGCATTGGCCGAGAAAGTTGATCCAGTTTTTCCGGCATGGTTCCTACTTATTAGTAATGCAGGATGGAGGGCCTGACAAGGACAGCTGTCTAGTCATTCGAACGGGACGAAAAACTGAGGTCCCGTGTACAGATTGATGTGCACGTAAAAGATAACTTGGCAGTTGGAATGGATTCGATAGGAAGAGTAGTTCCAAATGCTCTCTGGGCAAAATTTCCCTCATAGCACACTGTATGGCATATGTCCGTCTTCATTAGTCCAGTTTAGGAGCAGAACAGTAGGACGTTAAACCCCATTTCCTTTCACGAATTGGGCTAGTGAAGATGGGCAACAGTGTTTCAAATTACACTTTATCAAATGCCAAATTTCAAGGTTTCTTTTATGCACATGCCCATGTGTGAACCAGAGCTCAGTTCATGGCAATAAATTCAGTCTGGGTGAATCCTCTAGATCTTAATTAATAATACTGTCTAAAGATAGGTTGCCAGGCAACGAAACAGCAGCTAAATCGTCCGGGCAGTCAACAAGGGTTGTCGCATATTTTTACTTTTTTTGGTAATGAAACATTTGTAATACACTAAAATCTGATTTAGAATAACAACTCATGTAATTATGAGAATAAAGTTTTACCCCACGCTAACAATTAGTATATACATGAAACATTTAATATCACGGATTTAACTGTTCAGTTATCAAAATTCATTGAAAATATATCAAAATACTTGTTCGTTTAAACACCTTAAACTCTGTGTATCAATCTGAGGTTTGGCTTCTATAACGTCACAAGATTTTTTGAAGTTATCAAGGGAGATAACTTTGGCCTCTAGAGCTTCCACAGGATTTTTTCGAAGTGATCAAGGGCCATAACTCTGGCAGTAATTATTGAAAATCACTGAAAATCGATAGACGTCTTAAACTCATGACTGTAAACACTATGTATAAATTTGAAGTCAATCGGATATCAATTTTGGCCTCTAGAACATCCACAATATTTTTTGAAGTGATCAAGGGCCTTAACTCTGGCAGTAATTATCGGAAATCGCTGAAAATCATAAGGTTTCTTCGTCTCACGAACTTAGACACTGTTTATAAAATTAAAGTCAATCGGATATTAACTTTGGCCTCTAGTGTGTCCACAAGATTTTTTGAAGTGATCAAGGGCCATAACTCTGGTAGTTATTATCGGAAATAGGCTTCTTCGCCTCATGACCTTAAACACTGTGTATAAATTTAAAGTCAATCGGATATTAACTTTAGCCTCTAGAGCGTCCACAAGCAATTGTGGACGCCGGACCGGCGGACGGGGGCGACGACAATATGGGGTTTAACGTCCTACTCTTTTGCACCTAACCTGGGCTTATGGAAAACGGGCATACGCCATACAATGTGCTATCAGGGAAATTTTGCCCGGGCAGCAGCTCTACGGCCTACTCTTATATATCGAATTCCAACTGCCAAGGGATCTTTTTTACGTACACTCTGAACGACTAGGCAGCTGTCCTTGTCAGGCCCTCCTTCTGCATCACTGACAAGGGGAAATCAGACCGGAAAATCGAGATGAACTTTCTCGGCCAATGCAGGGATCGAACACCCGACCTCCAGGCTAGCGAACCAGCGCCTTATCCACTTAGCCACTGTACGTGACCCCGCTGTCTAAAAATCAAAAATTCATTTATAGTGTTAATCTAAACCACCAAAACACAACAATGTAAACGTCCGAAAAATTCAATTGATAACTGCACAAAGTATTATGATAAAGGAATATAGTTTATGTTCGCACAAACGAAAGCGAAAAAAAATAATTGGCCCACCATGACAATGACAGAATAAATTGGAATGAACCAATTTAACCCCATTTTACTGAAATGGAACTAGCGGAATCAAATTGCTCGAAAGGATAAAATGGATAAAACAGACCTTAGGATACAACGCATACATGCTTACTAAGGGACAGACGTTATGATGTAAAGTACATGTGTTAAACCCCTCAACGGAACCCCCAAAATAGATGCGAGGTATTAGAATAAAGCGATGCAACTTTGACACAAACTAATGCATGACTTCAATCAAAAGGTTTTTCTGACAAGAAGACTTAACCACATAGGTTTTCTCCGGCAACTTTTGGGTTTTAACTTTTATCCAACAAGTGGTTTCATGTACTTCTAGCACTGATGTAAACACTTCTAGGTAATGTAAACACTTCACATCTTGATGAAAACACTTACAGCCAACATGTAAACTTTACTAGCCCTGATGTAAACACTTCCAGCCAAGATGAAAACACTAACAGCCAAGATGGAAACTTTTCTAGTCCTGATGTAAACACTTCCAGCCAAGATGTAAACTTTTCTAGCCCTGATGCAAACATTTCTAGCCCTGATGCAAACATTTCAAGCCCTGATGTAAACACATCTAGCCCTGATGCAAACATTTCAAGCCCTGATGTAAACACATATAGCCCTGATGTAAACATTTCAAGCCCTGATGTAAACACATCTAGCCCCGATATGAAATAACATATCAGATTTCTATAAATCAAATTATAAATAATTTGAAACCAATCATAAAAACATATACCTGATCTTTACGAAGTTTTTTACACTCATTGGGGTTGGATTTCGAGTAAAATCGGGTACGGTCAACTGGATTTTTACTTTTCATACCATAGTCGTAATGAACACACTGAAATAATGATCAATATAAATTGTATAATAAATATGATTGGTTGTCATGGTAATGAAACAAATTGTCACAGCAGCAATGTCGTCCGAGAAGTCCCATATTTAGTCTTTCGCAGGCAACCAAAGGCAACAATCCATAAAGTATTTACATGATGGTCCACATGGCAGTTTTGGTGACCAGGGGAACAAGGGGCGTGTTTGTTAACCCGAACATATCGGTTGTGACCCAGGTGTTGACTCAGAAAGGTCAAGGACTTCCTAACCCTTGAAACACATTGGTAATTGGACATATTAGATGCATGACACCAGTAGTTTCTAAACTTCAATGATTAGAGTTCAAGCCTCGAATGCTATCAGCTACTTTCATTTTTTCATTTATTTATTCTTGTTGTGTCTCCTTAGCTTAAATGATGCTTAATTTATAATGTTTTCTTGGGGGTTCTTAAAACTCTAAATTAGCCACTGGAGTCAATGGGCTTTAACGTCAACTTAACACTTACTAGGTCATTTTGGGACTAACATATGGTTCAATTTTATGTCAACAATTCGCTAGCGTGCAAGATTCTTTAGCAAGTGGGAGGAAACCGGAGGATCCTGGGAAAAACCAAGGAGGTTGGACAGGTGACCCTAGTCTATGTCATGTACCAGCGGGGAAATCGAAACCGTGCCACTTGACATCAATGACAGACTTTATGATGCAACGTGAAAACTGTCCAGCACCTCCTCCCTGTCATATGATGAACGTCTTTTATAAAACTATAAATAAACTAACCGACAATGTGAGAAATTCAGGTTTTAATTCATCGTCCAACTGAGCGATCTCTTCGAGCACCTTTTTATCTCCTTCCTGTCAAATAAAGATAGGTTAGATAGGCAACGAAACACACAACCGACAGCAGCTAGATCATCCGAGCTGTGGAAAAGCTATGTTGCATATTTATATTCTTTTGTAGGTAACAGGAGCATTTGCATATTCACAAGAAAATGATATCTGTATGATATGTCGATAGGGCCTTCACAAGGTTCAACAAAGTGAAATCAAGGCCATAAACAGAGATTGCTAAAATTCTATAGACTGCTTCGTTTTACAAATTGGAATAATGCACGTAATTTTAATACAGATGGACTGATAAGTCTAGCTGTAATAGCGTTCTCGAGGTTCTACGAAGTGAAACAATGAATTTTGTTTGACTTTTTCGATTCGCTCAATACATCGCAGCCAAACTGCTAACCAACAACAAAGCATCTGCTTCTCATATGACGGCTTTGCTCACTACAATTGGCAGCTTTTGAATTTGTTCGCTTCGCTTCACAGCTTAATCCTCACACAATATTATATAATTCTATTTTTAAGCAAAGCTATTCAAATCTTTTTTGATTGATTTCTTTTTGCTTCGTACAAAACATTCATTATTATTTAATCGAGGAAATCTACTAACGTTCAAAAGCAAAAAACAATTTCCTGATTTAAAAGACTAGTAGCTTCTAGAAATCTGACATCAAGTGAAAGAGAGTTAGTTGAGTTTAATTAACATCCACTTGGCACAGGCTAGGTCATTTCGTAACTAAAAAAAGATTTAAATTTATTTCAATCATTTGATTGAGTGTCAGGGTCTTTAGCAGTGGGAGGAAACCGGAGAACCTGGAGGTTGTCCAGGTGACTCTACTCCTTGTCACATACAAGCGGAGAATCGAAACAACACCAGCTGACACAATGGCTGACCTTCATAATCTAATGTGCAAGCGACCGAGAGAGAGAGAGAAATGGGGTTTAACGTCCACTCAACACAAACTAGGTCATTTTGGGACTAACATATGGTTTAATTTTATTTCAATAATTCGCTTGCGCGTAGGGGTTTTTAGCAGTGGGAGGAAACCAGGCCCACGAGGTTGAGAAGGCGCCCCTATCTCCATGCCACATACGCTCACACCAGGGCTTGAAACCACAGCCGTAAGCCAGAGGTGACCGGCCAGCTAGAGGTCGAAGCGCGGCACTCTAGTCCACTAGGCCATCCCAACCCCCCTGCAAGCGACCGCTGTAAACTGACATCATGGTAATTGTCATGTCTCACCTTATCCAGTCCTTCTGGACGATGTGTAGAGCCAACACAGCGATATAAATGACGTTTCTGGATTCTATAAATCAAATCTCTGGCACCTTGTAACTCTGGTTCTGTCGACCACATTATTCGCTGAAAGATTGTATCGTCCAATTTCTTATACGCCACCATATCGTCTTTACATTCACTTAAACGTCGAGCTTTGCTGAAAAATAAATTAGACCATGGAGAGAGAGGGAGAGAGAGATATGGCGCTTAATGTCCACTCGACACAAACTAGGTCATTTCGGGACTACCACATGCTTCAATTATATTTCAATAATTCGCTTGCGCGTAGGAGTCTTTAGCAGTGGTAGGAAACTGGAGGAAACATGAGGTTGCACAGCATGCACCACTGGGGAATCGAAAACATGCCAGTTGACTCAATGACAGAGCTTATGGTATGACGTGCACTCGCTAATCATTCGGCCATCCAAATGGGTCTAAATCGTGGAGAATGTTTTACAAAAACAACACTCAAAATCTAAAGTCTAGAAATAAGCAAGCCGGAAAACAAAGTCACCTGCTGCAGACAAAATGCTATGGGTTTTAGCAGCAATGTTTTTTGGGACATCCTCTTGATTAATTAAATAAAATCAATTCAAGGAATTTTTTCACAAAAATGGATAAATATTATCGTATACATCACTTTATATACATTATTACTGTATGGGTTTTAGTAATTAATATTGGTAAATAGCACCGTGCGCTGTAAGGAGCGGTGCATATTGTTTGTTGACTTGGTTACGTCACTCGCTTCACGGGCGAAAGTGAGCAGACGACAGCCAGGCCGGTGTTTTGAAATGTATTTCGATGTGATATGATTGTAAGTTCTTAAACTTGATTAAACCGTTGTCACGGTTATGCCGTTGATAAGGAGTTTTAATTATTTCAAACCCGTGCGTACTGTACTGCCGTATATTTCATTTAATCAAAGTTTATAATGACTATTTAATTATGTCAGAAACCGGTAAATCCGACGGGCGAGCTGTCAAAGATAATGTTACCCTTGACCAAGATGGCGTCTTGAATGAAAGAATCGAGGTTCTCAAACGCAGGAAAAGGGGGCATATAGGACACTTGACGAAGATTTACAATGAATTAGAAGAATTGAGAGAAAAACCTGAGAACTATGAAGAGGTATTGAAGAAGATGAATGAGTTGAATTTTTCTTTTGTCAATTTCCAAAAGGTTCATAGAGACATGGTTGAACTTGTAGTAGACAAGAATACTGTAGAAGAAAATCAGATAGCCTATGATGAACAGGTGAACCGAAGATTTCGTATTGAAGATGAGATCAAAGAGTGGCTTCTCGCTGTAGAACACATGACGGGTGTAAAGTCAAAGGATTCTGTTAGTCAGATAGGTTTGAAATCAAATTATGGTTCAAATATTTCTGCACATTCTAGTAAAAATTCTTTAATTAAAGCCAGAGTAAATCATGCTGTAGCTAGGCTCAGGTTAGAACAAATACAAAAGGAACAGTTAATTTTGAAAGAAGAATTAAACATTAAAAATCAAATGGAGATGATGAAAATCAAAAATGAAATAGAAAAATCTGCATTAGAATGTGAAATGTATGAAGAAGCTGATAGGCATGAAGATATAGAGGAATATAAAGAATTTAAGTCAATGTTTATGAAATCAGAAGAAACTTGTGTCAACTCAGTGTATGAAAATCAGCAAGTTCCACTAGTTAATCCAGAGTCAAATAATAAAACAGACGAAAAGACTGATTTTAAAACTGAGAAGCCAACAAATGTGGAATTTACTAGTGCATATGAGAATAAACAATACACACCAAATGTAAACGCAAGACCATTTTGTCCAGTCTCCAGCAGTAATATTGAAGGTGAAAGAAATAATGTGTTTACCTCAAGTCATGCTCCCACACAGCTAATCCAACAAGTTAGATGTTACTCTTTGATATTCTGACGACGTAACATCTAACTTCCGAACAGTCAAAAGCTCGGCGCAAAAGTTGATAACTAGTTTGCTTCGTTCAGCGGACGGCAAAATTCACAATTTTCAGTTATCTGCACTGCTAACACATTAAACTTACATATCATATCCATCTGTGTTCCGAAAAATATTTTTTGCATTCTATTTTAAGAGATTTCACAAAAATCTTCGCCTACAACCAACACAATACATTGAAAAGGGAAATGACCTACATAGGTGAAAGGTGAAATCTGGGTTGGTGCACATTACGAACAAATTCTTTAAACGAAACGAAATCATGAGACTAATTTGAAGGCGACCATTTTAAATTTATTTTTTGTGATGGTCCAATTATCGGCTTCGCCATTCAGTATAGTAATCGGCCGATTAGTGCATGGCCTATCAAAAGAAATTTTGCGAATATTTGCGTAGCCGATATCTGTTCAAAAAGACTCGGCAGTCAAATACCTTTTCATAAAATATTATTTAGATTGTGAATAAATCACCCTCGGCTCTTACTTAAAATCGCACTCGATCTGTTTATTTTAGTTGCCGTGTGTGTGTGATACAAGGCTCAATGCTTTATAATTATTGATATTTTCAACTCTAAAGATAGAAAAGGCGGGAAAATGTCATGTGACATTGACAAAGACAGAAGCTATCATATTCATAATCAACCGTTAGCGATGAAACATTCTACGAATGCCGACAAATTTAAGGATTTTAAATTATATTTTAATCAATATTTTATAAATAATAATCTCAATCGTATAGCCTAAGCTAGAAATTACCACGACATAACGGCAATTGTCGTAAAAGGTAAAAGCTGAAGGCAAACACGGACTGCTACGGTAATAGAAATAGCCTGAATTGCACTGTTGTCCATGTGTACACAAATCAAAAGAAGTGCCCTTTCTATACATTTAGACGCATGAAATGCATATGTAATAACTTTTCAATATCAAACAGTCGTTCAGGGGCGGTTGGGTTTTGGATTAGATCAATAATTCAGAGATGCAAGATTTAGTTTTAAATGTCCCGTCCTACCGTTATATATATAATTTTGTTTTTTTCATAAGAATGCTTACTTTCTAAAATAGGTTATCACAGAGCCGTGGGAAATTTGACGAATTAATTTTAGTTATAGCTGACATGATGGCCACCGTTGTGAACACGAATAACTAAAAGGGAAGGAAAGCAAATTTCGATGACTTTATTACTCGTAAGAGGAATCTGTATAATTTATGCTTATGACAGTACCACTAAACACAATTAGGGCCAGATTAATTGACACAATATATGAAAATTGCACGTCCCATGACGGAAAATGACAACAGTTTGTTTTAAGTAAGAAGTTAGGCAGTGGTGCCTTGTCAGCTAATTTTAGCTACGGCTTTTTTAAATTTTTGTTGTCGTAGAAAAGTCCCAGTTTCAAGCACTGATCTAGGCCTACTAAATAATCAAGCAACAAATAATTATAAATTATCAATTGACGTTGTGTATTTTCAACTACGCGTGAAGAGCGACCTGATTATTCCATCAATAAACATCGTCTTCTATCCCAATATAAAATCTTTACAAAACAGTACCGCAATCCAAACTGCATTTCGTTTCGTGTTAAAGAAGGGTCCTCAAATTTGAATTGGGAGGATATGACGTCAAACGGATGTCAAACTATCCTAACATGGCGACTACATGAACTATTGTTGAATGTGATATTGGATTAACCTGTTTCAATGAACCTCTTGTGTGTGTCAATAAGTGTTATTGTTGTTTAGAGATGGGTCACACAATAAGGTAGGACATGCATTTAAAATTTATCGACTGACGCCTTTCAAACTTGATGCGCCAATAATTTAGTCGGACTCTGCGCAATGCAACGAAAGCTTCAGGACCCTTGAGGTTACGTGTGAACGAAACCTCAAGGCACCCTGGAGTACCACACAGCCAACTTTACAAGCTGGTAATACAGAACAACAGTTACAGACTTCGGTACTCAAAGATCTTGGTACTGCTATGATGAGTATGGCAGATTCCTTACGTTATGGACTTTCAAAACCCTCACCAGAACTTCTATATTTTGATGGAAGGTCGACTGAATTTTCCAAATTCATTCGTTGTTTCGAAACCAACTTAGAGAGCAAAACAAATGACCCTGCCGAAAAGTTAACGTACCTTCAACAGTATACGAGAGGTCAAGCACACAAATTGATACAGAACTGCATTACGTTACCTCCAGAGTATGGGTTTAGGAAAGCTAAAAATTTGCTGCGAGAAAGATATGGTCAGCCTTACATGATTGCTAGAGCCTACTTAGATCAACTGATACATGGTCCAACATTGAAACTAACAGATAAGAAAGGGCTGTTAGAGTTATCAGATTTAATGATTGACTGTTATGATACATTAAATCATCTTGGATTTTCATCTGATATGAATGCCTGCGATAATATTGTGAAGATAATCAAACGTTTACCATACCAGTGGAAAAGCCAGTGGGTAATGAAGTTCAGTAAAAGGTCTAGTGAAGAAGATTGTTTTGATCAAGCATCAAATATTGAAGATGTTGCATATAATTTTGTGGAACCAAAATTTAAAGATGTAATGAATTTCATTAGACAGAAGGCTGAAGCTCTTAACCATCCGGTTTATAGCAAGATTATGGAGGACAGCGCTTCAACAAAACCAAAGGGTACATTCAAGGACAGCGAACGTTATGGTACAGGTACCAGGCCTCACGCTACCATGATGAATACTTCAGTACACGGTTCAGCCGAGGATAAATCCAGACCTCAAAATTGTAGATATTGTTTTAAATTTCATAAGTTATTTGAATGTCCTGCTTTCAAATCCAAATCAGTAGAGACTAGATATATTTTTGTCAGAAGACAAGGACTTTGTCTTAATTGTCTTACATCGACAGACCACATGTCCAGATATTGTCAGTTGGATCCAGTTTGTAAGGCAGAAGACTGCAGATACAAAAGTAAACACCATACATTGCTTCATCCTTTACCTCAACGATTTTCTAGATATGGTACTTACACAACCGACAGAAAATCACACGCGCCTGAGTTTCGAGATGGGGCTGGGCATCCAACAGAGAATTCTTCATCAGAGATAACAGCCTGCAAGGAACTAGTTAATACAACAATGTTACGAAGTACAAGTATATTTCTTCAAGTAGTTGCTGTTAGGGTATGGAATATTGAACAGAACTCTGTAATACAAACATTCGCCCTATTGGATTCTGGTTCATCTGCATGTCTTTGTGAATATCGTCTGATGGAAAGACTAGGTATTAGTACAGCAAACACAGAGAAGTTATCCTTGACTACAGTTTGTGGATCAGAAACCCAAGATGCACTAAAGATAAAGCTACATTTAAGTTCTGTTGAAGCAGAAGACTTGGTCGAACTATCAGATGTATGGGTAGTTAAGAACTCTAATATTGCTAAAACACATTGTCCGGTGAAAGGTGAACTTTTAAAGTGGAGTCATCTTAAAGACCTTCCTATTGCAGAAGTAGACATTAATGAAGTTACACTTTTGATTGGTACAAACGCAAGTGAATGTTTCATTCAGTATGATAATCGAATTGGAGAGAAACATGCACCAATTGCTGTGAAGACTATTCTTGGTTGGAGTTTGATGGGTGGTAGACAGAGACCTGAATCTTCGGAACAGATTAACTTTACGCACATGGAGAATGAGAAACTTTCAAAGCAAGTTGAGAAGTTTTGGCAGATGGACTCTATTGGTGCAGTTAGAAGTACTAAATCGGGTATGTCAGTGGAAGATAAAAGAGCCCTTTCAGTAATGAAAAACTCTATTCAGATAAAGGATGGTCATTATCAACTTGATATCCCATGGAAGACATCAAGCATAATTTTACCAAACAACCGTGAAGTAGCTGAAAAACGTCTTGAGATGATGATGTATAAATTTCGTAAAAATGAAGATTATTACCAATCATATCAAGCAGCCATTAATGAATATATTGATAGTGGTTACGCGCTTAGAGTGCCAGAAGATAGACTCAGTAATCCAGGCAGAGTATGCTGGTACTTACCTCATCATGGAGTGAGACATCCTCGCAAGCCAGGTAAACTGCGAGTAGTGTTTGATGGATCGGCAAAATTTAAAGATACTTCCCTAAACGACCAGGTTCTCCAGGGTCCAGATTTAAGTTTAACCAGTAGTCTATTGGGAGTACTACTTCGTTTCCGACAAGACATTATCGCGTTTACTGGAGATATTCAAGGCATGTTCAACCAGGTTCATGTCAGCCCCAAGGACTATGATGCCCTAAGATTTTTATGGATTCCAGGAGAAGATCCCAGTCAAGAATTTGTCGAGTTTCATATGAAGGTACATCTGTTTGGTGGAGTTTGGTCGCCGTCATGTTGTAATTTTGCTCTGCAACAGACAGCAACTGATAATCAAGATAATTTTGATGCAGATATTATCCAAAGTATTTCCAGAAACTTCTATGTTGATGATCTGTTAAAATCTGTTAAAGATGAGAAAACTGCAATACACATGATCAAGTCAATTTGTGAGTTACTCCAGAAAGGTGGTTTTAGTCTTACAAAGTTCCTAAGTAATAGTCGTAAAGTCTTGGAATCGGTGCCTGAAAACGACCGTGCCAAGAATGCTGTAATTTTGGATCTTGAAGAAATGCCCATGGAGAGAGCCCTGGGAGTCCTGTGGAATACAGAATTAGACACATTGGACTTTAAGCATGAAATTCAAGATAAGTTAAAGATGTATACACGTAGAGGTATACTATCAATAATAGCATCTATCTATGATCCTCTAGGACATTTAGCTGTTATAACCCTACAACCTAAAAGAATTCTTCAAGAACTCTGTAGACTTAAGCTGGGATGGGATGAAAAGATTCCAGAGGCGTTAGAAAAAGAGTGGAGAAAATGGTTGTCAACCCTGTCATACTTACAAGATATGAGAATACCTCGCTGTTACTACCCACCGGAATTTGGTAGAATTGTGTCTATCCAAATGCATCACTTCTCAGATGCGAGTCAGTATGGAATGGGTACAGCTTCTTATCTACGATTCAGAAATCAGAACGACGAATTCCATTGTTGTCTTGTCCTTGGTAAATCTCGTGTAACACCGATGAAGGCACAATCAATACCAAGATTAGAACTCAACTCGGCAGTTATGGCGGTAAGAATAAATCAAGTTCTACTGGAAGAGCTCGAGTTAGTAATCAAACAAGTTTTCTACTGGACGGATTCGACGACTGTGCTTAAGTACATACAAAACGAGTCAAGAAGATTCCAAGTGTACGTCTCAAACAAGGTATCTGAAATACATGATGGTTCAAATCCGGAACAATGGTTTTATGTTGATACCAAGCTCAATCCAAGCGATGATGCGTCACGTGGTATACCTGTTTCTTCATTGTGCTGTGAACATCGTTGGTTTAAAGGCCCGTCCTTCCTTTGGTTGTCAGAAAGTGAATGGCCAAAACAACCAGAGATAGTGAAGACAGTTTCAAGTGATGATCCTGAATTGAAGAAGCCAAAGTCTGTAATGGTAAATTTAACGCAACAAGAGACATTGGTAAATATTTTGTTCAAACGGTATTCCTCTTGGAGACAATTGAAAATCAGCGTGGCTTGGCTACGTAGATATATTTAATATTTGAGTCAGAAAAGTAAGAGCAAAAACCGGTTTTCTGTTAGAAAGGATAACTTGACGGTCACCGATTTGAGAGAAGCTGAACAAAAGATAATAGAATTAGTCCAAAGTGAAAGCTTCCCGGATGAAATAAGAAGTTGTCGTAGTAAAGGAAACATGAGTCGAAGGAGCTCACTCTACAAACTGAAACCTATCATAGATGAAGGAGGTTTGCTTTGTGTAGGAGGCAGACTTGAAAGATCTGAACTATCATATCATCAACGTCATCAAGTAATACTTCCCAATAAACATCCAGTAACAGATCTGATAATTCGTGAGATGCACCAGACATATGGGCATTCAGGTCGCAATCATATATTGTCTATTATTCGTCAAAGATTCTGGATTGTAAAAGGAAAATCTGCGGTAAAAAGGGTTCTTGCAGACTGTATGATGTGTAAAAGAGCTTATGCAAAGAGAGGAGTTCAGCTGATGGCTGACTTACCCTTGTGTAGAATTAAGTCAGAAGAGCCACCGTTTTCTAGAATCGGCGCTGATCTATTTGGTCCCTTTTACGTTAAGCAAGGACGTAGCACCGTGAAGCGCTACGTATGCATCTTTACCTGTTTACAGATAAGAGCAGTACATTTTGAAGTTCTTCATTCCTTGGAGTCATCGTCATTCATCGAAGGATTCAGACGATTTATCAGTAGACGAGGCAAGCCACTTGAAATGATCGCGGAACGAACTTCATAGGAAGTAATAAGGAGCTTCGTCAGAGTATAGCTGAATGGAATCAACAGACTATCGATCAGTTTCTACTTCAAAATCAGATTGAATGGAAGTTCAACCCCGCCGCAGCGAGTCATCACGGAGGCGTGTGGGAGCGGTTGATTCGCTCTACTCGGAACGTATTACGTCAAACTCTTAAGGAGCAACTAGTAAATGATGAAACATTCCTCACTGTAATAGCTGAAGCGGAGTCCATTTTAAATAGCAGACCACTTGACCAGTGTAGTGACGACCCTGATGATTTAGAGCCGCTTAGTCCAAACCATCTGTTGTTGATGCGCCCCAACGACAACCTACCTCCAGATGTCTTTAACAAAGACGATTCAGTTTCAAAACGGAAGTGGAGACAAGCCCAGTATCTATCAAATCTCTTTTGGAAGCGATGGTCTAGAGAGTATATCCCCCTACTGCAGGAAAGGCAGAAATGGTTAAAAGAGACTGTCAATTTTAAAGTTGGTGATTTGTGTTTGATTGCGGACAATAATATTGCCAGGGGTATGTGGCCTCTTGCGCGAGTTATTAAAGTGGAGCCTGGTCATGACGGACATTAAGGTGTATTCATTGAACATTTACGAACTCATATCTAGTAATTTTATATGTTGCTTGTGTTTATGTTTCAGGTTAAAGTGGACATTAAATTGATGAATTCGTTACTTTTTGGGACTCATTCATGGGGCTGGGTGTATGGGTTTTTGTAATTAATATTGGTAAATAGCACCGTGCGCTGTAAGGAGCGGTGCATATTGTTTGTTGACTTGGTTACGTCACTCGCTTCACGGGCGGAAGTGAGCAGACGACAGCCAGGCCGGTGTTTTGAAATGTATTTCGATGTGATATGATTGTAAGTTCTTAAACTTGATTAAACCGTTGTCACGGTTATGCCGTTGATAAGGAGTTTTAATTATTTCAAATCCGAGCGTACTGTACTGCCGTATAATTACATTAATATGCACTTGTCCATCTATTTTAAGGTTCCAAACATTGGAGCAATACACTCTTTAAGGTGTGAAAGAATTTGACATTTTAGCGAAAAAAGCAAATGATGCATTAACCCTTTAAATACTTCTGTACTGTTTACATTTTTAACCCTATACACTCATCCATTTGTAAAATCGATCGCCGGCGATCGATAAATTCATCACGATCATATTTGAAAAAGTATTCTTCGTAGTCGAATATAATTTATATCATTCTAAAGCCACGAAAATTCCCTTTAAAATGAGACTAAGAATGTGTGTCTATTCAACATAGAAGTCGTGTTATACGAGTCTAGATTCTAACAAAGATAGGTAACTCTGTGAGCGTAAACAAATGACGTCGTGTTATTTATATTTAGCAGAAGTCCTTTTCTTTCGTGTACTTATAGCCGTAAACAGGCGGTTTATTATGTCTAAAAGAGAAATTACTAAACCGAAAATTAAGAATAGAAGTGTTTTTAAGTTTTACAATGATTAGACACATCTGATCTTGAATATGTGAGCAAATGCCGATGACCTAGATTCGGCCGACGAAGAATTTGTCAACAATGAACGAGAGAATTGACACTGATATAGATGAGTGAGTTGTTTACTAATTTGCGTTTTACATCCGAACAAACGTAAGCTTGATGATGATAATTATTTAAATGTGTACGCATTTCTACCATGAACAAGCCAACAGTGAGGCTGATGTCCCCCGCCGAAATCCCAAAATAAAGAGATGACACATATTAATTAATCGCACATTTATTTTTTTTCAAACGTATCGAGCAATCAAACTGTACACGAAGTGTCATCCAAAAGTGTTTTATAAAGAAAAATGCTAAAACCGACGAGAAAAATGAAAATGTACCCTAGTTAGGGGGGCCCTAAAGGCAGACCAAACGGCCCCCACGCTTGACAAAAGGGCCCCTCTGGCCAAGGAAAAGGGCCCTCCTGTCCGAGTCAATCGTTTCTATACAGTGTTACTGTCGAATCCATTACTGAATGAGAATGCAGTCATTGTATTGGCATAAAAATCATCAATCAAGATGAACCTAAGTTATCTTGTCCCAAAGTATCAACCAATCAAATTGCTTATCTCTGCCTACCCTAAGAAGAAAATGCTCATCTTCGAACTCCATCAAGGCATTGACCTAATAAGTATACACACCAATTTTGAACATTTTAACTCAATTCGAAGAAGAGTTATTGTGTTCCAAAGTCTCGGCAAATCAAATTGCTTATCGCTCTGCTTACCCTGAGCAGAAAATGCTCATTATCGATCTTAGTCAAGGTATTACTGTAATGAAACTATACACCAAGTTTCATCACTCTCACTTAATTAGAACTAAAGTTATCGTGTCCCAAAGCATCAATCAATCAAATTGCTTATCTCTGCTTACCCTAAGCGGAAAATGCTCATCTTCGAACTCCATCAAGGCATTGACCTAATAAGCATATACACCAAGTTTGAACATTTTAACACAATTAGAAGGAGAGTTATTGTGTTCCAAAGTCTCGACCAATCAAATTGCGTATCACTCTGCTTACCCTGAGCAAAAAATGCTCATTATCAAACTTAGTCAAGGTATTATTGTAATGAAACTATACACCAAGTTTCATCACTCTCACTTAATTAGAACTAAAGTTATCGTGTCCCAAAGCATCAACCAATCAAATTGCTTATCTCTGCTCACCCTAAGCGGAAAATGCTCATCTTTGAACTCCATCAAGGCATTGACCTAATAAGCATATACACCAAGTTTGAACATTTTAACTCAATTAGAAGGAGAGTTATTGTGTTCCAAAGTCTCGACCAATCAAATTGCGTATCGCTCTGCTTACCCTGAGCAGAAAATGCTCATTATCAAACTTAGTCAAGGTATTACTGTAATGAAACTATACACCAAGTTTCATCAAACTCACTTAATTAGAACTAAAGTTATCGTGTCCTAAAGCATCAACCAATCAAATTGCTTATCTCTGCTTACCCTAAGCGGAAAATGCTCATCTTTGAACTCCATCAAGGCATTGACCTAATAAGCATATACACCAAGTTTGAACATTTTAACTCAATTAGAAGGAGAGTTATTGTGTTCCAAAGTCTCGACCAATCAAATTGCGTATCGCTCTGCTTACCCTGAGCAGAAAATGCTCATTATCGAACTTAATCAAGGTATTACTGTAATGAAACTATACACCAAGTTTCATCAATCTCACTTAATTAGAACTAAAGTTATCGTGTCCCAAAGCATCAACCAATCAAATTGCTTATCTCTACTTACCCTAAGCGGAAAATGCTCATCTTCGAACTCCATCAAGGCATTGACCTAATAAACACATACACCAAGTTTGAACATTCTAGCTCAATTAGGAAGAGAGTTATTGTGTCCCAAAAAGTGTGACGGACAGACAGACGGACGAACCCATTTTAATAGTCCCCCAACTTTCTTCGAAAGGCGGGGACAAATATCCATTTAGCATCGAATTATCGGTAAATTTGTTCAAATACGTGGGCCTAAAATGTAATGGCATTTTAGACAGCTACTACTGAGCTAGTCGGCCACGTCATACGTGCGTATGGCGGAGTCCGCGTATGGCTGAACTTGATGTAAATGAGATGTTTTCTGTTTCAATTAGACTATTTTTACATGAAATGCAGAAACCCACGCTTAGTATTAAAATTTCATTGTCAGTTTACGTTTGTTTTCTTTCCTTCCATTGAGGTGTTGGACCGTTGTTTGGAATAGGCTTAGGCCTAAATCACTACTGTATTCATGATAATTTGGATCTCTAGTTCTACCTAGTCTACACTTTGGTAAAAATAAATAATATACATGTACCTATATTATAAATGCCAAACGAAAGCTTGTGTGACTATCCTTCTGTGTTGCTACATGTCTTATTTAATTTTATTTTTTTTCTAGGCCTTCAACCTCAGCTGAAGATACTGCACATAGATATGGTAGGCTAATGATGTTTTAGACCTAATGGTAGTGATACAAGCATGGAATTCGATGTGAGTTTTGTTTGTTATGTGTAATGTAAATATTTTTACATTCGAAACAAGTATAAACCTAAATCCATAAAGTTGTGTTATTATGAATATAAACCTAAATTGTCTAAATGTTTTACAGCTTTTGATTGTATGCCTAGATTTACTAGTATAAAATATTGATTTATGATTTATGTTCTTCCTCTTTCCAATTATTTTACCTAAGGTTACTCATTGTAGTTTTTTTTTTTTTTATTGTACTGAATGTTTTATTTATTTATATTTGAAGGCCCATATCTGAAGATGGAAATAGTGGCCGGTAGACCCAATGATATTGTTGAGGAAGTTTGGGTAGAACAGAATAACAAAAGTACATGTACCACCAGGTCAAGGGGTCAATCAGCATAAAAGTAAAAGCATTCCTATGCAGAAGATTCTTGTGAAGAAAATTCACCATTGAAGAGAACACAGCCATGTGCATCCCAATCTTGTCGTCATCAGAAGATTAGTCATAATATTAGCACAGAAGAATGGAAGCATGAACAATGTATAGATACAGAGCCCAGTATGGAAAAGTTGACTCCACTGGAGTCTCATGAGTTGGCAGTTGGCACAATGGAACTTGGTCTGTTTGAAGGGTGAAAACTAGATAACATAGCAGATTTTTTGTCATTGTTATATTTATTGTTAATAATATAATTATTGATTGTTGCATGATTTTCCTAGGCCTGTGTACATGTCTCTACTTGATTGTATGTATTCCTTCTGAATTTTTCGTATCAGCCTTGTGGGTAGTTTCATATTTCGGTGTAAAAAAGTGCTATTGTCTTTGAGGTGGCGTTTTCCTTATGGCAAATGCCTTAGTATTTTCATAATAGCAGCTGTGGGTAATATTTTAGCAAAAAAAGTATAAAAATACTAATTTAGGGGTCAAAAGTCAGTGTGTCAGGTCAAAGGTCAACTCATTGAGTCAAAGGTCAATAGTGGGGGTCAAAGGTCAATAGTAGGTCAAAGGTCATTTGCATAATTACTTAATTATGTCTTTATTGTTTGATTCTAATCATATATTTATGATATTTAATTTTGTTATCTCTAAATCCATTCATTAAATCACAATTGCCACGATGTGAATACTTAAACTTTCATTGCTGTAATTTTTCGCAATGTTTATCATCTTTGATGTTTCATAACTTTTTTGATTTTAATGCTACAATTATGAATAATACACAGATTTATGGCAAAATAGTTGTTTTCTTTGAATCTACCTTAAAAACCCTACCAGCTTATAATCCCTGTGGCCTGTTTGAGGTCAAATGGAAAAGTTAAACTTATTTTGGGGGTCAAAGGTCAAATAAAAAAGGTCAAGGTTAAAGTTCATGCATGTGAGGTCAACAAAATGATCCTCCATAGAAAGCCATGCCAATGCCCTAATCAGAAACATATAACGTGGTTCTTCTATGAATTATTTTTTTACCATTTGCGCAGTAACAGATACCAGTGGTAAAACGCCAATTTAGGGGGTGAGTGTATAGGGTTAATCACGAAAATACATAAACTATATCTGGGACAGTTCCTTTAACAGAAATACAAAAATATCTTTAACAGAAATATAAATATACTTACTTATTTGAACCGAAAAATGTGAAAGTTTTACATCTATCAGCTATTACCAACGCATCTACAATCCTAGTTAAAGTAAAAAAAGAAAATATGTTGCCAGACAACCATACATATGCCCACACAGCAGCCAAATAATTGAGACCTCTAGATGGACCACACGCTAAAGAAGTCTATTTTGCGCACAATCAGGGGCTATAATTCAGGAAGTTATAATCCAATATGAGCAAATATCAAAAAGAGACAAGATTTTGGGGTTATAAACATGCATTTCAAGTTTCATCAACATCAGATTAAAATTGTGACCTCTACAGGGTCCACAACCTTGATATACCATATTTTTATAGTATTCATGTAAAATCAGCGGCCATTTTGTCTGTCAGTTTTGGTCTGAAATTCGAACTCAACATTCATTACATTGTAATGGTGATATAATCAAACGTTTTCTTTTAATTGGGTTATAATTTTGACTTCCAGAGGGACCACAATCTAATAAAGGCGATTTTTCGTACAATCATCTGCCATAATTCAGGAAGTTATGATCCGATATGCGCAAATCTTGAAAGGAAACAAGATCTTTAGGTTATAAACAAGTATTTCAAGTTTCATCAAAATCGGCTTGGTTGTGATCTCTATAGGGTCCACAACCTTGATATAGCATATTTTCACACTATTCGAATACAAACGGCGGTCATTTTATCCGTCAATTCTGGTCCGATTTTCACGAAATTTAAAATTCTTTCTTCATTACCATGTAACAGTGATATAATCAAACGGTTTTTTTAATCGGATAATAATTTTGACCTCCAGAGGGACCACAAGCTAACAAAAGCGATTTTTCGGACAATCAGGGGACATAATTCGGGAAGTTACGACCTGATGGGCGCAATTATCAAAATGAACCAAAATCTTTGGGTTTATGTCAAGTTTCATCAAAATCAGTTCAAAATTGTGACCTCTATAGGGTCCACAAACTTGATATAACATATTTTCACACTATTCGATTACAAACGGCGGCCATTTTGTCCATCAATTTTGGTCCGATTTTCACGAAATTCGAACTCAATCACCATAACTATGTAACGGTGATATAATCAAACGTTTTTTTTAATCCGATAACAATTTTGAACTCCAGACGGACCACAAGCTAAAAAGGGTGATTTTTTGGACAATCAGGGGCCATAATTCAGGAAGTTACAATCCGATTGGCGCAAATATCGAAAGGAACCAAGATCTTTGGGTTATAAACATGCATTTCAAGTTTCATCCAAATCGATTCAAAATTGTGACCTCTACACTGTTCACAAGCTAAGAACATGATTTTTTGTACAATCAGGGGTAATAATCCATGAAGTTACAGTCCGACATGCCAATATCGAAAGAAACCGACCTCTTAGGGTGATAAACCTATATTTTAAGTTTCATTGATATTGGATAAAAATTGTGACCTGTAGACTGTTCACAAACAATTGTGGACGGACGGATGTCCGGACGCAAACAGGGGCGTCGACAATATCACCATAACAATAGTATATTATCACCACAACAACAGATTTATCATCATCATAACAATTATCATCATAACAACAGGTTTAATAGATTATTATCACCATAACAACAGATTATTATCACCATAACAACAGATTATTATCACCCTGGGTAATCGTTAAGCCAGTTTAACTTTGTTGTCTGAATGCAAAGGAGGAGCACATAAACCAATTCAAAAACCCTAGTTCACAACCTGTCTTCGAGAAGACTTTTACTTTAAACTGGTTAATGTTGGCCGTCTAAACGACTTGTCTTAAAAACCCTGGCTTCAACTCACTTTGGACATGTGCAGTAAGCAGTAAGTTACATTTCCTGGGGAAAATGATGGGGGCCTGCAGTGGCTAGTGTAAACAAAAGCGTGCAAGAAACGAATAACTATAAACCTTCGAGCAAACAGGTCAGAATAATTAAACTGGTTTGGCTTATAGAATGTGTGAATTCAGCACGCCCCTGTCTTAAAACCCCCAGCTTTTGTGAACTAGTTTAAAAATAAGCATCTGAATGGTATAAGGGGGATTGATGGCCGAATGGTTAGTTTGTGTCAGAGAGCCGTTTCATGTGCAGAAAGCTAGGCCGCCATCTTGAAACATACTTACATACTCTCTACAGCCTGTGTAACAGCATGTTGATAAGCTCGACTATGTAGAGTTTTACGGGTATAAAACATGTCATATAAATTCTCCACCTCCTGTTACAAAATTAAAAAAAAAAATCAGGCCCCGAGTTCACAAAGCATTCTCAGACTTAAGTTGAGAATTTACTCAATTTTCAGTCACTGTTTATAAGACATATCTTTTATCCTGAAACACAAAACTTTGCTCCTAGTTTCTTATTGATATATTTGATACATTAAAACAACAAAAGTTTTATAAGGGGCTATATTTTAGTTACAATAAGGTGAACAATTTTGAGTAAATTCTTGACTTAAGTCTGAGAATGCTTTGTGAACTCAGGGCCTGGACTTTATACCAATCTTAAAAGTCATTTAAAATTTTTTACATAATTATTAATCGTTTTCCCTGTGTACTATAAATTTCTAAAACAATCTAAAGGCACGTTTTCTATCATGTTCGAAAGATTTCCAGCATTCAAACATTAACAGGGAGAAAACTCTACCTTGTACATACAGTGTTCATAGGAGACTGTGACTGGAATATCAGACATGATAATATACACCTACATTATAAATGCGTGTACAAATGAAATGAAATAGGGTTTAACATCCTACTGTTCTGCTCCGAATTGGGCTAATAAAGACGGGCATACGCCATACAGTGTGCTATGAAGGACATTTTGCCCAGACAGCGGTGCTACGGCCTACTCTTATATCGAATTCCAACTGTCAAAGGATTTTTTACGCACACGCCAATGCGTACATGTGACTTTGGTTTTACATCCAACCAAACGACTAGACAGCTACAGCTATCCTTGTCAGGTCCTCCGTCCTGCATCAAGAAGAAACACGCCAGCATATCTGGAAGAACTTTCTTGGCCAATGCAGGGATCTAACCCCGACCTCCAGGCTAGCAAGCCAGTGTCTTAACCACTTAGCCATCGTGACCCCCGCACGTATGAAAATCAGACTTACTTTATCACGGAGACAGATCTGTTGGTCACCATTAGTATCTTTAATAACACGAAAAAATCGCAAGAAACGATTATGATCAAAATTGTTTTTGATGCCCAGCATGTAACAGTCTCGAGCAAAATAATCCCATTTATCCACATCCACTGAATTTCTTTTATTAGCGACAATCTAAAACATAAAATAAACATAAGTTGCCAGGCAACAAAACAAATGCCCAAATGCCCACAGTTGTCAAGGTGCTCGAAAGGGTGTCACATTTTTATTGTTTTGCAGGTAATGGAAGCAATCACAAGACAATTAAAAAATATCAAGGGCAATAAACAAATAATTAATTTTGAAAAAGAATGAACATTACTTTATGTCCCATTTTAAAGAAATGTAGATCTGTTCTTAAAAATCAAGTAGTTTCTTATATAACTACAGCCAACTAAAGGAGAGGTTTTAGACTTGTCATCTATATAGAAGCCTTATACAATCATGCAGCAAATCAGTGTCCATTTTTCTGAGATGATATGCCTGTTAGCTCTCACTTAATCACAGATTCAACACCAGTAATTTGTTTAAATTACAGATCTATATTGTGGTTCAATTTTTTAAACTTTTAAGTTATGGTCGGAGTTTACATCAGACTCTATGACATCACACATTGATTAATTAATCAGCGTTGACACTTCTAGTGATTTACCCACACTACCAAGCATCAAAAGGCCAAGAACTTGTCGTAACAGATCATTTCATTGGATAATCCTTCACATCAACCAGAACATGTCAATGATAACAACTCTTCCAGATCCTAGCGCTGTGAAGACAAGTAAAACCAAACTTTGTACTATAAAAACAAAATGAAATAGGATCTGATGGCGCCAAACATCTGTCAGCTGGACCTACTGTTTTAACATGTTTTTATTATGACAAAGAGAGAGGTTTTATAAGTGTGATTTAAATTAACTTTTTAATATACAAGAACTTTTTAACATGTTTTTATTACGACAAAGGGAGAAGATGACCCGCCCTCTCTTCTCACGACAGCGGTTTTATAAGTGTGATTTAATTTAAATGACTTTTTAACATACAAGGACTTTGTATTTCGTGTGTTAACCGATTGTATGTTTTTACTGACTTTTAACCCATGAAGTGTAAATAATTTAATTTAATCAACCTGTCCATAATATCATATTAAATGTATTGGACGTTAAATCTGTAATAAACAACAACAAGGGATCTGTGCTTTGCTCAGATTATAACATTAAAGAAGTCAAAAGTAAAAATCTGTAAGCTGTTTTACACTACCAAATTCTGTTACTGTGGAATTGTCCTTGTAAGACTCAGATCAATTGGATAATAATTGATGATAGATATTATCATAAACTTACTTCATACAGATATTTCTTGTTGGGTCGACCTTTATAAACCTGGAATAAATAAAAACATGGTTAATTCTATTTTTTTTTTAAATGACCTTTAGAATGACTAGAACTTTTTAATTTGAAGGAAAAATACATCATTTTTAGGTTTGTTTTGTCTTCACTTAAAAATATACCTCCATGCTGAACGCCAATTTGTATGCTGCATCTCTGCTTTTTCGTTTGATCCGAAAGACTATACATTGTACCATATCAGGCTCTTTCGCCCAACACCGCTGACAATGGACAACAGCCCAGACAAATCTTAATGAACTTTCTCGGCCAACACAGGGAGCGAACATGTGAACTCATTCTATCCCCTATGTGAGTAAGCCACTTCCCGTCCAGTGATCCACCCCAGCTCCCTAATCAGTTTAAGTGCTGACCTACTGTATTAAACATAACAAATTTTACAGACAGTCATTTAAATTGTCTAAGACGGAATTGAAGTGAATAAAAACGAAACATACGTCCACACAGCAGCTAAATCGTCCGGGCAGTCATCATGATCAAGAATTGTCGCATATTAAGTAATTATCAGAAAATCATTAGAATTTGTTTGGTTTTTATTAAGTTGTTTGGTTTTTATAAAGTTCTGATCCATGCTAACGTTAAGTATACGAAACATTTCATATTATGGAATTAGCTGTCACCTCCACTGGATACGAAACATTTAATATTATGGCGATTTTTCGTACAATCAGGGGCCATAATTCAGGAAGTTACGATCCGATATGCGCAAATATCGAAAGGAACCAAGATCTTTATGTTCAAAATTGTGACCTCTATAGGGTCCACAACCTTGATATAACATATTTTCACACTATTCGCCTACAAACGACGGCCATTTTGTTTGTCAATTTTGGTCCGATTTTCACGAAATTCGAACGCAACCTCCATAACAATGTAAAGGTGATATAATCAAATTTTTTTTTTAAATCGGATAACAATTTTGACCCCTGGAGGGACCACAAGCTACAAAGGGTGATTTTTCGTACAATCAGGAGCCATAATTCAGGAAGTTACGATCCGCTGGGTGCAAATATCGAAAGGAACCAAGATCTTTGGGTTATAAACATGCATTTCAAGTTTCATCCAAATCCGTTCAAAATTGTGACCTCTACACTGTTCATAAGTTAAAAACGTGATTTTTCGTACAATCAGGGGCCATAACCCATGAAGTTACAGTCCGATACATGCCAATATTGAAAGGAACCAAGATCTGAGGGTGATAAACCTATATTTTAAGTTTCATTGAAATTGGATAAAAATTGTGACCTGTAGACTGTTCACAAGCAATTGTGGACGGACGGACGGACGGACGGGGGCGACGACAATATACGTCCACATAAAAATGTGGGCGTATAAAAAAAATATTGTAGCCAAATAGGATTACCATTTTATGCCCTATACTTGTAAACTGGACACTCATCAAAATTAATCAGTCACAAGAACAAATTAAATGATTTTAGGTGATTTTAAATGATTTTTACAAATTTTCCAAGAAAGATTTGATATTAAACAAATGTGAAAGAAACTATTGGAAGACCTAAATAAGCTAAAGAAGATTTTAAGAGATTTAAGTGTTTTGTGGAACAGGATAGTAATAGCAAGAAATTAACAAGTACGATTAGCTGTGGTCCTACAAAGCTGAGTCTGCTGTGGTCCCCCACATAATATGTGTTACAATCATTCATTATGTGTAGCCAAGCTCCCCCATCCTAAAATATTTAATTTTTACACAGGTAAAGCAGTTAATCAACAAGCTGAATCAGCTGTGGCCCCCTTGTAATATGTTAATTGTACAGGTAAAGCAGTTAATCAACAAGCTAAGTCAGCTGTGGCACCCACACCTAATATTGTGTAATTATTATACAATCAACAAGCGGAGTCAACTGTGGTCCCACACATAATATTGTTTTATTAAACTGGGTTATAACAGGATATTGTTCAGTATCTATAAGCTAGAGGTACATTGGTAAGTAAAAGCCAATCTAATCAAAACACAGATCCTATCATAGCGTCAAAAGCCTCGACGCAACTACAACTAAGACAGGTCTTCGTGTAGTAAAGGTCATCGAAATTATAAAAAACAAAATGTAATATAGATCTGTCTTTCAATCAGATTAAAACAAAAGCCCTAGTCAGAATAAATTTGCCGCCTAGTCGGTAGGATTGGATTATTATTATTACATTAATAATAATTTCTGTGTACACTTGCCCATCCGTTCTTGTGTCTAATATAAACTAAGAGAGGAAGATACGAATCATATATATTTATGGATACACAGCTAATGCAGGTTTCAAAAATTTTGAATGCGACAGAACATAAAGCTGAATAAAATACCCACCGGTTTAACGTACTAGAAAAAGATAAATTATATCATAAATTAAAAAACGGAAATAAAATGGTGTTTCAACAACCTCCTTTTCAAAACTGACTGGGCTAATGAAGACATTTGCCGAGGGAAATTCCACCTGGACAGTAATTATGGCCTACATTTCTTTATTATCTAAGTCCAAGGGTTCTTTTATCTGCACATATTAATTCAGTCATTTTCCCATTTGTACAACTAGACCTTTCCTTTGCAGACCCTATGTGTTTTAGTCAATTGAAATTAACCAAAGTCTTTAGAGTGTCCACAAGATCAAGGGCCATAACACTTACAGCAATTATCGGAAATACAGTAATTGTTTCCCATGTTGTCTTTATTTTAATGTACATGTATTCAATTACTAAATGCCGTTGGTGACTGAAATTAACAACTAAAAATCAATGGTTTAATTTTATTTCAATAATTCGCTTGCACGTAAAGGTCTTTAGCAGTGGGAGGAAACCGGAGTGCCCAGAGGAAACCCGAGAGGTTGACAAGGTGTCCTTATCTCAATCTCCATGCCACATACGCTCACACCAGGGCTCGAAACCACAGCCACAGGTGACCGGCAAGCTAGAGGTCGAAGCGCGGCACTCTAGACCACTAGGCCTTCCCAACCCCCCAGTATATCAAGGCCTAAAAAAAAAAATGATGTGGTTCTGGTTACCCGACCGACCCTATTTTTCAGCTGCGACCCTAATGAGATGATAATTTTTTAAAATTTTTTGGGGAGTTTAAACTGTCAACAAACGTCTCGGAAACTTCGATACTGAGCCGTTATATCGTCGTATGAGTCGCGAAGTTTGGTTGGTTCTTCCCGTGACGACAGCCAATCACAGCGCTTGATACACAGAGCGGGCAGGACAAATGCCGTAGCAGAATGGTACTGCTACGGCACCACGGCATTTTTTTTTTGTATTTCAAAATCAATGCTTTCCTTAACTTTTCAAGATGAATAAAATTCATTTATTCACGCCACAAAATTTGACGCGAAGGATACCCACCAGTTACGTGTGGTCGCGCGAGCTCAAAAACATGCGAACGATTTCCTGGTTACGAAAATTGAAATATCGGCTACGGTAACAAATTTCATTAACAAATTTATCACTCACATTTGATCAATATTTATACAGGATAACTTTGTGACACTTGTCTGAATTTTTAGTATTATAGCACAAACTAAATTCATTCATTCTTCATTCTTGCCATTTCATTTCTCCATCAGTTTTACCGGTACCCGGTACTTTTGAGTTTGACAGATGACGTATTTTTGACATCAGGTATTGATTGACCTGTTGTAAGCAGGTTGATTTAAAAATGCTCCAAGCCTTAATTCTTTAAATGATTAGTATTGCCATAAATATTTAAACATGTCAGCTATATTTCCAAAGAATTTACTACACGTGTTCCTTTCATTTATATAGCCAGGCTGTACAGTGCCGGTGTGACAGTGGCCGGTATGTAGGTCGTCTTCTTTGACCCCCACAAGGCATCACTTGACGGCCAATGTAAACGGTTTTACTGTCCTGTCTATTTTAATATTATTTCATCACATCAACTTATTCTGTTTCTTGGTTTGTAGAGTGTTGAGGTCAATAAATATTATTTATTTTGTCAATCAGTCGCTATAAATCATCCTTATATACATGGCCAGTGACGGGGAATCATAAACATACAACTATCTATGTGTAATCTCGCCAACGTCATTTGCCGTAATGGTAAAAAAAAAAATCCCTACCGACCGACCCTAATTTTTTGGGGCTATGTAACCAGAACCACAACATTTTTTTTTTTTGGCCCAATTAAAGATACATGAACGATTAGATAAATAGCTAGCAGTTCTCACTGTAATAGTTAAATACTACAAGATGTAAAGGGAATATGCTGACAATTTCAGTCAAATTGCTTCTCTCTATGCCACGAAAACTTTATTTTAAAATCTTTGTAGCCTTGATTGTCATTGTTGGCGCTATCACAGTAAGTAACAAAGTCTCAATTATCCAGTTTTGCATTTAATCATCAACATTGAACAGAAGATTTGATTCAAATCCATTGGAAACCTGACAGATAAGATGGAATAGAAAAGTTGATTATAGTCTTTTCATGCTAATAAAATTAATACTTTACATAACAATTCAGGCTGAAAATGAAAGACTTGCAATATGCAGATTTTTAGATCTTGCATACTTGTACCCATCACTACCAATATTATAAACCTTTTTAATACAATGTTATAATAACTGAACTCTATAAGCTATGCTATTATAATAAACATACTTTATGTGAACTTTTTATGGCAATGTTATAATAATAAACTTACTTTATCTTTGTCATCTTTATCCGAAGGTCCAGCAATTAGTTCTTTAATAAATTCTATATCCACCTTCTTCAATTCGTATTCTTCAAAATCTTTCTCTAGGTTGTTTTCTTTTATCAAATGTTCAAACATTTGAATTGATGCTTCTTCATGCTAAAAATATACATACATAAATAAATACTTGATTGAACTCTAACTTGATACAGAATGATCAGTAATAGTTTAAAAATTTTAACCAACCTTATGAAAATCTGAATTGAAACACAAAAGTATGACTACAATAGTACAATCTGTTAGCAGTGTGAGCTACTCAAAATGGAGAGAGAGATAGAGAGATAGAGAGAGAGAGAGAGAGAGAGGGTTCAATCTTGTTTCAATAGTTCGCTTGTGCGTAGGGGTCTTTAGCAGTGGGAGGAAACCAGAGGACCCGAACGAAACCCACAAGGCTCAATAGGCAACCCTACTCCTTGCCAACGTAAAACTCAATGACGGACCTTATGATACAGCGCACATGTGCTAACCATTCGCCCCCCCCCACCCCTCCATATAAAATAGATATATGCTCACATTTTGCAAGAGATAAACAGAAAACAAGTTACAAATATGATTTTCCATACAATTAGTGGCCATAATCCATGCAGTTATGGACCGATAGGGGCCAATATCGAAAGGAACCCAGATCTTTGGGATATAACCAAAGAAATCATATAAAAATTGTGAGCTGTAGAGTGCCCCTAAAACATAACTGTTTCCTCTTCTGAAAGGCTTTTGTTTATATTTCCTTTGCACATCAATAGCTGCAATGTGAGATAAAGTCTGGAGTGATTATGTAGACATCAATAGATGCTATGGGAGATGTAGTCTGGAGTGATTATGTAGACATACATAGTTGCAATGTGAGATAAAGTCCAAAGTGATTATGTAGACATCAATAGTTGCTATGGGAGATAAAGTCTGGAGTGATTATGTAGACATCAATAGTTGATATGAGAGACATAGTCTGGAGTGATTATGTAGACATCAATAGTTGCTATGGGAGATATAGTCTGGAGTGATTATGTAGACATCAATAGTTGCTATGGGAGATATAGTCTGGAGTGATTATGTAGACATCAATAGTTCAATGTGAGATAAAGTCTAAAGTAATTATGTAGACATCAATAGTTGCTATGGGAGATAAAGTCTGGAGTGATTATGTAGACATCAATAGTTGCTATGGGAGACATAGTTTGGAGTGATTATGTAGACATCAATAGTTGCTATGGGAGATATAGTATGGAGTGATTATGTAGACATCAATAGCTCAATGTGAGATAAAGTCTAAAGTAATTATGTAGACATCAATAGTTGCTATGGGAGATAAAGTCCAAAGTGATTATGTAGACATCAATAGATGTTATGGGAGATGTAGTCTGGAGTGATTGTGTAGACATCAATAGTTGCTATGGGAGATTTAGTCTGGAGTGATTACGTAGACATCAATAGTTGCTATGGGAGATATAGTCTGGAGGGATTATGTAGACATCAATAGTTGCTATGGGAGATATAGTCTGGAGTGATTATGTAGACATCAATAGTTCAATGTGAGATAAAGTCTAAAGTAATTATGTAGACATCAATAGTTGCTATGGGAGATAAAGTCTGGAGTGATTATGTAGACATCAATAGTTGCTATGGGAGACATAGTCTGGAGTGATTATGCAGACATCAATAGTTGCTATGGGAGATATAGTATGGAGTGATTATGTAGACATCAATAGTTCAATGTGAGATAAAGTCTAAAGTAATTATGTAGACATCAATAGTTGCTATGGGAGATAAAGTCTGGAGTGATTATGTAGACATCAATAGATGTTATGGGAGATGTAGTCTGGAGTGATTGTGTAGACATCAATAGTTGCTATGGGAGATTTAGTCTGGAGTGATTACGTAGACATCAATAGTTGCTATGGGAGATATAGTCTGGAGGGATTATGTAGACATCAATAGTTGCTATGGGAGATATAATCTGGAGTGATAATGTAGACATCAATAGTTGTTACATAATCAGGATGTACATGTATGAAAGTAGAGTACTCACTGTCCAATCAGATCCTGGAACAACCAACGGTATAAACTTATTGTCGTATAAATGTGAGAACGGACCATGACCTGAAAATGAAAACTCAACATTAGATATACGTCACTCAACCTAACATTAGATATACATCACTCAACCCAACATTAGATATATATCCCTCAACCCAACATACCCTAACCCTTAGATATACATCACTCAACCAAACTAGGTTATTTGTAGACTAACATCTGTAAAATCTTACCTAGATCATGACATAGACCAGCTATTTTCACACATAAAACCTCCACATCGGTTATATTAAGCTCTTCTTGTTGTTTTTGAAGTCGTGAGACCATCTCACCAGCAAGATGACAAACACTAAAATAAAGAGCACATTACACTAGGGACTGGGTATCATTCAGATTTGATGAAAAAAGTAAAGAAACTGAGCTTACCATCTAGAATCTAATACACATATTCAGTTAATAGATTGCCATCCAGAAAGTGTATTAGATTATAGACGGTAAGCTCAGTTTCTTTCATTTTTTCATCAAATCTGAATGATACCTGGTCCGTAGTGTTACAAGGTATACACAATTACTTAGTTTAATACTAAGGAACGTGTTTAATTCAGTAATTGTTTAGTCATAAAATTGTACCTTGTGTTCATATGTTAAATTACAAATGCCAATCGAAAAACACATTTATTACACTTGAGCTGTATTCGGATGTGACAGGAGTATCACACATTAGCTATATCCATAAGTGACAATAAGACAAGATTATTGCACGCTATGTGACAATATTATTGTACTGTGTAAGGCAGAGCTAGCCGATTTTGCTACACCACATATTTATAATTCAAATTTAATGAAACATGTATATATTGAAACTTTGAATTAAATTATGTTATTCTGAGCAAAATTACATACATGTATGTTGGAAGAAGTATCATCGATCGTTTAATTTATTATCGTAGCCATTGTACTTGACAACCAAACCTAAGTCTTGATTATCTATTACAGTGTTAGATTTTGAAACTTTGCAGGTGTTTAAATCCTTTTAGCTAGAGGGTTGTTTATAAACTTTTCTTTTGAATAATTTTCTAAATAATAAGTTTTACATGTATAACATGCTGAAATGACCTGCAATCGGATACTAGATATATCCTCAAGCGGAAATGGAAAGATAGGTTGCCAGGCAACGAAACATACGCCCACTGCAGCTAAATCGTCCGGGCAGTCAACAAGGGTTGTCGCATATTTTTACTTTTTTTAATACACTAAAAACTGATTAGGAGTAACAACTCATTATGTAATTATCAGAAAATCATTAGAATTTGATTGCTTTTTATAAAGTTTTACCCCACGCTAACAATTAGTATATACATGAAACATTTAATATCATGGATTTAGCTGTTCAGTTATATCTAAATTCATTGAAAATCAAAATACTTATTAGTTTCAACACCTTAAACCCTGTGTATCAATCTGAAGTCAATCGGATGATATGTTTGGCCTCTATAAATATATAGTGTCACAAGATTTTTTGAAGTTATCAAGGGAGATAACTCTGGCAGTAATTATTTGAAATCTCTGAAAATCAATAGGCTTCTTCGTCTCATGACCTTAAAAACACTGTGTGTAAATTTAAAGTCGATCGGATATTAACTTTGGCCTCTAGAGCTTCCACAGGATTTTTTGAAGTGATCAAGGGCCATAACTCTGGCAGCAAATTGAAAATCAATAGACGTCTTCGTCTCATGACTTTTAACACTGTGTATACATTTGAAGTCAATCGGATATTAACTTTGGCCTCTAGAGCATCCACAAGATTTTTTGAAGTTATCAAGGGAGATAACTCTGGCAGTAATTATTGGAAATCATTGAAATCAATAGACGTCTTCGTCTCATGACTGTAAACACTGTGTATAAATTTGAAGTCAATTGGATATTAACTTTGGCCTTTAGAGTGTCCACAAGATTTTTTGAAGTGATCAAGGGTCATAACTCTGGCAATAATTATCGGATATTGCTGAAAATCAATAGGCTTCTTTGTCTCATGACCTTAAACACTATGTATAAATTTAAAGTCAATGTGGGCGTATAAATAATGAGGATGGAAATTAAATCAAATTAGGTTTCTGCACAAAGTGGACTAAATTAAGATGGGAAAAATTTCCCTCGCAGCACACTGGCATATTCCCATCTTCACTAGCCCAGTCATTGATGAACAGTATGGCGTTTAGTGTTATGTCCCATTTCATATCGTTTTCCTACATCATTAAATTAAATATTCTATAGAAAATATCATAAACATTCTAACATACTTACCCAATGCAATGTTCAAATCTATTATGAGATGCACCTGGGAAAACATAATAGCAAGCACCTAGTTGTTTTAAATAACGTAGGCGTTGAAATTCTGGTGTATCAATAATTTTCATACAAAGGGGATGGATTTCAATATGGCCGTGAATTGGATCATTAAATACCTGTACAGAAAAAATAAAACAATTGAAAAATCTTAGGGCTATTCCATTAAATTCCTGTATGGATGAAATAAAACAATTTTAAATGCCTAGAATATTCCATTGATAAAGATCTGTTGGGATAATAGCTAGACAATCCTACAAACAGAATAGGAACATTTATTAACCCCATTCTAGAAAAAGATTCATTTTTTCTATATATTTCTAACTATAGAAATCAGTTTCTCTACATCCTTTCCCAGATCATTTTTCAACCCAACATTTCCTATCTATCCTGCGTAGACATTTTAAATCTGTCGCTCCTGCCCTTCCGGGAGATTTTAAACACGACGTTTCCTACCCTCCTGGTCATTCTCAAACCAGACCAACGTTCCTACATGAACCTTCAAAAGTTATTTTAAACACAACGTTTCCTATCCTCCCTAGTGATTTTAAACCCCACATTGCCCTGGTCATTTTGAAACCTGACTTTCCTAACAAACCAGAATTTTCTAACCTGCCAAGCGATTTTAAAAACTGACCTTTCAGATTATTTTCAAACCTGATATTGGTCGACAAACTAATAATGAACATCATACAGTTATATACATGTACATGTATTATAAACCTGTAAAAATAAGTTGCCAGGCAACGAAACATACGCCCACACAGCAGCTAAATCGTCCGGGCAGTCAACAAGAGTTGTTGCATATTAAGTTGTCAGAAAATCATTATTAGAATTTGTTTGGTTTTTATTAAGTTCTGCCCCATGCTAAATTACCATGTAACGGTGATATAATCACATGATTTTTCGGACAATCAGGGGCCATAATTCAGGAAGTTACAATCCGATGGACGCAAATATCCAGAGGAACCAAGATCTTTGGATTATCAACATACATGTACATGTCAAGCTTCATCAAAATCAGTTCAAAATTGTGACCTCTATAGGGACCACAAGCTAAAAACATGATTTTTCATACAATCAGGGGCCATAATCCACGAAGTTTCGATCCGATACATGCCAATATCGAAAGCAGCCGAGATCTTATGGGGATAAACCTATATTTCAAGTTTCGTAAAAATCGGATAAGAATTGTGACCTGTAGAGAGTCCACAAACAAATTGTGGACGGACGGACGGACGGACGGACGGACGGACGGACGGACGGCCAGACGGACAGGGGCGACGACAATATAGTAGAATAGGAGAGACCTTGTAATCCAACTCCAACCCTGTATTGGTGTCATTTTCATTTCGTTTCCTCTTTCCTATACCATCACTTTCAGCCATACTGTTTGGAACTATGAAAATAAAATAAATGTTCTAATTGGCAGTATTCACTAGTATTAAATCCCTACCCACCACATCATTAAAGAGACATCTACATGTATATAGTAAACCCAACAAAATTAATTACTTTCTACCAGCACCTTATTTACATGTAAGGGGAAGCTAATTCCATATGTAAATACGAATGAGAGAGAAAAAAATGTAGATATTAGTTCACAGGCGACATGTACATACTCCTAGCCATATCTTTTAATGCTGTATGCTGTCACAAAAATATGTTATTTTTGTTTTCTCATGTATAAATATATCCCGTTTACAAGCAATCATCTCTAATTAAATTTGTCACCTAAATGTAGGCCAATGGCCTGGAATTGCCCATCAGCTGATCGAACAGCACATGTAAATCATGTTAGTACTAGACTAAATGCCTGCTTCATACAAGGTGGTATTTAAAATGTTATCAAATCTTTTTAACAATGTTTTTTACAATGTTTTCAACAATGAGGTATAATGATAATTATCAAGTATAGATATAAAACACATGGCACCCCAATAATAAAATTAATCACAGTTAAGGCCACTCCATTTTAAAAATAAAATAAAATGTAGCTTTATGTCCTTGTAACTGGTTGGCCCCAACCGTGCTAATGAGAGAGAGAGAGAGAAATGGGGTTTAACGTCCACTCAACACAAACAGGTCATTTCGGGACTAATATAAGGTTTCAATTTTATTTCAATAATTGGCTTGCGCATAGGGGTCTTTAGCCGTGGGAGGAAACCGCAGTGCCCGGAGGAAACAGGTTGAGAAGGCGCCCCTATCTCCATGCCACATACGCTCACACCAGGGATCGAAACCACAGCCGCAAGCCAGAGGTGACCGGTAAGCTAGAGGTCGAAGCGCGGCACTCTAGACCACTAGGCCATCCCACACCCTCTGTGCTAATGAAGATGCGCATATGGCATACAGTGTGCTTTGAGGGAAATTTTTCATGGGCAGTAGCACTAAGGCCTACTCTTATATTGAATTCCAATTGCCAAAGGATCTTTTATGTGTACACGGCACCATGGTTTTTCGTGCCATCCGAATGACTAGACAGCTGTCCATTTCAGGCCCTTCGTACTGCACAACTGACAAGGGGAAACCATGTTTGAAAATTCCGATGAACTTTCTCGAACATGGAACTAGGAAACTATTTTATCAGGAAAAAATAATTTCAAAAAAAATGAAGGAATAACCTTTTAGTTCCAAATATTTAAGTTTTGAAATTTTAACAAAACATAGCACATAAGTGAGTTAAAAATTAAAGTGGTTTAGCCTAAAATGATAAATAATTTGTACTGTGTAAGTATAGATAAACCACTGCCCTTATCAAACCTGGCCTTGTCTTTTGTGGTCAAAAAGAAGAAATTCAACTTGCATGTAGATAAAGGTCAAATTCTACACAAGCTAGACGAGAGAATTACTGATACATACATGTAAAGCTGACTAGTTTTGTTTCTAACAAATTCTGTGAAGCACATATTTCGGAAGAATCAATATGTACGCTTCACACAAAAATCCTGTTTACATTAAAAAATTTTAAGCTTGCCAGGAAGGGTGCCACCACAAGTCAATATTCCTGGAATTGTTTGTCAGTTTCTTATAATTCACCAGATTCTAAGAAATACACAATTTATATTATTCACATGAATTCCACTTTCCCAGGAATTTTCAAACAGGGTAAATTTCCAGGGAATTTTGAATTTGGTGTCATAAATTGAAACCTGTGTCGCTATTATTAATGAGTTGCAAGTGACAGTAATATTTTAATAACTAAAAGATACAAAATGTATTATCTGATATATCATATATATACTAAAATCTAATTGTGTCATAGACCTTTGATCTTGTTGTTTCTATGTATGGTTTCAACCTTCTTGTTGTTGATTTTGTCTATATATGTTGCTTCACTTTTTGTTATATTGTATTACATGTAGCTTGAAAACGTTGAGAGAATACTCTCCGAAACGTCGCCTAAATAAATCAGTAGCTGTTTTTCCATAAGTATGTTTTTAGTTTATTTTTAGTTTAATAATGAGATAGTTCTGTTAAATTGTTCATACACAGGTTACACATTTTATAATTAGTGCTCAAAGTTACGTAACTCTGCCATTTCATCATTATCTTCAAAATCATTATCTACATCATCATCAGTGGATAAAAGGGAGATTTCAGGTTCAGATGAATCCTCATGAACATCCGAAATTTCTGTGCTGGAAGGATCATTGTCAGCTTTGAAGAATTTCAAATTAGATCTTATATTTTTTTGTATACCTTTTGAGAGCAGAATTTTCATAAATTTATCTCTTTAGTTTTACCATTTGTAACACAACTAACATGGTTGAATAATTTTTTTAATAGTTTATATACTGTAGATGAAAGTAAAAGTGAAAAAGGAAATTCAAGTAAATAATTATAATTTTAGTATTTTTCAGTTTTCAGATTTGAAAATTCCCAGCACTGAAAATTCTGGAGAAGTTTCCCTGGAAACCTTCCAAACTTTCAGGAAATTTTCGCACTCTTTGCAACCCTAACTATACATGTATGTCAATAACAGTTTTATAAATTCTAAAACAAATGTCAACACAACTGTCAATACTAGTATTCTAGTATGTGTAATTAAACTTGCATTAGGCAAGAGCAAAATCTGCCCATTACGTGTCTTTCTTTAGGCCTGAAATGTTATCTAAATTATACTGACAAGCAACATGTGTATAACTAATAATTACTAGGGCACCATGACATAACACAATTATAAAATTCCCAGGAAATCAACACTGAGTAGAAATCTAAGAGGACTAAGCTACATGTATCACAACAAAAAGACCAACTCAAAATATTCCTTTTTAAGCAGATGAATCCAGGCAGAACCTTTATATAAATATAAATCTCAATTCTTAAATTATAAATAGCATCTGTTACAAATGTATATTAAAGGACATTATTGAAGGGGAAGTAAGGGATATTATTTGAATGTGTTTTATAAAAGCAGTTTAAACTATTACATGTAGATTTGCTAAATGAATATACATGTAAGCTGATTTCAGATAAAACTTTATTTCAAATGGACAAATAGTCTAGAACAATGCCCCCTAACACTGACATTGTCAGGAATGAGAGAGAGAGAGAGAAATGGGGTTTAACGTCCACTCGACACATTTCGGGACTAACATATGGTTTAATTTTATTTAGCAGTTGGAGGAAACCGGAGGACCTGGAGAATACCCACAGGCCTGGACAGACGCGACCCCACTCCCTGTCACATACATCTGGGGAAATCGAAACCACATCAATTTACTCAATGACAGACCTTATGATACAACACGCACATGCTAACCATTCGGCCATCCAACCACCTACTATATCAAAGAATATAAAAGAGCTCTAAGTTTACAAGACCACAGATATAAAGATCACAAAATATATTACATGTATGAAATAAATGTAGAACAACACTCTTACCAACGATAATACTGTGAACTGATCAAGCCAAATTGAAGACTATAAACAATACACTATAGTTCCCCCATTGATTTCACCTCACCATACACTGTATTTATATCACGTTTATCTGATAACTTGCAGGTCAAGAGATTATCTAATATTATCTATATACTATCTACATATAAAATATATTTTCATTAGATTAAAGTGGGGCTTAGACATTTTTTTCATGTTTTGTTTTCAAGGAAAAAGAGTGGGAAAAGTCAGTTGTAAGAGCTGTCATGTTGACAACAAACTAAATGGGTAGCAGAGGGTAAGTCAAACAAGGGCTACTGGCTTTAATTGACAGGAATATCACTTGCTTTAAATATAGATTATGTAAGATTTAGATAAAGGACTAGCCATTCTTGCTATAATAGTTCGAAAGTACATGTACATAATGTTAAATGAATACTTTGAAAATTTCATTCAAATTACTCTATTGCAAGCAAAGATATTAGCCTTTGAAGGTTTCACAGACGTGTGCAATAATTTCAACCACCGTCCTGGTTGATCAAATCTAAGTCTCTTTCCTCCATATTTGATTAAATCAAAGTATCGCTGAACCCTTTCAATCTAATCAACCGATTAAGGCCTGGATCGGTTAATGAATTTCTAAATAATACTTTAGAAAACATTTCAGGCCTAAAGAAAGACCTGCAATAGGCCGAGTTAGCTCTTGCATAATGCATGTTTAAAGATACTCAGCATAGAGTCAGTGGAAGTAATTTTTTCTCAGTTAGCTGTCAAAACGACAGTTGTTCTGACTTGACAGACAGTTGGTCTCAGTGGCTACAATGACAGTAGCCCTCAATAGTCACATAATCACTTTACGACGCTTTCTCACTTTCTCTCAGTTGCCAAAAGATCAGTTGCTCTCACAGTAAAAATGTAAATAGCTTTCAGTTGTCAAAATGACAGTTGCTTTCATTTGTTACATCATACATGTAGTAAAACATAATTTTGTTAATTTCCAATAACTATATGACCGTTCAGATGCTTAAGTTGAACTGGTTTAAAAACCCTGGCAAAAGTTTAACTATTTTAACTTTTTTGTCTGAGCGCAAGTTAGGGGTAAATAAACCAGTTTAATCCTAGTTCGTGACCTGTCTTTGAGACAGCATTTTATTTTAAACTCATTCATCTTGGCTGGCTGAAAGGGCTGGCTTAAAATCCCCGGATCCATCTTGCTTTGGGGATGTGCAGTACGCTATGAGTTACATTCCTGGAAAAATGTTGGGGTTTAGACAGTGCCAGAGTTAAAACATGAACAAAACACGATACCATCTTAAAGAAAGAGAAATGGGGTTTAACATCCACATGACCCAAACTACGTCATTTTGGGACTAACACATGGTTCAATTTTATTTTGATAATTCACTTGCACATAGCGGAGGAAACCAGAGAAACCAGAAAAAAACCGATGCGGTTGAACAGGCGACCAGTCCTGTCTTAAAAACCCAGGTTATTTTGAACTGGTTTAGACTAGGTTAGTCTCTCTTTAACCCCAACTTGTTTAATAAAAATATTCCCAGGACTTTTATATACATACTCATCATACCAACTATCAAATATGTCACTCATTTTATAGTTCATCTGCTCATTATATATCTTCTATATACTTCCAGGAGGGGTGGGTGCAAGCCTGAACAGAAATTAGCTACATGTACGTATGTATCATAGGAGGGTTAGGTGCAAGCCTGGGCAGAAGGTACCTATCACAGGAGGGGTACATAGGTGCAAGCCTGAACAGAAATTACCTATCATAGGAGGGGTGGGTGCAAGCCTGAACAGAAATTCACTATCACAGGAGGGGTGGGTGCAAGCCTGAACAGAAATTAGCTATCATAGGAGGGGTGGGTGCAAGCCTGAACAGAAATTAGCTATCATAGGAGGGGTGGGTGCAAGCCTGGACAGAAGGTACCTATCACAGGAGGGGTGGGTGCAAGCCTCGACAGAAGGCACCTATCACAGGAGGGGGGGGGGGATGCAAGCCTCGACAGAAGGCATCTGCATGTACATGTATCACAGGCGTTGTCAGACACAAATTGTCATTCAATATTTTTATTATACATGCATGTACAATGTACTTAATACATATACATATGGGGCATTCCATGTCAAGTGGACCAGTGCTTGTAAAGTGATCCACTCAGAAAATTATGAAATAAATATATGTTGTAATATATACATGCAAATTTATGTAAACCTTCAAAGTTATATGACTATAGCATTCTCTAACCAACCCATCAATTTCAAGAATGTAGACTGACTAAAGCCACGTTTCTCAACCTTTTCTCACCGCTCACCCCTAAATGAATTCTCAACCAACCCATTTACCCCCAGAGTTTTGAGGAGGTTATTGATCGCGGAGCCGTATCCGGCGAAACTGTCACCGCGTGCGCCGTAGGCGCAAAGCCCGTCGAGGAGGGTCTGGGGGGGGGGGAGAGTCTCCCCCCTAGCAAATTTTTAGAAATTAGAGCCCGGAAATGTGATTTCCAGCCATTTCAGGCACTCTTCAGGATAGGAACTTGAAAATGGCCTTCTTTTTCTATAGAAGCCATCCGACATGAACCGCGGATCCTTGCACGGGCCTGCACCCCCTGACCACATTGACAAAAATATCGAATGAATACGGATCGAAGGTGAGATTTAATTATCACCAAATTTATATTTTAATGAAAATACGCTGTTTCCAGTTAGTGCGAAATTTGCTCCTGGTGATTGTCACAAACGATTTTTTTTTTATTCTCGGGACAGTGTATGAGAGTGCTAATCTCAACTGCACAACCTTTATATGTTCATTTTTGAAGTTACTGTGAGTGTGGTCATTCACCCCCTGGACGCGAGCCATTCCCCCCTTGGGGGTGAATTCACCCCAGGTTGAGAAACGCGGGACTAAAGGAATAAAATCAGATCACAAGAAAAAAGCCGTTTTAGTAGTTTCAAAACTTGCGAAAGGGTACCTCAAATTCAAATGGTGAGTCAAATATTAATTCTAGAGTCATAATTTTAGCAGTTTTACATACATGTAAGTATATTTGTATTATAGTATAAAATACATTTTCTTCGTAATTTTTTGAGGGGGCCACTTTACAACTTTATTAGAATTTAACATGGAATGACCTTTTACACACCTGATGTGACACTGTGTGCTGGACAGTCTGTGATAGGTGCTACTTATCAAGGCTTGATGGGATGGTATGATTTCGATCCCCAGCTTATATGTTGAGACGTTTGTCCTTGGTCCTCTGGTTTGCTCCAACTGCTAAAGATCCTACGCTATATCGAATTAGTGAAATAAAATTCAACTATAGATGTACATGTACATGTATTTCAATCCCGAAATAACCTAGTACATGTAGAGTTAACTTTAAACCACAGTCCTCTCTCGCTCTCTCTGAACTTTTAAAAATTGTAGGCCTACTTACATGTAGTGACCGTAGGCCGCAAAAACAAAAATACCTATGTTCACAGTTACACTCTACATAAACTTATCTATATTGACATGGCAATCACAAAGGCTATAAATTTTTAAGCGGACAAACCGACTGACCCTTTTTTGAGAGGCCTAGTAGTCGTAAAATATGTAATTATTATTTTATTTAGTACTTGTATTCTTGTACTTGGTTAGTGACCTTAACGCCTAATTAAAGCAGCTCAATTTTACTACTAAACAAACATTATGCTGAGTCTAGGTTACTGCGTTGTACATAATAAAGTATTTACCATCCAATTCAACCAACCATGTCTAACTCTATCGTAATATGAAAATAAACAGGATTATGGTCATCCATGTGTATATCACAGTTGACAGGCGTTACTTTATAACATATAAATTAGATTAATACATCAATAGAAATGAATTAAAGTGTTAAAGTTGGTTTCCCGTGAACAAACTAGTTGATTTGATGATATATTAGGACTAAAAACAAATTCAAACTAATTAATTTATCATAATTTTGCTTCTAATCCTTCTCAAAACATTGTAATTGCCAAGTATATCCCGCTATGAAAATCGATCAAAAGAGGCCATGTTTGCGTCAGGGGATTACCCTTTTCCGTCCGTATGGCAACCGCGGGCGGAAACAAATGAGAATTCATTGCATACACAAGATGTTGTTGTCTGTAATCGCTGACTGTTTATTACAAATATCGAATCCTAATTAAATTCTCGGATTATCCACTGCCTGCGTTTTTTTCCATGATTTTTATCACAGACAGTGTTGTAGGTCTAAGTCCTTATATACATGTAGAGTTTATCAACATGTACACAAAGCGCCCAATGTGCTTGTGGCAGCCTTCGACATCACGCTTGGGTATAGCCCTAATCGTCGGGCTGTCGATTAGGGGAACCCTTACATTTTTGTCGTGTATACGTTCCATGAGTGTTTTTCAGGGAATTCAATATTTTTCTAGTAAGATTGGATATCTCTACTTTCCATATATACCAAAATTGCCATACTTTTATTGGCAATAACCACCCGATAAATACTTTGCTGGGAACCCATCTTTAACATCCTCTTGCCTTATATAGGAATCTTTGACTGGAAAATCACTACACAGCCTCGTGAAGGGGCCTCATTCATGCAAAATATAACCCAATGACCAAAATGCCACTGTCGCTTTAGTAACGTCTGTCAACATGGTATTGAAGTGATTTGTCAAATGAAGGGAGGTTAGATAACGGCTAGTCAGATCTACCAATCGACAACTCCATCAGAACAATATAAAATACAATATAAAATAACCCGGTCTGCTAAAGAAGCGACCCAAGATAACCATATAATCAACTGGTCTGCTCGACAGGCGACTATTTCTAAACTGCAATAAAAACACACCCAACTTCAGCTAATCAACCCTCTAATATAGGCCAACCAACAGCACGTGCACTCCAAGAATATACAAGAGTTTGAGCGATCCATATAGGTAGTCGAGTCTAGGAAGCCCATCAAATGTGGTTGAGTTTGGGAGGGCCAAACCTACATGTACTCTGAACGTTAGAAACTCGTCAAGTTACGAAATCACTACAGTATGCCGAAATTCTGATTGCTTATCCTTGCACGTCATATCACGCCAATAAAACATTGCATCATCTGAATTTCATAGGTTTACACCACGAGTGCATTAAACATGAAGCCTATCAAAATGAAATGGGGTTTAACGACCTACTGTTCTGCTCCAACTGGCTTAATGAAGACGGGGAAACTATAAACACTTTTATTACATCTAGCATCGGCGGTCATTTAAAGTAAATGTCATATTTGATGGCTTAACCTTGCAGAAAGGCTGTGTTAATACCCTTTTAAAAGACATAATACGCTGTTGGAATACAGGTACATGTAAGGTGGTACATGTATTTTTATGAAGATAATCTGATTTTGATTCGAAATCAAGTGTTATATACGAGACCCGATACAACATGTACATGATTAGTAATAATCCTCTAGTGGATCCACACCTTTCAGGATGACATCGGTAGACGGGTAAGGCGCTGGCTCGCTGGCCTTGAGGTCAGGTGTTCGTTCGTACTATGCATTAGCCAAGAAAGTTCATCTCGATTTTCTGGCGTGGTTTATCTTGTCAGTGATGCAGAACGGAGGGCCGGACAAGGACAGATGTCTAGTCGTTCGGATGGGACAAAAACACAGGGTCCCGTGTACACATTGGCGTACACGTAAAAGATCCCTTGGCAGTTGGCATTCGATATAAGAGTAGGCCATAGAGCCGCTGCCCGGGCAAAATTTCCCTCATAGCACACTCTATGGCGTATGCCCGCCTTCCATTAGCCCAGGTTAGGTGCAGAAGAGTAGGACGTTAAACCCCATTTCATTTCATTTCATTTATATCATTTATTTATGTTTGATAACGATAAGAGGACACTTGTCGAAACGTAGTGATATACATGTATGCATAAATAAACCAGTAATTACATGTATTGTCCATATAAATCATGAGATAGAGAGAGAAGTGGGATTTAACGTCCACTAGACACAAACCAGGTCATTTTGGGACTAACATATGGTTTCAATTTTATTTCAATAATTCGCATGCGCGTAGGCCGTAGGGGTCTTTAGCAGTGGGAGGAAAGAGGAGTGCCCGGAGGAAACCCATGAGGTTGAGAAGGCGCCCCTTTCTCCATGCCACCTGCGCTCACACCAGGGATCGAAACCACAGCCGCAAGCCAGAGGTGACTGGCCAGCCAGAGGTCGAAGCGTGGCACTCTAGACCACTGGGCCATCTCAACCCGCCCCCCCCCCCCCCCCGATATAAATCATGCTGTGGTTTTTATTGTGCTCAAGGATTAGGGAAACGTATATAACTAGACAGAGCTGGATAACTATAAGAGGATTATTGTTGAAACTTCGGGTTATATGTGTATCAATTCCAATGATTGTTTTCCATATACATTGTGTTGTGGTTATTATCGTGCTAAATGACACTCAAGTATTACCATACATTTATTTCTTGATAAAAATTATTTTTTCTCTGCGTTAACAACATTCATTTATAACAAGACAACATCATCGACCACCACGTCATATTCTTTTCATTTGGATTAAAATACATGTATAGATCTACTGTACATTATACCTTTGTTGACCTCTACTACAAGGAGATCTCACCAGTTGTAGTGGGAGGTCATACGAGTGGCTTTTGACCCTCTGATGTCAGACATACATGTATGATATAAAGCAATCAGAGTTGATGTTTCCAGTAGGATATCCACAGCTCTGTGCATCGCATGCCAAGAACTCATAACAACTGACAATTTCATTGGTTAATCCCTCACATCAAGTACATGTAGAGAGAGAGAAATGGGGTTTAACGTCCACTCAACACAAACTAGGTCATTTTGGGACTAACATATGGTTTCAATTTTATTTCAATAATTCGCTTGCGCCTAGGGGTCTTTAGCAGTGGGAGGAAAGCGGAGTGCCCGCAGGAAACCCATGAGGTTGAGAAGGCGCCCCTATCTCCATGTCACATACGCTAACACCAGGGATCGTAACCACAGCCGCAAGCCAGAGGTGACCGGCCAGCTAGAGGTTGAAGCGCGGCACTCTAGACCACTGGGCCACCCACCCCCCCCCATCAACTAGAATACAGGTTAAATATGGGTAACAACTCTAGCAGATCCTAGTGTGGTAAAGACAAGTAAAACCAAAGGCTGAAATATAAAAAACATAATGAAATAGGATCTGTGGTTTAATCACATGTTATTCTTTAAACTTTTTTGAATTTTGATAAATTCACAGTTTCGCTGGCACCAGCAATCTTTGCTTCTGTCAGGCATAATTTTCCCCTAATTTCAGTGGCAAGGAGCTGTGTCTTACATTTGTAGATGTTGTGGTTGGACAACTGTAAATACTGGAATGCATGTAAAAGAACCATTGACAGCTGTAAATTTAAATAAGGGTATGCTGTAGCAACGTTCTCTTGGCAAAATTTCCCTCATGGCAAGCACTCTGCACGGCATATACATGTAGCCTACAGTAAGTACCGTACCTGTAAGTTACTATAAGCTTTATGTTGTCCTTAACATACATTTAATGAATGTGCTTTAATAAATGTACCGGTATTGTCATTTATTGACATTTTATTTAAAGCGATAATTTCATATTTTCAAAGAAAGTCAAAACAATTATTTCTATGTCTTTTGCTGAATACATGTAGGTTGTCAACTCACTATTATACGATCATAGACATTATTCCCCACACTAATAAATCACTGACACCGGAAATAATAACACAATTACCTCGTTTGTTTTTTTCCATCCCCCCCCCCCCATGGTATAGCTATCTTCAAACCAGGGTTCTTAATCCATTTTTAAATGAACCAGCCACGGGCACCCCTAACGTCAAACGTTTGAATTTGAAGTTGAAAATGTTATATTTGCCAATTTCTCAACTGGCAATAGTGAATTATGGGATTAATAGGATTTTTCTTTGACAAGGTAGGACTGTTTATAGATACAATCTATTTTAAGTATTTGTTTTAATACATTTTAAATATATGACGTAAAAATATGAGATTGCAGCTTTAAGGAGTTAAATTACTAAAGACATAAAAGAAGTTTTTTTCGTGGCAAAGTTCTGTAGACCCGTGGAGTGAGCTTACCATTTGCAATAGAACTGTCTTTTTCAATCTACTCAAGGCCCTTTTCCATATTTAATAAATACAAGTAGCCCTCACTCATTTGGACCTTCTCCACATTTAATAGGCTTATATAGTTATAGTATCATCCGGGGTTTCAGGACCTGCTTATTGTCCAATCTTCGGACGATGGGTTATATGTTCAATCTAGTTGGGGGTGTAAGATTGAACCTATAATAATTCAACAACTCGCTTGTTCTTGGTATAACTTACAATGTCTATTCTGTAACACTATTAAACAATAATAATATATACACACTATTGACCCACAGACTAGGTGACTTAATAAGGAACAGCATCTAAGAAATAACTTATCAGAGACCTGCCCTTCAATATATGCTACTGCCTGCCTGTGGTCAACTACCCTTTTTTTGAATATACAAATTTCATAGCTTTTATACTTTAGCTTTGTTTGTTAGTAACCCTAACTTATAATCCTTAATACATGAATGCCTACTGGATTAACTGTACAATAGATAATAATTTATAAAACAATGTCTCTAATATAATTAAAGAGTTAAACTTGATTAGGCTTCTGGCTAATCTATAATGGCTGGGACCTAAAATTAACTATGCCCTAATTCTACCTGGTCATAATAGCATTAGGTATTTACTCTTTTCTATATACTTATATAAACCCTAAACCTGTGATGTTCATGATGAAACTCCAAACGAAACTTTATTATTATATTTTCCAAAGTTAGTCTAAAACCATTCTTTATTTATTCAGTGTAATCATTAAAAACTGTTATCATTGACCTCATAAGGTCCATGCTGTTCTGCCACCCCCGCCCCGAAATTCAATCACTCATATAGTCAGTAACAACAGTGTTAAGTTGTGACAAGATCGAGTACACCGGTAGGCCCCAAGCCTATTTCTCCTGTGCTTATAAATTATAAGATAAGTTTAAAGGGTACCTGGATGATTCCATCAATTATGCCACAATATACATGTACATATATGTGAGCAGCTCCGGCAAAACCAGGCTCTTGGTCATTTTTATGAAAATTGAGTTGATAGCATAATTGCATAGTCTACATCCTGGGCTTTCCAAAAATGTAACTCTTTTTAAATTCGGACCAGAAATTAGAAATTTATGATATTTTGAAGTTTGCGAGTGTTTCGAAATGGGAAAAACGCCAAAATGAGAAAACGGACTTCAAAGTCTTGGGACATTTTCAGAAAAAATTTCACTTAATAGTCCTTAGCAACCTTCAATTTAGATATCTAAACCCATGATTTTCTAGTAGTATAAACCAAAGACACCACCCAAGGCATGGTTCCAACTCGGTTGGGACATTATTTATGATTATTACTTTTTTCTTAATGGACAAAATCAAATCCCAGATTGTTTGTCGCATTTTCGAAAAATAGCCAAACAGGGAAAAACAGTCTATTCCAAACATGCTTCATTTATTTTGGATTTGAAGTCAATATAATAGCAGCAAGAAGTTGTCCTTAAATGCTTAGTACAACACATTTCTGATTAAACAAAATTAATGTGCCCATCAGATCTAATCATGTTGGTTGCCATGGTAACGGCGCCCAAAATGTTTTTGCTTGTAAGTTATTTCATGTAAACTGAATGTAACAAATCACCAATAGCCCATTCCCAAAATCATGTGCTTTTGTGGTGCACACTGTATTAAGGGGCAGTGCTCGCTTATGGACATCTTGACGCAGATGTTTGACACCATAACCTCATAACAAATCACCAAAAGCCCATTCCCAAAATCAAGTGACCTTTGGCTGCGGGGCTGTATTTAGGGCAAAGCTCTGTGTCCGACGTCATGATGTGATGTCATGACGCGATATCATGATGTCAATCACAGATCCACTCTTAAAAGACCCACATATTTGACGTCATAACCTTAAAAAAAAACCATGTCATAATCATTATGGTAAATAGTGTTAAAATATAGATATATGTATATGCATCCAAAAGTCAACTCATTTTTTATCAACTACATTTAGCGACTGTCATGACCATACTTTTCAGGAGATGAACAGAGAACAAGCTAAAAAAGTGAATGTTCAAACAATTCTGACCTCTAGATGGTGCACAACCTTGGTATTACGTACTTTTTAACTATCTGCGTACAAAAAGCAACCATTTTGTCCGGTGTTTTTGGGCTGATATTCATGAAATTCAAACACACAAGCTAAAAACATAATTTTCTGTACAATCAAGGGCCATAATTCGCGAAGTTATGGCCCAATATAGAAAGTTATGGTTCAATATGCACCAATAACATTTCAAATTTCATCAAATTTAGACAAAAATTGTGACCTCTACATTGTCCACAATCTAAAAATATCATTCTTCGTACAATCAGGGGTCCTAATCCATGAAGTTATGGTCCGATGCCAATACAGAAAGAAACGGCGATCTTGGGGAGATAAACCTATGTTTCTGGATGGACAGGGGCGACGACTGTTTTTATGTGGACATGTAAATATTACTATGGCAAATACTCTAACTTAGATATTTCATGCAAAATTCATGTTGTGAACTAAAAACCAATTATAGTATTATAGTGGATATTTTTTTAAAACATGTATTATGCAAGAGCTAAATCTACCTATTGCAGGTCGTTCTTTAGGCCTTAAGTGTTATAAAAACTACTAATAAGACATTTATTTACATCACCAGACCAAAATGAATTAATGATGCCATCGTTGAAGCTGATTTTCAGTATGTAAGAATTGTTTGACAATTTAACGAATTAAGTTAAAAACAGAGAATTGAGGCTTAATCTCCACCAACTAGTACGGTGATTGCAATCAGTGCACACATCTTGCCAAATCATCAAAGGCTAATATGTTTGCTCGCTCAGATATTCATTTTGCATCGTCTGTTTTTGAAGTATGATTGAATTTTTACATAATGCATCTTTAATTATTTAGACTAATGCATTTTTAATAATTTACTTGTATCACAATCTAACCCAAAACTACCCAAATTTTCGAGTCGTAAAGGATGCATGTTCCGGAAGCAGCGACCGTGAGTTTACGACCTTGATATGATATATAGCCTACGGAAAAAAGGAAGCGGCCTGCCGTGTCTTTTTTGTGACTGACCCCCCCCACCCCCCAACAATTCTCGCTACGAGCGTGTCGGAAACCGCATATTTGGTAACACTTTCAAGCCATTATGTAAGGAAAAAGAGTTTGTTACATTCTTTGTTGCAGTTTCATATGTTCACGCAATTTAATATTTCCACTCAATAACTATATTTTAGGTCTTTGAAGCTTTATAATTACAAATATACTGTTCATGTTTTTATAGAATAAACGATATCATATTTAATATATCTCATGAAATTTTATGTAATTGACACTCAGTTGAATAATAATAATAATAATAATAATAATAAGTTTTCTCAATTGAACTACGGAAACGCCTCTGTAAACAGGAATGACTTTAGCTGGGATTTAAATTCATCTAGGGAGTTAATGGTTCTAATGTTGTAAGGCAGCGAATTCCATAACATAGGAGCAGAGAATGCATAAGAATTGCAAAATTAGAATCTAAATGGCCAATTACATGTATATGCCATCAAAAGATGAAAAAGACACAATTTATGTTTATATAATGACATGGCAAGCGGGTCGACGCGAACAACTTTATTAAAAATGATAATTACATGTCGAGAGTCTTATTTATTTAAAGGGCCAATCTCGACTATATTTTGGAGAATAAAACTGCTTAATTTCGTGTTTAAAGTCCTTAAAATCCTGTACCCTTGGGCCAAAAAATTAACTCAATATATGATATACGTTTTCAAACAACTTAAACCGGCCAGTCTTTATCTGCAAACGGAGAACTATGTCCCAAGCAGTATTATACGGTCTCTGGATAAAACCAGACTTTTATTTTATACAAAAATAACGTGTATGTGAAGTGTACCTTTCGTTATCAAGTACAGCACGTGGGTCATGTACTGTATAGATCCACAGAGGAACGACATTAGATTATCAGATCACCCAACGAAAAAAATTGAATCGAACCCCAAAAAGAGTTGCGTATACCCGGAACCCATCCAGATAAGCAATGTTGAGACAATAACGGGAAATACAACATTCTTCTATATTTTGGCACTTGAATTTCATACATACACTCTTGTTTCTGAGGCTGTTCAAATCCAGGATGTTCCCTTTAAATTGTAATATTGCAAGTTTATAGAAAATTGACAAAAAGGGTAAATTTGGATATTAATCCGAGAGAATTTTTTATTGTAGTGAAGACAAATACACCACCGAACCCCCACACCCATTGTGAACTCGACTAGGTCGCTTGTGGGAAATGTCCCAATACTTAAACATTCTATAATACCAATAACTTCATACTGCAATTTGCTTTTTGGGCTTAACTAGGTCGCTTTTGGGAAATGTGACGGATAACAACTACTGAAATTTGCTGTACCAATACTCAAAATTTCTACAATACTAAAAAGTTCATACTCCTATTAGTTTTGTTCTCCCTGATTACACCTTTTGAATCCCAGGTTGGGAAACTCAGTTCTCAAACACAATGTCATGATTTTGTAATCTACTTACTGTCAATGACAATAAAAACCTCTTTAATCAATGGTTATATGAAATCAGTGATTCAAATTTTAAAACTTAATTTTAACCGTTGACGAAGAGAAATTCTAGTCTAAGATTAGCTAATCTGACTTTTGAGAATACCACTATTACCGATTAAACCTAAAAACGAATTAGTTTATATATTGTTTGAAAATATAGTCCCATTTTTTTTAAAAAAGATTTTGTTTACTCCACACAACCAATATTAATTCTAATGTTCTGGTTTAACCAATATGGTGTCACTGGCTTCAATCGTCATAATCAAAGCCCTGTATAGGGAAAGTTACGACAACTCATTTACAGGCGCTATTTTGGGTCCCAACTATGACACCATAAAAACTATGACGTCATGGCGTCATCTAGCTTTGCTTAACAAAACGTTATATTTTTTCTTGGTATATTGTTTTACGGAATACAATTTATCATAAAAAAATTGCAAAAGAATAGTTCGGATAGAGTCTCTAAACCACGGTGTACCCCCCTAAGTTAGATGTATCCTGTAGTTCAGACAGTCTGCAATCCATAATCTAGGCCTACTACCCTGTAGTCTCTAAAACATGATGTACCCTGGAGTTCAGATAGAGTCTCTTATGTTTACACTGTAGTTGGGATAAACCATAGTTTTATAAATAGGAGGTCAATCGTCAAATGAATATAAATTTTACGATATGTTAATCCTGAAATGACATAGTTTCTCTGAATGAATATATTGTTAACTCGCTTAAAATATATGGATACAATAGATTTGTTGTAGAAAGTTCTAGGTACACACTGTTACTACACATAAATGTTTTTTGTCAATAATTCATAAACTTTATTCAGCTCGACGAAAATTTAAAAATATATACACAGTTGGTTAAACTTGAATGTAGATATAAATAATCCACGTTGCATATACATGTATGTCCCTGTCGGTTGAATCATATCATAAAAATATCTTATTTCATAAAGTCTTACGTATTTGTCGACATTAAGGTGTACTTCTGTTGTTCCTTTTAGCCTTTGAATTTTCTTGTTTACATTTAGTAGGGATATGCTTTTATAGATGGAACAAAAAGCCGATGAATGTTGGGATGTGTGGAACAAACTAGAGACAATTTGTAACAAATCTGATATGTCTTTGATAGGGCCTACTGGTTGAGCATCAGAACAACATCATTCTTTTCATTGGAAATGGTGGGGGGGGGGGGCAAACACCCAAAGGAGTCCGACAAACTCAAAACTAACTGCGTCCCCTTCATTGTCTAGGCCGACCTGAGGAATAACATGTATCTGTTAAATTTGTTTATATATTAGACCAGTGGTTCTCAACCAGTGTGCCGCAAAATCTTCCTAAGTGTGCCGCGAAATTTTGTACAGCACACTAAAAAATGCGAAAAACCACTCAATCCTAATTGTGTTTTTATTTATTTAGTTTGAGTCATTCGATGTGTCTATGACTAATCTGTGGCCAAGTTTTTATATTGCAAAATTCAAACATTTTTCCTATATATTTAGCCAGGTGTGCCATTATTTTTTCATGTGTTCTAAGGTGTGCTGTTGGCAAAAAAAGGTTGAGAGCCACTGTATTAGACAAACACATGTCTATTCATAGACATAGAGCAGAGTGCCGCTAGACACCTTTTATTTATATTACACTGATTATAAGTTGAACTCATTTCAAATGTTTTATTGTCCATCAGTCAATTTAAAGAAATTTTGATTTTTGAAAAATTGATGATACAATTAATGATCGATGACCGAAAGCTGACACACAATCAGGAATGGCTCCAGACCCAAAAATCGTGCAATTTCAGGCGCTTTTTTTGCCGGCTAAAAGGAAAAATGGTTTATCTCTCAAATTATTATATATATTTTGGTTTTTCACTTTAACCGTCTGCACAAAAAAATCTGATTTGTAAAAGCGTATGCAAGTTAAATATATTTGATAGCACTTTTCAATATGTTTCACAGAGAATTACCTACGAATTAACTCTGTAACAGATAGTGTCCACAGTACGTGCGTTGACTGCTCACCGCGCCAGTCATTGGCTCAACTGCTCGTGCAATGTTTACTTAACACCTAACTGCTTCGGGCAAAATGATGCATTTTACTCATTTTAATACCCATTTACACTTAATAAGAAATATTTTTTAACTTCAATTACTTCAAACGTCTTTATTTATTTTTCCTTTACCTCAAAAAAGGAATTTAATTTGTCGGAGTAAAAAAGTTAATATGCCGTACTTATTAAGCCTCGTCGATGTCATGCTTATCAGTGATTGTAGCGGCCAAGCGAATATTCACTGCGGGATCAGTTTGAGCGCTTTTATCTGGGAAATATTTTACCTCTTTTTTTATAAATATCTCTACCGACCTAAACTGTTTTTGTTCTCCTTTCCCGCGAGAATATATGGAGCTAAAAATTGTTCGCCACCGCAAAAAAATAGAGGGGGCGTGCACCCCCCTCTGTGTCCGCGCCTGATGATACGCATTGTTTAGGGTTATTTGGACTCTTTTAAGATATTTAAATGTTTTAATTATGTCTATGTAACTGTTTTTATTAGAAATTGTAATGATGTTGATCGCAAAAATATAGCTGTTATATAAATCATAGTTTAATTGTTAATTTTCATTCCTGAAACAAACAATCTCAAATTGATGTACATGGCAGTTTATATAAACAACCAAAGCAAGTGGTGTGGAGAAAGCGGTAAATCCACCAAAAGCTTACATGTACATTTCTCATTTTACCACACACTTTTGATGATTTTTGAAAATATCTACAGTATAACCTGTTTATAATTGTTTTATGACTGTGAATGACCAGTTGTCAATGGTCTCTAGACCAGTAGGTGCCCAATTGCATACATAAAAAGTTGTTTCTCTTTGACCTTGACATTAATCGGTCAAAAATTGTGATTTAATGTGTTATCATGCCAAAAATAAATAACAGAACAGACTGAAAACACTTTGTTTGTGCATATTCATTCAAAAATAAGCCTCTGTATGAATGTCAAAATGCTACAATTTAAGTATACAGGAATTTGTCAAATTTTTTTGCTGTGATTTGTGCGTAATTGGCACGGACCTCAACTTTGAACCTCTGTAACACAAAAAGTATATGCCAGAATATTATAGCGACAATTTGGCTTTATTAAGTACATCTATCTTGTATAGTTACTGAGATCTTGACTTCGGTCAGTTTTTTGCGTTTTAGAAAAAAAGCCGTTTTTTTGTGCCCCCAGTTTGCCATCTTAAAAACGCTATAACTTTTTTAATTTTCAATATTTTTGGGAAATTTTTTCAGATTATTCATTCTAGATAGTTCACAATTACAGTATCACTGTCATTTTTGAGTCATTGGTAGTATTTGAAAACCCGTTTGCAATGCTAAACTTTAGTAACTATTCTTTCTAAATGAATTGGTACCCGGTACTTCCATTCCAAATTCTGCCAACTAATGAGAACATTGGAAATCCCCATCGCCCTAAAACAACAAGAAGAGTCAGTTCGAATTTGTAATTAAATAATAAATATTTTAAAATACAAACTTCTTTCAATCATTTCTTCTGTCACCAAACTTCGATTTCTTCCATACCATATCAAATCTCCCTCGTTTCACCGTGTTATGTTGATTCCGAATCGGAAGTTGATTCTGTCTCCACTGATGAGGTACATGCGCAGTACTTACTCCATGGTTCCACAAACAACACCAAGTCCAAATCCATCCAAATTCAGTCATATTTCGACCTGGAATCACTCGTATTACTAATGTATTTCGTTTAATCGAACGTTTCGTGTGCCATTTATGATATTTTGTCTGCACAATTATTCCGTGTTTGTGATAAAACTGGGTTTTCAATGCTTTGAAAATAAAGATATTATTATTATTATTATTATAATGCTTGCCATAGGGAAGGGATATAACTCCTGAATAACTAATCCAGGATGCAGACCACTATTAATTTCCCCATTGACTTCAATGTTAATTCTGGTCTCTTTGCTTTTGGCTAAAACTTTTCCCCGAATTTTCGTCGGGCTGAATGCTTTTCATTACAGAAAGACAAACAAATGGTCATGCCTTTGAACCAAAGTTTGTATGACTTTGACCACTCAAAATTGAGATACACAACCTTGAAGTAGCATACTAAAAACATAAACTGTTTCAATGGCATTAGTAATTGAACTAGTGTAACACAGAGGCTTAAACAACAACAACAGGTTCTTCTGATATTTAGAGATACAGACTTTTATTGTATACAAAGTAATACAACAAACGGACAGCGAAGTTTAAGTTGTCTGCAGGTGAGAACCTTGGTAGCAGTCCGGTACGCCCTCTTCTTATGATACAATCTCGGCTCTTATAAAGGGAACATAGACATTCCAATGCAAGCAACATCCATTCATCTTAATCACTCTAATTAAGTTAATGGGGACTCTATCTAACCCAGTTAATAGGTTAGTCATTAATCAGCGACATTGCCTTGATAACGACGGTTACTGTATAACGTGAATGGTCTAAACATATTTGCCATATCTTACTGAGTTAATAGGTTAGTCATTAATCAGCGACATTTTCTTGATAACCAAGGCTACTGTTTCACAGGAATGGTCAACAGTTATTTGGTCACTGACCGAGATTTAAATATGTGGACCAAGCCACTATATTACACTAGAGTATAAAATGTTATCAAACACCCCTTTCACTGACTTGTCATATTTTCAGACTTCATTATTGCTTGATAATGACTAGAGAAGCCTAGTTGAAACGTCGCTCAGTAAAAAGCAGTAATTGTATTCCATAGAATTGTGACCTGTATATACTAAATATATAGGCCCTACACCGTACCCAACCTGTATTCACGGGTTGGAATAGCAGAAAAACGTGGACTGTAATAGTAAGTGCAGAGGGACTGCACCACACACAAACAAATCTTGTAAATGATTGATTAATTGGTAGATTGGAATTCGAGTCAGACACCCGCGTTTGAAGTCGTGAAATTTTCCTTGTGGAGGAGGGGGGGGGGGAAATGCTAAGTGTGGTCTATACAGAAAGCCCTGCTCCTTCGCCTCTCCCAGACGACCGGCACAACTGTTGGTAACACGAAATTTCATGATTTGCCCCCCCCCCCTTTTATAAATCTGGAACTGCGTGTAAAGTCAAAAGATAGTCAAAACATAATTATTTCTATGTCTTTTGTTCAGTCGATTGTCAATTCACTACTTTTCGATCATAGGTATCATTCTCACACTCATAAAATCATTGACATCGGAAATAATAACACAATTACCTCCCTTGTTTTCCATTTCCCGCATGGAATAGCTATCTTCAAACGTTTGAATTTGAAATTTCTCAACTGGCAATATATAATAGTGAATTATAGGAGTTTTCTTTAACAAGGCAGGACTGCTTATAGATACCACTTATTTTAAGGCTTTATTTTAATACGTTTTGAAAATATAACTTAGAAATATGAAATTCTCGCTTTAATAAACACGTTTATCGGATCACTCAACGTAGAGCCAGCCAGATAGCCTAAACGTATTATGCAACCCCTATAAAACTGTTTTGGCGAGCTTTATCCACCGTTTCAATATATTCAACTGAAACATTCAGATAAGGGTTGGATCTTTATTTGCATACTTCAAACTACGTTATGTAAACTTTCAATATATTCAACTGAAACATTCAGATAAGGGTTGGATCTTTATTTGCATACTTCAAAATACGTTATGTAAACTTTAGATAAAGAGCTGACAGTTTTCGCTATAATAGTTTAAACTTGAAATATAGGTCTATCTCCCAAATATATCCCTGTTACAAAGGAGTTCGAATTTTGTGGGAATCGGACTAAAAACTGCCAATCAAATTTCCGCACCAATTACGCAAATAGTGTAAAATAAAAAGTAATACCAACGTTGTGCCAGTGGTACCTCTAGAGGTCACAATTTTTATCCCATTTTGATGTTTATATCCCAAAGATCTGGGTGATTTGCGCGTCCCCGACCGTAACTTCCTGGATTGTTGCCTCTTATAGGTACGTATCGTTTTTATCTTGTTCTCTGTCCACCTCTTGCAAAATGTGGGCGTATCTTGCATGGGAACCTCTTGTTAAATCAAATTATTAAATGGGTAGCGTGTATCAATCCGTTCAAAATCATAACCATCTGATTCTCTACATGTAAACGGTTGATTATGGGCTCGGCATGTGAATAAATGTCTAATTAATAATTTATATTACATATGAGGCCAAAAGAAAGATCTGCAACAGGCAGCTTTAGCTTCGACATAATTTACATAATACACCTTTAAACGAATCATATTTACTCTGGAAACTCCGACGAAAACTGAACGCCCACACCCCATATTTACTGATGATAAAAAACAAACCCCGGACGCCCCGATCTTTACTAATGGGGGTGGGGGTGGATGGCCGAATGCTTAGAACGTGAGTGCTGTATCGTAACGCATGTCATTGAGTCAACTGGCGTGATTTCAAATCTCCGGTTGTACGTGACAAGTAGTAGGGTCGCCTGTCCAACCTCGTGAGTTTTCTTCGAGTCTCTCTCTCTCTCTCTCTCTCTCTCTTTACCAATGATATAAAACAAACAGATTTAGAAATGAAATTCAAAAATATAATTTAATAACATATATATACATCACATTAAAATTTGTCTGTTAGATGTTTCAATGACGTGCTTCGTTCATCAACAAGTCGTGTGCTTGAACATGGTTTGGAAGGTACAGTAATATATTGGTAATCATACCCCCCCCCCCCCACGCAGTATTTCGTTTGAACAGAGCTAATCCAACTACAAACTGCTTTAATGGAAACAAATTTCTGTTCCAAATTATGACTGATCAATAGTTCGATTAACAACCAATAGCTAACCGCGTAACAATATAATTACGCTTTAAACAAAGCTCTGCATCGGATCAAATATGTTTACGTTACGTTATGACTCACGATTTTATATGCCCAATCAACCAGTGATTTAGCTTGAGAATACTCGAAGCCACCCTCCCCCTCCCCTAAAACCCTAAAGTAGCTGTTTTCAACAAGTATGTGTTATAGTTTATTATATATATAATTTACCCATCTGTTTTCCAAAAGTAGCTGTTTTCAACAAGTATATGTTATAGTTTAGTATTATATATAACTTACCCAGCTGTTTTCAACAAGTATGTGTTATAATCTATTCTATAATCTACACAGCTGTTTTCCATAAGTATGTGTTATAGTTTATTAATTTACCCAGTTACTAAATGCCGCTAAAAGAAAGTTGGTTATAGTTTATATAAAAATCTTTAAGTTGCATTTAGTGATTGGGAAGCACATTAACAGAACACAGTTTTTATGGGAAACAATCACTGGTTTTATTCTAAAAGCAAGTGACTAGGATATCTTAATTTTCAAGTGGATTTTTAGATTTTTTATGGAAAATGTTGCTCTATTTTACTATATTTTGGTGTATATTACACATTTCATTGCGTAAGTGAGGTTTTACTCAGTGAACATTCTTAGTGAACATGATTTTAAACAAAACAGACATGGCTAGAGTTAATGTTAATCAACCTACAAATAACATTTATCCACACAGAGGCTGTAGAGGTGGAATAAATAAACCTGTTATGTATGGTGTTCTATTTCGGCCACGTCGCGTCGCGCGTCGCCTTTTTCAATGTTAAGCGATAGGGAGAAAAAGCGACGTCGGCTTTTTAACACGACACCGCCCTTAAAAAGGCGACGCGTCGCGTCGCGTCGCGCGTTGCCTTTTTTAAGGTGATGAAATGCGCATGTACCAGGAGAATTCATTTGCAGTTTATTTGCCGTTTGGTATTTTCAAAGGTGACGCAAGACGTGACCGAAATAGAACACCATAGTTAATGTATAACAACCAGACACCTCAATTTTGCTTTTTAGTCATAGACACCATTACAAACTAACATCGACGTTTTGTTTAATCAATTGGTAAGATACATTATGTAAGATTTAGATAAAAAGCTGAACATTCTTCCTGTAATAGGTCAATGTCAAATAAAAATATCGAAAATTTCATTCGAATTACTTAATTCTGAGCCAAGTTATAACTGTTTGTAGTTTTAACAAGATGTGTGCAGTTGTAACCAGGGCACTGGCATACTCGAGACTTAGCCAGACTTTCCCATTTTTGAATTAAATTTTTAAATGGCGAACCATTCTAATCTAGTTAAAATCTGGAGTATCCGATGCCATCGAAGGTTGATTATGGTCTTGTGTGTTAATACATGATTAATTAATAGTTAATAAAACATTTCAGGCCAAAAGAAAGACTTGTAATAGGTATATATAGCTATTGCGTAATGTAGATTTAAATGGTTAGTTCTAGATATTAGAAGTTGGAACACAAATTCATAACGATTCACAAATGTCTTGAATAGTTTCGGGGATGTGTTCCGGAATAAACCACCGTTTCTGTATATATACAAAAACTACGTCTAATGTGTTTCCAAAGAAATACAAAATGTATTGAGCTATTGTTAATATACAGGTCACAGTTCTATGGAATACAATTACTGCTTATTCACTGAGTGACGTTTGTTTCGATAGACATCGCTAATCATTATCAAGCAATGATAAAATATAATGTAATGTTATATGTTTATATTTTATCATTGCTTGATAATGACTATAGAGAAGTCTAGTCGAAACGTGTTATAAGCAGTATTTGTATTCCAGCTCAATTACTAAATACCACTGAAACAATTTAACTATTGTCAAATTAGCTAACTATTATAATAGATATGTACAAAGTTTTATAATAACATATCGAGTCGCTTCTGCTCGGGAAAAATAATTATACACCAAACACTAAGTCACATGGTTGCCATGGCACACGATTAAATCCGATAACGTTCTGTTATAAGTTGACATCGTATCACGTGCTATAAAGATATCTTGGACGGTTTCCCGGAAAAAAGACCATGATAGAAGGATGGATCCAATTTCAGTATTCCAACCTTCACTTCATTCAATGCGGAATATTATATAACACCTGTAGCCTCGAACTAGATGGCCTTCAACCAGTATACAGAATGTCCTCTGAAACATAAGCCAGTAAACAAATGATATATTGTTTGTTAATTTAAATAAAACTATGTTTCTATTCATTATCATCAACAGGGTTATGGTATGATTGTTACTATACAAAACGTCAGCATACAGTAACATCGGTTTACTATCGTTTTATTCATACATTTGAAATAATAGACAATGAAATGGGGTTTATCCTACCACCGTTCCATGTGTGTGAAATAGCTTTATTTAACGTCCGCTTCCATCGAAGTGATATCGCAGACAAACTACCGTTCTGCTCCGACTGAGCTTTTATAATCATAATCTAAAGGTTACCAACCGGGGTTTCTACAAACACCCCCCCCCCCCCAACACTCCGTATTTTTAAATGCTTACCCCAATTTCGGTATTGTTGTGTATTGTCATAGTTACTTAATAATGGCTTAGCTGGTAAAACTCACCGACGTCACATTTTGGTCCTGTAAAACCTTCTACGCAGCCTTCTGCACCACATCGTCCAGTGGCGACATTACATGGTGTATTATCATAACAGTTTCCGCAAGTACTAGAACAGGCATCCCCATAGTAACCATGTTCACAATCTAAAATATAACAAAGGCAGCACATGGTTAATGATCATAAAAGTTACCACAATTACTAGTAACCATAGTATCCATGGTAACAGTCATCACCATAGCAACCCTGTTCACAATCTACAATATAACTAACATAGAAGGACCATGGTTTATTATCATAACTGTTACCAAGGTTACTAGAGTAGCCATCACCATAGTCACCATGTTAATAGTCATCACCATAGCAACCATTTTCACAATCTTCAATATAACATAGAAGAAACATGGTTTATTAGCATAACAGTTACCAAGGTTACTAGAACAGTCATCACCATAGCAACCCTTTTCACAATCTAAAATATAACATGGAAGTTACACATTTCATTATCACAACCATCACCCAATCTGATTAAAACACAGATCCAATTTCGTTTCGTTTTTTATAGTTAAAAATTTCATTTTTACTTGTCTTTACTACTCTTGGATCTGGAGGACTTGTTAATTAATTCGTGTTCTGGCTGAAATGAGGGGTCAGCCAATCAAATGGTCTGTCGAATCGACCGTTTGACCTTTTCATGCGTGGAACTGTGGGTAGATATTACCAGCCAACGACGTCTGTACTATAAACACAAGCGGATAGAAATCATAACAAAACAAAAGTTGATTTTGAAAAGCATGGCGGTCGCTCATTGGTTAATCGACTGACTGACGTTATCGGGTCAAATGTCCCGTGCTTGATACCTGACGTCATAGAACGTGAGCTTCCACTATAACTAGTTAGATCTACATGAGTGTAGGCCATCGAAAGTATAAAAAAACGAAACGAAATATAGATCTATATTTTAATTAGATTGAACCATCACCGTAGTTGTTAGAACAGTCATCACCATAGGAACAATCTTTGCAATCTAAAATATAACATGTTTAATGATCATAACAGTTAGTTAATAGCCATCACCATAGAAACCATCTTAACAATTTAAACTATAACACAGACGTTACATAGTTTATTATCGTATTATAACAGTCGTCACCATATGCATAGTAGCCATCATCACAATCTAGCTTTTCTTAGCTTTTGTAGACCAAAAACGTAAACAAATATAGGCATAGAAAAGGTTGGGCAAAGAAGGGAAAGAATGCATCAATAACAAGGCTGCACTACATCGATATATATCAGAAATAATCAGTGGACCGATATCAAACCACCTACCAATGTCACAGTAATCTCCCCTTCTGCCAGGTTGGCATCCGTCAGTACAGGTTCCGTTGTTCTGGAAACAGGCTGGAGTCGTTGTACCATCTACTTCTTTACACTGTGGACTACAGGCCTCATTACAGTTGTCACCATAGTTACCAGTTTTACAGCTGTTACATTTACCCCCCTTTCTCTCACAACCACCATGACAATTGGAATTACACACCTCCTCGCATCTGTCACCATAGTAACTGTCATAACATTTAATACATTTTCCACTTGTCCTATCACATCCTTCTTCACACGTGGAGCTACATTTGTTGCCACAACTGTCACCATAGTAACCAGTCTTACACGTTATACATTTCCCACTGTCCTTTTCACAAATGCAATGTTTATCACATTTTAAATTACACGTGTCTCCATGGTAACCGCTCAAGCATTCAAGGCATTTACCAGTGACTTTGTCACACCCACCTTCACACGTAACTCTACATAATCTATTACATTTGTCACCATGGTGTCCATGCATACAGCTGTTACATTTGCCCGTTATTTTGTCACATCCGCCAACACACGTCACTCTACATAATATGCTACAGTCGTCGCCATAGTGACCACGGAGACAGGAGTTACATTTACCAGATTCTTTGTCACATCCTCTGTCACATGTAACACGACATAACCTTTCGCAGTTGTCGCCATAGTAACCGTTATGACATTTAATACATTCACCTTCTGCTTGTTTGCATCCTCCATTACATGTAGTTCTGCATAGCATATTGCACATGTCACCATAGTAACCCATAATGCACCGATTGCATTTTCCGCTTGTTTGATCACACCCGCCGTAATCACATTTAGAACTACATGGCATATTACACATGGCACCATAGAAACCATCAACACATTTCAATACGCATGTTCCATTTTGATAACACCGCCTTTGATTTTGCCGCAATAAGCATCGATCGCTACAAGTAAGATTGCAGAAGTCGCCGGCCATATTTAATTTACAATCCTTACATTTGCCGTCCATTCTACCACACGACTCTAGACAGTTACTGGGGCAACTGAGAGTACATTGTTCACCATAGTTACCCACCTTACAACTATGACAACGGCCGTCTCTTGAACACACACCACCAGCACACCCTTCAGGACACTTTAGGTCGCATTTATCTCCATAGTGTCCGACTTCACAACTATCGCAGGTGCCACCATCTTGGTCGTTGTAACATTGGTGGCAATTTGAACAATTTTTATCACAAGTGGCGCCATATTTCTTTTCAACACACGTGTGACACCTGCCGCTATATTTATCACATCCGTAGAAACAGTATTCACTACATTTCTGTCGACACGAAGATCCATAATAACTTATTTGTCTACTAGTATGGGGATATGTCTGACAGTTGCATCGTCGGTTACCTCGGTTACATCCGCTGCGACAGCTACATCTTTTACCACAGTTGTCACCATACCAACCAGATTTACAGACGTAACACCTGCCGGTATCGGGGTGACATGAATCCATGTAACATTTTGTAGGACATTTCTGATCACATTGGTCACCGTAATATCCAGCTTTACAACCGTATGTACAATAGCCGTTAACAGGATTGCAAATTCCTTGTTGACAGTTCTTACTACATGCAGTACAGGAGTTCCCTGGGTCTTCATAATACCCATCATCGCATCCAGCCTCTAATAAAACAAAGTCATTCAAAAATAATCTTTTAAAGAGGGTGGAGGGGGCGTGGGGATGAACGTACCGTGACTCAGGTATGCTACAAATCAACTCTAGCTTGTTTAAGAAGTCAGACCCATATACATTTTTAAATGTGTGCCAAACGTTGCAAGCAAGGGACATAACTCTGAAAACCATGACAGAAATTAAATGAAAAGCATATTATCAAAGGAGCTAAACAAAAGATGTTACACCCATATACTGTGGGTCCAGGCTATTTGATAAATGGGGCTTTATCAGACACGACACTTACCGATGTCACATTTTGGTCCTGTAAAACCATCCTTGCACCCCTCTTGGCCACAATCACCAGTAACAGGATCACACGGTTTATTATCATAACAGTTACCGCAAGTACTAGAACAGGCATCCCCATAGTAACCATGTTCACAATCTGAAATACAACATAGACGGTCACGGTACCATAGTTACTAGAACAGCTATCACCATAGCAATCATCATTACCATCAAAAATATAACATAGACGTTAGTACAGTCATCACCATAGTAACAATCTAAAATAAAGTTTATTATAATGGCAGTTGCCATAGTTACTAGAACATATATCACCATAGTAACCATGTTTATAATCTAAAATATAACATAGACAGTGCATGGTGTATTACTAGAATCTAAAATATAATACTGTCGGTACTATAACAGTTACTATAACAACAGTAACCCTCTTTAAAATACAAACACATCACATATTTAAAGGAGATAAAAAAAAAGGGTTGCACGTTAAAAGATATTTTGAGCAAAAAATCTAAACAAGCAAACTTACAAAAAGAAAAAAAAGAACCGAGGAAAACAAGTTTTAAGATTGCATTAAATGACCAGGTTTATATCTTTAACGTCGAACATCTTACTATGGATTACAAAAAGCCTGTCTTGGGTTTAGATGTGATTAAAGCGAGAATTTCATATTTTCTAAGAAAGTTAAAGCATAATTATTTCTATGTCTTTTGCTAAAAATAGGTTGTCAACTCACTATAATACGATCATAGGTATCATTCTCACACTTAGAAATCATTTACAACAGAAATAATAACACAATTACCTCCCTTGTTTCCCCCCCCCCCCATGGAATAGCTATCTTCAAACGTTTGAATTTTAAGTTGAAAATGATATTTTTGCCAATTTCACAACTGGCAATAGTGAATTATAGGATAAATATGATTATTCTTTAACGAAGTAGGACTGTTTATAGATACTATCCATTTTAAGTTTTTATTTTAATACATTTTAAAAATATAACTTAAAAATTTGAAATTCTCGCTTTAAACATGTGCAAGAACAACTTACCATCTGCACAGTTATCCCCCCTTGAGCCAGGTTGACATCCGTCAATGCACGTTCCATTGGTCCGGTAACAAATAGGAGTTATCTTACCGACAACAGATTTACATGTTGAACTACAGATTTCACTACACGTGTCTCCATAGTAACCACTAACACAACTGTCACATTTACCATCTACCCTGTCACACCCGGAAATACAATTAGAATTACACGCGTTCTCGCACGTTTCACCATAGAAACCAGTTTTACAGCTGTTACATTTTCCTCCTTCCCGGTCACATCCACCATAACAGTTGGAATTACATTCATGCTCACATTCGTCACCATAGAAACCGATTATACAACTGTAACATTTACCCCCCTCTCTATCACAACCACCATTACAGTTGGCGTTACACACACCCTCGCACATGTCACCATAGTAACCAGCGAAACACCTGATGCATTTACCTGTCGCCCTATCACAGCCATAATCACAAGTGGCGGCGCATGGGATGTTACATATATCACCATAGTAACCACTCACGCATGCGTTACATTCGCCACTCTCATGGTGACATTTACAATTTGTGATACACTCTTTATTGCATATTTCGCCATAAAAACCACTCGCACATTGAACACATTCCCCAGTTTCTTTATCGCACCCTCCTTCACACGTACCTCTACATAACTTACCGCATTTGTTACTAAAGTGACCCTGGATACACGTGACACAATCACCGGATACTTTATCGCACCCTTCAATGCAGGTAACTCGACATAATTTATGACATTTGTCACCATAGTGACCCCGAATACACTTGGTACAATTACCCGATATTTGATCACATTCACCCCTACAGGTGGCTCTACATAACATATTACATTGTTCACCATAGTAACCACTCTGGCATTTATGACACCGACCGGAAGTTGGACTACAACCGTCAACACATGTAGTGCCACATAACCTATTACATGTATCGCCATAGGTACCGGGTGCGCATGTGTTACATTCTCCACTTGTCTGATCACACCCGACCTTACATGCACATTCAAGGTCACACATTTCACCGTAGAAACCATCAATACATTTAGCTAAGCATGCGCCATTTTGATAACAACGCCTTTGATTTCCATTCGATTTGCAACCGCTGCTACAGGGAAGAATGCAGAAGTCCCCCGCCATATTGTTTTTACAGTCTTGGCATTTGCCGTCAAATCTGTCACATGGTCCAAGACAGTCGCTCGGGCAACTCTCAGTACAAAAGTCACCAAAGAAACCGATTTTACATTCCTTACATTTAGCGTCAATTTTATTGCATGGACCAAGACAGTTACCAGGACAACTCTCAGTACAATGATCACCATAGAAACCGTCTATACATTCCCTACATTCAGCGCTAGTTCTATTGCATGGGCCAAGGCAGTTACCGGGACATCCATCGAGGCAATAGTCACCAAAGAAACCCACTTTGCAATTATGACAAAAGCCGTTTCGTTCACAAACGTTTCCATGACAACCTTCAGGACATGTTCTATCACAATAATCCCAAGTCTGGCCTTCTCCACAATAATAACACGTTCCGCCAATTTGGTCAGAGAAACAGCCACCAAAATCACAACCCAGACACACCTGGTCACACTGTTCTCCAAATAGGCCTTCATTACAGTAGTTGCATGTACCAGTTAACTTATCACATCCATGGTGACAATCAGCACTACATTCCAAAACACACGCGGTCCCATAGTAACTGACTTCTCCTATTCCACCTTGACAACCACACTCACCCGTCACCTGGTGGCATCCATGGGGACAGCTGTTACATTCTATATCGCACATTTCTCCATACCAACCAATTTCACAATAATAACATATTCCCGTATAACGATAACAACCATACACCCCACAATTCAAGGGACAGTCAAAGTCACAGGTATCACCATAAAATCCATCGTCGCATGCGTCAGTACAGAAGCCGTTTTCAGGATTACATCTTCCGTTAAGACAATTCTCGCTACACGCCATACACGAGTTCTGCGAATCGTCATAATATCCTTCACTGCAACCAACTTCTAAAAAAATATTAAAATACAAATTTCGAATAATTTTAGTCCGGAAATGGGTATAAAGTGATTGATCTAAATCACGGTAAACCTCAAACCTCTCGCGCTTTGAATGCCCATCCTATCCCACCATCAGGTGATAAAAGAGAAAGCACACGATCGTTACACTTTTCTAATAATAGCTGAGAACCCCTCTGGTTCCGCCCACCCATCCCATCGAAATCTACCCTTACCCAGAAAACACTGACCTGTAGATGGTATATTACAACCCACTCTACCCCATCCTACCGGATAATACTAACCCGTAGATGGTATATTACAACCCACTCTACCCTATCCCACCGGATAATACTAACCCGTAGATGGTATATTACAACCCACTCCATCCTCCGCCACTTTAACCTAACCTACCGGATAACACCAACCTATAGAGGTAAATTACACCTAACCCGACCCACCCCGCTCTACCCCACCTCACCACACCCACCGGTTAATATCAACCAGTAGAGAGTGTATTACAAGCCACCCACACTACCTCACCTCACTCTACCATACACCCCACCTCACTCTACCCCACCTCACTCTACCCTACCCCCACCTCACTCTACCCTACCCCACCTCACTCTACCCTACCCCACCTCACTCTACCCTACCCCACCTCACTCTACCCTACCCACCTCACTCTACCATACACCCCACCTCACTCTACCATACACCCCACCTCACTCTACCATACACCCCACCTCACTCTACCATACACCCCACCTTACTCTACCATAATCCACCTTTTGATGATATATTACACCCCCACCCCACCCCACCATGTAATACTAACCTGTACATACACCACATGTTTTCATACACATGACGTCCATCTCAGTCATGGGATATTTGTATTGTTTGTCACTCGGTGTACAATCGTTTATATTTTCATTACAGAAGTCAGTAGTAGACGAATCTTCACATTGATTTATACCTGCAAATATATTTGTATTATTATCAGACTCAGAAATATATAAACTATTTACCTTGATGTAGCATGGTAGGGGGTTGGATGGGCAAATGGTTAGCGAGAGAGAGAGAGAGAAATGGGGTTTAACGTCAACTCAACACAACCAGGTCATTTCGGGACTAACATACGGTTTTAATTTTATTTCAATAGTTCGCTTGCGCGTAGGGGTCTTTAGCCGTGGGAGGAAACCGGAGTTCCCGGAGGAAACCCACGAGGTTGAGAAGGCGCCCCTATCTCCATGCCACATACGCTCACACCAGGGATCGAAACCACAGCCGCAAGCCAGAGGTGACCGGCCAGCTAGAGGTCGAAGCGCGGCACTCTAGACCACTAGGCCATCCCAACCCCCCGAATGGTTAGCGCGTTCGCATTGTACCAAAAGGTTTGCCATTGAGTCAGCTGACAAAGAGAAGGGTTGAATAGTTCGTGTCGAGAGGAGTTCAACTCCAGTCTGTCTAGGAGTTCAACTCCAGTCTGTCTGTCTCTCTCTCTCTCTCTCACTCTCTCTCTCTCTCTCTCTCTTTCTCTGTAGCATGGGAGATATGCTGGCTCGGTGGTTCCGAAGTTCCTCGGATTTTTCCGTCGCGGATTCCAGTTATCAACTGTCTAGTCATATGAATCAAACGAAAAAGGGAAGACCCGTGTACACTTTGGTGCATAAGTGTAGGCTGAAACAACCCTATCCGGGCCCAAATTTGCCTCATAGCAATTGAATTCCAAATGTCAGGGTTATTTACGTGAACGGCACGGGACGGGAGGAGGCGGGTCTATTAGTTTAATGCCTGTCATTATGTCAAGGGGCGTAGTTTCTAATCTCTGTTTGTGTCGTGTGGACACAGAGAGAGAGAGAGAGAGAGAGAGAGAGGGGGGGGGGCTTAACGTCCGCTCGACACAAATTGGGGGGGGGGGCTAGTGGTCTAGAGTGCCGCGCTTCGACCTCTAGCTGGCCGGTCACCTCTGGCTTGCGGCTGTGGTTTCGATCCCTGGTGTGAGCGTATGTGGTGTGGAGATAGGGGCGCCTTCTCAACCTCGAGGGTTTCCTCCGGGCACTCCGGTTTCCTCCCACTGCTAAAGACCCCTACGCACAAGCGAATTATTGAAATAAAATTAAACCATATGTTAGTCCCGAAATGACCTAGTTTGTGTCGAGTGGACGTTAAACCCCATTTCTCGCTCTCTCTCGACACAAATTAAGTCATTTCGGGCCGAACATATGGTTTAATCTTTTTTCAATAATTCGCTTGCGCGTATTGGTCTTTAGTAGTGGGAGGAAACCGGAGTACCCTGAGAAAACCCACGAGGTTGGACAGGCGACCCTACTCCTTGCCACGTACAACCGGGGATTCAAAACCACGCCAGTTGATTCAATGACAGGCTTTATGATACAGCGCGCACGTGCTAACCATTCAGGCATCCAAACCCACCAAACCATACAGACCGTCATACTCCTCGCAGTGTTCCGTTTGATTAGAGGTAATCCCACTACTTACTGCTGTAATGAAGCAATGGCCAGAGAAATCCCTCTCTGCCCATTGCTGGATTGACTTCTGATTCGTGAACTTTTGAGGGAGTGTTTCTATTCTTTCCGTTTAATCAACATGACAGTCCTACGTTTAATCTGGGTCTTCCCTAAAACTTTGGACAGTGATTTAAGGTATTAAAAATGGTGAAAGTATGTTCGTTTCCAAACAGCATTGTTTACATTTCATTCGACTTGATAGCCTCGTTTGTCACGCAATTAGTTTTACTGCAGTATTCTGCTATGCACGGGTTAATTGGGCATAATAAAATCGTGAGCCATGACGTAACGTTATGTAAACATATTTGGTCCAATATTGGCACTCGATTTAAATGTAAATTTAAAACAACAATATCGACTCATTACAGCAGTGAGTTGTGAGATTACCTCTAATCAAACGGAACACTACGAGGAGTATGTCCAGCAATGAGCAGAGAGGGATTTCTCTGGCCATTGCTTCAGGAATATGACAGACCGTACGACACCAACGTCCTACTGTTCTGCTCCTTAACATGGCTAATGAAGACGGACATACGCCATACAATGTACCCGGGCAGCGGCGCTACGGCCTACTCTTATATCGAATTCCAACTGCCAAGGGATCTTTTACATGCACGCCAATGTGTACAAGGGACCTCGGTTTTTCGTCTCATCCGAACGACTATACAGCTGTCCTTGCCAAGCCCTTCGTCCTGCTACACTGACAAGGGGGAATTCACGCCGGAAAATCTGGATGAACGCTCTCGACCAATGCAGGGATCGAACACCCGACCTCCAGGCTAGCAAGCCAGCGCCTTACACACTTAGCCACCGTGATTCCCCCAAATGTTCGAGGTCTGTGAATGATGATAATGATGGCGACGATGATGATATACTGAAAGTATTTGTGGGGATAATTGTAATAAAAGAGTAAATACCTTTAGTCACAGAGACAGATACGAATACTATGATGTAGAAATTCCACAACTCCATGCTTACTGGTCTCTTACATCTGTTTAAACAGAAGCCGACTGAATTCTCTATGTTAATGATATGTGTTGATGCGTATAACAGAGAAGTGCGAGAGGTTTTAAAGAGATAAAAATAGCTCCAACAATAACAGAATAGATCACAGTCTTTAGCACCAACAACCGGGGAGGATAATCAAATAATACCTTACTCTAATTGTACGGAAGATGATATCTTGCTTAATTATTTAACACAGTGTGTTAGTATAGTGTTTTCATATCCAGGGCCAATGCCAGAAAATTTCGTAGCATCAATTTGCATCCTCCTCCCACGCCCTAAAAAATGAGTTCCCAACATCAAATGTCTAAAACAGATGTTTCGTAGAAAAAATGAAACGCATAAATCATAACTGTTGTAGGCCAGGAATTGTTTTTACAGAATTGTTTGCAGTTCACATTGGTGGATCTATTGTATAAAACTCTATCCATCAAAGGTCAGTATTGCGGCCCTCTTACCACCAAGCTATGTATTGTGGTCCTCTAATCCCCAACCTCAGTATTATTCCCTTTAACTCTCAAATGCCCGTATTGTTCCACGGAACCCTTAAGGGCCAGTGATGTGCCCCAAAGATCCGTATTGTGGTCTCTTAGCCTTGTGGTCCGCATTGTGCCTTCTAACGTTTAAAGGCCAGTATTGTGCTCCCCCACCCCACAAAGGCCAGTGTCTTAATAGTATCTGTCGGGTTAAAGGCCCTGTGTTGCATTATCAACCGGGCCAGGGTGCATTAAGGGAAATTCCGAGCGACTATAAGTTGTCCTATGCCAGACCCTGTCCACGGCGGAAAAATACAGATGAAATTTCTCTCTCTGTCAAAGCAGGGATGGAACACGTGACCACCAGGTTAGCGAGCCAACGTTCAACCTGCCGAACCACCGTGCCCCCCCCCCCGGTAGCCATGAAACTTACCAAATATCGACAAAGTGGGGTAAATAAGTATTAGTAAGTTGACCCATTAAAGATATATATTATGCAAGATTCTATTTAGAGAACTGCTCGTCTTTAGTTGTAAAATATATTTAATGAAATATGATTAGCCAATGTTGAAAATTTCGGTCAGATTGTTTCATTCTGGGTGGAGTTATGAATGTTTAAGGCTTTGACAATAAAGAGTCGTTTGTCAATTATCATTGCTACGATAATAAACAAAGTCGCGATTATTCTTAATTTTATGAATGTGTTCTAATTACGGGTGTGCACGTAAAAGATCCTTTGACAGTTTGAATTCGATATAAGAGTAGGCTGTTGTGCCGCTGTCCGGGCAATATTTCCTTCATAGCACACTGTATGACGTATGCTCGCCTTCAGTAGCCAAGTTCTGAGCAGAACAGTATGACGTTAAACCCCATTTAATTTCGTGTTCTAATTAAACTTGCATTATGGGAGATTAGATAACGAGTTGGCAGTTCTCACTACAATTGTTAAAAACTAGCTAATGTAAAGGCAATTTGCTAAAAATTTCAGTCAAATTGATACACTATTAACTTAGAACTAAGCGATTGAAAGTTTCTCTTAGCCTCGGTCATCATTACTAAAGTCGGTAAGACAAAACCAGTAGTCTCGTGTATCCATTTTTATTGGTAAATCACGAATGAAAATATTTCTGCGAATCGAACTACAATCCAACAAAAATCTCATGCTAGCCCGGGCCCGTATCTACATGCCCCCCCCCCCCCCGCGTGAAATGCTCGCCCTCCCCCCCCGCTCAGAATTTGCTAACAATCATTAAAGTATACACAGTTCCTTATATTAACCTGAAAAGGTTATTAGACGCCTAGGTAATACATAGCATGATGATTACAACAGTCTGTTAGAATGACCTTTCCGAAAATTTCCTCAAAATGTTCGCCCCCCTACCGAAAGGTAATTCCCCCCTGCTTAATGGTGTCTAGATACGGGCCCGTGCTAGCCTCGACATCAAGAGTTGATTATGGTCTGAATAGGTTAATTAATGTCTAATTAATAGTTTTTATAACATTTCAGGCCTAAAGAAAGACCTATAATAGGCAGATTTTGCTCTTGCTTAATGCATGTTTAATTCATTAGCGCAGCCACCCAATGGTCTGTCCAGATAATTACGAGCTTTTCATCTGAATAAATGCCAATGGTAATTCTATCTGGCCGGTCACCTCTGACTTGCGGCTGTGGTTTCGATCCCCGGTGTGAGCGTATGTGGCATGGAGATACCTAGGGGCGCTTTCCGGGCATTTCGGTTTCCTCCCACTGCTAAAGACCCCTACGCGCAAGCGAATTATTGAAGTAAAATTAAACCATATGCTAGCCCCAAAATGACCGGGGGTTGGGGTGGCCTAGTGGATTAGATTGCCGCGCTTCGACGTCTAGCTGGCCGGTCACCTCTGGCTTGCGGCTGTGGTTTCGATCCCTGGTGTGAGCGCATGTGACATGGAGATAGGGGCGCCTTCTCAACCTCGTGGGTTTCCTCCGGGCACTCCAGTTTCCTCCCACTGCTAAAGACCCCTACGCGCAAGTGAATTATTGAAATAAAATTAAAGCATATGTTAGTCCCGAAATGATCTAGTTTGTGTCAAGTGGACGTTAAACACCATTTCTCTCTCTCTCTCTCCCAAATTGACCTAGTTTGTATCGAGTGGACGTTAAATTCTCTCTCTCTCTCTCTCTCTCTCTCTCTCTCTCCTCTCTCTCTCTCTCTCTCTCTCTCCAATAGTAACAATTATACAATATTTGTAGCTAAAAGAAAAGAACTGTAGTAGGCAGATTTAGCTCTTACATAATTCAACTTTAAGATTTATTGTGTCGGGATTTTTTTTTGTCCTCTGAGAAAATTAAATCCTCTCTTGAAACAGCACGATTTTCCTCTACATTCTGTCACAGCCGATTTTATCTTACAACTGTACCATGAAATCGGCGTTCCTGAAACCTAGAACATGGCAGAAACATTGAAATCAAATGACGTCCTACTTTTCTTCACCGACTTGGACAATCTGTTTCACAGAGAGAATTACTTACGAATATCTCTGTCACAGATGACTCTCCTCAACAAGTGCGTTGACTGCACGCGGCGCCAGTCATTGGCTCAACGGCTCGTGCAATGTTTACTTAACAGCTAACTGCTTCGGGCAAAATGATGCATTTTACTCATTTTAATACCCATTTACACTAAATAGGAAATATTTTTTAACTACAAATACTTCAAACGTCTTTATTTATTTTTATTTTACCTCAAAAAAATGTTTGAGAATTTAATTTGTCGGAGTAAAAAAGTTAATATGCCGTACTCATTAAGCCTCGTCGATGTCATGCGCTTATCAGTGATTGTAGCGGCCAAGCGAATATTCACTGCGGGATCAGTTTGCGACTGGGATGATGAAAATAAGCATCACATTGATCAGCAGTGAATATTCGCTAGGCCGCTACAGCCAATGATAAGGATGACATCGATGCGACTAAAATGAGCCCCACATATCAACTTTTTTCCTCCGACAAATTAAATTCTGAAAATTGTGTATTAGAAAAATGAATAAAGACGTTTGAAGTATTTGTAGGTAAATATATTTCCTATTTAGTGTAAATTGGGTATTAAAATAAGTAAAATGCATCATTCTGTCTGAACCAATTACGTCTTTTGTAAACAATGCACGCGCCATTGAGCCAATGATTGACGCTGCCACTCGGCAAACCTCGGAAGATTTCGGACAATCTAAACTCGGCTGTATGATGAATTCCGCCATATTGGAACTACTTTAAAGGTCTCGGATGAAACATGGCTGCGCCCATTCCAAACACAAGTTAGCGACCTATTTGGCTAGCGACCTATTCGACCGATCCAGCTGTAAGATAATGACGAAATTACACTTCTATTCTGAGCTGAAGGAATGGATAAAAAATAATATATTCTACTTTCATTTGATAGACATAACGTTGGATTTTATTGGTTATTAAAATGAGACTGTTGTCTTTACTCTAAATAGGTTTCCAACGAACAGGTTGCAGCTCGATCGGTCGAATAGGTCGCTAGCCGAATAGGTTCCCAATTTGTGTAATAGCGTCAAGTTTTCCTGTTAAAGTAAACCGGTAGCCGCATCGCAAATGTATGGGCGTAGGTACATATCACTTACTGTCATACATCCGAGACTAGATGTAGTTTACGGAATCTGTCGAGATTAGCCGAGTGTGACGCTGCGTGATGTGATTGCACGTGATTGCAAACCTCGGAAGATTTCGGGCAATCTAAACTCGGCTGTATGATGAATTCCGCCATATTGGAACTACTTTAAAGGTCCCGGATGAAACATGGCTGCGCCCATACCGAACACAAGTTGGCGACCAATTTGGCTAGCGACCTATTCGACCGATCCAGCTGAAAGATAATGACGAAATTACACTTCTATTCTGAGCTAAAGGAATGGATAAAAAATAATATATTCTACTTTCATTTGATAGACATAACGTTGGATTTTATTGGTTGATAAATAGGTGATTTAAGGCGACTGTTGTCTTTATTTTAAATAGGTTTCCAACGAACAGGTTGCAGCTCGATCGATCGAATAGTTCGCTAGCCGAATAGGTTCCCAATTTGTGTAATAGCGTCAAGTTTTCCTGTTAAAGTAAAGCGGTAGCCGCATCGCAAATGTATGGGCGTAGGTACATATCACTTACTGTCATACAGCCGAGGCTAGATGTAGTTTACGAAATCTGCCGAGATTTGCCGAGTGGACAATCATCTGTGACAGAGATATTAAAAGAGTTTCGTAATACTCTTTTACATCCACGCTAATATTTTTATGCACACGGGATCTCGGGCTGTCGTTCCATCCGGACGACTAGAAATTATTACTTGTCTTACACCATTACAAATGAGACATCACGCCGGAAAATCCTGGGGATCTATAACGTACCATCCGAACAACTACACACTCTACCTTGCCAGGCGCCACAAGGTGGATGGTGTAGATTCGTAAAATGACCGTCAAAATCGCCGGTCCCCTTTACACAAATAGTGTAAAAATATGTACCGGGAATTCTCGTATTTAAGGCTTGATTTCGAATTTGACCATGTCAGTGATAAAAACAATTCTTCTGAAATTAAGCCCCGGGCTAAAATTCGAAAAGAGGAAAAAACGACAAACATTTAGGTATAATGTACACCAATTCGACGAGACTATCTCAACAGATGTGGTTTGAAAATTTAATAGGGAGACCACCCTAGAATAAATTTTAAATGTAAGCCCAAGGGCTTAAATTCAAAATTTAAACTCGTTATTTAGCCCATGCTCTTAATAACGAGAGGGCTTAAATACGAGGGTTCCCGGTAATACCATACCACAATTTTTATCCGATATAGATAAAATTTGAACTATATGATACGCGTGATCTCCGTGACTCGCTCCGCATGGTGACAAGCTTCTCAGTTTAAAGTCACTGAACGTCACTTAATGGTGGGCCGGACAGGCACAGCTGTTGAGTGGTTCGGATGGGTCGAAAAACGACGTCTCGTGAACACATTTGCGTACAATTTAAAGGAGGATTTTGCCCGGATAGTGGCACCCCGACCTACTCTTGTCTTGAATCGAATTCCAACTGCCACGGGATCTATAACGCGCACGCTTATGTTTACACGGGACCTCGATTTTTCGTACCATCCTAACAACTAGCCCTTACCACTGACAAGGCGGAGCCACCCTGGAAAATCCAGATGCAGTTTCTTTGCCAACGCAGGGATCGAACACGGCACCCAAGGAAAATGGGGTTTAACGTCCAATCGACACAAACTCACTCTCTCTCTCTCCCTCTCCCTCTCTCTCTCTCTCTCTCTCTCTCTCTCTCTCTCTCTCTCTCTCTCTCTCTATGTCCCTCTCGAAACGCTGTGGCTGCTATACGATAATAAACATTCCACAATTAGCCCATAATAAACTATTTTGAAGAATGAAATTTGCAATATATTCATTCATTTTTCATTATCAAGATACATTATGGCAAATACATTAATAACAGTTTAAAATTACAAATGTATTGGGAATTTGCTGAAAATTTCAATTAAATTGATCCACTATGAACCGAGATTTTAGCGATTGAGTGTTGGGGCTAACCTCAATCATCATTACTCATGTCGGTTGGATAAAAAAACAGTCTCGATTTTCAATTTTTTGATTTAATTATGAATGGAAGTCGAACAGCAAATCGAAACGTAATCCAATAAACATCGCAGGCTAGCGTTGCCATCGAGAGTTGATTAAGGTCTGGATATGTTAATTAATGTCTAATTAATAATTTAGATAAGATTTCAGGCCTAATGAAAGACCTTTAATAGGCGGGTTTAGCTCTTGCATAATGTATATTTAAGCATCATAGCAATAACGAACATCTTTTTTATCTAAATATTAGGTAATGCATCTTTATAGAGAGGGGGAGAAATGGGGTTTAACGTCCACTCAACACAAACTAGGTCATTTCGGGACTAATATATGGTTTGATTTTTATTTCAATAATTCCCTTGAGCGTAAGGAAACCGGAGTGCCCGGAGGAAACCGACGGGGTTGAGAAGGCGCCCATGCCACATACGCTCACACCAGGGATCGAAACCACAGCCGCAAGCGGGAGGTGACCGACCAGCTAGAGGTCGAAGCGCGGCACTCTAGACCACTAGGCCATCCCCCTAATGCATCTTTATAAGGAGCAGGTGCATCTAGCTTCATATACTGCGTATGTTTATTGCGCATCGGTATTTATTATATAAGTTGGTGAACTACGTAGAAAACCGAAAATTCTGGATAAAATATACTATCTATTTTTGTTACTTTCAAACATTTTATGGGGTTAGGATGCCCTAACTTAATAATCACTTAATAGTACAAAATGTATGGAAAACAAAAATAGTCATATAATACTTTTTTGATTTTTTAAAAAAAGAAAAAAAAGTTATTTAGTGGACGATTGTTGAAACTAGATAATTGCTCAATCATACATGGTGATTCATATTCTATACAAGGATTTATATTTATGGTGCCAACATCCCCACCCCCGCCCCCAACATGGTTATACAAAGCTGCGTGAACGATATGCACTGGGAGCCGAGGATGGAGTCATTGCTGCCTTCTTGTGACTTAACATCAAACATCATTCAGGCATTCGATATGTGTGAACGGTCTGAACGACAAGCATCCTAAGTTTTTAATATAGATCGTACCAGAATTTGTGAAGCCAAAGGTCTTATATTTTGCGGAGCGTCATCGCAAGATGAAATGGAAGAGAATTAACAAACGCATGTTATCGAGGATCATTAAAATTAGTTTTTAAATGTGGATACGAAGAATGAAGTCTGATCACAAAAACAAAATGTTTAACATGAGTTATCTCCCATTAATTAAGCTGTTGACGCGGGCGAGTGTAGAGAAGACGCAATTAAATCCGGGCCGTATGTAGGATTTTAAAAGTGGGGATGGGAATCACAGTGGCTAAGTGGGTAAGGCGCTAGCTCGCTAGTCCGGAGGTCGGGTGTTCGATCCCTGCATTGACCGAGAAAGCTCAACTCGATTTTCCAACGTGGTTTCTCCTTGTCAGTGATGCAGAAGGAGGGCCTGACAAGGACAGCTGCCTAGTCGTTCGGATGGGACGAAAAACCGAGGCCCCGTGTACACATCGGCGTGCACGTAAAAGATCCCTTGACAGTTGGAATTCGATATAAGAGAAGGCCGTAGCGCCGCTGCCCGGGCAAAATCGAGAGTTGATTATGGTCTGGATAAGTTAATTAATATCTAAAAGTGAAACCAAAATCCCGGGGAACTTTATAACGCGAACGAATCCCGGACCCTAACGGGTACTTAATTTTCACCATGCTGCACCACTGCAAAAATGAAGCCCCAATCACCTTTCTCGGTCAAAACCGGAAACTAGTCAAGGAACATATGGGTAATGAAGTAGTGCCTTACTCATAATTTACTTAACACACTCCTGCATCACTGAAAAGGGAAAACAAGGACCTCTCTCGGCCAAAACCGAGAAGAACCCGGAACCAAAGGGTTGTGAGGCAGCGCCTAAGTGATAATACTTTTAAGGAATTGTTTGCATCCCCTCTCCATGCAAAATCTGGTAGATTTCTTCTCGATCCACGTCGGGATTTGAACCCGGGTTATTCGAGTCGAAAGGCAAGTGTCTCCCATCCGTTACAAGGAACCCCGCCCGAATCCAACCCGCCGCATTTCGAGTCCGCGCCGAGTACAACATCGCCATACCTCGAATGCGAGTCGAGTCTCAAGTCGCCGCCCCTCGAGAGTCCGGCTCGAGTCGATTCCAAAGTCTACACAAAACCCAAGTCCCGTCCAAGTCGCCAGTTCTTTAAACGAATCAACTATTCATGGCGAATTAGGCTTCACCGAGACTCTAGTCCTTAGTCCTTTGAAGTGAGCCTCATATAATTATGTAGGCGCCACCGAATATGTGAACACATCCGCTCCGAGTAACATGTATATTATTAGGTAATGTGTCGCCTATATCGTATAAGTGGACGTGAACCCCCAAAAAGTGTAAATATACTGAGCACCATGGAAAACGCATCACTTAGTTTTTCGTATAACAGAATGATCCTGTAAACATATCTTATTTATTTTGCTTCTTATTGTGAACTATATTCAAATGGGAACACATCAATAACAACACATTTGTACACTTATGGATGTTTAATCTGTAAATCAACGGTACAAAGTCAGAGGGGTCAAAACCAAAAGTACGGCACAGGTGTCAGTAGCGCGTGTGTCCTCCAGGAGCTCTCACGCACGCTGTGCAGCGACGTCGCATGGAATTTGCCCGGGGCAAATTGTTCCATTCTTGGACAAGATCAGCTTTTAAAGCAGCAATGATGTGCATCTGTGGTCTCCGATACAGACGGCGTCCAATATCACCCCAGACATGTTCTATCGGTGCCATGTCCGGAGACATGGCTGGCCAGTCCAAGACATTGATGTTGTTAGCATCCAGGTAGTCCATACTGACACGGGCGGTATGCGGACGTGCACTATCCTGCTGGAAGATCAGATGATAAATGTAGTCTATAGGCTGTCCATAAGAAATTGTGAACAACCAACGGACGGACCGACACAAATATACGACCGCATGCTAATGTGGACGTATAAAAACGACAATTTGGCAAATCCCTCTTCAATTATAACAAGCCATGCAAAACTGCACTAATAAAAACAAGATTTCTTTAAATGTAAATTTATTCGATTAAGACACCAATTTCAATGTGAACAGACAACGAACGACAAAATCGTTGTAATTGTTTCCTTTTGGTCTCAAGAATGCCCTATATACATATCAACAATTTGTATACGCGTCATCTATAAATGCGTTCTCTCATGATGTGAACATTGTTTTAAATATCTGGACCTTTCCCTGTCGACTCGTCTTACGAATGGTCAATATACGTTTGATCAATCTATACGTTTCGGCATTTTGCCTGTTATAATATGAAAAATACTTTGTATATTTAGACGTTTATGTCAAGAATATCTACGAATGTTTCCAATGAATACACAATATAAAAATATATCACAAATACAATTTCATACAATTCAAGACGATAACTATGAACATGTACAAACACATCGCTAAGATTTGCCAAATAAAAATGCATTATGTAAGGTTTTTCTATTGGTTGTTTTTGCTATAATAGTTCACAATTAGATAACGCTTTAATCGTGGAGAGAGAGAGAGAGAGAGATGGGGTTTAACATCCACTCGACACAAACTAGGTCATTTTGGGACTAACATATGGTTTCATTTTATTTGCTTGCGCTTAGGGGTCTTTAGTTGTGGGAGGAAACCGGAGTGCCCGGAGGAAACCCACGAGGTTGAGAAGGCGCCCCTATCTCCATGCCACATACGTTCACACCAGGGATCGAAACCACAGCCGCAAGCCAGAGGTGACCGGCAAGCTAGAGGTCGGAGCGCGGCACTCTAGACCAATAGGCCATCCCAACCCCCCATTGTGAATGTGAATAAATGTCTAAATAAATGAAATGGGGTTTAACGTCCTACTGTTCTGCTCCTAAACTGGGCTAATGAAGACGAGCATATGCGATACAGTGTGCAATGGGGGAAATTTAGCTCTTACATAATGCATCTTTTAGGGGGCTGAATGAATTAAAGAATCGTTATACAGCCCCATTTTCATATTTTCTAAGAAAGTCAAAACATATTTATTTCTATGTCTTTTGCTCAATAGGGTGTCAGCTCACTATTATACGATCATAGGCATTTTTTTCCACTCTTACAAATCTTTCATACCGGAAATAATAACACAATTACCTCCCTTGTTTTCCATTCCCCCATGCAATAGCTATCTTCAAACGTTTGAATTTAAGGTTGAAAATGATATTTTTGCCAATTGCTCAACTGGCAATAGTGAATTACAGGATTAATAGGATTATTCTTTAACTAGGTAGGACTGTTTATAGATACCATCAATTTTAAGGATTTATTTGAATATGTTTTAAAAATATAACTTAAAAATATGAAATTGCAGCTTTAAACAACGTGTAGTAAAAAAATAAATTCGTGATAATGGTTTTTTGGTGATACACATTATTTCAAAATTAAATAAATTGAATAGACAGAAAAAACCACTAGTTATCCAATTAACCATTTTGATAAATAAACCATTCGGACTCCCATGAACCGTTTTGGACTATGATTACCGTGTTAAATGAATAGACAGATATGATCAAACCGAAACATAATAGTTTAGCCCAATGGAATATAATATTCCATGAAACATAGGTTGACAGACAATGAAACATACACCAACAGTTAACTTGTCCGAGGTTTGTCGGGTATTTATTCTGTTGCTGGACGAAAACAACCTCTACCATAACCGAGTACCCAATCAGATAAAAGATGTGAAGGTTTTGATGACAGAAAAAAGTAATGATGTCATGAATGACCAGCCTCTTGAGGATAACCCATAAAAGCCTGCTTAAATTGAAGCTAGGTTTACTTCCAACGGCTACATCTCGTGACCTATGACGAAGAACTGAGCTGGCCTTATCATTTAGCAGTAACCGACGCCTGTGGGATATTTTTTTTACGGATCACCGACCTCATCTATGTTTTAATTTTTTAGTGGCGTAATCGTAAACCCAGGTAGAATTTTTGTGAAGAAGTTGAGTAACTTTATCCTTGAATTTAAACATATAATCACGTTTCATGTTCTCGATGAGGTTTAATTCAGCGGTCAACATTATACGACAATCTCTCTTAGTGATGGTGATATTCGGACTCCAGTCAGTCTCTTGTAAAATTAAATCCACACTTGATCGTTTAAATCTATTCTGCTGACAATAATCCGTCATCAGCTTGCGTAGATAACGGAATGTTCGCACTTCTTGAAAGAATGTCGCTCCTTGGTCGTACACCTTTCTCCAGAAAACGTCATAGAAATACTGATATAAGGCATAATCGGCTTTAGCCCACTGTCGATATACCAGTCTATCGTTGACGGAAATATTTAATTTGGCCTTATATGTGGAAAAGGTATTACTTGATATGTATAGAACGTCCTTCAAGGCCCAATTTAAGGTCCTCCTCAATAAAATCACAGATTCGTCAAAATATTCGGCAAGCATGACCAAATCAAATTCTTTACCAAGCCTCTTTAAGAAGCGGTCGAGGTACGTCATGTTTTTGAAACTAACATCCGGGTAACCCAGATCGAGGCTCATTCGATTGTTGGTGAAGGAATACATCGGATTGGCCGGTTCATATTTTCGCGGATTGGAAAGGAATTCGTGGACTGGATTTGCACTGGTGAAGTTTTTCAGATAATAGATAGGGTAAACATACCGATAAAACATAAATCCAGATACAAATTGTTCAAACGGTTCACGCAGTATCGTCACATATTTGGTATCAGGTGGGAAAAAAGATGCTATAGCCGTTCGATTGTAAATCACGTGATTGCACAAGATGTCGTATTTACCGGTAATGGAGGGCAGTACATCTCTCTTGGAGACAGTTCCTAGTTCATTTATACAATTATATCTCCTTGGCAACATGATTGTTAAATTTCTGCTTAATCCATATCTTAGCATAACATTCATTACAGTTGTACTGGCGGCTTTGTGAACTTTAATGAATACCACGTGATCTGAAGGCTTCTTCTCACTCGTCACACATTCTGTGACATCATTGTATCTACTGGCTTCCTGCATGATGGCCATGGGGGCCGCCATGATCGCATGTATCCCAGATGTTCCAAGTCTTCCGGTAAACAGGGTCAAACCACCCAGGAGAAATAAAGCTAAAATGTACCATCGCCATTTACTGAAATGAAAATAAATATTCAAGCTGAGAAAGAAAAAAGAGAATAATCAAGGGACGGGAATTTAATGGAGAATCCAGAAAAATAAAATGGGTGACTAGGCAGCTGTCCTTTTCAGGCCCACAGTTATGGAAAAACCACGCCGGAAAACTTTCTCGCCCACACCAGGATTGAAGCCACAACCCCAAGGCTAGTGAGCCAGCGGCCAACGTCTTACTCACTTAGCCAATGTGGCTCCGAATCCAGACAAGACCTCAAGATTTTTCACAGACTGATTTACTACTGGTCACACGCCACAAAATACCTGCATTGGTGAAAAGTGTCACAGCCGAAATCACACGCATAAGACGTCAACACGTGACATCATCAGATAAGACTAAATAGGGCATGCAACAAAATGGCGGTCCGACACCCATCGCAGATTTCGCATTGTAAGAATGCTTGCTATAGATCGGTATTTGATAACATTGACAAGAATAAGCTTACATGAATCATGGTAAGACATTAGCTGACAAGATGGGGTAAACAGACTGCTTAGTGCTTACCTTCTTTGCCAAAATCGACAGAAAGGCTTTGTCATAGTGTCTCACATCTGAAAATGAATAAAGATAACATTAGTTGCCAGTTCTTTTGACAGACGCAGCGGAATTTCATATAACGAAATAAAAATAGGGCTTTGTCTTCAGTACCCACTGCCGAGAAAATTTACAATCACTGCTTTGTAACCGATAAAGCAGCATTCACGCTCAAAGGAGCAGGGACTAGTCGTTCAGATGGGGCGAAAACTCAAGGGGCATTTTAAAACACAACACTTACACTACACACAAACACTTGAGTATTGTCAATTATATATGAGCACATTTGTTCAGCGCATGGACGACCTAGCTGATTGTGATTTTATGTTTTGTTTCCTGGCGACACATATTTAATCAAGCATTTCAAAATCTAGAGTGTATTACATGAACGACCTAGCTGGCAGCACTTGTTTAATCAAACATTTGCTGATCTAGAGTGTATTTGGAATAACGATTACGGGATAAAGTAACACAGACGTCGTGTTAAGATCTAAAAATACGTAAAAATATATTTGTTAAATCAATTCTTAGAATCTTAGGTCATACCAAATTCATTTTCTTTTCTAGGTTTCGTCGGTCTGGAGTGTTTGTATTTGTAATCACTTTATTCGTAAACTGAATCGACACTTATTTACGTAAAGACCCGGAGCTGGACCCCAAGTGCTTCTCATTTGTTTGTTCTTGTAATTGCACCTTTTCTTCTTGTGCTTTCAAAAGGACGGTGGGGGAGGGGGCGAAAACTATTGCAAAATGGCGTCGATGACGTCATGCTCGGTTCTTGGTCTACGGTACGTTCGTATTTGTTACATTGTCAGGGGTATTAAAACAAGAGTTATAGTGTATCTTTGTATAATATATTTGATGATATAATAATTTTAGTTAAAGTAGTAATTGACCAATGTCAGAATTGATATTTCACTTATATTCAAGTCTTTTGACTGTTTGGGGTTATTCTTAATGTAATGCCATATATATTACTTAATTATTGTTAACACGCGTTCTCGCTATGTCCATATCGTCTTCCGTATTTTAAAACATATGTTTCCTATGTACAATTTAACATTTCTGGTCAAATATCATTATATAATTATTTTAATCCTAAGGTTGTATATGTTCTATATTCTTCTGTAACTTTAGTTTGGTGACCGAAACGCACTAGCGATATCTATCTCGTTATTGTGACCGTTAGCCAATGCCGATAGTGCTGGAATAAGTTACCCTCCCCCACCCCCACCCCCCACACACACACCAGAAAACATCACTTCGGCACAAGGAAACATTATTAACGAGTCAGTTAAGCTTGTGTTATAAACAAGAAACAATAACGAAATTGATATTTCACTATATTCAGGGGCGGATCTAGGTGTTTTGAAAAGGGGGGGGGGGCGCCGCAAAATGAGGGCACTGTCCGCGGAGACGGGGCACGTCGGTGAGAGGGGGTGCGAGGGGTGTGGGCACCAGAAAATTATCCGTCATTTCCTTGGATCTGTAGCCATTCCAAGAGCAATTTGGCTGATATTTTCGTCTAAGTTAACGATCGGAAAGGACATATTTTGGTCTGAGAAAAGGCACTTTCAGTAGCAAAAAAGGACACTGTCGAAAATTAGGGGGGACGCGCGCCCCTCATTAAATCCGCCTCTGATATTGCTGCAGACATAAAGTTGATATCTCCAGCGAAATCCCTTTCTCGGACACGGCCAACACCGAGATCGAACCCAGCACTCCCTGTTTAATGTACCTGCTATTCACTGAGCCACCCCACATGGCTAAGCGGGTAAGGCGCTGACTCGCTAGCCTGGAGGTCGGGTGTTCGATCCCTACATTGACCGAGAAAGTTCATCACGATTTTCCGGCGTAGTTTCCCCGTGTCAGTGATGCAGAACGGAGGGCCTGACAAGGACAACTGTCTAGTCGTTTGGATGGGACGAAAACCGTGTAGACATTGGCGTGCACGTAAAAGCTCCCTTGGCAGTTGGAATACGATATATGACGCCCGTCTTCATTAGCCCAGAAAAGTAGGACGTTAAACCCCCACCCCAACAAACTAACAATTGAATTGGCGTGGCCTATAAGTCGTAAAACATGCGCACAGTCAACAGATCTGATGTTTATCAGGGGCTTTAATACGGATGATCGATAAACCGAAAAATTCAAACTTTGTCAACAATTTGCTTTCACAGCATTATATCTTTAAATTTACACCAGGTTTTGTGGGGTTATTTTTTTCTTTGAAAGACATTTCGATTTTGAACATAAAGAAAAACATTGAAATAACTTCATGGCTTAACATCTTGTTGAACGTCGATTGTCCGCGCCACTAGATCTACAAATCGAAATTTTACGAATTCTCTCAAACAATTATTTTATGATACCCTAAAATGACATTTAGAAGTAGAGGTATACATACAACGTTTCAATACTCTTACAGGTATAGTTATCATAACTTGATACTACACTTACTTCTCAGTTTATATTATACCGGGGGGGGGGGGGTTGGGGTTGGGGTGTTGAATAGCGGAACGGTTAGCGTGAGTGCGCTGTATCACACGGCCTGCCATTAAGTCAACTGGCGTGGTTTCGAATCCCCGGTTGTACATGGCAACGGGTAGAGTCGCCTGTCTAACCCCGTGGGTTTTCTCCGGGTACTCCGGTTTCCCCCCACTGCTACGTGCAAGCGAATTACTGAAATAAAATTTTAAAAAGTCATGTTAGTCCCGAAATGACATAGTTTGTGTCGAGTGGACGTTAAACCCTATTTCTCTGTAATTCCGGATTCCCACTATCGCGATTCGCGCTACAATTTAAATCGTGGTTTTAATCGTGGTGATCTTATCAGCAGAGGCGGAATCAATAGAATAGGGGGCGCCCCTTATTTTCGACAGTGCCTTTTTTTTACTGCTGAAAGTGCCTTTTCTGAGACCTAAAAATGTCCGTTCCGAACGTTTACTTAGACGAAAATATCAGCCAAATAGCTCTTGGAATGACTACAGATGCAAAGAAATGACGGATAATTTTCATTGGGGGGACCCCCACCCGCAAAAAAACCCTCTCAGCGGCGTGCCCTCATTTTACGGCGCCCCCCTTTTCAAAATATCTAGATCGGCCCCTGTATCAGGTCTGGTCATATATTGAGGTCAGTCTTAGCAGTCGTCTTGATCGTATCGAAACGTATCCGAACGTATTTACATGTACCAAACTCGTGGCCTTAATAAGGACAATGATACCGTAACGTATCGTGCGATAGTGGGAACCGGCCCAGCATAAGTGTTGGGAATCACGGTGGTTAAGTGGGTAAGGCGCTGGCTCGCTAACCTAGAGGTCGGGTGTTCGATCCCTGCATTGGCCGAGAAAGTTCATCTCGATTTTCCCGCGTGGTTTCCTCTTGTCAGTGATGCAGAAGGAGGGCCTGACAAGGACAGCTGTCTAGTCGTTCGGATGGGACGAAAAACCGAGGTCCCGTGTACACATTGGCGTGCACGTAAAAGATTCCTTTGGCAGTTGGAATTCGACATAAGAGTAGGCTGTAGCGCCTCTGCCCGGGCAAAATTTCCCTCATAGCACACTGTATGGCGTATGCCCGTCTTCCATTAGCCCAGGTTAGGTGCAGAAGAGTAGGACGTTAAACCCCATTTCATTTCATTTCAGCATAAGTGTTGCAAAGAAACCGTCTAGTAGTTTGGATGCACATAATAGAACCCGTCCACAGCTGGAATTTGAAATAAGTGCATGCTAGTCAGAATTTCTTTCATAATATCTCACAGCACGTCTTCATCGGCCTGGTCGGTACAGCCAGGGCCGTTTCTAGCGGGGGTTCAGGGGGTACATTGCACCCCCAGAAAAATAAGGCGCCCCGCAAAATGGTTCACCATCCCATAAAAGAAAATTTGACACTCTTTTGATTATAATCACACAATAATGCTCTTATTCAGATACTGATCAGTCGGTTGGTTTTAAGGGTGCCCAAACACCACTGGGTTCGTTTGCCCTAATCCAAACTTTCTTATATCACTTACGTTGAAGCTATGGCGTCCCAGCCCTCTGATGCACCCCTACTTTTAAAATCCTGGGTACAGCGAAGCGGGTTTCCGAGCTTCATGGCACACATCATAATTCACATTTTCCCATCTTCAAAAAATTCTAATTTCTTGTAAAAGGAGCCCGTTTCCATTCCCCGCTTGTACGTGACATCGAGTTTTCTCTCACTACTAAAGATCCCTACGCTAAAGCGAATTATTGAAATAAAATTGACTCATATGTTTTACCGAATTGACCTCGCCCCTCTCTTTCTCTCCCCCTCTCTCTCTCCACCCCGTTCTACGCCCACCCCCTCGTTCTTACTAGTTCTGTGTAACCAATACTTACGGAATGCACAAACAGGAACGAAACGAATGACATGCGCGGTCAACTTGCATGACAATAAATTCCCCTTCTATAACACCACCACCTTCCACAACAACCAATGTGTATAAAAGCTGATTCTTCTACGCCGTCGTTTCACATTTTGTGGAGTACGATGATAGGTCTCAAGACACGGAGTTAAAATTCCAACAAACTGAAAATAAAAATCCCAACAGACTTGAAACCGGAACAACCGGAAGAGAAGAACGTTTGTTAGTTTGTTTGTTTTTGTGAAAGCAGTCTTGTATAATTGTCGATATGCAAATGTTTATTTCGTGAACTTTTCGGCTAACGATTAACAGTTTCCACAATGAACAACTGTAACAGCAGACAGATTTGTTGTTAGTTTGTTTTTAAAACAATCAGTCTTATATAATTGTCGATATGCAGCTGCTACAGAAGTTTATTTCTGTTGGCGTTTTAAAGTTTCCACTTTGAACCTACCCAGACGAATGCAGATAAGTGAACCGCGTGAATGGTGAAGAAACAAACAAACCAAGTCAATATATAAACACAGAACGATAAACAAACGGACGTGATTGGATAGAATCTGGCACATGTTGAAAACTGTTTTTATATTTTACATTTATTAAGACTTTATGATTTTACAAATTCGTATTGACTCCATGACCTTGAAAATTGCCATTGACTTTACGACGTTACAAATTCCCATTGACTTCATGATGTTACAAATTCCCATTGACTTCATCACGTTACAAATTCCAATTGACTTTATGATGTAACAAATTCCCATTGCCTTTATAATGTTACAAATTCCAAATGACTTCCTAGTAACACTGTTGAATGTAGATTTGAGAAAACAAAGGAAAACTGTTTTGTTTCAGAATTAAGCTACTGAATATAAAACCAATTTTATTTTGTCTTTTTAGATGGAGATAATTAGAAGCCTTTTCAGTTAAGGAGAAAAAAGGCAATTATTATATACATGTCCAAATATGGGTCTAACTCAACTTTCACCAAAATTTGACTTGCTAGGTTTTTCCAGATTATGGCGGCCATTTCACACAGAACAGTGAAAATCCATTCATGGGTGCGTTTTTTTGAATATGAACTTCTAGGCAACGTATAGCTTCAAATAGATTACATTTTAATACCTAGATGTATATATTTGGTCGCGGGGCCATTTTCTACACGATATGAATTCCAAGCCAATCCAATTAGCTTAAATGGAATAGAGTTTAACTTTTCGTCAAAATAATACTTAAGTACTTTTGAAATCGAATTCCAGAATCTACAGCTAATCTCAACATCTATACTTAATCTCAACATCAATTGTTAATCTCAACATTTATAGCTAATCTAAAGCCAATCTCAACATCTAAAGCTAATCTCAACATCAATAGCTAATCTCAACATCAATAGCTAATCTCAACATATATTGCTAATCTCAACATATATTGCTAATCTCAACATTTATAGCTAATCTCAACATATATTGCTAATTTAAACATCAATATCTAATCTTAACATCTATAGCTAATCTCAACATCTGTAGCTAATCTTAACATCAATAGCTGATCTTCTATAGCTATAGCTAATCTCAACATATATAGCTAATCTCAACATTTATAGCTAATCTCAACAAATATAGCTAATCTAGGTGCAGACCAGTAGGATGTGAAATGAGTTGAAATGGGGTTTAAGTCCTACTCTTCTACTCCAAACTGGGCTAATGGAAGACGGGCATACGACATACAGTGTGCTCTGAGTGAAATTTTGTCAGGGCAGCGGCGCTACGGCCTACTCTTACATCAAATTCCAAATGCCCGCCAATGTGTGCACGGGGCCTTGTCAGTCGTTCGGATGGAACGAAAAACCGAAGTCCCGTGTACACAGTAGGACGTTAAACCCCACCCATTTCCATTTCATAGCTAATGTATTGTGCACTTTGGTTAACTAACCCCCTCGTCATATTTCCTCACTATCAGCAAACGTGCTTTAATCCGCGTACTGCCTGGTTGTAAAGCGATGCAATTTTTGGAGCCATTATGAAGAGAACATTGTGTCTGTGATCTAGCATAAAACTAAAATAAAAATATTTACACCCATAAATTTTAACAGTAGCGTTAAAGCGATGCAGTTTTTTTTTATGAAGAGAACATTATTTCTATGATCTAGCATAAAACCAAAATAAAAGTATTTACACACAGGCGCGGATACAGGGGGGGGGGGGCGCACCCGGCGCACGCCCCCTCTATTTTTTTTTGCGGTGGCGACCAATTCTTAGCTCCATATATTCTCGCGGGAAAGGAGAACAAAAACAGTTTAGGTTGGAACTTGTAATTTACAGTACTAGTATGAAATTACTCCTTGCGCGGGCATTTTAGTCCACTCAAAAATCACGGGCCGGGCTTCGCACTCCCAAGTGGGTGCAGCACCCCCCCCCCTTCTGAAAATCCTGGATCCGCCCCTGACACATATAATTTTCTGAGAATTCCAATTCCCAAGGGTTCCTTTACGTGCACACATGATGCTTGTTTTGGGATCATGCCAAGTTGTTTTAACAAAGGTTGAACTGTACCTCTTGTTTAAACAGCCAGCACCAAGCATGTAAATTATATTTTAACAAGTTGCTATTTAAATTGGTTCTGTCCACATATCTTGGTGTATGCAAACATTTGTGACAAGTTTACATTGCTAGCAGAATCAATTTTTTTATTGAGGATTTTTGGTTTATGAACCATGAAATGAAACGAAATGCAATTGGGTTTAACGTCCTACTGTTCTTCTCCTAAACTGGGCTAATGAAGACGAGCACACGCCACACAGTGTGTTTATAGAATTCCAACTGCGAAAGGATCTTTTACGTACACGCCAATGTGTACACGGGACCTCGGCTGTTCGTCCCATCCGAATGACTATACAGCTGTCCTTGCCAGGTCGTCCGACCTGAATCCCTGAGGAAACAACGCTGGAAAATCTGGATGAACGGTCTCGGCCAACGCAGGGATCGAACAGACGACCTCCAGGCTAGCGAGCCAGCGTCCTACCCACTTATCCTACCCACTTACCCGGTTTTGACCATGTTTCATGAACTGTTTGGCGCTCAGAGATGGCGTCAATGTAAACTTCAAACCACTATAACATAACTTTGAGTAATGTATGGACCAAATTACTTTATTTAAAAATATATGGCCTTAATGTCTATTTTTAGCCTTTATTCCGTCACGTTACCAAGGTTATTACGACCTGGTTTCTATACGTTATTGACATTAAACGGCAGTCATCAAATATAATACTGTTACCAAACCGTAAACAGAGGAAACGCTGCACATGTTTCTAAGAGAAAGTTTATTTTGCAAGAAATACCAAGGCAGGTTAAATCTACACCGTCTTGTCTGATTGTATTTGATATCGCCATAAAAAAATTGAATACAATACAGTACAATACACTCAACTGTCGTGGTTTCTATTTCTTCCCACTATTAAAGACCCCTACGAGCAAGTGAATTATTGAAATAAAATAGAACCATATGTTAGTCCCGAAATGACTTGGTTTGTCTCGAGTGGACGTAATTATTAATTAGATATTTATTCACATGACACACCCATAATCAATTCCCGATAGCATTGGATGGCCGAGATTTAAATGGATTTGATCATCCGCGAGTATTAAAAAATTTAACGATAAATGGATAATCGAGACATGATCTCGGTTGTTAAGTACCGTTGTTACGATAATAAACGACCTTACGATACATCTACAAACAGTGATAACTTCACTCAGAATAATGTAATTTGAATTAAATTTTCACTATATTCACTTTTCATTATCTATCCTTGATTGAACTATAATGGCAAGCTTATAACCAACTCTGTAAATTATCGGATGGGCGATATGTAAATGGATTTAAATATCTGCGAGATTTAAAGATTCAATGATAAAAATTTTTAAAAATTCTAAAGACGCTATCAATATTCAAGATTAAAAAGGCAAATATAGAATTTTTGACAGTATTGGTTGTATGAGGACGTGCATAAGCCATACGGTGTCGTATAATAGGAATTTTCACCCAAATCCACAAGGGGTGGGGGAGAGAGAGAAATGGGGTTTAACGTCCACTTGACACAACTAGGTCATTTCGGGACTAACATATGTTTTTTTTTAAATTTTATTTCAATAATTCGCTTGCGCGTAGTGGTCTTTAGCAGTGGGAGGAAACAGGAGTGCCCGGAGGAAACCCACGAAGTTGAGAAGGCGCCCCTATCTCCATGCCACATACGCTCACGTACCAGGGCTCGAAACCACAGCCGCAAGCCAGAGGTGACCGGTCACCTAGAGGTCGAAGCGCGGCACAAAAATACGACCTGCTTTGATATTGAATTCTGACTGTCAAGGGATCTTTTGTGTACACGGGTGCCTGCCAGACCCTAAGGCCTGCACCGCTGAAAAGGGGGGGGGGCAGGAAGGGAAGGTCCCGCAGAATTTTCTTGGTCAACGTCTTGCTCACCGAGGCACCACGGCTTCCCATTCAAAAAACATATTGCTTAATCGAAAATGAGTTATGGCTATTTAGAATTTACATTTCTTTTATCATTCCATACCGCTATCTTATTTTCTCTACGACCATCTTTCTCTCACATCCCCCAACCCCCACTCCAACTATCTATAGAATATGTGATGAATTTAAATAAGCAAAATGTCCGTCTGGCACAAGCTTTCGTTTAAAATTTGTTGATGTTTTTTTTTATTTCCTCTAAAGTAAGGAGGCAGAGAGTGAAATGTTTCAGTTTAAAAATAAACAATATACACATAAACTACATTACACTTAATTATAAGAATAAACAATATACCCTCAAATTACATCACTCTTAATCAACTTGTACACACAAGTTTCTCTATATATAAACAAAACCACGTATCATAGAAACAGGTGCCATAGTATATACATAATGATGTTGAGAGAGACAGAGAGAAAAAAAACCTAGGTCATTTAGGCACTACAAGATTGTAAGTAACAAGAAGTATGGTCGCAAACCTCGTGGGTTTTCTGCAGGTTGTCGGGTTACCCCCCTCCACCACACACACACACACACTGCTAAAAATCTCTACGCACAAGCGAATCTTGAAATAAAATTGATCCATATGTTAGTCCCAAAATGACCTAGTTTATGCCGAGTGGCAGTGACATGTACCCCCCCCTCTCTCTATACTATATATATATATCTGCCCCTCTCTCTCTCCATCTTGAATCATTTATCTAGACAGTTTCTGTGAACCTCCCCCGCATATATTGTCTTATTGTTCTTACACAAGTCTAACGAATAACAAAAGACGTAGAACTACATAAATTCCTAGCTGAAATTGAAACATGATGCAAACTGCATATCGGCTATATGTTTGCGTTTCTTGGAATGAATTGGATTTGGTTCACAGAAACCAATACATGCAAATAAATCAATGTCAGCAGTTTGTTATACTTGATGTTATAGAGATTAAATGTACTTGAAACGAAATGAAATTGGGGTTAACGTCCTACTGTTATATTCCTACTAATCTAGTAAAGACGGACATAAACAGGGACGGATCCAAGAATTTTTGCAGGAGGGGGTTTGCTGGATTCCCGTTAAGGAAATCTGTCATTATTGTGCATGCATACAAATTTAGCTTTGTAAAGAGAGAAATCATTTTTATAATGATGTGGGATTACATTGTGATTTAATTTCATTGATGTAAAGCATTTATTTTTTTTATGTAGCTAAGCAGGGTGGGGTGTGGACCCCTCCCCGTCTGGATCCGCCCCTGATACGCCATGTAGTTAACGCCCTACTGTTCCTACTAGGCCACTGAAGACGGGCATAAGCCATGCAGTAAACGCCCTATTGTTCCGCTTCTACGGCACTGTTTTGCTCCTACTAGGCTAGTGAAGATGGGAATACGCCATGCAATATGCAATAAGAGACATTTTTACCCAAATCGTTTTTTTATGTGAAAAACCTACGCGCAAGCGAATTATTGAAATAAAATTAAAAAAACCCCCATATGTTAGTCCCGAAATGACCTAGTTGCGTCGAGTGGACGTTAAACCCCATTTCTCTCTCTCTCTCTCTCTTTATGTGAAAACAAGGAACTTTGGTTTATCGTTGCACCCGAACGACTAAAACGTGTGTGCACTTGAGGAAACAATAGTTGTTGGAATTCGATGTAGAAATGGCGTAATCCCAACTTTCCTCTGGCATTTCAACATGCGTTTCTTCTGCGTTCAGAATCTATATAGCCCTTTGGGTGGGGTCCCATGGCACACTGCGTGGCATGTGTCCGTCTTCAAGAGTGAAAGAGAGAAATGGGGTTAAACGACCACTCAACACAACCTAGGTCATTTCAGGACTACTAAAGCTTACATGTAGGGGTCGAACAACCGAGTACCCGTGTACACAGCGGTGTGCACGTAAAAGATCCCTTGAAAGCTGGAATTTGAAATAAGAGTAGGTCGTAGCACCGCTGACCGAGCAAAATTTCACTCATAGAAAACTGTATGACGTATACCCGTCTTCATTACTGACATTAGCCTAGTTGGACGATAAACTCCATTAAATAATTTCGTCCATTAATCAATGTTATCAGGGGCGGCTACAGGGATTTTTGCAGGGAGGGGGTTTGCCAGTCTCTGCTAAGGAAAGCATTAATGTGTGATATTATACATGTTATGTCATTCTTTCGCGCTTTGAATACCCGTCCCAGCCCACAATCAGATGATAGAGGCTAAATCACACGACCTATAATATAGCTGAGCAGGGTTTGGTTCGGACCCCGCAAACCCTTCTGGACACGCCCCTGTTATTTAGCCTACATACCATTTGTAACCCGGAAATAACACTTAGTATAAGTAGTTAGACTACAATCAAAGTGACAAGACTCGGTACTATATACAAACTTTTATATTACATTTGAAATTATAAACCGTCAATGGCATTGTATTTCTTAACACTCATATCCTTCTAATGGTTCAACATCACCGTCTCAGCTATATTATAGGCCAACCAAACATCCTCGGTGTTAGGGGGGTTGGGTGGACGAATGGTTAGCGTGCGCGTGCTGTATCATACGGTATGCCTAGTCTACTGGCGTGGTTTCGAATCCCCGGTTGTACGTGGCAAGGAGTAGGGTCGCCTATCCAGCCTCGTGGGTTTTATCCGGTTACTCCGGCTTCCTCCCACTGCTAAAGACCCCTAAGCGTAAGCGAATTATTGAAATAAAATCAAACCATATGTTAGTCCCGAAATGACCTCTCTCTCTCTCTCTCTCTCTCTCTCTCTTCTCTCTCCCTCTCTCTCTCTTCGACCAGACTGGTATATGCCGTATAAGATGATACACAAAAGTGAAGTTTGCCCGGACGGCGGCACTACGACCGACTCTTATATCCAATTCCAATTGTTAAAGGACAATATTGGTGCCAGTCATTATCACATATGTGATAGAGCTGGTTAAACACGTTCCAAATATACTTTTAACAGAGAGATCCATGCTACGATAGCTGAGTAATACATGTTTCCCGAATCGGAAGTGACGAACGCCAAAGGAAAACACGAGTCACCGCTTTATATAACTGACTAAAGCGACGAGTGATAACAGATACACGGCCGAATATCTGCTCACTAATAATTCCTTCGAAGACCAAAAGTTGTTATATGGGACTGTGGCATGGAGATAGGCGCGCCTTCTCAACCTCGTGGGTTTCCTCCGGGTACTCCGGTTTCCTCCCACTGCTAAAGACCCCTACGCGCAAGCGAATTATGAAATAAAATTAAACCATGTTAGTCCCGAAATGACCTAGTTTGTGTCGAGTGGACGTTAAACCCCATTTCTCTCTCTCTAGATCTGTATTATATATATTAGATTGCATATTTCCAAGATGGCGGAACGTTTTCTGAACATATTATTATCATCTATTTACTTGTGGATGTTATTTACGGTTTCTGAATCCAATTCTGCTATGTAGACTGTTAGCCTGTATTTTAATAAGATTGAATAAAATAAAGACAAAACAAACAATACAACAGACGGTATAATTAGGTTTAAATTCCTGGACCAGACAATAGAGAACCAACCATAGAGAACAGAGATGGGTGAAATTAAATATACATTGCTAGTTGATTGTACAACGAAAAAATGACAGAACCTGCCAAGAGTTAATAAAGAAAATTCAAGATACTCTCAACCAAGTGGCGTAGTCTCTCTCTCTCTCTCTCTCTCTCTCTCTCTCTCTCTCTCTCGGTAAATTCACATCACGTGACATATTGCAGCGTTACAAAACGGACCAATCCACTTCGTCTGCTTTCTAAATCTTTTGATGTGAATACAAACGTTGATCGAAACTTGATTGGTTTGGAGAGTTTATCAGTGTAAACACGGCTTTAACGTCCACAGCGGGTGTAGCTTATGTAGTATTATATAAACACGAATAGTTAGGCTGTACGCTGATAAAAACAATTCTCACATTATTTCTTACTTAAATTACAAGAAAACTTGGCAGGGAAAAGAGGTTTAAATATAACGGAAGTTGAACAATTTGATTTCCTCGTTCAACATTAGCCTTTGTGCACTCGATGTGCTAATGAACATAGTTATACGCCATATACTGTACTTTGAAGAAACTCTAACCCGGAAAGGGGGGTTGGGATGGCCTAGTGGTCTAGAGTGCCGCGCTTCGACCTCTAGCTGGCCGGTCACCTCTGGTGTGAGCGTATGTGAGCGTATGTGGCATGGAGATAGGGGCGCCTTCTCAACCTCCGGGCACTCCGGTTTCCTCCCACGGCTAAAGACCCCTACGCGCAAGCGAATTATTGAAATAAAATTGAAACCGTATGTTAGTCTCGAAATGACCTAGTTGTGTTGAGTGGACGTTAAACCCCATTTCTCTCTCTAGCCCGGAAAATGAAGTGGGGTTTAACGTCCTAATGTTCTGCTCTGACTTGGCTAATGAAGACGGGCATACGCCATGCAGTGTGCCATGAGGGAAATTTTGCCTGGGCAGCGGCGCTACGACCTACACTTATATCGAATTCTGACTGCCATGCCAATGAATATGTGTACACGAGACCCTGTTTTTCATTCCATCCGAACAATTAGACATTGCATTGTTCCTTACCAAGTACCACCGACAAGGCGGAACCAATGCGGAAAATCACAATTAACATTGTCGGCCAAGGCAGGGATCGAACACGCATCATACAGGTTAGCTAGTCAACGTCTTACCCATCGAGCCACAGTGCCAACCTTCCCTACCTATTTTTACCATTTCCATCATGTTATATATATATAAGCGTTCCCTGGCAATTTGGAAACCAGAATAAGAGTAGAGTGTAGCAAAATGTCCCCAATATACCCACATGTCATGGTGTATTTCCGCGGATCACGTGGCTAAGTGGGTAAGGCGCTGGCTCGCTAGCCTGGAGGTCGTGTTTTCGATCCCTGCATTGACCGAGAAAGTTCATCCAGATTTTCCGGCGTGGTTCCCCCTTGTCAGTGATACAGGACAGAGGGCCTGACAAGGACAACAGTCTAGCCGTTCGGGTGGGACGAAAAACCGAGGTCCCGTGTACACATTGTCGTGCACGTAAAAGATCCCTTGGTAGTTCGAATTCGATATAAGAGTAGGCCGTAGCGCCGCTGCCGGGCATCATTTTCCTTAAAGCACACTGTATGGCATATGCCCGTCTTCATTAGCCCAGGCTAGGAGCAGAATAGTTGGACGTTAAACTCCATTTCATTTCATTTAGTGTATATGTCAGGTTATTTAGCCTGGTTGATGCAGAAAAATATCACGGTAGCCCTGCAGACATAAAACGAAACGACATGAAATAAAATGGAGCTACACCGAAGAGGCACTGTCAAGGTTTTTTTAAGTGCATGCCAATTGGTGAACCAAACGTCCTTTCCCATTATGTTAAGATGATCAATTTCTCCTCCGCTTCATGGCAAAACATGATTTTTTGCCGGAATTGAAGACGTTCTTTCAAAAATCAAAATAATGTTAAAATTTAAAAAAAAACCCAATGTATCTGGCAATCTAATACCAGGACTTAAAATAACTTATAGTTTCTCAGACATTTTATGTGTTCGCCGAGTCTGCCAACATGTTCGAGCAATTTCATTAAATATTTAAGGCGCTCATTTTAAACAGAAAAAAAAAAAAAATCTCCCCCAAAAAAACAAAAATGGCTAACTGTTTCTTATTATCTAATACCAGGGCCCTGTTTCACGAAATTTTAACTTAAGATAAAATCCAATTTTAGTAGATACTTCAATTTTGATTGGCTAAGCACTAAAATCAATCTAATATTATCCAATCAAATTACTAAAATTGGGATCTTATCTTAGTAAAAATTTCGTGAAATAGGCCCCTGAACTAATAAAAGGTTTAATACTTTCTCAGACAGTTTATGTTTTTGTAAAACCTAAGTTATAATATATATGTCATGTATATCGCTCATTCTGTTTCAAAAATAACTATCTACACTACTTTGAGAATAAAACTTCCCTAAATAGCGAGCATATCCAATGATTAGGAGGGGGTAGCGCATGCGCGCTGTATCATAAGGTCTGTTATTGGGTCAACTGGCGTGGTTTCGATTTCCGGGTTGGTTTAAACAATATTTTATTTCTTAGTGAGTCACAGATATATTTAACATACAATATATGGATACAATAACAAGCATTGCTGCTTATGTAAAATCGCTTCCATACACAATGATCATTGTGAAGGTAGACGACTGGAAGTGCATTGTATTTGATTTACATATTTAACAGGGTGAAGGTAAAGAAAGTAAAGATCCCTTGGAAAAAACATATACAGTACACATACAAGTAGATTATAACGATAGATATTCAAAAAGACGTTGTCGATGCCAAGGCCCAAAATTAGTTCATCAAGTGTTATGAATTTTATGAGTTCATCTGCTAACTGGAGGGGGTGGGGAATTTCAGTAATGATCTAGGCAGTTTTAAAGCGTTTAGTTAGTTTGATAAAATTATGTACGGTTTCAACGATTAAAGAATTTTCCTCAAAAGAAATAGCGGTGTTTCCAGAAAGTATTGTTTGAATATTCCTGTGTTCAAAACCTAATTTATTTCTTGTGATTTGTCGCTGAGAATTGTATCGTGGGCAGTGTAAGAAATAATGTTCACAGTCTTCGACACCTTGACCACAAGAACAAGAGGGATTTTCCGATATGTACATCAAACACTTATGAAGGTTTAAGTCGCTCTTTGAGTTTCGTAGTTTACAATGTATTATCTGTAGATGTCTTTCGCCTATATAGTAGTGAGCATTTGTTTCGATTAAGCGCATGCTTGATTTTAAATTAGTTTTAAATTCAGAAATAGTTTTGGAATTTTTTATTTGATGACTTAGATCATTCCACTGTTTAACAGAGGAAGGAAAAAAAGAATTCTGGTAAAGTAATGTTCTACAGTTTATTTGCTTAATTTGGTTTGAGTTACGAAGACGGTAGGGTTGGTCAGCGGATACAAGAGGTGGGATTATATCGGTTAAATATTTAGGAACTAGTCCATTTAAAATTTTGTAGAAAAGTATCATTTTATGTTGATAGCGTCTTAGTTGAAGCTGGCATATTCCAGTTTCCGTATAAAGAATATCGTGAGAGGTACCACGTGGAAGGCCGGTTATAGTACGCAATGCGTCGAGTTGAAGTTTTTCAAGTTGGGTTGATTTATCTTTAGAACAGTTATTCCATACACAATCTGCATAATCGAAAATTGGAAGAATGAATGACTTATATATAGTTTCTAATGTTTTTCGTTTTAGACGGTATTTAAAACTTCGGAGATAATATATCAGTTTGCTTATCTTGGACGTAAGGTAATCTACATGAACATCCAAGTTACACGACTTACTGAAAAGAAGGCCCAAATGTTTATGGCTTATTTCATCGTTTATATCTGAGTTGTTTAGCGATAATTTAAAGATTGAGGGTGATAATTTTCTTGAAAAGGTTAAACTTACAGTTTTTGATGGGTTAAAATCCACTCTCCATTTAATTGACCATTGAAATATCTTCTCAATATCTCTATTTAAAATGTCTTGTGCATCTTTAGGGTTATTTAGTATTAAAAAAAGAGAAGTGTCGTCAGCGAACAGGCGTATATTAAATTCAATGTCATTTACAATATCATTTATGTAAATAAGGAATAGTAACGGACCTAAAATGGAACCCTGGGGTACCCCAGAAGTAATATTTTGACAAGAGGAACTCTGGCCACCAATTACCACCTTTTGTTTTCGATTAGATAAATAATTTTCGATTAATTTTAAAGTGTTATTTCTAATACCTACCGAATTTAGTTTATGCAAAAGGCCCTCGTGCCAAACACGATCAAATGCCTTACTTATATCAAAGAAGATAGATTTGACTTCATGTCCATTGTCGATGGCTCTACATATATAATCATACATCTCAATCAATTGGTAAACGGAAGAGTTATTTGGTTGAAAGCCCGACTGTAAAGGGGTTATAAGATTGAGGCGTAGAGTAAAATTAAAAATATGTTTGTATACAATTTTTTCAAATACTTTTCCAATCGAGCTGAGAAGAGATATGGGCCTATAATTAGAACAATCATGAATATCGCCCTTCTTATATATCGGAACTATATTAGCTTCCTTCCAGCAGTTTGGGAAAATACAATTTTCTATTAAAATGTTAAAAAGTTTGGATAGGGGATTACTAAAAGAATTGGCTATGCTTTTCAGAATAATATTATTGATGTTGTCAGGACCACAGGATGTTTTCTTTTTTAGGGAGAGTAGAGTCAGTTCAACGTCATATCGATTTACAGAGAGGTCGTTTATAGTCGTGTTGTAGGTTGTAACAACAGGGAGAGCATTGGAAGATTTAGAGTCTGTTACTGACTGGGATACAAAGAAATCGTTCATGAGATTTGCCTTATCAACATTTTCGAAATAGACAGTATCATTCGATTTAAGTGGCGGTAGTTTATATTTAGAATTTCCATTATTTAAAGACACGTTTTTTATCAAAGACCACCATTTTGATTCATTAAAGTTATTTTCGTTTATTAAACTATCAATTTTATCTAAGTAGGCTTTTTTGGATTTTCGGATTTCGTTTGTAACTAAATTTCGTTTTTGTCTAAATAAGTACCATTGGTTCGAATCGTTTGAAAGTTTAGCCTTTTTATGAATTCTATTTCTTTGCCTTATCAGTCTTCTGAGATGCGCATTTATCCATAAGGGATCCTTGGGTCGACATACTATAACCTTATTTGGAACAAATGATTTAATACCACTTACTAATATTTTTGAAAGATTTAAAGTTAATTCATGTGGACAAGCAATAGAGTTAAAAGTACTATCCCAGTCAAAGTTATTTATAAATTCGTTTAGCCCTATAACGTTCACATTCTTATAATTCCAAATGGTCCTATTAAAGGACAATATTGGTGCCAGTCATTATCACATATGTGATAGAGCTGGTTAAACACATTCCAAATATACTTTTAACAGAGAGAGCAATGCTACGATAGCTGAGTAATACCTGTCACCGCTTTATATAACTGACTAAAGCGACGAGTGATAACAGATACACGGCCGAATATCTGCTCACTAATAATTCCCTCGAAGACCAAAAGTTGTTATATGGGACTGTAAGAGGATATCTGACAATTTAATAAAGTAATTGAATGTCATTAGATAAAAAAACACGAGAAAAAGAGAAATAGTCCGTACATTCCCTTGTTTATATTCATTCTATACCTTATAAAAACATGGTAATGCACGGACTTTTTCTGTTTTTCTTTCGTGTTTTCTTATCTAGTGACAGTCAATTCTTTTTATGAATTGTCAGATATCCTCTCACAGTCTCACACAACAACTTTTGGTCTTCGAAGGAATTATTAGTGAGTAGAAATTCGGCCGTGTATCTGTTATCACTCGTCGCTTCACTCGTGTTTTCCTTTGGCGTTCGTCACTTCCGATTTGGGAAACCTGTATTACTCAGCTATCGAGCATTGATCTCTCTGTTAAAAGTATATTTGGAAAATGTTTAACCAGCTCTATCATATATGTGATAATGACTGGCACCAATATTGTCCTTTAAAACAATGGGGTTTTAGCTTGTTAAAATTAAAATGTAAAACTATCGGGCTATGGTCACTTAAGCCAGAATCCCTCACCTCAACACTACTCAGGTAATCAGGACAACTAACGATAGCAAGGTAGATCAATGATTTAGAGTTCGGTTGAACACGCCACGCGTTGGTTGTTTTACAACTTGAGAGAAGTTAAAAGTGTTTATCAGATTATGTAGTCTGCTATTTTTAATAGTTAGAAAATCAATGTTAAAATCTCCTAAAATAATAATATTATAGTCAACAAAATCACGAGTTGCATTAAAACTTTCTTCTACGAGGTACCAATAATTAATGGGAGCTGAAGGTTGACGATAAAATGAACCTATTAAAAACTTTTTGTTTCTGAAATGTACCTCAATCCAAATCGCCTCGAGTTGTTTAATGATAAGTTCATAAGGTGGTTTAAAATATAGGTTTGATTTAATATAGATTGCAACCCCTCCACCCCTACCGTCTTCGCGATTCAATAATACGAGTCGATGATAACCGTGTATGCTCAAAATATCTAAAGGTGTGTTATTATTTAGCCATGTCTCAGAAAAAGTTAGTATATCGAAATCATTTAATTCTACCGTTATTTCGTCAATTTTGTGTTTAATGCTTCACACACTTACGTGCAGAATCGAAAATTTATCGGGTCCCGGATTTGGGTGGATATCGCCGCACAATGCTAAAAGTTTAAAATTAACAGATAAGCAGTTCTTCGTAAGACTAAGAGTGTTAAGGCTGTTAAAAGTTATTAAATATCTGTAGGAAATACAAACTATATCGTTTAGTGCTACATATGACGTTGCGTCTAAATTCATATATCTTTGTCTAAATTCATATATCTTTAAACGAAGTGGAGCCGAAAATCGAAAGTTGATAGCAATTTAGGTAGACAAGCTGGTACTACATACATCCAAAGTTGGAAGGGCCAAACTTGCGAGCTTCAGTGGCTGAACATTTTAAATTATACTACAATGGCCAGTATACGATGCTTTGATTGATTGATTAACATTTGTAACATGGATTTAAGAATATACTTATGTCATCAAACAATTTTACAAGGTTTACATGATGTACATTAGAAAACAGGTTTGTCCCAAACTTAAGTGTGCTCTCTCTATCAGTTTAAGTAATCAAGATGGCGGACTGACAAGGCGGGTTGATTTCGGCTCTGCAAAAAGATCAAGAAATGAATCCAAATACAGTGAGTTTAATCAAAGAATCTAATCACATTCTGTTATACGATCACACTAATAATTTGAGTATGGGTGAACACGGGCCAGAATTGAATTACACCTACCATATTGATCCACAGAAGGATAACGTGACAAATGTGATGAATGGTCAATGGAGCTTGTGCGCCATCATGGCACCCACTGATGCACACGTCTGCACCCCGAGCAAGTATACTTCAACCTCGCCTGGTCAGTCCAATGTTGATACACCAAGAGCAACAAAACACCTCCATACCTTTCTTGGCTAATGATATTCTGTTAAAAATGTCAAATCTGATGACTAGAACAGAAGAAATAAACAGTAAACTGGAACAACTGAGACAAGAATTTCAGCCCGAGTTTAGAGAAGTTAAAGAGAGCATATCATGTCTTAGGAACGAAATTACAGAAGTAAACAAAGAAACTAAAGCAATCAATGATAGAACAAATATTCTAGGCAGGTCAGTGAATAAATTAGAAAACGATTACTCAAGAGTAAGAACTGAGCTAATAGACATGAAAGCAAGAAGTATGAAAAATAACCTTATATTCACTAATATCAATGATAGTGGGGAGAATGACCACAAAGAAAATAAAGGGAAGATAAGATCTTTTATGGTGGAGATGTTACAGATGCCTAGCCAGTTGGTTCAATCTATCAAAATAGATAAAATCAGTAGATTTGGTGATCCTAAGAAATCTCAAAGAAATCTATGTGTACAGTTTAACAACCAAAAAGACAAGGATGAAGTGAGATATCATGGTGCAAACCTGACAGGTACAGGGTATTCAATGTTCGAACAGTTCCCTCCAGAAATAGTGGACCAAAGGAGAAAACTAGTAAAAATTACGAAGGAGAAGAAACTTAAAATTTAAAAGAACAAAGTGTAAAGGCGGAGACTGTCTTGCTGTATAAAAGTTGGATTAAAAAATACCTGACAGTTTTCAGTGTCAGAGAAGACAGTTTAGTGTGGCTCAAACTTGACAAACATCTGTTTTCTAATAATGTTGATCTTTATATATGCTGTGTATATATACCACCCGAAAAGGCAGAATATTACAAATATTATGATTGCGATTTATTTGACAAAATAGAGGAAGACATAATAGATATCACCAATAAAGGTAATGTGGCTTTAATAGGCGACTTTAATGGGCGGGTAGGGAAGTAGGGAAAGGGAGCTCAGAGATCTACCATGACAAACTGGATAGAAATCTATCGAAACAAATAGAAGAATTAATATATTTTGAAGAAGAGCCTGAGAAATGTGTCCCAATAATAACTGAGGATATGATAAGTCCAAATAAATTTGGGAACAAACTCTGGTCCTTGTGTAAAACCACTGGGCTGCCCATTCAAAATGGCCAATCTGAGAAAAATAAACAATTCACATTTCAAAACAAAAATGGGTCGAGTATTATCGATTATTTAATTACAGATAAGAATAGCAGTCATTTCTTCAGTGATTTTACGGTTGGTCCCTTTAACGAATTTTCAGACCACGCCCCATTGTTTACTTCATTAAAATGCGTCGAACACCGTGACCGGGATGTCTGTTCATGTGCACGTGCAGGCGGGTCCCAAACAATCAAGTCGATACACTGGAATGCAGACAAGAAGCAGACGATTTTTAAAATTTTGATAGCGAACATCGACGCAATAAAAAACAGCATTATTGTATCATGTCAGAACAAAAAACATGTAGAGAATGTTGTCTATAATTTTGTTAATTCTGTTACTGATATTTTTGCCCCACATTGTGAAAAATTAACTAAAAGGAAGGAAACGTGCAAGCTTTGTAAACCTAATAAAAGTCGGCTTATGTTAAAAAATAAGCCATGGTTCGACGATGAGTGTGTAAGATTGTATAAGAATTATAAATGTGCTTTGTATCGTTTCAATAGCAATCGTAGTAAGCAAAATAGAATCCATCTTGTGGAGGATAAGCAAATATACAAACGTAAAGAAAGACAGATTCGGGCGCAACACTTAAATCATGATGGTAATATGATGGAGCACATTAGGAAGTACCAACCGAAATTTTTTTATAGCAGAATAAGCAGAAGGAAACCACAACCCAACACAGCATTATCGATCGACGAACTGTTTAGACATTTTAAAGGAATAGTCGGAAATATCGACAGTACGCCTGTTGAAAATACTGGCATACCTGAAACGCTATTTGTCGAACTGGACGCCCCAATCACTACGAAAGAAATTGACGAAACTATTCTACGTTTGAAGCGTGATGAAAGTGCGGGAATAGATAATCTTATAAATGAATACTTCTTAGAATACAAGACGATATTCATCCCAACTTTACATGTATTATTTAATTATATTTTTGATTGTGGTGTATTTCCAAATAGTTGGTCAACGGGAGTTATTATACCGTTATATAAAAAGGGTGACCCCCCATGATGCTAACAATTATCGTGGTGTAACTCTGAATAGTCATTTAGGTAAAATGTTCACGTCGATTTTTAATAAGAGATTGCAAACCATTAACTCTGAACATAATATATTGTCTGACGCAATGTTTGGATTTCGAGAGGGTTTGGGTACTAGGGATGCTATTTTCGCTTTACATAATCTAATACTTAAGACTTTGTCACAGAAAAGGCGACTATATTGCTGCTTCATCGACTACTCCAAAGCATTTGATAATGTCTCCCACATCAAACTATGGCAGAACATAATCAAACATGGTGTAACTGGGAAACTCCTGAAATTGTTAAAATCTATGTACTCCCAAATACAGTCATGTGTCAAGTTTAAAGGGGAATTTTCAGATTACTTTACATGTACCTCTGGCTTATTACAAGGCGAGTCTCTCTCCCCACTTTTGTACTCATTCTATGTCACAGATTTAGAAACTAAACTACTTGGCTGTAATACTGAACCTATAAGTATTGGTGACATAAACTTATGTTTACTAATGTATGCAGACGATACCGTATTACTTAGCTATTCACCTGATAATTTACAGAATATGTTGAATGGTATAGATGAATATTGTTCGAACAATTGTCTCGATTTAAATGTAAATAAAACGAAAATCGTCGTTTTTAGAAACGGCGGTAAGATCTCGTGCAATGAATCGTGGTACTATAGAAATATTTTAGTTGAAGTAGTCAGTAGCTTTAATTACCTTGGTATAGTTTTCAATTATAACGGCAAATTATCTGTTACTCGGAAAACTATAGCCTTACAGGGACAGAAAGCTTGTTTTAGTTTAATGCAAATCATTAAAGACAACCACTTTAATATACAAACTAGTTTAGCATTATTTGACACATACGTGGCCCCTGTTCTAAATTATGCATCAGACGTATGGGGATATCAGGAAGCCGATAATATCGAAAAGGTCCATAGATCATTTTGTAAGAAAATGTTGGGTGTTAGAACATCAACAAGCAACGAATTAGTAGCCTTTGAACTTGGTAGATATCCTCTTAGTATACAGAGGAATATGTTAATAATTAAGTATTGGTTAAACATAATTAAAAGTAACAATATTGTTTTAAGTAATTGTTACAATGATATGTATAGAGCTCTTGAGAGCGGTAAATGCTACCACCCTTGGATAAGTTATGTAAAATCTATATTATTTAGTAATGGATTTGGAAGTGTGTGGCAATCACGGTCTGTTATAAATGAACGTGCATTTCTTTCAGAGTTTGTTCAGCGAATAAAAGATTGCCAGCTACAATCATACGATAATATAACTAGATCTTCTTCAAAATGTCAGTTATATAATTTAATTAACGATAAACTTGAATTACAGGCGTATCTACAAAGAAATATAACACACAAAGATCTTATATGTAAGTTCAGGATATCAGCACATAGCCCAATGATTGAAACGGGTCGATACTCTAATATCGATAGAGCTGTGAGATTCTGCACGATGTGGAGGATGAGCTCCATTTCATTTTAGTATGTCCTGTCTACGAGGAATATCGGCATAAGTATATAAAAGAATACTATAGAAAAAAACATCAGTACATAAATTATCACTCTTACTGAGCTCAACAAATAGGTACATATTTATACTTGGCTATGAAAAAAAGAAACACGGTAGTATCAAGTATATAACAACCCTTGCCTATAATATCTGTTTTGAAAATTTTCAAGTATATAACCTTCTTTATATAACACTTTTGCAAAGTGCATTAATTTAATTTAATAAGCAAACTGTTTGTATATTATAGTTATTGTTGACTTACATTCTAATGTATATATATACTCAAGAACAATATTTATTGCCCTGTATCCGCCATCTAAAGATATGTAAAGTATGTAATGTAATACCTATATGCATACGCATTTGGAATAAACAATACAATACAATACAAGTGATTTCCGTGTTGTACGTGTCAAGGAGTAGAGTTGCCTGTCCGGTTTCCTCTCACTGCTAAAATTAACCATATGTTAGTTCTGAAATGACCTAGTTTGTGTCGAGTAGATGTTAAACCCGATCTCTCTCCCTCTCTCTATCCCTCTCTCTTTCTCTCTTGACAGTTGGACTTCGATGTCTGAGAAGGCCGTAGCTCCGCTGTCCGGGCAAATGTTTCCTCGATCACAGCACACTTATATTTAGAAAGAATCAACACTATTGGTATCTTTTTGGTATGATACTTAGAGATTGGCAATAATTGCAACTTCATACGTCATGGTTAAAACTAACTGTTGGACCCTCGAGACTCGCCATTCAGACATATTTGGCCATGTGGCGAGCTTCGTCATTGTGTTTCATACCAAAGTTACGTCCTAAATGGAGAACTGGACACGACTGGGAGAATTTGCGATGAAAATAGTTCTGTGATATTAGGAGAATGATTCCAGATCATATCTGGACAAAATGGTCACGGGGCTTATTCAGGCGCCTTGGGTATACTTGGCTATTCTAAGCATTGACTTCATCTTCGGGCGTAAAAATCCAAACGAAGAAATTGGGTATATAGTCTTACAGTTCTGCCCCGACTGGGCTTAGTGCTAATGACGACGGGCATACCTCATACAATGTGCTATGAGGTCACGTTTGCCCGGACAGCGGCGCTACTGTCAACTCTTACATTGAATTCCAACTGTCAAGGGGTCATATTCGTCCCTTACCAGTACCCTCGCCCTGCACCACTTACAAGAGGGTAATGACGCCGGAAAAATTCGATGAACTTTGTCGGCCAACAAAGGGATGGAACTCGGGACTTCTAGGCTAGCAAGCCAACTTCTTACTCACTGAGCCACCTTGGTTTTCTGGAAACGACGATGAGAGATTTTCTTCTCAGATTGGGGGTTGGGATGGCCTAGTGGTCTAGAGTGCCGCGCTTTGACCTCTAGCTGGTCGGTCACCCCTGGCTTGCGGCTATGGTTTCTATCCCTGGTGTGAGTGTATGTGGCATGGAGATAGGGGCGCATTCTCAACCTCGTGGGTTTCCTCCGGGCACTCCGGTTTCCTCCCACTGCTAAAGAACCCTACGCGGAAGCGAATTATTGAAATAAAAATTGAAACCATATGTTAGTCCCAGCATGACCTAGTTTGTGTCGAGTGGACGTTAAACCCCATTTCTCTCTCTCTCTCTCTCTTCTCAGATTAACCAACAGATAAACATATCAACTTTTAGAAAAAATTGTTTTAACTCGAATTAAAGGCTTTTTTTTAATATTTAAAAAAGGCAAAGATAATGAAAATAATGTTCACAGTGGCAGGCAACATAATAACTCAAACATAAGCCAGAGTTAATTCAAAAGAACACTATGACATACTGTAACCAGCTTTAAAAACATACTTTAACAAAAATAGCTGAGTCGGTCTTAAACAATTTACATTATGTCAGTCATAGCATACTCCAATTTACACCAAAATAAACCAAATCCTATAATTGTGCTTACTGGATAAATTGCAGGTTTTTTGGCATTTAGTATTTATTTCGAAACTATTGTACAGAATAAAGACATAAAGAAAAGTTTAGAAAACAAGCCAAGTAGGTTTACTTCAGTCTGCTTCCTTGAGGGTAACGCGTATAATTATGTACAATTTTAAATAATATATAATATAGGTACAAAGATTGATTACAGTATTTTAGTTACGGTAAATTCCGTTACTTACTATTGGAAGTCTTCCATCATTATATTACCATATTCCGTTATGTACTATTAGAGGTATTCTACCATTTCGGTATTCCTTTATTTACTATTGAGGGTATTCTATTGTTACGGTATTCCGTTATTTACAATTGTAAATCTTCTATCATTATAATATTACCATATTCCGTTATTTACTATTAGATGCATTCTATCATTACGGTATTCCTTTATTCCGTTATTGATGGGGGTGGGGTAGAGGGTGTGCTGTGATTGTGGTATTTCGTTATTTATGTACTATTTGGAGTATTCCGTCATTACGATATTCTTTTATTTATAATTAGTGTGTTCAATTATTTACTACTAGGGATACCAGGTCATTGAGCCCTCTGTTTTTTATCATATATCTGAGCGTTAAATTCCATACCAGACCTTTAAACTAGATGTTCAGCTGGTAGAGTTTGAAATTGAATATCTTCTGACGTTACACAATATGTTAAATAAGCCACCATGACGGAAGCTTTAATGACTCTGATATAACACCGGAGTGTTGGAGAAACCATTTGGTTCGTAATATAATAACATCATATAATCTAATAACCGTTAATTACGATACCACGCAGGAATATATACCATCATGGAACTTAAACAGACACCAAACTCAAAACATTCACAGAAGTTATATTTCCCCACTACTAGTACTCCCGTCAAAAATCAAAACCTAATAACTCGCTTTTTAAAATCGGGGGTTTGAATGTTTGTAAATGTCAACTGTTTTGTCATATTCTTTAAAATTCTACAACAAGACGCCGTGAATGATGTCACGAATGTTGCTGATGTAAAATTCTTTAAAATTAAAAACAAATAATTATATACATGTAGTAGGTCTGCATTATCCGATCTCAATAAATTTCCACTTCCTTATCTTTCTTACATTTAATAAACAGCCAATAAAAACCCCACAAACCGTTTTTTGAATACGTTCTGTATATAGAATGTAGGTTATTTTACCATATGGTTGTATGACATTGGCGCAACACATTGCTGATACTGTATATTCTGGCTCTAGAAGCCAATCATGATACCATATATATCTATATAGACAGTCTATATAGCTACATACATACCGCGTCAGGATATATATATATATATAGCTAGGATATACTCTACATATAAACGGAACTTGCTATCAACAGTTCTTCACTAGTCATTCTTATAACCACTAACACACCCTTTAATGAGGTTTGTCCATTTCGTAAATATCTCTAGAAATACACGAACTTATTGAGAAGGAATTTTTTTGAGGATTAAGCCCCCTCCCTCAATACTGAGAGTGAGACGGGTGGTCCTATACCCTCATGTATTTTTATTATTACCAGTGTTATTTTGCAGAGAGAGAAAGAAGAGAGAGAGAGAGTTGTTTTACGCCCACGTGACACAAACTAGGTTATTTCGGGACTAACGTAAGGACCTTTAGCAGACGGGAAAACCTGCGAAAACACACCCTGTTGGCAGGCAACCCTTTTCTTGTCATCACGTATAATCGGAGAATCGAAACAACGCCATGCAGCTGGACACGATGACATAATCGGAAAATCCTGACGAACTTTCTCGACAAATGTAGGAATCGAACACGCGACCCCCAAACTAGTGCACCAGCGTCTTACTCTCTTAGGCACCGTGGCTTTCCACTTGCAAATACACTATTGTTGTTCTGGCACCGCCATGAACCACTGGCAACACCAATCGTCGCCATTCCGATATAACAGAATTTTAAAATGACGTAAAATGATGTATAATCGCTCACTTAAAACATTAGACGTCAGTTTACAAATCTTGTACAATATTTTATAACTTGGTTATATTCTAGTTTCCTATACGTCTTAACATTTAGCAGACGAACGGAAATTGTCTGGAGTTTCGTTCCGCGTGTAACAATTATTACTCAAATGAAGCTATGCATTTAGTATTAATGTATAATTAAAATAATTTATGATAAAGTTTGTAAAAAGCCTACCTGTATGAAGATTTTATGTATATCCCTGACAACTTATGGGTCTGACATTAAGTGGACGAAAAGTCTCAACACAGCCGGTACCCGACATAACAACAACCATGTGTAACCATATAACTATGGAACACAAGTTATACCACCGCAATCATGCCGTTCTAGTAGTGTACGCTAAATTGTATATAAATAGAGCGAAATGAGGTTTAACGTCCACACGACACAATGATTCTGTTCTAGTAGGGTCCGATTGTATATATAGAGAGAAATGAGGTTTAACGTCCACTTGACACAAACAAGGCCATATTGGGACTAACATACGGTTCAGTTTATTCAAATAATTCGCATGCGTGCAGGGGTCTTTAGCAATGGGAGGAAATTGAAGGGCCAAGAGAAACCGCACGAGGCACATGTGGGCCTCAAAACCACGACCTAATGACCTAAACATCAAACTATCACCCATCCTAACCCCTTGAACACTTATAACGATGTCGAATATAGCAATGATTTAATATCAGACCTGTAAATTATATCGTAAATTTCAACGGGATTTCGTAGAGATTATAAACTTCAACGTAAAAGTTTAGAGGGCCTTCCTTCTTTGGAACTTTCTTAATAAAACGTGGATCAAACCCAGCTCCCTCTTATACTCACTGAGACATCGCAGTCATTCACCCCCCCCCCCCTTAAGATCATGTAGGTCTACCCCTGCATGTTGGCCTCGTCATTACGATTTAAGATCTAATTAAAGTTTGTAAAGATAGTTTTAACAACTTGATTGGCTATATATTCACAATCTAATTAAAATACATATCTATATTTCGTTTCGCTTTTTTTATACTTTCGATGACCTTCAAAAGATTTGACAAGTTGTAGTGGGAGGTCATGTCATGGGTTATACAAGCTGCTTTTGACCCAATGACGTCAGACATTTTATTAACCAATCAATGTTGATGTTCCTGATATCCAGAACTCGCTGTAACAGATTGTTTCATTGGCTAATCCCACAGATCAACCAGAACGCGAGATCCTAGTGTAGTACAGACAAATAAAAGGGAATTTTGAACTATTAAAAACGACATGAAATAGGGTCTGTGGTTTAATCAGATTGCGATCTTCACAGAGATTTAACATATATTTAGGGGGTTGGGATGGCCTAGTGGTCTAGAGTGCCGCGCTTCGACCTCTAGCTGGCCGGTCACCTCTGGCTTGCGGCTGTGGTTTCGATCCCTGGTGTGAGCGTATGTGGCATGGAGATAGGGGCGCCTTCTCAACCTCGTGGGTTTCATCAGGGCACTCCGGTTACCTCCCACTGCTAAAGACCCCTACGCGCAAGCGAATTATTGAAATAAAATGAAACCATATGTTAGTCCCAAGATGACCTAGTTTGTGTGGAGTGGACGTTAAACCCCATATCTCTCTCTCTCTCTTTAACATATATTTAAAGTCTGTAGCGATAATATTAACATATTGTGCTTTGTTTAGTTAGACAGGGTTTCAATGTTATTTATTATATTGATTTCATTTTGTATTCATTTTTACAAAGCCCAGCTTAACCGGAGTGGGGCCCTGGGCCTGACTAGAATCGTGGGCCCTGTAACGTGACGAAAAGATTATTTCATATCCTGTGACACACAATTAAACAGTCTGAACCACGGGGTCCTGGGCCCGGGCCCCTCAGGCATATGCCTAAGCTGGGCTTTGCATTCTTAGCTGTTGGAAATAGACCCAACTTCTAAAAACAAAACCCAAGTTTACAGCACATTCAGCACATATCAATGTAACATTTTACCAACATTTCCAATCTCTTTCCCAGAGGCAGCCACGGGGCCGGAGGACACTGGTTCCTTTGACCGGCCATTTTTACCACTTTTTTCCAAACCTAAGCCCCGCCCATTCTGACCTCTTATTGGTCAATCTTTTTGGGTCGATTTCTCTAAAACTAGAGGTCGGATCGTCGTTTCGTTTGTTGTAAAATGATCATTGAGTCACAGTCCACTCGCTGAAATAAAAAATTGGATCCTAAACGTACAAATTCAAGTTTTTGTAAAGATTTATTTTTCTACGCGTGGGTATGTTTTTAAGTGATTCGGTCATCTAGGCACGTAAAATAAATACATGTCATGTGGCAGTCATGTGATTCGCCACTTACGGGAAAATGGTTACCCCAATTCACCAGAGAAATTTCTTCAAAAATTTTTCTGGTTTCGAGAAACATTTCGTCAATTTACTACACGTTGATCTGAATACGTTTCTATGTTGATATTCATTATCGCAGGTATTAGGGGTTTATAATCAGGCTATAATCAAACATTATGCCGCGGGAAAGTAGAAATATTTTCAAATCACGTGATGACACGTAGGCCAAGATCGCTAAAATGTGCGAGGCTACGGCAGGGTTGAATGCGGGATATCGGAACGTGTATGAGACAGCTATATCTATTTGTTAAGGCCAGCTAAAGTTCGCTGAGATGCAAACAAGGCCAGGACACGTGATTGTTGGCGAGATTATAGGTTCTGGTTAGAGTATAGATTAGGGCTTGGTCCAGGGTAAGGGTCAGGGTTGGGATTAGCGCTAGCCCGATTTACATCCCGTGACCTTTGACTAAACTTGGACGTAACAGTATGAGATTATGGGTTGACAGTACGTGCACGTTATTTCACGACAGGGCTTCCGTAGATTATAACTAAGCTCCAACAAACATAACTGTCTTCGGTGTCAGTAGCATGACTGCGGTTTGATCTCGCTGCCTGTACACAAATGACAAAAATTTCTCACCCGTGTTGTTTGCACGTAAGTTAAAGAAAAACAGAAGAAATAGAAGACATATTGGTCATTTTCCTCTGGCGCTGTAACCTAACTAAATATTGCCTTAGTTAGCGCAAACATCCCCTGTCATTTTAAACGGCCAGGTTTGGTCATGAGGGACAGAAAAAATGGTGGGGGAGAGGGCGAGAAATGGGTTTAACGTCCACTCGACACAAACTAGGTCATTTCGGGGCAACACATGGTTGAATTTTATTTCAATAATTCGATTGCGCTTAGAGATCTTTAACAGTAGGAGGAAACCGGAGGACCCGGAGAAAACCTACGAGGTTAAAGAAATGGAGCCGCGTTCACACGAATCACACTAGATCATTCCGGGACTAAGATTGTGGCGCAAATTTATTTCAGTTATTTGCTTGCGTGTGGGGGATCTTTAAATGAATAACAATCATTGATGCATAGGATTCGGATAGCGCGTGAGGGAACCCGAGACCTGATAAACAAATCAACGTCTAATTCACTGAACCACCGTGGCTCGCCCAGTTCAAATAGAACACGTGTTATATTTATATTATGTTTATATTTAATGATTAGAAAGACCAGTTTAGGTAACCGGAAATAACGCCTTTTAACGGTATCGTGGTTGATATGAATTGAGTGAAATATGTAGGCTATCATGTGTCAGTCAGTGTAGTCCAACAATCGCCTCGTGTTTAAAAACGTTTGATCAACGCACAGGAGAACGTAATCATGTTGTTTTCTTCCGTTTGCCGTCTTAAAAAACCCAATAAAAACGTTGATCTGTGAGGATCAAAGGCTGTGAGATTTTCTTTAAAAACAATCAAATTGCGGATTTTAATAAACGAAAAAGGAAATAATTTTCTTTTAGTTTAGCTAAAAAAAAGTCAGTTTAGCTTCTGCAAATTATTTGATTTTTCTACAGTATAAACATTCATCCACAGGGGCGATACTCTTTTGGCTTGAATCTGCTATGGGCCCTGTAGCTTTTAATGAAGAAATAATCCAGTTAATCTCCAGACAACCTTTAAAGTCTCGAGTTTAACATTTCAGTTCTAAAGAAACATGGGGTTGGGATAACCTAGTGGTCTAAAGTGCCGCGCTTCGACCTCTAGCTGGCCGGTCACCTCTGGCTTGCGGCTGTGGTTTCGAGCCCTGGTGTGAGCGTATGTGGCATGGAGATAGGGGCGCCTTCTCAACCTCGTGGGTTTCCTCCGGGCACACCGGTTTCCTCCAACTGCTAAAGACCCCTACGCGCAAGCGAATTATTGAAATAAAATTGAAACCGTATGTTAGTCCCAAAATGACCTAGTTTGTGTCGAGTGGACGTAAAACCCCATTTCTCTCTCTCTCTCTAGAGAAACACTCCACACCGCCACTTATTCCCGATACTGTCCGGGAGACGCCGCCTAGCCTATAAAAATCGCGGGTTCGCTCCAGTGTTAGCAGAGAAAGTTCATATCATTTGGCAGTTGGAATTCGATATAAAAATAGGGGGGGTACTGTGGCTCGGTGAGTAAGACGTTGACTACCTAACCTGGAGTTTGCGTGTTCGATCCCTGCCTTGGCCGACAATGTTAATTGGGATTTTTCGAAGTAGTTCCGCCTTGTCGGTGGTACTTGGTAAGGAACAATACAATGTCTAATCGTTCGGATAGGATGAAAAACAGGGATCCCGTGTACAAATACACATTGGCATGGCAGTTGGAATTCGATATCAGAGAAGGCCATAAAGCCACTGTCCGGACGAAATTGCCCTCATCGCACACTGTATGGCGTATGCCCGTCATAATTAGCCAATTCAGAGCAGATGAGTAGGACACTAAACCTCATGTCATTCCCTTCCATTTCATTTCTTCAGTCCGAGAGACAGATTAGGTCTAACGTCCACGTTACAGTTTTAGTTCAATAATTCGAGGACCCGGAGAAAACCCACGATGTTAGACAGGCGACCCTATGCCTTACCAGTCAACTCAATGACAACCGTCGATAACCATTCACAGCATATTCCTGGAGCAATGGCCCCAGAAAACCCTCTCTGGCCATTGCTGGATTGGCTTTTGATACTTGACGGAGTTTGTCTATTCTTCCCGGCCAATCAAATCTATCCCAGATACATCTACATGACAGCCCTTCGTTTAATCTGGGGTCTCCCCTTAAACTCTTTATAGCCTCGTTTGTCATGCAATTACTTATTCTGCTATATTGTGCTATGCACATAATAGAATCGCGAGTAATGACGTAACGTTATGTAAACATATTTTGTCCCATATGGAGCTTTGTTGAAACCGTTATGATAGTGGTACGCAGTTACCTATTAGTTGCTAATCGGACTATTGACCAGTCATAATTTGGAACAGAAAAGTGTGCTTCCGGAGTGTTAAGTGGGATTAGTTCTAATCGAACGAAACACTGCAAACAGTATGGATTTACAGTGACCATGAAATAGAAATCAACACCGACGTGATTATGTTATGAATATTGGAAACCCTTATGGCTAACTGCTATTGTAATCTATCTATATCCGATATAAATATTGTCTTACACCTGTTTAACGCCTATCATTGACTCTTCTTTACACAGGACAACATGATACAAGTTAGCCAGGTTTTTATGTGACATCGTTCCATCTGCACTCCATTAAATCGAAGGCCCATCACGTCGCACTGACTTCCATTAGACTTAGCACACACCATCCGATGATGTAATAATAGTCTTATATATATCGTATATCATTCCATTTTTGACTGTAGCACATATAACAAAATAGAAATTCAACATTTGCGTTAATTTTCAAAAGCAATCCACACATCGCATGCAATATTATGATTAAAGTTTCGTATGCCCCAATGTAATCTTAATTTGCAGACTTTGTTGACCTTCTGTTTTACCAATGTATTTCCATTTACAACCATAACATACGATGAGATAAATTACATTTTTTGATTTACATGTCATGTTTTGTTTTAGGTGAAAATCATTGGATTCATTTATTTTAATGGAGTTTCCTTCGACTATCACTTTACAAGTTACACATCTTTCATCCCCACATGAAAATGTTGATCATATTTGTTTTGTTGATAATATATTGAAGTATTTCACTTTTAAATAACTGTGGTAAATGTGATCTAATTATGTCAATATCCCGTTCTTGAGAAGGATTATGTGTTATAAGTAAAGTAAAAATTTCATTTTGTTTACCTAAAACTTTAGATTTTCTTACTTAAAACTTCCTGATCTATTTGTAAGGCTTGTTTAATACCATTTTCTATTAAACCGCAACGATAGTTTTGATTTCGAAGGAATTGTTTCAATTCTTGTAATCTTATGAGTTTTTCCTTTTCACATGATACGATTGTACTAATCATCCAAGCAAGATTAAGGGTGACATGAATTGAAATGTAAATACTGGTGCGTGTCAGTAGTTTTATAATATGAACTGTTGTAATATCACAATTTTCAGAAACTGTTATCGTTACATCTAAAAAGTCAATTGATTTCAAGTTCTTTTTCTATTATAAAATTTAAACTTTCATTTAGTGAGTAAAGCATGAGATATAATTCATTTAATAAAACATATATATTAAAGTAGGTAAAGTTATAGCACTTCCTTTTTTTAGGTAAATAAAAAGTACGTCAAATGGCCACCCTTCTTTACGCAAATAGTATAAAAGCATGTGATACCAAGGTTGTGGTTCACAACTTGTGGACCATCTAGAGGTCAGAAGCTTTATCCGATTTAGATGAACTTAAAACGAATATCATTACCTGTTGCATGGGTTCAATTTTGGCGCGCATTGGCCCCCTGTATTTTATTCAAAATGTGAAATTTGGGAACCTTCCTGAGACTACAATTTTTGTCCGATTTATGAGAAGAAACTTAAAGTTACATTATGGGAGATAAGATAAAGAGATTGCAATTGTCACTATAACAGTTAAAAACTAGATAGTGTAAAGGTAATTTGCTGAAATTACTCAAATCATTAATATAAACAGCATAGTCTCGATTATCCACTTGATTGATTTAATTATCAAATGCCATTAAGCAGCATATAGGATTTTAATCCGCCAACATCGAAGGCTAGCCTTGACATCAAGAGTTTATTATGGTTTGGATATGTTAATTAATGTCTAATTGATTATTTAGATAACATTTCAAGCCTAAAGAAAGACCTGTAATAAGCAGATTTTGCTCTTTCATAATGCTATTTTAAACTTTGTGTTAAGGATTCAATGTTTTTGGATGAGTTCGACTTTAGTACACAGCAGACCTTACATTCTAAAGCTATAGCCTCTGCTATAAATGTGGAATATATATGAATTTGTAGTTCGCCCAGAGGAGGTACAATTGTTGTCCCATTATATGTTAAGGATAAAAAGATCTTGAATGAGAGGATGACACCTATTGATTTTACCTCTTTCCATACATATCTTGGAAAATGTGGGCGTATTTTGCATGACAACCTCTTGTTTTAACTAGCGACAACCGTCGGTTTTTTTTAGATTAATTTTCGAACATTCATCGAAGACATACACCTATGAATCACAAGTCAGGACCATTTATCTGATACACCCATCCTTCATGGGCTTCGGGCTATTAAAAAAAAGTAAAAATCACGTCATGCGTCATGCTCCAAATGTAAAAATAAAGAATTTATTTATCATTGATTACACATGTACTCATCGTCTTCCTTATATTATATAATATAATTGACATAATTATTCAACAAGAACGATGGGGGTTGGGATGGCCTAGTGGTCTAGAGTGCCGCGCTTCGACCTCTAGCTGGCCGGTCACCTCTGGCTTGCGGCTGTGGTTTCAATCCCTGGTGTGAGCGTATGTGGCATGGAGATAGGGGCGCCTTCTCAACCTCGTGGGTTTCCTCCGGGAACTCCGGCTTCCTCCCACTGCTAAAGACCCCTACGCGCAAGCCCAAGCCCCCCCCCCCCCGCCCTGCTAGGCTAGATTAGCGGGCACTGTTATCGTGTTCTAAAAAATTATTTTTTTAGCCAGGATGTGTAGAATACTATTACCTAGCGTGTATGGAAGAGGCGGTAAACTGCGGTTGAAAGAAACTGATTTTTGGGGAAAGAAACGTTTTATGGGGTTAAAAATGCTACCGCGCTTTATCGCCTCTTACATACGTGCTACGTGTTAGTATTCTACGCATCGTGGCACAATTGTTAATTGCTTGGAACACGGGAACAGTGACGTCTACTCGATCCTATAGCTGAGGTCCGTGGCATTTTGGGCGTTTCTGTTAGCGGTACCCCACCGCACAAACTGTCTGGCAGTGGTCATTCAGGACCCCTGTGGTGGTACTGAACAACTCCACAGCTGTTTTAGGTGGTGCAGATTGCAGCTAATCCAGCCTAGCTGTTGACTTGAAATTAGATAGCTCTTGTCAAACACTACAAATGTCTGGTAATTACATAGGTCTGTCAGCGGTACCCTACCACTGGAAGTGTCTGTCAGAGTGTTTTTGTGATACCTGAAGATGTACGGTACACTGCTGTGTGAATTTCATGTAGTACACTTTTGAGCTAATCTAGACTAGTTGATGGGCATCGCATTTTGGGATATGGAATACCACACCCAACACCAAAAACCCGGCAGACTTACAATTTGATGATACCAGATATACATGCATTGATACCATAAAAGAAAAAATTGGTACACTTTTCAGCTAGGTTAACCCCCTGGGCTCCTGCTCTATTGGTAGATGCAATGATACAGTGGTATCTTATATTATTACTATTCAAAAAAAGTAGGGGATATTTGATCTTGGGGGCATAATACTAAAATATGCAAATGACTACGAAAAAAGTCACTATAGAACCTAACAGAAGAAACATTTCCAGTTACATGTGACGCCCAAACGCACCAATAGCTACCGCATGGAATGCAGGTAATGCTTGGGATCATGATGGGGGTCCAACCCAATATTTGCACGACTCTGACTTTGAATGTTACAGTCATTGTGGCATTGAATTCCAGGGTGGAAACATCGGTTTAATTGTTTTAGTGACCAGAAAACAAATTTTGATATGCGTCGGCTTACCCAAAATGAAAGGTTACGTGCCCTTGGCATGCTACAGATCGGCACAACACAGGCGGTTGTGGCGCGGACGATGAATGTTTCTCAGTCTGTCATAAGCAGGCTATGGTCCAGATACCGTGATACACAATCTGTACAGGACAGACCACGCTCAGGTCGACCAAGGGCGACAACTCAAGCCCAAGATCGATTTATCCGTACCTTGGCCTTGAGAAATCGTGTCATCACAGCAAATCAGATCAGCGCTCGTCTTCAAACAGACACTGGTGTGAGAGTGAGTGGCCAGACGATTCGGAATCGACTGCATAGGGGTCACCTTCGCGCCCGACGTCCTCGTGTGATCCCTTGTTTGAGAGATCATCACATTCAGGCAAGACGTCGTTGGTGTAGGGATCGTCAACACTGGGATAATCGACGCTGGAGCAATGTGATGTTTTCAGATGAGTCAAGGTTCACTGTTGATTTTTTGGACAGACGTAGGAGGGCCAGGATCGTTACAGGTTACCCCCAACAACAGAACATCACCACATTACCTTGGCCAGCACTGAGTCCCGACCTCTCCCCCATCGAGCATGTCTGGGACATGCTTGGACAGAGGTTACGTCAACGTCAACAACGCCCTGCCAATGTCCAAGAACTTGCTGTTGCGTTGCAACAGGAATGGGACAATCTGGACCAAAATGACCTTAGACGTCTCATTAGGAGTATGCCACGTCGGATCAATGCTTGTTTGGCAAACAGAGGAGGATTTACCCGTTACTTTGTTGTGATGCTGTGGTAACTTTGCTGTTTGACCCCGGGTATCATTTTACCCTTACAATGGTCAGTCTGTGCCTTACTTAGTCTAACGATCATTTGGAATAAATCGATGAATGTGAACTTCATTTCATTTTGTCATTTGTTTCTTTGTCAGTTTCATTAGGTGACTTTAATAACACTTAAAATCAAATATCCCCTACTTTTTTTGAATAGTATATTTTATCTAATTTTTTATCGCAGTCTTCCTGATTTCCCAGTCCACACCGTCTCTTATCGCCCCCATCCCACCCAGCCCCAACTGTCAAGAATTTGTTCATGTGACCCTGTAATATTTATTTATTTGTTTAAAAGCAATATTATCATTCAGATTTGTATCTCAATAGGATTTGTGGAAAGGACATAGCCTATATAAGCCCTTCTCCCTCGGACATTAATTATATCTGTAACCCTGCCTATATTACACCCCTCTCCCTAGTTCATTAATTATAGCTGTAACCTTGCCTATATAAGAAATGAAATGAAATGAAATGGGTTTAACGTCCTACTCTTATGCACCTAACCTGGGCTAATGGAAGACGGGCATACGCCACACAGTGTGCTATGAGGGAAATTTTGCCCGGGCAGCGGCACTACGGCCTACTGTTATATCCAATTCCAACTGCCAAGGGATCTTTTACGTGTACTCCAATGTGTACACGGGACCTCGGTTTTTCGTCCCATCCGAACGACTAGGCAGCTATCCTTCTCAGGACCTCCGTTCTGCATCACTGACAAGGAGAAACCACGCTGAAAAATCGAGATGAACTTTCTCGGCCAATGCAGGGATCGAACACTCGACCTCCAGGCTAGCGAGCTAGCGCCTTACCCACTTAGCCATGCCTATATTAGACCCCTCTCTCCGTAACATTAATTATATCTGTAACCCTGCCTTAAAATAATATATACTTGTTGGATGTAGTATAACACATAATAATATCACACTGTTATACTATTATAATCACCCTGTTTCCAATACCATCGTCATGTGATTCAACCTAATCATAGTGTCCATGTTTAATAAACAAGGTTATACACGCTAGAATCTCGACTTACAGGTGAATGATACCAGCCTAGGGTTTAACGTCATTCAGTTCTGCACTGACTGGGTTAAAGCGCACTCGGCAAACCTCGGAAGATTTCGGACAATCTAAACTCGGCTGTATGATGAATTCCGCCATATTGGAACTACTTTAAAGGTCCCGGATGAAACATGGCTGCGCCCATTCCGAACACAAGTTGGCGACCTATTTTGCTAGCGACCTATTCGACCGATCCAGCTGTAAGATAATGACGAAATTACACTTCTATTCTGAGCTAAAGGAATGGATAAAAAAATAATATATTCTACTTTCATTTGATAGACATAACGTTGGATTTTATTGGTTGATAAATAGATGAGTTAAGGCGACTGTTGTCTTTATTCTAAATAGGTTTCCAACGAACAGGTTGCAGCTCGATCGGTCGAATAGGTCGCTAGCCGAATAGGTTCCCAATTTGTGTAATAGCGTTAAGTTTTCCTGTTAAAGTAAACCGGTAGCCGCATCGCAAATGTATGGGCGTAGGTACATGTCACTTACTGTCATACAGCCGAGGCTAGATGTAGTTTACGGAATCTGCCGAGATTTGCCGAGTGGGTTAAAGCGAATTCATGGAAGATTAGATAAAGAGCTGGCGATTCTCGCTATCATAGTAAAAACTAGATAATGTAAAGAGAATTTGATGAAAATTTCAGTCAAATTACTTCACGCTGAGCCGAGAAAACACCATTTCAAAAACACTGTATCTTCGATTGTTATTGTTACCGTTATGATTATACAGTTTTTCTGTTAATCAGCGTAATGTTATAGTGCATCTTTGTATATATTTTATTATATGATTTATGTTAATGTAGTAATTGACCAATGTCCAAATTGATATCTCACTAATCTTTCAAGTCTTTTAACTGTTTGAGTTTGAACTTAATGTAACGATATATATTACCTAATTATAGTTATCCCGCGTTCTTGTTATGCCCATGTGACCGATTCGCCCGATACCTATCTCGTTATTGTGACCGTTAGCAGTTTTGGACACTCGTTTATTAAAAGTACAATTTTAACTTTTTATCTGAGTTTACGTCGTTAGTGTTGGAATAAGCTACAACCCCCAGAAAACAATACTACGGCAGTAATATCGTAAGTGTCTGTGGCAATTGCGATGTAGAAGTAATAGATTGCCTATTGAGACTTTATCATACACCAATATACCAGGAAAGGAAAGGAAATGTCATCTATGTAAACTAAATATAGGAGATGAATTCCATTATCTGTTGTCCATTTTTTGCGGACAAGTCTCAATATGTAAAGAGATATTATTTCCAATTTCCGTCCACACGTAAAATGAAAGAGTAATTGCATGTTAAGAGTAACGAACTATTAAATTCACTGAAAATATATTGTCATTTTTCTCGGTCTGACAAATGTAAATTCTTTTAAGAAATAGTTTGATGTTTAATAAAATGTGTATATATATATATATCGATGCCATAGTTCTGGAAGAGTGTAAGTGCCACTTATGACCCAAATAGCTTTTTTGCATAGGATAACTAATCACATTTAGAGGCTTCTCTATGCAAAATTTCAGAACTGTAAGGTCGTAACTATCACAAAAACATTGCTATTAAAATGTTGATATCCTTATTGCGTTATTAAGATTGGAAAAGGTTTTCCTCTCATATCTCAAAAACTAAATCCGACAATTTGTGACACTGAACACCATTCAGAACTATGACATGGATATATTATTATAAGGTACTATTAATTAATGTTAAATCTAATTTGTTTAAAAAGTGAAATGAATATAAATATAATGTAAAATGAAATTTAATGAATTCATATAACCTGATGGTTTTCGTGAATAAAGATTATATTATATTACAGCCGTTGGACCGCAGATCGGATACAAATTTGTTTAAAATTGGACTCATTAAATGGCATCTAGAGTTGAGTATGGTCTTTTCGTGTTAATAAATGTCTAATTAATAATTTAGATAACATTTCAGGCCCAAAGTAAAACCAGCAATAGGCAGACTTAGCTCTTGCATAATGTATATTAAGGAAAACACCACAAAGTTTCCAGTTAAACATACATTGAAATATACATTATTGCAGGTCTTTCTTAAGACTTGAAATGTTATCTTAATTATTAATTAGACATTAATTAACATATCTAGACCATAATGCATTCCAGATTGTATCGCTAGCCTGCGATCTTTGGGGTATTATGATCCGATTTACCGCATAACTTTCCGTTTCGATTTAATCATTAAATGGCTAATCGAGACTATGTTTTTACCGTACCGATTTTAGTTATGATGACCGAGGCTAGGCGGAAATTTCACTTGCTTATTTTGCGGTTCATAGTTGATCAATCTGACCGAAATTTTCAGCAAATTGCCTTTGTATTATCTAGTTTTTAACGATTATAGTGCAAATGCCAACTCGCTATCTACTATCCCATAATGTATCTTTGAGTTTTTGCACAATATCAGCATATAAAATGTGAATCTGTTACCACTTGAGACCTTTGACCAAGTCTGCAGTTGACTTTAATTTTGAAACCTAACCGCCTCACCCCACTCGGCAAATCTCGGCCGACTCCGTAAACTACATCTAGCCTCGGCTGTATGACAGTAAGTGATATATACCTACGCCCATACATTTGCGATGCGGCTACCGGTTTACTTTAACAGGAAAACTTGACGCTATTACACAAATTGGGAACCTATTCGGCTAGCGACCTATTCGACCGATCGAGCTGCAACCTGTTCGTTGGAAACCTATACTATTCAAAAAAAGTAGGGGATATTTGATTTTGGGGGCATAATACTAAAATATGCAAATGACTACGAAAAAAGTCACTATAGAACCTAACAGAAGAAACATTTTCAGTTACACGTGACGCCCAAACGCACCAATAGCTACCGCATGGAATGCAAGTGATGCTTGGGATCATCATGGGGGTCCAACCCAAGATTTGCACGACTCTGACTTTGAATGTTACAGTCATTGTGGCATTGAATTCCAGGGTGGAAACATCAGTTTAATTGTTTTAGTGACCAGAAAACAAATTTTGATATGCGTCGGCTTACCCAAAATGAAAGGTTACGTGCCCCTGGCATGCTACAGATCGGCACAACGCAGGCGGTTGTGTCGCGGACGATGAATGTTTCTCAGTCTGTCATAAGCAGGCTATGGTCCAGATACCGTGATACACAATCTGTACAGGACAGACCACGCTCAGGTCGACCAAGGGCGACAACTCAAGCCCAGGATCGATTTATCCGTACCTTGGCCTTGAGAAATCGTGTCATCACAGCAAATCAGATCAGCGCTGCTCTTCAAACAGACACTGGTGTGAGAGTGGGTGGCCCGACGATTCGGAATCGACTGCATAGGGGTCACCTTCGCGCCCGACGTCCTCGCGTGATCCCTTGTTTGAGAGATCATCACATTCAGGCAAGACGTCGTTGGTGTAGGGATCGTCAACACTGGGATAATCGACGCTGGAGCAATGTGATGTTTTCAGATGAGTCAAGGTTCACTGTTGATTTTTTGGACAGACGTAGGAGGGTGTGGCGTCGTCGAAACGAGCGCTTCCAAGACGTTAACGTCATCAGACATGATCGATTTGGGGGTGGTTCTGTTATGGTGTGGGGAGGCATCACTGTTGCTGGAAGAACGGCTTTACGTGTTGTTGCAGGGCGTGTTACAGGCCAGTACTACCGGGACAACATCTTGGCAGTCCATGTTGTGCCGTTCGCACGACGTCATGGCTGCCGTTTCATCTTCCAGGATGACAACGCAAGATGTCACAGGGCCAGGATCGTTACAGGTTACCTCCAACAACAGAACATCACCACATTACCTTGGCCAGCACTGAGTCCCGACCTCTCCCCCATCGATCATGTCTGGGACATGCTTGGACAGAGGTTACGTCAACGTCAACAACGTCCTGCCAATGTCCAAGAACTTGCTGCTGCGTTGCAACAGGAATGGGACAATCTGGACCAAAATGACCTTAGACGTCTCATTAGGAGTATGCCACGTCGGATCAATGCTTGTTTGGCAAACAGAGGAGGATTTACCCGTTACTGACTTTGTTGTGATGCTGTGGTAACTTTGCTGTTTGACCCCGGGTATCATTTTACCCTTATAATGGTCAGTCTGTGCCTTACGTAGTCTAACGATCATTTGGAATAAATCGATGAATGTGAACTTCATTTCATTTTGTCATTTGTTTCTTCGTCAGTTTCATTAGGTGACTTTAATAACACTTAAAAATCAAATATCCCCTACTTTTTTTGAATAGTATATTTAGAATAAAGACAACAGTCGCCTTAACTCATCTATTTATCAACCAATAAAATCCAACGTTATGTCTATCAAATGAAAGTAGAATATATTATTTTTTATCCATTCCTTTAGCTCAGAATAGAAGTGTAATTTCGTCATTATCTTACAACTGGATTGGTCGAATAGGTCGCTAGCCAAATAGGTCGCCAATTTGTGTTCGGTATGGGCGCAGCCATCTTTCATCTGGGACCTTTAAAATAGTTCCAATATGGCGGAATTCATCATACAGCCGAGGTTAGATTGTCCGAAATCTTCCGAGGTTTGCCGAGTGCGCCTCACCCGTATCTAAGCGATGCATGCTCTTCAGAGTAATCTCCCTTTCTTATAATAGTAGCTAAACCTGTATTATTCATAATTTCAATATTGCCCCATATCAGTCAATATTGTACGCTCACAATAGCACACGAATCAAATGTAGTCACACGGATCAATATTAATTTTATGACATTAAAGTTCACGACAGTCGTAAATGAGTATAATAGTCCTTGCCAATAAATATAATATATCCACTAGTGAAACATATGGTGAAACATAATGGTCATAGTTAAATATAAATCTAATTATTAGTCGTAAGTTAGTCCCGGCCCCAAATTTGCCAGGGGCTCAAATTCGATGGTCTAAAACATCCACGGGGTCATGCTGGTTGTGGGGTTGAGCGGGGCGACGAAGCGTGATGTGCGGACATACACACTTTGATTGTATTTAAACAGATAATGGAACATTAACATCAACTGATGACGTCACATGTGAATTTAAAAGAGAGATGAACAATGACCATTTTATTAGATTTTTTTATATTAAAATACATATTCAACAAAAAATTTGATTAGAAGCTGATTTATGACGACATGTTATTCTGGTTTGCATAGATGTGATTACCGCTTTAATTGAGCGTCTTCAGATGTTTTTACCGCGTTAATTGGGGGTCTTCAGATGTTATTGAACGTTTTTGAGATGTTGTTACCGCTTTAATTGAGCGCCTTCAGATGTAATTACAGCTATTATCAAAGCCCAGTTTATGCATGGGTCTGAGGGGCCTAGGTCCATGGCCCCGCGGTTTAGGGGGCCCCGCGGTTCATGGCAAAAAAAGAAAAAAATCAAATTCCAGATGAAAGTTTCACGGTAATCGATCTAGCAGCGCGAGGGCGGAGACTGAGCTATCCCTCAACCTTCTCTCTGAAGTTCCGCTCTGTATTCGGTCTAGGCTTCTGGACTTGTATGCCAAACGGATTAGACAAGATTTCGTATGTGATCAAATATTATGTAATTATTTATGTGCTGTAGTCTGTTTAATGGTATTACGCATGCGTACCATTCAAAGGGATATGAAATGTTTTTTTCGTCGCGTTAGGGGCCTCGCGATTCTAGTCAGGCCCAAGGCCCCGCTCCGGTTAAGCTGGGCTTTGGCTATTATTGTGCGTCTACAGATGTTATTACCGCTTTAATTGAGTTTTCAGATGTTATTACCGCTTTAGTTGAGGGTGTTCAGATGTAATAACTTATGTATGTGGGAATTATCTTTTAAAACTGATGGAAAGACAATATTGGTCATTAGCAGAACAGTAGGACGTTAAACTCCATTTCATTTCAGAAAATTGTTGCATCGGTACGAAAACGAGTAGGAAAACGTCATCGATTCGTGTGTACTTGTGACCTAAGCCCGTCCATGAGTGTTCGGCCAGTGAAAAACGTTTCATGCCCCATGTGTTGAATTTTCCACAATTTTGCAAGGTCATTTGTAGAATGTGCAGGATGTATTCAAATGCAACATTTATGCTGCTTTATTCGATGTACATCTGCCAAAATATCAAATGAAACCTTTACCAGCACCGAAAATTTCATGGAGTGAACATAACGCCATTTAGCTATTAGCGAACGTCGCATTGCGAAACCGCGTGTTAGAGGACACCACAACGAAAAGGAAAAGGTAAACGAACATATTTTCGTATCGATGCGAAATTTCCCTAATAGCGTTTGGTCACACTCAGAATGCAGATTTACTTCTGTATTCCAAGCTCAATTAAATTAGTTACCCCGTTGCTTTACAGTCTATAAACGTCTTGTGCCCGTCTATAAAAATCAACCCACGAACCCCAGAGTTAATTTACAAATAATACCCATTCACGGGTAAAACTCTACACGTCCGAAACATGTCCTTGAACCTCTGTGTCTTCAAGCATGTGTTTATTATCCGCGTGTTGATCGTGGTGTCTGTTCCCTGGTAGAAAGGGGATGTGACTTAAAGCCGGACACCATTTATAGAGGTATTTGGTTACAGGTAGATCGTAAACAACATCTAGCGAAAGGTTTATGTCCGGTTTAGCCGATAAATCCGCAGGGTCGCCAGAATGTGAGTCTCTCCAAGCGATCATTCCTCGTTCTTCTAGAGTTCCTGAAAATAATTTGTTAAAAATACATTATGCAAGAGATGAATCTACCTATTACAGGTCTTTCATGTTATATAAACTATTAATTAGACATTTATTAGCATTGCATTACAAGACTATAATCGACTCTCGATGCCACCAGATATGGAGATAAGAACGGTTCGTCCATATTTTGAATTAATTTAAAGGGACAATAACACTCTTGCTGGCTTGGCAGCCCCAGAAAATAAATAATAGCCTTATTCTAAGTACTAGATGTTTAAGTGTCCTACCTGTTGCGTAAATTATCCATTACGACCTATTTTACTTGTCCAGAGGGTTCGAAAATATTTTAAATCAAAGTCACATTTGAAAAGGTTTACGTTAGACTTATCAAATCAATTAGATGAATTTTTCCAATTTTTAAATTAGGTGTGTTAAGATGAAATTTATATCATCAATTAATTGGAATATTGTAAAATAATACAATTTGTTGACCAGAATGAAGATTGGGACATATTATTTAGTTACAACAAGAGTGTTATTGGGGCTTTAAAAACGGTGAAGCGAGGCTTAGCTTGGAACAACCAGTAAGGTGATTGAATTATTGCACACCTCTTGTCAAAGCTTCAAATGCTAATATCTTGGCTCGCAATAGAGTAATTTGAATGCCATTTTCAATATATTCATTTAACATTATCTATTTTCGAACTATTATAGCAGGGATGGCTAGCTCTTTAACTAAACCTTATATAATGTATCTTTAATTGAACGTTCTAAAACTGACTTCTCTCAATCCTAAATATCGTGATAATCCAGTGAAAAGGGAATTCCAGCTACAACGTATTCCGATTGAATTAGAAATCATCGCAAAACAACCATGGCTGCTGAAACATACTAGTTGTATTTCATTACGTCACGATTTTACCCACTTCACCACTGTTTTCGGGACCAACAGAACTTTGACCGGACTGGCGTTATTCGATTGTAATTCTGTCCTTTCGGGAGGTTCCGGACTTTCAATCACATCATAGAGGTATCACCCTTTTAATCTCTTGCAATCTTCAGAGATGAATATCTCGGTATAATGTCTTCTTCTATTAATGTTCAACGTTTGCTTTCACCGAGGGTGATATTGCAGAACAGTTGTCATAGTTTTTTGTATCTTAGCGCACATGCAGATTCTTACTTAGGGTAAGTAAATATACGCTCACGCCTGGGATCGCAACCACGACAACAAGCCAGCGGTTAGTTCCTTTGGAACTGTCTCTGAGCGGACGATGTCCACTTACAGCTCATACCAGGTCTTATACGGCTGCAATATGAAAATACGGTAACATACCGCTCTTCCCCACCCCTGGTCTCAGGCTAACCTTCCATTTTTCACCACGATTCTTCATTTTCCGCCAAGGAATCATTTCTCACTATATGTGACAGGAATTTATAATAATTCAACACCATTTGCAAGTAGAATTTTGCGATGTACTAAACATGCGGTTTAAGAATGTTCGAGTCTCGCAATGGCTAATCAGTTCAAACATATTTTTTGTATGTTTTTAATCGCAGAATTCTTCTAGAAAATAGTTTTGAATCATTATAAATTTTCTTTTTGGCAAATAAAGTAGGATCAAGGTGAAACGGATTCCAAAATTGCTAAGGACAGAGGTGGGGAAGAGCAGTATTTTCATGAGGCCCTATAGGAACAGTCAGTGGACATTGTCCGCTCAAAGACAGTTCCTAAAGGAACTCGCTGGAGATGACCGGTTAGCTAGAGCTCGAGGCGTCTTACTCTAGACCAATAGAACATTTCAATCCCCGGATATAATGTCTCCATTATTCGAATTGCTACGTAATAAATTAGAATGTCTGTTTTCATTGGTCCAGTCGTTAAACCCCAATTCATTTAATCTGATCAGACGTGTCTGTGATGGACCTACCTCTGACAGTGTTGTCTAGTATTAAAGCAATGATTCCACCCAGGAACATGGGCGTTCCCAGTCCCACCTTCAGAACCTGATCAACTTCAATATTACCTGATCAAAAACAGAATATACATCATTAGAATCGGAGAGATAATAATGGCGGCCGGATTCACATTACATAATACCTGCTTGCAATAATAATTACAGAGTGTCATTCCGTGCTGGGGACGTCGTTACTATTCCAGCGCGTGCGTCACTCACACGTTACCTGGTAGCCGACAGTGCGTGCTCCTTCAATTATCATTTTGCAAGTGTAATACGCAATGGCCGCTACGTTCAAAAAAGCATATAAGCAGACGACCAAAAAGCATGGTGCCAACAACGGCTGTGTATGTCGTTACTATCCCCGTGGGTACATCGATCACTCACATGTAGCTAGGTAACAACAGTGCTTACCCAATAATCATCTTGCAAGTGTAAAACGCAATGGCGGCGACGCCAAAACAAAAAGCATGGCGTGAAGTATCTCTAGATAATGTTTTGGTAACAGATAAATATATATTCCAATCAATAGTTATATATTTAGGGTCATTAAAGATTACCACTTAACAGAATTCAAATAAAATATGACGTATGCATATCACGTGACACAACTGTCGTAGCCCTATAAAGACGGGTTAGCGAACATGTTCAAATGTCTGAGATACAAAGTAGGATTGGTAAACGTTTTACAGGAATGCAATATACCACAATATCAGCCAGCAAAGAAATTGTTAGTTTAGGAAGTGAGTAAAATAACGGCATTTTCTCATATATCATTTTGTTCACAGCTACTTATTTTAATTGTTTGACGGGAGTGATATCGCCATTTTGTGAACCGGAACTACCAGCTGCCATGACAACGATGATATGATATCGTCACTGATAAATTCACACGTGTTATAAAAACAAACAGAACAAAACAACAACAATGTATGCAAAATTATCAAACATTAAGCAAGACTAACATACAATTTGCAAAGACACAGAAATCTGAAGAACATTATACAGTTTTACAAAACAAAGCAAATTAAACATCTACAAGATTCCATGCATAAAAGAGAACGGGTGGGCAAAGATGCTGAACCAATCAATACGATGATCAGAGGGTGTGTCAAAGAGGCGTGGCATTAGGCCACGTGGAGATATAGGGGCGTGGTATTTGACCACGTGGTTATTCTCACCCGTCGAGATAAAATCCGGATGCCTGTCAATCCACTCTGGTATCATAAGTCCTACAACTAGTGCTGTTCCAACAATTATAAGATTTCTGTTCGAGTTGAGGTCGATATAACGAAGATTGGACAAACCCAAAGATACAAGTAAACCAAGAAGTATGATCAGCGTCCCTCCTAGAGCTGGATCTGGAATGAGGGCTAAACACGCCCCTAATTTACCGAACACTGATATTCCCAGCAGTAGGAGACCAGCAGTTACCATTATAGAGCGACTGGCCGTCTGAAAACAGGGGAGATAATTTAATCAATACCACTTTATGTTTCTACTTCCGGTAAATCCTGTGGACAGAATCCTGTGGACAGTTCGTCTTGGAAATGATCTGCTCTGATTGGCAACAATCTGAACCTGTCTGGAAATATGGAGTTCATGCTTCTCTGGGTATCTCATTCCGAATGCTCATCTTACAACCAACAGATACGTACCATCCATGCAAACAGACCTATCTTTGATGTCACCGAAAGTGTCATTCCATGCACGTATGAACAGATTAACTCAAACGAGGAATCATATTATGGTGACCAGAAGTCAACCAAGATGAAGAGAGATTGCTTTGTGTGAATTGACAGAAGACGTACGCCAAGTTTCAACATGCGTTGGTGGTAAATGCCATTAAACAGACCAGAATCACAACTTGCTAAGTGAAATATACCGAAGCCCTTGCGACACCTTCAACTGGATTTGTTGCTGAAGCCAATTGACAAGTTCCAACTTATGCCAGGTTGCAACTGTTGTGCGATGCGTTACGATATGATTGCCCCACGACCCGCTACGTATGTTTGGATACGTTTCGATACGATCAATAGAATTGTACCTCAATATATGAAAATACTTGATAGGATCACCACGATTACTTCCCGATTTAAACCACATGCATCGTGATGGTGGGGACCTAGCATTAGGCACCGATCATAATCAGGGGAATTAATATTAAAACAAAAGGGTTCAAACTTCAAACCCATACATTTCTGTCCCAACCCAGGTGATAAAGATAGGGACACACCGTGCAGTGCCCCACGAGGGAAACGTTTTCCCTGAGAACGACGTTTCAGTATATTCCTCATAAAATTACAACTTTCCATGCACAGTTTAGTTGTACGCCAATGCGTACACGGCCTATCGGACCAACTAGACGCCTATCCTTGCCAGGCTATATCAGATTCTGTATTGAAATGTAAATAGTTGTGGTGAATATCAGACACGAATCATGGCATGCTTGCCACTCTGGGGCCCCTGGTACCATTTTGCAAATTATATGTCTACATTCTGTTTGGAAGTTTCGCATATCTAATGGTTTAATTGCTAAGACTTACACTGTTAGCAAACTAACCGATTCTAAAAGTCATCAGCAGTAATATTATTTTTAATTGATGTTTGTTCAAACTGCAGCAATTAATGGTTTCTCTTATGGCTGCCAATGATTCAAATCTTAACCATTGCCATGGTGATAAAAATCAAAATAACCGGATGTAAAGCCTACCTTAGATAACTTTATAGCTGCTATGTTACCACTGAAAGATGTGGTGGCATGACCAACACCAAGAGCACCAGACATGATACTAGCCACACCTTCCATTAATATACCCCTAGTAACAGCATGATCTGGAGGAGATGGGACTTGACATGCTTTAGCTGCTGCAAAATAATCTCCTACCGACTCTATTAAAGATGCTATAGTCGCAGCGGAAAACCCAACGATTACAGCTGTATTTAGTCTGGGCATACCAAACTGACCTGGTAAAAAAAATATAGAAAACAATGAAATCAAATGGGGAATATAACGGCCTCTGTCTGTTGTTCAATCCATTTCAGTTTATTGAATAAAATATTGCTTAAACTAACGTCCTAAGGTTCTGCTTCGATTTGGCTAATGAAGACGGGCATTTGTCAGACAGTGTGCTATGCGGGAAATATTGCTCGGATAGTGGCACTATGGTCTTCTCTTATATCGAATTCCACCTGCCAAGGAATCGTTTTTCATGCACGTCAATGTGTACACGACTAGAAACCCTTTTCTTGTCAGGCGTTCCGTTCTGCACCACTGGCAAGGGGAAACCAAACCGGGAAACACTGGGGGCGAACACGCCGCCTCCAGGCTAGCGAGCCGGCGTCTTACCCACTTAGCCACCCACAACGTTACAAAAACCCATATCCTATTTGAATTTCACTGTATAATATTAAATACCTGGGTATGGGAAGGAGAACCATGGTGTTAGACCAACGATGTTTATCTTAGAATCAGTTCGTGCTTTATATGATAACAATTTATTATTATCCGGTAAAACATCTGTCGCTGTCAAAATGGCCGACACAATCCACATTAAAATAATACTCAATAATATCTATAAATATAAATAATTAGTCAATAAATTATCAAACGTGTTATAAGAGAGAGAGAGAGAGAGAAAGAGAGAGAGAGAGGGAGAGGGAGGGGGGGTGAAGGTCGACTCGACATATGTAGTGCCATGGACTGTCACCGCCACAACATGAAGTCCTAACAACTACTGTCTGTTCCAGGCAACACTACAACTCGAAAATTGCTTGCTATTTCTTCAGTTTTTAATTAAAATGGTTAAAACTTAACGACCTACCTGGAATGGTCACCCCATTACTTTCTTCGTTGAACCTTAACGCCAATAAGTTCGATAAAATCCTCTATTCTCTTGTAAATTTCACATTTTTCGAAACATTCAATTTCTCAGAAGATAAACATTGACTTTGCGCATGTGTAAATTGGGTCACTCGAATATCATGTAGGGGTAGAAGGTATTCCACAAATCGGGTGCATTCGGTTAATAATACTTTGGGCGGGAGGTTTCGCACCGTCATTTTGCGACAGTAATACTTATTTTCGATTATTTTCAGGGCTTTTTGCAAAACGTTTCATGCAAAATAAATACATTTATTGTTACAATATCAACAATTTGTGTGTGCGTGTTTTTTGGTTTGTTTTATTTGGTTTCCGGTATTTTAATATTCCTTTGAAATATTCACAGAAGTGCATGTCTTCTAAAATATTCCTCACAGAACACTTATTTGAAGCATTAGATGGCATGGTAACCTTTCGGATGAAGTGTAAATATTTTACGATATCTTATAATTTTATGGACTAGTATCGATTATCGGTATCCATTTTTATTTATTTTCCCGTTCGACAGGCGCACACGGTTTGTTTCAGATATTGTCGTTGAATAGATAAAAATAAAACTAATCGTAAAAAATATAACCCATTGGATGAGAAGCGGGAAGATTAAGTGAAGAAGTACCACCAGTTATCATTTCATTCGGAATTGACAGTGAGTTCGAGTATGAGAGTGAACAGAATGTCAATGGAGAGAGTGAGAGTGAAAATGTTGCTGAGAATATGGATGACGGTGGTGTTGCGAATGAAGATTTGAGTGCTGATAATATAGACGTGTTTGTAGTGTATGTGATTGTGAGAACCCACCGGGAAGTGAGTCGGATGCGATTGTTGATTAGGTGGGCTCTGATTTGTGTGAACGGTGGATGCATGCGAAATGTACTGGCAGGAAGATTGATGTGAGCGCTAGTGTTGTGAAATGTGTAGATTGTGTACGTAAATAGATAGCGTGAATGTAGGCCAGACAACTTCAGTGATGTATATTATTATAGTTGGAGCATTTTCTCTGAATTTGTGTAAATAAATGATTTCTATAAAACAGTTTATTTCTGCTTTCTTGTTTAAAAGGTGGACTAGCAGAAATTTAATGAAGTTCAGGGTTAATCAATATGAATAAATTAAATGTAAAAAAAATAACTCATGGTCTGAACACAAAAACGCAATGACGTGCCTTTGATCTAACATTTGCTTAGGGGCATTTCACAAAATACAAAAAAAAAAACTAAATCAAAAAAGAAATAGACTAAACTATCTAAAAAAAATACCGTATTAGCAAATTTAATATCTAAGGCAGTGGAACAAAAAACTGTGGTCTGAAACCAAATAGCAAATTTATATTACTTCCCTTAAATAGTTCTTTTAAGCAATTTATATTCTACTAGGTCGAAACAACTATCTAAACATTCAGATAGGACGAAATGACCCAAAGCCGTATCCACACCCCTGTTCGATTTGGTTTATCCCAAATAATTAGGTCAAGCATGGCAGACTTCAATACCGCGAAGTAAATAAAGAAGGATTTTTCAAGAGAGAAAGGTAACATATCTTGATCTGAAATTGGTAAACGTGCGATAGACAGTAACGGGGTGACCATTCCAGGTAGGTCGTTAAGTTTTAACCATTTGAATTAAAAATTGAAGAAATAGCAAGCAATTTTCGAGTTGTAGTGTTGCCTGGAACAGACAGTAGAGACGGTCACGTCCTATCACAAGACATGTAGTAAGAAAAGAATACATGGGGCATACGCCGGATGTGGCGACCGGTTTGTCGGAGGCCCGCTTCCACGTCTGACAGACAACCCATGGGGCTATACACAAGCTAAGTCATTTCGGGACTAACAAAGTGTAAATTATATGCGTGTTGTATGTTAATAACACGCTTAACATCCTCTTCCACCAGACAAGGGTATTCCTGGTTTCTTTGTCCAACCACGTGGATTTTCTCATGTTTGACCGGTTTCCTCCCACTGCTACAGATCCCCCACGCACAAGCAGATTATTGAAATAAAATTTCACCATGTGTTAGTCCCATTTTCTTAGATGAGCACAATGCCTTATGAAGAGTAGCATCCAAGGGAGCCTTCATGGCCATATAGGTTTCATCCAAAAGCATTGTTCCTGGTAAAAGAATTAAATATATCGCCGTTGAGACCGTAGGCTAGATGAAGTACATATGCCATCCGTACCTTGTGGCCACCAGGTCTATCATCTGGACAAAGCTGGATTCCGACTGGAAATCGGGTCTAGGCCTCATGCCTGAAGTCGGTTCGATCATTTCGAACATGTACTTTGCATGCACTGACTTTTAAAAATGTGGTGAAACCGGAGAAGGTTGACGCGGATAGGCCGTCGATCCGATTTATGGTCATGTACAAACCTATCTTCAATAGAAGGCTTGATCTCCCCGTAACTCCGTACATTTTATCAAGTCCTTCGCGTAGTACCCTGTATGTTTCGCGACTAATTTCGATTGGGTACAAGCCCAGCTCGAGATCCTATCAGATTCATCAATCATCGCGAATACCAAGTCTCTACATGTGGTAACAAAGTTCAAGGTTCGTTCAATATCAAGGTTTCCGTGGAGGTCGATATACATGTAGTTAATTTGAGTGTGTTAGTGTCAAGACACTAGTGTGTTAGTTATTAGATGCAAACATTCACGTCTCTGCTGTAAAGGGAGAAATGCAGTTATAAGTTCTGGAACAGCAAAGTTATCTGTAAGGCTTGCAGTTGTTGCTTCGTGAAATGACAATGTGTACAAGCCGTGGATGATTCAAACTATTTGATCACACCTAAACCAATAAAACAAACCAACCATAACTTTATATGAATCAAGAATAGTTTATTATATCTCTTATATCTATAATTGTGTACTCACCGGTAAGATTTTGAAAATGGCGAATCTAAATCGTGGTTCAGGCTTTTCCTGTTTTCTGCACCTGATTCTAGGCATGGGTAGTCGAATGTGAAACAGATAGAGTGCAAATACTAAAACCAAAACACAACCACTGAAAGACATATTCAATAAAAAAAATGGTCTTAATTTATAAAGTATAACATCGCCATTTAGCCAAGGCAGCAGATAAAAAGAAGAACAAAATACTTCTATAGATGGGTCCAATGGTCGCGCGATTGCTTAAATGAAATAATGATAATTTATTTACATAGGTAAAAATAAAGCAGGTTAAGAAAAAAGTAAATGAAAGAAAATGGGGTTTAACATCCAACTATTCTGCTCCGAACTTGGCTAATGAAGACGGGCATACGCCATACAGTGCGCTATGAGGGAAATTTTGCCCGGGAGGTGGCACTATGGCCTGCTCTTATATCGAATTCCAACAGTCAGGTGATCTTTTACGAGCACGCCAAAGTGTACACGGGACGGAAAAGTAAAAGCAATGACAGAAAGGAGTAGAAGGACACGTATATCAATACTTACGAAAATGCAATGGCCCATTGAGGTCTGGAGTAGATAATGGGAACTTTTAATAATGATAACCCAATTAGTGATATAGTCGGTGCTACTGTTATTGGTCCGATAAATTTTAATAATGGTCCTACAAGACCTAGACCTCCAACCAGAACTTCTATAAATGATGTTAACATTAAACTTCCGGATAACTGTCAAAAACAAATATAGTCAATCGAGATTGAATTAGTAGTCTGATACCGCTGTGTAGAGTTATCTCCCTCTAAGCCCTATGAAGCAAATGAGTAACATAATCTCTAACTAGAGGGGAAGTTTTCCTGACTATGGTCAATCCCACGTAACAGACTAATCAAGACAGACATATGCCATGCAGTGTGCAATGATGGACATTTTGACTGGGCAGTGGCGTCTTCGTCAACTCTTCATCAAATTCCAACGTGCACGGCAGCGACAAGATACTGCTCTATACCAGGCCTTACTTCCTGCCCAATACCCAGGGGACATCACTTTGTCCTACATCAATACCAAGGGGACATCACTCGATCCTGCATCAATGCCAAGGGTACACCACTCTGCCACGTACCAATGACGAGGGGAAATCACTCTGCCCTGCACCAATGACGAGGGGGAATCACTCTGTCTTTCATCAATGTCAAGGGGACAAGACTCTGTCCTGCACCAATGACCACCCTACCCACTGAACTACCGCGGCACCGCCCCCTCCCCAGAAACCATGGTTACCTGCTGCAATCTCTCATCAACTGATAAAGGTGCTATTCTTGTTTGTGTAGTATTAGTACTCATCATCGATGATATTGTAGATGTGATATTATTATCTAATCCTGTAACAAAAATAATACATGAAGTGGTATCAGATGTTCCAAAATTACTGAGAATGGGAGGGGGGAGAATAAAATTAGTGAGAATCAGGTAAAGGTAACTCGGGGAGAATATAATGAGTGAGAGATGAATTGGGACTGTGGTGTCCTTCAGCATAGTTTGTTTACTTAATTAAGAATGGATGGTTTACTTTAAGATGGGTGGCGCCCTGTATGGTAGGTTTTGCCATTTTGGATGGTTCCCTTTAGAATGGGTGGTGACGTGTAGGATGGGCGGTTCCATTTGAGTTCGATGTTTTTTTCAAGAACACAGAATTTGGGTTTCCTGAAGCACGGGCGGTTTCCTTCAGGCTGAACGGTTCCCTTGGGGATGGGGACGATTCCTAAAGAATGAATAGTTTTCTTTGGGGTTGGCGATCCCTTTAAAATGTGTTGTTTAAGATCCGGGATTACTTAGGGATGTGCGGCCACATTACGATGGCAGTTCCCTTTAGAATAAACGGTTCCCTTTAAGTTGGATGATCCCTTGAGAATGTGCAATCCCTTTAGAATGGGTGGTACTTTATTTTATTCCATCAATCTGCATGCGACACCTACCTGGGGTAGTATCAGAAGGACAGAACCAACTTTCATCTCTACCTAAAGCTAATATAGGAACCATGAACGATGCTGACGGTCCTTGGTATATTGGTAATCTGAAGGTAAGTAAAACAATCTCATAAACTATTCGGTCTTTGTTTCAACCCAATCGGATTAAAATACAGATCTATATTTTGTTTCGTTTTTTTTTATACTTTCGATGATCTACACTACATGAAGATCACGTCAGGGGTCACACGATTGGCTTTTTGCCGTATGACGTCAGACATTGATTAACCAATCAGCGTTGATGTTTCTAGTGGGTTATCCACAGTTCCCCGCAACGCTAAGAACTCGCAGTAACACTGGCTTCTGCCACACATCAATGAGAAGGCGCGTTATCAATCGGCACTCGTCGACAGATTCCGGTTCCGGAACCTACATCTAATCTCGGCTGTATGACAGTAAGTGATATGTACCTACGTCCATACATTTGCGATGCGGCTACCGGTTTACTTTAACCGGAAAACTTGACGCTATTACAGACAAACAAGAAGACACTATGGGCGCAGCCATGTTTCATCCGGGACCTTTATGGTAGTTCCAAGACACCATGGGCGCAGCCATGTTTCACCCGGGACCTTAAAAGTAGTTCCAATATGGCGGAATTCGTCATACATCCGAAACTAGATGTAGGTTCCGGAATCTGTCGAGATGTGCCGAGTGGGTGCGTTATAAAACAATTCTTCTAGTTCCTAGTGTTGTAAAGACAGTTGAAACGAAACGAAACGAAATAGGATCTGTGTTTTAATCAGATTGGTTCCAATATCTCGATTTAGTCCGTTCATGGCGCTGTTCATCATTTGGGGAGTAATTAATCCCTCACATACTACCATATTGTGACAGTTGGATCTGTACAAGGAATATAATCTAAAACACGGTTATAATAATAATAATAATAACTTTATTTAAGAAGGGTAAAGGATTAGGCTGTAGAAGCCTTTCTACCATCTGCTCGGTATTTACATAGGTAAGAGAGAGAGGGGTGGGGGTGGGGTAACGTCCACAAACAATAACTTTGCATCAACTGGACATACACCAAGCCGTTCCGGCCCTCTATTACACTGAATTCAAACATAAAAGATCTCTCTGCAGTTGGAATTCCACATAAGAGTAGGCTGAATCACATTTCGTGGCGTACTCGCGGACTCATTACTCCGTCCACTCTCATTTTCCTGATTAGTGCCGAAAAGTCGGATTGTAAACCCACGCCACTTATTATCATTTCACCGCTTTTCGGAATAAATTGGGGTGGGTGTGGGGTTCAAATGTTTAACGCGAACGCGTTTTATCATAAGATCTGAAATTGAGTTAAATGGCGTGGGTTCGTTCGATTACCCGCTTGCACGTGGCAAGGAGAAGTAGGGTCGCCTGTCCGGGTCATCCGATTTCCTTCCAATGCTAATGTCCTCTAAGCGAATTATTCAAATGAAATTGAACCATATGTAAGTCCCGAAATGACCTAATTTGTGTCGAGTGGACGGTACCCCCTCCCAGTCGGTCCCTCTCTCTCCCTCTCTCTCTCTCTCTCTCTCTCTCTCTCTCTCTCTCTCTCTCTCTCTCTCTCTCTCCCTCTCTATTCGAATAGACTGTTACCTTACTCCCAAGATTGTTTGTAATATGCTGCTAAAGCCACACATAAACAGAGTTGAACAGAAGAGTTTCGTTCTGATAGGATGATCATACGCTACACATAACGCATCAGCTATTATAAACGCCATGGATAAGCTGGAGGCCAAGCTCATTAGTATATGCTGAAAATAACATACAATATACTATTAAAATGTTTGGCAGAACCATTTAAACCCCTCGCAGATATTTCAGGGTAATTTTAATTGAATGGGGATAATTTGTAGGTGACGCTATAGAACAGACGGTCCCTTGTGATCTCAATGTTTTCCATACCACATTGTTTTCCGGTACTGTCATAACGTTCTGGTATGTTGACAAACGTTAGTTTATCGTTAAAATGGTATTTAATCCAGATAATCGAAATACGGTTCTCTTACCATCGATAAGGCCACTTGAAAACGAGTTTTCACTAGCGACGCCTGGTGGAAATTCTTTCGGCGAGGACGCTCATTAGACAACAGAGTTGTCAATCACCCCTCCCACATATTGTAAGGTGATTTTAATTGAATAATACTGACCCATTAGGCAACAGTCCCCAATAACCCCTCCCAGATAATTTCACAATAAATAGTACCGGCCAATTAGACAACAAATTCCGCCAAAACAATATTCGTCTGCATTCTGTCTAGGGTTAAATACACAGCGAAAGTAACCAGAACGCCGACTGATCTTAGTTCAGTACAACCCCCTCCCTATGTAGTTTTAGACATCCTAAATATTTATTAATTTTCTAACATTGGGTGAAGTTAATAAATAGGCTACCATTTTTTTTTATCTTGTCCCGCTTGTACTGAATCGGAGACTATCCCCTTTACAAAAAAATCCTGACTTTGTCTGTTAGGTACTATGGTTTCCTAATCTGTAGGCGTGCACGTTAAAGAACCCATGGTAGTTAGAATTCAATGAAAAGTAGGCGAAAATGCCGCTTTCCTGGCAAAATGTCCCCCTATAGGGCACTGGATGGCGTGTACAGAACAGAACGACCTTAACCCCCGTTGTATGTCAGACACAGAAAATGCCGCTTTCCTGGCAAAATGTCCACCTATAGGGCACCGCATGGCGTGTACAGAACAGAACGACCTTAACCCCCGCTGTATGTCAGACACAGTGGTTGGGTGAGTAATGCGCTGGCCTAGGTGTCTCGGGTTCGATCCCGCTGTAGACCGCAAAGGTTCATCGAAATTTTCCGGTGAGGTTCCCCTTGTCAGTGGTACCGGCTGGAGGGCCTGGCAAGGACATCTGTCTAGTCGTTCGAGTGGAATGAAACATGGAGATTCCGTGTACCAATTGGTTTTAACGTAAAAACATCCCCTGGGAATCATAATTCGTTATAAGAGTAGCACACTGTATGGTGTATGCCAGTCTTAATGAGCCCAATTAGAGTAGCATGTCAAACCCCGTTTCATTTCATTTGTTTCAGATATTACACACTAAAAAGCAACAGCAATTCGTAATAAGAGTAACACACTGTATGGCGTATGGCCGTGTTCATTGGTCCAGTCAGACAAGGACGTTAAACCCGGTTTCATATTATTTATGTCGGATATTATTACACATTACCTGGAAAGCAACAGCAATTCCCACCAATATAGGCGGCGTTTCATAAATCTGGTACTCTAGTTTGTCGTCTTGTGCCATTTCAGTGGCGATCCGGGGAATATTTTCTTCTAGATCGACCGGTCTATACAACTTGCCATCGATGTTATGAAGACTGTTACGGTTGGAGCCGTGTATCTCGACATCTCTAGAGTTGTTGTGGTTTTCTGTGTGTCCGCTATCACGAAGAAGTTTATCATCTGGTAGAGTCATACTGAAACTGTTAAATAATATCAATAATATATATAGATATATCAGTTTGATTGAGGATAAGGCAGATTTTAACCTCAAAACTTACGCTGGAGTTTAGGTCAACTGTTGGGTCACCAACAAATCTTGAATACAGCAGATATAATAATTCTAATCTCACGACCTTTCTTCGTATCACGGTCAACTCTATTCATAAATATCTCAACAATGTTTCTGTCTGTGGACTTAAAATATCAAATTTAATTATAGCCGTAGTTTTATTTTTTTAATGATCGGGATATTCTGATGTAGTTTAACCTTGTCAGTGGTCCAGGACTGTCTAGACGTTCGAATGGGACGAAAACCCGAGGTCCCGTTTTCACAATAGCGTACACATAAAAGATCGCCTGACGGTAGGAATTCGATTTAAAAGTAAGCGATGGTGCCGCTGCATTGGAAAAATTTCCCTTATAGCACACTGTATGGCGTATGCTCGTCTTCATTAGTCCAGTTTAGGAGCAGAACAGTAGGACGTTCAATCTGTTTTCATTAGCCCAGAGGGGTCTAGAGTGCCGCGCTTCGACCTCTAGCTGGCCGGTCACCTCTGGCTTGCGGCTGTGGTTTCGATCCCTGGTGTAAGCGTATGTGGCATGGAGATGGGGGCGCCTTCTCAACCTCGTGGGTTTCCTCCGGTTTCCTCCCATTGCTAAAGACCCCTACGCGCAAGCGAATTATTGAAATAAAATTAAACCATATGTTAGTCCTAAAATGACCTAGTTTGTGTCGAGTGGACGTTAAACCCATCTCTCTCTCTCTCTCTCTCTCTCTCTCTCTCTCTCTCTCTCTCTCTCTCTCTCTCTTCATTAGCCCAGGTCAGGAGTAGAACAGTAGGACTTTAAATCCCATTTCATTTTTTTAACTTTTGACCGAATTTTTTTTATTCGTATGCTGTTATAAAAAAAACGATTTAATTATTCTCTTGAAACGCCCATTTCAATGAGCCTTTCTTCATTAGCACGTTAACAACATTTTTATTTTAATGAAGAATTAAACCATAAAAATATGTCTGACCTTAATTATTCTTAATACAGCACATACGTAATTTGTAATGACACGAACTGTATTCATGGCTATGAATTAATTTGAATATTGTTGATTTTAAATTGAGGTAAACATCCTACCAAATATAAACCAATTAAATAGTACAGGAAAACTCCTTGACCAGTTACAGACATATTCAAATAGTCCAGGACTCCAGGAAAACTTCTTGATTTTGCATTAGTCGAAGAAAACGTCTATCACGTTAAAGACAAATTTAAATAGTCCGAGAATACTTAACAGGTTATAGACAAATTTAAATATTCCAAGAAAACTTCTTAACCAGCTAAGAAATCTTCTTAACACGTTAACGACAGATTCAAAAAGTCTAGAAAAACTGCCTCACGGGATATAAACAATCAACAGATTCAAATAGTCAAGGAAAACTGCCCCACAAGATATAAACAGATTCAAATAGTCCAGGAGAACTGCCCCACAAGATATAAACAGATTCAAATAGTCCAGGAGAACTGCCCCACAAGATATAAACAGATTCAAATAGTCCAGGAGAACTATCCAACAATAAAACACTATTTATGAACAACAATTACTATGGTTTATTTCACTAAGGCGTTTTTACAAGATTTTACAAGTAAATAAAATGAAGATGTTGTTGGTGACTATTACAGATTTAGCGTCCTATAACATAAACATGATATTATGGACACTGGACAGGTTGATTCAATTCAATTAGTTACCCTTAAAGGGTTCCATTAAATTTTACTGTTCTCCCTTCAATTATTGCAGGTCTTTCTTAAGGGCTAAATTGTTATCGAAATTATTAATTAGACATTTATTAACTTATCCAGGCCATAATCATATCTTGATGGCATCGGATTTCTCCGATATTAAATAGATTAGAATGGTTCAGCCATACTTCGATTTAATCAAATATGGAGGAGTGAGACTTAGTTTCGACCAACCAGTACGGTGGTTGAAATTATTGCACACGTTTTGTTAAACCTGTAAAGGCTAATATCTTAGAGGACTTATCTTTTTTTTAAACTATTAGAGCAAGAACGGCCAGCTCTTTATGATCTAAGTTTTACATCATGTATCTTTGATATAATTGTTTGTGGTTCAAGTTTTAACTGACATTCATGTTTTTTTTTAAAACAAACCAAAAAAGTTAAAATCAATTACAAGGCGCGGTGCGGACCCTCCATTTGGTATGAACAACTGTCCCAAGCCGTTAAATAAACAAATATAAACCTGTAATGGTACAGCCAGAGGAATCTGACCTTCTATCTATATGTATGCATCCACCATACCAACTCAGAACTAGACAATATATAATAAAAAAAAGAACGGGGATGGCATGCCTGTTGAAGCCTCGATTTTACCTGCTCTCGCTTCGGCTCGTTTTTTTCAGCTATTCGTTATGTCAGGCAATCTAACCTCTGCCAATCCACCCAGATATGTTTTTTCTTCAATCTAGCCGTTTTGATTTGCATAAATACTCTCCACACAACGATATCATAGCCATTTGTTTCCAATATTTGCATTACCCCTACCTGCTAAAGATCCCTGCGCGTAAGCGAAATATTAAAATAAAATTGAACCATATGGTAGCATCGAAATGATCCATCTTCATCGGTCCACCCATCTAAATCGGTCCACCCATATTCAGCAGCCCATCCATCTTCATCAGCCCACCCATCTTCATCAGCCCACCATCTTCATCAGCCCACCATCTTCATCGTCCCACCCATCTTCATCAGCCCACCATCTTCATCAGCCCACCATCTTTATCGACCAACCCAGCTTCATCGTCCCACCCATCTTCATCAGCCCAGCCATCTTCATTAGCCCACCATCTTCATCGGCCCACCCAACCCATCTTCATCGACCCTCCCATCTTCATCAGCCCACCCATCTTCATCAGCCCACCATCTTTATCGACCCCCCCCCCATCTTCATCCGCCCCCCATCTTCATCAGCCCACCCATCTTCATAAACCCACTCATCTTCATTATACCCAGTCGGTGTAGAAAAGCAGGCTGTTAATTCCCATGTTTCATTTAACAAAGTATGACTTAATATTTACTTTAAAGATACATTATGGGAGATTAGATGAAGAGCTGGCAATTCTCACTATAACAGTTTCAAACAAGATAATGTAAAAGGAATTTGCTGAAAAGTGTAGTCAAATTGATCCACTCTGAACCGAGATATTAACGATGGAATTTGCGACCTAAAATCGACCATCATTACCAAAGTCTCAGTTATCCATTTTATGTTTGGAGTTTAATCATCAATGAGCGTTGAGCAGCAGATCGGATTCAAATCCGATACATAAGATGACATCGGGAGTTTATTAAGTTTTTTTCATGGTAATACAAATCTTAATAATAATTTTATATAACGTTTAAAGTCTAAAGAAAGACCTACAATTGGCAAATTTTACTCTTGCATAATGCATGTTTAATAAGTACAAATACCGATAGCCTTGAACATTATGTGATAAGCCCCGGTTTGACCTATCGCTCTATGCCTTCTTATGTCGGTAAACCCTTGAAAATGAAACCATGTTCGACCAACTCAGGGCTCCAACTTCTACATAGTTAGCCATCGCATTACGCACGGAGGCACCGCGGCAAATGTTATTGCAACACACTGCTATTTGGGTTTCAGTTATACTGGCCAGCACACATTTCTGACGGGCGTTAAACCCAATTTCATTGTATTTGTTTTAATTGTCTTTGTCATTTTAAAGATCACTTTTCAACGCTTATTTTTTCTTAAATTGAATGTTCTGATGCATCGCGGGTTTAACACGTTAGTTGAAATTATGATTAAAATAATCACAAATAATGTGGAATACTACAGTAGCTGAACTAATGGAATGTCGACAGCTGTTATTATAAATAATATGGCGAGGGTATAAAAATAAATATCTTATATACAGTATGTATGATAATACTATACAATTTACCAAGTACAATGACATTAAAATTTAAAGAAGCCAAGTCTCTTACTCAATATCATCCACACTCTTCGACATTGTTAATTTAACTCAACGTGGGTGTCATGATCTTACCGTGAAAAGATGGTCTTCTGATATCCAATACTTTACCATTGGTACACGATTCGTGTTCCATAATGCGTTTCAGCACAATTTGTAACCAAGACTCGGGGTTAGATATATATCACAAGTCATGTCAAGCTGTGAGCATGCGCCATGAATACTACCGGTGTAGACTAGAATAACCAGACGCTAGAGATTGCCTTTCGATTGAGACTTCTCGCGTATTTAGCCGGACATAACTGATTTGAAATTACAGTAAAAACTGAAACGATTGAATGTATATCAGTTTATATACATTCATATTACATTATTATATGCGTTGCGACCCATTTGTGTCCTTTTCTATGTTCCCGATTTTAGCGATTAGCTGCTTTAAACACAAATTATTGTTTTAAAACATGTTTATTTTTGCTTTTTTACTGTTCTATTTCCTTTTGTGGCGTTTATAATTAATATATGCCGTTGCATTTTTTACTGTTCTATTGTTTCATTTCGTTGCGTTTATAATTAGTATATTGCGCTATATTCCCGTATGGATTGTTCTATATGTGCGTGTTATGCAGACATCCTGCGTGAACTTAATTTGGTCGCTGGACTGGATTTATCCCTACTTTTATTTTAAAAAACGAAGTCGTCTTTAAAAACCAAAATTGATTTGCGAGTAGCTCGAGTTAAATAACTCGATACATTTATGAAACATCTGTCAACATTTCAAATAAAAATATAATAATAAAATCCAAAATATGATTTCCGTAGGCTACATATCCAGTTGAAAAACTCTAAGGAATTATCAAATAAATATTAAAAAAAAACCCAAACAATAATAAGTTAAAGAAAGTTTGAAGATTATAATACAAAATACCTACCTTAATCCTAATATGTTTCCGGCTTTAAGATCAAGTACAAGTGTGTTGTGATTCAACGACAACACGATCAATGTCCAAAATAAATAAATAAAGGGTGGTTAGATAAATAAACGGAAGCAGAGTCCGTCTCTAAAGTACATGTCTATGTAAGATGTGACTGGTTTCTTGGCACGTTGTTATCAAGGTTAGTGTACCCAGAGTTACTCCCCCTTTATTGTTAATCGTCTCAATTTAAAGGCACGCGTTCTGCAAATGAATTTGACGGGGTTTAACGGTCGCTATTTCATCCGGATTGGTGAAGGCCCATGGTTGAATGCACGATACCGAGAGAGAGAGAGAGAGAGAGAGAGAGAGAGAGAGAGAGAGAGAGAGAAAGAGAGAGAGAGAGAGAGAGGGGGGGTGTAACGTCCAATCGACACAAATTAGGTTATTTCGGGACTAACATATACCATTTCATTTCAATAATTATGCGTACAAGACTTTAGCAGTGGTAGGTAACCGGAGGACCCGGATAAAAACCCTCGTGGTTAGACAGGCGACCCTACTACTCCTTGTCATGTGCAAGCGGAACATCGAACGAAACCACGTCACTTGACTTCAATGTCGGGCCTTATGATGCAACGCGTTAAACGTTCGCCCCCGTCCCCCGATTTATTCCGAAAATGAAATGAAATGGGGTTTAACGTCCTACTGTTCTACTCGTCTGGAAGACGAGGACGTATTTTTTAAACAGTGTGTTGTGTCGGTAAACAAGGTGTTCATTTACATTGTTCAGACGTTTACAGTGACGCGACCGTTTAGCAGTAGAAAGTTTTCCAGCAAAATTGACTGGCACGAGACCTGAACGTACAGGGCGAGTATAATGGGACCTGCGTTCAGAGCTGAACTACATTAACCGGACTTATTAAGACCCTTAAGACCCACGTGTTGATAAAAACTGGGCGTTGTTTTTTTTAACTTCGTGCAAAGACTGGACTGGATAAAGACGGGAGAACCCTCGTCGAAACGTAGCTGAAATAAATCCTTTAAAGGAGCTAAATCGCTAACATTTGGGACCTAGAAATTGACACAAGTGGGTTGCAACGCATACTGTAATATGAATGTATATAAACTGATTTACATTCAAAGATTTCCGTTTTTACTCTAATTTCAAATCAGTTATATTCGGCGAAATAAGCCAGCAGTGTCAATCGAAAGAAAATTTCTAGCGTCTGGTTATTCCAGTCTATGTACGCCGTTTGATTTGGTGTAATGTATCTAGCCTCGTTCCTCGAGTCTCTTGTTACAACTGGGGCTGAAACGCATTATGGTACACGATTCGTGTACTAATAGTATTTTTTTTTTATTTTGTCTTAAATATTGGATATCAAACGCCCATCAATGTTGATTTAAGTTGACAAATAATTCGTGTTTTCAATGTTGAAGATTTGGAATGATAATGAGTTAGAGACTTAACTACTTTAAGTAACTTGTATTCCATATAATTGTGGACTGGATTGTTTTAACTCTGTCTATTTTAGTATTCAATATTATTAATTGAAAGTCAACGATAGGGACCCTTTAGTTTGTAACGAACTAGGGCGGGATGTTTCCGGGTTGCGATCGTCTCCTACCACTCTTACTGTGTTAGTTCGTCCCAATTTTGTATACACACGTATAACCCATAAATTGTTTATATATAACACTTCGCAACCTCACAAACTTCAAAGGTCACTAATACAACTAGCTTTAGGGTTAACATTTAGAGCAAATCCGGGTTATCCGGTTCCCTCCAACTGCTAACGACCCCTACATACAAGCGAATTTCTGAAATAAACTTGCACCTGAAATGACCTACTTTATGTCTAGTGGGCGTTACCCCCCCCCCCCCCCATCGCCCCCCCTCTCTTAATCCGGGCGGGGGGGGGATGGTAAGCACGTGCGCTCTGTATCATAAGGTCAACTGCGTAGTTTCGATTTCCCAGTTGTACGTGACAAAGAGTAGGGTCGCCTGTCCAACCATGTGGGTTTTTCTCTGTTCCCCCGATTTCCGATTTCATCCCACTGCTAAAGACCCCCACGCGCAAGCTCATTATTGAAATAAAATTGAACCGTGTGTTGGTCTCGCAACGACCTTGTCTGTGTCGAATGGGGGTTAAACCCCATCCTTCTGTCTCTGATTCCCTCTCCCCCTCTCTCTCCCTCTCCGTCTTCATTCGCCCAGGTTATTAATAGTGTAGCGCATATTATAAGTGCACTGCCCATTTTTCATGCACGCGTTTGTGCGCGTTTTTACATCAAAACGCTTCATTGCATTTACATTAGACTTCCACTTTCGCTAACGAAAACACGCACAAAACCACGTACATGGGAACGGGCCTAATTAGTAGTACACAACCATTAAACGAGGAAAATATCCGCTCTAATTTTTAATTTTGTTTTCAAACGTGTATCGTTTGAAGGAAAAAGACGGAAGTTTTCAGTTGAGACTTGTTTCCTTTACAGCGTACTTATTCTCAATTTATATAAATCATATTTTTCACACGTACTATTTGTTTTTAAGCATGTCGCCATCGGCTTTTGTCAGGTATTTTGCAGTTTGCAGTTATGTGTGAGATTATCCGCCCACGATCGACTATGTTGATCAGCATGGAGACGCGGTGACTTTGTGTGTGAGAGAGAGAGAGAGAGAGAGAGAGAGAGAGAGAGAGAGAGAGAGAGAGAGATGAGTTTAACGCCCACTCGACACAAACTAGGTCATTTCAGGACTAACATATGGTTTAACTTTATTTCAATAATTGCTTGCGCGTAGGGGTCTTTAGCAGTGGAACGAAACCGGAATACCGTGAGAAAACCCACGAGGCTGGACAGGCGACCCGATCCTTGTCACGCCAATTGACTCAATGACAGGCTTTATGATACAGCACGTACGTGCTAACCAATCGGCCTTCCAACCCTCCTGTGATAGAGGGCTGAGTCACTAAGCGGGTTCGACCCTGGTGTTAGTGAAAGAAGCTGGGGCACTAACCGGGTTCGAACCTGGTGTGGTTGAGAATGTTCCCGGACTTTTCCATCCTGATTTACCCTTGTCCGTTGTGAGCGACGGGGGGGGGGGGGGCTAATGATTCAGAGGGGACAAACACCTAGTTCCACCTGTCTACTCTTTAACGCGTGTACGTAAATGACCCACCGACAATTGACATTATCCCGCTTGGTGCAGATATCACATTATCGGCTTTGTACTAGCAAATCGTCATTTATATTTGATAATGATATATACTCATCAGATAGAGGTGTTACTAGCACTTCCACGGTAACAGGTAACAAAATCAATTTCATGTGATATGGCTATTAATATATTAAAGTCAAATGAGATCATTGCAATGGTGAAGTCGACGGATTATCTCACTGTTTTGTCGGTATTTCAGTTACGGACTTAAACCATAACTAAGATTTTAGGTTTCAATTTACGCGTCCTACAAATATTTTTGTGGTTTCTATGGAGTTTAGCCAACGCACGTGAAATATACGGTGACTACGTGGGTAAGACGGTGACTCGTCTGTCTTTAGGTTGGGTGTTCAATCCAGATTTTTTTCGGCGTGGTTTCCCCTTGTCAGTGATGCAGGACGTTTGGATGGGACAATAACCGAGGGCCGTGTACACATTGGCAAACACGTAAAAGATCCCTTGGCAGTTGGAGTTCAATATAAGAGTAGGAGTGCCGTTGTCAGGGCAAAACGCGTATGCGTCTTAATCTGCCGATTTCGGAGCAGAACAGTTGGACGTTAAACCCCATTTCATTTCATTTCATTTCACTTTATGGCCCACTATTCTTAGTTCCAGGAATTCTAGAATATATTCCACATGGAGCAGCATTTAAAAATGAAGGCAGACAACATCGTTAATAGACCTACCTTTCTTGAATAAGCCCATCTTAATGACCTGAATAGATATTATACAAGCACATCAGATATTTATTTATTCCTCATCATACATTCAAAGACGTGTGCGTGTTCATCAAAGTAGATGTTCCTTTATCCTCCCTCCGCCCATTAACATGTACGTAATGAAACATACATTATGGGAGATCAGATAACGAGCGGACAGTTCCCGGTATAGTAGTAAAAAACTAAATAATGTAATGGCAATTTGTTGAAAATTTCATTCAAATTGATCCACTATGAACCGATTGAAATATCCGCCTAGCCTCGATCATGACGAAAGTCGGTACGATAAAAATAATAGTCTCGATTACCCACTTCATGATTAAATCACGAAAGAAAGTTTAGCATAGCAGCAAATCGGAACATAATCCACTAAGGATCGCAGGCTAGCGATCACATCGAGAGTTTATTATGATCTGGATCTGTTAATTAATGTCTAATACAATAATTTAGATAATATTTCCGACCTAAAGAAAGACCTGCAATATCTGTATATAAAATACGAATGAACAAACTATTCAGTACTTAGTCTATCATTCTGTAAACGAGACTTCCTGGAGCCACGGTGGTTAAGTCGGTAAGATGCTGGCTTGCTAGCCGAGAGGTCACAGGTTCGATCCCGATATTGACCGAGAAAGTTTAACGGTATTTTCAGGCGTGGTTTCCGCTTGTAAGTGGTGCAGATTCCTTGGCAGTCAGAAATCTTTAAATAGTTGGCTGTAGCGCAGCTGTCAGGGAAAAAGCAGCCCAGTTCGGAGCAGTACAGTAGGACGTTAAGCCAGCTATCTCGCTTTAGTTAACTCTGCTTGAAAAACATACACGAAACCAGTGGACCGACATTTTAATTAATTCACATATCGCCAATTTTAGGCAAAAACACGAAGTATGCCTGGGAATTTTACGAAATACTTCCATATTCGTAGGTTTACCCTTATCAGTGACGCAGGACTGTCTAGTCGCGTAAAAGATCCCTTTCCGGTTGGAATTTGATATAAGAGTTTGCCGTAGCGCCGCTGCCCGGGTAAAATTTCCCTCATAGCACACTGTATGACGTATGTCCGTCTTAATTAACCCAGGCTAGGAGCCAAACAGTAGGACGTTAAACCCCATTTCATTTCATTTTCCAAATTCATATATATTTAAATAAATAGAAAAGGCCTTAAGCAGTCTTTGTTTGCATCAAAAATGTGAAACAAATTAGAAACAAATACAAAAAAGTGAAGAAATTCTTCAAAATGGCGGCAATGTAATGAAAAGAGATGTTTCAGCTGAGTAGGCCGTTCTTCGTGTGCAAAATTGTACTTACAATTTCTGAAACCGTGACGAAGTTGTACTCATCTGCAGATCCACTTCGTTTCAAAACACATCCATTCAAAATAGATCTCAATGAGAGCTGCACCGTATTACTGTAATGTTATCCACACTATAATCCACTTGTTAACCTCTCAGTTGCCTCTCACTGGTAACGTACAATGTGTTAGTCACGAAATGACTTGACCGCTCTTTCTAACTTAAATCCGTGATCGTCACATTTGTATCTTATTGTTCGAGGCTATCACCACACTAAAGTAAACTCCAAATAGATAATCTCCCGACTGGGATTTAATGCGATTAAAATGATGCCCATCAGAAGAGTTTATAAAGATTATATGATCCAGAATCTAACTGTGGTTTTGTAGGAAAGTTTGAGTAGGATATTTTTTTTTTGAAGAAATGTGTAGTTGGTGTCAAAGTAAGTGTTTTAAAATTGGGTGGACACTCACCACGTGGTAGGTCCACTATGAAGTCATCAAAATTGGCCACTGACGTTATATCAATTTTGCTCTAATTTTCTGTGAATTGTTATGAACCAAGCCAGAAAGAAGCTATTTATGTGAATTTATTTGAAAAACATATTTTTTTTGTAAATTTTTATCAATTTTGAAAAAAATACACACTACATCTTTAAGTGAAAACATGAAAAAAGTTCAAAAATGTAAAAAAAATACCCACATTTACAATGCTATAACAATAGGAAAATATTTATGACACTCAAAAAAGAAATTTGGTCTTTTTGTATAAAGCGGAATCTCTCACCCGGATTTGAAAAGAAATTTGCAAAACACACACCTAGCGTCATCAAAACCTATATATTTCTATAATTGTTACCTTTATAATAGAAACATTTTAAATATACATGTACTAAAATATCACAAACTTTGCACTTGACATCTAAAAATATTCTAACCAGCTTTGGTGGCAAAAAGTGTTTCTATTTCACAGAATCAAGGGATGAATAAACTACTAGACTGCAAAAGTTCATAAGCCTCCGACGTTACATTGAATTTAGGACGCATATTTCACACAAAATGTTATTTTTATATCCAAGTTGACCTTCTATATAAACACCTATCTGTATAATAAGTTTATGAAAATTCGCATTTTAAGAACATTTAAATATTGTCTACCACCCGTTGCACTTTTCTCGTGAACTAACCATTAAATAGTTTATTGGAATTTTCGATTCAATGGAAACATTTTTGTCGGTGTAAAATACGGAGGCGTATAGGGGTCATGGACATTTTGTATGCAGATTTTGTAGAAGGTCTCGAGATACTGCGATCCTGTGATACTTTCTCGAAATCCCGTGATCACCACCTGGTAATTTCCGCGAGATCTCAATTTAATGTTCTCGAAATCCCCTGATTTTTTTCCTGAGATTTTGACATCATGCGTAATGTGACAAAGTGGTCTATACCTTTCATCAAATTCAACGATCATTTAGGTACGTAGAACTTTACGACCCCTGCTGGTTTTGATAGAGATATATAGAGAGAGAGAGAGATAGAGAGAGAGAGAGAGATGGGGTTTAACGTCCACTCGACACAAACTAGGTCATTTTGGGACTAACGTATGGTTTCAATTTTATTTCAATAATTCGCTTGCGCGTAGGGGTCTTTAGCAGTGGGGGAAACCGGGGGAACCGGAAAAAAGCCATGAAGCTGGACAGGTGACCCTACTCCTTGTCACGTACAGCCGGGGATTCGAAACCGCATTAGTTGACTCAATGACAGACTTTATAATACATTACGCACGTGTTAATCATTCGGTGTATCTCATTATAACAGTAGCTTAAATATATAGTCCCCATATCATTTCATTTTATATTTAATTCCGTGCAGAACAGCAGGACGCTAACCTCCATTTAATTGCATTTTATTTATTCTATATGTATCTAAGAAATAAATGTTTTATGTGACACTATGGCGAAGATGTGACATTATCGTCTAGGCCTTTCTTCGACTTCACGTTGTGATATCAATTTCAATCTTCAATTAACTTACTCTGGAACATTGTTTATGTTGTTACTATGTTTATATATCGAATGCAGCAAACTACAAAGGTTAAAGACGGAAAATTACAATATCTATGATAGTTACTCTAGCAGTTATTCAAGTATCAACGATCGGAGTTTAATATCCTTTCTAACTCAGACCTACCGGCTTAAACGTTCGCGCTAGGATGATGTATTCACCCTAGCATCCAAGCCGACGTGGCTATGATGATCCCCTCTCGGACCCGCTATGATGTCTGAGGTAAATCAAACCCGCTTTCTACTATATGGAAGAATAATGCGGGACAATTACCATTTTCGGGTAAGTGTTTCGTAAAGGCACCGTTTTACGTCAACACTATTCTAGTTAATTGTACTTATCTCTGCATGAGAGGACTGGACGATAGTACCTTACTTTCCAGAAATGGATACTGACATAACTGTCGGTGAGTTAGTCTAAGATAGTAGTAGAATAACGCAACCTACTTCATTACCGTAGTTTTCGTCACACATCATGTAGGTAAAGAATTTCTATATTTAACAGAACACCTTTCTTAGAACTGAAGTAAGACTATAGTGTTATATTTATGTGCCCATTTAAGTTCCTTTTATTAATTTACGGACAGACAAGATACCTAAAACTCTGCACGTATATGAATTACTATAAAAAAATATACATCCGGATTGCTCTACCTTTGGGGAAATAAATGAATCGTGGATTAACGTTCCATTGTTCACTCCGAATAGGGGACACGCCATAATATTACCAGGGCAACTACGGCCTACTCCTATATCGAATTCTAACTGCCAAGGAATCTTTAATCGATCAACTGCTGATGCTCAGAGAGTAAGGCCCTGTCTCGCTAACTAGGAAATCCAAAATCCGATCTCGGAGGTTGTTGCGAAAGTTGATCAATATTTTCCTGCGTGGTTTCCCGTCATCAGGGCTGGGGTTGGGGGTGGTTTATGACTGCCTCCATGACAGACATTCTGATGCAGCGCACACGCTTTAACCATTCAATTGTCAGTCGTTTTATTGAGTGGCGTCCATTTTAACAGTAGGTAATTATAATATGGCACTGTTCGTCTAATCCACTTAATATAGTAATCCAATAATCTAAAGAGTTGCTTCTAGGCTTGGCATGTAAATAAATGTCTAGTAGTAAGTGCAGGACGACCGCACTACACGCAAAACAAAACTCTACAAGATAAACCAGCGTACAACACAGAAAACAGACATTGCAAAAAATAAACTAATATCAAATCAAGTGAATGGATCCGGGGGCCAACCGTAAGCGTCCACTGCGCTGTACAGTCCCGGGCCTGTTATTGTACAGGCTTCACTAAAAATGATTTACCAAAAAAAAAAGAAGAAGACGTAACAGAAATAATGCTACCAATCTTGACAGTGGCCGTTTCCTCAATGGCGATAGTCTGTCTGTTGACGTCATAGACCTGTAATTGACAGATTTAGCTCTTACACAATTCATCTCTAACTGGGCCTAATTTTAAATCAACATCGATGTTGTTTTCTTCTAACATCCAATATTTAAAACGAAATTAAAATGGTGTATTCCCGCGAAGGCGCGGTTACAGAGCGTGACCAAAATTAATCCTTCCCGCGAAGGCGCAGATATCAACTTGTCGGCTTTCGTTTGAAGAGAGACATGTTGTTATTAGAACCCAATTAACGGGGTTAAAGATTTTATGAATTTATGTTCACTCTGAATTTCATTCACCAAATGGCAAATAATGATCAAAATGATGAAAACGATTTTATGAATTTATGCTCACTACAAGTGCAATATAGAGAAGACGAAGATGGTACGGAGATTTGTAGCTCTACCGTTAGTACCGGTAGAAAGGGTGGGTGTATTATATTATGTCTTGATGTATTGATCCTCGGTTTCTCTTATTGGGGTAGACGCGGAACGTTTCGACCACTCTAGTCGTCACATTCGTTTTTGTTATCAAATTTATTTACCAAGTCTATTTTACTTGCAGGTTGAAGATGCCTACCTACACATTATTGCAGAAATGCCAGCAAATCCAAAAATAACCGATTTGACCGACTACATAACAAATCAATGGTTCGAGGGTGAATTTTCAATTCGTCAATGAAACCACTACGACACCGAGGAGCACAGAACCAACAACAATCTGGAAGGATGGCATTCAAGAGTCAAGAAACTGGTTGGAAAAGCCCATCCGAATGTGTTTGAAATGATCGCATTTTTGCAACAAGAACAAAACATTAATGAGATAAGAATCGTCCAGTATGCAGGGGGGCAGGAACCACCAAGGAAGAGACATAAATATACCCAAATCCAAAGCCAGCTCCAGGAATTAACAGGAAGACACGAGGAAGAAGAATTGAATTTTATCGAGTATTTAGACAGGGTGTCTTATTTGGTGAAATTAAACTAATTTGTTATAGTATAGTTATGTTTTTAATTATTTGGCGAAATTTGTTATTGTGTAGTTATGTTTTTATTTCTTATTTGGCGAAATTAAATTAGTTTTTGTTTTAGTCTAGTTAAGTTTCTAATACTTATGCTAAGAATGATGCTAAAATGTTGGTTAATTAGTTACAGTAGGGATTATGAAAGTGTAAATTCTTATCATAACAATCTATAACACCATTGTTACGTTTTTAATCCATTTTAATCCATTTTAATCCTAGGAGCTGGATTCCCGCGAAGTCGTCGAAAACGACCTCTTTTAATCCGTTACGGTCAATAACTGCGCCTTCGCGGGAATAAACCATTAAAATTTTAGAATAGACACACTAATCGTGCCAGAATCATTTGGGCAACAATTGTAATGAAGTGAATGGAGTAGACTGGAATAACCAGACGCCAATTTTTAATTAGAGGTTACAGTAAAACAGAAACGATTGAATGTAAATCAGTTTATATATAATTATAAGTAGTTCCAAAGAAAAGAGATTGAGCTCCTGTAATTTGAAGAGAAAGTTTGTTTCATCTGTTTCCTCATGTTCCTTAAGCAACGCTCGCGAGTTATACAACATCTCTCCGTTGCTTGAATACTCAGCACTTCCCCGAACTTTGCGCTAGTTGTTTTTACAAGTGACTAATTAGCATTGTCCAATCAGAGTTCGTGGCACCAAACACACTATAAACAAAAAGGGTTTTTTAAATTGAGAAACTCGTGGGAAAACAGCAACCGTGACATTGATCGATCTTTGAACTTTGCAACTCGATTGTCACATGTAGGCATTTTAGCTATAAGAGAGAGAGAGAAATGGGGTTTAACGTCCACTCGACACAAACTAGGTCATTTTGGGACTAACATTTTAGCTATAAAGCACGAGACTTGGTATTCACGACGACCGATGAATCTGATAGGTTCCCAAGCTGGGCTTGTGACAATCGAACTTAGTGGCGAAATATACAGGGTATTACGTGAAGGGCTTGATAAGATGTATGTAGTTAAGGCGAGATCAACCCTTCTATTGAACATGCTGTTTCCTAGAATTCTAGAGTCATATACAATCATTAACCTGTCTCAGTAGCACCAACAAACTTCTACGCACTACCGAGACTAGTTACTGCGCAGCCCCCTACCCTTTAACGTGGACGACAGGCCCAATATCGCACGCTCCCTTTCATGTACTCTAATATTGTTTATTATATTTATTTCACTGACGTCAGAAAATGGTCCGATTAACATGTGTATGCTCTATCTTATTCATTAGAATTGAACATGGCATACATTCGGGTTCTAGGTCAAGGACGGAGAGAGAGAGACAGAGGGAGGGACAGAGGTAGAGATAGAAAAAGAGAGAGAGAGAGAAATGGGGTTTAACGTCCACTCGACATAAACTAGGTCATTTCAGGACTAACACATGGTTTAATTTTATTTCCATAATTCGCTTGTGCGTAGGGGTCTTTAGCAGTAGTAGGAAACCGGAAGATATGGAGAAAATCTCATGAGGTTGCACAGGTGACCCTACTCCTTGGTACTCGGTTGTCACGTACAACCGGCAAATCGATACCACGCCAGTTGAGCCAATGACGGAACTTATGATACAGCACGCACTTGCTAACCATTCGCCCCCCCCCCCCCAAGTCGGTAAGACGCTGACCCGCGTGTTTGATCTCTGCATTGACCGAGGGAGTTCATCCGGATTTTCCAGCGTAGTACCCCTTGTCAGTGATGCAGGACACTGTACGTCGTATGTTCGTGCAGTAGCCCAATCTGAACAGAACAGTAGGACGTTAAACCCCATTCCATTTCATTTTCACGTTCATCCCGACTTTTATCACAGACTGACAATATCGTTCGTTGATCCAGTAGCGGTTATTTCCCTTTATTTCACAAACAAAGTTGGTCTAATACCGCTCACCAACCCTCCCCATCGTCCTCTTCATTTTGGATAAGCCATTTTTTGGGTGACTCATTGTTCTAGAATCGAAGAGAAGGGTTTGACTTTTGACAAATTATCCAAGTTTTAGTGAATGTTTATGATTTAGAGAGTGGTGGGCCGATAAGAGGTTGGTCACGTAGGATGGTTACATTTTGATTAGTACACTGCTTCCAATTTATATTATATCTCAAAACTTCCATCAACAACATTATACAACCTATGGAGCACGTCCTGGGCAGATGTTGCTCCGATAGTCGCCGAGAGCTTTCTGCCCAACGAAGATATTGTGAACAATTCGATCCGGGTTTACTGACACGCTTGAACGTTAAAATCAACGGGGTTAGGGTTAGGTGGTCTGCGACCTATTGGATAAACTCGCTTACTTCCCTTTACCCATAGTATGTCGTAAGTTTTAGGGAATCGGGCTGGCCCCCCTTGAAAATTGTCCCTTTCAAGAATAGTTGTTTCCCACTGACATTCGTAAAGTCGGCGTGAATTAACATCCCTTTGAAGAGAGAGGGAGTATGGTTCTTTAGCAGTGGGGGAAAACCGGAGTGCCTGGAGAAAACCCTCCAGGTATATACAGGAAACCCCATTCTTTGTCACGTACGAGTAGGGAATCAAAACCATTCGACTTGACTCAATGACAGGCCTTGTGATTTCACGCACCCTACTAGTGGTCTAGAGTGTCGCGTTTCGACCTCTAGCTAACCGGTCTCCTCTGGCTTGCCGTGGTGGTTTCTATCCTTGGTGTGGCTTAAAGATAAGGGCGCCTTCTCGACCTTGTGAGTTTATTCCGGGTAAAGACCCCTGTGTGTGCGCTTAGCATAATTAATTAATACAACTGAATTTCACCATCTCGGTATCCACAAATTGTAGTTCGTCTATTTATAGCAATTCTGTCTCCTTTCTACCCTTTTGCATGCCCATTTTTTGGTCTACAATGGACGAATAGGATGTCAATTAACATTTTCTGCCCGGTTTTTGTAAATATTCATGATTTTGAGGCGGAAGGATAAGTGGGTTATCAGGTTGGCTACGGTGGTGGGTGGAGGTGGCGGTAATTAAAAAGATTAAATTATCTCGTTTGGACGTCACACAACTCAATGATATAAAATACATCCAGTTAAACATCATGTTTACACATTATGGCAACTGCAAGTTAAAGATACATGTCGCGTATGTATCAATCCAATGCCGAAACTAGAGTCTTTGACGTAAATACGTATCAAGACAGGTACTAATTCTACACATTTAAGTATATTAGCCAGCTGAAGATCTAAAGATAGGTTTGTCAACTAAATGTCTAAATAATACTTTCAATAACACATGTTAGTCCCGAAATGACCTAGTATGTTTCGAGTGGACGTTGATTAAACTCCATCTCTCTCTCTCTCTCTCTCTCTCTCTCTCTCTCTCTCTCTCTCTCTCTCTCTCTCTCTCTCTCTCTCTCTCTCTTTCTCTCTCCTTTTCTCTTTCCCTCTCTCTCTCTCCCTCTGTCTCTCTCCATCCTCTCATTTGAAGCGGAATGAAAAGCTTGCAATAGACAGATTCAGCTCTTACATAATGTTTTGCTGACGTGGCTTCCTCCTTGTCAGTGGTATAGGAAATGAAATGAAATGAAATGGGGTTTAACGTCCTACTCTTATGCACCTAACCTGGGCTAATGGAAGACGGGCATACGCCATACAGTGTGCTATGAGGGTAATTTTGCCCGGGCAGCGGCGCTACGGCCTACTCTTATATCGAATTCCAACTGCCAAGGGATCTTTTACGTGCACTCCAATGTGTACACGGGACCTCGGTTTTTCGTCCCATCCGAACGACTAGGCAGCTGTCCTTGTCAGGCCCTCCTTCTGTAGCACTGACAAGGGGAAATCACGCCGGAAAATCGAGATGAACTTTCTCGGCCAATGCAGGGATCGAACACCCGACCTCCAGGCTAGCGAACCAGCGCCTTATCCACTTAGCCACCGTGATTCCCCAGTGGTATAGGAAAGAGAGAGAGAGAGAGAGAGAGAGAGAGAGAGAGAGAGAGAGAAAATGAGGTTTAACGTCCAATCGACACAAACTAGGTCATCTCGGGACTAACATATGACAAGGACAGCTGGGTAGTCGTTGGTACGGGACAAAAAACCGAGACCCCGTGTTTACATTGTCGTGTGCGTAACAGATCCCTTGGCAGTTGGAATTCGATATATACAAATGTATATGAGTAGGCTATAATGCCGCTGCCCGGCAAAATTCCCTTCATAGCACACTGTATGGCGTATGCCCGTCTTTATTAGTCGAGCCGGAGTAGAACAGTAGGACGTTGAACGTTGAACCCCATTTCATGCCAGTACTCCCACTGGTACAGAACAGTGGAGTGTTTTTAGACAAATTGACAAATAGACGAAATACCCTGAAAAACGCTATATAGTTTTAAATCCCGTGATAGGCTCAAAACGTTCACTTTTAGAACTTAGAACTTTTTTATGACTGTTTTTAATATATTGGATGGGATTTCATTACTAGAATATGTATTTTACACATATATACTAATCAAAAAAAGTAGGGGATATTTGATTTTGGGGGCATAATACTAAAATATGCAAATGACTACGAAAAAAGTCACTATAGAACCTAACAGAAGAAACATTTCCAGTTACATGTGACGCCCAAACGCACCAATAGCTACCGCATGGAATGCAGGTGATGCTTGGGATCATCATGGGGGTCCAACCCAAGATTTGCACGACTCTGACTTTGAATGTTACAGTCATTGTGGCATTGAATTCCAGGGTGGAAACATCAGTTTAATTGTTTTAGTGACCAGAAAACAAATTTCGATATGCGTCGGCTTACCCAAAATGAAAGGTTACGTGCCCTTGGCATGCTACGGATCGGCACAACACAGGGGGTTGTGGCGCGGACGATGAATGTTTCTCAGTCTGTCATAAGCAGGCTATGGTCCAGATACCGTGATACACAATCTGTACAGGACAGACCACGCTCAGGTCGACCAAGGGCGACAGAAATCGTGTCATCACAGCAAATCAGATCAGCGCTCGTCTTCAAACAGACACTGGTGTGAGAGTGAGTGGACAGACGATTCGGAATCGACTGCATAGGGGTCACCTTCGCGCCCGACGTCCTCGCGTGATCCCTTGTTTGAGAGATCTTCACATTCAGGCAAGACGTCGTTGGTGTAGGGATCGTCAACACTGGGATAATCGACGCTGGAGCAATGTCATGTTTTCAGATCGGTCAAGGTTCACTGTTGATTTTTTGGACAGACGTAGGCGGGTGTGGCGTCGTCGAAACGAGCGCTTCCAAGACGTTAACGTCATCAGACATGATCGATTTGGGGTTGGTTCTGTTATGGTGTGGGGAGGCATCACTGTTGCTGGAAGAACGGCTTTACATGTTGTTGCAGGGCGTGTTACAGGCCAGTACTACCGGGACAACATCTTGGCAGTCCATGTTGTGCCGTTCGCACGACGTCATGACCGCCGTTTCATCTTCCAGGATGACAACGCCAGATGTCACAGGGCCAGGATCGTTACAGGTTACCTCCAACAACAGAACATCACCACATTACCTTGGCCAGCACTGAGTCCCGACCTCTCCCCCATCGAGCATGTCTGGTACATGCTTGGACAGAGGTTACGTCAACGTCAACAACGTCCTGCCAATGTCCAAGAACTTGCTGCTGCGTTGCAACAGGAATAGGACAATCTGGACCAAAATGACCTTAGACGTCTCATTAGGAGTATGCCACGTCGGATCAATGCTTGTTTGGCAAAGAGAGGAGGATTTACCCGTTACTGACTTTGTTGTGATGCTGTGGTAACTTTGCTGTTTGACCCCGGGTATCATTTTACCCTTATAATGGTCAGTCTGTGCCTTACTTAGTCTAACAATCATTTGGAATAAATCGATGAATGTGAACTTCATTTCATTTTGTCATTTGTTTCTTCGTCAGTTTCATTAGGTGACTTTAATAACACTTAAAAATCAAATATCCCCTACTTTTTTTGAATAGTATACTTTGTTTTATCTCTGTTTTTGCCTATAGTTTTGGAATTTTACTATTTAGACTGATATTTTAGATACAGGAGATTACGTAATTAACTGTTTTACTAGTATTTATATTGTATTATTTAATATTATAGTATTTAATGTTTTTAACTGTATTGTCTCATAGGCCTATGTTGGCCAGAAATCATTTGTATTACGATGTATAATTTCTGTAAATACGATTTGTGACACTTTAATAAAATAAATTATTATTATTATTAGTAGTAGGGCGCGTTTAATTTCATTTCTTACATAATGCATCTTTACTGAAGGTATATCAATAAATCACGTGTTTATATATCTGGTGGCGTGTGTCAAATATACAGTATATAGTTAATAGGCCTGTAGTTTGACATGTTGACTTAGTTAGACCCCGAGTCTACAGGATACCTCACCACAACATACACAACCAGGCTGTATCTACTCACAATATGCATGACATATACTTAATCCCACTTAACATCCATACCATATCAAAAATTACAATAAAAAATGTATATCTTAAAACCATTTTAAGCGTATAGAGCATTAGCTGACATGAAATCAAATAAAATGAAACGAGGTTTGACGACTTATGTACCTCTCTCTCTCTGTATTCTACACTATTATACACACTCTCTCTCTCCCCTCTCTGTATTATACACTCCCTTTCCCCCTCTCTATCTCTCTCTTCCCTCTCTCTCTCTGTATATATATATTTTTTTGGTTTAAACTCTCAATCTGTATATATTTATTTTTTTGGTTTAAAACAGTATTTTATATTTCATATAAGACATGAAAGGGATTGAGGAACGGGTGTGGCTAGCGTCAGGTCCTAGTGTCTGTAGTAATAAAGGCCCAGATAAAAAATCCGCATTAGAAAGCCATGTACAAGCTGTGAGTCGAAACCATGCCACTTGACTGTATGATCAAACGCGCACATGTTATAACATTCAACCAACCCACCCTTCACGATAGAGAATAATGATTTTAAGTGCTATTAATCCCGATTAAGAGATAACACGTCATAAAACAGGGTGTGGCATCAGGTGTTTCCGATATGGTGGACCACAACCGACCCGGAGAGAGAGAGAGAGAGAGAGAGAGAGAGAGAGAGAAATGGGGTTTAACGTCCACTCGACACAAACTAGGTCATTTATGTAGCCCCCCTCCCCACCAAAACAAAATGTTTCGCCAACAATAATGATTTCATACGAGTATTCTTAGCCGGCCACATCCTCTCAGCTCCTCCCCCGCCCCCCAAATATATGAGCTGGCTACGGGCCCGCATGGTTTAATTTTAATTCAAGGGGGAGAGAGGCTATGTCATTGAATAACATATGGTTTAAGCGAGATCAAGCCTTCTATTGAAGATGGACCCCCCCCTACCCCCCTCACCCCCCTCACCCCCCCCCCTCACACTCATCTATAAGTAGAAAGTAAATAATGAATTGATTCCTGTGTAACGATATTCAATATAATCACTTTGTTGCCATTTTTAGAAAACCCAACAAAGGCCCAGTGCGTAAACAAACTACATCTAGTATTGCTATTGACACTCCTCGAACCCAACCAAAGTCATGATAATCGCCACAAAGCTTCGATCAATAAGACGGACGATTTTAGATCTAGTCAATAAAAAGACGTGTAGTGATATGCGGGGGTGAACAACCGGAAATCATTTTATCCAATCGAAGTTTCGATTGTTCATCAAGTGCGTTCAAGTGCGGAGCTGTTCCGTCGTAAAGGGTTGTTTAACTGCTAATAATCATACATGGACCATGACAGTTGTAGATATTCTATTCAAATACTTTAAACTAAATGTCAGGACAATTAAATTAGAAGAGTACAATTGTTCATCGTTTCCAGAGAATTTCCTGAGCGAGAACAAATCGGCAACTCTAAAAGGTTATCCCCGTACTTAGGATTAGGCTTTTAATTCACCACAAATTGTCGTAAATATCAAGGACATATAGCAAAAATTTTCTAACAATCCGAACTTCCTGCAGAATGAAGAATTTCGGAAAAATACAGTTGTTCGTCAAATCTTGAAATGTCCTGTCCGCGGAAATATCTTCAAATTTTAAAGGTTACTCCATACTTCGAAATCATCTTTTAAATCCATGCAATCGTCGTCAATATTGCATGGTTGTCAGATATTCTAAACCCACGAGGCTGTGAGAGAGAGAGCGAGAGAGATTACTCATATTACTTGTGCCTTTAGACTCCTCAAACTCAAGGGTGTTAAACTCATTTCGATTCCTTAGGGGCCACATAAAGTAACAGTTTACATCAAGTGGGCCGGCGATGAAGCCAAACGTCCTTGAACTTTACTGAATTCTAAAAACAAAACCAAACATCCTTGATACAAACAACTTCTTTTAGACTGGTTTTCAAATTGCCAAGGTACAATATTAAACACAAGAGGAGGAGAGAGAGAGAGAGAGCGAGAGAGAGGGTTTAACGTCCACTCGACACAAATTAGGTCATTTCGGGACTAACATATGGTTTGACTTTATTTCAATAATTCCCTTGCGCGTAGGGGTCGGTAGCAGTGAAAGGAAACCGGAATACCCAAAGAAAACCCACGAGGCTGGACAGGCGACCCTACTCCTTGTCACGTACAACCGAGGATTCGAAATTCTTGTATTACACACGAGTTCGATATCTATGACATACAACGGTGGCCATTTTGACCGGACAGGGAGGTTGGGTGGTCTAGCGGTTAAACGCGTGCGGATGAAAACACAGGGTCTGTCATTGAGTCAAGTGAGGGGTTTATATATCCTCGCTCGAACGTGGCAAGGAGTAGCGCCGCCTGTTCAGTCTCATGGGTTTTCTCCAGATCTTCCGGTTTACTTCCACACACAGACGAATTAGTGAAACATAATTGAACCATATGTAAGTACCAAAATGACCTAGTTTGTGTCGAGTTGACGTTAAAACCAATATCTCTCTCGATGTCAAACTCGGATGGGATCAGGGGAATCGGCGTTCCGTGTTAAACTCAGTTTAGTTTTGTTATATAATTCAAAACTATTGTTTCTGTTCTTAAAATCCCCTAAAGATATCTTTTTTAAAAAATAATTGGTGAGAGGGAGTGTGATGACTAAGTGGGTAAGACGCTGGCTCGCTAGCCTTGAGGTCGCGTGTTCGATCCCTGCATTGGCCGATAAAAGTTCATCGGGATTTTCCAGTGTGGTTTCCCCTTGTCAGTGGTAGGACGGAGGTTAGCTCTCTAGTCGTTCGGATGGGTCAAAAATCCCGGGTCCTGTGTATACATTGGCATGCACGTTAAAGATCCCTTGGCAGTTGGAATTCGATACAAGGGTAGGACGTACGCCGCTGTTAGGGTAAAAATTCCCTAATAGCACACTGCATGGCGTATGCCTGTCTTCATTAGCCCAGTCGGAGCAGAACAGTAGGACGTTAAACACCATTTCAACTCATTTCATTTTATTTATATAATTGGGTTGTTATTTAACTCCGGCATGTTTCTGGTGTTTGTGCGCCGGATTAGTTAACAAGCCAAGTGTAAATTTACCGGTTCTTAACAAATTGCACATTTTTTGGTTTTTATTTATTTTGGCATTAGTACACCTTTAGGTCTGTTCTTATAGTAGCTACCGTGTTTAAACAGGTATCGTATCATGTTGCCCAATTGTCGCTAATGTTTGGTAAGTAATGTAGATCCGTAAATGTTTGAGAGAGAGAGGGAGAGAGAGAGTGTGTGTGTGTGTGTGTGTGTGTTAACGTCCACTCAACACAAACTAGGTGATTTCGCACTAACATATGATTCAATTGTGTACCTAGGTTTATAGAGGGAGAGAGAGTCAGCGAGAGAGAGGTGGGGTTTAACGTCCACTCTAGGTCATTTTGGGACTAGCATATGGTTTTAATTTTATTTCAATAATTCGCTTGCGCGTAGGGGTCTTTAGCAGTAGGAGGAAGCCGGAGTGCTCGGAGGAAAGCCACGAGATTGAGAATTCGCCCCTATCTCAATGCCACATACGCTCACACCAGGGATCGAAACCACAGCCGCAAGCCAGAGGTGACCGGCCAGCTAGAGGTCGAAGTGCGGCACTCTAGACCACTAGGCCATCCCAACCCCCCTTATTTATAGAGGACGCGGAGACAACCTACAAGGTTGGACAGACGACCCTTCTCCTTGTCATTTACAATCAGAGAATAGAAACCACACAGCGCGCACACGCTAACCACTCGCCCCCACCCCAAATGATAATAAACTAAAAAGTCAACACGTTGACTAATGACTCTTTTACCCACCCAAGCTATTCGTTTTTGGAACACATAAATAAATCTATATAAATAAAATCAAAGATGTGTGTATGTATGTCTGTTAGAATTTTAAGATTTTTTACCGCCAGTTCTCAAAAGGAATCGCCAGTGCCGCAAATCTTTATCGCCAAAATTATCGCCAAAATCAAATTTTAATCGCCACTTATACATATTTTTTATCGCAAATTGCAACTTTGGCGACCGGCAGTGTCAGCCCTGGTCGGCCCCCCTACCACATATTATTTGGTTTCAAATTAACCAGCATGACGTCGTGAATGCTTTAGACCAGGATTTATGAAGGTCAAGGTGATTTATGAGTTTAACACAGTCAAATATTAATGTGGGCTGTTTTACTGTTTTACTGCAATTAACGGTCAACAGGAGGTAACCCTGTTTATTATGCTAATTAACTTTAATAATAGAAACGCATGATGTAAGCTAGTGGGTAAGCACACTGATAAGCCGTGAATATACGCTAGGCCGCTACAGTCACTGATAAGGAGAGAAAGAGAAAAATGGGGTTTAACGTCCACTCGACACAAACTAGGTCATTTCGGGACTAACATATGGTTTAATTTTATTTCAATAATTCGCATGCGCGTAGGGGTCTTTATCAGTGGGAGGAAACCGAAGTGCCCGGAGGAAACCCACGAGGTTGAGAATGCGCCCCTATCTCCATGCCACATACGCTCACACCAGGGTTCGAAACCACAGCCGCAAGCCAGAGGTGACCGGCCAGCTAGAGGTCGAAGCGCGGCACTCTAGACCACTAGGCTATCCCAACCCGCCTTAGGCTAAATGGGTATTAAAATGAATAAAAGGCATCATATATTCTGTCCGAAACATTTACGTCCTATGTAAACAATGCACGCGCCTCTGAGACAAAGCTTGACGCCGTGTATGTGATCGCACGTGTTGAAGACAGTCATCTTTGACAGAGATATTAGAAGACTAATTCTCTGTGAAACAGATTTGTGGGTAAGCGTGAAAGAAAGGGGCAAGTAAGCAGGTCCTGGGCCGGTAAACCAGGTTTCTATAAACCTTAACTGTAGGCTAAACAGGCGACACACCTCATTAACAATTTACGCTCCGTTCCACAGAACTCTCTCAAACAAAATCTATGTATAATGTCACCTCCTGGAAACTTATGGGACTGAATATTTATTTCAGGAATTTATGACAGTCTCGCCACTTGATAAAGGGGAGTCACTCTATTATGTACAAGTAGTAACGTCATAGAGTCAACAGCATGCGCCTACTATTTCTGGAACACCTTATCCAACTTGTAAGCCTCTCGTTAAAAATTGGTGTCGTAATCACCATTGAAAGTTATTTTCATCGACACGTCGATCTTAGAAATAGCAAAAAACACAAATTAAAAACTTTAATCTGTTAGAAATTTAATTGATTTTTTCTATTTCCATTCTGTTAGAGAAAAAAAGATGTTTTGTTTGATACGGGATAAAACTTATCAAAGATGGTAATTTTAGATTTTTGACGTCATAGAAGTTTAAAATATAACGACACTGGGCCTAAAAGAGTTGGAGGTTATCAAATATTCATGTTAAAGCTGATGGATAGCTAGTTAGAAATTATCTCCGAGACAAATCGTATTACCACCGACTGATACACTCGGTTAAATACATGGGTAGGGGGTAGATTACTAGTGTCACAAGAAATCGGTGTCGTGTACGATTTAAAGTTACATTATGGGAGATAAGATAAAGAGATGACAGTTCTCACTATAATAGTTAAAAACTAGATAGTGTAAAGGTAATTTGCTGAAAATTTCAGTCAAATTGATTTACTATTATAGCCGAGAAATAAGAGTGAAATATTCAAATAGCCTCGGTCATCATTACTCAAATCATTAATATAAACAGCATAGTCTCGATTATCCACTTCATTGATTTAATTATCAATGGCCATTAAGCGGTATATAGGAATTTAATCCGCCAACATCGAAGGCTAGCCTTGACATCAAGAGTTTATTATGGTCTGGATATGTTAATTAATGTCTAATTGATTATTTACATAACATTTCAGGCCTAAAGAAAGACCTGTAATAAGCAGATTTTGCTCTTGCATAATGCTATTTTAAGGTATGCTTACTATATCGGAGACAATGAATGCCAATTCTTGATTCTTTTCCTGGTCAAATTAGATCATAAGGTATGCCATTGAGTCGGGGGGTTGGGTGGCCTGTCATTGAGTCAACTGGCGTGATTTCAAATTCCCGGCTGTACGTGGCAAGGAGTAGAGTCACCCTCGGGTTTTCTCCGGGTACTCCGGTTTCCTCCCACTGCTAAAGACCCCTACACGCAAGTGCATTATTTAATTAAAATTAAACCATATGTTAGTCCTGAAATGACCTAGTTTGTGTCGAGTGGACGTTTAACCCCATTTCTCTCTCTCCCTCGTGTCATTGAGTCAAGTGTGTGTGACGATGTGCATGTGTTGGGGGTGGGGTGGAACATAATGCTTCTCTTCACCATCCGGGACAATGAAATCGGTCAAGTTGTTAGGAGGGAAATTTTTGCCCGGACAGATGTCATGGTTCTGAAGGGTACAAGGTCTCCAAAAATGCCCTATTTAGTTTGTGGGATATCTTCATAATGCAGTTAGGATTTCAACGTTTTTAAAAGACGACTCCCCACCCCACCCCCAATGTGATTAGTGAAATTATCCAAAAAAGCTATTTGGGTCATAAGTGGTAATGTTCCCTAGTTGTACGTGGCAAGGAGTACACTTGCCTGTCCAACCTCGTGGGTTTCTCCGGGTCCTCCGGTTTCCTCCCACTGCGAAAGACCCCTACGCGCAAGCAAATTATTGAAATAAAATTGAACCATATGTTTAGTTATTACTCGTATTTCGATCTCGGCGGTTATTTTTGAAAATCTTTGACGTCAAAATACTAAAATTACCGTCTGTGTTGAAGTTTTATTCCGTATCAATTTGTTATGAGGGAAAGTTTGCTGTCTCTTATTTCGATCTCTGTTTTCAAAATTGAAAAGTTGTTGTGCACGAGAGAGAGAGAGAGAGAGAGAGAGAGAGAGAGAGAGAGAGAGAGAGAGAGAGAGAGAGAGAGAGAGAGAGAGAGGGAGGTTTACCGTCCGCTCGACCCAAAATAGGTCATTTTGGGACTAACACATGTTCATTTTCATTTCAGTTTACTCGATGACAGACTTGATGATTCTCCCTCGGACCCCATAGCACATGACCATAGAATGAAAAATATTACCCTTTGTTAGTTTAATAATAATCACATGTTAGTCTCAAATTCATGATTTGTTAGTCTCGGAATAACCATATGTTAGTCGCATAATGATCATATGTTAGACTCATAATAATCACATGTTAGTCTCAGAATGACCAAATGTTAGTCTCATAATGATCATATGTTAGTCTCATAATGATCACATGTTAGTCTTATAATGATCATATGTTAGTCTCATAATTATCATATGTTATTCTCAGAATAATCACATGTTAGTATCAGAATGACCAAATGTTAGTCTCATAATGATCATATGTTAGTCTCAGAATGATCATATGTTAGTCTCAGAATGATCATATGTTAGTCTCATAATGATCATATGTTAGTCCCAGAATGATCATACGTTACTCTCATAATGATCACACTGTAGTCCCAAAATGACCATTTGTTAGTCTCAAATAACCTTTTTTAAGTTTCAAATAACATTTTGTTAGTCACAAAATAACCATAAGTAGTCTCAAATAATCACATGTTAGTGTCAAATAACCATAGTTTAGTCCAAAAATGACCATAAGTAATCTCAAATAACCATTTGTTAGTCTCAAATAACCATTTGTTAGTCACAAATAACCATTTGTTAGTCACCAAATAACCATAGTTTATTCTCAAATAATCACATGTTAGTCTCAAATAACCATTTGTTAGTCTCAAATAACCATAGTTTAGTCCAAAAATAACCATTTCAGTCTCAACTAATCACATGTTAGTGTCAAAAAAACATACTTAAGTCCAAAAATAACCATAAGTAGTCTCAAATAATCATATGTTAGTTTCAACTAATCACGTGTTGGTCTCAACGATACCATATGTCAGTCTCAAACAACCATTTCGTTAGTCTCAAATAACCATTTGCTAGTCTCAAATAACCATTTGTTAGTCTCAAACAACCATTTGTTAGTCTCAAACAACCATTTGTTAGTCTCAAATAACCATATGCCAGTCTCAAAATGAGCAAATTATGGTCATATTTATGTTAGTCCCAAATAACCATATTTTAGTCTCACAATGATCAGAGTTTTGTGATGACTAGACGTAAAACTGTATTTCTATCTTATATTAAACGCGTGTATGCTTCACGTGATAGGGGTAATGACTAACGAAAAAATCCGCTTCCTCTGCTTTTTACTGTCGAGTGTAAACTTTGTGTGTAGGCCTATAATGTTTGGTGAGGCCGACTCGAGAATAATGCACCTCCACCGCCAAGTTTACTTGCCATTCAGTTTGATATTACTAACATTCGTTGTGTGTTAACGGTGTGTGTCTGTGTGTAGCGAATATGTCGCCTCATTCCCCTTAAAACCAGCTCCTCTTTAGCGATATCAACAACGGATTAAAAGGTGCATGAGACGGTATCGGAATAGGGAGGATTATCATTAAGATTTACGGATTACACGAAGTTCGAGGATTAATCTGTTTCGATCGATTTGCAAGTGAGTTGTTTTCTGATTTTTGAAGTTTGTGTTTTTTTGTACTTTAAACTCTTCCGTTTTTAAAAAAATTAAAACAAACCTTAAGGTATACAGTGGATGAGGTTTATGATCACGGAGTCTTTTAAAGTTTTGTTTCATTATTCCAAGACATCACGCCTACGATTTGTTTCCGTTTAAATGGACAAAGTGCAGATAATATTCACGATTCACTTGTAATCTGCCTCTAGTTTTTCTTGATGCTTTTAACTGATTGAACAGAGATTCATTTCTATAATTTTCAACCACCCCCACCCTCAAAGAAACCTACCCTAAAAACTGCTTAAACCCGATTAATCGAAGCATACGGTGGATACGGAGGCGTTGTATCTAGGTGCTCTTGTTGGCTTTAAAGATTGATATTTTAAAAAATTAAACACAAATACGCTGTACTACACTTCATCCGCGAAAAGTTGAGACACCATTAGCTTAGCTTTACCTTTTTTAAAAATAAAATATTAAACGGAAAGTGCACGCTAAAGACTTAAGAAAATTCTATGAGGCACCGTCATTCTGTGAATTGAAAGTGCACGCTAAAGACTTAACAAAGTTCCATGACGCACCGTCATATCGTGAATTGAAAGTGCACGCTAAAGACTTAACAAAGTTCAGCGAGGTACCGTCATATCGTGAATTGAAAGTGCACGCTAAAGACTTAACAAAGTTCCACGAGGAACCGTCATATCGTGAATTGAAAGTGCACGCTAAAGACTTAACAAAGTTCCATGACGCACCGTCATACCGTACATTGAAAGTGCACGCTAAAGACTTAACAAAGTTCCATGAGGTACCGTCATATCATGAATTGAAAGTGCACGTTAAAGACTTAACAAAGTTTCATGGGGTGCCGTCACACCGTGAATTGAAAATGAATGCTGAAGTTCCATATGCTACCGTGAATTGAAAGTGAACGCTAAAGTCACGTGATAACTTGATACAGTAACACAGTAACATGACAACTACCTGCCAAAATATGCAGACAAACGGAGTAATTTTAAACAGATCTTTGGTTATTGGGTAATCAACGCCCACCAAGAGTGCTAATTTATTTAACTGCTTTTCAAAGTCTGAATATGCTGCGACATATGATAATAAACGTGGCCACAGAACATTTGGAAAGGATGAGACACATTTCGTCAAGGACGATGCAAAAAGAGAGATCGTTTTGTTTTTATAATGGAAAATAATGATTTGTCTAGCACTTTAGAGATTTAGCATTTGACATCGTGTATCTGCTACTTGTTGTCACTTAATCATTGTTATTCGCAATAATAGCATCAACATTTAATTGCTATAGGAACCTGGGTTATTATTTCTGTAGACGACAGTGGGTGTAACGGCAATCAGCTAATATGTAACGTAACATTAACAATGTAACTTTAATACGTTAATTGATAGTCAAGATGAAACAGACAGACAAATAAATTTATATCTCCGATATACTCCACGTGTTGTTTGCTATGTCTACAGTTTGATGAGCAGTTTTCCAGCACGGGATGATAAGTATATATATATAGCTGAAGGATATACTATATTTGTTTAAAATCGAACGTAACCGTGATTTGTTGTGAGTTTTAAGTGTGTTTTAGGATTATATAAATCACCAATGAAAGGAGCGTGGATTACTATTATTTGGCGATATGGACAACCGGAGATGTAAGTCGAGGCTAGAGGGCGTTACTAACCATTTGTTTGAGGTATGGGTTGCCGACTAAAGATCAGGTAATTTTATAATTTTATATATTCATTGCACTCAACACTAAGGGTTTACGTATGGTTTAATGGTCGACAGCGAGACATTAAGTAATATATTGATACTGCACGAGACGATAGCCGAGTATAGTTTCTATATATTACGCAATGTCTTTAGATCGAGACCCTTAAACAACTTAAAATACAGACACTATCCCGCGCGTGCTTTTCAATGAAGTACGTCACACTAGTAATATTTCATTTAGTATAGATAATGTACGATTGGCAAGCTGTCCGTACATTATTGGAAATAAATAGTACGCCAACATCAAAGGATGCTGTCACATCTGTTTTTTAAATTGAATTATTCATCCCACCCAACACTAGAGTGATTCATCCCAACCAACGTCAGGGTTTTACATTAAATTATCCATTCCACTCAACACTAGAGTTTTATATTAAATTATTCATCCCACCGAACACTAGGGTTTTATATTAAATTAATCATTCCACCCAACACTAGAGTTTTATATTAAATTATTCATCCCACCCAACACTAGGGTTTTATATTAAATTAATCATTCCACCCAACACTAGAGTTTTATATTAAATTATTCATCCCACCAAACACTAGAGTTTTATATTAAATTATTCATCCCACCCAACACTAGAGTTTTATATTAAATTAATCATCCCACCCAACACTAGATTTTTATATTAAATTAATCATCCCACCCAACACTAGAGTTTTATATTAAATTATTCATCCCACTCAACACTAGAGTTTTATATTAAATTATTCATCCCACCCAACACTGGAGTTTTATATTAAATTATTCATCTCACCCAACACTAGAGTTTTATATTAAATTATTCATCCCACCCAACACTAGAGTTTTATATTAAATTATTCATCCCACCCAACACTAGAGTTTTATATTTAACTATTCATCCCACCCAACACCGGGGGTTTACATTTATTATTCAACTCACCCAACACTAGAGTTTTATACATTAAATTATTCATTGCACCCAAGTTTTATATTGAATTATTCACCCCACCCATCTCCAGAATTTGGATACATTCTTTATTTAAGTATGTCCTGATTACTAGCGTCTCTCGACTTTATGTACATGTTTAGTTGTATTTAGGCCAATATTTACATGTGATTTTCTAGCTCGATATGGCTTGACTATACTCGACACTCGACATTTAAATACATTATGGTTCTATTCAATTCGACACCCGACATTCGCTTATATTTCTTTTTAACTAGCTCGACACGGGTTTGGCTTGACTTAACCTGACACACGAAATTTACATACATTTATTGTATTTAGCCCGACTCGGCTATGACTTAACTTAACTCGACATGCACACGAAGCTCGACATCCGCCCCACCCCTCTCCCCCAGGTTATATATACAGACATGCCGGTATGCTACTCGACATTCGACTTACATCAAATACGTCTAATGGTGGACACGCTCTGTGTAAGAATCACGGCGCCAGACCTTTTTTTTTAATAAACGTACGTAATTATTCAGAATTCTAAACCCGAATAACAAAAGTCCGCACATTGACAATTAGGCCTATAGGCGGTTCCCACTGAAAAAAAAACAAACCAACGCCATTTTGTATGACATAAAGTGGTGCAAATATTGACAGTACTTTCAACCGAGTTGTTTTACACTGGATATACGAGTTGTTCCATAAGAGTTGTGGTTTTTCAACAAGGATGTGACTGGATATACGAGTATTAGGCGACTCGTGAATATTTGTTACTGCATCGAGTGGTTTAATTGTGAGGCAAGGCAAGGACATTATGTCGCCATTTTGCATGTTTTTTTAACATAATAAGTCTTGAAGATGTTATTGGCTTGTCACTTAAGTTTGATTGAGGGTCAGTTGAAGGAATATTTCAACAATTCAGGGTATTATTGTAAGGTTTTTTTTTATTTGATACAAAAGTATAAAACGGTTTCTTTACTTTTCTTCTTTCGGTTAAAATTGAAGATTAAAATGAATATTTGAAATTAGAAAAGTGGGTAAATGTGTAGATGTCATTACGTTAAAGATGTGTTCCCTCGATTGCAATTAGGGCATTTGTTCGACCTCCAAAACCAATTATCTGAAAGAAGTGTCGTGCACGGGGTTGGTTGTACCCTGAGACAATCGTGGTTGAATGCTGAAAAATGAAATTGAATGGAGTTTAAGGTCCTACATTTCTTTTCCGGCTTGGCTAATGAAGACGGTAATACGCTATGCAGGGTGCTATGGGGAAATTGAACCCAGGCAGCAGCACTATGGCCTACTCTTATATTTAATTCCAAAAACCAAGGGATCTTTTACGTACACACCAATGTATACACGAGATCTTGGTTTTTCCTCCACTGACCTACCATCGCACAGGTTAACAATGAACTCCAACAATCACACATTTGCACCCAAGAGCCGACATTTTCCTCCAACCTCGTGGGTTTTCTCCGGGTACTCCGGTTTTCTCCCACTGATACAGACCCCTACGCGCAAGCGAATTATTGAAATTATGTTAGTCCCGAAACGACCTAATTTGTGTCGAGTGGACGTTAAACCCAATTTCTCTCCCTCTCTTTTTTTCTTTACATGCGCGCCAATGCTTATACGGGACACCGGCTTTACGTCCCATCCGAACGACTATACATCGTATCTTGCTAGGCTCTCTGTTCTGCATTATTAACAAGGGTTACCTCGGTGGTTCCAAGCGAAGGGCGCAATTTACATATTTGGGGGGGGGGCTGTAGATAAGGAAAAAAAACTTCACGTGTTCCATTGCTACTTTTACACGACAGCAACTCTTGGTACAAATTAGTCGGAAATGTCTGTCTCCCCTTCTCCGTACATATTATTGTCTTTCGGCTTCCTTCTATTGCGCAAGAGAATTATTGAAATAAAATTGAACCATGTGTTATTCCCGAAATGACCCAGTTTGTGTCCGTCTCCAATACCAAAACCACGGAATCGCAATTTGGTTTTTGATAATAAAAGCGACCCAATGCTGCGGTTTAGAAGAAGAGAGAGAGAGAGAGTTTTGGCACCACCTAGTTGCTATAAAGACGATTGGATTGCCACATGTTATAGAGATAGATGCCTGTTGTATTCCCACCTTGTACCTCCTAGACTCACCAGTTATGGATTACTAATGTTTAGAATAATTAGCCTCATGTTTCATGAAGAATTCTCACACGGTATTTCTTCACCTCTTGTGAAATGGAAACGAATGATAATAATTTAGGCGGAGAATGTGAAAAGTTAGGAAGATAGTGAATCGGTAGCATTATCTAGTGGTCGTCTATTATCAAGTGCACGTGTGATATGTTGTCAGTGGTAACAACTTTACAGATACAATAAATACCCAATATGTCAGATTTCTTCTAGTAAAAAGGCATGGAGTCGATGTACACCTTACATAACCCCAAAACTCTGACAACTTGAGGAATTCCTGTTTTAAAGGTCAAATCATTGTCTAATTCTTGAGTGAATCAGAAGCCATATAGACACACCTTTGTTCCTGTTCCAACCTGCTTTCATTAATACTACCTCGTCATCTTCCGCATCAATACGGTAAACATTCTTATGTGGTATGCACGTACATCGCACGCCAAACATCCACTGGGTATGGCCCACTGATTCTGTTCATTTCCGTTTCTTCTTTGGGATACCCCGAAGTTTCTGAATCATTCGGAGAGCGACATTTCTGTTACAGTTTGTTTACGGTTCCATCCCGATCGGTTCAAAGTCGTTAAGGGCAAGTCGGGGGTTGTTGACATATGTGTTGATGAGCAACCAATGAAAAAGGGAATTCCAAAGTTCCTAGTCTGGAAATATGTTGGCAACTCTGCGTCAGCCCAAACGGGCAGTTCTCAAAATCAGCACGAAATTTAAACTTGTTTATCTTTGTTTCAGTGCTTTATTGAACTCGGTGCCGACTTTTTGTTGATTTCGATTTTATGTTAAATCTCCCATGCGCCTGACTGAACAGCAAATACCACCACTGCTCATTCACCGAGTTTAGATAGCTAACACCTGACAACTGAAATGAAATTAAATCAAACGGGGTTTAGTGCTCCGATGGACTAATTAAAACGGACATACACCACACAGTGTGCTATGAGAGAAATTTTGCTCGGACATTGGCACTACGGTCTACTTTTATATTGCATTCCTACTCCCAAGTGGTCTTTTACACGCACGCAAATGTGTACATGGGACCTAGGTTTTTCGTCCCACCCAAACGACTATATGTTTTCCCTTGCCATGCCCTCTGTCTGTCCTGTATCACTGACATGGAGGTACCACGCCGGACAATTCCGATGAACTTTCCCGACCAACGTACGGATCGAATACGGGACCTCCACGCTATCGAGCTTCGTCCTACTCACTGAACCACCGTGGTTCCCACACCTGATGGGGGGGATGACCTAGTGGTCTAGAGTGCCGCGCTTCGACCTCTAGCTGGCCGGTCACCTCTGGCTTGCGGCTGTGGTTTTGATCGCTGGTGTGAGCGTATGTGGCATGGAGATAGGGGCGCCTTCTCAACCTCGTGGGTTTCCTCCGGGCACTCCGGTTTCCTCCCACTGCTAAAGACCCCTACGCGCAAGCGATTTATTGAAATAAAATTGAAACCATGTTAGTCCAAAAATGACCTAGTTTGTGTCGAGTGGACATTAAACCCCATTTCTCTCTCTCTCTTTCTCTCTTTCTCTCTCTCTCCCACACCTGATACCTGTATTCATTTGAGAAGTGCGCACGTCTAGCGCTTCGTTCGATTAGGAGGTGGGATGGGTGATCGAATGTTTAGCGCCTGTGCGTTGTATCACAAGGTCTGTCATTGAGTCAACTGGCGTGGTTTCGATTCCCCGGTTGTACGTGGGTTTTCTCCAGGTGCTCTGGTTTTCTCCCACTGCTAAGGACACCTACACGCAAGCGAATTATTGAAGTGAAATTGAACCGTATCTTAGTCCCGAAATGTACTATTTTGTGGCGAGTGAAAGTTGTAACTGAAGTTAAAGTACAAGTGAAGCATGTTGTATTTGTTAGCTAAACGTGGCAGTTTTTGTTTATTTCTGTCTTGAATCAACAATAAAACGCTGTCATCAAATATTTCACATCTTTAAAAACAGTTTCTTCATTTTTTTATATCGAGGACTTTTCTGCACTCACGAGAGATTGGTAAATTTTTGATACTCTTGCTTGTCCATATCCAGAAAATCTAATACAACTATCTGATCCACATGAGATAAGGAAATGAAATAAAATGAAATGGGGTTTAACGTCCTACTCTTCTGCACCTGACCCGGGCTAATGGAAGACGGACATACGCCATACAGTGTGCTGTGAGGGAAATTTTGCCCGGGCAGCGGCGCTACGGCCTACTCTTATATCGAATTCCAACTGCCAAGGGATTTTTTACGTGCACTCCAATGTGTACACGGGACATCGGTTTTTCGTCCCATCCGAACGACTAGGTAGCTGTCCTTGTCGGGCCCTCCTTCTGTATCATTGACAAGGGGAAACCACGCTGGAAAAATGAGATAAGGATTTCATTTGCACAACACTTTATATTACTTAATGGACATTAGCACTTTGAAGGTTAGCGTTTGTTGCTGATAGAATAGCTACTTTCGATTGCATGGATGAACGTCCTACTTTCTGTCCCAACCGGGATAATGAAGGCGGAAACTACTTTCGATTTCATTACATAGTTACCAATGCTATGCGGGAAAACATTTCCCGGACAGTCGAATTTCAACTGCTCTATTTAATTCCAACTGTCAAGACTTTTTGTCCCATCCGATCGACATGGCACTGTTTCTTACCACACCCTCCGTCCTGGAACACTAGCAAAAGGAATCCACACTGAAAAATCCACACCCGGGATTGAACTTGCCCGAACAGTAACATTAGGCCTACAAACTGCTTTATCTCAGCGCTGAATATTTAACCAGAAGGGGATGGGGGCGAAAAGTTAACACGTGAGCGTTGCATCATAAGGTCTGTAATTGAGTCAAGCGGCATGGTTTCGATTCCCCCTTTGTACGTGACAAGGAGTAGGGTCGCCTGTTCAACCTCGGAGGGCATGACTACGAAACATATGTAGTTAAAGATCCCTGATTGCAAGCTGAAATAAGAGTAGGTTGTAGGATACTGCAACCGCCTCATTAGCCCAGCTGGCACGGACTTTATACCTCATATTATTTCATTTGTACCAACTAGTCTGGCTTATTTTACCATTCGGGACTCATCCTTTATTTCCACTGAATGAAACAATAAGTGAATATCTTTTTAACCTTTATGACACACGACAAACAGCAGATTCTTACAGCGTGGAAAGGTGAATTTTTAAAATTCCTGTCGGTTCAAGAAGTCAGAGGTGGATCTTCCGCCCTGTTGTAATCTGTTAATAGTGAGATAAGTTATATAAACACTGCTGCATGTAGGCTGTAATCTGGTTGGGACTATATATTAAAACTACGTGTCATCCCTGATTATCTTATAGTCGGTATGAAATTAAATGGGATTGGGCAGGGCTAGTGAACACGGGCACGCGCCACATCGTATGCGATGAGGGAATTTTTCCCGATCAGCGGTGCCAAGGCCTACTCTAATATCGAATCCCAACTGCCAATGTGTACACGGGACCTCTTTTTTGTACCATCCAAACGACTAGACAACTGCCCGTGCTAGACCCTACGTCCTGTACCACCGGCAATGACAGTCTTTGTGAATCTTGACGTGGACAGAGAGGGAAGTGACAAATGGGGTTTAACGTCTACACGGTACAAGCTAGGTCATTTCGGGACTATCATGTGGGAGAAATATGGAGGACACGGAGAAAACCTGCGAGGTTGGACGGGCGATCCTTCTTCTTGTCACGTACAACCGGGGAATCGAAATCACATCAGGTGACTCAGTGATATACCTTTTGATACAACGCGTACGCGCTAACCATTCTACCACCCATCTCCTTACACGACATGGCCTCGGAGAACGATAGATCGAAGACGGTCCTACGCCTTTTAGCGTATATGACCTCATACATACATTGTGGGTTAGGGTTAGGGTAAGGGCTATGACCTGTAGATTTCGTCAAAGTCTCGAAATGTAAACAGGGCTAGCCCTAACCCTAACCCTGGGCCAAGCCTAACCCTTACCCTAACCCACAATCCACATGACGTCATAAAATGCGTAGGATCGTCTTCGATCTAGTATGCCTGTTTTTATTGGCAGGAGATTATGACGTTAATTTCTTGCGTGTCATTTCTTGTATATCCTTGATAAATATGAAAAAGCACCTAAAGAGACTCTTGAGATAAATGTTTTAAGATACTGGGTAGATTATCATTGGTAATTATATGACGACGGATACTGGTTGTATTATACTGGGTATATTATCTCTGCTAATTATATAAACGGTGACGGATGTTCAATGTTATAAAACCAAGATTACGATTTTACGTTTTTATTGTCGTCTCAACTTTCTTAAATAAACTATTTGATTAAAGTGGCACGCGACACGCATGTTATCTCCAGTCGTGTTGCGACCGTCTTACAGGAATTTGGCTGACATTCAGATAACATGGGTACGGTTAATAACTCTAAATTTCATTCGTGTCGTCAAGCGGCTTTATCACAACAACAAAATCTGAATTGGCGGGTTGGAGGTGGGGGTGGGGTGTGGGTTGTATGGGGGGTGAATGGCCGAATGCTTAGCACGTGCGCGCTGTATCATAAAGCCTGGCGTGGTTTCGAATACTCGGTTGTACGTGACCAGGAGTAGGGTCGCCTGTTTAACGCCATGGGTTTTCTCCGGGTCCTCTGGTTTCCTCCTACAGCTAAAAACCCCTACGCGCAAGCGAATTATTGAAAAAAATTAAAACATATGTTAGTTCCGAAATGACCTAGTTTGTGTTGAGTGGACGTTAAACCTAATCTCTCTCTCTCCCTCTCTATCACCCCCCTCTCTCCCTCTCTCACATACACACTCATAAAATCTGAATAAGGCCCATATAAAGATGGTTGTATTTACAAAAGATTTCGGGAGCGAAAAATGGGAAAGATTTAGACACTCCGCCTCTTATTAAATCATAATGCTGTCCTGGCGATCCGTCTCCATTTGCCCAGTTTGGAGCAGAATAGTACCGAATGTACCGAAATGGTTAAATGGAATAAGTAGTGGGACGGACCCAGACATTAGCGTTTACGTTCCGTGTTAAAGGAGCTAAATCCCTAATATATGACGCATGGAAATGGACACAAATGGGGCGCCACGCATATAATACTAATATGAATGTAAATAAACTGATTTACATTAAATCGTTTCTGTTTTTACTCTAATTTCTAATCAGTTATGTTTGGCGAAACACGAAATACGGATGTTGTTTCGATCCCCTGGGTCACCAATCCAACCCCGTGGGTTTTGTCCGGGTTCTCCAGTTTCCTCCCACTACTAACGACCCCTACGCGCAGGCTAATAATCGAAATAAAATAAACCCATATGTTAGTAACGAAATGGCTTAAATTGTGTGGACGTTACACCCCCCCCCCCCCCATCTCACCCCCCCTCTCCCTTTCTCTCTCTCTCTCAGATGTGTATTTATTGACAGATATTATGGTTGACTCATATGAATTAAATTTATTTCAGAAATAAACAAAGCTATAATTAATCTGATGGTAATTAGAAAATGGAGAGAGAGAGAGAGAGAGAGGGAGAGAGAGAGAGAGAGAAATGGGGTTTAACGTCCACTCGACACAAACTAGGTCATTTTGGGACTAACATATGGTTTCATTTTATTTCAATAATTCGCTTGCGCGTAGGGGTCTTTAGCAGTGGGAGGAAACCGGGGTGCCCGGAGGAAACCAACGAGATTGAGAAGGCGCCCTATCCCCATGCCACATACGCTCACACAAGGGATCGAAACCACAACCGCAAGCCGGAGGTGACCGGCCAGCTAGAGGTCGAAGCGCGGCACTTTAGACCACTAGGCCACCCCAACCCCCCATTAGAAACTGGTAACTGAAGTAGGCTTTGTACAGCTATAAAAACGGAGGGGGGTCACGTGGCTAAGTGGGTAAGGCATTGGCCGAGAAAGTTCATCTCAATTTTCCGGCGTGGTTTCCTCTTGTCAGTGATTCAGAACGGAGGGCCTGAGAAGGACAGTTGTCTAGTCGTTCGGATGAGACGAATAACCGAGGTCCCGTGTACACATTGACGTGCATGTAAAAGATCCCTTGGCAGTTGGAATTCGATATAAGAGTAGGCTGTAGCGCCGCTGCCCGGGCAAAATTTCCCTCATAGCACACCGTATGGTGTATGCCCGTCTTCCATTAGCCCAGTTTAGGTGCAGAAGAGTAGGACGTCAAACCCCATTTCATTTATAAAAAGGGATTGTAAAACGGGTTCTTATGCCTCTTAAGTACAATCTGCTTTACTCTCTTTCTAAATATATGATGTTACAAAACAAAATCAAAGACGGGATAGTTGACATTTTGTCAATTTAAAATATTAATCAATCGTGTGTACAATCTAGAAATGGATAATAAACTTGATGTCTATGAAATCACCCTTGGTGGAAGTGAACGTTAAAATCCAGTAACGGGCGGAGCATGGTTCGTTCATCTCGTGTCTTCAGAACTTCTAGGGAACTGTTAAAGTAGTTATTTATGCGTATCTTGCGGACTCGCATTGTCGCAAATGTGACGAAATGTACTTTACAAAGTAGTTACGGAAGGTGCCGATGATTCACGACAGTGTCAGATCGGTTGTATGTCAAGGTCAAGCCTTACGACTGCTGGCAGATGTCAAAGTCAAGAATTAAATATATATTTCAAGGTCATACCTTCCGAATGCTGGTCAATGACAAACTCAAGAATTACGAGCTAAAAGTAGTAAATGACGTCATGTTTTTTGATCTACTGCATGTATCGGAGCTGAAAAGTAAATTTGCCTTTTTAGTCATCGCATTTTACGTGTACGTACTACACAAGAAGTAGTGTAAGTCTTTAACTCTAAACCTTCAAAAACCACGTGTAACAAATTCCCAATAACAAAACAAACTTGTGTTTCAACCTTCTTGCTTTATTACTCAACTATTCTTGGACACCAGACTTGATGTCTCCTCGTCTCTGTCTGTCTATATTCGCTGGGGTTTCAAGATGTCTAGAGTTAAAAGGTTAGCTTTGTTTTGATTTATAAAACATAAAAATAAATAAAACTCTGTAAGGCACATAATAATAAACGTAATAACTATTAAGTAACTAATGGTTAAACATGCAATATGCAAGAGCTAAATCTGCCTATTGCAGATATTTCCTTAGACCTGAAATGTATAAAATATTTATTCGACATTTACTAACATATCCAGACCATAATAAACTCTCGATGCCATCGTTTGTGTTCGATTTTCACAGGATTTGAATCCGATCTGCTGCTCAAGATGATTAAATGCAAACAATGGATATCGTATGAAAAATAGCTTTATTTAACGTCCTCTGCCACCGAAGTGATGTCGCAGAAACGCATTCAGATATTTAAAAAGATATATTATGAGAGATAAGATAAAGAGCTGGCATATCTTGCTATGCTATAATAGTTACAAACTAGATAATGTAAAGGGAATATGCGGAAAATTTCAGTCAAATTACTTCACTCGGAGCCCAGAAAATCGAATTTCAATAACACTGCAGTCTCGATTGCCACTGTTGCCTTTTTTAAGATAGTAAACGATGTCTGGATTATGCGTTTTCGCGGTTATTCATGAACAGTCATTGAATCACAGATCGGATTCAAATCTGTTTAAAATCGCGCCCACCAGCTGGCATCAAGAGTTAATTATGGCCGGGGTTAGTTAAAGTTACATTATGGGAGATAAGATAAAGAGTTGGCAGTTCTCACTATAATAGTTAAAAACTAGATAATGTAAACGTAATTTGTTGAAAATTTCAGTCCAATTTGTCCAGTATGAACCGAGAACTAAGAGGTTGAAATTTCCGCTTAGCCTCGGTCATTACTACTAAAGTCGGTAAGACAAAACCAGTAGTCTCGGTTATCCACTTTTAGTGGTAAATCACGAAGGAAAATATTTCAGCGAATCGAACTACAATCCAACAAAAATCTCATGCGAGCCTCAACATTGAGAGTTGATTATGGTCTGAAAAAGTTAGTTAATGTCTAATTAATAGTTTTTATAACATTTCAGGCCTAAAGAAAGACCTACAATAGGCCGATTTTGCTCTTACATAATGCATGTTTAACTAATGTCTAATTAATAGTTTACATGACATTTAAAGCATGCAAATAGACTTTCAATAGGCTGATTCAGCTCTTGAATAATGCCCTTTTGAAAAAAATATTTAAAAATATAAATCAGAGCATTTTTAATTGCTTTTCTTAATATATTTCATAATATTTGTCTTTATATTTATGCAATTATTTCGTATATTAATATTTGAGCGATGTATTATACTTAAATATGCATTAAGTAAGTTTTATATAAAGAGCCATACTCCCGCGCAGTGTTTCGTTTGATTAGAACTAATCCACTTCAAAAAGAGAGGGATTTCTCGCGCCATTGCTTCAGGAATATGATAAAGAGCTGGCTTAAGGAAATTCAAAATTAGTGTATTGAATACTTCATTCAAATTAATTTATTCTGAGCGACGATATTACCATTTGACATATAATTTTTATAATCGTAGCAACGTTGCTTGTTAATCTCACTTCTCCATTTTTAAACTAAATCATTAAATGACGATCGTATTTCAATCCATTTGAATACGACAGTCTAGAGAGTGGATTTGAATCCGATGGTCTAGAGAGTGGATTACAGGTTTGTCATGTTAATATATAGCATTTGAAGTCAAAATAAATTTTACATAATGCATCTTTAAAAAAAGAAAACGAAATTAGAGAATTTTGTTTGTTTAAAATATTTATTTTTATATTTTTGCTCTCATTAAATTAATTCAAATATGACGTTTATAGCAAAAACTCTTAAATTTCTGAACATTTTTAAGGACATGTCAATTACCATGCGTGGGACGAAGTGAGTAATAATAGTAAGGTCATCTTAAACAAATATTTCTATAAGAAAGTATCAAGTAAATTGACCAATTAAAATCAATTATTTGCCTATTATTCACACTTCCCACAACAGGACAGGATACTCCAAATATTCATTGACAAAATCTAAACCTATAACTTCCGGTCTGTTATCGCACGTGACTCGTGTCAGATCAAGCAGTTGGTCAAAATTTGAGATAAGGGTTTTAAAGTATATTTTTGTTGAAAAATTACACAACCGTGTCCTGCTAAATTCAAACAAATGTGCATTTTCAGATATTAAAACAATCTATTTTTAGCATCAGTCAATTATCGTGAATGAAATAACAATGTTATCCACAAATACACGTTTTTATCTACCACGGTTTCCGGACTGGCTATGTGGTCCCATTCCGAAATCAATTTTTTCGACTGCTACGGAAATGACGTTTGGGCGGGGCAATAAACGGAGTTAACCTGCGTAAAACTTGAAGATAAAATACATACTAACATAAGAATGTGTTTCAACGGGAGTCGGATTTTAGAGTTAAACTATTTTTGTGTCCAGAATGCCAGAAATTGATTCGGAGAAATTAGAATTTGAAGTATACGATGGTTTATCAAAAAGGCGCATCATTTTGAAGTATATTGGGTAAGTTAGTTTTATCTTTATTAAGAACGAAATTTCGTTTCAGATAAGGTGGACCGTGAAATACTGTTTTATGTTCAATAACAAATTGGTTATTTTGTATGGTATATCAAACCCGCCAAAATATCGTATTCTAATGCAACAATGTTACGTATTTTGATTGGAAAATTATTTAGGCGCAATAAATGTAAAATTTCTTTAGTCCTGAATTGTTATATAAATTATTAATTAGACATTTATTAACTTATCCAGACCATAATCAACCCTCGATCTTTGGTGAATTTGGATCCGACTTACTGCATAACTTTCCTTCTCGATTTAATTATTAAATGAATAATCGAGACGATGCTTTTTATCGTACCGACGTTAGTTATGATGATAGAGGCTGGGCGGACATTTCAATCGTTTTTATGTCGGTTCATGATGTTGCCTTTACATTGTCTAGTTTTTGACTATTATAGTGAGAACTGCCAACTCGTTATCAAATCTCCCAGTATCTTTAATTTTTGTTTTTGAATGAAATGAGCCCCACCTCTTTTTGAATTCATCGTTTAAATCACGTCGTACGAGATCCCGAATGACAATTAACGACCAAATAAAGACACACTCGCGATGGTCTTATTGCAATTAACGACCGAATAAAGACACACTCTCGATGGTCTTATTGCAATTGGCGTCCGAATAAAGACATACCCTCGATGGTCTTATTGCAATTAACGCCCGAATAAGCCACACTCTCGATGGTCCAATTACAATTACCGGCCGAATAAAGACACAGTCTCGATGGTCTCATTGCAATTAAGGTCCGAATTGCAATTGACGTCTGAATAAAGCCACACTCTCGATGGTCTAATTCACAATAGTTATTCATGCTATTACGAAAAGGGTTGATCATTAATAAAATCAGTAAAAATTAAAACTGTAACTGGTTATAAAAATGTCGCTTGGTAACGCAACCTGGTGCTGATGTCTTCAATGCCGTCGTTATAGCAACCATTGGACTAGTTTCGTAATTTCAGAATACATTACAATTTCATTTCGCTGATTTTTCGTTCTGAATATTGATTTTCAAGCTGTCAATCAATGAATCAAACATTTCACAATTTCGTTTCGCCTATATTTTATTCTGAATTTTGTGTTTCCAAATTATTAACCCATCTAATTAAAACGTTTATATTTTAGTTGTCATCTAGTAAACGTAATAACAAAAATACAAAACGCAATTGACATCAGACTTTGATCAAATTATGATTTAAAAAATTAATATTTTTCTAATTAGTTTAATTTGGGTTTCATTGATACGGGAATGTAAATGGGGTTTCACGTCCTACTTTTCTGCACCTATCGGCTAATTCATAAAAGGCCACCTCGAAATTTGGTAAAAGGTCTCGAGATGTAAAAGATGTAAATTAGGCTCACACTAGCTATAACCCTTACCCAAACCCTAACCCATAATCCCGTCAACAATTATGTGCGCTAACCTTATTTACATCTCAACGACTCTGACGAAATCCGGAGGTGACCTTAAAAATAGATCTAGCCCATGACGGGATATGGAATACGGCTATGCGCCATGCAGAGTGTTATGGAAGATATTTAGCCCAGGCAGCAGCGATATGCCCTAGTTTGATTTATTAACACTAAGGTGTGTTAGATTCGATCCAGGTGTTGACCGAGGAGCAGCGTCTAGTCTTTCGGATTGGACGAAAAACTGAGACCCCGTGTACACAGTGGAGTGCTCGTAAAAAGGATCCCTTGGCAGTTGGCCATAGTGCAGCTGCCCGGGCACAATTTCCCTCATAGCACATTGTATGGCGCAATACCGTCGTTATTAGCCCAGTCGATAGATGCAGCTAGGTCGTTAAACTGTGAAATTTGTGAAATAGCTTTATTTAACGTCCGCTTCCACCGAGGTGATATCGCAGACACGACAATTTAGTGGTGGTTGGTGGTTACTGGGAGTTTAACGTCCACTTCCACCAGAGGTGATATCGTAGACTAAGACAATTTAGTCTCTATCTATCTTCTTGGTGTTTAACGTCTGCTTCCACATAAGTGATATTGCAGACAAGACGTAGGAGAGCCGAAGCTGATTCCTGTTTTTTAGAATATGATTTTGCAATCTTTCCATTTTGGCCTTAGGCCATGGATTGGGTTTAGTGGGAAGTTCTTCCCTTTATTTAATATAAAACATATCGTTTGGTAGATGATCTCTTCTTCTTCTGGATTGGTAGATGTAACCGTTTGGGATTAGTGTTTAGGTGCCAGGTCCGTCATATCGTGGCCTCCCTTTACTTCACTATCCCACACGTTAAACTGCAATCCCTATTTCATTTTATACTCTGGACATACGTGTATAAAAACTATATTTAATGACAATTTTAGCTGGCGGCACGGACAGGCTGTTGTCATTAGCACGTGCCCTTGTTTGTTTATATTACGTCACCGAATTAAGTGATTTTAATGTTCAGTTTTAAGTTTATAAAATGGAGTCTATTTTTATCCCCGGTTTTTGGCGTTCATGACAGAATTTTGACAAGAAAAGGGGGTGGTGTGTATTCATGTTGTTTACGTTGTTTATTTTACCGGTTGGGGGTGTTTTAAGTGGTGTGCTGAGCGTGTGTTAGGAATCCAAGGTAGGAAACTGTTGACAGGACCTACCTTAAAATAATTTCCTAACATACGCCGATTTATTAATGTGGGAGAATAAAGAACTAATGACTTCAGTCTATAATTAACTATGTAGGGTCTGTATCAGAGGAAGGAAGCCAGGGGCCCAGAGAAACACCACGAGGTTAGGCATATTGTCACTTACAGGCGTGGTAGACGAAACCACGTCACTTCACTCAATGACACACCTAGTGATGAAAACCGCACGCGACAGAGGGCGAGAGAGAGAGAGACAGAGAGAGAGAGAGAGAGAGAGAGAGAGATACATACCAGGTCATTTCGGGACTAACATATGGTTCAATTTTATTTCAATAATTAGCTTGCGTGTAGAGGTCTTTAGCAGTGGACGGAAACCAGAGGACCCGGAGAATATCCAGGATGTTGGAGTAAACCGCACGCGCTAGACTATTCGACCATTCGGCCATCTCAGCATGTTGATTCTCACAAAGAATCAACGCAACAGGTGCGAGACATATTTGAAATGATAGACATAGCTACAAAGCGAAAACTGTAACCACATTATTGCTAACAAAATATGATATATTTAGAAAAAAATGAATAAATAATTTGTATTTAAACGTTTTTAACACTTGGGTGGTAGGCCTAGTGAATGTTACTTACTTGTATCACACCCCATAAAACACTTGGTTTTTATTCTACTATTCCTACTATTTACTTATAAAGTCCTCGTCTATTATCTGTTATTAATACTTACTGGTGTCAGTTTATGTATAAACCATATTGTATTCAGCTAAACTCAATAACTGAAGAGCGTCATCGTAAGTTGCCAGCCTTCCATTTCTTTATTTCTAATGGTAAGTGGTCTCTAGAGAGTAGCTTTCCCTTGAATTTCATCCCTTGTGTTTTTTTTTTGATATTTTTCAAAATTGCGGTCCTTTCAGTGGTCATATTGACCATATATGTTAAATGAAATTGAATTTAGCGTCTTACTACTCCGACTGGGCTACTGAGACTAGCGTATTCGTGAAATTTTGTCCGGACAGCGGCTCGCTACGGCCTACTCTTACTTTGAAAACGCAGGAAAAACCGTACCCCCACCCCCGGACCCGGGACACAGTTGCGAGAGAAACACACGGAGAGGGAGAGAGAGAGAAAGGAGAGAGAGAGGGGGTTTTAATGTCCACTCGACACAAACTGGGTTATTGCAAGACTAACATCAATTCGCCTGAACATAGGCGTCTTTATCAGTGGGGGGAACAGGAGCACCCACCGAAAACCATGGGGAATCAAAACCACGTCACTGGACCCCCCCCCCGGACCGAGAATATGTTTGAAAAGAAAAGTGAGTACATTTGATCGGCAAGGAAACACCCCACAAGTGCAATTGCACCTTTGATGTCGTAGTCTACTATTTGACTTTCCTTCCTGAATCAATGTCAATGGATTAATCGCAGTCAATACGAGTCCAGATTCCACCAAAGTAATATTTATTTGAACGTGACCTTCTGCTTGTATTTGTACGAAGGGGGGTAACTCGGTGCGCTATTGAAATCCGATCAATCGGGTTTGTTAATGCACCGAGGAACCTTTGGGACAGCCACTATGACACAGCCATGGATATGATATCAGTGATCGAATTCCGAGGCCATGATTTGACAGTGTATTGGCAACTTTAGGCTTATGGCCAGTTTCTCTCTTTCACTGGCAGTGTATGCGTTATATCTGAGATTTTATCCCAGAATCCCATACATCAGCCATTATGGAATTGTGAATTGAGTTAGTTCATTGATAACAAAAAGGTCACGCTGAATAATCCTTACTTTCGGCAGGGTCTTGTAGGTGAGGGTGGAGCGGCACAAGCGGCCAAGCCCTCTACCTTGACCCACCTCCGTATACCTACCCACCCACCGGTTGCGAAAGTTAATGATACAAATGAACAGTTTTACAGTTATTTAGCCCAGCATCAATACGTGTTGTGTGGACATTTTCCTCCTCCTTTAGCCTCGACCAATTTGATTAAAACACAGATCCTATTTCGTTTCGTTTTTTACAGTTCAAAATTTCGTTTTACTTGTCCTTAATATGATCTAGAAGGGATGAGCGATGCACGAACCACTAGAAACATTAACGCTGACTGGTTAATCACAGTCTGACGTCATAGGGTCTAAAGCTGATGTGTGACCCCCGACGCGACCTTCCGGTACAACCGACCATGTAACAAATATAGATCCGTATTTTAATGAGATTGGGTCACGATCGGAAAATTTGTGAAATAGCTGGACGGAATGACCTTGGTTTAATCCAGTATCAATATAACGACCAAATCATCCTGATTCCAGTCCGTTAACATCTGGTCTTTGACGAAAAGGTTTCCATATTTAAACAGGATAAGACGGCACGAAAGTGTAAATTGAAGAGCTATTTTAGAATCGCAAGCTGGAATCGTTCCGATATGTCAGTGAGTGCAATGGTTCGTGTTGGGAAAACAGAGAGAGAGAGAGAGAGAGAGAGAGAGAGAGATTTTTATAATTCGTTTGCTCATAGGGGTCAGAAGCAATGAGAGGGAGTCTATGGGGCCGAAATGGAACCCACAAGGTTAGGTAGGCGGCACTATTCCTTGTCTCTCTCTCACTCACACACCCACACGCCTAGAATCAAAACCACGCCACTTGAATGAACGGCACACCTTATGATCTGAAGCGTACGCGATAGCCTACACAGGGACCCACCGTACTCAGAGTCCTTGTGGCGTTCTAGCATGGTGTAGAAAACATGCCGCCGGACTCGAAAAGTACTCTAACGCCTACCGTTCTGCTCCGACTAGGCTAATGAAGACGGACATACACCATACAGTATGCTATCATGAGGGAAAACTTTCCCGGACAGCGGCACTACGGCCTTCTCTTATATCGAATTCCAACTGTCAAGGGATCTTTTACGTGCACGCCAATGTATACTCTGGATCGTCTACTAACCTATCATCACACAAGTTAAACTGAACTCCAACAATCACACATTTGTACCCAAGAGTCGACATTTTTAGACTTAATAATAAATTATTGATTCTGTTTAAGCGTTAAATCCTACTCAATGAGGAGTTTCTGTTCACGGTTGTTTTGGTTCCAAGTACTCTTAATGAATCAAATTAATTCAATAGAGAGTCTAACAAAACTAGTTATTCGTGAAGAAAGTCGTGATAAACGTTAACATATATCTGTAAATAGACTAAAGATGGTGGACAAACTTCTTAATTATCCGTATAACAGCGCCGCCTACACTTGACGAGATTTCTAAACACTTCATTCAAAGATAAGAGTATCATCAGAACAAAGCCTTTCCTAATTGACAAATAGTGTTTCCGATCCTAGTAATTCAATTAATAAAGATGACTGATATGGGTTTTATCTTCTGTCGTATTATTTGATGAATAGAATACTGTTTTAAGAAATGAAATGGGGTTTAACGTCCTACTGTTCTGCTCCTAAACTGGGCTAATGAAGACGTGCATACGTCATACAGTGTGCTATGAGGGAAATATCTAATTCCAACTGTGAAGGGATCTTTTACGTGCACGCCAATGTGTACACGAGACCTCGGTTTTTTGTTCCCATCCGAACAACTAGACAGTTGTCCTTGTCAGCCCCCCCCCCCCCCCGTGCTGCGCAACTGGCACTGTTTTAAATAGTTAAAATAAACTTTTTTGAACCAATCGGGACAGTTAAGGCGGACAGACATCATTCGACCATTGTCGCATTATTTCTGTTACGTCTTTTTTTGTAAATCATATTTAATGAAGCCTGTACCATAACGGACCCGGGACTGTACAGCGCAATGGACGCTTACGGCTGGCCCCCGGATCCATTCACTTGATTTTATATTTGTTTATTTTTTTGTAATGACTATTTGCTGTCCGCAGGATTATCATGTAGATTTTTGTTTTGCGTGAAGTGCGGTCCTCCAGCACTTACACCATACAGTGTGCTGAAGGGTGAATTATGTTCCTTCACAGGGGCGGATCCAGGATTTTCAGAAAGGGGGGGGGGCGTGCTGCACCCACTTGGGAGTGCGAAGCCCGGCCCGTGATTTTTGAGTGGACTAAAATGCCCACAAGGACTAATTTCATACTAGTACTGTAAATTACGATTTCCAACCTAAACTGTTTTTGTTCTCCTTTCCCGCGAGAATATATGGAGCTAAAAATTGTTCGCCACCGCAAAAAAATAGAGGGGGCGTGCGCCGGGTGCGCCCCCCTTTGTATCCGCGCCTGCTTCAGTAGGGTTACCGCCAAGTTGTTAATGAAAGCCAACTGTAAACTATCAACAATTCTTTTACGTGCACGTCAAGAAATAGTCTAGAGAACTTTGGTGTTTGTCCCATCCGCACGACTAGACCATTATCGTATCAATGACACTTGTGAATCGAAAATGTGATCTGTCAGTCGGCAATCGGCGTTCAAATTAAGCTTCTGCTTGTCACACATTCTTAATATAACTTAGCTGAGAATAAAGTAATTTGAATGAAATTTCAATATACATTTATTTTTCTTTATCTATTTTTGAATTATTATAGCAAGAACAATCCACTCTTTTTCTAAATTTACATACAATATCTTTAAGGAAATCAACCCAAAATATCTGTCGACTTTGTATCAACCGAAATAAAAAGATGCCCTTTAAAACGCATTGGTGACGCCGGGTTGTTTATATCGTCGCTGCAAATTTCAATTCACCATAACTTTGTAAATACTAAAAGGAATAGAAATAGTTTTGGACTGATATTCATTTGAGAGAGCCATCTTTCACAATATTGTAGTTTGGAAATCATTCCCCCGTATTGTAGTTTGAAAATAGTTCCCAAGTATTGTAGTTAAGAAGGGATTCCCCCGTATTGTAGTATGGTAGGATTTCCAAGTATTGTAGTTTGGGAGGGATTCCCCAGTATTGTAGTTTGGAATGGATTCCCCCGTATTGTAGTTTGGAATTAATTCCCCAGTATTGTAGTTTGGAATTAATTCCCCAGTATTTGAGTTTGAAAAGAATTCCCCAGTATTGGAGTATGGAGGAGATTCCCCAATATTGTAGTTTGGCAGGGATCCCCCCTATTGTAGTTTGGAAGTAATTCCCCAGTATTTTAGTTTGGCAAGGATTCCCCAGTATTGGAGTTTGAAAGGGATTCTTCCCTATTGTAGTTTGGGGGGGGGATTCCCCTGTATTGTAGTTTGGGAGGCATTCCCCTGTGTTGTAGTTTGGACATAATTCCCTAATATTGGAGTTTGGAAGGGATTCCCCCGTACTGTAGTTTGGAAGGGAATCTCCAGTATTGTAGCTGGGAAGGAATTCCCCAGTATCGTAATTTAGAAAGGATTCCATAGTATTGGAGTTTGAAAGGGATTCCCCGTATTGTAGTCAGCAGGTGTTTCTCAAATATTGTATTTTGGAAGGGATTCCCAGTAGTGTAGTTTTGAAGGCATTTTCTGGTATTGTAGTTTGGAAGGCATTCTCTATTATTGTAGTTCGCAAGGTATTCCTTCAAACGAAGATCCGCGAATGTAATTTGTAATTTAAACTTGCACCGTAACTGTCTGACTAAGAGGTAGCCACGGAGGCGCAGTGAGTAAGACGTCAATGGAGTAGGACGGATGTCTATTCGTTCGGATGGGACGAACGCCCGAGGTTTGAATCTGTAAACAACCTTTCGATATATGAGTAGGAGGTATTCAGCGCCGCTGTCCGGGCAAAATGTCCCTCATAGCACATTGCATAGCATACGCCTGTTATAATTAGACAAGACGGGGCAGAGAAGTAGGACGCTAAACCCCATTTCATTTGAGGTTTCCTCCTATTGCTAAAGACCCTACGCGCAAGTGTATTATTGAAATAAAATGGAACCGTGTGTTAGTCCCCAAATGACACATTTTGTTTCGAATGGTCGTCAAATCCCATCTCTCTCTCTCTCTCTCTCTCTCTCTCTCTCTCTCTCTCACTCACACACACTCTCTTCTCTCCCTCGCTCTCCTCTCTCTCTCACTCTCTCCCTCGCTCTCTTCTCTCCCCTCTCTCTCTCTCTCTCTCTCTCTCTCTCTCACTCACACACACTCTCTTCTCTCCCTCGCTCTCCTCTCTCTCTCACTCTCTCCCTCGCTCTCTTCTCTCCCCTCTCTCTCTCTCTCTCTCTCTCTCTCTCACTCACACACACTCTCTTCTCTCCCTCGCTCTCCTCTCTCTCTCACTCTCTCCCTCGCTCTCTTCTCTCCCCCTCTTCTCTCCCTCCCTCTTCTATCCATCGCTCTCTTCTCTCCCCCTCTCTCTCTCTCTCTCTCTCTCTCTCTCTCTCTCTCTCTCTCTCTCTCTCTTATGTTTGGGTTGTAAATCTAGTCAAATAAACGAGTAAGTTTAATCTAAATATAGAGAAAGTTTATTATAAATAATGTAATGTTATAGATGGAACCCATGAAAACGATGAAACATATGGTATATTGCTGCTTATTTCAATACACCTAGTTTATATAGATTCTATATACGTTCTGTTTGTTATTCAAACAAGTAATTTTCTGATAAAGTAAAACTTATTACCGTTAAATTATTTAATGACTGGCGTCTCAACATGTTTAATTTGGACTTATCTTTATATATATGTGCGTATAGAATCATCTAGTCGCCGGTACAAAAAAAATGTCGATTCGCGGCAGGTTGAAATACACATTGATATATTATTATTCCTGCACTAGCATTCCTTAAATGGATGGGGGGAGAAAGAGTGAGAGTCGGTGTGGTTTGTCATTTTCGTATGGATGGGAAGAAAGTTCGAGATCCTGTGCACACATTTGAATTCGATATAAAACACTATATGGCGTATGCCAGTCTTCATTAGCTCAGTCGGAGAACAGTGCGACGTTAAACCACATGTCATTTCTTACAATGTGGATGGCATTGTGTCGAAGAGAGTTTTAAATCAAGTTTCCATATTATAATGGGTTGCACCAACTAACAGTTACTTGGTAAAAGCACAGTGGTATTCAAAAGATTTCCTCAGGCTTCTCTAGACTGAGGTTGCCTTGATAGTTGTATATAGAAGTTCCACGTGCTTCTCTCTAGACTGGGAGTTCTACTGACAGTTGTATATGACATGATAAACCGGGATTTGCCTGACTGCTCGTTGTCGTGAACGTAAAGGAAACATTGACAGCTTATATTCCACGAAGGTGGGTGAAAACGTCGCTGTCGTGGGAAAATTCCTCTCAAAGCATTGAACTGATTGGTACGGGAAAATAGAAAGTGACCCCATTTCATATTGTTTCATACCATTCCTTGCCGTCAGTTAGAATACGGCAGTGTCGTGTTTATCGTCCACGAATGGAACATCCGGTCCTCCCGTAATGGCTACAGATCAATAAAACTATTATAGATTGGACGATTGATTTTATCAGCCCACGCACACCATCCTTTTAAAAGATAAAACTAAAATGGTTGCTAAAAAGCTTTCAGGTTCCTCGGCCTCTTTACTAGCTCCGTATTTGGAGTTTATTGTGTTGGGATGAAAAGGCTATTCTAGCAAATCAACTTGATGCATTCATTATTACGCTATATGCGCATGTCGGTACCGGAAACACAAATAGTAATGACGTACTTCCCACTTTGCACATCTTTTGAACTGTGTGTATTTCGAGCGGGAACTTGGCGAGAACAAGAATAGTAATTAAACAGTATTATATATATATGGAACGACGGTGGTGGAATCAATAAAACTTAAAATAGATTGACACATAAATATTTACTTGTAGGCGAATTGAAGGGCAACTTCTTGCTTGAATCGAAATGAAATGAGATTAAACATCCTACTGGGTTAATGAAGACTGGCATACGCCATACAGTGTGCTATGAGGGAAATTGTGCCCGGGCAGTGGCACTACGGCCAACCTTTATATCGAATTCCAACTGCCAAGGGGTCTTTAACGTGCACGCCAATGTGTACACGGGACCTCGGTATTTCGTCCAATCCGATCGACTAGACAGCTGTCCTTGTCGGGCACACCATTGTCAGATGGATAGATCCTAAAGCCTACCCCGACCCCCGACCCAAATACCCTACCTCCTAAATCCCCGTAGAGCGTAAACCAAGGCAAGTGCACGTGCGTATATATCAACGAAAACTTTACCCACGTGTGTGGTAAATAATTCAAAAGACAAAAATAAACCAGGAATTAAAAAAATAACCATAAAACACCCATTGGTTTTAATTCATCAAAGAGATTAGAAAAGATTTTTAGAAAAGATGCCAAAACAATTTACAAGATAATGTTCCCAACAAGTTGTTACGTTATTTGAATCTTTTGAGCACGCGCTAATAGCAGACGATAAACAAGATAAAAGTGTTATAGTTTACAAGATTTACAGGATTGTTGGAAGAACACGTGATTAATACTCACTCGGTACGTGTCTTAAAACGGCTGTCACATTTAAACAGACGTTTAACACATGCACGTGTAACACGCGCCAACAGCTGAACACATGAACGAGACGTCGAACTAATAGATCGAAAAACGGTGCCGAGAAATTCCTGCTCTTTTAAGAATAATTAGGCGTGGTGCGACAACATAACTATAAACAAATTATCAGCAGTCGAAAACGTTCGTCTGTCATTTCTTATATTTCAACTATTGATCAATAAACACAGACGAGTACTCGTACACACACGTGATATATATGAAACAATTATAATTATATTAAAGGAGCTAGACCTCTGACGTGATATATAAGAAACTATTATAATCATATTAAAGGAGCTAGATCTCTGACGTGATATATATGAAACTATTATAATCATATTAAAGGGACTAGACCTCTGACGTGATATATGAAACTATTATAATTATATTAAAGGAGATAAACCTCTGACGTGATATATATGAAACTATTATAATGATATTAAAGGAACTAGATCCCTGACGTGATATATATGAAACTATTCATATTAAAGGAGTTAGACCTCTAACGTGATATATAAAATGAAATGAAATGAAATGGGTTTAACGTCCTACTTTTCTGCACCTGACCTTGGCTAATGGAAGACGAGGCGTGATATATAAGAAACTATTATAATTATATTAAAGGAGCTAGACCTCTGACGTGATATAAGAGAAACTATTATAATTAAACCTCTGAAGATATATATGAAACTAGCATAAGTATATTAGAGGAGTTAGACCTCGAACGTGATATATATTATGATTATATTAAAGGAGCTAGACCTCTGACGTGATATATATGAAACTAATATTATTATATTAAAGGAGCTAAACCTCTAACGTGATATATATGAAACTATTATAATTATGTTAAAGTAGCTAACCCTCTAACTCTGAGCCCCGGTGGGTAAAAGGCTGGTTCGCTAGTCTGTAGGTCGTAGTTTCGATCCCGCTTTTGTAAGAGAAATTTTATCGGTGCCGGACGGAGGGTCTGGCAGGGACAGCTGTCTAGTCATTCGGATGGGACGAAAAACCGAGGTCCCGTGTACATTTGCACGTAAAAGATCCCATTTCATTTCAATTCAATATTGTTCGTATTATTTGAAATTAAAAACACGACTTAGAATTTCATCTTGGTCCATTTCAAATCATGCTGATGAGGTTATTTTGCCGTGACAATGTGTGACCTTGATATCCAATATTTAATAGGGGCGTTGGGTGACCGAATGACTAGCGCATGCGCGATGTTTCATAAGATCTGTCATATAGTCAACTGGCGCGAGTTCGATTCACCGGTTGTACGTAACAAGAAATATGGTTGCCTGTCCACCCCCCCCCCCCCCCCTACAGCTAAAGAATCGTATGTGCAAACAAATTATTGAAACATAATTGAACCGTATGTTTTTCCCGAAATGACCTAGTTTGTGTCGATTGGACGTTAAACCCCATTTCGCTCTATAGTGTTGACAATATCTAACATTTCACAGCTTATTCAGCATAACAATATAGTAAATAATCCCCTGATGTGGATTCTATCAAGATGAATTAGTCGCTCGAATGGGACAATAAAACGAGGTCCCGTGTACACACTGGCATGCACGTATAATAAGTCTCCCTGCATGTACTACTAAATACTACCCCCCCCCCCGCCCCCAAGCGCGATCTGTTTCTTAAATCAAATAATTATCATGTAATTTGCAGACCATATGTTTAATTTATTATCGTCCATTCCGAAAAACTGCATTTCTTCATTAAAGATACATTATGTAAAATTTAGATAAAAAAAACGGCTGTTTCATGCTATAATAGATATTAGCCTTTGAAGGTTTGCCAATGCGTGTGCACTGATTTCAAGCACTGTACTGGTTGTTCGAAAGTTTAGTTTTACTTTATCATTTTAAGATTAAATCATTAAAAGGCTGAACCGCTCTAATCTACTTATAATTAGAGATATCCGATGGCATCGAGAGTTGGTTATGGTCTTGTCTTGCTAATGAATGTCTAATAGGCTAAATCATCCTATTGCAGGTCTTTCTTTAGACACCGAAACGTTATATAAACTATTAATTAGACATTTATTAACATGAAAATACTTTAATTTTCGATGCCATCTTATGTATAGGGTTTTCACTGGATCTGAATTGCTACTTTAATCCACAAATGGATAATCGAGACTACGCTTTTTTTAGTACAGACTTAGGAAGGATGGTCGGGGCTCGCCTAAAATTTCAAAGCAAATATATCGGTTCGGAGTGGAGTAATTTGTCTGACATTTTCAGCATATTCCATCTACATTATTGATTTTTTTAACTATTACTATTATAATGAGAACTGCCAGCTCTTTATCTAATCTCCCATAATATATATTTAACTGAATGCAAAATACACCTAGACACATACTAGGTACTTTTTCACGAAGAATTACATTAAAGTTACTTTAATTTAAAAATATCTTTTAAGTGTTTTTCATATATGGCAATTCAAAGGAGGTTTTCAGGGTTCAATGGTTGTGCCATTATGCCCCTTTAATTGGCAATATGAATGTTTGGTTTCATTATGCAGATATTCGCGAGGTTAATATGTAAAATATTCTCTAACGGTGTACATTTGTTTCTGTCCTTCAAACCCGTATTTTTTCTGCCACATCTTGGGTGTTTTTCTCAATCTGATATCCCTGGGAACCTAGAATAACTTGATGTATAGCCTAGCTGTATAACTTACAACTTTCTTCCCCCCACCCCGTTCCCCCTCATATATAAATCATAGATGAAACAGATCGGCTTTGTTCAAATCCAAATTCTTGTTACTAGGTCAACACGAGCTGGGTCAGACGTGTGTGAAATTAATTGGGGTTTGTCGTCTGCACTGGCTGGGCCAATGAAGACAAACATACGCCATGTTATGTCCTATAAGGGGATTTTTCCCAGATACTGGCACTTCAAATTCCAACCTGCAGGACAATGTATACACTGAACGTCCGATCTTTCTTCCATGGACAGGGCTATACTCAGTCCTTTCCACGCCCTCTGCACCAATGACAGGGGGGAATTTTCTCACCGGAAACGAATGCAGGAACTTTACCCGGACAGTGGCGCCACCGACTACTCTTATTTTGAATTCCAACTGTCATGGTTTCCGTTTTTCTGTATACGGACCTCTGCCTTTCGCCCCATTCGAACAACTAAGCTGTCACCCCTTGTAATGGAGGCAAGTGACGTGGGTTCGATTCCCCGCTTATACGTGAAATGACCTAGTTTGTGTCGAGTGGACATTAGCCCTCCTCTCTCTCTCTCTTTCTCTCCCCCTCACACACACACACTCTCTGTCTCTCATTCCTTGTCAAGCGAGCTTGAACGTTTGTACAAATATATGTTTAGATGTAGTAATGATAAAATCATTATTTGGTGGAGATGCCAATTTAGATAAAAAAAAACCCGTCTTTTATCTGCGAAGATTAGCTCAATGACCTATTATTTTAACAGAGAATATGTCATCACTTAATATCTGTATAATACCTTTACAATATATCTACATCGACGTACAGTCTAGTCAATATCGTCGTATAACAGGCGGTATGTGTGCCAATTCTTTTAAACTATGCGAGTGCTAAATCTGCCAATATGCAGGTCTTTCTTTAGGCCTGAAATGTTATATAAATTATATATTAATTAACTTATTCAGACCATATTCAACGCTCGCTGTCATCGTTAGCCTTTGGTGAGTGCTTATGGATAATCGAGACTATCTTTTTTCGTACCGACTTTAGTAATAATGATCGATGCTAGGCCTAAAATTCTCCTAAATTGCATCTCATAATATACCTTGGGTAAAACTACATCTCTATTATTTAATAACGATGTTTGGTCAATTAGCAAGCCTCGGCAGTTTCCAGTACTCTACATCTAGCCTCGGCGGTATGACGGTAAGTGAAACACGTATGTTTCTGCACCTATACAAATGCGATGCGGCTACCAATTCACTTTTGTGCTTTTAGAAAGAATTTTTCAATATTGCGTCGTTCGAAGTGTGTGTAGAATGTTCATTGTTTAAAGGAAATCGGATAAATTTGAAAGAAAAACAGCTTCAGACTTTTAAATCCTTGTATTATTAAACAATCTTAAATATGCGTCGTCATGGAAACTTGAAAGTGGTTCCAATGGCGGACTTCGCCATACGGCCAAGGCTACATGTAGTGTACTGGGGGCTCTCCTGAGGTTTTTCGATTGGACGTTTGATAGTATACACAAGCCACGTCGTTAAGTTTGGCCACCGAAACCGGTGTGGAGACTTGCCGTGCACTTACAAAATGGTGACGACAAGGACCATGGTCGACATCTTCGTTTGTCAGGCAGAAACTTAAATGACTAAAACAATATTGATATTTTCTCCGGTCTTTTTACTTGAGTGTCTATAGCGAAGAAATGTGTATTTTGGCGATGGGGAGGGAGGAAAACTGGATGCCCCGTTTACACTAATGACAGCTGGCTAAATATATTATTATGTAAGATTTAGATAAAGAGCTAGCCGTTCTTGCTATAAAAGTTCGAAAGTAGATAATACAAAATTAATATACTGACAATTTTTTCATTCAAATTACTTTATTCTAAGAAAAGTTATCAATATTTGTAGATTTGACTGAATGTGTGCATTGATTGTTTAATATCGTAACCACGATGCTGGTTAATCGAGCCTCCAATTTAAAGTTAAATCATTAAGTGGGCGAATTGTTCTAATCAACTTGCAATGGAAAGTTTATTATGATCTTGTCATATTAATAAATATTTCTCTACGATATCAATCTTGGTGGAAGATTAATAAATATCTTAGTAATAATTTATTCAACATTTACGGCCTAAAGTAGGCAGATTTAGCTCTTTAAGAGCACCTCTTGAGATTGGTTGTAAGTCAGGGGGGTTGGATGGTCTAATGGTTAGCGTGCGCGCGCTGTATCATACGACCTGCCATTGAGTCAACTGGCGTGGTTTCGAATCCCCGGTTGTACGTGGCAAGGAGTAGGGTCGCCTGTCCAACCTCATGGGTTTTTTCAAGGCACTCCGGATTCCTCCCGCTGCAAAAGACCTCTACGCGCTAGCGAATTAATGAAATAAAATTAAATCATATGTTAGTTCCGAAATCACCAAGTTTGTGTCGAGTCGACGTTAAACCCAATCTCTCTCTCTCTCTCTCTCTCTCTCTCTCTCTATTATATCTTGAGATTGATTGTCAGTCTTGTTTATCGACGATGTATTATATCTACAGATTGGTTGTCAGTCCTGTTAGTCGACGATGTTTTATATCTATTAAGTTGTATTTGATGAGAGGTGGGCCATTTAACGCTTCATCAATGATTCTTATGTTGCCACCTACAAACACTTTCATGTTTTTATGGCAGACACCAGTTTTTTTTTCTCCTCACTTTCTTTCTGTGATAGTACTTGTGTATTCTCGTCGTGATTGACAGCACCGTTAGCGTGGACTAGATTGGTTTATGAACTGGTTTAAATGTAAGTATAATACTGTCTGTCTACAGCACATCGTTACATGATGTACATAGGGCCTGACAAGGACAGATGTTTAGTCGTTCGGATGGGACGAAAAACGGTGGTCCATGTACACATTGGCGTGCACGTAAAAGATCCCGCTGTCCGGGCAAAATTTCCCTCATAGCACACTGTATGTCGTATGCCCGTCTTCCATTAGCTTAGGTTAGGTGCAGAAGAGTAGGACGTTAAACCCCATTTCATTTCATTTCATTTGTACATCGTACATACAGGGCCGCACGTAGGATTTTAAACGTGGGGTGCATCAGAGTGGTGGCTGGTGGGGCGCCATAGCCTCCACGTAAATGATATATAAGAAATTTTGGATAAGGGTAAACGCACCCATTGGCGTGTGGGCGCCCTTAAAGCCGACCGACGTATCAGTGCCTTAAGGGCATCCCTGTGTGATCATAATCAAGTGCATTATTTTATAATTGAACGATTGTCATTTTTATTTTGTTAGGGGGATGGGCGCCATTTCTCGGGGCGCCTTATTTTCTTGGGGGTGCGATGTACGCCCCGCACCCCCGCTAGATACGGTCTTGAGTACATACACGCGTAAGTTTCCGGAATTTATAGGGGTTTAAATATTGACAAAGACAGGCCAACTACCTTTGTTACAAATTGCAAGAAGTAGGGTCGCCTGTCCAAACTCGTGGGGTTTCTCCGGGTCCCCCGGTTTCCTCCGACTGCCCAACTCGTATAAGTAGCGGTGGGCCACGGTGGTTCCGAGAGTAAGACGATGGTTCCGTGTTCGAGATAGTAAATCGGGGTTTTCCGGCATCAGTGGTGCAAGATAGGGAGCCTTGTCAGGGACAGTGTATCGTCGTTCGGATAGGCGAAAAATCGACGCCCCGTGTACATGTTGGCGTGCACGTAAAGTTGCAAATCAATATAAAAGTACACTGAATGGTGTATACCGGGTATTGTAACGGTGTATTTAGTGGTCTGAATCCTGTATTGTAACGGTGTATTTACTGGTCTGAATCCTGTATTGTAACAATGTATCGACCAATAAACGACTAGAGAGAAGAATGTCGACCCACGAGCAGTGAAAGATAAGATGTGATTGGCATTTAAAACCAGAATTAGTTTAATTCCAGATATCATGAACTAAGTCAGTGATATATTTTGATATCTGTAACACTTCCGGATATTATACTAATCCACTGCAAAGTGTTGTTATATTCTTAGTCAATTGTTCAGTGTTTGACCACTAGTACCGGAAACATTTCTACAGTATGGGAAATGGCGCCAGGTGGTTTTCAAAACGGTTCTATTTCGTTATGTATTCCCCAGTCGTACGTGGTAGGGCCGCCTATGACCAACCTAATGGATTTCCCCCCATTGCTAAAGAGAGAGAGAGAGAAAACGGGGTTTAACGTCCACTCGACACAAACTAGGTCATTTCGGGACTAACAAATGATTTTAATTTATTTCAATTATTCGTTTGTGCGTAGGGGTCTTCAGCGGTGGAAGGAAACTGGAGGACCCGAAGAAAACCCACGAGGGTGAACAGGCGACCACTGCTAAAGACACCCACGCGCATTATTTTACTAAAATTGAACCATGTTAGTCTCGAAATGACCTAGTTTGTGTCGAGTTGACGTTAACATCTCTCTCTCCCTCTCTCGCTCTCTCGTGTCTAGATGTAAAGAAAGAACACAGGTGATGATTTACGCACTTTGGCCATTCAGCTTTCAAGCTGGTTGTGGAAAATAGTTGAACTTATTACGATTTTAAATTGAATTGGCTCAGTTCATTCATTAGATCGTCTGTTTATTGTCTAACATTTTAACGTCATGCTTGCAAATAAATCACAAAATGTGAAAACATTTGGTCATGTGTAGACCACATTATAACAATGTACTGACATGAAACAAACACAGTTCTGTCTCACACGTTATTTTTAAAAGGAGTTTCAAACCTATATTTTTGTTGGTTTACGGAACTGTTATAAGAATAATTGGTAACCACCTACCGCGATTCGCCAAACACCTCCACCTAATTCATGTTTTAAAACTTTTAAGGGTCAAACAATGTCAAATTCAATTTATATCTTTAGAAACTGAATGTTTTCTGGAAATGATGTTGTCACACTGGGCAACATTCACACAGAGGGAAATGGGGTTTAACGTCCAGCGACACAAACTAGATCGATTCGGGACTAACATATGGTTCAATTTTATCAACAATTCGCTTGCGCGTAGGGGTCTTTAGCAATGGGAGGAAACTGGAGGACCCAGAGAAACCCCACGAGGTTGGACAGACGACCCTACTCCTTGACACGTCAATTTGTAGAGAATCATACATTGTGTATTTCAGACTAAAATTTAATGAATTAGAGTTTTAGGTCTTACTTTTTAGTGAGTTATGAGACAAATCGTTACCGTAACACGGCATTTCATTTCCAACCGTCAAGGGTTCTGTAAGGTGCACGCCAATCTCTACACGGGGAACCGGCGTGTCGTCCCATCCCAACGACTAACGACTGGATGCCGTTCCTGGAATATCCCGTGTAATGTTTTTGGCCAACACCGGGGGCGAACCCTGGACTTCCTGCATAGTCATCCGGTTTTCTCTCATTGCTAAAGATCCCTACGCGCAAGCGAATTGCTGAAATGAAATTAAGACCAAATATCCTAGTTTGTGCATATGGACGTTACCCCCCCCCCCCCCCTCTCTCTCTCCTGAATAGTAAGCGAGCGCCATACTCAATGAGCCATAATGGCTGCCAAACAATGGTTGACAAGTGTTGACAAATATGAAAGTTGGGGGAGGTTGTATTGTCGACCACCTAGACGTATTTACCGTACACCAAAATGACAATATTAGTTTAAGTAATAGGAATATTTAATTTTTACAGGTGTTATCCACGTTAACACCACGTGTAGGGGAAAACCCGCAGTTGTATAAAGCATGCGCAATGTGGCTAACATAGAATACCCATTGCTGTTCCATTGACAATAGAAATAAAATGAAAATAAGGTGGAGATTTGTTACTTCAGCTCCGTGTGTTTATTTTACTTATTAACACGTGGTTTACATTATCGGGAAATACAAGCAGACATTTCACTCATATATTTATATACTATTCGATATTATTTCAGAGAGTTGTTACTAATTTGATATTATTTCATAGTGTCCTTAATAATTCGATATTAATTCAGGGTGTTGTTACTAATTCGATATTATTTCAGAATGTTGGTACTAATTCGATATTATTTCACAGTGTTGGTACTAATTCGATGTCAGAGTATTGTTACTTATTCGATATTAATTCAGAGTATATTTACTAATTCGATATCATTGCAGAGTATTGGTAATTGGTACTAATTCGATATATTTCAGAGTACACGTATTGTTACGAATTGGTAAAAACATCTCCTCCACCCTTTGTAGAGAATCCAAATATACTAGATGGCCTTATCTAATCTCATACACAACGTGTTAAAACTATAATTCTTAAACCAGTTGATAACCAAGCTGACGTTTGATTTACGTAAAATGTAATAAAATGAAATAGAATGTGGTTTAATATCCTACTGTTCTGCTCCCATTACGCCATATACAGTGTGCTATGAGGGAAATTTTGCCCGGGCAGCGGCGCTACGTCCAACTGTCAAGGGATCTTTTACGTGTACACGCGAACTTGGTTTTCGTTCCATCCAGAGGACTAGACAGCTGTGCTTGTCAGACCCTCCGTCATAAACCACTGACAAGTGAAAACCACGCCGGAAAAAACCGAAATTGAAATTAAATTGAACCATGTTTTTCCCGAAAATAAATAAAATGAACCATAACTTGTGTTGAGTGGACGATAGACCCCCCCCTCTCTCTCTCTCTCTCTGTAACGTATCGTCAGATTAGACCATGTAAGCTAGAAATAAATCGACTGCTCGTTGTTTTCTAGTGTGTAACATATGTTTAATATACAAACACGCAACAACTAAAAGCCACCACCGAATCAAACAGTCAACTGTAGTAGACAGGCTGGGTTGTTATAGGTTGGTAAACGTTAAAACAAGTCTCGAGTTTTAGTCGCTGGCATCTGAGACTAATAGAATGTGAGTGATCATTTTAATATTAGTCGAGGTATAAAGGACCACCCCAGACTTTAAAACATATTGTATAGTTTTATATCGTCTGGTGATCAAAAATATTCCTTCTCTTTTGTCTGTCTACATATTATTTACTTTATCTTTACTTATTTACAGAGAAAGAGAGAGAGAGAGAGAAAGAGAGAGACGGGAGGAGAGAGGGCGGGGTTAACGTCCACTCGACACAAACAAGGCCATTTCGGGACTAACATATGGTTCAATTTTATGTCAATAATTCGCTTGTGCGTAGGGTTCTTTAGTAGTGGGGGAGAAAACCGGGTACTTATTTACAGTGGGTAGAGACAGCGTCCTACTGAAGATGAACCGGACACACATGGTGCATTTTTGGGAAGCGGGTTGGGGGACCGGATCCCAACAACCACACATGACTCAACGTTAGCCCTTTATCCCCATCCGTATTTTGTCACAGACAAGTACAACGTTAGACCCTATTCTATTTCACCATTCGCAGTAGCCTACTAGTATTAGCTGCACCCCCAACCATCCTTGCATCCGCGCCCGTATTGACACACTATTGCTCATCATCCCATGGAAGTTCATTCTAACGTTCAGTATGACCCAATATTAAGGTTTGAACGACAAGTATATTATATTTTGTTCCAGTCTGTTTTATATTGTGATTATGATACCTTTAAGACGTCTACCCACACGTGTACGCTATGTATATTATTAACCAAGCTGTGATACGTCACGATATCCTTGCAACATTTAATTTGACCCAGATGACGCTCCGGTCATTTCTAATATGATGTCATTAAATAAAGATATTGGGTTGCACAAATAGTTATTTTAAACTTTTTACAGCTTTTGATCTGGTTACGTTTTTATTCCTTCAACCTAATCTAAAGTTTGTATTCCTTCAACCTAAAGTTTGTAGTCCTTCAACCTAAAGTGTGTATTCCGTCAACCTAAAGTTTGTATTCCATCAACTTAAGGTCGTATTCCTTCGACCTAAAGTGTGTTGTCCTTCAACCTAAATTGTGTATTACTTCACCAACCACGAGTTTTTGTGATTTCCACCTATTTCATTGTGATTTTACATATGGCGTTATTTCACTTATCACCTAGCGTGTTATTTCACTTTGATATCGCCTAGTGTGTAATTTCACTTTGATGTCACCTAGGGTGTTATGTCATGTCACCTAGGGTGTTATGTCATGTCATCTAGGGTGTCATGTCACACTGATGTCACTAACATGTTATTTCAAGTTGATGTAATCTAGGGTTTTAGTTTACTTTGATGTCACCTAGGTGTTATTCCACTTTGATGTACTCTAGGGTTTTTAGTTCACTTTGGTGTCACCAAGGTGTTATTTCATATAATCTATGGTTTTATTTCACGTTGCTTTCACGTAGGGTTTTATTTTAAGTTGATGTCACATAGGTGTTATTTCACGTTAATATTATCTAGGGTTTTGTTTCACGTTGATGTCACCTAGTGTGTTATTTCACTTTGATGCCACCTACTGTATTATTTCACTTTGAGCAAACTCGGGTGTTATTTCAGTTTGATGTCACCTGTTGTGTGATTTCACTTTGATGTCACCTAGGGTGTTATTTTGATTTGTTAACATTTGTGGACTGACCAAACTGTAAAACCGAAAATCGAGATCACATTTAATTTGATACTTTAAGCGCCATCATTCCAGGATAAGGGTTATATATTAAGATGCGGGACATACACAAAAATTAACACACTTATATGGATATACTACTTCTAAATTAACAATAAACACACTTATATGGATATACCACTTCTAAATTAACAATTAATACGCATATATGGATATACTACTTCTAAATTAACACACATATATGGATATACTACTTCTAAATTAACAATTAACACACATATATGGATATACTACTTCTAAATTAACAATAAACACACTTATATGGATATACTACTTCTGAATTTTATTAACATGCTACGTTTCAATACCCATGGAGGTGTAGTTATCAAGCAAATAATGATAATTAACATAATGTGGGAAGGACACGTATCGATATAAATAACAATTTGCCATATGTTAATCTCAAAGGTTTAACGGGACATTAAACCTCATTCGATTCCCAGAACACAGATTTTATGGGAAACAATCACTGGTTTTATATCTAAAAGCACGACGTTTCGACAAGTGTCCTCTTATCAAGCACAATTCCAATCCATTGCATCAATCGTTGATACGTTTTATTCTGACCTTTAAAGCTATAAAATATAATTTAAGACATAAAATAAAACAGATTGACATTTTAAACAATGTGTATATATCCGACAAGTTACACAAACCCTTACTTTGAAAGTAATCTCTAATCTTTCACGTCTCAAAACTCTGAAACAATATCACAAGAGTCGTCTGTTTGTTGTCGAGAGTAGAAAACGTTTATCAATTTCTCGTCGCCGGTCAAAAGGTATTTTAATGTTACAATTATAAAAGTAAACTTTAAGAACTCGACCATTAAAAGTTGTTTGTTTATAAGCAAAGCGTTTGTTGTTCACCCAGCACCAACAGTGTTTAAAGAGTATGTACTGGGTTCCCGATTCGATTTCGTTGCTGGTGGAGAAAGTTTTTCGGGATTTTGTATACTAGTTTCCTTGGTGCAGGATATTGGGGCCGGGCAAAGAACAAAGTCGAGTCGGTCGGATGAGACGAAGAACCGTGATTCCATCTAATTGCCAATTGGAGTTCCAAGAAGAACATCGTCAATAGATAGAAGGCTTGATCTCACTTTAAGTACGTACATCTTAACAAGTCCTTCACGTATTTTGATTGGGTACAAGCCCAGCTTGTGGGCCTATCAGATTCATCTGTCGTCGCGAATTCAAAGTCTCGCTCTTCAAGCTAAAATGTCTACCTATAATAATCGAGTTGCAAAGTTCGAGGTTCGTTCAATGTCGTCAAGGTTTCCGTAGAGTGGAGGTCGCTATGTTATAACCTTCGATTGGGGGCTACCGTTCACGTGTCTGTAAATAACGTATCTATAAGTTCGGGAATTGTGAAGTAATCTAGCAACGTTCAGATGTTGTATAACTCAGTCGTTGCTTCAGTGACATGCAAGAAAAGTAGACTTATGCCCTTCGTTATTAGCTCAGTTGGTGAAATGGAATCAAGGGCTTTAACTGCAAGAATGAAGCTTTGTTACAACCTATTTATTGGTGTTGACGTAATAGGGAAGGATATATTGTAAAACAATATAACAGGCAACGTAGCTTTAAACTCATTATATATTCATGTTATGCAACGTTCAGTGTCGGATATCGAGCGTAATGCAGACTACACGTGCCCTTTCCGGTACAGCATATGGTCATTTTTATCTACTATGGTTACATGTAAAATGCGGGGGTGGGGTCCCAGCAATTTGACTCTACTTTATCTGGATCGTGTCGTAGATTCGACCTGTATCTAACGGGTCAAACGCGTTTGAAGAAATATTTTAAATTTAACACCACATACGAAACTTACGCCTTCTCTCTACAATTACCTGGCCGGCCGACATTTTGATTCCTAATTTGACGATTGTAATAGAAAAGACTGAGAATTTTGAGAAGTATTTATTTCGCTTCCATATTTATGGTTAATGTCATTAAACATATTTTTTGTTTGATCTCTGTGTGTCGGGAACGGGTTAGAGCCGCATAATTCATCAGAGCACTATTTTTGAAAATATGGCGGCTGTTCAGAGCAGATATCTATTCTTAAGGTTGATAGATCTCTGAGTGTAGAATGTTTTAAATCGTTGATCGTCACATGGATTTGCGGACATATCTAGGCTCTAGAGCCGAGAAACGAAAGATTTGTCCAGCCATTTGGATTCAAAAGAATAACAGGGCACACTCCTACCTGCATGGCACCCATAAACATTATTAATTAACATGTATGTGTAAAAAATTAAGAGTGGGAGAGAAATGATGTTTAACGTCCACTCGACACAAACTAGGTCATTTTGGGACTTACATATGGTTCAATTTTATATCAATACAAATAAAATAAAACCAAGTACGAACAATCCAAACCATCGGACAAAATTCAAAGTTCTAAAAAAATAGGTATAGGCAAAATAGTGTAATCAGCAAATGGGCTGTTCACCGTGTACAAAATACACGACAAACAGTAGTAACAGGTGTCCGGAAGAATAAGCTTACCCTGCCTGGCACCACACCCACCACAGCTTTGCTTGCGTGTAGGCGTCTTTAGCAGGAGTTATTCGGGTACTATTAGCGAGTCCAAAACTAATCATAAGGTATTATTCAGTATCCAACAAATGTCGATCAACGACTTTAACTATCTAAATATGAGTTACTCGTGGGCTTGTTTAGAGTAAAAAAAACCCCACAATCATTAACACGAATTGATCACATTATGTAATATAAGTGTTGCATAGATCACGAATGTTGACAAGAAAGTTAAATAAAGTTTACTACTGAAACCGGTAACAACTACTCGCATGTTGACAGGAAAGGATGTGGGAAGACGGGATAATCGAACCAATCAAGTCGACTAATATGTTAAACAAACAAAACGAAACGAATATCGGAAATACTCGCTATAAGTAACTTAAGCCACGAATTCTGTAGATTTCTCGTGAATGAAATTCTGGAGATTGTTATTTCAAAGTGGGCGAACATAAAGTTTCGTTTATTGTGTGAATTAGACAGTGCACTATAGTGACCACTACACTGAGTGAACGTTGCGTATACTGATTATTTACGTTATCGTGATTGAATGAGCTTAGCCTATTCCGATAATTTAAGTTATAGAAGTTTACGACCACTAGATTGAGTGAACGTTGCATATTCAGATAATTTAAGCAAAAGAGCTTTGTGAACTGCAAATGAGGGTATGTGTTACCTATTTCTAGACTGTTAAATGAATGAAATAGTACACTGATGTTATATATGCTGCCACTCGTTGGATAACTCCGGTGTATACAACATTACAATAGTGATCTAATGAACACGTTACCTATGGAACACAGTCTATTTGCAGTATTAATTTATTGATAAATACATACCGGTGACATTAATAGACTGTAAAATATTCTAATTTTTTGTTGTTTAAAGGTTAAGACAAAAGGGGATAATATCTTCGAAAGGATTTCTGTTATCAAACTGAATATCTGGAATTTTATGCTTGAAAATAACAGAAATTCCATTGTGTACGCATTCTGGTTAAAGACATCTACCAATATTACAACTTGTCAAACATAATGCATTTTTAAGGAATAATCTTGTGGGTGTTTTAGTGTGTATTTCGTCAGATATTTCATATTGTTTTACTGTGTATTTTGTTAGAGATTTGATATTGTTTTACTGTACATTTCGTCAGTGATTTCATACCATTTTAGTGAATATTTCGTCCGAGATTTCAAATAGTTTTACTGTGTATTTTCGTCAGTGATTTCATAAAGTCTTTTCTTGTTTTCGTCAGAGATTTCATATAGTCTTTTCTTGTTTTCGTCAGAGATTTCATACCATCTTAGTGTGTATTTCGAGAATTTTAGATCTTTGTTTTGTTGGCATTGATGCAGCAACTGTCTGAATACGATAACTAAGAGGAAATGTGTTGGTTTTCGTGTCGCTACTAAATTCCTTGACTTAAACCAAACTTCGTGAATGAATCAGAAGGCTTTGAGGTAAGATTTGTAGTTCTTTTTTTGTTATATATACAATTGACTATCCCCATGTTATTATAATTATGGGGGGTTGGGATGGCCTAGTGGTCTAGAGTGCCGCGCTTCGACCTCTAGCTGGCCGGTCACCTCTGGCTTGCGACTGTGGTTCCGAGCCCTGGTGTGAGCGTATGTGGCATGGAGATAGGGGCGCCTTCTCAACCTCGTGGGTTTCCTCTGGACACTCCGGTTTCCCCCCCACTGCTAAAGACCCTTACGCGCTAGCGAAATATTGAAATAAAATTAAAGCATATGTTAGTTCCGAAATGACCTAGTTTGTGTCGAGTGGACGTTAAACCCTATTTCACTTTCACTCTTGTGATAGATGGGTAAATATTAGTCCGTGTTGTCCAGTACATGTAGTAATAATCTAGGTAAAGTTATGTTGGGCGAGAAAAGGAAGTTATTGAATATGTCACATGAAGTAGTTCAAGTATCGTATGTGGTAATATTATTAGTGTTAAGTATGTATCAACACAATCATCTACCCACAAAATATCGCAATATTATTAAACCCCTGTTATTTACGTGTATAGTTACAATCACAAGTTACATAGATAGAGGGTAAGGAGGTACGGGGAGAGACAGACAGAATGAGAGGGGGAAGACGCCTACTCGCCACAAACTAGGTCATGTCGGGACTAACATGATTCAATTTTATTGCAATAATTCGAAGGACCCGAAAAAAACCCACGACGTTGGACCGGCGACACTACTCCTTGTCACGTACAACTAGGGAATTGAAACCACGCCAGTTGACCCAATGACAGACCTTATAATACAGCGCACACGCGCTAACCATTCGGCCAAGAAAACCCATACCGGTTACTACTGTAGCAGCTCTTGAGATAAAGAACTAATGTGCCAGTAACCCCATGTCATTTCATTTCTGTGCAAGGTCGCATATATTTTTCAAGATTATCCATCGTCTGTGAGTGCTGACCAAGGAGCCGGGCGGGGAAAAAACCTTTAGTCACTCGGACAGAACGAAGTTCCATGTATCGAATGGGCAGCACGTTCAAGATCCCTAGGAATCTGAGAATCAAAAAACGAATAGGGAGCGTTTACCCGCCGACTGCTAATTGCCAATCTACTATAAGTATTGATGATGCACTTGATCTTGGATTTGTATATATGTACCGGACAATGAATACGAACACGTTAGGAATGTATTTCCTATGATATAATAACAATAGGCGTTTACAAGTTATATATTGCATATCCTGATGTTACTGCCCACTTCGTTGTAACTCTTGACATTATGTCATTCATCTAGATTACGGGGGGTTGGATTGCTGAATGGTTACCACGTGAACATCGCATCATAAAGTCTGTCATTGAGTCAACTGGCGTGGTTTCGATTTCCCGGTTGAGTACGTGACCATGTGGTGGGGTTTCGCCGTGTCCTCCCACTGCTAAAGACCACTACACGATTAGTATGAAGTGTCCCAATTGCTTTGTTTACATATATATATATACTACTACTGGTTTGTAAACTGTTCTTTGACTGTTTCGCCGACTCAAACTGCGATTCAAAGGCAGGTAATTTGAATACGTGAATATCCCACGAATGAACCCTGGGTACAGTGGGGTAGGAAGGAATGGGACCACTGGGGATACCTAGGATGCTACTTCTACCAATGGCAAAACTGCTACTACTACCTACTACTGCAACAACGACCACTACTGGGTTCAAATCAGTATCCAACGAGCTCGTTGAGCCGTTATACAAGCTCTGTTGTTTGGTCCGTTACACTTTATGGTTACGACATATTGGACAGGGGTTTGGGGTTCGGCAAGGAACAGCGCATTACCGCCTGTGTTGCATCACCCTACAGAAATATAGGATTTTCAACTCCATTTCATTTTAATTTTCAAAATGAATGAACAAAATAAATTCCAGGAGCGGCGTTTAACTGCATTCCATTCCCATAAACCTCAGCCCAATTTTAACCTAAATTCACACGAAGGTTTTTTTTTGTATTGGCAAGTCGAGGATAAGACGAAAATATAATCTGAAGAAAAACATACACTTGTTTATTGTTACAAATAAAACAAGTTAAAAGAACTGGAAACGAGAAATCCTATTAAAACTGGCTAATAGTGAGGCTGGATTTCATGGTATCAGATTCATCAGTGTACTTGATGACATGGCGTATAATTACTAAATGTAGACATTCTTTCAAATATACATATATTTATTTATTCTTCAATTAACAGCCCTTAAGTTACGTATCGTTTCTGGTCGTCTAAACAAACAAGTGGGATGTTTTTAAAACATATACATGCATGTTTTGCAAGTCGCCATTGGCTTATAGAGAGAGAGAAATGGGGTTTAACGTCCACTCGACACAAACTAGGTCATTATGGGACTTGATTTCAATAATTCGCTTGCGCGTAGGGGACTTTAGCATTGGGAGGAAACCGGAGTGCCCGGGGGAAACCCACGAGGTTGAGAAGGCGCCCCTATCTCCATGCCACATACGCTCACACCAGGGATCGAAACCACAGCCGCAAGCCAAAGGTAACCGGCCAGCTAGAGGTCGAAGCGCGGCACTCTAGACCACTAGGCCATCCCAACCCCCCACCATTGGCTTGTATAATTATATTTCTAAATAGATTAAAGATACATTATGGGAGATTAGTTAAAGAGCTGGCAGTTCTTACTATAATAGTTAAATACTAGATAATGTAAAGGGAATTGGCTGAAAATTTCAGTCACATGGACCACTCTGAACCGAGAATGTAGCGATTGAATTTTAGGCCTAGCCTCGATCAGCATTACTAAAGTCGGTACGATAAAACCCATAGTCTCGATTATCTACTTTTCCGATTCATCAATCAATGAGCGTTGGACAGCAGATCGGATTCCAATCCAGTGAATATCATAGGCTTTAATTAATGATATCGAGAGTTAATTTTGGTCTGGAGAAGTTAATCATTTTGATAACATTCCAGGCCTAAAGAAAAAAAGACCTGCAATAGGCTGATTTAGCTCTTGATTGATGTATGTTTAAATAAATTGATGAAACACATTATACAAGAGCCCTTTCACAGCGAAAAAGAAAAGAATTTCTTGTTTTGAATTTCAAATTTATAAATGTTTTGTATATCAAATATATATATTGAGAGGTGTAGGGCTGTCGTCACGCATACCAACGCGTAGGGATCGTGTACCAGGTTTTCAAAAGTGAGCTCAAAGGTTTTGAGGAGTAAACGCATAGCTCAATAGACGTGCAATATTGGCCATGACGGAGGTAGGGGGTGTAGAACTCAACAAAATGACGGGAATAATGAATATTTATGGAGGATTTCATCACAAAACATATTCCGACATCAACAAAACTGCATTCGTCCAGGTAATGACCATAACACAGCAACAGCTGTTTTGGAGCAGGCGCATTGTATAATCCGAAAGGTATACTGCGAGGATTGATGTCTCTGGTCAGTTATGGTGGCAGTTACTAAGAGTTAGCAAAGGAGGGGTCACACCTCAAACTATGGGGTGGAATTTGTCATAGAAGCTATTACTAGCCTAATTGTAGATTACTCAGATCAAAGTTTTGTTTAGAATGTGAATTAGTAAGTAGTAAGATTGAAGATACAAGGGCAAAGGCAATTTGGCTGGAGTCACATGTTTGTGACAAAACTTTTGATGGCCCTTCAGGTATATAGCATGGAGGCCGACATTGCTCTTGAACTTTGGCGACGTTCGGAAGATGCTTGTAAGTTCAGATGTACAAATGATAGGTGTAAGCGATTAACATACAATAGATTCTTTGAATAGTGAGCAAATCTATGGACTCCATGTCAATATTACAAAGGAAGAGTGCGTAAACCATATATAAAAACGCATATTCAAAGGCTTAAAAAACGTAATCAGTGGTGCAAAGTCTAAAAATGTTAAAATTTGAGGATCGTTTAAAGAGGTATAGCAAATACTATAGAAATCCAATTGTAAACTTTTCCCAAGATGTTTCTAAAATGGGGAGGGTTTGGGCGATTTTTTCGTAGTTGCTCAACTTCTGATAATCCCCATCACCGATATTGCGATTCCAACTGGTGTTGGTCTCAGATCACTGAACAGGAAGGTCGTCATCATGCAGAGGTTCGAAGGGAAAAGGAACGGGATCCTTCTTTGCCATCAGAACTTGGTGAACTGCTGTGCCGTTTAATCGAAGACTTTCAGATCAAAGCAAAGCTTGTTGAAGCGGTGAACAAGGACACAAGCTCAGAATGCAAATGGGTCTCTGCATTCTGTGATCTGGTTTAAAGGTCCAAAAATTAATTTTGTTACGAGGAAGACACTTTAGTCTGGGATTGCTTTAGAGGCTAGTCAATTCAACAAGGGTGCCTCGGTACATGCCGACACTATGACCCAACTGGGTTTTTGAAGCTGGTAAAATGACTCAACACGTTGTCCAAAAGACAGACAGGATATGTCTCAAACTGGCTGATAGGACAGGTCACTGATAAAGCAAAGCTTCCGAAATAGCCAGAAAATGACAAACAAGAAGGGAGGCCCCCAAAAGAAGAGTAAATAATTTAAAAGTAAATGATTCGGTAGCTAAAACATATGCTTATGGATAATTTTGAAGTGTTACAAAACCATTGTAAAACTTGTTCAAACATTCTGGGACAATTTTGAAGTGTTACAAAAACATCGTAAAACTTGTTCAAACATTTTCTTCTGGGCGATTTCAAACCCTCAATACAAAGAATAAAACTCTGAATTTCTCTTAATTTTGCTCTCTTTTTTTACGTTCCGCGGTATTCAAAAACATGTATCTCTCAAACTATTCGAGATACAGAGTTGACATTTGACGGGATTATTCTTGAAAGTATAAGCTATACATGTTTTCTTCACACATACTATTTTGGGGATTTTCAAGAAACAAAATTTTTTGTAAAACATCAACTCTGAATTTCTCAATTTCCATTTTTCTTATGTTCGATGACATTCAAAAAGAAAAAATGATTCTCTAAAACTATTTGAGGTAAAGAGCTGAAATTTGGAGGAATTCGCCTTAAAGGCGTAAACCTATACATGGTTCCATAGCACGGTAACAAACAGTTTTGAAACAAACACATAGATAGATGACTTAGGAATATGTAAATACTAAATTTACACTCAAATTTTCCGTTCGGGTAGGAGGTAAGGATTTTATAACTATTAAATTATTAGGTTGCACTCATTGTAGAGATGTGAAATTGGCATGTAGGTGTCGGTTTTCTCCGCGTTCCCAGGTTTCCTTGCACGGTTAAAGACCCCTACGTGCTTGCTTTCGAATTATTCAAGAGAGGTTATTTCATCAGAAGATGATTTTTTTATGTGAAATGGACTACCACAAGGGGTTTTGCTTTCTGAAAGGGACTGTCGCAAGGTTTTGTGTTTATTCGAGATTGATGATCTCATTGTGTTCTGGTTGCTGATGCGGATGGTCTAACATTATTAAATTGAAATGATAAAAAAAAATATTCGTTCAGTACATTGCGATGACGTCACTGTGATGAGCGAAAGTGGGAAGGAATACAAGGACCGGCACACATTCTGGAGGTATCGAAACCGAATTATTACGGAAGCTTACAGGCACGTATGGTATAAAAACCCGACATTGAATTAAAACCCTGGGATATCCAGGATTATAACAGACCATTTGATATTATTATGTCGACAGGCTTCTGTAGCCGCTACGTTAATGGAAGAAAGATGTTTGAAGCAGCTGGCCTCACTCCTAACTATATTTTAGTTTATCAAAAACACATTTAACCCGGGATTAAAAGCCATCTAATATTATGAAATAAGAAAAGAGTAGGGTCGAGTCTAAAAGATAAATATATAAAATTAACGACAAAATAAAGATCATACGATAGACTTTAAAATTAGACAAAAATTCGTGTTGTAAAAGCCCTTTTTACGAAACGTAATGTGCTTTTTAGCACAACTTTCGAGGCGGTTTATTAATATCCCAAACAAAAGTAGTAAAGCTCAAAAGAGGTAAAAATGTTGATAGAGATTTTTTAATGGTGTTTTATGTCTTACGTGAAGTAATTGGAGGTATTGTCGCATATTTTTATCATTCCCGCCCTCAGAAAAAAAAATGGCGCCAAACCTACAGTGTAAACTGCGTGGATTATCAACATTGAAGTAATAGTACCTGATTTTCATTTTTCGGAAATATCAAATTTTTTAGTACTACGATTTATTAATTTACATTTAATTTTAGCTTACAGATAGATTATGGGAGATTAGATACAGCTAGCCGTTCTCACTATAATAGTTAAAAACCGGATATTGTAAAGGCAATTTGCTGAAAATTTCATTAAATTAAACCACTATGAACCGAGAATTAAGCAAATGAAATTTTAGCCTAACCTCGATCATCATTACTAAAGTCGGCACGATAAAAACATAATCTCGATTATCTATTTCATGATTAAATCACGAATGAAAGTTTGGGAGCAAATGGGATCAGAATCCAGTAAATATCGTAGGCAAGCGTTGACATCGAGAGTGCAGTATGATCTTGTGTTAATAAATGCCTAATTAATAGTTTATATATAACATTCAAGGCCTAAAGAAAGGCCTGCAACAGGCAGATTTAGCTCTTGCATAATGTATACTTAATAATGCACATTAATATGTACCTAGATGGGTTAGTTAATATCCAATTAAAGCCTGAGCATGCTACGCTTACACATATGGAGAATTTAACATTTAATCAAGGCTTAATCCACGGAAATATATACCCAGGTGGATTAGTTATTATCTAATTATGGCGAATTCTGGTTTTGTCACGGGAACGTCATCGACGACGTGCAAGAAAGGAGTGGAGTTGAACCTCTGCCTGGAATTTTTGAGTTTACTGGGAACCGGGCATGGCCCCAGCCCCAGCCCCGAGACATTCTAGACATGAATCCTCGACTGTTAGGAATCCACTACTGTGGACGTTCCATTGTTATTAGATCTAAATATTTCGTCGAGGTCTCTGCAGGACAGGGGACCTGGACGAGAAAAGCGTGCAGTCCGTATAGCCGATTATATGTTCATCTTATTAAGGCCTTCACCCTGCATATTTCGGCGCAAATTTCGATTGGCTACTGACCCCCTGTCTATCAGATTTCTTGATCATCGCGAATACCAAGTCTCGCGCTTTCCAGCTAAAATGTCTACTTTTGATAAGCTAGTTGCAAAGTGCAAGCTTCGTTCAATGTAAAGGTTTCGTGGAGGTTGCCATGACTCCCTGAAATGGATGCCCCCCTCTCTCTCTTTGTATCAAATGAAGGTTAAACACCCCCAACCCCATCTCGCGCCCCTCCCTCTCTCTTTTTCTGCACGCCACTGAACTTCAGTAAATTAGGTTAAGAAACTATCAGCAATAAATGTTTTATTGGATGCCTCCTTGAAATGGATGGTCGGTGCTACCACTCCCCCCCCCACCTCTCTTTGTGTCAAGGGCACATTAAACCCACCCACCCTGCACGTTAAACCCACCAACCCGATCTCTCTCTCCCTCTGCTTACGCCCCTGATCTCCATTAAATTAGGTTAAGAATCTATAATATCACTTATAAATGTTTATAATGTGTAGTAATTAATGACGGGTTATCTCTACAGTCCAACTTTCTGTCACGTTTTCTACATTATACTTGTTATAATCCGAGACTACTCTTGTTTAAAATGAACTTTTTTCACACTCTGTGCACCTTATATCTACTTGAATAGACGAGGTACAAAACCTCTCTACGGAAGTCCATTAGTCTCTGTATCGTTTTGTCGATTTCCTTAATATTTTTTTTTTGTTGGGGGGGGGGGATTTCTAGTTGGCCGATTCATTAAAAAAAACTAATAAAAAGACTCTTTATGAAAGCCTGTTAGTCTTCAATGTAGTCACACCGAGGTAGGTTTTTCGATTGCGTCTCAAAAATATAATTTTTTGCTGGTTTTAATGGACCTTCGTACAAATTTGATTAGTTGAAAAAATAAACAAATGCTTGAGCCTATCTTAATAATTAATCATGATAGGTGTTTGATGTTTTGCTCCTTTGGGTAACTGCGACATTTATACTTGTTCGTTCGTTTGTTTTAACGCAGACAGATAGGCCTAGCTGTTTGAAACAAGAATATCAATTATCAATACTTGGAAATTTAACCGATGAACGTAGTTCAATGTACCTCCTCCCAACAAGGTAAATAAAGAGCTAAAGCGTCGCACAAAGCTGTTTTCTAAAAACACAGGAGGGTACCAGGTAATTGAAACTACACATAGAATGATGATTTTAAACAATCGGACCTGAACCGGATACACTAGGCAAAACAGGCAATGCGCATGTCAACAGTGACAGTAATCTCCCCTTTAGCAAATCTTCAAGCGATATTAGGCGTCTAATCAATGAAACTAGTTTGTTCAATTATTTTAAAAACAAAATTAATCGATAATTTATCCAATACTGATACAACTTAGGTCTAAATTAATAGCAATTCGGAAAAAAATTAACATGTTTAGCATCCCTCGAGAAACTTAATTATGATTATGAAAATTTTATAATTTGACAACAATCAGCTTTGCTTTACCAGGCAATGCATGTTAGTAGTTACATATATATCGCCCTCGCCTTGGGCCTCTTTATCGTTTGCAAATTTTGTATTAGTAGCTTTTGATAAATTTTCCACCCCCTCGTACTTTGGTATTGGTAGCTTTTGATAAATATTCTACTCCCTGCATCATACGTAGATCATGTTTTAAAATGTCGTTTCTGATTGGTGAGATAGTCGCCATATTTGTACCATGGTTGCTAAGCCACTATGATGTCATCAAAGATACGTGACGTCGTGCGCAGGACGTGATGTTTACAACACGGCGAAGTAGATGACTTGATTAACGACGGGTTGTTTTGTTGCAACTTGGTGTCATGCTGGGATTTGTAATGTTAGCATAGTCATTTGCCTTGTCCACACAAACAGTATTTTTTGTCCCGTGAACAAATATTCGTAACAAACTTTTTCTCCTGTAAGGACGAGAGCGAGCAGTTAAATAAAATGGAATAGGATTTAACGTCCGACGTTTCATTACTGCACTGACGACCATGTTAATGAAGACGTGCATCTTTAACGTGCACACCAACACATATATGGGTGCTCTCGGAATCTTGTTCCATACGAACAACTAGACTCGTTGTCTTGCCAAGCTTTCTTTTCTATACAAACGGAAGTGTCTCGGCCAACACCGGGTCGAATCTGTAATCTCTTGACCAGTGATCATGCAGAACAGTTGGCTATAGTTACCAAACCCCATACCGTTCCATTTCCCGCACAATACTCACTGAGCCGCCGTAGCTTCACGGTGTTATTTTGTAGAATGAAACCCATACAGAACCAAAGCTTGTGATCTATGAAATATGCTGTCGTGTAATTTGAACATTTCTAAAAGTAGGCCTATATCAAAATAAAGGCCTGGAGATGATAGGCAATGGCTCACTAACCAGAGTTCGGGTCTAGTCATTTCGTTGAAGAGTTGGCCTAGGCAAACAACCCCGAGCGTCCGCGCAAAATATCAATAAAAGCTTACCGCATGGCTTGGGCCTACAACCTGATTAAAATACAGATCTATATTGCGTTTCGTTTTTGTCCCCTGCCTTTCGAAGAAAGCATGGGCCTATTAAAATGGATTCGCCCGTCTTACTGTCCGTCACACTTTTTGGAACACAATAACTCTCTTTCTAATAAAGCTAGAATGTTCAAAATTGGAGAAGGTGTTTATGAGGTCAATACTTTGATGCAGGTCGAAGATGAGCATTTTCTGCTGAGGGTAAGCAGAGATAAGCAATTTGATTGGTTGATGCTTTGGGACAAGATAACTTTAGTTCTAGTTAAGTGAGAATGATGAAACTTTATGTAGAGTTTCATTATATCAATACCTTGACTAAGTTCGATTGTAGGAGTTTTCTGCCTAGGCTAAGGAGCGATAAGTAATTTGATTGGTCAGGACTTTGGAACATATAACAAGTCAGCTTTTAATTGAGGTAGAATGTTTAAACTTGATGTAGTTGTTCGTTAGGTGAATGTCTTGACCGAGTTCAATGATTAACATTTCGAGCTGAAGCTAAGCAGAGCTAATCAATTTTATTGGTCGATGCTTTGGGACAAGATAATCTTGTTTCTATCTGATAGAGAGTGATGAAACTTGGTGTATAGTTTGATTGTTCAATACTTTTGAAATAAATAATTGTGCGAATAATTAATATATGTCATCTATTTATTTTGGGATTTCGGCGGGGGACATCAGCTCCACTGTTGGCTTGTTTATACTGTCAGTGGTCTTTGCTATATGAAGCGCTAACGAGTTGTAGTGGGGTCCGGTAAGGGGTCATACCAAAGGGCTTTGACCCTATGAGCCATTTAAATAACCAATCAGCATTGATGTGTTGTAGTAGGAAACCTACAGTTCCGTGCACCACACGCCAAGAACTCGCTGCTACAGGCCGTTTCATTGGCTTATCTATTACATTTACAAGTACACGTGTTATATAACACCTCTTTGATATCCAAGTGAAGTAAAGACAAGTAAAGTGAAATTTTGAACAAAAAAAAAACGAAACGAAATAGGATCTTTGTGTTAATCGGACTGTGTAGGCCTGTCTTCATTTGAGCAGAAAATTGGACGTTCAATTTCCTTTCATATACGGGCATAAACTATCCAATGTATATATTTGTGGTTATCCCCCCTGAACTGTTTTCCGATCTGAAACATACACCATTTCATACACATTATCTCTGAATGGATCAATGTTTTTTGTAACGCTAGTTCAGTGTCAGGTTTTCATTTACTACATACCTAACCTGAACTCTAACCCCTGTTCGTTGCACACACGACGTGGCTCAAAGATTATGATTGTCCAATCAGATTATGACATTCCTTAACACAAAATGACGTATCAGTTGGAATTCGGTATAAGAGAAGGACGTAGCGCCGCTTCCCGAGCAAAAATTTCCCTCATAGCACACTGTATAGCGCATGCTCATCTTCATCACCCAACTTGGGGCAATACAGTATGGAGAATTTTTGTATGGAAAGAATAAGCTTACTTGCTATTCGACAGGACGCTGCCTTGTCCATCATCTATGTGGTTTAGTTGGGTGGGATTTCATATCTCGAGTTGACGTGCCAAGTGTACAATAGCATCCCGTCACTACTATTTTACCCACTACCCCTCTCTTGTCCATGTTGGGTAGCCCTCGGATTAGAATTAGCCCACGCCCCCCCCCCTCGTTATGCATCCCAAGAAATAGATCTAATCAGTGGACCACAGCTGTTGGGTAAAATTTCCGTTATAGAACATTGCATGGTTTATGCCCATCGTCATTAGTCAGGGTGATGCAGAATAGCAATCTCTATTTCATTTCGGTTTTTTTATACTGTCAATAACCTCCACTCGTGTTGTAGTAAGGGTCGCGTCAGGGTTCGTACAAACGGTGACGTTTCTAGTGCATGGCACTCTAAGAACTCGCCTAACAGACCGCATCATTGACCACTCCCTCACATCAAGCCGAACGCCCGTAATATAACCACTTTTCCAGATCCCAGTGTAGTGAAGACAAGTAAAACGAAGTTTTGAACAATAAAAAACGAAACGAAATCGGAGATTGTCAGAATAGTTAGTAGTCGTTGTATTTATCTGTGGTTTGATCCAGCGCTAGGCTACAACCGTTGTTGCTTTAGTCATTTTGATCATGAAGGACGTGTTTTGATTTTGATTTGTAATAATCAATAATTGGTATAGAATCAGTAATCAGATCTGTAGATCTGTAATAATCAATAATTGGTATAGAATCAGTAATCAGATCTGTAATAATCAATAATTGGTGTAGAATCAGTAATCAGATCTAGAGATCTGTAATAATCAATAATTGGTGTAGAATCTATAATCAGATCCATTGATCTATAGATTTCTCTATGATACATGATTAGTTCGCTTTATCATACTAAATGTAGACATCATGTTGTGTACAAATCTCTTATAAACACTCTGTCATTGTACCATAAAATAAAACCAAGTACGAACAATCCAAACCATTAGTCAAAATTCGAAGTCCAATAAAAACGGTCGAGGCAACATAGTGTAATCAGCAGATGGACTGGTCACCGTGTGCAAAATACACGACAAACAGTGGTAACAGGTGTCCGGAAGAGTAAGCTTACCCTGCCTGGCGCCACACCCGCCATCGCTGCATCCAAACTATTAGACGAAATAGCATGATTGGCCAATGGACTATCGGTATACAAAATGCACGTGATGAACAGTGTTAACGATGTAATAGACAGACATATTTTACGAGTCAATAAAATATATCTTGAATAATAGCCGAGAGAGACATGTTATATTTACCAATCAAGTCAATATGACGCCCATAAAACTTTTTAAAGGTTTTAATGAGTTTAGTGCGCAAGTATCCCTGTTGTTGAAGCCTAGATGACAAATGCTTCGATCTATTTAAAAAATCAGAATAAAAGGAACAAGCTCTCGTGTAACGTATTAGCTGAGACACAAACACTCCATAAGCTGGTGATATTGGAATGTTACTGATATATTTCCCCTCCAAATTCAACAAAGATATTATCAATTAAAAAATCCAACATCTGAATTATCTTGTTGGCGGAGAATTTATTTTTTGAATCACTATGCTTCTTGACAAAATATGTGGAATTGTAATTAACAACTAGATATTGATATCTAGTAGTTCCTGATTTTGATCAAAAGACACTGTGAATAATGTCTTTTAATCGAGCTTTATATTGACATTATATTCCATACAAACTCTCATAAACACACAATAAATTTAAAAGCCTGTCTTGGTTAGACTGAGAGGGACAGACAAGAGAGAGAGAGAGAGAGAGAGAGAGAGAGATGGTGTTTAACGTCCACTCGACACACGACACAAACGTGGTCATTTAGGGACTACTTGCACGTCATTGTGCCAACACAGTACCTCGGTTTTTCGTCCCATCTGAAGGACTAGACAGCTGCCCTTGTCACTGTATCACTGACCATGGAAGACCATGCCAGATAGCCAAGTTAAACCCCATAGTATAGTTCATTTCATTTCAAACTCCAGTAGTAGAACTCGGTCAGTTACCTAGTTTTGACAACAGGAAGTGGTTGATGTACTGTTGACAAATAAACAAGTTAATTTAAGATACAGTTATACCAAGATTAGCTATTAACCACAGAATAGATATAAATACCGGTCATCAATATATTGATCTCGCCCCCGTCAATCGATGGCATTATAGGATATAGGATATACACCCCGGGCATCACTCATCCTTTGCCAATCTGTTTTACAGAGAATTACTTACGAATTATCTCTGTAACAGATAAGTGTCCATAGCACGTGCGTTGACTGCTCACCGCGCCAGTCATTGGCTCAACTGCTCGTGCAATGTTTACTTAACACCTAACTGCTTCGGGCAAAATGATGCATTTTACTCATTTTAATACCCATTTACACTAAATAGGAAATATTTTTTAACTTCAAATACTTCAAACGTCTTTATTTATTTTTCTTTTACCTCAAAAAAATGTTTGAGAATTTAATTTGTCGGAGTAAAAAAGTTAATATGCCGTACTTATTAAGCCTCGTCGATGTCATGCTTATCTGTGATTGTAGCGGCCAAGCAAATATTCACTGCGGGATCAGTTTGAACCTTTGCATGACATTGGTATATGGCCGTTGAAGGGGGGGGGGGGTTAACGCGTACATGTTTAATTTGACGGTCTGTCATTGTGTCAATTGGCGTGGTTTCGATTTCGCGCTTGTATGTGATAAGCCTATCCAACCTCGTGTGTTTTCTCCGGGTCCTCCTAATTCCACTCACTGCTAAAGACCCCAACGCGCAAGCGAATTATTGAAATAAACTTGAACCGTCTGTTAGTCCTGAAATGACGTAGTTTGTGTCAAGTGGACGTTAAACCCCATTACTCCCTCTGTCTCTAAAACATTCATTTGTTGCACAATATAATCATCTGTTTACCCTAGTCACCTTTGACCAAGGCTGCAGTTGGCCCGAATTTTTAAACCTCCCCACCCGTATCGAAGCGACACATGGATACAGACCACCATTGAATCTCGATACAGAGAGAGAGAGAGAGAAATTGGGTTTAACGTCCACTCGACACAAACTAGGTCATTTTGGGACTAACATATGGTTTCAATTTTATTTCAATAATTCGCTTGTGTGTAGGGGTCTTTAGCAGTGGGAGGAAACCGGAGTGCTCGGAGGAAACCCACGAGGTTGAGAAGGCGCCCCTATCTCCATGCCACATACGCTCAAACCAGGGATCGAAACCGCAGCCGCAAGCCAGAGGTGACCGGCCAGCTAGAGGTCGAAGCGCGGCACTCTAGACCACTAGGCCATCCCAACCCCCCGAATCTCGATACCCACAAATTGACACTTTACATGTTTACCTTGGTTCCTCTTCGGCGCCATAGATTCTCTCTCAAACTCCCAAGTTGCTACTGATCCCTATGCGCCAGCGATTTATTTAACTCTATAGATATGCCACATGTTTGTCCCGGAATGAATGATTATCTATATCCGCTAATATAATCAGGTGTCTACGGACGTTTACCGAAATATTAACGATTGCACCATTTATGATTTACGGGGTACTTCAATAATTACGCATTTTAACAGCGCCGTCAATGTCATAAAAAAAACCCGCGATGATATGTTGATTTCTCAATGAAATTCCTATCCGACCTCCTAGATCGTCCCTATCTCATCTCATTGTTTAATACATATCTTGGATTCGATAGTCACTGTGAAAGGTAAACAATCTAATCAGCTAGCAGGTGGTTGCGCGAGCTGTGGGGTAGATCGGATTAATACGACAAGAGTTACTTCCCTTAAGTAACTCAAGAGGTCTGCCGATTGGCTTGTCCGTGAATAGAGTGTTAATGTTATGTTTTAAATGTTTATATGACCACCCAGTTGGCCAACTAATAATAATTGTAAGCTGATTATTGTTTACCCAGCATTTAGCCAATATAATAATCTTACATCGATCGAACTCTCCTGCTGTGTCGAAGCGACGAAATGAAGTTTCATAGCCAGGGTCTAAACAATGACGTCATTTAACTATAAACAGGAACAGCTATAATTATTGTGATTAATACATCGTGTGTCTTTTTTTCTCTTTTGCTGCCCGTTTTAACCGAGGAGGTCTGGTAAGGGACGGTGTCTAGTCCTCCGGATGAGACATGTACACGTTAGCGTACACGTAAAAGAACCCTTGGCAGTTGAAATTCGACGACGACGAGTTGACGTAAAACCCCCTTGTCCGATCTATACACGGACGTTAAACCCCATTTCATTTCATACTGGGTTGATGGGGGGGGGGGCACATCGTTAACACGTGAGCGTTGTATCATACTGCCTGCCATTGAGTCAACTGGCGTGGTTTCGAATCCAAGGTTGTACGTGGCAAGGAGTAGGGTCGTCTATCCAACCTCGTTGGTTTTCTCCCGGCTCTCCCCCACGGCTAAAGACCCCTACGCGAAACTGAATTATTGAAATAAAATTGAACCATGTGTTAGTCCCGAAATGACCAAGGTTGTGTCGAGTGAACGTTAAACACCATCTCTCTCTCTCTCTATCTCTCTCTCTCTCTCTCTCCTGGGTTGCTATAAAAAGCTAAAGTGGCTGTACTTTAATGATGAAAATTGAAAATGTTAAGATCACTCGCACTTGTTTTGTTAACAGAGAGAGACTTATAACCGGTTGTTTATTAACGTAATCGTATCCAGTCTTGTGATTTACGATTGGATCTTATTAATATAGTTAAATACATAGCTAGACATAATCGTGATTTAATCGGCCTAGTTAGATTAAACTCTGTGTTCCTTGTTCGTATTGCCTCCATCAATCATATCGGGACCCCACATAGAGAATTCTCCAAGTTTTGTCAACACTGATCCTCAAGTTTTTGACCTATAATTCGTCTTGTTTCACCTTTAAAAGGTGTTAAATCAATAAATAGCTTGACCTGTGACCCCAGGACTTTGATCTTGTAAAAGCATCGAATTAACGATTTAAGACTGGATAAACAAGAAGCCCGGGTACTAAAGGGTAGTCAGGAAACATGAATCTATGAGTAACGTATCCTATAATCGAGACTAAGCGGAATCTCTCAACCAATATTCCAACACCTGCATTCAAAATGAAGTTAGCAAACATACTCCAAGCGTCAAACAAATGGAATGAAATGGGGTTTAACGTCCTACTCTTCTGCACCTGACCTGGGCTAATGGAAGACGTGCATACGCCATACAGTGTGCTATGAGGGAAATTTTGCCCGGGCAGCGGCGCTACGGCCTACTCTTATATCGAATTCCAACTGCCAAGGGATCTTTTATGTGCACTCCAATGTGTACACGGGACCTCGGTTTTTCGTCCCATCCGAACGACTAGGCAGCTGTCCTTGTCAGGCCCTCCTTCTGCATCACTGACAAGGGGAAACCACGCCGGAAAGCGTCAAACAATACCACAATGAAATGGGGTTTAACGTCCTACTGTTCTACTCCGACTGGGCCCATACAGTGTGCTTGTTAGGGTCATTTGCCCCGACAGCGACACACGGCCTACTCTTATATCGAAATATTGACCAGTAAAGAAATGAAATGGGGTTTAACGTCCCCCTGTTCTACTCCGACTGGGGTAATGAAGACGGGCGCACGTCATACATGTGTTATGAGGGAAATGTTTTGCCCGGGCAGCGGCGGCTTTGACCTACTCTTACATCGAATTCCAATCGCCAAGTGATTCGTTACGTATACACGTGACCTCAGTTTTTCATCCAATCCGAACGGCTAGACAATTGTGCTTATCAGGTTCTCATTCATGCACCAATTTCAAGTGGTAACGACGTCGGAAAATCCCGATGAACTTTCTCGGCTAATGCAGGGATCGAACACCCGACCCCCAGGCAAGCAAGCCAGCGTCTTACTCACTTAGACACCAATCACAATACTAATTGTTACCTTTCGATATAAGAATTTAAGACATATTAATGCATAATTATATAATAGACAAAAACTCATTACCGTACACATACTAAAATATTGCACAGTAGGACGTCTTAGTCTGCATCACCAAAATTTCAACCAGCTGGGAAAGCAAAATGTTTTGTATTTCACAGAAACTACCAGACTGCTAAATTTCAAAAGCCTCCGATGTTGAATTTGGGACATATATTACCGTAAACATAAAAAACATAAGACAATCGAGTTAGGGAAAAGTTATCCTCGCGCACACAAACATCCATACGCCACACAGTGTGCTTAACTTAGCTCAGTCTTCATCGAATCGGCTCGATTCCCCCCCCCCCTCTTCTTATTGACCGGCCTTGCGTCTTGCATCTCATCGGCAAATCTCGAGAACCATTCTCGTCTACTACCAGAATCAAGCCGGTGAGCGCCTCATTCACTGTGCCACAATGGTTCTCGAGCCATTTAGCTTTATTTGTTGGTATTTGGCATTGATTGTGATACTGCCCACGGATAGTGAAATGAGTATACCAATATAGTACGACTTAAAACGAACCGAAAACCAAGTTTTAACATTTTATTTTAGTTATGGTGGGTGGGGCTGATTTCGGGATTGATAACTGTGTCTTGCAGGAGACGCAATGACAAAACGAACCGAAATTCAATTTATTAAAAAAATTATTTTAGATTTGTTGGGTGGGGCTGATTTCGGACAGCTAACCGTATTTTGAAGGAGACGCAATGACACAATTTGCATTACGTAACCGTATTTTGACAACAAAGTCAATGAATTCAGGCAAGAACCAATCAAATTTACAATACATCGTCCTTAGATTCCACCAAGGTCATTGTAAATCCCAAAAATCAACAATAAAAGCTGCCTCTACACTTCAATCATCTTCTGATTGGTTCGTAAGATCAGGAAGATCTGTGAACCCGGAAAACATTTTTTTTTTTTTTAAACATAAGATGTCTAACTGTCAGATAGATCAATGTTAACGAGTTTTAATCCGGGATCGAATCCCTGCGTTTACATAGATAAGGGAACTTCTGATCTGCAGCACAAACGTTAGACCCCGCTGCGCCTCAACCCCTGGGTTAGTTGCAGGATCGGTTTGTCCAAGGAAGATGATATAGTTGAGGACACAGACCACCCGATTAAAGGGATTCAAGATAGAAAGACTCTGTTACCGAGAAACTTCTTCAATTCGTTGAATGGGCACACATAACACACGATGAGGTTTCAAGATAGGTTAGGTCTATTTGATAAGGAAATGAAATGAAATGAAATGAAATGGGGTTTAACGTCCTACTCTTATGCACCTAACCTGGGCTAATGGAAGACGGGCATACGCCATACAGTGTGCTATGAGGGTAATTTTGCCCGGGCAGCGGCGCTACGGCCTACTCTTATATCGAATTCCAACTGCCAAGGGATCTTTTACGTGCACTCCAATGTGTACACGGGACCTCGGTTTTTCGTCCCATCCGAACGACTAGGCAGCTGTCCTTGTCAGGCCCTCCTTCTGTATCACTGACAAGGGGAAATAACGCCAGAAAATCGAGATGAACTTTCTCGGCCAATGCAGGGATCGAACACCCGACCTCCAGGCTAGCGAACCAGCGCCTTATCCACTTAGCCACCGTGATTCCGGCCGACTTCAAAATTGGTCAAAGGTCGCATGTGAACAGGGCTAGCGGTAATGCCAATCATATCCCAGTATCTAGCCCTAACGCTTACCCTAACCTGAAATCCCACTAACAATCACGTGCCCTAACCTTATTTAAAACTCAGCGACCTTACGAAATCTTCAGTTGGTCTTAAGCACTATATCTAACCTTCAAGACAGAGAGGCGTCTATTCTATTAAAGCGAACACAAACCACACGTATACACGATTTCTATTGGCTGCGGAGATAATTTAATCCAATATATGTAGTTCCTTTTTAGTGGGGGGGGGGGGGGTTAATGGCCGAATGGATACCCTAAGCGCGCTCTATCAGAAGGCCTGTCATTGAGTAAACTGACGTGGTTTCGATTTCCCGGCTGTGCGTGTCCAACCTCGTGAGTTTTTTCTGGTCCTCTCTCTGGTTTCCTCCCACTGCGAAAGATCCCTGCGCGCCAGCGAATTGTTGAAATAGGATTGGGTCATATTTTTGTGCTGAAGTGACCTAGTTTGTGTTGTGTCATGTGAACGCTGCCCCCCCCCTCTCTCCCTTCTAGTGTAATTGAGTCCGTGCATAGTTTGAGGGAGGGGTGGGTGAAGTATTTGTTTATATTTCACTCTCCCCCCTTTTATTGTAATTGAATCCTTGCATAGTTGGAGGGGGGGGGGCTGAAGTATTTGTTTATAGTGACTTTTGTATCACGCGTGTCTATTGGTTAATGTATCATTGGGTTTTAGTGGCTGATGGATCAGTATGTGATATGATTTAAATGATATATCAATTTTTGAACAGATCAAGGGTTATCTTCAATAGAATGACGACCCTCTTCACCTTAAGTCACCCTCTTCCGATTGTCTTACCCCCCCTTCGAAGCTACTTGTAGATCCCTTACAGTGTGTCTAAAAATTAATCTCCCTCCAGAAATCAGCCCTTGTTTCGCCTGTCAATATTGATGACACGTTTGAGAGCAAGATGCTTTATCAACCACCATTAAGAAAGGTGAGCATCGTCATCCGGTGATTGATAACTAAAATACATTCGACCAACAACGGGCTGGATATTGAGGGGGTTCATAAACGAACGATGCGTGATTTGCAGGTTTCGGAAGATATCAAATTTATTATGACTTAATCGACGCTATTTGATTATATGATATTGAATTTGGCAGTTCTCGCCATAATAGTTAATGAAAACAGAAAATTTTGAATATGTCATTCATATTGCTAGCGTTGATCGTCATTACTAACGTTGGTACTATAATGTACAAAGTCTCCATTATCCATTTTGAAGTTGAATTATCCATCACAAAAAGTGTTCAAATCCACTAAATATTGCAGGCTAACGATGGTAGCGTGCGCGCGCTGTATCATACGGCCAGCCATTGAGTCAACTGGCGTGGTTTCGAATCTCCGGTTATACGTGGCAAGGAATAGGGTCGCCTGTCCAGCCTCGTGGGTTTTCTCCGGGCACTCCGGTTTCCTCCCACTGCTAAAGACCCCTACGCGCAAGCGAATTATTGAAATAAAAATAAACCATATGTTAGTCCCGAAATTAACTAATTTGTGTCGAGTGGACGTTAAACTCCATTCTCTCTCTCTCTCTTTCTCTCTCTCTCGCTCTTTCTCTCTCTCTCTCTCTCTCTCTCTAGGCTAACGATAGTATCAAGAGTTGGTTATGGCCTTCTTGTGGTGTGAATTAATGTCTAATTGATAATTTAGATAATATTTCAGGTCAATACGAAGCTTTACCTTAGCATAATGTATGTTTAAAACAGAAGCGGATGTTAACCCAGTGTCTCAACCCCACGACCACCCTCTATTTAACCCTGTTGGTTTAGTCTGATTTCGTCCCCCCTGCAAAACAATAAACAGACTATTTTGAAATCGTCATTGTTTAACCAGAGACCGAGGGCGAAGCTCTTAAAAAACCCCATGAAACTCAGTATGCTTAACGGACTTTGTGACATCACAATTCCAATATGGAGTCGGTAACGTCACACGTCGGAAATTCTAGATAGTTCGAACTATTATTACCGAAGGCAAGTGACTGGACAAACGAAATACAGTTAGGCATCTGATGACATGATCCATGTCATTGGTATCATTTTGAAGTGTTGTTTATCTGTAGAGGGGTCCATCAAGTCATCTCATCTCTCAAATCACATCTTTTAAAAGATAAAAACATCTTATATCTTAGAGGGGGTCTGTGGTTTTACCTCCCTCAGTGATAAATGTCTTCATCAGTACGCCTCGTGGACAAACAATTTGTGTGACACTGTCATCAAAATTTGAACGAAGTAGCTGTTACCTTTGACCCATGTTATTTTCTGTCAACTGATCTGATGTTCTTATGAGGAGAGGAGTTATATATGGTGATATATCAGATTCAAAATTTGTTAATTTCTAAATTCTCTTTTCATTTAATTTGCAAATTAAAGAGACATTATGGGAGATAAGATAAAGAGATGGCAGTTCTCACTATAATAGTTAAAAACTATATAGTGTAAAGGTAATTTGCTGAACATTTCAGTCAAATTGATCCACTATGAACCGAGATATCAGGCCTAGCCTCGATCATCATTACTAAAGTCAGTACGATAAAAAGCAAATTTGGGATTATCCATTTTTTGATTTAATTATCAATAAGCGTTAAGCAGAATATAGGTCTGGTGTTCGATCCCTGCATTGGCCGCGAAAGTTCGTCAAGATTTTCCGGCTTCGTTTCCCCTTGTCAGTGATGCAGGTCGGAGGGTCTGACAAGGACAGCTGTCTGGTCGTTCTGATGGGACGAACAACTGAGGTCTCGTGTATACATTTGCGTGCACTAAAAGATCCCTTGGCAGTTGGAATTCGATATAAGAGTAGGCCGTAGACCGAGCAAAATTTCCCTCATAGCAAACTGTATGGCGTATGCCCGTCTTCATTAGCCTGGGTTAAGAGCAGAACAGTAGGACGTTAAACCCAATTTCATTTCATTTTCCCTAATTATGACTGGATAAAGTGTCTTCAACAAGGCTATTCTTTGCATAGACGTCTTGGTCTGGTTGATCTTGAATAGTGCACTACGTCTGCCGTTTGAACATAGGGCGAAATTTAATTTAGTCTTTCTCTCCCTTTCAATGAAAATACATTGTCTGCCAGGTTTTGGTACATATTTATGATTTTGAGGCGGAAGGCTGCAAGAGTTGAGAGATTTATTAGGTTGAATGTAGGGCTGAAAAATGTATGTTTACTTGTCTCTACTTCCAGCTTGTGTATCTCAAGCTTTTCATGATGAACCCCATACGTGCTTTTGGGCAAGAGCTTGCCATATGTTGCTACATCTGTGGTAGAAGGCGTTCTTCCTAACGAAAATTTGGGAAAAATTGAGACTCTGTCAAGGTACGAGAATTAACATGAAATTCAGTGGGAAAATCGTTTGTGATCTGTGGCTAGAGCAGCATGATTTTCGATTGTTGTTGAGAGTAGGTTGCGCATGCATGTTCTATTTTTGGAACCACTTTGACATATTTGTGTCTGATGGACGTACGTTCATCTGTTCTGGAAGTTTTTGCTAGTGACGCTGCGATGAACCATTGTGTTTAGCCCCTACTAACAACATTCGATCACGAATTCGATAGGAACGACCTAGAGTGTTGGCGATCAAAACTGACTTGACACAAAGAAAATAAAAGAGTTTTCTCATATCGCGATCAGCCAATGAAGAACTCCTTCCTGAATAGATGCCTTTGATGTCATTATCTGTGTTGTTTCATCCGGCTTAGTCCATTCCATACATATTATTAGCTACCTTGTTTCATCCGTCTGCATATCGTTCATGCCATACATATTATTATTATCTCTGCTACATACTCTAGTCTCTCGGGACCTTTACGAACATTTACACTAAAAAAATCGTCACAAGAACATAAATATAGATTATAACCTTTCATTTTGATTAAAGGGTCCTAAAAAAATTAGGGAGCGACGAAGGCTCGGTGCACATATTCGCGGCTCACTAACTAATCAACTTCGATGTCATAGCTAGCCTGCGATATTTACTGGATTAAAATCGGATCTGCTACTCAACGCTCACTGATGATTAAATCAAAAATTGGATAATTGAGACTATGTGTTTCATCGTACCGACTTTAGTAATGATGATCGAGGCTAGTCCTTAAACTCAATCGCTACATTCTCGGTTCAAAGTGGATCAAATCCCATTTATATTATCTAGTTTTTAACTATTACAGTGCGAACTGCCAGCTCTTTAGATAATCTCCCATGTTTAAATGAGCTAATCCCATTTCATTTCATTTCCTTGTATGGGGTCACGGTGGCTAAGTAGATAAGGCGCTGGTTCGCTAGCCTGGAGGTCGGGTGTTCGATCCCTGCATTGGCCGAGAGAGTTCATAAACATTTTCCAACGTGATTTCCCCTTGTCAGTGATGCAGAGAGAGGGCCTGACAAGGACAGCTGCCTGGTCGTTCGGATGGGACGAAAAACCAAGGTCCCGTCAATCTAATTAAAATATAGATCTATATTTCGTTTCGTTTTTTATACTTTCGATGGCCTACACTCATGTAGATCTAACAAGTTATAGTGGGTGCTCATGTTCTATGACGTCAGGTATCAAGCACGGGACATTTGACCCGATAACGTCAGTCATTCAATTAACCAATTAGCGATCGCCATGCTTTTTTTAAAAAATCTACTTTTGTTTTGTTTTGATTTCTATCCGCTGGTGTTAGTATAGACGTCATTGGCTGGTAATATCTACCCACAGTTCCACGCATGAAAAGGTCAAACGGTCGATTCGACAGACCATTTGATTGGCTGACCCCTCATTTCAGGCAGAACACCAGTTAAATAACAAGTCCTCCAAATCCAAGAGTAGTGAAGACAAGTAAAAACGAAATTTTCAACTATAAAAAACGAAACGAAATTGGATCTGTGTTTTAATCAGATTGAGGTCCCGTGTACAAATTGGAGTGCACGTAAAAGATCCCTTGGCAGTTGGAATTCGATATAAGAGTAGGCCGTAGCGCCGCTGCCCGGGCAAAATTTCCCTCAGAGCACAATGTATGGCGTATGCCTGTCTCCCATTAGCCCAGACTAGGTGCAAAAGAGTAGGACGTTAAACCCCATTTCATTCATTCATTCATTTCCTTGTATCTTTAATGTTTAATAGTCTTGGTTATCTTTCTTGCTATTATTTTATGTATTTAAAAATGGCGTCGTTAGAAGTAAACAATAACTCGGTTAAACGGTAACCTACTAATAATTTTATCGGAGTAAAAATAACCAATAAACTTACAATGAATTATGTGTTATTTAAATTGATATCAAGAGGGCATTGTTTATAGGTTATATAAGGAAACAACACACGAGTGCTGAAAGGTATGAGTATGCAATTTCAACGTTATAAACAAAATGCAATGATAATGGGGTGTAAAGTCTTAGAGAGAGAGGGGGGGGGTGGTTTAGTGTCCATGTGACACAAACTAGGTCATGTGGATTAAAATAGCATTATGCAAGAGAAAATCTGCTTATTACAGGTCTTTCTTTAGGCCTGAAATGTTATCTAAATAATCAATTAGATATTAATTAACATATCCAGACCATAATAAACTCTTCATGTCAAGGCTAGCCTTCGATGTTGGCGGATTAAAATCAATGGCCGTTGATAATTAAATCAATCAAGTGGATAATCGAGACTATGCTGTTTATATTAATGATTTGAGTAATGATGACCGAGGCTATGTGAATATTTCAAACGCTTTTTTCTCGGCTATTATTGGATCAATTTGACTGAAATTGTCAGCAAATTACCTTTACACTATTTAGTTTTTAACTATTATAGTGAGAACTGCCATCTCTTTATCTCCCATAATGTAACTTTAACTCATGGTTAGATTTTATTTCAATAAGTCGCTTGCGCGGAAGGATCTTTAGCAGTGGGAGGAAATCAGAGGATCCGGTGAAACCTCACAAGATTTGCCAGGCGACCCTACCCCTTGTCACATACAACCAGGGAATTGAAACCACGTCAGTTGACTCAATGATAGACCATATGATGCAGCGCGCACTTGCTTACCATTCGGCCAATCCAACCCTGAGTAAAGCCTTCGAATACGGCCATACGCAATGCGATGTGCTGTGCTGTGGAGGTTGCTTTGATAACAGCTAGCTTTTTCGCTCTCTCTTTATTGATTTAAGGCAGTGATTCCCAACCAGTGTGCCGCGGCACACATGTGTGCCGCAAGATCTTTCTAAGTGTGCCGCGAAATTTTGAGCCGCGAAATTTTGAACGGCACACTAAGATAATTTCTTACTAAAGAAGCCAGCTATTTGACTGTAATAAAGTAAGTTCATAGCTGTGTTTTCTTTATTTAGTTTGGGTCTATGACTAGTCTGTGTTTATGTCTTGTTAAGTTTTATTTTGCAAAATTCAAATATTTTTCATATATATTTAGCCAGGTGTGCCGCTATTTTTTTTATGTGTTCCAACGTGTGCCGTTGGCTAAAAAAGGTTGAGAACCACTGATTTAAGGCAACTGTGTAGGCCATGACGATATATTTAACACTAACATAGTGAAATAAGTTTAGTTGTAAGCTGAGTTACAACCCCTTGTAGACAAAATAAGGCCTGTAAGTGTCACTATCTGAAAGTCTTTGTGGTGGGGTTGGGGTAACGTTGTATCTTAACGTCAGTCATTACGTCAAAGGGTGTGGTCTCGATCCCATGCTTGTAATGATAAGTTAAACGGGACATTTATCGCATCTAAAAACTAAAAACGAAAACCTGTCAATATTAATATCTGAAAACACATTTTAAATATAGTCGTCGCACCTAATTGACCTACGATTCGTTTGACTGTCTCGCCAAGTCAAGTGGTAACAACACCGAGATCCAGAGAAACGTGGGGAATAGAGCATACGTCAGATTTAATACCGACTCCTTTCTTTACCATCTCCATGTTCATCTCCTAAAACACACGAACACAAAAATTATCCTTTTGTTTTCGAGGGAGCGACCCATTCTCTTCACAGCGTCTTAATCCTCTAAACTAACACACAATAATCCAATCCAACCTCTCCAAAGCTCCCTGAACAGTTCATCTTGTCGAAGTTCACACGATGACCGCCTGGACAATGAATGGTCATCTTTGAAGTAGCTTTGCTTGTCCAAACTAACACTCCAATACAAATAGTATAACTCATAGTTACGTCATTGTTTCAATAGTTCACAATCATCCAGACATTCCGTGTGTTTAAGATGGAATTCGACCTGATCAATCTTTGTACTCGGATTACCAGTGTTACGTGGCCTATGATCCGTAGAGTACATATCCCTTGTATAGGAAACAGATTGTAGTTCGTGTTAATCTCGCTAAATCTCGTCCAGTCTCGGAAACTGTAAACCAATCAGCGACGCCATATTGTATAAAGTTCGGGATTACGTCATTGAGTAAACGGTTTGTGACGTATAACATAAAATGAACCCGCCAATGACCCCTTAAACCTATAATCCTCCAGTAACCGTTACAATTTAAATACAAAGTGATACACGAAACTACTTTGCTATATAATGTCCCCACACACAGCGCACAAAAATAAAGATTTATCATTTTGCCATTGGCCTTTGCGCCGGGATTATTTTACATCAGCAAGCCACAGTGGGTGTCACTTGCCCACTAACCTAGAGCTTCCGCTTCGACCCAGGTGCTGGCCGAAGACGTTCCTTGGGATGTGTCAAGTTTGATTTCGCTAAATCAGTAGTGCAAGATGGGGGGTCTACGAAGGAAAAACGTCTAGTCCTTCGAATGGGGTAAAATCGAGGTCCCGTGTATATCATTGATAGCTGGAAATTGGAACTTCCCTTATAGAACACTGTATGTCGTATATGCAGCTCCATTATCGCAGTTGGCACAGCAGAATAGGACAATAAATCCCATTCGAATACCCTTGCTCTTTCTAGATACAAGAGAAACAACGGACTAAATGGGTTTAACGTCCATTCGGCAAAAAACGGCTCATTTCGAGACTAACGCAATGGTTCAATTGTATGTTAATAATTCTCTTGCGCGTAGAGGTCTTTAGCAGTAGGCTTAAACCAGATATCCTAGATTAATCTACTCCGGGGGATTTCTAGATACAACCAAACTATAGCAGGGTTGGAGTGGTATTGTTTGTTTCGTTGGGAACAAATAAGCGGACGTAAAGATACATTATTAAGATTTGGATAAAGAGCTTGTCGTTCTTGCTAAAATAGTTGAAAATACATAATAAAAAATGGATGTATCGTATTGAACAGTTCAGTCAAATTATTTCATTCTGGGTGGAGTTTGAACAGTAGTGTAGTCTCGATTGTCATTGCTATCGTTGTTACGATAATAAACACAGTCTCGATTATGAAGTTTCAAATTAAAGCATTAAAATGGGACCCGTTCAACATCATAGCCATCCACTGGTCTAGATAGTTGGTTATGGGCTCGCCATGTGAACCCATGTCTAATTACATGATTGTAATAACTAAACATGCATAATGCAAAAGCTGAATCTGCCTATTGTAGGTCTTTCTTTAGGCCTGAAAAGTTTTCTAAAGTATTAATTAGACATTAATTAACTGATCCAGGCCTTAATCAACCCTCGTTGGCATCAGATTTGTCCGATATATTAAATAGATTAGGACGCTTCAGCGGTACTTTGATTTAATCAAATATTGCGGACAGAGACTTAGTTTCGATCAACCAGTACGGTAGTTGAAATTATTGCACACGTCTGTCAAAAGGCTGATATCTTCGCTTGCAATAGAGTAATTTGAATGAAATTTTCAAATTATTCATTTTACATTATCTACTTTCGAACTATTATAGCGAGAATGGCTAGTTCTTTATCTAAATCTTACATAATGTATCTTTAATTAAACATTTGAAATACCCGAAAAAAGATCTAGTAGATTTATCCCTTACAGACATGCAACTTTAAACCAAACTATTTCTCAAACTAATTGTATTGATATGGTACTTGGTAACGACATTGTTGAAAAATTACTGCTATTGACTTAAGTAGGCTACTTGTATTGCATAAAAAAATATTTTGTTTTATTTACATTTCTGAAATTAATAGCTTAGATTACATTTCAGGCCTAAAGAATGGCCGACAGTTGACAGATTTAGCTCTTGCATAGTCTATCTTTAATAATTTAGTTAACATTTCAGACCTAAAGAAAGACTTGCAATAGACAGATTTAACTCTTAACTAATGCATGTTTAAGTAATTGTATGTTAATATAATTGTATTGCATAAAAAGTTGTGTGTTTAATTCACAGTTCTGAAATAATATTATCAACCACGGGGCATGTTAAATAGATAGCAGAATATCAATCTTACATCCATGTAGGCCTTTAACAGTGGTAATATAGGTCATCACATGACTACGATCTATTATTAATTAGTACATATACCCCACAAATATTATGTTGATAAGTAAAAACATATTTATATTTATATAACATGATACAACATGAAGTAAAGTGAGAAATAATACACATCCTCTCTTCAAATGTTTGCGTAAGACGGAAAGGAGCCCTTTAAATATTTTTGTATCCACCTAACTTTACAATGTTATATTTTGGCCGTCTTGAAATTTAAATGCATATCATACCCATCTGTAAATCACAGGAAGGAATGGATTGGGTTGTCTGTGTAATAGGACAGGGAGGAATGAGTTGTTCATGTTATAGCACAAGAAGGAACTCGACACCATGCCACTTGCCTCAATGACAGACATTATGATGCAACGTTAACGCGCTAACCATTCGGCTGTAACCCACACCACCCCCTGGTGAACCAATAGGCTACCCCCCCCCCCCTGCTGAACCACTGGGCTACCCACCCCACCCTCTGTTAACCATTAGGCTACCCACGCCTCCCCCTGGGGAACCATTATGCTACCCACTCACCCTCTTTTAACCATTGGGCTACCCCCCAACCCTGGTTAACATTACACGCATTAGGCCACCCACACCACCCCCTGGCGAACCATTAGGCTACCCACCCACCCCTGGATAACCATTAAGCTACCCACCTGGTTAACCATTAGAATATCCCCCTGGTTAACCATTAGGCTACCCACCCACCCCTGGATAAACGTTAGGCTACCCCACTGGTTAACCATTAGAATAACTCCCTGGTTAACCTTCAGGCTACCAACCCCACCCCTGATAAACCATTAGGCTACCCACCCCACCCCCTTGTTAACCATTAGGCTACCCACCCCCACCCGTCGCCGGTGAAAGAGTTTAGTATATTTACAGCAGTGTTTATAGTTGTTATTGTAGTATTACGTTGTATTATACGTTTAGTCACCAGGTGTATAAATCTTCTAGCCATCTGTTACTGACAATCTTATCAACCTTGTCTCCTACCCGAGTACTTCACAATCTCATTAATACTCAACCTACCCGAACACTTCATAATCTCATTAATACAGCTTACAACAGCACCGTGGGGTTAAACTACTAAAACATTGCACAGTAATATGAATGAATGATATTTGCTTTAAAGGGACATGGAATCTGTTCAATTGTGGATTCAGACGTGATGCGGTGTGGTGTGGTAGATTGCCAAGTGACACTAACAAAGAGAAAAAATGGCTCAATTATTAAGTCAATTCGGTTTTTTCTGGCATCTTGCATGGTTGATGTGTCCCGGTTTAGTTTCTCTCATCCACTTCATGTGTTTGCCAAACGGATTTTTTTTTGGTGTAAGCGGTGATGTTATAGAAGTAGGTCTTAAAATAGATTTCTGTACTGGTCTGTCATTGACTCACCTGTCGTGGTTTCGATTCCCCAGATGTGCGTGACAAGGAGTAGGGTCACCTGTCCAACCTCGTGAGTTTTTCAGAGTCCTCTGATTTCCTCCCACTGCTAAGACCCCTATGCCCAATCGAATTATTGAAATAAAATTGAACCACATGTTAGTCCCGAAATGACCTAGATTGTCACTTGTGTCCACTGGATGTTTTAAAAACTCTCTCTCTCTCGCTCTCTCTGCCTCTCTCTCTCTCTCTCTCTCTCCTGGTTAGCTATCACCGCGGCTCCCACTCAAGAAGCAGATACCTGCAATGCGGGAGGCAACATGATTTCCGTAATGTTGTTTTATTACGATCAAACGGTAGTACCAGTAATTGTGTTGGTTATATATGTGTCATAGCCAACAAGTTGATATCATTATAATATTGAAAAGCTTCAATGAGTTGTATTCGTTGAAAAGGTTTAGAGACTTGAACAATGTGTGTATAAATGCTATTTATTTGTGTAGAGTGTGACAGGAGACAGTCCAGGGAATAACCACCGTAAAATGATTTTGTTCATCACGGAAGGGGAATTAATCAAAATATTTTAACATCATCAACAATTGTTTCGCAACAAATTAGTTGACAGTAACCAAAGACTATGATCTATTCCGTGATCTGGGGAATTTTGATTTCTGAAAATTAATCGTGTTTTAGAACCGGTTTCGCAAGAATTACAACTGTTAAAAGATTAGATAAAAAAAAATAAGTGTTAAATAAACGTATATGAATAAGTTATGGGAGAAACTGTAGTATTTTAAAAAATGTGCTGGATTGGATTCTTCTGTGATGGAACAAACTGTATTTTCCAATCCTTGTTTTTCAATATTAACAGCAAATCGAGTTGTTTAGTATTAATTTTAATACTATTAATTCAATTAATTATAATTTAGCCACGGTTCTATCTGTAGCCGTCCGATTGAATTTTTGTTAATAATTTTATGTTTTGGAGTAAACTATTGACCGTTAAATACGAAATAAGTTATTATCCGAACCCAGCTTCTATCTGTGGACGCCAGATTTTTTATTATAGATAGACTGATTGAATTTGTTTTCGATTTAAAATTTCAAGCGATTTGTTTATCAATTTTAGTTTAGTTTTTGGGTGAAACTGTCGACAGCGGAACCCAGATCGACTGTATCTCATCACCATTTTATCAGTGGATATAAAACGATCAATACAGACAAATTTTCACTTCGTAAAACTAACAAACATGACGGATTTGATTAAAAGTATTTTATGTTTCCTAAATGAAATAGGTGTATAATTCCAATAAGAATTAGAATTAATCGGTTGCTAAGATGTGAATTAATCATGACAATGGTTGACGATTAAAAATGACCTGAAGAAAAATCACTTGAATCAGCGTGTCAAGAAACTTAAAATATTAAAATGGAATACAAGCTGATATGAAAAAGATTATTTAAAACTTAATGTAGATGATAATATATAAACCTTTACACGATGTGATAGAAGAGATTGATATACAGTATGAGAAGGGATATTAGCAGTGATACCCGTCAATATCATCCAATCGCTGTTCGAGCACCTGCTGCTGCATCCAATAGGTAAGATACTTAATTTATATACACATACTAAGAAACGCTTTTTAATAGACCAAAACATGGGTTTTGTTTTATAGTCAGAAACGTTTTTTAACTATGAAAAAAATCATATATGTTTTTTAAATATCAAAAGTCACACATCTTTTTGTAAATGTCAAAACGTTTTTTTTTTATATAATTCTTAGACTAAGAATCGTAGTTTGATACATCAAAACACATAATTTTCTTTTCTAAATCCGACCAAAAGTACGTCTTTTAAACCCCAAAAGTAAAATACCTTCTGTAAAATCTCAAACGTAAAATACGTCTTTTGAATACCAAAATACGTCTTTCAAATCACGAAACTTAAATCCCAGAATTGAAACACCGAATCTATGAAACCCTTTTTAAAAAAAAAAACAACACAAGCTAAGAAACGTTTTAAATATTTAAACATACGTTTTATTAGATAAAAGGAAATGGTAGATTAAGATAATTTTGTTTTGTGGATTTGTTAACGACGTGGATTAAAACAGTTGACATATTTTTTCAAAATATTTTATACGACTTTAGAAATTTTCCCGTTTTAACAACAAAAATACACCACATTTTTCTTGTTAAATATCTATTTACTGAACTATAATGTTTGTGGTTTCTGGCTATGGAGTTAAATAACGTATTTGTTAAAATATTTGGGTTTTTGCATGTTGTATCTTTTCGAAAATATCACCACAGGATTTCAGCAATTCATCGGTTTTTCACCCGTGGCAGTTGAAATTTGACGGAAGAGTAATCGGAAACGGAACTATCAATGTAAAGTGTCCCTCATAGATTTAAATCCAAAACTAGGAAAACTTTTTTTTTAAAAATCAAAAAACGGGGACACGTTTTTAAAGACCAAATCTAAATGTTGTTTTAATTTCCAAATTTGTTTTTTGTTTTTTGTTTAAAAAAAAAAACGAAATCTATGGAACGTTTGTTGTTTTATAAAAAAAAAAATGTCTAAGAAACATTTTATCAATCCCAAAACTAAGAAACGTCCAGAAGGACTTTATTCCTCATTTCATTTCATTGTACTTGACAAAGAGTATGATCGCCAATCCATTCGTGGGTTTTCTCAGGGTACTCTACCCCCCCCCCTCCACAGCTAACGACCCCTACCCGCAGCGAATTATTGAAATAAAACCTAAGCATGTGTTACTCCGGTAATGACCTAGTTTGTGTTGATTGGATGTGAACGCCCTCTCTCTCTCTCTCTCTCTCTCTCTCTCTAATTCTGCTTACACAGATCGATTTGTTGCAAGTATACATGCATTATATCTATATTGCTCAAAACATACCCATTAACTTTTAATAAAATGTAAGCCACCACTTTGTTGATTTAATATTTGTAAGGTTGAAATTTTAATTCATATTTTTAGACGACCCTATTTTAATCCAGGTATTGAATTTAGTTAGTCAGACACCTTGAGAAAACTGCAAAAAAGATTCGAGTGACAACTATCCGGTCTAAATCGCTCTCATATTCTTTATTCTTTAGAAAATGTTGAATCGCGGGGGTCGTGCCCAAAATATCAAACAGCAATCAGTCTGCCATGAATTGGAATATATTTGATTATATGGATGACAATAGTGATTAATTCATTCGTAGACTAGATTTTATAATGGCTACATGTGACATAGAAAAGTGTACATTTACATACAACAACTATACAGCGCACCTGTTCACAGAGAAAGTGAAATGTCTTCGTTTAATACAAATTGATAGAAAATAAGAGCGTTTACAACCATTTAGCTTGAATGGTTGGTGTAAAAGATTTTAAACGTAACACCTTGAGGGCCGTTAACGTCTTGTCTGCAAGACATTCTATATTAATTCACACAATAGAAAAAGACATATATTTACATAAATTGTAACGTATATCATTCAAAATAATCTTAAAAAGTTCAAAATGTCAAACCTATAAAATGATAAATAATTGCTCGCTGAGTTACTGGGAGTGAGAAATCGTTCAAAATATAAATGTTCAAATTCAGCCAATTCGTGTCAGTTATTGAATTTTAGTATGAATTGAATTGTTGCGGTTTTGTCCGTTGAAAGGGAAGGGTGAATGATTATGTTCGTGAATCACTTGAACAAATAATAAAATCCGCGAGGAAAATATATATAGGTCTATTTTAGATTTTTTTAAGCGAGGACATTAAAAAATATTTATTGGCAAGATATTTCAAGAATTCGATTAATTGAAACAATTTATTTTCACATTTGGGGAATATTGTAACCGATTTTGTCATTTTATATCGTACACACAGACTGGAATATTGTAAGCGATTTTGTCATTTATTTCCTACACACTATGAAATCAGTGCCTTTTTTTTCTTCTAAATTACACACAGGATACAAACATAACTAACGGACATTGAGTATTATTCCAGATTTTATTCATATATCTGCGTTTTATTAAACAAGCTATAAATAATATATTTGGCGTACAGTGTGTTATTGGGAAATTTTGCCCGGACAGCTGCGCTACAGTCTACTCTTATATCTTGTCCATGCTTTTAGTTCATTTAATCAAAATATCTAGTTTTAGGTTAAGCACACCGATCATGACATTTATTTTATTTCGCTTTGAAATGATTATTTTTCAATAGTAGATGAATAAAATCTATGATAAAATTCTGTTTTAAACACATTAATTTACTGTTTTATTTTTCCACTGATCATGCGTGTACGTCAGCCTGTAAAATTATTATTTGAAAGTAATTTTTGTTTTGACTAGACTAAACTGAAAGTTAACAAGTCCGCATTTCAGAAATAACTTTTCTGCAGATTTGTCATATTTAAAGGAATTGAGTTAACAAATGATTTATTAAAGAAATTTATGTGTTTGCCGGGCACATTTCACTTTAGTATATATACCATATTTGGACACCATTTGCTACATAAATTAATATGCAACTTTAAGAGGCGACCAACCCCGTTGATGCGTTTCAAAGGTATCATATATTGTCATCTCACACGCCCCACCTCCAACAAAACCACAATTTCTTGCTATATTTTAAAAATTTTGAAGTTGTATTTTCATGCTTAATCAAACCGGAATACAAATAAAGATCGGGAATTGAAACTAGAACGAAATAAATTTCTAAAATTCAAACCGGAACGAAATACTGACCTAAGGATCTAACATGTAAATGGCAAGCACATATTTTTAAATTCATCTTGAAAAAAAATCGCCTTGAAGCGGTTTCCATGACACATAGTATGACTGGGTTTTAATAAAGAAGAATGTGAAGGAAATTGTTTAAAAGCTATAAAACTTTTGAAAACTTTACACATCAAACTGAAGGTGGAATATATAATGAAGTAACAGCAAGGGTATCATAGTACATCTATATATGATACATCCTTACACCCCCCTGGCTCTTACTACTATATAGGGATCAGTAACGATAGGGTTACTGGGAATAGTGTAGAACGACGAGAGAGAGAGAGAGGGGGGGGGAGAGAAAGAGAGAGTTGGGGTTTAACGTCCACGCGACAAAAACATAATTCGCTTGTGCGTAGGGGTGTTTAGCAGTGGGAGAAAACCACAGGACCTGGAGAAAACCCACGAAGTTGGAGAGGCCCAAGTTGATACAAACTAGGTTATTTCGAGGCAAACATATGAGGACAATTTCATTTCAATATATAGTTAGCTTTCAATTAGAGGCGTTTAACAGTGGACGGGAGGGGCCGAGGACCGGGAAAATGGGGTTTAACGTCCACTCGACACAAACCAGGTCATTTCGGGACTAACATAATATGGTTTAATTTTATTTCAATAATTCGCTTGCGTGTAGGGATCTTTAGCAGTGGGGGGAAACCGCAGGACTTGGAGTAAACCCACGAGGTTGGACAGACTACCCTACTCCTTGTCACGTACAACCATATATTCGAAACGACGCTAGTTGACTCAATGGCCGGCTTTATGATACATCACGCGCATGCTAACCATTCGGCCATCCAACCCCCAAGAAAACTCACAAAGTTGAACGGCGGGGGGGGGGGGATAGAAACCACTTCATTTGACTCAATGACAGACCTTATGATATAATGCACACGCGTTAGACGACCAAACACCCCATCCCTCACTTGAAGACGAAGAACAAGGTTGGTCTCAAGATGCAGAGGTGTCTGGCCAGCTAGAGATCGAAGCGCGACGCTCTAGCCCACTAGGGCATCTCAATTTCGACACTGCATGACGTTTCCCAGTTGGTTGGTACATCGCAGTAGGGCATTTAATCCAATGTATTTTATTTCAAGGTATGTAGTAGTTATGTCACAATTAACATTCCCCACCCGATATTCTTACCTGTAATCTATAGTTTATTGATTAATCAAACAAATACTTTAAATATCTTCTCACTAGTCGTTTAAAAAACAACATAGGAGTGTCGACATTAATATGATGAAAGAAAGGGGTTAAAGAAAGGGTTGGTTGGCTATCCAAATATATACTACTCTATAGCGGCTTATCTTCATGGGCATTATTCAGAATTGTCAAATTGGGAATGACTTGATCCACGTTAAAGTACATTTCCGCGTACATTCTTTTAAAGACACATTCCCGCGAACAAACTGGGTGATTTGATGATATATTTGGACTAAAAACATATTCGAACTAATTGATTTATCATAGTTTTGCTTCAAATGCTTCTCAACACTTTGTAATTGCCCAGGAATACCCTGCTATAAAAATCGATCAAAAGAGGTCATGTTTTTGTCTCGTGACTTACCCCTCTCCGTTCCTATAGCAACGGTTGCAAAGTCGGAGGAGAATTCATTGAATACACAAGACGACGTTGTCTGTAATCGTTGACTATTTATTACAGATATCGAATCGTAATTAAATTCTCTGATTTTGCCGTGATTTTTATCTCAGAAAGTGTTGTACGTCTGACTCTTCACAAAGTTTATCAACATGTACACAAAGCCATCAATGTTCGCGTGCAACCTTCGACGTCACGTGTGCAGATATCCCTAATCGTCCGGCTGTCGATTAGGGAGAACCTTTACATTTTTGTCCTGCATACGCTGCATGAGTGCTTTTCGGGGAATCCAGTGTTTTCTAGTACGATTGGATATCTCTACTTTATATATATACACCACAATTGACATTCTTTGATATGAAATAACCACCCGATAAATACTTTCCTGGGAACCTATCTTTAAGATAATAAAAATGAAAATAAGACAACTTTTCTGCAATATCACCCAAGGTGGAAGCGGACGTTAAACCGTAAGACACAAACGAGTGAGATGGAACGTAAAAGATCCTTTGTAAATGACCAAGACACTTCCTTGACGAACACCCTGTTTTATAAAGATTGTGAGAATACGGAACCGTGCGGTATTTGATTTGAAAATCTGATACATTTAGAATTTAAGATTTTTTTTCTGCGGGACGTGTCTCATGTAACGGTATAGGTTTCCTTTATATTTGACCGGCGGTCATTTGTACGTTATAACTGACTGACCAGACGAGATACTATGTGAAATACTTTCACGAAGTGCTCTCTCCGAGGTCAGGTTGTCTGGAACATGTATTAACGTGCACTAACCGGGATTAACCTTAAGACTAATAAACAAACTCCAAGTTTACCTGATACTCACCGGGTTTTCATAAAGATTACAAATCTTCACCGGCAAACATTTTTTTTGACTCGAGTACAAAGTCGGGAGTTTGCTCGTGGCTTTGGTTTGCTCGTGATGTCTGGATAGTTGAAGGACAATTGTATCGAACACGCCCTCGTGTACATGGAATGTTTCTTCCACTTTTTCATAGAGGATTGGTAAAGGGTTGACAAGTCTAAATATTATGTCTTGGGGATTTAAGAGCGTAAAAGCGGGCCTTCGATACGAGTATGTGGCGGATTCATTCTTATCTTTTAGGGAACGTTTCTTCCACACTCAAAGTTTTACTCAAGTTCAATTGATTGGGGGTGGGGGTTGTGTCATAAGGTATGCCATTGAGTCAACTGACGTGGTTTCGATTCCCCGTTTTTTTTTTGGTTCCTCTGATTTCCTCCCACTGCTAAAGACCCCTACACGCAAGCGAATTGTTGAAATAAAATTGAATCCTGTGTTGGTTCCGAAATAACGTAGTTTGTGTCGGGTGGACTTTAAACCCTATTGCTCTCTCTCTCTCTCCCCCTCTCTCTGCCCCCCCTCTCTCTCTTCTGCACCCTACCCGACTGACAAGACCCTGTTCCTTAACAGGTCCTCCGTCGCCCTTTCTAAATTATACTGACAAGGCCTGTGGCCGTGCCAGTTCCCCCGTTCTTCATAGCTGACAAAGGGGGAAACCAGATTCTGCGAAACTTTCTTGGTGTCTGTTTGTTACTCACTGAGTCACCATCAGGAGAGTTATGGCTCTGAAACACCAAATGAATTAGTTTAAGACAAATGGGACAGGGAGGTCCAGCTTTTATCCATCTTTCATTAATGCTCGGGCACATTTATCCTAGCACGTATTAAAGGTTACATCAGGATTTAAAATTCCAGAATGTTGAATAACACAAGTCCACCCCTTTAATCTGTTTAGATCATTAGTTATTCTCTACTTAGTCTGACATTAATATTTACTTTTCATAATTTTATCGCCGAGCCTTTTTGTTAAAAATAAATGATCTCGATAAAAAGGTATTTCTAATTATGTTGTCGTTAATCATAACTGAAATTGTGATTTACAAATGCATTGGGTGGATATCTCTAGACTCGTAGTTCTCTCGTTTATAAATATTGAATCTGTGTTATGTTCTACCTTATCATCATAACTCTCCACCACCCACTATCCACATGTAAGGTCATTAACACCCATTCCTGGTTGTCAGAATGTACGCCCAATGAATGACTACGGGGAAATGACATAATAGAACGTGAACTTGCATAATAATGTGGGCGTGGCACAATGTGGTCCACTACCACAGAGGCGACATTATTATCCTTCGAGGATCGGGGACAACATTTTGGGGAATACAATTTAAAGGAATGAGAGCTTTTTTGATGTAGTTTATTTAAAAATTCATAAATGACATTGACACCATCATTCCTGTTACTGTCCAGCGAATAACTAACTGAGTCACTTTAAACCCCGCCGACCCCTAATTTAAGTGATGTTCGATCCGTGAGTTGAACGAGAAGTTACTCTCAATGTTTGCAACGTCGCTTCTCTTTGTCAGGCGCGCATAACGGAATGCAGGGCGAGGAACAGCGTCTAGTAGTTAGGGTGATACGTGCACTCATTCGCGTGCACGGAAAAGACCCCTTTACAGTTGGAATTCAATGAACAGTGGGCAGAAACGCCATCTGTCCGGGCAATATTTCCATCTTAGCACATTGCATGGCGTACCCTAATCTTCAACAAGTAGGGGAGAAGCAGAGAAATGGGATTTAACTTCCACTCAACACAAACTAGGTCATTTCGATACTATCACCAAGTAGGACGTTAGACTCAATATCAGATTATTTTTAATGACTTTCTATGGAAACTGATGACACCTCAACCATGTACAGCTTACCTTAAACTAAAACATTCCGAACCGCCCTTCTCCGTCGAGAATGTTTGACCAAATTTTTAACATGTGTAAGGGGTTATATTAACACGGATCGCCGAATGACTCATGTCACCCTAATGGTGTGACGGAAATAATACTGACATTCGGTCAACCATCTAAAACACGACTATTCTATCACTGGACTCGCATCCAAACATCAAGAGAGAGAGAAATGGGGTTTAACGTCCACTCGACACAAACAAGGTCATTTTGGGACTAACACATGGTTCAATTTTATTTCAATAATTGGCTTGCGCATAGAGGTCTTTAGCAGTGGGAGGAAACTGGAGGACCCGGAGAAAACTCATGAGATTGTCACGTACAACCGCGGATTCGAAACCACGTCACTTGGAAATGGGGTTTAACATTCCGCGTTTCCTTATAATCGTTACTAAACCATCTGGGTTGGCGCAAACTGTAGCTACACCATTAGATCTATATTACAGATACTTAGTCCCGAAATAACCTAGTTTGTGTCGGATGGACGCCAAAGCTGCAATTTCATATTTTTTAGTTATATTTTTAAAATGTATTAAAATAACGCCTTGAAATAGATGGTATCTATAAACAGATCTACCATGTTAAAGAAAAAAAATCCTATTAATCCATAATTCACTATTGCCAGTTGAGAAATTGGCAAATATATCATTTTCAAATTTAAATTCAAACGTTTGAAGATAGCTGTACCATGGGGTGTGTGGAAAAACAAGGGTGGTATTTCTGTTATTATTTCCTGTGTCAATGATTTATTAGTTGGGGGGGGGGATAATGTCTATGGTCGTATATAATAGTTGACAACCTATTGAGCAAAAGACATAGAAATAATTATGTTTTGACTTTCTTTGAAAATATGAAATTATCGCTTTAAACCCCATTTCTTCCCCCACCTCTCTCTCTCTCTCTCTCTCTCATTACAGATACATATTTGAAACATGCACACGTCATGCAAGTCCAATAAAAAGATAAATTAAACGATTCATAACTTTCAAATTCCACTATACTGTAAAACAACTTGTTTAGATATGAAATATTTGCGAGTTATCTGTCCCTTGGATGATTAGTATGTTGTAAACATTGATTAATGGCCACCTGACTGTATAACTCCATCATAATCAATCACACGAATCTATTCGACGAACATTTTGGGTTTTTTTGTTTGATTTTTGAAATTCTTTACATAAATTAAGATGTGATGAAAATCATCTATCTTGGAGGACATTGTGGGGCCGTTGGTCAAACATTACGCGGGGATAGGGTCAGAATTTGGGGTCGTTGTTGGCCAGACACAATGACAGAATGCGGGGTCCTTGGTCAATCATGACAGTAAAAATTTAAAAAAAAAGAATTATTTGGATAATGAATTACTTGTAGTTTAAATTGTGATTACTTTTTATTACTGTTATGTTTTCGTCTACTGTTTATCGAATTCCATATGTTGGCCTCGGGTTTTCATATCATTCGAAAGGCTAGACGTTTTTCACTGCCCGAATTGTTAACGCGTGCGCTTTTGATCGCTAGGCCAGACAATGAGTCAAATGGCGTGTTTCCGAATCCCCGCTTGTACGTGACAAGGAGCAGGGTCGCCTGTCCAACGTCATGGGTTTTATTTGGATCCTCAGGTTGCCTCCCACTGCTAGAGAACCTACGCGCAAGAGATTTATTAAAAAAAATTTGAACCATGGATAAGTCCCGAAATGACTTAGTTTGTGTCGAGTGGACGTTAAACCCCATTGCTCTCTCTCTCTCTCTCTCTCTCTCTCTCTCTCTCTCTCTCTCCTAATTGATTGTTCCGTGCCAGGTATTTGCTGGATTAGGATTCCATCTGCTGCTCAACACTCATCAATGATTAAATAAATGGATAATCGAGACACTATGTTTTATCGCATTGACTTTAGTAATGATGATCGAGGCTAGGTCTAACATTTAATCGCTTAATTTTCGGCTCAGAGTGGATCAATTTGACTGAAAATTTATTCCGATTTCCTTTCACATTACAACAAGCTCTTGATCGAATCTCCCATAACGTATCTTTAATATAACACTCTTATTACTATGAGTGTGGTTATTTATAAAATGTTACAGGCCCTGCAGTAGTTTTATCCGGCCCTGTGCGGTCGGGGTTATGGCATCAGGAATATAGACCATATAATATTTCCCATGTTTTACCTGGTGTATTTCCTGCTGTAAATATTGTATATAAATGGCTACATGATATCCATCAGGTGTGTATATAAAGGTGTAATATTTATATAAGTTTGACCCATAGGTAAAAGGTGTCCAATCTCTCTTACCTTCACACCTGGTGGCACTCGGCCGTGTTTAATAGTCTGTATAATACAAAGTGAAATCAAATGAAATGAAATGCGGTTTAAAGTCCTACTGTCCCGCTCCTACTGGACTATAAGCTAATGAAGACGGGCATACGCCATACAAATATTTAATGGTCCATAAGGGAAATTTTGCCCCGACAGCCGCGCTACGGCCAGCTCTTTTATCGAATTCAAACTGCCAAGGGACGGCTATACCTTGACCCTTACTAGGCCTTCTGTTCTGCTCATAATAACAAGAACGGTCTGCGGCGTGGTTTAACATCCGCGGTATCCCAAGTGGTCTTATTCCATTTTATTCTACTATTGGGCAAAATGTCCCTCATCGCACACTGCATGGCGTATGCCTACCTTCATTAGCCCGGATGGTTAAAGATGCATTATTTAAGATTTAGATAAAGGGTTGGTCATTCTTGCTATGATCGTTCAAAAAAAAGATAATGCAAAATGAATAATATATTGATAATTCTTTCAATTTTTTGTATTCTGGGCGAAGATATTAGCGGAAGAAAGTTTGAATAAATGTGTACGTTGATCGTTGATTGTAATAACAGCGTTGTTTGTTCGAGACCTAGCTTCGTTTTACCAGTTCTAAATTAAATCATTAAATGGCCGAATGGTTCAAATCGAGAGAGAGAGAAAGAGAGAAATATGGTTTTATATCCACTCGACATATAATTTCTCGACTAAGTCGCATCGAGAGTTGATTACGGTTTTGTCATGTTAATACACTGATCTTTTTATAAATAATGGCATTCGCCTCCTTTTAATCCCTGTAAGAGCTTTCCTTTGTGTGGGATTAGTCCTTAATGGCCCCCTAATCAAAGGTGTTAAACTTTAATTGTATTTATTCTTATCTTTGTTGCATATTCTGTATATATTTGCCTACTATTCACATTTTTGTATCATTTGCTTGATAAAGACGAGAGTATCCTCGTGGAAACGTCGCTTAGTATCAAACTCAGTAATTGTGTATCCATAAAATTGTAACTTGTGTTATATGTTCAATTACTAAATGCTAATCAAAGAAGAAATGTCTTAATAGTTTAGATAACATTTCAGGCCTAAAGAAGGGCCTACAATAGACAGATTTAGCATAATGTCTCTTTCAGAAATCTAGTAGGCTAAACTTTGGCAAGAGATGTGTAGTAAACGCGACCTAGAGTAGAATTGTTCGGGGAGGCCTACTCAGGTATTAAACACTCACAGTAGGTGATGTTGTTCTATCGATCACGTGCTTTCATTATTTACTGTTTTATCTAACACGTGCTTTCATTATTTACTGTTTTATTGCTACTTGGACCTGAACTTATTAATACAACGACCGTACATGTTTATGGTCGCAGGTTGGATCCCGGTGTTTGCCGGGAAAGTTCATCGGGATACCCCCTTGTCACTGGTGGAGGACAGGGTGTTGATAAGGAGAGAGAGAGAGACGGAGAGAAATGGGGTTTAACGTCCACTCGACACAAACTAGGTCATTTTGGGACTAACATATGGTTTCAATGTTATTTCAATAATTCGCTTGCGCGTAGGGGTCTTTAGCAGTGGGAGGAAACCGGAATACCCGGAGGAAACCCACGAGGTTGAGAGGGCGCCCCTATCTCCATGTCACATACGCTCACACCAGGGATCGAAACCACAGACGCAAGCGAGAGGTGACCGGCCAGCTAAAGGTCGAAGCGCGGCACTCTAGACCACTAGGCCATCCCACCCCCGGGGGTTGATAAGGACTGTTCCGTGTACAAATTTGAGTGCGCGTAAAAGATTCCTTGACAGTTGAAATTTCCCTCACAGCTCACTGTCTTCATTAGCCCGATCGTTTACCGAGAGAGTATTCGGTGCTTTGAATGCATTCTTCGGTTATTTCCAGTTATGGTATGTTTATTTCCGCAGCAGTTTTACTTTCCCATACACAGGAATCCAGCCAACGGCGCGGTTCAATTTAAAGCTCTTGTGAATGTGGTTTAATCAATTTATTCTGACACTGCACCCAGTTATTTAAAAAGAACTCTTTGATTTCCATACACCCCGGCAATCCAACCTTCGTTCTTCAAGTGATCGCATGGACATACTGAGGATTCCGAAATATAATAAACGTTCTTGTGAATATGCTTTCTCCCACAGAGCAGCTAAAATGTGGAATGATCTTCCAAAAACTCTTCAAGAGTCTTCTTCCATCCAGAGCTTAAAGACTAACTTAAAAACATATTTATTTCAAAAAAGTTTGTGAACTGTTTTCTTGTGAATTCGTTTAAAAACACACATGTGTAATGAAGTGCTATATAAATCGAACAATAATAATTGGAGTGATGAATGTAGAATCCAGACAGATCATTGTTCTGAAACAGAAAGAAAGAAATGGGGTTTAACGTCCACTCAACACAAACTAGGTCATTTTGGGACTAACATATGGTTTCTATTTTATTTCAATAATTCGCTTGCGCGTAGGGGTCTTTAGCAGTGGGAGGAAACAGGAGTGCCGGAAGGAAACCCACGAGATTGGGAAGGCGCCCCTATCTCCATGCCACATACGCTCACACCAGGGATCGAAACCACAGTCGCAAGCCAGAGGTGACCGGCCAGCTAGAGGTCGAAGAGCGGCACTCTAGACCACTAGGCCATCCCAACCCCCTGTTCTGAAACAGAGCAAGGCGCTAGTACAACAACTCGTGGGTTACAGTGTGGCTGTCTTTGTCCGTTATGACAAGAAACGTTGTCTAGTCGTTCGGATGAGATTAACAACCGCGGCACTGCGTACATGAACTCTTGGCCAATGCCACGCTTAAGTTGGTGGATTTTGTAGGAAAGTAGGCTGTTAAAACCTATTACATTAAAATGGGGTTTAACGTCCTATTGTATTATATAAATAGGACAAGCAGTTATAGTGTTTAATTCTATATGGTTTTCCCACTGTTGGCTGATCTTTGCCGGGGTCTGTGTGTATGTTATCACAAGATAAACTGGAGATGTAGAATCTTATCAAATATATTTACAAGATTATCATAAACCAACAATAATACCTCCCGATTGTCTATAATTAGATTAATCCGGCTCACTCCCCTGCTTAAATCTCTGCAAGGGGTGGAAGTCTCTATTTACAGATATTCCGGTAGTAATTCGCGGTGGTGATCTATATTTTAAACATACTTACAGGACGTGACTCGCTAAAAAAAAACTGAAGAGCAGATGAGTCTGGTCATCAGTGGTTTTTACCACAGTCAGTGCCCGATTGGGCCCACTTGTCCACCTGTCTTATTTAAAAAAGAAGACCTAAGCCTATAAAGAAGAAAAAGGGAAAGAAGAAAGAGAAAGAAAAAGAAAAAAAAGAGGGGGAGAAAATAAAATAAAGATGGGAAGAGAGGACAGGACACAGGGCGGGAGAAAAAAAAGATAGGAAAAAATTGACTGACAACACAGAAAAAGAATTCATTCTGTTATATCTAATTGTATCAGGAAATCAAAAAAATGCCTACTTCTGCTTTGGTCTGAAATGCTTGGAAAATTGGGTTTACGGTTGTCAATTTTCAAAATTTTCCGGGGGGGGGGGGGCTACCAGGCCCCACCAGTCCGGCACTGACCGTTCGCATTCTTGAGACCGATTAGCCCAGTTCGAAGGAGAACAGTAGGGCGTTAAATCCAATTCCGTTTTCATTTCATTTCATTCTTGAGAACAGTCCGTTTGTAACCGGAATCAACCGTTCATGACCATGATGTAACTTGCCACCGTAGGACGTTCTTGAGAAGAGTTCGTCTGTCACCGGAATCAACTGTTTATGACCACATATCGGGTCTAATCTCCGCTCGCATGCTGCGCAAAGTTCGTTTGTCACCGGAATCAACCGTCTGTGGCCACATCTGGACTTGTGACCGGAATTAATCGTTTATGACTGCCACTTGACTTGCCACCAGAATCAACCGTCCATGACTGCAACTTTACTAGTTCATCGGAATCAAACGTTAATGATTGCAGCTTGACTCGTAACCGGAATCAACTGTTTATGACCGCAACGCCATCGTCCATGACTCAAACTCGACGATGTTCGCTGGAAACGTCACAGTTATTCTTGACATAGTCGACCATGCTGATGGAACATCCCCTTGGATACACGGGTCTGTTTTACGGTCGAAAGCGCCAAGTCGTTTCGCCAGCTAGATACATTACCACGTGATAGATTTGTAAAATTGGCTAGTGAACTTAAAAATTAGACAGAATGAAAAAATGTGGTTTAATGCCAGTTCAACGAAAACTGGGTCTTTTTCGATCAACAATAGTGGAAATTATCCTTGCATCACCAACGGTCTAGTCGAACATGTTCAATACATTGCCTGAGAGCAGGTGTCTTTAACGTACCCATAGAAAACTCACCAGCACAATAACTCTAACCCTAACCCGCTGAGAACATGCCAGATGTCTGTTAAACCACTCACATAAATGTAATGAGGTTGAAAACGGGCATACGTCATGCGGTGTGCTATCAGGGAAAATTTGCCCGGACAGCGTCGCTACGGCCTACCGTTACTCTCCCGTCCAAAGGCAAAACCTAGTAACTCACGCTTTTCTTATTTTGATAAAACAAAGGAAAACATCATGAAGGAATATTTAATCCCATCTTATCCATTGATTTTGATGATTGAGTTACAAGGTTTTTCTGTGGCATAATAGGCAAATGAATGAATGAGGTTGTTCATGGGTGTAACTGTTTACAAAATCAAAAGATTGGAATATCTAGTACAACAACAGGCAGCACATACCCTATTGCTTTGTAACTACAAATATTGGTCCTAATTCAATTCTGATAAAAAAAAAATGAGTTACTAGGTGTTGCTTTTGACGGGAGAACTGCCAGGGTATCTTTTACGTGTACACAGGACATGGGTGTTTCTTCCCACCCGAACCAAAAGACAGCTGTTCTTGTCAGGCCCTCTGTCTTGCACGTCTGACAAGAGTAAACCACGCCGGAAAATCTGGATTAACTTTCCTGGTCAACATCGGGAGCGCACACGCGACCTTAATATCCGAATAAAGAGTTCGACATTCAATATACTGAGCATAGAAGTGTTGTTTTTATTTAAGGTTATATTCGTGATCATATTAGAGTACACTAACTGACTAAACTTTACCGCATTCCGGATGAAACTCATATGATAAGAAACAACGCATGTACTCTAGGAAAGAATAAAGATTCTGATACCCAATAGTATAAGGAGTGAATTGGTTTGTTTTTATTAGGCTAAAGGCGCTAGAGGGTAGTGTTATGTTTGATAATCTCTTATAAACGGCCTTTCCTCTTCCCTTTCCAACAACCCCTTAACATTCCCCGATATAATAGACAGCGACAATTGCGATGGGTAAACTTGTGTTTGGTGGAGAGTTGAGTTTCATCGTGTTTTTTATGCATTAAGCCTTACGTAAACCCAGCACTCAGTGTGTTATATTGGTTTAGTTTTGATTTTAAGACGAGAGGAAATTTTAGATGATATACTGTCAATACTCTCAATTACTGCGGCCATCTTTGACACGTGAACAATTGAATTCTCGCGTCACATAGAAGAATAAACCAGATAAGAAAACACAAAATGAGATTTTTTTTTCTGTGCTAAAGTTTATCAACAATTATAACCCGTACGAAGTATACAAGAGATTTTATGAAAACGAAGGTTAATACAATAAGAGAGTGCGAGAGAGAGAGAGAGAGAGAGAGAGAGAGAGAGAGAGAGGGGAGCTAGGGAGAGAAAGAAATCTTGTAGCATTGACCTCTGATAGACTATAGATAAAGACGTCAGAGGGTTAAACGAGGGCAAATCTCACATAAACTGAGAGAGGGAGAGAGAGAGACGGAGAGAGGGTGTGTTAACGCCTAGTTGATACAAACTAGGTCATTTCCAGACTAAGATATCGGAACAATTTCATTTAAATCGTTAGATTTCAGGTTGGGGGTATTTTGCAGTTGAAGGGATGTGGGGGTGGGGTGGCAGTAAGTAGACCGGGAGAATCAAAACCACCCCACGTGACTAAATGACAGACCGTATGATCTAAAGCGCACGCGGTAGAACATTAGACACTCCACCCCCTTCTCCTGTTTATTGTTCAAGCATATGTTAGTCCCGAAATGACCTTTGTGTCAAATGGAGGTTACCCCTCCCTCCCTCCCTCTCTCTCTCTCTCTCCCTCTCTCTCTCTCTCTCTCTCTCTCTCATAGCACGCTGCCCGTTGGGCACAAAAGTATGGCGTGAAACATCTTTCTGTTCAGGAGTCAAACATGCCAGAAATAAACAGTAATAACAGAATTACTCTATCCCATACACGGATTGGAGTTTTTAAAGTACTTCCGCTCCCAGAACCTTATTATATCACAATAAACATTCGCGTCCGCCACCAAAAACCAGAGCTATCGCCGACCGGCTTGCTGTACTATAGACTAGGATTTAATTCATTACGTTTTGTTAAGTCGACGCTAAGCCTTAAGTAATGTGAAGAACACTTAAATGTAAACGATGTTGGATTCCTTCTCTTTGATTATTTCAATGTTTCTCTTTTACGGGTAAATGTTACACATATAAACTATACCCCTAACCTTCTTACTATTGACAAAAATTGTAAAAAAAAACCTGGGCCGTGTTTACTTAGGCTAAATACTTGAAAAACATCTAGGGCCGTGTTACATAAGATATAAGTCTTTTAAGATCCGTCTGTGTTGTCCATCTATTCTATTGTATGTGTCCTGTAACCTGTTAGATTGTAAGGTTGCTTGATACCGGTGAGAATACTCGCATTGAAACGTTGTGGTTAATAAACCTAGTGAATATTGCCTATACATGGGGGTTGGGATGGCCTAGTGATCTAGAGTGTCACGCTTCGACCTGTAGCTAAACGGTCACCTCTGACTTGCGGTTGTGGTTTCGAGCCCTGGTGTGAGCGTATGTGGCATGGAGATAGGGGCGCCTTCTCAACCTCGTGGGTTTCATCAGGGCACTCCGGTTTCCTCCCACTGCTAAAGACCCCTACGCGCAAGCGAACTATTGAAATAAAATTTAAAAAAAAACATATGTTAGTTACGGAGTGGCCTAGTTTGTGTCGAGTGGACGTTAAACTCCATTTCTCTCTCTCTATTCCAGGATAGTTTGCCGGAGATTTAAAATCAGCAGCCTCTGGATTTGTTGTTTGGTTTGTTTTCGTTTGTAATTTTCAAAAACAAAAAAATTATGTCGTCAGCTAAATTGAACAAACCGGTGAGAAAAATTTAAAATTCTTCAGCCAAATATTTTTGTAAAAAGGGGAATTCGTGTTTTGCATAGCTAATTAGTGAGCTTTTTATTCTTGGAGTAAAAACTTGAAGTTCGTCAACAAAACTTTAACATTTAAACCCTGATGTTAAGACAGAAAGTCACACCCAGTTAAACAGAGACAGATTTTTATTTTAAAAAAATCCAAAACAAAATAAAAAAAAAAACCAGCAAGACGAAAAAGACTAATGTTGACGATGTTTCAAATCGCGAGACTATCTTTCGCAATTTTTGTTGTATTTGTGGCGACTGTTTGGCCGTTTGTACCGAGGCTACCGTCAACCGAGTAGATTTTGGAAACAGGAGCTGGTTCGGTTTACTTTATCGTCTTGTTCGATCTGATTAAAATACAGATCTATATTTCGGTTTTTTTTTTATAAAAAAACGCTTTCGATGGCCTACATTACATGTAGATCAGTGACTAGTTGTACTGGAAGGTCGCGTCAGCGGTCGTACGAGCGGCTTTGACCCTATGACGCCAGACATTGATTAATCGTTTGGCGTTGACGTTTCTAGTGGTTTATCCACAGTTCTGTGCATCGCACGCCAAGAAGTCGCCATAAAAGATGGATTTCATTGACTAATTCCTTATGCCATCCAGAACGCAGGTTATATTACAACTCTTTCAGATCCTAGTGTAGTACAGACAAATGAAACGAAATTTTGTACTATAAAAAACGAAACGAAATAGGATCTGTGGTTTAATCAGATTGCTTCTTTTTCTCCTTCTAAAAGAAAACAAACAAAAAAGCCCCGTCAATTCGATTACGAGTGACATGAATGTTAGCATTCTTGTGCTTGAGACATTTACGCATCGGCTTGTGATATGACGTCACAATTTCAAGATCTCGTAATGACGTCATGGTCGGTTTCTGATTTATATGATATGCTCACTTAATAGAAGTTGACATTCTAATTATTTCTAGAGTACACCTGATACCACATGCTGGGCTCGAACTCGACATTTTTCAGTCCTTAGGTCAGTGGTGCCGGAGATTAGGCCTGATAAAACGTCTTTTCAGAAAAGCAAGACACACACGTGTTATCGTGGGCAGAGCGCGAGCAATAATTGTTGATGACGTCATGGCAACATGTATTGACCCCGTCCGTCTTCATTATCCCAGTTGCTGCAGAAAAATAAACCGTTTCTATCTGTGATGGGTGACCCCACTCCATGAATTTATTATATTACTGTCGAATAATCATATTAACGTGTATTCACTGATCGTAGTATTGAGGTAACTGAATTTAATTTGATAATTAAATACAGTTTTATTACGCCTAATTCATAGAGTGATCTCCCTTATCCCATACGTGGCATCGCTAATTGAAAAATGCAGCCTAATTCCATTGACCTGTAGTTTATTTCAGAGCCGCATTAAGATTTTGTCGGCCCCAGCAGCTACACGTATTGTGAGTCTCCTTCTAATATTTTCACAAACAACAATTTTACAAGTCTAACGACAATTAAAATAGCTCTGCGTAATTTCGTTCACGTTGTATCATAAGTTCTGCCATTGAGTCATCTGTCGTGGTTTCAAATCCCCATAACACGGAGAAGGGTAGTCTGGTCAACCTCGTGGGATTTCTTTGGGTCCCCCTTTTTCCTTCCACTACTAAAGACCCTTACGCGCAAACGAATTATTGAAATAAAATTGATCCACACATGTTCATCCCGTAATGACATAGTTTGTGTCGAGTGGACGTTAAAACCCATTTTTTTCTCTCTCTCTTTGTTGAAAATTACAAAGAGATTTGTTTTATTTTATATAATATTCTGAAAGCTCTAGAATTATTGTCTGTTACCGAGAAAATTTTAAAGGGGTAGTCTCCGAATTCACCGGACATCGTAAATGGAAGAGATTTGATTTTACGTATTAACATCAAACTCCAAGCACTGAAAATATACAATCGTTCGAGAATCGGCACAACATGACTGCAGGTTCAGGATTTCGATGGGAAGTTACCCCTGACAATTGTAAAGGACTAGGGTGTAGGTTTGTAATTATTAAATGAAATAATATATCTGCGACCTCTTCTTTAAATATTTTACTGTACTTTTAACTTGCTCTTGACCCACCTGTGCAGCAGTGAAACGTCTAGACGATTTCTCATCGATATTATTTTTAAAACGTATTTTCCTTCTGTTCACATATTTAACAGTTCAAACAGTTCATTATATTATATTTTAAACGCATTCCGTTCCGATAACAACTCCAAATTTCACGTGATGTGAGTTTTAAGAGATTGTATCTATAAACGGAAGTTGAATATCGCCTTGTAGCAATGAGGCAGTAATTAATAAACACACGAGAACCGTACCGATAACCCAATACAATGTTTTCAAGGCGGGGTTTTGATTAAACTTCACTTCATTGGGCTCCTTTCATTCTGGCAGTGACGCGTGTCCAAATACCTCAAATGCGTATTAATAGTGATATCAATAAATCGGCTTTCAATATTCACTAAGTTAGGTATTTTGTGCTCAGTATAAATTTATGAATGGATCCAATTGTAGGTGAAATTATAGCGTTGAGTGTATCTCGGCGCCATCCACATACCACACGACACGTTCTCTATTCTCCTCCTATATTATCAATACACAACAAGTTTTGTTCAACTTTATAATCGTTAAAGCGACATTCACTTTGAATTTTTCATGGAAGAGGTTATTCGTAGCATTACAGATTGGGGCACAACGGTTTATTTTTTAATTAGGTAATTTGCCTAATTGTATTGTTTTTGGCTATGCAAATTACAGGTATGCAATTAGGGTTAGGGCAACGTTTTCTTCTTTTTTAGGTAATTGTCTAATTGCATTATTTTCGGCTTTGCTAATTACGTTAGGGTTAGGTCAATGTTTTATTGGGACAATCTGTACAATGAGAGAGAGAGAGAGAGAGAGAGAGAGAGAGAGAGAGAGAGAGAGAGGGTTTAAGTCAATGTTTTATTGGGACAATCTGTACAATGAGAGAGAGAGAGGGAGAGCGAGAGGGAGAGAAATGGGGTTTAACGTCCACTCAACACAACCAGGTCAATTTGGGACTAACATATGGTTTCAACTTTATTTCAATAATTCGTTTACGCGTAGGGGTCTTTAGCAGTGGGCGGAAACCGGAGTGTTGTACAATAAACATGGAAACTGATAAAAATACAAATCTATAATTCGTTTGGGTTTTTTTATACTTTCGATGGTCTACACTAGATGAAGGTTTGATCAGCTGTAGTGGAAGGCCACGTCATACGAGCGGATTTTGACCTTATGGCGTCAGACATTGTTTATCAATCAGCGTTGACGTTTTTATTGGTTTACACACATTTCCGTTTACCTCACGTAACAGACCGTTTCGTTGGCTAATCTCTCAGCTCATCCAAAACGCAGGTTATATAATAACTCTTTCAGATTCTAGTGTAGTAAAGACAAGTAAAACAACATTTTGAACTATAAAAAAACGAAACGAAATAGGATATATGTGTTATAATCAGATTGATTAAACACGCACCATGGACGACTGGAGCTCGTCTTAAGTCATCGATGCTTTAAAAGCATGGACAAAGGTATTCCTCAATATTTACTTGATAACTATACCAATATTTATTACCTTGAAACATTAATTTGGGATTAACAGCAGTGTCTTCATGACACACTACCAATATGTATTACCTTTAAACTTTAATTTTGGACTAACAGCATTGTCTTCTTAACACTCTGTAAGATATATATCCGTCTTCATTAGCTTGTATCCCAATCTTCCTTCCACTGCTAAAAAACCCTACGCGCAAGCGAATTATTGAAACTATGTTAGTCCCAAAATGACCTAGTTTGTGTCGAGTGGACGTTAAACCCCATTTCTCTCGCTCTCTCTGTATTCCAATCGGAGCAGAGCAGCAGGACATTAGACCCCATTTATAAACTTTCGGTGATATCACTAAAATGGAAGCAACAACGAAGCACGTTAAAGCCCATTTCATTTCGGTACCATATAAGACGAAGTTCTGCTTTTCAAAATAAAAACAAATCCCTCGTAGCGATCGAGCCGCCCTTTAAAACAATTCGTTTAGGTATCTTCATAGAATCTTGTTGTTAAAGCAAAATTACCAAGTTAAAGCTTTGACGAGACGTGAAAGCCAACCCCTTTGCGTACATTTGCTGGTCAATTTCAAGACACCTTCCCTTTAAAATATGTGAGTGTCTGAATAGCAAGCGAGAGTTTAATGAAGCAAGAAGGGGAAAATATTTATTAAAATAAAGTGAATTGGGAGAAGCGAAGATATGTCAGGAAATGTCTATAATCGCTACATTTATTTCATATCTAAAGCATATTTGTTTCTTTACAATGGCCGTGGATCAAGGGATAGGCCTCATTTATTAAGTTGGTGGTTTGCTATGTCATATTTTGTGAACAAAACGACAGGTTTAGAATTGACCGAGGAAATATTAAATGAACGATGGATTGACTGAGCTTCTACTTACAATCGTAGACTTTTTGAACATCCACATTATGGCGCGATTTGGCTTTCAGTAAAAACAAATATAGTCCATGGGGCAGTACATGCACAGCGTGAAGGGAGATGGAGTTAGGGGGTGGGGTGGGCCAGATAAGCTGATCTATTTAACATATCTGCCCGTTACCGTGAAACTTGCTGTGGAACACCTTGATTAACGCCAGTGCCTTACATCCACCCTACATTTCCTTGGTGAGGACGACATGTTTTCGCAACAACAAAAACTTCATGGAAAGGACGCCACGTTTCCACAAGAACGGAAACTATCTTTTGTAAGGACAACACCTTTTGGTCAGAACCGAAACAGTCCATGGCAAGGACGACGTGTTTTCGCAAGGAGGCAAACTGTCGTTTGTAATGACGACACGTTCGCAAGAACAGAAACCGTCCCTGTCATACCATACTTGTGTCAGATCTTAAACCGATCACGTCAATAATTGCGACTCAGGACTAACATATGGTTTAATTTTATTGCAACAATTCGCTTGTGCGTAGAGGTCTTTAGCAGTGAGTGGGTACCGGAGCACCCGGAGAAAACCCACGAGGTTGGATAGGCGAGCCTACTCCTTGCCACGTACAACCGGGGATTCGAAACCACGCGTTGATGTCCGGAATAATCCGAAAACTCAGTCTCTGCAAAACAACAAACAATAAAAACAAGACACCGGTCACAATCAACATCTTACAACATACAATCATCGTCAAATTCACCTGATTAAATTGAGTTAATAAAAAAACAATTCGATAAAAACATGGCTGCTTGACAAACTGGCCGACTTTTTGATACAGGCTATACCATTACATCAGCAGTTGTAACTATTAATAGAAATTACACATGTTTGTTGACCTAGAGAGGGAGAAGGAAAATAAATGTTTGGCGGTAGGAATCAATATTTCGGGAAATCTGTTACAAATTTTTAAACGTATCGAGACTTACAGCAAGTTTGTATTGATTCAGTGTAAACGAGGTCACGATTGTCTGGCCTGTCTCTATCATCAGCTGTCTAAATGTCGAATTCGACTGGGATGAAATTTGTTTTTCAGACTTTAAGCCTTCAGTTTGTGATATTTGTTATCTGTTGAACACTCGACGCCACTTTTAAATGGAGGAATACATATAGCTAACATGTTTGCCAGTTGGCCGTCCGTCAGATGATTGTATACGACGTGTGTTAATGTCTGTATCGACTGGACATGTTGTAGTAAAGTTTGAGATGTTATTGTCAGTGAGGAATTAAATTGAATACTAATTCTAGAACACCGGATACAACGTCTCATAGTTTGTGGGTAGTAAGTATACTGATTACATACAATTGGATGCGATCCACCATGGAATATGTTTTGGTCTGTGATGAGCTGGTGTATCTGAACAATTTCTAAGATCACTTCTTCTCAGTTGACGAGGTCACGTAGCTAAAACCCGAGACCACTTCTCATTTGACTAGTTCACACAGCTAACATTTAAACCTGTGATATTGTTGTCTCTAGAACAATTGATGTCACTTCCCATTCGAGGAGTTCGCATGGCTATATATCTTCATGAGTTCGCAGTGTAAATAACAGCCACCTAGAACACCCACTTGATATCTGGAATGATCATGATATTGTATCTCCAGAACATGTGATACCACAGGCCATTTGAGGATGATTTGTGATATTATAAAGAGCTTGAAACTTGATTTGATATTATAATACAGGATCTGGATCTTGTACTGATGAATTTAGTTATTATAGGATTTACGTCAACATCTTAGTTTTACTCAGTCTGTGCATTTTGTTTACACAGTGGTTTTCCTATTTCAAATTGTGTGATTTCATACAGCTTTAATATTGGATATTATTATCTCGAAAATAAAATAGTTATTGTGTTGTACTACTATATCCTCATATCTTCCACGCTAGTTGTATAAAATTCTTATTAGATTAGATAATAACAGTTACTAGTCATCGACAAATTGTGAAATTTATAGGATGACTGTCATTTCAAACGGTGAAAATATGAAATAGAATTTTAAAGTCAAACTGAATATGTATATACAGTTTACTGAAAATACTTTTACTCCTGATTTTAACGTCAAATTGAAAATATATATACTGAAAATAGTTTTACTAATGATTCCAAGACACGTGCTTCCCAGTAATACCAACATTTAAAAATATATATTCTCAATAAATTTGGATGTGAAAATTGACTATCCAAGTTAGACCAATATATGGCGTGATTCCTGGAATGATTTTATTTTCGGAAAATAACTTTGAAACATAGTCTGGAACAACTAAATCTCTCCCCATTGTGGGTAGTTTATCACGGACCACGCCCACTTGTTCTTTTGAACTGGATTACGTGGAATTCGTCCTTTGGATTATTAATAAGGGTCATTATGGTGACCTTAGATCAATGACAACATCTAAGAACAATGACAACATCATTGTCAATCAACACGATGTTTAATAGATTCACAGAAGCCAAGGTTTGATAAATGTACGTATTGAATATATTTTAACATATTTAAAATTTATTAATTAACTTATCCAGACCATAAGCAACCCTCGATGTCATCGCTAGCCTACGATACTTACTGGATTTGAACCCGATTTGCTGCTCAACGCTCATGGGTGATTAAATCAAAAAGTCGATAATCGAGACTATGTTTTAGCAATGATGGTCGGGGGTATAGCCTACGATGTTTACTGGATTTGAACCCGATTTTCTGCTTAAATCAATCAATGGATAATCGAGACTATGTTTTTTAATCATACCGTCTTTAGCAATGATGATCGGGGGTATAGGCCTAAAATTTAAAAGCTAATATCTGGGTTCAGAGTGGATCAATTTGATTTCAGAAAATTCTCTTTACATTATCTAGTTTTTAACTATTATAGTGAGGACTGACAGATCTTTCTTTATCTAATCTCGAGTAATATCGGGGGGTTGGGGTGGTCTAGTGGTCTAGAGTGCCGCGCTTCGACCTCTAGCTGGCCGGTCACCTCTGGCTTGCGGCTATTGTTTCGATCCCTGGTGTGAGCGTATGTGGCATGGAGATAGGGGCGCCTTCTCAACCTCGTGGGTTTCCTCCGGGCATTCCGGTTTCCTCCCACTGCTAAAGACACCTACGCGCAAGCGAATTATTGAAATAAAATTAAAACATATGTTAGTCCCGAAATGGCCTAGTTTGTGTCGAGTGGACGTTAAACCCCATTTCTCTCGGTCTCCCCTCCCCTCTCCCTCTTCAGTACTGTCCCTTTAATTCGGGATGACTTGTAAATTGTTTCAAAGGCTTTAGTCCGCAAATCATCCTTGACAAATCTGCGCATACGCCTCTGTAAAAATAAACAAAGCAAAAAAAAAAAAAAATGAAATTGTTTCCGGTCGCCTTCCAAGAACTTCACCTCTATTTGTTTTAAAAATAGAAAAGTTTGAAGCAACTATGAAATAATAGACGCATTATGGATGTCATGTGTTAAAGGTCAGTGTCGTCAACCTGCTCGTGTATAAATTGATTTTTTTTTTAAACCATATACATATATTTAATATAGATATCAATAAAAGATTCTACTCTCAGGTAAAAGTAAAATGTATATAGAAATATGGGGTTTTTTTTAGAAAGAAAAAAAACTAATTTCATCTTAGCCTAGCGCTGTCACCGACTACGTCGATCACCAGGCATTTAATATGAGATAATATATACATGTATATATTGATAAATATATGTCCTGTTAAGGTGCAGTTCAGCTTTGGGTGGTTTTCATCAGCTCGGTCTTTATAAGACGGTGCGATGCTATCTCCATTCCAGAGAGAGAGAGAGAGAAATGGGATTTAACGTCCACTCAACACAACCAGGTCATTTCGGGACTAACATACGGTTTTTCAACTTTATTTCAATAATTCGCTTGCGCGTAGGGGTCTTTAGCCGTGGGAGGAAACCGGAGTGCCCGGACGAAACCCACGAGGTTGAGAAGGCGCCCCTAACTCCATGCCACATACGCTCACACCAGGGTTCGAAACCACAGCCGCAAGCCAGAGGTGACCGGCCAGCTAGAGGTCGAAGCGCGGCACTCTAGACCACTAGGCCACCCCAACCCCCCTATCTCCATTCCGTTTCGGTTTATCTATGATACACACTTAATACACATTATTGTTCCGTGGACACTTGTGTGCAGCTACAAGAGACAATTTTGCCCGCACAGCGTATCCTTCGCCGACGACCAACTGTCAATGAATATTTTACGTGGACACGTTTCGTTATATTTAAACGGTGACACTGTACATGTTCGCCCCGCGGACACTAACTTCTTATAAGTGTGAACCCGGATTAAAAGGTCCCCGAGATTCTTTTCGACCTTCCTAAGATTCAAACTTAGTACAATCTAGTTCAGATGAAGGCCCCATTGCTAACTGGTGTATGGGGTTAACTGCTCCGAACTGGGTTAACGAAGACTGACATGCGCCATACTGTTTGCTATGAGGGCAATTGTACCGGACAGCGGCCAATTATTATATCGAATTCCAACTGTCAATGGATCTTTTACGTGCACGACAATGTGTGCACGGGTCCTGGGTTTTTTGTCCCATCTGAACGACTAGACAGCTGTCCTTGTCAGACTCTCCATCCTGCATCACTGACAAGGGAGAACCACGCCGGGAAATCTGGATGAACTTTCTCGGCCCACCGGGAGCGAGCCTACGACTCCCAAGCTAGCGAGTTAGCGTCTTACGCACTTAGCCACAGTGACCCCCGAAATTATGCAATAAACATATTTGATAATAGTAATATGATTTTTCTTGAATAATAATAATATGAATTGTCTTACAAACGTCAAGTTAAACAATGCTGTAGATACCCGACGATTAAGCACCGCCTTGATATAACTGTCACCGGATACAAACTAAAAATACGTTAGAGATAATATGTAAATTAAACGATAAATATTCAACAAGCATATCACAAATATTATAAACATTCTGGAGATGTAAATATGATGTGGAGATAGAGAGAGATTATAGAAAATAACTGACACTAGCCAACTCTATTTCATTCGTCTTCTTTATTGTTATTCTTCTCAGCCAATCAGTGAATAGGACACATCGTGTCGTTAGATTGGTGACGGTTTTCGTTCGCCAGTTACTAGTTATAGTCGAGGGAGACAACACGTTTGTTAAAGTATACACTCCGTATCGTCTTCTACCTGTTCATAGTGGATATACATTGTAATCGTTTTAAACGTCGAGTATATTGGATATTACCTTTTATATTTCCAATCTCGACAACTCGCTCAACTTTTATCGACAAAAGTTTTTTTTTCTATTTGCCGGCTCGTCTCTCACTCACTCACTCACTCAGTATGAAAATACCTATTAGATTATCGGTTAGACGTTTTTCAAGTTGAACAACAATCAATCGACGTTAGATTCCACTTCACGGGGACTTAATTCATACTTCAAAAGGATTACCAGGATTTTTTCTATGGAATGAAAATGGATGATAATAAAGTGTGGTTAAGTTTGGTTTTGATCTAGCTGCACGGTGTTCCCTTATGCGGTTAAGGCGACTTAAGCCGGGTCCGCCGAGACGATTTGTTAAGTTTCTCGGCAATGTCGTTCCTGGTTGGGTTGTAATGATCATAAATTTTAGCGTAGAAAATTCCGAATTTGATGATGACAAGGGATAGACTGGTGTGAAGGAAAATCAGAACTAATCCAGTTGGACGAAAGTTTTAAAATGGATTAAGATTAGAACAAGGGTGTGAACAACTCAATAATCCCGCTAAAAATTGTGTTCACGTCGTCGTTTATGTTAAAGTTAGTAAAATACTTTTGTATAACTACTAGTGGATAGTTATTTAATATTTGTAAGTGAACTCTGGGTTTAAAAAAGGGAGTTTTATCACAAATATATTTCCCTGAACGACAAGAGATATTTCTCAGTTTATCGTCGGAGTGTACGATTAAGAATTTAAAGTTTTGCTCGGTTGTGTCGCGAGTCGGTTGGTTATAGAATCACTTTTACCTCAGTGCTTGTGTTATATTTCTGTTTCGTTGTTTTTTACTTTGTGTTACGGTTTCTATATCTTTATCATTATTATCTATGGATGTAAGTGTGGAAATTATATTGGAGTTTCTTGTCGCTTAGGATGGAACTAACATCTGCCTACAGTTGTGCAGGCGCATTATGAGGACAGGAGAAAACTCTGTGCAAAACGGCCAATACAGGTTCGTTATTTCTTTTTTAAAAAAATATTCAAAGATATTATTGGGTCGGGGAGGGCATATAACCGACAGTTCCAATGTTTTGCCCTTGGAATAAAGGTGCATAAACAAGAACTTAAACTTAATTTATTTTATAGTATATATTTTCGATATGATTAAGTATCTCTGTTCGGGATCGAGTGACCGAAAGTCCGAGATGTTTACATCTATGCGGAGATAAACAAAATAAATTGAATCGATGTTATAGTATTTTTTCCCCTATATATAATAAAGTTTCTCATAACATCTGTGGATCGGATAACCGAAATCCCGAGGGGTTTTAATTTGTTATTACGAGAACGTTTCTAGGAATTGAACTGGATAAAGTAAGTTCTTTATGCAATAAACTAAGAGCTATAAATGAAGGACGAATTCCCACTTTCTAATTATAGACATTTATGATAGTAGATAGTTGATATATTGAATATGCAATCAATAAATACTCACGGATGAGGTAAGTGTGATTGATACCGTTTGGTTTGTTGGTGTGCCCTGTTACATTCTGCAAGCCTCTTAACGCTATTATATAAAAGGAATAGAAAGGGGGAACTCGCGTGGCAGTGTTGAGCAGTGGTTCGAAGGGCGACGATAAGATGATGAAATTTTAACTCCTTTTATATTGAGGTAGATCCGTAAATAGTATCGCTTATCGTGCAGCAAACGCATAGCAGGGTGACTGCGTTGTCTATTCGCTAGGAAACGAGAGAAACCTCCCTTTTTTATTTCTTTAAATAGACAATTCGTTTACCGCACGAATTACTGTCGATCTAGCGGGTTAGACGGAAACAAAGTATACAGTATTATTAATTATTATACACTGGATGTATTTAGGCGACTTCGATATTTAGAGAATACTAAGTTTCCCTTAAAACATAAATTACCCAGTACCACTTCTTATTCAGGGTGTTCACAATACCTGGTTCCACTTCTCATTCAAGGTGTTCACATTGGCAACAGTCACTGTTATGTATTTTGTTAGTGTATGGCCACATGCTCTACCAATTCGATTGTTTAGTAATTTGGAAATACTAAAACATATCCCCCTAATGCTAACATATTAGTCTTAACGATTGTCCAGTAGCTTCTGAATTCTATATCCACAATGCTAACATACCTGTCTTAATCAAAGCGAGGAATAATATTTATTTTGTACTCAATGAACACTCCATTTGCTGATCACACTATTTTGCCAATGCCGTATTTTTTTTTATAGGACTTTGAATTTTGTTTAAGGGTTTTGATTTTTATTACATGATGAATAAATGCAGTAGTAGCGTTAGAACGTGAACATTGCGTCTAATGAATGAAGTATTGAAACATAAACTGCACTTTACCCACAGTCCACTGTTGATTTCAGGCATTATCCAAACACGCTACAGTTTAACCGTGCACAATTCGCCGAGGCCTCGCACAATCTTTATGCTTCTATAATCGGATGTGGTGACCCAAGATCATGTTAAGGTTCGCTCGTTTTGAGACCTTATGGTGTAACTTATTTTCAGCAGGGAGTCTTTGAGGTTTATATTATAAACTTCAGACTTCAGACTCTAAATAAGACACAGCAGTGAGAATACTACACCATGCTAGGAAATGTATAAAGCGCATTTGTTCATTCTGAGTGCAGGCCCGGGGACTGTACAGCGCATTTGACGTTTACAGCCGGTCCCGGACCCATTCTCTTGGTTCCACAGATTAGTACGTACCATGTCCGTCCCGAATCACTGACAAAGGAAATAACGCCGGAAAATCTGGATGAAAATTAGAAATTCAAGTTATTAGTTGGACATTTTAAAATAGACGATATATACATGTTCATATAACAATAACAGATTAAAAACCTAATTTATATCTGAATAAAAAACGAAAACAAACCAAGAATAACATCTTCTTTTCATTTTATTCACGTGGGATTTATTTAATGAATTGAAAAACTCTTCGTTCTGTGTAAATTGTTGGTTTAATCAGCGTCTGTTCGTTAAGCTACTGTTCAGTTTACTCAGTGTTTTTAGAAATACTTAAAACCAGGTTGTAGCAAGTGTGACGTATTTGCATATAGCCTTGTAGTGTGACGTTCTCCATCTTACCTCCCGCCTTAAACGGTCTTTATAGTATATAATACAGAGAAAGGGACAGGGAGAGAGAGATGGGGTTTCACGTCCATCCTATACAAACTAGGTCATTTCGGGACTAACATAAAGTTCAATTTTATTTCAATAATTCGCTTGCGCGTAGGGATCTTTAGCAGTGGGAGGAAACCGGAGGATCCGGAGAAATCCCACGAGGTTGGACAGAAGACAAATACGAAAGGAAGACATTTTAAATACAGAAAAGACGTAACCGGTGTGTGTTTTTATTCAAGTTTTATCTCTCTCTCGTTTCAATTCACTGAACTTATTTAGAATTGAAATTCACAACATGCCTTAAACATGCATCGCTGAAGATATAACCCCGAACTTTATCATTCACATTGATCAAGTCTCGTTCCTTTTACAAAGTAATTTTTCGTCAAAAACACCAATTCAAACCACTTATTGAAAATTGCAACTGTCAATTTTTACTTTAATCGTATCGTTCAAGATAAAATCGTATCGTCCAAGATAAAATCGTAAACTTTATACAAAGTATTTATTCGTTCGTGTTATTATGTAAAATATCGTGTATGTCTTTTTTTTCTCTCGAAATTTCCTTTCATCAAAAAAATATCATTTAACATGATTTATAGTGCCGTAATCGGGTTTCAGAGACAGTCGGTGATGATATTTAGTTGTAGATTTTTAAACCTCGACAATCTTTACTGTTTCTTTGATGGCGGAGTTGCACCTACTGCACCTCGTATATCTTTGTAGTTGCATAATCTGATTGTATCACAGATCCTATTTAGTTTCGTTTAATTATACTTTCCATGGCCTACATTTACATGAAGATCTGACCAATTGTACTGGAAGGTCAAGTTAGGGTCATACAGAAGGGCTTTTGACCCTATGACGTCACACAGAAATTAATCAATCAGCGTTGACGTCTCTCTAATGGATTACCTACAGTTCCGTGGCTGTAACAGACTTTTTCATTGACCAATTCCTCGCATAACTAGGACGCCTGTTATATAACAGCTCTTTCAGATCCTAGTGTTGTGAAGACAAGTAAAACGAAATTTTGAACTATAAAAAACGAAACGAAATGGGATCTGTGTCTTAATTAGATTGTCTTTATTTCAAACAACGTTTCAGTTCTCTTACAGGTATCAAGCCACTTAGTTATTACAGATATAGTAGGCCAGTTTAGTAGAACATATAAATATTAATATTTCTGACACGAGACCGGAAGTGCCCAACCTTTCTGCAACACGTGACAAAGTTGTACTTTGTATACATGTAATATTATTAAATGAAATGCCACAAAATGATCAAGCATTTTTAAAACGACCTTAATATCTGATTTTCTTTACATTTTTCAAATTTCCTTTTAAAAAAAATAGGACAAAATGTAATTTATGAGTCATGCGAGTATGTATGTACTATTTGGTAGTTTTTGTGTGTGTGTTATTTGATGTCAGTGAAGAAAAACGGTAAACAGTTATAATATTAACGTTTGATATAACCACGGTGTTATGTTTTGTGGCGAATGTTGTACGTGAGAAAAGGCTGGGTTCAGTCATTAATTCGTCTGTGGCCTATTTATTACGTTCATTTATTTAAGTTGAGAGATCAACGTACCATAATAATATTATATTGCTGTACGACTTCTCTGGGTGAAATTTTCTTTAGCTCGGTTAGTTGTAATTGTGACCCAGTGACTAGGGCAGACAGTCAATAACCAGACAGTCCTATAGGTTCGACCCCGCTGTTGTCTGAGAATATTCATTGGGATTTTCAATTTTCCCTTGTCAAATGGAGGGCCAGACAAAGATTGTTGTCTATTCGTTCGGATAGGACGAAAACAGAGGTCCAATGTATAGATTCGTGTGCATTTAAAGATCCCTTGTCAGTTGGAATTCGATACAATTCCATAGTGACGCTCCCAGGGCAAAATTTCATTCATAGCACACTGTCCGCCTTCATTAGCTCAGCCGCAGCAGACAGAACAGTAGGACGTTATACCCCATTTCATTTCATTTTTTCGGATATCCAGGCCCGATTCACCACGGAGTGTCTGGACAGGGAAATCATCTAGTCTTTCGGGTGACATCGTCAGGTGCCAGATTGTCTGATAGTGAGAAACTGTATTCGGTGATTAAACGAACTTCAATATCACCATCGTCACCTGAATATCATCATCGTCATCATCGTGCATATGATGAAGTGTGAGTCAGGCTGTCTGGATATGTTTTGTTATGATATGAGATGAGTTGATAAGAAAGGAAACTGTATATATAATAAGTACGTCTGTTATCAGATAAATTACTTATATACTTATCAATATGATATTACCATCATTATACCATAGAGCACCTGTTAATTACTGATAACCACGGTCACACAGGTCCGTATAAACTTACTTTAGTTGCAGTGCCTTGTTTCTAAACCGGTCAGTGTTGTGGTCATTGCTTGCATTGGCTCAAAGGTTTAGGGGGGAGGGGCAATGGTTAACGCGCTCGCGTTGCATGACGCGGTTTGTCATTGATTCAAGTGGCGTGGTTTCGATTCCCTATTTGTACGTAACAAGGAGTGTGGGATCGCCTGTCCAACCTCGTGGGTTTTCTCCGGGTCCTCCGGTTTCCTCCCACTGCTAAAGACCCCTACGCGCAAGCGAATTATTGAAATACAATTGAACCATATGTTAGTCCCGAAATGACCTAGTTTGTGTCGAGTGGACGTTAAACTCCATTTCTCCCTCTCACTCACTAAATAATACCACTTATTGCATGAAGTGTTCACCAGGTAAACATTAATTGTACTTGATGTCACAGTATATATAATGTACCTATCATTTTACCTATACCTTTAATAAGTGTATTGATGACCATCTGTTATAATCGAGGTGAAATTATTTACAAATATCTACCTGTAATTATATACCTATATATAGGTCGTCAGGTCGTGATATAAGCAAGTTTTGTTGACATTATAAAATCTATATATTGTTGTTTTTTGGCTTACATCAGTGTGTTGACATCCCGTGTGATTATTTGTTCAGAGAGTCACAAATAGAGAGAGAGAGAGAGAGAGGGGGAGAAAGGGAGATAGAGAGACTTGATCAGCCGATACAGTCAGAGAGAGGGGGAGAGAGAGGAGGTGAGATAGGAGAAACGGAGGGAGAGAGAGGGGGAGGAGAAAGGAAGGAAGAGAGGAGAGAGGGGGGGGGGATCAATCAACATTTAACACGCTAATTAATTGTGTTCGTCTTCATAACTCCAGTATACACGTTAAAAAATCCTGAAAGTTGGTATTCAAAATAATAGCTAACGTCGCTGTCAGGTGAGAATTTCCCTCATAGCACACTGTATGGAGCATGCGCATCTTTATTAGACCAGTCGGAGCAGAACAGAAGGACGTTAAACCACGTTTTATTTCCATTCATTTTGAATTGGGGTCTTTATTTGCTTTTCATATATTACCGACTATTATTTCATGTATACAAGTGGTGTAGAGAATAAAACACTACATGTACTTACAGGCCGATATAATGTGTAGCCAAGTTTTTAAAATCAATAAAAAACAAACATGTTGACATTCTAGTGGAATATTTACCCAGCTTTTACAGTCACACATGTTTAGATCTTGTATAGGTTATATCAGTTCAAATCTTCCATAGGTTATATCAGTTCAAATCTTCCATTCGTATGTGTGTTTTCTCTGGGTACTCCGGTTTCCTTCCTCTGCTAAAGACCACTACGCGCAAGCGAATGATTGAAATATAATTAAACCATATGATAGTCCCGAAATGACCTAGTTTGTGTCGAGTGGACGTTAAACCCCATCTCTCTCTCTCTCTCTCTCTCTCTCTCTCTCTCTCTCTCAGATCTTCAATTCAGTTCAGCATTTAAGTTTGGGTTAGCGTCCGTAGGTGAAAACTCGTAAAATATTTTGTCTAATAATATTATTATAATTTATAAATAAAACGCCTACACTTACAGTCTTTGTATAGAATTTATAGATATTGTATTATACCGTGGCATATGGAAGAAAATGGGATGGCGTGCAAGGGAAGAGATCGGCGAGGAGGGGTAATGGGGAGTGGAGGAGGTGGGGGGAGGAAGGGATGAAATGTAAATCTACTTGCGACTTATAGAAGATTCGTATATACTTCCCCACGTGACAACATTAAGATAGAAATTCACAATGAGCAACAAGTTTTTAAAAAACAGTTTTTAAAATGACAGTTGTCATATTTTAATATACATGGTTTTATTTAAAAGGCGAGTGTATTCAAATCTCAAGACAGGTAACCGGTGACCTACTTTACATTAACTAACTGGTCCATTACGATATGCAGCATGCGTTTTAACAAGGACGACTCTGTGCCTTACTATATTATGTGCATCTCCCACAACTGTGTTTTAAAGACGTTCATGAGATTTATTAGAATATTTTTGATGAAAGATTATGATAACGTTGGTCATTGTAATTTGGCCTGTCAATGAAGAACTTAGGATAATTACGATATTGTACACCTTGCATGAGTAAAAAACACTTTTAATACCTCTTAAGATAAACCCCAAAACGAGATAAAGCTGCATTAATTAAAGATGGCGACGATAAATGGTTGAACCTCGACAAAGGAAGTCAGAATTAAAGTCACCGTCATCAGATTTCTACAAGTGTTTTTCAGTCGATTCAATAAACTTTTAAAAACTTGAAAGATGATATTTTAGACTCATCGTCGCCTCTAGAGTCTCGACGGTTACTGAAATAAAACCTCGTGGGTTTTCGCTGGGGTTCTCCGACTTCCTCGAACTTTTAGAGATCCCAACGCTCTAACGAATTATTGGAATAAAATCATCCGGCTTCCTCCAACTGTTAAAGACCCCTACGCTCTAGCAAATTATTAAAATACAATTGAACCATATGTGAGTCCCGAAATGGTTAAATTTGTGTCGAGTGGACGTTAAACTTTCTTTTACAATAACTGTTTGAACTTCCAAACAATCTACAAATATAATATTTTACAATAAATGATATTGTTCGTTTGCACACAAAAACTAAGGTCATGACGATTGGGGTTTTTTTTTTTGTTTTGTTTTTATTTAAGAAAAATAGAAATGATAATTTGGGTGTGTTATTTGCAATGTATTTGGTGTGACAAGTTTAGAAGTATTATTTCTATCCGTCCCATTTTTACATCCAAGCTTGAAATTTTGTTCTTTTTATGAATTAATGAAAACGGGAAATCGAGCATACTTCATTGTTATACTATTACAAAGTATTTATTGTATTGGAAATATTCACAATTTGTTTTCTCTACTTCGGTGCATGTTCTCGCCCACATTTCTTTTGCCTTTTAAATTTCAATAAATTACTCTAAACCGTTTTCTACTATTTATAAATATCTGAAATTGATAAACCCACGATATGGTGTATATAGAACTTGAGTTCAAAGTGATCAACCCACGATCTAGTACATATAGAACTATATTTCAAAGTGATCAACCTATGATT